>CP087211.1:0-2604703 GCA_020912385.1 Neofusicoccum parvum
CCCTCTTACCCTCACTAACCCTAACCCTAACCCTAACCCTAACCCTAACCCTAACCCTAACCCTAACCCTAACCCTAACCCTAACCCTAACCCTAACCTAACCTAACCTAACCTAACCTAACCTAACCTAACTTTTAATTTATTCTATTATCTTTTATTCTTCTTCTATTATTTTTTTTTCTACTTCTACTTCTAGTTCTACTTCTACTTCTTTTTTTTCTTTTTCTTTTTTTTCTTCTTTTTCTTCTTCTTCTTCTAGCTTTACTTCTAGTTTTAACTCTTTTAATTCTAGTTCTAATTCTAGTCCTAGTTTTATTTTCCTACTACTATTATTATGTATATTACTCTTATTCTAGTTAAAATTACTAATCCTCACTCTACTTAAAATTACTAACCCTCACCCTAGTTTAAAATTACTATCCCTCACCCTCACCCTCACCCTCACCCTAGTCTAAAATTACTAACTCTTATCCTACTTTTACCAACTATAAAAACTTTTATATTAAATTATTATTCTCTATTTCTATTATCTCTTACTTTTCCTTCTATTTAATTTCTTCTCTTTTATACTTTTAAATTATTTTTTATCAACTATACTATAGTAGTTTAATAATCTATCTATTACTTCTTTTTACTTCTTCTAGTTCTAGTTCTAGTTCTACTTCTTCTAGTTCTACTTCTTCTAGTTCTAGTTCTACTTCTTCTAGTTCTACTTCTTCTAGTTCTACTTCTACTTCTTCTAGTTCTACTTCTTCTAGTTCTACTTCTTCTAGTTCTACTTCTTTTAAACCCACCTACCTTCTACCTCTTTTATATTACTTAATATTTATTATTTAATTCTATAAAAATACCCCTCTATTAATATTTACTTGATTTATCTCACCCTTATTTTTACTTATTACTAGTTATTATAGTATTTAAAACTTCCTCTTTATTCTACTATCTTTTTTATTTTTATTTTAATTTTTATTTTTATTTTTTATTTTATTTTTCTCTACCCTTCCTATCAGCTATAAAAGCTTCTAAGCTAAGTTATTACTCTCGAGCTTATCCTTTCTCTATGTCTATTTAAGATATCTTAGTAACTTATCTTTATCTTTATTCTTATCCTCTACTACTAGTTATTCTTACTTCTACTTCTCTCTCTTCTAGCCGCTATAACCTCTACTAACTCTAACTACCTCCTTCTACCAACCCTAACTGCCTCCGGCGGCCGGCTGAGCCGGGCTCTTTACTGACGGGTTAGTGGGCCTAACCCCTCCAACTACCTCCCTCTACCAACTCTAACTACCTCTCTCCATCAACCCTAACTGCCTCCGGCGGCCGGCTGAGCCGGGCTCCTCTCGGACGGGTTAGTGGGCCTAACTCTCTACCTTTACTCCTTCCCTCCACCTCTACTCCACTCCATCAACCCTAACTGCCTCCGGCGGCCGGCTGAGCCGGGCTCTTTACTGACGGGTTAGTGGGCCCAACCCCTCCAACTACCTCCCTCTACCAACCCTAACTGCCTCCGGCGGCCGGCTGAGCCGGGCTCCTCTCGGACGGGTTAGTGGGCCTAACCCTCCACCTTCACTCCTTCCCTCCACTCCTTCCCTCCACTTCACTCCACTCCATCAACCCTAACTGCCTCCGGCGGCCGGCTGAGCCGGGCTCTTTACTGACGGGTTAGTGGGCCCAACCCCTCCAACTACCTCCCTCTACCAACCCTAACTACCTCTCTCTATCAACCCTAACTGCCTCTAGCGGCCGGCTGAGCCGGGCTCTTTACTAACGGGTTAGTGGTGGGTCTAATCTCTCTCTATTTTATTACTCTCTATTCTTCTAATAACCCTAACCCTAACTCCAACCCTCGACGTCGATATCTCCTGCTGTGCAGGAGTTTGTTAGTTCTAGTTATAATTCTACTTCTACTTCTACTATTACTTCTACTATTACTTCCTAGTTCTACTTCTAGTTCTTAGTTCTAGTTCTACTTTTAATTCTACTTCTAGTCCTACTTTTAATTCTATTTCTAGTTCTACTTTTAATTTTCTATTTCTAGTTCTACTTCTAGTTTTACTTCTACTTCTTTTTTTTTCTAGCTTTACTTCTAGTTTCAACTCTTCTAATTCTAATTCTAGTTCTAGTTCTAGTTCTAGTTCTAGTCCCTAGTTCTAGTTCTAGTTCTAGTTCTAGTCCCTAGTTCTAGTCCCTAGTTCTAGTTCTAGTTCTAGTTCTAGTCCCTAGTTCTAGTCCCTAGTTCTAGTTCTAGTTCCTATTTAAAATTACTAACCCTCACCCTAATCTAAAATTACTAACCCTCACCCTAGTCTAAAATTACTAACCCTCACCCTAGTCTAAAATTATCAACTCTTATTCTACTTTTACTACCTCTATTTCTATTATATCTTTTACTTTCTTTCTATTTAATTTCTTCTCTTTTATACTCTTCTTCTTCTTCTTCTACCTTCCTTTATTTAGTTCTAGTTCTTCTAGTTCTTCTAAAATTCTACTTCTATTTCTAGTTCTAACTTTTAATTCTAGTTACTTCTACTTCTTTCTAGTTCTTCTAGTTCTTCTAGTTCTTCTAGTTCTTCTAGTTCTTCTAGTTCTTCTAGTTCTTCTAGTTCTTCTAATTTTATTTCTACTTCTACTTCTACTTCTACTTCTACTTCTACTTCTACTTCTGGTTTTAACTCTAGTTTTAACTCTAGTTTTAATTCTAGTTCTAGCTTTAATTCTAGTTCTAGTTCTAGTTCTAGTTCTAGTTTTTTTTTAAAATCCATCTTTTACCTCTTCTATATATATTACTTAATATTCGTATTTAATTCCACTCAATTCTATTTATATAGTAATACTTATCCAGCTATTATTATTTCTAAAATAAACTGGTACTTACTATTTATTTATTTGTTTATTTATTTATTCATTTATTCTTTTTAAATCCATCTTTCTTATTTATTTCTACCTACTCTTTTTCAACTATTACTTCTTTCTCTATTAGTTCTAAAATTTTACTAGCTCTCTCTACCTACTAGCTAGTCCTATCCATCTATTTCCATTAGCTCTATTACTTTCCTACCCCTCTTCCTACTCCTCTATTAAGCTCTCCACCCTTCCTGTCAGCCATAAAAACTCTCGAGCCAAGTTATTGCTCTCAAGCTCGTCCTTCCTCCATGCCTGTCCAAGATATCCTAGTAGTCTATCTTTATCTTCATCTCCATCTCCATCTCCATCTCCATCTCCATCCTCTACCGCTGCCGCCACTGCCGCCGCTACCACTCCTCCTACTACTTCCTTCTCTCCTAGCCGTAACAACCACCTCTTCCACACCCTTTGATACCCGTGCTTGATCCCGTACAACGTACCAATCATCACCCCGAAGAACTGGCACTCGCTGCCCTGAACCTGCCGCCACCCCTGCCTACCATTACTCTCCCACCTGTTGCAGATTGCCTGTGGTACCCCGCAGCGAAAGCAGCCCGAGTACCTCTTAAACCTGATTCTTCCCTGCATCTCGCGCCTCTCCCCATCTGCCTGCCTACCCCGCTCTGTTGGACAGTGGCTAACACTGTGCTGGTCTTCCCTACCCGCTGCCTTGCACACTAAACACACCCTCTTCCACCTCTGCAGCTTTCTCTGAAGCAGTTCTGCATCTGTATACACCTATTATGTCTGCCTGGCCTGCCTTACCCTTATTCCTACCTGCTGCTGCTGCTGCTGCCTTCGAAACTCCTACCTGTCTAATTCTCTTTATTACGTACTCTGCTCTTCCTTCCAACTTCCCTGCCGACTTTCCTGCTGATTTTCCTACTGTATTCTCTACTGCTCTTCTTACTACGTCCTCTGCTGCTCTCTTTACTACTGCTCCTACTACTACTGCTGCTTTCTTTACTGCTCTCTTTGCTGCTACTGCTCCTACTGCCACTACTGCTTTCTTTACTACTCCCTTTACTGCGTCCTCTCCTGCTCTCTTTGCTGCTGCTGCTGCTCCCTCTACTACTGCTGCTGCTGCTGCTGCTGCTGCTAGTAGTGCTCCCTCTGCTGCTACTGCTACTGGTGCTCCCTCTACTGCTCCCTCTGCTACTCCCTCTACTACGTCCTCTCCTACTCCCTTTCCTACTGTAGTTGCTGCTGCTCCCTCTGCTACATCCTCTCCTACTCCCTTTGCTATTACTGCTGCTAGTGCTTCCTCTACTACTAGTCCTGCTGCTATCCTAGCTGCTACTACTACCATCGTTGCCCTAAGCTGCTGCTAGTCCTACTACTATCCTGGCTACTACTACTACTGCTGCTGCCGCTGCTGCCGCCACTGCTGCCACCGCCACTACCACCACTACCACTATATACATCACCCTCACTCTACTCAAAATTACTAACCCTCACCCTACTCAAAATTACTAACCCTTACCCTACTTAAAATTGCTAACCCTCATCCTACTCAAAATTACTATCCCTCACCCTACTCTTACTAACTGTTAAAAACTCCTATATTAAATTATTACTCTCTACTTTTAAATCTATTATTCTTCTTCTAGTTCTTTTAGTTCTAGTTTTAGTTCTACCTCTAGTTTTAACTCTAGTTCTAGTTCTAGTTCTAGTTCTAGTTCTAGTTCTAGTTCTAGTTCTAGTTCTAGTCTTAGTTTCTAATTCTAGTTTTAGTTCTAGTTCTTCTAATTCTAGTTCTACTTCTTCTAGTTCCTTCTAGTTTTTTTTTTTTTTTTTTTTTTTTTCTTTTTTAATTCTTCTAGTTCTTCTAGTTCCTTTAGTTCTACCTCTAGTTCTAGTCTTAATTTCTAATTCTAGTTTTAGTTTTAGTCCTTCTAATTCTTTTTTAATTCTTTTAGTTCTTCTAGTTCTTTTAATTCTAGTTCTACTTCTTCTAGTCCTTCTAGTTTTTTTTATTTTTTTTTTTTTTGTTTTTTTTAATTCTTCTAGTTCTTCTAGTTCTTCTAGTTCTTCTAGTTCTTCTAGTTCTTCTAGTTCTTCTAGTTCTTCTAGTTCTTCTAGTTCTTCTAGTTCTTCTAGTTCTTCTAATTCTACTTCTACTTCTAGTTTTAATTCAAGTTTTAATTCTAGTTCTACCTCTAGTTTCAACTCTAGTTTTAATTCTAGTCCTAGCTTTAATTCTAGTTCTAGTTCTTTTAAATCCATCTTTCACCTCTTTTATATATCACTTTATATCTGTATTCAATTCCATTTAATTCTACTCATATAGTACATCCAGTTATTATTATTCCTAAAAATCTATCTTTCTTGTTTATTCCCACTCTTTTCAACTATTACTCCTCTATTAGTTCCATCTTACTAGCTCTACCTACTAGCTAGCCCTATCTATCTATTAGCTTTATTATCTCCCTACTCCTCTCTCCTCTATTAAGCTCTCCACCCTTCCTATCAGCCATAAAAACTCCCGAGCCAAGTTATTACTCTCGAGCTCGTCCTTCCTCCATACCTGTCTAAGATATCCTAGCAGTCTATCTTTATCTTCATCTCTATCCTCTACCGCCGCCGCCGCTACTCCCGCTCCTACTACTTCCTCTCCTAGCCGTAATAACCACCTCTTCCACACCGTCTTATACCCGTGCTTGATCCCGTATAATATACCAATTATCACCCCGAAGAACTGGTACTCGCTGCCCTGAACCTACCGCCACCCCTGCCTACCATTACTCTCCCATCTATTGCAGATTGCCTGTGGTACCCCGCAGCGAAAGCAGCCCGAGTACCTCTCAAACCTGATTCTTCCCTGCATCTCGCGCCTCTCCCCATCCGCCTGCCTACCCCGCTCTGTTGGACAGTGGCTGACGCTGTGCTGGTCTTCCCTACCTGCTGCCTTACATACTAAACATACCCCCTTCCACCTCTGCAGCTTTCTCTGAAGTAGTTCTGCATCTGCATACACCTGTTGTGTCTGCCTGGCCTGCCTTGCCCTTATTCCTACCTGCTGCTGCTGCTGCCTTTAAAACTCCTGCCTGTCTGATTCTCTTTGTTGCGCATTCTGCTCTTCCTCCTGCTGTCTTTCCTGCTGACTTTCCTGCCGACTTTCCCGCTGATTTTCCTGCTGCTTCTCTCTTTGCTGCTGTCGTATCCTCTGCTGCTGCTCTCTTTGCTGCTGATTTTCCTGCTGCCGCATCCTCTACTGCTGCTCTCTTTGCTGCTGCTCCCTCCACTGCTGCCCCTGCTGCCGCTGCTGGTACTGGTCTACCCTCTGTTCTTCCTCTACCTCCCTGTCTACCTCTTCCACCTCATCTACCTCTTCCACCTCATCTACCTCCTCTACCTCCTCCTCCTCATTATTATCATTATTATCATCATCCGTGATCTCTCGCCTAGACTCCCTGCTCCTTCTACAAAAATCACACTTTTCTTCCCCCTCCTCCTGCCTGCATTCTATCCGCCTAAAACTACCATCTAAAAACTCGTCCATCACCGTTCTCCTACACAGTCCCCCATCTAGATACTGCCTTACCAGCCGGTCATCGCTCTTCTCCCCCCCCTGAACCATCACTGCTCTGCTGGCCAGTCCATCCCTTCCCGCCCTGCCGCTCTCCTGCGCGTAGTCCAGAAAATCCCGCGGCTCATCCGTGTGGATGATGAGCCTGATGCCTGGAATGTCAATCCCCATGCCCAGCGCGCTGGTGGCCACCACTACACGCACCACTCCCGCCTTGAAGTCCTCTAGCACCTCCTTCTTCCTAGCTTCTGATATCTTGCTGTAAAATGCCTCGCACTGGAACAGCCCTGCGTCCACCAAGCTCTTCACCCTGGTCACTGTGTTGCAGTAGATGACCACCTTTCCTTCTACCGTTGCCTGTAGTTCCTCTTCCACCATCTCTTCTATTTTCCTATTCTGCGCCTCCTTCCCTCCTTGTCTTCCTCGCCATCCTCCCCCTCTCCCTCCTCCCCCTCCTCCCCCTCCTCTCCCTCCTCTCCCTCCTCTCCCTCCTCCATTCTCCACCTCCACCTCCAACTCCACCCCCACCACCTGGTAGCTGATGTTTCTGCGGGTAGTAACCGCCCTGAACACCACCACCTCGGCCGCAGTCCAGCCCATCCTGCGCCACAGCTCAGCCTCTTTGCTGGGTGGTAGCGTTGCTGTGAGCAGAACCATCTGCGTTTCTGCCGCCATAAGCTTCCCCAGCTGCTGCAGCTGCTTACGGAAGTCCACCTGGTCGTTCAGCACCACGTGGCACTCGTCGATGATGATCCTGTCCAGCTGCCTCATCGCCCTGAGCCGGTTTAAAAACGTCATGAACTCGTCGCTCAGTGCTGCCTCTGGCGTGACCAGCACGATGGACTCCGCGTCTGGTGGCCGCCTCGCCTCCTATTCTGCACAGCTAATGCCCAGCTTGCTGCAGCGCTCTTTCATGTCCGCTCGCAGCGCGATGAGTGGTACTACCACTACCGTCGTTCCTCCTGGCTCCGTCCAAGCTGGCAGCATGAACAAGATGCTTTTCCCAGCTCCGGTTGGCATCACTGCCACCACCGGGCTCACTCCAGCCTAGATGGCGGTCACTGCCTCTTCCTAGACGCTGCGGAACTCGGCTTTCTTTCCCATCAACCTTTGCAGCTGCTCCTTCGCGTTGGCCCTCTTCAGCCTCGCCCAGCGGTCTAGCCGCTCCTCGTCCGCGTCGTCCTCAAACGGGCAGCGCTTTCTCTTCCTAGAAGCCGGTTCCTGGCTTTTAAATGCCGACTAGAAGCCTAAGAAGCGGTGCTAGTCGGTGCTGGAAGCGCGGAACAGCAGCCTCTTCTCCGCCACCACGCCCGCCTGCTCCATCATCCCACGCGCGTAGATCAAGCCCGCGGTGTGGGATGTGTGTCCTGCCTAGGCGTCTGCAATGGCTGCTGCTGCCCGGTCTTCTCCCTCCACCTCCATCTGCTGCTGCTGCTCCTGCTCATTCCCATTCTCTCCTCCCCCCTCCTCATCTACCCTGAACGCGCTGGAGCCGCGCATGAACCGCCTGCTGATGCCGATGGCGACGTCCCTGTACGCTCTGACCGTCAGCTCCTGGCCTAAGCCGATCCTGCTCTCCTTCTTCATCGCCTCCCTCATGCGCTCCGTCGTCCACCTCTTCTCCCCCGCCTCCGCCGGCCACATGTGGGCCGAGATCTGCTGGCTCCCACCTCGCACCGCTGCCAGCATGCGCTGGTGGAATGGCAAGACTAGCCACAGATACCACACCACCAGCTCCCCCACCTCCCTGGGCAGATACCTGTGGATCACCTTGACATCCCCGGACATGGCGTAGCCCTTGTGGTAGCGCGTGACGAACACGACTAGCCCGTCCTCTACGAAGATGTTGCGGTGCCCTCCCTTGGCCGTGTTGCTGTACCTGATGCTGAGAATCTCCGGCCCTCTCGCCGGCTGCCCACCGGTGATGTGCATCAGCAGCAGCAGCTTCTCCCTAAACTCGGCCACCTGCGCTGCATATGCATCCACCGCCTGCCTGCTGATGCCTGAGCTCGTGTTTTTCCTGGTGAACCTCTTCCTCACAGCAGTGATTCCCATGATCCTGTTGAACAGCCAAGTGTTCCCGTCTGCTAGCAGCCTGGTGCGCTGGTCCCGCAGAAAGCTCCACCCTCTGCGCTCCTCGGCTGGGTTGTCCCTGATGGAATGCCACGGCACTGCTGGCACGTCCATTTCCCCATGCTCTTTCTTGTGGCTGCTGTGGCCGCCAAACAGCAGCTCCTAGAGCAGCAGCTGGCGACTGTCGTTCAGCAAGCCGTGCACCATGCCCCTGAACTTGGCCATGGTGAACTGGATGCCCTGGTACAGCAGCTGCTCCCGCCCATTCCATCCCACATGGCCCTTGGTGGTGGTGTTGTAGTGGATCTTCATCCCATAAGTGCGCAGATCCAGTATCCACTGCATGGGACTGTGGCTGCCTCGGATCATGAAGCTGTCCATCATCTTGGTCACCAGCTCCAAGCAGCTCATCTTCATCTGGCTGCGCTGGCTGCGCTGGCTGCGCTGGCTGCGCTTGCTGCGCCCACTGCTGTCCCTGGCGCTGCCCTGGCCGCTGTTCCTGCTGCTGCCCTGGCCGCTGCTGGTCCTGCTGCTGGCGCTGTCCTGGCCACTGCTGCTCTGGCCGGCGCTGCTCTGGCTGCTGCTGCTCCTGCCGCCCTGGCTGCGCCCGCTGCGCCCACTGCTGTCCCTGGCGCTGCCCTGGCCGCTGTTCCTGCTGCTGTCCTGGCCACTGCTGCTCTGGCCGGCGCTGCCCTGGCCGGCGCTGCCCTGGCCGGCGCTGCTCCTGCTGCCCTGGCTGCTGCTGCTGCTCCTGCCGCCCTGGCTGCGGCTGCTGCTACTGCTGCTGCCAGCATCGCCTCCACCATAACCGCCAGCGCCGTCCTCCTCCTCCTCCTCCTCCTCCTCCTCCTCCTCCTCCTCCTCCTCCTCCTCCTCCTCCTCAAAGTCCCATGCGCTGCCCCCACTGCTGAACTCCTCCCCACCATCCTCCTCCCCTTCTGCTGCTGCTGCTGCTGCTGCTGGACCCACCATCTCCAGCGCCTTCTGCACCACCATGAAGCGCCCCACCTTGATGATGGCCGACAGAATCGCAGTGTACAGACCCGGCTCCCTCCAGCCGGTGGGCGTGACCCCCTGCACCGCCAGAGCGCAGACCAGAGCGCTGTCGTACTCGCGCTGCGTGATCCTCTGGTTCAGCAGTTCAATGCAAAAGTCCAAGCACGCCTTCTGGATCCCGGACAGCTTTGGTGGCAGCTGCTGCTGCTGCTGCTCTTCTGAATCAGCTCCTTCTTCTTCATTATCATCATTATCACTTCTTCCTCCCTCTTCTTCCTCGCTTCCTTCATCTCTTCCTCCCCCTTCTTCTTGCTTTGCAGCTTGCTCCGCCTCCTCCATCAGCCTAGTGAACGCCCTGGACTGCCTGCGGGTGAACCTGTACTCTGGCCTTCTCCAGTCATGCTCTTCCTGCTGCTGCCCCTGCTGCTGCTGCCGCTGCTGCTGCGTCCTGACGAAGAACATCAGCACCTGCTTCCACGCCCTCGACCTGTCCGCGACCGCGTTTTCCTCCATGTACGGCTGCAGCGGGTGGTACCGGTTCTGGTGCTTCTCCGTCCTCATCAGCTCCATGCGGATGAATATGCCGACCTGCTGGGTTACCGCCTGCTGGCCGATGCGCGCAACGTCGTCCATGGCTTTCCAGATGGCCGCCGCCACCGGCTCCTCCTCCTCCTCTGGCCTGTCCGGGTTGGCGTTGGGCTCCTCAACCGACGCTAGCAGATCGTCGCGGTCCAGCCGCGCCAGATACGGCAGCCACTGCGTCCTGTCCAGCCACGGGCTGACCTCGTCCTTCTCCCCGTCCTCGATGGTGGCCCGCGCCCGCTTCTCCAGCTCCTCCCAGTTCCGGTTCGCCTTGTTCCACGCCTGCTGCCACAGCTGCTCTCCGCCCTGCTGGCCTGGGTCTACCTGCTCTTCCTGCTCTTCCCGCTCTTCCTGCGCTTCTTCTGGCTGGCACACTTCAAAGTACTGCGAGCCGTGGAAGGTGGGGAAGAAGCGCTGGCAGCGGACCTGTTTCACCGCTTCTTGAAGCCTCTTGTCCAACCCTTCTTCAGTCCTCCTACTCAGCCGGCCTCTGCTTCCCCCTCCAACTGACCATCCATGCTCGACGCGCTAGTGCTTCTTCATCGTCATCTTATCCCCCTTGGTGTCCCTGCAGATATACCGGCAGTTGCCGGGGTCCTTCTGGCACAGCAGTCCATCTTCGAACAGTGGGAGCTCGGCGACGGGCCGCTCCACCCGGGCCGGCACCTCTAGCTCGCTGGGAAACATGATCAAGCCGTGCCATCCTCCGCTGACCTCGCCGCTGATGAGTTCCGCCTGCTTCCGGCCCATCCGGTGGTGTTTCCCCTGCAAGTGGCCTTCCACCTGGTCCGGCCAGACCGCGTGCCGGCACTCCCTGCAGATCACGAGCCGGTATTCCGCCTGGTGATGAAAGTAAGCTGTCGCCATTTGGTGCGCTAGTTAGTATTTTGCCTGGCCGATGCTGAAAGTTGCTGGAGAGAGAATAGTGCTGGTGTAAGAAAGCTCGTAAATGCTACTACTACTACTACTACTACTGCTGCTACGCTGCTGCCGCCGCCGCCGCACGGATCACCCTTACCCCATCAAAAAACCTCAACCCTAACCCTACTCTTACCCCAAGTGGCTGGTTTTCTCACGACGCAGCGGTCGGATTTTAAGGTGGCTCATATAAAAAGTGGTCGCAGAGCCACGCTTGGAAATCTGACCGAGTGTAGACTCGATCCGAGCACCTCGCTCCAAATCCAGTGCGGTAAATCCAGTGCGGTGCGCGTCCAGCCCACCCGACGATTCTTTCCCACACAATCTAAATCCAGCGCGGTCGCGCTGGATTTGCGTCTTTCGGTTAGGGCTTAACCTTAGGATAATCGCTGAAAGGTGTATTACGCTATGTACGTTAAGCTAAGACTTAAGGAGAGAAGAAAGGAAAGTAGAAGAAGAGAATAACTTAAATATAAGAATTACTTAGTATTATATAACCTACTAATGATCCTCTAAGGCTTCTCCTAAGGCTTTAGACTCTAATAGGTAGGTGTTAACTTATATACTTTAGAGATAGTATATAGGCACTAGCTTTAGATTTTTTCTAGAGGTTTAGCTACTATCTTTCTTACTCCTAGGGTTCTTTCTAGGGAGTACTATACTCTATAACTATAGGTGAGAACTAGTCTTACTACTATAGTATAGATATAGTATACCTTTATAAAGAAGACTTCCTAGGTAGATACTATAAGTCTAGAGAGAGAGGTGTATTATTTTATTACCTTAATAGTAGTCTTCCTAATATAGAGTCTCTACCTAAGCTTACTATCTATATAGATACTAAGTATCTTAATCTATAGTTTAGGGTTATTCTTAAAGCTAGAGATTTAAATCCTAGTCTTTATATTAAATCTTTATAGTTTTCTAGTAAAGTGAATAAGGTGGTACTTATCTAGAAAGAATATAGAGCTATAGGTAACTACCTACTATTTATAAGTATTATTAGTCTCCTCTAGTACTCTATAGTTTTATTCTGTTAACCTACTAAAGGTAAGAATATTAGTGTTATTTATAAAGTCTAAGAGGAAGATACTTCCCCTTTTTAGCTCTATAAGGAGGTTGGAGGTAAAGTAGAGGTAGATAATTAGTAAGAGTAAGAATTCCTAGAGAATCCTAGTAGGGGTTAAGATCTATAGACTAATATAGCTATTAAAAAAGAGCTAAGTAGACCTATCTTATAAGAAGAAGTGTATAAATCTTTCTATCTAGCTTAGTAGCCTTACTACTCTTATATTATAGAGGAGCCGCTTATAGAAGATATAATTATAGGCTCCTAAGATATTTAAGCTAAGTACTAAGGCTATAAGACCTAGATCCTATATCTAGATAGTATATATCTATTTAGTAAGAAGTTTAAGAGTTATAGCTACTAATCTATTCCTTCTAGCTCCTAGTAGATAAATATAGAGTAAAGAAGAATGTATATATCTAAAAGCTATATACGCCTTATACTAGATATCTTAATATCTAACTCTTATAAATCCACCCCCCTTAAATCTATAAGAATTAGATCTAGATAGAATATATCTAGATTATTATAGCTTTCCTATAGTATATAAGTATACTTACTTAGCTAGATACTTAACCCTCTATAGTTAACTTAAAGTAGTAATCTTATTTATTACTAGTAATAAGTCTTATTATATATATTCTAGTTCTTATATAAATATTCTATTTCTCTTCTTACTTATTCTTATCTATTCTTATTCTTAAGGTAAATTCTTTAGTTACTTAACTCCTATCTAATAACTCTAAAGTCGAGTAGTAGAAGATACTCTATTATAAATACTTAGCTAAAGGACTAAGATTCTTAGTAGAGCCTATCTTAGTATAGTAGCTAGTAAGTTCTAACTTAGAGGTTTATAGGTCTAAAGTATCTCTAATTACTTTAATTTTTTCTTTTCTAGTCGCTTCTTTTCCAGCCTCCTTAAGAGGTTATATACCCGGCTATAAGAATATCTATAGTAATAAACTAGTAGATTCCCTAGCTAAATACGCCTCTAAACTCCTATCTAAGAATAGTACTACTAGTCTAGTATACTATCGTATGTAAATTAGACTTAGTATTAAATAACGGTGAGAAGAAAGAATATTAAAAGTTAAGAAAAACTTAAAACCCTCTAGCTATATAAACACCTTTAGCTAGAAAATAAGTAAGAGGATTAATATCTCTTCTATAGAGTAGGAAATTACCTTAGCCTTTATCTAGCTAAAGATAGAATATTGTCAGGGCTCAACCTCAGGATGATCACTGAAAGGTTTATTGCGCTATGTACGTTAAGCTAAGACTTAAGGAGAGAAGAAGAAGTAGAAAGAAGAAGAGAACGACTTAAATACAAGGAGTTCTTGGCATCACATGACCTGCCGATGATCCTCTGAGGCTTCTCTCGAGGCTCTAGACTCTAACATCACCCCCCCTCTTCCCCTCCCCCCTCCCTCCTTCTTTCCGTTTTCGGACGGTGTCGGGTTCAATTCCCAGCGGGGGCGGATCTTTTTCGAATATAGAGGGGTATATAAGGTGAAAAAGCGAAGAACTTTGACATTAAACGGCTATATGGCGTAGTTGGGAACTTGGCTGACCGGCAGCATGCGACGGTGGTACGTTGCGTTGAGGTGGTGACATCTCTCAGTTGATAGGCTGTTACAGGCTTGTCGACTGGCTGTCGAATTGAGGGCCTGTCTGTTGACAGGAAGAGGGTTCTCCGGCACTGGCGGATTCCGTCCAGTGGTCTGTAATGCCCGACCAGGTGACCTAGTACTGTTGTCTCGCAGTTCGCTGCCTGGTGACAGGAAGGATCAATGTCACCTGGATCGGGCTCGGCTTCGGCCGGGCCAAACCGCTTGTCTTTTGCTCACTGCCAGTTCTCGTTCAGTTACCTACCAGTCTAATTTTAGTACTAGAGTTCTTATGGTCGTTGCTGGTTCTTTTGCTCTAAGTAGGAGTCCAGCGCTGCTGTGTCCTGCAATGCTGATGCCGGTTCCCATGTTGGCCGAGCGTACCCTTCCCATTTGACTTGATACTGCAATTGGCGCCTTTGTTGACCCGGTCTTTTTGCCATTCTCTCGCCTAGGATTGCCTCTACTACCCATTCGTCCTGGCCGTCCACTTGGACTGGTGGGGGTTGATAGTCGTCCTGTACTTGGCTTGGTAGTGGGTCCATTCCTGCCGGCCGGAGGAGGTCTACGTGGAAGACATTGTGTACTGCTCCAGGGATATCCAGTTTGTAGTTGTGAGATCCAACTACCTCAATGATAGTGAATTTTGCTGCCTTATCATCGAGTTTCTTGCTTGGCCTATCCGTCTTCAGGTTTCGTAGGTGTAGCCAAACCTTGTCACCTACTTTATACGCAGGTGAAGGGTTTCTTTGCCGGTTGGCTTGCCTCTCTTGTTCCTGTTGAGCCTCTGCCATGGACATCTGCGCCCAGTCCGTGACTTCTTTAATCTTGGCTACAATTGCCTCCGCTCTTGCCGCTGGGGAGTCCCTGTGGGGGTCATTGGGTTGAATGTCCTCAAGCAGTTCCAGTGGCTCGAGGTGGAACCCGTGGGAGAGGAAGAAGGGGCTTGTCTGAGTCGTTGTTGACGTTCTTCCATTGAGGGCTAGCTGAACAACCGGTAACCAGTCCGCCCAGTCTTGTTGGTAGTGATCCACAAACAGTGCGAGTTTCCTTGCCACTTCAGTGTTCATTCTTTCCGTTGATCCATCCGTTTGGGGGTGGTAGGCCGTTGAGATACGTCTCTTGATCTTAAGCAGTTGACAAATGCGTTGCCAAAGAAGGCTCACAAATTGCGTTCCCCTATCAGATACGATTGCTGCTGGGACACCATGATTCCGGTAGAAGCATCCAATGAATAGCCTTGCAATGGTTTCTGTTTCGGTATTCGGGCAGGCTTCAAGGATTACTCCTTTCCCTAGGCGGTCGGTTATTACCATAAGCATCTCGCAACCGTTACTAGATGGTAGTGGCCCAGTGAAGTCAATAGAGACCTCCCTCCATTGACGGCTTGGTACTGGTAACGGCTTAAGTAGTCCTTGCTTCCTATCCCTCCAGACCTTGGTCCTTCCACAGACATCACAGTTCCGGCAGAATCTCCGGATATCATTGACAAATCCTGGCCAGAAGAAATGCCTTGCCACGAGAGAGACTGTTTGAATACGCCCAGGATGCGCTGAGAGGGGGGAGTCATGCATCTCTTGAATGATTCTCGTTCGCAGTGGCTCAGAGTCTGGTACCCATTTCCTACCCCTGAAGAGGAGGCTTCCTTGGTTATCCAGTGAGCACTCAGTGATTGAGACCTTGAACTTTGTAGCAAACTCCAGTGGGAATGTTCTTTCCCCTTGCTGTACTGCTTCTCGGAGTTGCCTTAACACTTGGTCCTGCTGGAGTGCCTCTTGCCATTGATCCTCTAGGGAAGGAGGTTCTCGTGCTTGTTGTCCTGGTCGTGCTTGTTGTCCTGGTCGTGCTTGTCGAGGTTTGACTGCCATGGCTTCTTCAGATAGAAGTGAATCTTCATTGCTCCATTCTTGTTCTTCAGGGTCCTCTGGTGATCCAGTATTGAGGACCAATCCGTGGGGCATTAACTGAAGTAATTGAGCCGTTCTTTGTTCGAGTCTCTCATCCATATCTGTTGTAGGTAAGTCTTGGTCCCTTCTTGTCAATGCGTCTGCTAATCCATTGGTTTTCCCTGGGGTATATTCAATAATAAAGGAGAAGCGGCTAAGCTCTCTCCACCATCGAATCTGCCTTTCAGAAAGCCTTCTTGCTGTGGTAAAGTATTCTAGGTTCTTGTGATCAGTGAGAATCTTAAACTGATGAAGTCCTTTCAGTTCAGCATCCCACTGACGTAGGCATTTAACCACTGCAAGTAGTTCCTTGTCATAGATCGGGTAGTTGCATTCTGCTGGGAGATTCTTCTTTGAGAAGAACGCTACTGGTCGTAGAAAGCCGTCGTTATCAAATTGTTGGAGCACTCCTCCTGTGCAGTAGCCAGATGAGTCCGTTGCGAGGATTGTTTCTCGTTCTGGGTCGAATTGTATAAGGACTGGTGCAGTAATAAAGGCCTTCTTTAGTTTCTCAAATGCGGCATTGGCTTCTTGGCTCCATTGGAAGACGGTGTTCTTTCTTGTTAGGGAGACCAGGGGAGATACCAGGTTAGAGAAGCCCTTGATAAACCGTCGGTAAAAGTTGGCAAAACCGAGGAATCCGAGTACTCCTTTAGCCGTGGTGGGTGCCTTCCACTCCTGAATTGCCTTGACCTTCTCTAGATCCATACGGATGCCTTTTCCAGCCTCAATAATATACCCAAGGTACTTAGTAGACTGGACTTCGAATTCGCATTTCCTTAGATCAAGTTGTAGTCCTGCAGCGTCTAGCTTCTCTAACACCTTGTTTACTTTTTCTCGGTGCTCCCGACGAGTTCCGTCCGTGAAGATAAGAATGTCGTCGACGTAGGCAGAGACAAAGTCATCTAGGAAATCTCTTAACGTCCAGTTGATATACCGTTGGAAAGTACTAGGTGCATTTGCTAGTCCAAATGGTGTTACCAACCATTCAAAGAGCCCAAAGCGTGTCCGGAATGCTGTTAACCACTCGCTTCCTTCCGCAATTCGTATCCGGTGGAAGGCAGCACTCACGTCGAGCTTCGTAAACCACTTGGCCTTACTAATTCGATTAAGTGTCTCCTGGATCAGTGGTAGGGGATAGCGGTCCTTTCTTGTAATCCGATTAAGAGCCCGGTAGTCACAGCAGAAACGAAGGCCTCCTCCAGGTTTCTTTACAAAGAGGACAGGTGCTGCTGCTGGCGAGTTGCTTACACGGATAAAGCCTTTATCTAGTAGCTCGTTAAGAGTCTTCCTTAGTACAAGAAGCTCATCACGAGACATATTATATAAAGGTCCCCATGGGGCATCAGGTATCTTGCCGTTGGTATCCTTTTCCAGTTCAATTTGATGGTCAATTCCAGGTCGGTGCGGTGGGAGTTTTTCCGCCTCTTTCTTGTCAAATAGACTGATCCGTTTAGGGTCTACCCAGCTAGGTAACTGGCTTCGGAAATCCATAAGGGGCTTCTCCTGTAAGGCCTTGTTGATATCCGCGAGGCTGGCTGTAAAGATCTGATATCCTTTCTTTTTTCCAAGCCTCATAAGGTGGCAAAAGGCAGCAGCTCCAATTAGCTTGCCTTGAGACTTAGGGAGATCAGTGTCTTGCTTTACAGTCAATCCAGTATCCTTGAAGGTGATGGTTCGTTCGCTCTGGTCAAGTACTGCTTTTTCTTGCACCATCCAGGGGCTCCCTAGCATAAGATCACAGCCAGAGAGTCTTGGGACGATATAGAAGAACATGCGCTTTTGATGATGGCCCCCAATGTCGACTTCAGCCCAGGCAACTTCATTGATCTTCCACCCAGTTGGTGTTAGTCCGTCTAGTGTCCTTGGTGAGATTTTAATACGCGGGAGGTTACAGCGTTCAGCGAATTTATGGCTCATTACAGCGTAGAATTCACAACCAGTATCAGCAAGAGCTTTTCCAAAAGTCTCTTTATTGATCATAACTGAAGTGAGAAGTGAATCCTGTTCCAATTTAGGTTGTTGCTTGTGCCATTCATTCTGTGCTTCCTGCTTTTCCTCCACTGTTAGCTCCTGCCTGCGTTTTTTGACAGGAGCTTTCAGTTTTCCGACTGCTGGGAGGAAGTCTCATTATCCTCCATGTCTTCCAGTTGCGGTCCCACGTGTCCCTCCTGCTGGGCAGGCTTTGCAAAGCGTGCGGGTCTCCTTGGTGGTAGCCAGGGGCATTGGGCAATCAGATGCGTCGAGTCGCCACAGCGTAGGCAACGGTGTTCCTCCTTTCGTTTCTGCATCTCTTGATCATCCACCCACTTGACACGGCGCCCTTGGGCTGCCTTGGCCGGCCCAGTAGGTTCCCAATCCATGTTGTCGTGTTGGGGCGTCGTTGGTTTTGGCTGCTTGGACCCTGGCTGCCTGCTAGTGGACCCTGCCGAGCCAACCTTATTCTGACCACGCCACCAGCCTTGCTTCCAGTCCTGCTGGGCTTTCTTGCCATTGTTGCGCAGGTTGAATGCCTCCAGTTGATCACTGACACGTTTCAGCTCAGTGCAGTAGTCCTCAAAGGACTGGCTTATGCTTCCAAGGCCAATCATGCTATGCTGAAGCTCTTGGCTGAGTCCTGCTTCTAAGTAGGCTTTCAGGATCTCGTCTGGCCAGTGGGTACCTCCTGCCTCCAGTACCAGTTTGCGAAACTCAGTGAAGTATTCCATGAAAGGCTTGTTGGTTTGGCGTAGCTTATGCAGCTTACGCTGGGCCTTTTCTTGCACGTGGGGGTCGCCAAATGATAGGCGTAGTTGGTCCAGTAGGCACTGAGCAGTCATACTGCTTGTGTTGGTGGTAGCTTGTACCCAGGGCTGTAACTGACGCGCTGCTTCGTCTCTCAGCCGGTTATGGAGCATGAAAAACTTCGTAGCTTCAGTGCAGGTTGCGTAGTCCACTGTAAGCTTTGCTTGAGCTTGGGTAATCCAAGGCTCTAACTCATCTCTATTGCCTGAGTATTCAGCTAAAGGACCGAGATTCTTGGTGGGGCCTGTCTTGGTGTGGTGGCTGGTGAATCCTGACTCAGGGGCCTGTAGGCCCGAGGTGTCTCCGGTTATTCCAGCCTCTTTTTTCCCAGCCTCCTGTTTAGCCTCCTTTTCCCCAGCCTCCTCTGAGGGTTGCGTAGAGGGGGTTTGGATATCCCCTACCTGGAGAGGATTCTGCTTGTCCTTCTTTAGCTGTGTGAGCTCGTTGGTGAGGGTGTCCATCCTCGTCATCATCTGTTGCAGTATCTGCATTATTCCTTGAGGCTCTTGAGCCTGCTGCTCTTGTATTTGCTGTTCGTTGACCATTGTCGTTGATCCCGTTGTCTCCAGTGATTCCAGTAGTTCCAGTGATTCCAGTGATTCCAGTGATTCCAGTGATTCCAGTGATTCCAGTGATTCCAGTGCGCGACTGTACCAATGATCCGATGTCCAGTGAGTCCAATGGGTTTGAAGTCTTAGCTATTGTCAGGGCTCAACCTCAGGATGATCACTGAAAGGTTTATTGCGCTATGTACGTTAAGCTAAGACTTAAGGAGAGAAGAAGAAGTAGAAAGAAGAAGAGAACGACTTAAATACAAGGAGTTCTTGGCATCACATGACCTGCCGATGATCCTCTGAGGCTTCTCTCGAGGCTCTAGACTCTAACACCTAGTCTCCTTGGTCCACTAGGTCCTCCTGGTCCTCTTGGTTTTCCTGGTCCATTTCCTTCGCCAGGCTAAATTAGCCTAGCAGCCCCAGCTTTAGAAACCATTCTATAGCCGCATAGACTCCTTTCTTTATTATCAGCAGAGTGCGGTAGTCTGTGGTTTAAGCTTTATAAAGCATCTGGGCTCTGCCTACTTGGAAGTAAGGATAGAATAAGAGGATATACTTTAGAGTTTATCTATACCAGCCGCATGAGTAGAATACTATAGTAATTACTTTATAATTACTAAATATAATTAGACTATAACGTGAGATAATATAATTATAGGGAAATATAAAGAAGGCTTTTATACCTATATAGAAGAAAAATAACTTAATTTAAACGGATTAATTTAATTATTCTCATCCTATATAGCTTAGAGTATAAAGCTACCATTATTACTAACCTTCTTTAATATTTCCTACCAAAACGTTATTCGAAATCGGACCTTCAGTATGCGTGAAACAACCGAAGAGTAGGAAATTTTTCCTTGTACAAAATTTCTTTCATGCTTTATTGATGTAGAAAACAGATTGCTCTCTTCGCTTGAACATGACCTTTGTGAGGGGTTTGGCAGACATCATGTTAGAGAACATGATAAGAACAGGTCGCCCAGCTACCTCGTCGATCAACTTCCAAGAGGAGATGACAAATGAGCGCTTTTGACTCGTTTGCAGCGAAGAACCGGCGTGGACACGCGTGGGTACCCAAACCGAGCGCCAGGTGTTCCTGGCTCGCAGTGACGAAATGATGACTATTTTCCAGCCAGGCTGGTGGTGTTTCTTCAATAAACGGTACGGGTCAAATTTCTCTGGCTCGAGATAGAAAGCATGATTCATCAACTCGTCGAGCGTACAGCTAAGGGTGGCGCCTTTGAAGATTACGCTATCATCGGACAGCTGGGCTTCCTCGAAAGCTACTCGGTTCATGGAAACTAGAGATGCATTTAGAAATTTGCTCCTCGGAATGTATATGCTGGAAAGAAGTACCGGGACCTCCAGGCGAAAGCTGCTGGACGTCGTTCAAACAACTGTGGATGAATTTCATGTTCAACAGAGATATCTTTTTCTAACCCTCTGCCCGGGGCACTCCGTCAATTCCATCACGAAGTGGCTCGATGCATTCCGGGTGAGCGCAGATATCGTGCATGGCATTTGTGACCGGCTCGGTTGTGGTGTGGACTATAAAAGGGATTACAACAGCTGTGTCAAGACATGATCGTAAGAACGGCCTTTGGCGACCCGGTCCATGCAGTCCAATGTGCCACAGGTTTTCGCGCTGTCGTCGCCATTTTGCCTTCTCCTTTGATCAATTAGATGCTCGATGAGGCGACGCCCGTGAGCGATCTTCAGGCGAAGCCTACGCGATTCGGGCAGGAAAACGTTCGCAATCGGCCTCGGCCATGGGTGCCAGGTGCGAAGGCGTTGCATGGCTGAGAATGCAAAGGTGATAAAGTTGACGAAGACGCCGAGCCACTCCACGTTTCGACAAAGACCGGGGCCGAGAAAGACTCTCGTCGACAGCCGTACGAGGGCTTGCGGCATGAACGGCTTTAGGATTATTTCGGTCCGTTCTGATACCGCGCGTTAGCTCTGAGCCATCGAATTTGAGGCATCAATCATACCTTTCGATTCATCGAGTTCGTCATGAAGACATGATCTGCTCTCATCACATACAATGTAGGTTATGGAGACCTCCGGCACAGGTGCACTTACCTGCTTCAAGTCGCGCCAGAGTAACCCCTTTCCATTAATTTTAATCCTCTAACAAACCGTTCCTCAATTTCTCATTACACGTTCACCAACCCTACTCCATGATCCCGCTGTTTACCAATGGTGTGGTGGTCCGTGCGCCTCGGTCGTTGACCCCGCTCGCGCGATCGAGGCTCCACGCCCGCTCAAAGAAAACGGTCTAGCACAGCTCAAGTCGGCCAGTCATGGAACCAAAATACGCTCCAGACACGGATGCCAAAAATTGCAAGCCGCGATTGGATGCTCTGCTCGGAAATGGCTGGTTTCTGTGCGAGGAAGGAACTGGAGTGATGAAGGAATTCTCGTTCAAGAACTGGTCGAAGGTCGTGGTGGGTTGTGTTTCACTACTAGGAGACCTCTACTAACCCTCGCAGGATTTCTTCACCTTGGTGGGAATAAGATGCAAAATGTTGAATCACCACCCAAAGGTGGTTGCTGTAAGACCTTCCGAGCACCGTCGGGCCTTTATGCGCTCATGTTTCGCCAGGAGTACTCGTCTATCACGATGCTTTGGACCACTCACAGGCCCAGCGGCATTTCATACAAAGATCTTGACATGGCTGAGTACTGTGATGACCAAGCTACCTTCCTTGGAGCAATCAAGAAGAGCGAGGCGCCACGGTGTGGACCCTCATCTACCTAACCAAGCATTCCGGGTTCAAGAATATTATCCCATAAAGTGAGCCTGGTATGTTCAACCCAATCCCTGTTAGCACAGTCTATTGAACCTTGCCCAATAGTCAATCCATTACCCCGAAATGTTTATAAGATGGGCATATTCTCTAGGGACTGGATACATTTTCGCTTTTGCCTACCAGTGCAACTTGCGAACTTTCTTGAGCAGGCGGATGCGCTCAACTCTGAAGATGTTGAGCTTTATATTAGCTATAAGACAAAAGCGAAGACTTCTGCAGATCCGCCCTAATTATAGTGAATTGAGTTACGTTATTGACAGTTTCATATTGGCCGGAACAGTAATTCATATTGGGGTATTCTCCAAGCCACATGAGGTGCTCAAAATGCATGAAGGGGATCTCACGCTAAACTCTCTCCACGGCAAGAAGACCTTTCACCATTCCTCATTTCCATGCTGTTATGGTCCCTCAGCGTCTGTGCGCCAAGTGATTCTCTGCTTAACGGCATGACCAGCTCCCACATTGCGATGAGGGAATAGCCTCACACCTTGTGCCGCTTGGCGCACCGCGCGGCCAGGGGCAGCGATGAGCGGACGGATGCGATCAATATGAAGGATGGAGCGCCGCATGTAATCAGGCCTACTGACCAACGAGCGGCGGATGCTTTTGAGGAACTCCGTGTCTTGTGTAATGAGCGAGAAGGAGAGAGAGAAGCTGGGGCTCTCATTATTGACCGTAACAGTCCAGCTGCTCGACATGGCTGCCCAATGTGGCGTTTGAGATAATATTGCTGGCAATCTCAGCTTCCTCTTGGTTCTAACTCCAGTACAAAATGTCAAAACAGAAACATTACCAAATAACCAATAACCAAGATGATGCAGAACTGAGCCAGGCTCTGTAGGTTGTAGTCGTATGTGTCCAAACTCAGTTTTCGTTACAATAACATAAAGATCAGCAGCCCAATGTGTTAGACTCCACGTAGTGCGGCACGTTCACAATCACCACGTAGTGTACGAAGTCCTCGGAAAGTCGACCTAGTACGGCAGTGCACAGTGTAGATAGCATCAGCCTAGCTGCTCGGCCGACGGAACGAGGGCCGTTCAACATCCGCGCCGAATGCCCGGATCTATAGCAGGAGTGCCGAAAGCTCCAGCCGTCAAGCCAAGCCAAACTTTGCCTGGTCCGGGTCGGAAGACACAAATGGCGTCTTGGCTCTTCTGGGGGGGGGGGTTCTTTTTTTTTCGGGGCCGACGGTCTAGCAGCGCCACCTGAGCCGACGGTCATCGTGGCACCGTCATCTAAGAGAATTTCTTGATCAAGCTTTAGTGTTGGACGGCAGATCAGTTAGGCAGTTGTGAGAGGGACGAATCTACGTCTCATCGGTTGCTTCCTGGTCATCCAACGAAAGCCGTAACTTGATATTTGCTAGATCAACTTAAGATAATGCCTACTACAGATTACAATCTTCAATTGAATTACCGAAACTTCAGTGCATCCTCTTCCAAAGTGTGTCGTCCTCCCAAGATGCCGCATTTCTTTGCACGTGCTTGGCAGGAGGATGATATTACTTTCCATGACGAGGCCTTGTATCACATGGCGCGACCACGTATTGTGTACTTGACTCCGTGCTGCAGCGGTAGTAAGGAGTGGCAACGATGGCTGGGGAGGTAGGAGTGAGAAGAGTGTACTTGACGGGAATGGGGATCGGCTGGTACTTCGGCAGAAAACCGACAGGGGTCTGTTGGCATGTGCGCCAATACGGCGAGTCGAGTGTTTCACCTCCACTACCAATAACCTATTTTGACTTGACCCACAGATGAAAATGCAGGAGCGCTGTAGCTACATGTCCCACAAGCGTCAACACGGACAGAGGAGAGTACCCCGCTTCTCGAGACGGAACGGAAACAATCTCAGCCGACATTCCTGTTTGCAGGCATGGCCCTTGGTCGGAAAAAAGTATTTAGAAGCGCAGAACATCGTCGATGATGGACGAGGAAGAAACTCATCTCCAAATCACTTTCTTTATTCATTCCCCATCTGCCGTCATACACCGGGCGCTATGACTACCATGGACGGACTTCCAATGAAAAAAGCCCCCGCAGGGTTACTTACCTCTTTTCAGAGTTGGGAGGCTATTGGTAGCCGCCTGATTCCTTTCGTAAGACCAAGTGTTCTCCTACTGATTTCCTGGCTGCTTTAACATTGTTTCTTGTAGTTGTTTCTCGCTCTCATTGCCAGAGCAATCTATAATATCTATTTCCATCCTTTGAGCAAATGTACGCTCTCCTTCACATTTCCTCGCACAAACCGTCGCTTATAGAAGCCAAATTGAAGATCCGGGTCCCAAATACGTCGCAATAACGGATCTCGTTTACCAGATGGTGTCAATTTGGGGCATTGTCCCCACTTGGACCGCTGACCAACACAAGAAGTACGGGGAGGTTGTTCGTCTGGGGCCAGGAAGGCTAAGCTATACGCATCCGCAGGCATGGAAGGAGATCTATGGCCACCGGGTCGGAACAAGGAAGCCAGGTGTGAAGGACAAGAAGTTTGCCGCTTACCAGGAGGAATACAACGGAGAGGACACTATCATTAGCACGCTCGATGATGGAGAGCACAGCGCCATTCGCAAGATCTTCTCTCACGCCTTCTCGGACAGAGCGCTGAAGGAGCAGGAAAGTCTTATCAGGAAGTACACCGATGTACTTATCGACAACGTCAGCCAGGCCCCCGGCGAGATCGACATGGTCAAGCTCTACAACTGCACTACGTTCGATATCATGGGCGACTTATCCTTTGGAGAATCTCTGGGCCTATTGACTCGATCGGAATACTCGCCGTGGGTCAAGGCTGTCTTTGGCAACATCAAAGCGGGGAGCCTCCTCACTCTGGGCTATCAGTATCCGTTCCTTCTCTCAATTATAAAACCCTTGGTTCCACGGTCCCTGCGCGAGCAAGCAAGGCTGCATTTCGAGCATTCGGCGGAAAGAGTCGACCGGCGAATGGAAAAGGGAAGCGACAAGCCTGACATCTGGAATCTCGTGCTCGAGAAGGAACAGGGCAAGCTCACCCTACCTCAGATGCACGCAAACGCGTCGATTTTCATGATTGCTGGCACTGAAACGACGGCTACTCTCTTGAGTGGACTGACCTACTTGCTCCTCACAAATCCAGCCAAGATGGCCAAGGCCGTGGAAGAGGTTCGTGGCTTGGAATGCAAGGATGATCTCAACCTTGAGACTCTTCCCCGTCTGAAGTACCTATCTGCTTGCTTTGAGGAAGCACTGCGGTGTTACCCACCCGCTGTAGTTGGTTCACCCAGACAAGTTGCCAAAGGCGGAAGCGAGATTTGCGGGAATTGGGTCCCTGAAAATGTAAGTGCTCCACGGCGAGGCAGCAGGTTCACACGCTAATAGTTTCGTTTAGACTCAAGTGAATGTACCGCAATATGCCACGTTCCATTCGGCACTCAATTTCAAGGACCCCGATTCCTTCATTCCGGAGCGCTGGCTACCCGGCACTGGCTATGATAGCGATCGGAAGGAGGGCTTACAGCCATTTTCGACTGGTCCACGCAACTGCATCGGAAAGAAGTAAGTAGCCTTCTGCCCTTGGCTTTAGAGTACTTACTGACTGCACAGTCTCGCTTACCATGAGATGCGGATGATTATGGCCCAGATGCTATGGAACTTTGATCTGGAGCTCTGCCCGCAAAGTGCGAAGTGGACGGATCAAAAGTGTTGGACCCTTTGGGAAAAGCCACCACTTTGGGTTAAGGCAAAGTTCATTCGGTGAACATCTTGGAAATGACTGTGAAGTGTCTATGACCATGACCATCAGAAGGCCGTTGGAGATGGACCAATCATAGCAATGCTACATAGTAAGGTGGGGCGGTGTCACAGGCGTAAGCGCCAAGCAATCCATACACCTTCGTTGAGCGGGACAGCCTCGTGGGTGTTCGAGCCTGCAACAACCCAATATTTTGTGCAGCCATGGCAATACCTGAAGATGGCATGTCATATCTTTGCGACATGTGCTCTACACTCAACATCGCCGACTACTTCCAGCGTGAAAAACATGTTCAGTACTCACGGAGTGGCTTCGTCGGTCCTACGAACGAGGCTGTCAAACTGGGAACTTTCCGGCGGATCTTGGCCGCGAGCCAGCGTTGTGGATTGTGCAGAGCCATTGTCCAAGCCATGTGTAACAGGCGATCCTGGCTCACCAGAACGCCCGAGCAAATTCTTGCTCAAAGCCGGAGCGCCACTGGGAAAGAGATTGAGTGCTGGATCTTCAGCTATGCTTATGCTCGTAGTGGACAGGGAGCATCTTGCCGGGGAAACGCTTTTCGCATTGGTATCGGCACGTACATTCCAGATACTGTAGTCTTCAGCATGATCTCCCAGGCAGGCGACATCCAGCTGTTGGCGCAGGACGCTGGGAAAGTGGGGGCCGAAGGCCTTTTTCATGGACGCCGGATTAAGCCGCTGTTCGACCTGTCGATTGCCCGTGACTGGCTCCATCGCTGTGAGAAAGAGCATGGTCCACTTTGTAGCAATGGGGGAGATGAGGACATCAATGAGCGGCCCAGTAAAATGCTGGTTATCGACGTGCAGCAACATTGCCTTCGAGACTGTCCGCCTCACGGCCGTTACGTTACACTATCGTATTGCTGGCCGAGGTCTACTAAATTGACGACCACGACAGCAAACGTTGCGGAGCTGAGGCAGCCTGATGCGCTGAAGGATAGGCTGCACCTGCTGCCGTGGACTATCCGGGACGCAATCACATGTGCCCAGTGTATGGGCGAGAAATATCTGTGGATCGATGCCTTGTGCATCATACAGGACAGCGAGGACCACAAGAAGAGCCAGATATACCAGATGGACAAGATCTATACCGGCTCTTCGCTTACTCTCGTCGCAGCCTACAAGGTCCCCGCTGGTCAAGACGAACCCTGCAGTGGACTTCCAGGCCTCAGACCAAACTCCCGCAATGTTCATCAACACGTGCAGACCGCTGGGGATCTGACTCTTGCTGTTCCACTAGACACCTTGAGCAACATCCTGGAGCAGACTCGCTGGGACTACCGTGCCTGGACGTTCCAAGAGCGGATGATGTCTCGCCGCTCACTGTATTTCACCGACGCACAAGTCTACTTTCAGTGCACCTGCGCGGTGTTCTGCGAAGACAGCGTGGGGGAAGGCGCCGATCTTGCAGCGAAAATCTACCCGGGGAGCAACCTGTGGAACGGTATCAGCCAACAGACCATGAATGACTCCAACTCTTTGGCATCACACATGAGCCGCAGGCCGTACGCTACCTCGGGAGCCGCGATCTCGGCTATCCAGATCCTGAGCGCAGATTACAGCGGACGGTCAATGTCGGACCCGTCGGACATCTTCCATGCTTTCCACGGCGTCCAGAACGTCCTTGAAGTGTCCGTCGGGACAAGGTTCTGGTACGGTGTTCCGGAACTGTACCTAGACTGGGGAATTCTCTGGACGTTGCGGGAGAAGCGGGTGCGCCGACAAGCGAAGATAAATGTTGGCAGCCGGGTGATTCAGGCCCCAAGCTGGTCGTGGGCTGGGTGGCAGGCTCGGTCGGAGCACGGGTCGTACTTTTACGTCTCGAACGTGCGTTCAGAGGTCCCTTGGTTCATGGTTAGCCACTTTGGCCGTGTCTTGTACCTCGACGTCTCATCCTTCCGCGAGGATGTGCGTTTCACCGGTCGAAACAGGCGGGTTCGACCAATGAAGACGCCGCCGAAGGAGATTCTTGAAGCTTCAGTGCTTCGGAACGCTGTTGACTTGGAGTCAGAGGAATGGCGGTATCCGAGATACCTGGCATGCCAGACTGCGGTGACCTCGTTCAAGCTTGTTATCAGTGAGACCGTTGCTCTCGGTGATCATGGGAAGATTTGGCAGGGGGTAGCACTCAATATGGCTATCCTTGACCGAAAGGATCGCTGGGCAGGGTCTATCATGCTAGACCGTACATGGATTGCGGAAAACATTGCGGGAATGCGCGATTTTCAATTCATGCTGCTCTCCAGGTCAGAGCGTATGATCGAGCTAGTTGGCGAACCGGCTTACTTTGATAGGATGCAGTTCGAGGAGCGAGACTGGTGTCTCTTGAACGTAATGATGGCGGATATTCGGGGTGATGTTGCAGAAAGGCTTGGGGTCGGATTCATCCATGAGGATTCCTGGGTTGATGGGGAACCTCGAGAATGTTTTATCAAGCTTGAGTAAAGTTTGAAAAGATGAACAACGGCGATTTCGAAATACGTAGAGCCTGGCATCCTTTTTCGATTACATTACAACACATCCCAATTTCTTGTGGCGATCTGAGATAGAATTGTGCATTGCTTCTATCTACTGAATCTCCTTCGGACCCACGATTCGAGAACATTACCCATACTATCGATACGCTTCTTCGCCTATATTCCCTTGCAGCCAGCCTGTGTATGCTCCCCCGGTGCGCACCGCCTGTGTGCCACTTACTGGGAAAGCATGCTGCCGATGCCAGCGTTCTGGTAGCACTGGTAGTGGTCTCCGTCGGACTTGGGAGAGACAACCTGAATCTGATCGCAGCAGGTCTTAGCCTGCTGATCACAGCCGGAGCCGCCAGAACTGCGGCATGAATTGGCGGCGGCGGTGCAGTCGTCGCTCACGTCGCGCTTGGAAAGACGGCTGCCAATGCCAGCATCCTGGTAGCACTGGTAGTGGTCTCCGTCGGACTTGGGCGAAACGACCTGGATCTGGTCGCAGCAGGTCTGGGCCTGGTCGTCGCAGTTGGCGCCGCCAGAGCTGCGACAAGCGGTGGCCTTGCTCGCGCAGTCCTGGCCGATGTCGCGCTTGCTGGAAAGCAGGCTGCCGATGCCCGAGTCCTGGTAACATTGGTAATGGTCGCCGTCAGACTTGGGCGACACGACCTGAATCTGGTCGCAGCACGCCTTGGCGTCCTGATCGCAGTTGGCGCCTCCGGAGCTGCGGCAGGAGGTGGCCTTGTCGGCGCAGCTGCCGCTGGGAAGGGCATATCCGGTGGAGAGGAGCGCCGCGACCGCGATGATGGTGGCCTTGGAGAAGAGCATGATGATTGTATAAGTGAGAGATCGGTAGTTTTTGATGGAGCGATTGTGGATTGGTTGGTTGAGCGAAGGACTTTGGCTGCGGTGGTGATGAGGGAATGGGGTTGGCGTGCACTAAGCATATATATATGCGTCGATTTGCGCTAGCGGTACTCCTCCTTTCTCTACGGGTTGGCTTTTCCCTTCGACACGAACGCTCTGGTCGACATCTGGTTGTCTTGAGGCTCGTATTCTCACCGTCGTCCCGCTCGACTTCTCAAAGGCTATCCTTTGGGGTAGGAATCGACGGACGTCGTGAATATGGATCGTGCGTAGCTCAGGGGTAGTTAACTACGAAGCGTAGGGCTGAGGAAACGTAACAGGTTATCAATGATCGGCATCACCATACGAAAGTATCTGGTCAGAGACATGGCACAAATGGCAGTCTGGCAGGGTCAATAGAACGTTGCCCCAGCTATTCTACGCGCTTCAGTATTCACAACTTCGAAAGGTGAGAGTCGTTTGGCTATTCTGTGGATTGAGTTCGAGTTCGATATCGCGGCACGGACTTGGAATGAATAGTTCTCTAGTCCTAAGCTATCACTATTAAGCACAAAGCATAGCTAAGCTTCAGGAATCAAGCAAGCAATTTGAGCCGAGAGAGCCATAGCCCAGGGCTGGTCCGGCCACGACATACTCAGGAAGGCGGCGGCTTAGCAGGCGTCAAACCAGCACCCGAGCAGTGCCCTTGTTCGACCGGTGAACAACCGAACTCCTATTTTCACTGTAGGAAAAGATCTACTATGATTCCTCCGCCTCGTACACGTACCCCAACAAAACTCCATCATGCACGCTCACACCACCACTATTGGCACCCGTTCTACCTCTTCATACCACAACGACCCCAATGGCTCACCCAGCACCGCCCGGCGTCGACCGATCCACTCTCACTTAGTCTTCCCCCACATGCGCGCAATTAGGGCGGCTCCAGAGAAGATGGTGTCTGCGACTACATCGTTGCTAGGATAGGAAAATGCGGGTACACTGGATGCTCGAGACGTAGACGGAGTAGACGTCTGATAGAGCTGCTACTACAGCTGGCGTGGTATTCGCGTGGAGCGGCGCAGTGGAAGTAGTGCAAGACACGGCTGGAGAGTGCAGAGCACGGTCGCTTTGCGGTGAGTTGTTCATGATGGCAGATGTCTTTTTGAAGATGCGTATGGCGCGAGCTAGCGTGGATTCTCACCGGTCCGGAGCAGAACTTGGTAAATCATGTCGTGGAACCCCTCAATCACAATCGTGGGGCACGTACTCAGCCCTAAACCACACGGACCGGAGAACCCCTGGCAACGGCTCGGCAACATGCTCGGGGATATGCTCGGGGATATGCTCACCAGCAGTTGTCCGCCGCGTGTCCTGATACGCTCATGGTTGTGAGGCTTCGGCTCGTCCAGGAACTGCTCTGCAACGGTCGCCTGGATCTTGCCTTCGATCTAGTTATTGAGGTCAAGCCGGCCCTGCATTAGCCGTTCCTCGACGTGGACGAGCCTGTCTACCACAGAGCCATCCTCGGTCGGACTTTCGGCGGCTTCCATGGCCTCGACGTCGCTGTATAGCTAGGGGTCCCTGGCAGAGGCGCTGCTGCAAGGGCAGCCAGTAATGCGTTATTCAATGAAGTCAGGGCCTGTACGAGTTCTCGTAGATGGTAGAGTAGCATCTCTGGCCAGCGGCTGTTCTGGTTGGTCTGGAGATGAATTGGAGGATTGGGAACGCGTACGCTTTCATATCGGAGAGGAACGATCTACGATGTATGTGCGAGTTAACTGCACTCTCTAATCGACTCTGCATGGCCTCTACATGGGTGCTTCCTATTATTTTTTTTATTTACATGGTTGTCTGGAGCCTCACCGCCTTCTTACTTCAGGAGATAATCTATGCCAAGATTTTCCCGTCCACTTCTTTTCCTCTATGTTTCGAAGTGGATTCTGCATCATCTATCTATCGTAATATATAATACGGCTTGGCCTATAATACCTACTTTGTGGCGTGCAGAAGGTGATCAGTAGAATTGACCGCTACTTCTGTAATGAGCTTTCGGCTCCTGCTGCCTAGAGCGTGTTACCGTAGACTTTGGTGCCTAACAGGAGGCGAGGTCTTGTACGACTCTATCCGGAAACACCGGCTGGAGACCCGAGGCTTCGGCAAGACAGCCCCAAATCTCTTTGATCTCCGCAGCCCTGTGTAACAATGCCTATCCTGTAATACAAGGAATGCGACGTAGCACATCAATAATTCTGCCTTGCCCTAGTACTGCATCGGATATCACGCGGACTATTTAGAATGCTGCAGCGAACATTTAACTTCCTCTGTCAAGCCCTCACATCCTGAACTTCACGCGAAAATGAGACCACCAAGTGGACCCGATCCATGCCCCCAAGAAATCTTGTAAGTCCGAACCCAACGATTGAGGCTACTAGCATGTCTCTAATAATCATAGGCTTCCCCATACCCCACATGACGAGCAAGTTGCAAGTGCTCGTTTAAACGTCACTCAAGATGGGGAACCGCCAGGTACTCCAAAGCCACGCCGGCGCCGTTGGATCCCTAGTCTACCAAAGGGATGGAGAGGCGGTCTTTTTCTTAACGTATGCCTGGCTATGCTAGTGTTGGTTGTCAACGTCGCCTACGTTGCATGGGCTTCTCGAGCCTCCGCATTTTCTCACGACTCCGCATTCCCCGTAAATTGTGAGAATCTAGACAGGCTCTCGACTCTAAGCCACGTTGTAGTCAACATTCTCAGCGCTGTGCTTTTGAGTGCCAGCAACTACACAATGCAGGTTCTATGTAGCCCTAAAAGGGCTGAGGTAGACCGAGCACACCGGCAGGGAACATTCATGACCATCGGCGGCCAGTCGTTCAAGAACCTCCGCTTCATCGGCATCTATCGTGTAGCTCTTTGGTCTCTCCTGGCCATCTCCACATTGCCTCTCCATCTCCTGTGCGTTGCTCTTATGCCCCGTCTTCATTTGCCTTCTAATCTGCTTAGATACAATTCTATTTTCTTCCCAGTAACTGGTGCATATGCCTACATGGTTGCAGTTACTACAACAGGCTTTGAGGAAGAAGCACCTTTCTCCTTCTCGTTGGCTAATCGGCTGGGCACCTCGTACTCTGAGCCCCCGTTCTCTACTGGTCGGCGGACCTATCCAGGCCGCGAGGCGAATCCGGGGTGGTACTACCCAAGGCTCTCATTCCCTATGTACGACGACTCAGGACAGTCTATCCTGTTGAGCTTGCAGCAAAAAGCTAAACAGAAGCAATTGATTGAGTTAACGCCAGAGGAGTGTCTTCACAAATATCTTCCAGATCGTCAAAGGCAGTACCGCAACCTTCTCGCCGTCAGTGAAAACGCTCGGTCAAATAGTTCCGTCGTCTGGATCTATTACTCTTCTCCCGGCGACAACATCAACAGCACGTGGATGTGCGAACATGGATCAATCACAAACACCGATGGGATAGACTCGGGCCTTGTTCCCAATACATCAATGAGCCCTCAGGTCGGAATGATCCCCTGTGATCCTAAGGAGACTTTGAAGCAGCCATCAAAATGGTCTCTCGGACTATATTCAATCAGAAACTGGACATACACTCCACATGAGGAAGTATGGGACGTGGGAAGTCATCCAGTCTCCAGATGTTTGGCTGAGCCTGTCACTTCCCCGTGCGCCTTGAAGTACGCGAGAAACATCCACATTGTTGTCATCATCGCAAATCTGGTCAAGGTTCTCGTCATGATAGCAACAATGTTTCACTACAGGCATCCAGCCCTAGTCACCGTCGGTGATGCACTTGCATCTTTCTTGGAGACACCAGATCCGACCACGCAAGAGCTATGTCTGGGCCGAATCGAGGAGTTTACAAAAGGAGCCTGGACCCCTGAGCCCAAGGTGTATCTCGTAGACAAGGAAGCATCCATCCGCTCATCGGGCGCATCCCGCACGCAATGGGTTGCGACCTCGACAATGTGCATGCTATCTACCAAACGGTGACGAGTATCAGACTAACGCCAATAATAGGTTGCTCCTATCCGGACTTTCCGCGTCTATATTCCTCGCTCTGATATACTCGCCGCAACAAGACGCCTTCGATTGGGCATTCCAGAGCAAAATCGAACCCGCCTCGCTCACTCTCGGCCGCGGTTTCGGCACCTCTCCACTCATCGTCCTCGCCAACATCCCGCAACTCATCATCTCGCTTGACTATTTGCTGCTCAACCGCCTCGTCACCAGCATGGCCGGCGCGTGCGAATGGTCGCTCTTCGCTCACCAGCGGAAGACTCTCCGCACCTCACTTCCGCGCGGCGCGCAACGTTCGACGTACTGGCTCTCGCTGCCGCTCAAGCTGAGCATACCCTTGATGGCTGTCTCGGCCGCTCTGCACTACTTCACGTCGCAGAGTCTATACTTTGGCTCGATTCTATACTATGGCAATCACGATGACGTGGATGTTACGGCGCAGCCTCCTCAGAGCGAGTAAACAGCAGAATGAAGGAACAAGTGGGGTGCACGCGTACGGCGCAGGAAGACCCACAAGGATCACGTGGTTCACGTGATGCCAAGGACATGATCCGCCTGATCTAACGAGCCTCAGGCATCTGGAGACAGATCAAAAGGATCAACCTCGCCATGATCTGTCTGATCCGTAGGGCCTACCTAACAACGGGAAACAGACCAAACGGATCCCAACAAGATTGTATAGAACTCTCCTACGTATATAAACCACGCTCACTAGCATAGCTTTGACCTTCGTGGTCAACTTCACAATAGAATTTGGACTCTATTGGTAACACGGCCTTCGCACGCAGTGCTCAGTCACGTGTATTCATTCATACTTGTTCTCTCCCCCTACCTTGTACCCACTCAAGGTAAACCCTACACGGCTTACCACCCTCTTTGGTGTTTGATCCTAAGAGGAAGAGGCCCGCCGTTACAGTGGAGGGAGAGCGGCGGCTACTCGAGGATTATACTGGACTCGGGTATTCACAGACAGCCGTACATGTCCTGCTGATCGTGCTGCTGCTATCTATTGCGGCCGTGATGTGGTGGGGGCGGAGAAGAATCCGGGCGGGTATGCCGCCGACTTGGTTTTGTAGTGCCGTTATTTCGGCGGCATGTCACCCGCCGGAGGGAGAGGCTGATGCGCAGCTCAGGGCTGTTCAGTGGGGAGAGATACCACAGTATGAGAGTGGAAACGGGATTGGGCACTGTTCATTCAGCAGTGAGGAGGTTAATATGCCGGTTGTGGGGAAAGAGTATAAGTAGCGGGCAAGAAGAATAGTAGAAAATATATTTGTGTCTCTATTAGGCCTGCCGTTTCTCCGCGCTCAAAATATGTACCCAACCGCTTAATCAGTCTTATTTGCCCATCTTGTCGACCAGTCCTTCAAACATCACATTCGAATCACTTCAAATCAATTCTCCATTGTCCTTACGCGAAAGGCGCAGCCCTCAGTTACTTCAGTTATCCGTCGGAGTGTTCATAACCAACTTCACAGGGTTTTCACGTGATGTACCGAGCTCCCGCACCACAGGAGATGCGGCTTTTGGATTACTGGAGAGGAGTTCCCGCGGGCGAGCGTGCTTTGTAATTTCAAAGAAGAGTTTTTGGGTGAAAGTTTAGGTTACATCTATCTTCATATTACATACTCCAGCCTGTAGTCTTAGAACTGGTACTGAAAATGGATGTTTTCGATCTCCGTCATTCCCATGTCCGTTGCAGTCGACCCTAAGCGCGCTGACTCTTCTTCAGATAGTCCCAGCTCCTTAATGACGTTCTTTTTTATCCTGTTCCGGACAAAAAGCCAGGCCCCGTAGAATGACACGCCTAGTAGCATAACACTATTACAAACTATTAATACCACCAGTGTTCTATATCCGGCATAGCGCGTAGAAAGCACACTATCCATATTCTGGAATACTACGCCTAGTCCATACCCGGTACAAATGGCTGAAACAACAAATCCTCGTCTTACGGACCCGCTAATGTTCGCTGTGAATATACTCGCAATACCTGGTAAGAGTCAGCTATAGTTGTCCCTTTCCTTTTTCTTTACTTTTACTCACAGATTATGTGAAGGCCTTCCGCCTCAGATGCAGAAGCTATAAGCCAGTAGCTTCCCGTCTCGCACCCCGAGCTGTAGTCATCCTTAGCCAGCCACGACATGAGAATCTTGACGGCAAAACTCATTCCAAACAGAACAACTACACGCTAATTAGTGTTCTATTTTCTTCCTCGTCATAGCAATAAGAAGGGGCAGCTATATGCGTACTTCGCAATTGAGGCAGCTTAGACATAGCCAGGCCACAAGCTATGTATAGCAAAATAGCCGCTAATTTTGAATAGATTACATCCAGACTGCACGAATAACTGGGTGGCTTGGTAGAGCTGTCCAGTGTTGACACAAGGAAGAAGAAATAGACCTGCGGGTCCTTTAAAGTAGCCAGTAGCTACTTTGCGTTAGTCTCCACTTGAAGTTCCGAAAACGAAGGCAATACATACTTGAGGGACGCAGTTGATAACCATTCTTCGAATAGAGGAGCAGAAGTTGACAACAGAGATACTTTCGCGCACTGATGAGTCCAAGAATATCGTTCTCGGGACTGTACTGTCTACAAGTGCGCTGACATTCAGGGCGAAAGCCGCAAAATACAGACCTTGTAGAGCCATTACGAGATTTGGGCGTTCGACAGCTGATATAAAGCTAAGTTCAAAGATGATGTCGCCAATCAGGCCCATAGTGCCCCAGATTAGTAGAAGTATTGGCTGTGAACACGGAGGATAGCGAAAAGCTATGAGTAACAGCGCAGTAGGAGTCAGCGCGGAGCTTGACAATCCGCAAACTGTGTATCCAGTAGCCATACTAAATACGCGCCAGTCGAATGGCCCAGAAAAACTGAAGGGACTACCACTTGCATCAAACGGTTCGGCGAAAATAGACGCGGTTGAAGCAAAAATACCTGGATGACCATCAGCTTCGGAGACTGGATGACGACATCAGATAAAAAGGGGTGTACCTGTAATGAATAAGCTTGATTGTACAGTTGGCGTGATTCCAGCGATTTGAATCATCATGACAGCGAACCAACAGCCCAGAATCCCCGCAATGGAGAACAAGACGGGAAGGACTGTCCGGAGAAGGAAAAGAGTCAGTATGTCAGATAGAACTTGTTGAGAATTGGCGCGGTGCAGAATGTAGTACGATTCTTGGCATGAGTTGGTGAGGGGGGCAGGAGAGGTGCCCGACTTATACCCAACCATGACGCTATACCTAATGTAGTATCTAGGTACACGTGAATTCCAACAGAACTCGATCAAGACTGCTTACACGCAAACCCGGTTGATTCAAGGTAAAAAGTCGGCATGGCGGTAACGATGAGGTTTTGGAGAAGGCGAAATGCCAAGCTGCAATGCTGAGGCGCGACGTTAGAGCCGCCAATTCATGCGATGCCCACTGTTGCATACCCATATCAGGATTTGAAGACGTATATGGCCCCATAGAGAAACAGATTGGTGGCTTTTGCGGCTCTCCTCGTTGTTCTCGACCCGTGAGAAGCGTACCGGGCGTAGGTGCTCAGAATTCCCACATGTGGACTTCGTAGGTCGAGTCGAGCTTTGCGCCGTCACGCCCGGTAGATCCACTATTTCGACGGGATCTTCCCCAAGCGGACGTCCTGAGTCTTGCAGCAGTTCCATCGCAAGCTGTAACCGGAGAGCCAGGGCGCTGTTGGGTTGGATCGGCGTTCGGGTTCTGTGAGAGTAGATTAGGTTTTGGGTAGCCAACATCCTCACTTTAATTATTGAAATTAAGCTTGTGGTGGCCTGACTTACCAACTCGTGTACCTCCGTTGTTGCCTAGAGTGTACATACGAGATGCGTGTAACCTTGGTGGGAAGTAAGGCTCTGTGTGACGCGGAAAAGCTTGGCGCATAGCCTAGAGAAGGAAAATTGAGGACGTGCCATCGTTACGCTCACACGATGACGAGGATCGCATCTGCAAGGAAAGACATGGCTGAAATACCGTGGCGGGTAGCCATTGGCTGGTCGCTTCACCGCACCTGCCGGTTCTACGCCCTTGCGTTTGCACCTGGGAATCGATAACTTCCCCCAACGTAAGCGATCCTACACACCTGCCGCTGTTCCATTAAAGCACTCCTTCCTTCTAAAACTCGTTCATTGAATAAACGTTAGGCTCAATCTCCACAATGGCAGCTATCAACGTGGAGTATGTCACAATAGCACGCATCATTCAAATCTCCACTAACATTGCGCACCAGGACATTCTGCGCCGGAACATTCAGCTTCTTCATCGGTCCTGAAAAGACTCACTTCGTCTTATACAGGAAACTTGTTTCCCGCTACTCGCAGCCTTTCGACAGGATGATGTCGAACGGGATAAAGGAAAGCCAGGACGGGGCAGCCTTTCTGGAGCATTTGGACAGCGAGACCTTCGGAAGGTTTGCGGAGTACATTCATTCAGGCGACTACAGAGCTGCTTCTCCAGTTGAGATGGCTACTGCGTCTGGAAAAGATAGTATCTTGCAAGTGGTGCAAGTGGAGGCCTATGATAAGGTGGATGGAGTCTATGACGGCTTTGGCCAACTCGTGGGTTCGGCATCTAAGAAAAAGAAGAAGGGAAAGAAAGTTGCACCCACAAACTGGAGCTACGGCGATGAACCTGAAACCTTTCGAGACGAGTCAGGCTCAGCGTCACCTGGGTACCCAAAGCCTTTCCCAATCCATCCAATCCCCGGTCCCAATCGCTCGGTGTCCATGAGCTACACGATGACGATGATCGGCCATGTGTCGGTATATCAGTTTGCCCAGGAATACCTCATTCCGGGCCTCAAAGAACTGGCCAGACAGAAGTTCTCAGATACTCTAAACATCTTCTACTACTACCCGGAACGCACGAAAGATGTCTGCCACGTCATCAGGCAAGTGTACAATGATGAGGATGGGGGCGCAGATTCTTCATCTTTACACAATATCGTGTCGGAATACGCAGCGAGGAATTTCAGAGTGCTCACGAATTCCAGCCATTTTCAGAATCTTCTTGGGGAGGGAGGCGCTTTTCCACCGGATCTATGCAGCAAAGTCGCAAGCATACTACTATAGAACTACACCGCTCGTGTTCGTGGTTAGAGTCACTAGGTCAATGCTGGTTGAGGGTGTCTGCAGTGTGGTAGCTTTGTGTGAATGATGGATATGGTGCTGGTAGGCCGGTAGATCCTCTCGTTGCTGCTGCTTGATAGCTATTGATGGAATTAACATATCCCGCTCCTTGCGCAGGTATAATCTGTATTCTGAGTCTCGAATCTCGTTTTCAATACCTACAAGTCGTGATCTTTTCCCATGGTCAAGCGGCCCATTTCTCTAGCGGAAGCCATTCAGCCGGAATATTGTGCAAAAGTTTGTGGGTAAGACTGGCGAAGTTGTTCTTGCTGCTATATCAGAGGTCTCACCTTTCATGTATTTTTGGTAGTGCGTCAACGTGATGTACTCAATGACATGGTTATTTTCCTTTAATTGTTGCACCATGGATCCTTACGCTCTTGAGCGAAAGTTTCAGAAGCATCGGAACGTTCTGCCCCGGACTCTCCCTGATAATCTTACCTAGAATCAAGGCCATCGGATTGATTCGTCACCAAAAAACTAAGAATTTCCCAAGTTTTGATCAAGGCTGTAATTCACATGCTAATAGCATGATCTGCAGTAAGCATGGCTGCCTGCTGTACAACATCAATTCTCCGCTTTCGCAATAAGTGACTAGGAACAGCGTCATGCAAGGCTGATCGATCAAGGATCTCTGCTGACGGGCGCTGATCCTTCAGCCGCAGTCATCAATAATGGCGAGCTGAGAGCTGAACCCCCCACGAGCGCAGAAATCGAACCAGAAAGTAAGCAAAGCAATCACATGCCAATTCTCGTAGAGTCTTTTGGTAGGGCTGAATCCTCTGTCCCGACTATTTGAGCACGATCGAGCTCCAGGATCGCGAGCGCTGGAATGGTCATTCCTGCCGCCTCAACCCTCTCACGAGCTAGACTGGAATCGCTTTACGCACACGAGAAGATCCGGATCCCCTAAAATTACCTGTCATGTCTTCTCTCTGGTCAAGGGTCCCTGTCCTTAGCCCTATCCTGGCCGCTGCAGCCAACGTCGCAATCCGCATCGCCACCTTCATCATCGCAACATGCTCCGGCACCCAACTAGCAGTCCTCCTCTCTGCATTTCTCCACCGCTCCTCTTCCATAGCCGATGCCGTCATCTCCCAAGCCGGCTATCTTAGCGCCATCGCCAGCGGCATCGCGAGCAACGACCTGAACGCCGCAACCCTTGGCCTCATATGGCGTGGCCGCTCCGCGCTGGCACGCTTCCTGGTTGATCTGGTCGAGTGCGCGAAATGCTATGCGCCGGCAACCTCGCTGGACGGCCGCACCGAGGGCCCGCACGGGCGGGGTAACGAGTTGGACTTCACGCAGGCGATGTGCCGGCACGCGGTGGTGTGTCAGGTGCAGCGGCTCGCGAAGTCTCTGATCGTCATCCTGGGGAATGCGATGGGGAAGACGCGGTTCGAGGACATCGACATGACGAAAGAGACGCAGCTGGAGACCGATGATTACGGCGACGTCCAGGGAAAGGGAGTGGTTATAGAGGTCAGTCCTTCGGGGCGGCAGCGGGTGGTGCATCCGAGAACGAACAGACCGTGGCTGGGAGAGGATATGCTGAATTTGGATGGCAATGAGCCTGAGGGCTCCGTCCAGGATGAGAAATGGTTCTTCGTCAACGGCATTGCCACGGAGCTGTTTTGGCTACATTTGGCTTGCAAGAAGCTGGCCGAACACTTCAAGAGAGATATCACCGGTGTTTTCAACAGGTCTGAAGGGATCCTGTGGGACTTGATCGAATGTGCAGGCGAGAGAAATATCGAGGGAGAGGCGAAAGCGGACAGCCAGAACGGTATGGTGCAGAGAACCAGAAGCAGCATGATGGCTCAGAAATCTTTGAAGGAGCAAGTCGAAACCGCGCTAAGGGATGCGAAAGAGAAGGACAGGTACAAGCGTATCGTGGTTGTGGCCCATTCTCAAGGCTGTCTTGTCCTTCGCCTCGCCTTGCAAGACCTGGCCAAAGTGCACTCCCTTCGAGAAACAATGCGCAGCAGGCTTTGCGTATTCACCTTCGGGAATCCGAGCGTGGAGTGGAACGATACGGGCGTGCTGCACACGGAGCACTTTGCGAACCAAAAGGACTTTGTTGCGCAGCTTGGAGTCGATAGCAAACCTACCGCCAACGAAGGTAGGGGCTACGACCGGAGATTTGTGTTCGTGAATGAGAGCTGGATTGGTCATTTGTTTGGGACACAGTACAGCCTTGATCCAAGAGATTACAAGCACAGTGGATCGTCTTGGTTACTTGGGTGTAAGAATGGAGCATCCCTCGAAGGTCAGTCTGTTCCTCAAATATTTTTTGATAGCTCTAACGTATCCATTCTGCAGAGCGGTCAAGTTTCTCGAATGTAGAAAGTGCTGGTGCTACTGTAGGCCGAGACACTACTTCGTAGATTCAATTCTCGTATCTACCAACCAAGTCATTTTCCGGTCGACTTGATCTGATTTGGGTGAACAGGATTTACTGATCACAGAGGATCTTGTGTAATGTGCGTATTAGGAGTGGCTCCGATGCCTGCCTATAAAACTTTCTCGAAGCTGGTAGGATGTTTTTCTTGCACTGATAAGTGCTCGAGCAACAAATAAATACGGACATCCTCACGCACTGCAGGAGATAAAATGTAGAGGTAATCGGTTGCTGCGTCCAGGAATGGACGTCTATATCGGCCCGTCTGTTACACAACCATGGCTTGCATCACTCACAAGACTGGCATACTTCTTCAGCGTTCCCTTTCTAGCCCTCGGCTCGGGTGCCCTCCACTTGGCCCTCCTTCTTCCCATCTCCTCTTGAGAGATCTCGAGATTAACCACCTTCTGCTCCGCGTCAATGACGATCCTATCCCCATCCTGTGCAAACGCAATAGGTCCACCCTCCGCGGCCTCTGGCACGATATGGCCAATGAGAAAACCATGACTTCCTCCAGAAAATCTTCCATCGGTAAGAAGGGCGACATCCTTCCCCAGGCCGGCGCCCATGATAGCCGAGCTCGGCTTAAGCATCTCAGGCATGCCGGGCCCGCCCTTGGGTCCTTCGTAACGAATAATGACAACCGTCTTTTCACCCTTCTTGATGTCGCCCCGCTCCAGTGCGTCGATAAAAGCGTCCTCGTAGTCGAAGCACTTAGCCACGCCTTCGAACCGTAAGCCTTCCTTGCCGGTAATCTTGCCAACAGAGCCACCCGGCGCCAGGGATCCTCGCAGGATCTGGAGATGGCCCGTCGGCTTGATGGGATTACTCAGGGGGCGAATGATGGGCTGGTCGGCTGCAAACTCAGGCCAGGGTGCAACGTTCTCCTTCATAGTTTTACCCGTGACCGTGATGCCCGAACCATCAATGAGGCCCTCTTTGAGAAGGAACTTCAGCAGCGCGGGCGTGCCGCCGATGTTGTACATGTCATGCATGACGTACTTCCCAGACGGCTTCAGGTCGGCCAGGAACGGCGTCTTGTCTGACACGGCCTGGAAGTCGTCGATGGTCAGCCTGATGCCGACTGAGTCTGCAATGGCAATCAGATGCAGCACGGCGTTGGTGCTGCCGCCCAGGATGCTGAACACGGTCATGGCGTTTTCGAACGCCTGTCGCGTGAGAATGTCCGTTGGCCGGATGTCTTCCTTGAGCAGGTTTCTGACCGTCTCGCCAATGCCCTCGCACTCTGCTCTCTTGCTCGGGTCCACCGCCGGACTGCTGCTGCTCCCAGGAACAGTCATCCCGAGTGTCTCGACCGCCGTGGCCATCGTGTTCGCCGTGTACATCCCACCGCAGGCACCGCTGCCCGGGCAGGCGTTGCGGATCACGTCGAACCGCTGCTCCTCATCGATCTCGCCAGCCAGGTACTGGCCGTACGACTGAAACGCACTGACCAGGTCAAGCGGCTGGCCGCTCGCGCTGCAGCCAGGCTTGATGCTGCCGCCGTAGACCATGATGCTCGGGCGGTTGACGCGGCCCATGGCGATGAGCACGCCGGGGATGTTCTTGTCGCAGCCGGGCAGCGCGACGTTGGCGTCGTACCACTGGCCGTTCATGACCGTCTCGATGCCGTCGGCGATGATCTCGCGGCTCTGCAGGCTGAAGCGCATGCCGGCCGTGCCCATGCTGATGCCGTCGGACACGCCGATGGAGTTGAAGCGCATGGGCACCAGGCCGGCGCTGGCCACCGAGTCGCGCACCAGCGCCGACAGGTCCAGCAGGTGCTTGTTGCACGGGTTGCCCTCGAACCACACGGACGAGATGCCCACCTGGGCCTTCCCCATGTCCTCCTCGGTCAGGCCCGTTGCGTAGAGCATCGCTTGCGACGCGCCCTGCGATTTGGGCTGCGTGATCTTGCAGGAGACCTTGTTGAGCTTTTCTTCGGCATGATGGCTGGTGGTGGAGGACAGGAGGCGGCTGCAGGAATTTGGAAATAGTCAGCTTCACGATAGACAAATTCGTTTCGTGTGCATCCTTCGTGGTACACTGACGCGTGTGCTTGGAATCTCAACGGCAATCGTCGGCTAGACGCAAGAGCTCTGGAGGCTCCGGCTCGGAGGGCAGAAGTGATCATGATGCGCGTGCTGTGCTTGTGGAGGCTGCAAAGGATGTTGCTCGAGTGATTAATGAATCCAGGGTACAAGGGATGAAGTGAGAATGATGAATTGACAGCGCGGCTGGGAAGACAACTCACCGGACAAGGCTTGGAGATGAGTCAACCGGTGTTGGTCACCCCAAATGGGACCCGAAAGGGCTCTCAAGCGAGGCAGACAGCTCAATGCTTCTCTGGCATGGTCGGGGGCTTGATCCTTCAGTGGAGCCTCCGCAATGTACCAATCTCAGAAGCTTGGGCTATGACTCTTAGCATGTCTTGTACGGGATAAACTCTCCGGATCTCGGATAGGACCCCACACTCCACGAACACGGGCCGCCTTCCGCCCGAACCGCAGAGCCGCAGCTGGCGGCTCACCAATCCCATCACCCCTGAAGAATGCTGAACGCGTAAGCTTTGGACTCGCACGAGTGATCTGCGTGTGCAACAGTACAACCAGTCATTGGAGTTCAACAATGGATCTTCTGCCAACGTACTCGCATCTACTTGATGCCGTCTTTCATGGAGTGCGTCTTGGTCATGCTCAAATTGATGGTTTCGAATGGGCAAATGTACACGTTGACGTACGAATGCTCTCCAGCGTTCACGACTCTGACTCACATCGTCTTCGCACATCGAATACGGGTGCCGGGTTGAGATCGTGGCCAGGGAATCGAGGAGTGGATGACTGCTGAGTAGCAGCACATCTCCAACGAAGAAAAAGACATGCGGCCCGACTGTATATCTAGCAGTGTGGTGAGTGATATCCGGATGTCTTGTGTACGGCCGGCGTCGCGGCCACTGACGCCGAACCTCCGAACGACGGGGAGATCAAGCCAAACATCCGATGTCCCACAGCAGACTCCCGTTCCTCAGAATTGCGCCAGGCAGAAACGCGAAGCAAGCCATGAATTCCGCGTATCATACGAGGCGACTGGTGGACACGGCATAAGCAGAGCCGTGTTGGAGTGGGGCTCATTGGGGGCCAAAACAGACTCTCAACCAGTCATGTAACTGTTGGCCCCGGGATGGCTGTGACAAGGACATACAAGAGCGGTCCTCCCCCTTCGCTGGGGCTCTTGACCGCAGCAGTCGTCGCCGTCGGGCGGAGGGCCGCCACCACAATGGACTTCGACTTCTCGGCATACCGATACCAGCCGCTGCCCACGCCCACGTCGATCAGGCTGGTGCGCATCCTCCGCGGGCGCGACCCGGGGCTGCCCACGATGTGCGGGCAGCCGTTCATCCGCCTCTCGATGCAGACGGTCGACCTGGCCGCGGCCGAGGGCCCGCCGACCTACCGCTCGCTGTCGTACACGTGGGACAGCCCGGAGCCGGAGTGGCTGAAGCGCAAGATCAACCTGTCGGCGCCGTCGTACGGCTACAGCGGCGCCGACGCGTGGCCAGTGACGGTCGACGGGCGGTTCGTGGCGGTGCGCAAGAACCTGTTCGAGGCGCTGCAGCAGCTGCAGTCGCGGTACAGCCGCGTGTCCAACGCGCCCGATCCGGACTGCTACAACAAGACCGAGCTGCACAAGCACGCCGAGGCCGGCCGCACCGCGCAGGCCGCCGACCTGATCCGCCGCGGCGCGTCCGTCGGCGAGCGCGATGCCTTCGGCGAGACGCCCCTGCACTACGCGGCCGAGAACGGGCACCTGGCCATCGTGCGCGAGCTGGTGCGCGCCGGCGCCGACCTGACGCTGTACGACGACCGCGGCCGCACGCCGCTGCACTGCGCGGTGCACCGCAAGCGCGGGCCGTGGCTGGACGTCGTGCGCTTCCTGCAGGACCCCGTCCACCGCGCCGCCGAGCTGGCCCAGCGCCCGCTGCAGGACGCCGCCGCGTCCGCCGACCTGGAGGCGCGCGGCGACTACGACAAGACCGCGCTGCACGTGGCCGCCGAGCTGGGCATGGCCGATGAGGTGCGCTGGCTGCTGCGCCAGGGCGCGAGCACCAGCGCGCGGGACTGCTTTGGCGAGACGCCGCTGCACTACGCGGCCGAGAACGGCTGGCTCAAGATCGTGAAGATGCTGGTGGCCGCCGGCGCCGACGTGGCCGCCGAGGACAGCGAGGGCCGCACGCCCGTCGTCAATGCCGTGCAGATGGAGCGCAACCGCTACCGCGAGGCGGCCGCCTTCCTCGCGCTGGACGGGCCGCGCCGCGCCGCCGCGCTGGAGGCCGAGGACTGGGGCGCCGACGAGGACTCGCCCGAGCTGTTCTGGATCGACGCCATCTGCATCAACCAGCAGGACCTGGCCGAGCGCAGCGCCCAGGTGCTGCTCATGCCGCAGATCTACGGCCGGGCCGAGTCGGTGCTGGTGTGGTTCGGCAACTTCAAGCCCATGATGGACCGCGAGGGCTGGGAGTACGACAAGGTCAAGGCGCTGGCGACGGCCATGCAGCGCGTGAACGCGCAGGAGGCCGCCGTGGCGGAGCTGCCGCGCCGGTGGCGGGCCTCGCTGCGCAGCTTCATCAACGACGGCGACATGCCCGCGGACGGGCTGCTCTCGCCGGACGAGATCCGGCAGGTCACGTCGTGGCTGACCCGCGCGTGGTTCACGCGGTCGTGGGTGGTGCAGGAGCTGGCGCTCGCGCGCGACATCAAGATGTTCGCGCCCGAGTTCGAGTTCGCGTGGTCCGACGTGCTCAAGTTCCTGTGCCTGCTGTTCCACGCCGGCTACTTCGACACGGCCAGCTTCTGGCGCCTCGACAGCGGGCTGCGGACCGAGGACGGCGTCGGCGGCGACGGCAGCGAGGCCTGGAAGCTCGCCGTCATCCGCCTGCGCACCGCCAACAACCCGGACGAGTGGGCCCTGCTGGACCCCATCTTCCGCCAGGCTGCCGTGTCGCCGTCGGTGTCGGTGCCCCGCGTGCGCCGCCACGGCAAGCTCGGCCTCTCCCTGCTGCTCGCCGAGACGTTCAACTTTGGAGTCAAGGACCCGAGAGACAAGATCTACGCGCTGATGAGCCTGGCCGCGACGTTGCCCGAGGAGCATGGCATCCGCGTGGACTACGCCACTCCGGTAGGGGAGCTGTACACGAAAGTGGCGCACATGTTCATGCAGGGCTCGGGCACGTCCTCGATCTACATCACCGACGAGGGCCTCGCAGGCATTCTCGAGCCGCTGGAGGGCCTGTCGTACGCGCAGGACCCGTACGTCGGCGCGAATGGCAAGAACCCAGACTTGCCCTCGTGGGTGCCGGACTTCAGCAGGCCGCTGACCACCACCCGCTTCTGGAGCCGGAGGTTCGCCGCAGCGAGCTCCGTGGCGCCGGTATTTAGTCCCCTGCCCGACAGGCCGGAAGGCTTGCGTGTCTCTGCTCTTGAGATAGACGAGGTGAGCGACGTCGAGCACGAGTGGGAAGGGATCGAATACTGTGAGCTGGACGTCCACAAGTTCCTCCCCTTCTTCTGCCGAGCGTGGGCCAACTACAACGAGGAGAGCGGGGACCCCTTTCTCATCGCGATGCTCAGGACGCTGGTGGGCGACGAGCTGTGGGACCCCGAGGACGAAGAAGTGCAAACGCAGGCAATCAGCGGCTTCCGCGACTTTCTGTGCGCCGAGCTCAATAACCATGAAGACTGTCTCTGGGGTGGAGACGATGCCTGCTTGGGACCATACCATCCCACGTCCGATCCAGAGACCAGGGCGCTTCGCGTCGATCCAACCGTGCCGAACCTTCTGGAAGAATTCGCTGCGGTCCACGAAAGTCCCGAGTTGTTCACCGACCTTGGCATAGCCCTGAACGCGCTGCGGACAAAGGATGCTGGAAAGCTCTTGCCATCAGAACCGGAGATCAAGGATTACGATCTGCCCGACTGGTGCGAGTTCCACGGCCCGGACTGCTCGCGCGAGACCAATGACCGCAAAGACTTCCGCACCACAATGAGCAAGTACTACAGGAAGAGAGGGCTCTTCAGGACCAAGAACGGCCGCATAGGCTTGGGCCCGCAGTCTCTAAGGCCTGGGCACCGCCTTGTCCTTGTTGCCGGGTCGCGGACACCACTCGCTGTTCGTGAAGCCTTGGACTCACCCATCAAGCCATCGTCCCATCTCATTGGAGAGGTATACTTGCATGGAGCCATGATGGGTGAGCTTGTAAGAGACGGTCATGGAATTTTTCAACCTCTTGATCTGTTTTGAATACCCTCAAGAAGACATCTGTATTATGAGACAAAAATTAGCAGCAAGATGGGAGAACAGGTGAAATCACATTCGCCCATACTTATAACAATAACAAACATAGTAGTCATAACAATCATAGCGCTGTGGGATAGGTCCCCAGAGAGGGTATGTTGTGATCCGCGCCAGTTTGCAGCCAAGAGACTGCATCACAGACATTATAACCATTCCGGCTCTGCCAGGAATGCAAAATTGCGTATACTTCACCATCACACTTGTTTCCTGCAATCACCTCCATGGTCGGTGGGATTCCATCCAACCATTCCTCCAAACCATTCCAATAGGAACCAATTGGCTCTCGTGCCGGATTATGTGCGCGCTGACTCCGCCGGCACATTCTTGGCGCAGCATACCATCGTCAGCAGGGTGCTATGCAAATACCATGAGTTTACGTAGCTTGCAGACAGTTGCCGTGGGCACGCACTTCGGCAGAGAACAGGCTAAATCCACGGTTGCTATCCACTCCCGAAGGCTTCTTCCGATAGATATATAACTCTTCTAGCGCTTTTTTTGCTTCTTTGCTTTTGGTTCCTCGGCTGGCCGTCCCCCGGGCCGTCGATGCAATTCAACAGGGCTAGGATCTTTGCGGTTGCGAGACCTGGTCTGGACGTTCGGTCGAATTGTTGATGCAGAGCTCTGGACCGCAAGATTTTCCAAAAGCTCCGCCGAATCTGATATCGTTGCGGGCGCATGGTGCGTGCTTCCAGTATCCGACAGTCCCCAATCCGGATCCAGGTTGTCTATGGCCTCGCAGAGTTGCTGAAAGTGCTTGGGAGCCCAGTGCTCGTAGATGTTCCTGATGAAGTTCCATGACATCCATCTGTTGTGGTTGTCCTGCGGATTCAGCAGGAATGAGAAAATCCGTTTCTGGTATATTTCGGTCCTTGATTCAGCAACAACGGGGTAGTGGGCCCATACGCGGGCTAGGTCGTTGTTGTAGGAGACCGAAAAGCCCAAGATCTCGCGGTTGATTCTGTGTTCACATCGCGCACCCCGAAACAGCTCCACGGTAGCGTGTATCGCCAGCATCATACTATGAGCATTCTGGTTGTCTGCATAGACGATGTTGTCTCTGTACGACTTAGCTTCACATGTGAGGAAGGGAAAGTACATCCAACTCGTGGGTGCAAATCTCGCCTGCTCGCCGACGACTTTGTCGAGCCGCGCCAACCGCTCCTCAGAGAAGGCCTTGCGCGAGAAGCCAGCGCAGTAGTCAGGCTTCGGTACAGGGAACCCCTGCAGTACCGAAGGCTGCTTCACCCAGGACTCCCCCCAGTGGTCGACAAACATGGCGTAGTTGCTCCCAAGGACGTCATCATGGAGCGTCTCGTAGGCCAATTCCTCCGCAGACGGGCAAATGAGGTCATGCAAAGAGTAGGTCACACTCGCCTCGTTCTTAATGGTCAAGCTCTCCAGCCGAAGTAGGAAGGCGTCGTCATCGTAGAATCGGGAATGCTGCGGCGGCGTCCGCTCGCTGTCTCGAAGCCGTTTACACATGTTCTTGCTTGCGTCGGATGGTCCATGGACAGTGGTTTCTCCCAGAGCGCGCTTTTGATAATCCCTCATGTAGCAGTTTAAATGGGCGGTGCCTTTCTGCAGCCAAATTCGAAATTGGGGCTTCTTGTAGATTCCAGGAGTCGAACTCGACCCGGTCACTGAAGACTGGTGTCCTTTGGAAGTTGTGGCCTCCGTTCCATTTCCTGAATTCTGCTGGGTTGCCTTTCTATGCGAATTGGGCCGAGCTTGCCTCGATGGAGCCATGTCACTGTCTGCCTCAGACTCGCGGGTCGTAGCGGGCCAACTCTGGTTTCGTGCCCAGTGTCCGATACGTTCAGAATCCGCACCCTGGCATGTGGACGTTCTCGGACGGGATTGTTGAGGCCGGCGAGATTGCGCTACGCCTCCGGGACGTCCTCGTGCGTGAGCGGTCGTGGGTTCGAGGGGCGCAGTGGGTTTTTTCAGCGGTCGTCGTTTTGCAGCTTGCGCTTCCTGGCCCGTGTCCTCTCTGGGGTATTTGCGCTTTGCGCTCGTGGCCTGGCTGGTCTGTTTTCATGTTGAGCTTAGTAGTCGAACACTAATGGTACCCCTCTCTTACGGACCTGCTGGGTACGTCGTGTCCTCTTGATCTCGGGTATGCCGTCTGGCTGCTCGGCGGCCAGTCCTTGGTTGCGTCGACTCCTTCTCGAAGGTTGGCCAATTTCTACGAGTACGTGAGATCAGCGTGGGGGTAACGCGGGCGCCAAGGCAAACGAACTATCCTTACGCGGCGGCCGTTGGCGCTGGGGTACAGGGGTCTTTTCCTTGCGCTTCGCCTTCCTGCGGGGTGGCATGCTGGTTTATGGAGAGGTAGAATGGCGGGTTCAGCGGAAGAGAGACGGAAGCTACGTGGACATGCAATGCAGGGTGCGATGGCCAGACTTATGGTCAAAGCGTATCACGCTCGGGTGTAGTGACCTGCATGCATGTCGTGTGGCCGGTCGGCCCGGCGCGCACCGCCGCCACAACGGTATTCTGCCCCGCGGAGTGGGGTTGTCTGTAGCCAACCAGTGCTCATGTGCACCAGGCTCGGTTCTCCGGTTCCAGCCGCGCGGTTTCCTATACTCTTTGGTTGCAGGGTCACACCGTCTTGTTTTTTCAGGCCCGTCTGGGGGCATGAACCACAATCTTGACTCAATACAGGACTAATAAATCCGCAACACGCATCGCCTCCATCGACAAAACAATGATACAGTATCGTCTGGTTGATTCAGCGGCTATGAAGTATTGTTTGCACAGTGCATGTGTCTCTTGCGTAGCAAAAATGATCGACTTCTTGCGGCCAGCGGGTAGACTACGGCTAGCCAGTATACGGCGGCACGCAAGTGGAATTCGACGATACAAGAAAGTAGGCGAAATGTAAGCAATAGGTAGTTTGATGCCATTAAGATGGATTCCGCGTTAGAGCCATCCGGTGACCCCGGGCCAGAATCCGCGCCATTCTCCTAATCCCGAGTCGCTTGCTGGAGTCTACGCGCGTAGAAGTGGTACTAGCAGTTCTATTTCTACACGAATAACCACAAGAGAGGGTTTAAGTGCTCTGACACCTGCATATCTGCATGTTTCACTGCATATTTGCGTCCGGGCCAATGCTGCAACCTACCATGTGTAGATAGCGTGTGCTCGCTGCACTACTTCACGAATTGACCATGTCGTCACCTTAATTCAACTCGTCGCAAGGAAGAAGAGGTCATGGATGCTTTGAGCCCGTGTAGAGGAGGTACGTTTGTGCCATAGATATTCAGTTTTTCCATAGCTTTTCGACCAGGTTCTTCACGCGCGACACGATAAAATGAAAAGGGTTACTTCCATGCAGCATTTTCAACATCAGCCCTTCATCATGGCCCATTACACGCTCATTCTTGATCTCCAGGGGATTGTCTTCTTCTTTCTCTTCCCGCTGACACCTCTCTTCCCGAAGTCGTGCCTCTGATGTGATCACACGTCCTGCTCCAGTGTCTTCCAATCTCATACTGTCGATCTCTCTCTCCACAGCAAGGCAAACTTGCTTCGGATCTGAAACAAGTAACTCGGTGATGCTCTTCCCGGAGTGCTGGGTTCCGTCAAAACGACAATATTGCGCTCCTCTCTCCATCATGTCTTTCCAGAACTTCCCCTGGAGTTCCTTTTCTCTGCTGTAAACGCACGAGTCTTGCTCGTCAATGTGGTTCCACATGCTGGTGGCGAAAACAACTCGAGGGCAGAATTCCTGACCACACAGCTCCCGAAGAATTTTGACGTTCCTGTGTGCGCTACCAGTCATACGCTTGTCGGTGATTCTGTGCAAATAGATGACTCCGGAAAGTGGTCCTAGAACATTCACATGACCCACTATTGACTCTAAAGTGCAGAGATCCGCCTGGATTGTATCATCGAATCCTTTGGTGTCAAGGAGTGTGACCTGTCTTTCTCCGTATGGGAATTTCCATGGCAGACAGTCCTTTGTGCCTGTCCGGACATACGTTAGCGAGGACCAGACTATGAAAATGGGCTTACTTACCTGATACTTGGTCGACCTTAATACCTGATACGGAAGAAATGAAGTTAGACTTTCCAGATCCCCTTGTACCTAGAACCAGAATGACTATGCTTTCTTGGGAACATTTTCCATTCCTGCACAGTATGTCAGCAATGATCGCAATTAGTAAATGTTTGGGTATCGAACGCGTATTCAAGGCTGTTTAGTGATCGATTGAGAGGCTTGTGGTGAGCGGAGTGGGTGTTTGGAGTTCGTATTGTAGCTTTTCGAACAGTAGGATTTAAGTATGGAAGCTCAGACGGAGACCTGGGACGCTTGGGCATGCTAGACTCGGCGATTTCGCCAACGCCGAGGCTGAAAGGTGTGCTTTCGACGAGGGACATTGGAATATGATCAACGTCAGTCAGGTATATGCAAATGATAGAGCGAAGCGAGTTATAGCCTGCACTGAAAATTGCATTCCAATAGATTCTCGCTATGGGAATGTACATGCCGGGAAATTCCCATGCTAGCGAAATTTTGCATGGAATGTGACTCGAGGCACAGTCCGTTATCTTTTGTTGCCTCTGACCATTTCGAGAATGTGCTACATGTAATGCAGGGGAGTCTAATCAGGTCCCACTCGAGCTTCAAAATGATATTTAAACGGCACATTGGCACTGAAGACGCTCTAATATCCCTCATCTTTCTTAATCTTTACGGCATACATTTGCACAGAGGCAAAATGACTCGACGCCGCAAGGACAACTCAACTTATTTGATCGCCGTCCTGGGAATCACAGGGGCTGGAAAGACGACTTTCATATCTCGGGCAACTGGCATGGACAATCTTGTCATCGGCCATTCCCTAGAGTCATGTGAGTTACTTCGCCGACAACCCAGTCGCCCATTTCAAATCAATTGATGCTTGCATTAGGCACGCAAGATGTAGAATCCTACGACATGGAGCTCGGCGACAAAATTGTCCGGTTAATTGACACACCAGGCTTCGACGACACCTACAGGAGCGACACAGATATCCTAGAGCTCCTAGCACATTGGCTACACGCCAACTACGTCGAGGGAGTGACGCTCACTGGAGTCATTCTCCTGCAACCAATCAATGCCAACCGCGTCACAGGGAGCGAGAAGAAACGTCTACGACTCTTTGAGAAGATATGTGGCCCCGAAGCATTCTCCAAGGTTGTGATCGCGACAACCATGTGGAATGAGATCCGCTCCAACGAGCAAGGTGTGCAGAGATTACAGGAGATGGCGGCATCGGACGATTTTTGGGGCAAAATGGTCGCAGGAGGCGCGCGTGTGGAGCGCCACGACGACGATCAGGCATCAGCACGCCGCATAGTCTCAATGCTGTGTGGCGACTCTGTACCTATGCAGCTGCTGATGCAGAAGGAACTTATACAGAACGGTGGTGCTCTGGGTAATACTTCTGCAGGCCGTCAATTGATTGGCGAGCTCGACGAAATGAACAGAAAGCTGCGGATGGAACTTGACGAGCTACGGCACGAGCGAAATAAAACTGACAAAGAAATTGAGGAGCTGAAAGAGGAAAGGAAAGCGTTGCGTCTGAAGGTCAAGAATAACGAAAAGGAGAAGGAAAGGATGAACAAGGTAAGTGCATTTATGATACCGCACATTACACCTCGCCTACTCAATCTACACTGAAACGGTGGGCATGTCATGTTGCACCCTTTCTGGTGCTCCCGAATGATTGCTAATATACGTAAAGAAGTGGACGTGCACAATTTTGTAGTAGATATGCCGTTGTGTTTATCTCTTTCGGTTGGAAACATCGCACAAGATTCAATTCAGTTCAGGGTGTCCGTGAAACAGGTAGCTGGAGCAGTCATGCATGGCATTCAGCCAGGGCTTGTCGGAAACTCCTTTAAAACAATCTAGACCACGTTGCTTGCAAAGCTCATTCGTACTCTGAGTGCTAGTAATTAAACTCATAAGCAAATGGAGGATCTGGAAGCTGGGAACGCAGGAATTCAGAGAAGCTTTAAAATGGGCAGGTAAACGACAAAATTGCAAAACCACGCGGAAAGACAAGTATTTCCAAAGGAGCAGGAATCTGAAATATTGCGAGTGTACAGGGCAACGGAAGACTACCGTTTCGGCAAGAGAATGCACTTGACGAGATGCTCAAGTAAAATTGAGATTTGGAGGGCCGACGGGCAGGAGTGATATGCAACGAGAAAAAGCAGGCACATGCAGACATCTTTCAAGATTAACGTATCAAGTACTTGCGCACAGAATTTACTTTGCACATCGATGCTTCGATGAGTATAGCGTCAATCACCATATCTTTCCATTCTCCCTCGATATCATGTTTTCCTAATGGCTTGTCCCCCCCACTCCCTTGTCCTCGCTCTTGAGCAGCCTCAGTGCCTCGTTCTCCGCCCCCTCCCGCACGCGAAACCGAAGATACGGCCCATCGTGATGACAGGTGATGTGGTCCTCCAGTTGGAACTCCTTCGGTCTGTGTCGCCCATACCGAGCGCCGACCTGGCCGCCTCCCAGAGACTCCAGCTCGCCATCCGCACTGCGTAGATCGAAGAACCACACCGTGCGAGCCAAGGCATCGCCAAGCTCGACGTAGGCCACATTTCTGCCGGCACACGCTCTGGGGCCGACAGAGAAGGCGCTGAACGCTGCGCGCGCGCGCTCGACGACCGCCGTAGAGTTGTCTGGCGAAACAAGCCAGCGCTCCGGCCGGAACGCAAACGAGTCCGGGAAGAGCTGCTCGTTGTGGTGCAGCGCGTACGGGCTCACGCCGACGTCTGTGCCCGGCGGGAGCAGCAGCCCGTCGACGACGAGCCCTTCGGCGCCGCATACCTCGCGCCACAGCGTAGTCGCGACCGGCGGCGACACGCGCATCGCCTCGTCTATGCACGCCCGCAGGTACCGGCACGACGTCAGCTTGGCGCCCGACCGGATCTCCGTTGCGGACTCGAAGGTCGCGCGGACCTCTGAGGCCAGCTTCCTGTAGCACTCTGGGTATGCCGCGAGGTAGAAAAACAGCGATGCTAGCACTGTGGATGCCGTGTCTCCGCCTGTTGGTGGTGTGAGTTTCGTTAGTCAGCCGCTGAGAGAACAGAAGATGGGACATACCGGCAATCAGCAAGAAGCGGCTCTCGGCCCACAGCTCGTCGGCGGAGAACCCGCCCTCTCTGTTGGCGAGGAAGGAGAAAAGGTCGTGCTGCGAGTCCGTCTGACCCGCGGCAAGCCTGCTCCGGACCAGGTCCGTCATGAGACGCGCATACTGCTCGCGCATCTGCCTGCCGCGCCGGGCGAACAGCGTCTCGAGCCGCAGCTTCTGCAACGCAGGCCACTGCACGTACACGCCGGTCTTGCGCATCACAGCATTGACGGCGTCGACCAGGAAGAGATTGTCGGTGCTCGTCTGCAGCCGAAACGACTGCCCGAACCCGAACTCCCCCATGATGTCGTAGAACAGGTGCCGGCAACACTCCGTCATGTCGAACACCTCTGCCGACCATTCTCCGAGCGGAGCGCTGCGGCAGAGCTGTGCGATGAATTTGTACACGTGCCTTAGCATGGTGGGCTCGAAGCGGCGGATGCACTGGTCCGTCAACCCCTGAGACATCACTTTGCGCTTACGCCGGTGCATGCTCCTATCCACGGACGTGAAGGTGTTGTATGCGCCAGGTGATGGCAGCATTGCTTTGTAGCCTTGCGATTTGCGGACGTTCATCGAAGTATAGATAACTGTGTTCGTTGAACAAGTAATGTTAGCCACTCCCTTGCACATCTGAGCATCGAATCCAAACACTCACTTTGCAATGCTGTCGCCGTGTTTGCCACGAGCTTGTTTGGACCCTGACGGAAAATCGGCCCTATGGAAGAATGCTGTGAGCGAAATATATGGGGTTGATTTCAACAGCATACCGTATTCACGGTGGCCTTTTTCCGTCTCAATATGCAGCCTGCCCATCAGACTGTGCCAGGCGCCGTACATGTCGCTAACCTTTGCCAGGAATGGGCCGGGATGCCCCGCCAGCGGGTGGAAATACAAGCGATACACAACGGTGGAGACTGCCTAGACAAATGAGTGGGTTAGTGGTTTTAGTAGAGGAACAACCACTCAGGTGTCCTACATGAAGCGCAAGAAGAAAGCCAACGGCAACTCCCGCATATTTGGCGTTGAGGTGGCCATAGATGTAATCCACGGTGTGGACATAGCATGTGGAGATTTGCATTGTGACAACGTGTAGTTCCGCTTCTCACCGTAGATATTCCTGAGAGGTCTAGAGCGAAGCAGAGCACAGGGTATAAGTATTCCAATGATCATATCGGTGAAGATATGGCTCAGTGACCGAGTCCAGGCGCAGCGTAGCTATCAATCGTATCGGACTACACCGCTTCGATCAGCGCTCAAACAGCCGCCTTATCTACACTTCTGGTCGATATGTGAATCGAAACGTAATTTGAAGACTTATTGTACGAGATGCACCTGCCTAAACATTCGTTAGTTTGACGGCGTAGTCCAGCGGCGTGGTCCAACGGCGTCGTTAACCATGCGTGACCTCGGAGCGGCACAGCACTCGAAGTGGTGTGAGAGAGGCGTTCACGAAATGTGACAGGAGTCGTTGTGTGGTTTTTCACAAGTGAACTTTTTTGTTTTTTAGGGGCTTCTCTTCAGAAATACTCCGTGACACTATGAGAAGCTACGGGACTTCTACGAAATGGCTCAAACCTATTCCCTATACTAGCCGAATACACCATACCAACTACTCTCGCACTCTAAATTGCGCTGTAGGTTTCTTTTGCCGTTGACCATGAGTGAATTTGAAAACGCGGATAGATCACATTCGGTTGATTGTCTACGCCGCTTTGCCGCCGCCCGGAACATGTTTACCGCGGCAAACGCCCGGAAGATATTGATCGCGGCAACCGGCGTCCAATTATGTCCTGCCAAGGTGAGGATTATCATCGGAACCAGGCCCCCCATGTGCAAATGATATCTTGGCGAGAGAAGATCCCATGCCGGACATTCGATGCATGCAAAGCACGGCACTTTCGGTAGTGTGTAAATGATCCATCTGGACAACCAAAAGACGACTTGTCATTATTCCCAGTACAAATCGAAAAATGTTTCCATAGAGGACCCTGTCATGCGCTTCACATTTCATGGCGGCGTAGGTTCAATCTCCCCCTTGGGATGCGGTAGTGCGTGTTCCGACAAATATAGAAAGACAATGCAGCCACCAGACCCTGTCAGTGCGGCGACATGCAATGCGCTTGAAGATTGATCAGCTTCGGCACATGCTCCGGTGTGGATCCTACATGACCGGCGTTGCATGGGATGTCAGGGCGCGGAGACCTATTACGAGCGCACCTAAGCGATCGGCTACGAAAAAGTCCCCACAGTCGCCACAGGCAGCAATCAGTCATTTTCTCAGAGGATTTGGCTATCTGTTCGTCAGCATGTGTTGGTGTTGCTAGCTCTATCGTGCCTCGATCCCTTTGGTGGATATCTTTTCGCCCCTGGGGCAGATCCGGTGTGTCGGTAACAGCTGAACGAGCCTCCGTAACGCCAGTCTGTTCCCTGACGGACAGACATTCAGCCGTCTGACTATGCTAAATCAAGATGGCAGAGATGATAGGTTGTTGTGGCTTCATCCCTGTTGAAGGAGTACCTCACCGGTCGTATCTGTACGAATCCGGCGGATTTCGAGTGCAGATACGTGCACAGGATGTATTTATAAAGACCTCCAGCAGTCGGGATTTATCTTCTTTGCACTCAACAGCGTTCACCACCCTTTACCTTTCGAAAATGACTCTGGACTACAACAGCCATCCCTCAGAGCTGGTGGAGGGGGGTGTAGGTTCCCAAACTAAATGATAGGACAGAGGTGCGAAGCTGACATGTTGCACTCAGAAGGTCAAAGGCGTAAAGCAAATGGTCACAGTCGACGATCTACGCAAAGCAATTCCTCCTCACTGCTTCAAGCCATCTTACACGACGTCCTTTGCCTATCTTTCGCGGGATTTCTTGGTGGCCGGCGCGCTTTTCTACATTGCGTCGGCTTATGTTCCTCGGATTGAGTATCCCTTGGCCCGCTACATAGCATGGGTGGCATATGGATATGTCCAGGGCCTCGCTTGGACTGGCATCTGGGTATGTACCTGTTGACACTGGTTGCCGGCAATCTTGGCTGAATCGTATGCCAGGTCCAGGGACATGAGTGTGGCCACATGGCTTTCTCTCCGTCCCAAAAGCTCAACGATGCGGTGGGCTTCATCTTACACTCTGCACTCCTCACTCCGTACTTCGCGTGGAAGTCGACCCATCGCCGCCATCACATCTACGCCAACAACCTCGCCAAGGACCACAACTACGTACCGCCTCAACGGGAGGAGTATGCCTCCAGCCTGATGTTCAACTCGGAGAAGCTGGAAGAGCTCACCGAAGATGTCCCCATCGTCACCTTCCTGCGTATCATCCTCCAGCAAGTCATAGGCTTCCCCTGGTACCTCCTCACGAACATCACCGCTTCCCACGGGAGCCTTTACCGCAAGCAGTCTCCGACGTTCCTGGGCAACAGCCACTTCCTGCCCACTTCGACGCTGTTCCGCCCTGAGGAAGCCCACCTTATTCTAGCGTCTGACATCGGCATCGGCGTGATGGCGTACTTCCTGTACACCACTGGCGTGAGCATCGGGTTCACGGCGGTCGCGCTTCTCTACATCCAGCCGTACATGTGGGTCAACCATTGGATCGTCGCCATCACCTACCTGCACCACACGCACCCCTCGCTGCCCAAGTACGCGCCCGAAGCGTGGACCTTCGTGCGGGGCGCGCTGGCGACGGTGGATCGGGAATTCGGATGGGTGGGCAAGCACATGCTGCACAACATCATCGAGTTCCATGTCATTCATCACTTGTTCTCGTGAGCCTGCAGTCCTTCAGCTACACTTATTCTCCCCTCTGACCTTCATCGCAGACGCATCCCGCAATACCACGCCGAAGAAGCAACCAAGGCCATCATGCCGCTTCTGGGCCAGGCCTACCACGCCGACAAGCAGCGCGCCTTCCTGCCGGCGCTCTGGGAGTCGTTCACGCGGTGCCAGTGGGTTGAGCCGGACGAGGCGGCGGATCCCAAGGATCGCGAGTACTGGTACAGGGGCGGGCCATCGCCCCCGCCGGAGAGCAGGATGCGGAAGAAAGGGTGGAGGTGATGGGGACCCAGCGCTGCGGTGGCGGTAAAGACCGGGGCGCATCGTTACCATTTTGACGAATGCACTGACTTCCGTGGCGATGGTAGTGTGCTCCCATGTGCGTTGGACGGCGGCCGGGCAGAAATGTTTGTGGCCACATTAGATCAGGGTGGATCAAGAGGACCGGTGGAGTTGTGGTAGACACTGGGTGCAGATTGCTCTTTCCATTACAAATTAGTACAGATTGTAAATGCCATCCTCATCGATTGACGACACCAGAGATTCCTGTTGCATTCCGTGGGACCGCGCGCATTCGTCGGGAAAGGCAACGCCAGGTACCTACCCGACGGCTCTTGACGTCTACGTCGCTAGCGTTAGCCACAACAGATTATCAGTGTTCCATTGGAATCAGCTTAGATATCCGCAGTAATGCATAAGAATGCTACCCATTACTTTCTAAAGACAAAAAGTGCGACATTACGTCTCGCCAGCCAGAAAAGCCTGGAATATCATCGCGGATCCATCATGTCAACGACCCTGCCTTCACAGCCCGTATCTCAACTACGATATATCTCGCTAAAAAGAAAAAACTCCCGCAGGGGATAATTACGAATCAATCTTCAGAAAGAGTCTTGTGGCCAAGGTGGTAAAGGAATAGGCAGCCGTTGAAATGGTTGGAATGATCGGAGTGATTCCGCTGGAAATGGTCGGATGTGAGGCGTTTCCACGCTTTCACAGAGCTGGGTCGAAAGCTCGCTCTGCTGGCGCAATACTGTGCTGTAGATGGAAAGAACCTTATGGTCGGTGGTGCTGGTTCAGTCGATCAAAAAGCGCGCGGGACTTTCGTAGCATACTGCGGGTCTGTAGCAGAGGTCGCGGCAGCACAGATCGTGTCTGCAGACTGAGCGGTATTCGATTGGTCGTCTCTCTGGACAGGCAATGGCGCGATAGTATCTTGGTGCCCTGACCACTCCAATAGGCTCGGCAGCGTAGTACTCGTGTCTGGTGGTGATTTCGCTCCTCTCCACGGTGACGGGCTCAAGATCGACCCAGCATGCCCGACGGCTCCTCCTCCCCTCCAGTGCTCGGTACCTTCGGGAGAGAGAGACTTCTTGGAGCCACAAGGGCAGAGACATCGCGGTAGAGTGGAAGCTGGACAAGTATTGGAGATGATGTTTTTCGTAGGCCCAGAAGATTCCCAGCTGCGGGAGGAAAGAATAGGTCTGATTGAGTGCCTTATCCTTGCCCATACTGAGACTGCACCCGACGCGCTTTAATAGTCATTCGTTGCCATGCGGCTGGCCGCCATCACCGAGAGACATGTGTGGCAGCACGAAACAAAAGCAAACGACGCTAAGTGTGCCACAGCACCGCCACAAGTAAGCGCTAATGAGAACACGAAGAAATGCAAGGCATGCTTGCAGCGCCATGCACAAGGCCGCCCTTTCTGAAGCCGTAGACAAGAGAGAATCAGCCACAGCAGAAGAAACAGGCGGTCAGCCAATCCAGCCCGTGACACGCCGAAGGGTGGCGGGAAGCCCACGTGGAGGCTGAGCCTTCATGACGGTGTAACAACAACATCTACCCAATTCACCCCAGCGAGGAGCTGAGCTGCCTGAAGAGTCTCAGCCTCGTTGCCTGAAATGAGCTGACGTACGCCTCTACTCCGTATCTTCGGACTTTGGAGGAATCCGTACGCAATCCCCAATTTCTGGCCACACCCAGATAGAGGCGCCTCCAAGCCTCCGGAATGGCCGCGGGCGTAGAAACGCAGACACCGTCGAATGAGGGGATTCAAAACAAGGATGGCCAGAAAGAGCTCGACAACGACATCGTCACAATAGTGAGACGTGCGCTCGGTGCTGACATTTTGGTTTTTACGACAAGGCCGAGTCACTCGTTGATTCTCATTGCGACGAGCATATAGATCGCAAGATCAAGATGATGAGCTGAAAATGAACAGGCACCGAGATACCAGCTCACTGCCTCATGACCTAGTCTCAGGCATGTCCCAGTCGCATGACGCGCCATCGCTGGAGCCTCAAAAAAGTCTTGCAGCCACCGTCACCCACATACCGATTGCGCCACAGCGGCTACGAAAGTTTTCCAGTTGCTGCTCAACAGGATTGGCAGAAGCTTTACAACCGGTGGAATATCAACGCGGCCATGGGGAACCGCATATTCAACTCCAGATGGACTAATCAGAAAGTTCACCGCTACGGTCGACCCGATCATGATCTCTTTTTCGTTTTCCTTTTGTGGAGAAAGTATGGTGTGGAATATTTAGATTGTGAGGACTCACCGTATTTTCAGCCTACAAAAAGGCAACGCAAAAGGTCAGCCAGAACCGTGTGGATTTGCCTTTTTTCCCCAAATAAGCACAGCCTTGTCTGTTTATCATCGTTTAATGCCTTCTTCGCCGTGCTGATACCGCAAAGCTGTGTAATATTGGCAAAGCCCTCGGTCGTCGGGGGAAAGTTCACCGCGCCAGGAACGCAGTTGCTTGTTGCGGTTCGTGTTTGCACCAACGAAGAATTTATTGATAGCTCTGACAATTTTAATTGTGATCATTCGGTGAAAATGAAAGGCTGTTTTTACAGCGTTGGGGATGATGGATGTTTCTCTTGCCGCTCTGTTCTTAATTCTCTTCTTCCCACTCACTGTCCTCATCACTCTTCTCGTTTTCATGCAGCACAATGTTGTTCCGGATCTTGAGCAGGCATCTTCCCATGCTTCCCTCACCGTCAAAGCTCAAATCCCACTCGAGCGGCAACGATGCCTTCTCAGCCCCATCAACCTCGTCTTGTGCGTCCTCGCTCAGCCACATGAACCCCTCCTTCAAGACGACATAAGCCTCGACAGTAAAGACCCCCCACCCGATGCGCGTGACCTCAAACGGCGGCGCAGTCCGCACAACACTCGGCGACTGGAAAGTCGAATCCTATCGCTCCTGTGTCAGCCCGCGCCCCCTCCGCCGTCGCCCCGCGCTCGCTCACCAACTCGATCTGCACCTCCTGCACAACATCCTCGTCGCTTATCCGCACGAAAAACGTCCACTCATGCGAGTTCCCGTCCCCATCGTCCCCCACCGCCCCGTGCGTGTTCCCCAGCCACACCGTCACCGCCTGCACCTCTCCGCCGCCGTCCTCCTCGCCGCCCTCCTCGCGCTCGCGCTCCGCCCACCTCCCCGGATACCGCGCGCGCAGCTGGCGCTCGCGGTCCGCGTCCGGCGCCGCCGTCGTCACCGTCCGGCACATCGGGCACCTCGCCTCGACGGCGGAGGCGGCGGCGGCGGCGGTGACGGCCGAGTCTTCCAGCGGGACGATGGTCATGGCGGACGCGGCCGACACGTCGGCCCAGCGCGCCATGCAGAAGCGGCACAGCTCGTGGCCGCACGTGGTGCGCACGGGGCGGTGCAGCAGCAGGTGGCAGATGGGGCAGAGGTCGTCGGCCGCGACCTCTGCTCCGTCCGCTGCGGCGGTAGCGGGCGGTGGTGGAGAGGAGCTGGTGGGGAGCGGGTGGCGCTTTCGGGCGGCGCGGGTGTTGCGGTGCATGGTTTGCTGGGTTGGTGGCGCAGGCGTCGGTTGCGTTCTGTCAGCACGCGTCGAGGAGGGGCCGGATCCTGTGGCTGATGGTCGTCCCGGGGGCTGAGCGGTGGTGGGGTGTGAGCGGCGTGCTGCTTCAGCGGCGGCGACTGCGCAGAGATTGCACAGAGAATGGGATTCACTGGAGTTTGTGGAACATCGAATGCAAATGGCGATTAGGCAGCCGCCGTGTGACTTGCACGTGCCGCCCACGTGACAGGCAGCTTTTGATGCTCATACAGTCGCCAGCCCAGCTCCATTAACTCTCCGCTCTTAGTTCGCGGACGATACAGGCTCCTTGTATTAGCAACACGCATGCAAGTTCGCTGTGATTTCACATGCGCCTTTAATCTTCCGGGTTTTGCGCAGCATGTACGTGGAAAACAGAACGCGCTACAATATACTATGACGAGGAAAATGCGACTGTCATTGATCTGGCGGTGGACGTGCATTGCGTTAATGGTAAGAGCCGGGTACATACCGTAGAAGGCACGGGGTAACGTGGTGGATTTATAAGTTTCGTCTGATATATCAGGCTGGGCCATGCAGGCACCGTGCATTCCGTAATTTGGAGGAAGAACCAGGTCGACAGTGGCGTAGAGCTCGGAGAGGGTTCATGACGCGTGCCTGACTGTGCTCGGAGGTTCGGCGTCAATGGCCGCTCCGCCGACCGTACTGCAACGTCGAGGGGTCTGGGAGAGCAAAGGGCCAGATTGCGGAGAGTAGATCTTGATTGTGTTTGGTGGAGTATACGGCCATGGCCATTCCCCAGTTCTTATGAACTGTTCTGAACTGTCGTGCCGCCCGAGAAGCCCAGTTTGACCATGCACGTATCCTTCCTCTGCCTTCAACCATTGCTGTTGTTCCTTCATGCAGTCGAGGTTGCACCCTTTCATGACGAAGCTCGCATGATGGAATCCGTGGAGTAGCTTCCGTACGGCGCAGCAGCGGTGCAGGTGCATGCCGCACAAAAAGGTGCTTGGATGCGTTGTTGTATCCACTTTTCCAAATGCAGATTTGGTCACCACAGCTCAACCTTGGCGCAACGGCAGCATCACTCTGCCTTGAGGAGAATATAGGACAAAGCAAAACCGCCGCCAGATATGCCTATACTAGAAGCACACTTCTCATAGCCCAACACCGTCCACTCCGGATATACTGTCACCTCTCCCCGAGCCTTCCCAGCTGGTGATGCCAACAAGACGGAAGTCGGACCGATTGTGCCAACAGACACTTTCTGTGCCGCATCGCAGCTCAGCCCCCATCATCATACTTATTCCCGTCCACCACCTCGCCGCGGTGATGGAGAGCACGCGTTAGGGATGGTCGCCCCGGCTGTTCGTCAGCCACAGGCAGCCCGCACGATCTGCATTTCCACCCGCCCTCCGGCTCAATGAAGTCTGCTACCTCTCCACAACCGCTATTGCTTGTCTCTCCAGCCTGGCACTGGCCTCCATGCATCGCGGAACGGACAACCCCGCCGCCTCCACTTGAAACCCTCAATCCAATTCCCTGACGAGGAACTGAAGATGCCGAACTTCACCTGCCCCTCGGGCGGGACGTGGCACGCTTGCGCCACCGGCTCACGCTTCGTCGGCTGCTGCACCCAGATCGACGCTTGCACGCTCGGCTGCAGCGCCGGAAACCTGATGCCCGCGTCGTTCGACATTGCTCTCTCCGGCCGCATCCCAGACCTGGACTGCGGGACATCGGGCAGCTTATTCTACACGTGCGCGCTGACCGATCCGTCCTTCTGGGGCTGCTGCAAGTCCAACCCTTGCACCAGCGACGACGGGTGCGCGCGAACGGACTTGGGCGCTGCGTATCTTGGCGCGAATGCCGTGGCAGGGTCGTACTACGGCGTGACCGGAACGGCGTCTGCGTCTGCATCAGCTACGGGGAGCGCCGCAGCCACTCCTTCTTCATCGTTGCTGCCATCATCCTCCTCCTCCTCGTCTTCCACTTCTTCTTCTTCTTCGCCGTCGCCCACACCCCGCAGCAACACCACCACCATCATTGCCGCGGCCGTCGGCGGCGTCGCGGGCGGCATCCTTATCACCGCCGCGCTCGCATTCCTGATCTGGAAACGTGCGAGGCGGCATCATCACAGCAACGGCCCCGGAGTCCCTGACAGCGAGCACAACGCCGCCGCTACGGCCTTCATGGAGACGAAGAGAGGAGCCCCGGCGACGACAGCAGCACCCGAGAAGCAGCTTGCAGGCACTGCGGGGATCCTGCTCGACGGCCCAGACGCTGTGTCGTCGCCACTACTACTACCGCCGACACACCACCGGAACGGAGTCGGCGTCTTCGAGCTCGAGAGCGGTGTGGACGTGCCCGAGCAGCGGCGGGGTGAGCCGGCGGAGCTGGTCGAGCTGATGGCTGAGCCGGTGGAGAGGGTCGAACTGGCAGCGGGAGGAGGAGGAGTGGTGACGCAGAGCGTCGGTGCGGGAAGGAGAGGGAGCGCGGCGGGGAGCAGCAGGTTGTCCGTCGATGGTAGTGTTGCGTCGTCGGTCAAGCACGCACAGTGCACTGAGGGAGACGATGGTGACGACGGCTTTCTGGATGTGCCGCAGGTCTCGCCTCAGAGCGCGTCGTTCGATCTGGGTAGAAACAACCGCGATTCGGGAGTATCGTCGTTGACAAGTGTGCCGAGAACGCCAGTGGTGGGTCAGCGGGGAGAGGTGCTCCTGGAGGACGAGGATTGATGTTCCATTCTTGAGTACAATCTGATCATGTCACATTATTGATGGCAAGCATGCGAGAATACAGCACTGGCCAACCTCATGTTCTTCCTATCAAATCTTAGTGTGCGAATAGCTGGTGCATGGGTACTCGCCCACCCAAAACTATCATCAACTCTTCACTCATTAGTGTCCAGATTCTACCACACAAGACACTCAAAATCATGTTTGGAGCAATGTATATTGTTTGCCTACTCGAAGCAGCGAGCATTGATCCAACGCATGTTTCCCACTGCTGTGGCTGTGTTCAGTGTAATGATGTCTGCTCATTTATTTCCAGCAGTACGCGCCACCAACGCCATGCGACTTGCAGCACTCAACGAACTTTCCACTGTCGACCGAACCGAATGAGCTGGAGCACTACACACATAAATCGTTAGCACGGAACTTGAAATGGGGATCTTTATTCTGTTTCTCTTCTGCGTGTGTTGGCAAACGGCATGCCCTTCGGAGATCCCGAACAGTGACAATGACACGGAAATGCAATAGGCACGTAGCTTCTCACCTGGTGAACCTGATCCTCGTGATATACTCCAACATTTTCAAGGCAGCAATTGTACGTGAGAGTGTTGTATTGGCCGTTATCATCCTGGCATTTGCAATTGTAGCCGGCAAAAGCACTGTTACCATGCATAATGGTTAGTCGCAGTCATTCGGCATGGAGAATTCAGATCTTATAAGGAGCGTACTCATGACTTACGTGGCACAGAAAAGAAGCGGAGTTATAATGGATTTGAAATGCATCTTCCAGGACTTGAGGTGGTGACTCGCCAGAAAAAGAATGCAGAGAAAGGTGTGATGGATTGAACAGATATTCAATCTCTCTGATAATGACTGATAGCCAATTCAGTCGAGGACTTGGGCAGTGGTGGATTATTTATGCCCTTTGGAAGTAATCGAGTACTGCTGTCCAGATGTCAACTTCTTGATTGATTGACTTAATCAGGCGCTCCAACACGAGAAAAAATTGGGTCTGCGCGAATATCGTTGTAGCACAACGCCCGTGCTCTGTCTGCACGCAGCCTGCCAGCTGAACTCGCTGGCAAGTGCTGCTGCCAATGAAAATTCATTTTCGATAGAGCGTACTGTGCCAACGGTACCGCCCTGAAAATCAGAGAGAAATGGACGATCAAGCTGTGGATGAGAGCGACGATCTGGCTTGAATCTGACTAGAGTACAGGGCGGAAGAATCATCTCGTCAAACGCATGTGGATACAAATCTGCCAAGACATGGTAAGCACTAAGCCACTCTTGGTGGCTACGTTACAAAGATGGCTGGTTTCTTCTCCTGTGCTCCCAAAGATGGAAAGAATTCACCGGTTTCGTCTTTCGCCCCCAAATGTAGGGGGCATTGTGTGATCAAGACTCACAAATAGAGCCTCATACCAGATCTCCAGCTGTAGCCGTGAACGTCTCTATTTTTGTGATTGCTGAGAAGTGCTGCTGAGTAACGGTGCTATGACTTGCGCACATGGCAATGCCCAAATAAGAAAGAGAACTTATAAAGGCGACGCTCGCCGTCGCTCAAAATCACCAACATCAAGTCCACACCGACCCTGATCCATCACCAACGATACTTCCCAATCAACAGACGCAATGCACTTCTCTACTATCATCGCTCCTCTCTTTCTCGCCGCCACGTGAGTATCTTCATCCTTTATGTATCCCGAGCTTTTTGCAATGGATTGACCATATTTTCAGAGCGTTTGCTGGCCACAACTGCAAATGTCAGGACAGCAATGGCCAGTACAATGGCTTCACCCAGTCTTGCTGCAGTGACCAGAAAGGACCTGGCGAATGGTTCAATGACGTCACCTATCACGGCGATCAGGTGCACCAGGTGAGCTTATACTTCTATCCACTCGTCACATCCTGTTTTCAAGTTTCATGCTACTGTCGTGTGGTAGCAATAACACACCAATTTACATATAATTTGCTGACATTTCCCATAGTGTTCATCTGCGTCCAACCAAATTGACAGCGGGGCATTCGTCGAGTGCTGCAAGAACTTTGGCGTTGAGGGAGCCTACTGCTGGGATTGAGGGGAATGTATGGATCTCGTGGAGATGTCGAAGAGAGATGCGGACGGAGAAAAACCCGCTCGCATCCGATATGACCCTGCGGTTTCCTGATGTTTCCGGGATAGTCGCTATAGAATCAGCTGACGTTCCTTTACACCGACATCGGGTCGTGATGGATCCGGGGCCGATAGGATATGTTTCAACGGGTGCTTTCTATGCCGTGGGTCTATAAATCCAGATGCTGCGCGCAAACAAATAGTTCTTTATTCACACAATCTGATTTTTGATAGTTTACAAAAATGGCCTGTACTGATTTCATCATCGTCGGTGCCGGATATGCTGGACTTACTACAGCTATCGAGCTCACGCGAAAAGGGTTCAATGTCGAGGTCTTCGAATCCGCCAGAAAGTTTACTGACCAAGGTCTGGATCCAGGAGAATGCTGTTCTAACGTTGCTAATGCATTCTAAAGGCGATATCATTATGATGAACCCAAGTGTCTCGAGAGTCCTTTCCAAATGGGGAGGTTGCCTTCAAGAGCTGGAAGCGGTATCCGCGCCCGGCACCCGGATGGCCATCTTCGACTGGAAGGGTAACCAGATTGTCGAAGACCCGATGGGCTACTCTCCCGATGGGTACTCATTTTTGGTAGCACCACGCGGTCCACTTCACCTCATCATGTATAGGTATGCTCTGTCCATCGGGATAAAAATCCATTTCTCCACCCCAATCAGTAAGGTCTTCGAGGAGGAGGACTGCGCCGGTGTCTATGTTGGCGATGAACGCATCAAAGCGGCAGGAGTCATTGCTGCGGATGGAGTTCACAGCAAGGTCCGGAGGCAGATATTGGATGACGAGGGACAAACTAAGCCCAGTGGATTTGCAATCTACCGCTCGTTCTTTGATATGAGCAGGCTGCTTGATGACCCAAGGACTCGGCATTTTGCCGAGGACAAAGGGGATGGAATCTACTTGTGGATCGGCACGGATGTCCACGCAGTGGTTCTCCCCAACAAGAATTTAGGAAAGATTGGTTGCTTCTTGACGCATAGGGTAAGTTCGTGACCTCGCCGTGTGTGGTGTGATACTGGCTGATACGAGATCTAGGACGAATTTGACGTCGTTGAATCCTGGTCCACGAAAGGAGATCGATCCCATCTTTTAAAGGTCATCGATGGGTGGGATGATACTCTTCATGCGCTCTTCAGCAAGATTCCATCAGAAGAACTATTCGACTGGAAGCTGCTTTGGCGTGATCCCTTGAAGAGTTGGGTATCCCCAAAGGGGAGAATTCTCTTAGGTATATTCCTCCTACCATGGGTAACTGTGATGCAAACTGATGCTCGTGGTAGTGGGCGACTCTTCTCATCCTCATCTCCCTACCTCCGGATCTGGTGCTATGCAGGCCATTGAAGATGGGGCAACTTTTGGAGCGTTGGCAGATACGCTAGGCATGGACAACATCCCCGATCTGTTCAAGGTGTTTCAAGCGCTGAGGTGAGTCGAATCATTCGAATCGATGCCCCTTCTCTCCCCAAGCTACTTACAGACCGCAACAGATATGAGCGGACTAACCTCACCCAACGTCTGGGATGGGAGAATCGATACCGGCTTCACCACACAGACTGGGAGGCCGTGAAGAAAGACCCAAGTCTGGCCAAACCGACTCTTCCAGAATGGGGCGTTGTTCACGATGCCGAGAAATACGCATATGAAAATGCTCAAGCTGCCCTGAAAGGTTTGAAGTCTGGGATCAAGTTCAAGTCTACGAACGTACCGGAGGACTATGTCTATCAAGAATGGAATGTGCAGACGCTGATGGATTTGGAGGCCTGATGTCAGGACCCACATGCACGGAGGCTGAGAGGCGCCAGCGACCTCCGTGTTCATGCCTCAGGCCTGATCCAGCCCCCAATGACAGGTGGCCCACATGGAGCGCCGGGCGCCCAGGCAGGCCATACGCTTCACCTGCATCGCCCGGGTGAGGGACCTGTATATATCTGAACTTAGCCCCAGAGCGCTTGCTGGCCACAACTGCCAATACCATGCCGGTGCAACGGCTTTACTCATTCCTGCTGCGCTGACTTACACTCCTCAGTCCGGCTGTGTCGGTCGTGGAGGAATAATCATGTCATGGCTCCATCTGCCGTCGGTCATCATTTGTTTGCTTTTCCTATTCATGCTTTATTCTCGACGCATCCGTGGGGTAGATGTAAAAGCTGTATAATGGCGGTGGTGTTGTCTGCACCATCAAAGGTGGGGTGGAAATCAAAGGTCAATTGCCGGCGTTCAGAGGGACGGAGTTTGCAGACTTGAGCTAGCTAGTGGTCCACACAGAGTTTCCTGGGATGTATGATGATCGGAATTATTTTGGGACCACTCCGCCGCATGCGCATCTCTGACGTTTTGCTGACATGGCATTGCGATGACGTGTCGGGCTGATCAGCCTACCCTTGCTTCTACCGTTACACGACAGCGAAATACGACGAGAGGCCTGTCTGGAAATCCATAAAGCTTTTCCTTCGGAACCACTGAACCAAGTGCGAGCTTTCCTTTTCTTCAACTCATTGTTGCACCGATCTCCATTGCAGCACCTACAAGAGGTTCTGACGGCGAAATGACTCTCCTCCATGGATTTGGTGTATCTGATGCAGACGAGTGGATCATAAAACTCTGGAATGAATTTGGCGATTGGCTCGCGACACCCCGTAAGTTTATGGCTTGCATTGCTCATTTTCGTAGACGCCACTAAGCACCTCGTAAGATGTATTCTGGACGCTCATTGCATGGGTCATCACGTTTACGGTGCTCATGTTCATTGGGCTTTCTCTGGGGTTCGGCGGTGCAGGTGTTGTCGCTGGTAGGTCTCGGAATAAAATACCATCTCCAGGACGTGGCGCTAATAGCACAGGTTCTGCTGCGGCGGCGTTTCAATCTGCGGTCTATGGCGGCTTTACACCTGCGAGTGGTGTTTTTGCAACTTTGACCAGCCTCGCCATGCTTGGGATCCTAGCTCCTGCAATAGCACTGGTAGCGGGGGTAGTCGCTTCAATAATTGCTGCTCTTGTCTGGAACACTTGGTGAATCCAGCAAAAGGATGCAGAAATGTTCGATGAGAGTTCACCTCGCACAGCGCAATGCCAGAACACGAAAACTGGAGGATCAGACCCACGATCGAGTGGAGAGGATTTCGGAGAACGAAGACATTTGGGTGGACGGCCGGGAGTATGGACTATGGGAGGCTTGATGTCATTGGCTATGTGGATAAATACGGAGCTGTCACGGTGCTGCCCGCATCCTGGAGAGTATGGCAAAGGACGGCTGCGGGAGGCGGAGCGCAAATTTTAAGATCTCCACTCCTCACACGCATCCTTAACGTAACATCCTCAGTTTTGAGGACTGGTATTTAAAACATCACTGAATGACGCCACGCGTCAAAGTGACTCAATACGCATTGCCAGTGCGAGACCTCTGCCGCCGGCCGAGTGCACTGTCCTGGCAAAACCGGTCTGCTCGTCATCCCCGCAGAGAATTACATCGGCACCCATGCAGCCACTTGAACGATCACAAACGCCACTAGGCCGCTCGGCCGGCGGCACGGACGCTAGCATTGGTGTCCGGATCGAGCTCGCGGAGGACTTGCGGTTTCAGCTCGATGCAGCTGGCGAGATGGGCCTGTGTGGGGAGCTTTGTGGATGGCGAGGGGTGCTGAGCGGGCGCCAGGCCACACCCAGATAGCTGAGCGGGAATGGATAGGCGAGGCTGGGGTGGTCCGAGCAGAATCTTCTGCAGGCCGCGTGGAATACGGTGCGGCGCGGGTCGGCTCATGGGACGCGATTGGAGATCGTATCCATGCGAAAGCCGGATAGCTGGTGCCAACGCCGTGCGGCACAGCACATGAATTCAACTACCCGCAGGCTTTGGTCATGACAAGACAGTTGGTGAGACTGGTGGTCGTGCAGGAAGAAGCCTTCACAATCGAGCAGACATGCCTAGACCCCGAGCGTTTGAGGCACTTGGAGATTAGAACTGTGGAACGCGCACGAAGTGGCGAGGGCGCACATATAGCCGCTGGATGGGTCTTGGTTTCTTTGATTGACTGGCCATGGCCTTCGTTTGGGATTAGCTTTCGGACGAGGCCGCGATTGATCGCCATCTCGCCGAACGTGCCGGCAGTGAGACATGGGCCCTACAACCAATAGCCATTTGAGCCAATGTATATCAAGACCACGTGAATCATCCCCCTGTTAGATGCCACCGCTTGTGCCGGCTCCACCCCGGATGATTCGTCTGCCATGTTACACCGCACCTTCCGCCTCGACTTCAGTCGCCATGGCTCGCCAGAAGCCTGGCTCTGCTGCCCTTACGCCGCGAGTTACAAGGTCACAAACCAAAGGCCCAGGTACGGCTATCTCTACTCCAATATCCCGTCGAGTCCGGCCCCTTACGAAGCCGCAGCGCCAGCGCCGGAGAGCACCGATCAACCATCAAGAGAAAGCCGTCGCATCCGTGGACGCAGCACCGAATACGGTCTTTGGGTCGAGAAGCGTCGGAACAAGAGCGTAGTGGTTGAGCGGTCCATTCTAATCCTCCTGGGCACCAATCTGATATCGATGTAGCAACGTCCGACTCAAGCGGCCACTCATCAATCTGCTCCTCCGGCCCAAGAGCTAGAAGATCCGGCCGCACAAGGGAGAGGTCGCCAACGCCAAAACCATCCTGCAGCCAACGGTTCCGGAAGTCCTCACCAACCCACATCACACAGCAGTGCTGCTCCGGCCCCCCCTGTGATATCGAGCAGCTCTCCGCATACTGAACGCACTGAAGTCTGGGTGAGCGAAGCTCCCTTGCCGAAGACACCAGTGGATTGGGCTACCATCATGTCCATGCTCCCGCCAGAGCGGCCAACTACAACGCCCCGCAATCGTCCCAGAACGGGCACACCCAATGGCACACCGAGAGCACAATCGGAAATGGCTAGCTCGAGCTCGAAGGTTGAGTCATCAGGCCCATCCTTTGCCGATATACTGTCCAACAGCCATCCGTTCGTCAAAAGTCACATGAAGGACTACGATGGAGTACAGAATTACGGGCCCAATGATGCGAGCATGGCTTTTTGGAAAACCCTGCGAGCCGCCTGCCCATCCCGACTACCTGATCCCCGTTATGACGACAAAATATTCTTCAAGGAGAACTTGGAAAGGCTCGTCCACGGGAATGAGGCAATGCTCCGACATATGCTGCACGATGTCGTTTGTCCGCCGGCTGGAGGTCTGGCAGCCCGCATCCACCATGACAAAAAGCTAGGTCCGGACTTGTACCAGCATTATGATCTACTGGCTGACGCCATGGATGAGCAGTGGCATAAACGCAGTGCGATCTTCAAAACCGATACTGTTGTTAAACTGCCAAAGCCCGATTATTGTGTTGGATTCAGGCGATGGGTGTTCTCGCCAGCCCAGCAGAGAAAACTCCGGAAGCTCACTCGGCGTCAGCAGTCCAGGTGGAACCCAACCGCGCTAGTGTATTTCCCGTTCCTTACTTGCGAAGCCAAGAACAAAGGCAGCACGGTTCATGGGAATCAGCAGAATGCGCACAGCATGACGCTGGCAATCATGGCTGTGGTTGAGCTTTTCACAGTTGCGAAGTGCAAAGAAGCACTTTCTCGCGAAATCTTGGGGTTCTCCATCACCTACAACGGAAACGAGGTAAATCTGTTCTGCCATTATCCCGACATCAGAGGGGACGTAACAGAGATATATATCACAAGACTGGGTACCTTCCACTATGACAACGACTTGTTTGAGGGAAGATGGGAATCGTATGACATTGTGAGGAATATCTACGAGATTTGGGCGCCGTATCACTTCAAGCGGCTTTGCACAGCCCTTGATAGATGTGACGAGAGGTATGATGTGGCGAGCTTGCCGAGCAATGCACAGGGAACCCCCTCACCAAGCGAGGTTGCCAGCATGGCCGGGGATATGAGGGTGGAGAGCGATACGTCGACGGTCAGAGGGGCCGAGAGAGCTGGAAGCAGCACTCCAATCCCAAACAGCGGCCCTCATCAACTGCCACCGACAACGGATTCAGCCATCGGAGCCCGTCTGTTTGAAGATGGTTCTGTACAACCTCTGGCGGCCGCCGCATCACAGCCGGAAACTCAACGCCCGAGCGGCGATGATGAGACCCACAACAATGGTGAGATATCAATATTCATTGCGAGATCCGTGGCTAACAGTTTCTCTGCAGAGTCTCCTCAAAGGAAGAAACGAAAACGCAGTGAAAATAAACGAGGTGGACATAGCTAGGCTCTCTACTCCCATTATGAGTTATGATGTAACGTTTCTTTTCAAGGATCTCAAATGAAAAGCGTAACGCGGCTTATAGCTCATCATGCAAGTTGCTCCTGTAGTGCAAGGCGACCCCGCATCTGACGCGTAGCAGTCAGCAAGGGGGCTTTTAGATGAAAGCGCCGCATGCGCGCGAGTAGTTCATACCTCTCGTGCTTCTTTCAACAGCAGCGATACCGAGCTCAATAGGTCACTACATACAAGCCGGAGCACAGAACAGTAAGGTTTTCATTGAGACAGACTAACTCCGCACTAGATCTTCAACGTGATGACCCCGAATTCCGGATCCTCCTCGAACTTATTTTTCTGAGCCATCATCTCCTCGACATCCCACGTCGACATGACGAAACGACCCTTCAAGAAGGCCGCCGCCGGACTCGCGAGCCAGACCGCAAAGCCTCCCGCCAACGTCTCGTCATCCCACGGGATGGGAAAGATGTCGCTCTTCACCTTGAACAACGACGCCGCTGCAGGGGTGTAGATGACTCCGGGATTGAAGCTGTGCACGCGGATCGGCTGGCCTTCCAACTGTTCCAGCTCCGTCTGCAGCGACTGCATAATGCGCGTGAACGCCATCTTGCTGGCCGAGTACGCCGCTTGGCCCGGGAGCACGTAATACGAGGCGCTGGACGACACGTCCAGGATAACCTTCTGCTGCGTCGGGGCCTTCGCGCCGGACGTGTCCTTGACCACGCCGGTCAGCGAGGAGAAGGGGATGGCGGGCAGGTCGGGGGCCAGGAAGGCGCGCACGACGTTCAGGTTGCCGATGACGTTGGTCTCGAGGCTGTCGCGGTAGATCTGCGTGGAGCACTCGAGCGCGCTCTGGCCCTGCATGAGGTACGCGGCACTGGTGACTAGGATGTCGGCGTCGGTGGCCGCGCCGCCCGCGCTGATGCGCTGCCGGATCGCCTCGAACACGGACTCGGCCGCCGCGCCGTCGTTGATATCGAGCAGGTACGTCCACACGTCCGTGCCGCGCTTCGCCGCCTCGTTCTCGGCGCGCAGTTTGGCCGACGCCTCGTCCAGCGCTTCCTGCCGGCGCGCGAGGATGATCACCGTCGCCGCACCCGCCGCCGAGAAGGCTTGTGCAATGGCATAGCCGATGCCGCTGGCGCCGCCGCTGATGACGACGGTCTTGCCGGCGGCGGAGTTGGACGGCTTGGTCGGGTCGATGGCGGGGTATTGGGTGTGGTGGAGGGTCTGGCTGAGGTGGTGGACGGGGACGGGAGCCATGTTGCTGGAATGCGGGCCGAAGCACTGAAACACCTGATGATGCTGAGAGGAGTGGAGGATGACAGAGGCTATGCTTTGCTTCTCCCTGCGCCGTCTTTGGATTTTATACACGGCAACGCCCGCGATTGGGAGGATCGTTAGCGCTTACTTGCACCATGACACCGGACAAGCAATCGCACCGGCGGACGAACAAGAGGATGACCGGGTAAACTAATGGGCACGTCATGGCGGTTATCGAGCATCATGAGCCTATGGTCTCGTCAGCATTGTAAGATTCCAACAAGGTTTATATCCGAAGACCTTAAGTCCGTAAACTGAATTATCAATCCCCGAGGCAGCCACCCACCCTCCACATCGCTGTCCCAGCTATGCGGTCGCAGACGTTTCATCATGGTCGCAGCCGCTCTGCCACATAGTCCGCTCCCTCCGTTTCTATAGACTCCCGAGGTGGTAGTAGAAAGCGGACGAGTAAGCGCTAAGCGAGCCGTGTCGAGTGGAGGATCTGACAGCTCCAACTACACACGCGTGGGTGCTACCCAGACATGGTTGCATACACGAACAGCTTAATAGTCTTAGCAGAGCACACGGGGTGCTTTTCCAATACTAAGCCCCGTCGGAGAGAAAATAAACATTGACATCCCGGCTCTTTGATTAGGTTATTGGCCACAATCGATGTCCAAATCACCGTTACTAGGAATGAATCAGTGCCGCAGAACTACCTCCTTGGATTGAGCTGCAACCCCCTGAGGCTTGATAACACGGTGTAAGCAAAGATAAATAGCGGTGACAAACACCATGGATTTGAAGCATAGTGGAGAAAGGAACCACTGGTTTCAAGAGAGTACGATATAACCATAATGGTGGTTCCTGCCGTTACTTGATGGACACCGCTTAGCCGACTCTCCCGACCTTCGTGTAAGGGGGGCGTAGATGTGAGACAGCCCACGATGGGGATGGGAGGGGCGGAAGGATTGCTCTTGCTGTAGAAAAACTCTAACAAATATTGCTGGAGTTGTTGGTACGATCCCATACAGCATCTGGAAGGTGCAGCAACGCCATCTCAGAGAGCGGTGCGGCAAACGCTGTGAGGAACAAGGCGCAAGCTTGACGATTCTTCTGGATGTGAAACATCTATAGGCAGTATTCAGCTATTTGAAGAGTTCAATATCGAATGCCAACATATTTTCATTCCCTTCGATGAGTCTGTGAAGGATAAATCAAGAAATAATTGCGTACATCCAGCAGTTGCAACGGCCAAAGGTCTACGTGTTTTCCATTCAACATGGCTGAGGTAGCATGCCGAAGCATTAGGAGCTCCAAGAGGTCAGCCAAAAGTATACCAGTACCAAAAAAAAAATTATTCATCATCAAAGCTAATGCGTCATTGGGCATGCTGGCATAGATTCCGGAAGAGAGGGACACCCGCTTCATCAGTCGGGTTTCTCTTGTCCAAAGGAGCAGGTAATTTGGCTTGATTAGATTAGAACTATGAACATACCAGTGGCGCTGCGCAATAAGGTAAATCATTGGGATAGGGTGAGTAGTTTTTTGGATTGCAGAGACCAAAATTTAAGAATGCGAAGCTCGGTATTAGCAATAGCAACACAAAGAGACTTGCGGGAAATGATTGCGGCCGACCCATAAGTATCAAGACAATATAAATGGTCTTCTACAGCTAAACGCGTTGACGTGTGGCCTGTCGGACTCACGCATCTGCGTGACCATGACGATGACCTCTATAAGCTGTTACAATTCTAAGTGCGTCGTAGAGTTGGCCCGTAACAGATGCGGTTAAGATAAACTATGTCTTCCATCTGTTCCGGCGGGCGGCAGACAGCTGTAGTAAGCCACCCGGCGGGAGGCAATGCAAGCGCAGCTCGTAGCGCACCAATTGTCCTTCCTGATCTGCATTGATGCAAATAATAGCTCGTCGCATCCAAGTCAAGTTCATCTATTTCCCCGCATCTCAGCGGGAATGGAGGCGATTGATTGGTTGAAATCCCGTAAGCGGTCGCTGGCGCATTTCCGTGCAGTGTCCTCGGGCTCGTTTCCTTTTCAAGACGCTCGTATTCACGGACTAGGATTGAATGCATTGTTCAATCCCGACTGCTTTGAGGCTGCTGAAAGGAAGGCAAGATATATATACGAACGCGAAAGACGTCTGCATCATGCCATCGCTCCCAGGCTCAGATCACAAGCGCCATATCGTTCTACATCTACCTGCGCCAAAAGAACATCATTTCATCCTTCGTTGAGCATGTTGATGATGTTTATCCCAGCGATACTCGTGCTGTTCCTTAGACTTGCATCTACTAACCCGACCGCTGAAGTATGCAAGCGGCAAGCTCCAGCACCCTTCAGCGACTTCAACAACAATGCCGTATTCTACCCCGGGGCCGACTTCACCAGTTGGCGCACCATCTATGCACGGTCCCTCCAACGTGGGGATGGCTCTCTTCTCACCACTTGGGAAAACTACCCACCCGAGCCACCGCTGGTCACGTTTCCCATCTACAGATCCACAGATGGAGGTGCAACCTGGTCCAACTTCTCTCAAGTATCCGACGAGGTTAATGGATGGGGGCTGCGTTACCAACCATTCCTTTACACGTTGCCCCAGGGCTTTGGAGACTACCCGACCGGCACAATCCTCATAGCCGGTGCATCGGTGCCGTCAGATCTCAGCGAAGCGTACATCGATGTCTATGCAAGCGACGATCAAGCCGCGACCTGGGAGTTCGTCAGCCACATTGCCTACGGACCAGGTCTTGAAGTCGCAAGCAATGGGGACAAAGCCATCTGGGAGCCTTTTTTCCTCACCTACAATGATCAGCTGGTTTGTTTCTACTCCGATCAGCGCGACCCGGCACACGGGCAGAAGCTGGTGTATGTCACAACTACCGACCTCAGGACGTGGACTGACCCGGTCGATGCGGTGGCGGACCCTGATTACAACGCAAGGCCTGGAATGGCGGTAGTCGCATACATCGAGTCGACCAATCAATACATCATGACCTACGAGAACTGCGGACCGGCGAGCTGTGCCGCCAACTACAAAGTTGCCTCGTCCCCGTTGGATTTCGGTTCCGTTCAAGGCACGCAAATAGTCTCCAATGATAGTTCACACACAACGCCACTTGGGTCACCTTATGTTGTTTGGACGTTGCATCCTCATCGCACCGACGGATCCGGAATAATCATCATGAACGGAAACTCGCAGGAGTCTGTCTTCATCAATGAGGATGCTGCCGACCCGGACGGGTGGTTAATGGTGGATGTGGGTCAGTGGTCAGCATACTCGAGGGCTCTCAACATCATCGACGTGGAGGGGCAGAAGAGGCTAATGCTTTCCAACGGGGGAAACCTGGGTGATGGTGCGAACAACTGGGTGGCTGTTGGTGTGGTCGACATGTCCAAATTCCTGGCCTGAACGATTTTATGGGGGTTTTCAGCATAGCATCAGAGCGTATGGATATCTGCTGTTTGATCTACATATCTCTTTTGTGGTGTCCATTGATGACCGAACTACGTCCTCGACAGTAGCAGACGCAAGCTAGCCCTTACGTGGGATCCGTGCCATTGAAGTCCGAAACACCGTCCTCCAGCGGCGGCGTCTGCTTCCGCAGCTCGGCCGCCACGCGGTCAACCTCGCCCCACACCCTCAGCAGATTCCCGCCGATGACCTTCACCACATCCTCCTCGCTCACGCCCTCCTCCAGCAGCGCGGCCACCAGATTCGGAAACTTTCCCACGTCCTCCAGCCCGTCCGGCACGCCCGCGATGCCGTCGAAATCGCTGCCCAGCCCGACGTAGTCGTATCCGATCAGCTCGCCGATGTACGTGACGTGGCGCACTACCTGGGCGAGCGTGGCGTTGGGCGGGTACATGGGCGGGATGCCGGTGTCGGGGTCGGGCACGGCGGCGCACGAGATGAAGTCCGGGTTGAAGTTGACCATGACGAGCGAGCGGCGCGCGCGCACCAGCTGCAGCACGTCGTCCGGCACGTTGCGCGGGTGCGGGCAGATGGAGTAGGCCGAGCTGTGCGAGAAGATGGGCGGCGCGAGGCTGCCGGTCCAGGTGTCGTCGTCGGAGCGGGCAGAACCGCCTCCCCCGAGCACGTCGCGCATCGTGTCGGCGCTGACGTGCGAGATGTCGACCATCATGCCCAGCCGGTTCATCTCCAGCACGATCTCCCGCCCCGCGGCTGTGAGGCCGCCCCAGTAGGGCGAGCCCGCCACCGTCCGGCTCTGCGCGTCGACGACAAGCGCGGCGTCGGCGTAGATGTTGTGGCAGTTCCACGTGAGGGTGGCGTACCGCACCCCGAGATCGTAGAAGGTACGCAGGGTTGGGATGGAGTTGCCGATCTGGTGAAGCCCCTCGATGCTGAGCGGCGAGATGAAGCGGCCTTCGTTGTATGCGCGCAAAGCGGATTCGCTGTCCAGCGTAGGGGTGAAGTACTCAGGAAACCGGTCTCCGAGGCGATGGAAGAGATCCAGTTGTTCGAGAGTGGCCTTGACGACTGGCTAGGAATGAGCAGGATATTCAAGATTCTTGGCAGTGTGTATGGGTGAATAAGTAGAGGGAATGGAGAGAATGTGAAGGTTACAGCGTACCCGGGTCATAGGTCTCGTCGGAGAAGTCGGTACCACTGGCCGGGCAAGTAACCCAAGCAACCCAGAAAGACCCGCTGCTCATTCCTTTCTGCAACCGCGGGATGTCCGTGTGGTACTCGAGGCCACCATTCTCGAATTTGGACGCAAAGTCGCCCGCGTAGATGTAGTCGCGGTAAAGCTTTCTCACGATAAGCATCAGGTCATTGTGGCCATCTGATCGGTCGTGTCAGCGAACAAGAGCATGCAGAAATTGAAAGCTGAAATTACCGATCAACGGATATTCCCTCAAAATTTTCCTCGCGCGGTACTGGACCGACGAGCAGTCCTGCTCGGAGCAAGTGATATCAGGCTGAACTGCAACACCCGACTGCGTGTGCAATTCAGGCTCCGCATACGCAGGAGGCAAGTGCTTCTGGCACACGACAGAGATTTCTCTTTGATTTAAGTAGCCCCATAGCGCGAGGAAAACAAACAAAGGGAGCACAAGGAATCTGAATGAGAGGCTGAATAGGCTCCACACGGCTTGACGCAGCGCGAGCCTCCTCCGGTAAGTAATGGCTTCTGGATCCTTGGTATCAACTGGTAGCTCGATGGCCATTTTTTCGATCGACTTCGGAATGAGGAACGGAGACTAAGACCTGTTGTGGTGCGTTGGGGAGATATATATCATGTGCGTCGTCTTCAGTGGGGTAGCGACATCCTCCCAATTTGATGCGCAGGGCTGCCGCATTGCAGGTTCCCCCACCCTTGTGGAGAACAGCATATTCGCAAGGGTTTAAGCGGAGTTTTCATGGGCCTTCTACATTAGCGGCTAGTAGAGCGCTCTTTTCACCAGCATCCAGATTACTAAGGGTCGGCGAGCAATATGAAGACGAGAAATACAATTATTACAGAAAAATTAACAACGAGGACCGTCCGAGCGTGAGTCAGAACCGTATGTTGTTTTATAAAATACCACTGCAAAAGCATGTCAAGGCTTGTTAAGAAAATCTCATGATCAGCTCCTGCGAGCTGTCTCGGTCGCGTGTTGACCGACCCCTGCAACTTAGCGTACTCTCTCCACCCAGGACATGGCCTGCTCCATGAGTCAGGAATGTACCGTCGATCCTTGTTGGATCGAAGCGGCTATCTACGACATGTCATTACACCTGAATCAGCGGCATTGAAAATGTTAAAACAAAGATGTGCAGGACCCGCTTTTGTAGCATGGGGTGCAGCTGTCTCGAGCATGACTGTAGCATCCCTCTATCCATACCTACTGCGTGAATATGGACTAACGTTGTATCCAGCTTTAGCATTCGGCAGCCTGCAATCAGCAGGGTTATCTAACAAGGTTCCCCAACCTGTCCAGTGGGACCGATTTGTTTACGGCGTCTAGAGCGGAGTTGCCATTTCCAACTTGGAAAACACCGAGCATCTCGCAAATGTGATTAGTATCATCCACAGGTACATGGCTTTTGGGTAGGTCGGCTTAAGTTCCCATTGGATAATGCACTCTAGTGTTCAGTGCATCGTTACTGCCGTACGCATCGCTCTTCATGGTATGGGTCAATGAAGAGAAAGAGTAGTAATCTTGGTTGGTGATTGAGCACAAAATTAGCCATAGGACTATCTTCCATCCAGGTTCTGGCTGAGAATGATGCTGCCGCTAGCCTGTAATTTGGTCGTAGACGATGATGTGCTCTCCTGAATGAAGAGCAGTTTTCTTGCTGCTGAGCGACAACCAGACAAGCAGAGAAATAGAGGTAATACAGCACTGTCCTTGCGGCGTCAGAATAAGGCATCAATAGTATCGTAACTACCTTAACGATGCGGAGTTCAGTAAATCCTCCAAACAAAAACGTCACGAAGTGTCCAATTATATTCGAATCCAGACTGAAAATAGCTCTTGAAGCCTCTCAGCGTACGTTGGACTACTGTTGCAATGCTGTCGTCGAATCTAGCATCACATTCGTAACGAAACGCCTTCCTCTTACAACTTCGCCTTGCCCCTAACAATATCATCCACCAATCCCACCGCCGCATCAGCCGAGCCGTAGCTGGCCTGGTACCCATAGCCACCATGACCATAGTTGTGCACCGTCCAAACACCCCTAATGCGCTCCTTCTCCATACGTGGACCACCCTGGCGCATCGGGCGTAATCCCACACCATGGCGCATAATGCTCAGTGCTTCGATGCCCTTGCCATCCGTAAGGGCAGGACACAGCGCAACGGCACGCTTCATAATACGCACGGCCAGGTCGGGGTCAGGCTGTGACTCCCAGTTGTGCTCTTGAAGGCAGCCACCCAGGATGGTGCCGCCACCTGGAAGGGGATCAGTACGTTGGCTCAACGCCGCCAGAGATGGCCAATTTCAAGAGGGTATCAGAGGAGGCTTCTCACCATCGGCGCGCTCCATGATATACAGCGCTTCGTCTTCGCCGTCGTCCGTTCCGGACGTGCTGGCCATGACGCCGTTCGTCGAGTTGCGCACCAGCACAATCTGGCCGCGGCCCGGGTACATCTTGCTGTCTCGCACGCCGTCCAGCTTGAGTGCACCCAGTCCGGTGCAGTTGATGACCACGTGTGCGCTCTGTCCACTGTGGTGCAGGTCCGCTGCGTCGGAAATGTGAGACACAATGCCCCGGCGAAGTTGCACGCCGTGTGCGCGGCATTGGCCAACCAGCCAGGGAAGGTAGAGCGCTGTGTTGATGCAAACGGATGTAAAGGCTGAAGCAGAATCGATGCCCGAGGGGAGCATATTCTTGGGAAGGTTGCGGAACTACGTATAAGTGTTACGAGCATCAGGGCCACTGTCTGTGATTGTGTATTTGGGGAGGGTGAGTTACAGCAGGCACGACGTCCTTCCACCAAGGGTCGGTTTTAAGCAGCTCCGCGAACCAGTTGCCAGTCGTGCTTCCGATGTCCTTGGAACGGTTGTACACGAAGGTGTTTTGGAAGTGAATGTGAGCTTCCGGAACATTGGCCGCCAGCCGTTCCAGCTCCGGCCAGGTGTTCTTCTCGTACTCTGCTAGGTCTGATCCAGGCGCACCAACACTAAAAGGCGGAGGTCAGAATGATTAAATGAACAGTTTTAAGAAGACTGAGAGAAGTGTTGTTCATTTGAGACGTAAACCAACGTCATAGGAAGGCCTGGAAAGGATAGACATATACTGCTGTTTGAGGAAAATAAGACAACGCCTTGTGTTTGAATGGCACCTGATCAAGCTGTCATTTGGCTGAGGGCCGTGCGAGATACGTGATAACATGCCGAGGGTGGACAAAAATTGCTAAGACTAAACTTACGGGAGGTAATTTGCACCAGCCCAGGGTGAAGCGTATTCAATATCATAATCGCCGGGCATATGTTTGGCCACCACCGTGATGCTGTATCCTTTCTTCGACAACTGTAGGGCGGTGGTAAGACCCACGACACCAGCGCTGGAGACATGCCAATCCTCAGCAAATTTCCCGTTCAATATCCGCAGACAACTTACCCTAGGACAGTAACCCGCGTTTCAGCCATTCTGCGTGTGCTGTGTGCGTAGCTCAGAGGACGTCAAGCTGTCAGCTGAGAGACAAGTATGCTCACCTCGCCGCAATGCCAGAAGACGGGAAGAGCATAATACATATGTATCGTGCGGCCTATGGATGCATGACAGCTTTGCCGCTGGCTGGGCCCACGAATCGTCACCTATATTGCCATTGCAGGAAAACAATCATCAACTCCGAGCTCGACTAAGGCAGCTCGTCACCAGCTACGATGTTCAACCGCCCAGCAACACCGTTGTCCCAAACCGTACGAGAATCACGGCACGGCCGATCCTGGTACGGAATTGGGAAAGAGATGTACTCCACACGTAAAGAACATTTACGGAGAGAAGAATCTCTTTCCACGATTGGGAAAGAAAACGGAGCATAAGAGTTTACGAAACACCCAGATATGTGGGCAGGTTCCCTGAGTCAGAGGCCCTGCAGGGTGTAGAAGCTGATAAGAAAAAAAACCAGAGCCGTACACCCGGGACTAAGCTGATCGCAGAATCTGTCAATGCCGCCTGGGCGTGCGGAGATTCCAGCAGATAAGACTTTAGAGTGGGGCCTTCATGGAGTGGAAAAGAAACGCATAGTGTCCGGTTGCAGCACGGCCTCGAGTCAGGCAGGACAAGGGGACAAGCCACTTGACCGCAGTCGTCATCACAAACACAGAACGCGGAAAAAACGACCCAGACATGCGTTTCCCCTTGTAGACTCCACCGTTAACACCGTGTTTACGAGGAGCTTGCTCCACCTGAGCACCCCAGCCAGTGGGAATGATTGGCGGTGTCCCGATGGGCTGCGGCACCGTCAACGCTGCAGCGGATCATTGCCTGGAAATGCATGCGTGATTATAATATGGATTAGTCAGTAAAGCGACCGGTCTCCTTCCAACCCGCGCTCAGCGCCCAGTTCGCATCCCCCAGCTTCTCGACATCGATTCGACCACTGAACATCAGAGCGCGGCCGAGTCACCTCCGAAGCCAAGCATTTTGTCCATCCGCACAGAGTTAAGAAGAATTCTATGGTCACCCACTCCTGATCCTCATCAGTATACGAAGTGTCAAACAAAACAATGCGCAACGACACCGATTCTTTGCCTGAAATGGTTATAGAGGAGCCTTCGGACGACGAAATCATGCAAGATGCAAGTGTTGCTCCCGATGGAGGATATGGCTGGGTTTGCGTCTTCTGTGTCTTTTTGGTCAATGCCTGCACCTGGGGAGTAGTTTCCGTGAGTCTCTCTTGCACCCATGACCGACGTATTACTCCATTCCTCTCCATCTCATCTTCACCGCCTTCTATCTTCACCAAGATGTCCGACGAAACGATGCTTACGCAAAAGACCAGGCATATGGCGTCTTCCTCTCCTACTACCTCAGCACCTCAGCCTTTCCCTCTGGTACATCTCTCGACTACGCATTCATCGGGGGCCTCCAGTTCGGCTGCGCTCTGTCTATCTCCACGCCAGTCACCATCCTGACGCGCTGTTTCGGCATCCACATCCCGATACTGTTCGGCATCGTCGCCCAAACTGCCGGCTTCATCCTCGCCTCGTTTGCGTCTCGCATCTGGCAGCTGTACCTCACGCAGGGTGCGCTAGTCGGCGTTGGCATCGGGTTCACCTACCTGCCATCCGCGGTGGTGGTCTCGCAATGGTTCGACAAGAAGCGCAGCTTAGCTAATGGCATCGTGTCGGCCGGGGCAGGCATCGGCGGGATCGTGTTCACCTTTGCGGAACAAGCGGTGATCGACCAGGAAGGCTTGGGGTGGGCGCTGCGCATGGTTGGGATCGCAAGTGGGGCGGCGAACCTGGTCGCTGTTGCGTTGATGCGCAGTCGGAACAAGGAGGTGAAGGCGACTATTCGAGGATTTGACGTCGCGTTACTGAAGAGAGAGAGCGTGCTGTTGCTGCTGGCATGGGCGTTTACGAACATGCTGGGCTACGTAACGCCACTGTACAGCTTATCAGCCTTTGCCAAAGACCAACTCGGGTTGAGCAATAGCCAAGCCTCAACGGTGACGGCTTGTCTGAATGTGGGAGCCGCCGTAGGGAGGCCGTTAATGGGGCTTGTCAGCGATCGGTACGGCAGAATAGAGGTCGCTGGAGTGTCGACCCTTTTCTGCTCGGTTTTCATCTTTGCCATATGGATCCCTTCGAACTCGTACGGAGTTCTCATTTTCTTTGCTACTATCAGCGGAACCATACTCGGAGTATTTTGGGTGGTAAGTGTTCCCCTGAGCTACCTGGATACCCGGAACTGCCTGACTCCCGCTAACGCTTTGCAAGACTGTCTCACCACTCTGTGCCGAAGTTGCGGGGCTAAAAGATCTCAATTCACTATTGGCTCTGATGTGGATCACCATTGTTCTTCCATGCACATGTACGTGGGGAAAAAGGAACCAACCCTCAAATATGGCTAATGACGATTTTGTTACAGTCAGTGAAGTCATCGCGCTCAAGATTCGTCGGCCTGATTCGGAGAGGCCGTATCTCTATCCACAGATATTCTCCGGCATCCTATACGCGATATCAACTGGCCTCATGTTCCGCCTTTGGCGAGTGCAACGCAGAAAAAGGTCAGGAAGCTTATAAAACAAAAGTAGTGGAGAAAACGGAAGAAAGTAGATTGCACGACAATTGGTGGAATCACTGTTGGACACATCGGAATCGAATGTTTGGGTGGTTGAAAATATGATGTGAGCGTTACGGAAAGCTACAGGCACTCTTTTTTTGGATTTATGTAGCGGGTTCGTTGATCCTCTTAGCAGTGAATGGACTATACATGAGCGAAATCAAAGCACCTGAAGTACAAGGTCACTCCTCATCTGATATCAATCAAGAGAATATTAGTATAGCACCCTCTCCGAACGCACGCGTACAACCGTTGAAAAGGATGTCACTCCACAGCTCTGGGAAGGTCACCTAGAAGGAAGCACGACATATTCGCATAGCACGAGTCTGACTACGTCCATCACTACCCACGACTAGGGATAGTTGGTCCGGTGACAGAGTCGACGCGTGCCTATGTTACGGAAGATCGCTCAGAAGACTCTGAAGCGGCCGAACTCGAGGCTACGTGCCGTGGAAGGCGCCATCCACTTGGCCTACTACAGCGTTCTGATTGATACATGTTACTCAGGAGGGCTGCGTAGATACTTGTAACTCCATTTACTGTCCTATAGCTTCTATAAACCCCCTCCACGTGAACTCCTCCGTGTAGAAAAAATCTCCTTTCATTCTTGAAGCCTTGCTAATCCAAAAGCCTTGTTTAGTCTCGTTTCTGACTTTGGAAGCATGCCTCTGACCAGTCATTTCAATCAATCTAAACCAAGAACATTGCACGTCAAAAAAACGCGCACTCTTCGCACACGGCCACGAGAGTTGCAAAACAGGCCGCCCATCTACTCACTGCTTTCTTCCAGGATACTTCTTTTACGCGCGACCACGTAGATCGGCCCAAAGCCAACGATATTCCTGGACAACATAAGCTTCAATCGCCATACTATTAGCTGGGTACACTTACGAGTAGAACCTCTCTTCCGGTCCTGGCTTGTCATTCGAAATCTGTAGATCGAACCGCAGAAACAAGGTCGGGATAACCTTGCATATCGATATTAGCTCTGACGGTACTCCAGCAATATTGGGAAAGGTATACCTTGTTCAGTTCCAGCATGCTTATATCTACAGCGCAGTTAGCGCTAAGTCCATTTTTCACCGACAGAGAGGTCTCTTACTCTTTCCAACACAGGTTCTCGATCCACCGCCAAAGCCGAAGAAGAATCGGTCTTGAAAGGGTGTCAGCGTGGGACAGAAACAGAAGCCGGCAAATGTTTTTGCCCGTTCACACTTACGCATGTCTGTCTTTCGCTTTTCATCCAACCACCTTTCGGGCCGGAATGTCTCGACGTCATCGCCGAAGATGTCCTTGTTTCTGTGTATGACCCACGGCGAAGTCCCCACCTCGGCCTTTCACAAGATAAACCCCAAAAGCGTCAGCCAAACTCCTCAACCCACAACATCAGCAGGTGCAATAACTCACCCCTCCAGGCACGAAATTCTCCCCAAACCGTAAGCCAGCCGGCGGCACCACCCTCGCGAGCAGGCCTCCCAGCGCCGGATGCATACGCATGCCCTCGTGGATGACGGCCTGCAAGAACGGCCACTTCTCTCCCACCGCGGCCGGCACGATGCCATCCGCGTCCACATCGCCAGCGACCACCTTCTCGCGCAGCTCACGCAGCAGGCGGTCCTTCGCGGCCGGCGTGACGAGCAGGTAGTACACGATGGCGGACATGGAGACGGCGGTGGTGTCCGAGCCGGCGATGACGTTGCTGGTCAGGGTGAAGCCGATGTCGGACTCGGACAGCTGGGGCTTGGCGCGGGAGGCGGCCAGCAGCTTGCTCAGGATGTCGCTGTTGTGGTCGTCGGCGCCGGCGGCGGCCCGCTCCTTGCGCGCCGCCATCTGCTTGAGCGTGAAGTCGTGCAGGTACCCGTTGCGCGCGTTGATCGCCAGGTGGTTGCCGATCAGAGGCACCAGCCGCTGGTGCAGGTGGTACAGCCATGGGATCTCGCCCACCCACACCCCCGACAGCAGCGTTTTGGCGATCGTGCCGAATAGCCCGAAGTCCGAGCCGGCTTCGATGTAGCCGAAGCGCCGGGCGAAGGTGACTTCTCCGATGACGTCTGCAAGTGTAAGCGGATTTCCACTGCGAGGGCAAGAGGGGCGAGGATGGAGGAGGTTGGAGAGGGGCTGTAGTGGGCGTGGGGTTGAAAGGGAGGGGAGACAGGTGAACTCACCAAAGGCAAACAGGTGCGTAAGGTACGCGAACTCAATCACCCGGCCGTTTGTTCCCGTGTCTTCCATCTTTTTAAGAAGGACTTTGACAGTCTCGTTGACGTATGGCTCGAGGGTCTTCATAGTCTCCATAGTGTACCCGCCGCCCACTAAGCGGCGTTGTTGCCCGTGAACCCGCTCATTGCGTTCGCCGAATAGGTCGAATGTGCGTTTTCCCTTGAAGGGAACATACGACTCTCCTTTGATGTAGTTGTTTCCCGCACCTGTGATGTTACAAATTATCTGTAAGGTTTCGTCTCTGCATGAGATGCGAGCCTTTAGAGGTTTGCGAAGAAAGAAAAGGGCAACCGTACTGTAGATAGTCTTGAATGCATCTGTAGATGCAATGCTCCTGTTGGGAACCGCTTGTGTAAGTGCGTACTCTGCTGTAGCATTGTTCGTTGCCTGGCTGAGGGACTAACAATTTATCGGGCTTGACTCGTACGACAGGCCCATACTTCTCGTGTAGTCGAAGTATCCTACGGTGGACGTCGGGATGATTATGTTGCTGTGCAAACCAGATGCTTGTGATGCTTGCCCAGAAAGGGCCTGGATACTTGGCGAGAGGAGAGAGGAAGCGTTGGTATGCGCAGTAAGCAAAGAATGCCACAGAGACCCCAGCGAGTCCCAAGAGGGTTAGAGTTCCTCCATCTACGTCCCTTGGCGCATTTATCAGCATGTTGAAGGACGATTGTGGGCTCTGAGGTGTATCAGGATAAGAACTTGAGGTCGAAGCAACGTTGGAGCAGCTGCTTGACTCCTATAAGCACAGCATCGCGCAACTTATAACCTGGATGAGTCTCAAGATAACGTTTGAGATGATCAAGCCTTTCGTAGATAGCCCAGGCCCTCAGCACGTTGGTCACACAATTGCCCGCATTATTCATACGTCATAGCCGGGTGGAGAGCCTTGTAACTATTTTTGTTTTCTGTCCATACGTAACCTAAGCCAACTGAGATATCATTCCCTTCAGAGGCAAGATAATGACAGTGCAGTACATGTAGAGGACCACGATGGCGTGACCTCCCCGACCAGCTTCTGGATCTGCTTGTTTATGTCTGTAATTTAAACCCACTTGCGTGTGATGATCATCACCAGCAAACCTATCGGAACTTTGAGCGATCTAAGTATCCATGCCCGATGTTGTCCCCACCTGCTTACAAATAGAAAAGGGAGGAGACGAAACTCGATTACTAAAACCAGCTCGCAAGAGCTGGTCATTCTGGAGCCCGTGTAATACTTGGCACAAGTGCGCATGGCAATAATTGCATAGGTCGCGTTCGGCTACTCCCGCTCTGATTCATAACCAAACACACATCTGTCGATCACGAGGAATACAGCGCTTGGCTTCCGTTTCCTCTTTCCCTGCTATGAAGTAGGTTTCTGCTGATCAGGCGTTTTGCAGAGGTGACCCACAGCCGCTGAGCGATCAAGAGCACCTGAGGGTCATCCCATTGTGTTTCTCTAACAACTTTTTGACCACGTCTGGGTCAGTGACAGGGTAACCATCAACCTGCTATGGATCGGTTATTGCGATTTCTCACCTATATTCCTGTAGCGAAGAAGGATACGCAGCAGCACTGCAATGACAGCTTTGCAAACCAGCAGTAATTGAAAGTTCTTTGACTGGTGTGTTTAGCTTCCTGCAAAATGTTATGGAAAAATATGCATTCCTTCTCCACCATTGTGGCACTTTTCTTTGGAGTACTTCGGCTTTGAAATTGAGTTAAGTTTGACCAAGGACGAGTTAATTCAAAATAAAAAAAAAGAAAGAAAAGAGAAACGTTCGTAGCTCCTGTCATCTACCGTGTGCTATTGGAAACACAAAGCGGGAGGATAGTGCAAATTTTGTGTCCCACATGCGAGAACTCTCAGCGGGAAATGAGGTGTACTATCAATGAATAAAACTTCATGCGATGGCGAGGGTGTATGTTTGGAACGGAGATGCATGCACTCCAGAACTACCCGGAGGGATTTGCTGCAAGTCTCACTGACGCATATCCGAAAGTCGGAAGTCTGGTAGCATATTCTAATTGATAGACTTTCTGGAAATATCTTAATTGCGATTTTGAACCCCGAGAACGAAGGAAACATACGGCGAGAGAAAAACGATGAGAAAAAGGGAAATGAGGAATAGACGCCACAAGGAGACAAACGTCTTCTACATACTTCGCGGCACAATCTAGAGTGTCCAACACCCAGCCAGCAACCCCTTCCCTCCTCTCTACAAATCCCCGACAAGCGCCTCTCCACCCCGGCTCTCAAACACGCGGAAGACGCTCTCGAAATGCGCGACCGCGCCGTCGAGCTGCGCATCGCTCAGGGCCCTGCCATCCCACTGCAGCTTGAGGCGGTAGCCGGTCAGGGTCTTCTGGACCTCGACCATGAGGGCGTAGTTGACGGTCATGTAGATGGGGCGGCTCTGGGCCATGACCAGCCAGCGGGGGGCGTCGCTCTTGGCGGCGGGGTCGAAGGGCTGGAAGCAGTACAGCAGCTTGGCGGCGTGCGCGGCGCGGTCGCGGCCCAGGTGGTCGTAGATCTGCTGCAGGCCGACGCCGCCGTGCTCGGTCGTCTCCCAGAAGTGCGCCTGCACGTCGGCCAGGAAGGCGGCGGCGGGCGTGGCGGCCGGCAGCTGCCGCCGGTACGGCAGGAAGTTCGCGCAGGTGCCGTTGAGGAGCTGCGGGCTGTCGACCGGCGCGTTGCGGCCGGTGATGAGGTTGTCGAGGAGCACGTCGCGCGTGCCGGTCAGGCGGCCGGCGACGACGAGGTAGGCGGCGAGGAAGACGGTGGAGGGCGTGACGCCGAGCTTGGAGGAGATGGCGTCGATGGGCGCGGCGATGGTGGCGAAGCGGAGGCCCGAGCCGATGGGCGACGAGGGGAGGTTGTGGGTTGGCTTGTACGTCGACAGCGTTTTCTTCCAGTACTCGAGGTCCTCGCTGTGGTCGGCGGTGGCGGCCCAGTCGATGTACTTGCGGAACGAGTGGACGGGGGGGTCTGCTTCTCCGCGCGCCATGGCGGCGAATTGCTCGTCGAAGATGCGCAGGAGCGTGCCGTCGTAGGAGCCGTGGTCGATCTTGATGCAAAGCGTCCGCGAGCCGTTCGCAAGGGAGTGCAGCAGACGGTATTTGACATGGGCTTTGCCGAAGGTGAAGGTGCTGTCGCGGAGTTCCTCCATGTACCGGACCTTTTCCTCGTCCGTCTCGTAGCAGAGCTCCTCCCAGTTCAGCGAAGAGTCCTTGAGGACGATCTGTCGGTTCTGTTAGCAAAGTGTTTGATCCACGTGCGTGTTGGCGCCTACCTGGTACCACGAAGCCGGGTCGTTGAGATCTGCCTGGTAGTAGCAAGACCGAAGGATCTGGGTCTGGGCTGTGAGCCTCTCGGTGAGCGCCCTCCACTGGGTCAGGTGGAAGTCCTGCGGGAGGTCGCGGCAAGCGGTCAGGTTCCAGAACTGGTGCTTCTTGCTTCCCTGGATGAGGAACTCGGTCTGGCCCGGGCCGCAGGGATACACGTCCTCGACCTTCTGCGCGGCCTCGAGCGCGGCGATGGCGGCCCTGACCGTGCTCGGGATCGTGATCTCCTTCTTCGCGGCCGTCTTTTGCTGCTGTCGCTTGAGCTTCTTGGCCTGCTCGGCCAGCGTCGCGTGGCTGAGGACGTCGGCCACCGAGATGCTGTACGAGAGCCGGCGGCATTCGGCCACCACGTTGATGGCGGAAATCGAGTCTCCGCCAAGGGCCGCGAATGCAGACGAGGCGCCGATCGAGTCCTCCTCTTCGCCGAGCGCGGTTGCCCACGCCTGCTGCATGATCCGCTCCTCGTCGGTCTCCACGGCCTTGAACTCCGTGTGGCCACCGTCTTCGCCAGCAAGGTACGGCGCAAGGGCAGCCTTGTCCATGCTCTCGACAAGAGCTACAAGCTTCTTGCGGTTCGCCTTGCCCGACGCCAGGGTGGGGAAGCTGTGGAAGGGCAGGAAGAGAGACGGCATCATGTAGTGCGAAATGGTGCGCAGGTTCTGCTTGAGCTCCGATACCTCGGCGAGCCTGAGATCCGCCGCCATCGGGAGCTCATCGCTGGGCCGGTGGTCGCCGCTGAAGATGCAGAAGGCGACAAGCTGCCGCTTTACAGCAAGCTCGGCAACGGAAACGACAACAGCATCGACGGCGCCCGTCTTGAGGATTGCGTTTTCGATCTCGCCAAGCTCGATGCGGAACCCGTTCAGCTTGACCTGGTAGTCCTTGCGGCCCAAGCAGCTGTGTTGCAATCACGTCAGTCTGCTGCTTGTCATATCCCTGCCGCTCGGGAAAACTCACATCAGTGATCCATCGTCCGCCCACTTCGCCAAATCTCCAGTCCTATACAGTACCTGCCCATCGGTGTCTTTCACAAAGGCCGCTTCGGTCTGGTCTGGCCGGTTGATGTAGCCCTTAGCCAGGTGCGCACCCCGAACACACAGCTCTCCGACCTGCCCATCCGCCACGCGCTGCAGGCTGTTGTTTTCCGGATGCACGATGACAGCCTCCACGTGCTTCAGGGGCAGACCGATGCTGTTCAAGTCGCCGTCAGGCTCGACCTTGGACACGGTCATCAGGATGGTGGCCTCGGTGGGCCCGTAGCTAAGCGTTATTCGTCAGCACTGCTCAAAGTAGCAAAAGAATAAGGCGAGGGGAATGGTCGGGCAATCCGAACTCACCCGTTGTACACATCCACGCTCTTCGCCCACTCCAAGATGTTGACGTCGATCTTCTCTCCGCAGACATTCAGCACCTTGAGCCGGGGCACCTCGGCGGGGCCGCCGCGGATCAGCTTCGTGATGGTCGGGGTCAGCATGACCTGCTCGACGCCCATGCGGTTGATGTGGCCGGTCAGGTCGGACAGGAGGTCGTCCTGCGGGGCGACGCACAGGGTGGCGCCGGCGGCGAAGACGGTGAAGACGTCGTAGTAGGAGGCGTCGAAGACGTAGTTCAGCACCCAGAGCGACCGCCACGCCGCCGTCGTGGCCGTGGCCTCGATCATGCCCTCGGTCGACGCGGTGACGGCCGAGTGCGGCACCAGCACGCCCTTGGGCAGCCCCGTCGACCCGGACGTGTAGATGGCGTAGATGTGGCTGCTGGGCGTCAGCTCCGCCACCTCCAGCGGCCCGCCGGCCGGGTCGAGGTCGAGCTCGTCCGGGACGATCAGTGGGAGGTTGAACACGGCGCACTCGGCCTTGTGCTCCGCGTCGGTGACGACGCGCTTGGCGGCTACGTCGGCGGCGATGAAGGTGTTGCGCTCGGCGGGGTTGCGCGGGTCGAGCGGCGTGAAGGCGGCGCCGGCCTTGATGATGCCGAGGATGGCGATGAGCGTCGCGGCCGACTTCTCCATGTACAGCGGGATCATCTCGCCGTGCTCCACGCCTTGCTCGAGCAGCCACTCGGCGAAGCTGTTGGCCTTCCCGTTCAGCTCTCCGTACGACAGTTCCTGGCCCTGGCTGGTGACGAGCGCGGTCTTGGACGGGTTGGCGGCCGCGTGAGCCTCGAACGCCGCGTGGGCGAGGCCGAAGCTCTTGCCGCTGACATGGCCGGGGATCTCGTCCGGTGAGATTTCCTCGAACGGCGAGTCGGCGCGGAAGAACTCGTGCAGAGGGCTCTGGGGGTTCTCGGCGAGCCACTTGACGCTGCTCTTGAACAGCTCGAGAGTGCGGCTGGCGTGGGCCACGTCGGCTGCGTACGGCACGAGCAGCTTCGCCACCGTCGGGTCGTCCTCTGTGACCTCGATGTTGATGAACTGCGTGAAGTTGTTTACGTGCGTGACGACAGGCGCCAGCGGGTCATCCATGCCGACGTGGCCGAGCTCGACCAGAACATTGACCATTGTGTTGATGGCGGTCGGCTTGATGGACGCTGCCGCGAGGGCGTTCCTCAATCCAGCAGGTGCAAACTTGGACAAGTTCCACAGGTTGGCCTGCACGCTCTTGGTGAAGTCAACCGCCGTCTTGGACCTGTCGACGCCCACCCGGATCGGCGCAGTGCACAGCGTCGGCCCGGCAAGATCCAGGATCCCGTCGATGTCCGCATCCCTGCCAGAGAACTCCGTGATGAAGACCACGTCGTCGGAGGCAAGGCTCGCCGCCAGGGTGAGGGCCCAGGCTGCGTGGACGGCGGTTCCGACGGTGACGCCGGCTGCGTGGCTGAGATGGACGAGGCCGTCTCCAATCTTGGCCGTCAACGCGAGCGGCTGGCTGTCGGGGCCGGCCTCGAGTGACTTTGGCACGTTCAGCACCGCTTCAGGGGCGGCAGCGAGGTACTCCCTCCAGAAGCCCCTGGTCTCCGCCGCGCCTGCATGCCTCTGCTGGTACGCGACGTACACGCTCAGCGGCTTCCTGACCACCGGCACCTCGCCACGAAGCATGGCGACGGCATCGACGACCAGGAATTGGCGGGACCAGTAATCGAACAGCGCGTGGTGCATCTGCAGGATGAGGTACTCGCCGTCGAGCGCGACCGCCCGGACCAGCGGCTCGTTCAGCGCCATGGTCTGGAGCCCGGCCTCGCGCCGCACGACGTCCAGGCTCTTGCCTTGCACCTCCTCCCAGACAAGCCCCTTGGATGCGCGCACCATCTGCACGAAGCCCTTCTTCCACGGGATGAAGCTTGTCCGGTAGATGGGGTTCTGCGCCACAACCGCCTCGAGCGCCGAACGGACGCGAGACAACGAGACGCCGCGGATGCGGTACACACGCTGGTACACGTAGTTGGCGTTGCTGAGGATGCTGTCCGCCAGGATGCCCTCCTGAAGCGGTGTCACCGGGTACACATCCTCGAATTTGTCCATGTTCGGCACGGATCTGTCGGGGAGGAGAGAGAATGGACGCGGCGTTTCATCGTCCGCGGGGTCAGCGCTGGACTGGCGCTCTGCAAGACCTCGCAGTGACGGCGACTGCAAGATGTCCGGGACCGCCAGGTGGATGCCGGCATGCCTCAGCTTGGAGGCCAGAACAATGGCGTCCAGCGACGTGCCGCCAAGCTCCTGGAAAGAGCTCGAGAGGTCCAACGCCTCGGCCTCGATGTGCAGCAGCTCGGCCGCCACCTGGCTGATTGCGGACTCGAACTCGTTCTGCGGGCCTCCCTGGTCCGAGCCGGGCGTCAGTTCGGCCGGCGTCAAGGCCTGGACCGTTGCGACGAGCTTGGCCACGTCGACCTTGCCGGTCGTGCTCAGGGGCAGGCTGTCCAGCTGCAGCCAGTAGCGCGGGACGGCGTAGGCCGGGATCTCGTCCAGCAGCGCCTTGCGCACGTCGCGGACGAGGGTGGCCCAGTCCTTGCTGCCGTCCGACACGACCGCGGCGGCCAGCGCCGGGCGCGGGTGCACGACCGACACCACGGCCGACTGGGCAACGCCGGGCTGCAGCTGGATGACCGAGTTCGCCTCGTTCGGCTCGACGCGCTGCCCGTCGATCTTGATCTGCTGGTCGATGCGCCCGAGCAGCTCCAGCGAGCCGTCTTCCCGGATCGTGACCATGTCGCCGGTCCGGTAGAGGCGGCCGGAGCCGAAGGGGTTCGGCACGAACACTTCGCGGGTCTTGTCGGCCATGTTCAAGTAGCCTTCGGCCAGCTGGTTGCCTCCGAGACACAGCTCGCCCGGCACGTTGACCGGCACGGGACTGAGGCTGCCTGGACTCAGAACGTAGCAGATGGTGCCTACATGTTGTCAGCTGACGTGTGGACTTCTCAGAGCGTGCTTTTGCAAGAGCTTACTATCAGTGGGTTTGCCGAGCATGTTCGGGGGCTGGCCAGGAAGGATACGCTGGCGCATGTTCAACTTGGACGACAGTCAGCTCGAGATTCGCGAGTGTCGACGACTACATGGGAGACAGGGGCGCTTACCTGGGTGCATTCACTGAGCCCGTACGCACTGAACAGCTCGACCCTGGCCGCCCAAGCAGCAACGATGGCCTGGCTGACGGGCTCGCCGCCCAGCGTGATCCTGGTGATAGTCTCGGGCAGCGCGGCGTCGTCGAGCAGCCGCAGCATGCTCGGCGTGATCTCGAGCGACGAGACCTCCATCTTGCGCAGCGTCTGTGGCAGCCCCACCGTCACGCCCTCCTTGCTTGCGAGGCACAGCGTGCCGCCGCGCGAGAGCGTGCCCAGCACCGTGCGCTGCGCCGCGCTGAAGTTCGGCGCGTGCGACAGCAGCTGGCGCAGCTTCTCCGTCGGGCCCGGCTGCGGGAGCGCGGCGAGCCCGGTCACCGCCGCGCCGTGGGACAGCACGACGCCCTTGGGCTTGCCCGTGGTGCCGGACGTGTAGATGATGTACGCCGTGTCCGACGGCGCGAGGTGCACGTTCAGGTTCGTCCGCTGGTCTGCGGACGCCGCGCGCGATCGGAGGAGCAGCTTGTCGATCGAGACCTCGGCGGTGCCGGGCACGAGGCCGTGCGTGGTGTGGTCGACGATGAGGAACGGCGCCCGCGAGTCGGCCAGGACGTAGCGGATCCGGTCGGTGGGCGTCTCGGGAGACAGCAACGTGTAGGCCGCGCCCGTCTTGAGCACTGCCAGCAGCGCGATGATCATGCCCGGCGACCGCGACACCGCGATCGGGACGATGGTGCCGCGCCCGCAGATGAGGTGCCTGGCGACACTGTTGGCGACCTCGTTCAGCTGCTGGTAGGTCAGGTACGTCTCGGTCTCGAACTGGACGGCCACTGCGTCGGGGGTCTCCTCGGCCTGAGCCTCGATCAGGTTGTGAACCAGACGGCCGCCCTTGCTGCTCTCAACCTTGGGAGTCTGCACGCCCAACAGTTGATCGAGAAGAGTGTCGCAGGCATGGATGCGGCCATTCTGGAGGCCGGAAATGCTTCTCACAGCCATTGTGGGGGAAAGTCGAGCGGATGGAACAACTGTTGGGCTGAGGACGGCTTGGACATGAGATGGCAGATGCTGCATCTATCGTCGTCGTCTTTGATGTTTATATACTACTGCACATGTGGTTCTATCGGACTTGAGGTCAACTGGCGGCGCTTATCCGAAACCTGCATGCAGCAGTCGGCTCCATCCCAAACCTCCACCTTGGCCAAGTGGTGATAAGAAGCTCCTGGGAGCCGGAACAGAAAGTCCCATAAAACTTCATGGACACGGCCCGATGATCTGCTACGCTATCATGATCGTCAATTCTCCTTACGTAGGAGTTGCGCGGCAATCCATTCCGTGGGTTTGGGAGCAAGGCCTCTCTGTAGCTCCTTGGGCTTAGACCCAATTGGCCATCATGGTCAACCACGTTGAAATCCTTCAGTTTCAAGTAACTGCAACTAGCAAACAGCTTTGCTCTCTGAAAAGAGACTAGGCGGGCCACCGATACACATTTGGTAGTCAAGGTAAAGGGAACAGATACACCACGCATCCCCGCAACAGCACTTCCCCAGCAAAGCTGGTGGGGTAGATGGCCTCTCCAAAAGGAGTTTAGGATTCATTGGCAATCCTCGTATCTGATAAGACTTTGTCACAAAAACAAAAAACAGAAGCGTCGTTAGCTGCTCCAGCGAGCAGATTGCAGAGTCATGAAGAACAGTGGCTAATTACAACCACCAGGGATCCATATCTCCTTCTCTGCATCATCACGATGGCACATAAATTCCACTACAAGCGAAAGATGATTTGTAATGCTTTTGTGCGCTTCGGATGTTTGCTTGACCATGATTTGCACCTTCGGACGTGTTCCAACCTCTGCCCTAGCAAGATATAATTAACGCATCTCTATCTTGAAAGACAACCTCCGGAACCCTCAAGCCCGTACTCTATTTTCCCTCCCAAAGCAACGACACAAGACAACATGGCCCAGCTCCTCACCCAGGCCAACGGCGGGCCCAGCGTCGCCTTCCACACGCAGGCCACACTCCCCGCCCCAGGCGCCGGCAAAGTGATCGTCCGCTTCCTCGCCGCGCCGATCAACCCGCTCGACTTGCTCGTGCTCGCCAACGCCTACCCGGCCAAACCATCCTTCACCCACACCAACGGCGAGCCCATCCCGGGCTACGACGGCGTGGCCGAGGTCGAGCAGTGCGGGCCCGGCGTGCACTCCCTCAGCCCCGGCGACACGGTCATCCCCGCGCGCTTCGGCATCGGCACGTGGCGGACGCGCGCGGTGCTGCCGGCGGCGGCGCTGCTGCGGCTGGCCGCGCGCCCGGCCGACCCGGCGCTCGCCGCCGTGCTGCGCATCACCGTCGCGCCCGCCTACTTCCTGGTCGAGGACATGGCACCGCTGCGGCCGGGCGACTGGATCGTCCAGAACGCCGGCGCCGGCGCCATCGCCCAGCTGGTCGCGCAGTTCGCGCGCCGCCGCGGCGCGCGCGTGCTCAGCGTCGTGCGCGACCGCGGGGCCGACGAGCTCGCCGCCGTCAGGCGCGCGCTGCTGGCTGTCGGCGTCGACGCCGTCGTGACGGAGAGCGAGATGGCGGCGGCGGGGGGCCAGGGCCGCCGCGTCACGCTGGCGCTGGACTCGGTGCATGGCGCCTCGGGCCAGCGGCTGGTGAAGGCGCTGGCGCCCGGCGGCACGTACGTGCAGCTGGGCTTCCTGGGCGGCGGCAAGGAGCAGCTGCCGCTGGACGCCCGCGACCTGTTCGGCCGCCAGCTGACGATGAAGGCGTTCCGGGGGTCGTACCAGCTGGGGTTGCGCAGTGAGGACGAGCAGCGCGGTCTGTTTGACTGGTTCGTCGAGCTGTTCAACAGTGGAGAGCTGCAGCCGCCGCCCCTGGGCTTGGAGCCTGTCGAGTGGGTTGCGGCCGACGGGGAGGGGGCTGGGAAAGATGTGGTCCAGGCGGTCGTCAGGGCACAGGAGGCTCGGTTGGGCCAGCGGAAGCAGATCTTGTTGTTTAAGCACTAGGTGCATAAATTTGCGGAAGGATCGATAAGCTCCTTGTAGGCGTCTAGCCTGGAAAGTTCACGGACATATACTGAGACGCAGCCCCTGGTCCAGTGTGCCAAATTCAGTTGGTCAGTTTTTGAGACTTCATGTTACCGTGCTCCGTACAATTTGTAACCAGCTCCCACGAGCTGATCATCAGGAATTACGAAATTGACGTAAGCTGTTAAATCCTTCCTTAACACCTGCCTCCCTGTTACATTTATAACAACCGTCTACGTCTTCGGGTCTCATGCTTATGTCCCTCAAACCTCTTTGATTCTCGCAATTTGCTTGTTTTCCATTGCGAAATGAAGATATCAATGGACGAACTGGGCATCTATTCGAGCCACGCCTCGGTTACCGCAATTTGATATCGATTTTGTTTCCTATCTGTTCTTGCAGGGCGGGGTGCAGCGTAGATCTGTAGCAATATTGAGTTGTCTTTTTAGGTGGGGTTCTTAGATAACCAGAAGCCGCCTACCCAAAACATCGTCAACTGAGGATGACAATTTGTTTCAGACAAAGGAAAGCCAGTGACGCCTCAGGGTGACTTGGTATTCACCAAGATTCAGTTATCAAATTATACTACCAGACACCACTCACGTCATCATGCGGTCTGAAAGGTTGCAAATCTGATCCTGCATTGGTGAAACGTGTTCTCGCTACTATCTATAATGAATTCGATTCCCAAATGACGTCCAACTGTCTGCACCATTGAAAGGCAGCTCATCTCGTCCCTTCACGAGAATATGTTCACCGCGCCCTTCCTCATGGCTGGCCGCCACAACCGAAAGGGGAATGCATCATCATGAATTTAGCAGAGCAGAACAGAATCTATTTGTGAGACTATGGTATGAGACTCAACGCAAAACATTGACCTCCCACCAAACTTTCCTATGCCTTGACGTACTCGTCGAACCAGTGAACCGCCTGCAGAAATGCCTGTTCCATGGCAAACTTGACATGCTTTTTGGAGATATCGTCACGGATGGCGTAACCGTGCGTAACACCCGAGTAGACGTTGATCTGGTAAGTGGCCTTGATGTCCACAAGGATGTCCTCGCTTTCGCGCCGCTTGGGCGTGGGGAAGATGGCGTCAGTCTCTGTATGTAGTCAGCGCCTCCGCTACTACTCGTACGATCAAACTTCCACTTACCAGCAGCGGCGATGCTGAGTGGTCCCTGGATTGCCCTGACTTCCTCTGGTTCGACAAGAGACGGGTGTGCGATGTAGCCGGCGTCGAAAAGGCCGGTCTTGAGGTGGCGGCAGACGTACTTGGCACCTAGGCAGTAGCCTGCTGCCCCGATCCTCTTGACGCCCTTGTTGCTCCTGAGCTCTTTGATGACGGCTTGCACAATGGGGTCAATCCGCGTGGGTGGGTAATCGTCCAGCCACTTCATGACATCGAAGCCCTTGGGCAGATCTATCGGAAGCGCACCATCATCAAAGAGATCGGGTATGACTACGAAGTAGCCGTTGGCAGCGAACTGGTCGGCGATTCTGGTGAATCCTGTGAGTACAGGGCACAGACAGCCAAGATGCCACAAACGGGCCTTACAGTTGGGCATTGATGAGCTGGTAGCCGAAGATATCGGAAACGATAAACACGGTGTTCTCTGTGCTCTTGTCCGGGGGGTATGAGACGTAGGTGTTATCTCGATGGGTGTCAATGGGCCGTCAAAGATGGACAGAGGGTGTGGGAGTGCAAGACGTACAGCCAGCAATTTTCTCGATCTTGCCAACAGGAGTACCCTCATGCTTGATGCCGACAGTGCAGCAATTTCCGGGTGGGTAGGAAGCCATCGTGTCCGGGAGCAAAGGAGCAGAGGTGATTTGCGAAAGAGGTCTTGAACTGCTGCCACCACTTCTTTTATCTGATCACCACTTTGCGTACACTTATCAATGAAGTCTGTAAATGCTCACGTGGAGCTCCCAGGATAGTCTCATACTGTTTATTGCGTAGTGCGCTCTGACAAATCCGATTAAACACATGTCAAGACAGAGTAGGGACGAGGGGCAGCATTGGCTGGAAACTTGATTCTCTGTGAGTGAGCCTGTCACATTCGACGAACTGATACTGTTCCCCAGCGACTGGCATGGAAGGTCAGCATCACTATCCGGGCTATATGACGTATCTGCGAAGCAAGATGACATACCACACATCTTTGGGAGGTATTTGCCGGTCAAGCATATTCCTAAAGAGGTTGAAGACGCGTTGGCATCAAATCCCAAGACCGCAGCAATCAGGCTAGAGGTATATGGATGCATCTTGGGCGCTGATCTGAAGAATCTACAGTGATGAAATGCCGGGCAGCAGAGCTTATCACGGCATCCGTCTTTGGCATGGAAATCAGCTCTTGCGAGCAAATCTTTGCAACCAGATATTAGTCATCCAGCAGCTGGCAGCCGTGTTTCCTGTCACGCACAGCTCCAATACCGGGCGGCAAGCAGCATTCACGCCTTCTTTAAATCTGATGGCTGCCGCGCTCGTCCTTCAGCCAGCGAACCACCTCTACTGTCCCCGACGGCGCACCTACCCGGCGACGAGTCAACGACCATGGCTGCCCACAACGATCCCTTCCGCCACACCTGCCTGGTGCCGTACGTCGACGCGGCTACGGCGCCCCCGGACGTCGCCGCGAAGATCAACGTGCTGCCCTTCCGACGCAACGTGTTCCTGGTGCTGGCCCATGCACGCGGGCCGTTCCCTCACCTGATGAGCCTCCTTGGCACATTCTTCAACGGGCAGCTCCGCACCGTGCAGCTGCTCGAGTGGGTATGTCCGCCGCGCAGCCCGACCCGCCCGCCCGCCACTGCTAACCGCGCGCGCCGCAGCAACTGATCGTGCTCCGGACGGCCAACACGCTGGGGTCCAAGTACGTGCACGACGTGAACCTGCCGGTGGCGGAGCTGTACGAGCTGGGCCAGGACAAGCTGGACGCGCTGCGCTGGGGCACGGCGGCGGGCGTGCGCGGCGGCGAGGGCCCGTGGACGGCGCGCGAGCGGGCGATCCTGCGCGTCGTCGACGAGCAGCTGGCCACGTACACCAACGAGCCGGCCACCATCGCCGAGGCGCTCCAGCTGCTGTCCGTCGAGGAGCTGGTCGAGTGCATCGTCATCGTCGGCACCTACGCGCTGCTCGCCCGCGTCAACCGCGGCCTCCGCGTCGACGACGACCAGCCCATCCGCCCGCCCGGCATGTTCGAGGGCCTGCGCAAGTCCGTGACGCCGACCGTGCCGCGCCAGTGAGGGCGAGGGCGAGAGCGAGGCCGCCGGCGAGGCCGCCGGGCGCTGAGGTGGACGGTGGGCAGCACGCCATTGACTGTGGCGATGAGGTGCTGCTGGGCCGGGGCTCGTGCAAGTGCAGCGAATTAAGAATCCGATTATCCGATGCGGTGACGGTCGTTACCATGCGCGCGGTGCCCAATGACAGTCCTCTCTCCCATCGTGCAGTGCCAATGCTTCTTTCTGATCTTGATTCTCGGCTGAGCCTCCCGATAAGCCGCGGCGGCCCCATGGGCGCCTTGCACAAGCCCGTGTCCTCCTAAGCCCTGACGGGCATGTGCAGCCGCTCGAGTACGTCATTGTGTCCAATGCACCCCTACATCATATTATTTGAAACCGTGCTGCACCACCTGGAAGGGTTTTACCGAACATCAAAACTTCACTGCACCCCAGATTGATTGCTTAAACAGGACGGCGTGTTATGGAGACATGAAGCACGGAAACGAAGTCACAGTCGACTAGTCTCCTCAAATCATTATTTGAATACGAAAATTGTTGAAATTTGCTCTATTGACCGACACAACTACGTATCTCTACTCCTCATCAACAACATTCCACAAAACAATGCTCTCTGCTTCCCCCACACAGCCCTCCTCCGCTCACGCTTTTTTCCCGTCAATTTTTGTTCTCGACATTCTTGGACCTCAGGCGGATGGCGTGTCCATATCTGTAGAACAACAACGGAATGGGGATCATGCCGATCCCGACAAGACCGATGAGGCCGGTCGCCCAGGCGACGCCCAGGCGATGATACAAGGCGGGGCCGACCAGCGGGAAGCTGGCGCCAAAAAAGCTGCGGACGAAGGTGTTGGCGCCGATGGCGCTGTTGGCCGTGTTGACGTAGGTGTCGATGATGTAGTTGAGGCACTGGTTGAAGACGATGTAGATGCCCATGGCGATGGGCACGCTGCCGGCGAGCTGCCCGATCCAGTGCACGTCGGGGCTGGACGTCAGCGCGAAGATGAACAGGCCCGCCGGGAAGAGGCAGCCGCCCACGCACATCATCGGCAGCCGCTGCTCCGGGATGATCAGGCCGCCGTTGCGCTTCACCTGCGCCGCGTATGTCGTCAGCGAGTGCCTGATGACCACCGCGGCCCCGAGGAGCACGCCGAGAAACATGCCCGTGTACGAGAGCCCGCTGATGCCGAGCGACCAGTGTCGGACTTCGCGGAAGGCGATGGGGAATGACACGAAGACCATGTACAGGATGCCGTAGACGAATGCTTGGTAGATGGTGATGAGGAGGAGGATCGGCTCGGTGACGAGCATTTCTACACGCCATGGAAAGTCAGACATCGCGGCACTTGGAATCATGACGGGAGAGCAGGGATGTCGTACTGAACGAGCGGACGAGGTATATCTGCAGGATGGTTTTGATATCCTTGGCCTGGTCGCCCCCCATCGGGCGGACATTCGGGTTCCCCGTCTGCGCCTTGATCGCATCCGCCTTCCACCGAAGCAGTGTCGCACCATGAGTCTCCGGCAGAGCGATGATGGACAGCACAGCGGCAGCGAGCCCCATGAAGGCGCTGAGCCAGATGGTCCATCGCCAGCCTGCGGTGGCGGCGACGAAGTTGCCGACTATCGGCGCCAGGATGATGCTGCCGAAGATGGCACCAAGGCAGCCCGCCATGGCAACGCCTCGGCGGACGGGGGTCCAGATGTCGACCAGCCCGCCGCCGAAGATGGTGAGCGGCGCGGCGCCGAAGGCTCCGCATAGAAAGCGGCCGACAATCACCGTGACGACGTTGTCCGCGAGCGCTACGAGCACGCTGAAGGCAGTGAAGCACAGCAGGCCGATGCAAACCGGCCACTTGCGTCCAAACCGCTCAGACAAAGGGCCCCAGCATGGCGGACCAACAGTATACCCCTAACCAAGTGTAACTTCAGCATTTGCCACCACAGTTGAGAGTGAGGGTCAACGTACTATTAGGAAAAGGCTGATTCCCAGATTCGTTACTGTTTTGCTGGAATCGAACTCGCGAGAGATGCCGGGTGAACAGCTGCTGAAAATGCTGCTGGAGATATTCGTGGCCCAGTTCGCAACCACCCAGATGGACGTGATGAACACCTTTCGCGCGAACGAATAGTTGTGCGGGTTTTCGGGGTCGCTGGGCCCGTCCCACCCGATCAAGACGTCAGCGAGGCAGTCATCGCAGTCCTCTTCCTCGTCAAAGACGGCGCGGTCGGGGAGAAGGGGCTCGTAGACGTCGGTGGAGTTCCGCTTCGACATTTGGGCAGCAGGGGCTCGCAGGAAGGATGGGGCACAAACGAACACGATCACCGGGAGTCATTCTGGCCTTATCACCATGGATGACATGGAGCGGTTCCATGGAGTTGCACGTCCAGCTTCGCGCGACTGACAAATCGCCGCGCGCTGGAAACAGAATAGCGAAACAATTCCCGCGGACCCGCGCTTGCAGGGAAAGTGGAACCCGCCGCACCGTGACAAGGTGATTGGGTACCGCCGCCGTGGTTCTCGTGTGCTTGCGCGGGCGTCGTGGAAAGGTCAGAGTCCCGGCCCGCTGCAGCTTTATCGCACTTCCAGCGAATCAATTAATCACCGAATGCACCTGCGCGGGAAGTGTCTTTAGGGTTCGCATCGTGGCGCCGCTGCCGCGGCCCGCTGCCGCGGCCCGCTGCCGATGCATCCGCTCGCGCCTGATCCCCGTTGTGCTCCTTGCGCGATCTAAACCCTGGACCCTTGCAGCTGACCAGGGTGTACCCATGGACCGGATTTTCTTCTCGCTGACGACGCCGTCGTGAAGAATTCGCACGACGGCCTCCATGCAATCTTGTATCCACTGGCAGGGGGTGTGGTGTTCCGTGCAGAGCGGATTACGATAGGTGGGTGGCTGGGGTCGTGAGTTGGCCTCGCAGTGGCCATTGTTTGATCTCCCGCCTAAAGGCCCCACTAACAAAGCTGCGCTGGAGCCTACAGACTGCAGGGATGGCGGTACGTTAGGAGGGTGCCGAGAATGGAAAATGCGCCTACCACTTGCTGTCCCACTTATGACTCAACGACGGAGCCCCCGCTTGTATGTCTGCACAAACAAGCTTTGGATCACCTAAGCAAGAGGCGAGGGAAGGATTGAGTGGAAACGGCAGCAGCAATTGGATCGGCTGTATCCTCCCCTATCAGCCCGTGGTCTCCACGGACAGTTGAGATGATCATCTAAGCAGCCACCATGATCTCGGTTGAAGCGTCATCCTGATTCCCCACTTCAGTCAGCAGCCGTTCCAGTGCAAAGCCAAATAGCGTATGCGCCTAACTTGATATTGGCGCTCCAAATGCTCGTGTTCACACCATGTCGCAGGAGGAAACCCCGTGGGGCCAAGGCCTCGGCGCCCGACGGCCGAAGTCTCACTTCGCATGATGCCGTCTGCTTTTGACAGCTGATTGTTGCATTGAAGCACCAACCCAACACCGACCGGATGAGGAAGAGAGCAGCAGCCGGAAGGGCCCGGAAGGACCTCCGGTCAAAGCTGGAGGGAGACCTAGAAGGAGCCGCTATAGTCTTGGACGAGAGTGGGCCCTCCCGCACGCTGCTGTGGGCCCGCTGCAGTTCCCCAAGCGCTCTCCGGACGCTGAGCAGGGGCATCCGTGCCGGCGCTTGCAAATCCAGAGCCCACAATCGTCAGGGCTTCCGAGTGGGGTTGTGAGAATCATTTTGACCGCCATCCCCTGTCCATCCTCGGGGAGAGGGGGTCGTGGCTGGATATCGATACGGAAGAAGACCAGAAGGAGATCCGGACGGAGGCACCACCGCGGATTCTCGGTCTATCAATCGAATTGGCCTGTGCGACGGCCTGGTCAAGCATCATGGGCTAAGATGGTCGATGGCTAGACCCGTTTTGGGACTGTCGCATAATCAGTCACCACGAGAACACCACAGAACATTCTAACTCTCTGGTGTTTGCCTGTTGGGTCCCTGTAATTTTTCTTTTCTTCACCTTATTGCGCGAGGCGTAGTGTTGGTTTCTCTATCCTATCCGTAAGTTTCTCGAGAGAGCGGCAGCATGTAGAAAAGTATTATGTATCTTCATAAATCGTGCCATTTGAAAGCTTCAAGTCCATCTAAAATCTATAAGGTCAATTGCGGAATGCAAAATTTTCAGCAACACAAGCTTTCCTCCCATGGAAGGCCAAAATCAATCAAAATGTGTAAACCAGATATCCAGTTCCTTCGTCAGCCCCGAAAGCGGGCTCTCTGCCTCCGTTCTCCCAATATCATCTCCACTACTTTGCCGTTGGGCACTGATTTCGTCATGGCTCCTGCAATAATCATTCATAGAGTGCATGGGACTACAGGCTGCAGGCGATGAGCTAGACGGTGCATAAGGGTTCGGCGGTCTGACAAAGCCTTGGTAGGTCTCCTCATCTCCTGGGATGCCTGAGGCCGGTTCAGCTCAGTCGTGATGCAAGAGTCAAGCATTTAGATACGTACTCGGATGTGATTTCTTGCCACCCGCAAACGGGTCAAAAAAGCCTTTCGGGCTGCTCTGATGGCTGCCTGTATCAAATGGTTGGTATCGGATAGCCGCATTTATGTCCTCATAGCTGCAGAGTCAGCATTCATGGATTCGGATAGAGGATGGGGGACAGTCACACCTCAGGCTAGGTAGATATTCCTTGAGGATGTCTTGGACCTGGATGACAGGAAAGTGGGCCTCCATGGATGGAGCTGAGCCAATTTTGTTGCGGATGTACTCCACAGCGGACAGTTTCTTGCCCTCGCCGAAGCGGTTTATGGACCGGACGAAGCGGTAGTTCGCGCTGTCTGGGAGACTTTAGTACAGTTGTATGATGGTGGAGCATATCTTCTTACCGAAAACACAATACATTAGCTTTGACACCACCTCATCACCGTACATGCGGCGCACCGAGGCAAGCAGCCGGTTTATGAAGATGGTCTCGTCACGTAGAGATTTCAGAGTCCGAGAGGTTCCTTCGAAGCCGGCTTCTTTCATCTTTACATTGAGCTGACAGAAGAGTCAGTAACAGCTTTCAGCTCGACAGTGGCAGTAGGAAAACAGACCTCTCGAGCACCGGCTTTCCCAGTCTTTGTGGAAAAGGATTCCCAGATGAGGAAGAAACACAGCGATACGTATCGGGTGAAGTACGCATGCTGAAACCTCTCCTTGGCACGCTGTGCAACGGTGGTGCAGAGCTTCCATGCCTGCTTCGCGCACTGCTGAGGTTCGTCTGCGTCAACCGGCGAGACGTCGAGCCGCGAGTAGTAAGACCGCATGTCGCTCGTTGGTGCCTTCAGGTTCTCGAAACAGTTGATGAGGTCATCGGCAGTTTGAATGGCACTCTTTTCGGTAGATCCGCCCGGGCTTGCAGTGGCGGTTGAGTCCTCGCTTGCGCGTCGCGATTGAGGGCGAGAGCTGGCAGCAGACTTTGAGGCCGCACGCGGACGATACGAGGCTACTCCTAGTCCTTGCCGTTGCGTCGGAGCAGGCGGACTGGGAGTGTTCTCGGAAATGAAGGGGCCGATAAGTTCCTGCAAGTACCGAGTTGATACCTGAAAGCAGGTCTCGTTTGTAGAAAGTGCCTCGTGCCGTAATTCGAACGACTCCCTGGTAGTCGTGTCAGACGTCACTGGGGACAATAAAAAGTAAGATGGGCGGTTATACCATGAGCTTGGAGGCTTGAAATCCCAACGGTGGTAACGGACATAGAGTTTGTAGACCCTTTCAGACGCGGCCGAGACCATAGGCAAAGAGTCTTGGGGAAGTATTGCGGAGCAGCACCGCGCGTACGAGGCACGGGCGTAATGGAACGTCTGGCCGCGATGCTCAGGCAGGCAGAACGGTATGATTGATATATGAACGGGTAGAAGGTGTGTTTCATTGAGCGGCACCAGGAAGGACAGATAGGATGGCTCTGTGGGAGTATCAATGATCAATTCAGACCTTTGCCAGTCCAGATCCTCCGGATTGAAATAGTAGACGTGGTCTGAAGCTTGCCGGGCTCTGTTGATAGCCATTGGGTTGCAGCGTGTGTTTACAATTACAACTGAACCCCCTTCTCCGCCGTCCGGGCCAGAGAACCAAGCCATATGTATGTGTCTGTATCATAGCCGCTGGAGTGCAGTGCATGTATCGTTTGGAGAGCCCTTCGGCCCGCACGCAGATGGTGTGTAGGGAAAGGCCCCACGCCGCCGGGCAATAGAACCAGATTGGCGGACATTCCAGGTGGGTCTCTTACGGCTGGAGCCATTTTCCTTACTTTATCAGGGAGCACTGGTGACTGTGTACAGAGGCTATCGCGGCTTCCAAACGAGCTATCCGGTGGTCTTACAGCTCACAATTGCTCTGCCTAATTCGCGGCATGGCGCCGAGGAATCCCCACGACTTTATAAAATCTACAAGCCAGAGCGGCGCTCACCAAAGCCGAAGATTTGCTTGGCTGGATCTTTGCCTCCGTCTGCAGTCTTACTATGAAACGGATGGCAGACGATCTCGTCCGTCCTCCCCGATCGTCTCGCTGTCGAGGAGGTCCAGAGAACCAGGGTACATGGGGGTTCTCTCACTCCCTTGTAGCCTCTCGTCCACCTAATCTCCAGCTGCAGCTCCATTCGTGAGTCTGCCCTCTGGCCGGCGGTACGGTTCGAGTCTCGGGTCTCCGAGGACGTGGGGGCCGCGTGACGGGGTTTTGGTTGACTCGCGTGTATGAGATGCCCCAGCCAAGCTCCGATCATGGTAGATTGCGCGACATCGGGCCTCCACGGAGGCCTCTTGTACCTCAGGGTCTTCACAAGCTGGGGTGGTGGATGGCCCATCACGTCAGCCGAACAGCGCATCGCACCATATCACATGTCATAAGCCGTGTCCAGCCGGAATCCGCAGAACGAGCCCTGCTGCATTGGATGCGACTAGAAGTGCGTAGCTCTTCCAACGGACATGCTGCAGATTTTCCGTAAGGGGTTCCGGAGCATGTGAAACACAGATGCAGCGAGCCTTCTAATGCATAGAGAGATCGGCTTTTGGCTCTCCAGTCGCTAGGAGACCATACGCGGGGAACCCGGCCCGCAAAGATCACCGAGCGGGCGGGGCGCGATGTGATAAGGGTTCCCCGCTGAAGCGAGGCGTCGTTGCCAGGGGCGCCTCTGCGCTCCCTAGCCGGTCCAGGCTCAAGGCGAGCCGCGAGAAGAAAGAGAGTGGCGGGCAGCTCCGCTTGGGTCCCCAGCTAAGGGGCGGCTTCCGTTCGCCACAGCGGCGTCGTTCTCGCCGGTCTCGGCTTCAGCCAGGCACCGAGACGCGGTGGGTCTAGACACGTAACGTGTTCTCCTCGGACCTCGTTCTCTCTTTCGTGTTCCTGCAGCAGAGTTCCGAGTTCGGTGAGGCGTTGGGAAGCGCCGCGGCGGTGGACGGCGCGTGCAGTTGCGCTCGGTTGTTCGTCCAACACCATCCCAGTTACCAGATTAGGCCTAGCGTCTTGGCAAATTCCGTCCCGACTTGTGTGTAAGCAGAAATGCTTCGGCACAGAGAAGCTCAAACGTTTCATCCGGCATTTGACGCATCTATCCGAATGAAGCCGCAACATTGTTCAAAACTACATGCAAGTAGGAATTTGCGGACCGGCCAAAGCCATGACAGCTATCGAAATGACCTCTCTGTTTTCTTCGGGTTTGAGTTCCCGTTATCTCCCGAGGGAGAGACCTCATTTGATGGTTTCATTCGCGTATGGAGAATGGAGCCCTTTATACGTTTAGCACAGTACATCGCCTTATCTATGAGGGCGAACATACTGTTCAAGATCCGGGTTAATTGCCTGATCATTGCGATGAAAGTTTTGCAAAGTGAGGCCTTCAATTCCTCGTCCATCATCATGCGAACGGCCGCTCGCTGTCTGTGGAGGAACGGAATGTGTAGACTGTGAGGCCTAGAGCTCGGGCATGCTTTGGACTGGCAATTATTTACAGCTTAGCCTGCTCGTGTGGGGCCAAGACTCTAAGTGGAGGGCCTCCACGACTACCATCACCACTCATTGGCATCTTGCTCGCCCCAAAAGACTCCCGGAGTCTCCATTTCTGCCTTATCTCTTCCGACGCTTTGCCCTCAAAACAGTCGGCCAGATATCTGCCGAGAACAGGGAGGAACTTGAATGCGCTAATATGTTCGCGGTAATCAGCTCTGAAACTCTATCTCAACAGGTGAGGATATCACTTACTGCCCGGCGCCGCCTGTGGCAACAAATAACCCTTGGAATTGAGGGTGGCGATCTACGACGAAGTTCCCCTCTGGTGTATCGGTGTACCAGCAGAGTCGGCAATTCATGAACGGGCGGTCTGCAAAATCGGGCATGAGCTGCCTCAGTCCCTGCCGGAGGCCTTGTTCTGCATCATGGGGCAGAAAAGCGGACGTTGCGTTCTCGCCATCAAGCTTGGGCGAGGACACAGTTCGATTTGAGCCCTCCACGTGCACCTGAGTTGCGTATCCGAAACCATGCCGGGCGATCTTCAGCACGTGCGTGTCCGGTGTTGGTGGGAAGCAGAAAACGCCAGAAGTCAAGTTGATCATAACGGGCGTCTTTTCGAGACCCTTTGCTTCCTCTTCCGTCAGCTGGATGAATCCGACTGGCTGGCCGGACGAGGATGTGGCGTGCGACATATCGACAAGTCGGTTTGACCAGGCTCCGGTGGCAAGGATGACCTGTGAGGCTGCGATTGCCCTGCCGCTCGCAACTTGGACCCCGATGACGCAGGGCCCATCCATCTTCAGCGAGATTACTGTCCCTTGAGAACCGGTGAGAAAAGAGATTCCGGCCAAGCTGCAGCGGTGCGCGAGCCACCGGATGCTTGACTCGGCATCGGCCCATCCACCTGCCGGATTGTGATAAGCCGTCATGGCAGAGAGATCCCCCTGGATGGACGGATAGATGTCTTTGATTTTGTCGGCGCTGTTGAATTCCTCGAGAAACTTGCCCTGCTCCCGAAGAACCTCTTTGCACTTCTCGATGTATGTGTTCGCGTGGGTCTCTGACAGCATCACGAAGCCGGAATGGTGATAGAACGCGTTGTACTCGGTCATCCATCCATCGAGTGCTTCTTTGGCCATCTTTGCATACAAGGGATCAGCATAGTCAGTCCGTATGACGCGTGAAATATCCACACTGCTGCCGTCGATGACCGGGGGAAGGTAACGATCCAGAACGCTAATTGACTTGTAGCCCCGCGAGCTGAGTTCCAACGCCAATGAAAGGCCAAAAACTCCTGCGCCTACGATCACTATCTGATCGTCCTTCGCAGGACCTGTGAGGTGGGGATGGGCCATCGGTAGGTATGATACGCCAAAAAGAAAGGCCAAAAGTCGGGATGGGAGCGTGAGTGAAGAGATAATTCAGCAAAGTGAACGGCTCGACCTTAGACTCATCATATACTTTTATAGTAGATCTTCATATATCTTATCACCTGAAGCAGTTTTACCTGTTTCCCGATGTATAAACCGCAGTGGTGGGCACGGAGTGAATCCGTGCCCGGGACCGGACCGGCTCAGTCACATCCGTCCACGCCGAAAGGCTAATTAAGACTGTTATCTAGGCACGATCGGCCCGTCATATACGGATACTAGGGCAAAACGAAATCTTCAGCCACCCATTCCGACGTGACAATTCTGCTAAAGACCACCCAGGTTCCACCAGTCATCCACTCTCGTTCCCCTCTCATCTTCTACTAAGCTCAGGAGAGATGCATCAAGCTGGATTGGCTCTTGGGAAACAGGTCGGTTCAGTGGCTCTGCTTCCCCACCTGCATCCGACCGCCATCGGCCTAGTATCTCTGCTTGCTGTAACACCGGATCGAAGCGATTTTGCGGTGATTGTGACGCCGATGCAGTAGCACCATTCGTGACAGCGGAATCTCGTGAAGGGCGGGTAACAGCAGCTTGCTCTGAGCACAAAGACGAGTGAAACAGGGTACTCGCAGAGGTAGAGCTCGAGCGGCTGACCGAACAATAGTCGAGGATCTTCCGGAGAATCATGGTCTTGTCGTTCGGCTCTCCGGAAGAGGTGGAAGAGTTCTGGGGCTGCAGTTGCTCGAGACTTAAGCGATCTAAGTCTCGTAGGAGTTTAACCTGGCTCACTTCGTAAGTAACTTGCACGAAGACTTTTGACAGAACCATAATCACCATGCATGCAACAATGGGCCACAGATGTGCCAGGCGGTGGAGGAAATCCACGCATTTCTTGAAGTTTTCCTCCGCATTTCGTCGCGTCTGCGCATTGCCAACCACCCGATGATGGTCAAACACTGTAGCAGCTACTGCAACGCAGTAAGCGCAAAATGGGTCCACGATTGGAAAGTCCTTCTCCTCGGTAATGTCTATGAACCGCACTACCCAACTTGAATGCAGCTTGACGAGATCGGAAGCCGCTTGGCTGAACGTGCGTGGGACACTGGCAGCTATCGGGCTTAATCGAACAGAAAGTAGATAGGGATGGTTGAGTACGCAGAGAACAGCGTGGTACACGAACTGTATGGATAGAAACGGGGCCCAGTATGCGCGGTTTTCTTGAAGCGTCTTGTTATCACAGTAGAGCAGTCCTTGCTCAAACCGATGTCTGTCCGGATAGCCGGATTCAAACTCCATGATGCTTGATACGATTGCCGCGTATTCTGAGTCGGCTGTCCAAAGAGGTTTGCCGGCGGCCGCTTCGGAATTCGAGGAGTATCGGGCTGCCTTCGCCCAGGCATCGTATAGTATCAGTGAGTATGCAATTATCCCCCTGTCTCGCCCTGGAGTGGTCTCCTCAGCCTCTGAAGCGGCCTGAACTTCGCCACGTGAGGTTTTTCCAGGGCTTGCTGGATGAGGACAAATGCTTTCCGCGTCATATGGGAAGGTGACCCGCCCACTACGATTCCCAGTCATACGGTCCAGTAAACAAAGACTCCAAACACAGCGTCGTCGTTCTTCTCTCTCAATATGGTCGTAGGACCGCCCTGGCAACTCCTTGGTCATCTCGGACAGTTCGGCGAGGTGCATGGCGTTCTCGAGCTGGAAATGAGCGCGATGTGTATTCCCAGCTGTAGCACTGTTAGTCAGACGTCCCAATTACATCTGGACGGTCATACCATGGAAGTCAAGAAACGACAGTAGACAGAGCGTCTGCATTGTGGATAGGTCAACGGTGCCGCTGAGAACCTTCTCCGATACCAGACGTCGCGCAATCTCTGCATATTCTCTGGCTGCAATTTCCGGGTCGTCTAGAAGATAGGTCGCACCTAAGAACCGAACCCCAGCAGCAGCTACTGCGTGAAGAACTACCGTATCTCGCACCTCATAGGAATGAGCCAGTGCTGGATGGAACAGAGGCAAAGGCTGCGAGTTGCATCTATCAAGAAACAAAGCCACGATCTTGTCCATGGCATTTTTCCGTGGTAGCATTCTGCGCGAACCGTTAAATGAAAGGGGAAAATGTAATGAACATTGTGGGAAGGTTACCCGTGCGGTCTTTGTGACCATGGTACCACGTTCTCGCAAACTTGGGCCGGGGACGACCCTAGAAGATTCATGATGGTGCGAGATTCTGAGGCCCTGTCAGACCCGTGCCGTGAATTTGGCACTTCTTGAGGAGATCGACTGGGACTCTTCACGTCAGTATGCATTCGGATGATGTGCCGGATGTGAGAGAGGTCTCTGACCCTGGGCCCCTAAGAGCCATGTCTATCTTGTCTTCCAAGGCGGTCAATCGAGCTTCCTGAAATACGATGTCAGAAGGTGGCAAGTCATGGCGATGAACCGTGACCCTTGGTGATCGGGACCAAACCACACCGGATGGATGGGAGGAGAAGAACAAGGTAAAGGCACGCAAATTGTGATACATGGTAGAGCCGAATCAGAACTAAATCAGCGACCAAAAGTGGGTGGCTTGTAATTATGCGAACATCTCGCCCACGGCCTAGTCTTACCATCCGGCGCTCGATCTCAGCAACTCGGTCGTTGTAGTCGCTCTCTTCTGCATAAGAGCACGGCTGCCCGAGGCGTATGCAAAATCCGCATGCAGGCTTCTCCCCTGAGCATCGTGTCTTCTTGCGCCTTCGCTGTGTGAGCATTGCTGCGGAGCTGGCAGGTTCCGACAAACGGCTTACCGGCAACTTTCACAAGCTTGATGTACTCTTTTGAGAGGGCGGCTGGTATTGGTGAACATGTTCTGCGGGCCAGTGACATTCATGATATTTGCTTGCAGATGTCGAAGGCGGAGAGGCGCAGGTGTGTGCCTATCAGGCGAGGCGGGGTAATCAACCAGAGGGAAGCGATAGCCGAAGCAAACTTCATCTACTATTTTAGTCAAATGGCTTGGCTGCCGTGGCACTCGTTCCCCATCGTCCTTCAGACGAGGGAAATCCAGCCATCTATGGTGCATGTCGTTCAATGAGAGCTTCCGCGAAGGCCCAAGTAACAGCGGCCATTGCCAGGCAGCCAATCGCGCTCTGACAACGCGATAAGGGCCGGCCGGGAGCGGACCGTGGCCGAAGTGTGGCGGTGCGCCACAGAGGAGGCACATCAGCATACTCTGCGTCAATGCCCAGCCACATGCTTTGCGAATATGCTCTCACAAAATACACACGGCCGCTGCTTGCCCGAGCACCGTTTTGCGGGATGCGTAGCATGCTCATGTGGTCTACAATAACCTCATCACAAGTCTCGCTCCGTATGTGGTGTTGTTGATCCCGGATAACATCCGTCCCGGATAGCATTGCCTTGTTGAACTTACAGATTGCGCCCGGCACGAGGCCGTGCTGATAGCGGATGGCGGGGGCGGACCACGTCCGTCCCCACCGAGTTCCCCCTCCCCGATTAGCCGTGCCGATGGCGCTACCACCTGACTGGGACACATCCCAAGACTTATGTATTGTACACAATGCTCGGAATCACCACAACGCGATTGATCTGCACAACAGAATGAATCGTTTCTTCGGCTACTCTTCGACGCCTGAAGGAGCCGGCACGTCTGCTCCGCAAGGTCTTCCCGCGTCATGGTATCGCTCCCCGGAGATGTACGAACTTGAGAGGCGCGCCGTTTTCTCCAAGAAATGGCTGCTTGTAACTCACAGGCACCGCTTCTCCAAGGCCGGCGACTACGTTCGCTTCACTGAGGCTGGCTTTCCCTTTTTCCTGTGCATGGACCGTCAAGGCAACGTGAACGCTTTCCACAACGTCTGCAGGCACCGAGCGTTCCCCGTGGTCAATGAGGATAGCGGCACTGCGAGCATTCTTGCCTGCAAATACCATGGTGAGAGGTTTCGGACTCGCAGTGCTGTCCTTGGTGCAGTATACTGATTAGATGGGTAAATCAGGCTGGTCGTATGGTCTAACTGGCACACTTGCTAAAGCGCCACGTTTCGATACTGTCGAAGGCTTTGACAGGGCGAGCAACGGTCTCTACCCTATACACACGCACATCGATGCACTCGGATTCATCTGGGTGAATCTTGAGGCCGCGAAAGTGCCGAGCACACCCTGGACAGACGATTTCGGAGACGTGGATTTGCAGCCTCGCCTAGCTCAATTCCGCATGGATGAATACACTTTCGATCATGCGTGGTCGATGGTCGGAGAGTATAACTGGAAGACACTGGCTGATAACTACAACGAGGTTAAGAGACCAACGTTCCTTACTTCACATCAGGTTGAAGCGTGGCTAAAATGTTCAATTTAGTGCTACCATTGTCCCACAGCGCATCCCGGTGTTGTTTCTGTAGCGGATTTGTCGAAGTATCATGTTGATACTCAAGCCGGCCACATCCAACACTTCAACACCGACAAATCCGACGATGTTGGCATCAAGATCGCAAGCACCTTCTACTACCCCAACGCCTCCCTCACTCTATCGTACGTCTCCCACCAGAATTCTACTCGGTACCGAGCTGACAGTCGTGGGCCTCATTTTTTCTACATCATGCGCTGCATCCCGGTCTCCGCAACCACCTCTTCCATGGAGTACGAGGTATACCGGCATAGAAACGCTACTGATGAAGAGTTTCATAAAATCGACTCTTTCTTCAAACAGGTGCTTAAGGAAGATAAGGATCTCTGTAGCGCAGTGCAGAAGAACTTCAATGCTGGAGTATTTATCAACGGAAAGCTGCATCCGTTCAACGAAAAAGTATGGCTTACTCAATTTCATTCCCTATCCGATTACACTGGCCTTCATTACATGGTTGTCAGTCCTAACGTACTTGAATAGGGCCCGTTATATTTCCAAAAGCTCATGCGGGAAAATGTTATGGACCACAGAGCTCAAGAACAGAAGTTGGCAAAAAGGATATGGCCTGCGACTCCTGCACCGGCGGTGACAGGGGGACTTGAGGAGGAAATCAGCTTCTGTGAAGGCTTGGCTTGCAAAAGTTCCGGGAATGAGGGCTTGGCGTGGTAGCTGTAGGGTGAAATGGAAAATGGTCGCACTGGCGCTTACGTTTGTTACCTCTATGCGAAAAGCTCAGATTATCTTCTACTTCATGACTAAATTGAGCCGTGTCGTTGAAAAGAACAAAGGGCTGTATACATGTATCAAAGCGAGGCGGGAGTGATCTGTCATTGACGCATCAAGTGCGCCTCGATACATCTTTCTCGTTGTCTGCTTGTCCGAATCACAAGCCATGTCTTGGCCAGGTTGGCCTGTTGCATGGACACGGCGTCGTACCGGTCCCAACCGGGTTTCGTGTGCCCACAGAAGCTTTACGAGAGCTCTTCCTCGGCAGAACAAGCTTACCGAGGGTCATGTCTCCCCGCATTTGACCGGTGCGGTCTAGATGAGGGGTTGTTGAGAAGTTTGACTTGCAATCTCCGGTCACAAGATAAGAACGAGCGGACCTGATCCGTTCCAATCATTCCGTCTGTTCTAAGCGTCTCGGCCGGAATGGAGTATATAATCCCTCTCTTCCCGTGTTTACTTAGATGAGTCTACTACGCACCATGATGGAGAACGAGATTGCAGAGTCTGCACGAAAGGCATCCGAGAAAGACCCGGTCAGCCTCTTCAAGGCTGGAGAGGTCCGGGAGCTCACAAACACCGACATCGAAGCATCCTACGTTCACAATGGCAAAGTTCTGGAGGATTCAATCGAGAAAATTGGTATGGGGCGATACCAATGGCAGTTATTCTGCACCTGTGGTTTTGGGTTCGCCGTAGACCAGGTATATTCCCTTTCCTTGTAGCGCAAACAGCAGCTTATCGTCGAGTAGATTTTACTCATATCGGTTACCGTCGTCATGCCACAGATCCAAAAAGAATTTCCGGCACGGTATCCTACTCTGGTCGCGGCTGCTATATACGTGGGTCTGCTTATTGGTGCCATAATTTGTGGCACTCTAAGCGATATCGTGGGGCGGCGCTTCTTGTGGCAATCCTCTCTTTGCGGCACCGCCATATGGGCACTTATCTCTGCGAGCTCACCAAATTTTCCTACGTTGTGTGTTTTTATTGCTCTCATGGCGATATGCGGCGGCGGAAACTGTAAGCAGTTGCTTCTTTTTTGACTTGAGGCGCGCTAACAATGGATCAGTGGCCATTGACCTTACAGTATTCATAGAGGTCCTTCCAAAGACACACACATATCTTATGACAGGTCTAGCAGCGACCTGGGGAGTTGGGACTGCGGTTGGAGCGTTGATAGGTAAGTCATGAAACGTAATCGATTTTTGAATTTGAACTGATGGTCCAGTAGCATGGCCTCTTATTGCCAACTACTCCTGCCCACAGAATTCTACTTCGACGACATGCCATCGAAGCGACAATATGGGCTGGCGGTATCAATACATCACTGTTGGCGGCATATGCCTCGTCATGGCGGTGGTTCGTATCTTCATCTTCAAGATGGAGGAATCTCCCGTCTGGCTTGCTTCTCAGGGCGAATTGACCAAGGCGGCCGCAAGCATCAATCGAATTGCGTCTGTGAACCGATCGAGCCATCACCTATCCGTTGATCAGCTTATACCGGTTGCCAAGATTCAGAAAGGAACACCTCGTTTCCGGCTTGATCCATCTCGCTTCACTGGTCTATTCAAAGGAAGGAAACAAATTCGGTCTATGATTTGTTTAATTCTTTTATGGATGACTATGGGGATTGCGTACGTATAATGCTCTATATCTAATGTTACCATGCTGATGAGATAATACATTCAGTTATCCTGTTTATTCTCTCTTCCTCACATATTATCTGGAAGCTCACGGTGCCAAGCTTGGCGATGGTAGCACTTACCAGACGTACCGTGACTATAGTGTTTCGGCTACTGTCGGTATCTTCGGGCCTATCTTCAGTGCTTATCTCATAGAAATCTCCTGGATTGGAAGAAGGCGAGCAATGACCCTTACAGCTTTCATCGCCGGAGCATTTGCCGGAGCGTTTACCTACGTACGGAACGAAGAATCGAATCTGGCGTTTTCCTGCATGGTGAGCTTTTGGCAAAACGCTTTTTACGCCATCCTCTATGCGTAAGCACCTCCGATACTCAGACTTCCCTCGAGAACGACGCTCTAAGCAATCTGCTAACAAGGCCCTGTAGTTATACGCCTGAAGTGATGCCTACCGAATATCGCGGCACTGGTTGCGGCCTCACGTTAGCTTGCGGCCGCTTGGCATCTATCAGCGCACCGCTCATTGCTACCTTCTCGGATGTGACAAGTGCAACTCCCATATGGGTCTGCTGTGGCCTATACGTGGCCATTGGTGGAGCGTCACTTTTTCTGCCGTTTGAGCCAGGAAATCATGATGAGTAGCCCACAGTCGCTGGGTAAGACAGGGAATATCAAGAACACCGCTTCCAAAGCCTTCGGTGTTTTGGGAAGGAGTGACATTTGGGATTGTGTTTTGGTGGCTTTGGAAATTTTTGACGGGAGCGTCGAGAGTCCAACATATTCAAAAATATTATTGCCAAGCTACCATTATAGATACATCAGTATGGTTGGTTGCATTCTGAGTATGTCAACACGGTTATGCAAGTGAGTTGGATGAAAATTCAATTGTAAGCCACGAACCACTCTCTTCTTCTTACTTCAAGTTTTGTATAGGCACAGACGCTTACTAGGGGCTAACACATTTGTGTTCGCCTCCCGGACGGTGGGGTTTTCTACCATTGAAAGATAGTCACGCAATAGAATGTATTCGACTTCTAATTTGCAGACACACCTCAGATACTAGCCCAGCAATAAATCAAGACAGATACCACTTCCTCTGCTAAAGTAGCACAATGTGCCGTGAATGTCCGTGTGATCATCAGTCTAATCTTCGGGTAGTGGCTCATACTCGCCAATGTAGTAGCTGAGGTCTGCTCCTTTGAATGGAACTGTGCGAGATCGCAGAGCTTCGGACTCATCAATGCCCAGGCCATCTCCAGAAGGATCTTCAATCCAAGACATTCCTTTGCCCCAGTGATCAAATCGATTCCCACGGTAGGTCCAGATTTAATTCTCCCATTTGTTCTCCGCCAGAACTTGCATGTATTGGAGGGAGCTTCCGGGCCACAGAGCAGTGACCTTGCCTCCAGGACCGGATTTGACTGGTTGGAGCGGATACGTGAGCCACATGGAATCTTTTGGAATAGACACGGGAATTGAAAAGCAAACATTGAGAACTTACACCAGCTTCTACAGGATCCTGTCCAGACCGTTTGTCTCATGAAATCCTGCGTGTGTGTATCAAAATCTTGTTGAGCAGCTTTGGTGACATCAAATGTCTTGATACCCTCTCTCAGAACTTTCCGCAGTATTCGGATGAAGTAATCGCTCGTTGCCTCGAGAGCACCTGCTAAAGCTCAGCTTCTGTTTCAACGAGCGTCAGGTATTCTCGCAATTCAACATACCCATCAGGCTACCGTTTGAGATTGGTGTGTTTGGTCCCAGGAAGATGAGGTAGTTCGGGAATCCGGACACGCCCATTCCCATGTACGAGACAGGGTTTGATTCCCACAGATCCTGCAAGTTGTCGTTCTCCCGTCCGATGATAGGGAAGCGTGGCCGGAACGTCGTGTCGAAGCCAGTAGCAGCAATCAGAACATCTGCCCGTCGAACTTGACCACCAACGCGGATACCTTCCTTCACAACGGCTTCGATGGGTTCGAAAACGGCCTGGACGTTGGATCTTTGCAGAGCCACCAGATAACTTTCTCCAGGGTTGATCCGCCTGCATCCCACTTCAAAGGATGGGATCAGCCTCTTCTGTAAGTCTTCGTCGTTGATAAGACTCTTCATGCGCGACTCGAACTTGGCACGTAGGTCTTGCTGCTCCCCAGTTGATTTGAAAAAAGCCTTGAACATGCCATTGAACTGGTTTTCCATCTCTTTCCTTGTCTTGACTGAGAAAGTAGAATCGTCTCGGAATCGCTGCATGTCCTGCACTGTGTAAGGAGGATTAATGGGCCCGTCTCGACTGCGTGCGAACGGTGGTGAGATCCATGAGGGCGTGCGAATGTAGACATCCACGTGGCCACATGTTTGCTGAATGCTCGGAAGAACTTGTACAGCACTTGCTCCCGCACCAATGATAGCAACGCGTTTCCCCGAGAGATCCACGGAATCGTCCCAAGCCGCCGTGTGCAGCAGTCGACCGTCAAAATCGGATAGCCCGGCGATGTCAGGCATTCGGAAGTTGTTCAGAATGCCCCCAGCGTTGATAAGGATCTCGCTCTCGGCCGTTGCCTTTCCCTCTACCTCCACCTTCCATGTTCCTTGCTTCTCCTGCCACGTCGCACCCACTACCTTTGAGTTGTATTCGATATATTTTTCGAGGCTGAACCGTTTGCAGACTGATTTGAGGTAGTTCTGAATCTCCTTCGACGTTGCGTAACTACCAGACGTAGTTTCAGACTAGTCTACAACGGAGCGCTAAAAGCCAACCGAAGAAAATGAAGCACTCACTATTGTGTCCAGTAAGGATTCGGGGCGAACGAATACTGGTAAATATGGCTTGGAACGTCACAAGCGCACCCTGAATAATAACTGGTCAAAAGAAGGTCTGGTTGAGCTTTGAGAATGTAGGATCTTCACCTGGATACCTGTTCTCGTACCAAGTTCCTCCCAGGTCGCTGGACTTTTCGAGAATCTGGAAATCAACATAGCCGGCTAAATGCATTTGTAGCTTGTACGCTTTTGGTCCGCATCAACACATGGGCCACAAGTAGGATCGTGAGAATGAATGACTGACCCATGAGGATCCCAGAAACTCTATCAGGCGACGATTAGTACCGACAAAAGTGACAGTATGAGGTTTACTCACCCTGCCCCGACGACAATGCAGCGAAGCCGCTGCTTTGTTTGAGACTCACTTGATGCCATCGTTTGGATAGTAAGTAGAACTGCCGTAGCTGGACATTAGAAATGTTTTAGAAGGGTGTTGTTCTCTTAAATTCCGCATTGTTCCGGCATTGGTCCATCGGAAAGGCTTGCGCAAGAGTTTCCTATCGCGAGGCCGATATGCGATGATAAGTCGGCGCGGACCCGGGTGGGGTCGGCAAAGTGATCCGAGGCGGGAATCTCCGCCAGAAGCCATCGTTCAGATTCTATTGTGCAAAGGCTTTCGTGCGGCTTTCCGGCTTCGCACCTCGTGCAAACTTTCACCAGTTCAGTAATGGACAGGATCGGGAGACCAACCGCCGTCATCTGCTCAATAAGAACAAAACATAAGCCCAAAAATCGAGTCAGGCCTTTGAATTCACAAATGAGCATTTTCCACTGCAGTCCGCCACGGATCGGTAGAAATGGCAAATGGCTACTTCATCGGTGCTGCTATAGAGAGCGTTTTCTCTTTCTAACGAGCCATAGCTTGCTTCCAAATATCCACCAACGGTCCATAAGGTCCTCTCACGGGATCATGCGAAGGTATCCTTATCTCAGAAATTTCCTGCCTCAGTGCGGCATGATCAACAGGCTTCTTGCCCAACTCATTACGCCAATGAGGCGAGCCCAACAGTGATGTCAGCCTGTACGCCTACTGCTGGAAGAGGAGACGACACACCTTTGGATAGACGCCAATGTAAAGGTAGTCGATTGTAGCTGAAATTGAGGCATGTGCCACGCCAGCTGGAACAACGACCACATCGCCAGCATTCACGGAGACAACCACTCCACCGCTTTTGTCTGCACTGCCCTCGCCGAAGATCAGATCCGAGGAACCCTGAAAGACACCTTCAACGTAGTGATTCCCGTCAGCGTCCTGTGGAGCAGTGTACTACACTGCCGGCGTCCATGCCCACTCCATGGAGCTTACCGTAGCATTCATGGGTATTGGGGTGAAAATGCTTCACTTTGACCGTGCCGAATGTCCCCTGGTACCGAACGGTCAGCAAACGGGGTAGGTTTGAAGTACGATGGACTACAAACCTTCTTCTCCCACTCATTCCCTTCTAAAAATGTGGTTGCAGTGTCTTCGGCAGGAGGATGTGGGAGCGCGCATCGGTACACCAAAACGGGGAGTCTACTATTAGGCGCATGTACGTTTGCATTGATCAGGTATTGCTCTGGTTCAGTAGACATGTGGTAGGTAGTTCTGCAATTGGAGAAAGCTCCTTTGGAGTATGGCGGTATTGGAAATTACAACGGCTGATTTGGAGGTGACATTCCCTTTATCGGTACACCGGGGAACCTCCGTCTTTTTACTATCATGGCTAGTATGACCCGGACCGGCTCCGGCGTCATTTCGTAAGATATCCGTTATCAGATGCGACATGGATAAATACACGCTTCTTATCGGTGATTACTCATGAGCTAGCTTCTCTCGTCAGCATGAGAGGGGAAATCCTAAAGTTCAACCGAAAAGCAACTTAACGTTCCCCAGCCCCAGAGCCGCAAGCTTCTCCTCAGCATACTCGAACACGCGCCTAAACGCCGCCAACCCCCCACGACACGCACCCGTCTCCAAATGCTGAGCCAGCCCACTCAGCGTCGAGAAAGACTTGATCTTGACCTCCTTCGTGCCCGCGGGAAGATCTTGGATAGGAATGAGCGGACAGTGGAAAATCTTTGGCGCGTGCGCTGCTGAATTGACGTGCATTTCCAGGGCAATCGCGGTGCGGAACGGTCTTCGATTGGGGCAGAGCGGGCAGACGCGGGGACGATCCCGGCCGAGCTCCACAAGGGCGGAACTGCGCGTTTCCGCGCCGGTCTGGCCAAGGTCTTGGAACAACTCGTCCAAAGTTTCACTCGTCGCTGGTGTGAGAATCACAGAGCCAGCGGAGGACTCGACGTCTGATCCTTTCTGCGTGGCGAGCCGGAGGACTTGGTCACCTGTCAAGCTTGGACTGAGGATGTTAACATTTTGGAGCAATTAGCACATCAAGCCAAGAAAGCACGGAAACTCACCCAGGCGCAGCGACATCTTCGATGGCAGCATGGTCAACGATGTGTCCTTCAATATCGTTTGACATGACCATTGCATTCAGCCTCGCACGCGTGATTCGAGAGGGACATTTTCCGCTCTCCAGATGGTTCAACAGTGCAGACGGGATTGCGAACTTCTTCTGGCATAGGCCCCCTGTCGGACAAGGTATGATACGCGGAGGTTTGTGTGTGCGCTTGTGGGCCTTCAGCGCCTTCTTCGTCGCGAACTTCTCATCGCATTTGGTGCACCCGTGCTGGAGAGTAGCTGGATCCTCGACACGGGCAATGTTGGGGCTTGGCCGGTGGTCCGGACGAGATCTGAAGTGCCGGTTCAAGCGTGCTGGGCTCCGATACACCTGGTCGCAGTGGCAGCAGTGCCTTTCAAGGTAACTGTCGTTGGGGTAGTCGCGCCCACAATCGCAGCAGGAATATTGCGCGGGATGCGAGATGTTTCGAGCGTGTTTTATGTGCTTTGCAATTGTGGAGAATGAGATTTTGCAGTGCGAGCAATAGCAGTGGCCTGTGTCTGCCTTGTGATTGTTTATCATCTCCAAACTTCTGAAACGCTTGTAGCAAAGCCTGCATTGTGGGTGTTGGCTTCTTTCATGACTGTTTCGTTTCCCTTGAGTAGGAAAGGCGAGCTGACAAAAGCCGCATGCCCACTTTCTGGCGGAGGGAGGTGTCGACATTGGACAGGCGTGTCTCAGATATCCGAGGTGAGGCGTTGGTGGATGCACTCTGAAAGGAGGGGAATTGCGTTGCCTCCAGGCTCCGGTGATGGGTTGGCCCTCAAGATAAAAGCAGGCAAATGACAGCCTGGGAACCCTTGTTTAGGTGGATCCGCACGATCCGCAAGTCTGTGCACCTTTCGGGACTCTTCTCCAGCTCTTCACTATCGCTCCATCGAACCAGGTAGACGTACCGCGCAACACCGGGCTCAATCAGCGCCAATCATTGTGTGGCACTACTACTTATCATGCATCCGGCCTGCCCGCGCACCGGAATAAGCAATTCCTTAACGCATCTGATGAAACTCAAGATTTGGTGATGTGCAGTCTGCGATACAGGTCCACCGTCTGCCTGGCGCCCACGTCATGGGAACTGGTGCAAACCCCCACTTGAACAGGGCCCGCGCCGCACGCGTGCAGCGCCACGTCAACGCCAAGTATACGCAGGCAGCAGCTCAAGAACCATCGCAGACATCAGTGCATATCGTTCCCGGCGGACTTAACTTGAGGCGCAGCAAGGATTACTGGTTGCTTGAGGTATAAAGCCCGGGGACTGGTCGGCTCACTTTATTATACAGTCAGGTTCAATATGACGAGACGCAAGCACCAAAAACCCGCTAATGATGAATCCACGGTGTTGCGGCGTTGTGGAACGTCTGATGACCCCGCACAGAATCCTGGGGGTTCCCGGCCAAAAAAGGTGGACGGACTGGAAAAAGCATCCAAGGACGTCCCACGATCGACAGCCACCTCGTACGTACAATTCAGACCACCTTATTCCTCGTATTCGCTGGGTCTGACCAATGCTGGTCCGCACCAACGCCGAAACAGCCTTGATACAGTCACACTAAGCCACCTTAATCGACTGCGGGAGTTGATCCTACCGACAGACACGCTCCCAGATCATGGATACATAGTGAAGTCTCTCGTCGGAGATGAATTGGAGATGAAAAAGCACTGTCAGGGTTGTGGAAAAGGTAAGTCTCAGCAGCTGTCTGGAAAATGAAAACATCGTGAAAGCTAACCCTGGAAGCAATGTCGCACTTCCGTAAAAGACGGGATCGAAAAGAAAAAAAAAGATCGGCCGAGCTAACAGAGAGAGAGGCGAACTGTGTCAACGCTGCGAAGGCAGCACCCGAGGCTGAGAACGAAGATAACTCGACAGCTCCGGCGCACCGTGATCCCATTTTACGCTGCAAGTTCCACCCCGGCGTAAGACAAAACAAGGTCAGACTCCTCTTCCGACTCCAGGGTCAGCTCATGAAATTGACAGACGACCCTCTCCAAGGTCTGGTCCTGCTGCTTGCAGCCCTCGTCGGCGGCCCCTTGCTCAGGCGCCGAGCACCACATCCCGCGGCAGTACGCGCCGGGCGAGCTCGAGCGGTTCTGGCGCATCGCGGCGACGCCGCAGCCCAGCTCCCCGGCGCAGATCCGGGCGGCGGTGGCCATCGACTGCGAGATGGGCGAGGCGGCGACGGGGGACTCGGAGCTGATCCGGGTGACGATGGTCGACTACTTCACTTCCGAGGTGCTGGTCGACAGCCTGGTGTTCCCGGCCGTGGCCATGCGCGACCTGCGCACGCGCTTCTCGGGCGTCACCTGGGCGGCGCTGCACGACGCCCGCCGCCGCCGCGCCTGCCTGCTCGGCCGCGACAGCGCCAGGCGCGCCGTCTGGGCGTTCGTCGGCCCCGACACCGTCGTCGTCGGCCACTCGGCGAACCACGACCTGCTGGCTCTGCGCTGGGCGCACCCGACCGTCGTCGATACGGTGCACCTCGAGGCGCTGAGGCCGCCGGATCCTCCGGCCGCGAAGGGCGAGGATGCAGGCGAGGAGGCGACGGTCCCGGCGGAGGCGAACGGTGGCTCTGATGGTAACCCGGAGGTGGCCCAGGAGCAGAAAGGGACGCCGCGGCGTGCCAGTCCTATGTCACTGAAAAGGTTAGCCCTGGAGAGGCTTGGAAGGAACATACAAGCTGGTGGAAAGCGCGGCCATGACAGTCTTGAAGATGCGATTGCGGCGAGGGACTTGGCAAGGTGGGTAGTCTTGAGTGCTGGCAACTGATATGAGTGACTCGGCGTATCCCATCGGAGTGTTGTTAAGTGGGGGCCGCGTTGTGCGGCACAGCAGTGCCTGCATGCAACAGGCGCGTAGATAATCGGTTCTATTGGCTCTCCTTGGTCCCTTTCGATGTTTCAGATGTGGTTTTCTACTTAGCGCGCGCGTGACAGGGACCTATTGATCTTGACTGACGATGCTGTGGGGCTGTGCTGCCTGGTGGTGGTTGCGAGCCTTTATCACTTGGAGCCACGCACGTCTTCTCTCAACATTATGCGACCACATGTATATCCAATGGCGGGCTTGAAATTTTTACACACAAATCTTCGACAGGTACTAGCCAGTTCATCGGAGTTGAAGACACAGATTGACCAGCAATGGCTTGAGTATGTTGACTTTTTCTGTCGGCGGATGGAACCTGCATTGGAGACCGTACCTGAGTTCTCCCAGCGTGAGGTAAGCTTCGAAACCTCAACACGTCTGCAGGCATGTCTTAAGCATGTAGTCGCTGATTGATCAGCGTCTTGATCCCACTGAGGCTTTGGTGGAGATATTGTCATGTGAAAGTCCGGCCAAGCAGAGCGAGCGGTTTCAAGGTCTCTACAGTAAGTCCAACCGGTAACGTCTTACATCACAGAAGTTAAGAAAGCCCAGCATCTCTACTACAGTTTAGGAACCACTTCCAAACGGACTCTCCGCTGCAACAAGCTTTACTACTTCTTCTTTGGGAGATATACGCGCACAAGCCAGCCCACATTCGCTGCATGTTTGTTTTGGGGCTAAAGATCCTCAGGGGATATTTTCTAGAAGCAGAGCTGCCACAGAAGCCCAGTCTTGCCTCGGAAAGGAACCAGATCATCAACTTCCTGGTCACCCCGCCGGATGACAATGTTCAGCCAGAGGTCAAGATGTATTGCAATCAAATTCAAGCAGGGATCTCCGAGCTCAGAGTTGGTAGAAACCAACGGGTTTACGACAAGAACCAAAGCGTCAATAAATTTTGTAAGCAAATGTTCCCGGATAACTGACCAGAGATGCTCAGAATTCGGTGCAGTCATTCAGCTTTTGAAATCAAAGTCCGTTCCAAACGACCCGTTCCCCATACAATTTTGTTTAGGCGAATGTGCAAAGGCTGCAACTTTGAAGTGTCTCCAGGGCTTAAGAGAGCAGATGATGGATTCATTCAATGGAGAGGAAGATGATATAGAAGACTTTCCGCGAGGGCAGCATGATCTTGAGCCCGGAATCCACATTTTGTACGGCCCGTCAGGATGCGGGAAGACTTACCGGATCCAAAAGCTCCTGCAACAGCGCTGGGGCTTCTTTCTCTCCCCCACCAACTTCTCGCAGGGTGGACCGGACTGTATTGCAGCAACATCACCTTGCAGACCGCAGTGCTGTAGAGCATCCAAGGATACGCAGACCTGGTACGCCGACATTCAATCGATAAAAGGAGTTACGCCCGACTGCTCGGCCTGGGCGGAGTCTCGCATGAACCTCCTGCTGGCTTGCCGCTTCGTCATCCTAGCTGAGTTCCTCCAGATGCGGTGTCTACCGGGCGAGAAGCTGCGGATGCAATGGAACCGTCTTCAACTCGCTTGCGACGAACATGGAGACGTCTTCAACATCCTTTTCTCCGTCGCCAGGTTTCTCGATATCACCAGCCTGGACTTATGGAGCACATTCAATCTCCCAATCTCCGAAGACATCATCAACAGTCTGCCGGGTCATAGCGCGCCATTCCTTGTCTGCGTAGATGACGCGCAGCGAGATCTCTACGGTGCAATCCCAGCCGGAACTGGACAGCTCAACGCACGCTTGAGGAAGCCTCTGGAGCTCTTTCTCTCAAGCATGCATTCGTTCCTCTCATGGGAGAACATCGACTTCCGCATCGTGCTCTCGACGCTGCAGATCGAGGAAGTAGTCGGATGCATCAAGCGCCAAGCTCCGTCCATGGAGCAAGCGGCTCGATTCTCGTGGAACAAAACGAGCACTGCCACCGCACAGCTACCGCCGCCACAGGTCAGCTGGACAATCCACAGGGACTTCGCTCTTGTCCAGAACGAAGCCCAGTTCTTAGACCTTCTCAAGCGCAGCGGTTTGGTCTGTGACCGGAGATCGCGAGAGCTCATCATCCGCGAGAGCAGGGCGCTGAGAGGGAGATACCTGTGGTCCACCCTCTTCATCCAGGATTTGAAGGAGCGGGACGTCATCAATGCGGAGACTGTGAAGCAGTCGAGCCAGAAGACGGTTCACGTTGTGAAACAGGAGCTGGTCCAGCGCCTCAAGGATGTCGAGAAGAGGTCGCTTGAGGAAATGGTTCAGGAAGCGGAAAACCAGGCGATGGAGTTTGGGAACTGTGCGGACAGAACATGCATCTTAATTGACAAGATCCAGGAGATCCAAGACCGGCAAATGCAGTATCTGGAGACGCTGGATGAGCTCTGCTGGCTTGCCATCCGCAGTGATCTGTCTGGGGAAGTATCTGTCTTCAGTACAGCCAGGAAACAAGACATGATCGCCCACGGGTTCGCATTCGAAGAGGACACATCGGCATTGCGGGATGAAATTCATCATACGAGGCCCGGAAAAGGCATCAAACGTCCCTTTGAAGAGGTGAATGGAGACGCGGTTTCCAAAGTGCGACTACCTGCCGTGAAGCTCAAGGAGAGGATTGCGGTTGAGGCTGCAATTGAGTATTTCCAGACGTGCTCGTTGCCGGACGGTGCCAGCAGATATGAACGGACTTTGGAGCACTTCGTCTTTACTGAGCAACAAAGCGCACACGCACTTGGAAGGACTGCGGAGGCATTTTTCGCCTGGGTAAGTGAACAGCCCCGGGTCACAAAACGTACAGAATATTGACAGGCACAACTCTGCAAAGCGCATGCGGAAACTTCTGCGGAATCTCAGAACTGATGCTGATCCCGTTCTCCCCCAATACGATGAGAGCCATAGGCAGGATCTTCTCACCCTGCTCATTGGCAGGGCGATCAGAGTTCCAGATTTCATGAATGGCTCACAGGTGCAATGTTTTTCCGTTAATGGTAAATTCAACCAATACCGACTACTCGAGGGAAGAAGCACGGCATATAACGAAGCGGCATCAATTAAACGCCCTGCCCGTCTTTGGGAATGGATGAGCGATATCCGCCATCGCAAAGCAGACGAAGGGTTGGCAGCCACGTTCTGGTTTCCCAGCGAGACGGCCGGACCAGATGTTCTCTTTGCGTTGACGCGCCCAACTTTCGAAAGCGAGGAGACCAAGATGCCGGATGTCGTTCTCTGCGCTGCCAAGGTACGATTGCCTGCCATGGCACACGATGACACGATTGCTTACAACGCTGCAGTTGGAGCAGGGGCGTGACCCGACACATCATCCATCTATCCAAGGCCTCGACCCTCGTATGTGGTTTTCTAATAGCTATGATAATATAGGCTACGAAAGACGGTGTATGTTGGTGGAGTTGAAGGAGTGGGAACTGAAGGGTTGGCCGATTGTTTCCCTGTACATCACCATGCGCGCAGAACCGCCGTCCAACGATGGCTGTATAGTCCAGCAAGCACTTCGTGATGTCTCTCTTGATGTTGGAAAGGTTCTTTTGGGTCACAATCACTTCTTTAATTGGCTCGGAGCTACACATACAAGGAACCTTTTCGGAGAGGCGTTTCTAAGACTGCAAAACACGCACCGGGCGCAACAAACACAATAAAAAGTGTCAAAATAGCTCTGACTTTATGGAATCAAAAGCTTCAACTTGGGATATATCAAAAAATAGTTTTACAACTGCTACTAAGATTCCGTGCTCATAAACATTCGAGTCGTAAAAATGATTTCCGCTCTTAATCCCTGATGAAATATCGTTGAATTCTTAATCTTCTCCGTCGAGTATTCCACTCCGTTGTAAAATCTAATTACGAGATTCTCTTAGTTCGATATAGGCGGGGGGAAAGAACGCATAATATACAGGGCGAAGGAAGACGATGGTATTGGAGCCCTACGTAATAGGCACCCAGAACAGGCGCATAAGCAGAACGCTCCAAAAAAAAAAAAAACCCCCCTGTACATCTCATTCAAATAGAGACTATATGCCCATTCAGAGTCATTCTAATCACACCTGAACAAAAGCAAGCCCGACAAGCAGGTGCAAGATGGGGCTGTCTTGACAAGGACCGACTTCAAACGTCAATGAGAGTGTTTTTGGGTCTGTCTCCCTTTTTAGGGATGTTTGACGACCGCCAGTGACCATGACTGGGGCAGAGATCGCTGCAATATTGTCTCCAGGCAGTTGATGGGCGGTGGTCGAGGTTATTGACGGATGCTGACAGCAGCGGCTTTGCAGTGTCTTATGAACCTCCACGTCTGAGTTGATGGACAAAACATCAACGGAAATGTAGAAAACGAGGTCTCAAGTAGCAAACTTGAGCTTCTGCACCTCTAGAAATGCGGTCTCAAAATCAAGAGTGACGGTGCAGAGCGCGGACAGCCTGCGGCGGAAATTAATAACGGTACCGCCCACTTGGGAGGGGGAGGGCGATATGCTTGACTACAAGCGCTGCGGGAAACGGCGAGACAACCTGCGCTGTCGGTCGAGCTTGCAGAGCTGCTAGCCAACAAAGGGGCGGGTTTGTACGTGTGGGTCGCCCCGCCTGCGTCGTCGGGAACAGTCCCGATTCGAGCTCTGTGATCGGCAGACAACGACGAACGAGGCCAGCCGTCCCAATCTCGTCTGCTGGGCTCTTCGTTCTACAGAGCCTTTCAATGTATTTGAAAGCAAATGATAAATATCTTATTGTATCTCTCCACGGATCTCAACTAGACGGTTTCAAAACAACGAATGCAGTTGGATCTTGCGCGAACATGCAATGCTGCGCCGCCCCACCCGTCGTATCACCCTTGCGGCGACCGTGCCCAGAAAGCATCATTGCCCCGACAATTGGGGGCGGGTTTTAACCATTTCCGCAACAACGTCGGCCTTATTGTACAGACCATGCGAAGATCTGTTTACGCAGCTTCTGCGTTAAAGAATAAGCCTTCCTGGATGCTCCCCGCAGCCCCAGCATCCTCGTTCTCAAGTATCCCAGACTTGCGCCAAGATGTCTACCCCATCGCCTGTGCCTCTTTCCCGTGCCGTGGCCCCGGAAACCTTCCATGAGCCTGTTTCCGGTATCTCGTTGGCTAAGAAGAATGTCCTGATCACCGGAGCAGCGTCCGGGATCGGCGCTGTGATCGCGCGGACGTTCGCAGAGAAAGGGTAGGTAAGTCCCGCGCTGTCTCACAACAACTTAAACCTAACGCAGCATCAGAGCATATGTGACACTCGTCGACAAGAACGAAGAGCTCGGGAAGGAGTACACATCCCAGCTTCAGGGCAAAGGTCTCCGAGTCCAGTTCGTGGCCGCAGACGTGACGTCCTGGGAAGCGCAGGTCGCGGCGTTCAAAGCCGCAGTCAAGTTCCATCCGGACAGCGTCCTGGACATCGTCGTCGCCAACGCAGGCATGTTCAGCGAGCCGTTTGTGGCACCGGACGAGAGCCCCATTTCGCTTGACCAGGACCCACCCAGGCCGGAGACTACTCCGTGGGAGGTCAACACCATCGGATTCAGCTTTACCGCGAAGCTGGCGCAGCTGTACTTTGAGCTACCGTCGGAGAAGCCGGCCGCGAAGCCAAAGTGCTTGATCCTCGTCTCCTGCATCGCCGCCTACGTCGACTTTCCCGTGGTGGCGGCCTACACCAGCTCCAAGTACGGCGCACGCGGCTTCTTCAAGAATATGCGTGGGATCTTTTCGAGTCGCGGCCACCGTGTTAATCTGATTGCGCCGTGGATATACGATACTCCGATGGCTGCTGGGGTCATCCCGTTGTTGGAGGCCGTTGATGCACCAGTGTCGGACATCGGCTTGATGTCGAACGCAGCTGTGAAGTTAGTGGAAGATGATACCATAAATGGTGAGTGTGATGTCATTGCAACATAGCACTGCCCCCTTTTCTCTCTTGCTGACTCTATCTTCAGGGCGTGCTTTTTCAGTCGGACCTGAACGGATGATTGATCTCTGTGATGACGTTGAAGGTGGAAACGCCGAGACGGGTATTGCAGAGCTTCGCAAAGATGCTCCTCAGTGGGAAGAGAAGGTTGTCGGAATGCTGGAACTGATGGGCTACTCTAAGGTGTTCTAAAGTAGCAGCAAGGGTGTTGGACTACGTGCATACTCAGGTTCGCTAATGCGGATGGTGACGAAGAGATCTGTAGATGTTCTAGCAGGGGCATTAGCAAGTTGAAGCAATACTTACGCATGTGCCTGCACAATCAATTCAACTAAAACTTGCAAGTCCTTTCATTTTCCCTCTCAAGTCGTAGCCTCATGCGCGTGGTGTAGATTACGTGCTAGGCAAATTCCCGTTACAGACCCCTTGAATATCAGCAGCACTCACATGTCCAGAACACGCCAGTGCTCAGATGATAGGGAGAGCTGCCATTTATATAGTTTAGATGGTGCTCCAGAAAACTACGCCGGTAATAGAGTCCATTAAGAGTAACTTGCCTTAGAAGGAGTGGAGGCTAGTGATGGGAAATCAGTCTCCGACTTTTGAACGTGTTGGTGCTGTGGGCATAGGGTCCTGAGATGCAGGCATTTCCAGGAATTTGGAGTTCCATCCCTACGAACTGGTGATTCCGAAATATCTTGCTTGCATGTAATAGCACTGCTGAAGGGTACGGATAAGGACCTCATATGGAGAAACCTTCAAGTACCACATGGCGTGAAGAGTAAGTATCAAATCATAGAGCATTCACCACGGGAGGTTGAAGACAGCGCGACGCTGCTAAAACAAGACTGACATCGATAAAGTGAGAAAAGGGCTAGTAGGCTGTGACAGAGAAAGTCATACACCTGCAAGCAGAGCTGTAATCCAAAAACATACAACAAACGAGCGACTTAAGTGATCGTAGCCGAGGAAGTTGGGCAAGGAAAAGCTGACAAATGAAATAGAACCCTTCTACCCATATACCCTTCTAGTCTTTTAGCCCTTAGCAAAGCTGCTGGTCCTCAAGGAAGTCGCCAAGCTGAGGAACGCAACCGGCGCAAGAGCAAAGCTAACCACAGTCAGATATCTCATGTAAGAGTGCTTGATGGCAAATACTCACGGCACCAACGTCTCCGGCAACGCAAGAGATGAGATTGACCGGGTCCCTCTTCAGGATGGCAGCAGCAATGCAGACGCTGGAAGCGGCAACGGTGGCACAGCCAAGGAGAGAGCAGTCGGCTGCCTGAACGGCAAACTCAATGTTTGAGGCAAGGATCTCGGCTAAGAAGAGAGATTATTGTCAATACATAGGCAGGACCTGGATAGTGTGTTGACAGGATGACATACTTTCCGCCCTCTTCTGCAGCACCATATCGTTGGGTGCAGCGATGGCTGTCATGGCGATGACAGAAGTCATGAGAGCGAACGGCTTGAACATCATTCTGACGGATTTGGGAAGAGGAAAGAGGTTCTTGAACGAACGATAACGATGCTCAGAGAGGAGATAAGAATAAACTGATTTGAACTGTTGACTCTGGATGGCTAGTTGGTGCTGGATAGAAGGGAAGTTTGAGCTGCCTTTATACCTCCTTGATGGACCGTTGCTGCCCTCCCGAAGGAGGCCTTCCGTGCTCGTGATGGCTCGCGCGAAGACAGAGTACCAATGAAATCCTCATGTTGGAGGACTGTTCCCTCAATGAAGAGCTCACCGGACTCGTAGCCACTCTGAGGATGCGTGAAGACCATGTGCATGTTGACGAGCTCCAGCGTTTGTTAGTATCTGGGTTGGACGTCCTTCTGCATCCTGTTGAGAACGCCACTTCTGTAAATCCGTCTCAAGAACGGAAGGTCACAGAGGTATATCTTAAAATATCTAGAGAGGAGGAACACGTACCTGGAGTTGTAGGGATCACATCCTCCATTGCATCTCACTCAACCAACAGAAACAGGGTTGTACTGAATTCTTGGAGGTATGTGCGGGGTTTGGGGATCAATCCCTTTCTCCGTTATTTTTTTTTTCTTTAGAATCCTTCTGGATTCGATAGCACTGCACAGCCAAGAAAAGCTGAAAGTTCCAGGATGCAGAAGCTGAGATCGCATTACATGCGTACGATATCTTAAGCGCGACCTGCGTGACTAAGGATGTTGCTCTCTAGAGCCCGGCGATAGAGAGTTATACCAGATTGCTAAGGATTCCCCCTCCGTAAAGGCCACGGCATCTTAATAGACATTTGACCTTGATGGCGAACTTGGAATAACAACAGCAAAGTTACGGCTGGTAGCCAAGCCCTTGTACGAAACTTCGCTCAGCTACACGTGACGTTGTGCTCCGCATTCATCCTTCTCTTGTACCCACTCGAGGTAAGCTTAGAGTTTTATTACCCATTTCAGGATGGGATCTTCACAGATAGACGCCCATCATTACATTTCGGGTCGTAGGCAGTGCACGTTGGGATTTTCCTGGGGTTGTTGCGAATACCCCTGCATGGATGAGTGCAAAGTTGGGGTCTCATTAGCCACATGACAATGAAGAGGCTCTCCGACGTGGGTGGCTTGCTCTGCCTGGGGGCCATCCTTTTCCGAGAAGCCGCTTACCCGAGCGCTGTACCCCATCAGAGCCTCAGGCCAAGCGGTACTACCCGCAAATAGTTTCACACATTCGTCGATCATTTTCCCCTAAAACATAGAAGTTTCCGCACACGATGCCACAACAATCTTGGCGTTGGTCTTACCAGAAATGTTTAGGAGTCAATCCTCGTCCTCCCAACCTCCCATCCTCTCATCCTGCAGCGGGTGACAGTGCCAGTGATCGATGCCATCACAAGAAAGTTCAGCTCCGTTTGTTGGATTTGGAAGTTATTCTCGTTGAGGTTTTCAGCTGGTAAAGGGACACAAAGGTATAAATATGCGCCTTCACTCTCCTCTGATCCAGCATCAAACAACATGTTGGATATCACGTGTTTTAAGGTCTCCTTATATCACACCACATAGCTTAGCCACAATCACTCGTATAAGAGGCAAGCGGGTCACCCACCCTCTTCCTCTTCATGCCAACCATCAATGGATCATCGTTGTTCATCAACATTCCAACAGTTATGAGCCCGGAATCACTTCCAAAGTCGTTATTCATCGTTTGATCTCTATATAAGCGTCCTAAACGCTTATAACGTCCTCTCTGCGGCATCCAGAAGGACACGGTGTTGTTTCAGCCTCTGACAACACATTGCGACCGTGCGACGGCTTCCCTCCACGCGTCGTTTCATCAACATCACGGCACAGCTATTTGCCTCATCATTGAGCATCTCAAGTGTCTGATACCTGGTCCTAGCTAGCTTCAACCTCTTTGGTTAGCTGTACCACACTGACTGACGAATAACACTTGTTCGTCACCCACTATGTCGTCCTCGAAGCCAATCATCGTCCTCAAGTCGTCACAAGACTGGGATGAATGGTTCTTCATCATCCAATCGCGTGCAAAGAAGGCTCGCGTATACGACTACATAGACCCAACCAAGGACTCACGTCCGCAACAACCAATCGCGCCCACCAAACCTCCACTACCTACGGGACAAATCACTGACGCTGCTCGTGAGGAGCACAAGTGGAAGCGTGAGGACTATAAGGAGGACAAGAAGGAGTACGACAGGCAGATACGAGAGCTCAATGACCTCTCATCACTTATTGAGGACTCAGTGTCTCAGCCACTGCTGCCGCTTCTGCGCAAGATCGAGGATTCTCATCCCTATGCGCAGCTGCGTGCCCTGAAAGCTCGACTCCAACCCTCTATCTCTACACAACAGGAGTTCGTTCTCAATAAGCTCCGTGAGCTTGAGAAGCCTCCAACCGCCCAGAACACTGAGAAGTGGCTCACACAATGGGAAGAGTGTGTGTTCAAAGCACGCTCTCTTGGCCTCTCTGACGTCGAAGGCTCACGAGGAGTAAACGCATTCCTCAAGCCTATCATGCAACACGACTCAGAATACGCCAGCCCTATCCTTCGTGAGCTCCGACTGGGTACTAAGACGCTTGATGTCTCAGACGTCATTGTCGACTATCGTGAGCATGCTCGCCAGAAGCAAGCGCTCACAACGAATAAGACTCGTGCGACCTTCGCAGCCACTCTGCGAGGCGAGGAGCAACCGCAGAAGCCTCCTAAGTGCTTGTGTGGACTCCCACACTGGTACTATCAGTGCTTCTACCTCAACCAAAGCGCACCTAATCGTCCTACCGACTTCAAACCTAACAAGAAGATCCAGGACAAGATCCTCAAGCTCATGAGGAATGACAAGATCAAAGCACAGGTGGAAACTGCCCTCAAGCGAGGCGTGCCACCAATGTCTCAGGGCAAGAAGCAGGACAAAGGCAAGGATACCAAGCCTGACGCACCTGCCAGCGAGGACAATAGTGATGACGAGCAAGGCTCTATCAAGTCCTTCCCAGCCATTGTTGCGCAGTCATTCGCTACTCAACGAGACTCGCGTCCAACCACGTTGGAGCTCTCATGGATTGCAGACACTGGTACCACTCATCACGTGTGTAACCGGTATATGCGTAAAAGGTTCACCAAGACACGCAACGCAGGCCCAGACGACTTCGTGATCTGTGGTAACACGTGTGTGCCTATTAAGAGCTTCGGGAATGTCACAGTCAATACCTACAACGGGAAGAAGAGCAAGGTTATTACCCTTCGCGATGTGGCCTACGTCCCAGCATTCATGGGCAACTTAGTCTCCATTTCCAAGTGCAATGAGAAGGGCGTTCATATGGATACTAAGAGTCTTCGTCTCTACAAGGACGACACCATAGTATGTGTCCTTACTCCATCTGATGGTCAGTTCTTTGTCGAACTACATCGTGCAGAGTCCTTATCGGCCATTACGAGCGCTGCGGCCACCCGCAGTCTCCCCGCTGAACAGTGGCATGGAGTCTTTGCTCATGCCAACCACCACGCTATCAAGGCACTGCCCATGGCTGTCACCGGCGTGGAGTTCACGAACGACATTATGCCTACACACTGCGACGTCTGTGCGCGTGCAAAAGCTCATCAGCTTATCGTACGAGACTCATCACCAGAGGAAGCTGGCAACGAGCCATTCTTCCGTGTGTCATTTGACCTCATACAAATGACGCCTGCCTACAACCAACACGAGTGGATCACTCATATCGAGTGTACAAAGAGCAACTACGTCCTTACCCGCACTCATGTGCTCAAATCAGACTGCAACACGCTCATTCTCGATATTCTGAGTATGATCGAGCGTCGCTTTGACGCTCTTACCGCGTTCTTTCGAACTGATGGCGAAAGATCACTCAACACCACATTTAAAAACGAACTCAAGCGACGAGGCATCACTATGGAGGTCTCAGCACCCTACACGCCTGCTCAAAACGGCCATGCCGAAAGGACTGGTCAATCGATTATCGTCAAAGCACGAGCAATGCGCATTGGGGCAAACTTACCTGATCGCTTATGGCCAGAGACAGTCTTAGCAGCAACGTACATACACAATCGGACGCCAAGCAAGGTCCTCAAGTGCAAGACTCCCTTTGAGCTCGCGTATGGGACCAAGCCAAATGTAGCCCACATGAGAGTCTATGGCTGCAAAGCCTACGCTCTTAACAAGAATATCCCGCGTAGCGAGAAGCTACAAGAACGAGCCCTCGTTGGCTATCTTGTTGGTTACGACTCCACCAACATCTACCGGATATGGTATCCACCAGGAGACCGTATCATCCGCTCAAGAGACGTCAGTTTTGACGAGTTATCAACATACTCACCAGATGAGCAAGAGGACTATCATGAAATCCAAGACGCAGAAGAGGAGCCTCAGGAGGTTATTCCTCGCGTACGTCTAAACTCAGAAGACCTCATCACGTCCGACTCGTCGTCAGATGAGGAGGAAGTCACTCATGCCGGATCCGTAGATGTGACTGAACAGTCTACTGCATCACTAGACGATCAACAACATCCAGGCACGCCGCCTGACAAGCTAGATGAGCAGTCTACTTACCTGCTTACACCATCGCCGTCCACCAGGGACGACAGCATACCACAACCGCTAAGTGATAACGTCTTACCGTTATCTACTCTCAGAGACTCGCCCACCTCAGGGGGTGAGGAAGACGAACACCAGCAAGAGAGACGCCTTGGTCGTCTCCTCCCTGTTCAATACGATACTGAGCCTGACCCAGGTGCAGCACAAGGCAATCGTGCGCCCCTGGCAGCTCATATCAATGCGGATCTCAACCCGAACCTCATCATCGAGGGTCCAAGGAATCGAAGAAGAGCCGCGCATGCCGCTAAGGTCATCAGCAACGCTCACTGTGAGCAGACCTTTCTCGCCGCGAGCATGTGTGCACTACTCAAAAACGCTCCTACGGGCAATCACGAGCATACGCCTCAGGCAATATTAGGTAACACAGGCCCTCTCGAGGCTCAGCCTACTACATACGAGGATCCTCCACCCTTACATCAACTAGAGGAGCTCCCTCCTCTACCACGCATTTATCGAGACGAACTACCACCCGAACCTCGTTGCTACAAGGACATCCTCAAACACCAACTGAAGCCTTATCTCTTTCAAGCACTCTATCGTGAGCTGCAGGAAGCCAATGGTAAGGGGGTGTGGATCGTTATAGACGAAGATCAAGCATGCAAGGCTAACAAAGAGGTCATTCCTCTTACATGGGTCTTCAAATACAAATTCGATGAGAAGGGATATCTCATCAAGATCAAGGCACGAGTGTGCGTACGAGGTGACCTCCAGGTCTCCTATCAAGACACATATGCGGCTACCCTTGCCTTCCGCATCTTTCGTACGCTTATGGCGATTGTCTGCGCATTCGACCTCGAGATGTGGCAGTACGACGTCGTCAACGCCTTTCCTCATGTTCCTCTCGACCAACCAACTTTCTGCCGAGCACCAGAAGGCATAACACTTCCTCATGGGAAGATCTTATTGCTTAAGAAAGCTCTCTATGGGCTTAAAGAGTCGCCAGCGTTGTGGCAAAAGCACTTTCAAGCCACGCTCAAAGACCTGGGACTTGAGCCTGTACCAGATGCTCCATGTCTCTATGCGAACGAGCACCTCTTCGTGTTCTTCTTTGTAGACGATATCATTATGGCCTTTCCTAAGAAGGATGAGCCATTCGCGCATGCATTCGAACAAGACCTCTTTCAGCGCTACGAGATGCGCAAGATGGGAGAAGTACAGTGGTTCTTAGCTTTGCGAATCGTCCGTGATCGTAACAGGCAACTACTATGGCTATCACAGGAGTCCTACCTCAATAGCCTCAAGGCGAAATACAACGTCAAAGAGTCATCGGTTACCACGCCTCTGCCAGTAGAGGACCCACCTACACCGAACAACGAGGGTTACGCAACACCCCAAGACATCCACACGTTCCAGAGCAAGATGGGATCTGCCCAGTTCGCTGCCATCAGCACGAGACCTGATATAGGCCACGCCTGTTCAGCCCTCTCTACCTACCTCACTAATCCCTCTAAGCGGCATCTCTATCTTGCCCAGCGCCTGCTAGAATACCTTGTGAACACTAAGGACCTCGCAATCATGTACAATGGCAATGCAGAAGATGATCAACGCATCTTCATTCCCAGCAGTGATGCATCCTTCGCCAATGACACGGCCACACGCCGCAGTCATCAAGGATCACTCATAATGCTATTCGACGGACCCGTGGACTGGAAGGCTTCCAAGCAACCTACAGTCACAACCTCAACTACGGAAGCTGAATTACTCGCTCTATCAGAGACTGCCAAGCAAGCTTATTGGTGGAAACGCTTCTTCAGAGGAATCCAATTTGAGCCAGGTCACCTTATCCAAATCGAGTGTGACAACAAGCAAACACTCCGTCTTATGGAGGAAAACGTCGGCAAGCTCGTCACGAAGCTCCGCCACGTTGATATTCATCACCACTGGCTCAGACAGGAGACTCAAGCAGGCAATGTTCACTTCCGATGGACACCAACAGCGCAGATGATAGCAGACGGACTGACAAAGCCGTTATCAAAGCAAAAGCACGCCCACTTCGTGCACGGCTTAGGCCTCTCATCACTACAGTAGTAAGCGCAGCAAGCATACTACTCAAATCAGATTGTTATCATTTCATTTGTCTCGGAAATCACTCTCCCGTACATTCTTTTATGGACAACACCAAGCATATTATCGCGCACTGCCTATTCGGACACCACGCGAAGGGGGTGTGTTGGATATCACGTGTTTTAAGGTCTCCTTATATCACACCACATAGCTTAGCCACAATCACTCGTATAAGAGGCAAGCGGGTCACCCACCCTCTTCCTCTTCATGCCAACCATCAATGGATCATCGTTGTTCATCAACATTCCAACACAACAGCATCACTTCCAAAGCTCTCTATCCCAAGCCACCCAAACACTCCTTTTTCCAAACCAAACAATTTCCACACCTCAAAGCCAAAATGAAGTTCAGCGCACCCACCCTCGCCATCCTCACGCTCGCCGCCAGCGCCCCGACCGCGCTCGCCGACGACTGGCGATGCAAGGGCGTGAACGGGGACGGCGGGCTGCGGCGCTACTCGTGGCAGTTCAAGGGCTACTGCGAGGACCGGTCGGGGCAGTGCTTCCTCGACAAGCTGCGCGGCAAGGGCCTGAGGGAGCACAACTGGCAGTGCTGGAAGACCGACGACGACGGCTGGTGGCAGGCCGACGCCTCCTACACCGCCGGCCTGGCCTGGCAGATCAACAACGCCATCGAGGAAGTCACCGGCTCGTGGAGGGGCTGCTGGCCGAACCAGTGAGCGTGAGTGCTGGTGTCCTTTTCCCTGGGAGCTGGGGGTTGAGTCTTGCTAATGGGCATAGGGAGGCCGATGGGACTGGTGAGGGCGATGTATGGGTGCGATGCCGATGGAGGCGGAGGGCAGAAGCGGGTATGGGGAGGTGTTGGATAGAGTACATCAGGTGATACCAACTACAGTCTATCGCTTAGCGGAGTTCTATAAATACAACATGGATTCTAAGAAAGAGTGTTTGGATGCTTTGTAGAATGTTTTGATAAATTATGAAGAAGAGCTAACAAGTCCCAAACCCAAAATATGCAATGACGGAAACGACTGTCCAGTATGTACATTTCTTGCCTCTCGACCTTGTTGAAAGGTCTCGTCGTACTTACACACTTAGTTGATCGAAAATTCAAGGATCTGGTGACCATAATGCATCCCCGTCCAGACGCCAGAAATGCAATGGAAGGAAGGAGTGTCTGCGTGCTTTGCAGGGTGACTAGAGGAGAACATCTCTCCACGTCAGGTTGGAGAAAAGAGGAACGTCCACCTCACACACTGTCCCTGGGTCCGGCATGGTACCATTCAACAAGTAGGCTTGAATAGCCTTCTTAGTACAAACAGATGCCTGTGCAAGCGATCCATGCTATAGTAAATCACGACAAGTTAACATCCGGCCATCTGTGGTGGGGAGAGATTACTCACACCGGCGCCTCTGATCTCCAGAGCAACGCTTCCCTCAAAGCCAGCGCTGATGTTCTGCGCAGACAGGAACGGGGTCACGGGATCCCACTTATTCCCCATGGTCAAAACTGGGTTTCTCGTCTTCACGTTGAAGTCGCCCAGATAGCGTTCCTTGGACTCAAATGGCCACTGCGAGCACAGCATCACCGAGTTCGTCTTGATGTCGCCCCCGAGCTTGCTGATTTGCTCCATTTTGTCAAGCCACGGGAAGGTGTCTTCCTTGCGAGACGCACGCGGTGTCTTGTCGGCACATTCGATCCCTGGCCAAGAATCAAGGGTAGGTGCTATTGCCGGGGCAGCGAAAATGTCGGCATACTCGGTCTCGTTCTGCGTTAGTAGCCCGTGCAGTCTGGTTGCTAGCTTAGGGTACGCGCGAGGGCCGTAGAGGGCTTGAAGTATCATATTTTTGATGATACCGTAGTCGATGACGGCCCCATCAAATGGAATCGGGTTGTACTTGATCGTCTCCAGGAGGGTGTACAAGCTTTCTTCCAGTTCTGTGGCGGTTGCGTTGAGATCAGCTAGAGCACATCGCTCGCCTGCCTCAACGCACTGTGATACGAAGTGGGATAATGTCATGTCGGTGCTCTTCCACATCTCAAAAGACCTATGAGAGAAAAGAAAGTCCGGTTAGTTGCCCGATAGTGCTACAAGAGAATAAAAAGTAATGACTTACTGCCCGTTGAAGTATTCATGCGGATTATAGACTGAATCCAAAATCACCTTTTCCATCCTATCGGGGAACATGGCAGCAACGGTTGCTCCCAATGTAGCGCCGTAAGAGATGCCTAGGCTCTATGATCAGCAAGGCGGCATCTTGTCTGAGATTTTTGGACTTCGATTACCCCAATATTTTAGCAGTCCATCATTGCTGAGCACATCGACAATTTGCATCATGTCTCTCGCAACGAACGCTGTTCCAAGAAGGCCACCAATGTCCTCTCCATTTGCTTTGCACGTATCGGCCTTGTTTTTGGTGTCGGCCCAGATTCGTCCTCGTGCCACGTCAGAGGAATTTCCAAACATGAGTGGTTGCGCCAGAGCCGCGAGGAGTCCGTCGGTTTCGTTTTTGTAGCAGGAGAATGGCAGCGTGTTTACAGTGCCCCTGTGAGGAAACGAACGGTCAGCACAGCAGATCGAAAGCGCAACAAGCCGTGTCATTACCTGGTGTCAAAGGTGACGAGATCATGGTGGCCACCTTCCATCCTATGCAACTGTAAGTATATATAGCCTTTTTACATAAGGCCATCTCACGCTTGTAGCTGATCCGCGATGCTAGCCATACTCTCGCGGTTGGGCTCGCCGGGACCCCCAAAGTTGAGCAAGATGGTTCCTTTTGCAGGCAGCTCTGTGGCAGCCACTTTGGCGAGCTCGAGAGTAAGTGTTTCCGACGAGTTTGACTGCGTGTAGTCCAGTGGAACGGGCAGCGTCCCACACACCATAGGCAAGGACTCATTCATTGTTAAGTTGCATGGACCCCACTGGACCTCTCCGGCTCGAGCCTGTGGCATGGCGTAGACTCCCATTGCCTGGAGTAAGAGAAGTGGGAAAAGGGCGATTGTAGGTAGCATCATAGCAGTGAATATTGTCAATTCGAGTGATGAAGCGATAGGTCGAGTAGTAAAGATAGTGATGGAGTGATGGGTCGGCTTGGGGTTCGAGCAGGGCTTATAAGTATGCCGATAGACATGGCTGCGGGCACTGCCACGACATGCTATGCTAGGATGACATACCGGGGCTTGGGGTAGGGCCTGCCAAGACATGGCGTAGATGTGCGTAGACAGAAGAAGAAGGACGAGTCTAGTAATTCGATCCCAAATGTTGTTTAGTCATGTTAGTGTCACGGTTTGGCTCTAGCTGCAATGTCACCAAGAATTATTAGGTCAGAGTTCCGCCACAGGGAAGCAGCCGACGTTGCGGAGTCTGACTGCTTGAAGGCAGGAACCAGGCGGAGCAGCTCCTTACCTATTTCTCAAACGGGGAGCCAAGACACCTGGCTTTTTCTGCGCTACTATCTACTCTGCATAATGTCCAAATACGCGTATTCATTCCAGCTAAGCCATTTCTTACATGGTGCGGCTGAGATGTCAGACGGCCGGCGGAGAAACTGGCGGTGATGTCACGGTAAGCATCAGGCCAATTGGGTGTTTTCTGTTCCACAAGGGGTGGCGCAGCGACAGCGTAGTAGCCAATCAACTCCGCCATTAGCGGGCCGCCGGCACTCGGCAGAGGAGCCCTTTAATCCTTCCCGGAGCATCCTGGTGACACGAACAACGACTTCAGTTCCTCGGGGAATACAGGTCCTTCACACGATCATCAGAGAAGGCGACCAGGTTGACTGTTACCCAATCTCGTATAACATCCTCTGGAGATGAGATGTAATCTCATCTGCAGAAGTGAACACCCGACATTGAGATTCCTCATACAGCAAGAATAGCTAGATAATTCTAAAAACGACCCATACACCTCGACTATAGCCTTCTTCCAGCCATAGCAAGGAAGGGGTTCACGAAGCCTTCACTGGCCTGTGGGGTACGGTGAACTACAGAATCAGTAAGCTCGATTGTTATGGGTGCCATTTCGCATGATGGGAAGCTTACTACTAAGCCCGGAGATGTGTGCAATCACATCATTCTCTGCTAGATCTGCCCAATCTTGGACGCCACCACGTTCCTCATCATCGGGTTCCTGGTCGTCAGTCCTCTCATCTCGGCTGTAAGCTATCAGCCTCTGGCACAAAGTCCTGAATAGTGTCGCCTCCTCAGGAATGTACCGCGGATGCGACTCGCTCACACCGCGGAAGTCCTCCTCGCCGCCCAAGCCGTCCGGCACCTCGAGCCCCTCCAGCTCGTCCAAGATCTCACACTCCAGCACCGCCCTGCCGGAATTCCCTTCTCCGAAAAGACCAGCCCACCGGCGCAGCGCCAGAAACGCCACGGCCACGGGAAACACGAAGCCGCCGCCCCGTTCGCCCTCCGCGAAGCACTCACCCAGCCGCCTGCACAGCGCCATCTCGCGTCTCGTCAGCGGCTTCAAGCTGCCCGGCCTGCACAAGTCATCGCGGTCATCTCTGATGCGGCAGGCAAGCTGGGCGGTCCCGCGGTAGGCGCCCGGACCGAAGAGCTCGGGCAGCAGGCCATGGAGGCCGGCTTCGCGCAGCCGCTCGAGAGAGACGACGCGGAACCCGGTGCCAGCGGCGCTGACGCCGCCGCGCACGAGGTACTCGCCGAGGTAGTAGTGGCGCTGGAACCTCGGGCGCGGCTGGAGGCTGTACGCGTCGAACAGCGCGGCGGCGGGCCAGACGGGCAGGGCGAAGTTGGCCGTGTCGAGCACGGCGATGAACACGGTCGCCGACGGCTCGCTCCAGTGGTAGGCCTTGCGCATGGCGTGGCGCAGCGCGCAGAGCAGCGAGCTCGTCCACGACGTGAACTCGGACGCGTGTGCGGTGTGCCACGTCAGGTGCTGCTCGAGCGTGTGTTGCGTGCCGGCCGCGTCGCCGAACGCCGGGTAAGGCCAGTTGGTGTCGTCGGGGTGGATGTGCGCGTCGTTGTTGGCGTGCAGGCCGTCACGCGAGCCCCGCGAGAAGGCACGGAAGAGGTAGCGGGGCACGCGATGCCGGGCGTCTGGTGGGGCATTGGTCAGTGACGGGGTGATGACTTCAAGGGAGTCGGCTCATCTGCGCACCGTGGAGAATGTTTGACTGTTCTGCGGTCATGTACATGATGGAAGTTCTGCTGGAAATGCTAACCGAAAGATGCTATGGGATGTGCGGGCTGCGGTAATTGTTCTGCGCTGAAGAGTTTCCTGGCAAATGCCAAATATGTATACCCTCAGGCATTGCGGCACGGATAGGCACCAGAAACATATAATGCCAAGGGATGATAGAAAAGGCTCGCTGCCACGAGGCTGGCGGCTAAGATGCGGTGTTCATTTGTTGCGCAGCAGGAGACGACCAGCATGCATCAGCCACACAGGTGCTCCGCCACAGCCGTGCCGCTCTCCGCCGCACTCGCAAGCATGTCCGACCCGCTCACCGAAAACGAGTAGGAGCTGAATACTGCTGCCTTGTACATCGCATGAACGAGGCTGACTCCCGCCCCACACACTCTTGAACTTGTTGAGTATCTAGTAGAGACTCCTGGTATCTATTGATAACGCATAGAGGGCAGAGGCAACTATACGCTCTCTTCTCAGACCTTGATGGCCCACAAAACGAAGCCCGATTGCGCTCCGCATCGCCAAAGCAATCCCAAATAAGCTAATTAACTCCACCAGACTTTTCTTCCGCATACACTTCATCACCACCAGCGGCCGACACTTCCGTCCGAGCTAGCACAGGCTGCGTCAGCCGGCTGAGGATATCAACAACAAGGTGGTGGACGTGCGTTTATGCCGGGGTCAAGAGGAACTAATATTTGAATATTTCTACCTCTAGGTAGCGAGGAGGATGAGAGGGAAAACTAGAAGGGACTGCGATGATTCATTAGGGTACTCGCAGACGGGAGTAAAGCAGCCAGGAAGTCAATAGGTCTTCCACTCCAAGCCTCCTACACTCTAAGCGCCACGATCTTCCCGCCCTCCGTAAACGTCCCGTTCACCGGCGCAGCCGTCCCCCCTCCGGTAGTCACATACAGCACCCCACGATCCCGCTCCGTCCTCCCAAACGCCGCGCTCGTCGCGCCCGCCACCTCCGTACTATTCAGCCCGCCAGCAACGACCTCCACCGCCCCACCGCCCTCGCCCACCCTCACCACCACATTCCTATCCAACCCAGCCAAGTACACCACCCCGCTCCCATCGCCCGCCAGCGCAAAGTCATCCGCCATCACGTCCCGCGCCAGCACCTCGTACGGGCCCACCGCCGCCGCGCCTCCGCCCGGGTCGACGCGCACGCGGCAGTACAGCAGCCGCGGCAGGTTGACGTAGTGCACGTGCTGCGTCGCGGGGTCGTAGCGCACGCCGTTGACGCCGATCAGCGCGCCGCTGCGCCGCGCCCCCGGCACCGGGTGCATCGAGGCGTCCCAGAGCGCGATGCCGAAGTGCGACGACGGGTCCGCTGGGTCGGGGTCCGGGTCGATGCGCCAGATGACGCCGCCGCTGGAGTCGGAGGCGAGGAGCGTGCCGGCTGAGGACGAGTTGGCGGGGGCGGGCGCGAAGGTCAGCCCGTTGAGCGTGGTGTCTTGGATGGTGGCGAGGAGGGTGGGGGCTGCCGGGGTGGCGGTCAGGTCGAGGATGTGGATGGAGCTGTCCGAGGCGATGGCGAAGACGTCGGTGCGGATCTCGGCGATGCCGGTGGCCTGGCGGGAGGAGGCAAAGCGGTGGAGGAGGTGTGCTGTGCGTGCCGAGGGGTCGACTTCCCATACCTCCGGCACGTTGACTAGGGTGACGAGGAGGTTGCCGTTCGGCCGGACGGCGATGTTCTCGAGCCAGGTGCCGTTGGGGAACTGGTAGATCACTTCGGAAGAGGTGCGGGTGGTGGGTGGCACGGCATTGCTGCGGGAAGATGTGTGCGTGCTGGCTGAACATGCAGACAACAAAATGAGCGAGAAACAGAAAAGCGGTATGAGAAACATCGCGAATTCCTTGTTTTCTATTTACTGGAAAACTGCGGCACCCGGTGCTTAAAAGGTTGTGCCAAGGGAAATACAGCCCAGGACGCTATTGCTGGTGGCACCTTGCAGTTACCCTTTAGCTACCATCGCAATGGTGATCTCCTAAACAGGTGTAACACATCGTCATATTTGCGTAACGACGTACCTTGAGCACAGTACCTAATAAGGCAGTACACATGCAGGAGCCTTGGCGCCAATACGAGCATTGCATGGTATCGGCCGAGGATAAAGCTCGGTTATTCTAAGAGGATGGTATGTCTGAGCTGATCGTTGGGAATGGCCTGCCAGTATGTGTGCGATCATACCACGCACATAGTTATTGCGTGCAACCTGAACAGCGTTAACCGCGAGACTTTCGTGGATCACTAGAGATGGATCTTTCAATCCTACCTACGCCAAGAGCAAGCGGTTAGGGACGGCTGAAATGACAAATGATAGACTTTGCAAAGCGTTCTATAGATGTATCTAATTTCGTCCCCATCTAGTAGTAGTAGTAGTAGTAGTAGTAGTATACATACACCCCGTCGGCCTCCGCGGGCCATAGGGACAATATCGCTAAATCTGCTTTAAGCTACATTGGGATCCCGGTTCATCCAAGGCCCACACATTATTGAAGTCGCTACCCTTCTTGAAACGAGCGTAAGACAGGAAGAACAGAAAAGAAAGAAAGGAAAGGGAGGAAAGGAAAAACTGATGAAGCTAAGACTGCTGAATGTTAAGGGGAGGTAGGAGGGGTTGACTGCTTTGGTCCTTCATGCCAGGCTTCATCGAGACTAGTTCCCGAGCGTTGTCAGTCCCTGTATCAGCGTGACAACTAACTGGTAGAAGGATAGAGGAGTGAGTAGCCGTCGCAGTCTCCTAATCCCTAGTTGTGTTAAGCCTTCCGGTAGCCAAAGCGAAAGCTGCCGTTGCTTTGATCGCACGCGGGTCCGCCCGCCACTTGTCCGGAGGTCCGTCCTTGTATTTCCCATTCGGTAGTTTTGTTCCTGACCAGCCTCCTAACATATACGCAAGGTCACCAAACCTATCTCCAAGCCCGTTCTGTAGCTCTACCCGAAGATCCAGCCAGCGCGGGCACTCGAGAAGGAAATGCTTGACTGTCTCTTTTCTGCTCCACAGGCGCATGCTGTTGACTGCGCACACCTAATCTTGTATAGTGGTTCGTTGAGATTTGCCTTAGAGGTTCGAAGCTGAGCGATTACGGAAGCCTCTTTGTAACTAAGCTGATTGTAAAGCCGTTCCGTATGAAACTGAGCGAGTGCTTGGTCGAGCTTACGGGAGGCCTCGTCCCCATCTAGTATGATAGTAGGCCTGCTTTTTTTGAGGCTAAGGTCCCGTGACACGACCAAGCCTATCCCTGTAAAGATGGAGTTAAATCCAGCAGCCAAAGTAAAAACCCGAACTAAGCGAAGCCCACAGTTCACCTCCCAACACGTTGTCGACAGCTACGCTAAGCGTGAGCTAGAACATTGAGAATTCTCATCCTATCGTGAACTCCGCAACCCGGACGATGGATACCCTCCCGTCTTTAGCTTCCACTCCGTAGTTAGCCTGCAACAGAACCAAGCCCCTCCGATCCTCTCGCTCAGCTGGTTCTCCGCAAGCTTAATTGCGTTCAGGCGTTTCATCATGACGATCAAGCTGCTGATACTATTGCTTGAATTTGCCGACCACGGATGGCCGCCGCGTTCGATGGCGAAGACGTGCTACTTCTTTGCCATAATCTTAAGTATCCGAACGATATTTGCAGTGCCTCTGGGCTTGAGTCAGCATGACTGACAAAGCTCAGTCTGCTTAGCGTCCCCAATCCTTACTCTGGTGTCATGGGCAGAAAAATGGAGTGATAACAGAGCCAAATATAGTGACAAGATCGTAGCACTGATTGATTTCTTTTCCTTTTCGATTTTTAGCGCTTCCCTATTGCACGATTGCATCGGACGCCGAAGTGCTCCCTCGGCCGAGTTAGTGCACCATGATTGCGTTTACTGCCGATGCAGCCCTTGAGCTCGGATTCGTATTTAGGTGTGTACCGCTGCTTTCATCTTTACTTCAACGTCCTAAGCAACCTTCTCTAGAAGCATCCCGCTGTAGAGTCTTCTAAACAACTCATCTACCCAACCAATCATCTTTCTTCAACACCATGGTTCGAGTCTTGCTCACCGGTGGGAGTGGCTTTGTAGCAACCCACATTCTGAACGTGTTGCTTGAGCGTGGGTAGGTCTTACAGTCCCGGCTTTTTTTTTTGGTAACGGTTGACTCATTTTCCCCCCAGATACTCGGTCGTAACGACGGTTCGTAGCATTGAGAAGGCAGCCAAGATAAAGCAAGCGCACCCGAGCTGCGGCAAAGATAAGCTGGATTTTTCCATTGTCGAGGATATATCGAAGGAGGACGCTTTCGACAACGCCGTCAAGTCGAACCCACCATTCGACGCGGTCATCCACTCTGCGAGCCCATTCCACTACAATGTTACCGATGTCCAGACTCAGCTTATCGACCCTGCGGTAGTTGGCACCACCGGTATCCTGAAGTCTATAAAGAAGGGAGCTCCGAGCGTGAAGAGAGTGGTGATCACTTCCTCTTTCGCCGCCATCTTGGATATGCTGAAAGGCACCAGGCCGGGCTACGAGTACTCGGAAAAGGACTGGAACCCCGTGACGCAAGAGCAAGCGCTGACGGGGGCTGGACTGGGCTACACCGGTATGTAAAAACCCCAAGGTACATGATACGAGTCGCTCACAATGATCTTGTGCTAGCCAGCAAGACTTTTGCGGAGCGCGCCGCGTGGGAGTTTGTGGAAAAGGAAAAGCCGGGCTTCACCATCGCCACCATGAACCCTCCTCTGGTGTACGGGCCCCTGCTTCACCAGGCCGAGTCGCTCGACGCCGTGAACACATCCAACAAGCGCATTCGCGACTTCATCATCGGCCCACCCGGGACCGAAATTCCGGAGACCGGCCTGTTCATCTGGGTTGACGTGCGTGACCTGGCTTTGGCCCACGTTAGAGCCCTGGAGGTTCCAGAGGCGGGCGGCAAGAGATTCCTCGTTTCGCCTGGCTACTGCACCAACCGCATGATGGTCGATATTATCAGGAAGAATTTCCCTGAATACCAGGAGCGTCTCCCGCCCGCCGACGCTCCGGGAGGTGACTTTCCCGCGGAGGGTGTTTTCACGATTGATAACAGCAGAGCGAAGAACATCCTAGGTGTTGAGTTCACGTCTTTCGAAAAGTGTGTCATAGATACAGTCAAGTCCTTGAAGGCTCTAGGCGCATGAGTTTGCCTGGTAAGCATGCAAAGCTGTCAACGTCGCGGTGTCGAATTGACATTGCGAATGGGAAAGTTTGTCTATTAGTAGAATACATCCTTTGCGATGTTACACTAGCTAAGCCCTGCATCAATCGACTAAGTTGTCTACCGCATCGTCGAATTGTCTGACGGAAGCAAGTAGCATCCTTGCACAATCGGTGGGGCTTGGTCTTTCCACAGGCTGAGCGTCGTGATATCAAGGACGTTCAAAGAGACCTCATCACCAAGTGCAACCTGATAATCCAGACCGTTGTTACAGGTGTCATTCGCCACGCCGTTGGCATACTGAACTGTGTTGTTGACGTAGGGCTCGTTGACGACTGCCAAGAGCTTGCTGAAGTCCAGCAAGGGAACATCAATGCCAATGCCAATGCTTAGGGGGAGCCCAAACACTACCTCGCCGGTGATCGTTCCATTTGCCGTGAAATTTGTGTCTGTGAAGCCAGGATCCCAGCCCGTGACAGACGAGTTTGTCGGATCGTAGAAGTCCAGTGTTGCGCTGAAGGTTGGGATCTCGCCGGTCGTGCCGACGAGAAGCTGCCCGTCCAAATCGGCGTCGAGAGAGATTGAGAATTTCTGGGCGATGACGGGCCCAACAGTGATGACGTTCCAGATGGAGAAGCCCGGAAGGCCGACCGACATGATGGTGTCGGTGTACGTGTACGAGACGTCGAGGTCGCCGACGAGGCCCAGGTAGAACGAGGACGAGAGGCCACCGGAAAGCGTGACCATGCCGCTCTTCAAGAAGCCTCCATTGAATGAGAGGCCAAACTCGCCGTCAATGTTGGCGCTGCCGCTGACGGTGCAGTTGACGCAAGAGATGTCGACCGGGTCGTTAAATACCTCTTGGATGATTTCGTATGCTAGACCCCAGTACTTCGAGTTGACCGTGGCGTTGGGATGGAGGTCGAAGGTGACTTCGTGGCTGTCGCTCCTCCTTGCAATGGTGGGAACAGCAGTGCCCCATTTGATGTTGGCGTCGCCAACGACCTTGTCAATGGAGGTTTCGCTGGCCTCGAGCTGGGTGCTCAACGAGCTGTTGGCAAAGTTGGCCCCGGTGACTTGCCAGAAAGTGTGCTGGCCAGCCGGTGCACTTCCGCACGTGACGTTGGCAGTGATGGCGACAAAGGTTGTGTTGCTCGCCCAGTTGTTGCGAGCATGCTGGAAAGCAGCAATGGTAGTGAAGGTAACGTTCAGCCCGTCGGATATACACTCGACACCGCCAATGTGATTAGAATGGTCCAGAATTACGGTAGAGGTGGTGAACTCAGCCTCCATAAGGGCGGTCAGCCGTCCCGGAGAGGCTTTGGAAACGGGTTCGCCATCGAAGTAGACGGAACCGCTTTGCTTGGGAACGAGGTGCGAGAGGTCTGAGGAGTTGTGATCTGGCGCAAGAGAGGGAACTAGGGTGGTGATATCTTCGTGAGTTGTCTTCCACGAGGATATGTCAGCAGCAGTGCTTGGCGTCGCACTCGACGCTGCGGCAGCGATGCCTGTCCAGGTCAATGATGCGAGCAGGGCATGGGGCAGCATCATGACTGCGGTGCTCCAGCTATTTCAGAGAAGCTACCAATGAAACAAAACTTGCTTGTGAAGAAAAAACGAGTGACACCAAACTTGTTAATGATGAACGAATGACACCAAGCTTGTTGGCGGGAAAAGAGCGAATAGGACCAAGCTGGTCAGTGGAGAGAACAAGAAATAAAACAAAGCTTGTTTGAAGCCAAGATTCTTGATATATACATGTCCCGGGCATTTTCCTGTCCATTGCGAGCAGACCCGCTGCTGCTCCTGAGTCGTCGACTTTGTTAATGAAGGATCTCTCGCTACGTTTCGCATCTCATTGCTATAGGCTGCGATAGGCAGGCTGGGCCGTGCACCACACTCGGCTTTGCCAGCATTTTTCATCTGTACGCGTGTGCTCGGACATACGCGCATTTTCAGCTTCTCGCATAACACGAAATTCTCCGAGAGCCACAAAGCCGGTTTCTAAAGGCGAGATATAGCGACACTCGGCATTGGAAACCAGCCGGCTAACTCGGAGTTGGCTGCTCCTACGTGTGTTACGAACTCCACCGACCGACTTGGCTTAGAACTTACGCATGCGGCGTAGTGGGCCCTCTGTCTCTTGAATGGTCCCACAGAATCTTTGAGGTTGCTGCTGTGCACGACATCATGTTTGTGTTGCTTGCTCTGAGGCCAATAATGCGCCCACTACCACTACTAAGTCGGCCCTCTTAAGGCGGATCCAACTGCCACACAATTGAGTCCAACTTACACGGACGTTAAGAGTAGGCGCTTTGCCGGTTTTCCGGGCGCAAACGAATACTTAAACATGGTTGGACCCACTATTTGTCTACTGCTGCAAGGGCCCAGTCTATTATGTGTGAATGCCTCCCTCTCCTTGTTCAATGGAACAGGAAAGAGATTGGCAAATAGGCAGTGACTCAATGCGATACGAAAACTCAGTGCAGGCAGCCACAGATGGAATGACATCGACTGTCTGCTCCAGGAGCATGGATGGCGTGTGTTGATTGTTGCGGGGTCTTGGAGGATGGAGATGGCCCGTGTGGCAGGCAGACGTCCGCTCAGCCACGGGCCAGCAGGCATCGCCGTCAGCGCTAATCGACCGACTTTCTCACACTGGCTAGCGTCTCGCTCACTCCGTGGAGTGCGGTGTAGGCAGTGCATCCGGCCAGCACACCCAGGATTTCTCTGCTGCAGCTACGCGATAGGCGCTGTTCCCCTGAAATTGAGCGTCCAATGCGCCTCCGCCACACAGCAAAGCAAGCACTGTGCCGCCGTCAGCTGCAACATCTGTCTCAGTTGCACTCTAACCCAGAGCGGTAGCATCATGTAGATGTCGCCAGCAGCTTTAACCATCGACCGCCGACTGAATTGTTTTCTGCCGCTGCATTCAAGCGTTGCACACGATGTTACGAGCAGAGGCTTTGACGCATCGAAACACCGGGACCAATCCAGACACCGACCGGCTGAGACACCGTCCCGGCACTGGCCCGAGCTTAAATCCTACCGGCACGCTTCTGCCTGCTGCTGCACGTCGCGCTGTTGGCCCCTCGACCCACAATTCTGCGGGGTCGATAAGCATGTGGTGGCTGAGGCATGCTCTGCTGTCTATTCGCACTTGGAGCCTGGAGGCTGAAGGGAGCACGGATTGTATTCCATATGCTTATAACTTCCAGTTTCCGCCGTCATATGCTTCACGCTCTCAACATCCAACCTTTCCCTTTCTCCGCCCGGACTACGCTGCGCACTTCCCTCAGCCATCTCTTGATACCCACCTTCAACGACCAAACACAACCACAAGACAAGCACAATGGCAGGCGTGGAGACCACAAACAGCCCGGCTGTGACCGAGGCAGCAACCAACGAGGTCCAGCAACAGAACCCGGCCAGGATCCGGTACAAGGTTGAGTGCGAGGATCAGTATGGTCCCAACTTCGACTGCAAGCAGGACGACAAGCCATTCGACCTGCAGGTGACAACAGGCCCGACGGATGTGGACGAGACGATGCCCATCTTCGAGATCATCACCACGCTCAAGGTTGCTTCGAAGCGGCCCAAGTACGCAGACTACATGTTGATGATGAAGGCCGAGGGTCCCGAGGCGCCCGAAGAGGACGAGGAGGAGTCGAAAGAGGCGGAGAAGGCGAAGCCGAAGGCCACGCTGGAGGGCAAGCGGATCGTCGACGTCGGCCAAACGAGGATGGTGGTGCACTCGCCGCTGCTCCTGGACGCCATCCGGGAGGTTGTGGAATACTACCCCAGGTGAGCGACTTTCAGTCCATGCGGATTTCGAAGCTGACTTGAACAGCCAAAACCTTACTGGCGACACCATCACGGTCCACGAGCCGTACTGCGCGCTCGTCCACTACATCACCGAGCTCCGGAACCTCAGCAACACGCTCGCGCTCGAGCGGACGCCGGCGGGCTCGGACGAGGAGAAGACGGACGCCGACGTGCAGTACGAGCACCTGCAGGTGCTGCTCGACTTCCTCGACCCCCACGTGGAGAAGACGGTGCTGCCGGCGCGCCGGCGGCTGGCGAAGGACGTTGCGACGGTGACGTTTGACGACCTGTGGTACCTGATGCGGCCCGGGTCGCTCGCCTACGCCATGTACGAGGACACCTGGCTCGGCGTGGTCATCAAGGAGAGCGAGTTCGTGACGGAGAACGACGGCAACGGCGAGCTGAGGAAGTGGAACGTCAAGGGGTGGCTGCTGGACCACTCGTGGCACTCGCCGTCGATCGGCACGGCCGAGGTCACCATCGAGGTGCCGTACTTCGAGGGCGAGAAGGTGGTGACGGCGCTGCCCATCCACCCGCGCGAGTACTTCGACCGCACCGACGGCGGCGAGCGGCGCGAGAAGTTCCGGCGGCGCGGCGAGAAGATGTGCGACATCATCTGGCACGGGCACGCGTACCTGGCGTACGACGGCGAGTTCATGGACGAGAAGAAGCGGCCGTACAAGGGCGCGCTGATCGCCGAGACCACCATGGCGTCGGGCGAGAGCATGCCGGACAACAAGTGGGGGCTGACCTGGGACCACAGCCTGGAGCAGGGCGCAGTGTCGGCGAAGAAGAGCGCCTGCCCGCAGCCCATCGCGCTCCACGCCGAGAACCACGCGCGTAGCCTGCTGTCCGATGAGCACCTGTTCCTGCTGTGCCCGGTCATGGCCGGCTTCGCGCTGGGCGAGAAGGAGTGGGTGCCGGTCAACGTCGACTTCATGCGCGACATGGCGCCGCCCGAGTACGTGCTGGACGCCAACATCGGCGAGGAGAACAGCCAGATCATCAAGGCGCTGTCGCACCGCCAGCTCAAGTCCAAGGCCACGTGGTCCGCCGACTTTATCAAGAACAAGGGCGCCGGCGTGGTGGTGCTGCTGCACGGCCCGCCCGGCGTGGGCAAGACGTACACCGTCGAGACCACCGCCATCCACACCCGCCGCCCCATGCTCAGCCTGACCATCGGCGACCTGGGCACCAACGAGGAGAGCATCGAGTCCGAGATCGCCAAGTGGTTCGACCTGGCCCACCGCTGGCGCTCCATCCTGCTGATCGACGAGGCCGACATCTTCCTCGAGCGCCGCAAGCACACCGACCTGGCCCGCAACGGCGTCGTGACCGCCTTCCTGCGCCGCATGGAGTACTTCGGCGGCCTGCTGTTCCTGACCACCAACCGCGTCGAGCACATCGACGACGCCTTCATGTCGCGCGTGCACGTCGTCATCGGCTTCGAGAAGCTCGACGTCGACAAGCGCCGCAGCATCTGGCAGTCCTTCTTCCAGAAGCTGGCCCGCGAGCGCGAGGGCCAGATCCGCGTCAGCGCCGATGCCGAGGCCTACGTGCTGGACGGCGAGATGGCCGAGATGGAGTGGAACGGCCGCGAGATCCGCAACGCCTTCCAGACCGCCATCGCCATCGCCGAGTACCAGGCCTTCGAGGACCCCGAGCAGAGCGAGGGCGATGAGATCGTTGTCGAGGCTGAGCACTTCCGCAGGGTCATGGCCATGAGCAAGAAGTTCCGTGACTATGTGGACAGCGTGAGGAAGGACAACGATAGCGAGTGGTCGGACGTGTAGGCAGAGAAGGCTGGATGTCTGGCGTTTGGGGGCGATATTAGTGCTTAATTTAGCACATAGACGTAGTATTCACGAATCACGAAAAAAGATATGTCACGATGTATTTTGAACTGGTCCACGTGTTGCGCCGTGAGCGGCTCCCCAACAGTGATGTTCCTTGTTCGGCAGTCTTGGGAAACATTACGATGTGTTGAGAGGTGGTAAGTCTCTTCTAACCAAGAAGCCGACCAGCAAGTATCCATGCTAAAGACGAATAACCAGTTTCCCAACCTGCTTGCCCCGCCAAACATAATCAATTGCCTCGTCGGCCTTCTCAAAGGAGTGTACCGAGTCTATGATGTCGTCAAATGTCATTTCTGTCGCAGACAAAGCAGCACACAGATCATCCATGTCCTGCTTTGACCCAGCATTGATCCCCCTGTTATTTGAATTAGCTCCACCATCAATTATGAATCCGGACGATAGAAGAAACTCTAACCTCAAGTTCACACGCCTGTCGATTAGAAGTGGCAGAAGCTCTGACAACTCGTTGACATCCTGCTTGCTGAGATATCCGACTTGGCTAATCACCCCACCACGCCGTGTGCACTTCATGCTCTTCACCAGCGATTGAGTGCCACCGACCTCAATCACGAGATCGACACCGGCACCATCAGTGAGCTTCAAGACCTCCTCATGCCAAGCGGGAGTCGAAACATAATTGACGGTAAGAAGCGGCGGGCTTAGGAATTGCTTCCTAATGCTTTTGAGCTTTTCGTCACTCGAGGAGCTCAAGATCACCTTCAGACCCGCAGCTCGAGCAAGCTTGAGCGCGAACATGCTGACACCACCAGTCCCTTGCAGACGTTAGCTATAGCCCACAGTCAGACAGCGGCTCACATACCTTGTATCAACACGGATTTTCCAAAGCCAATACCCTTCAGCGCGGCCCAAGCGGTCACCCCGGCGCAGGGGATGATGCTGGCCTGAATCCAGTCCAAATGGGCCGGGAGCTTGCATAATTTCTTCTCGTCGAACACCAGGTAATCGGCGAGCACTCCGTCCTCGTCCGCCGCAAGCCAGGACCGGCCCGGCTCTTGGCCGGTAAGATTCTCCGTGTCGGTGATGGGCGCTACCCGGTCGCCAAGTGCCAGAGTTTTCACGCCACCGCCCACGGCTATCACCTCGCCGGCTGCGTCGTTGCATGGTACGCCGTGCGATATGACAGGCCAAGGATTTCCACCATTTGCGATGTTGGCGTCTCTGTAGTTGATGGAGACGGCGTGAACTTTGATCAACACGGAGGTGGATGAGAGAGGTAGCGGAAGGTCTTCGGTGACAAGTTTCACCTTTGGCGTGCCGGGGGTGTAGTCTTCGGTAAAGCGGTATGCCCTGCGAGTTGTGATTTGAACATTCGCCATGTCTGCTTTCTTGATGAAATTGCTTTTGATGAAATTGCTTGATGTCACGACAGGAATGAAGAGCTAGAGCAAGTCCATTTGACATTCCCACATTACCAGTTATACTATATTACAAATCCATGGACAATCGTAGGTGCGGGGTTAAGCTGTAGAAGCTCTTATTGGAGGCAAAAAGTTGAATTTTTCCAAGGCTCCTGATTGGAAAGCCAAGTAGATCCATGCTCGCTTGGTAAGCAGTGCTCTTTACCGTGGTTTGCTTGATCATGGTATGATACATCTCGTATGTACACCTCCTCAAGAATAGCGTGATATATTGCCGGTTGACCGATCCCTGCATCGGCAAAAAACAAAGATCCGGGTCTAGGCGTTCTGGAAGTCCACGTCTCTACGAGGGTTGCCCACATTTTTATTGTTTCGGTACCGACAGCCTAGCCGAACACTTCACACCCAATCGCTTTGCCCCCGATGCATATGCTAAGATATGATCCTGCAGAAAAATGACTCGATATACCCAGGAAGCGGATATGGCGAAGTGGGCAGATTTCCGTGCCGCCTCATCGGCGCTATTAAATATTCGCATATGCCTGTCTGACTTCATCGGTGTCCCTGCTGTATTAACACCTTTAGGCTGACCTAGTAAGCGAGCATGCAGCCGACACGCATAATCTTGGCGGCTCTTTTAGTGTTACAGAACTGGGTTGACGCACAAACAATTCAAGATAGTGATCAACCTGTCGGTATGTACATTACATGTCGTGATTGGACTTTCACCAATTCTGACGTAGATGTGCACAGCTATAGTCGATGCAAATACAGCCCCGGCCGCAGAGGTTGTAGCGGCCAACTCAACTCATTTGCCTGTGGACTATTTCCCCTTCGAAGCCACTCAGCTCACTAGAAATGCTCTCGCCAATATGACTGGCTTGAAGCTAATCGAATCGGCTTTGTTCGATTTTGCCACCACAACTGCCGCTGTGAACCGTTCGGTTACTTGTAAGGCATTTCCAGGTGACAGCACCTGGCCTTTAGATGCGCAATGGGACCTTCTCAATTTGCTACTCGGCGGGGGCCTTATCCAATCAGTCCCTGCAGCAGCGGTTTGCTACCAAGACTGGCCTCAGTATGACGCTGGCGAGTGTGCAAGCGTCACAGCTAAATGGAACGAGCCTCAATTCCAGTAAGCAAAATCACATCTCCTCTTTCGCCCTCAAGTAGCACCTGTTCAACGTGTGGGTTTTCCTTTTTCGCTTTGGACTGTATCGCTGCTCACCTTTTCTCCTTCAGAGCCGACAATCCGACAGATATTGACTTTCCTCTCTTCGAGGGTTTGACCTGTGTGCCTCCCTCACTTGGCCGCCCGGCCACCAATTGTACTCTTGGTGGTTACCCGTCATACGTTGTCAATGTGACTTCTGTCGCACAGATCCAGCTCGCTGTCAACTTTGCTCGCAATCTCAACCTCCGCCTCAGCATCAAAAATAAAGGCCATGATTTCAACGCCAAGAATACCGGCGCTGGTGCCTTGTCTATCTGGACCCATCATTTGAACGACATCCGATACATTCCAACTTACACCATTGGTGCGAATTCCGGACCAACATTCAAGATCGGCAGCGGTGTTACAGCTGTGCAGGTGTACGAGGCTGCTGATGCCTTGGGGCTGCACGTCGTCGGTGGCATTGCAAGAGTGAGACAAATGGTGACTTTTCAGCAGAAGCACAGCTAATTGGAGTTCCAGACTGTCGGTCTTGGTGGAGGCTATATTGCGGGAGGCGGACACTCTCCTCTATCCTCTCAGTATGGCATGGCTGCGGACCAAGTATTGGCGTTGGAAGTTGTCTTGCCGAATGGAGAGTTCGTCTCGGTTGATGAGAATCACAATCCGGAATTGTTCTGGGCTCTTCGTGGTGGAGGTGGCAGTACCTATGGTATCGTCACCTCCGTGGTCATACGCGCATATCCCAAGCTGCCTGTCAGTACACTTACCTACAGCTTCTCTACAAGCGTCTCTGTCAGCAATACCACCTTTTGGAATGGGATTGATGCCTTCTTCGCCACTTTTCCATCATACGCCGACGCTGGAATGTATGTCAAATCATCCCGTAATGAAAGGAGACAAACACGTTGACATTGTCAGGTACACTTACTACACTCTGAGCTGCACCAACATCACCGCCTGCAGCTTAACGGTAAACCCTCTTTGGGCCAACAACATGACATCAATACAACTGCAAACATTCAACGCCCCATTCTTCGCCCAACTCAACTCTCTCGGCATCTCCGTTGAAAGCCCCGTCTACAGCGACTACTCCGGCGTGCTACCCGCCGTCGAGGCCACATTCTCGGCCTCGACCGAAATCGTCGGCACGTGGACCTACCACACGGGCTCGCGCCTCTTCCCGCGCTCCAACTGGGCCAACGCCAGCGCCCTCGCCGCTCAAACCGCCACGATCCGCACCGCCGTCCTCAGCGCCGGCATGACCATCGGATACAACATCCGCGCCGCCGCCAACGCCGCCGTCAGCCAGGACAACGCCGTCAACCCGGCGTGGCGCGCGACGCTGTGCCACGCGCTGCTGGGCGCGACGTGGAACGCCAACGCGACGCCCACCGCCATCGCGGCCGCGAGCAGGCGGCTGACGGCGCAGCTGCAGGGCTGGCGCGACGCGTCGCCCGGCGCCGGCGCGTACATGAGCGAGGCGGACATCAACGAGCCGCGCTTCCAGCAGGCCTTCTACGGCGCCAACTACGCGCGGTTGCGCGCGCTGAAGCGGGAAGTCGATCCGTGGGGCTTGCTGTACGCGGCCACGGCAGTCGGTTCTGAGGACTGGTATGTCGAGGGCCAGATGGAGTTCTATCCGACGCAGAATGGCAGGCTGTGCCCGAGATGAGCGGTGGCTGGTGTGATGTATTGGTACCGTAATGTAGTTGATGGGAAATCCGCCTCAGGTTTAGGATACCCTTCTATTAATCAATTCCTCTCTCAGGAGCATTCTGGTGCGGCCACAATCAACATTGCATCTATGTCTGCTGTCAAGGGTGGTCTTACTGGTGAGTGAGGCCTGGTCCAAGCGGAGGGAGTGATACATAAAACCAAGAACGCGAGAACCCCATCAAGCGGCTGACCATTCAAAGGTCGGGCATAATTTCCAGTAAAGCGGGTCTCGTAGGCCTCACGAAGAACACGGCTGCAGCGTATAATAAAAACGGCATCCGCGCCATCTTTCTTCTTCCAGAAAGCATGAACACGCTACTAAAGGACCAGGGGAACACAGGTATAGACCAGGAATGGTTTGAGCTGACGATGAAAGCTGGCGCAGTGGAGCTGAATATTAGTGACATCGCCGATGTGGCGAAGACAGTATTGTTCTACGCAGGGGATCACGCGTACTGTACGTGTCCAATGGCGCCGTGGTCACCGTGGATGGAGGTTGGTCTGTTTTTTGAATTACAAATGCGCGGGGAGGAAGCTTTCCTTATCGAACTCATCACTCTGATAAAGAACCCGCTCTATCTGTGTAGAATAGATAATTGAGATTGCATCTTCTTCTTAGATTCTATGATGCCCAGGGACACCGATTTTCCAGCTTATCACTATTTTTGTACGGGTATATGGTGTAGCGGACACAATTCGCCTGATTCGACCCGCCTCTCTTCTCCGTACTCAGCGCTTTCGTGTCACCTATAGTTCGCAGGCACCATCACGTTAGCAGACAAACCCAGAAATCCCAGGAGACCCCACCACTTAAAGAAAAACCAGGGGAACTCACAATTATCAAGCGCAGACTGCAACGCCCACTTGCACATCGCCTCGAACCCCTCCGCATCGTCGTACTTGGCCCCCACCGCAAACGGAAACTTCGAACACGGCTTCAGCAGATCTCGATCCTGGTAGACCCACGCCTGCGCCCAGATGGACACGCCGCCGCCAACAGGCGTGCTCTGCTGGATGCAGCCGTTGCGGTCGCCGTTGAGCTCCTGCTTGCAGAGCTTCTTGATGGCGTCGAGGGCTTTGTCGCGGGACATGGCGGGGCCGTTCGGCGCGGAGTCGACATAACATGCCTTTTTGGAAAGCGAGGACTTGCCGTCGGGACCGAGCGTTGCGGTGGGGGAGGCAGAAGTCGAAGCGGCGGTGGTAGGGCCGGCGGGTGTGGAGAAGACGATGGTCGCGGACGGGTGGGATGTTGGCGCGTAGGGGCAGGGTGTACCACCTTTGGCGACGGAGTACATGGTAGCGTAGTTGGTCCTGAATTGGAGCGTTAGTACGTTACTGATGGTCATTGTCCGGTCTGGCGTCTTACCCGCACTGGCAGTAGGACTTGGGCTCTCGGGTTTGCTTGGGTGCGGCGCCGTAGAGGCACCAGGGCTTCGATGAGGTCGCTGCTGATTCAGTTTGGGACGCAATTTCCGCAAGGACCTTCTGTTGAAGTTCTAGAACGGTTTTGTTCGCCGGGTAGTAGATTGGCTGAAGAAGGTGGAGGCATTTGCAGTGGATCCATTCGCCCTGTCGGTCTGTCAGAACATGGCGGCATTCAAGATCAGGAGAAAGCCATACAGTCTTGCATCGATCGTCGCTACCCTTACAGTCCTCGTCTTCGCAAACAGGAGCATTTTTGCTTGTTGGGGCCAACGGGTTGCACCCACTTGTAGTGGACGCTGGCGCATTGGTCGTTACAGTAGCCTCATTAGCGATACTAGCCGGAATGCCCAGCGCGTTCGGAGGCTTTCCTCCGTTCGAGACATCAGAGTTTGGGTAAAAGTAGAAGGCGACCGCGGCGATGCCGGCGCCAGCCAAGAACTTGGGCCTTATGAGAGCTCCACCGGCCTTGACGGCCGCGACGAGCGGTTGCAGGTCGTTTGCCGGAATCAAAGGCCTGTTGGGCAGCCCATCATCGGCAAGTTGGATTACGCCGCCATTCGCTCGGTTCACGCTATCCAGAAAGTTTGGCAGCCCGCAGGACATCAGTTGCCGGCCCGTGAGTCCCGTTCCGCACCCCGCGGCTTCTCGAGCCGCATCGGCCAGCTCGCTGAGTTTGTCGACGAGCTCCGGCGTCATGATGATGTCGATGTCGCCATTTGCCTTTGTGACAGCTGCAACAGGGCCTGTAACAGTAGTTGTGGTTGTTTTACTCCCGATCGTGGTGGTCACGACCTGCGTGATGTGCGCAGTGTCTGTTGGTTTCCACTAGCAAAATGGTAAGGAATTGAGTCGTCGATCGCCTAAGGGACACGCGTACCTCCATAGAAGTTCCGTCAATGTTGACATATTCTGAAACTAGGGAATGATAAACAATGTTTGCGAATGTACTGGCCGTGAATTAGCATTGGATCTTCATGTGTTGAGTGTACGTACGTCGCAGGTAGGTCGATAGTGACCGGGTTGACGCCAATCTGACCTGATGAAGTCGGCACGATCCCATGCTGCACTGGGGAGAAAGTAACGTCTGCTTCCGAGAATCCGCTGAAAGCAAAAATGAGGAGCGGGAAAAGGCTTGGCGAATACATCATTGAAGACTGGAGCGATGGAGTCTTCCCATGGAGAGTATGCGCAGAATTTATAATCACCACTTCAGCTACTATAGAATGCAACATTCTAGCGATGTGGGATACGTTGACATTTGACGTCCCTCGTTTGTCGTTATGAGGCGAATCGAATCGTGAGACCGAATTTGCTGAGAACTTTGCGGCACAGGTTGGTTCTGACCCGCCAAGTCCGCTCCCCTAGAATCACAACAGACACGTTTAGAATGAACCCGGTTCTTCTTATATGCCAAGTTCCGTGCCTCATTGGCTCCCTTGTTGGCTTCCACATCTGGGAGTGTATGATACATTTTCGAACACCACCTTGCCACAAAACCTGATATCCGGAATCAAGAGACCAGCACCAACAGAATCCTTTACGGAGACGGAATACTCTGCTGAAAGTTACTGGCAGGAGTAGAACTATCCAACAGTCACAGTGCTGAGTATCCTGGAATATATGTCTGAGATGGTGTGTTGCCAAAGACAATGAGGAATGTGTCCTAAAGGAATCTTGCAACCGAAAAGACAATATAAAGCCTCTCAGTAGACCTGGAATATGATACGAATCATCCAGCAACATGAAGGCCTTTTTTCGGAGGTTTCTCTTGTGCATCTCTCTATTCCTGAGCCCTGTGCAGTCGTGGAAGTTGGATTCTACATGCACCAGAGACCGTGGGTGATGCCTCATCTTCAATTGCTCAACCTATAACTCTGACCTCATTTAGCCGAAGTCCAGGACATGGTCCAGAGGGCCGTCGAGAGCGCCTTTGAAATGGCCCAAACTGCGCTCACAGCTATGAGGGACGAACAAGCCAATCAGGATATCAAGAATGTTATGAAATTGTCAACCACATTGGCCCGCAATCACGTGTCTCGTATTCCTCTTCTGATCACTACACCACCATCACTCCACCCCGTACGCGTCAATTCTTAGTACCTAGCACAGCCTCTTTTGCTTACGCGTTCCCTTTGCGATCAGATATTTATGTAGCACTCGATAGCATTAATCAAAGAAGACAGCGGTGTCATTCTTTCTCGCGCCGTTCGACAGAAATGGTTGTTTGTGGAAGAATCAAAATACAATGATGAGGGCAAAATTACTCTTACTATGGTGACTGGTAAGTGCACTATTGGCGGAGTAGACTCTTACTGACATAACGCAGAAACTCTTAATGGGATCATTACTAAGCGTGAGAAACTGAACGAAGTCCCATAGGACGATATGGTATGTTAAGGAGCCACAAATGCACTCTTCCACAAGTACCAATAATTGCTCCCAGGTGGTCTACTGCGGGATGGACCGCTTCGAGAAACGAGAGGACGGAAGATATTACGACTCACGTGAGTGACCGAGAAGAGCTATCGAAGACGATATTCCTTACGAAGACTCCAGATGGCGATGAAGTAGTCAGTAAAGACACCCAAAGCGAGTGGCGAGATTGCTTTGATTTCCTTCCGAACACTCTTGCGTACACGCACAATCCGACTGCGCGGTACCCGAGCCAGATTCAGATATGTCCGTGGTTCATTGCCTGGGCGAAGGGGAATCGGTACCAAACTTGGGAGGACGTTCAGAAGAAGGCTAAGTTTTTCGAAAAAGCGCTCCCGTATCTCTCCAAGTGGCCTTTCACACCAATCGATGCGGAGTCTCTACTGGATAAGGTTATTCTGCACGAAATGACTCACACACGTGCCGGCTGGATGTCCAGGGACGTACGTGCTCCATTCATTCCCTTAGATTCGGGTTCACTGACACTTGCAAAAGGTTCGTGGTGGAATGAACTTACTCACCTTACGGACTCGTTATGGATGGAAGCAATGCGTGGAGCTTGGTAAACAAGGGCTCCCTGCAACTGATGCGAAGGGCGCCGAAAAGAATGCAGACTCCATAGCACTGCTCTGCTCCGGTAAGTTACACCCAATTCAGGATAATGTCGAGCTATTCTGACATATTGCAGCCATTCGAATAATTAAGGACCCAGAAACACCGCGAAGGGTTACGATCGACGGCAAATTCGAGCCCATCAACTCGGCGACGAAGAGATCTGCGGAACCTAGACACATATGGTCACCCTCTGAGAATAGCTTTGTGACAGTTACGATTCCCAAGAAAGACGTCTAAGATTGGGAAGCATTGGAAGACTAAGTATTTGGAATTATAGAATCTGTCCCTGGGATGTTGTCACCACTCATGTGCTCTTTGGCCAAAGCTGTGTCGTTCTCGGGCGGAGAGAGAAAGGTGGTGTTCGGGCCAGATTGCGGAGCACCATTTCGACATCAAATAGCGGATGGATCTCAACTTGAAATACGGGCACGACCACGTCCATCAGCGGCTGTAGGAACTGCGCGTACATAGCCTCAGCCTTCCCACTTTCTCTATCTTGCCACGCATCGTCCACAGTAATGTGCAGCTCATGAAGTCCATGCATGAGGGAGATAGCCCGGCAAGTTGGGAGCCACATCTCGCCAACGTCGGTGGGTAAACGAGAATGTGACTTCGAGTCGTTTAAGACCTCCAGCGGAACAGGAAAATGGAACCTGACTTCGATGCGCAGAAAACGGATCAAATTCAGACGGTGAGGCAGGACTGTGCGCTGAAGGTCAACGACGGTCTTGAGCAGCCGGACAACAAACTTATTCTGCGAGTAGAGAATGTCGACCGCTTCGATGTATCTATGACCTGTCAGGGTATACTGGAGGTGCGGCTCGAAGAATGGGACATACGTTCGCCTGCAGGCTAAAAGCAGAGATAATAAAGACGTGTCGGGGGGCTGCCCTTCCAGGGGCCCTCTGTGTGTACCATCCATCCACCACCAGCCCCAACATTGGTGATTCCAGTACGGAGGGTTCGGGTCGTCGTCAAAGCAACGGATACAAGCAAGGCGGCGGTGCATGCTGGTCAGATGTAGCTCGCGGCCTTCCTCATAATGTCCATCGGCAAGCACCAGCTCATAGATGCGATTCCGTAGTTCGGCGGAGAGAAGCTTGAAGAGGGGAGACTGTAATTGTTGGTGGGGCTGTTTGTCGGGCAAGCTGAGCGCGCGGGGCCGAGTGCGGGGCAGAGGGGGCGGTGTGCTGTCACCATCCGGCAATGCATTCTTTCCGTGTTTGTCTGGCTTCCCGAATATGAGATGGTCCAAGCATCTCCAGAATCCCATTGTTCTGCCAGTGAAGACGAGGAAGAGGCGATGGCACGAAACAAGTGTTTGCGGTGGCGGGGGCCACGTGTTTTAAGCCTTAAACCACGCCGCATCCAAGGCTTGGCTGCGGCACAGCCTGACCGTAATATGTCGTGCTGGTGCCTTCGGGCAGTCGGACCAGCCAATGGTCAACCTCAGCTGTGTTGGTCTATTTTTGCCGTGAACATAGGCTGTTTCTCCCGATTCTCACCTTCGATGACTGTTTGTGCTGGCTCACGAAAGACGGCCAAATCCGAAGACATGAAGAGCCGAGGTCACGTGATCCTCATGATCAGTTGGACTCACCCGCCTGGACACTAGGCACCCGCGGTGAGGCTGGAGTGGATAGGGAGTTCACGATCAGGCAGAAACATAATATGGTCGTAATTGAATAGAGACCATTCCTTTGAGCTAAAGCATAGCAAAGCTTTGATCGTACTTTGTCGGATTGCTGGATACTTAGTCGTGGAGATACTATGAATTCTTACATTTGTCTTCTCCTTTTTTTCTCCCTGCTCTTTTCCCATCTATCGTTCTCAATGACCCTTCAATCTTTGATATCTTTACTAAATCAGCTCAAATACTTGTGCTAAAGTGAACGAATTTAAACTACATCACATCGCAGACCGCTTTTTTCTCAGAGCTATATTCTTCGTAAACAGATTCCCATGCAACCCTGTCAGCGCAAGCAGGCCGGTCCTCCCTCTCAACGTCCCCGGCTTCACACGGAGGTAAGGCTGCATCCCATTGCTGCTTAGTACGCGGGCGCCAGGGCTTTGGCAAGGGCCAGTCACTGAAATGAACAATGAAAGCCCGACTGAGTTCCGCGTAGCCGTTCCATTCCTCCGCAAGCCCCGTTCCACTCACGAGGTATGCGGAATGATCTTGAGCACGGAATTCCCCGGTCAACATCGCCAGTCCCCGATGTGGAAGGATCATTGCCGATGAATTGAAGACGGAGTTAACCACCTCCATGTCAAAATCACCCGTCGCTTCCGCCGTGTCGAGAATGAGTTGGAACATGCGCTCCGAAGGCTCTAGGAGCATGATGTGCGATGCCAAAACCTGTGATCCAAGATTCTGTGCGTCCTTGTTGAGCCAATAGGCCCGCGGCACGGCCAACGCGGCTTTGGGAGCGAGGAAAAGATGATCCATATTGTTCATGACGAGCACGTCCGAATCAAACGCCAGGACGCGTGTGTAATCCGTTTGTTCAAACGCACGGAACTTCGTCAGCGAGTCCATCCATGTTTTGTCGCCTTTCCCGGTGGACATAATCTTCACCTCGGTGAAGACGACGGTTGGATATTTTGAACGGGCATATACAATCAGTCGCCCTTCGGATGAAGACTTCTTCTGAATTCATTTTAGCAGGTGGATCCATGTATGCAGCGCATTTCTCACCTTTTTGCTCCAGCCAAGCGGAATGAGGATAACGATATCTGCATCAACCTCGAATCTCAGCAACCGCGCAGCGTTGATGAGCTACTAGTAGTCAGTAATTTAGTTCAGACTGTCGGTGATCGATTTAGACATACCACATTGCAGAGGTAATCAAACTCTGTAACGTACTGGACATACGCAAATCGAGGCCTCCTCACTTCCGACGTCCACCAAGCTTTGTCGGCAATCGTTGCTGCGTAGCTTGACGAGATGGCGCCCGAGAAGATTGTACTTGGTTCGTAGCTCAGGGGTTTCGCACTTATCAGATAAGCAGTAAAGAGAAGAGCGGTAGTAAGAAATCCAAGTATGAACGCCTTTATGCTTTTCGAAACAGGAACAAATGACATGGCCGATGCGTAAACGACAACTCGTTTACTTGTCTCGAAATGCTCCTACTGATCCTGCCTAGGCTATGCGTGATGATGTCGTTATTTATACACGTAGAGAGCGAGGAAAGTAAAACGGCTAGTGTGCTGTGCTACTGTCACACTAGGGGTGAATACGGGACACACGAGATAAGGAGTGGGCTTTTTATTCTATAGATAGCACATCATTCGTAAAAGCATTCATAGGGAAGGTATACCCACCTACGCATTCTATTCCCGTGACCGTTGTTTAATACACAACAGCTTACTGGTCGAAGATGCCAAAGGTACTGTAAAGAGCGGAGAGCAAATTAGCAGAAGTACTGGTATCTACCACATGTTTCGTGCACGAAAAGTACGAATGCCCCATTGCTTCGCGTCGGCAAATACCTGGTTTTCATCAGCAAAAACCTACTCGTCCTCGGAAGACATTTCCTGTTTACCGTTAACTACTTCCTAGTCCAGTGATTAGCAGCTACTAATCCCGACAGCTATGGCTACTATACGAAAATCACAAAGAAGATGCTAACGGAGTCAGAACAAAAGGCGGCAATACCAAAACGTAATATCCTTGCATCTAAAAGGTCCATTCCAGAACGGTAGCTGCTATTGGGACAGGTGATTAGCTTTTTTGATAGAATTTGAGAAAAGTGTGGGAGAGATAGAGATCAAGAGTACGACAGACAGCGTATAATATTCAGCTACCGCTCTTATCATGGGCAAGACATTGTGCCAGATTAACGGCCGCTTATGCCAACGGGGGTCAGGGTGAAGTCTAGCTACGGGGAGAGATGCGAAAACGCCATTTCCATCTCACATCAAGTTTTGAAGCTGCAAGGCACCAAAGATTTCGATTGCCTCCCTTGTGTCGTCAACGATGGCTAGTAGATGATTAAACAGGGCCACCGCTCTGAACCTCCGCCATCTTTTCCGCCGCCAACATCGCCTCGCCCCTCACCCCCTCCTCGCACGCATCCTCGCTCCGCGCAATATCCTCAAACTGTTCCTTCCAAAACTCCCATCGCTCCACAGAAACGCCCCTCTTCCCTTTCCAAGGCCTCCCACCCCCCTCCTCCCCCAACTCCACCTCGCCGTAAATCTCCCGCGCACACTCCAGCACCCAGCCCGCGGCGATCGGAACGTGGAAGTCGAGAGCCCCGTCCCTCGACCGGTAGGCGCGCGACCGCGGATGCGGACGGCCCTTCAGCGCCAGCGAGATGGCCACGACGGCGTCGCGCGCGCGCACGCAGACGCCGGCGCGCGTGAGGCGGGCGGCGAGCGTGTTGAGGTTCCTCTACGGGCTGGGGTCTTGTGTTTCAGCAGGCGGCTCTGCGCGGATCTCTGTGTGCGCGGATCAGCAGAGCAGCGTCTCGGCGACGAAAGGCAGGGGCGGTACGGTTGAGTCTCTCCGTCAGTGCGGGACCCATGTTTTTCAGCTCGGCGAAGAGATTTGGCTGGGTGGGCGCGTCGCGGAGGGCGGCGATCAGCGCGACGAGCCGCGCTTGGGAGGCGTGGTTGTGGGGGACTTGCTCGCCGGTGCGGAAGATGATGTCCCAGGCCTGCCAGAGGAAGCCTTCGGGGTTTGACTTCTGCTCGGTTTGGTTGAGGTGGAATAGCTCGGTGAGCTGAAGAGCGGAGTCTGTAGGAAGTGATTGAGATGTCGGCTGCAGGTACTCCGTCAGGATATCGACAATTCTATGCTCGATGACCCATGGCTCTTCCTCGTCCTCGGGAAAATCGATGAAAAATTTCAAAGACATACGAATGGTGATCGTATGCGTTCGAAGATTGAGGAGAGTAATCAATTGCGTTTTTTACTGACACGTTGACCTGTGTTGGCTCAATGGTAGAAGTTGTCTGAAGGGCCGTCAGCTTCCTGGTCCGAACGCTTCAATAGCCCCGTTTTAATCGGCCCACCAAGCAGCTCACTCCTGATTGAAGCTCAATTCAAATTTTTGGGTATGCATATAGTTTTTCTCAAAAATAATAATGAAGTGCCACACTCGAAACTCAAACTACTTGGCGTCACTGCTGTTCAATCTGCTTTGTTGTGCCAATACCCGTTTACGAGGAATTTTTGGAAATCAGACCTCGGACCTTTCCAGCAACGCCCCAGCTAATCTTGTAACCGCTTGGACCGGCACCGTAGCAATGGGCAACGCAGAGCTCTTTCGACTCGTTTTTGAAGCCATCAGGCGCCGTTTCTTTCACCAAGATCTGTTCAGTCTCCAGGCGTAGACCTCCATGTCGCATAGGGCGGCGTGCGACATATGATTTCAGCACGTGCAGTCCGGCAGCAGACTCTGGCTTGCCGGGCTCGGGCTGCAGCATGTCTGGGCAGATCTTGGAAACTCTGTCCAATATTCCTGCGATGGCTGCAGAGCTGGGGGCTGCGGACCTGTTGGATGACGAACACGTCAGAGAGATTTTTGACTTCGTTGTACAATGGATTAGAGACGACCAACCAGTTGTGAGGTTCTTTGGTTCCTCCAATGACGGTGCCTCCCCCGAGAGGACGTGGGATCACCACAGTTGCAACTCCGTCGGCTGCGTGGTGCGAGACAGTGCGGTCATATGGATTGGAGACGATGAGAAATTGGCCACGGGAAGGGTATGACTGCACATCCCCAAAGCCCATTCCACTCGCATTGACCACTGTGGTAGGTCTCGGAATGTCACAGTTCTCAGCATGTTGCTCACATGCTACAGAGTACGCTTCGGCCACCGCATTCAATCTCGCACGGATGAACGTGACACCACGAAGCTCTGCTTGCCTCTGCAGCCATGCAAGGTATCCCGGAGTGTTTATCACCCATGCGTCGTATGTTATAGCCGTGTGAATGCTTTCGTTTGGAGTATCGGTCGGATCCACAATGGAGAAACCGGGCCAGGAAGAAAAGTCCTTAAGCAGCGATGATGCAGCTTCTGGGTCCTCGAAATACTCGACAGCAGGAATGAATTGAATTCCAGTGCTCGAATCCTCTTTAGAAAGACCCTGGAGCTTGGTATAGGTCTCCTGCATGAGGTCCCGCTCAAAGGCTTCCTGGGAGTTGTTTACCGGCGTCGGCCGGAAGTGTGCGCCAGCCCATGGTGATGCATAGTCTATGCTGGAGTCGCCGGGGAGTTCGCGTCCGATCACGGTGACGCGGTAGCCGTGGTTGGACAGCTCCAGTGCACAAGTGAGACCAAGCACGCCGGCACTTCGAGCATAGACTTGCCAATTAGTGGAGTCATCCAAGAGAATCGACTACAAAAAGAATACTTACCCGATGACAACAATGTGTTCTTCCACCATTATTGCAAGAGAATGGCTGCAATCATAGACACGAAGATCAAGCATTGGAAGGCGGAGAGAGGTTCCAGGAGTAGGGGAGAAACGAATGACTCATCGAGCAAACTGAGGACTCTTCCTTAGTGTCTTTCGTATTGCGCGTCTCGGTTGGAAGTACTCACCTCATTCGGTCTAGCGCTGGACTACGGAAGACATCAACCATGTCTCAGGAACAACTAACAACAGTCCCGTAGATTGACTCGATTTGATATAAATTGGTAGTTGGAATAGTGAAAAGGTCCGAGTCCATCAAACTTATATCTCATTTCGGATAGATGGGATGCACGATTCACACGGAGCTTTCTTTAGCCGCCACATGCCTCTACTTCAAAGCGAGAGTCCTAACGATTGCCAACCTCATATGGAAATATATGCGCCCGCTAACAGATATTCGTAGCCACATTGGAGCGTGCTCCGGCCGTGCATACCCATGCCATTTCAAGTCAAGCTGTTGGTGTTCCCACCAGCTTGTTAAGCATAGCTGTCATGCCGGAGAAGCTTGAATTAGTGAACGTCTCCATTGTGTTTGCCCAAAGAGTGTGGCTTGTCTTCGGGGTAATGTTGCAACGGCTCGGTGGCCACCGAGTGTGACTGGCTCGTAGATGTGGGCACGAGTGCGACATGAGTAGCAGGTTCATCTGACGGGATTATTCAGAGGTTGTTGAAACTATGGAGAAAGGGGTAGACAGCGAAAGATGGAGATTCACCTGATTGCACCAAGGGCGCACCGGGGCGTTGGACATCCTCGCGAGTACTGGGTGGGTCCCTGACAGGCTGGAAGGCCTTGGTTTCATTCTCGTCGAAATCCTGGCCCGGGTTTGCAGTCTCGTATTCCAATGACCTGATGAGTCTGTACATTATGACTGCAAGGATGGAGCCCAGTCCGGGGCCGAGCCAATAGATCCAATGATAGCCATCGAACTGGTGGAGAATGACGTCCGGACCAAAGGAGCGTGCCGGATTGAGGCTGCCTCCAGTGAAGTACACGCCCGCGAGGCTGTCAGTTTCTTTTCTTCGTAGCACTCATGGTGGCACTAACCTGATAGCTCAGCCACGAAGAGGGCTAAGCCGATACCGATGGGTGCCAGGAATGTGCTCTTGTGCTTTTCCGCTGCTAGCATGAAGACGGTGAAGACCAGCATGGCGGTCAAGAACATTTCGATGAACAGACCCCGCACAACCGATGTGTCTCGAAGTGTTGTTCGAACATTCATCGCGCTGGGGAAAAGGGCAGAAACGACGCCGGCGGCGGCTATTCCTCCGATAATCTGTGTGAAGAACACAAGGCAGCCTCGGATCCAGCCCAGAGCGCCAATGAGGCACAAGCCCAGAGTAACCTACACATGGAATTACTTCGGGTAGGATAGGATGCAAGACAGGGTGACCCACTGCTGGATTGAAGAGTCCGCCAGAGATGCGGAAGAAGACCCAGATGTTGGCCGCAAGAGAGAAGCCGAAGCCTAGGGCGATGAAGAGCAAGTCCGACGTGTTCGGTGTGTCGGAGGTAGAGCTACTCGCGGCAGCTGTGGTTGCCACCTGCGCTGCCGACAGGGCAAAGAATAGGAACATGAACGTCCCGACAAACTCTCCGAGCATAGCAACGAAATGATTCCTCACTCTGCTGGGCATCCAGCTTGTCCCAGGGAGTCGGCGCGCTGGAGGGTTCGCATTTTGGTTCTCCACATCACGGATTGCGGCTCTTTTTGGCCATCCAGGAATAACAATGTATTGTTCAGAGGGCTGGTTGATATTCATCGTGGTGTAATGGGAAGTGACGACGATAGGGAGGATCCACAGATGGATTGTAAAGCAGAGACACGCTATTAGATAAACCTTCCCTTACTAGTAGGGGGAATCAAGCGGAAAGCATCATCTGTCTGCCGTGCGACCGTAAAGGAAGCGGGAGAATGACGATAGTGTAGTTCAAGTGATGCAGAGATCGGCAGGCCGACGGGGATCTCCGGGTAGGCACATACACGCATTACACCAGTGTATCACGTCCCGCGAAGTAGTTTATGGCACTGGAAATGATGTACACATATTTCATGCCGCTCGTGCTAAGCTTCCCTGGACGTAGCTTTATGGGAATCGAAAACATGGTCTCCGTGTTCCTGTGATGTTTTCTCAGGTCGCCAGTCGCCCTGGGAAGAGAGATGGATAACGCCGCTAGCCGACCGATCGCTGATCTCCCACCAACATCCCTGTTTTCCAAAAGAAAAGTGCAGACGCACGCCGGCAATTCCGGGAGAAATTGGTATAATGGGGTGATCTTGGACAACGACGTGTTTGTGCAACAGTAGCTGGGCGTCTCATGCACGCCTTTTCTTTTTCCTCCCGCTGACACAGCAGTGTTGTATTCTGACCCCGATGGAAATGAGCGGCTCTGTACGAGATTCATGACGTACCAGGCTGCATGAGTTACTACTGTGGTGCTTCTATCTATTACAACGTTAAGTGGTATCACTGCTGGTGTCGCCTTTCGATCATGGCTCAGTCATGATGCTTACCCGTTCCACAGCCTGGTTCAGAAGAAAGCGAGCATAGAGAGAGAAAGTTGTCAAAGGACAAAATGAAGAGGGCCTCTCCTTTCCCAAGCACAATTCGAGCCGATGTCGCTTGCGCCTGAGCAGTCGAAGTGTTCATCCAAATTAGATAGTGACTCAGAGCGCGCGGCAAAGACATCCGCACGAATCATTCAACTCCAACGCGAACATGCTTGCTGCTTGAACTTTTCGGTGGCAGCTTGCGCTGGCAATCGGCTGTGAAACCCGCCTGCATTGGACAATGTTCCTTGGCCTTCTATTTGGGTAAGGTCTTTGCGAGGATATGTCGCACACATGCGGATCTGTGGTACTTCGGGACCGTTGAGCGCGCGGTGCAACTGCAACCATCAAACACGAACATCGAAGACGATTGCATCAGAGATCTCGGTTGCCAGGGTCCGGAGCGTTTTCAGGTCTCGGCTATGTCGCTTGGCGGTACTTGTCGAGGACATCGGTACGAATAGCCGGCTGTCGTATCATTCGACACTTGACGAGTTGGGTCCCCGTCACTTCCTTCTTTTTTAACAGGACCTGCCTGTTCTGCTTCTTCCAACAACCCCATCGCTGGGCTCTCGGCCAACAAATGTGTTTCAAGTGTCGAGTGAGTCATTGAACAACGGGGACACCGGCAGCGGCTGATAGGCGAGAGGGGCTGTGACGGGATCCACTGGCATGGGGTGGGCAAATCCTGGGCGATAAGGGGGCCAGTGTTGCGGACGTGGCTGGTGAGCGGGGACGTGATGGACGAGGCGGTCAAATCGGTCGAGAACAGACTGGAGCCGGACTGAAGCCTCTGAAACTCGTCAACGAGCAGCGGATAGCGAGGTGAAGATAAGGGACAGGGTAGCTGGGAGTCACGGAAAGGGTTGGGCACGGGTGAGGCGAGGTGTTTCGATCGTCACACGGGTTGGGCAAGCATGGCACGACAGCGATTGATAGCGCAGGGCGTGGCGTCTAAGGCGCGGTGGGGATTCAGGGCGCGCCGTCGGACTGCTGGTGCGGAACCAGGGCAATCGAAGGACAGAGAATGCTTTTTGTCCACGAAGGTCTCCAGAGGTATAAATGGATACGGCGCGGCATGTCACGGCAGGGGGTGATCGTCGGGTGACTTTTTTCTCGCGCGCGGGCCGACACCGGCGCATCGGGAAGAATCGGACAGCTGCGCAGCGCGGCGGTGCGTGTCGTCACAACAAGCTCCACCAAGTGGCGCGGCGCTGTGTTTCTGGCCCAGCTCCCCTGCGTGGCGGCCCGCCCGCCGTTGCTTCTTAATGAGCCGCAATCCACTTTCCGCTAGCCTGCTCCTTCTCTTCTGAGCAGTTCCTCCCCCCAGCACACCCAAGCACAGTGCCACTCGCCCGACTATGGCATATCACGAACACGGGGCCGACCAGGCTGGCGCCCAGCCACGGTCCTCCACCGATCTCTTCCACGCTCCCGCCGCGACTGCCAGCGACGGCAGCCGTGTCGACGCCCACTGGCCCGAAATCAATCTCGAATCCGGATACACAACCGAGGCCGATGGCCCCTCCAACCTCGCCGACTACAGGAACACCGCCAGCGGAGCAACCACGCCGCGCTGGATCTACTCGCAGTGTCCGACGCCGCACCAGCCGCTCACCTCGCAGAACCCCAGCATCGTCTCGCTGCCACAGCACAAGAAATCCGTCGAGGATGCCGAGACCAACCAGGATCAGCACCCGGCATGCGACGCCTCGCCTGCGAGATCGCCCGGGAGCAGCAGGATCGGCATCAAGGATCGCATCCAGCACCTGACCTGGGCCTGGTTCACCACCACCATGAGCACAGGCGGCTTGGCAATGGTGCTGGGCCAGACACCGCACCAGTTCACCGGCCTCCGCACCATCGGCAAAGTCGTCTTTATATTCGATCTCGTCCTCTTCGCCACGCTGGTGTCGACCATCGTGGCGCGTTTTATCCTGTGCCCCCGCGCCCTGAAAGCCTCCCTGACAGACCCCGTCGAGGCCTTCTTCTTCCCCGCCTTCTGGCTGAGCCTGTCGACCATCATCGGCAACACGCAAGTCTACGGCGTGCCGGCGACGGGGCCGTGGCTCGTGACCGCACTCCGCGTCATCTTCTGGCTGTACGCGGGCGGCACGCTGCTCGTCGCCGTCTTCCTCTACCTCGTCCTCTTCACCACGCCGTCCGTCAACGCCAAGTGCCACGCCGACGCCGTGGCGCCGACCTGGGTGTTCCCCATCTTCCCGGTCATGCTGTGCGGCACGCTGTCGGCGCTGATCGCGCCGCACCAGCCGGCGGGCCACGCGCTCGCCATGATCGTCGCGGGCGTGTCGTTCCAGGGGCTGGGCTGGATCGTGTCGTGCGCGGTGATGGCGCTGTACCTGGGGCGGCTGTTCCACGCCGGCCCCATCCCGCGCCACGTCCGCCCCGGCATGTTCATGATGGTCGGCCCGCCCAGCTTCACGGCCCTCGCCCTGATCGGCAACGCCAACGCCCTGCCCCAGGCCCACCGCTACTTCGCCGTCATGCACCCAGGTGCCCAGGATGTCCTCGTCGTTCTGGCCACCTGGGCCGCCGTCTTCCTGTGGAGCCTGGCCTTCTGGTTCTTCTGCCTCGCCCTGCTGGCCTGCTTGATGGCCGCGCCCAGGGTCCGCTGGACGCCCACGTGGTGGAGCTACGTGTTCCCGAACGTGGGCTTCACCGTCGCGACCATTGATGTGGGGAAGGAGCTGGACAGTGAGGGCGTGCTGTGGGTTGCCAGCGTGATGACGGTCGCATTGGTCGTAATGTGGCTGTTCGTCGCGAGTGCTCAGCTCAGAGCGATTGCGCTGAAGATGGTCTTGTGGCCTGGTAAAGATGAGGATAAAGACGAGCCGCAGGTGAGAGAATCGTTAAAGGCATAACGGACGTAAAAATTACTTTTCCTATTCTTCTCTATTTTCTTCCCAAAAGACTTCTTTCTTCTTCTAAAAAGACATTAGAGTTATTTATACCCTAGATTAAATTGGACGCAAAAGGAACGGGCAGGGATGTATGCAAAAGTAGAACTTAGGCAGGCTACGGCGGTGTACGAGGTCGGTTAAAAAGTATTATGATACTTGGATATCTGTACAGATAGTTACAATTAATCCACACTATTATAAATTCTTCTGCTTTCAAGTTCAGACATGGTGGACCGGATTCACCGGAATACGCGAGAAAGGTCATGCGAGTCTGAAATAGATGCCATTTCTTGGTAAAATGAAAGATGAGATTCCTCAAAACGCAAGTGCATTCTGAGCCGGACAGCATTTGAGATCGCACATGAACGATTAGTCAGAATCCTGCCATTCTGCCTGGCTGCCCTGGGGGGGAATGTCGTCCGAATTTTTGAAGACACATTGCAAAGACAATAATATATTCCCACGGTTTCATGCGGGAAGATAAGCGTTTATCATCTCACAAATTTCCCTGAATAATCACCCCGGTACTATATGCGTGCTATCATACAGTTCGCGCTTCAACTGCATGGTGGAACTACGTGTTCCCCGGTGTCGGGCGGACATGGCCCGTCCGAGGCGAGCCACATGGCCCGCTTCCCCGCACCCCGCTCTTTACAAAAGTGCGACTGTAGTCAGACCAGGAATCGCGGCCCATTTCCCCCGCCATTCACAAGACTGACATTCGACGTCGACAGAAAGAACTTCCGAAAAGCGAGACAGCTGTACACCTGGAGGTCAAGTCACTCCAAATCGGCTCAATGGCTCCACGTGAGGCGAAGCCTTCATTGGGCGCACCGGACAAGACCATAGGAAATCTTTTCAGGCTAGACGGGAGAACTGTTATCAGTGGGTCAAAAGCATATACAACACGATGAAAGCTGCTGATTGGTGCTAGTCACTGGCGGAGGTGGTGCTGTTGGGCTGGAAGTTGCAAGGTCTGTGGCTGAGAGCGGAGGCGATGTAGTGTGCCTGGATCATCAAGACAGCCCTCTGTCAGAACCCTGGGGTTAGTCTCCATCTGGCCTACACTACTTAAAATATTTCTAACGGAGGACCTTCTCAGAGAAATTACTTCAAGCCGCCAAGGAAAGTGACACAAAGACTTGGTATCACAGCTGCGATGTTGGTGATGAAGAAGATGTTCGCCGAGTTTTCAAGACGGCCTTATCTCTCACGAGATTCCCGCTGCGGGGCCTGGTGACCTGTGCTGGTATCAGCGGTAAAGGCCCGGCTGCCGAGTGGCCGATCGATTCTATAAAGCGCATCATGGATATCAACTTCACTGGTACCTTCATGTGTGCGCAGGAAGCTGCGCGAGAGTTCCAGCGCAAGAACGTGCCCGGGAGCATGGTGCTGATTGCGAGCATGAGCGCCCACGGCAGCAACAAGGTAAACTTTTTTGCAATTTCTACCAAAGACGAATACTGACTAAATGAAGGGTGTTGACACGGCGGCTTACAATTCATCCAAGTCTGCGGTGGTGCAGCTTGCGCGCTCTCTCGCAGCGGAATGGGGCAGCAACAAGGACTACCCGCTCATTCGCGTTAATACGGTGTCACCAGGCTACATCAGGACACGTATGACAATTCCGACAATGAAAGCGGATGGCCTAGAGCAGCAGTGGTCTGAGGACAACATGATGATGAGGGTGAGCACTGCAGATGAGCACAGAGGTGCCATCATGTTCCTGTTGAGCGATGCGAGCAGCTTTGTGACGGGTGCTGATCTGAGGAGTGATGGTGGACACACGGCTTGGTAGAGAGACTCTTGATCATTAGTCTTAATATTTCGGGCTATTCGTAGAAAGAAGAACGGCAAGTAGAGCGGCTATAGTCTTAGCCGCGAGACAATCTATTTCAAGTTCAACCTTCTCTATGATTTTACTCATCGCAAAACAAGAATAGCCACCAGCTCAAGTGATTCTCCACTGTCTTTGAACAAACCTCTGAACCCCTCCACTTTCCTCGTTTCATTCCATCCGCGCTTGGAGCAAGTCACATGATGGCCAACCATACCGGCAATCCGGATCCGACGAAAACACTCCATCTGGTCGGCATCGGCGTGAAGCACTCGATTGCTCCTCCCATGCACAATTTCATCGCCAAGTCGCTAGGGCTTCCGTGGGAGTTTCACAGCACAGAATGCGCGACGATCGACGAGCTGGTCGCCTTGGGACGCAACCCATCGACCGCAGGCCTCGTGGTGACGATGCCATACAAACAGACCGTCATGGATCGACTTGACGGGCTGGACTCACTGGCCTCGACGATTGGAGCCTGCAACAATGTGTACCGCGACCCCGAGAATCTCGACCGCTTGCGGGGAACAAACACGGACTGGCTCGGCATCAAAGGATGCCTGCTTGAGAAGAGCAGCAGCACGAGACGCACCGGCTCCCCTGCACTCATCATAGGCGCTGGTGGCGCCAGCCGTGCCGCTGTGTACGCCCTGAGCGTTCATCTGGAATGCACGACGATCTTTGTCCTCAACCGCGACGAGGGTGAAGTGCAAGATCTGATGCGCGACTGCCAGCGGCTGCCACGTGTGCCGACTATCGTGCACGTCACCAGTGTGGATCAGGCGAAGACGCTCGACACGCCGCACTACATCGTCGGCACTGTCCCCGACTTTGAGCCCAGTACCGACGCGGAACTGCTCGTCAGGGCTTCTCTGGAGGAATTTCTGTCTCGGTCAAGCAAGGGCGTGGTGCTGGATATGTGCTTCAAGCCGCGGAGGACGAGGATTCTCAAGTTGGCAGAGCGTCAGGGGTGGTCGACTGTTGAGGGTACGCATATTATTGGGTACCAAATTGAAGAGCAGTGGAGATTGTGGGCGGGGGACGAAGCTTCAAAGAAAATTGACAGAAATGGGGCGTGGGAGGTTCTGTTGAAGACAGCGGAGGAGAGCCCGGCGATCAATTTCTGAAACTATACTTCGTGTTTCCAACTTCGTCTGCAGCTGCGTGACGTTAGTTTCACGTTGAATTTCTGAATCCTTGCTTTCCGACAATCACGATGTTGTAACAAGTTTTTCCAGGAGTGATGGGATGAAAGCTCGTTCTACTCTGGAATCCGCTCATCAGGAACTACCGTTCAAGTCAAGACGCTGCTGCAAAGTTTTCCAAGCAACGGCCCCCCTCCGGGCATGTTGTTCGGGCACTCCTTCCCCCTTCTCGGCCATAGTCCTAGAGAAAAGCTCCATGGAGACAAAACCTTTGTACCCCAATCTGTGGATGATCGTCCGTGCAACTTGTTCCACGGGTAGATAGGCACCTCGATCCTTTTCGTAGATGTACGTTCGTGCATTGCGCGACCAATTCATCCGCGGAGGGTTTCCCTCGACATGGAACGGGTGGCCCTCAACAAGTGGTGATTCCATTCGCTCTGCATCGACGACTTGGATGTAGAAGACTTTGTCCATATCGATGGTGCGAGTCATGCGTTTGAGCGATTCCTCCAGGTCTGTGTCTGCATTTGGTGTTTTTCCAGTGGGTGATGCCGGGTCTCCCCAGACTCGCCCGGCGATGTTGAAGGTGTCTAGGCATAGACCAAAATTCGGCCGGTCAACCAGCTCGATAATTTCCCACGCTTTTTCCCAAGTGTCGATGAACGTGCTCCAGCACAGATTTTCGTAGGCGAACCGGATTGGGGGGTCTTCCTGTAGTCCCAGATCCGCGAGTTCCCGGAGATCGGATGCAATGACAGACGAATCGCCCGTCAACTGCTCGGCAGGGAGGAAGTTGGCCGGTATCTGAATGGTGTTCGTTCCGAGAACCTTCGCAAGACGGAACCAAAGTTTGATCTTCTCGATGAGGCATGCATGTTGTTCGCGGTCGAGAAGCCCTTCGTAAAATAGAAATGGCTGCAACCCAATGATGGTCAGATGCAAGGAGTCGCAGAGCTCCCGAACACGATGCGCTGCCCGGACGAGTTGTTCAGAGTCAGGAGGATTGCTCCCACCACCCAACTCCCGAGCAAGGTATTCCAGATCCTCATAAAATACCTCAATCCCTTCAAATCCGTGTTTGGCAGCCTGGCGGAGCTTCTCCTCGAAGGGGTGTAGCCACGCGCGGCCAAGGGAAACAGACAGCACGGCTGGACGAAAAGTCTTCATGATATCGAACTTGCAATAGTCGAGTAGCCAAGAACAGAATCGGCGAAGCAAGTTGTGAGTTCGTGCTTTTGCGGGGTTCGGGACAGCGCGGGAAGAAATGCGGAGGCGTGAGGCGGATAAGTGCTTTCCGCCGGACGCAACACCCGGCACCTCCGCACATTTGTTGCACCCAACATATCAAGGACACACCCGGTTGACCTGCATCATAGTTCCAAAGCTACAGTACTGAATAATAACAAGATAGCGGATCGATACCCCGAATTCACACGAAAGATGGTCGACTTGCACTCGCTTCCGGAGGCTTCGAGACCTCAGTCCGCGATCCGTAACAACGGGCCTGATCACCTGGTCTTGGAGAGGTTTAAGCTACGCGAGCTCGCCGAGGGCTGGCCTTGTTACCGGTAAGCACTGCATGCTCCATTCAAAGGTGACAATTGATACGAGCTGCTGCAGTGATGCATGCGAGTGGGAGAATTTTGCATCGATATTCCACCCTGGCGCATACGTGTACACTACCTGGTCCGGCCGGCTTCTGTACACCGACTTCATTGCTGGATCCAAGGCTGGAATGGACAAAGGCGCGTTCATAATGCACCGCTGCCATGGCACCACTTCCGACATCAATCCGGAGGGGACGCGGGCGGTCACGAAGATGAAAGCCACCATCACGCAACGATTCACAATCGATGGTGCCGAAGTCGATGCTGAGTGCGACTGCCGCTTCTGCTTCTTCTTCGAGAAGATCGACGGGCGCTGGGGTGCTCGCTTTGTGCGGCATTGGTACGAGAAGGACAAGCTGATTCCCGTCAACCCTGCGAAAATCCCTGTGCTCGATGAGGAGAAGCTTAAGTCGTATCCACAGGGATACAAGTGCCTTGCATACTGCCAAGAAGCCACCATGGGGGTGAGGGTCTTGATGGACATGCCAGGGCATCGACGTGATGTTGGGACGCCGAATGGCGAGAAGCATGACGTCCTGTACAGGCAGGCCAAGGCTTGGGTTGAGGGCGAAGAAATTGACATTTAGCATAATTCTTGTATCTAAAGTGCGAGTTTCAGTTGTTCATTTGAACTCAAAATTTCCTCAGCCAAAACTTCGGCCAGCGGAGTCCGTTTCGTATACGCATATGACGCACTCGCCCGGGTCAATACATACGCAAGTACCTCATACTCTAAAAAATATGCAAACATTTTTCAGTACTTACGAACGGACAACGCATCCAGTGGTGAGACAAGTAGTCATTTCATTGGGATCTCTCTATGAATTTGAAAGTCTAGAAATGTAATGTTAAATGAGAAGCAAGAGATCATCGAAAACACTATTTACAAACGGGATGCCACCTCGACTTGCATTGCTTCTCGCATGACTGACATAGGGGCACGCTCCCCAGTCCACAGCTCAAACTGCGCGTAGGCCTGCTCCTCCAATACATCCGTCCCTCTGAAAACCTCCCACCCGGAGAAGCCTTTCACAACTTTCATCATACCAGTTTCCAGAGGCCTGTATGCCATCTCGATCAAAACACCGGACCCTTTCTGAGAGAACAGGCTGCGTGGGATCTTCTCCTCGGTCAAGTCGTCCGCAGGAACGCAGGCGACAATCAGCCGAACATCTCCCTCTCCAGACCTTGCAAGCTCCTCCAGACTCTCAAAAATCCGGAATTTCGTGTTCGCAAAGTGCTGCGCCATTTCCACTGCTCTCGACCGAGTCTTGTTGACGACGACGATCTCCGGGACCTGCAGCGTCTGAAGCGCGTAGCAAGCAGCACGCGCGGCCCCGCCGGCTCCAACAACAAGAGCCGACGACGACTGATAGTCGGAGACCCTGCTCTTGACAATGCAAGCCTTGATTCCGGACCAGTCCGTATTGTCGCCCAACAGAAGCTTGCGCCCGTTGGACTCTGTCCTGAAAATCGTATTGACGGCTCCAATGCGTTCTGCGCTGGGTGACAGAGAGGAGAGGAGCTTCCCCACTTGAAGCTTGTGCGGGAAAGTGACCGATGCGCCGCCGAAGCTCGGTGCGTTGATCAGCTCCTCTACCGTCTGGTCGACTTCCTCGCTCTCGTGGATGGAGTATCGATAAGGAAGTCCGAGTTCCCGAAATCCTGCATTGTGGAGCGCTGGAGATAGGGAGTGTGAGATGTTTCGGCCGAAGATGTAAAACTCTCGGTCTGAGGCGGGCATGGCGATGGCTGCGCTGGTGGATGTTGAAATGGCGAGTGCCGTAGTTGTTGCTATGGAAGCTGGATTTTCGGTAGCGAGTTGCGAAAAGCAAAACTTGATCGGTCCGAGCAGGAAGTTTGAGAACCAGCTGGATTCCTCTGATGAAATGCCATTCTGAAGGTCATAGAAGTATCTGGTGCTATTGATGCAAGCATCCGTGCTGCGGAATATTTTAGCCGTTCCGAGCGGTTGAACAAACATCCGATAAGCAGTCCCAATTAGTCTGTCTCAGAGACCCTATGCGTCTATTCATCAGCCCGGTTTGCTTCTTCGTTCAGTTGGAGAGGATTAATCATTCACCGTTTCCTTGCATCTCTTGAGAACCTCCGTACGCATCAACTTCCGTGGTGCTTTCCTTCCCGTAAACATCTCAAATTGCAGAATTGCCTGTTCCGGGAGAACTTGTAGGCCGTCAACGACGATCCAACCCTGATCGCTGAGTTTGCGGGCCTGTGTTACTAACGGGGTTTCAACTGGGTCGTAAGCTAGCTATCATGCCGTTAGTAATTTACACGTTGTAGCATTTTGGAGATATTGGAAGATGATACCTCGACAACAACCCCACCCGTGACGCTTCCAAGCCAATCACGAGGAACAGTAAGATTAGTGGGGATTCCTTCCGGGCTGTGTGCTGGTACACAAGAGACGACGATGGTAGGTAGTTGAAATTCTGCTGGCCAAGCCCCCATCGACGGGAGCACTCTGATGGAGCAGAATCCAAGGCTTGAGCCACCACTACTGGCAGATACGCCAGCATCAGGGTCTGGACAGAACTGTGGTTTGACGGTCTCCCCGAGGTCGGTGAGCAAGGTGCGCCCGTGGAAATGATTGGCCATCTGTTCCGCGTTCCGCAGTGTTCGGTTGTGGATGAAGATGTTTCGAACACCGAGGCGGATCATAGCGAACATTGCAGCCCGTGCCATGCCGCCTGCCCCAAGCACCAGTGCCGTTGTGCGAGACTTGACCGCATTGATCGGAGAAAGATTCCGGTGTATGCAAGTGATAATGCCCTTCCAGTCTGTGTTTTCACCGTGCAAACCATCGACGCGGCCAGCGCGATTCTGTCCGAGTAGGGGGTCGGAGCAAAGCGAACGAAGAGGTATAAGGGTATTAACGGCTCCAATTGTTTTAGCGTCGTCACTCAATGATTGGAGGAGAGGTACAATGCTGCTCTTAAATGGAGATGTTATGCTTGCGCCTCCAAAATGCGGGTCTTGAGCAAAGGTCTTCAAATCATCAACAGATGATCCTTGAAACAGCCTGTATTTGTGGGGCATTCCCAAGAGTTTGAAGGCAGCATTGTGCATGGCAGGAGATAGACTGGATGCCATATCCAAGCCAAAAATACCGAAATACATCTGGTCGAGGACGAACGATGCAAAAAGAGCATTCTGAGCTTCCGGAACCGTGAGCAACCACTCTGAAACTGCGGCAGAGCTAGCTGAACGGAGTAGAGGATGAGTGACAGGAGTCAGGATTCGATTGAGGCAGCATGACGTGCGCCCAAAAATTCCAGTATTGTAGGCAATCAGAGGAGCATGACGAGGATGGAGTTGTTCTGTCTCCAGACGGAATTGCTGGACCGAGATGTTGTCTGTCGCCGAGTGTGCAGTTTGGCAAAGACGAATGATATCACAGCCGATGTCCCAAATGCGGGCAAACATCTCTCGGCGGCCCTTGCCCCTCCAGCCGTCGGGTCCTGGACGTTGGTCCAAGTAACTTCCGATGATCTTGGTCGGTCCTTTGGCCCCTATGAGTTCTCGAACTCTCTCATCATTTTCCAGAGTAACATCCACGCATAAGTATTCCGGGGCAAGGCGTAGCCCAAACCGAAGAATTTCATAGTAGAGATCTTGGATTTCTCTCTTGCTGATCGAGCACGCCGTCCCGGTGACCATGTCGGTCGACAGTTGGACTTCGAAAACAATGGGAAGTTGGAAACTCCTTCGGACTAGACAAAATTGCTCGCTGATAAAACTCGCTATCGAATGGTTGAATCCTTTGCAGCCATTTACGGTTGCTGGTAGATCTACAATGAGATCTATGGCGTCTGCCATCAAATCAGAGCCCTGCAGCTGTGGAATGATGGTCGCTAAACCTGATAAAGGAAGTTGCAAAGCATAAGAGAAGTCCGCACAGTCCGGCTGCTGTCGACTGACGCCTTGGAGAATCTGGACCATTGGTGCTCTTGGCTGGCGGTGCGTAATACTGCTGATGAATTGAAGGACATCCCGTTCGACCTTTTTCAAGGCCAGAGACATCGGAATTTGATGTGTTTGGTTGGGCATTTGTCCAGCCTCAGACATAAAAGGCTCAGAGATATTGAAGAACTCGAAAGTAGAGATTGCTCGGTAGACTGGGCGTCCAAGATCTACCAGGTGGGAGAAAGTCGCGGCATCGCAGACGCCGATATACTGCTGAATTTCTCCGACTTCTCTTTCAACGTAAATGACAGGATGGGTCTTTCCAAAGTCCCGAAGGAGGCGCTGTCCTGTGCCCTCTACAGATCCAGGCCCGCACACGATGACGGCTTTAGACGGGTTCTCAAGCAGTATGGAGCGAGTTGCTTCCACCTCACAACGCCGGTACTCCTCCGGGCCGTATGAAGTCTTGAAAGCCGCTCGAGATAATCCAGTGGTTTGAAAGAAATGTCGATCTGCGTCAACCAGTTGGTACCGCAGCGCGCTCGCTACCATGACTCCCAAGGTAGACTTGCCGGTTCCACGGAGGCCGATAAGCACGATTGAGGCATCGGCCGCGTAGGTATGTGACATGGATGATGGATTTGGTCCGGAGGCTGGGGTAATGAATGATGTTTGTGAATTTGGACTCTCTCGCACCCTGGGGCTGGAGTAGAGAGCTTCACGTTGACCATGTGGGTCAAGACTGCGGGCGCCCGGACCTTGCGGGGCATCAAATCTTCTCTTGGGCGCCATCTGTCTGTATGCAGAACAAAACAGGAAGGGCACGCTGGGCAAGGGAACAGCGGTGGTAGCGGACCATCTGCAGACTACCACGCTGGGAGGACGGCATTGCGCACTTGAGGCATGCCGAGAGGCGCACCGTGTTTCGAGGCGGCAATAGTATTAGCCGCCCACGCCGAACCCCGCATTCCGGCTGAAGATTTGTTCTGCGCGGCCGGCTGTCGGCTGGCATCCACTTCCATCGTCTTTCTCGTTCTAGGGCCTCTGGGTGTTAGGCGTGTGCGAGACTATGCAGTCACTTCAGCAGCTGTAATCAACCGGCTGGGTGGCGCGTCTTGCTGCTGCGCGAATCTCAACACAGCGCCAGCCCCACTCGCCACTATCACTCACCCCCAAATTGTCCAAGCACGTTGGACCAGCGTTCGTGGCAGCAGGGCCCCATGGGAGCATCTGAGCGCAATGCCTCAAGCTCACACACGACAAAGAGCGCGGGTTCATTCCGATGCAGACGAGGAACGGGTACGCGAAAAGAAACGGATTAGAGTTTCACGAGCGTGCGACGAATGCCGGAGGCGGAAGGACCGCTGCGACGGGCAGCAGCCAGCATGCCGGCCGTGTACCGAGGGGAGCAGGCAATGCAACTACAACCCCATGAAGAAGCGGGGCCTTCCACCAGGCTACGTCAGAGCGCTCGAGATGGTGCTGGGGTTGGTGTTCCGGTCCATCAAGGGCGGCGAGTCCTCCATACTCGCTCTTCTCCGCGGCGAGGTCGAGGCACCATGTTCAGCTGGCTCACCGACAAGCACAGATCAGAAATCAGCACCAATTGAGTGTCTTCTGGACACTTGGCGCAGAAGTGCGGTTTCGAAAGAAGTAGAAAAGATGCTGCTCGTCGAATCAGCCGACGACGAAGATGCTTCTGGGCAGACGCTGGATGACAGGTTTGCACTTGCGTTTTCCGCAACTACGGCGCCGCAAGCGACCATGGAGCCTACTCCCATCCCATCGCTGATGTCCGACTACGCCCATGCAGTGCTGGCCAGTCCGTCGCCCGCACTTGAGCAAGTAACTCCGTCTCCCATAACGTTTTCGCGCCAAGATTACCAGTCGATCATGTGCACCGAGGGCATGGCGTCGCTTCCATCGAATTGGTTTTCCTTGCTCGACATATACTTCGCCAATACGCACTGCTGGTTCCCCATTGCGCAGAAGCACGAATCCTTACGAACAGCGCATCTTCTGGCCAACAGGACCACTGCTGACCGCCAGGATCCTATCAAATCGGGGGAACGAGCATTCCTTTGGGCTATCTTTGCATATACATCTCAGCAGTGCAATGCTTTGGGAATTACTTTGGAAAATAACGACGGTCGTGGTCTCGAACAAGGCGGCGCTCAAAGCCTGCAAAGGGAGGCAGAGAGCCTAGCAACCCTGGGTGGACTTCACCGAGACATCGACCATGTCCGGGCTCTTACGATTCTGGCTCTTCTTCAAGTGGGCTGCCAATGCTGGACAAAAGCATGGTTGTATATCGGCCAAGCGGTCTACCTCGCTGTCGATCTTGGGCTCGCCTCCCGGACGCCCAACCGGATCCAGTCAAGTCACGATGACGGCCCTAGTCGCACTTTTCTTGGCTGTTTCGTTCTTGAAACCCTGGTAGCAGCGCAGCTTGGCCGAAGGCCATATCTCAGACGATCAGACGTGCATCTTGTAGCATTACAGGCAAATGGTATAGAGGAATGGGAGACTTGGCAGCCAAGTCGGCTCAGCAACGACCTTTCCTCTGACGGCAATCCAAAGCATCCCCACGTCCCAGGGCACGCGTTGAGCATTTTCAGCAAACTTTCCGAGTTGGTTGTCATCCTGAATGACATCATTTCACAGCCCGGTGGTGAAGCATCCCGAAATCTGCTTTTGGAGGCGTCACGGAACCTTGACCGCTGGAGAGATCGATTACCTCAACATTGCCAGGCACCATTTAGTGGAAGGTCGTCGACTGCGTCCATGCCATCACCGCAACTGCTCAATATTTGCATCGCTTTCTGTAGCATTTCCGTCTCTCTGCGAGCGAGAACAGCGTCAGCACCAGACGAATCATTACAAGTCCGCGATATACCTTCCAGGGTCGGCAGATCTCTAGATTTCATTTCTCTACACCTACAAGATTCCGCAAGGAAGTATATGCCCGCAGTTTTTGAGCTGTACGTATCAGCCTTGGATGGATTCTCTTCAATTCGGACCACATCTCTTGATGATGATCTTGTACGCTGCAGCAATGCTTCTAAAGTTCTGCGGACTGAGCTTGAGAAAACATGGCGAGGTGTCCGATCATCCCAAAACAGCCTAACTGGACACCCACCCCGCACTGGGCTATCTTCGAGCTACGAAACACTTGAAGAATCGTCTTCCCACCGCCTGGAAGCAGCGATCAGCTCAGCCTTGGCTTCTCACGCACCGAAACCCCCGCCTCTTCAGGAGTGCTCCTCTGGCACAAGGGATAGTAATGACGATGCACTCTTCAATTCACTTACACTATTGGATCCTGTTGATTGGTGAGACAACGCTCTTCAAACTTTTCGCTCCGTGTTTACGGATTCTTATATCTTTTTTAGGTCAGCGAACCCGCCCGAGTTTCTGGAACGTCTTGGACTTCCTTGTGGAGTTCTTCCAGCCGACTTTGAATCATTATTCAGTCCTGGCACAATTCAATAATAATGGTATAGATTAATTTCAAAGACCAAAAGTAGACAAAAGGTATAAACGCGCCCATGATAAAAGCGCGGACACGTCCCCGCAGGAGAAAAGCAACTTCAAGGTATACCGCAGCAAGTGGTTGAACACTAGCACGGCTAGATATTGTCATCTTAGAGACAATAATACCACGCATATGTTTCCACAGGTCAGTCAATGGATTCAAATCTCTTGTGAAGCAAATAATAAATTAGATCGTAGAAACTATCGTAAATCCGCCATCCGAATCTCCGAACAATCCGCCGGGCTTTCCAACAAGCGTCTCCGTGTGTTTCGCGCAATCCAGCGCATTAGAAGCTACTCCTCGTGGTAAATTGGCCAATCATCGACGAGCCGGGGTTGGGGTGGCCTGGGGAGCGCGTCCAATGACGATGATGGAAGAAGTCTGTTGGGTGTTCTACAGAGGTGGGACCCGGAATGTCAGCTACGAACTATATCCTCATCTCGAGGGGGATTCAAGGGCAATCACTTACGGCAACGACGGTAGCGGTGTTTTCAACCGGGGCGGTGCTCGTTGCGCCAACAGTGGCCTCGATGGTGGTTACGCCGACGCTCGGAGCAACAACGGTCTCAGTCTCTTGAGGAGCGCGGGCAATGACGGTAGCGGTGTTTTCAACCGCGGCGGTGTTCGTTGCGACAACAGTAGCCTCGACGGTGGTCTCGCCGACGGTCGTAGCAACAACGGTCTGAGTCTCGCCGACGGTGGTCACGCCTGCAACAACAGTCTGAGTCTCTTGAGGAGCGCGGGCAATAACAGTAGCGGTGTTTTCAACCGCGGCGGTGTTCGTTGCGACAACAGTAGCCTCGACGGTAGTCTCGCCGACGGTCGTAGCAACAACGGTCTGAGTCTCGCCGACGGTGGTCACGCCTGCAACAACAGTCTGAGTCTCTTGAGGAGCGCGGGCAACCACGCTTCCGGACGGCTGGGAAGACGGCTGGGCAGCAACACCGCTTCCGGACGGCTGGGAAGATGGCTGGGCAGCAACACCGCTGCCAGAGGGAACGACGATGCTGCCGGAGACGACGACTGACTGCGGGGCAGCGGCGGCAAGGGCCGCGAAGAGGATGGTGAGAGAGGCGGTGGACTTCATGGTGCTGGTTGTGATGTGTTGAGGACGAAGATGTGTGAGAAGATAAGACGAGGTGGATTGTTGTTCTGGAGGAGATGGCAATGCTTCGAGTCACTTTTATACCTGCTGTGAGTGCCTTTGCTCTGAGGTCTCCGTGGTATTCCGTTGATTGGCATTGGATAACCGTCTTGGAGCCTTGGTGAGCTCGGAACCGTGAAATGGCCAAGGCTGCTCTTGAATCACTAGCATGGCGTGATGACTCTGTGAGCTGGGTATCTCGAGTTGACCTTACAGTGTCTGTGCAGTTCTCCGCATGGCGCCGCCCGGGCCGGTGTTGCAATCACAAGTGTTGCTGTGAGGTTGGCATAACCGCCAGTGTCCGATGCATACCCGAAACAGGTGCCAGATCAGGCAAAGAGCACCATTTTGACGTTTGGTAGGTGCCTCCTCCGAGCTTTCCCTCTTGCTTCGGGGCTTGGATGGTCATGTTGACGTGCGTCTGTGGCTTGCATAGCACGGTAGCGTCCAACGAAATGAGAAACTTCGAGACAATGCCGGATTCACATGGTGTATGATCGGCTACGCCCCCAACCTTTCAGTTGATTCGTTCCTCTTCTCTCGGCTCTCTCGTATCTCCGAGAGCATTTAGTAGCGATAGAACAACACCCGAGCGGATCTTTCTTGGTCGTGAATCCCCGGCCAGTTCCGCTATCCCAAGAGCACGACCAGATGAGATGGAGTGACGCGGAGTAGGAAAGCAATTACCCACTTCAGCAATATCTCCGGTCCTGTCACTTCCGGCGCATCACTCGCACCGTTATGTCTCAGCGTGCGTGATGCAGGAACGGCTAAGATGGACCCGCTTTGCCGTCGTTTGTTCCTGGAAATAGGGCTGAAACTGACCGGAAGTCCGGGCTGCATTAGCGGAATAGAACCGCAGTGTGTTATAGACTTGGTGGCTGGGGGCCTTGTCGCGGGGATCAATGTCTTGCAACACCATTCCGACTCTCTCGGATACGTCTCAGATAGCCGGGAGCTCGCACTGCCTGCGCGAAGAGCAGTTGGACGGAGCAACCTTCCCGTTCCTATCAGTCCGAACAGCACGTGGGTGGGAGCTCGCGCAAAATAGCCGCATAGCAATCTGTGCGGTGGCACTTTCAGCCTCTTTTGGACTCTGAATCTTAGCAGCCACAAATCATCGTACGACGGGGCCACTCTTCAGAGCCATCTCTATGATCGGCGCCGCGGAAGTCATCCGACCTGTAAGGAGTCATGAGCTGAGACTCCAAGAGGCTGTGTACTTGTCGCCTCTGGGCAGGCTCTAGGAAAGTCATGGCGAGGATGCGATGGCGTATAAGCCCCCGGCTCGCTACCTTTGGGTTAGGACGATCAGCGCCTGTGCTCTGGAAATGCCATCGGCTCTCCACATTCGAGCCGCTCGATACGAGCATGTTGTGATATGCTTACATGAAACATACTTTCGTAAGGCTGAAGGATTTTTGGCTTTGAGGTCTACTGAAAATGGGAAGAAGTTCGAACGCCACGAGGCGTAGGTATTCTAATAGCTACAACTGCCATCCTACAAGCCTGGAGCAAAGCGCATCAATATGCGTGTCAACAGATGTGGGGCTGATGTTACTTGCATGTTGTGCAGCGTACGTATGTTCATGGAGCGATTGCACCACAACCCAGACCCGAAGCACGAAGGGCCAAGCGGGACCCGATGCATAGCGTAACATGGCCAATCACAGCCACAGCTTACCGTCACTCTTCCTTATCTCGGAGTCGGGGGTTGCACCGCGCCAAGGAAAAGCTCGGGTAGTTTGAAGATCCTCGTGTACGTTATATTGCGGAGTTGGAATGGGGAAGTGGACCTTGTCGATCCGGCCAGCCCTGCCTGAATGACCTTCGGAGAGGCAGCTTAAAGCGTACGTAGACACACAGCCCCATAACGAAGATCACAGGCTTAGCCGCATGGAGTTTGGGAGGAGTTGTTGTAGTAGTGCAGCCGTCTTTAGGCGTACTATCTGTCTCGGTGGAACTACGGCCACACACAGAGAGGTCTGTTCCAGTCGTCTGACCGCTACAATGCTCATCAGCTGCGTTCGAGAATCTCAGATTTGATTACTGTCATTGCTCTGATTTCTAAGGCTTACACAGCCATCCGCAACCTCACCCGCATCTTTTAACGTGGCTATGGGCTCACCATATATTGCCGACAATTTTATGGATGGGTTCTCACCATCACCAGACTGGATGCATCAAACCACGCAAGGGCAGCTCTACCCAGTAACCCCTTCTCGCTGTCCACATCATAGAATTTTTAAGGACTGAAAAAACCTAATGATCAAGAAAGTAGCTCGAACATTTTCTCAGGAGCAAAGAAGAACTTGTCCATCCGCGCAGTGTTTCCTTCCTGGTTGGGCGTGTCGTCAGCTTAAACCAGCAGCAGCCCCTGGTCGTCGAGTTTGTTGTTCGTGACGACAACGAAACAGTGCGGCAGCCAGCCAATGTCACTCGTCCCACTGCTCCTTGGCGGGGCCACCTCCACGTCGATGGCAGCGCGCGCTCGGACAACATCCACCAGTCTGTTACTGGTGATAGTCGGCGTTGGCTTGGCCGGTTGCACGAGCTGAGTCTCCATCTCGACATCCTCCCGGTCCTGCTGTGACATGGAGGCGATTTCTTGCACACGCTCAACAGGAGTTTCGGGCACTATGGAATATATGGCGATGGAAGCCTTGTCAAAGGTGCATCTCCAACCGTAGTCCTTCAGGAGCGCCGGCTGGTAGGAAGGCAGAGACAGGTCACGAGAAGGGGCGGTATCGGACATTTTGTGCGGAGGTGGGGAAACTTTGGTTTGATTTCTGGGTTATTTTGGTCTGCGTCTGAGGTGCGTGGTATGGTAGGTGGAAATAAGCTCAGAAGCGGATGGTCGAATGTCTGAGGCATAGATAGCGTGACGTCAGTGTGCAACTGTGGCTCCCAACACAAGACGTGGAAACAACGCCACCCCGCACCGCCACTGGGGACATGAACGATCTCGGAAATCTCTCTCATCACGTCTGACCTTCCGACAAAACCACCCATCGTTAGCCTAAGGATGTCAAATCTTCCAAATCCAGAATCACCAGAGGTACTGCAACAAACGACTCCCAGGCTACGTGTTTCACCTTTCCTTCGTCACTACACCATGAACACTTTAACACAACTTTCGATGCTGAGTTAGTGGCTCATTGCACGTCAGTGAGGAGCTTGATAGCAACCAATAGCTTGCTGAGAGTGAGCTTGCCGTGCGGTTCTGTGAGCTTCAATGCATATGAAGTCTATGTTTCGTCATTCGTTTTGCCTCGCTCCAAAATCACATTCTTTAAAGGTTTTCCATAGGTCAAGTCGGACATTCGTGAACAGGCAATTAGTACTGTCTATTGCTACTTCTGAAGTAATCTTAACTCCTCTTAATATGCCCATAACTATCCCATAACTCCGGGGTATCTCGAAAACACTCTTTTAATTTCATTTCCCCACAATAAGCATTCCCATTCTGTTTGTCTTCAGTCTGGTTGATCGGCGTGCAAGATACCCGTTTCCTCCAATACTCTTGTCCTACTTGCCGGTCGACGAAGCTGCCCCAAACGATGACGAAGGCTTCCGTGAATGCAAGGACCCTGAGTTATATCGCAAGCTGTCCTCCCGGTCCTCCACATTAACTTCACCTTGCCTATCCCCTTCCCCTAAGCCATCTTGCTGCTGAACTCTCGATTCAACTCTGGCATGCTGGCTTTCCCTCCTCTCAAAAGCATCCTTCAGGCTCATTCTGCCACGATCCAGCCATTGTTCCAACTCTTCCCTGCTCTCGAACTTTAAGTTTTCGATTCCATGTGCGTCCCGTAGATGTGTCTTGTATGCCTCCAGTTCCTCGAATACGGCGACATCGAGCAGGCAGTGATCCCAATAGCAGGCGTGCATGAACTGAGGGTTCTCGGCCAGCACATCAGATCCGTGCACACGTACCGGAACCCTATGGACGAACGAATGGGCCTCCAGCGCATGCCGTCTCAGCTCATCCCTCGTTTCGAACGTCCTGCCTTGAACGCACGTGACACCATGCCCGCCCCCGTACCACGATGCGTTCATCGGCGCCATGCTATGCTCGGGGCAGTAGTACGCCACACGGCAAGCAAACTCTTCCCACCGATCTGTCCGAGCTCTTCTCCTTCTCACCCATACCAACTCCCTCGCACAATCCAGCAACATCTCGTGCACATCCCTCTTCTCCAGGTAAGCTCTCGTCGCCTTCTCGATCTTCGCCTTGGTCTTTGACCCATCCTCCTTCGGCACCCACTCGTCTAACGCCACCTTATCGCCAACACCTCTTTCTACGTTCGCGCGGTAGTACTTTGTCTTCCCCGCCTCACTGGAGGCATTGGACGACAATCCAGCAGCCATCTCCTCGATCCACTCGTGTACTTTCTCCGTCTCTGTTGCAATATTTGACAGCAGCTCCAACAGATCAAGATTACCCAGCAGATTCTTAAGCGGTCCTTTATGCCCTCTAGCCCTCTGATCTTCCGCGCCGCCGCTCCCGGCACTGCCCGTCCCCACGCTCAGCAGCACCCTCGGCGCCCGCCCATGCAGCTGCTGCATCTCGTCCCACGCCATCTTGGTCGGGTTGTTGTTCCCCAGGCCGCCGTCCTTGAAGACGTGGTTTTCCGCCTCGATTTCGGCGAAGTAGGTGGGCGCCGCCGAGGTCGCGCGGGCGACGACGTGGATGGGTGTGCGGTGGGCCGGGCCGGGGTTGCAGTGGCGGCGCTGGGCCGTCGGCTGCAGCGCGTACGGGGATGGGTACGGGTGCGGGTAGGAGCGGAAGAGGTAGGGCGTCCAGACGCGCGCTTGGCTGGAGAGGTTGCGGCCTTGGGCGACTGCGATTCTGTCGTTGTCCGTTTGTCAGCGAACTGGAGATGGATGGCTGAAGGAAACAGTCCGTGGGGAGTTCCAGAAGGGTACGGACAGAGATAATGACGGGCGAAGGCGGGCACGGCGGAATAAGGGAAGAATGGAACTTACATGCGGCACCTCTTTGCGTCCCCCTCAAACGGTACGGCTTCCGCACCTCTGTTCCACTCTCTCATCTCCTCTACGAGACCAGTACTAATAACCTTTTGGATTGATCTTTCCATCCGCTTGCTTGCATACTTTGGTCCCACCAACGACACTGCCGGAATGTGCTTAGGAAGCAGTCTCGGCTTCCCGAACACGTCATTGCCGACAATGTCGTAGCATGCCAGCGCCGCATCAACATCCAGCTCCATACGGCCCAGCATGATAGTCGATAGGCCGCCGGTGGAAGTACCTGCCATGTAATCAAAGTAGTGGTGCGGCTTGTAGTGGGACGACGTGTCATCGTGCCAGGTTAAGGTGGGGCCAATTCTTGCAGTACGCGCAGATGCCGAGGCGTGGCCTCTGTCATCCTTTCGGAATGTTCTTTGTACATCGGCAGCCAATTCAGCTTGCGTTCTGAGGTCGATTGCAACTGTGCCGTTAGAGCTGCGGCTCTCGACAACTGTGTTCCACGGATACGCGTCGCTGGAGTCGCAGGCGATGTGGTAAATGCGGCTACGGGTATTAAAGAGGTCTTCGTCGGCTTCTATGCGAGAATCGCCATCCTGGTTGAAACTTTAGTCAGCTTTGTGTACTCAGTACTGCAACGGACAGTTACAGGTCTTTTCGGAATTGCAGTGGAATGGATTCAGAGTCAAAAAAAAAAAAAGATAAATGTTGTATTTCAGAAGATTCAGGTGTCGCAGCAGTTCAGTGACGCCGATTTACTCCCACAATTCATCAAGATACTGAATGATAATTACCTTGAATGCAGTTACATGGCCTCTCTCCACCAATCCGATGAGGTACATCAACCTTTTGAGAATGAGGAGAGAAGAGTAGCCTTTGATACCTCCTCCATCTAGTGTTGCGTCAGCTCAGCCTCAAAGCCTCGAGTGTTGCTTTTGATCACAGAGGTGCAGATTAATTAGAGGGAAACATGTATCGTACTTACCAAGCGTCAGGAGAGTTTTGTGGGCCCAAGGGCTCCTTCGGTCAGAGTCCGACACCTCCTCCCTTGTTGCACGGGGAAGTCGCGTCTCCATACGAGAACACCGTCCCTCGATAAATCAATAAAGATGAGTAGTGTGGCGTTGTCTGGCCACAACCGGTCAGGATGATGCCAACGGACGAGTCAGTTTGAGTAAGATGGATGCTGGGGTTAGGCGTCCGAAGCAGACGTTGATGTTATCTTATAGGATATTCAGCCTCAACCCAGCTCCGTATTCGGCAAAGCTTCACTCACGGAAAGTGCGCAAAAGGCAACTTTGCGACGTATGTGATTCGTGACGTGTTCAAACCAGGCTGCGGTGAACCATGCCTGGGTTAATAAAGTGGCGAAAGAAGGGCGAGAGGGCGAGATGGCGTTCGTCGACAGGCGCAACTGCGAGTAGAGCCGCAAATGGAGACATAGCACAGCCCGAGAATGCGGCTGAGAGTTCGCGTTGATGACTGCGTCGATGCTTTGCTTTTTACCCCAACCAGACCCTCGAGAAATTCGAAGAGGCCCATTAGGGCAGACAAGCTGGCTGCAGATCAGAGCCGCAAGGCTGGCACGGAGGGGCCAGTATTTCGGGGGAGCCGATTAGAAATGATTGGTGGGAAACGAGTGTGCACGGCACCAGCGGGCTACATGGTTGGCGAGCGACAGCTGATGGCTGAACCGGATGATAGTAGCAATGCGCATGCTTTCTGCTGAACTTAACCTGCTTATGCAAGTGCTCCCACGAGACCATGAGGACCCTCCAATCTCTAGCCTTGCGAGATAGCACGACGCCAGTACATTGTGGCACACCGCCAGGCAACCAAGTATCTCGGTTTGAGAATTTCTGATCGAAAGATCTTCCGCAAAGCACAAAGGGTTCAGATTTTGGAGAAGATAGTTTCGAGCTATGCTTGATAGAAACAAGGCATGGCTAAGCGCTGGGCAATGGTTGGAGGCAGGAAGACACCTGAAAAGTCATCAGGCTGTCAGGCAAACGGGGCAACGAGGGCTGTGCAGGGCAACTGAACACGGAAAGAAGGCAAATGCCGGGTGTAATGGTCAGCTCCAGGCAGCAGCCGGATGGCAAAAAGTTTTCACAGGCAGAAAAGCGTTGCACAAGGCTGTGCGAGTGCAGCCCCGCCAGGCAATCGTTACCCGCCCAGTGGCGGAGCACGCGGACAGATCCGGTCTTTAAGCCACGCATGCGCATTCCAGGCCACTCGATGCATCCTTGAATTCTTGATTCGCCCCAATCGTGGGCATATGAGGTGATCTACCAGCCAATAGGTCAACAAGGCTGACGTCTACTCGAGGCGAACGGCCGAACACTTAGCTGCGCGTTGTCAGACTTACCCTCTCCCATTAAAAGCTCAGACGCCCAAGTGCGTGCACCAAAGCTTTTCCACGTACACACACTTTCAACCTTTCGTTAGTCATCAAATCGGTTACCCTCGCTTCAGGAATCCATATGTCGGTTGATGGAGATGGCCACCCGAGCCCAAGTCAGGGCCTTCGTCGCTTCTTTACCGACAGAACTCAGGACTCAACTTCATCATCTGGATCCAGGAAGTCTCGCCGCAGCAATCAGGTAGTTGTTTTCATCCGTTCTGAGGAGAATGTATGTTTGAAAGACCGCGATGAGGTCAAGCCCGGTAGGTCCAATAGCATCGTTCCAGGCTCGGATTTGCCTCTGACGTGTTGCAGTTGAAAGAAATGCTCTAGCTATCCAGCCACTGAAGCGATGCTCCTGGAAAGGCAATCAAAAGGTCTATATCCCAGGAAGCGGTAAACACAAAGAATACGCCGGTACAATTGAGCTCGATACGCTCAGCCGTTTCTTCAAGTTCAGACGCCTTATTGGCGAAGTAAATGAGCTCTACGTCTTCGAGAGATCATGGGCGAAATCGGACCCAATACTGAGTGCTGCGCCGGTAGCATAGCCAAGGAACACAGTGTTCAAAATCGAGAGAAGGCTGGCGTATTGCATGTTCTATACCCCTACAATGGTCCGTCGAAAGTCCCCGTCGATCATCAACATAGCTAATAGCTTTCAATAGTGGTCCGCCGCATTTTATTACCGCTCTATAACTCATATTATATATTATATTGCACCATTAGATCGCGGTCCCCGGGTGGTTGATCTGCAGACTGCCCGGATGATCCAAGTAGGTGGCTTAGATGCACACGAACACATATGGCTCCAGTCAACGTTCAGAATTGACTTGTTGATCTTTCGACTCCAACTACAGAAGACAGAACGGTGGTTTTTGGAAAGACCGTTCTGTTTTCTTAGATCAACTACTCTTTTGTAACGTCACCATTTATGAATCGAATGATGCCGCTCCTTACTGCAGAACTTCTACCTGGACTCGTTATCATACTCTCGAGACCGTGATTTTGTAAGGTCTAATAGTGGCGTACCAACAGAATCTTGACGGACGTAACCGATAGAGAGTTCGATTGCTTCAAAGCCTATAGGTTTATCGAAGATAGAATTGGTCGGACAATTCCAGAACAGTCCGTTAACCGGTTTAATCAAAGCAGCATCTACCTAAGTGTCAAGGATAGATACACTAAATATAACCCATGTAGTCTGTCCTCCGGAGTAAACCCAGAGGTTCCATCACTCCGATAGCCATACCGGAGGACATGCATCCCAGGGAGGTGGAGAAGAATGAAGAAAGACGCGCCAAGGAGGTTATAAACCATGGAATTTAATAATACAGAAGGACTGCGGCCTTCCCAAGAGCACTAACTCGGTTCCAGCTCGGGCATAAATCAGACGACTCTTTCACATTTAGTTTCCAGACTTCAGCCGTCCAACGTTTGCTGCAAATGTGCCGAGCATGTTTCCTGCCGGGCTGTAGTTGCAAGTTGCGAGCTTGCCCTGCGAGCAGTCGGCCATGCCGCAGCCGACTTTCGTCGTCTTCTTCCAAACGACCTGGGTGAAGTGCATGACATCCATGGGAACGTCGTTCTTGCCCCAGTACTGGTTGTACTGATCGATCTCGTTGTACCACATCTCCACGGTCTGCTGGGCAGTCAAGCCGGTACCCATGGCCAAGTTCTCGCCAAGGTTGTTGCTGCATCCTCACGTTAACGAGCTGCACAACAGCGCAATGTTCGCCGGCATATACTAACTTTTGGGAGTGTTCGAAAACACATTTCTGCGAGTGCGCCGTGGCCGTCTGTGCCAGCGACTCGTCCCACTCCAGCGGCGGGGTGTCCACGTGCTTCGCGCGGTATTTGTTGTGCAACTTGACCCACTGGTTGCCACCGCCTCCGGAGGAGGTGCCCGAGCCAGAAGAGCTGGTGTCCGTGTTCGTGCCCGCGTTGTTCCCAGACGACCCGCTTGAGCTGCTGGTCTCCTCGGTCGGGGCAGAAGAGCCGCCGTTGCCCCAGATCATGCTCCAGCCGCCCTGGGGGACAGGCGATGCCGCAGCAGCCGTAGCCAGTACGGCAATCATAAGAGTCGAGAAACGCATGATGTCGAAGGAAGGTGGAATTGTTTGTAAAGAATGGACAGTAACACCGAAGTGTACAACGCGTGATAGCAGAAAGAACGGCTGCCTCAGAGTGCTGATAGCTAGGGAAGGGACTGAAAGAGGGAGGAGGGGTCCCGAACTTAAATGCCAGATGAAATAGAAGATGTTTCAGTACCCAACGGCGCTTAGAAGCCCTTTGACAGGCCGCCTTCCGGATTAGCTGTTTCATAAACATGCCGAGAACTCTAATCTGCCAGTCGTGACCGCCACACACCGCATATACTCGTGACGTTGACTAAAGCTAATTCCGAGAAAGTTGTGGCCGTGTGCAGCTGCGCATCCTGCTGTCGTCCCACCCATATATAACATCTGGCTGCAACTAAACAGATGCAGATGCACCGCTACATGGTAGCTCCACACCGTGTTCTTCCTGTGTTCCAGACGAGAACCAAACGTTGAAAACTTGCACTGGACACTGGCGAGGCAGCGGCAGCGCGGCCACCAAAGTCAAGCCGAGGGCCGACGAGGAGTCCAGTCATCTCTGCAAGCACAGATGAGAGTGGCACGTCACCGACACACAGGTCATGGGCCTGGGCCGAGGGGGCGTTGCGGCAGGTTCGTGCAGAATGGAGCCATGTCAGCAGCCGCCGGCGCGGAGGAGAACACCGCAGTCAACCCACGGCGGTAGCGCTAGGCCTGCCGCGACCGCCTGTTTCGGGTTCGATTTTGACCACGGTTTGGGCTGGGCATGCCTGGATAAGGCGTGGACATGACCGAGCGCCACCCGAAACGGGTGGAGTGATTGGTCGGAGCAAGAAAAAGACTTGGGGGTATTTAACCTTGCTGCGATGATTGTGAACTTTACGTTAAGCTACAATAATCGGCGAACGACAATCCCCTCCTCTGCTGGATTTTGATGTCACAGAACACGGGGTCTCGCGAGTTTCTTTCCTGTCAGCTCAACTACAGAGAGAAAGAGGCGCGAATCGGTACACATGGCGCCTAAAAGGGCGGCTACAGAGGCGTAAAGTGTTGACAGTAGGCGCTTGCTGAGGCGCTTGAGAGACACGAAAGAGGCCCTGCCCCTGACGAATGAAAGTTGAGTTGCTTGTTCTCCCGCATTGACATTCATGAGAACATGTCGTCCACCGCGAAGAACTCGCCGTCAAGTAATTAGCGGAGTGGGCCGCGGCGGGAAGGCGTCCATAATTTCGGGTCTGCCCCACTCGGGAACCCGGGAGTGCCGCATGGCTCAAGCGTGCGGGATGAGAATGGACAGGCTGGAGCTCAAGCTGTAAGACGTTCAAGGCAGGATTTTAGTAGGAGAATAATAGCTGCGTGTTTGATGCGTGAATAGTGAAGGCAGAATTCCCTATAGGAAATAGATGGGCGAGAATGAATTAGACACATACATAGTGAGCATAGGATGAGCAAGAGTGGAAGGATGTCTGAGAGAGCACAATATGCAACCAAAAGGGGTAAGATGATGAGCGGGGCGCAAACACACATGGTCCCAGGACATGCGGGAACATCGGCGGGTTGAAACACGTCGTACCCACGGATCGGAGTCCAGAACCCTCGGGTGCATGCCAGCCTTGAGCGGCCTTGTTCCCAGCAGGACCCTTGGGCGGGGGCTGTGCTGCTCGTCCTTGACGATGCACCTCAAATATCTCCGATTCCATCTCTTCCGCAGCCTTCCGAGCTCGCAGCGACGGCCTGAGAGCAGAGCAACTAGCTGTGCTGCCGGCGGGAAGGCGCTTTCAACATGGGAATGAGCGAACGAGCGGGACGAGGCATCTGTGCGGGGGCGAACGGCGCCTCGCGGGCGGAGCAAGGCTGCCGTGGACCCTGAGCGAGCCTTGTTCGCGGCGAGATGCCCGGTTCGGAGGCACCGGAGGCTGAGGTGGAAGTCGGCGGTGGCGTGGAGCGACGAAGAGGGAGGAGCCGGCACGAAAATTGGCGCAGAAACGGCGCAGCCGGCCGGCATCGGAATCCTCTCCGCCTCAGCCCGCTCGCCTTCCGGTCACGGCCGTTATACGTACGAACGCCTGTCCATCCCTCGACGTTATTCGGACCGCACACATCGTATCACGACAAAAGACGCGTGCTATTCGAGCGGACTAGGGCTGGTCGAACCCGCGTCTGGCTGGCGCAGCTTGCTGTGGAGTGTTGCGATTCGACGGCTTTCATGCCTGGTGAGGCTTCACGTTCCACGCCTTCGTTTTCACATTTTCAAGCAGATGAAGATGCTGATATTTGATCCTGCTCTTCCGTCCCTTGATGTGTGAACCGAGTCCGTTCGCCACGAGCTTGCTATTTACACAACATATATTCAAAAGCGGGGCAATATCAGCCTCTTTCTTACGAAGATTTAAAGCGAAGGTAGCCTCATGGCAAAACCTCATAGCCTTGTTTCATTCCTTCTATCGACTCATGGACTAGGTGCACGAACCATTTCCCGGCGGGCCTTTGTTTAGCTAGTCAATATCAGTCCGTCCGACCAACCCGACCGTCAGATTTCAGGCAGCATTGACACATATCGTCTCGCAGCGGCCCCACCTTATGAAGCAATACCCCACGCTTGAGGTGACTTCTGGCCATGACTTTCGATGTTTTGTAATGGGTCACTAAGTGGTATATCTTGCAAAATCCACTCTACTTTTCAAGCTCCTCCCTTTGGGGGGTTGTTGGAAGGCTTGCGGGCCTGGGCAATGGAGTATTCCGAGAGAGTGTGAGTAGCTTTACTCTCTTGCCTTTCAACGTCCTTTAGCTGCAGCCGAACACGAGGTTCGACAAGACCAAGCGTGCGAGGACTTTGAGCTAATATACCACGGGCAACGAGCAGATCACGTCATTCGAGCGGGAATGATTTGTGAATGGTCAGAATCCGAAGTCTGTCCGGGAAATTCTTCACAAATTATTCTTCGCTACTAGCAATAGTTAACCCAATCAACAAAGCTTAGTAGGTGCAGCCTGGAACTAATACTGGCTGTACTTTGTACAGAAATCTTGTGCGAAACACAGCACGATTCTCGCGCAAAGCTTTCAAGGAATGGTGTAAAGACAACACACTTTGCTTTCCCAAACAGACGGCACGACTTCAGGAAAAATTCCAGGTCGACTCCAGGTATATCCAAGCATTCCATCATGCTGCATCAGCAGCTTACCATCACAGGAAAATGGCCTTGGCGGCTGGTGGTCATCCCCGTTTAGTGCAGGACCACACGGAAGCTGAGCATCTGGTGGTCCTCTTTGAAGGACGGGAAATTGCTTTTATCCTGAAGGGAAGTGTTGATCATTTTCTTCTAATTGAAACTTACTATTTCGATGCTGCTTCCGATAACTCGTCCAGAATACTTCCCACTGAAGAGTTCGTGCTGAAGTAGGACGACGTATTAATTGGTATTTGCGTGAGTCAACAAGAGTCTAGATGAATAGTAAACTATAAAACAATACGTGTGGGGTTCAGTTTTGATTATATAGCATTATGTTCCGCCTGCACGGCGTCTCAATAAAAAGATGTTTGTGTGGATTACTACAATTGTGGAAGCCTCGAATAGAGCCCAGTCGCCGTCGATCATGGCGTTTACGAGAGTGATAGTATCGGTAATGGTATGATTGAGATTGTTGAGAAGTCACTCGTAACGAAAAGCAGGATCGACGCTGGTGAAACTGGAGAAGCTACCAGAGGCATTGCAACGGAATAAAGTCATAAGGGCTTTTCGTAGCAGCTCGCAGGTAGCTATGTCCGAGATTTCGACATCAAGCCACAGATATATGTCAGCGTTGTCATCAGACATTTCTTGACGCAGTAGCTAAGCGCTACACAACCTGTGCCAAACCATGATGCTGCCTGAGCGGGGAATATTGGATCTTTCCAGTGGCCAGACGTAATGACTTGCAGGTTTCTCGGAAGACAGAACACAAAATGGTAGGGACCACTGAGTGGATCAGCAATTGCGCCCGGCTGCTACTAAAAGTAGCCAGGATTCGGTACATAGACGCACCACGTAATGACGTATTATGAATAACAGTAAGTTTCCCTATTAGTGCCGGGTAATATTCAAGTCAGCTCTACTATAAATCATTCAACTACATCTAACACTTTCCAAACCGCTAACAGCACGCGTATGGCAAAGCCTTGCATATCCTCGATATATCTCCACAATTTTCAGAACCCTCTTGTATATCATAAGCAGCTTGCTTTCTACCCGCGCCGGCGTGATGATGTGCCGCGATGCGCGTTGGCAGAATTTTATTTAGCCCCAAGACAGACGAGCAACTACAACCTATATCGTGTTTTTCAAGCTTTCATCAATTGCTCCTAAACGCGACGTGTAATATTATTCTACGAAACAAGTAGAGCCTGTACTGGGGACTAGATCGTGTTATAATAGGAAAATATACTCATCAAAATATCCGGAGTGGATTGGCGAAGACGCTGTCAGCCGATAATGAAAGGTCGCAAGGAAGAGACGTAAAATTATGCCTTGATGCGAATGCTGGCCAGTGCCAGTTGAGATGAACCCCAACGAGAGAACATTCGCTAGCTATTCGATTCACGGCTGGATGAGGGTAAGAGTCCTCTGGTTTTCACCCCCGGGCTATCCGCGGTAATCGGCCTTGCTAAGGTTCTTGCATAGCCCGTAGGAGGCCCGCAAAATTTACGACGGTAATTGGGTCTGATGTGCAGGTGACATTCCAGTTGAGAGGAGGCATAGGTCAGAGTCTGGTAAACTGCAATTTAATTTCTGTGTTGCAATGAAACACTGCGTAGAAGGTACAGCGGTGAAGATTTTGGAAATAACAAACATCAGCGCGAGATGTACAACCTTGGCCGGGAGACATGGATTTGGTGGGGCAACAAGTCGATTGCATATAGTCGCACAGAGTACAACAGATAGGAACGAGCCGGAGTTTCCGTGCGAGCATTGCTCCCTTGCATGAGCCGGACACGAGGCTATCGAGCAGAGGAACATACCACGTTGGGTGCAGCTTTTGTGATAGCTTTCTGCGAGGCATCGGGAGTTATCCTGCAAAGAGACCTTTGGAAAAATTCTCCGAGACATACCGTATTCGTGTGCAGCTTGGTTGGATTGACGAAGTGAGGTTGTGAGTTTCAATACTGGCAAGGCTCACCGCTTCTCTCTGACCGTCTGCCTCGAGCCGCCATGCTCCATTGACATCGTTACACACTGCGTGCATGTGCAAGTATGTCTTACCTTTCGCCAGCTCACCTCACCTGGCGCTGAAGGTAATTGGAAAGTCTACATCATGGCTCTGTTTTCATTACCCCGCCAGGTTACGATGTTACACGACGCGTGCGTGGTGGCATGTGCAGGGGCGTCGGAGCGGTCCAAAGCGGCGACCTGCTTGGCAAGCATTAACGAGATCTCCGCTCCAAAGGATCGTCTTACTTCTCTTGGTTAATGGGTATGGGATAGATGGCTCTACTGCAGGTGCTCCTCTTGCTCGGCCTGAATCCACGGTCCTTCGTACTGTGTGGAGCAGTACTTCCAGCCATCAGCGACGTCACTCAAATTGCATCGCAGCGTTCACGCATACTACAACTCTCAGTACGCTGTCCATCGCGAGCTGGGGTCAAAGCTAATGCGCAACATCCACGGCCGATGGTCCAGTGGCTTCCTCACAAAGGAGTAGCGGAAACGCTTAACACGGGTTGTTTTAGAGGAATCTAGACTCCCACGGTATCTTGTGGTCTCGTCACTAAGCGTATGTGCCTCCTGGTGTAGCTCGGCCGCTCGAAGGAACGATGCTTTGGGGTGTTGTTCTGTCACTCCGGGTATTTGCGGCGTGCGGGGATTCTGATTGGCTGCCGAAATCCTCGTGACCATGGAGTGAAGAAAAACATATTCACGTCGACGTCGCTACTTTGCTCCCATATTCGGCGGATTCAGAAAGGCGTTTCTGAGCTATCGTGTGTCTCCTGATGTGGGCAGATTTTCGAAGCCTTACCTGTTCGTGTCTCCTGGAATCCGCATGACCCACCCCAGGTCTGCGGGGGTCACGGGCGACGATAGCGCCTTAGCAGCCCAGAAACTCGCGCCGATTGCTGGGAAGCTAATTTCGACATCGCCTGCGGCGCTGACTATTGAAATGTCCAGCTGCAGGCATCACTTGATGCGGGCGCATGCAACTGCTCATCTCGGCAGTCTCTTGGACGTGTCGTCGAAGAAACACGTTGGGAGCCCAAGGCTGGAATCCCCGTTCGATGCGCTTTTTTTCCCCGGTGTCGCTCCTTGAGCCTCGGGGCTGTAGTCAGCCTCACACAGGCGGTCTGCCTAGACTCGCTACGTCGCACCATGTACATAGGTACATTGAGGCCGGGCTGTGAGAACGCTGGGCGCAGAAGATTAAGTATCCGAAGGGCAAACACGAACAGCGCTGCTCCACTGTGGGTGGGTTCCGGCTAAATGCAGCTGGCGGCAGGCCTCAGGTGGCGTCGTCAGGAACATATTTGAGGAGCATGCGCGGCCATGACACGAAGTCCACGAGATTGCGGGCTCCTGGGATTCTTTCATTGCTTGGCCGCAAGCGCGTACGCGGCTGGGGCCCGGCCTTCCCACCTCAGTATCTTCAACTCCTATAATTGCCCTCCCGGGCTAGATCCGAAACCTCGGCAGCGTCAGCTCGGCTCCGATTCCCAAACAGATACGCGAATCTCATGACAACTGGACGAGCAGCTAATATCTGGCAGGGAGGCTCTGGATCCTTCTAATAAACGCGGCCGGCGAATCGCGCCATTCCTTGTCACACTTCTCCAAAGGAGCATCGGCCGGCAGTGCCGCCATTCACCCATAGTTGGGCCTCGCAAGGCCTCCCGAGCCGCTGCTGGCACCCCGGTCTATTGGCGCCAAAGCGAAGCGGTGACGTGCTTGGCTCGCGGGCATGAAAAAGGCTGTGGGTGGAGACTTTAGGTCTGGCGAAGTAAGGACAAGGTGCGGCGGTCCAGGCAAGACGTCAAAGATTCAACGGAAAAGCGGATGCGCCAGCTCGCCGGAACCCCTCAGGCACGGCGTGGTTAGGGCAGAATCGGTTGGGGGGGATGCAGAACCAGCGGCGCTGGCATGGTGCATGTATGTACGTACCGGGATGGCGTTCCTGTTCCCTGCTTTGCTCCGGCGTGCGCGAATAATTGCCAACCAGGTTCGCTGACCTCAGATTCCGGTGAGGCACATTGGGATCTGCGGGAGGGCCGGGGCCGGCTCCCAAGAATAGCTCCCGCTGGAGGATGCGGCGGTTTCGAGGTTTTGACTTCGCGCGCAGAAGTCTGCTCTGGCGGGCTTCCGGCGGCGGGCCTCGACAGCAGCGCGCGGGCAGCGCAGACGGACGCGTCGCCGGCGCGGGGGCTGCGGCTGTGGCGCTGCAACGAGCGCCTCGCAGCGTGTCTCCGCAGCTCGGAGTGCACTCGGGCGCCGGCTGTGGCGCCATGGCGTGTGTACCGCAGTGTTTCTCCGCATCTTGGGCGCGCCTCTCCGCAAGCTTGGCAAGTGATCACCCGCGATGGCGCGCCCCGCATGCCGAGCGCGCGGCCCGACGAGCGCGTCAGCTGTTCCCCTGAGCCTGAGTGTGTTGCCTGGTGGACGCAGAGTTGGCGGTGCCTGCGCACGCTTAATTGGCAAACTATAAACAAGAGCTGCAAACAGCGTGCTGGGCGCCTCGGCCGCGAAGTTTAAACCGTTCCGCTCTGCTTGGGGGGCCGGCGGAGTTGTGCCCCAGCACGCGCACGCGCGCCGCGAGCGCGTCCAAGAGCGACGCCACGCCGCCCCAAGAGCCAAGCCGCTGCGCATCGTGCCGTGCAGCGCCGCAGCAAGCCTCCCCTTGGCACCTGCCGGATGAAGTCATGAACATTGCATGAGGGCACGGCGGCAATCGACCGGGTCACGGTGCCAGGTCACAGTCCATCCTTGCCGCGGCGGGATACTTGCGCGGAGTACCATTCGATTGACTTATAAGTCTGCCCGCAATGGCTCCTTTGCACGGCTGTCCGGGCTCTTCGTACGCCGGGAGCACCATTTCCTTCGTCCATTCCCTCTTTTGAGCCCCGTTCAGCAATCGCTTCACCATGCGGGTGGCTACAGCGCTCGCCCTGTCGTTCCTGGCCGCTTCCCCAAGCGCTGCCCAGCCGTACACCAACGGCACCGGTGCTGCCGTCCCGTACCAGCTCCAGACTCCGCCGCTCGACACGCCATGGACCGACCAGGTGGGCACCAGCCCGTGGCCCGAGTATCCGCGTCCGCAGCTGGTCCGCGACAGCTGGAAGAACCTGAACGGCCTGTGGACGTACCAGTCGTCGACCGGCGCCGGCCAGGTCCCCGCGCTGCCGCCCACGCCGCTCGAGCGCGAGATCCTGATCCCGTCGTGCATTGAAAGCGCCATCTCCGGCATCCAGGTGCTGAATGTGAGCAGCATGTGGTTCGCGACCACCTTCACCGTGCCCAGCGAGTGGGCCAACCAGCAGGTGCTGCTCAACTTCGAGGCCGTCGACTACGAGGCCACCGTCTTCATCAACGGCAGGCAGGCTGCCTTCCACCGCGGGGGCTACTGGCGCTTCACCGTGGACGCCACGCAATACGTCAACCGGAATGGTACGAACGAGCTGTAAGTAACAGGCATCATCGGAGATTGCGGTGCAGGGGCGCTGATGCGGGGTATCCCAGCCTCGTCTACGTGTTTGATCCAACAGACGCGCCCGGCTACGAGATCCCCAGGGGAAAGCAGACTCTGACGCCCAGTCACATCTTCTACCGGCCCTGCAGCGGCATCTGGCAGACGGTGTGGCTCGAGCCTGCCCCGGCCGCCCACGTCACCCAATTGGACGTTGCGGCTGGCGCGGACGGCACCGGTACGAGCCCCAGGAACCTCCAGTTTTCGCTTCCAGGTTGCTGACTCTTGACAAGTCAATGTCACGGTGCACAGCTCCGCCAACCAATCGCTGCCGGTCGAGTTCTCCGTGCTGCGCGACGGCAACGTGGTCGCCACCGCCGAAGGCACCTCCGGCTCCGCCTTCGACCTCAGCGTCGACGCCCCCGACCTCTGGTCGCCCGACACGCCGACCCTCTACAACATCTCGGTGAAGCTGGGCGACGATGTCGTCACCAGCTACACCGGCTTCCGCACCATCGAGACCGGCGTCGTCGACGGTGTGAAGCGGCCGCTTCTGAACGGCGAGTTCCTCTTCCAGGTCGGCACGCTCGACCAGGGCTTCTGGCCCGATGGCATCTACCTGGCTCCGACCTTGGAGGCGCTGATCTTCGACCTGAAGGTGCTGAAGGACCTTGGAATGAACATGGTCCGGAAACACGTGAGTCCCGTCGCCCGCAGGCTTGTCGAGCCCGCACTGACCGCGCTTTCAACCGCAGATCAAGGTCGAGCCCGATCTTTTCTACCATGCCTGCGACACGCTGGGCCTCCTCGTGATTCAGGACATGCCCAGCATGCTCCTCGACAGCGGCGAGCCCACCGCAGACCAGCAGGCCGAGTTCGAGCGCCAGTTCGATATTCTCATCAACCAGCACAAGAGCTACACCTGCATCGTCACTTGGGTCATCTACAACGAGGGCTGGGGTCAGATCCGCAGTTATCACCCCGAGTATCAGATCGCCGACAGGATCGATGAACTCGACGGCACCAGGCTGATTGACGCTACGAGTGGATGGCACGACTACGGCGCTGGAGACTTCTCGGTAAGACAAAATGCAATATCTCTGTGTGGCAGGGCCGCTAATTCATCGACAGGACAACCATCACTACGCTACTCCTCAGTGCGGTACTCCATTCTACTCCATTCCATCCTCCCCCTATGATTCCAACCGCATCGGCTTCCAAGGAGAGTTTGGCGGTATTGGGCACAACGTGTCGATTGAGCAGTAGGTCTCCCTCCTTGTCTCTACGACGAGCAGCACACTGACCGTATCGCCCATAGCCTTTGGAACGTCCAAGCAGCCATCGACACGATCAACCAGACGTACGAAATCAGCTTGGACCTGACATCCTACAACTACCGCGCCTCCGTCCTGTTCACCGAGCTCGAGGACCAGGTGCGCATGTTCGCCTGCAGCGGCGCCGTGTGGACCCAGACGTCCGACGTCGAGGGCGAGGTGAACGGCCTCGTCACCTACGACCGACGTATCGAGCGCCCCGACAAGGAGCAGTGGCGGGCCGACATCCAGGCGCTCTACGACGCGGCGGCCGGCCGCGGCGGTGCTGGTGGGAACTCCTCCACGACCGCAGGCACTTCCATCTTCGACAACCCTCCCGGATCGGTCTAATGGCGGTTGGTGTGGTCCGGCTGTGTTGATCTTGGATGGCTGCGCTCTCTCCTTCTCTGCATTTCTGTTTTGCTGCGACTTTCATGCTTTCCGTTGGCCAAAAAACACTGCTCGCGCAGTAGACGATTGATCTCAGACTTTGAGCTGCGTTCTCGGCTGGAGATGCGTCGTAAAGACAAGAAAATAATACGCAGAGGCTGGAATTAATTGAGACTAGATAATAGTATAGCTTTACTCTAGACCAGCCTCAATGCAATGCTTACGCAAGACTTGAATCGATCCACGCGCGGCATGACCTTGCAGTGTACCCGCTTTCCTCGCCTCATCACCTCACTCGCATTGGTTGCGGCATATGAGTAGGTGTAAGTTTGGCGTCGGAGACGCTTTTGGGGATGGTTCTCAGGAATGTGGAACAGCCATGCCGACGCTTTAAATTAATGAGCATGGAACGCGAAGTTAATCGGCGAAATGCATGCGCTAAACATCAGGCAATTCTTTACTCAAACTTTGCGAGACATTTGAGATAGTTCAGGGCCAAGGCCATCGTCATGGTATCAGCGCCGACCGCTCGGGATCAGTACTCAATCTTGATTCTCCATCTGTGACATGGGCACAACAGGGGGTTCAGGACGGAAAACGATGGTAGATTGCGTCGATGGAAGGAAGCGTATACATACCCGAGCCACCGAGATGTCCTGAAGCACTTCTCTGTGTCAATCTCAGGTTTATAGGTACATCTTCGACCCATTAATACATAATAGTATATCGTATCATCCAACGCTAGTGTCACAGCTACGCAGACATCTAGTGTAAAATTCAACTTCGCGGAAATCTAGGCTAAGTACCTAAGCTTTTCAAGCCTGGTATTGGTCGAAAATTTCAAGATCATGAGAAGGACAAGCCAAGTTGTAAAAGTCAATGTTGGAAGTTCCGGGTAGGTGCGGCGTGCGGGGGTTCTGATTGGTTAGCACGATCGCTGGCCAGACTGTCGACGAGCAGGAAGTAGCCGTCAGTGGCGAATACATGACACCTGAAAATTGAGGCATCCAGCTCTTCAGGTTTCAATTGAATTTACATATCTTTGGACGAGATTTGGTTAGGCGATGGTTATCCAGGCAGCAGCCATTCAGGGAGTAGCAAAGTTGAAGGATGCTGTAGGATGGAAAGAGTACCAGGTCCTCGTAGAATGCACTGCCTATGTTGCCCAATCTATGGTGGTACTACTCAGACGACTCCAAAACAAGCACCCAATCTACATGCCCACTTCCAGCTGGAGGTGTAAAAGTCTTTACTGTTTCTGAGCCGCTCTCACATTGCGTGTAGACAAAAGCAGTGTACACCCCTGTCAGAGGGTCATACCAGCTCGCAGAAACATTGCATTCCTTTAGCACTCCAGTTTCGACCGAGAATGCCTCGCCGGTTGGTGTGTAAACCATGATCCATGACCCTTCCGTGTCTCGGGAAGCCGTCACACGCCTGTCATCGGTGGCTTTAACAATATCAGCTTTAAGCTGCCAAAACCAGAGCTGGAAGTAGAATGAAACGGACCAGTATTGCCAACAAGTATGTCTTGAGCCGGGATTCTGTGGAAGTAAGATGGCATTCCACGGTCCGTGATTGCTTTTTTGATGTACTGGATCTGGTCCGAGCCCGGCAAGTGAATATCATCGGCCCAAGACCTTGCGGGTCCGCTTCCGGAGTGGTCGAAAAGCCCGGGAATGTACATCTGCATGACGTTATCTGCGCCGTAAGTGACGCCGGCAGCTCCCGAGAATGCCTTTTTCCATCGTCAGTTTCATGAATAATTCCGACAACCAGGTTCTTACCGCCTGCCAGCTTCCAACACGCACGTCACTCGCGTTCCAGTACGGGTAAGCGCTTTTGCCGTTGTCAAACCTAAGTTCCAATCAGCCGACACCACTCCGCATGAACACATCCCAGGCCCGTACCTCCCCTCATAATGCGCCTCATTATCCAGCACCGGCCGTGTCCAGCCCCCCGCCACCTCCCCAGCCGCATACATCCTTTCCACCGGCTCCCACCCCCTTCGCGCATTCCACCACGGCACCGGCGGGTTCGGCGGGAAGTCCGCGTGGCCGGACTGGCAGGCGTCGAAGGCGAGCCAGTCGCGACCGCCGAAGAAAGCGCTGGCAAGTGCCACCGGCCCGCCGCCGAACCACTGGTTGGTCGGGTGGATGGTCAGCAGCGGCCGCCAGGTGGCGGACGAGACGGCCGCCCGCTCGCCGGCGACGATGCAGCGCGCGAGGCCGTCGTACACCTCGCTCCAGTCTGTGTGCGGGTGGGCGGGTGCCGGGCCGCCGGCTGCGTAGTCGGCTTTGATCGCGGTCTTGTTCGTCCACCAGGGATTGGTGTCGGCGACTAGGAGCTTTGGCAGGTAGGGGTAGCGCTGCCCGATGAAGTGGCCGAATGGCTCGGCGGTGGTGGTGTTTATTACTGAACCGACGTTTGCTTTGCTCCAGTCAGCGACGGAGTGTTTTTGTGCTGAATCTTCCATTTTGGTTTCAAGCTACAAGAAAGAATTTTTATGTAGAGAGAGACGAGAGCCTCAGGAAGTAGTAACTCACTATCGGAGTGTACGTACTTTCCCCATGCTGGGACCAGTGCGATACGGATGCCTCTGCTCCACGCAAGCTCAACAATCGAGTCAATGTACGCCCAGTACGCCTCATTTGGGCGCGTAACATCCTGGTCGATGAAAGTGAGGTCTCCGTTGCGGTTCGGGCTGTCAATTCCAATCTGCGTGAAGCCAACAGCCAGCACCATGTTGAATCCTTTCGCAGCTCGATCTGCAAAGTATGACTCGCACTCGCTGTAGTTCAACCTGTGGAATAGAAGCCAGGCAGTATCGGCCTGCCAGAAGAACGGCCCGCCATCGGACTGTTGGAAGAAATGACCATCGGCAGATGGCGTTATTGCGTACTCATCCGGTACGTTCCAGGTCGCTGCAACGGTGTTGTAGAATACTAAAAGTTGCGCAACTGTAATAAAGAGGGAGGACCGTCTCATGGTGAACTTCTGTCCCTTTGCTATAGGATATGGCCTTCTCTTCAGATTCTGGGTCCGTGGATCACGGCAACGAAGTCCTGAAACGATAAAGGCTCATTCAGAATTCGGTGGATCTTCTGAAGAGTGTCAGTTATAATTGAGAGGACTTCTCCAGACTTTTCCTGGAGTTTCCGAGTTGCATAATGCGGGGCATCGTATCTGCAGCTCTCGCTTTCAGCCGCCGGCGGGAGGATCCGTCCAACCGTTTCATTGGAGGAAGTTCTCATGCCCCTCAGTACGATCAATGAAAACTTTGCCGTTACACTTGCAGCTTCGCATTAGCTTCCGCAACGCTAATTTTTGTGACGTCATGTAAATGTTTGAGTATCTCCAAGCTCGAACGCTTGACGGCATGTTTGTCGAGGTCGGTGTTTTCCACATGCATTTACGACTCCCATCAAACAACATTCTTCACAATCTCCATTCTCATTTGTCGCAGTCAGTATCTCAAACTTGGAATACAACGCGCTTATGGGCTGGGGCTGCACGTCGGATGGAATTTCCATGATTCCTTAGCACCTTGGTGAGCTCCAGAGAACCCTTTCCACTAAACAACTTGACGACTTACTTTACGATGGTCTGGAGAGCGCCTGCATAGAAATTGGTTAATTTCTACAACTCTTGCAGCACAATCACGGCCTCAGCGAAGTTTGATTATATGGCTAAAGATATTTTGGCTTCAATTCCAAGTTCCCTCCACACAGCCCAGAGGGCTTGTGGAATTCAAAGCTAAGTTGCCATCACTATTTCGCGTCAAGCTTCTGATTACCAGCCCCTATTGGCTATGCAGGGTTCCTTCGAAATACAATGAGTGCAGAAGAGGCGCTCCTAATGCGGGATGCAACGGCACTCTTGTGTTGCTGCCAACGAGAGGAATATCACTAATCGACAACCCGCACTCAGGAGAAGGAAAGGAGACAGCGACGTCGGGCAGTGCTCTAGCCCGTCACGGAATAGCCTCGACAGTGGGAGCACGTAACTTGGAACGCCCGAACGGTGGCCCGATCGCGTGGAAGATGGATGAAACGCCGTTATGGATGCCTACCCCAGAGCAGTCTATCCCCGGATTGCCGCCAGTTTTGGGGCGTCGTGTTGCGAAAGCTGACCCCAAGGAGAACCGAACACTACTTATATCTCTCGAACGACCTCTTCCATCCCTTTTGTTTGCACTACATGAAACACAGGCCCTGCGAACATTCTATGTGGTGTTACAATACCTAGCGAGACGTGTCGCATCGAGTCATAAACAATTACGTATACGAGTAGGGGTTAAGCGAACGAATGAGGGCTGAACTTCTGCTCTGGTGTCCGAGTTCGATGAACTCTAAACTACACACTACGTAAGATATGGCTTTTCAACATCGTGGTATCCGTGTCAATTGCGAATTCCGGCCCGGATGGGTTGTTATGAGGCTGCGTGTGCCCGCAGGTTCCGGACTCGGACGGGATTCCATTGGTGGAAACCCGCCGACCTAAACAGTTGGGTGTCACGCTGAAACAAAAATCGAGAAGCCTTACTACTCAGCACTCACAAGCTTCATCTAGCCTTGGTCTTGGCTCGGTAAGACCTTGTCCTTCAATGAGAGCCGCCTCCTTACTTGAGTAATGTTCTCCAAAAGTCATACTTAAACGCCAACAAACTGCCAACTGCACCCATCACCGCTCTTACCACACTCGTTTCATCATGCGCGGATCTTCCATTCTTTTCAGCCTTATTGGCTCCGCAATTGCCCTGACAGATCCTCCTGCCGGAGCGTTGGTCGTAAGCACGACTGATGGAGATTACCCCACCATTCAATCCGCAATCGACGCACTGCCGAACACTACCGATGCCCAGACAATCTTTGTGACATCTGGAACGTACGAGGAGCAGGTATACATCGCGAAGCTCAATGGCCCGCTCAGTATCTACGGCTACTCGGACGATGGAAGCACCTACGAATCGAACAGCGTTACGATCACCTCAGGCCTCAGCCAGGCTTTCAACCTGAGCAATGATCTCACGGCCACTCTGCGTGCCCACTCTCCGAACTTCAATCTGTACAACATCAACGTGGAGAACACGTACGGAGAGGGTAGCCAGGCCGTCGCGGTCTCAGCTCAGGCCACGAACCAAGGATACTACGGCTGCAAGCTTACTGGTTTCCAAGACACGCTCCTTACCAACAAGGGGAAGCACTACTTCGGCAAGACCTACATCGAGGGTAAGAAATTCAAGCATGAAGACGGATTATCCATGCTGATACCTAGCCGCAGGCGCCACCGACTTCATCTTCGGACAAAAGTCCGCCGCGTGGTTCCAGAACTGTGACTTGCGCGTCGTCACCGCAAAGGTTGGCTACGTGACGGCCAGCGGCCGGAACACTACGGACGATGGCTGGTACGTCATCAACGAGGGCAGTTTGACCGCTGCGGAGGGGCACACCGTTACTGCCGGCGCGTATTACCTCGGCCGCCCGTGGCGCAACTTCGCGCGCGTCATTTTCCAGAGCGTCTACATGAGTGAGGTGATCAATCCGGTCGGCTGGAGCATCTGGAACACGGGCGACAACCGGACGGACGAAGTCACTTTTGCTGAATATGACAACACTGGCGCTGGAGTTGGCACCAACGCAACCAGGGCAAGCTTCTCTGAGCAGCTGAACGCCCCGGTCGAGATCGCAGAGGTGTTGGGGTCCAACTACACGCTTTGGGTTGATGCTAAGTTTTTGCCTTCGACGCTGTCGCTTTCGATAAACTTGTAGCTTCCACCTCTGTGTATGTTGTAAATTTTCTTAAATAGATTATCACAATTTTAGAGTAGATGGGCAAGAACCTGGATGGCTAGAGCTTGAATAAAACCTCATCCGGACGGCTTGATTATACTACATAAGTACCTTGAATGTTCATGAACGACATTTACATTCTATGTATACTCTAGGTACACGATTAACCCCCTTTTAATGCCGCTTATTTCATGGCTCGCCGTGTTACTCGTAGTGACTCTAGTAGTAAATGGTATGATGGAAAGTAGATGTCGCTGGCCAATCAGAACCCCCGCACGCCGCATGTGCCCAACGAAATGAGACTCCAGGTGTACGACGACAACACAGTGCGCGCAACTCTTTATCTGAAACCCCACCAAAAGCAGCAATAAGGTCCTTATACCTCTATAAAGAATTGTAATGTGTTCGTCTCGCTCAATGTCGACGCATCGTCCTGGCTGCTTTCCCTTTCGGTAACGAATTCTTCAGACTCTCTGTCACATCCTCCCTGTTCATCGCCAACTTCGAACAGTCCGACAACTCTTGTGGACCCGGTTTGTACTACCAAACCACCCTTGGCATTCTTGATCTTGTCCCTTAGTTCCTTTTCCATATCTCCTTCCGCGCTTTCCGGTCCAAGTTCCCCACGCATGGCGACAACGAGATCGATCAGGGCTCGATAAATCCCCCCTGTGGATTTTGACTGCACCGCACGGCTGTTTCTCCAAGCGTCAATCCAAAGACCATAGAGCAAGGATGCGAACAGCAGGTTGCAGATAGACCACACAAGCGCAAGGTCGTAAGAGAAGCCCCATTGATAGACATTACCTGGCTGGCACATTTCTTTCCCAGCTCGGTATTCGGGACTGTAGCCACCGCCATTGTATTCGAACCAGTTGACGCTGATGTTCAATACAGGGCTGTCTATCTTTAACGTAGTGTTTTCCATCACAATGAATGTGGAAACATCGCTCTGATTGTGTGGATACTCGTCTCCGTTGTAGTAGTTGCGCATGTCTATAGAAGTGATCGTCAGTCCATTGGCTTGTCAACAGATTTATACCAGGGCTCATACAGTTTCCAATATCAACGCTCAGACTTGCAGAAGACCCTGAGACCGCATTTCCAGTATTGCTGGAAGAAACGGTGAGCCACTCGTCCATGTTGGTAACGTGCGTGAGAACCGTGTCTTGTGAAAGAGTATTGTAGAGCGTTTGGTTGCTGCTTGTTCGGTTACATGCCAGCTTGCATTGCTCGACCGAACCTTCAGTTTGATTGGTTGGAATTCTTAATCGATATCCGTCATGGATGACTATGGCGTCTTGAAGCTGGGAAACTGGCACCGCACTTCCGTCGTGGGCGATCATCATGACCTCGAAAATCGGAGTGTACCCAGACATGGCGCTGGTGAGCGTTGGCCACAGTGCGATGTAGATGACAGTCAATAGTATAACGGCCAGTATTCCCTGAACGGTCCGTGGATGTCGTTGCGTCTTGTTCTTCTTTGTCATCTCGTAAAAGATGGCTGATACCATGGAAAACGTGCTCTGCTGAACCCTGGCTGCGAGGAATAGTTCGTATGAAGAAGCATAGCATTCCATTGCACGCAATAGAGCCATTTTGTAGACGGTGAACCCGTAGATCCCAAGGACAATCTGGATCCCCCGTCCGATGATTATGTCCCACAACACGTCAATAAGCTTCACTGTGGCAAAGCTGTATTGCCCGAACGCCAGGTTGACGGAAAAGAGAGTGGAGATAAAAGTTCCATCAGAGACGCACGGCCGATTGTGCGATTCCGTCACGAATCCTCGACAGCCGCTTGTGACGAGATATATGAAAGGTGGTGTGGTGACGAGAACTGCTGAAAGAACTATCACCACATTTGAGAGGGCCGGGACGTATAGAGATTTGCTGATTCGGGGATTTGTGGGGTGCACCGGCAACGAGTTATTGGGGTTGATGTCTTTCAACTCTTTCCTCCGAATTACGGGTGTAGGATGGTAAAATTGCATTGCGCGTTTGAAGCAGTCCTTGCATTGGCTGCTACAATGTGATTGTGAGCAGATTGAATGAATGCTGCAAGGCTGGGCCAGTGAAGGTGGCAGGCGTGCTGCCTGTTCTTCAATCGATGCGTTGGCCCCCAGAGTGGTCTGTGCAATAAGATCGTCCTTTTGTGCACTAATTATAGAATCGTGTCACTGGAAATCTGGGTTCAGCTAAATCAGCTTTGGACTCATAAGTTGCAAGTCAAGGCCGTGTAGGGGTAAGGAATTCTTGGTCGTGGTCTAGAGGTAGCTACGAGTAGCACTGTGCCAGCGTTGCGAAAAGAATAACTTTACCCATTAATCTCTACACGGTCTGTTTTGATCTACATTGTGTTTCCAGATTTGGATGATACCCACACTCGTGTTCGTGACAAGCTGAAAGTTAAAGCTGATGGCTTGTGGAACAGCGTATTGGAACTGCGCCTTGTGACCCGAAAGTAACCGCTTAGCCATTTGTGCACCATCGCCCTAGGTAGCACGCTGTTGGATAGGTATTAGTGTTTGATCTGATTTAGCCCTAGCATATGCTCATCGATATATGGAGAGGCTGTCATATCAGTGCTACAATGGGTATCACTATGACTGAAGACTCGCTCGCAGCGATTAGCAACTTAGCAGTTCGCTATGTTACGGGCCCTATGAGACCTCCTTTAGCTCTACCTTGCTGCAACTCGTGCATTCCAGAGCCGACCAGGTCAATGGGTTTCCGTTGGATGTATGCCGGCCCTCGTCGAAACACGAGTTGCATATCGAAGCGGGGATTTCCAGATGCGTGGTGCCTACCCATAGCTCGAGGAAGTCTGTCCATCTCCAGGTTTGCGGCTACTAAACACAGTGTGGAAAGTAAGTTCTCGTTTAAGGTCGAAGATGTCTTGAATCACTAGTGGTTCACTGTGGCCGAGCCTGTCTTATGTGTGAATTGGCTGTAAGGAGGCTCATGAAATCAGCACCAGGAAGTGACTCGACAATCATCCAATCAGGGTGGAGCGGTTTGTCACCTTTAAATGCGAATGCCCTTCGCAATGGCGTTTCGAATTCGGCACATGCCGATGTACCCGAACAAAGAGAAGCGAGTGCAAAGCAACCAAAAGCCCGCAAGGGGTCCCGCGTCGGCTTTGATTGGCCGCGTTTACGTATAGCGTAAACGGAAATGCGGCTGAATACTCGAACTCGGCTGCAGCTCATACAGCCAAGTCGGAGAGCGCACGCTTCCAGAATGTTTGCCCATCCGAGCGGATCTGATGGTCCGCTCGTTTACCGTCGGATTCGACATGAATCCATGCGAGGATCCTTGAATTAGACAAACAGGCGCCTGCGCAAGTCGTCGCATCGGTAGATGAAACATTTTTAGCGTATCTCCATCGTGCCCAGCCTTTTAGCGTGAGCGGCTTCCCCACCATGAAACGGGCATGCTGTAGTTCTGGGCGATGCCCCTCGATGCGAGGTCCCTGGTGGCTTGAACGCTCCCGAATGCAGATGCGCCCGGATATAACGCAGTGGTGGGGTCCGCCCTCCAGGGGGAATGATGTGGCGGAAAGAGGTACTATATCTCAATGCACTGCAGTCAGTAGAGCTTGGCTGTGTCTCCATTCCCTTCTTTGCCTCTGTCAGACCAGTCACTCTTTTATTCGGATACATTCACCATGATTGGACGCTCTGTTATCGTTGCCTGCCTAGCCTCGCTGGTCGCGGCGCAGAGCAACGTCGTCGGATCAGCAAGCGGCTTTGCTTCCGGCGTGACCGGTGGAGGAGACGCCACTCCTGCGACTCCTGCCGACACCGCTGAGCTGATGGAATGGCTCACGGACGATGAGCCCCGCGTTATTCTACTGGACAAGGAGTATAACTTCATTGGGACTGAGGGAACTACGACTGAGAATGGCTGCCGGCCGGATTCCAACACCTGTGGAGTAAGCCAGACCGTGGAGCTGATGACTCCGGGATTTTAGCTGATGACCTCGCTTAGAGCAGCGGCCAAGACGCCCTCGATGGCCCAAACTGGTGCAGCGACAGCTACCCAGTGGTCGAAGTAACCTACGACGTTGCTGCCACAAACCCCATTGACGTGAAGTCCAACAAGTCTCTCGTCGGTGTTGGAGACAAGGGTGTCATCAGAGGCAAGGGCTTCCGCTTCGTCAACGGCGCTGAGAACATCATCTTCCAAAATGTTGAGATCACGGAGCTCAATCCCCAGTACATCTGGGGTGGCGATGCCCTGCAGTTCTCAGGCTCGGATCTGATTTGGATTGACCACGTGCGCATCTCCCTGGTCGGCAGGCAGATGATCGTCACTGGGTTTGAGAGTGCTGGACGGGTGACTATCTCCAACAGCGAGTTCGACGGCACTACGAGCTGGAGCGCTAGCTGCAACGGCGAGCACTACTGGACTTTCTTGTTCGTTGGCGAGGGCGACCAAATCACATTCGCGAACAACTGGATTCACGACACCAGCGGAAGGTGCCCCAAGGTTGGAGATCAGGCTACCCTGCATACTGTGAATAACTACTTCCAGACCAACAAAGGGTAAGCATGGTAGAATGAGGCCTGCACGGTATGGGCATGCTGACATTGGTGCAGTCACAACTTCGACATCGCCGACGGAGCTCAAATCCTGATCGAAGGCAACGTCTTCGAGGACTGCAAGACCCCCATGCCCGAAGCGTCCACCATTTCCGGCGGTGTCTTCAACGTCCCCTCCAGCAGTGATGCTGCTTCCTGCTCCAGCGCTCTCGGCCGCAGCTGCCAGGTCAACTCCGTCTCCGGCTCCGGTGACTTCACGTCCTTCACCGACACCACCATGCTGAGCGCCATCGGCGGCGCCACCTCCGTGTGGGAGGCCATCAGCGCTGACGAGGTTGCCGCCAGCGTCTCAGCGAACGCCGGTATTGGCAAGCTGAGCACTTCCTCGTCCTCTTCTTCTTCCTCGTCGGCTTCGACCGAGGCGGTCAAGGCTGCCGATGAAGGAGCCGCGACTTCCAGCGCGACGTCCGCGCCCGTGTCTAGCGAGACCCCAGCGCAAACCTCCAGCAAAGCCGCAGTGGAGACCACCTCGTCTGCTTCGACGGGTGCCGCGGTGGCTCGGTGGGGACAGTGTGGCGGTTCGGGCTGGACTGGCTCGACCACCTGTGCGGACGGTGCTACGTGCACTGTGCAGAACGATTGTAAGTTATAAGAACTATCCATACGCGTTTCGGGGTGAATACTTACCATGTTCGGTGTGTAGGGTACAGCCAATGCCTGTAATGTGCAAGAACGTGAAGGAAAAGAGCGCGTATGAGTAGAGAGACCTTTACAAATATACATCCAATGAGAAAAAAATACGTTTTCAAGAGAGAGTGATAATCACTCTTTGGTATCCGATACATTGCTTTTCCTTACTACGTATAGTCCATGAGTTGGTGAGCAGAAGTTATCGATAAAATGTCCAGGAAATGTTTCGCAATCATTTTGCATGTGGCGATTGAGAAAGCCACCGTAATAAACTTGGTTGTCCTGCTATATGTAGCCCTTTACTCTTTCACCGTCGCCTTCAGATCGTGGTTCGAGGTTCCTCCTTCCGAAGGCTGCTGCAAAACTTCCATATGGCAATAATCAGACCCATTCCGACAACGAAGATGACAAAGACGGCTGCAATTTGGAGGAAGGTATCCATGATTGATATCAAAACTAGTGTAGTTTTTAATTAGTAGATTTAAGTTGAACAGGAATGGGATACGTACAAAGAGTCTGTTAGTTTCAAAGCAGCAGTGTGGTGGGAATGTTTTTCAAATATCGGTTCAAAATATTCTTTAATGTCCGCTTCTTAGACCATATCTTTTAAGATAAAAGAGAAGAATGGGGGAAATGAGTGTAGAGTGAGGAAAAGAGAGTCTCAGAAGCTTCTCTGGTGTTTTGCGAGAAGATAGGAATCCTGGCTGGAGGGTAGATCCACCAAGATGGAGCGCTGGATCTTATAATGGGCATTCATGGCTGTAACATTGGAATTATATCCATGTGGGTACAAAAATGGTTGACTGTGGCGTAGCTGGCGTTGGATGACGGGGCGTAAGACGCAGGGCGTAAGACGTAAAGCGTAAAGCGTAAAGAGTATAGCGCAAAGCGGAACGCCCGAGCATACGATTTCCTATGAGAACCAACCAAAGCATGCTCACCGAATCATCTGTCCAGCTTGTCGGTGTTTAACATGCAACTATATAGCCTTTATGCCTTATCCTACGACAAGCGTTTTTCTCTCAACCACATTGCACAGAGCTCCGCTCCTTCAGGAGTTCAGGACGCAAAATTGGCGGCCTCCACGTCTTTGCGCAACACGACTTCTGAGCTGGCGGGACATTAAAATATAGATTCATACACAGGTTTCACGGGTATCATAGCTCAACCAAGGCGCTTGCTTCTCCGACGAGGATGACTTCAGCTTCATCGGTCAATTTACTGTATTACTTGAACTGGAGTCTATCATTCATGGTGGAATCCATCCCGTCTTCTCCATCGGCCAACGAATCCACTGTTTTGTACCAATTGACAAGGCATTGTAGATGCCAAACATTAGATGATGAGTCCAGCCGTCCAGTACCCACCATGGCGAGAGCTTGTCGAGGAGCACGACGAAGTATGCAAAGATGACCAAAGCCACTGGGTCCCGCTGCTGAATGCAGGGAAAGAACTCTTTCGAGATGCTGAGCATCCACACGAAGATACTGAAATCGCCATCGTCCTCACTATTGTACAGGGCGGAGTACATACGAGACAGGTTATCAATGGCGGCTTTGTATGTGTCGTACTTGGGGTGAGCGGTGCCAAGCGCATCCTTACAAAGCTTGCGCAGATCAGCAATTGGATCAGGATCAACAGGGTCGTCCGGGGTGAAGAATTTGCGGGTCTTTTGCGTGCTGATTTCGAACAACTGCGCAAGGGGCCCACTCCGCAGCGCGTCCAGGCCGAACATGAGAAACGAAAGGTGCCCTTTGCAATATATAAGCCACTCAGAGGACTCTCGGCCTGGCTCTTCGAAGTACAAAAAATCGCCAGGAGCTGGACCCTTGGCAAGCTTGTAGATGCAGGACAGCATGGAGAAAATGTAGAATGCGTGGTAGCTCTCGTTTCCGACTTGAGGGATTTGGGAGGTGGTCATGGAGAAGCCTTGGTTCCAGTGGGTCTCGGCTTCAGACCTGTAGAATTGGTCTCGGGCGCGCCTGAAGCGAGCAAGGTGCATGGCGGATATTGCGAGAGTGCCATGCAGAACAAAGGGGTAAGAGAAGCCGATCTCGGGCACGGTGACGCGCCAGAACACATGGACGTGGTCCATTGTCGACATGGAGTTTGCAACGGACGGTGCGGTTGAATTTCCCCAAGCGTGCAGGAGCTCCAGATCGGTGAGATTCAGGCTTCTCGAGTTGGAGCTGCTATTTTGGGCTGGGGCAGGTGTCGTATGCAGCGATTCTGATGCACCAGAGGAAGTGGGCTCCGCCCAAGATGATGACGGGGACAGATGGCGGAGCGGCGTTTCAGCCGACTTGGTGGTATACTCGCATGTGATAGTCCGCTTTACGCAGTTAGTGCATGCAGGCTTCTTCTCATCACACTTGGTCCGGATTAGCCAGGTCTCGTAAATGGCCTTTTTGGCAAGGACAGCCATCTCGCAGTACCGGATCCTACCTTGATTCTTCGCCTCCTGCAGAAGGAGCATCCCATGCGCGACTTGCGGTGGGTCCTCCGCGAGGCCTTCCCGCTCTCTGCATCTGCGGAAGGCATGTTTGTTTGTTTTGAGGTCAATTCAGTGCAGAACGCGGGCCATGCATGTGTGAGGGGCCATCGATGTGCTGGACGGCATTGTCCAGAAGGCGGCGGCGGTGGAGTTGTGAAGGATTCGGGAAGGGGCGACGCGACGCGTCCAGCTCTCGCGCTCAGCAGGCCGATGCGTGAGTCATGTGACTGGCATAGCTGATGAACTCATCCGTCTCTAGCCACAGCGACAGGACAAGTCTTAGCGGAACATGTCGACGGCTGAGAAAGACGGTGCCGTGTGGTCTCGCCGGGTTTCCAGATGGCGGCGGAACGCGGACAATCATCGTCGCCGGCGAGCACGTGCGCCGGTCGCAAGTCGCGCTGTTCCCGCCTCCTCACCTTCACCTTGGCCTCTCCACCTCACTCCATCCACAACACCCTTCCCATCGCCCGCCCATTCGTCACATCATCCCCGCTCGCCGTTGTGTCTTGTTGCTCCTGTCGCTATCGTCCTGCCCACACCTGCAGACGCCCAGCGCGTCTTGCACTCCCGTTCCTCCCTCCGTCCTGCGCCACCGCGTCCGCATCGCCATCATCGTCGCATCACTACTGCAGCGGTACTTCTCCCCGGCTCCACATCGTCGCATCAGGAGGAACGGGCGATCACTCGGCTCTCCCGCCACAGCACCACGCCTCTCCATAGGCGCCGCTTTCCGCGTCGCTGTGCCTGTCTGCCGGACCGCCCGCACCGACGCGCCCGATTGTTGCAAGCAGGCCAGCTTCCAGCTTCTACCCACGCGAACGCCCGGCATTGCCCGTGCCTTCGCTGGAAGAACTGGGGTCTGTAGGCACCCTTCCCGTTCACGGGTTGGATGACCGTTTGCAAGTCCGACGCGTCGCGAGAGGCGGTCCCGCTGGACGGCGTGGAGTGCGTTGTGCTGCGGGCACCGGGGGCTCGGCTTTTGCTCTGGGAAGATTGGGGACAGTTGGATCAGTGCGGGGCGTTGTCCTTTCGCGCTCTCTGGGCTCAGCGGGCTAACGCACGGTGGTGGACGGGTATATACAGATTTAATGACATTGATTTTCTTCGCCCATGGCCTCCGCTGACGAGAAGTCGGCCATTCAAAATGCCCCCATCAGAGTCGAGTGGAAGTGCAGTGCCGATGGTGAAGTGAAGCGCCTGGGCGATGGCGACCGCGCGACGTTGGACTTCGGCCTCTACCACTCGCGTCGTGAGGCCTACTTCAAGCTGCGCGTGCCTGTTGCCTTGAAGGGCCGTGGCAAGAAGACAAACTTCTACCTCTTCATCCACCCCGAACGATTCCATAGCCTTAATGTGGACGACCGTCCGGAAGCCGTCTCACCACCGATCCGCGCATCATTCGTGCGGACGGGCGAATGCACGACACCAGAAGCTCTCATCGCACTCCACATCTCGCTCACCGAGCCCAGCATCCTCGTCGGCCCTCCGCCCAACCCGCCACTCGAACCCAAATCCAAGAAATCCAGCGCCACGCTCGAGCAGCTCCAGTCCCTCGCCCAAGCCACCCACGCAACCATCTACCTCCCCAGCCACGCCAACACCACCGCCCCCCTCGCCTCCGCAAGCACCCTCATCTCCTCCGGCCGCCTACAATCCAGCCAAGACGAATACCTCCTCGAACGCCTCTACTCGGGCAAAGGCGGCTTACCCATCGCCCCGAGCTCCACGCCCCCTCCCGACGCCAGCCCGCCCTCCTACGACGAGCTCGGCCCCACGCCGCCCCCGCCGTCGCGCCGCCGCAGGCACACCTCCCGTACGTCCTCCCCCACCGCTGCCCCTCCCCCACTGACACACCGCCAGCGCCGTCGCCGGGCCCCGCAAAGAAGCCCCGCCCCGACGCGCTCGGCCGAGCGCAGCCTGCTGGCAAAGCCGCGCCGCCGGACGCCGGCCCTGCCGCCTGGAAGCGCGCGCTCGAAACGCAGCTCGAGGCGCTGGCCGCCGAGGTCGCGGCGCTGCGGGAGGGCGAGTCGGCGCGGGCGGACGCCGCGGACGAGCGGCTGTGTCGGGTTGAGGAGGAGGTGGGGCGGCTGCGCGGGCAGGTGCGGGGGCTGGAGGAGGCGGTTCGGGGGGCGGATGGGTGCGGGGAGGACGAGCTGGAGCGGCGGCTGGAGCGGCGGTTGGAGGAGCGGTTTGGGGAGGCGTGGGGGAGGGCGAGCAAGGAGCTGGAAGGGCGGTTGGAGGCGCGGTTTGAGGAATGGCTGGACGAGCGGCTGGGCGTGGCGATGCAGGACGCGGTTGATGAGGCGGATGTGCGGATTGAAGAGAGGGCGTTGGAGATTAAGGATGAGATGCAGACTTTTGTGCGGGACGAGCTGCAGGTTGTGAAGGAGGAGCTGATCGATGGCTTTGAGTTGGGCAGAGCGGTGTTTAGGGTGGATTTTGAGCGGTGACGTGGGGCGAAGATATATCTTCATTTTCGTCGGCCGTCTAGACGTCATGTTTGGCGGCCTGCTCAGGGTCGACTCGACATTGATCCAGCTTTTGCCAGAGCACTGATCGTGGTGGTAGCCGCATCCAGAGCGACACAGGAAGCGTCCAGAGCCGACTTAGCACCACTCCGAAGGTGATGGTCATGATTCGGAACCATTCACCGAATTTGGAGTCGTATCTTCGTGGTGTCAACACCCACGGCGGCTCATCTGTTGAGTATCTAGTAGAGCTCTCATTCACTTCTGGACTTCTTCAAAACAATATGTTGCCCAAGAATTCAATGGAACCATTCGGCCTTCGGTTAACGGACTATCAACCGCCGAATGTACATCATCTGCCTTTACACTTCTGTCGAATCCACTGGAATGGCAAATCATGCTCTTATTCCTACGTTGAATCCACTGGGATCTTTTCATCCAGCAGTGGCGCTATTTCAGCCCAAACATGAATATAGAGACGTTGGTCGACTCTTTTGTCTCGCAAAACTTATCTTTCATCACTCACGTTGTGGATGACAAATCGCTTCCCGGTTCAAATCCGAGCTTCAACGACACTTGGGTCGAGGATAGATGTCAGCACTGGCAGCCTCGGCAGAGTGCCCTGCAGGGTTTCAGTCAGCTGGAGCTTGCATGGCTGCCTTTTCACGTCGCCTGTTCACAACAGGCCGTGTTTTTGTAGAGCAGTCTACGCTAGTCCACCGTTGGAATCCGCGGAGACGGGTGCTACCAGGGCCCTTCGTGTCGAATAATTGACGAGACCGGATTCGCCAACAGCTCCTTGCAATTGCATGCACCCCTCTGCTTATGCAGCAATGGCCCCCACCGCCGAGCAAGCTATGACAGGGGTGTAGCTCTGTTCCCTCGATTTATTGTCTTCCTAGCAGGGAAGCTTTCAATATCACTGTGGGGTTTCTTCCTACCTGGGTCCATCTTGTCAGCGTCGCGTGTGTCCGACATCTTATCGCCACAACCACAGGTTTCTGCACCAGCGTCACGATGGTGTTGGCTTCGGTTGCCTCATTTGCAGGCATTGCCATTGTCTCTGCTCTTTCCCTCCGCATCTTCTACAATCTTTGCCTGCATCCATTGGCCAAGTTCCATGGCCCTTGGTACGCAGCATCATTCTCTCTGTGTCCAGTTATCATCTCAGTGTTGCGCCTTAAGCCACAGTAGATGCTCTCCTTGACCAAGAAATTCGGGAGTGAGTTTGCGCCTTGGATTATTTTGTCCCCGTGCTACTTTTTCTGACTGTACCTTCCACGTGAAGCCGATGCACCAACCCGTATTGCGCCGTCCCTGATACTCTTCCCACAGCCTTCCGCTATCAAGGACATCTACTGGGATCCGGAATGTAACACAAAAGCCCCCCTCTATGGGACTGGAGCTTTGGGTCCGCCCCACCTGTTCACCACTCTCGATGGAAATGCCCACAAGTCGTTGAGAAAGGCACTCGGTGGGCTCTAGGTAAGCAACATGGATTCTCAACAGCCGTGGTAGTTCACTGAGTATGAACTCTCTAGTGGGGCATTGGGTCACTGAAAAACAACTGGGAGCCTCAAATCGATGAAATAGTTGCATTCTTTGTATAGAAGATGACCGAGGACGCCAAAAACAATCAGCCAGTGATCTTGTTCGACAAAGTAGCGTAAGAGACACCAACTTGCACTCTGCCCCCCCCCCCCCAACAGGATCCACTAACGTGGGGCAGCGAATTCGCCGCCGACATCATGACGATGCTCTCCTTCACCGAACCCCGGGGCTTCATCCACAACAGCGCGATCCGCGGCTGTACGCGCTGGATCCGGAGGCGTGGCGGCCGGAGAGGTGGGTGGAGAGGGAGGGAGGTGGAGATGGAGGCGGGGAGCTTTGTGTTTGGGGAGGGAGGTGGCCGGGTTGGAGATGTGGAAGGTGGTGCCTGAGGTGAGTGGTCTGCGGTTGCTGTTGGGTGGGTGGGGACCAACGGTGCACGCATAGATTATAAGACGGTTTGATATGGAGCTGAAGCGGGAGGGGAGGTATGTTGTTGCAGGGGGTGTGGCGTAAAACCAGGGCTTTGAGGTGCAGATGCGGGTGCAGGACGGGAAGATTTAGGTGAGTGGTCACTTCCGTCTGGGTGATAACACTACAGTCAAGGACTCGGATCAGCCATGGCTTCGTTTCCTAGGGCATTGGAAACAATGTGACGGGGTGTGCCTGGGTTGAGTTGAACATCATCTGGGCTCAATTCGAACCCGGCATTGGCTGGGCGACGTGAATTTGGGAATACACACTGAGATGCTTACAAATGTCATCTAACCACTCTTGAAGTAATCCTGTCATTGTATTCGCCTCTGGCAGGACGAAAAATTGAAGAATGAGTGGTTCTCCTCGTCATGCACGGATGCGAGATTGAGACTGCGGCTGCGCAGTGCCGCCATCCCTGCGAGGCCGTGCCATTTCTTGCCTCTTTTGTGCTCAGACATGCCTCCAATCCTTCGCCCCCCGTCATTGGGTCGATCAGGTACCAAATGCGCCGCAGGTTACCAGATCTTCGGTCTGACGTCCCGTTCCGGCGCCGTTCGTGTATTGGTGCAATAGGAACGTTACGGATACCAACCCGTCAGTCTGGTTTAGGGACTTCGATCCCACACGGCTTGGTATTGCAACACGTGAGTACCTCCCAGGGTGGTTAATCACTCATCCGGAAGGGATTTCACGTCTTTCCATTGCACATCAGTGTTCCAATAAATGCTTCAGCTGCATAAGCAGGTATGCACATGTTGCAATACTTTATGAATCTACCTCATACGAGAGTACTGTGTCACTTGGACTGCAGAAATGAAGCGGCTGAGCCTATCCCAGGACACCTTCTTTGCATAAACCCCCGGCTCAGCTCGTGATGCAGTAAGCATGATTCAAGGTACCTTTGCACCCCTCTAGCCTGCCATAATCAAGGCCTACTGAAGGAGGGTGTGGCAGGGGCTCTCTTCTGGCCACCTCGTCCTCGGAGCAACTACCCTAAATCCCCTCGTCCCCGACCTTCCGTTGCAATCCATTCGAAGGAAACACATCAAGCCTTTTCAGAGTGCTCAAGGATGGATATTCCCAAGGTGCTTCCCGCAAATGCCAATGACGACCGGAAGGTAAAGCAGATAGCCAGTGGGACCCGGCGCACGCTAACCTCCACTTTGCAGGCCGCCATAAGAGCTTTTACAATAGCATGCATCATCATAGTCTTCGTGGTGCTTCTTTTCAGAACTGTGGGCCGGTATTGCCTGAAACTGAAGTACGGATATGAAAATTCGATCCCCGTCAGCTTCACACACTTCTTGGGGATGGACGATTGTACGTAAACCACCAACTAACTCACGACCAGAAAGCTGATGATTTCCAGTATTCAACTTACTTGCTGTGGTGAGCTCCATGAATCACCGCGGTCCATCTTCCAAGCTAACGTACATCAAGCTTACCTTTTGGGGCCTCACAGCGGCCGTTTTAATTGGTCAGTTCGCAACAACATCTGCTTCGTCGAACGACACCTTATTAACTCCCCTCCCAGCAACCGACCGAGGCATGGGATCACACATCGCCGTCGTCCTCCACAACCGCGGCCCCGCCAGTCTAGACCAGTACAACCTCGTACAGGCCCACCACCCCTCCCAAGCGCCTCGACTAACCCACGCCCAGCAGGCCATCTACATCAGCGCGCTCTTCTACCACGCCACCCTCGGGCTGACCAAACTCTCCATCCTCTCCCTCTACCGCCGCATCCTCGCCGGCACGCCCCACCGCACGCTCCCGCGCCTGACCCGCGCCGCCACCGCGCTCGTCGCGCTCACCACCAGCGCCAACGTCTGCACCGCCGCCTTCCAGTGCGCGCCCGTCGCAGCCGCGTTCACACACCCCGACCACCACCACCACCGGAAAAGCCACTGCATCAACCGCCCCACCTTCTACCTCGCCACCGCCGCCACCTCCATCGCCACCGACGCCGCCGTCTACGCCCTCGCCATCGCCATCATCCGCCCGCTCCGCGCCGACCCGCGGCGCAAGCGGCGCGCGCTGGCCACGCTGCTGGTCGGGCTGCTGTGAGCGCTCCCCCCGTCGCCCCGTCGTTTGGGACAGAGAACTGACGATCTCCCCAGCGCCGTCGTCGTCTCCTGCGTGCGGCTGGCGCTGCTGCCGGCGCAGATGGCTGCTGCCGCGGGGGCGGACGCGACGTTCGCGGCGGCGGGGCCGGTGGCGTGGGGGGTGGGGGAGGCGGCGGCGGGGATCGTGGCGGCGGGGGTGCCGGCGGGGTGCGCGGTGCGGTATCTGTGGGCGGGGGGGAGGGGGAGGGGGAGGGGGTGCGAGGCGGCGGTGGGCGGCGGCGGAGCGGTTCAGGGGGAGGCGGACGTGGAGCGGGAGGCGGGGGGGTTGAAGGAGGGCGGGAGCGAGGAGCGGTTGGTGGTGGAGGGGCGGGGGCGGGGGCGGGGGAGGGGGAGGGGGTATCAGTAGGTCTGCGAGGGGGGTGGATGTGGCGTGGTATTGATGTAGAGCTGCGAGACTAGTGGTACACGGTAGATGTTTTATGTATCAGGGACAATCGACAGCCTGTCCCTCAGTTGTAGACCGAGACGAACCCCCGGCCGCTCCCAACGGCAACGACCCTCGACTGGATCTCCAACGGACTGCCCTCGAAGACCACAAAGTCGTCTGCGTTCTTCAGCCCGAGCAGCTTGTACACGTTCGTGCTGATCAGGCTCAATGCGTCGCTCTCGCCGAGCCTTCCCTCGGCGTTCGCGTACGCGGTGGCGGCCGAGAGGGCCAAAACTCTTGCCTGCCAACTCTCCGTTATCCCAATTGCAGTGGTGACACCGGCGTCGAGAAGAGCATTGATGGTGGTGCCGTTCGTCAGCGGCGCGCCGGTCAAAGAGCGCCTCTGGTCCCACGACTGCGCGTACTGGAGAAGAGGCGCAAGGACGACGCCGACGCCCGCCGCGGCGAGCTCCTTGGCTACAAGGTGGGACTCCGCCCCGCCGACGATGGCCAGACGGATGTCTGCATTGACAGCTTCCTCGACCTCGGCTTTGACGCGGAGGATTGAGGCAATGGTGTCTGCGCTGTCGACTGTGATGACGAGGGGAAGCTCTCCCGCCACGACCCGGCTCAGGTACGCTTGCTCGGAGTACTTTGACGCGGCCGTAGTCTCGTTGAACTCGGCAGCGTTGAGGAGGCTGCTTCGAAGAGCCCCGATGGCGCTGGAGATGGAAGGAGTATTCCCCTGCTTCGCGGCGGTCGTGAGCGTGTAGTGCACCGACACCTCGTCCGACCATACCGCGCCCTCCTGCAGCGGGTGCGAGGCGCTGGTGAGGAAGCCCGCGCTGACGCCACGGGCACCTCCGCCGGAAAAGACGGGGGCGCTGATGGCCCTGGTGACGCCGTGCCTGTAGGCGGCTGCCAGCTGCTTGTTATCCAGCACAAGCCCGTCAACCGCCCGGCTGAAGACGTCATTGCCGTGCCTGCCGTCTACCGTGTCGGCCTCGGCGCTGATCTCGCTGAGTCCGAGGACGGAGCCAAGGATGGTGAATGACGGGGACAGATACCCGTTCTGCAGCTTGACTGTCCTGACCTTCTTCGCCGCGGCAGCCTGCAGCTCCGCATCACAGGCTCCCACGCAGGCCACTTTACCGTTGGTGATGACAACATTCGTCGACTCTCCCGCTCCCTCGACAGCTTGTTCGAAGCCGGGAAGCAGACTTCTCCGCACGCCAGTGAAAACAACATTCTCATCCTCAGTCACATCCAGGTCCTCAGTCGACCTGGTGAGCGGCTTGCTGGAGTCAATCGGGTCGGACCTTGACTTGTTCAGAAGATACGGATCCTCATACTGGGCGGTCCCGTCAATCCACACCTGGACGGGCGTGGCCCCCACGCTCAGGGGATCGCTGTCCCAGACGACGACGTCGGCATCGAATCCAGCCTTGACCTTGCCGATGCGCTCCCCCAGCCCGAGCAGCTCGGCCGGCGCGGTCGTCACGCCGGCCAGGGCGGCGTGGTAGGGCAGCCCGTAGCGGAAGGCCTTGGCGGCTTCGAACACCACGTGCTGCGCGTTGAGCACCGGGTTGTCCGACACGTAGACGGGCGTGATGCCGTTCTCGTACAGGATCTTGCCGGCCTGCTCGGAGCCGCGGTACGCCTCGGCCTTGTAGAGCATGTTCTCGGCGAACAGCGCTGCGGCGGGCGCGCGGCCGCCCCACGCGCGTTTGAGGAGCTGTCTGGGTCAGCTCGGCTCCTATGTCAGTGCTTGCAGGGCGGTACGTACCTCCGGGACGATGTACGTCTCGTGGGCGTGGTGGAAGGCGCGGATGGGGAACTGGAACTCGTTGGTGTGGTCGATGAAGGCCTCGAGGTCCGGCACGGTGTAGCAGTGCGTGTTGACGTGCACCTGGCCGCGCAGCACCGCGCCCAGCGTCTCCCACCGTAGGTCCTGCGGGAGATACGCGTCCATCGCCTCGACGCCCCCGGCCGCCGCGGCGGCGCACCAGTCGTCCTGCTGCTTCACCAGGCGGCTGGCTTGCTCGAAGGCGTGGCGGAACTCCCACGACTCGCCCAGGCGGCTGGTGGGGCCGTGCTCGCCGGTCTTGCCGTACACCCTCTTCGCGTTCTCGCCGCAGGCCATCTTGATGTAGCGCCAGCTGCGGCCGGGGTCGGCCAGCATGTCCTCGGCGCTGACCTCCAGGCGGCCGTCGGGGCGGCCGACGGCGTGCTTGACGACGAAGGCCTCGCCGCCGATGTTGTTGCCCGAGCCGGGCAGCACGAGGCTGGTGGTCACGCCGCCGCTCTTGATGACCTGGATCTGCGGGTCCAGCGGGTCCAGCCCGTCGAGCGACCGCACGAACGGCGTGATGTCCGCCGACAGCTCGTTCGTGTCGTCCCAGCCCCGCAGCTCCGGCAGCTCGTCCACGCCCGCGTGGCTGTGCATGTCGACGATGCCCGCCGTCAGCTGCCGCCCGCCCGCCTCGTACACCACCACGTCGTCCGCCAGCGCGTCCGCCCGGATGGACGCCCCGACCGTCTTGATCAGGCCGTGCGAGAGGAGCACGTCCGCCTGCACCCAGCCGTAGCCTTTGCCGGCGCGGGCGTCGGCCGCGGAGGTGCCGGGGACGGGCTCGCCGGTCCAGACGGTGGCGTTTTTGATCAGAGTGGGCGGGTGGCCGTCGATGTAGCGGGCATTGCGGTCTCGGTGGCCGCTGGGGTCCTGGGGGGTGCGCTGCAGCTTCGCGCACGTGGCCAGGTCTTGCTGGAGCCGCTCCAGCGACAGTGTTGATGGTTTTCCGGACTTGGAGTGGGAGCCGTTGCGCAGCTGGAGCCATTGGGCATAAGCCATGAACACCAGGCAAGCGACTGCGATGGCTTTGAGGCCGCGTGACTTGCGCAAACGCCGCCGTGGCTGCGGTGGGCGGCCATTGGCCACTGCGCTGTAGCTGGGTAGCCCGTCCTTCTCCATCTTCACGGGTTGGGGGTTGGAGATGGAGAGGAGATGGATGGGATGGAAGCCGGGGAGATAAATAAAGCTGAGGCTGGGACGAACGTGAAGGCAGGACCAAATGATGTGATGATAAGAAGTGGGATGCAGATTAGATAAGCAACACACCATTCGGGAAGGCTATGGCGTGGCTGACTCAATTCTGACTAACCCCGGCCTTCGCATTCGTCTCCATCTCAGCATGCGTTCTCGTGCCTTCAACGCTCTGCCCGTGTGGGAATACTGTTTCTGGTCGAAGACCCAAATAAAGAGTTGAACAGCCCCTTAGCCGCTACCCCGTCCGCTTCGCATCTGAACTCCTCACCCTGTACCTCCCCAGCCAGTGCGGCTTGACGAACAGCACCCACAAGCGGAAGACCAAGAACAAAGCCATCGGCACGGCTTGCTGAGCAATGACCTTCTCAGCATCTATTCTTTCATCACTCCGCGCCATAAACATGACAGTTGGAACCCACATGGCCTCCACAGCGGCCAACAATATGTACACCAACCGGCGGCTCTCAACAGCACCGAGCCGGTTCGGGATGGCGAGCAGCATCGGAACCGTCAGGGCCAGCATGGAGATTCCATACCAATACACAAGCATGACAGTCTCAACGGACGGCGTTGATGCTCCTGCCGGCTCAGGCAGATACAGCTCTTGCGGAGTCGAGTGCGGGCGGGAAATCGCCGGGTAGGCGATGAACAGGTTGAGAACGGATTCCAGAACCAGTTCGACGCGAACAATTGTGCCTGGGGACGATGGGTCGATCTCTACGACCGCATATGGGTCGACGGAGGTGGTGGTCTTCGTAGTACCCTTTTTCGACATTGCTGGACCGGTCTTTGGTGAAGTCGTTTGAGGAGAAATGCCGAACTGCAAAAGTGCCATTCCACCACCGCGCTATAAGCTAGCTTTCAACAACATTCGAGTTTCTCGGCAATCGGCCTCCGGATCACTCGCCATCCGCTTACTTCATGCGACGGATTGAATGAGAGTAACTCGTCCTGGTAAGATGTAATGCTTGATTTGTAATGCGACCATGCGGATGTTCTGGATTGGGTGAGCAATGGAAGGCTGAGTTGGATTTCAAGAGGGGGGCCACCCCGTTTAACGAGTTTTTCTCAGCTTTCGCCGGATCCCGCACCAGCCGAGCGTCCGGCTATTTGTAGCTGCTTTTGCTTATATGACTGGAGCAATTCCATGCATGGGGACTAGATAGACATACTGTGGTAAGTGCTTCGGAAAAAAACCCACCACGTTTAGTCACGTGTTTCCATCATATATCCACAATTCTCATGCGGTACTACACAGTTACGAGCCTATCAAACGACTCAGTCTGAAACATGCATTATCGTAATCCTTCTTCAACGGAGCTCGGCCTCTTGTTTTCTGAAGAGGCGGACGGACACCGGGACATCGGTGCAAGAGTTCCCGGAGACTGTTAATCGAGCTTCCTACATCTGTGACGAGGGAAAGGGGAACTGAATTTCTATAAGAACATCTGCCACAGAGGCTTGCGGTGCAACAGCAACAAGCTGATCGTCTCTCACCTCCTCAAAAATCGAACATTACGGCTCAGAAAGCCACTTACACCAAACCGCCATGGACCATTCTTCGAAGCTCCATGGTTTTGGTCCGACCATTGAAATATCCCTCACGAAAGACATTTCACTAACATTGAAGCTTTAGCAAATCCAACTGCGCTTCTTAGTGCTAGCGTCGCTGCGGTATGCCCGAGCATGATATTTGATCCCTCAGCACTTTCTGATGTCCGGAACTATAGGTGCTACTAGCAGTTGTGGGTAACGCAATCTACAACATATACTTGCACCCTCTTAGCAAGCGTGAGTATCCCTTCAAGCTGTACGATAAGCTACCCACTCACATTGTTCACAGTCCCGGGATCAAAGCTCGTCGCAGCCAATAACTTCACATACTGGTACTTCAGTCTCCGGGGGGATATTGTTGGCTGGAGTCAGCGTCAACACGAAAAGTACGGCGAGGTTGTCCGTCTCGGATCCAATAAAGTCAGCTACATAGACCCCCAAGCCTGGAAGGACATATTTGGTCATCGCGTGCGCGGAAAGCTGGAAAACTCCAAGGACCCCGCGCTCTACGTCCCCTGGGAAAACGGGCAATACAACATCCTCACCACACATGACACCGAGGAACACGGACGTTTCCGGAAAATCTTCTCCAACGCCTTTAGCGACAAGTCTCTCAGGCTTCAGGAGCCCCTGATCCGGAAATACGTCGACGAACTCATTGTCAACCTCAAGCGCGCAGCACGAGATTCAAGCAACGTCCAGGACCTCGTCAAGTGGTACAACTGCGCCACCTTCGACATAATCGCCGACCTCGTCTTCGGAGAGCCGCTCGGCCTCCTGGACAACTCCGAGCTCTCCCCATGGGTGCACGCGATCTTCGGCAACATGAAGACCGGCGCCATCCTCGCCGCCACGGTCGAGTACCCGCTCGTCGCAGCACTCATCCGCTTCCTGACGCCGAAGAGCCTGATCGAGCAGCAAGCCCTCCACCGCAAGTACACGAGCGACCGCGTCGACAAGAAGCTCCGCAGCGCCTCCACCCGCCCAGACATCTGGAACCTCGCGCTCCAGAACTCGCGCGGCAAGCTGACGCTCCCCGAGCAGTACGCCAACGCCGACGTGCTGATGGTCGGCGGCTCCGAGACGACGGCCACGCTGCTGAGCGGGCTGACGTACCTGTTCCTGCGGCACCCGGACAAGATGAAGAAGGCCGTGGAGGAGGTGCGCGCGCTCCCGGCCGACCAGCTGACCTTCCAGGGCGTGGCGCGGCTGCCGTACCTGCAGGCCTGCCTGGACGAGACGCTCCGCTGGTACCCGCCGGTGCCGACGGCCATGCCGCGCGCGGCGCCGAGAGGCGGGAACGCCGTGCTGGGAACGTGGGTTCCGGAGGGAGTATGGCTTTCGGGGTTGTTGTAGACACGTTTGACGCACGATGCTGATCCACGCTGCCAGACTACCCTGCTCATCCCTCACTACGCCGCGTACCACTCTCCGGTCAACTTCAGAGACCCTGACTCCTTCGTCCCCGAACGTTGGCTTCCCGGTGGTGGTTTTGACTCCGACCGGAAGGAGATTCTCCAACCCTTCTCTCATGGGCCGCGGAACTGCCTGGGCAAGAAGTAAGTGCTCGGAACCTCTCTGCAATTGTAGATGCTGACTTTTTTTGCAGTCTTGCTTACCATGAGATGCGCATCATCATGGCGAATATTTTATGGCACTTTGATCTGGAGCTTTGCTCGGAGAGCAAAGGTTGGTCTGATCAGAAGACCTACATTCTTTGGCAAAAGTCGCCGCTCTGGGTGAAGGTGAAGCCGATTTGAGAGGTATCGTTCCAGGAGAATCTCATATAAACAATGTTTCTAGTATTATAGTGAAAGACAACTGCGGCGGCGATACGTTTCAACCTGATAAAGTGCTCGTGAAGACTTAAAGAAATAATTGTGTCAGGCTGGGACAAACATGGATGAACTAGGTTTTCCAGGATGCTCTATGGCTCCGAGTTGAGCGCTCTGAGTTTATCAATTCGGAAATATTCAATTCACCTGGCATGTTTCACAAAGCAACATTCGCCAAGGCCAATCTTCCTCGCATTAATTGGCCATTGTGTCTGCAAAGTATACTTTCCCTTGAACGACACGAATAAATGGCGCTTAGAATACTGCAGAGGACAAATAAAGATCTGAGAAGTATCGTATCATTATTGCTGTGTCGGTACTGATGCTCCAATTTCCTAGAGGTTGTTCACGGACATCGACAGACCCCCCACTCTAGCCCGTCATTTAGGTATGTGACAAAAATCACCACCAGCTCCTCCTCCTTTGGTTTGATCCCCTAACACAATATCTTCTATGAACCCTCATTGACTCCTTCATCTTCTCACCCGCCAAGTCAACCCTCACCAAGAAATGGCTTTATTCGTTCAGAAATCGCGTTCAGGTATCTCAGATAATTTTACGTTACATTCAATCAATCAAGGGGCCGCGAACGATTATGCATCGCGCATATTGGAGCACTTACCCAGCATTACGTGTACGCAATATCGTAACACTTCTAGCACGACATTCGCGGAAAGAGTTTCTCTGGTGAAGTTCCCCGGCTTCTGGGTTCGTGCTTTCAATCCACTCTTTGTTGTGCTGCTTTCAGTGTTGCTCTCACATCATTCTGATTCGACCGTCAGAAAGGGCGCACTTACTAATATTGAGTATACCAAGGACAACGCATCATTAACCAAAAGTAAGCCAAGTTCAAGGGCTTCTCCAAGGTGACAATAAGCAAATCTGATCTCTCTTGAAGCCCTTTCCGCAAACAGTGAAAAGCCCTGATGATGATGATTTTGCGCTCTTCCCCGAAATACACCCATGCCTGGGAGTGGCTCCAGCGTCTCAGAATGGAGAAATCCAGAGCCGACTTCCAGTTGCTTTCGATCTGGCAGCCGGTGGGATCGCAAACATCATCTCCATGCTTCTAGACTCGCACAAGTGCTTTGAAGCCAGGGATTTGGTCATTGTCTACATAATTTTCAGCTGAGTTCCTTAACTCCACCTGAAGATGCACAACCATGGCCTCACATTCCACAATGAGCTGGCCAGCAGCAGGATCTGGTCGTGCAAGGCGCCTAAGCCATATCTTCTAGATTGAGAGATCCTTGCAGATAGGTCTAGTTAAGCCAGCTACGAGTCACGACGATGACAGATTACGATGAGTGTAATAAAAACGTTCGTCGAGAAGGCTGAGCCCAAGTCATCTGCCATATCAGGCCTCTTCAAAGCCCAGAGGATTAAGAACGTGTATTATGATGCTTTCAGCTTGACGCACAACAAGGGCAGCTCTGAATCCTACCTTACGTGAATGTAGATGTAGATACGGGTACACGGGGAACAGCGTTTACTTTGCTCAACCACTGGTACGATGGCTTATTCGAGTTCAAAGCACTTGGTTTCCATGCTAGAAATTGTCGAAAGCGTCACGATGATATCTATTGTAGTCATAGATCTGGAATATTAGGGCTCAATGCGTACTGTTGAGAAGTCGTTCTGTTCCACAACGAATATGACGCGTGGAGCGACAGTGGCCCCACTATCATGCAACCAGACCATTATACCAGCTACTGGGGCCTTTTAGCCCTCCCCTTAGAGCAGCTGAGGCTGTTACATCCCCCGCAAGCATAATGATTGGCAACGAACCACAGTCTTCCGCAAGCGGTGCTGTCAATTATCCTTTGAGAACAAACTATTTCACAAGTCAGTTAATGTAGGTGTGCTACTGATATTTGATTCGCAAATACTTATAGATGAGGATATCGTCCCCATCGATCATTCCATCAAACAAGAATCCGCAAACAATCTCAACAGGTCTTCCACTCAGTCACACACTCAAAGACACTTCTACAAAATGGGAGGCAGCGATGACACGAAGAAGCTTATCACCAGTGCTTCGCATAGCACAGTTGACTTGCTCATCAATTGGGCGATGGCAGCTGGGGGTATCGCGACAGAAGCCAATGTAAGCAACATCCTTTCAACTCGATTGTCCCCATTTGAACTCTGTTCTTAAGATCGCGATCAGGGCAAGAAAATGGATGACGGCCCAACCGAAAAATTCGAGAAGCTCTCAGAAACGTTGGACACCACCACCCGAAACCAATTCTTGGAAAGTTACAACTATGCGTACAACGACAGCCTCACCAACCCACCGGACATTGATCCCCAGCACACAACCATCTACCCTTTCAGCGAATTTGTCAGCTGCAAAGATGATGAGCCAACAAGCATCAACAAATACATCAACAACACCATTGTTCCAAGCATGCCAACGGAGTGGCGGAAGTCAATTTCCAACGATATGGTGTCAACTTTCACAGCGCTGCTCAGCGAGTCCGGGAATGGGTTCAAGCTGATGCCTTACCACCGACAATGGAAAGGTCCAAGTGCAGACCTACTTCAGGTCGATGCCATCATAGAATATAGTCAGTCCAGGGTCACCGATGATCCCAACGGCCAACTTTACCTATTTTTACGGTACTGCGGGGTTGCTTATTTCATTCCGAACCCCATCCCCCCTCGACTGGGCGGTATCAACCCTAGGAATGTCACCCGCATCGTGCTCACGGCGTAAGTAATTCAGCACCAACGGCATCCTCTTACCATCGAAATTTTAACGTCATGCAATACAGGAGTAGTGCCGTAGTTGCAACAGCTCTCTCGAGTTATATTTTGCGCTTGGATCCGAACAAGACCAATCTCTACTTCTTGACGCATGTTGAACAGGACAAGGACAAGAAGAACTTCAAAGTGATTTGTACCATCACACCAAGCTCAAAGTTCTTCACGATACCAAAACAGTCGAGAGCTTCAATGGTCATTGATGTGAAGCCGATCCTCGATGCACTCAAGAAGATAGGCATCAATGACCCTGCTGTCATACCGGGAGTTGCCACCACAGAGGAAGAAGAAGAGTTTGCCTATATCTCCCGTTGGTCGGATAAAAATTTTTAACATGACGGCACTTCAGGCAGTCATCAAGTTCATTCCATCTCTTTACTGCGGCTAGTTTTTGACTTTGACATAGTAGATAAAAGAAAGAAAAAAAAAAGACGAGGTGGGACGCACACGCAATCTCTATTTAGCTCGTTAAGCTAGCAATTACATTCGCTATTGTTGTTTGTTTAAAGATGAACAATTTGATCATTTCCTGATCGATTTTACTAAATGTGAATGTGGTGAAGATGATGTGCGTTGTGATTTTGCAGCACTAAGTCCACCTACGGCTCTTGACTTAGATAAGTCTGGTGTTTGTGCAAAATCGCATCTTGACATACTGACCAGTGGTTATCACACCCTTGTCTTGTGGAGAGAGTTGGCTTCTGGGAAATGGCACTCATGTTTTGGTACTCAAGCTGTACTTATTTTTGTTTCTTTTTCTTGAACTTCACTCCTCACACGAGTATTCATCTCCGTGAAGCCATTATCGTGCGTGAGGCATGATAACAAAAGCTCAATATCCCCACTAGTAATCAGATAATCTCATTAAGTATACCACAACAAACCGCTCTATGTACGTCAACAAATCTCGGTGTCTCCAGATCGAACTTCAATACAAACATCACGCCACCAAAAGATCGACCAAACCTTCCTTCGACTATATGTATGTTCAGTTTGATCTCCCCGTCGACGCGACAAGGTCAATAGACTTTCTCAGGGCGGCGGCAGGGATCCCGTTGTCGTTCGAACCCAACCTTTCTTGCGTCAAATATGTGATGCAGCTGCACCAAATGCCAGGACCGCGCACTGCATGGGTCTATCCCAGCAGATCTCTTCTGTTGCGTGCAGCGACCATTTTTGAGTTTGACCGACAGACACGGCGTAGACCTCATGTGGAACAAAGCATCGCGAAGCGAAAGGGCTCAGAGCATGCGCAGCTTATGGAGGTCCCCCACCGGTCAGCGCGTACTCGACGACCCACCTACACCACCGGCGGCACCTCCGTCCTCGCCTCCACGCCCTCCTCCAGCTTCCTCAGCGCCTCCCTCATCAGCTCCAGCACCTCCTCATCCGTCAACCCCGTCAACCTCTCCACATCCACCTTCCTCGCCGCCAGGCTCTTCGCCGCCACAAACTCCCCGCCCGTCCCCACGCGCTCCCCCCTCACCACCCTCTCGCCCCACTCCTTCCACGCCTCCCGCAGCACCTTCGTGCTCGGGTTCTCCTCCAGCAGCAACGCGAAGCAGTGCGGCATGGCCTCGAACTGCATCCACCGCACCGGCACGCCCTGCGCCGCCATGCGCTGCGCCACGACCATCGCCTCATCCGCCATCATCTCCTCGCCGACCTGCAGCAGCACGGGCGGACAGCGCTCCCAGCTGCTCGCCAGCACCGGGCTGGCCAGCGGGTGCAGCACCGCGGCGGCGTCGCAGTAGAGGTGGGCGCGCGGCGGGCGCGCCGGCCAGATGTCGCAGTGCGGGAAGCGGGAGGCCTTGAAGACGTCCGGGCCGGGGAGGTAGTCGAAGCGGGCGTTTGCGCGCATGGACGGGAGCGCGCGCGCCAGGTCGGCCCAGGGCGAGGCGAGCGCGACGCCGGCCGGGAGCGGGGCCGCGACGGGGCGCCCGTGGAAGGCGAGCGTCGGGGGTTGCTGGCCGGCGTCGCGGTGCCATTGCAGCAGCGTCTGCACCAGGGTGAGCGCCAGGTTGCCGCCCGCGCTGTCGCCGGCGATGATGATCTTGTCGGCGGGCACGGGGTCGTGGAGGGCGCCTGGCGGGGGGTGGAGGAGGCTCAGGTAGGCGACTAGGGCGTCGAGGACGGGGGCCGGGAAGGGGTGCTGCGGCGAGAGGCGGTAGCGGACGGCGAAGGTGCGGCCGCCCAGCATCTTTGCGTAGCGCACCGTCGACGGCCGTTGCGAGGACGCGTCCATTAGGTAGTAAGCACCGCCGTGGAAGAAGAGCACCACGGCATCGGTCTTGACTTCCTTCATCATGCGCGCGTACTTTTCCGCGTCCGATATGGGCGGGTCCGGCTCGGTCTTGGTCGCGTTGGCGCGGTGGCCGTGCCATTCGCCTTCCACGGGGACGAGGGCCGGCACGGTGTAGGTCTCGTCGCCCGTCTTCATGTCGTCTATGGCCTTCAGCAGCTTCTGGCGCACGTCGTCCTCGGGCGGGGCGGGCATAGTGGCATTGCTGACCCACATGGGGCCCTTGACCTCAGGGATCTTGATTGAGTTGCGCTGCTGCTCCGAGATGGACGAGGGATTCGGCTTGGAGAGCTCGGAGCGCAGGATGTTAATTGTTAGCTCGGTGCGGAGGTCCCATTTTGACGAGTTCTCGGACAAGGACAGCGTATTCCACAGCGCCGCCTTGAGCAGAGACGGGATCTTGGGCACGAGCAGGCCCACGAGGGCCGACGTGGGCACGTCAGACATGGCTGCAGGTGGTGGTGAGGACACGCCGGGCCATCATCAGCCGAGGCAGACAGGCGGGGCTTTAAAGAAGCTCAGAGGTTGGCCGGGTGTGCTAACTTCCCTTGTCCGGCGGCCGACGCTATGTCGCTCTTGTGAAACGGGCGCTGGCGTTTGTGGCAACGACGACATAGATCCAGACCCGGCCAATCAGCGTGCCCGAGCGCAGTCGACTCAACCCTGCCTGCCAGCGCAGCCTACGTTCTATCTCGAGGGCTGTTGAAGCACGCTCGACACGCCAGAGGTAGCATCAACACCACCGTCCGAGTAAGAGCTACGCCGGAACGAGGTTGGCCCGCTCTCACGCCCGAGCAAATCAAATTAAACAGCTCGCCTTGGCGCATTGGGGGCAGTGTACTTCTCATACCTGCAACGTGTGGGCTTTCCAGTGGATATATGAACGTCGTGGATGGGATTTGGAGCTTTTATTGCTTGAAAGCCCCTATACAGGCACAGCATAATTTGAGCCTCGAACGGCTATATTGCTAGCATGCGACGTCCGAACCAATTGGATGCGGCCCGCATGCAAGATGTCTACATTGAGTCGAGTTCCCGAGCGAATAACCTACAGAGCAGCATGTCGTGGCTTCGTCCATTCATTAAGCATGGAGACGGAGGTGTTCGGCTCAAGCGTTCTTGGCCTCCTCGCTGCCTACCGGAACCAGCTTGCCGACGACCAGGTACTTCTCGGAGAAGCGCTCCTCCCAGCCCATCAGAGCCTCCATCTCTTCGTCTCCCAGATCCGAGAGGGTATCGAGCGGGGCGTCGAGGTCCTTGGTCAGCATGTCCTCGTCGAAGCTGCCGCACGCCAGGCCTCTGCTGGCATCCCTGCCGGCAAAGTTGGCGTAGGGACCGCCGGGACCGTAGAAGTTGCGACCGGGGGTGACGTCAAAGACACGTCCGCGCACGGCCAGGTAGACGGGCATGCTGTTCAGGCCGTTGTAGGGCAGCAGCGTGTGCGGAGTGAAGGTGCGGAACACCACCGGGGCCGGGGCCTTGGGCAAGACCTGCGGCGGCTTGGGGCGCAGGCGCAGGTAGACGAGGAAGACGAACAGCGACATGAGCAGCACGTTGATGGGCGTCATGACGGACTGGCTGGACGGCGGAGCAGCGTTAGCAGGGCGCGCCGGAACAGGCGGGATGCGGGATCTACGTACGCCTCAGCGGCGGGCGGCGCAACGGGAGCCTCAGCTGGATGTTCGAAGCTGGTGTGAGCATGTTTGTCTGTTTCCGCGACGACGCGACCTGTCGGCGAGCTTACCGGCGGGCGCGGCTTGTGCCGGGTTCTCCATTGTCGCGGCGGGCGGGGGGGCGGAAGCCTAAAGGACGGAGGGGAGGCGCGAGGGAGGGCTGCGGCGGGGCGGGACAGGGGTTGGAGCAGGCGCAAAGGCGGTCCGGAGGTTGTGGAAGCTGGCGGCGGTTGGTGCGCGACTGGTGTTGAGCGGCTTGGATGGCGGACGGTGGAGGCGGAGGGGCGACCTGTGGAGCGGCCCCTGCGCGCTGCCGAAGCCGACGAGGTGAACGGTTGGCGTGGCCCTGTCCTTGAGCCCTGCGCCCCTCCGTAATCAATTCCCATCCAACCACCGGCTACGTGGCGCAGCCAGCTCGCGCAGCCCGCGTCGCCATGTCGTGTCTGACACGCCGACGTCTGCGGCGACGAGAACTAATCCTCCACGGCACGCTCGCGCGCCCAGGCGATTCGCGCCATCCACACCGACGCCGAAACGTAAATCAGATGCGACCGAGGGCGCGCACCGCAGCGCGAAAGCCGTGAACGCTGCGACGTGAAACGCCTGCTATTTCATCTGAAACCTCTGATCGTATGCCTGTCAGCTGCCTGCGCGCCTGCATGCCAGCTACAATTTCGGCGCCTACGCACGCCGCGAGCCCGTGGATTCTTCCTCTCCTCGCTCTCATTTCTCCTCCCCAACTTCATTTGCCCGCCCTCCTGCACGACGTGCTGCTCCATCTGCACGCTCCCGGCCGCCGCAGCCCGCATCCCGCCCGAGACCACGAACCCGGCGTAAGTGAGACCATTTTCTGTCGTCTGCCTCCCTTTTGCTGTCGCGTGTTGCCGTTTTGGGCTGCTCCCGCTGTTCCCCCACACCCACGGCCGCAGACTTGCGCCGCATTATGCGTGCGCAAGTCGATCTCTCCTGCGCCTGCACCGGGGCCTGTTCAGCCCTGCGAGATTGCAGTTGGCGCCAAACCAACATGCCCTCCTCCATCCTGCGAGCATCCCCCGCCGGCGGACGTCCTTCCGTTGCTTGCCGCAGGGAGCAACCCTCCCGCCGCCCTGGGCTGTGCTTCGGGGAGAGTGGCGCGTGAGGCAGACAAAATACCTTATTCCCTTGTGTTGTTCCTCTCCCCAACCTTGATTGCGCCCCTCACAGCCGTGTTGTTCTTTCTCTGTTTATATTTAGTGATGTGAATCCCCTTGGCGAGTCCACGCCGCAGAGGCCGCGGAAGACCAACATGGCCTCTGGAACTGTCCATTCCAAAAGATACTCCGCTGACATGCTGCTCACAGCAACCGCAGCCATGTGGAAGAAGAGCTTCCGCGGCCGCGGCAAGGAGAACACGCGGATCGGCGACCCCGTCCTCATCGAGACCTCCTACGACACCCGCCTGCTGAACCGGGCCAAGCACCGCGACCTCATGGAGGCCGCCAACGAGGCAGCCGCGAGCCTCCGCCCGCCGCAGATTCCCCCGCCGCGAATCTCCAACGCCGCCTCGTCCATCTACTCGCAGCCTGACCCCAGGTTCTCCAAGGCCGCCTCGTCCGTTTACTCGCAGCCGTCTCCCAACGACCCGTACGACCACTGGCCCCCGAATAGCGGTCTTGGATTCGCCTACCCGTACGATGTGTCGCCCGTAGAGGAGAGCCCCAGCCCGTACGACGACGCGCGCCGCAACTCGGACGTGAGCGAGAGTGATGATCCCAAGAGCCGCTTCAGCTGGTCCACCCGCGCTACGCCACCCACCCACTTCCAACACAGCCCTCCGCCAAGTCCTCCGCCTCCTCTGCCAGCCAAGTACAACACCGGAAGACCGCTAGGCCCTCGAGATCCGCCACCGCAAATCAACGCTTCCATGTTCGACAAGCGCCCAACGTCCAGCATCCGGACAGTCTCCACCACGGCCACGACCGCCACAATCCGCAAGCCCGTGCCCACACCCTCGCCCTCTGGCACCGTAACGAGCATGAAGCGCTCCCAAACCCTACCAATGAACAATTCCAACACGTCCACGCCGCTCGCGTCCAAGCCTTCGACACCCAAGCCCACCACGCCCCGCTCAGCAACACCCAGCTCGGCCAACAAGACGCTGCCGCTCCCGCCGCAGCTGCAAGACACCGAGTCAATCGTGTCCAGCGACCCCATCTCCAAGTACTCGGCGCAGCTGGACGACCTGTCTCTGCGGCGCAGCAACATCAACCGCGTGATCAAGGACCTGACGTCGCTGGCGGACATCAACAACCCGCTGGCCGTGGACTGGTCGACGAAGCGCGCCAACGAGCGCAAGATCAAGACGCTCGAGGACGAGCTGACCGAGATCGGTGCGCAGGAGCACGACATCGGCATGAGGCTGCACCGGGCGAGGAAGAAGCTCGAGAGGGAGGAGGGTTACGACATGGGCAGCACGACTTTGTGGGTGCGGAGGGTGACGAATCCGGTCTGATAGACAGGTGAAACGAAGGAAAAGTATTGGTTTGAATAGATGGACGACGCGGGTGGCGACGGCTGGTTGACGGAACAACTTTGATTTGGGTATCTCTAGGGACGGGTCGTACGTGAGTAGACCTCGAGGCAGGGGCAGGAGGGTCTCCACGAGCGTTTAATTTTCCTCTTCTTCATTATTTTTTGGCGGCGTCATACCCTTCCTGCGACCCCTTCAGTTTATTTTCCTTTCTCTATGTCCTGTAATGGCGTGGATTTCGAATCCTCCTTCTCATCTGTTCTTCCACGCCCTCCTCTCAGCATCGACAAAGGGACGGGCAGGTTCTGCGGGCATGGACCAGTTGTAGTCATCACACATACAGCAGAAGCGGGGTGCAGGTGCCCACAGCAGACAGCAATTAACAATACAAAAAAAGGATAAACCAAGCTGTTTCACAACGCCATGGTGAGCAGACACACACTTGCCAAGGCAGATCTCACGACGGCGCCGAAGCCCGCCGGAAAATGACTGTATTCGTAGGTATCATGCGTCTTCTCTTCCCCAGTCGCCGCGCCTTTTTTTTTTCGGCGGGAAGCAGAACGCCGAGTGCGCCCGTTGCCGTGTCGTCGTGAATCGGGATCACCTATTTCTTGCCGGACTTCTTGATGCCCTGGGAGCCGGTGTTGAGGGGGCCCTTGCCCTTGGCCTTGCCCTGCAGCTCCTGCAGAGCCTTCTTGTCTGCGGTGCGGCGCGGGGTGGCGTGGTTAGCAACGCTGACTGCGGAGGGAACGTTTTGCGAATGCACAGTACGAAGCAGGGCTCGGCAGACGTGCTCGAGCAGGAAGAGCGGAGATGTCGGCGGCGGTGGGCGGCACTCACCAGCCATCTGCTTGGCCTTGAAGGCCTTGTCGTCGTCGTCCTCGTCGACCTCCTTCTTCTTGGGCTTCTTGTTGTGGATCGGCTTGGTGCCGTCTGGAGCGAGCGATCAGCGGGCGGGCAGGCGGGAGGGAGGGTGGCGCTGGCGGGCACAGGGACGGCACGAACTTCCCATTCCTGAAGGCATGTTGGCGGTGGTGCTGTGTTCTCTTTTCCTGCGGAGAGTGGCGGCGGAGGGGAGCGAACGAGCGGCAGTGAGCGGTGGGCGGTGGGCAGAAATCAAAGGCGGCGAGGCGGGCAGCCCACCTCAGCGCCGTCGGGCGTCGGGCGTTGGTCTGGGCGCGGGCCGAAAAGAGCGCTAAAGCGGCAGGGATGGCGCTGGGTGCGCGCGGGCTGCGCTGGTCGTGCAGTGTTTACACCAAAACAATCCCGCGCCCGCATCACAACTCCGCCCATCCACGCACACAACAACACCCGTCCCGCCATCGCCCTCGCGCAACCACTTGACGCGCATCGCTGCCTGTCTGCGACTACCATACAAACTGTGTTTTTGCGCGCGCACTCGACGCAACCCTCCCACGCCGCCCTCGCCGCCGTTGCCATGGCCCAAGAGCAGGGCCTCTTTTCCGTCCGACGACCCCGAGAAGTGCGTCGCATCTCGTCCTGTTCGCCGCGCATGCGCTGACGTGATTCTACAGACCCTCGGCGGACTCAATAACAACATGACCGGCATCCCAATGCCTGCTTCTGCCATGAAGCGCTCCAACTCCAACTCGAACATGAACGGCCGCAGCATGTCTGGCGGCCGCATGTCCCTCGCCCCAGGCATGGGCATGGGACGCCCCGCCCAGCCCAATTTCCACCGCTCCTCATCTGGGAACAATCTCGCAGACATGGGTATTTCGTCCGGCCATCGCCAGTCCATGGCGCCCAACATGTTCAGCAGCGGGAGGAAGAGCTTTGCGCCCGGCATGATGTCCACACCAGCACCGGCCATGACCGGCCTGGAGCAGGGCTCGCAAAGGCGCAGCAGTGTCTGGAGTGCGCGCCCCTCCAACGGCGTCGGCGGCGCAATGGGTGTGCACCAGAGTTTCTTCACAACCGCCCCGCCCGCAGCAGCCATTCCCCAGGACCCGCGCCGCTTGAAGGATCCCAGCGTTCGCGCACAGATGGCTCAGGAGCTGAGCGAGTACCTCACGCGCAACAACTTTGAGATGGACATGAAGCACTCGCTCACGCACAAGTCATTCACCTCGCCTACGCAGAAGGACTTCAACTGCATGTTCCAATGGCTCTACCACCGCATCGATCCCAGCTACCGCTTCCAGAAGAACATTGACCAGGAAGTCCCTCCGCTCCTCAAGCAGATGCGCTACCCCTTCGAGAAGAGCATCATGAAGTCGCAGATTGCGGCGGTTGGCGGCAACAACTGGTCCACTTTCCTTGGTCTGCTGCACTGGATGATGCAGCTCTCGCACATGATTGAGCACTACGCATCGGGCGCCTACGATGAGGCCTGCATGGAGGCAGGTTTCGATGTTACGGCCGACAAGATCATCTTCCAGTTCCTCACCGACGCCTACCGGGACTGGCTGCAGGTCGAGGATGATGCCGAGGACGAGGCCGACCGGGTGATTTCGAGACATGTCGAGAACATGGCTTCCAAATTCGACGACGCCAACGCCGCGCATCTCGAGCAGGTCAAGGTTCTCGAGGCCGAGCACAAGGCGCTGCAGGACCAGATCGACGAGCTTGGCAAGAATGGACCGAGGATCGCCAAGTTGGACGAGCAGATTAAGATTCTTGAGGAGGACCGCGTCAAGTTTGAGAACTACAACAACAGCATGGAGGCCAAGGTGGAAAAGTACCAGAACCGCGTGAAGCTACTGGATGACGAGATCAAGAAGATTGAGGCCGAACTCGAGGAGGCCGAGCAGGACAAGACCAACCTGCAGGATATGGTCGACAAGCAGGGCATCACCATCCAGGACATCGACCGCATGAACAACGAGCGTGAGCGTCTACAGAAGAGTGCGGAATCGACCAGTGTCCGTCTGGAGGAGACGCGCAGGAAGATTGCCGAGAAGGAGCTGGAGGCCGCCAAGAAGCTTGATGAGCTTGAGCGGACTGTGGAGAAATACAACTCGCTAGGCTACCAGATTGGCGTGATCCCCGCCACTGCTCCCAAGGCCAACGGCGCAGACTTTGAGCTGGTGTTGACCCTCAGCGAGGCGCCCTTCAGCTCGTCACAGATGGACAGCCAATCCGACCGGTTACTCACCAGCACGGGCAACGGCTACCAGTACCATGACCTGCTCAACCTCGACCCGAGAAGAGACCTGAAGAACGCCATCCACGGCTTGAAGAAGGACATCCGGGACCGCATGATCTCGGCCCAGGAAGCCGACTTCGAGAACCACGAGATGCTCGACAAGGTCAAGGAAGCCATGGACGACAAGCTCTCCGAGGTGGAGGCGCTCGGCCACCGCGTGCGCGCCGCCGAGGAGGAGTTCGAGAAGACGAGGGAGATCACGACGGCGCAGAAGATGGGGTCGGACACGCAGATCGAGCGCATGGAGAAGGAGCTCGCGAAGATGCGGGCGGGCCTGTCGGAGAGCGTGCAGCTGATGGAGCAGCGCGAGATCAACACGAACATCGAGTGAGTTTGCCAGTCCCTGGGTCTCGGGAGTCTTTTGCTAACGCGGCGTCCGCAGGTACGAGCAGCTGACCATCCGCGCCTCCGACGTCCGCGAGCAGCTGCACACGGAGACGGAGCGCATGATCAACGACGTCGTCAAGTTCAAGGTCTACATCCAGCAGAGCTTGGAGGAGTACGAGACGTTTGTCGAGGACTCGTTGACGAGGGAGTCGGATGACGCGCAGATGGAGGGGATGTACGACGAGATGGAGGGGGTTGAGGAGGCGTGAGTGTGTCGCAACGCTTGTTGATGTGTCTGTTTCTATACTCCGGAGTGATTGGGGTTGCGGACGGTGGCTGGCTTTGGTTATATATCATGACGTTGGGGGTTCTTGGCGTAGGGTGTCGTGTGTTGGGATGCCTGGGGCGTCGTGGATTTGGGATGAGATACCTCTTCTGCCTTGACTTCTTAATGATGACGGATTGATCTTTCTGTTTTGAATCGTGTTGCGTAATTGGTTGTTTATCCTCTTGGTGGCTCAGTCTAGGTGTGGTGGCGTTAGGGTAATGATGTCGTCGTCTTCATGAAGTTGAAAGAAGTTGTGGATTGACAGATGATAGTAGTATAGAAGGGGCACCATTTTCTGTTTGCATCTTAATGAGTCTGTATCGTCATTCGACTCGAAGATGCTTGTTACATCTTCGTGGTTTTTATTGTTAATGGGACTAATATTATTATACGCGAATAAAACTTTCTTGTCAATCAATTCTCTGCATGAAAAGCACAGCCATATCTAGCAAGGAAGTTTTACCAGAATAATCGGATGTCACTCCGTGTTAGCAACGGCTTCGCCGGGCATTATACCATAGACGTACGCTTCTCAAACAACGCCAAAGTGATTAAATCTTCTTTTTATCTCTTAGAGACCTTGTGCAGAACGAAAGGCGTGCAGGTGCCCACCAAAATCTATACTTAATGACCTTCCCGCAATTAACGTAGTCTGAGTCCAAGATAGCCCTTCCTAGTTTACAACAGGCGGCGCATGCGATAATAAACGTCAAAGGTGGCGTCGAAGTTTGAGCCCTGGTCTTGTCTATCGTTAGCAGCCCTATTGACTCTGAAACTATTATTAAAGTGCCTCGCATCTATCAATTCAACTTCCGAGACCGTGCGCAGTGAATTGAAGTCGTTGATATAGGCGAGCGCTTGGGAGTCTAGCATGAGAAGCATCACTGCTACGATTTATGCTCATACGGTACAAATCAAAGCACAGCCATTCTCGAAACGATGCCCTAGTGATATCGTCTATTGTCGAATTCTACCAGAGTGTCTCGGTGCAAATGATGCTAGTAGAATATTTCACATCCAGTTGTTAGGCGTGAACACTAATGGTCCGGCAGCTGGAAATTGGGCACTAATTGGGGATGCATGGAGAATGGGTAAGAGCCCTGTGTGTTGAGAGAAATTCTTATTACCGCCAGGGATTCAAAACTAGGATAAAGGGCGTAACTTCCCTTTATTCTACTTAACATGGCTGTGCAATTGGTTGTTTGTGCTCGGAGATTGAGCTCGGATGCGGTGGCGTCAGAGCGGCGACGTCAGACGACGTCGCTCACCGGAGCTCTCTTTCCTCGCGTAAACAACATGTGAAAGCTCCACGCTCAACCACACCATCCGCAACCCTCCCTCAACCCACACCGGGCACGACGGCTCACCATGGCCGCCTCGACCACCTCCGATGACGACGAATACGTCAAAGGCATCCTCCAGATCGCCAAGGTACGCTTCAACCACCTCTCCGCCCCTCCCTGCCTCCCTTCCCTCCCCACCAACCCGCCGCCAACCCACGACAACAGGAAAAAGCCCTCTACCCCCTCCACGCCGCGACCTCCAAGCCCGCGCGCCGCGCCTACATCCAAACCGCCCTCCTCCTCGCCGGCGCCTGCGTCCTCTTCTCCCTCGCCGTGACGGCCTACTCCGTCTTCTACTACGCCTACATCCCCACCCGCGGCTTCTCCGTCCCCGTGCACCTGCAATTCGACCACCACCACGCTGGTGCCGCCGCCGATGGGCCGCAGTCCTACCGGCACCCGTGGGGCGCGGCGACGGGGCTGCGCCGCTGGCTGGTCAGCGACCAGGCGTACGACGTGCGCGCCGAGCTGGCCCTGCCGCGCTCGCGCGCTAACCGCGACGCCGGCAACTTCATGGTCGAGCTGGCGCTGCTGGGGCCCGCGGCCGCGCGTGGCGGGACGCGCGTCGGCGATGGCATATCTGCGTTCGCGGCCGCGCCCGCCGACGGCGAGGGGGAGGGGAAGGAGGTGCTGGCGGTGTCGCGGAGGCCGGCTTGTCTGACGTGGTACAGCGATGTGGTAGAGGGAGTGAATAAGGCGATGGAGATGCCGTGGTATGTGCTGGGGTGGCGGCGGGAGGCGGAGACGCTGGTGGTGGGGATGATGGAGGGGGTGAGGTTTGAGCGCGGGTGGAGGAATTTGCCCGAGGGGGTGAGGGTTGAGGTTAGGGCGGTGGAGAGGTTGCAGGTTTATGGGGTGAGGGTGGTTTTTGAGGCGAGGTTGGCGGGGTTGAGGTATGCTTCTTTGATCTTTCCCCGTGCTCTCTGTATTTCTGCACGAGGGGGGAAAATGCGGCGTCCGAATTGGGGTTGGTTTGCTAACGGAGAACCAGGTATATCATGTACAATTGGCGTATCACATCGGCCCTCGTCTTTACGACGGCTTTCTGGGCCGTAGAGATGACCTTCATGATCCTGGCCTGGGTCGCGCTGTCCAACATCTTCGCCCCAGCGTCTCCCAGGACCAAGCAGGAAGGCAAGCCCGAAGACGAGACGGATGTCAAAACTGAGGGCGAAACGGAGACGGATCTGCCCGATCTCTCGGACACGCCACGCACGTTCCCGACGTACGCCGGGCAACCGTCGCTGCGTTACGAGTCTCCCCGCGTCAAGAGCGAGGAGGAGGATGAAGCAGCCGGTGGAGTGTCGGCGGACGTGCCGCCGGTGGGAGGGCAGGGTCAAGAGGCCGACGATGAGGATGAGGATGCGGATTTCGTGCTCGACACGGCTGGCCGGCACATGGACCGCGACTCCGGGCTGGGGACGAGCATGGAGAGCGGGCAGGAGAGGAGGGAGGCGGTCAGGAAGCGGAGGTCGGGGCTGTTCAGCTCGGGGAGCAGGAATCAGTAGACAGGCATGATACCCATACAAAGCCGTAGAGCTTCTTCTTTTCAAGCAGTATATAGTCTTACACTAATCAATCATTCACTCACCCCCACTCCCACTCCCACCACCGCCACCACCGCCAAACCTCTGCCTCGCCAACGCCCTCAGCATCTCCATAGTCTTCTCCTCCTTGGCCCGATGCTCCGCAAACTTCTCCTCCCTCTCCGCCGCGCGCGCCCGCAGCACCTCCTCCTTCCTGATATCCCTCTCACTCTTCTTCCGCTCCTCCTCCCTCTTCCTTGCTCTGAACTCGTCCACCCCGTCGCCTCCGCCCATCAGGTCGCGCTCCCCAATCTCCTCCATCTCGCCCGGCGCCTTTGCATCGCGGAACGCCCGCATCGCGTCCGTCGTCTCGCGCCGCTTCTCGAGCTGGCGCTCACGGCTGCCGGGGTCGGCGCGGGGCACCATTTCCTCGAGGCGTTCCTTCTGCAGCGCGCGGTCGGCCTTGCGGAGGGCGCGCATGTGCGCGAGGCGGTCGGCGGCGTCGTCGGCGTTGAGTTCTGTTGCGGCACGGTCAGCGCGGCTCGTTCGTTCCACTTCCCTCGCACGCCCGTTCGCAAACGCACCATTCCGCATATCCAGATCCTCCAGCCGCGGTATCGCGGGGCCAGACTTGCGCGACGACGACGCCGCCGCAACGAACCCCACCGCATCCCCCGGCAGCGCGGCGGGGCCGAACTCGTCGTCGTCGTCGTCGTCGTCTTCGTCCTCCGAGCCGTCCGCGTCCGCCTTCTCCTCCGCCCCCCGCCGCGCCGCGCCGCCGTAATCGGGCGAGCTCCTGCGGCGCCCCCGGCCCTCGGCCTCCCCTGCAGGCGCTCCGTTCTCGGCGGCGGCCGCGACAGCCCTCTCCAGCGTGGCCGGGTCGTACCAGCCCTCTGCCAGCTCTCCACGGTTCCTCACGAGCGTCAGCCGCAGTCCCCTCCGCGCACACGAAAACGAGGGTTGGGAGGGGGAAAAGGTGCGGTCCAGAACTCACCACTTCCCGACAAAGCTCTTCCACCGCCCCTTCGCCTCGTCGCCATCCAGGTCCTCCAGCACCAGCTGCTTCTGGATGTCGAGGTACAGCGCGAACATGGGCGCGTGGGCCGCGTAGTCGCGCTTGGAGAGCGGGCGCGCGTTGAGTGGGAGGGGCGCCGCGGGCGCCGTGGCTGCGGGCTTCCTGTGCTTGGGCGAGCCGTGGTGGCGGCCGTGGTGGTGGTGGCGCCGGCTGCTGGTCGTGCCTGGCGAGCGCGTGCGGTGGTGGCGGTCGCGGGACGAGCGGTGGGGGGAGCGCGTGCGCGAGCGCGTGCGGCGGCGGCGGCTGTCGTGGTGGTGGTCGGTCGGCATGGTGGGCTGGTTGGGTGGTCGGTGGGGGTGGAGGGAGGAATTGTGTCTGGGGTCGCGAAAGAAAGCTCCGGGGCGATGATGCGGGTGCGCGTCGATCCCGCGAAAGCTTGGCGGGAGGCATAATCTTTTTTGGCTGCTCGCGGAATTGGGTTGCAGAAAGTATGTTCTTTTTGGTTTGTGCTAATATATAATACATGAAGTTCATAATGCTGTTCTTCCCTGACAGCGGCGGTGTCCTGTCCCATGCAGGTAGTGAACGGTGTCCTTACGACAACAGCAGACCCTCAAGGCCAACGACCGCCAATATCCACAACCACCTTCGGGCCGGCCTACATGATTACAACGTGGCTGCTTGACACCTCCTAAACTCAACCCGAGAAGGCAAGCGCATGCCTCTTCCAGCCGTCGCCCACCTGCTTGCCGCTCCACTGCGAGCAGTCGACCTCCTCGGCCGTGCCCTGCGCCAGGCCGATGTCGTCGCCACCAAACACGGCCTTGGACGCGCCCGAGTCGATGCACAGGTCGAAGTTGACGTTGGCTCCGTACGAGTTGGTGTCCGACAGCGTCTTCATCGAGCAGACCGAGTTGCCGGAGGCTGCGGGAAGTGCCGAGTCAGCAAGTGAAATGGTCGCTGGTGATCGCAATACCGCGACGTCGTGGTGCAAAGAGTTCGACGGCGACAGCCGGGCGGGCTGGGTGAGATTGCGAGATCGCCGCTCTCTCGTCCGTCCCGTCCGGAGGGGACTGAGGGTTCGGTGGGAGGTGTGGGGGTGAAGAGAAGGGTGCATCGCTTACCAGGGCAGAGGTTGTCGACGCGGACGACAACCGACTTGCCGGCGCCGCTGAGGGCGTTGCCGGAGCTGTCCTTCTCGGCCGTCAAGGCATAGCATTTGCCGCAAGCAGGGCCGGCGCCTTCGCTGGGCCCAACACCGTACAGGTTCTGAGAGACGGCGGCCGTATAGCCAGGCTGTGCTCGAGTCTTAGTGGACATGTTGTCGTGCGGATTGGGAGGATGCTCACGTCGAAGTAGTAGCCGCAGGCGCCGGTCTTGACGCAGTTGCCGGAGCCGTTGTTGTCACTGGAGCCATAGGCGGTCATGGTGGCCTTGTAAGCGTTGGCAGCGCCCAGCGCGGCGGTAAAGAAAACGAGAGACTTTCCGAACATGGTGACGGCAAAAACAGAGAACGATGGACAGTTTAGGGAGTGTGGTCCGGTGCAGAACCCAATGCTCGACGAGCGAGCGGGTGCTTAAATACGTGCATGCGCCCCTCCGCACTCGTCCCTGACTGAAACGGGGCAGCCATTTCCGACGTCATGCGTGGAGCCCGCGTATTTGGATGTTTTGGCAGCGTCCGCAGGGCCTGGACTGACGGAGCAGCGATGAGTGGTGGCCCTGATGCCCGGTGCGCCGCGGATCGCGTGGTCGGTGTCCCGTTTCGCAATCAAAGTGATGCCCTGGCGCTGTTTCCGGCCAGACCACGAAACAACAAGCTTCGCCGCCGCCCGCCAAGGTTGCCGCCACAGTCCCTGCAAGGCAATAAACAAGCTCGTTTCAGGTGCTTTTGTCGCCTGTCGCCTGGCGGGTGGCGCCTCAGGCCGGCGGCGGGATGCGCGAGGGCAAGCGCCGGGGCGATCTGCCGTCGATCCATCTGCACAGCAAACCTTACTGTGCCTTGGGCAGGCCGTCGAGGGTCTTCGCGGCGTGCGAGGAGGCGGAGTGTGGTCGATATTAGAATAGGTGGATATAGGTCAAGGTTCGACCGAACAGCCTCGCGCGAGATCCCAGTGGACGCAGGCGATGTTTAACTTCAGTCGCTGTCTACCTCTCCTCTTGGCCTTGTCGCGGAGTCGGACCGCGCCATCTTGCGCAGGACGGACCAGGCCTTGCCGCACTGGTGGTCGTCGCTGAAGCCGCATCGCTTCCACGCGCCTCTGTTCATCACCTCCATGGTGAAGGCTTCGGGCGGCTGGGCTATCAGCATGCGCCGCCACGACGCGGTGCGGCACGACAGCAGCCGGTCTCGCCATTCGCCTGGCTCTTTGATGTGCAGCCAGCCGTTTTGATCCCGGCGGAACCTGAAACGCTGCACGAGTAGGGGATTCAGCCCGTAGACGTCCACGCCACGCCAGTCCGGCACGAAGAAGAGGCAGCGCTGCAGCTTGGTCGACCCCAAGACCACCGCCCGCCACTGCTGGCACGTCTGCTGCGCCGCCAAGAGGAGGTCGGCCATGGGAAGGAACGAGAGGATGAGCTCGAGCAGCTCGGTGCAGTTGAAGACAATGTCGGCGGCGCTGTTCATCTCGAGAGTCGGGCAAATTGCTGGAGGAGCTGGGGCAAGCTGGAGAAGAGCAGCGGCAGGGGTTTTGAGTGGGCAGAGGCTGCGCGCCTGCTCCAGGCATTGAGGAGCGGAGTGGTGTGTTGGGCGAAAGGGCGAAACTACGGATTAGGCTGATCAGCGTCTCCGCCCTGCCGCCCGCCGATTCCGTCGGCCCAGCAAACTCTCTCCTCTACCACGTTTCACGCTGCTCTCTGCCCCGCGAGCCCGCAGTCGACAAACCCGTGCTACGGCGGCCACAGCTTGGCATTGCAGCTGGCTACGCTATGGTACATGTGCCCCGCACCGTGTCCTGGAGACGCCGCCACCGTTCCGTTACCCGGCACATTGCCCCGAGTCCTCACGCTTTCCCGTCTTCATTGCTGGCATGGCTCGCCCCCTTCAGATTCCTGCAGTTGCTACAAGAACTTGTTACTGCTCAGTTCTTTGCCTCTCCATTGGGGAGCTTACCTGCAGTGGTCGCATTGCACGAGGTTGAAGCTGTTTGAGCAATGCTGGCTGCTCTGGCATGATTCGCAGTTGCTACAGTTGGAGCAATTGTGACAGTCGGTGCAGTTGGAGCAGTTGGAGCAGTTCGTGCATCCGACGCAATTGCTGCAATTGCTGTTGCCGTCCTTGTCCATGCGTTTCACTTCGGCACTGTACAACAGTCAGCAAGGAGCCTTGAGCTGCTGTCGCATGCGCTTCCACTGACTACGAGGGCGGGTCGGCCGTTTGCGAGGACGATTGACCCATCCTGCGAAATGGCTGGCAGATGCACTTCCCACACTTGTGCACGACTCCGTAGAGTATCATAGAACAAATCAATTGCCAGGAAAGGTTGGACGGTTGAAATCCCAGTTCTGGTAACTTTGTTCATTTTCGTCCGTCGTTGCTGCCTTTATACACTACAGAATGCGGAGAAGATAAGAAAGAGAGATATCCGAGTGAGAGGTGCGTCATTGCCGGTCATCAGAAAACGAAATGCGAGAACTGTGCCGCCTGTCTGTTGATGGCTGATGGCGGTGGCGCAGCGGGGGAACCATAATCATCCTTCCATTCGCAGTATCCCTCCCAAACGCGGCAAGAAGGCTGGCCAGACTCCAGGTATATCGAGGGCGCCGTCCGAATCGAATTCTCAGAATTCCATGCAGGATGACGCCCGGGCTTTTCGACGACACCTATCAGTGGTGTGGCCGAGGAAACACAAGTCCGCAGCCCTCTCTTTACCCGACCAATCAGTCACATAACGACGCTCATTCAGAACACAGCGTCTCTTCCAGCCCCCATTCAGCCACCACCGTCTGGCCCCTCACTAAGCATACGTCCCGATCCTCGGCCCAAAATACTCGCCAGACGGCAGCTTCAACCGCGTGCACGTCGAGCTCTCGCACCCCGAGTCCGGCGAGTTGCCCCACCAGTCAATCGCGTAGCCATGATACTCGACCGCGAAGAAAATGATAACGGCCGAGATAGCAATCGCCGTCGACAACGCCGCCGAAAGCACGTAGTTGTACTTGGCCCAGAAGTTGAGGTAGCGCCTGCGGATGTAGACCATGCTGAGCCAGCCGGGCAGGACGGCCGGCCACATGTACGCGATGTTGTACTTTAGGACGAAGTCAGTACCGGTAGGGTCTTTCTGATGAGGGGAGACAGCGGAGGACGTACAGGGGACCACAAGCTCCCGCCATTGAGAAGGGGGATCGGATGCGCACGACGGAACCAGTGGGTCTTGGGCAGCCGGCGCTGGATCAGGAAGAAGATGATTGGGACGGCGGCGCCGACGGGGAAGGCGGAGAGGAGCGCGGTGTACTGGCCGCCTTTGCCGAAGACCTTGCGAGCGCCCATGCTACCGAACAGGACGGCGGCGGTGAAGTAGGTGTTGACGCCGGGGCAGGTGAATTTGTCTTTCTGATCACTGGGGTGGACGAGCAGGTTAGTGGACCGGGAGTACGAGGCGTTTGGACGGCTGGCTTACGATTCGCAGATGTCGTGGATGTTCCGCATCTGGAAGTTCATGACGCCGGTGCAGACAAACGCCGATACCAACGTTGCCGCACACTGGGCCCAGAATGTGGTCCGAGGAGGAATCTTCACGTAGTGCGCAAGCTTCAGATCATTGGCGAACGCCAATGCATGGGCGGTGGTGACATAACTGGGATTCGGGGTGAGCATGGGGAGTGTGGGGTACGTGCTAGCAGCTTACCCGTAGCATTTGAAAAAGTTCATTGCTAGAGCGTTGCCAGGCAGCCAGGCTCCGCCGATGAACTCCGCGAGATAGCTAATAGAATCGTTGGTCAGGGTAGGATAAGACATGGGCGGACGTTGAGCTTACTTGTACTCGACATCTATCCCAGTGGTTGCTTTGATGATTCCTGTAGGGATGACAAAGACAAGGGCGAGGCCGATACCAAAGAAAACGACACCAACATTGGTCTGCGAGCTCACTCAGCCTTCGTTTCTCTCAGATAATGGAACAGACTACTCACGTAAGTTGGCCAGCCTGCTACAGCACCAACGCCGAGAACGATGGCAAAAACATTGAGTATGGCGTACCACCATTCAGGAACTGCAGCAGAAGTTAGCGAGGACCACAAAAATGAGGGAACACACATGCCTTCTTTGTACGCAGCCATCAACTTTGTATGAATATCCTTGAACTCTTCGGCCGTTTTCTTGTAGCCCCGGAAGAGACTGCGGAACCCCAACGCGATATCCTGGCGATGATACATGATCGCGTAAGACACAGCCGCAGGATACACGGCGAACGCCCACCAGTACATAGTCAAACTGCTTGCTGCAAGGTAGACAGGCGAGTATGCTTGGTACTTCTCCTCGTCCAGCCATCCACGGTCGTCCAACACGGCAGAAACGTTGTAGGACTTGGCGTAATGATTGAACATCGAGTTCGTGTTGATAGGGAGGTAGCCAGTGTGATACGTGTTCGTGTAGTACAAGCCGATAAGTGTGATACCTCCAAGGAAGCAGCCGATAAAAGTGTTCAACGTGACGGCAAATGGAATGACCAGTGGATCGATGTTGTGAGTGGCCACGTTCCAGTCAAAGGTAGGCAATGGATTGAACCCGAGGCCTTTCTTGACGCCGGTGATGGCCGTCAAGTTGAAGTTCTCTGGGGCTATCCACGCTATCCAGTTGAAAAGGCTAAGGGCGGCAAAAATGTAGTTCGGAAACCAGAAGTAAACGAACATCAACGCAAAGGCGTAGGAAAAAAGTCTGAACCTGGAAATGTTGTACAATCTCTTGAAAGGGCCGGGTATAGCATGATTTGTCTCTTGAAAACCAATATGTTAGTGTCAAAGTATGAGAATAGTAACGGAGAGGCCATACCGTTGTGTAGGGAGCTATTGAGAGCGATGGTGACCATTGTTTTCGGCCACAGACAGTATGACGGATAAACCAAGAACTTCCTACAAAGCCCAGCCAACCCGTATCCTGAAATTGAAGCACATGTAAGTTTGCATTCCAAGAAATGCAGATAAGGACCATACCCATGAAATCCGTAGACAGAGCCAGCAATATCTGGTATGCAAAGGACCCGGCATATTTCTGATCGAAGTATCGGTCCAGAAACTGCGTAAAGATAATGTACCTTGAACTGGGCAGGGTCTTGCCTACACTCGCCATGATCGAAATAAGCATGTGCTCCTTCTTGTTGAACGGTCCGGGGTTCAGTCGGAGACGATATCCGAAAAAGGTGAAGGCCACGTCGGGGAGATAACGCTCCGCTGCCTTTCCAACCGGATAACTGAGCAACTGCACGACTGGTGCTTCAAGGAAAATCGACGGTTGCCGAACGCTAAAAAGCTGGTTGACAAAGGCCAATAAGATAACAAATCCAAGGCCAATGACCCATGCGCGAATGGTTGAACACGGAAGTTCCGGGTCGTCATGATTATCTACCACAGCTCGGACCTCGGCGTATGGACTGTTGGTTGTGAGGAGTGAAACTTCGAGCTTAGTTTCTTCGATGATCGAGGCGTGCTTTTCTGGAGCATCGGTGATTGAGTGGTCCTCCAAAAACTCATGTAGTCGATTAAGGGCTTCCCTGGGGAAGTTCGGATCATACTGGTGCTTTTCGAAAAGCTGACCAGCGAGCTATGAAGAGTCAGCAGTCGCATCAGATGCTCGAAGAGTTTGCAGATACTGACCTGCTTTGTCTCCTCCAAACTCAAATTTTGCGCGTACTCTTGGGCGGCAACAACCTCCTCCACGGTCGCGTTGAGCTGTCTGTAAGGTCATGTTGGTGAGGAACCCACACTGCAAAAGTGGGGTGAAACTTACCTGGCCGCATGCTCAACAGACGTCTGATGGTTATCAACACCACTGCCCTGATTCTCGTGTCAGCGTCTCTCCGATTTTCATCTTGAACGCCGCAAAATGTTACCCTTCCGACCTCGGAAATGGCCGCCGAGATCTCTCTGCCCTTTTCTGACGAGTGCGCCATGTCTAAGGGAGACGAGTGTGTGGTAGGGGAAAGAAGATCATGTTAAAAGTTGGAAGAACTGCACCAGCGGTGTCCTCAAATACCCCCGGGCCCTTACGCGTCCTACAAGGGAGCATTATGTCAAGGATATGCGTCGGTCCTGACTGGGCGCCAAAAGCTAACCAAATAGCGAGCACTCCGGAGGGTCCCCTCGTGAAAATGATGGTGCAATGCATCTTGGCCGGGCCTGATCTCGGACGGGAAGGAGCACGGGTACCCCATTTTCGGGATCGAGAACCAAAACGCAAAAGCTGCGGTAACCTTGCGCTGCATCGAACGCACGTAAGCTTATCAGATGCGGTCGAATCGCTTAAAGTGGAGTCTGCCAAGCCGGGATGGTAAAGCACAACATTTGCCGCCATTCTGACATCTTCGGATTCGACGTCGTAAACGAAAATAAAGACGAGGCAAAGCCAACATGACATGACATGACATGAGGAAGACCACAAATAAGAGAGACTCATAACCCCTGTTTGCAATGACGTCAGGTGGACGACGAGATAGACCCTGAAAGACTCAGTGAGCCTGTTCAGGGAACTCAATCTATGATTCGTATGACTGGACTTTCATTACTTATAGCACTGTCCAATTAGCATTCACCCCTTCAGGGGTGTGATTAAACAAAATCTGTTGCAGTGTTCTATAAATTATTACGGTTTCAAGAATTACTCTCTTTGGTATCAAGGGATCTGCATTATGCAATTGCGCCACACCAGAACACCGGCAACACCCGACACGGAATTTTCTTTAGTATCAACCGTCTCCCAAGGGTCGAAAATTTCTCCAAGCTCTTTTCCCCAATGTGGTCAGACTACTGGTATGATCTGGAGAAAGGTTGATCAGTAGAACCAACAGCACGCAATACTGAATTGAAATAATCCTCCCTCCATGCCTTCGAAGTTCTCTTCCTTCTCTTCATGTCTCTTGTAGGGCTTGGACTGTGCCTTCTTTTCCCGTCCGTGGGCACTTGAAGATGCGTCGCCTTCTCGACATCTCTGTGGGACATCTTCCGCCGAACATGTGTTAAAAGCCTTTCAGCCTCCATACCTGGTTCGTCATGCCCGTTCTCATGGGAGATCTTGATCACATCTTTCAAAAGCACCCGAGCAGCTTCATATCGGCCCGTTCGGTACAAACAGTCGGCAAGAATTAGTTCCGCCTCGCTCAGCTCGGAGTCTGAGGAGGCCTGGTGTCTGTGCTTGAGGAGTAAATCGCAAGCGCGGAATAGAGGTGCCAGTGCCGATTCGTAGTCTCCGTTCAGTATGTAGGAGTTCCCAAGGTTGCGTTCTGCTCTCGAGAGAAGTGGAGTCTTTTCGGATGGAATCAACTCCACGGTGCGTTTTTGCAAGTCTATTGCATCTCCGAAACGATGGGCTTTCCCGTAGAAGATGGCCAGGTAGTGCCTCGTCATAAGCGTCAGATCATGCTTCTCGCGGCACGAATTTATTTGCTCGTGCAAGACATCTTCTAGTGTCATGATCGCTTGATGGTACCGGCCTTCCTCTCCGTAGAGGAACCCAAGAAAGCCCTTGTATGGTAGAATAAGGCGAGCGTGATCCGTCGGAGCTTTGTGAACGACACGACTTAATGATCGCATAGCCTCCTCGCGCATGCCACGTTCCAACATTACTACAGCAAACATGGCTCGTGCGATCGAGACGTTGTGGGGTAGTATGTTCTGTCCGCTTTTGAGGAGTGTCAGGATGTTCTCAGCGTGGTGGAACTGGCCGGTACGAATGTAGGCTTTAGCGAGGGCAAGTTGCCAGAATCCCAAGGGCGTGGTCGAACTGTGAAGGTTTGCGTTCTGTTGGAGAAGCGAGATACATGTCTTGTGTGATGTTCGGATGTCTCGAGGGGGAATAGATCCTTTGTATAATGGAAGAAGTTCCTTGCTCGGCGTGGCGGGATCTGAGTCCAGAAGGTCAAAGACATCATCCGCAATCTGATCCAAGTAGGGATCATCTGTTTGATACCCCGAATCCATCAGAGTTTGGACCAATTGACTCAGGATTCCCGCAAAGTGAGTCAAAAATCCCTGAGAGAAATTTTTGTAATGTTTGTCGAGAAGTTCGGAGCGCCAGCGAGACTGGAGAAAAGCGAACAGATGCATCCTAAGATGACTGGCATGCATGTATGATTTTCTGCCCCCTGAGGCCAATACGGAGCCGACAATAGCCCAAGATTCAACATGTTCCCTCGTCTTCTGTCGTCTACTCGCCCATTCCCGTACAGAAGGATGAATTTTCAACTGGTCGTAGGTAATTGAGATGAATGAGAATGATGTTAGCAACTGCAGAGCGTCTTGAAAGGACGACAGGTCGCAGCTCTTTAGTATATCTTTTGCGTACGCCAGAGATCCATTCTCTAGTGAACCATGACCTGTCTCTCGGTTCCTGACGGACATCCTAGACGGGTAATGCTTCCAAGTGTCCTCCAAAAGACTTCCTGGAAAGGGGTCGCAAGGTAACGCGGATATGAGATTGAGAAGCCTCAAAGCTGCGTTTCCAGAACTACCGAACTTGGTTGCCAGGGCTTTTGCAGATACCTCATAAGTGGTGTGTGGCCTTAGATATGGGGGAATCTGGCGATGCTGCTGTTCATACTCAAACACATACTGCTCAAAGGCCAAGTGACATCTGGCGATACAGGCTCCAGCCTTTACGAGAGAATGAGTATGGTAGTCCAGCATAATAGCAACTCTCGATGCTGATTGTGCCTCCAGGGAACCGAGTGTGACTGGTCGATCGACAGCTCGGTGTAGGAGAGTGATTGAGTCAATCATTCCCAGATTCTTGAAATTCAGAAAGCCTACTGTGTTGTCGCGAGTAGCTTTCTGATGCTTCGAACTGAGAATGATTGATCCGTGTTGGCAGGGTGGAAAATATTTAGCGTAGTCGACATCGGGGTCATTCGCATTATCCAAGATCAGCAACCAATTCTCCTGAGTGTTGGCCATGCACTTCAGAGAATCATTCAAACGCCTAATGGTGAAACCGATTTTTCTGGTGATAGACATGAACCCAGCTTCCGCCAATTCATGAGTGCTCACATCAACCCAGAAGATTCCCCAAAATCTATGATTGTCAGCGCAGCCAACTTTCGCTGGTGAAGGTAACCTACTCTCCACGAAGTTCTTCTGCAATCTTTACGCATAGCTCGCTCTTACCTTGGCCCTCTACTCCAGTAACAACAAACCGCTTTTGGATATCAGTGGAAGACGGTGTTGAATCCTTCAGCGCTTCTTTGACAGTCTTCAGTTCCCGAACGCGTCCAACAAAGTTGCAACAGGTCTGTCTCGGAACCATCCAGTGTCTGTCTCGCAGGCTTGTTTTCCCTTCCAAGAAATCAGCGCCTGCGTCAACAAAGGGAAGGAGGGACTGAGGTGAATGCGTACACGCTTTCCGAATTTCCAAAAGTTTTGGTGCTTCGTTTGCGAACTCTTGAATGCGTTGGGCAACAACCTTGAAATTGTCGTCGTTTCGATCGCGGAACTTGTTCATCAGACCGTGCCTGACATGCAATGGAGTGCGTTCGCCGCAATCTACACATGCCGCATCCTCATCAACGAGCTACGTTGGACGCGTGAGTGACAAGCTGATCAAGACGATATTCCATGAATCGGAGAAGAGTAGAGGACATACCAATTTTCGGATAGATGCTCGGCCCACGACTTCCTTGTACACCAATGTAGTTTGGGTTTCGTAAAAGCAATGGATAGGAAGAAATAACCAGCGCTTGTTTGCAGTCTCGCAGAACTCTTGGAGAAGCTTTCGAAGGAGCTCGGATTTGCCATCGAGGTCTTTCACAAGGGAATCTGATGGTTCCTTGCCCAGAACACCATTGACATATATTTTCCACATTGCATCACTTGCAGATTTGCACCCCCGTAGAGGAGATGCGAGAAAAATGATGCCAACCGTTGCCTGAAGAAGAGGGCTGCACCGATGCTTAGCTTCTGCTGCCCGTTTGATGGCCTTGAGAATGCGCCTGTCAGTAACGCATACCACTGTTGAAGGCAACTTCACATACTTGCATAAGTAGAATTCCACCGAAGCATGAGGCGATGAATATAATCGGCTTATGTACCGAGCCTCTCTGACAAAAGTTTTAGCCCGGAGCAGTGGTGCTGTCTTGAACCACCTACATTCTGCCTGTCTTGAAATATGACAGCGAGAAGCCTATCCGCTTGTCCCAGTATGGTGGCGACAGGTGCATTGCTGCTGTAGTTTGCGTTCCAATCGAGCGTGGAGATCCGAGCGTGGGGCACCATCGAAGGTAGCATGTCCGGATCGCTCAGCCAATTCACCGATCCTGAGCTTGGATCTCCTTCCTTCTTGTACGCTATCCATGTCTTTGGTGATTCAGTGTCCAGACCATGGATTGCGATAATGCTACCGAGGTATTAGCCATCAAACAAAACCCGTTGGGTTGTTTACTAACTCGAGTGATGTTTCATCGCTGGGGTTGGTGGGAAACACTTGCTTCAGGCCCAAGTGACGCTGAGTCTCCAGGGACTCCTATAATAAGAGACTTGTTAGCTCTTCAGCCTTGCGAATGGTTTGCGGTAAAGTGGGGGCATACTGAGGATCCCACACTTTTCATCTTTGAAGCCGGAGAAGACTCAAGAATAAGCAGATGGACGTGGAAGTTACGTGACTACACTCATGGACCTTTCTTGACATATGTTTCCGTACTTCGCTGCTTTATTTTAATGCTGATAGGCCCAGTGATGTGGCGATGCCAAGCAATCACCCGATTGCTTAGCCACTGCGCGAGGCAGTGAGAATGCGCGCCGCTCCTGGAGCGGTAGGTGTGACATGGATCCGTTCACCCCACCAATACCGCAAGGTGTGCTGCCTGGACCGGTCAACATGGGTACACGACAGCAACCCTGAGCTCACGCACGCCTTTCCGCAATATTGTTTTGCCTGATTCCGCAGCTCATGCATAAAGAGATGGTCTGCCTCGTTTCGCCTTGAAATGTAGCGGTCCATGCCTCAACAACTTCCAAAAACATGGAAGTATTGGTCACAAACGACGCACAACTTGAGAAGCGACTCAATATTGATGATTCGTGTGGGAAAATCCGGCTGCGCCTCGCTGAGGTCAATGTCAGCCTCGCGCAGCCAACCTTGCCTGGACAGCCACGACAGCTACTGGAAGAGCCCGGCCTTCTCAACTACCTCAAAAATGAACATCTGACGCCTGATCTAGATGCAATGGCTCCCAAACTCTGGCTGGTAAGATCGATGGACCTACGCAAGGCTGGGAACCAACTTACAGGGGTGTCATAGTTAGCAACTCCGAGCAGCTCTCACATATGGGCTCTCCACCACCAAGCCGCGCGAGGCCGTCAGATAATCCTGTCGGAAACGCCAGCTCTCCATCTGGTGTGGCACTTCCAGTGCATCTTCATCAAGCCCATCCCTCGATACATGCTTTCACACGCGTTCTGGCAGTACGCGTTTCACCACAGCACGGACACGAAAGACCTCTACGGCGCATCTGCTGGCTTCATGCGATCATACTCGTACTTGATCCGGTACCAATCGGATTTCGACAAGGCAATCAGCGAGTCTTTGATCCCCGGCAAGGACAGCGAAGGGAATGCAATTACCTTTGAAAGATTCGCCAAGTTCATCGAGCCTTTTGCAAGGCTTAAAGATGAGCGGGTCAGCCCTCGCTTCCAGTATGGCGAGTTGCGTTTGACAAGACTGAATATTTTCACACGCTTCTTGCTGGGTAAGCTGACGTACTTCCACATCAACGCGCAATGGGCGTCCTACCTGAAACGCTACTTGACGCCGATGATCACCACTTTCGCGATCTTTTCTGTTGTGCTCAACGCCATGCAGGTTGCCCTGGCCGCACAAACCATGTCTGAATCTTCGGAGAACTGGCAGACCTTCTCAGACGCTTCGTGGTACTTTTCGGTGACCACGGTAATCACCGCAGCCATCGGAATCTCAATTATAGCCTCCTTGGTTATTTTCATGTTCATCAATGAACATTTGTTCGCCCGAAAGGTTCTACTCGACAAGAAAAAGGCAAAGGACGGTGATTTGCCACAACCACGCGGGTCTGGTTGTGTGAAACCTGAGTCTCACCAAGTAGTAGGGCGACGTGCGGAAATTGAGATAGACAGGTTATTCCACGCTTCCAACCCTTGAGAAGTCAAGTACACAATAGCAGGAAAGGGTACCTATGCAGAATACATATACATGAGAAAAGGTCACAATCAATGTATCTGGGAGTAGAAGAAATTGATTGAATCATTATCAAGACGTTGAAGATTTCTTGGCCAGATCTGAGGCCGAAAAGGAAAGTTCTTCAAGATACCGGGATTCAAACTCGACCGTGGAAAAATATGCGCCTGTTCCGGGTTATTGGGGGGTGAGAAATTTCTAATTGGACGACGCTTCGGTAATTTCAGCAATCTTTATCTCACAAACCAGCCGCAGAGTGATGGTTACAAAGACGCAAGTTGTCTTCGTCTGCTTTATCTACTAAGTGGCCTTTCCTTCCAGAAGATTGTGCCCTCCATCAGTCTTCTGGCTGTACGAAACACTGTTGCGTCCATCACATTGCCGTCCTTGTCGAAGTTCGCTGAGACAAGAATCTTTCCACTATTATGCCCAAGAGTGATTCCATCCGGATCGACAGGGTTCGAAGAGATATTCCTTTGGACAGTGGACCCCTTAGTCTTCGCAGAGGCAGCGAGTGCCATTGCTACGGTGATCGGAACAGCTCCATGCGCTTGCCCAACAGAAATCGCCCGGACAACAAGATCACAATCCTGCTCAGAGAAGTGCTGACCTGACAGAATCTTATGCGGCTGCGACGCAGACACCATGGCTATCTTTGGAATAGAGCCAGGTACCGAGTCCACGTGTGCGGCCAGTTTCATAGCCACTCCGGCTTGCCGCCTGATGGAGTCTAGGCGTTTCAGGAGAGTCGGATGTGCTTCAATGGAATCAGAAAGAATGGTACCCTCGACGCCCAGATCTAAGGCCTGAACGAAAACACACGGGTTCCCAACGTCGATGCAAGTTGCTTCGATACCGTCAAAGACATCTGTCACCTTGCCGGTAGGTAGGAGCATCCCCGTCTTTGAGCCTCTGATAGAAGAACTTAGTATCATTGCAAAGAATGTACATATCATACTTACGATGGATCCAAGAAAGCCAGTTGAATCTTGGCAGCAGTCCCAGCAACCCCATCAATGGCAAAGTCTCCGGAGCTGGAAGCCTCTGATCCTTCGACGCAAAACTTAGCATGTATGACTTTTCCGGTGTTTGTATTGTGGATTCGAACGACGGCGTGACCGGTTTCAATGGGCTGGACCAACCCGCTGTCAATCGCGAAAGGGCCAACAGCACTGGTCATGTTCCCGCAGTTGCTTGAGAAGTCAACTTCGGAATCTTTGACACCGATGGACACGAATGTGTAGTCCACGTCTGCATCGCTGCGGCTCGACGGGCCCACGACGCATACTTTTGAAAGACTCGACACACCGCCGCCCATGCCGTCCAGCTGTCGACCATTGGGATCAGGGGATCCGATGACGCTGCGGAAGATGTCATCCCAGGCTTTCCGGTCCGCTGGCAGATCCTCCTGCCGGAACATCACTGCTCGTGAAGTGCCGCCTCGGTAATACGCAGCCGGGAGTCGGTTCTGCGGTTTTAGCAGGAGGGCCGACTGGTGAAATAGTCGTGTTCCTGTGCAGATTGGTGTGGTGTTCCGAGATAAGAGCCTGAATGCTGCCATAGCTAGAGGTGGAAGAGTAGGAATGTGTTCGGGAAGTCCTATGCTCGATGGGTGGACATGTCATTTAATGGTTAGCACCTGTGGCATTGTGGTGGGGTTCGTGCTTAGGGTCGGATGCATCCGATAGTTGACCCACCCAAATCTGAGTTGTGCAATCCGACCATCAGACAGTGCAACAACATCGCTTCTATGATTTCAAGGTATCAATATGCTCCAGATAGAAAGCTTCTTTCTCCTACAAGTTCAGAGACTCATAGGTACCTACAGAACCGTCTGATAATTACAATACCTCAATGAGCTGTCAAGTGCTTGTTGGGAGGCCACACTACCAAAGCGGCACACATTCGTCAATCTCAAAGTGACTCAACTGAATGGCCATAATGTAGCAAAGCTACTGCATCTCCCATGGACATAACAGAGTAGCGTTATCAAATCAGAAGTACAGCTTCGCCGGCGTGACAACGGTCATTTCGTGCCACAACCTGGGCCCAACCCACTTCCTAATGTTTCTCAACACCGCTTCATTATCAATGATTCTGAACGGCTCTGGCACGTATCTTGTAGCCTCTGTCCTGTTTGATCCTGTGTGCGGCCAATCCGAGCCCCAGATCAGCTGTTGCGGAATCTCCTCCGCAAAATACCTAACCAGCGGCTCCAGATCGTCGTAACCACCGGTGGTGTGGTTTGATGAACGGTATAGTGCAGAGACCTTTACGAACACTTTCCCGCTTTTGGCCAGAGCCATGAGGGATGCAAAGCCGGGTTGTGCTGTGACGTCTTTGGTTCCCTCGGGCAGTTGGGAAAGCCCTTTCATGCCACCCTGGTGGTCCGCAATGACTTGAATCGGCAGGTCTTTGATGATATCACTAATGTCTGCGCCAAATTTATCAGATGATTGTTACGAAACGATAGAAAATTTGGAAAACTTACAGTCCCAGCTTTCACCGGAAATGTACAGCTGGCATTTCCAATGCTTGAATCTTGCCACTCTATCCACAGTGCTCGTGATAGCCTTGCGTAAATCTTCATATGCGTCATCCGAGGTAGAAGCTTGGGTGTTGATGCGGACGCCTCTCACACCGAGGACATCCATTTCATTTAGCTCGTCATCATGAACCTGCTCTGGATCGATGACCGCGATTGCACGTAGCAAGCTCTCCGGCTGGGAGTGGTTGCGGAGAAGATCCAGCACCAATGAATTGTCGGTTCCGTAAGTCGACGGCTGAACGAGGACAATGTTCTGCGGCGTATGCGTTACGGTGAGGTTGGAATTGAACGTAAGCAACTCCTGGTAAGATGCGGGTACAGGCGTATACGAGCGATCAGGCGAGTAGGGATATACTTCCGGGTCGAAGACGTGGACATGAGTTTCCCATGAGTGCCGAGGCAGATGCCAGTCAACATCATCATAGGCCGTTGAGTGGCCAAGGCTGCCAAGTGTTAGTCTTGCTTTGACTATATACAGCGGATGCTTACCTCGAAGTTATCCCGACTGAGCCATTGATGTCAGGGATAAGGGATGGAATGGCTACTGAACTGACTGGTGCCATAGTGTCGTTTACCTCATTTGAGTCATGGCCATGGCGTTGGCTCGACTGAAAAGATTTTCCACGTTGACTTGGCATTTCATGCAACCGAGGTCAGCCCCGCACGTATCTGCCAAGATGTTTACTCAATGGCAGTTCTTCTGTCTCTCATCCTATGTATGCTTAAGTATAAGCTTCTTCGGATCCATCCGCAGGACATATCCGGCGGCGGATGTTATCCGAAAGGCTGGCAGCACCTTCCTTGTGGGGATAGTCATAGGCGCTGCAACGTTGTTGTATGGATGAATCTTTCGGGAGTTACCAACGCTCTTATGTTGAAGGCTAAACAATATTGATGATCGGAAATAGCTCCGATACAGGTTGGAGGTAATACGCTGTTCGTTAAGACGCATCGCTCATTCGAGAACCAATTTTGTAACACATCGCAATATATTGAGAATGAAGCATGACTGTATAGTTTCTCCCGAAACAGAGCGTTTTTCATGAGGCTCCTTGCTTGCTTGCTGTGGCACAGTGTATTGATAAAGCCGTGCCAAATTCCCTCCTCATCAAAATCATCATCCAGCATATCCTGTGGAATAAATAGACTTCTCTCATTCCAAATATTCAATTTTCTCAATTTCGTTCTTTTCTGAGATTTCTCTTGGGTACTTTGAGAAATTTCTGGAGCGAAGTAAGTGAAAGATCACCCAAGACCGAGTTCAAACTCACGTAGATGCTGTTGTGATTGGCTCCTTTGCACGAGCATACTTCCTCATTAGATACCACGGATGCTGGAAGAGCTCGTCAATATTCTCCAATGCCCTACCGGCTGTTTCCGGGACCATGACGAAAACATATACGATGGCGACCAGGCACCATACAGCGAAGAATACGAATGCGCCCCATTGGTTGAGTGAGTTCAGAAGTGAAGGTGTTGCCTTTGTGATTCCGAAGTAGAAGAGCCAGTGGAAGCACTGCGATAGTGATCCACCAAATGAACGGAGTCTGTTAGGCCAGAGTTCAGCTCCAAAGAGATAAGGAAGCGTATACAATCCTGGTAGTTGGTTAGCGTTGTCTGTCCCAGTGCGGCAGCTGGTCAAAGTCATCTGTGCACTTACCAACGGCCCATCCAAAAGCGTGTATGTAGATAGCTGCTATGGCGAAGTCGGAGGCTCCTTTCGGAACGCTGTCTTCGTCCCTTATAAAGAAGTTCAGATAGCCTGCGAGATAGCTGTGACATAGTATCTGCACAGTGATGCCAATGAACAAGGACTTCCTTCTGCCGACCACGTCGACAAAGAACAGCGATGCCGCAATGCAGCATACCAGCTTCACCATTGCATACAACCCAGAAGCGTAGACCTTGACATCTGTTGACTCAACGCCAACAATACCGAAGATCTCCGGCAAGTAGTTCGTGATCGCATTCGCACCCGACAACTGTGCAAGGATATAGGCGACGACCACCAGCTGAACGCGACGGAGGTTCGAGCGGACGCAGAAGGTCTCGCGCAGAATGGAACCGTACCCAAGACCTCCAAACTCTTCGTTCTCGCGCGTGAGCTGATCTTTCATCTGGTCCCACTCCTCAAGGATGTACGGGTGGTCGGAATCCAGCCCACGGATGGTGATCAATGTGGCCAGCGCCTCTTCCTGTTTCCCCCGTAGGCAGAGCCAACGAGGAGACTCGTAAAGGAAGAAAGACATGATGATTCCAAGGGCGGGAACGAAGCATTGGACGAAGAAAGGCGTCTGGTACTGCAAGTTCCTCGATGCCGGTACGTGACGGTCGCAACCGTACACGGTGAATATCCCTATCATCTGGGACGACAGCATGCAGACGTTGAACCAAAGCGTCATAAGTCCCCTTGTCGTAGCTGGTGCTATCTCAACGATGGCCATCGGACCAACGACCGTGCAGGCCCCAATACCTGCGCCAGCTACCAACCTGCCGACGTAGAGAGCAGGGAGATTCCCGTTCGAAAAGGTTTCAATGATGTTTCCGACGGCATAGATGAACATGTACAGCCGATATGACCAGATGCGACCCAGCCTGTCGTTCAGGAGGAATGAAGCGAGAGCCCCAGCGCCTGCTGTGATGTTCACGAAGGATACGATGTTCGATATCTGTTCAGGGTTTCCTTTTGGTGTGATGTTGAACTCTCGTTGGAAGCTCTTCAGCTGAGTGATTGACGCCGTCGTACCCTCGTCCCATCCTACAGTGAGTCGTCAGTCCGTTTCAAAGGTTTCAACAGGAGAGGCCACGACGGACCTTTTGGCATCCCACACAAAGCGAACATGATGACGGTGAGAAGAAGGTTTCTGTTGTAGAGGCCTTTTGGTGAGGCCTTGATGCTAGCAAGATATTTCCCGAAGGGTGAGTTTGAGAAAGCGGACAGCATGATGACAATCTTGATAGAGAGTATCACTCATACAAAGTGTTTCGGTGGCTGCAGCAGATGATTATAATGGAAGTTCTTTATTTATCAGGTATGTTGAACCAGACACAACTTGGTCACGGCTGGCTGCCGATGCGTTTGCCACATCGCAACATGCGTTAATTCCCATTGGTGGCTTCAGACGCATGTCTCATGACGGATGTATCCGATATCTCTACCGAAGTTCCGAACTGCAAACTGGTGATGGCCTGATGAGAAGTCCGGAGAGAGTCCGTGGAAGTGCGGGGTAATAATAGTGGTCTCTAAGATGGGCCGTTGGTGTCATCCGCCATCTCTGGCTCCCGTCATTGGCAAGGTCAGAAGACTTTCACAGTCCAGTTACGGGTATCACGCCAAAACATAAAGCATTTGGTTCTATTTCTTATGCCAATGACGTCCTTAGTTTCTCCTTCCACAGTCCTGGTTGAGTCATAATATTAACCTCAAAAAACTAGTTAATGACCATGTGCAGACAGAGACGCCCAGTAGAATTGCTGCAGGTCCACCGTCGGGGCTAAGATATCACTCAAGTAGGATGCATAATTGGAACAGTTCTGATAAGCAAAGCGTAAACTTCCGATCCTTACTTGCCAAAATAAATACAGGCTCCAGCATCTGATTCTGAGGTCGCTATCAAATTGACTGGGTTGAGCCCCGCTGCTGCTGCGTCATCTGTGCCATCAGATTCAACGCACTCCCTGCTTCGAAATACTCAATCTGCTCCTCGTTGAATGTGTGATCCAGCTTTGTCCGCCACGTGGATCCATCACTCCTCTTCACAAGCATCGTAATTGAGCGGCCAGGACGGAAATCGCTAAGACCAACCAAGCTGACGCGATCTTCCGCCTCGATTCGATCATAGTCCGCAAGGTCATTGAACGTGAGTGGCAGCATCCCCTGCTTCTTCAAATTTGACTCATGGATGCGTGCAAATGACTTCGCGATGATCGCAACGCCATTCAGGAACCTTGGTTGAAGCGCGGCATGTTCCCTGGACGAGCCCTCACCGTAGTTGTGGTCTGCGATGACCACCCACTGCTGGTTGCGCTGCTTGTAGTCTTTCGCCGTGTCCGGAACCCCGGAGATCTCGCCAGTGAATACGTTCTTCACTTGATTTACTTTTTTGTTCGCAGCATTAACCGCACCAATAAGGGTGTTGTTGGAAATGTTCTCCAGGTGTCCGCGGTACCGAAACCATGGACCTGCGGGTGTGATGTGGTCCGTTGTGCACTTGCCCTCGACTTTGATTAAGATGGGCAGGTCGACAAGGTCCTTCCCGTTCCAGGGCTTGAACGGCTCCAAGCGCTGAATGCGATCTGATGTGGGGGAAACATCCACTGTAACAGACGATCGGTCTGATGGTGGTGCTGAGTAGACGTGGTCAGCGGAAATGTATCCCTTTGGAGGCAATATTCCTGGTCGTGGAGGCTGAAATGTGAAAGGTCCGTCTGTTGTGTTTATGATGTCCGTAGCCGGGTCGAAATCAAGCGTCCCGGCGAAAGCTTTGGCTATGACAGTTTCTGGAGACGCCAAGAAGATACTTGTAGCCGGATTGTTATCCAGTCGGCCCGTAAAGTTGCGGTTGTAGGATGTTACAATTGAGTTCTCTACTCCCTGTCCCGACTTTAGCGTGTGATGCCATGTTGGAAATGTATTCTGCTGTCCTACCTTTTCCATGTCTTGGCGATCCCAAGAACCGCAACAGGGCCCACAAGCATTCGCAAGTAGAGTCGCTCCCGCATCCTCAAAGATGGACAGAACTCCTGAATCTTCCAATGTGGCTCTAGTTTGCTCACTGCCAGGGGACAGGTAGAGGGGTGCTTTCGGCTTCAGGCCGGCGTCAATGGCTTGCTTTGCCAGAGCGGCTGCGCGGCTCATGTCTTCGAATGAGGAATTGGTACAAGACCCAATCAAGCCAGCACTGACCCGCTTTGGCCAGGTGTTCCTTTCCACTTCTTTCTTGAAAGCCGATGTTGGTGTGGCAAGATCTGGTGTTGCAGGCCCATTGATGAACGGCTCCAGCTCGGAGAGGTTGATATTGATGACTTGGTCATACTCTGCACCAGCATCCGCGCTTAGATTCTGAGTCCAATGATCTGCCTCACTTTTGAGATACGATCGATCAGTAGCGTCAAGATATGCGGCCATGGACGAAGTGTACGGGAATATGGATGTTGTCGCTCCAGTCTCAGCTCCCATGTTGGAAATCGTGGCCATTCCAGTAGCGGAAAGTGAATGGACACCATCTCCGAAATACTCTATAATCGCTCCTGTTGCGCCCTTGACAGTCAAGTCCCCAGCAAGCTTGAGAATGACATCTGCAAAGTCAGCAAGACTGTTCGAACTGGTGAAAAGTCACGACACACCTTTGGGTGAAGCCCATCCCGACAACTTCCCCGTAAGATTTACCCCAATGACCTTTGGCGTCTTCAATTCCCACGCAAGTCCGGCCATAACGTCCACCGCGTCTGCTCCCCCAACGCCTATAGCTGCCATGCCAAGGCCGCCGGCGTTTGGCGTGTGAGAGTCAGTGCCTATCATAAGGCCTCCTGGGTACGCGTAGTTTTCAAGGACGATCTGATGGATGATACCGGCACCAGGTCTCCAGAATCCAGCCCCATACCTTTTGCATACTTGCTGGAGAAAGTTGTACACCTCCAGGTTGGTCGAATTAGCCATCACCAGATCTGGCTCGCTTCCCTCCTTCGCGACAACCAAATGATCGCAGTGTACGGTGGTGGGAACTGCAACAGCATCTAGGTTGGCTGACATGAATTGGATGAGCGCCATCTGTGCTGTCGCATCCTGGCATGCAATCCTCGTAGGCCGTAGCTTGAGGTAAGACTGGCCGCGGCGGATGTCAGCCTCTTCAACGTTATCCAAATGCCCGTAAAGCACTTTTTCCGAGTATGTGAGCGGACGCTTCAATCTGGTTGTGAACATTAGCCCTGTATTGCGAGATGTGTGGGAAATCCATACTTTTCTCTGACTGAGCGGATTTTCGCGTCCACACCCGTATAGTCAATGAAAGACTGTTGCTCATAGCGGCTCATAGGCACTCTGGCCGTCGATGCGCTCACGGATGCAAACGATTGAATGCGCGTATAAGAACAGCGCAATGGGCTGCAGCTCAGCCGCTTGACACATGGAAAGCGTGTCGACATTGGGAGACCTGGAATTGTGACAAGAATGATGTGCTGCTTTGCACGTAAATGCGGAGGATACACCTCGCTTATCAACATCGGAATTGCCTTCGCCAATGCTGCTATCACGGATAACGTCAGCACCGGGGGATGAACGAATTTCGGAAGGTTGGCTTAGTTTCGGTCACATATGATTGGAAGGCGGATACATCCGCCTCATTTCTCGCGGCAAGGCATCTCAGACCCACATATGATTGTAGCCTGGAACAATGTGCTTGACAGTCCATATTGCCGCAGGTGTTGGGTGCAATCAATGCCTGGATATGATATTGGTATTTACTGGAAGCGTGTCGGGCACAACGTATCGCCACGGTCTATTGGCCAGCACACTTCTTATTTCGATCCGAAGCTCTCACGAACCGCATCTCCAAGGCCAACCATGCACACAGTAGCCCACGCAGCAACTCCAATCCGAGGAACGACACCTCGAAAGAAGCCCCGAACACCATTCTCTCTCCAGATGAGCCGGGCAGTCGACAACATTGTCGGCCTGCCCACCGCTTCCGTACCCTTCACCGCCTGCATATCCACCCGAATCACCTACAGATCCCACTGAGCATCAGCAAGCGCACGAAAAAGAAAACCCCCTCCCCTCCGTTCCCATCCACCACACTCACCTCAAACGGCTGATTCCAACAACTCACCGCCCCGCCCACCACCGCCGCGCCCACCCTCTCCGCAACCCCCAACCGCTCCCCCGGCCCCTTGCCCCGCACCCTCCGAATCGGCGCCTCCGCCGCCCGCGCGCCACCCATCCGCGACGCCCAGCCCGACACCTGGCGCAGCGCGACGGCATTGACGCCCCTCGTGACGCCGCGGACGCCCTGGCCGCGGACGATGCGCGCAAACGTCGCCAGCGTGCCCGGCACCTCTCTCCCCGCCGCCGCGGTCTTGCTGCGCGTCACCTCGACCGTCTTCATGCACGTCGTCACGCCCATGACCAGGTAGGCCTGGGCGGCGCCGCCGGCCAGGCCGCCGAGCGCGGCGGCGGCAGTGGGGGAGAGGGCGAGCGAGTGGCGGGCGCGGTGGTCGATTTCCGAGGCGGTGAGGATGAGGATGGCGCCTTTGGTGGAGGCTTCGAGCCAGGCCTGCGTTGTCGGGGAGGTGTTAGTGAGGGTGTGAGGGGTGGGGCGGGGGCGGGGGGCGGGCGTGCCCATGGGATCAGGCCTTGGTACAAGCCTGCGATGCGTCCGCGGGTCCAGAGGTGGCGGACAGCGGACGAGAGAGGGGCGTTGCGGTTGGCGGATACCTGGGCGGGTGTTAGGGGGAATGGGCGTTTTGCTGGGCTGGGGCGTCTTTGGTACATAGGTTTTGATGTTTTCGAGGGGCTGCCCGAGCGTGGTGACTGTGCAAGAGGCGGGTGAGCGAATTCGTCGATCAGGAGCATAGGACCAGAAGCTACCTTGGAAGATGTTCATTCCAGCTCCAATGAGAAGATTACCCCATGTAATCTTTTTCTTCTGTACCGCTTGTAATGTGTTTGATGCATGTTGAGTTTTGGACATTTCAAGTGTTGCCATCTGAGCAGTGTTGGAAGGGAATGTGGACAAAGTGGAGAGCTTGCCGTCGCTGGGATATCCAAATTTATGATTTCAAAAATCTAAATCCTGGAATCCAGCAAATTTCAGGATATAGGTACTCTTTCATGAGCGCTTGAGGGTGGGATTGTCTCTCGGAAGCATCCGTCGACGTTCGCCAGGCGTCGGGAACTGCGTAGCTGCGCCCGCTCGGTCCACTCACTTAGCACGCTTCAGTCGCCAGTCAGGACAGTCCGGCCTGCAGAATAAATTTGATTTTACTCAGTGGAAAAGACTATCGAAATCCGGCAGCATGTCCAAGTTGTCAAAGAACGGAAGGCCGAGATCCACACCGTTAAATGGGCGCGTCTGCTCTGCCGAGTTCCCAAAAGCTGCCAGAGAAGAGACCACATGAGATTCTCGAGTTCCGAACCAGTCCATGTAATCAGACGTGATCTGATCGGAATACTGCTTTTCTCCGCCTGCCGATGGGACTTCTCCCGACGCGGTCCCGTTTGGCGAATCGAATAAAGCTACAGAGGCACTCCCAAGGCGGTCTATAATGTCGTGGCATCGTGCTGCCAGAGGCCAGTACTCCGCCATTACCTCGAAGAGGGCGAGACATGACGCCACGTTTGACTTTGCTACCCGCTTGGTGGTACTCCTGCGAATGTCTGGGCTGACCCACAAGGTGTACAACATTGTGATGCTGGCCATGAAAAGCGAGTGAAGAGCAATCCAAGTATAGCTTATCTTGTTTTTTGCGTACAACGAAGAGTACGAGCTTATGAGACTGATTGCGGCGTCGGCGCAAATTTGCAGAGCTCCAAGGGTGGCGGCGGGGAAAGCCGGAGATGGCCGATAGAGAAGTAGAAGAGAGTGGGAGTAAGCAATCTGGAACCATTCGCTCGATTGGAAGGTAACATAGGTCGGGTTTGGATAACGGGGAGCCTGGGCAATCCACTCATCAAGTTCACTGCGGATGGCTGTCCGATGAGATTCCAGATCGTTGGAGGCGATACTTGAAAGATATGCAGGATAGATGGTATCCTGTATCCGGGATTGTAGCTGACGGATTTTGACAATGTGGTTGAAGGTGGACATGTCAAGGTGATCCGGTGGCCGTGTCTGCGGCGCACCAATAGCGGAGATTTCATCATCCCGTAACGGCTCCGGAAGAGGTACGTTGATATCAATATCTCGCAAGGCGAAAGGCCGGCCCAAGGCCATTGATACATTGCGGTCCAATATGTAAGCACACCAGAAAACTCTCTTCCTCATTTCTGAACCAAGCAGGTCACACGGCTGTTTGACAGGAACTCGATGCAGGCCAAGGTCGACGGCCAACCGCATAGCTTGCCCAGCGACATGCCACGCATTTGCACTGTGTTCCTCGTGTATTGCAAAGTCAGCAACAAGGCACAGGCCCTGGACAGTTTCCAGATTGTCCGCTTTCATAAGCCCGTTGAGGTGGATAAGTGATGCTTTGTGGAAGAAATCCAGGTGCTGGTCACCCAAGTCTGAGGTTTGCCGCCGTAGATCCATTGCACCCAAAGCGAAGATCATAAATGTGAGAAACAAAGACGCTCCATCGGCCTCGTGTTTCAGAGCCATGACTGGCGTGAAATGATTCTTCAGAAAGGTTTCCCGGTGTATGACAGGAAGAGCTGGCCATCGATGGGTGAAGTATGCATTCTGAAGTTGGTCTGCCAACTCAGGCGCTGGAAGGCCAGCGGGTGAAGATGCTGCCGATGGCGAGGCGGTCGATCCGCGATCACCCACACGCATTCTTAGACTGTCGCGAGACGGTCCGTGTTCCTGCTTGTAGTCCGCTTGGGTGAGGACTGCCTGGACAATGTTTCCAAAGAAAGATCCGCTCGAGTCGCCAACATATTTCATTTCGGAGGTGACCTCGCGGGGGACAAGATTCATGTTTTCTGCAAAGCCGTCTGCGGCCTCGTTGGGAGACTGCTGTTGGGTATCGAGCCCCCGAGGCCTCGCATTATCTTCTGCCCTGGCTCGACCTCGCAGCAGCTGAGACTCTTGTTCCAACTCCAGGATCCGGGCATTCAAACGTTTCACATCGGCCTCGAGGTCGTCGACGTACCCGCGCGGGTATTCGCGGTACGTCAGCCGGTCAAGGACAACGCAAGGCACGCCAGCTCGCTTGCACAGCGAGCATTCGGGGAGCTTCCCGTCGCACTGGAGCGCGTCAAAAATGCCACACGGCGCTGGTGAAGATCAGCATACCTTGTTTTTCCTTTTGCGGCAGCGTTCACAGGCTATCTGCACGCGCTGCAGGCCGGGTCTGTGCTTCCGTCGTGCTATCGGCGCATCCGACGCAGCACGTGGCGTCTGCTCCGTCGATGACATGGGGTTCGGATAGAAGAGGCGATTCCAAGCAAAAGCTTTTGCGGGTGAGAAGTGTGGGTGGGTCTGCATCCAAAGCCAGTCGGGAGCAATACATTGTTGGCGGCGGACGCATCGGATACATCCGACGCAAGCGGATGCATCCGGCCGGCGCCACCTTCGTCGTGGTGCGGGGAACGGAACCACCCGTCTGCCAACCCATTGATTCGCCCACGCTCGCGTTCTTCCTTTTCCAGTCTGTATTGAATGCGCCCCGCTGTTATGGGTTCATCAGCTCTTGATGGCAGTTAAGCTCGAGTATAATGTGCAGCATCGTATCGGGAAGTTTTATGATGTTTTCAAGCTTAAATGATCCATCCATGTAGAAGAGAAAAATGAGGTCTGTGTGGGTAAAGTATACATGAATGAGGGGCGTCAAGCGTGCCCGCCGTCACAAGGAAGTATTCTCGCTGTCTCCAACGCTCTCCCAAAATGCAGGCTTCTCTACCTCTTCTGCTGATCATCAACTCAATCTGAACCAAACAACCGCTGGAGAAAGAAGAGGGAAAAAAAAAGAAAAAGAAAGTGATCCGACACGAACCTCGCTCACTCCTTCCCCATGACCCTGTACTCCACCCACCGCGTAAACTTCACGCACGGTATATCCACCACGCGCCAGAAAATATCCGCCAACCAGATGCTCACCGCCAGCAAAAACACCCACCCGACGAACAGACAGGCCGCGAAGCTCGCATTCCCCATCGTCCCCGCGTCCACCACCTTCGGCAGCTCCGCGTCCGCGGCGGCGCCGGCGCCCGGCACCTGGCCCTGGTCGACGGGCTCGATGTACTTGTACCGGCCGGCGACGCCGAACAGCCAGCGCATGGTGACGAAGCCGAGCGAGTGCAGCACCGGGCCGTGCACCAGGTAGAAGGCGTAGCTGACCTTGCCGAGGTACTGCGCCAGCGGCGTCTGGAAGGGCCGCCGCAGCACCGCCGCGTTGCAGATGGCGTGCAGCGCCAGCACGGCGCCGATGCTCTGCCAGAACCGGTACGCGCAGTTGGCGCGGTACGCGGCGGGGATGTTGCGCGAGAGCGTTGCGTAGCCTGGCGTGAAGTCGCCGAACTCGTCTGGGAAGGAGAGGAGGTAGAGGCCGGCGACGAAGAAGGTGGCGTGGAGAAAGGTGCGGGGGAGCGACGCGACTTGAGAGGAGGTGGAGGCGGAGGGACCTGCGAGGCGCTTGTCGGCCGGCGTGGGTGTGGCTGGCGGAGTGGTGGGCAGCGGGATGGCGGTGGGGAGGATGGGTGCGCCGCCGCGCCCGCGCCCGCTGCCCCAGGTGTTGGCGATCAGGTCGAGCTCGGCGAGGAGCGCGCCGGCGAGGAAGAGCACGATCTCGAAGCGGCCCCAGCGTCCGCAGAAGATGATGAAGGCGGACGCGAGGACGAGGCGCCATGCAGTGCGAGCGCGGGACAGGCCGACGAGGACGACGAAGAGGACCATGCTGGCGCGGAACTCGAGCGGGATGGTCCACACGTGTGGGTCATACAGGTTGTACCACTCGCCCCAGTTGGTGAAGTCGATGTAGTGGGTCACGAAGTTCCAGTAGTCCCATGCCTGTTCCTGCCATGTTCCGAAGTAGACGGGGTGGTGTTCGACGAAGGCCATTGTTACTCCGTCCCGGGCGACCTCGGTAGCGCGCTTAAACCAGCCGGCGCGGATGGTCAGCATCACGATGAAGGTGCTAATGATGGTTGGTAGGAAAAGACGGATGCCGCGGCGGAAGATGGAGGAGGACAAGGACTGCAGCATTGAGTCATAGGATTTGGACCGGAGCGCCATCAGAGGCTTGCGGGAGAGAACGTAGCCCGAGAGCACGAAGAAAACACACACCATGGAGCGGCCGCCGTAGAGGAGCTTGACGATGGGGAGCTGGTGTATCCACCGGTTGGAGGCGCCAGTCGGGTCGACACCATAGCCGCGGACAGACGTCAGTGTGTACATGAAAAGGAAGTGAAAATTGAAGACGAAGAAGCAGGCGAAGCCTCGCACGCCGTCAAGTGTCGCGATGCTGTTGACATGTGCGGGCTCCGACGTCTCATTCAAACCGCGTGGCCTGAGGAAGCTGGGCAGGATTGGGCCAAGGGTTGTTCCACCGAGACATCGTGATATGTCGTACACCCAACGGCCGCGAGATCGGAGATAGGCCCTGAGCTTCACTGAGACATCCGCGAACGACTCCTCGAACAGCTCGATCGTGGCCGTCGCGGTGGACTGCTTCTCGTTGAACGAGACCTCGGAGACGGAGCTGCTTGGTCCGGGCGAGCCTGGTAGAACGTAGTCCGTGGCGAAGATGCTGGCGTCGGAGCAGCCAGATGGCACCCGCTGGTACCCGCCGTACATGGTGGAGGGTGTTGAGCTGGAGGGGCTCTCGCTGCTGCGGCTGCCTGGCCAGAGACGCATGATTTATTGGAAGAGAGTGAAATGATAAATGGAGAGTATGTTGTTGGAACGTGCCTAAGCAAGGATGCTGTTCACTGGGGAAAGGGATGCGCGCCTGGGCGTGGGCTCAAGGGACTTGACGAGACGGCGGGCAAGATGCAGCTGGGCACATTTCAAATGTACTTTCCCGGTGAAGTCTAAGAGGGAAAATAGGACAGACACTGCAGTCATTGTAGCTGTCGTGTTCGCGATTCGTATAAAAGTGAATCGGGAGCGGGAGGACTAATCGCTGGTGCGGGAAAACAGCCAACACTGCACGTTTGAAGATGGATTGCCGTGCGATATCCGGGGCTTAGCCTCGCACAAGCCATTCCTCAGGTCAAAACACCGAGAGAAATTCGCCGCTGGTGATTGGCAGTGACAAATTCTGCCAAGCATAAACGGTAACGGAATGGAGCCCTTGATATGCAGCTGGAATGCTGCGTCTGGCCTGACCGGTGCGGCAACAGGGCGCGGCCGCTGCGCCGCCTGGAAGGAGGGCGAAATGCAGAGCGGAGGACCTACTGCTGAAGAAGCTTCATGGTGGGTGGATCTGAAGCACTCGCTCCCGCTCCCTCGGTCGCGTATCGGCATTAGCCTCTGGCGGCCACCGCGCCGTCGACTCAGCCTGCGTGCGATGCCACAGGGAAGGACGTGCGAGAGAGTGGCGGGGTACTTGAATTCGAGATAGAGGCACGTAGTGCGGCATGCTGGTGTGTTGGCAGAGCATCTGATGGGCCGGGCTGGCGAGTCGGCGTTGAGGAGAGGAGAGGAAAGGAAAGGTGGCACGAGCGGCTGAGATTCCCGCGTGCCTGCCACCCGCGGCGCGCTCTGCCTCGGGAACAGAGCCTCCAGAGCTTGGCTTAGCCCAAGCCGCCATTTATCTTGGCAACACATTCTTGCTGTTTGGAGCGCTTGTCGTTCATCGTCAAACACAGCCAAGCTTTCTCACCGTGCTCAAGCGGGTTAAAACACCTCCTGCCCAGTTCATCGAGACTGACGGAAGCTCACGTTCTCCTTCGGAACGAAATGCACCCGATGGTGATATTGCTGTTCACAGACAATTCAGTCTTCAGGTTCTCTGGTGCCCCCACTACTCAACGATGCAGCCTTCGCTTCAACTCTGGCACTCCCAGCAGAATGTATCATCCTGCTTGATCAACCATACTTCAACATCCGGATCTCTCAGGAATCGCAAAATTGAAAAAAAAAAGGCCCAAAGCTGATCTTTCCAATTTCACTTCGGGGCCTTTTGATGGCTTGCCTTGTACTCTGCCCAATCATCCTTCCGCGGGAACGGAGCATCAGGAACACCCTTCCCCAGAAACGCGCAAAGCGGGCCCCAACCCTCCTTGACGTTGAACTCCAGGAATTTTCCTCCGGGCGCAGCTTTCCTTACGAGCTCGTTGTGATCCTGGAAAAGCTTCCTTCCGTTGGCCGGGAAGTCGCTCTTCCACATATACTCATGGTACTTGTCGCTCAGTGAGCGCATCGGATTAGCCTCGGATTTCGATGTGCTCCAGGCGTGCCAGAGGGTGTCCATCATCGAATTGTACCATCCGTCTTCGTCGCGAATGGAGAGAATGACCTTGGCATCAGGATAGGCCGCGATGAGCTCTTCCGCGAAGATTGCCGCAGGATAGTCGGAAACACCCTACAGTTGTCAGAGCTCGTTGCCTACAGCGAGTCGACGGTCGGTTTCATCTCGCACCGAGTATCCGCTCAAGAAACTGTCGAATTCCTCGCGGCCAAACTCCTTGCCTTTTCCTTCGAACTTTGCCTCGAGTGCTGCAATCCAATACGGCTGATGCTTGTTCTTGCCGACTTCGCGCATGTGGTAGATTGGGCCGTAGCCCAACAGTGCCAGACCGTCTGCGATAGCTGCTGAGCCGTCAGTACACCCCCGTTCTCTATCTGGGGCTTCAACTTTTATGACTGACACTGAGTAGCCGTACGAGGCAGACCCAGCACGAGAACCTCCATAGTCCCTGTATCAATCTCTCTGATCCAACTGATGATGCTGGTCTTTGCCTGGTATGGGTCGTGACTCCAAAGTTGCGGAGCGAGGACGATCACATCATGCGGCACCGCTATGATAGATACCCATATCTATAAATAGATCATAGCTCGCTTACCACCTTCCTAGTCGAGGTTTCAGCTCCCATTGTGCAGTTGCCTAACAGCCTTGACAGATAAGTGGGCCCATCTGCGAGGTCGACTCTCATCTCACATTCTAGCAGGCTATCGTCAATAATGTCTAACAGCCTGCTTTCACCTTTCTGGACGTTTCAAACTTTCGCGTTATCTTACGAGTCGTAGCCGTAAAGAAAAGCAAGGTATTCTGCTCAGACTTTTTAAGAGGCCCATCAAACCTAACGGCGTTGCATAAAAGGCACGAGTTGAGCTTTAGAACTTATTTGCTTATAAGTGGAGCATGCAGCTGGATTAAGGCATTGCACATGTATCTTGCCGCGCTGGCAGTGCTGCGAGTGACACAGGCACCTCACGTCGCACAGGAAATGTACTCCGCCACACAAAGTGGCTATGCAGCATGATTGTACAACCGTTGGCTGGATTTATAAACTCGACGCTGCCATGATCTAATAATGATAATCATGTCAAGTTCTCCTCTCCGCTATGGCAGCATACGAACCGGGACTCGAGCTGTGCAACCTCACAGCCTTATCCTCATCTCTCGATACCAAATCAACAAGAGAAAATGCGATCGGTAGAAACGATCCGCAGGCAATCGTGCAGGAAATCTCCCCGTATGAATCATCTCCCCCACCATCCAGATCAGTCACTTACACTTCTCAATTCCCTAGTCGCTTTGGAACGGTTGCACTTTTCAAACAGTGGTTTCCAGGGGTTGACCCTGGAAATGATACATCTCGTGGATTATCGAATCGCACAACCAGCCTCATAATCCATCAACTCATCTCGACCGCCATCTTGCTTCTCAACATAGCACTTGCCATATCTTCCATCCATGGCTATAGAACGACTCGATACACCGGGCAGTTCTTCCAAGGAAACTGCGACAGTGTAAAGACTTTTAATAGGTGGCTCCATCTTGGCATCAATGCCGCATCAACAATTCTCCTCGGATCGAGCAATTACTGCGCTCAGATACTGGCTGCACCCACGAGGACTGAAGTTGATCGGGCCCATGCTGCAGGCAAGTGACTAGACATAGGCATACAGAGTTTTCGAAATTTAAGAAGGATCGAAAAGCGAAGAAGCATCACCTGGATGCTTCTCATGGCCAGCTCGGCCTGCCTCCATCCAATGTAAGCTGCTCTGTACCTATCAAGCCAATAAGTCTACCATCACTAATAGCGCTCAGATGGAACTCTGCAATATTCTCCGCTATTCCAGTCAGCAGATACAGCGTTGCTCTAGTTACAAATGACTTTGCAGCTGACCACAGGCCTTGGGAAGAAGCGACTCCCAATCTCAGAACTATGAGAGCAAACATCAGCGAACTCGACCGCCTCAATAAAACGGAATGCATAGAACGCTATATCAACATTCAAGCCGGAGTAAGAGATCTCTTGGTAGTTAGCGCGAATGTGAGCATGGCAGATCGGCAGTCCCGTATGCTTGACAATAGCTCCTCAGTGCTCGCGCTTATCACTACCGCACACAAGGCCAAATGGAACATCGCAAACATATGGATTTGTAGCGCTTGGGCCAATCTCGGCACCAGGATTCCCAAAGCGTGGTGTCGAATGGAATTCCTGGAACAAGAGGTTGATAATTGGGTTTGGAAAGACATGGTTTTCAATGATCAAGGAGAACTTGAAAGAGCCCGGTGGTACAAAATCGACTATTGCTTGAGCGACGGCCGAAGAAACGAAACAATGGACCACAAGTGTGCACTGAGGTTCAATTCAATCATACTTGTCCTGGTATGTATCCTCAACCTTACAAAGTGCATCTGCATTGGTTACACAAGTCACCTCCACCACCGGAGCAAACATCTTGGAGATAATTTCAGATCTTCCCGGTCCCAACCAGGAACAACAAAAATGAAAACTTGCAAAGTTGAACAGAAATCTCGGTATCAAAGTCTGAAAGAATGGTGGACGGGAATACGGGTACCAGAAGAGGTGGATTATACCAGAGACTCACTTGTCACAATTGGGGATGCGATATCCAATTTTCTCCAACACGAAGATATGCACACAAACGACATGGATCTCATGGGAAAATTCAACTTCACTTCCAAGTGGCCATGTGTAGAGCACCCGCTCGAGGTCAACAAACCAAAAGCCTATAGCTGGTGGCGTGCTGTCAGCCTGAGGAGATGGTGTTTCACCTACCTTGTGTATACTGGATTCCCAAAGGTGCTTTATTACTGGCCGATGTAGCTAACGTTTCTCAGAACATTAATTTACGGTGCGATTGGCGGCGTGCTACTCGGCCTGGCACTTTTCAATCTCAAAAATGCCGACATTGAGATAGACCTCCAATCGCTATGGAACCAAGGTCTCGGCACCTTCAACGGATACGCATACGTGGTACCGCAGGTTATAGAAAATCTCTCTCAAGCAGAAGGGTTCTTCTTCGCCACATTTCTTGCCAACTCGTTCCAATTGATACTCAGTGGGCTCTACTTGTTGCACAACAGCCTTATCACAACGATGTTGGTCACATATGAATGGAACGGATACGTCACAAAGCGTAAAACACTACGTCTGTCGTGTCCAAGGGGCATTCAGCGATCATCTTACTCTATCTCGCTACCACTCCGATATGGCCTCCCACTCTCAATCGGGTCAGGTGTCCTGCACTGGCTAATATCCCAAAGCATTTTCGTGGTCTCGTCTATCTCCTTCATCACTCCTGATTTCCATTACGTACCGGAAGATGACGCGACCATCATCGGATTCTCAGCCATTGGACTTGTCTTGTCTTTGACTGTTGGTGGGCTCATGTTTTCGGCGCCACTCGCATTGGGCATTCTGAAAAGCAACCGTGGACCACGCAAGCCAGGTACGTCGAATCAGTCCGGCATCGAGACTATCCTTAGGACTGACAGTTCCATACCAGGCCGCGGGATGGGCGATGCTGGCGAAACTGCTGCATCGCTGTACCCTATGCCACTTGCATCAACATGCAGCGCCGCGATCAGTGCAGCATGCCATAGGCACGAAAAAGATGTAGATGCGCACCTTTTGCCTGTTATATGGGGATTTGTACAAGACGACACCAGCGATCCAGTAGGAGGCCGCTTTTGCTTCACGACTGCAAATGATGTCAAATGGCCATTTTGAATCGACTGATGGATTGAAACTCAATATTCGGGCCAGCTACTCCCAATTACGTTCCTTATACCCCGGTGGCGCTCCCAACGCTGCTCTGCGCCTACAAATAGAGTTCGCCTAAATAAGCTTAATACCAAGATTACGCTCGTTTAAGAAACCTCATTCGTCCACTTTCTCCACCAGTAGCGTGCGCAAGGCTACGTTCATCCTTGCCCCAAGACCCTGTTTCCGGTGCGCGGTTGAGACACGTAATAAACTTTGTCGGCGACAACGTTAATGAATGCTTGGATCGAAGCTTGCTGCATCTTTAAACAATCTTTCCCGGACGGTCGGCAGTTTGCATGCGATGGAATGAATGAAACGGGTTGCGGGAATCGCGTTTACGATCTCCAGACCCGGAAGTAAGGATCAAGGTACTACTACCGTGGGTTGAATATGTGGCAGTGAAGCATCTCTGGCGATTAGCAAGAAGTGGTGTCATGACGCTTTTGATTTAAGTAAAATAAATCATGAGGATGTGGTGGCCAATAGACTCGAGCACAGCCCTCTGGTGGTAAAGTAATGCTCGGGATATTCGGTGATGGACTTTCCAACTTCGTAACAAGAGGTGGAAGGGCCTGCAAGCTCTACCACAGCGGCGGCCGAGAAATAAGACAAGAGAGCAGCTATGGGTCGATGTGATTCCAAAAGTCGTACCGTATCTCGGATTAATCCAAAGTTCCACGTACCCTCGGGTATAGAGCGGATGCGCGGACTCGGGAACGGAACGGTCCCGTGTGACAGAAACTGGATTATCAACTGCTTGCGTTATGATGCTTGGGCAGCCTTTCCCCGGAGACTGCGGGAACACTCAAGCCCGTGTGCATCCATTGCCAACTGGAGTGTTGGAGCGATCACGAGCAGTGACCTTGAAGTGTGCAGGGCGCGCTCTCATCTCAAAGCAATGGTGCAAATCTCCTGCGCGGTGCTTACCGGTCAACTCCGGCCAGAACGCTGGTGTTGTTGAACTTGGCCACATTCGTATCCGCAGTTCGCAGGACCGTGGAGTGCCTTGCCATGGGCACCCTCGTGTCCGTACTAGATCCACCTATCGCGCCTTGGTGGCGGCCGGCCTGACTGCCTATCTAGTCCTCGAAGGCTGAATTTCGGGTGATGATGTGCAGTCGGGCGCTGCGGCTCTGCCAGAGATGTCTCACGGGAGGCCGTATAAAACGAATGAAGTAAGTGATGTTTTCCGGGTTCGGACTCGTGAAGGCAGTGAGGGTGGCTCGATAAGTTCAGGCCAGCGAGTCATGGCGCTCACCGGCCGACGTGATCGGCGAATGGCTGAGGCCTTCCCCAAATGTGTCTCACCCTGGCTACCCAAACAGGACATCACATGAAACCGGCGAGAACCGGACGTGACGATATAGGGATGGCGATGGAGCGGCTGAACGTTTTGCCACCTCGCGACATCCTTACCATCCATAACCATCGAAGTGCAGAAGGAGTACGCAGTCGCAGTTTTCGAGAAACACTTCTCATGTATCTGTAGATCGCTCCCTACAATGCGGAGAAACGGCCCGTCCAGCGAACATCGGACCGCGCTCAGTGCGACGTGGCCAGGTCGTCCCGGTAGGATCTGTAGGGCGGATCACACGATATCCTGTAAGCGGACATGATCTCCGATGAACCAATTTTACACAGTGAAATACAACGTAGTAGATGCTCAGATGGACGAGTAATGGGATAGGACAATGTAAGCACCGGAGCACCACTCGAGAGCGATTCGAGGTCATGCGGAGCGCTGGTAGTCAGTTCAACGGTGTGTGATGGCCGATCTCAATCCAACGGCATGCTAGTAAACACGATGAGATGGCTGGCGTGAGGATGCATATGTGGGTTGTTGCATTGAGCGTGTGTTTGATTGTTCGGCAAACAAGCAGGTGGAAAAATAGCATAATGCTGGGGGCTAGCGATCGAGTCGAGCCACTGCAACGGGTTGCGGAATCGAGACCGGTCCACCATGTTTCAGTGGAGGGATATTCAGGAACCGCCGAGGTTGAAACATCGACCGTGACGTATGCTTCTCTTGGTAGGGGCGAATGGTTGCCTATCCAGGTTCCTGGGTCTCAGCAGGCAGCAGGAGAGCTTCGACCCAGGTCGGGCAAAGCAACCGAGAGCGAAAGGAATAGGTGAGCGTGTTACTTGAAACTAGGAGAGGCTGCTGTCCATCTCTAGTGGCTTGGCTGGTGCATGCAGGGAGAAGCTGCATAGAAGGATGAGCCTCGTTCTGGCTCAGGATTCGTGGAGCAGCTAAGAGAGCCCCGGTGGGACGTCACAGATGGTTCCCGTGTCTTGTCGGTCTGGCGTAGACGACCGCACTTCTTGGATCTGTCCGGGCGCATCGCAAAAATCCGCAGCATTCCATCGGAAGTGGTGCGGGTTGCAGACTGGCGTTCGGAGAACACAAAGACCGAGCAGCACTCAACCCGACTGCGGGGCGAGCGAGTCAGTGCGCGCCCATCGAAATATGGTGCTTACATCCCTGCATGGCGCAGGCGAGATCTCAGAGGCGTTTCCTCCAGCTGGCGCGGGCCATTCTCGAAGCGATTTTGTAGGAGGTCTTGAATATTAGGCGCTCCGCTATAGATGCGATTAGGGACGGAGTGGGCTTCCAGAACACGAGTCGAGCGGGCGCAACAGCCGACGATGGCGCTCCGCTGATGACGTACAGTAGTCCAGTTTCAGCGCAGCAGTGTTTCAGGAATGCCCAGACTACAAAGCTCGTCCGCCCGCCAGAAACGCTGCCAAACTGCCCTCAACACCACCTGCCTTTTCATCAGCAACTCTCCAGCTCGCCGCCGACGCACCCGGTCGCCCGCAAACCGCGGGCCTCAACGAGGGATCTTCAGCCGGTATGCTGATCTGGACGAGCTTGAAAGCGTCGTGTGGGTTTCCGTCCACAGGCCCGCCGCCAAGTGCGTAGGTTGACGGGACAAGCCCTTGGCTCGTCTCGCCAGGCAGGTCCGCTGGCAATTCCGCACCTCGATTGTCGCAGCACGTGGGGCGGAGTCGCCTCGCCTGCCGGCGACTCAGTCACTCAGTGGCGGAGAAACAGAACGACAATCTCCTGAGCGCAGCGCAAGGCACCCCGCCCAGAGCAGCGTCCATATCACGATCTGCCAGACATCCACCCGAACTACTGCCGCCCGTAGCCGGCGGTAGCAGGTGCTTGCTTGCCCCCAGCTAACCTTATCACTTTGTTTGGAAGAAGCTTCGGAAGGGCCACTGCGTGCCTCCCGATGGACCACGATCGGGACGGGCACAACGCGCCTGCACAGGAAATATGTCTGCACGCATCACAAGAGATTGGGGAAGCAGCACAGCAGCGGAACAAACATGCTGGGCGGTGCAGGATGACGCCGGAGCGGAAACGGGCACAGTCCGCCGCCAGCTCACGACTGTGACAGGGAGCACCTCGCCCAGCTGCCGAACATCTATCTGAATCTCTTGGGCGCGGGTCTCCACCCCGCCAAGGTGTCTCCAAACAGACACCATGGTCAGTGTCAGGGTCCGTTTGGTCTCGTTTAGTCCGGAACGAGATTGGCCTTTGCGGCTGTGGCTAACCAGAAGCCCCATTGCGGTGCCCGGCGCGGAGGGCAACCACCACTGCGCCAGGCGTATAAAGGCTGCCGTCGAGCCGCCTCCATCTTGTCTTCAGCAAGCAGGCCTTCCTCTTCCAGCAGTCACAAAGCAACCAGCATCAACCACCAATCCACTCTCTACAACAATCACTCACTTCCCTCGACGGGTCATCAACAAGTCCAACTCCACCAACCACCAAAATGAAGTACACCACTCTCTCTCTTGCCGCCACTCTGGCCGTCGCCAACGCCGAGCTCCGCTCCGCCGGCATCACCCGCCGCCAGAACGGCATCTCCATCCCCTCCTCCGCTGGCACCGAGACGCTCAGCGAGCCTCAGTACATCACCGGCTCCTTCGACGGTGGCCTCAAGACCTACGGCCGTGGTGTTTCCTGCAGCTCGGGTGAGGGTGGCGAGTCTGACGCCGTCTTCGTTCTCGAGGATGGCGCCAGCCTGAGCAACGCCATCATCGGTGCCGACCAGATCGAGGGTGTCTACTGCCTGGGTGCCTGCACTGTCTCCAACGTCTGGTGGGAGGCCGTCTGCGAGGGTAAGCATTGAGTCATCCCCCCGCCCACCGCTATCAAACTCTAACCTTGAACTCCCTCAGACGCTCTCTCGATCAAGGGTAACGGCGACGCCACCGTCTCCGGCGGTGGTGCCCAGGGCGCCAAGGACAAGGTCGTCCAGCACAACGGTGTCGGCACCGTCACCATCGACGGCTTCGAAGTCTCCGACTTCGGCAAGCTCTACCGCTCCTGCGGCAACTGCGACGAGCAGGGCGAGCGCCACGTCATCATCAAGGGCGTCAAGGCCAGCTCCGGCAGCCTTCTCGCCGGCATCAACTCCAACCTCGGTGACACCGCCACCATCTCCTCGGACGTCTGCGCCTCCTCTGTCGATGCTGTAAGTTCCCACCTTCGCGCCACCTTTACCTTTCCAGGGGCTAACATCTCGATTTAGATCTGCACCGAGTTCGAGGGCAACAACACCGGTGACGAGCCCAGCGAGGTCAGCTCTGGCCCCAGCACTGCCTGCTCTTACACCGAGCCCATCAACTCCTGCTAAGCGGGCAGCGGGTGTAATGCGATCTTTTGGCTTGACAATTAGCGGAACTTCATATGTGGCCGGTTTCCAGAGTCGCATCTATCCTTTTAGTCTTTCCCTTTCCCTGTACACATAAGCTCTTGATGCTTGTATATATTAGAAAACTTTGTGCACTGCAACCAAATTTCCTCGCCTCGAGTTGAACGTGCTGCGATGCTCCGCCGACTGCAATGTGATGAAGTAAATACTGAACACAAGAAAATATGAAGCAGAACAAAATACCCTGAATATTGGTAATGAAAGATAGCTGTGTTTTCAATCATTGAACCTCCAAAAAGATGGTCGTTGGATCGCTTACCGTAATATACGACAAATTCCAGTGAGGCGGTTCTCCGGGTATTCTGCCCTGCTTCAATCTAATATGCACACTTGGGCCCTAAGTGCACATCCCTCCAACGGCTTCTGCCGGCTGGCGCGAGGTTGGCCGGGAGAGTATTGTAACATGCGTATATCTATATGGGCAGTTCAAGAATTCGCCCGGACCTAAGTGGGCGGCAAAAGAAATATTGATCCAATCCGAGTGATGATTTTGCCCACCCATGTGTGAATTTATCACAATACTTTCCCAGCCGACTTCGTAGAAGTCCTTCTGGCGGCAATCATTCTCTAAGCCACGATGGATCGTATCAGAGGGGAGTGGAGACACCGAAAGCACCGGACCGGACGAGGATCCTGCTAATATATGAGAATAGGTTCTACCTTGAATTTGTTCCACTTTCCCTACTCAACCACGAGACTCCTAAGCCGCAAGTTTGAAATTGCAGCACTATACGCAGTTCTTTCCATCGCCCTTAGGGTCAATGACACCACTTCGTCCTTCTCTCCCAGTCAGGCTCCACGATCTCAATTTCCCTCACATCAGGCCCTTGTTCATAGAGGTCCCAAGCCTTTTCAGCTATGTTCTTCGGGTTGCACTGCTGCGCCTCAACACTCACAAATCCTCCGACAAGAATCATGGCGCAATGGACCCCCGAGCTCTTGAACACCTTGTGAAGCGTGCACACGAGGTTGTACTGCGCAGCCTTGACTGCAGAAAGGGAAAAGAGGGGTGGATACGGATCTCTATGCAAGAAGCCGCCGGTCACCAGCAGAGATGGTCTGTAGGACGCCTTATCGCCATCCTGAGCCAGTCGGACGAGGCGCGGAATGATCCACTGCGCAACGGTGTACAAGGACGACACGGAAATCTGCCGTATTGTTAGCCCGCGGGGTTGCTCTGGCTCGTCGAAAATAGCGCACTTTAAAATCGTCTTCCAGCTCCTCGGCCGAAAACTTCAGTACCTCGCTCTCGCCCACTCGCGCGGCGTTGAAGAGCACAGTTTCCACGTCGATGGCGTGTCCGCGGAGCTTTTCGTCGACCTGGGCGAGGGCCTCCTTGAGGTGCGTGGCGCTGGAGACGTCTGCGGTGACTGTGTGCACAGTAGCGCGAGGCTCCGTGGCAGTCACCTCGGCGGCATCGTCTTGGAGGCGGGAGGCGTTGCGCGAAAGGAGTACCACGTGATGGAAACCCTTCGATGCGAAGTGAGATGCGATATGTCTGCCGATGCCAGGGCCGGAGCCAAACACAACGAGAGCGCCGCGTGGCGATTGCAAAGCCATGATTGTGGTAAAAGAAATTGGAGGATGTGCTTGAGATGTAGCAGGAGCGGAATGGAGGTTGGAGAACGAGGATTTTAAACGGGATCAATGCTGCTGTTGAAATTCAGTCTGGATAAAGAGCTTTATATCGTCAGGATTTTTAGAAAAGCGCAGAATTACGGAGTGATGAGGCTTTTAATTGCGTCATGAGCAGTACAGGTGCTGTAAGCAGGTGGTGTTACGTTTGTGCAATAAGCAACCGGGTAATGCTTACCCGGGCAATAGCCAAGTCCGGGAAAGGCTAGTGCCAAGTGGAGTAAGGGGAAGCATTTCCCATTGAGGCTACCTAGCCGAATTTTGATCAGTCGTCTTTCCATATAGCCTAGGTGATTGATAATGAAAGTGCGCTTCTCTCCGACTGTTGTGTAATTTGAGTTCCTAAGACACTATAGTGGGGACCGCCAAGACATCATCGCTGGAGACACAAGTACGGATGTTTGATTCTGCGTCCCCACTCGACTGTCAAGTCGATCATCTCAGACATCAAGAACGGGTTATACTAAGTTGCAGCTAACCGTGGATAAAGAAAAGTCATAGCAATAAACTTGAGCCATCTGCTTTGGATACTCTGTCCAGCCGATGATGGTGGACGATACCTTCTCACTTGTTAATCACGCCTTGACGTCATATTCGTCTGTCTGCATAGTGCAGCGATAAACCAACGCAGTGCTGAGCTGGGTGCTCTTCATGAGGCCAGGAACGCCGACATTCAGCTTGCAGACACAAGCGATAGTGGGCCAAATGCCATCGGTATCTCATGTGCGTTTGAGCCTGACTTGAATATTACCACAAATGATCTTAGAAGCCTAAGCATCAAGTCTCAATTGTGACTCCCAGAATAAAATCATTCACCTCTTAAGATCTTTACATGTTATTCACAGCTGAAAGGTGCTATATTCATCTAGACAGCCATCCGTACCTTGAGCAAATTCTGCTCTGCGATGAACGTCTGTTTCGCTAACAAATCTTCCATGTCCTCTTTACAGCTGATGTATCTCCCTGCAAGCCACTCCCCGCGTTCTTGCACCAAGATAACGATCGAATCTGCCGGAAGCTCGATATTTTCGGTCAGTTATACCTTTGCTGTTGATTTGTCCAAGGCGCGTGACATACCGTGTCTATTCCCTCGGGATTTACGCTCGCTTTCGCTGGTGTGTGACACAATCAAGTATGCAGCGGCCTTGTCCTCTCGAAAACGGATGGCGCAACGTGGTTGCAGTAGCGAGCTGCTAGCACCATGCCATGCATTGGCGCACTTAGGTAGCTAACCCGTTCCAATATGGATGTTGCGTTCGTAAAAACGCGTGGGGGCCACATCTGTTTTTTTGCCGGTGCGTATCTGCATTCTCGTGGGGCGACTTGATCTAAATAACCGGGGAGAATAGCTTGGGGGAAAGACGTGATTCGCGATACTGGTTAACCGAGAGATCTCGGAGCGGTCCAGCCGTTGACATGGGCTCCAACTGGGGAAGCAAGACCGGCCCGCGTCCGATGCGGCGACTCGCGGATATCGGGACGACCAGGTCGCTTGGAATGCCGTTTTTCCCACTTTGTTCAGACAAGAATTCCATCACAACTCGAAAGGAAACCCCTCCAATATCTAAGCATGCCCTTAATGGTTGTTTCTATCTCTATGAAACTTCGTTCTGAAAGGTCCCTATAAGGATTCGTCCAAGCTTTACCTCCCCCGCGCTGACCGTTGACCGCTGCAGCCACAATAAGCCAAGGATGCAGGGTCTCGATAGGTGGGCCAGCCGCACACCGAGAAGTTGTGGCTGCATGAAGGATTGCATACCTTGAGAGCACTGCAGACGGATACGAAAACTGCTTTCCGGCAGAACGCAATTCAAAAGCTCTAGCAACTGCCCCGCCGACAATGATTTCGCCCTCACTTTCCCTCTGTCGGTCTCGCTGTTCCCAGTCCACATCAATTGCGCGATACTTACCGCCGCGATGAGGAATCCGGCCCCTTCAAGGTGCTTCTGGCATCTCCTCACCCCTTTGATGCTGGCTGGGGCAGTTGTAGCCACCGATTCCACCACGTCCGGCCTGACGCCTGTCTCGTTCTTCTCGTGGGAGCAAGCAGTGCTGACAAACACCACACTGGCATCCATAGAGCCACAGTACAGAAAGTACTTCGCCTTCGGCGACCCGAGCACCCCAGCCCTTACCAACAGCACCTGCAAAGCCTTCCCCGGCGACTCCGCATGGCCCTCCGCCGACGTCTGGCACGCCCTCGACGAAGCGACGAACCACGCGCTAATCGAGACCGTCCCCTCCGCGCACGCCTGCTACAGCAGCGAGTACGGCGCCTACGACGCCGCGCAGTGCGCCCACGTGGCCGCCAACTGGAACAACTCTTACTTCCAGTAACGCGCTCCTTTCCCCTCCCATACCTCCCACCACTCGAGCTCTTCTTCTAACGCACACTCCACAGCGCCGACGACCCAACGTCCGTCTCCTGGCCCCTCTTCCAAGGCCGCACGTGCCTGCCCACTGGCGTCAACGTCACTTCGACCTGCACGCTCGGCGGCTACCCGTCCTACGTCGTCAACGCGACCACGTCTTCCCAGATCCAAGCCGCGGTCAACTTCGCGCGGAACGCCGGCGTGCGGCTGGTGGTCAAGAACACGGGGCACGACTTCGCGGGGAAGTCTGCCGGGGCGGGGGCGCTCAGCGTGTGGACGCACCACCTGAAGGACATCCGGCTGATCGAGGAGTACGTGACGCCGTCGTGGCGGGGGCCGGCGGTGCAGGTGGGGTCGGGCGTGCAGGCGGGGGAGCTGTACGCGTGGGCGGAGGAGAACGGGCTCACGGTTGTGGGCGGGGAGTGCGAGGTGAGTAGTAACAACAACGCCCAAAGACAACACACACTTACCCACGGCTGACGCACCACCAGTCCGTCGGCGTGACGGGCGGCTACATCCTCGGCGGCGGGCACTCGCCGCTCTCCAGCATCTACGGCATGGGCGCCGACCACGTCCTCGCGCTCAACGTGATCCTCCCGTCGGGCCAGCAGATCAGCGCCACCGAGACGCTCAACACCGCGCTCTTCTGGGCGCTGCGCGGCGGCGGCGGCTCGACCTTCGGAATCGTGACGTCCGTCACGCTGGCCGCGCACCCGCGCATGCCCGTCGCGACGACCACGCTCTCGTTCAGCACCTCCGCCACAGTCCCCGCCGCCACCTTCTGGGCGGGCGTGCGCGCCTACTTCGACCACTTCCTCGCCCTCGCCGACGCCGGCACCTACGCCTACTTCTGGGTGATCCCGCTGGGCTCCTCCCAATTCCTCTTCCAGCTGCGCCCGCTCTTCGCGCCCAACCACACCGCCGCGCAAGCCACCGCGCTGCTCGCGCCCTGGCTCGCGCAGCTGCGCGCCCTCTCCATCCCCGTCGCGCCCAACACCACCGCGCACGCCTCGTTCCACGCCGCGTGGCGCGCCGGCTTCGCCACCGAGACCGTCGGCAACGTCGACGGCCGCTCGGGGTCGCGGCTGTTCCCGCGCGCCAACTTCGAGACGCGCGACATGCTGGACGCGACGTTCGCGGCGCTGCGCGGCACGACCGAGGCCGGCGTCGTCATGCTCGCGTTCAACATGCGCAACGCGGCGCCGGCCGGCGCGCCGCCCAGCGCTGTGAGCCCGCACTGGCGGCGCAGCTACCTGCACGCGTGCGCGGCGTCCGGGTGGGCGGCCGACGCGAGCGTCGAGGAGGTGCGCGCCGCGTTCGACTACTTGACGTACGACGTGTTCGGCCGGTGGCGGGCGGTGAGCCCGACGAGCGGCGCGTACATGAACGAGGCCGATCTGCAGGAGCCGGACTGGCAGGACGCGTTCTTCGGGCGGGAGAACTACGGGAGGCTGCTGAAGTTGAAGCGGGAGGTGGACCCGTGGGGGTTGTTTTACGCGCCGACGGCGGTGGGGTCGGAGAGCTGGGAGGTTAGGACGGCGGATGGGTTGCCGACGCAGGATGGGAGGTTGTGTCGCAAGGCATGAAAAGGGGAGAGTGAGAGTTTGGTTTAAGGATGATACCTGATTACATTGTAGGGGAAAGAGATGTTGAATGTCTTCCCCAGTGTTGCCCACTGTTAAGATGTGGGTCTTCGACCAATGAGTGACTACAGCTAGTGAGTACGACTACGGATTGTAGAAAAGCAGTCCTCGCAAGGGAAAACGCAATCCATGCCCTTGTCACGAGGCTTCACCGAACAGTCTAAGACCAGTTCTTGATGAACTTGAGCTGCAGCGCAATCAAAATGACTGGAAACACGCTCACGACCTCGCCCAATCCCGCAAACTCAGGTGGGATGCGCGCATTCGGGAATGCTCCCGCAGCTAGCAGAATGGCAAACAAGTTGTACACAAATGACCAGCCGAAGTTCATGACGATACGGGTGAAGGCCGAGCGCGAGATGCGCAGCAAAACCAGCAGGCCGGAGAGTGAATCGGCGGTCAGGACGGCGTCAGCGGCGCTGGAGGCGACGTCGGTGCCACCGCTCATGTGCAGACCTACCGTCGCTTGTGCCAAGGCGACACTGTCGTTTGTGCCGTCTCCACAGAAGAGGACTGTGTTCGTGCTGTTCTGGAGAAGATGTCGGACGTATTCCTGTTTGTCGCCAGGGGAGACTCGAGCGCGGACGTTAGACGGTGGAATACCCAACTCCGACGCAATAGATTGCACCGCGCCGTCATCGTCACCACTAACGATGTGTACGGAGATTCCTGACGAGATGAGATGGTCAACCACAGATTGGGCCTCTGGGCGTAGAGCATCTTTCAGACCATAAGCGGCATGCAGTACCCCATCTACTGTGAAACATAAGACGGTCAAACCTTCTGCCAGCAGAGAGGACACCTCCGGTTCTGATTCCATACTGAGCCACCGCGAGTTTCCTGCGCGGATAACCACTCCATCCACAAATGCCTCTACGCCCTTTCCTGGAAGTGACTGGATATCGTTAACCGACACCTCAACGGCGCCCTGTTCTTCGAGGTGAGATGCTACAGCAACAGACACGGGGTGCTTGCTGCCGCGTACAAGTCCAAAGAGAATGCCAACGGCAGAGTCCATCGACCCGTTAGGGAAGACCTCTCTTGAAATGCTGAGCTTTCCCTGGGTCAGTGTTCCAGTCTTGTCCAGTACGACATGCGACGTCTTCCGTGCAACTTCCAACGTCTCCGCAGTCTTCACAACGACGCCATTCTCAGCCGCAATGCCGCTGGCCATGACGATGACCATAGGCACAGCCAGGCCAATGGCACAGGGGCATGACACGATGAGCGTTGCGATGGCGTATGTGATTGCCTGCACTGCCGCCTCGGACCCGCCCTGGCCCCGTACACCCACTCCAACACCGATCCAGACGGCAAAAGTGACGATCGTGATGGAGACGACCACGGGCACGAAATACCCCGCAATCTTATCAGCGAGGTCCTGAATCTTCGGCTTCGACATCTTCGCCTCGTCCACCATCGCCGCAATCTTGCTAATCGTGTTCGATCCCGGTAGCCGGCTTACACGGACGAGCAAGACACCAGAGCTATTGACCGACCCTGCGATGACGGATGAGCTGGACTCCTTCGGGACCAGACGTGCTTCACCGGTCACCATCGACTCGTCCACTTCCGAAGAGCCGGAAATGACGGTACCGTCGGTAGCAATGCGCGTCTCTGGGAGGACCTTAAAGATGTCTCTGAATTGTAGCAGGCGGGCGTCGATCTCCTCAGCGGTTTGGCCATCCGACGAGGAGAGAATGGCGGTTGATGCCTGCAGCGAGAGGACCGAGACGCTCTCGACGGCCTTCTGGCGCGCAACCGCGCTGAGGAACCGGCCAACCATGATCAGCGTGACCAGTAGAGTTCCAGTCTCGAAGAACTCGCCGGTGGAAAGAGGATTTCCAGCCACAAGGTAAGCAAAAGCCACTACGGAGAAGATGTACGCAGCAGATGTGCTGAGGACAATGAGGAGGTCCATCTCAATGACCCTGGAGAAGACGAGACTGCGAACGGCACTGGAATAGAACGGACCAGCAACTACAACTTGGATGATGGTGGCAAGCGCCAAAGACGCGCTGCCGTACGCCAGCTCGTTCTCTGGGAGGGGGGCCCAGGCCATGATCAGGACCGGGATGGTGAGCAAAGCTGAGAGGAGGGTCTTCCAGCCGACATTCCACACGTGTTTCCGGCCTGATGAGATGGACGGGGGAGGCCGGAGCGGTGCCAGTTCCAGAGGAGAGCTGAAAGCATGATTGACCAGATCGCGAGCACCGATGATTTTGGGATCGTACTGCAGGGCAACTGTCTCTTTGTCCACGACCGAGGCGCCGACGACTCCAGCAGGCATCTCGCGGGTGAGGAAGGCCTTGGCATCGCCACCCGCGAGTACCTCAATGATTTCCAGCTCCTCATCGTCATTCGTGACCCTGTCAAAGTTGAAGCCCGTCTCCTTCTCGAGGCGAGTCTGGACCTGTTCAGCCGAAAGGACCCTGCTATCGACATTGAACTCCGCCCTCGCGAGAAGCAAGCTCGTCTGCACACGCGACACAGACGGAATGGCGGCGAGGGATCTCTGCAGCTTCGTCTCGCACCCGGTGCACGTCATGCCATGAACGGTCAGCACGACACGCTCATTCTTCGCATCCCCGCGCTCCACGTCGACCGCATCAACGCCGACCGTAACACCGGCGCCCGGCTTCTCCGCACAGCACGCATCCTCGCACGCCGAAGCCTGTCCACGCCTGCCGGCAGGCCCGCGCTCGCCCGACGACTTGCGTCCACCGCCCTGCTTCTCGACGCTGCTACGGCAGGACGACGCCCGCGACCCCGCCGGGCGCGCGCCGCGCCTGCGCCGCACGGCGGCGGTCCGGTCGCAGCACGACTCGAGGTTGCGGGCCAGCAGGGCGCGGCAGATGCAGCCGAGCGCGTCCAGCGAGGCGCGGTAGCGGCGGCGCGCCTGCTTCTTGTGGTAGTCGCACGCGGCGTCGGCGGCGGCGCCGGGCTGCTGGGCGGCGGGGGAGGAGCATTTCTCGGCGCACTCGCGCAGCGCGAGCTCGTCGAGGCAGCCGTCTGGGACGAGGGTGTGGTTAGCGGGGGGACGGCGGTTGGGGTGGTGGCGGAGGGGGGTTGGTACCGTCGCAGCATTGCGCTTTCTTGCCCTTCTTGCTGGGCGGGGCGCAGCAGGCGGCGCGCGTGCAGGTGGGCTCGGTGGGAGAGATGGGAGCGGGTGCTGGGGTGTCGTTGGAGCAGCATCCGCGCGCGCAGCCGTTGTCGGGGGACTCGGACTGGCGGGCTGTGGGCGCGGCGGTCGGATTGGCAGGGCATTGGGGCGCGGCGCTCGAACAGCATCCGTCGGCGCAGCTGTCCGCGTCCTCGGACTCCCGGGCGGTGGCTTGCTCGGTCGGAGGAGGCGGTGTCGAGCAGCAGCCACCACCGCAGTGGTCCTCGGACTGGCTGAGTTGAACTTCGGGAGGCGGTGGTGGTGAGGGTTCGCGGGGCGTGGAGCTCGAACAACAGCCGTCCGCGCAGCTCGCGGTCTCGGACGGAGCTGGCGGGTCGGCTGGAGGCGGTTGGGAAGAGGAACAGCAAGGACTCATCTCGTAGAGTTGTTTTCACGCACGAGAAGAAGAATTGATGGCAAAAAAAGGTTGGAGGAGCAGGACGGACGGTGAGGGCGGGCACGCGAAACCCCAGCCGCGACGCGGGGTCGCAGGCGCGTCTCAGGCATTCATTTCGGGGAACCATGCACACCGGTCAAGCCGCCTACAACTACCCTAGTCTCCGCTCTCGGAACACCACTTGTTGCCTGCGCAAGATTCCCTGCCTTAATTGACGGCCAGCGAGCCAACAAAGGCCGGATATACTTTAGCGCCGCCTGTATCGACTACAATGAAGACTTTTGACACAGAATTAATTCCCTGGATTAGACGCCTCTCTACACCCCGAGTTTTGAGAGCCGCTTTTGCATTTGCGCTGGCAGTGCTATTCGCACGGGTCGGGCCGGCCCATTCGGATCCTCGCCGGCACATGCAGTTTACACCAAATTGAATCCCGTGACTCTTATTGCCACCCTTTATCCTACTCATCCTCGCGCTCTACCTCGCATCCAGCCCTGCCTTTGCTCTTAAGATATCATCGGCTCAGATTGCCAGATAATATAGGAGGTGTTGGAGTCGTGGGACACAAAAATTGACTCTCAACCACCGTGGGGGGACAATCCCACCAGCGTCAGTTATTGGAAGACAGATTGATCATACTCTCCGGATTATCCTTGAATACACCCAATTATTTCATCCGCTTCGTGCTATTCATATGTTTCGTCAGCACAACCTTGAATACAGACCTCAGCACCGGGTCGTCGACAATGTATTGCAGAAACTCCGTGACGAACTGAAGACCCTCGAGTGCCTTTTCTTTGTCGAAGCAAGATATGCCGTCAAGCATGCGGTACAAGTGGTATCCGCGGGGAACTATGACAAGAGTGTGTGAAACATGGCGCAAAGCCCTTGTAAGTCGTGCTCCTCCAAGGCCACCAGATATGCTGTTGGTCATAATAACCCTCAACCTCCGCCGCCGCCTCGCTATCACCAGGCCCCGCGGCCCGACTACAAGCACCCGCGGCCAGCACAGCAACATGACATTGGAGCTCTCCCCTGCGGTGCCGTTTCCTATGGAGATGTTTAATTGGTTGCGGAAGTGCCTACGGCCCTCACAAAAAGCAAAGAAAGTGGCGGTCTACTACGTATGTTCGATATCTTCGTATTGAGCATTTGTGGGGAGTGGATCCCAATTCCCCGGGAAAGAGAACGCCGGATAGTTCCGAATCTGAATAGAACCCGCAATGTACACTGCACGTGTTGACGTGATGGTCTCAAAGACATTTCCCCACAGCGCTAGTAAAGATGGGGGAGATAGGATAATGGCGCACTGGGGGCCAGAGCTCGCCAGCACCAACAGACCCGCAGACCACGTATTTGTGGAAAACAGAGCCTCGTTAAACTTTGCTACATTCGTGATGCTTCCGAAGCAAACTCCGGTACACGGACCCTGAAGATCATCAGATAGGCGACCTGAGCACTCCAACAGGGCAAAAGGGTATGCAGTGCTTGTCCAAAACACGCAAAAATGATTTTGAAAAATCCGAATGGGCCGGTCCAATGCGCAGGGGTATTTTTTTACCTTCAAGTCTATCTTCTCGCGCATAACATTAACGTAATTCCTTCCTTCCGCCGACTACGCTATCTCAATATTAAAACTCCATCCACAGTACCACTCGTATCGAGTCACTACGGCACTGATGTAAAGTTTTCCTCGGCGTTCAGCCAGCATTCAAATCATCCTCACTCTTTCCTGCCATCGGAATTGGCATTTTACTCAGGGAAGCCATGGAGGATTCTCTCAAAGACTCTTCGCATGACACGACCATGATGGCGGGGATTCAAACAGCAATATCTGCAAAACCTGCAGGCACTGGAGAACGAACTGCACCTTCTGCCGAGACGAAAGCCTCAAAACCCCACGTGAGCAAGTCTGAAGGGGAGCCTTCGTGCCCCATATACTGTTAGTCATCCCGCTTCTTCTCTACTATGGCATTCCCAACGTATGCATACAGCTAATATACATATAAACACAGCTTCACAAATTCCCCCAAGTGCCCCGGAACTGGCCAGGACTCGCGAGACATACGCATCGTTTGGTGATGCAGAAGGCACCACGGTCAGTGTCAACGCGTACGGCAACATCATGCAAATCGCGCGATTCTTTGGATATGGCCGTTCAGGCTTCTTCTGCGTTGATCTTCCCGGGATTCATGATTCATTTTGGGTGACTACTCGAATGAACGACCTGATGGACTTGGCAAAAAAATGCGATGAAGGTCTCCGACTTCAATTCTCGGAAAATTCCGGTCGTCCATGGAAGATTAGCGAGACAGTTCCCTCGCTGGAATTTGTTCATGATCGCTGGCCTCGGTTTGGGCTGAAGGCTCATACCCCCCAGTCATTTGCTCCAGAGGTTTCCCTGCAGTACTTTTGCAGAGACGGAACTGTGTTCCAACAATACGATCTGGGTTATGATGCGAAGTGGACTCCAACTCTACAAATAAACGCCAATCTACTTATCCGAAACCTGGACTTTGTCGCGAACTCGGATTTCAACAATGCCCTTTGTGGTAGTTCTGAGTATGACCGCTTGATTAGCAATGACAAAAGTAGCCTCATTATTGCTCATAAGATATTCCCAAGAAGCGCCCAGATGCAAGGGATTGAGCACGCACAAGGCCCTTCCGCGATTCCAGACTCGGTCAATTTTATCATGACGCCGTTTGCGGATGAAGTCCCTCAAAAAATGAAACAGATCGGGTCCGGTGTTTACGAGGTTATCCTGCATGAGGACGCCAGGAAGAAGGTTCGGGAGTCAAGAAGACTTAAGATTACAATGGCGTACAGGCTCGAGCTCACGTCAACATTGGAGAGCCAAGCCGAACTATGTGTACCGAAGTCTCACATACTTCATATGACGGACTTTTCATCACACGATGCGGCATCTTCCCAAAACATCAAATTCTCTACTCATCCACACTTGGACTTTGTCATCAGAAGGAATTTGGAGCACATCCTCTCTGTTTGTTCCATACCTGTTCCGAAATCTCCCTCCTTTGGGAAACCCCAGGAGACCAAATTGAAGACCAGTCAGCCAGAAGACACGGGGATTTCTCTGACCTGTGGGGATATTTCCGGTCACCGTGTTGCATCATTCGCGAGCTTGTAAGTGCCGATCATAGGATTAGACTCGTCTACGTGCTGACATGATATAGTTTTGCATTGGAGTTCCTCCACTCCATACTCGGATACCTCAAAGACAAAAAGAAGCCTCTCCGGGAGTACTTTTCGGATTCAAGTGTTGAGGACTGTCTGTGTCAAAATATGGGTCCAATTCGAGTAGATCGCCGGTATTGCTCGCATTGCCAACTGGTCCTGAAATCTCTTGAGAATCTCCGAAGTCGCATCGAAGACACATGCGAACGCCACCTGATATGGGTGGTAGAGAGAACCGATCTACCTGAGGAGATGTTTTCGCCGCATTACTGGGCCACAGGCAAAACTATCTCAGACTGGCAGAAGAACTCCTGGCTTCCTCCTAGGTCTCTCGCTGACACGCCTCTGCAACTCATGAAGATCTACAATTTGATGGACCTCAAATCCATGCCTGTTTCTTGGAAAAATACACTCACCAGTAGGATCAAGAAATGGATCCAGACCCTGGATAAAGACGACAAACAAGGAAACTACGTGTTTCCTAGACCCTCTTCAGTTGGATCTCGAGAGTATCATTTGGCAGATCACGTCCTCATTTGGCAAGGTCTGAATTCCGCAGTGGGACTTGGTTTAGGAGATGCATTGAAGCAAAAGATTTCGGAACCAAACAAGGAATGCATCTCAAAGGACTATGATAACCCTCTCGAAGCCTGTCGGAAAATCTTGAAAAGGTTTACGACAGAACTCAGTTCCACGAAACAGCGAATGCTCGCGACGCAGCGCACCTCTACCGAAACTCGGTTCATGTTCCACGCCAGCGATACGGTGTTGCTCTATGACTACAATAAGATGTTCTTCGAATCAGCCAAAAATAATGGAAGAGGGGAACCACTTGAAGAGTGGGAACGAACGATTTTTTCCCAAGCGTATCACCAGGAGTTCCAGCGACTAGATTGGAAAAAGCCACTGTATTACGCTCTTGCCCTTGCGATTGCCTCAACAGAACGGCAAATCAGCTCCCTCACAGTTGATCACGTGATGAAAATCACTACAACATCACTCCTTGGCGCCTCGTCAGCAAATGGACTCATGCCTGGAATGATGACCCGGAACCGAGATCCTGCGATGTTCGAGCACATGCTTTATCGGGATTTCTTTTGGCATACATCTTTCGAACTTCCATACGCACTCTGGCATCATGGTAGAAAACACCTTGAAGAGGTTGCAAAGACGGAGGACGCGCTGCACCAGAATTTCCCAGAAGGGGCCCCAGAGGTGGAGATTTCGCAATTCCCCAGAGCCACTGGTATCCTCCAAACCGAACAAATCATGACAAAGAGGATTCCTTTCAACAGTTTCAGCAATCTCATCGATCGGAAGGGTCTCATGAAGCTGTCTGATGGCTGGATTCTTCCAGGACCACAGGCACTGGACTTTAAGTTCAGCCCGAGTTTCATAGACCATGATGCAGAGAAGCCAGATATCGAGAGACTCTATATACCTGCGGTATGGTCTTGGGAGACGGGGAAGGTCATTTCTGAAGCCATAGAGTCGTACAAGGGCGAATTTCATGACAAGGATGGCGGAAAAGGCTTCATCATCGACGTGCCAAAGAAAGGGACACAAGAGAAAAATCAAATATTGAATCTGGAGATCAAGACAAACGGGCAGATTATGAAAGTTCTGGGATCCATACGCACAGTGCAAGATGCCAAAAAGAGACTGATTTGGCTTCCAAACGCGGACAAGGAAACAGCACTACTCTGCTCCCTGGGGTCGCCTGGGCCTGAGAGGGAGAACATGGTGTCATTTTTTGACAGGCACGGTACGTATGACAAATATTTCTTTGACGGCACGAACGCAGCTCGGAATGAATGGAACACCGAGCTTCATCTTTCCTTCTTCAGAAAAATCGAGACCAACGAGAGGTCCTTAGGAGGGATTCCCGCAACAAACATCATCGAGCTGGAGAATAACATAAGCATTATACGTGCTGCAATGGGCTTCCGATTTGTCGGCGACTTTTTTGATCACTACTGGACTTGCCACTTTCTTGAGCATGGGACCCGGATGAAGGACGAGGGAGACACCGTGAAAGAAGAACGTAATATCCAAACGCACTTCGTGAACGTACTGGAAAGTATTGGGTCTTTCAAAGTTCAAGATAGTGCTCATTTCGGATACCCATGGAAGCAGCGGAAGATTCTCGAGCTACTTCTGTTCCAAGACATGCTTGAGGAAATGGTCCATTTCACGGAGGAGATATTCAAGTGGGCAAGGGAGTTTATGCTTGAAACTACTCTTCGCCGTCGCCTCGGAAAACCTATGCGAATCAAGAAAGCAACCTGTGGGACTATTCATCATACCACGCCCTTCAAAGTCAAGATTGAGGACTCCGAAAACCCTATTGCGGCTAGCATTCATGAAGTCATTGATTTGCTAAGAAATACCGACAACGAAAACTATTTCTCGTTTGCCGAACGCTGGCGTGTGTTTGAACCCGTTCTTATAGCGATCGAAGACGACATCGAGGAGAACTTGGAACGAATCGCGGAGTGGAAGCGGCGCGAGATCGACCGGAAGCAAGAGAATCCCGCATGGACCTGGAACGACGAAAGAAAATACGGTCCAATCGTCGCAAAACAGGAAGTCCTCAATCAGCGGACGATTCGAGAGTTGGAGCGCGGGAAAGCGAGCCTGGAAGGCTTCAGGGAGTCTCTGACGGGCAGACTCGCATCTATCCGGGAAGACATTAGCTTCCGTGGCTCCGAGAACATAAACCTCTTCACGTACGTCACGGTGGTGTTCGTTCCGCTCGGTTTCGGGTCCGCGATCTTCAGTATGGGGGATCCGCCAACGACTGAAATACTGGGATATATGATACTGACATCCATCATTGCCCTTGTCGTCACTGTTATCGCCTTGGCCAACGCCAGATCATTGGGCAACAAACTCGTCAGACCTGTCATCAGCCTATCCTGCTGGCTTACCAAATTACTTCTCTATCCTGCTCTTCTCGTGGTAAGGCTTATATCCCGCTTTATCACTTCGCGAATCGCGCATTTTCTCCGAACACACGACGAATACCTGCTTTGGATCAATACCTTTCATCCGACCGTGGAAGGAAGGGAGCAATACGATGATCATCGTGAGAAGAAAGGAAAGGAGCAGGAGCAGAACAGAGGCCGAAGTGACGCGTCCCGACAGGCTGCCAAAAGCAACGGGGCGATTTCTCAACCTAGGCCGGGGGATTCTAGTCCTAAACTCAGCGAGAGTGATCTTGAAAGCTTAAAGCCAACTCCAACCAGGTCCTTTATCTCACTTCTAGGGAGAAGGTCTTAAGCCTCTGATCGACGCTTTTTTCGATGTCTTCATCAGGATATTTCATTCATTTCCTATGATTGGAAAATTTCAGGACACGACTTGTCACAGAGTCAGGAAGCTTTCTTTGTTTTGTTTGACTTCACGTCAGTGACACGTAAAATTTGAAAATTGAGAGGTGGTAGTACTTTTCAATGATCACACATGGTCTGTATACCTTAGTCCAGTGCATCGCAGATGACCGATCTCTCCCCATTTATCTTCGAAATCTTCTTTCCCGTACCCATATGATCACAAACGTGAGCACAACATTACTGACACAGAATGCCGCAAATACCCCCAAATCCCTCCACCTATCCGTCCAGTAAAATTCCAAAGACTCCGCATACTCATCTCCACTCGCATACGCACAGTACTCACAATCCGCCATCGCCTCTGGGTTCACCACATACCCGGCCCCGCCGGCGGCGAAGTAGCTCCGCATATACTCCCCACACGTCCTCCCGGGCGGGGCATCGAACACGGTCAAGTCCCTCGCCGCGCACCGCACCGGGGTGCCACGCAGCACGTTTGCAACGCTGCCGCTCACGAAGTAGCGCAGGGGGTCGACCCAGAACATCCAGGGGCGGTAGAAGTCGGTCATGACGGCGTGGGGAATGGCAGCACCCGTGAAGGCGGTCAGGACGACCCAAGCGAGCGAGTTGGCGTAGCCGGCCGTCTTCTCGCGCGGGAAGAGCGCGGCGACAACCTGCGCGAAGCCGGTGCCGAAGACGCCGAGGAGCAGGAACATCAGGTATTCGTAGCCGGCGACGGAGGAGGCGCTGGGGTAGCCGACGGTCCAGTAGATGCAGAGGAACACGATGGTAAGGTTGAGGAGCTGCCACGGCAGCTCGACGAGGACGAGGGCGGCGGTGAGGGCGTGCGTGGAGTAGACGCCATTCTTCTCGCGCGCGGCGTGGATGGCGCGTTTTTCGAACCATACGGCTTGGATGTCGGGAACGATGGCGGGGACGAGCCAGGAGATCAGGAGGAAGAAGAGCATGCGGTTTTGCGTGCCTTGGAGGGTGGTGTCGGAGTGGAAGAAGGTGAAAGCGATGAAGAGCTCGCAGAAGATGCTTTTGAACAGCTTGCTGAAGTTGTAGGGTCCGTCGCGCCACACGGAGATCCAGTGCCGTTGGGTGACTTTGATGATCTGATCTTTCAACGGAAGTGCGAAGGCTTGGTTGGAGGTCTGATGGCTGTCTCTGCCCTGTGCGGATGAGGATGTGCTCTTGTACTCGGAGATCTCCGCGTGGAGTTCTTGGTTTTCGGGAGACTCGGACCATGTGCGAGCCCAGTCTTTTGAGGGATCATCCTTGGAGGTGGCGGTATTGATGATGAACTCGGCGGGATTCTCAAACTCTCCCATGACGGCACCGTGCCGGGCGAAGTAGTCTACAACTTTGTGGCAGTTTTGACCAGTCTCTCCAAAGTATAGTGTCTTCCCGCCGGGTGCCAGAAGTAAGACGTGATCGAACATGTTGAATATGATGCCGGAGGGTTGATGGATTGTGCAGATGACCGGGGTTCCTTGGGCTGCAATCCTTTGCAAGAAGCGGACAATCGAAAAGGCTCCCTGAGAATCAAGGCCAGATGTTGGCTGGACGCGGCAATCAGTAGGAAACTCGTTCAACACCGGATCCGGAACATACCTCGTCAAGGAAAAGAAGAGCAGACGGTCTGGCCGCCAGCTCAACCCCAATCGTAACCCGTTTTCGCTCTTCAACCCCCAAGCCTCCCACACCAAGCTTTCCAATGATAGCATCTGCAATCGGGGCCAGTTCAAGCAGAGAGATGATCTTCTCAACGTAAGCCAGCTTCTCCCCTTCCGGGACCGACGCGTCTTGCCGCATGACCGCAGAGAACTGCAATGCTTCTCTGACCGTAGCGTTCGGCTCATGAACGTCCTGCTGCATGCAGAACCCACATGCACGGCCAAAGGAGCCGTCAAGAGGCTTGCCATCCAGCAGCACGGTTCCATCCACTCTGCCCTCACTCTTACGCCGCGCGAGCGTATCCAGCAACGTTGTCTTCCCCGCTCCGGACGCACCCATGAGGGCAGTCAGCTGGCCCGGCCTGACGATTCCGGTAACTCCATCCAACAACTGCTTTTCCTGGCCATCCGCAACAATCGTGTAGGTGACGTTCTCAAACGTGAAGGCAGAAGTGGCAGCCGGATCGCCCAACTGCTCGCCATCGCTGCCATCGTCCTTCTCCGAGTCTCGCGAAGACCCTTTCGACGACAACGACGACCCGGATCTCTCACCCGGTCCTGCCGGCTGGCCACGTCTCTCAACATCCTCCTCCGGCCCATCCAGCCCCTCTTCCTCCGCACGCGCAGCCCCGCGCTTGAACACCACGCCGCCATCCGCGCCCGCCCGCCCAACCATCACCGACAGCCCCACCGCCGCCAATACCACATACACCGCCCAAATCGCCACTATCACGCCGACATTCCGCCATACATGCTCTTGCCGGTACTCGAAGTAATCCTCCAAATACCTCTCACCCTGCACGACAGCCCGCCCCTTCGCCGCGCCAGGCAGCGGGCAGCCGCGCCACGCGGCGTCCCCTTCGCCGTACCCGGCGCCGCTCGGCACCAGCTGGTTGTCAGAGCAGTGCAGCTCGATGCCGGCGAACTCGTTCGCCAGCAGCGCCTCCAGCGCCCACGGGCTGGGGCTTACGCGGCGGATCCAGGCGCCCCAGCCGGGCATGGTCGGGACGGGCGGCGCGTAGCCGGAGTAAGCCAGCAGGACGGGTAGCGCGGCGCCGCCGACCAGCAGCGCGGTGCTGGCGTTCGGCGACCAGGCGCCGAGGGCGCGGAAGAGCGAGAGGGCGGCGGCGTAGGCGAGGAAGAGCGTGAGGAGAAAGGTGAGGAAGGCGCCGGCGGCGGGGCGCAGGCCGAGGAGGAAGTAGTAGGGCAGGGAGAAGGCGGTGACTTCGAGGAGGGCGAGGGGCAGGTCGGCGAGGGTGAGGCCGAGGGTGAGGGCGAGCGGGTGGATGAAGCCGAGGCGGTGCTGCTTGGCGAGGATGGAGCGCGAGGTGACGGTTGAGGAGAGCTGTGGGAGCGCGTTGAGGAAGAAGTAGATGAGCGAGAAGAAGATGCCGCCGCCTTTCATGAAGGAGCCCGTGGAGGTCTTGGGTGCCATGTAGAATGCGGAGCCGTTGATGACTGCCGTGACGACGGTCATGAAGAGCCCGGTGAGGGAGGAGCGCCGGTCGCCCCAGAGGAGCAGGAAGTGCCGCCATGCTGCGAGCAACGCCTGCTTCATGACGGACCCTGGTTGGGGCGCCCCGGTGACGGCCCATCTCGATCGGAGTCTTGAGTGCTCGGCAATGAAGGCCTTGACGTTTGATGGATCTGATGAGAACTGGGATTTGTATTCTGCTATATCATTGCGGAGTTGCGCATAGTGGGAAGAGTCTCTGAACGCCTTTGCAAGCGCATCAGGATCAAGAGGGACATGCCTCTGGTGGTCTTCGCGGATTACGCGCTCAATCGGAGAGGTCACGGCCGTCAGGAACTCAGCTGTAGTCTGGCGGCTGTGGCAGAAGAAGCCAAGATCAATAAAGTACTGCTTTGCCTCAGTGGCTCTGCCGCAGAAGATCATTCTGCCCTCATAGAGTACCATGACCCGGTCGAAGCACTCCGCGTACATGGTTTCCGAAGTTTGGTAGAGCGTAACCACGTTGGCCATGCCAGTGGCTCTGGAAACCTTCTTGAGGGTGCGGAGAAACTTGAGCGCCGCTGAGCTGTCGAGCCCACGGATAGGATTGTCCCAGCATGCAACCACGGGGTTGGACACCAAGCTCTCGGCCAAGGACACACGGCGTCTTTCTCCCCCAGACACACCGCGGACGAAAGAGTCGCCAACGATTGTGTTCTTCGTATGCGGTATGTCCAGCGAATGCAGCAATTTGTCGGTCATATGCTCCACGAACTCGGCGCCCGAAGCCCCGTCTCTATCACCTCGAAGGTGTAGTCCAAACCTTGCAGTATGACCTACAGACAAGTTGGGAAAGTGCAAATCATCCTCGCCGCAGTACACAACTTCAGAACTGTATCGCCGTCCCATGTCTTCGGCTCCGATAGTGGCGTATCGAACCTCGCCTTCGACGGCGGCGAACGACTCCCGGTGGTTGCCAATTACCCTGAGCGTTGTCGAGCATCCTGATCCGGGTCTTCCAAGCACAAGCATTGTCTCCCCAGGGAACACGACGCCGGAGACACCGTGCAAGATGCGCTTGGCTGGCCGTTTGCGGGTACGGGCGAACTGACGAAGTAGTGTAAACGGTGCTGTCACGATGCTGGATAGAATTGCGGGAAGGTCAAGGACGGTGGTGCGGTTGTTGACTGAGCCGAGGACACTGATATCGCAAAACACGACACCAAGAGATCTTCCGTTGCGGCGGTAAACTGGAAGGTCATCGTGGACGGTGGCATGGCCGATGTTCTGAGGAGCGTCAGGTTCCGAGCTTTGAGGTAAATGACATCACGAACCTTTTCGGACGGCATTCTCAAGGCTTGAGGCTTGTACTACCAGTTTTTTGTCCTTGCCGTAGACCTTGAGGGTATATAGCCTTGCTTGGGTAGAGAGCCATGGTGATGCGAATTCGTGACTATAAAGCTCCTTTCTGAATGCCCAATAAGGGGTACCGGACAATTTGTCATCTGTGAGCTCAATGATGCAGAATATTTCCATCGAAGCGCCACCGGCGGTGTGCACCTTAGGTTTATTCAATTCAATGTCATGGAAGACCATCTCGGGCCGAGCATGGTTCTTGGCAGCATCGGCGGAATTCAAATTCCTCTCTGCTGCCAGAGCTCCTGCAGAGATCGTATTGGCCAGTGTGACTGTCATGTCCGCATCGTCTTGCCAGACCAATCGTTTGCAAGAATGCTGGAGGCCTGCATCAGAACGGAATAGATTTATCAGCACCAAAGTGGGTGCAGAGCGAGGATTTCTTCTCTTTTAGGGCAAGGTTCGGGCCGATAGATGTGTTTGATTGGCTCTTTTCAGCCGAAGGCCATGATGTGTGATGGTGGGAGATGCGTGCGGCCCGAATTGGCCAATCAAGCAATAGAAATCTCTCCCACTCGGCGCAAGTGCATGTTGATGGGTAGTTCGACGGCCTCCTCGAATGCAGGCACTGGTACCCGACTCTCAGCGTGATTTTACAAGTTGCAGCCCCAACACCGAAAGCGGAACGTGGATGTGGACGCTTTTTTCTACAGAAGACTGTCTGGTATATCCAAGATATCGGAGCCAGTGGACGGCCATTGAGATATGTAATGCATGCCGCTCGTCGTGGGTGCCGTCATAGTAGTCCCACTTTCTCCTGAAAGACTGGTTGGAATCGCCGAAGAGCTAGGGCCCTCTTGCAGTGGAGGCAACATAGAATCAGGGAGGAGGGAAGGAAACCCAGTGAACGGCTCAGCGAACACATTGCTGTGTGTGACTTCTGTCAGTTACTTCCTGTATCCAATGAGATTTGCCTAATCTTACCTTAACCATGGAAATGAGCCGGTCAAATCTCGTTCCAGGTCAATGTCCTCGCCTCCAGAAAGCACGGCATCTTTTGCAAACTTCATAATGTCCAGACTGAGCTCTTTGCTGTTATTGGGTCCGATATGCTGCATCGTATCCAGAACCTGAATACCGCTCTCAACCGCCTCGAATGTAGCTTTTGCATACTCCGGGGTAGTTGCAGGGTCCAACACATCAAAGAGAAGAGTAATGCACGCAATGAGCAGGTAGAACGATACACCTCCATCCTGCTTCATATCGGGATTTCTTCTGGAGCATAGCTCAGACGCAATGTGAATTATGCTTTTGGCGCAGGTGACTGATACGGCGATGGAAGTCTGGATATCGAACAAATTGCCCGCAGTGCGCTGAGCTTCGGCGCGAGAGGGGAAGAAGGTCGCGTATGTCAAGGCTGGCCGGTGAATCAGTATCCGCATCAAGTAGTACCGCATTCCGATTTGGGCCCGTTGTATCTCCTGCCAGTTTTCCCCGACTGGGAGCTGAGTGTCATAGAAATGAAGAAATTTCGGCAGAGAATGTGCCAACGATTCGAGCGCTGTCGTACACTCCTGGGCTACATTGGCAATTGCCGCCAGGTCCGAAACGCGTCGGACGCTCCTTGGGAAATAAAGCCCGCTTGCCATCGTGTTCGCAATCCTGCCCATCTCAGCGCAGACTCGTACGAAAGTGAGATCCACACAAGGACCTGTCAGGATAGAGTCGGGGGCGCTATGCACAACATCTTCGGGATACGCCGCGTCGATCTGGTCATCGAGGATACTCGAAGGGCGACCGCTGAAGAGAGAGCACGCTCTTTCGAGTCCATAGATGACCCAGAATGTTGTCCGCAAACGATGCCGGCTGATGCTATTACCCTGGACGACTTCCGACTTGTGAATGCCCAGCGAGAGTGCACTCCTAGCAGCATAGCCGAGGTAGAGGTATGCATCGTTTTGTTTCATAAGTTGAAGTGAGTACATGGCCTGCAGATCCATCAGTCGCGGCTCTCAATTATAGAGAGATAAAGGGGTACTGACCTTCAGAAGCATAAAGTGCGTTGCCTTCAGATTTGGGCTTAACATAAATGTCGACGATAGTTCGGTTCGCTCAGCGAAGTAAGCGGCCCAATTCTCGAGCTGCGATGCCTCGTACTTGCCATTCACGCACGACACCCTCGCTCCAAGCGCAAGAACAATGAGAACTAACTCTTTACCCTTCAACGGCTTAGGATCGATGGCCGGGGTGTCCCAAAATTTGGCCCAGGTCTCCTCGATCTCGGACTGCACCAGAACTGGCAGCTGCGGGTGTATGGTTTTGAAGTACTCAGCAATGAATGCGTCTCCGATCTCCTTCCGTATGTGGACTTCGGCCAAGGGATCACGCAGCGGGCCCTGGTGGCCCCTGAAATCAAACATGAAGTGGTGCAGCCTCCATTTGCGGACGCCTTTGGGCATTCCATCGTGGCCGGTGCGGTCGATGTGCTGGTAGATCCTGTCCAGAAAGCAAAAGTGAGAGGCCGGCCCGTAGAACTGGAAGGCGCCTGACTCGGGCTCGTGTACTCCGATGCCTGTTCTGATGTCTTGCTGCCTTTTGTGCTCGGCTGGGTCAAGTAGTGTCTCGTGCAGTGGTGTTGTTGGAGACTTGGCAAGCGCGGGCTCTGCAAAGACTGGGCCGGGGGCAGGTCGGATGCGCAGAAGGTCTGCAGGCACCGAAGACTTCCGTTTCCTTCGCCTGGGCTCTGGTGGGTCGTATTCACATTGTTGCTGTGCGCGTGCGCAAGACTCACACGGATGAGATCCGCTGCACTTGACCTTCCGGGCATGGCAAGTTCTGCACGCTCGGGAGGCTCGGGGGATTGCTTGAGGCGAAGGGTTTGTTGGCATAGTGTGTTGTCGATGCGCCGACCACACAGTCTTCAGCCAATGGACATATGGCCCTCTCGGGATACGTGGAGGTGACCGTTATCTGGACAGCCGCAGCGGTGGGAGATGCGTGGTGCTTTGTCAGCCTCGAGAAAAACTCCCAGCGGCGATCCTTAAACACGGCCTTTCCCGGACGGGTCTAGCCGGAATCTGGACAACAACTACGATATCAGATAACCATCGCTACGAGCGCAGCTTCGCTTGTTGAGTCAATGGCAGAATCATCGTCAACTCTCCAGCTGCGTCTCGCACTTGGCGTGGCTCCGGGACAGTCTCGTTTCAGCGGCAATTCGCATGCGCGCTGCTCGCTCAACAGCCGGTGGGTCTGCCGCAGAGCTCACAGCTGCACATGACGCTGATGCTGTTTGTTTACAAGTGACTCAGCCTCCGGCCTGCTGGGATGGCTGTCAAATAGGAGGCATCGGTGGAGAGTCTTGGAAGGTTCATGCGACTGGTGAAGACCGGAGATGACGGATTGGTGAGGCCAAGAACGTTTGAGCTCAAGATAAGATCGCCATGCGTTAGACGAACCAAATCCTAGGTCTGTCCAGCTCGCCGGGAGCCGTGGAGCTGACGTGTAGGAGTCTCCCAGGCGCGATCCTGAGGTTGGGTCTGGAGGTTGGGTGGCTACGGGGACTGAATACGGCAGTGCGACAATGGATATGAAGGATCCGAGACGAGTTGGCGGATGCGACGGCGGACAGCATTCTCTTTCAGGCGGGGCAAAGGCGGCAGGCGGCAGGCGGCAAGGTGCACGAGGCCAGGACGACCGCTGGACTCTGGTCGGCAGCCGAAAGAATTAGGAGAGGGGATGCAATCTCTCACGCCCACCTGGCTCGTTTCGAGTGGCGCACAGCTGTTCTTGTCGGCGTGGCAGGAGAGGCGGAGCGCTGGGCGCTAAGAAAGCCTAAACGGCTCCGCGCTGCCAATATCTTGTCTGACGCACGCGGCAGCCAATGGGCGCCGGCCCCGGCCCCGCTATTTTTGGCGGGCTCACTACCGCGCCCTTCCCAGGCCTCGCTCTTCCTCTCCACCATCGCTGCGTCTGCTGTGTTGACGGCCTGCTGCTTGGACAACCGCAGTGCCGCCTCCGTGGGCACCTTGGGCCAGCGCGTCCAGCCGCCTGCCCGGCACGATGCGGCGACGGGAGGCGATCACGGCGGGAGCGCCGCCCAGCACGTCGCCAAGGACGCCGCCCCCAGCGGAGAGACGTCTTGCGGGCGCGGCATTCCCACGATTGCGCGGACTTTGGAATTGAAGTGCTGGGCAGTCTGGGACCTCCAGCTTGGCCTCTCCTGCCGTATTTAACCTCTTCTTATACCTGCGCCTCGCCGCCAGCCTCCTGAGCCTGCCCCGACACATCTTTTTTCTCTTCAGTCCTTCGTTTAAAAGAGTAATTCAGAGACCTGCTTCATCCGCCGTCCATCCCACCTCGCCGTCGCGCATTTCTTCTTTTTCCCGGCAACATGAAGTCCTACGGTGTTGCCGCTCTTGCCGGTGCGCTCTTTGCGCGTTCCGCCCTTGCCGACGTGCCCCCCATTGAGATCAAGGTATGCAACACTCAGTCCGCCTCGCCTGCATGCGTTTCTGACCCCTCTCAGGGCACAAAATTCTTCTACTCGAACAACGGCACCCAGTTCTTCATGCGCGGTGTCGCATACCAGCCGGAATTCAATGCCGACGCTGCTTCCGCAAGCACCACAACCGGCGATAGGTACATCGACCCGCTGGCCGACCCCGAGACCTGCAAGCGCGATCTCGAGTATCTGAAGGAGCTCCGCACGAACACCATCCGTGTCTACGCCATTAATCCCGAAATGGACCATGACGAGTGCATGACTGCCCTGCAGGATGCTGGCATCTATGTGGTCGCCGATCTCTCCTCCCCCGGCCGGTCTATCGAGTCTGACGACCCTGCCTGGGATGACAACCTCTACGACCGCTACACCTCTGTGATCGAGGCCATGGCCCCCTACAACAACACCCTCGGCTTCTTTGCTGGAAACGAGGTGTCCCACCGAGCCAACAACACCGGCGCCAGTGCCTTCGTTAAGGCTGCCGTGCGTGACAGCAAGGCTTTTATTAGCGAACGCGGATTCCGCTCTATTGGTGTGGGTTACGCCACTAACGATGATGCCGACATCCGTGAGCCGATGGAGGACTTCTTCACCTGCGGCAACGAGGAGGAGTCGGTTGACTTCTGGGGATACAACATCTACTCCTGGTGCGGCGACTCCTCGTTCTCGAAGTCCGGATACGACACCCAGACGGAGAAGTTCTCTGACTACCCCGTCCCCGTCTTCTTCGCCGAGTACGGTTGCAATGTTGTCTCGCCCCGCAAGTTCACCGACACTCCCGTTCTGTACAGTGACGAGATGAGCGATGTGTGGTCCGGTGGCATCGTCTACATGTACCACCAGGAGGCCAACGACTACGGTCTTGTTTCCATTGACGGTGACAGCGTGAGCACGCTCGCCGACTTCAACAACTACAAGAGCCAGATCGAGAAGGCCACCCCCACCGGCGTCAACAGGGACGACTACGAGCCCACCAACACCAGGAGCAGGGACTGCCCGGCCATCAACACCGCCTGGCAAGCCACAGCCAGCCCGCTGCCCCCGACCCCGAACACCGAGCTCTGCAGGTAAGCCGCATCGCACCCCTCAACCATCCCTTCCCCGAGACTAACCCAGCCACCAGGTGCATGTACAGCTCCCTCAGCTGCGTCGTCTCCGGCGACGTCGACACCGCCGACTACGGCGACCTCTTCGGCTCCGTGTGCGGCATGAGCGACGAGGCCTGCGCCGGCATCGGCGCCAACTACACCACCGGCGAGTACGGCGCGTACAGCATGTGCAACTCGACCGAGAAGCTCGCCTTCGTGCTCGACCGCTACTACCAGCTGCAGGACCAGAGCGAGTCGGCCTGCGCCTTCTCCGGCTCCGCCACCCTCCAGTCCGCCGTCGAGCCCACCGGTCAGTGCCAGTCGCTCATGAGCCAGGCCGGCACCGCCGGCACCGCCACCGTCACCTCCTCGCCCACCGGCGCCGCCGCCGCCTCCGGCAGCTCCGCCGCCGGTGCTGCGTCTGGCGTTCAGGCGCCGGGCTTTGCGTTCGGTGCCCTGACTGGCGCTGCCGTCTACGTCGTCACTGCTTTCCTCGCTGGCGCTGGAATGGTTCTGTTGTAGAGATCGCTCATAGAGACTGTTGTCGTATATCCTTCTCTTCCCTGGGACTATTGGTGTTCGTTTCTGGCACGCTTGTAATTTTAGCGGACATACATAATGTTCAGTAGCCTTTGATACTTTAAGCTGAGCAATGAAGATTTCCTTAAGACATTTAAATCAACTGAGTCCCGTACCGTATGATCTGGCTGGTTCCACTCGTTTAATAGATTTTCGAGCGAACAATTACTTCGTGTAGCTTTGCTCCGTATTCAGCCTAATTTTTTTCTATCGTTAGAGAGAAAATCACTACGCATTACTATTCAGAGCGTCAGGGCGACCGTATCGGTCTTCGGTGCATTCAGCTGGTGCGGCAGTGGTGGTTTTTTCTTTTTATTTGTTTGGCAGCAATCGTGCACAATTGGGCAGCTGTCTTGCCGAATGTAAATTCGAAAAGCAACATTCAGGAAATCATAGAGGTGACACCAGTGAGGTTCAGTTATAAGATACGGCAAATGGCACAATCATAATGAATCGAGATGTAGATATATGAACTATGAACGTGACGATCCTTCCTCAATAATCAATAGAACTGCTAGCAAAATAAGAAAACATCAAAGCGAAACTGGACAGAAACGTGGTCGTTAAGTCGTAGCTAAGAGAGTTCCTTATTTTTTCGCTGTTTTTGTTTTTAAAAAAAAAATTTCGGGGAAGCTAAGAAAACAGAAGTCGATAAAAGGACGTTGCACTCTGAGTAGGCTTTGCGCTAGCCATTGTTGTTGTCATATGGTCGCCGTCGCATCGGATTTCGTCCCATGGTGGGAGCACCGATGGAGGCAGGATCCTGGTACCGTGCTTGCTCGAAGTGGACGCCGTCAGCAGGCTCATGACGCCACTGCTCTGAGAACAACTGCGCGGTGTTACTTCCCCGTGAAGTAATGGTGTGATAATCAAGAGGAGGGTTTGGTATAGGCGTTTCGTGTACAGCGCTATCAGGCAGTGGCAGTACGAAGTCATCGGAACCGGCGTTTCCATCAGTATTGTATATGGGAGCTGAAGGGAAATTGCTCTCGAGAAACCTGGTTCTATGATCAAATCCGGGACTGGGAGAGATGTCAAAGGGTTGCAGAGCAGAGGTTGAGACATTTGGCATCCCCATCTCAAGCGCTGAGGAGTGATTCGTGGTCGAAGCCCAATAGGGAAGCGATTGCTCTGCTTGTTCTCCATCCACGGTAGGATTCCAGCCTTGTAGTCCAATAGGGAAACGGGTTGTGGAGTTTGTCGAAGGAGGTTGTGGAGGAGTACCTGAGACAGAGAGCACTAGATCTGAATCTGATCGGTATGCAGAGTCACTGTTGAAACTAGTCGAAAGTCCCCGGCCAGCTCGGTCTCCTGATGCCGGCAAGATGGCCATTGAAACCGAATCGCGGTTGAACGATGTGCCCGGCTCGTACAAGTTTCTGTGGCTGAAGAGAGGCGCTGCCGTAGATTCCCTCATCACGCTGAACGTATCATGTTCGGTACTCAAAGATGGAGACCCCCGGACCTGGTTTGGAAGGAGACTCTGGGGTCTGTTTATGGAGTTCCCGTCAAGTTGTTGATCCTGGAATTCTCGGATGATTTCCGGGAGCCGACTTTCCCATGTCGCTTCCCTCAATCTCTCCACTGGAGTATACTGCTCATCATTGATTTGTGACAGTAAGAATCGGCAGATCCTCAGGAACAGTTGGTCACGGTTCTGTGATTCTTGCCGGTCAAAGGCGAGAGAATCAGGGGATTGAGGCCGCTGAGGAGGAGCGAGTATCGCACCAGTATCTTCACAATCTGAGAAATGTTAGCAGAGCTTGCTACATCATCGATGATGCTGTGTCATGCTTACATGGGGACGGCACGTTCGCCATGGCGTGAGGATCTTCCCGGAACAGAATCTCCCACACGACTCTCCACCTTTCCTCTTCCGGAAGGTCATCCTGTCGTTTTTTGAGTTCCTCCTTCTGCTCCTGAGTGAATCCAATTGCAGTCTGCTCTTGAGGACCGGGGCACTGAGTTTCGCCTTGTGCTGGTCTGAGATGATGTGTTAAGCTCTCTGAGTCCCGGAAGCTCTCATGACAAATGGTACATCGAATTGTCGGGAGAGCGTGATGCCGGAAGAGATGTTCCCTAGTTTACATTATGAATCCCATTGCAAATAAATGTGATGGAAGGTAGCGTAAGTCATGCGCTTACTTACTTCATGCGGTGCACTGTAGGGAATCCCGGAGTCCAGCAAGATGTGCGCCCTCCTGTGCTTGAGGGATCCCGTTTGTAATAAGGACAACAGAACCTTCTTTTTGATCCATGTGAGATCATCGATTGAGAACTGCGGGGTTTCTTGTTACCCTCTTCTCTGTCTCCATCGTCAGAGCTTGCATGCCGTTTGCTGTTCTTCCTACCATGACCACAATGATGATGCCGATGAGCGAGACTGGGAAGATTCTCGGCCCCTCTAGCTTTGCTCTCTTTTTCCTTCTCACTTGCATCTGAAGGGTTGGAACTGGTGGTGTAGGAACTACCAGTGAAACAACTAGTCCCACAGCTTCTCGAATCGTGATATCTTCCACAGTCAGAAGTAAAGTCCTCCGTAGAGCCGTCGTCCTGGTCTCGCTCATCGCTGGTGCTCAAATCATGATCGACGCCCAGCATTTCCTGTAACTTGAGCATGACGCGGGCTATAAGTTGCCGATTGCTCGAGGTAAGAAGGGGACGCAAAATCTCGGCCTCTGCTGATGCGAGTGAGTTCATCACGTCATCTAGCGTAGTTGAATAGTTGCGTGAAAGGCTCGAATCTGATGTGCTATCGCATGTCGCGCTTCCTTGCTCCCTCTGCGTTGTCTTGTCAGTACGATGAAGAAAGTCTTTTCTGGATCGATACAATACTTACCAAAGCCGGTTCTTCATTGACAACTGCTGGTGGGATAGCGCATTTGGTGCAAACCAAGTCCCCTGCAGTATTGTGCGACAGTGGACGTGAACGAACGGAGCAGTAGCTGCAGCTCGGGGCCGAGTCTTGATGAAGCTTTCCCGGCCAAGCATTCGGACCACTTGGAGAGAATGATCCATGTTCTGTCAAAGTCAAAGGTAAGTGACTGGTTGAGTCGGAAGTCTCCTCTGAAATGCTGGCTGTTCGGTAGTGGCGGGCCCCGTAAGGATCATCGTTTCCTATCCTGTTGATCCGTTTTCTGAGATCAGTCTTCAACCAGCTCAAAACCGTCTGCTTCTGAAGAGCATTTGCTCGAACAAAATGGTCAATGTCTTCATCTGGTGGCCGAACAACCCTTCCTTGGGCTTGATTAGCCTCAACCCAGGTAGCATACATCTTCTGGTCATCAGCAGACAAGGCTGGCACTTCAGAATAGCCAAAGCCATCATCTGAATCATACCCCATATCTGAACAACAGAATTCGGGCGATGTAGGTGATCTGCCGTTACCAGGAAGAGAAGAATTCCCCCGACACATACCTTCTTCAGCGACGCTGTCATCTCGCGCCCTGACCGAAGAGGGGTGGGCAGCAGATCCGTACGTCGAGTCAGCTTCCTCTGGGCTATCCTTGGCCACCACAACGCCGCGTGTCCGGTTGGCCTCATGTTCCTTCAGATGGCCTTCCGTATCACTGTCAGCCCCATCTGTAATAGAGCTGGCCCGATCATACGGAGGACCTGCAGGCCGTAACTGTTCCATGGGACCATGCTTTGAAAGTCTGCTGATTATGTGATTTTGGTTCTGCGATCCTGGCTGCTTGAAAAGCGAGCGCTGCAGTGGAGGGGTGCGAGATCCGAATCGGAAACTAGGAAAGTATTGGCACATAGACACGCCAAGTGCAGGTAAGGTATCGATAATGTACGCACGGAGTCGTTTTCCTCAGACCAAAGCATGAGTATGCTTTAGCTGCCGCTACACAAGCTGAAGTTCCAGTATCTGGCGAATTTTGTGTGATCTCAGCAAGTACTTCATCGGATGAAGCGGAGCTCCTGAGTTGCCGTTGCATTTGTGGATATCCGATGGCAAGTAGAAGTATAGAGAGTCGCTCTTTGACTGCGTGGGTTCGATGTCGATGCCTCCGATATTGATGAGCACCATACGTTCCGCGTGGCCAGTTGCTAAGGCAAGTCTGAAGATGGCATGGTAGATTTCAGATGTGCCAAGCAGAAAAAAGAGTAAAGCGGGGGCTGGAAGATGATGAATGGAGGTAGGGTGTTGCGCAGGCAGCAGAAGGGGACAGAAGCTGGTAGAGGACCAGCTAAATGGGAATGCGTTGCTGCCTTACTGCCTGGACGGAAGGATCAGTATCAGGGCAAGGTCATGCAATCATTGCCGCGAATCATCGGGTTCCACATTAGGCTGCCAAGCATTTGCGCAGTTGCGCAGTTGCGCAGGTGCGCAAGCCACGCAGCATTGTCGCAGGGATCAGCCACCCGCTCACACGAACTTGAGAAGTATTACCTAACCGTAGGATGACCGCATTTGCTCACTGAGACCTTGCTGAGTCCAAAAATAAGAGACTCGATAGTACAAGAAAGTCACCTGCTATCCCATGGTTCCGAAGTTGCGCAGTTCATTTGCGACACAAACTCGGCCGTGAACGGAATGCAGCGGTAAGCGGAGTCTGGGCCAGGCAAAAGAATCTATCAAATTTTTAGGCAACATGGCCTTGTCATATCTCTGATGCATGTGAGCATTTTTGCGCGTTGCCCATGTGGTAGCCTCGTCCTTGGGGTTCAGCCCCTTATCTATTCACCGACTTTGAATCTGATGCGACTCAAAACGGAAATTCAAGTGCGCATAAATTTGTCAAAGAGCTAGATAGGCTGTAGGCGTTGGATCCTTCGTCCAAGATGGTGATCTTTGTCACCGACTGAGAACCTCGCATTAGCCGGTCCGCATCTCCGGGCTGGGAACACGTCGACAGCGTTGTCATGATGCAGGAACTAGGATCCAGTCACGTAAGGACACACCACAATACCGCGAGAAGGCTCCAGGGCTCAACTATGCGCCAATTACAAGTGCATTCGTCGTACACTCTACAATCTTATTAGAGAAATAGCGTCCGAGAACGATAACCTTGCATGATCTCGTTGGTAGGGTATCTTTCTTAGCGCCCCGCTAAGTAGCCTATTGGGGATTGCATCTTTCCTGTATAAAGCACTTTACATTTTCCTTCCCCATATAGCTCTGTCAACTCAAAACACTGGTCATGGACACCTTAGAGAAATCGTGACCTGATCAAACAATGTTGCTCAAGAAGATCCCAGGCGTATAGGAAAAACTCATCTAAAGAGCGGGACACAGAGCAACCGCCTCCCCTGCACTAGCATGCTCAGCAGCCGTTTGAAACGCCTTCTCCCACTCTGCCAGACCAAACTTGCCAACCAAATGCAGTCCCCTTTTCTCTCCGAGCGGCAACACCCCCGCTTCAATCATCTTGACAAGCCCGACGGCCTGTTCCCGCGTGCACATCCACGTCCCTTTGACCGTGAGTCCCTGATAGAGTATTGTCCCGTAAGACAGCGCCATCCCATCCGCGACACCCCCCATCAGACTGATCCGGCCTCCAAACTTCAACGCCTTCACACAGCTCTGAAAGTGCGTGCTCCCCGCCGCCATCGGGCTCGAAATATCCAAAACCACATCCAACCGCCCACCCGCCGCCTCCACCAGCGCCTCGGCATCCGCCTCAACATCCCCACTAATCCGCACCGTCGCCACACGCGTCTCATCCAGCCCGCGCAGCCGCGCCAAAACCTCCTCATTCCTCCCCATCGCAACGACGCGCGCCCCCATCGCCAGCGCCACATGCACCGCCGCGCCGCCAAAGTGCCCCGTGGCCGGGGCGATCGCCACGGACTCGCCAGCGCGCAGCCCGACGTCGCACAGGCCGCCGACGGGCGTCAGCATGGCGCAGGCGTGCAGCAGATCCTCGACGGCGTACCCCAGGGCGCGCAGGCGGGCCTCGTCGACGGGGATGCAGTTCTCGAGCGGCAGGCGGGCCAGCTCGGCGTAGGTGGAGTCGCGCCACTCGCCGCGCGACAGGGTGCGCGCAGCCGCGGTGGCGCCCTCCATCATGCCCGACGCGAAGATGACGGACGGGTCGTCGCGCGCGCGGATCGTGGCGTCGAAGAGGATGAGGCTGCCCGGCGCGAGCGTCGTCGTGTCGGGCCCCGTGGCGACGACGCGGCAGATGGCTTGCGCGCCGGGTGTTAGGGGTAGCGGGAGCGGGTAGCGCCGCTCGCCGGAGAGGATAGCGCCGGTGTAGGGGAGGACGGTGGCGGCGAGGACGCGGGCGACGAGGCTGCCTGGGCCAGCGGTGGGGACGGGGGAGGTGATGACGGTGGGTGGTTGCGAGGTACTGGTGAGCTTGAGCGTGCGGTGCGTCTGGGGGGTCGAGTTGGAAGTCATCGTGAGATGGTGGTCTGCTCTGGTTTATGGGGTCGTGATTGGCCTTGGACGCGGACCATGTTTCTTTTATATATATCATCGGATACATTGAAGTGCAAGAAATAGTAAGCAACGTTTATAATGGCTATTCGAACTTCCGGGTTCCGTTATATAATATACCATAAGCATGTTCAATGTGGATAGGTAGGCCATAGCTTGACCCGGAGGGCGGATGGACGATGAAGCCGACAAGCGGACGAATGTCCGGACGAATATACGAACACGACAAGGAACGTTATCAGATTTAAATGGTATAGAGATTGACGATCATATAGGTTTTGTCCGGCCATGTGAGAGACACATTAAATTACTACTTCCACCCATATATTGCTATCTCTTGGCGTAATTGATAAACACTCTACTGTTTATTTTAGTGCTGTTACTCCACTGTCGGTTACTGGAAATCTAAAAGTTCTAAATACCATGAGAACTCTAGTAGATACTTGAGAGAATTTTCTTTCCTTACAGGACATACCTGGTACTAAAGATTTTTCATCTATATATTCACGTCGGGACTTGTATGCTCGGAGGCTGCGAGGCGTCGGCGACTCCCATGATTGGGCTTAGGCCGCGCACTCGGAGACGACCGTTATGGCACGCCACGGCGCCCAGGCAGGACCTGCTGTTTCACGCATCCCTCAAGGAGTCGTATAGATTGTTTAGACCTCATCCTCTTCCGATCGTGAACTTTCGGCCCACACAACTTCGCAGCAGTATTTCCAATTTGGAACATCGACTCTGCTCCGCCCATTCTCACTTTGACCGAACTTGTAGGAATCCATGATCAAGTATATCTCTCATTCATTCTATACATAGAAACATCAAACCCCAAGGCGAGGTTGAAACTTCGTGGCTCCAATGATTATACCACACCTCAGCTCAACAAAACCTTCTGCGTCTTCGCTCCATCATGGTCAGCCATACCCAAGAAACTGGTATCATCCAGCGTCAACAGGCCGGCCCACAAGCTGGTAGGCTCCATGACGATGATCTTGTTGTCCCACGTCTCGCCGCCATCGCCGCTCGTCACTACATACATGGTGTTATCATTTCCGCCCTCGGTGCTCTGGAACGACACCACAAGCGTGCCTCCCACATTGATCACCTGCGGCGCCGCCGCGCTGCCAGTCGCCGGGATGTACACATCCTTGCGGTTCCCCCAGGTGGCGCCATCGTCGGGCGACCGGACGGAGGCGATGTGGAAGCTGCTGCCGGCCATCTCGGTCTCGAAGACGGCGATGAGGTCGCCGGGGCCAGACACCTCGGCGACGCCCAGCATGCCGTCGCGCGAGGTGGGCAGCTCGGCGCCGGACAGGACGGTGGGGGCGGACCAGGTGAGGCCGCCGTCGGCGCTGGTGCGCATCAGGCTGTCCTGGTCGCTGGCGTTGTTCTCGCGCGAGTAGTACAGCTGCAGGGTCTCGCCGTCGGCGGCGAGGCGGAAGAACGGCTCCCACACGCCGGTCGCGCTGTTGGACTCCTCGGCCGGCGTGCTGAGATACTGCCAGGTGGCGCCGTTGTCGTCCGAGTAGCAGATGGTGATGCGGTAGTAGGTCCACGCCGTCGGCGCCGTGCGGTCGTGGTTGCGGAACGCCACCAGCACCCGCCCAGACGGCAGCTGGAACGGGTACGGGTTGTCCTTGTCGGTTGTGGCGCTGGGCCCGCGGTCGACGGTGCCGATTTCAGTCCACGTCACGCCCGCGTCGGTCGAGTGCGCGATGGTGATGATCATCTCGGCGCCGTCGTCCTCGCGCGCCGTGTAGGCGCCGATCAGGGAACCGTCGCTGAGGAAGTTGGCGCGCGGGTAGGTGCTGCTTCCCACCGGTCCCATCTGGTTCAGGCCTCCGGAGAGAGTGGGCACGACGGCTGCGCGCGGTCGGATGGCGGCTGCGTCCAGCAGGGCGGACATGCCAAGCATGGCGGCACTTGCGAGCCATGCATGCAGCTTGCCGGGAATCATGTTGGAACAAGTTGAGCGTTTGGATGGGTGGTGAGCACTTCCTTGCTGCAGCTGCTCGCAAAGGAAGCGTTGTGCTCTTGTAGCCCCAGAGTCGGAGCTTTTCTTCGGGAAACCTGTTGCGTTGCGTTGCTGACGGTGGAGACACCGCCCGTCAAGCTCCACAATTGTCAAAAGGGGCGTAAGCCGTTGATCTCGAAGGAAGCTGCGTGATGCGAAGGATTCCAAGATTGCTCGCCTATTGGCTGAGTTCCTGCAGCGGCTCTGCTGTCGAGCCTGTTCGGGTTAGATCCTCCGCAAGGGATCTATATTTGGATGTCATCTATGCCTGATCTTATTGCCGGCTTCCTGTAGGAACGGCCCCCAAAATCCTGCTGCAAGCTGTACTATATTCAATGGTGCACGTCGCACATAGATATCTGAATGCCTTTGTGATCTTCAATGCTGTATAAACATGAAGAAACAAGAACAAAACCTGGTCTGTTTTCTCTGCAGATCAGCCCGATAACTGGCTCGGTGGGTAGTCCATGCGCGAGTTAGGCGACCATCTTGCGTGTTCAAGAGATCCAGTCGACAACGCATTGAATGCAACAAATTCAATTTTAGCAGACATGAAGGCACCAATGCAAGCACTCCAGTCGCATTTTGCCTGCATCCACGTGGGCCGATGCGTTGCGGTTGTGGTGTGAAACATCCCGGTCATCAGTAATTTTCCTCACCGCAAGGAATTAATCCGCCTCGTGTCGCAAGAGATTGTTCGGGTTCCTTTGGGTGACTGGACATCAACAATCAGGTATTTATCCATGTTTTTGCAGAATTCTTAAGCCCGCTGCATCCGAGTGTAGATCACGAGCTCATTACGGATCGCTTCTGGAAAAAGCGCAATTCGTGGCTGCTTAGTGTGCTCCACATCACGTTATTCTCATGGAATGGAATCGTATATGTGGATCTGTAATTCCTTAGTCTAGAGTGTTTTGGTGGAAACGGGTCATTGTCTGCGTAGTCCCTACACCTGGTGGCATCCGGAGTGGACCCGAGTTGTGAATAAGTATTTAGCCACTTCACGGCACTTCATAGCGATGTCAGATGAGAAAAAAAAAATTGGTAATGATCCCTTCAAAGCCACGCATTCGGCTGTAGTCTCAATGACGTTGGGATGTAGAAGATTGAATGGCAAGCCTGTGAGCGAGGAGCGAGGACGCAATGACATAAAGGTGCCTTATTTATTCTACGGCTTGCAGATTCCTCTACCGGTAGTCTGATTGTGTTGCTTCTCACAGGGAGGCCTGGGTTGAACAGGACTGATTGGCAGCTCCTCCGAGGCTTCCCGTACTGGAATTAGTGGTTTGTCGATTGGACAACATCCGTATGAGATGCCGCTAACTCCAACTGCCCCACAGGCCAGAACAGCCAGCTCCAGTAAGACTCCTCGATGAAGCCATGAACGCCGGTGATAATATGCTCGGCCCATCCCTTCATGAACCAGATCGTTTCCATCGACTTAAGGAGTGGCGAGAAGTACGCCAGGATGATCAAGGCTAGTGGGTGTTTTTGTTGAAGACAATGTATGAATTCTTGCTCCATCCGGTACAGCCAGCCCAGAACGACCTGGTTCGCAGTATCCCCAGTGTACGAGGCGTCCGGACCTTTTCCGTACGTGCCTTCGTAACATTGGGCTAGCCCTTCGAGCGCCGTCATATAAGTTGCGGAATCCGGGAGTCCAGACAATGCAATGAACTGGCGAAGATCGTCAAATGGCTTCTCCCAGTCAATTCGTGGTTTTTGTTCCCGCACGGCAGTGGGCTGCACTGCTCTCCTGGGACCGTTGACCATGGGTGAAAGTGCACCCGTGAAAAGCACCTGGTGCCCATACATCTCGATGATAGAGCGTACACCCTGAAGTAAAGGAAACCACTCCGAAGGTCCGTTCTCGCTGAACACCATGTAATCCCCAGGCGAAGGCCCTTTTGCAAAGACGTAGAGGCAGACGAGTACAGCAGACACGTAAAGCGCCTGGCAATTGCCTTCGTCAAGGTTTGCAAGGATTTCGGACGTCTTTTGCAAGCCAATGGTTGAATGGTGGGCAGCCAACGCCGCGTAGTGGTCTCGCCGGTCCGGCCGGAGATAGGCGAGGTGCATCCCAGCCAAAGCCATCGCATTGTGGAGGACGCAGCAATCCTGGGAAAATCCTAGCTGCGGCACATTCATCTTCCACATAACGCCGATCCCTCCGCCTCCAAGGTCCAGATAAGTGCACGTCGAATAATGATGCATGAGCTCGAGGTCTGCGATGTTCAATACAGGCTCAGAGGTAACAGACGCCGTCAGCGATCCTTCGCCTGCGGGACTACTGGCTGCGCTGCTGGCCGTCGATGGACTTCCCAATAGGTCCCATCCTTTTCGCGGGCGTCCACGGCGTCGCCGGCCGGAAGCGCTCGGGCTCGGGCTGCTCGTTGGCTCGATGATCGAAGGCAGGCTGGGATCAAAGTCGCAGTGGATCCTGAAGTCGGCACAGTTTCTACAGCCAGGCTTTGTCTCGTCACACTACTCCAAATGTGAGCCACATGCACGTTCTACTGCGAGCTTGCTAACGGTGAGTGTAAGACTTACTTTGATTCTGCGTCTTTTGCAATTCTTGCAGCCAGCACGGGATTTTTTGTGTGACTTTCGGGACTTCTTGACCGTGAGATAGCTGTCGCTTTCCGATTGTCGCATTGATGACATGTTTGGCTTCCCCTTTTACAGAGAGGGGAGAGTCCAAAGGAAGGAGTTGACGTAGGCAAATAAAGCCGGCTGCCCGAGGCGCAGCACGCCGGGAACGAAGGTCATGAGACTTTCACGGGACTAGGCCGGGGGGAGAGAGCACAGCCCTTGCAGTGGAGACGCATGAGCCTGGCGCTGTGGGCGGTTTGATGGACTGGCGGAGCGGGACAAGGAAATAAGAATGAGGAGGCGAAAGCGAAAGCTATTTAGTGCACACCCCGACACAAGCTTGGAGCATCTGCCGTGGTCCGAAGTTTTGCCTGCAGCCACTCGGGTGCCTTAGTGCCATTCCACCCAAACGGTGCGCCTCATGTACGCCATCATTGCGTTTGCGGTAGCCACAAAGCAGTGAGGAGGCTCTGTCTTTAATGGATCTGAGGTTTCAGCAGGAGATCGTAAGAAGCGAAACCCAGTCAAGACTTTCTGATAGATCTTTTGCAAGGAGACTTGCGATGCTCGGTTGCGGTGTGCGCTCGGCAAGTCCGATGGGAGCACAGCCTCGTAATGTTAGACTCCTGTTTTCACACCATTGGCCATGTTCATCTCCTTGGCTGATACTCCTGTCCTGCTTTAGGGCAACGGAAACACACAATTAGAAGCGCTGAATTACCCCATCGGGTATGGTTGCGGGTTTAGCGAGCTTTCAATGGTCGTGGAATACGTAAATTCCTGATTTTTCGTATTCGCACTCGTCAACAACAAAAAGACAGGAGCTCTCTGAGTAGCCAGCACCGCAATACCACGTTCCTGGAGTCTCGAATACCTCTTGATCGTCGATCTCCACTTCTTGAGCATCCCGCGTACCACTTCACCGCCAATCAGAACCTGCATCATGAACATCGAAAGCGATGGAAAGCATGTATTCATGTACGCCTACACTCTCTCTGAGGGAGCCGCATGGACCTCCACCGCTCTATTCAGCGCAGCAACAGTCGCGCACATCGGCTACATGATCCCCACGCGCTCCTGGTTCTTCATCCCCTTCATCCTCGGCGGCATATGTAAGCCCTCCCGCATCCGCCCCTCCCCCTCAGCCCACCTAACCGCACCACCGCAGGCGAAACCCTCGGCTACTACAGCCGCGCCTGGCAGGCCCGCGAGCCCACCCGCGCCAGCCCCTACTTCCTCCAGCTGCTCCTCCTCCTCGCGGCCCCGACTCTCCTCTCCGCCACCATCTACGTGTCGCTGGGCCGCGCGATCCGCAGCCTCGACGCGGCGTCCTACGCGCCGCTGCGCCCGCGCCACCTCACCGCGATCTACGTGGTTGCCGACGTCCTCGCGCTCGCCAGCCAGCTCGGCGGCGCGGCCGCGCAGGCCACCGGCGACGCGGCGGTCGTGGCCGCCGGCCGGCAGGCCGTCGTGGCGGGCCTGGGCGTGCAGCTCGGCGCGCTGGCGCTGTTCGTCGCAGCGGTGGCGCGCGTGCACGCGCGGCTGGAGGCCGGGCCGACGGATCTGGCGCTGGCGCTACGGTGGCGCCGGTACGTGTGGGCGATCGAGGGGGCGGCGGGGGCGGTGCTGCTGCGGGATCTGGTGCGGTTGGTGGAGTATGGGGAGGGGCCGCGGGGGTTTGTGGCGGCGCATGAGGTGTTTTTGTATGTCTTTGATGCGCTGCTCATGTGGGCGGTTATGGTTGGGATGCTTGTTTGCCATCCGGGGCAGTTGGTTAAGACGTCGATGAGGCGTATGGAGGGCATATACTCCGGGACTGATATGGCAGCTTGCGACCTGAATCCGCTGAAGCTTGATAAAGAGAGGCGCTGTGGAGGTGTAAAGTTTTTTAAAAGTAGGAGAGACGATCTTACTCAGAAAGCATAGTTCGTGCATTCTTTTGGATATGTTCTCATTTACTTTCGGGTTTCGTCGTCTAGAAAAAGCTCTGTATGGAAATCGGTAGTGCGTGTTTGTACGGATAGAAGGAAGAAATAACATGGATCAAGAGGATCCTAAAGGGCTGCATACATCAATGGTCTTTAATGTCATTCTTGTTTGCTCAAGTGTTAATCGTGGTTCGAATTTGTACTATTGTAAATCCATGGATGACTTTATAAATACATGTAGTTGAAAGTATGAGTATCAGATCAAGGCCCCCGTTGAAGACACAATGAATGATGTAAACGAGGAACTGCTGATAGATGCTATGTTTGTACAAAAACAATAGAGGTTCCAGTGAAGCAAGATACTGAGGCAGGTTTATTTCCCACGCGGACGAAATGGGTTATTTCATTCAATCACGAGGACGTCTCATCTTCATCTTCGGCATACTCGAATTCTTTTTCTTGCCAGGCTTCTCTGTGCATGAGTGGAGTTGGTTGGAGATGGTCAGGTATGAAGCTCTCCAACACGTGGTACCTCGGCTTAGCATATGCAACTTCGCTTACCTACCTCATCGCGAGTTCCCGCATGGTAGCGGCAATAGCCCCGGGATTGAGCTGTATGCGCCGCAGTGCAACCCTGTCATGTACTACAATGTTTCCAGGTCACGCGCAGAGTTCGTATCGAGGACATGGTGGCCATCAGGAGGGGTGTCGCGGTAAATGTCATTAAATCATGGAGGATAAGATTAGCGTTATACACTACTCAATTGGGATTTCTGGCAGCTTTACGATCTTTCCTTCACTGTCGAAATTGTTTCGCAGGGGTCGACCACGCATGTTCGCGATGCTACCGTGTGCACCTGCAGATTCAGCTTCAGGATGGGACTCCACCTCGGTTGCGCGCGTTACCTGATTAGCTGAGACAGCGCAATCAGACACGCTAGGGAGCCTTTCGCGTCAGATCCTATCCATCCGCAAGGAAGAAGAACTTAAGCGAAATCAATCCTGGCTGAAAGCGTATCTACCCGCTGTACCCGCTGTACCGACGGATGGCTTTCCTATCTTTAACCCCGCTTTCTTGACCAAATTCGCGTTCCCATGTAACCCCCCGCATCAATCCCTGCATTGCCAACGAGAGAAGACCACTCAAGGCCACTGAATAAGTCGGCCTGAGCTCGTTCGAAAGTCCGACACCACCCATTCGTATTTTCAGGAAATGAGAGTTGACTTACAACCGCTCTTAGCTCAATGAGGATCTTGGAAAGGTGACCACACGCAAGCTTTCCCGATAGTTTCTCGGCTTCCTGATTCCGGCCAGCCAGGCACAGTAACATACCGATTTTTGTTTCACCTGTGTCGACAGCGCACTAAGGAGTGACATGCGTGGTAGGCTTGTCCGTCTGTCCTTCCAGTATAAGAAGGCCGCCAAGTACTGTGATCCCTGAGCCGAGCAAGTCTCAACGCCTTCCTGTCCGGTGTTCAACATGGTTTCGCATCCGCTCCTCCTGCCGACTTTGCTCTTCCTCCCTCTCGCTTCAACTGCACACGCGAGCATCGTGCAGAGAGACACTTTGCCGATTGTCGATCTTGGCTATGTCAGTGAAACACGACGCCGCTTGTATTTGGCTAAAACCCGTCACAGGAAAGGCATCAAGCCATCTCCTTCAATGTTTGCAAGCCCTTCAAATAAGAGCAAGGAAATGTTTTTGACGCGTGTAACTCCAGGACTCGGCAGGCTGGTATAACTTTAGCAACATCCGATACGCACAGCCGCCGACCGGCGATCTCCGCTTCAGAGCTTCGTTACCACCAGAAGGTAGCAGTTCTGAGATCAGCAATGGATCCGTGGGCAGGACTTGCCCGCAGGCTTCTGGCGGCTGGACGCAAATTGCGAAATTGTTTGCGCTGAGCCAGACGCTAGGAACTGCCTTCAACTACACCGCGGCGCTCTCCTCTCTTCCAGGGGCAGCCGTTCCTGGATCCGCAGAATACGATGCTCGCACGACTGAGGATTGCTTGTTTCTGGACGTCTACACTCCTTCCGGAGTCTTTGATGCCGATATTACTGGTCTTCCGGTGCTTGTGTGGGCAAGTAGACCTGATTTACCATCTCTTTGCACCTTGAATAACGTCTCTGTAGCTGCATGGAGGCGGGTATACCTCTGGAGAGAAGAACGGTGACGGCCAGTTCGACCCGTCCGGGCTGATGAGTGCCAGCAACAACAGCATGATCTTCGTCGCCATCAACTACCGGCTCGGCGCCTTTGGATGGCTGGCCGGCACCTCGCTCGAGGCCGACGGCACCGCCAACGCCGGGCTCTACGACCAAGCCCTCGCCTTCCGCTGGGTGCGCGACCACATCCACCTCTTCGGCGGCGACGCCTCGCGCATCACCGCCATCGGCAAGTCCTCCGGCGCCGGCTCGCTAATGCACCAGATAACATCCTTCGGCGGCGACACCAGCACCGCCGACCATATCCCCGCCTTCCAGCACGCCATCATCACCTCGCCCGCCTTCCTCCCGCAAGCCAACGCCTCCCGCTCCGACCAAACCCTCCAGCAATTCCTCGCCCTCCTCAACGTCACCACGCTCGCCGCCGCCCGCACCCTCCCCACCGAAGCCCTGATCCGCGCCAACGCCCTCCAAATCTACGCCTCGACCTACGGCTCCAACAGCTTCGGCCCCGCCGTCGACACCGCCATCGCGCCAGCACTGCCAGGCCAACTACTCCTCGAGGGCCGCTTCCACCGCAACCTGACGCTGGCGGTCAGCCACAACGCGAACGAAGCGCTGACCTTCACGGACCCGCGCATCAACTCGACGACCAGCTACGCCGCCTTCCTGCACGCCGCCTTCCCCGACATCCCCGCCGCCGCCGCCGCCCACGTCGAGGACGCGCTGTACCCGCCCGTCTTCGACGGCAGCCGCGGCTACGCCACCGGCTTCCAGCGCGCCGTGCGCACGGTTGCGGATGCCGCGTTCGCCTGCAACGCGTTCTACCTGGCGTCTGCGTTCGCGAACGCGTCGTATGCTTGTGAGAGCCCCTCGTTGACGTGTTTGGTCGAGGGCCCGATGTGCTGACTGCTGCGCAGGGGAGTTCGCCGTCCCGCCTGGTATACATGGCCAAGACACGTCGTATATTTTTCCGGCGGCGACGGGCGGGAGCGGCGCTCTGCTGGGGTTGAACCGGACGGTGGCGGTGGCGTTGCGGGAGTATATTGCGAGCTTTGCGGTGGGAGGCGTGCCGGTGGCGGCGGGTGGGGTGGAGATTCCCGTGTATGGGGCGGGGAATTGCATTGTAAATTTGACGGATGCGGGGATTGGGGTGGTGAGGGATGATACGGCGAATGAGAGGTGTGTCTGGTGGCAGAAGGGGGAGTACGTCGGGACGGTGGTTGGTGGTGGGCCGAACGTGAGTTCCTCGAATGGCACAAGCGGCGGCTCTGGGTCCGACCATGCCAGCGGGTCCGAGAAGACCCGACCGTGGCAGGTAGCGATTGCGATCTTGGTGGTCATTCCCCTGGGATTGATTTGGTAGAGCAGCGGACTCGAGATGGACAGGTGTTGGCTCGTTCTTTCACCGGTATGAAAGCTTCTGTTCTCCGTACCCGCTATAAGCTGGCTTACTGTTCTTCTCCCCTAAGCAGAGCTATCACTATCAATACATGTCTTGTTGTCCATTTTCTTCTTCATGGTGCCTCGACGACTTCGGCAGGCGCAGCGGCACATTGACGCTGAACCACCGAGCCAAAGCACCTTGATGTGAACAAATCTGTTGAAACACAGTTTCTTGTGGAGTGTCAGGCACCGCCTTTCACCAGAGTCCGCATTTAGCCAGCTCTCTCGATTCTGTAGCCGACCCATTTGTCTTGGGCGACCTCCTTCTTAACGCTGTCGATCATCCTGTCGCGCCTTCTATTTTCTCCAATAGCCACTGCCACGCATCAGCTCGGGTAGGAGCAGCGTGTCTCTCGTACGCTTAAACAAAGCCTGCTGCTGACTAGACTCGTGACCGACATCAAAACTTTATCACATCGACCAGCAACGTTATCATTACATCTTATTCAGCCGACACAAACGCCAAAGATGCTGCAAGAACACCTTTCACAGATATCTAACTCGCACAACGCGCACAACCTTTGCCCCAATATGCCGTCCTGGGATGTCCTGCGGCCTGCGAACTGGCCCAGCTCAGGAATACATCCAGGGGACCCGTGTCACATAAACGTCGATGCAGCGGGAATGCTACACACGCTCTACGATCCTTTCGCGCCGGTTGCAGGCTGCGTGTACTGCATAGAAAATCCTCCTCCACCAGACTCGCCTTGCACTGCGTGCGGCGGGTGCGTGCTATGCGTTGAACCACCGCATCCGTCCTTGGTTGCCATTGCCAGATTTGTCTCGCCTCCACGACCGCTTCCAACCCAACTTTGGTCCGAGGGTTGGGCATTGCCGCACAATGGCTGCCGTCCGACTTTGGTACCCCCTCTGATCCGACCACCAACCAGTACCGGCTGTTCTTGGGTAGCATCGTTCGCCAGCCGCTTCCGGCGATATTTCATGCGCCGTGGCCATGCTTCCGTCCTTGCCTTATTCTATGGGAAGCGACGCATACCTCCCTCGAGCTGCGGATGTTCATTCTGCACGGGCGGGGGCCCTGTCGATCGATTACCGCGAGATCCAGTTCTTGTATCACTTCGGTCTGCCGGAAATTGCAGTCCTCAATTCGAGAGCTTTGCGTTTGCCTACCTATCGTACTTCAAGCCAGGTACGCGACAGGGTCTCTTCATGCTGCAGAGAGCTCAAGCGATCGTTGCGTGCGAGTCCTTTCATCTCTCCGCTCGGGAGTTATTCTGGCGCTTTATCTGGCGTTTTGAGAACGAACCCATGTCGCAAAGATTCGCACCCATGGAGTCAGCGAGTTTGGCAACCCGAACCCCTGCTAACAAACCCCCATCTGGAATGCCCATCGTGAACGGCAAACACACGCCATCCGAGAACTGGCCCAAGTTTGCACATCTCCGACCACAACTACCTGAACTGTACAGCACGCCTCAGGCTCTCAGGTATAGAGCCTTTGACTTCGGTTGGAGCTATGAGTACGAGCCGGCGCCAGCCTTGCCCGCCTGGATCACTGCCGAACAGTCGTGGTGGGAGTTTCGCTGGTCCAGCTCTCTCCAAGATGTGGAGGAAGCCATCAGATACGTCATCACCCACGGGCGTGAAATCGAACTGGTGGTCGGCTTGATCGCTCGTGTGAGTTCATCGTGCGGACACAGGACGCTGAATTGGATATATCCGAAGGATTGGCCAAGTCGAACCGACTTCTCGTGGCCCCTTACCGCAGTCGCCTGGATGCAAATGCATTCCAAAGATGCTTACCGACGTGCGGTATCTCTTGGAGAGGATGTTGCATGTGCTGTCGCTCACCACCGTGGCCTTCAAATCAGCACCCCTCCTGTCTTTTCTGAGTAGAAGAAGCGGAAGAACTGTTCCTGTGGCAGCGCTGCTGTTGGAAAGGAGGTAACAGAGATGATGGGAGAGGTTGAGATGTTCTGCGAGGAACGTGACCGGATTTTACAATCAGACACTAGTCCTATTGGTTAGACAGTATGGTAAAGCAGTTAAACATGACTCCAGAGATTGATATGAGAAAGACAGTGATCAAATTAGCAAGAGGTAAAACTCGGCCCCACTTAGACCGGCGCTGAACCCCATCGAGATTACGGAAACTATAAGCCACTACTGTCTAAAGTTTCATCTAATCTCAAAAATCTGGGGCTTGATATCGTCCGTATGCTGCAGCTTGATAGCCTCACCACCCATCATGCCATGCACGTAGCATTCTCCGATTAATTTCCAGTAGCACTCCTTAGTCTTTTTCCTCTGAGTTGACCACTGAATGAGATGTTCGACGCCTTCTGAAGTTATATCTTGCAGCAAGACAATTGAGGAGTTCACCTTACGTTGTGTGGCGTGCAGTCGCTGGGACGTCCAAGACACGGTTCTTTCCAAAATTTCGCCCAGACACTGCAAAGTTCGCCAAAGTCCCAATAGGCAAATGAAATGTGTAACAATCTGATAGTCTGCAATAAGGGAAGGGAACCACGTTGGAATGCCTTGTCGGTGTGCAGCGGCTCCTGCTGTCTGCTGTTGAGTCTGCATTTGACTTGCATAATATCGCATCGAAGGCAAGCCGACAGTATGCCTTGCGATGAGTAGCAGGACCCAGGAGTAGCCGCGAAAGTAACTGTATGCAGTATAGAGCAGGAAGGCGAATGAGATGATCTCTTCCTGACGCCTTCGTCTGGTCAAAAGCGTGGGGGCTTGAACTTGAGCCTCTCGTGACTTCTTCGACGCTGTCTCCTGCTCTGTTGCAGCCTTTCGTCGATGATTCCCTTCTTCTTGCCTTCTCCGTTTCGAGACGCGATCTCTCAGTCTTTGTAAAAAAGCCTTTTTCAACTCAGTAATTGCCTCCGCATCCTCAGAAGCCTCTCTGGTGATATCTTCGGGTTCTTTTTCAACTGGTTCGAGGACCACTGGTACGCTGCAGCCGTATAGAATGCAAATTACGGCTTTGTCGGTCACGTGTACTGGTGCCAACCCAAGACGGCCTTTCTCAGTCTTGATGAGGTGCCTGTTCCAAATCACCGCCTGGACTCTGCGTAAAAATTGTGCAATGATTGTAGACAGGCAATTTTCAATGAGATATCCGGAGTCGAGGATATCTTGCTCCCCCATTTGTACCATGACTTCCTTGCAGGCTCTAGGGTAGTAGGTTGGTGGATTTGTGCCTTTTGGTCCTCTATCGGCTACCAGGGTTCTCCAAAACTCCTCGGGGGTTTCCTGTTTGTTGAAGTTCCATTCGACGGCGTCTGTCCAATCCCGCGGGATATTTCCGAGTCTTGAAATCTCAAAAACATGATCGATCTTTTCGAGAACAAAGCCTTTAACGAACATGCTACAGTAATCCTTTCTCCTTTTGAATTTCAAGGTGCGTTTGTCGACTTTTGTCGTACCAGCGGCGCTATAGATTCGATCCTGCGGCTCCGGCATACCAACCAGTGGGTCAGCGTTCCGCCTGACCATTCTCCCGCCCAGGTCGCTACGCACATGACTTTGCATGTCAAAGGTTGCTCTCCGAAGTGATGGCATCCAAGACGGCAGACCAGGCTCCCTCCTTCCACTGTCAGGATTGTCCAGTGAAGGAGCTATCACAGGAGCAGTACTAGCACCTTTGATTTCTGGTGCCCAGGGCCGACAAATAATGTCTAGAGCTCTGACTGGATGAGCCTTTTGGATAGAGAACCGAACAAACTTCTCGTAAACATCTCTGATTGGTAACCGGTAGTCGACCTGGTAAAGCTCCATTGCGAAAGACTTGTTGAAAGATCTCTTAATTGCCCCCCTAGCTCGATTTTCCCGCTTCTGCTTCTCCGTCTGGCCATCATGGACAGTGAACTCCTCTGTTGCATGGCTGTGCAGTGTCGTATCCTTGGCTATTGCAAGAAGAGCGTAGATGGTGTCACGGGGTTCAGATGCTTTGAACACTGTAAGGTGTGAGACAAGATACTCGAGGCTTGAAAGCGGCTCCTTTCTTGACTTTTTGTTGTCTGAATCGGCCGTAGACTTTGCATCGACTCTGTTGCGGAAGAGATTGCTTGTCGCATCAACTAGGAGGGCTGCTCCAAGATAGCCGACGTCGCCGAAGAAACCTGGAATGTGATTATACATACGCTCCCGCTTCATGGCGTCAGAAAGCTGGTGCGTTGTAGATTCAACTCGGACAAAGAGAGAGACCGCATCCGCAAAGTCCGGCCATGATATTTTCTTTTTCCCACAGTAGATTTCGGCTTTTGCGGACAGAGCAATCTCTTGTACCACCCAGCGCCGAGAGAACCAATCTCTCCTCATCAAATTCAACAGGGCCTCCCATAACTTGATGTTCATCCGGCTCTCGCAAAGCTGGTCGAAGTCCCACAGTTTCAAGACACTCGATGATATGAACTCTATCGCATCATCACTTGTTTTGTCTTCCCTCCCAAGCCAGATGCATGTGTTCTCTGACTTCCCATAGATCTTGTCCATTTGAGGCACTTGCTCGTTCCGTTCCTCGGTGTCATTTTGATTGATGCAGACTGCGTCGACCCACAGGAAACGATCCTCGTTGGTCTTCCGTAGGGCTCTGAGGGCGTCATATAGATTCCTGAAGATCTCGATGCTGAAAATCCTGCCTCCTTTTCGCACTTGTAAAATCTCAGAATCTCCTGGTTTTGGCTTTTTCCCCCAACACCAGGATAGCGCCTCGAACGTTGGGGGATTATCAAATTCGAAAACGTCGAGTTCGCAAGTAAGGGTCTTCACCTCGCGAGAGTCTGCACAAAGCCGCAATATTCACAGTTGGCTCTTGCTAGGTAGTGGGGTGTAAACATATGAGTCGAGATTTTCTGGTTGCATTTTCCGGGCACGAGGAAGAGATTGGCGAGCAGGTTGACATGACCACAATTTGCGACGTACTACACGACTTTAAGTTGCATATGGGCGTTGTCACGTGTGCTGGCTTCCGACAGCTGAAAAGTGAGGTCTTGGCTTGCAGAAACACGGATGCAACGCCCCTTCCGGCATTGGCGTTTTCACCCATGGTTCGGACCGTCACATTCTGCTCACATCTCAATTGAGCCATGTTCCGCTAAAGTGGCAATGCAGCCTCGACGTCGTCCCACGTAGCTTATCCGGAGTCTTGCAGCTCCCTGGGAAAAGAAAGCTTCTCGTCGCAGCTCTACCCATGCAGCAGTATGTCAATTATGATAGTCGTATCATGGAATACTATTCAAAAAATGGTTATCTCAAAAACACACTCGACCTGGCTGAGATAAAATGTATTAAAATTACGGTTCTCATTTACACAATGACTGTCCCCAGTTGTGGTTTGACAGCATACCATCTTTTGTTAGAGTTGAAATAACGGTAGTACTAGGAACCTGTCTGGAAACAGTATTCCATGCACTGAAAACCCATTATGATCCCTGTTCACACTATTGCGCCATTCATATCTTATACGGTTTATTGGCAAATGTAGACCTTGGTGCGCCTCATTTTGCTGTCCGATGACGTACCAGGTAGACGCCCGTATCAATAAATGGCAATAATTCTCGTATTGGCTCGCGTGTCGGTGAGATAACTTTGTTGGATGGCTGCAGGCATGGCTAAGTTGGGATGTAAAGGCTGAAGGTAAGGATCTAATGGTCGAGCAAAGCATATTGCTGGGACCGCAATATGAGCAATCTGGTGAGATTTTGTCCTGCGTTTCTTTCAATTCCTTTCTAATATTTACTGCTATTAATATCATTGAGAACGTTGAAATAATCGTTGAGAAGCAACTTAAGTATTGCATCCTTTATGGAGAGTCGCTTAGCCGCACCAAAACGAGACAGTGAGGCGGTCATAGCTTCCAGCCGATGTTCATCAACTCGTGTAGCACAATGACGTACACTAAGACTGTGGCTAGCTGAGATCGGGTAGCACAGGTGATTGATGCAGATGCACGCGCTACGACCTTCTCATGTACGTCGGCATTGCGACCTGCGGCGCTTGAGCGGAGGCTACGAGTGCTCAGAAATGCTGCGCTGTTCTCTGTAAACGGTTGTATGCAGGAAGTATCTGCACTTACCACTGATCAGACAAACTTAAGTGGGACAAGTTCTACCGGTTCGCTGCCGAGAGGTTAATATGCGAGCTCCGTCCAGTCTCTAACTATGAAGTCTGATTGGAGGCTGCCGATTTCAAAGGCTATCAAAAAGTGTTGCACTGCTTTGGTGCCGTCAGCATCTTTAAGTCCACTGATACGGTCTTCCCGCCCACACAATTCCCCAGAGACGGATCTATGAGTAAGGTGCAGTGCATCTATGAAGATTCATTGTTCTTAGGGGTGTATGATCGCAATTTGAGAAAGCTGCAGGAAACTGCCCATTCGCCATGCCAATGCTTCGATTCCGGGAAAGAAAGAATTGTCTACTTATATACATGAAGATGAAGCAAGACCGCCAAATCCTCCCCTTAACTTCCTCAGGATTATGGAATGGATATTTGCTGAGTCCTTAGGTTGACTTACACAGCTTTCCAGTGTCCAAATCATACTCCCAATCCTCAGTGTCCACCCCATTCAGCACGAACAAGCTCTCCGTCGGATCATACTTCCTCTTAATCTCCACCAGCCTATTCTAATACTCGCCATAGAAGTCATGCTTCCACTCCGAATTATACGGATTCGCCTCATTCATATACGCCCCCATGTCCGGCGCCCACTCCCTAAAATTCCGCTCCTTGACCTCCTCCATCCACACCGCCGCCTCGCGCAACGCCTCCCTCGGACTCACCCCATCATCCAACCCCGCCCCCGTCGCGATAAAATGCAGATACGCATCCCGCCACACCGGATTCACCGCGCCCCAGCTCCCCTCCTCCACGCCCGCGACCCCGGGCCCGCCCTGCAGCCCAACCGTCACGAACGTCCCCGCCGTCTGGTTCCGCGCCGCCAGACTCCCCCGCAGAAACGCCGTCAGCTTCTCCCGCGGCAGGCCGCCCAGGTGCCGCCGGCCCAGCAGGCGGCTGCTGGCCACGGCGCCCGAGCCCGCGGCGTCGCTGCCAGAAATCGCAGCGAAGAACGTCGCGTAGTCGGTCTGGTTGCCGGGCGCCCAGCTCACGGCGACGGAGCCATTCGCGGCCGCGCGCACGGCGGCGGCGACGGGGGCGACCAGCGCGGTCAGCGCCGCGCTCGTCATGTTCAGGCCCCACAGCACCTGGGTCGCGACGACGCCGGCGGTGGGCGCGTCGAGGGCGGGCGAGAAGCGCGTGGCGGAGGCGCCGGTGGCGAGGGTGGCGGCGCCGGCGAGGCCGGCGTCCTGGAGGGAGGGGAGGAGGGCGAGGAGGGCGGCGGCGGCGGGCCAGGAGGCGTTGGGGGAGGCGGTGGAGGGGAGGAGGGAGAGCGTGCCCATGGTGACGCGCGGCGCGGGGTGCGTTTTGATGACGTATTCGGTCACGACGCCGTACTGGCCGCCGCCGCCGCCGCGGAGCGCCCAGAAGAGGTCGGGGTTGGTGGCGGCGTTGGCGGTGAGCGTGGTGCCGTTGGTGGTGATGATGGTGGCTTGGAGCACTTGGTGCGCGCCCAGGCCGTACGTGCGGGAGAGCGGGCCGTGGCCGCCGCCTTGGATGTAGCCGCCTGGCCCGACGGAGGGGTCTTGGCCGGTTGTGACGACGCGGTTGTGCTGGAGCGCGGTGGTGAGGATTGGGCCCCAGCCGTTGCCGCTGCCGAAGGAGATGACGTGGGGTTCGGTGGCGTTGGAGGGGAGGGTCCAGGTGTCGTGGTAAGTGATGTGGTTGAAGTTGCGCGTCCAGATGGAGAGGGAGTAGGCGCCACTAGAGCTGGTTGGGGGTTAGAGCGGCTATTGGAGCGTGGGATGTGAGAATTGAGGCTTACCGTCCGTTCAAGTCGTGACCAGTGCCCTTCACAGTAATGCGAATGTTGCGCTGTGACGCCCACTTCATTGCAGTTGCGACATGTTGCTCAGTCGTCGCGTTCACGATGTATTCCGGCAGACCACCAAGCTCACAGCCTTTGCCTTCGACATAGCCGCTTGCTCCGGGCGGGAGACAGGAGTTGTTGGCGAAGAGCGGGTAGTCGATCGATTCAGGCTGCGCAGCATGGAAGAGGCCATTGGTCCATTTCTCTTTGACGACACCGCAGGAGACGGACGAATTGAAGGGGTTGCCAGGCCAGCAGGAGGAAGCTACCGGGGCAGTCCTCAGAAGTCGACCATCGATTGAACTGTTGAGCGCAGCCCATTCGCTGTCCGAAGGCCAGGTGGAGTCGAGCGGCGTGGCTTTGCAGTTTTGCGCCGCAAGAACGCCATTCGCGAGAATAGGAAGCAAAAGAAGTCGAACCATTGTTTGGGGATCCTGATCTCGTTTCCTGTTCTGTCTGGCTGCATCTTGTGTTATGTATGTACTCGAGATACGAAAACGAACACGCAGAACGGTGATTTACGTATCCTGTGAGATATTGGTCCGAGCATCGCCACCCCTGTTTACGTCAGTTCTCCCGCACTACGGGCCGGCTGAAGTGCGGTGGAGCTCAGTGAGAGCATTTAGAGACGATGAGCACTGTGTACCCCTGGGAGCTGGGCCCTTTTTGACCATAGCGGCCAAGGTAAACTGCCGGTTTCCGTTCATCTCGAACTGCGCCACCCACGATCGGAAGCGTAGAACTGCCGACTTTCCAGAATTGCACTAGGAACACCCAGTGGAGAATTTCCGAGACGCCCTCCTTCAATTTGAAGCGCCCTCAACTCTCCCCCACCAACCACCTCTCCCACCCGCAATCAAACCCACTCCGCGCCGTTGAATCGCAGCGGCAATTCGTCGTCACCCTCAACCTCTCCTCTAAGTACGTATCGAGGAACGCACCGTACGTTTCCTTCTACGCCACTACCGCTGTCGCCTCTTCTCCCTCCCCGTTCACCAGCTCCTGGATCCCCCGGTCGCGAAGCTCAGTTCGCGAAGCCGCGGTGGATGTTGCCGTCGACGCTCCATTTTCAGACAAGCTGGTTGGGGTAGGGCTGGCCGGCAAGGACGGTGGGTGGGTTGCTGTGCTGTGCTTACATGGTTGGGGGTGGTGGTCGTGGGGACAAGGATAATTTGCTTTGTCGATGACGAGGGGCGGTTTTGGTTGTCGTTCGTGGCGGCAAGGTTCGTGTGAGGGACGTTCGAATGATGGAGTTGCTATGCGGGATAGTCGGGAATGTCTTGTTTGAGGTTGGGAGTGGATTTCCTTTCGGAGGTGAAGGGAAGGTGAGTTGTGGGTGCTACGGGTTTGATGTGCATTGTGTTATGATATCGTCACTCTGCCTACGCAGATATCACCCTCCGTCTCGGCTTCTTGGTAAGCCAGATATTCTCAACATTAACGCACATTCTCATACAGCAGTATCCACTCTAAGCAGGCCCAATATTTTCAACGTGAACAGCAGCAGGTTCCTTCGCCACAAGCTTCTTAGCCGGCGCTGCCTCCTCAATTCGCCTTCTCTCTGCCTCAATAACCTCGGCTGGTCTCTCTCTTTGCTTTGCCACTTTATTTCCTACCTTAATGATAGTGCTATTGCCTGAGTCGCGGTCGAAGTACTCGTCCAGATCCTCGAGCGTTCTGTTGGCAGTTTCTGGGTAGAGGAAGTACACGGTGGGGATGAATATGAGATTGAAGCACGCAAAGACTACACGTGATCAGCTTTCATCTAATAGAAGGAGAGTCCACAGTGAACTTACTGATGTAGAACCGGTAGCCAATGCTTGCGATAGCCGGCGGAGTGAATTGCGTGCACACAAATCCGAAGAGCCAATTCGTCGATGTTGCTGCTGCGGCTCCCTTGGCACGCATGGACAGACTGTTGACCTCTGCTTGATAGACCCACGGTACCATTCCCCAGGTACATCCGAATGCTGCATAGTAGAAGAAGAGGAACGTGATTGCCACTGCACCCCACTGCACGGAGTATCAGCCATATTGCCAGAGACACACTATCAATGCAGCGCCCTACCTGAGTCGGTGCGTTTGCCAGAAGAGCAACGGAGATTGCCACCATAATATAAGCGAAGAATTGCAGGGAAGAGCCGGAGATCATGAGGTCACGGCGGCCAAAGCGATCAATCATCCAAAAGCATAAGGCAGAGGAGATGGCGTAGGATGTGGCGTTGCATCCTGTCAAGACGCGAGCCATGAATTCGGTCATGCCGAGGTTCCTCTCGAGGATTATGGGGAAGTAGTAGTTCAGTGCGTTGATGCCTCCAAATTGCTAATGGAGCGTGAGTGACTTTGGGAGACATCAGAAGGGTGCTGAGAACATACCTGCATGAATTGGGTTCCGCATCCGAGCAACATCCGCTTCAAGTGGCCGGACCGGTCTCTGCAAAGAATAACCTCCTTGAAGCTGATGTTGGACTCACGCTCCAGTTCGATGGCACCTGCAATGGAAGCGAGCTCGCGGTGAACGACTGGATCATCTCGACTAAGCCCGTTCCCAAGGTACCGGCGGAGGGCGTCCTGAGCGTCATCGACGCGGCCTCTGAGTAGAAGCCATCTGGGAGAATCAGGAACGAAGCACAGAGCCACGAGAAGTACGGTGCATGGAACCAGCTGAAGAGCCAAGGGAAGTCTCCACTGCAAGCCGTTGCTGAAGAAGGAACACCCAAGCGTGAGCCAGCTTGCAGTCATGTAAAGAAGGACATTGTGGAGAACGACAATCACGGATAATTTGCCACGGCGTGGACCCCTGCATGATTCGGCTTGGAAGATGCCGCATGTGCTGCTCGTCATTCCTGTTTCCGCATCAGTCGGTGAGAAACGGCTCAGTGGGCCATGCAATTCAACTTACCATTTCCGAATCCATTGACTACGCGGCCGACAATAAGTTGCGGAAATGACCACGACAAGAACTGCAGGACTGCTCCAATGGCGCTCAACACAGCGCCTACCCGGAGAGTGTTCTTTCGGCCCAGTCTGTCCCCGTAGATGGCGGCCAGCAGACAACCAACAAGATTGCCGAGCTGCAGGCATTGTAAGTTGATGCAAAGTTCGACAAGCTCGATTCACTCACTGAAAAGCAGCTGGCGGTGATGCCTTGGATGTCAGGATCTTTCGTTTGAGGGAAGGTGTTGATGAAGTCGGAGCTGATGAGAATGCCACTGATCACACCCTAGACATGGTGAGATGGTTGGTCAGGGTGAAGACTGCAGCCGGCTTACTTGGTCGTAGCCATACCAGGCCTGCATTGCTGTCGTCAGCGTCGGTGTCGGCGGTGAGGCAGCGAGTCATTTACCTGGGCAGCTGAGTTGGCAGTTGTGAGAACTATCTCAAGAGCTGAGCCCTCCAGATCCCCCAACATGCTGTTGATTTCTGGCAAGAGATGTCCGGGTGGATTTCAGTTGTCTGCGGGAGAATTTCTTGAGCATGCTGCAGGCAGGAATTGCAAGGGACATGGCGGCCATTTTATGATCGGCAGCGTTCGTGGTTCGGCAACGGCCGAAATGCGGAGAGACGAAGCTTGGAATCCGGGGCTGGCGCGGCGCTCAAAACGCGGGGAAATCTGGGGTGGAGATGGTCCGTGATGGCAGCAGGCAGACGAGAGCAGGTGCTGTGCGGGGAGACATGGCCCGCCCGCGGGGCGTCTGAAGCAGCCGCGATCACCAGCCCCAGCCCCGCGGGCCGTCTGCGCCGTCCTCACTTCTCCCCGCACCCATCACGCCCCGGCCGTGTGTTGAGAGCCGTCGTCCACAATGCCGTCAGACCACAGCGCGCCGTCCTCGCCGTCGTCAAGGGGAGCAAACAGGAGCAAGACCGTGTATGATCGCAACCAAGACAGCGCGAGAACTTCCCGTGTGGCTGATTGCGTGTGCACTCTGCAGCTGTTCATTCTGCCGCCAACGCAAGGTCGGCTGTGACCGCCAGCTTCCCCGATGTGGCTTCTGTGCGAGAAACAGAGTCGAGTGCCGCTATGCGTCCGGCAACAGGCGGCCCGGCCTCCGTGCTGGCTATGTCTCGCAGCTCGAGACTCGATTAGGTCGCGCTCAACCAAGTCCCCTGCCTATGTCGGCTGCTGACATGATCCCCGCAGGCGAGCTGGAGGACCGAGTGCGGAACCTGGAGCATGGCCATCTTCCAAACTCCGAGCCATACACCCCGTCAATTGATCCCTCCCAGCATTACGCAGCACCCACGACGCATGCTGAGACTGCCATGGGAGACGTCTCCGCCGACATACAGCAGCAGCCCAGTCCCTCCGCAACTTCTGCTGGCCAGGACCAGATCCACTCAATCCACAACTTGCTCTCTCCTGCACTGGCAATCGAGCTATGCGGTATCTGGTTCGACATGTACCATCCTTGGTTCCCAATCTTGCACCAGCCCTCCCTGTCTGAGAGCCTGCATGCGTCGCATGATCTGGAGCAATGCACCCACTTTCTCACCGTAAAGGCTATCGCCGCAGTCACGCTCACCCATACGCGCTCATTGTTGGCCACGACCGACCAACTAAAGAGATGGTCTAAGGAGTTGAGGGATCAAGTCCTTGTCGAGGCCGTTGAGCAGTCTTCACTCCATTCCATCCAGGCTCTGCTGATTCTATCCAACTTGGACTGTGGTGATGGCAGATCTTCCAAGTTTTGGAATCTGATAGCGTTATGCAAACGGTAATTGGGCTCACTTTTGATGTTTTTATTCACTAATACGTATCAGAATGACCCTCCAGCTCGGATTACGAGACTACGTGGCCAACCAAGGCAACGACTTCAGTGGTCGCTCAACCATTCCACCGCGCCTGCTCCCGCTACCGTGTACTATCATCGACAGGGAAGAGCGCATCCGCGCCTACTGGATGACCGAACTCCTTGACAGCATCTCAACACTCGGCGCTGGTTGGAACAGCACCATCTCACCGCCACCTGATGTCTCTGCCGTCCTACCATGCAGTGACTCCATTTGGGCCTTCCCCGAGCACATCATCAACATCTGGTCGATAGGCGAGTTTCACTTCTCGTCAGCCTTCTCCCTGTGCATCATCCTGAGCACCAGCGAGCTATGGCACGTCCACCGCTTCCTCCAGCAATCCTTCGACCTCCGCATCTACGAGCAAAAAAGCCGCTTCCAAGCCGAATCCCAGCAAATCGACGAGCGCCTCACCACCTGGCGCGCCGAATTCGTCGCCGCCGTCTACCGCCTGATCAACACCGAGCACGCGCAAGAAGAACGCGCCGAGATGGACCCCAACATCGTCCTCACCAACTGCATCCTCGACTGGTCCGTCCCGCTCCCCCCTCCCCTCCACCCCACTAACCCCCGCCCGCAGCGCCGTCATCATCCTCTTCCAACGCCTCTCCCCCAGCCCCGCCGGCATCACCGCGCCCTGCGACCCCTGGCCCTACGCCACCAACCGCTGCATCTACGCCGCCGACGACCTCTCCGCGAAGCTGCGCCAAGCCTCCGACGCCGAGCTGCGCGTCGCCAACCCGAACCTGCTGGCCGCGGTGTTCGCGGCCGCGCGCTTCTATCTCGTGTACGCGAAGGCGGTGGGCGCGGAGCTGCCGCGCAACCTGCGGGTGCTGGTGCGGGCGCTGCGCGTGTGCGGCGAGCGCTGGGAGCTGGCGCGCCGGCTGGGCGCCGTGCTGCAGACGGCGGCGGCCGAGCACCAGGTGCCCGTGTTCATGAGCAGCCTGCCCGTGCAGTTCTTCGACCCGCAGTTCTCGAGCCTCGAGGTGGGGGATGCGGTGGTCGATGCGGCGGGGGCGTTGGAGGAGGTTATGGGGTTGGGGGTGCTCGGGGGTGCGGGGGCGGAGGGCGCGGTGGGGTGAGGGTTTGGACGGATGGCCAGGGGATCAAGGCTAAAATAAAGGGGATGGAGTGCTTCGTTTAGACGGGTAGGCGATCTTTCTTTTTTCGAACATGACCAGATGCCACGATGCTCTTTGCTGAGAGGACGACGAGAAAGTGGGGTTTGTGATACAAGGCATAGGGCATCGACACTGACTTGGTTGACGATGATTGGAAGCCCCGCAATGCCTTGTTACACCACAGATCAGGCAGCCGTTGCGAGACAAGATGCATTCCACTCAACGCAGTCTCCACTTATTGATAAGGCCGTTTTGCACTGCCCCTCTACGGCTAAGTGCAGGTATAAGAAGCCGAGCCGATCGCCGTCAAAGCAGGAGGTTCCATCCTTTGCGACCGACGCACGACAGATACTTTTCTTTGTACTGCTTGTCGTGTCTCGGTCGTCTCCCTCAAAGCTGACCTTTGACAAACGGGCAACATATTTTTTCTTCTGAAAACATGAACAACGATCTGAATAGTGATCTTGACGATTGTCGCTGTCATCAGCCCGATCCCTGGGTGGATGACCTACGACGAACGCTTTGCTTCACTTGCATGGGCTCATTTGTATGTTCCAATCCGACATTCTTTTCTCGAGAACATTACTACTACATAGAAGGACTACTATGAATATGAGATCCTCCGCTCGATCAGCGAGTTCCGCTTGTTGAAGCTTTATCCAGCGCCTACCAGAGACTCCGACCTTTGCTGCGAATTATTCCACGCCGATCTCAACGACCAGCCGAAATACGAAAACGAATACATCGGCGGGCCAGAATATGATGCAGTATCATATACTTGGGGAGACCCACTGCGCTGCGGGCGTATCTTTCACCTTGACGGAATGGTCCTGGCTATCACCAAGAATTGCGAGGATGCCCTGAGAGATCTGCGCTCCAAATCTCAGCACAAAATCCTTTGGATAGACGCACTGTGTATCAATCAGACCGACAACAATGAAAGAGGACACCAGGTCAAACTGATGCAACGGATCTATGCACATGCTCAACACGTCTTGATCTACCTTGGACCTACTCTTTCCCCCGAAATTGCCCAGTCATTCACGTACCTCAAGGGCCTAGAACCTGGTAGAAGTAATGACCAGCCTGGAATCACTGCATTGGTTTCCATGCCATGGTTTAAGAGAGTATGGGTACTCCAAGAGGTTGCTGTGGCTCAGAAGCCGACCATTATCATTGGCCCAGATGCCTTCCAATGGGGCGCCCTTGCTCTGGGAAGGCTCGATCGATTTGGCTTGTCGGCCGCTGACACCACTGGAGTCATACCGCCTGTTCTTCGACTCGCAAGCGGAAACAGCAAACCGTTAGACGATGTAATCTCACTTATCAGCACTGCCCGAGGCTGTTTGTCATCCGATCCTCGAGACAAGATATATGCTCTTCTAGGGCTCCTAAAACAGAGGGACAGACTGGAAATATTACCCGATTACAACATACCAGCCAACATTCTCTATACCCAGGTCACACAACAGATCATCCAATCCACAAATCATCTGGATATTTTATCAGAGACTGGGAAAGAGTCAAGATGTAGCGGTGAAAGCAAGAACATTATGGTTGGACTCCAAATGCTCGAGCAACATGTCAACGAGGTATTTCATGATTCTGCAGGGGCCAAAGAGAGGCTATCAGTTGTCGAATCCTTCTTTCGAGCGGACTTAGGTCTCAAAAGTTCCACAGAGCTTTTAAAGGAACCTAATTTTTGGAGTTCATTTAAACGTTCCATGTTTTGGTACAGGGTCGGAGATTGTTTGATGTCCATTCTGGCGAAGACAGATACCCATCAAAACTTTCCTGACCACCATACGGCCATTTATCAACCTGGATTTCCCACTGCTTCAAAAGTTGCAAATATGCTTGAGCTCACGCATGTGAAAGAACTCATCATTGGACTACAAGCTTTCTTTATGAAAGATGAAATGGAAATGCTCCTAAAGCCTCTACAGCGACCCCCTGTTGATCTGCTTGAGGAGGTTCTCAACCCTGATAGAGGTTCCTCGAAGGTGCAAATAACCGAGGAGCATGGTTATAAGTCTTTGCACGACCGGTTGTCTGATGCTCCGAAATGGTGGCATTCAGAGAAGAATTTTCAGCAATTCGTCAAGGAATTGGAATACTCTTTTCAAGTCTCAGCCGTTGACTTGCGAGCAATCAAAAGTAACGGAACAATTTTCATTGACCGACGAAGCGGAAGTTTGGCAGCTAGCAGGTCTATTTCCATTGACTATGGATATTTTCGGGAAGGCGACGAGCCAATCGTGCTTAAAATTACCGTCACAACCATAGAGGACTATGGCGGGAACTTAGGATTCAGACATCGGCCTAGAGATGAAATTCGGTGGGGCTCTGATCTAAGTACTTTGGTCTTGAATTGCCTTGCACGCGCTGAACTCAGGTTGGGACTGGAGATAGCGGAGAAACTTACACATGCCTTTAAAAGGCTCAGAAAGCTTGACACGGAACTGGGAGTATTGGGTGCAAAGAAGAGACTGGCAAACATATCTGACGGCCTTCCGTTTACGAAAGGCGGATTCCAAGACGAACATGAGACCCTCGGCGTTTATCCAGCTACCAACATCCTTCAATTGCCATCATGGGTACCAGACCTCAGCAAATCCGCTAGATGTTCTTCACTCGACGCCTGGAGATCAGAACAATGCCGCGAACACGGTAGTGTAGCACGGGCTGTCCCCCGATCTTGCTCTTCATCATCAAAAGCGCTGAAAGTTACAGCACTCCGCGTTGAACGTCTCAATAGTCCCGAAATTCTACAAGACCACGTACGTGTTTTTCCGTATGTTTTTAGAAGAGATGTTGGCAACACCACCGTTTTCATTCGCACCGATAGCCCGGAGACCGTGCGTGCAGACTTTGCGAGGAGTTTCAATTCTATGGACTATGGTGGACCAATTGAGTTGGTGTATTCTTTCTGCAAAGGCCGCTACTTTAGCATGAAAGAGCACTCATTTGCATTCTGCCCATGCGAAGCCGAGCCTAGCGATATAATATGTCTCATCTACGGCTCCCGAGTCCCTTATGTGTTGAGGTCGAAGGGTTCGGCGGATGGTCAGGGCTTTGAGTTGATCGGAGAGTGCTATCTCCATGGGCTAAAGGGACGTAATTCGCTAGGAAGCGATTACGACTACCGAAACCTTTTGGGGGCCTTCTCTTGTTACTTTGACGAGACAACAGATCTTCCGTGGGAAACCATATTTCTCGAATAGTTTCTTTTGGCGATGTTTCCCATCCTTCGGTTGTTTGTTGTTTCTCCAAATATTTGCAGCTATGGTTTTGTTGCAGTTTATTGTATCATAAAATTTCCGGCTTCTTGAAAGACTCTATCTCTATTCTGTTGTGCAGCTTGGCTGAAACAGAGGAAGAGATCACTACAGGGCTGCACTATACCCGATGCAAACCGGAAGGAAGATTTTCAAGCTTATCATTAAACTCACTATCTACCTTGGCTGCACAGCCTCTGCACAACCGTGCGTAATAAGCGTGGGTTGCCTGAAAGGTCGGCCAACGAGCGGCTGTGCTAAACGCGTAAATCGTATTCGTTGTGCAAAGCAATACGACGTCCTCTGATTGGCCCCGTATTTGTGCATCGCGGTTCGGATCCAATACCATCCCACCAACCTCGTACGAGCCGGGAAGCTTACCACAAAAACATCCGGATGGCTGTAGAAGAGTGTGTGCAGTGGCTGTGCTACGCTCAAACGCTATTCAGGATGGCGGGCTTCAGAGATGCCAGTTCCGATGCGCTCGAATATGCAGACCAGTGCTCACCTATATAGTTTCTTGGAACGGCGCAAAAAAATGGATCATCTCAGACTGTCCAAATCCTCCTTCCAAAAATGGCTCTATCATATGCTGCATTTTTGGCTCTTCCCCTCCTGCTCTTTGCAGCACAAGCAATCTACAATATATTCATCAATCCTCTACGCCGATTCCCCGGCCCTCCACTCGCTGCCGCAACCAAAGGGTTATGGCTCTGGCATAGGGTTCGCGGGTCGTCAGTTCCCTGGATCACCGAGCTCCACCGCCAATATGGCGATGTCGTCCGTGTGGCTCCAGACCATCTCTCCTACATCAACCCCCAAGCCTGGAAAGACATCTACGGCCACAAGACGCCATCAGGGACCGGAAACCTGCCCAAAGACCTGCGCTACTACGGCCCTCCTCCCACTGGCGGAGTAGGCATCATCAGCGCCAATGACGCCGACCACGCTCGCCTCCGTCGCAACCTTTCGCACGCCTTTTCCGAGAAGGCGCTCGTGGCGCAAGACTCCATGATCCGTTCCCACGTTGAGCTGCTTGTCGAGAAACTCCGCGACGCGGCCGTCGGCAGCAGCTCCATTGACATGGTGCGCATGTTCAACTTCATAACCTTCGACATCATGGCCGACCTGACGTTCGGAGAATCGCTTGGCCTGCTGGAACAGACCGAATACATCCCCTGGGTGGCATCGATCGTCTCCACCATCAAGGCAATCGGCATCATCTGGGGGATCCAGAGCGCCATGCCGCTGCTCATGCCTCTGGTGAAGCGCACCGTTCTACGTCGCATGAACGATGCCGCCATGAAGCACGCGCTGTTCTCGAAGGAGCATGTCGACAAGCGCCTCGCGCGCGAAACGACTCGCCCGGACATCTGGACGTTCGTGCTGCGCAACCAGGGCGGGGAGAAGGGGCTGTCACTCCAGGAGATGCATTCGGCCGGCTCGGCCTTGATGGGCGCCGGCACGGAGACGACGGCCACGCTGCTCAGCGGCGCTTTCTGGTACCTCTGCACCAACCCGGAGAAGCTCGACAGGTTGACGGACGAGGTGCGCCAGGCGTTCGCGGCCGAGGAAGTCACCATGCAGTCGCTGGCGCAGCTGCCGTACCTGTACGCCGTACTGCAGGAATCTCTGCGCCTGTTTCCGCCCCCGGCGTCGGGCCTGCCGCGGGTGGTGCCGTCGGGAGGGGCGACTATTTGCGGGGTGCCTGTTCCGGAGAAGGTGAGTGGGATCAGTCTGAATGCTCCGCTAAGGGGGAACTGGCCAGAAAGCTGACTGTCAATAGACAACCGTATACGTGTCCCATTACGCTGCCTATCATAACCCGTCCAACTTCCACGACCCCGACGCCTTCCATCCCGAACGATGGCTTCCAGAAGCGGACGCGCGCTTTGCTAATGATAAGCGAAACGTATTGGAGCCTTTCAGCTTCGGGCCGAGGAACTGCGTTGGGAAGAAGTTAGTGCTCCCTCCTTTTTCTACAGTAGATTGCTAATCAAGTATTGTGCAGTCTTGCGTGGCACGAAATGCGCGTCATCCTTGCGCACATCGTCCTGAACTTCGACATGAAGCTTTCCCAGCAGACCGATCGCGATTGGTCGAACCAGAAAGCATACATTGTTTGGGACAAAAAGCCACTCTTCATCGAGTTTTCAGAAGCTCGGGCTCAGGGTGTTGGTGCGTAAGCAGAGAAGAGTTGTTATCGCTGGCAAGGAAGCGTGAATTTTGCACTGAACTCATATCAACTTCAACTGACATGCTCGGAACCTGCTCAATTCACGGGCGCAATGTGGAGGCGGTGGGACTTTCTTTTCTTAGGAGGCGGATTGGCAGAGTTTTCCACTGTAAATTGTTCAAATTCATCTCCTACTAAACAGAACATAGACAACGTCATTCTACTCGACAATAACCGAGATGCATCATGAAAATCACAGCAGCGGCGGCACACAATCCGTGTTCCAGCGGGGCGCCGATCGTCCGCTGCCCCTCCCCCGCAACCCCACGGCGAAACGGGCCATGTCTTCCCGCGAGCCTTTGCAGATCCCCCAACCTCCAGTTCCGCGTCGACATTACTTTTTCTCAACTCGCGCCGTACACGGCCCGTACAGCATCAGCAGCCTACAGTCCCAATGCATCACATGCGAAGCGGGGTAGTGACGATGACCCGCCTTCGACAGCAGGAAGACAACCCACTGCACGCCCACTTCACCAGAGAGCGCGTATAAGACCGCACTCCCAAAAACCCCAATCCACCACAACAGCAACCTCTCCATCTCCTTCTACCAACCCTAAACCCCGACACAACCACGCACCCACCACCAACCATGCTCGCCACCGCACCCCCCACCTCCCCGCACGACTACTCCCTCCACCGCCTCCACCACCCCAGCACTCCCCCCACCCCACCCCCCAAAGCACCCCCCTCCCCGCACACCCTCCTCACCACCTGGTTCGCCGCCCTCACCACCGCCCTCGCCGCGGGCGCCACGCCCGCCCACCTCGCCACCGTCTTCCACGCCGAGTCCTGGTGGCGCGACCACCTGGCGCTGTCCTGGGACCTACGCACACTGCACACGCTCCCACGCATCGCAGCCTTCGTATCCGCGCAGCAGCCTATTGCGCGCCTCGCCGACTTCCGAGTCGCCGAGGGGGGCGCGTTTGCGGCGGCGGAGGCGGGGCCGGCGGAGGGGCTGCGGTGGGTGGAAGGGATGTTTGGGTTCACGAGCGCGTGGGGGACGGGGAAGGGGGTGGTGAGGCTGGTGGAGGGGGAGGGCGGGTGGAGGTGCTGCATGTTTTACGCGGCGCTGCAGGAGCTGCGGGGGGTGGTGCCGGCGGTGGGGGCGGCGCGGCCGCGCGGGGGGGATAATTCGTTGGGGGGGAGGGGGAGTTGGTTGGATGGGAGGAGGGTGGTGAGGGAGTTTGAGGGGGTGGAGCCGGATGTGGTGGTGGTTGGGGCGGGTGAGTGGGTTTCTTTGTGTTTGGGCAGGATGGGGTGGGATAGGGGATGTTGGTGGACGGTTTGGCTGACGTGTGTTGTGAATCTGCAGGACAGGCCGGTCTCAATGTCGCTGCGCGCCTCCAGCACCTCGGTCTCTCTTGCCTCCTGCTTGAGAAAAACGCACGCGTTGGCGACAACTGGCGCTGCCGGTACCGCACGCTCGTCACCCACGACCCGGTGCAATACACGCACATGTACGGCCTGCCCTTCCCGGAGAGCTGGCCCACCTTCACCCCGAAGGACAAGCTCGGGGACTGGTTCGAAGCCTACGCCAGCCTCATGGAGCTGAACGTCTGGACGTCCACCACCATCAAGCACACCGAGTACTCCGACGCCACCAAAACCTGGACCATCGACGTCCTCAAAGGCGACGCACCCCCCAGCACGCCCCGCACGCTCCACCCCAAGCACGTCGTCTTCTGCACGGGGCACGCGGGCGAGCCCAAGATCCCCAGCTTTCCCGGACAAGCCGCATTCCGCGGGCTCGTGTACCACGGCAGCCAGCACCAGGACGCGACCGAGACGCCGGTGGCCGACCTGGGCAGCAAGCGGGTAGTAGTGGTCGGCACGGGCAACTCGGGGCACGACATCGCGCAGAACTACCACGAGGCGGGCGCGGCGGCGGTGACGATGCTGCAGCGCTCGGGCACCTATGTGCTGCAGGCCGACAAGGGCCTGTTCATGCTGCACGAGGGCATGTACGACCAGGACGGCCCGCCCACCGAGGACGCCGACGTGTACGGCCAGAGCCTGCCCATCCCCGTGCAGTTCGCGCTGAACGTCGGGTTGACCGAGAGGATTAGGGAGAGGGAGAGGGAGAATGTGGAGGGGTTGACGCGGGCGGGGTTCAAGATTGATTATGGCCACGATGGGAGCGGGATTTATCGGAAGTATGTGACGAGGGGCGGCGGGTACTACATTGATGTGGGCGGGTCGCAGTTGATCATCGACGGGAAGATCAAGGTGGTCCAGAGCCCGGACGGCATCAAGGGGTTTGAGCCGGATGCGCTAGTTCTGGCGGATGGGCGGAAGTTGCCAGCGGATATTGTGGTGCTGGCGACAGGGTATGATAACATGAGGACATCGCTACGCAAGATCATGGGCGACAAAGTGGCAGATCGTGCCAAGGATGTGTGGGACCTGGATGAAGAGGGAGAGGTCAACGCGGTAAGTCTTGGTTGTCTCCAGCTCCTGTGCACGGACTGTTACTCACATGGTCGCAGATGTGGCGTCCGAGCGGTCACCCCCGGCTTTGGTTCATGGGCGGCAGCCTGGCTTTGTGCCGACTCTACTCCAGACAAGTTGCACTCCAGATCAAGGCAATTGAGGAAGGACTTTCTGACGGGTGATTCACGGTTTGACTGGGCTGGTGCTGAGTCGGCCCAGCTTGAAACAGGTAGTACGCGGAACATAGATTGCAGCTTGGAGTCTACTTCTTTGTTTCAGTTCAATCCAATTGTTTGGTGGTGTCTCGTCGTTTGTCTAAGAGGAGTTCTCATTGTCCATGTTCTACTCTCGGCCACATATCTCCATCTTTTCAACATTTGGCTATTTATATCCGTTGCGTAGAAATTATTCATCGTCTCCATAACTATATATCTCTCGAAACTCTCATTGTAATCCCCTACAACAACATCAAAGTGTTAGCGGGACTAAACAACGCTCCTTCCCCGAACCTCTGACTGGATCAAAAGTACAAAATCGCTTCACACAGATACCTCGACAACTAAATCTCTATATCCTTCCTCAAAACTCCGCCGACCATGGACTCCAGATATGAGGATATTGATGAGCTTTTCGAGGTGCGTATCGCAAGCCTTATCGACCCTAAAGTTATTGACGACCGCAGGAAGGAGTACAAGACTATGTACGAGAAGCTGAAGAGGATCGGCGATGGCTCCGAAGGGGAAGTGTTCAAGATGCTGCACCAAGAGACGAGGCAGATCGTCGCGGTGAAAAAGATGAAGCAGCGCTTCCATCGGAAGTCGACGCAGCCCTTAGCTCATCATGAGCTACGCACGTTCCACCGTGTGGACCAAATAGGCGAGAGCCAGGGCAGGGATTATGTTCTGCGACTGGTAGATGGTGAGTGGTACCCGTGCACGCCCAAGGACGACTACCAGATGCTGGTCATGGAATACTGTGAGCTGGGCACGTTCATGACCTGGCTAACTCAGCAATGTGCGCAGGATCGCACTGGAACCTGGCGGGCTCCACACGAAGGCCAGCTACGTCACTTTTATATCCAGATGGTCAAGGCAATTGCCTTCCTACACTGCGGGTGGGGGACAGACGCCTTCGACCACGACACCGGCCGCGTACCCGGCCACAAGCCCCTGCTCCACCGCGATATCAAGCCGGAAAACATCCTGCTATGCCCGGCACCTGACGGAACACTCGACTCACTCCCAACCCTCAAACTCTCCGACTTCGGCGGCGCCTGGCAGTGCGCGGTGCCCGAACCACCCCAGGGCCAAAGCCTATACTTCTTCACCGACGGCTACATCGCCCCGGAATTCTTCCAGCCACCGCTAACCCGCGACGAGGCAAACGAAGCATGCGACGTCTTCGCAGTCGGCGCGACGATGCACTGCGCCATCTTCGGCCACAACCCCTTCAAGGAGCTCCGCCGCGGGCAAGGCCAGCGGTCCACCTTCACCTACCGCCGCCGCGCCATCGATCACGCGCGCCACCGCGGCGCCGACCCGTTCAGCCCGGACTTCGCCGCCCGCCTGGACGACGCCCTGGCCGAGTCGCCCCTGACGCGCCGCACCGCGCACCAAATCCTCACGCAGCTGCAGCCAGCCCACGCGCAGCACATGGCCGCGTACGAGCGCTGGTGGCACGCCGAGGAGGTGCCCTACCAGGCGCGCCTGGCGGCGGAGGAGCAGCTGCGGCGGGAGCGCACCGCCGGCGCGTGCAGCGTCGAGGCCGCGCCGGCGCAGGACTGCATGTGCGACGACGCGGCCGCGTACGGCGCCATCGCCGACGACGCGCAGTACCTGCGCGCGGACCGGCACGCGTGGTGGCACGAGCGGCAAGTGGAGCGGCACCGCGAGATGTGGGAGCGGGCGGTGGCGGCGCAGGAGTTCGAGCTGGCGGCGCGGCTGGACGGCGCGGGGACGGCGCATCGCGACGCGGCTGCGCGGCAGCGGGGGTGCATGGAGGCGGCCCGGGTGGCGGCGGAGGCGGAGCAGAGGGCGGCGGCGGCGGAGGAGGAGGAGGCGGCGCCGCAGCGGCGGGTGGCTGCTGGCGTGGCTGGGTGGAATGCGTTTGCGGCGAGGGCGGCGCGGGAGAGGTAGGGTTCGGCTTCGCTGGTGGGTGGTGATTGAGTGGTTGGATTCGTCGTGGAGGTGAAGAGAGGTGAGTGGTGCTTGCTTTGTTGCTCCGCTTTTTCTTTGCTCAGCCGCTTTTGTATAGATAAATTCTTGTCTTGTTCTTCGACGTCCAAGTGTTTCAGACATAAATTCGTTCTCAGACATTTCCATTTGATGTGAGCTTTTCTTCATGTCTTAGGTCTTTTTTTTTCAGTTCTTAACCAACTACATTAACCGTAAACTATCAGTCTGTTTGGACTATCGATTTCTGAATTAGGTTACTATTATAGTGAAATAAGGATACAACATCACTACGATATCAGGAACCCCCACTTGTTCCAACAAGAAGTTATTCTTAAACAACTTCCAGGACAGCCTAGACCAGATCTCTATAATTCTATGACCGAAATTTGTAGATGAAATAGTAACCAAAGTTAAGCAATTACTCTTGAAATTATGTTTAAGTTGATTGTTAAGGGCCTATGGCTTGAATTACATCATTTTACTTCGTTGCCTCCAACCGTGGGAGGCATACTTTCTTTTTTTTTTTTTGTTAAGGGGCTAGGAGAACAGATATACGAGTGCCAAGGAGTATGCTTACGACGCACTGCAGCTAATTCGAAATTAATGGATCATTTGCTTACGGTGGAGAACGACGAAAAGTTTGTCTGCGCCTGACACTTGGGCCATCGTCGTTTTAAGCGGGACGCATGCCCTCCACAACATTGTTTCCAACCGTACTTGTATATTCCAGGGAATACTGTCTGAAAGTAAGAGATATACATACGTTTCCATAAAGTGACAATAGAATAAACAGATATAATTAATAGATAAACCATCTTAGTCTCTTCTAAATTACTACTTTCAGCCAACCAGCGACTGATCCGCGTTGCCCCTCTTCGCGTGCTTCGACGCGTTTGATCTACACTCTTGCCGGATTCGCTTAGTGTGTGACATCATCATTGGGACTTCAGGGTTCCTCAACTCCCTCAATCTAGACACTGCGGCTTTATCTCTATCGCAGAACCATAGTAGCCATGATTGATCTAGGATATTCTGGAGATGACTGCCGTTTGGTGAATGATGGAGCAAGTACTAAAAAAGAACGAAAATTGATTGGTGGGTACACTGCGGAGACTGTCTTCAAGGCATGTGACGTGGTCGTGGTTCCGGCGCTAAGGCGCAAGGCTGGAGTTCAACGCAAATGCGAGCAACACAGTCGCGCAGTCTGCCTAAAGTGGGCCGTGAAGAAAGGGGGATGAGATAAGATGGAAACACATAAAATGAGGTCTCAAGTGATGCGTTCTTCATCCTCCCATTACTGACAACCTTATGGGCATTCCGTCGTTCTTTTGACGCTGTGCGACCCTCATTCATTACTTTTGTTTTCCTCGTTGCTCGAGGCTATCGCTGCTAAACAATAATCTGATTGAGTGCGGCGCGGCGCTTAGATGCTGCGTTGTCACACAACCATGGCGCCATCTGATAGGCTGAGGGCGTGGCTAGGGCAGAGAGGTACACCTGACGCTGAAGATCACCTCAAGAGTGGGGGAGATAGGCGCAAAGGCAAGAGAAAGCTCTTCGGGCGCCGACAATCGGTAACCACGAAGAGTGAGGAAAGCTTTGATCCCGCAGACGAGGAAAACGAGGGATGTGAGGAGCAAGTTAGCTGGCCCAAATCTGAGCCACCAGGACACCTTCCCCTGGACGAACATCTACAATCCGATCCTCTAGAGTCCGCTGGTTCACAGACGCTATCTGCCCACCATCCTCCGCAAACCCTCGCCCCGAGGCGTTCCTCGTCTGCGGCGCAGAATCGCTATTCGACCAGTTCATCCGCTCGATGGTCCTACACAAGCACCCACCTCACGGTCCCTTCGCCGGAGAGCAGCCTCATTCTACCATGCCATCGCAAGGCTTCGATCGGAGAGCAATCGCAGAAGAGGTCCTCTCGAGGTTACTCCGGACAGTGGGATATTGGCAATACCAGGAGACCATCCTTGGTTCATTTTGGGGCTTCCTGTGTGGCAGAGTCTGACAGTATCTCTGAAGGACCTGGCCGGGGATTTGACGATGGCAATCTTTATCGAAGAGGTTCCGGGGCCGGTCTAAAACACAATCTTGCCTCAGACACAAACGATGAGCCGAGCTTCCCGAAGAGGTTCAGTCGTCGTCCCTCGCACTTCGAAGATGTTTTGGAAGACCCTACGGAAAGCCAAGGAAGCGATGGCGAGACCAATCAAGGCACAAACATCCTAGTGCTAAGGCCAAAGAACAACTCCAAAGAAGCCAACCACACAACCTTTCCTGAGGCTGCTGAAATCAGCATTCCCGACACGGAACAGCGAAACACACAAGCTGCTACCCCCGACGACAACCTTTCAGATGAACGGAGAAGCCCATCTGCAGAACAAATTCCGTACGACCTTGCAAGCCCAGCCATGGTTGAGTTGGTGGTGGATCCAATCAGGAGAGACATGGTCGACCGAATCATGGCGACCGTCATGGTGATGCTCGACCTTGAAACAGATGCCTCTGATGGATCCGAGAGCAGCAGTCCAAGTGACGAGCCCAGCATGTCTGGTTGCGAATCAGACTACGAATTCCTATCACTCGAAGAAGAAGACGCTGAGGATGAGCCTACGGACGATGGACATCAGACCAGCCAAGCGGGAACTTCGACGGGGAATCGAGCTGTGTCCCTGCCTACGAACCAATCTGGAGATTCCAACGTTGGAAAGCGCGCCATCGGAGACCGCAGCTCGTTTGATGACGATGATCGCGGAGGAGCGAAGCGCCAACGGCCGGCAACCTCGCGCGCCGGGTCTGAGGAATTCTCGAAGAAATTTGCGTGCCCGTACTTCAAACGGTACCCACACAGAATTCCCAAAACCCCCTCATGTCTCCACGGATTCAGCAGCGTCCCTCGATTGAAGGAGCATCTATACAGGCGGCACATGCAACCGATTCACTGCAAGAGATGCTATAGATCATTTCCAGATGAAGAGCACTTGACCCGACACTCGAGAGCGGAGCCGATATGTCAAAACCTCCAGGAACCGCCAGACATGGAAGGAATCACCCAGCAACAACTGCGTGAGCTAAAGAGCAGGAAGAAGCCGAAAGGAGAAGACAACTCCGAAGAGGGGAAATGGAGAAGAATCTACCGCATCTTATTCCCCGGAGCCATTGAGATTCCAAGTCCATGTAAGCACCCTTACTCCGCCCAGCGCACGAATCCTCCAGAGTTAATGTATTCATAATTCAAGACTGCGACTACGACCACCAATACCCCGCCCCAGCATCCCCAGGGTCCCAAACCTGCTCGCGCTACCACGAATACAGCCGCTCACGACTGCCCAGTCTGCTACGGCAGGAAATCGAGCGCGAGGCGTGCCAAGGCACGCAGCTGATTGAAGAGCAGATCCGCGGGCGGCTGCGCGAGATCGTAGAGCGGTGCATGGAGGCGGTGTTCTCCGAGTTCCGGCACCACCACCAGGCGGACGTCGACCGTGCCGCGGCGCAGCCGAGCGACGACGTCGGCGCCGCTTTGCAGACAAGCGCGGCGATGAAAAGCCTGGCGGAGATGTACAGCGTCCCGCCGCCGACGCGCAGCCCCCCGGACGTCCCTGGCTTCGACGCCTATCTGGCGGCGCAGCCGGGCTGGCCGCTCGAGGAAACGTACTCCGAGGCTGGGTGGACTGGGCACGCGGTGCCGGCGGGGTTGGAGGACTATTTGGACGGGCGTGCTTTTCACGACGGCTTCGATCCGGCCCAATCGGCTGCCACTTCTGAGGCTGCGGATCTGTCCAACGACGGGGCAACGTTGGTTGAGGTTTCGATGCAGTCGGAGGGCCCTGGCGTTGATGCTGGGTTGTCGAAGAAGGTGGAAGACGACATGGAGGATTTCCTGAGCGACCCGGCTCTTGGCTTGCCTCCGAGCGCCTAAAGGCTCTCTGTAGTGTCTATATCGTAATGTATAATTAGGGGAGTTGCCCTCAGGGGGAAAGATCAAATGTACATAGAAGTCCAGGATGAGGTTGAGGTCAGGTTAATGGACGTGGCGGCCAACAGCAAATCTCAATAAAGCTGCAGCATCAGCGACAAATCGTCAGCACTGAAGAGATGCACGTGAAGAATCAGCGTGTTGTACGGATGCGGATACGCAGTGAGTCTTGCCAACGCCCAAAAAGCAAGGAAAGATCGGCGTGAATCCCAAGCCTTGTTAGTGAATGAAACGTTTCTGTGTCGTACACGCCAACAAAGATTCGGTATAGCTGGTTTAGAGAACGTTGCAGCATGCAGAAATACGAGAGTTTGCTCGAAAGGTGTGTGTGGAAGGTGCGAATGAAAAGTCAGAAAGGTGTGACAAATACGGAGCACTCGGGGACAGGTCGGCAGTACTTTCGCGTGTGCATGATATGGCAGAAGCATGTGCTTGGACGCTGTTCACATCGCCCACGAAAGATGCTCTAGCTCGGCGTGGTGTGTGCTTGTGGCCAGAGCATTTAAGTATAGCTTTCCGAGGTTTATCCATAGGATGGCGCATTGACGGAGAGAAGTCCTTGAGAGAAGCAAGATTGAAGGCGTGATGGCAAAGAAGCTTCGGAAGCCTGAGTTGGAAAGAAAAAGCGTCTCCTGAGCCTGCAAAGTCTTCAGCTCAGAAGGTCGTGGTGCTAAGCAGCCTTGGCTCTGCTAGCTGCATTCAGGCCACGAGGCTATGCAACAATGCAGATCAGGCCCATCTGACTAGCAAGTAGACGGAACAGGCCAATGGGCGCCGAACTGCTGCGCTGCTCAGAAATCCGTCTGCAGCTGGCGGCGAAGTGCGAGGGTTCGGAGACGAGTGCGCCATCGACGGTCGGCGAGCCGGGCCATGCCTCAGCCTGCCCGAGACAGCGGCACGCCGCGGTCGGGCGACCCGGGAGGCGGAAAGATCTCCATTTCGACCCCGGACGCCAGCAGCGCTGCACATCCGGCACGGCGGCTAAAGCAACCACGCCAAGCCACCACTCCGTTTCACCACCCCCGGCGCGACGAGCGGCCCATCCGCGCTCCGGCAGACTGATTCGTCGCCGGCTAATCGACTGCCAGACTGCGGTGCTTCGGCTGGCTGAATGGCACGCTAGACAGGGCTGCGACTCGGACCTCAGCGCGGCAACCCTGGGGTACACCTGGGGGACCTTCCTCGAAGGACCCAAGTCCCGACGAACGACTCCGATCCTCTGTTCCCTGCCGCTTTGGGCTATCGATAGCGGCTTCCGAGGCCCCGGATAAGCATGAAAAAAGCTCAGCCCCCGAGCAGCAGCCCTACAGCATGCAGGGTCGAGGAGGCGCAGGAGGAGGCACAAGTGAATAGTGGGGTGCTGCAATATCATTTAGTAATGTGGTCACTGGCTATTGCCGAGGGGTTCGTAGTAAGTAGTCTTGGCCTCCGGGGGCTGCGCTCAACTCCAGCGCGGCGTGGTCCGTCGTCAAGCTCAGCCGCCTTGCGACATCTGCGGGCTTTCCTCCCGTGAGCTCGCAAGAAGGATGCATTGCAGGACGAAAGGCTCTTCCGGACCGGGGAAGGCTGTGATCTGGCGGATCGTGTAGATCCAGGCTTGAGCTCCTTCATGCCGATCGCGGATCAGGGCCAAGTCTCGCAATGCTGGAGGGCTTCCCGCGGATCGCCGGTTCAGGCAAGCCATTCGACCTCCAAAACCCAGAGCGCGCCGCAACTGCAGCAGTGGCCGGTGTCTCAGGTTGCTCTTCGCGAGCCGATGCAAGCAGGTTCGGCGGTTGCCAAAAGCGTGGGATGCTGCCCTCTCTGGACGTCAATACCGGCGGGGTGGTCGGGGTTCCTGGGGCTCATTGGGCCCGGTTGGTGGCGCGCTGAGCAGAGCTAAAGGCGTACCGGGCAGGAGAGAGAGCCATAGCCGGCGCCCTGCCAAACGGCCCGTCTTTCAGCGCCACTGCTGCAGCCAGAACGGCCATCCCCGCGACATCACCAGACACGTCCGCTAGCGTCCCGTTACGAGTTAATGAGAGGGGGACCGCGGGGATTCCGGAAGGCTTGAATATTCTCCTGCGCCGCCACCTCGCTTGTTGGTTATATCTGGGCGCTGCGGCGAGTCAACTGGTCGTGATAAAGTCCCAGCGCTCGCAGCAACTACTAAGAAAGGGAGAGGTATGATCGCCGTCCTTTGATCTCGAACCGGCAACGTTCGCACTGACGGGTCCTCCGGTCCAGGAACCGATGCCGTCTGCATGACTGGGCCTGCAGGCACACTCCGCGCCCACAGCCAGCCTTAGCTTCCCGCACCACCTGTGGAAACGTGTGATAGCGGCCCGGCCACTATAATGAGAACACTTCCTCGCTCGCAAGAAATACGATTTACCCTCCGCTCGTTCGATGTAAACTTCAATACTGTTCGACAGCAACACACGCTCTTGTCGTCCTGACAGCACGGCGCACTAAGGCGATGACGGAGCTTCGCCCCATCGCCGTGCAGACCATTCAATCTGCGGTTGCAGGTTCTGCAATTTCCTTTCTTGTTCTTCTATTAAAGTTCTTCTCGCGTTACCGTTCAAAGAGCGCCTTTGGTTTGGACGATGCGCTGGTCGCACTGGCATGGATGGTCACCGTCCCTTTCGCCGTTTCTTTCTACATACGTGAGTATCTTCTTGCCTGTGTACATAAAGATTGGAGAATGGTAAGCTGACAAGGAGCAGAAGGGAAAAATGGAATGGGATACACTATGACGGAAATTCCCCTTGATGTTTTCCTCACCGGAAGACAGTGGTAAGTTCTCCTTTTTCACTTCATGAAAACTATTTTTTGACCATCGAGGAAGGAATTTAACTAACATACCTTGCTCCTGACAGGTTTTGGGCTTCATCCTGGATGTATTACCTTGGTTTGGGTCTTTCGAAGCTCAGCGTGACACTACAGTTCTTCCGGATCTTTGTCACACCGAAAACGCTGCTCGTCACCAAAGGCACCATCGCGTTCGTCTGCTCGTGGACCGTCATCGCAGTCTGTGTTGCGGCATTCGAATGTATACCGGTGGAGAAATATTGGAACAGGCGCCTCCCGGGGAAGTGCATCAACGGCCGCGACACGTTCCTCGCCAACGCAGTCATGAACATCGCAACGGACTTCATCATCATCGGCATCCCGGTCCCCAGTCTGATGAAGCTGCAGGTCGGCCTCGCGAAAAAGCTGGGGCTGATGTTCGCGTTTTCGCTGGGCATGGTGTAAGTGGCCGCTTCCGCCCCCCGCTCGTGCGGGATCCCGTGTCGCACGCAGCCGGACGGTGATGCTGACTGAAACCAGCGTCTGCGCGATTTCGATTGCCCGCATACCGATGGTCATGCTGGCGTTCAAGGCGGGCAAGCCCGGCAATCTCTCGCTCATGATGTGGTCCGCCATCGAGCTGAACGTCGCCATCATCTGCGCCTGCCTGCCGTCGATTCGCCCGCTTTTCGTCTCGTTCCTGAGGTTCACCGGCCTTGACACGTACATGAAGACCATAACACGTACCAGCGGGGCGAAATCGAACTCCAAGAGAGCTGCGTATGGCGGTGGGACGGGCGGAAGTGCTGTGGTCAGCGCGGTGAGGAGACACGGGACAAATGGCAGAGGGGGGAGCAGGGTCGAGTACATTGAGATGGAAGACGGAGTGGAGGACAGGATCAAGGTGCAGAGGAGCGTCGAGGTGAAGTCGGAGATATTCCATGGCAGCGAGAGCCGGAGCAGGCAGAGCGACGAGGACAGCATCGACAGGCTGGTGAACATGCCAGATCGGACGCATAGGGTGACATGGCTGAACGGGCCGTGAGGCTGAGAGAGGAGTCTGTATTTCTATTGGTTCACGAACAAGAGCAAGTGTACGACTGCATGAATTGACGATTCGCACCGGCAACGCTTCTCTCCACTGCAGTCTTCGTCCACTCTTCCGGGACGCCGAGACATCGGGCCAGGTACTCTCTCAGAGTGCAATGTCGGTTGTACAACTCGCCACGGCGGATGCCGGGCTGTGCCTCAATAATCTCTACCGTGTTTCACGAGTCAACATCCAATATTCTGGGGGATGTCGGCCTTTGCCGTTGCTCCCGACCCCGTCATTACCGAGACTGAGGCAGCGCCCAGACACCAACGCCGGTTATATAAAACAATCGCCGCATCGCCGGGTAAAATTGCTGGGCCAGCGCCAGTCACCTCGCCTCCTCGTGCATCCCCCGTTGGACGCTAGAACCTCCTCCCTCTGTCCAGCGCCCCCTCGTCACCAACGGTTTCCGATCTCTGCGGCCATGTGGCAGTGGTGTGGCGCCCTGCTTTTAAGCTTAATCGGCGCCGTTGTGGCTGCCGGCCCGACGGTGACGGTCAAGAATGGTACACTCGAGGGCGTTCACTCTCCGCAGTACGACCAGGACTTTTTCCTGGGCATTCCATTCGCTCAGCCGCCTGTTGGCGATTTGAGATTCCGCCAAGCGCAGCCGATCAACACCACGTGGGACGGGGTGAAGTCAGCAAACACCTACTCGGTTGAGTGCGTGGGCTATGGCGTGCGTTTGCAAACAATCTCTACGGTGTGGCGCCCGCTGACGATGCTTCCAGTCTGATCAGTTCTTCTACCAAACCTCCGAGGACTGCCTCTACCTCAACGTCATCCGCCCTGCCGAGGTGGACGACTACGAGCCTCTGCCCGTCGCCGTCTGGATCCATGGTGGCGGCTTCACCCAGGGAGGCGGCGTTGACCAGCGCTACAACATGTCCTTCATCATCCAGAACGGCGTGGAAATCGGCAAGCCGTTCATTGGCGTGTCCCTCAACTACCGTCTCAGTGCATGGGGCTTCCTGATGGGCGAGGAGGTGCAGGACAGCGGCAACACCAACATCGGACTTCGCGACCAGCGGCTGGCCCTGGAGTGGGTGCAGGAGAACATTGCCGCATTCGGAGGTACGCGATGCCGCCGCCACACGAGCTGAAGACCCGCTGACGTCGTCCCATCAGGCGACCCATCCAAGGTCACCATCTTCGGCGAGTCCGCGGGCGCCATGTCGGTCGGCTTCCACCTGGTGGCCTACGGCGGCCGAGACGACCGGCTGTTCCGCGGCGCCATCATGCAGTCCGGCGCCCCCGTCTACTACACCCGCCTGAACGACAGCTCCCAGTTCGAGCCGAAGTACCAGTCCTTCCTCTCCGCCACCGGCTGCGCCGACCTAGCCTGCCTGCGCGCCCTCCCCTACGCGGACCTGAACAAAGCCATCAACCAGACCCAGTTCATCACCTGGGGCCCGGCCATCGACCGCGACCTCATCCAAGGCCTGACTTCCACACAGCTGCTCGCCGGCAAGTTCATCAAAGTCCCCGTGATATCTGGCGCCAACTCCGACGAAGGCACCGCCTTCGGCCCGAGCAGCATCGACACCGAGACCGACTTCGTCAACGCCCTCACCTGTAAGCCGCCCCTCCCGCCCTCACCAACCCACCAACTAACCCCACCCCCAGCCCTCAGCATCCCCCCCACCCTCACCCCCTCCATCCTGTCCGCCTACCCCGACACCCCCTCCCTCGGCATCCCCGGCTCTTTCCCCAACGGCCCGCTCCCCCCCACCTTCCGCTTCACCCTCCCGCAGGGCGCGCAGTACCGACGCAGCGCCGCCTACCACGGCGACCACTACTTCGTCGCCAACCGGCGGCTCGTGTGCCAGACGTGGGCGGCGCGGGGCGTGGCGGCGTACTGCTACCGCTTCAACGCTATCCCGAACGGGATCCCGTGGGCGCGCGGCGCCACGCACTTCCAGGAGGTGGCGTTCGTGTTCCGCAACGAGCTGGGCGTGGGGTACGAGGAGCCGGTCGCGCGGAAGCCGTTTGCGGGCAAGCCGGCGAGCTATGTGGAGCTGGCGGGGATGATGGCGGGGATGTGGGCGGCGTTTGTGGTGGATTTGGATCCGAATGCGTGGGCGGAGGGAGCGGAGGGGGAGGGGGAGGGCGGCGAGGAGGAGGACAGGGACGGGCCGCCCGGTGCGGCGTGGATGTTGGGGCCGGGCGGCGGCCAGCGGTGGCCGAAGTACGATCTTTTCTACCCGACCGACTTCGTGTTTGATGCGAATGTCACGAGCTACGTTGAGATGGATACGTACAGGGCGGCGGGCATTACTCTGATTAATGCTAATGCGGCGAAGGTCCTTGGCCGTTGAGGTGGGTGGGCTGAGGTGCGTTTTGAGCTCTTATTGATTCTTGTGTAGCATTAGCATTTTAAGGGGCGTGCATGACGATAACAGTTTTAATCTTATACTAACTCACCGGAATAAATTCAGCTGTATAAGCGTATTCTGCTAACCGAATAGACTCGGGTTGTCGTTATTGCAATTGGTTTTGTACGCGGGATCAGTACGACTCCGAAACTTAATGAGCTATGAATGGTCCCGATCAATCGGTTGATGGTAAAAACCACCGGTCTCCCAAGAACGTCCACGGGTTCCCAATGATCGGTCCACGAGCTGTGCAGGCTCACAGCCATCTCACAATCTCCATTAATCTTTACGATTTTAGCACAGCCTCTGTAAATATGGAGTGCGGAGGTTGGTACCTTAACTACAGTTGGAGAATCAAACATCTCATAAAGTGAGATAATTTCCAAATATGCAGTGATAATCGTTGTTTGGAGCATCGAAAGTCCTTGACAAACTTTCTGCCAGCAATCGTAGATCTGAAGAATCTTTTAACTTGTAAAAGAGCATGGCTCCGAGCCTCCGACGAGTCCATTGCGCAGTAGGTGGCTGGCAAGTGACTTGACCTGTATCTTAATGGCTGGCTTGATGTCGATATTCTTTCTGACCAGTAGTTGCATGTCCCCTTTCTTCACACGAGAGGAATTCTATACCCGAGTGTTGGGCAAGATATGGAGCCGGAAAGTCGTTCTGTTATTGATTTCCGGTCTTTCATCCTCGATTCCTCGTTGACGAATTCGTGAGGTAGACGTGTAGTTGAAGGAAATAGGTACGATGATGGATATCTGAAGAAACTTTCATGGCGCAGGAACCTGCGAAACGTACTCGTCTAGAAGCAAAATAGCCTAGGGACGTCATCCTAGAAACTGAGAGCACAGCGAGGTCTGCATGAAACACATTACAAGATGCTCGCTTTGTATTAACACCAAGCTACCAACCTACGTCTTCCCAAACACGAAAACCCCCTTTCCAGACCTGAATCCGCCGAGGGTACCCTGCACAGCCTTGACCAGCGTGTCCTGCTTCGTATCCCAATCCCACTTGACCTCATCCACCGGCACATCCTTGAACTTGCCCTCGCGGATCAAGCTCAGCACATGGTCCACCGTCCGCTTCTTCTCATCCGGGTTCTCCTTGCTCCACTTGCTAACCCAGAATCCATCGAAGTGGATGTTCTTAAAAATCAGCAGCGCCGTCGGCAGCTGCACCGGCTGCTTCGACATCCCACCATAGGTAACCAAATGGCCCTCCGACGTAAGCAGCTTCGCCAGCGCCGTCGCCGGCTTGCCACCCACGCAGTTCAAGCCCAGCGGAACGCGATCGCGGCCGCCATTCGTCCACTCCTTGACCTGATCGGAGAAGCCCTTAGCCTGGAGCTCCTCATCCGTGACGACGACATCGGCGCCCAGCTCCTTGAGCTCCCTCTTCAGCTCCTCCGTGCCCTCCGGGCGCGCGCGGATGACGTTGATGCTCTTGTACCCCCACAGCCTGCCGAGCTGGATGGCGGCCCTGCCGACCCCGCTGTTCGCGCCGTTCTGCACGAACCAGTCGCCCTCCTTCAGGTCCGCGAAGTCGCGCAGCATGCGGTACGCGGTGCACGGGTTGATGCTGACGGTGCCGACCTGGATCGGGGTGAGGCCGGCCGTGTCGTCGATCTTGAGCAGGTTGCTCTCGTCCGTCTGGACGTGGGTGCGCCAGGTGCCGAAGCCGGGCTGCTTCATGATGACCCAGTCGCCCTTCTGCACGGACTTGACGCCGGCGCCGGCGCTCAGCACCTCGGCGACGCCCTCGTTGCCGCCGACGGCGATGGGCTTGGCCGTGCTGAGCTCCGTCGTGAACGTCGGCTTGGACGGGTACACGCCCTGGATCTGGTTGATGTCGGCCGGGTTGATCGGCGCCGCCAGGAAGCGCAGCGTCAGCTTGTCGCCGTGCGCCGGCGAGATCGAGTGCTGGTGCACCCGCAGCACGTCCTGCGGCTCGCCGTACGTCTCAAAGGCCAGCGCCTTGGCCTGCTCGTAGCCGTACGCCGAGATGCATCGTGTCTGGGAGGAGAGGAGCGGGGAGCGGGCGGCGGCGGCGGGGATCGCGAAGGGCCTCGCGGCCGTGGACAGCAGCGCTCTTCTGGAAGCCATTGGAGGCTGGGCGTGCGGACTGGATGGGCTCTGGCGGAGGTGGGCGTGTTTTGAGCGTCACATCAGAGCTCCCGCAGGATGACGTCGCTCCGCGGCCCGAGGAAACTGCCGGCTGCTTCGGCCAACGGGAAGTCGTCAACGGCTTCACCATTACTCATCCACATTTCATGCATCTTCTGGGCCGTGGTAGTAGCGATGTCTTGCATAGGGCTGAGCTTTAATTTGAAAGCATAATTCACGCAAAACCTCCCATCGCTCACGTTCCATTGAGAGATTTCCAGAGGCTGAATTGGTAAAAACAAGAGTACATTCATAGAAACACGCGCCTGATCGTAAAATACATTTCCAGCACAAAACCACGCTTGGATTACCTCGTATGAACATAAAAGCATTAACCAGATTACACTCGCAAAGAGGGTATCTAGCGCGATGATAGAGTATAAATCGATTCCACAAAGATATAGTTTCGCGCGGCCAAGGACATAAACAGTGGGTAGAGGTTACTCGTCGTCGAGAATCGAGCTTGCTAGGGGGCCGAAGAAGGGTACTTCGCAACGGTCGAGCGTTTCCGCTAACAATCATTAGCTACAGTCTCAACACCACGGGTGGAGAGCGAATCTTTACCATCGCGATAGGCCCGCATCGTCAGATACCCGATAACAGCCAAGTCGACCAAGAACAGCAGCCAGGACATTATCGTAGACCAGGAGAAGACGATGTGGATGACGAACATGAACGAGAAAAGCAGCGCCGACTGCCACGCGTGGAACCTAGGAGATCGAAATCCGTCAGCCTCTTCAACAGCATTCCTCCCGCAAGCCCTTCAACGACCGGCGGAACAAAAAGACGCCAACTCACCTCACATAGTCACTCCGATGCTCCAGCACCAGCAACAGCACCCCACCCGCCGGCGGCAGCAGCAGATACGCCAGACACGCCTCCCAATCCATACGTATCCCCAACCTCGTCTCGAACAGATCCAGATCGCCCCTCGCGCCTCCCACCGCGCCGCCAGGCCCCCACCCGCCGCCCGGACTGCTCCACCCGCCGCGCTCCAGGTCCGCGCTGCCCCGCGCCGCGTTCTGGTAGCCGAAGTAGCCTCCCTGCGCGGCGTTTTGGTATTGCGGCGAGGCGGCGCCGAGGGCGGAGGTGCCGAGGGCGCTGCCGGAGCGGCCGTGGGCGGAGGGGCGGGTGGTCGAGAGCGAGGGCCGCGGGGAGTGCGTGGGCGAGCGGATCGGCGGGGAGAGCGCGCGCGTGTTCTCCGGCGAGGCGTCTTGGTACGGCGCGAAGTTCATGGCGGAGGCCCGGGGGGGGTTCTCGCTCGTGGTGGGAGGGGAGGCGGGCGCGCGTGGGTGGTGCGGGAGGCGGAGGGGTCTCGTGTGCGCGGTTTGCTCGGATTACGCGTGTGCGGTTAAGGTGGAGATAAGTGGGTGTGGTTGTAGGGGGGATCGTTTGTTCTGCCGACGAGATACGGACGCGGCGCGGCGGCTGTTGATTGTTGAGAGGGGTTCGTGGGAATGGAATTACAAAGGTGAGTAGCTGGAAGAGTGCGGAGACGAATGGAACACGAGATGGCGGGGTATTGTTGCTGGTCAGACGGTGATAGAGAGGCGGTGGAGAGGTGGACCGTGACACTGGCCGACGCGCGGTACTTCTCACGTTCTGTAGGGCTGAGCGCGACAGCTTGGGAGCTCGGGAGCTTGGGCCAAGCCTGTATGTTGCTCGACGTGACGGACAGCCACCTGCAGCTCTCAATGGTTCGCTAGAGTTAAGCATTTGTCCCGAGGCTCGTTTGGATTCTTGATCTTGTTACCGACAGCTGAGCCTTCAATATTTTGTTCTTTTAATTTGGATTTTCATATGTGCTGCTGCCTTGCACCGATACCCATCAAGACCTGCATCTAAGCAGTACTTCTGCTGAAAGCATTCGCTAGCTGGGATTTTACCATCACTACTTTCCCCTTGCATCGAGTACAAACAGTTAGAGAATCGCTTACTCATTCCTCAAACCCCTACTCAAAGCGCCAGATCCTCAATCCTGATCAGCCCATCTCCCATACCCGCCGCTGCCCATCCACCGCACCTCAAATTCGGATTCCACGCCACCTGCGTCGACGCCGTCTCCTCTTCATAGATAGTGTTGTACACCACGCCCTCGTACTGATTCGGCAATCCCTGCTCGACCCAAAGCTTGTAAACCTCCGCCTTGAACCCGTCAACGATCCTGGCTATTGGTCCGGCGTGCTTCAGCTCTCTCTTCGGCCTCGCTTTGACGACAGTCTCTGGCGGTTTCTTGAGATCGCTCCGTGTATCTGCAGCCGCAGAAGCTTCATCGACGATGCCATTCTTGTCTATCGCGCGCCGCCATTCGTGCATGAACCACGTCTGATGCCACATCTCTGCTTTAGCAATCAGCACCTTGCGCATCGGGTTGGTGGAAATGACCATGCCGTCTGTGCAGCCGATGAGAGTGAATGGATGAACGGGGCTTGCGGAGATGTGTTGGATGTTGCTGTTTGCGCGGCCGACGCTCATGTTGACGTGGAAGCGACGGAGTGACAGCGCCAGGAGAGTGTAGTTCTCATCGCAGGTCAGGAAGCTTTGAGAGACGTCGTGCCACTGCAATGGCGCACTTCCTGTACGCGATCGCTGGGAGAACGTAACATCATGGTTCGGGGCGCGGATGTCAATCAACTGAAGGAAGCCATCCATGCTGCTTGTTGCAATGCAGTGTGGATGAGACGGGTATGCTGACGCGATGCTTAGAACGTAGCTGCTGTGGGCGTTTCGATATAATAGAGGACGGGAGACAGTAAGGCTGTCTGAAAGAAGAGAGTCGGAGATGTCCAAAACTGCGATATTCCCGTTGGAGCACCCGGCCGCAAGATGGTTGCTTGACAACCATGCCATACTGGTGTATATACAGTCGGGTGGCTTCGACTCAAAAGCAGCCTTTCGTATATGAATATACTGGGGCTCTGAAGACTTTGGATATCTGATATCCAGAACTCTTATCCTCCCGTCTCCCCAAACTCCTGCAAGAAGCCCGAGGTGAACCTCGTCGCCATCCTCATCCTTTCTCCGAGGCATAGGACACCACTTCATAGCGCGCACTGTTCCCCAATCCGTGCATATCGCAAGTTCGAGCTGTGGAGGGATGTTATAGTCTAGGTGGCCCTCGTCCAACGGACGGATACTCCAGACTTGGATAGCAGCTGGTGTAGGCTCTGCAGGAACGAAGCCCGGAGCAGAGAAATTTCCCGTTGTTTTGTACGACTTGACTCGCTGCAGCGCTGCGGCAGAGACGTATTGTGAATCCTCTTGCCATGGAACCCATTCCAGACATTGGATCTTGGAACCCAAGCTGAACAACCATGCTTGTCTAAGAGGCGGGCCCTTCACACCATCTAGCGGCCCGTCTTCGTCATTGCTCCTGTGAGCATCCTTTGACCATGCCTGACCGATGTTGATAAACTCGCCTGCTAGAAGCTGCACAGGGTTCTGATTCCTGGCAGGACCCAAGAGCACCGTCTGTTCGGATTTTCCAGTTTGCGGGAGGTAATGTGCCGCGTCGCTTGCTGATAGTTCGTGAGTCTCCTGTCGCATCTTGAATGCCTGCTCGCCTCCTCTTTCATGGTACCACTCCCATCCCTTAGTGGCTTCGTGCTCACGAAGGGATTTCGTGTAGGCCGGACTGAAGGCCATACCGCCTTCTCCATGTTTGTTTGCTTTTCTACTAGGCAAGACAGGTTCATCGTGCCACTTATCGCGAGCGGTGGTTGCAGGGATGACATCTTCCTTGGCAGGGCCGAAAAGGTTCAGTATCCTGGTGTCCTTGCCAGTGTTGTGGTACATTTCAGGAACACCTCTTGAGGAAAGCCTGATCTCGGGCTCTTGGTGGGCGTGCGCCCGTGAGCTAAGCAAACTAAAGCTGCCGGTTTTGAAGGTAGATGCTTCGGCCCGCTGCACGAAGCCGGGCTTGAGCGGCTTACCCTTGCCCTTCTTTTTGGGGGCATGACGGTCATCTTCGGGGCCAATTATGTCGTCGTCGCTCAGCATCTCATCGACGTCGCCGTCATCGTCATCTCCAGATGCAGCGCCAACGGAAATGTCATCCTCGACATCTGGCTCGTCCTCCGCACCTGCTACGTCAAAGTCGTCATCGTCACCAGAATCTTCATCCTGGGCGAAGAGGTCGCTTGCTTCAGCTTCATCGCCCAAGTCAAGGCCTTCGAAGGCGTCGTTGGTGTAGCGCTTGGCTGGGCGTGCTCTGCCGGATGTTCGCCGGGTAGCCATTGTGTTGCCGCGGTCCAGGTGAAGCTGGAAGGATTAGAGCCAGAATTTTTTCCGTAGGCCGAGATCACGGCGCGCGGTTTCGGATTGCCAGTGTTCACATGCTCCGGCGACCGCGGGCCCGCAGTCGGCGTGTCAGTGTCAGGCGGACGCGTGGGCGAGGTTGCGCGGAGATGGGGCTTTGACGCGGCGGGCAGAGATTGACGACCAGCACGCGCGCTGAGCCTCAGGCTGCGGTCCGGCGAGACCACTGCCGCGCCCGTAGCCGAGCTCCGGATGACATCGACGCATGCCAGGCAAACGCCAGACAACTCCACAGCCTCCACTTGACATCGCTTTTGCCTCTGCTGTTTTCCCGCGCAGCCCGTGGCCTATGTCGTCCTAGTACCGCTCCCGCGTCGCCCCATCCGCATATCCATCCCGCAGCATCCCCAGCATGGCATCTCTACCTCCCCGCCAGGCGTCGCAGCGCCGCTCGTCACCCCGCGAACAGGGCAGCTCCGCCGACGCGACCAACCTGCCACGCGCCGACAGCGAATCCTTCTCTACCGCTTCTGTCGACTCCGACACCGTCCTTTTCGACAGCGCCTACAACTACCCCGCGAACGGCCCATCGCAAACGACCGAGGCTAAGCAGGCCCCCGCCGCCGGCTCGCAGCGGCCGCAGCACAAGGAGGAAGAGGAGGAGCCGCGCAAGTGCTGGATCTGCTTCAACGACGAGACAGAGGATGGACCCGGCTCCTCAGCATGGCGCAGCCCATGTCCCTGCGCCCTGGTGGCCCACGAGGACTGCTTGCTCGACTGGGTCGCCAGCCAGGAAGCCCCCAATGCCCGCCGTCAGGCTGGCTCCGGCTCCAAGATCAAGTGCCCGCAGTGCAAGTCGGAAATCCACCTAAAGCGCCCCACCAGCAAGGTCGTCGACGGAGTGCGGGCCATTGAGCGCCTGACGGGCATGTTGATACTGCCGGGAACGATGGGCGTGTTGGTATACACCTGCTACCAGGCCTGCTTCATGCACGGCGTGAGCACCGTCTACGCGCTGTTCGGCCTCGAGGACGGGTACCGGATCCTGAAGCCACTGCACCAGGCGCCCGCCGTGCTGCGCGACCGCGCGCACAACTCGGTGGCTCTGGCGGTCGCAACGCGCTTCTTCCAGCACGCCCGCCTGCACTTCGGGCTATCCGCCATCCCTCCCATCCTGGTCGCGTCGCGCGTCTCCATCGCCGACAGCGTCCTGCCCATCCTCCCCGTCGTGTTCCTCGCCTCCTCCAACGCCGGCGACGACGTGCTCAACTTCGGCCACTGGCCGCCCAGCGCCGCGCTCTCCTTCTCGCTCCTCCCCTACATCCGCGGCGCCTACAACACATACATGGAGAAAGTCTGGGGCGAGCGCCAGCGGCAATGGCTCAAGGAGATCCAGCCGCGGGCCGGCGAGACGGACGACGACGCGAACGACGAGAACCGGGCCGACGCCGAGCCGTTCCAGGAGGACGACGGCGCCATCTTCGAGCTCAACCTGGACCTGGTCGAGGAGGACGACGACGACGAGGAAGAGCACTTCCACGACGACTTCCACGACCTGCCCGGCATGGGCCAGTGGCCAGGCGACCAGCAGCGCGCGCCGCCGCTCGGCGCACCCCCGCTCGACGACCACGCCGCCGGGCCCCAAGCACACGGTCAGCAGCAACAGCAGCAAGGAGGCGGAGCGGCGGCGGCGGCAGCGGCACAGCAGCAACAGCCGCGGCCGCGGCCCCGCCCGCGCGCCCAGCACCGCGAGCGCAACCTCATCTTCCAGACGACCAACATCGCCGACACGGTGCTGGGCGCGCTGGTGTTCCCGTCGATCGCGGCGGCCGTGGGCGAGCTGATACGGCTCGGGCTGCCCAGGAGCTGGGTGACGCCGCCGGCGGGGGGCGCGGGGCGGGCGACGGGGTTCCTGCAGCAGCGGTGGGCGCGCAGCCTGGTGGGCGGGTGCCTGTTCGTGGCGGTCAAGGACGCGGTGCTGCTGTACGTGCGGTGGAGGATGGCGCAGAACCACCGCAAGAGGCAGGTGCTGGACTACGACAAGAAGAAGGGGAAGGTCGTGGAGCGGTGATCCCCGTCGTCGCGAGACTTGCTTGGGCGGAGCTGCGGTTTCTTCTCGGATATCAGGAGGCTTAGGGGCGGCCGGATGGGGGGTTATGAGTCTTCTTGAACCTCGCTTCTACTTCTTCAATCTTCGGAATTTCTGAGCCTGTTGTTGTCGTGGCATCGGCATTTATTGGGGATTCCCTTTATTTGGATCACTTTCTGGACTAGGTCTTCGGCTGGCTCCTGGAAGTTGGTTGGGCGGTCAGACATGTGGGCAAGCAGGCAGGGTGTATTGGCGTTCTGGGCGAAAAGAAGAGGCACGGGTGGTATGGTGAATAACATCAGAGAAAAGCACTCTGCTCCATATGAAAGAAATCAAATTTGTGAGAGAAAGTTTTGTCGTCTAATGTTTGATTGATTTGTTCTCTGCATGAACTTGTGATTGCCTCATGGGTATCTAGTTTCCTTTTAACGCCATTTACACCCCCAAAGAAGAATTGCCGTCCGCTGTCGTCGCCATGTCGTCGACTACTCCACGAAGAGGGTCTGCGGGATGAAGTTGTTGTGGCATTGGCAGCCAGGGTCGCGGCAGCCGGTCGGCAGAGGGGGCTCAGGGCCCAGATCCTCGTCCTCGACGATCTCCTCCTGATCCTCCAGGTCTCCAGCCTCGACAGCCTTCTCCTCGCCCTTAGGCTTCTCCTTCTCCTTCTCGGTCTCGACGGGAGCACCGAAGGCCTTCTTGAAACCGCCCTTAGCGGCGGGAGCGGCAGGCGCGGCAGGAGCAGCGTCTCCCTCTTTCTTGGCATCTCCGAAGGCGCTCTTGAAGCCGCCCTTCTTGAATCCACCGCCGCCCGAGGGTTTGACGGCGGCGCTGGTGAGGTCGAGCTTGACGAGGCCGGCCTCCTTGTCACGGGCGCGCTCGTCTTTGCGAGCCTTGGCGGCGGCCTCTGGGTCCTTGGACATGACCCTCATGTCCTTAAGACGCTGTGAAGGATGTTAGTTTGATGCTCGAGGGAAGATTTAAATATTTAGCGAGGGGGTTAAGAGTGGAGGGGTGGGTGGAGGGTTGCGGGAGGGAGGGAGCGCGCAGGCTGTGCTGACCCTCACATGCATGTGCGAACACCTGTAGGTGTAGTCAATGGGTTACTTTCCTTCTTGTGTTGGTGGTCATACGACGAGATGTGGGCTTCATAATCGTTGTGGCGCTGGTAGCCCTTGTTGCAAAGATCGCCTGGAGTTGATGTCAGTGAAAATGCTCGAGCCAGGAGATCTGAGATGAAGCCTACAGAAGAAGTTGAGGGCGGCTTGACGAGCGCTCTCAGTCTAGTAAGATGGGGTCAGCAAGGTTTCTGTTTGAGTTCGTAGCTGTGCGGGGCAGGCCGCCGCGGCTGGAGCTGTTGACCTTCGGGGCAGGGTTCGTGAAGTGGGCGCGCTGTACAATAGATTAGTGAGACCTTCACTGGACCAGATACATGGAGGCTTACAGGAGGCATTGCGAGTGATCTTGCGTGCCGCGGACGTGGTTGGGTTGAGATATCCGCAAAGTCGCAAGCTGTCGTCTAGGTAGGCGAGTTGGTGTTGCGGCTCTAGACCTGGCGGGGGCGCGGCGCGTCTGACAAAGGCGATCGGCGCTCGGCAACGACTTTCGCCGATGGGCCGGGCAGCGCGTCACAGGCCAGCCATTTCCGCTTACCTCCACCGCGTCTCTCCCGAACTTCCACTGCGTCATCCATCTACGCCAACCCAGGCCCACCGCCATGCCGTACCCCGCCCACGACGCGGAGTCGGTCTTCAGCCTTGAAATCCTTGAGCCTTCTCCCGTCGATGACACCCCCTGTGAGGAGAAGCAGAGCTATTTCCCCGACGATGCTGTTCCGGAAGATCCTCCGCCAAAGTTGTTGCCACGTGCAACTACAATAGGCCTCAGTGGCCATGGTCCTGTGTTTTACTGTATGTATAATATCCGAACCACTCTTCAGATTTCCTCAATCCTCCCTCAAGAATTTTCGTCCCAATTTTGTCTCCTTTCAAAGTCCAATCCATTGTCCACCCGCCAAGAATTGCTTCTCTCTCCCTCTCCTCTGAAATGCGCAACTCTCTCTGGGATCCACTTAATATCTTTCCATCTTCAACTTCACCAATCCTCTCCAAAGAACAATGAGACCATTTGGAGTCCTTGGTCTCCTCCCCTCGACATTTCAGCTGATTATTACGTAGTAACTCGCATCCAAAAATACTCATCCTACGCCTTCTCCGTCTTCGCCGCCGCCCACATCGCCAACACCGCCCTCATACCTCTCGCAACCCGCTCAATCGCCGCGAGCGACTCTTACCTCCTCCTCACGCGACCCTACTACCAGGACATCCCCTTCGAACCCCTCCTCGTCATCGGCCCGCTCGTCGCTCACGTCGGCTCCGGCCTAGCCCTGCGCCTGTACCGGCGCCGCCAAGCGACCAAGCGCTACGCCGGCGACACGGCCACGTTCTACGAGCGCCGGCGGGTGCCGTGGCCGAAGCTCAGCGGAACCTCGGCGCTCGGGTGCGTGGCGACGGCGCTGGTCGGTGCCCACGCCTTCGTCAACCGCGTCCTCCCGCTGTGGGTCGAGGGCAGCTCCGCGGGCATCGGGCTCGAGTACGTGAGCCACGCGTTCGCGCGCCACCCCGCAGCCTCGTTTTCGGGCTTCACGGCGCTAGTCGGCGTGACGGTGTGGCACGCCGTGTGGGGCTGGGCCAAGTGGTTGGGTCTGACGCCGGCGGGCGTGGTCAGGGGCGGTGTTGAGGGCCAGCTGAGCAGGAAGAGGAGGTGGTATGGTGTCAATGCCGTGGCGGCGGCGATCACCGGTCTGTGGTTGTGGGGTGGAGTCGGGGTCGTTGGGCAGGGTGGCGCCGCGACTGGGTGGGTGGCGAAGGATTACGACGCGCTTTTCAAGAGTATTCCTTACTTTGGAGAATACCTTTGAGGAACCGGTATAGAGAAATGGGGGGCGGCTTGTTTGAGTTTTTGGGCGAGGAGTATTACTGTGGTATGGGCGGCATGATGTGTACGACTTCATCAAAGATATCCGGCGCTCTTCTAGAGTTGGCATCTCCTCTTATCTGAGAAATGGCCCATAGATGGTCAACTAGAATGGGATTTTATTTGTCAAGAGGAGGGAACAGTGAACAGCCTTCGGGACCTCAGCGGGATTTCCACAACGTGATCGATATACAGAGAGAACATTTAGAAAGCACGAGCAACATATTGAGACTAAGTGGGGACAGTAAAGACAGATTCAGGAGGATGACCTATTTGAAGAAACCGTCTTATCACTTGATAGATTCATGAAATTCTGTGTACGTGAGGTCGGCACTTTTCCCTTCCTTTTCGCAATAACAGCTGCCGTATAATTTAAGGCACCCTCGTCGTGGATGATGGTCGGCTCCTCACAGGCCAACAGCATCACATTTGTCCCTTCTCCGTATTATATTTGCAGTCAGTTCCATAGAAAACAAATCAAGGGGAGTAGAAATGAAAGAATAATACCGATGCTATAATTCTGTATGCGTCAAACGCGGGATATCATACAACCCATCTCGCCCACACAAAAGCGAAGACAAGGAAAGAGAAGTGCTTCATAAAGTACAACGCAAAAGCCACGAAGCCATTTGCAAAGAAAAGAAAATCAAACTCCAATAATGTAAGCATGCAAATTCATCATCATGCAAACCGAATCAATCTTTTTGCACCTCTTCTCCGACGAGAGAGAGATCAAAGAAACGAACACCGCATGTACGCCTAACCCACCACCCCGAGTATGCAGGCCCCACCAGGTTTCCGTTACGCCGACTAGACTCGCTTACCGCCTGTCTAGATGATCTCCAAATCATCATCGTCGCTGCTGAACCCCTTCGTCGGCACGGCAACGCTGCCCATGCTCTCTCTGCCTGGCTCCCTAATCCCCTTCCCCTCGATCATAAGCCGTGCCTTTTTCTTGACCGGGCTGCCCTCTCTACTCTTACTCCGCTCGGGTAGATTCAGCACACCTCTTGGCGATTGTGGTGGCAGGTCCTTATCACGCCGAAGCATGTCGTCGATACGTCTGTTGCCGACGACTTTCTTGGACGGGCTCATGAGCAGGTCTCGCTTATTGGCGCCACCCCAGCCCATGGGTTCGGCGTTGTGTCGCCCAGAAGACGAGGCAGTTGTAGATTGAGAGCCGTTCATCAAAGTCGTTGTGCGCTTGCGCTTCACCGGGTTGAGGGAGACATCGGCGGCACGCTTTCCGAGGAGGCCGAGAGCAGCGGCATCGAGGGGCTCTGGTGGTTCCATTTGGCGATGGAATGGATCCGGAGCTGACCGATTGGCTGCATCGCCGTTACCTCTTGAGTTCAAGTTTCCGGATTCGCCTGCCGTAGTGGTTGCTGACGATGTAGGCCTGATGCCTGCACCGCCTGCTCTGAACCTCATGTACTCGCTTCCTGCTTTGCTGCCGATGCGTCCTAGCTTGTCCGCAAGTTCGCGTTCCCGCTCTCTCTCGGCCAAACGCTTCCGGTGTAGCTCTTCACGGCTCATCCCACGGTTGATAGCATCATCATCATGGTCCAGGCGATCTGCTGTGCTCCTACCACTCAAATGCTTCGGTAGCATGTACATCGTCTCGTGAAGGTACTTATCGTAGCGTCGATTGGTTTCTTCTGGGCCGCCACCATTCTTACCTGAAAGGCCTTTTCCAAACCCTGTCATGGTGTTCACTTCCATGCGCCCGCGCTTGGACTTTTCCACCTGCATATACACATGGAAATCGCAAAATTCGGTCTTCCGCTTGTCGATCCACGTACCACATTCTTGACCATCTTTCTTTACGCTTTTGCAGAAGCCTAGATCGCGGGAGCTGCCAATCTCTAGGATGGTGTCCTCGGAGGAGCCAAGCTTGAGGGAAAATTGGCCAGTTCTCTTGTCGCGCGGCGGCATGATTCCAGGGTTCAATATCGCGATCAGGGTACCAGGAGTTAACTTCCAAAACGTGGTAAATGCGGTGCCAAAGAGGAAAACGTCGACTTCCCACTTGAAATCTGTCAAGTGCAGCACCATAAACTTGGACTTGTTCGGTCCGTCATCATCAGGGTCTGCTGTAGATGTGGTTTTGTGGGCGTTCTTGGTGTTCCGCGGAGTTGACTTTGACGCGATAACACCCAAGACCACAAAGTCTGCTTCGACATCAGGAGGATCATAGTCGGGACCTTTGACCGTAGCAAGAAGACGCGGCAGAGGATACAGCTCTTTCTGGTCAAGAGCCCGTGCAACAATATTGTGCGAGAGAAGGCGTCGGGACAGATGAACTCCGGAAAAAGGCTCGAATGATGCACTATCATCCGGGGTGAATTCAGGCAAACCGGAGAAGCTGGAGTTTTTCCTGGGTGGCGGGTCTGCCGTAGGAGCGGCTGTTTGCGAAGAAGCAAGCTGGCGTGACGATGGCCGGGATGAACTAGTAGTTGAAGTAAAAGAGTCGTTCGAAGGTTGCTTCCGTCGCAGCAGGTTAGGCCGAGCTGGCTTTTCAAATGACCGAGTTTCACTGCTGTTCGATTGTTGTGAAGGAGCACGATTGTCCTGACTGCTGCCCGCGCGCTCTCCCGCACCCAATCCAAAGCCACGAGTTCTAGCTTTTTGAATCCTCTCATCCTTTGCCTGCTTCTCGTGGTCCTTTAGTCTACTCTCAGCAAGCCGTTCACTAAACGATTTCGGACGTTCTATAGCCAACTCCCGTGAGGCAGGCCCGCTGGGACCGCTAAACGAACTTGGTCGGTCCGAACGCGCACTGAAACCAAATCTCGAAGTGCTTGAGTTGTCCCGAGAAAAGGCTGGTCGTTTGAGAGACACGTCCTGGGCGCGAAGTCCCTTGTCGATGCCAAGTGTAACACGTGCAGGAGAGGTGGATTCCAGGGGAGCTCTGCGGTCGGCGGAGGGCGACAGGGGTACCTGAACGTCGGACTTGGACCTAGAATGACCGGTACGTCGCAGCTCTTCCTTGGGCGCGGTATCCCTCCTAGGGCGCGGGCTGAAGATATTGGGCCTGGGGCTATCCTCCATCTCGACGTCGGTCTGCTTTGCCTTCGCGGACTGGAGTTTCTTGAGTTTGAGGCGGGCCTCTATAGCCTGGAGCTTGAGCTGGAGCGTCTCCTCGTCGTCATCCTCCTCGGTATCTCCTTCCACGCCATCTGAGAGCAGCTGAGAGGCACGCGACCCGCCGCGCGGGGAGCCCTGGGCGGCGGGCGACGGGTGATCACGGCGGCGCTGCTCCCATTTCTTGCGACCGCTGGGGGAGCTGAGGAGGGCGTGGTGGGGAGACTTGGGGGGCCAGTTTGGATCGTTCTGGGTCGGCGCTGTGGAGGCGTTAGCAGGCGGGCTGGAGCGCGGCACGGCAGAGGCACACATACCGCGAGACATGGCGTCGTAGTCGCGCGAGATCATCGGCAGGCCTTCCAATGCGCCGTGGGATGGAGGACTGCGGTGGGATCGCGCACCATGTCCGAGGCTCGATGCTGGGCTGGGGCTCTTGCCGGAAGGTCGCGTTTGGTGGTCCTGCGGAGCGGAGTGTTTGTTTTGTGCTACGGCGGAAGTGGCTTCGTCCTGCGTCCAAGGCACAAGGATAGGGCTGCCAGCCAGCTGGAAGTGCGGTAGCGAGGCGCGCCGCGTCCCTGCGCGTCGCCAGCCCTCCGACGCGTCTCCCGCCCTGCATCCTCAACCGCTGCTCAACACCCGCCTCCGTCGCCCTGCGCCCCGTCAATTGCTGCATTTGCTGTGCGATCGCGCGATTCACTTTCTCCTACCCATTCGCCCAGCATGAAGACGCGATCAAAAAAGCAAACCGCCAAGAGCGACGCACCCGAAAAGGCCGCAACCGCAACCGGCCCCACGCTGCCCGCCGCCGACCCGAATCCCCCTAGGCTCTTCATCCTTCCTAAAGACACTTCTCCAAATGCGCGCATAGTCACTCTTCCCAATCCCGCCACTGCGACTCCGAACCGCTACTTCTGTTGCCCGGACAAGGGACTCTACGAGTTCACTAGAGTAGCTGCGCCGAAAACTGCCCAGAAGAGCTGGCTGCTCGCTCCGGAGAGAGGTGCAATATTGGAGGAAAACCCGGCAAACAATGAAAATGGAGGGACGGAAGGAGAACCGATAAATCCACTGCGCAAAGGCTTCACATTGAAGAGCCCAGATGTCTTTGTGGCCACCCCAGTTGACGCGCTATTCTTCTTGTTACCTGCGCTATCCCCCTCAGCCAAGGACGGGGGGAAACAGCTATTTCTCTCCGTAGAGGATCATCTGGACTCGTTGGGCGACTCGTCAGCACATCTACGGAAGCTCTTGCATCATGAGACACTAAAGGCACGGCTGGAGAAGCGAATGGCTGCGGCATGCGACACTGTTGACGCCGGGGACGAGAAAATGTACCGCTTATCTACTGAACGACTAGCGAAAGAGCTGCTCGCCAAGGCAGGACGTCTCGTCGCTGCTGGCCTTCCTGCCTCGATGGAGGAGAAATTCATCCGCAAAGCACTTGAGATGCCTGTGATGAGCATAAAGCGGGAGGACTCGTCGATAAGCGTGGCATCTGAAGGCATTGAAGCCGTGTCGTTAGAGAGCCAGGGCACAACCCAAACTACAACAGACACGGAACAAACAGCAGAGTCCCAAGAATCCATCGCTACCGAAGCTACCTCTGTGTCAGAACAGACGGTCACGGCGCCAATCGCAAAACCGACAATTGTCGCTCCTGAGGGCGTACCGCACCTGCTCCGCTTACGCACCGCCATCAATTTCATGTCTTCGTCGTACCTACCATCCAGCGTCCGGTCCCTTTTGCAATCTACGTGGTCCTCAAACACACTCGTCGACTTCAGTCCGCTCAATGAGCATCTCGGACACCTTGCGAAACTTCGATCAGAAGCGCAGGCATTGCGCTCGTTATCCGACAACATCACTCGCAAGCGCGGCATGGATGATGAGGAGGCCGCTGAGATACGGGCGGAGAAGAAGCGCAAGAAGGACGAAGAGGAAGCAAAGAAGAAGAGCCAAAGTCGTGGTGTCAAGCAGCTGGCAAAGGCGGATACCTCGGGGATGAAGAAATTGAGCTCGTTCTTCACCAAAGCGCCTGCCAAGAAATAGGAAACTGCCAAGAAGAAGTGGCAGCCAAGCAGCTGTATATTTATTTTGTTTGGCCCTTGATGGTGTAGGAAGGCCGGGAAGTCGTGTCGGCATCAAGTGCGCTTGGCATTGTATGGCGTTGAGGCGGAAGCTGGCTCACAAACGATGCAGCGGGCTTGGCCGGAGGTTTTGGATAAGAATCTGTAGCAATTGGAGACGGTCAACACCAAAAGCTGACACTGCTGTATAGTGGTCACGTGCGCGGAGCGGATGCGGGCGGGTTTGGGGCAAGATACGGCGTTTCCCCCGAGCTAAACGGGCGCCGAAACTTCAGCTCCACAAATAGATCTGCACTTGTGTGCCAACGGCCTGCTGAATTCCAAGGAATGGGCGCCACACCTGGCCAGGCGAGCAAGGAGAATATTCTTATTTCCGTTTTGCATAGATTGACGCGCCTGTAAGTAGCCTGCATGTTCTACCGCAGCCTGCTTCTGCTTCTGCACCTCGCGCGTCTCGTCCCTTTTTCGTCCTTCGTCCCGCACTATTCAGCTAGCGCCACTTTGCTTTTTGGTCCTCATTTTGCATTTACGCCATCCTCCAACGCCTCGTCTCCTTTCTCCAGTTCCCTCTTCTCTCTCACCACTGTCACCCTATTCTGATCACCGCTCACGATGCCTGAATCCAGGAGTGGCCGAGCTACCTACATCATCACGGAGATGTCCGCCGCAAATCGGACCATCGACCTTCTCTTGGACTACGAGGATCCCTATGTGCAGCCCCTCATCAAATCCGCCTTCCAGTCGCGCCTCCCGTCTGGATCGTACAGGCTGATCGATTCGCCGGATGAGCACAAGTTCGGCCCGCTTGTCCAATTCCGGGCATACGAGGCTCTCGATTTCGACAAAGCTGTCGAGCTCCCTGGTATTCTCATCAACGCCTATGTCATTCGCAAGGCCTTGATAAGAAAGCACTACCTATCCACCACTGTCTCAAACTGGGTTTCCAAGCACCCAGACTCGATCCTCAAGACCCACGTGGAGCCAAGTGTTGAGTTTGAGCTCGACTACGCTGAGTTCCTCGATGATGCCCTCGTCGAGGCTTTTGAGTTGAAAGAGTCGTTCGAAAAGAACGAAGGAAAGAAGCCGCAGGACCGTGAGTGGTGGATTCTCAAGCCCGGCATGAGCGATCGTGGCCAGGGCATCAAGCTGTTCAGCACCGAGCAGGAGCTGCAGGAGATCTTCGAGGCGTGGGAAGCCGAGCGACCAGACTCGGACGACGAGCACGAGGAAGACGAACATCGCCATGAAGAGGGGGAGCGAACAGCCCGCATAAGAGGCGGGGACGCCCGCGGCGATCACGAGGCTGATGATAATGAATCCGCTCCTGCCACCGATGGCGGCTGGGGTGCCATCCAGGTCACGCATGAGAAGAAGGAGTACATCATCACTTCGCAGCTGCGTCACTTCATCGCCCAACCCTACATCCACCCGCCGCTCACCTTTGACGACCGCAAGTTCCACATCCGCACCTATGTGCTGGCGGCCGGCGCCCTGCGCGTCTACGTCTACCAGCCCATGCTCGCCCTCTTCGCCGCCGCGCCGTACGCCGCGCCGTGGGTGAACGCAGACGCCGAGAGCGGCGGGCAGCCCGACCTGCGGGCGCACCTGACCAACACATGCCTGCAGGGCTCCGACCAGCGCGAGGGCAGCGTGCGCGCGTTCTGGGATCTCCCCGCGACGCTCGACGCGTCAAACACGCCCGCGGCCGCAGAGCTCGCCGGCATGCCGGTCGACTGGAAGGAGCACGTCTTCTCGCAGATCTGCACGCTCACCGGCGAGGTGTTCGAGGCGGCGGCGCGGGGCATGATGATCCACTTCCAGGCGCTGCCGCAGGCGTTCGAGCTGTTCGGTGTCGACTACATGGTCGACGCGCGGGGGGATGCCTGGCTGCTGGAGATCAACGCCTTCCCGGACTTCAGGCAGACGGGCGACGATCTCAAGGGGCTGGTGGAGGGCCTGTTTGAGGAGACGGTCGACGTGGCCGTCAAGCCGTTCTTCGAGCTGGACGGCGCCAAACCGGAGGGCACGGAGCAGCTGAGGCAGGTCCTGGATATTGATCTGGGACGGAGATGAGCGGCGGCCGCGTGACCTGTGGTCGGGCTGGTATTCAATGCATTGATTTAGGACGTCTGGTGCCCAATGGGGTTTCGCGCTCTCTAGGGATAGCAATTGCAGGTTTCGCGCGTTGGTTTAGAGCATGCATCCAACACGAGAGATTGTAACTTAAAGACAGGCCAGCTGCTTAGGTGAAGATTAAAGACTGCCCATTCTCGAAAGACAACAGACGACGTTAGCCTTGCGGGTCAGATTCGGCACCGAGAGACTGGGAGCGTAGAGGTTTTATGAAAACTCAATATGCGAGAGCTCTCCCCCCATTCGACAAGACCAGGATCTCCCAATCTATCCGCATAACGCCCCAAAGCCACCCGGCGGGCGAGACCCCGTGGAGCTTGGGCCACCACCCACCAAGAAATCCACCCCAGCTGCAACCGCATCCACGCCCGCTCCCTCCATCCACCATCCCATCCAGCAACCCCAAAACAACCATGTCGACCCTCCGCCCAATCCACCGCATCCTCCGCGCCACACCGCCGCCCCGCCCGCTCCACCCTCCACCACCCCGTCCCGCGCTCCACTCGCCCTCCTCCTCCGCCGCCCGCACTCCCATCCTCAACGCCCCCGCCGCCTCCAACCCCTCCCTGGGCCCCCGCCTCGCGCGCCTGACCACGCACACGCCGTGGCGCCTCACCGCCGCGCGCACCGGCCTCGAGCGCGGCTACGAGTTCGGGTCGGCGGCGGCGGCGGCGCGCTTCGGCGCGGGCGTGTGCGCGCTCGCGGACGGCGCGCGGCACCATCCGGAGTGGGCCGGGTGCGGGCGGCGCGTGTACGTGCGGTGGACGACGCACGCGCCGGCCGGGCTGGGCGAGGGCGACGTCGGCGGCGCCGAGGCGTGCGAGCGGCTGGCTGGGAGGGAGGGCGCCGAGGCGCCGCCAGGGCGGGATCGGGGGTATTCGGTGGCGTGGGTGGGGACGGGGGGAGGGGTGGAGTGGGTGAGGGAGAAGAGGTTTAAGGTGGTTGCGGCGAGGATGATGGAGAGGGTGGTGGGGGTGGGAGAGGGGGAGGATGTGTTTGGGGAAGGTGTGGGGGAAAAGGAGTCGGTGGCTATTTGGGGGAATGTGTATAACTGGGGGTGTGTTGGGCGAGTAAGGTGGAGGGTGGTGGAGGATGAGGATGGGAGGGTGGAACGGGTGGAGCCGTATACGGGCAGTGGGGATGCGGAGAGGGCATTGGGCGATCGCACCAAGGAGCTGCGGCCAGATGATCATTTAGCAGAGAAGATGGAGGGGCTGATGCAAGAGGTGACGTCGGGGTGGTATCGGCATACGCCTGAGGCAGAGGTGGAGGGACGGGCTATCGAGGAGCTTCGTCGGACGAAAAAAGAAGCTGAGAAGAACGACACCGGGCGTTGAGATCCGATGACCCACAGGTGTTCCTTATACAAACACACCCGGACACTGCAGAAGCACCGCCCACACAGCATTCTCACTAGTGCTCTCGTCGACAGGTACGATGAATGACATCTTCAAACGGATGCATGGAGGCTATCTAATCGAAAGGCCTCTAATAAAATGGTATAGCAAGCCATTTAAGCGTCAAAGTCCTAAAGATGGGCATGGACGTGGTCTCGGAAATGCCATTTGGCTAAGATTAGAATTGAGCAGAGATGGCAGTTACGTCGAGTAATGCAACACGATACAATACATCGAAGAAGCTTGAAATGATTTTGGTGATGGTCTCAGCCGACACGCGTCACACCCATCCGTGTATCAGGCATCCTTCGTCGAGGTCCGCTGATCGTTTCCCTGCCTCTTCCAGCACTCTCGGAATGCCTCCATCTAAAACCGTGGCAGTTAGCACATGCAGTGGCGCAAGACGCACAGCAGAGGCATTGGCGATGGTGATTCGATCGGTAGAGCCGCGGCGTCTCGGAGGGGAAAAGTGTTGGGCGACGAGCGAGCGGAGTCGGCGGGCAACACAGCTGGAGCGGGCTGACTGACCTCCTTCTTGCACGCGCGCCAATCCTTCTTGTCGAAGTAGCAGTCCGTCATCTTCGAGTTCTCGACCGCGCACCCCGTCGAGAAGATCCGCTTGTCCCTGCGCCGGCACTCAGTAGTGGACCCGGACATCCCCGCAGCCGGCTTACCAGTCGTCGACCTCGTCGTCATCCGCAGTCTGCGCCGCCGCCGTCCGATTTGCGTCGTTTGACATCTCGGTTGGTTTGTCTTCGGTGGTCGCTTTCGTGCTCTCCTCAGCCTCTCGTGCGGCAAAGACTCATCGCGTCGACTTCGTCTCGGTTGAGGCTCGGAGCGGCTCCGTCGTCGCCACCAACACCACCGCAGCTCACCCACCACCATGGCGAGTAAGCGGACAAACGTGCTCGTCTACTCCGGTATGCACCAATCACCCGGCCGCTGTCCCTGTGCCTCTCCATTGACTCGATGCCCCAGGCAATGGCAGCACCGTCGAGAGCGTCCGCCACTGCATGTGGAGCCTGCGCCGGCTGCTCTCGCCCAACTACGCCGTCATCCCGGTCGACGGCAACGCCATCATCAAGGAGCCGTGGACCGCATCGTGCGCGCTGCTGGTCATCCCTGGCGGCGCTGACTTGGGCTACTGCCGCACGCTGAACGGCGAGGGCAACCGCCGCATCAGCCAGTACGTCAACCGCGGCGGCAACTACCTCGGCTTCTGCGCCGGCGGCTACTACGCCTGCAAGTCGTGTGAGTTCGAGGTCGGCGACAAGAAGATGGAAGTCGTCGGTGAGCGGGAGCTCGGCTTCTACCCTGGCATCTGCCGCGGCCTTGCTTTCTCGGGCTTCGTGTATCACAGCGAAGCCGGCACGCGTGCCGTCGAGTTGAAGGTTAACAAGGAAGCTCTGATGGGCGGCGGAGGCGCTGTCCCTGAGTCTTTCCGGTCTTACTACAACGGCGGCGGTGTCTTCGTCGATGCAGACAAGCTCAAGGATCGTGGTGTCGAGACCCTTGCCAGCTACACCGGAGAGCTGCACGTTGACTCTGGCGAGGGAAAGGCCGCCGTTGTGTATCGCAAGATTGGTGAAGGCAACGTCATATTGACCGGTCCGCACCCGGAGTCAGTATCCTGCCCCCTCAAATGAAGATCTAAGACTAACATCAGCAGATTCGCCGCTGTGAACCTCAACAAAGGCGAAGATATCCCCGGCTACGACAAGATCGTCGATGCTTTAGCTCAGGACGACAAGCAGAGGACTGACTTCCTCAAGTCTTGCCTGATCAAGCTGGGACTACAGGTCAACCAGGAAGCTCAAGCGGTACCATCCCTTTCCCGCCTCCATCTCACTTCCTCTACCCCCTCGGATGTGGCAGAGTTGGTGTCCTCATGGTCCGACATCATCACCCTTGAGAAGGGAGAGGAGCACATCAAGGGCGAGAACGACACTTTCCACCTGGAAAAGCCGTCTCAGTGGTCCATGAGCTCCCTCACCAAAGCCGTCACGTCCATCATCCCCGGCGCAGGCGGAGAGGAGGAGAGCTCCAAGACTGACCCCGCGTCCGGCGGCGACGCTGCCGACAGAATCCTCGACTATGACGCCGTCATCAAGCGCCTCGTCCCTCACGAGTCCGACCGACCGTCCAGCAAAGACACGCCCTACTGGAACCACGACGCCTTCTTCTCCAACCTCGACGCCTACCACGCCTCCTCCCGCGGCACCTCCGCCCAATTCGGCCGCTACCTTCTCTACGGCGAAGTCGTCACCAGCACCAACACCATCCTCGAGAAAAACCCCTCCCTCCTCAAGCACCTCCCGGCCGGCCTCACCGCCACCGCAACGACCCAAATCGCCGGCCGGGGCCGCGGCTCCAACGTCTGGGTCTCACCGCCAGGCTCGCTCATGTACAGCACAGTCCTGCGGCACTCCGTCCCGCTCTCCCAACGCGCCCCCGTCGTCTTCGTGCAGTACCTAGCAGCACTAGCAACGGTGGCGGGGGTGCACGCGTACGCACCGGGCTACTCAGCGCTGCCGGTGCGGCTCAAGTGGCCCAACGACATCTACGCGCTCGACCCGTCGCGCGGCGCCGCCAGCACGTCCACCACCCCATCCGACTTCGCCAAGATCGGCGGCGTGCTCGTCAACTCGTCATACCAGGGCGCCGAGTACACGCTCGTCGCCGGCGTCGGCGTCAACGTCGCCAACGCCGCGCCGACCACGTCGCTGGACGCCCTGGCGCGCGCGCGCGGCCTGCCGCCTTTCCGCACCGAGAAGCTGCTGGCTGCGATTCTGGTGCAGTTCGAGAAGCTGTACGACGCCTTCTGCCGCGAGGGGTGGAGCGAGGAGCTGGAGGCTATGTATTACCGGTACTGGCTGCATGCGGACCAGGTGGTGACGCTGGAGGCGGAGGGCGGCGTGAGGGCGAGGATCACGGGCATCACGCGCGATTGGGGGCTTTTGATGGCGGAGGAGTTGGGGTGGGAGGATAGGAGGACGGGGAAGGTGTGGCAGTTGCAGAGCGACAGCAACAGTTTCGATTTCTTCAAGGGGCTGCTGAGGAAGAAGGTTTGAGGGCTGGCGGTTCTGGTTAGACGTGCGATTACAGCACTCGCGGGTGCAGGCTGTTCGGCTCGGTAATGCGTTTTTGTTTTATCTAGCCAAAACGTTCAATAAAACTTTTTTGCTTTTTACTAGCCTCCACCCGTGGAGTCTCTACAAGATGGTCACAACCTGCTCGTCCTCATCCTCCTCTTCCTCCCCAGCCTCCGTAATCCTCTTCGCCCCCGAGCCCTTCGACTCCGGCGGTGCATTCGGATCCTCCTCGCCCTCCTCGCCGCGCATGATGATCTGCACGACGCGGTCCGCCGCCTCGCGCACGTCGTCGTCCTCGACGTGCAGGTGGGTCTCGCGGACGATGGGGTACAGCTTGATGCGACGCAGCTCGTCGCGGGCCAGGCGGGTCGTCGTCAGCAGAAGCAGCGTCTCGAGATGGGTCTTGAGGATGTCGGCCTCGGGCTCGCGGGCCTTGTCGGGCGGCAGCAGCTGGACCTCGTCGAGCATGCCGTCGGTGTCCTCGTCGGCGTACTCCTCGCCGCCCATGAGCGGCAGCAGCAGGTACGGCAGCAGGTTGACGCGGTCCGAGTCGATCAGCGCGGCGTGCGCGTCCACCTCGAAGGCGACGTTCTTGACCGTCGACGCGACGCCGCGCCGCCGGATCGTCGACTTGTGCTCGGTGAAGACGATGAGCTTGGTGATGGGCACGATGTCGCCGTCGTGGGCTTGCGCGGCCGTCAGGTACTGGCGGCCCTCAGCGTGCTTGGCCATGTCGGCGAAGAGGTAGGACAGGTAGTCGTAGTCGGCGTGCTTGTTGTAGCGACCCTCGGCGCCCTTGACGAAGCAGTCCATCAGCTGGTCCATGGCGACCTTGGACGTCGAGAGGTCTCTCGGCACGGCGCGCTCGAGTGTTAGGAGGCGCTTGAGGGAGTCGGACTTGGCCATGTTGGCGAGGAGCATGGCTACCTCGTTGGCATTGGGCTCTTTGGGGCTCTGGAGAAGAGGGGGGAGTCAGGTTGTTGGTCGTATGCGCCGGGCGGGAGCGGTAAACTGACATACTGTTATGCGCAGGAGCAGAGACTCGAGGAACTCGTCGTCCTTGGCCAGGATCTCGCGGTTCTCCTCATCGTCGGAGAGGTTGATGAGCATGGTCAGGGCATTTTTCGATATGGGCTGCAGAGGCGTGTTAAAACTCTGTCCCAGGATGGCCGAGCCGCCAGCTCATACCGTGTAGTCCTTCACCAGCAGCTTCAGGTCTTTTATGGGCTCCAGCTGGTTGCGCTTGAACAGCGACGGCTGGGCGGTCGAGTATCCAACCAGGTTCTCGGCAGCTGGAGGGCACGCAGGTCAGAATGGAGGCGCGAGCGGGTGGGCGCATGTTGGGCTGGAGAGCGTACCGATCTGGCGGATCTGGGTGTTGCCATGGTGGAGGAACTCCACAAGCTGCGAGCGCGGGCGTCAGCACCAGTCAACTGCGCATGCGGGAGTCGGCCTACCTCTTCCAGCTCGGTGGGCATTGTGCTTGGGGTGGTGGGATGGCTGGCGCTCGGGCTGCGTCATCTGGGAACTTTTTTGCGCGGGGCTTATCTTATCGCCGCTGCCGTGTACGGCGCACACGCGGGTCCTATTTTAAGCGCCAGTCCTCCGTCTCCCACGCCCGCCTTCCCTCTTCTCCCCCCCTCCGATGCACTGCGCACATCCAACCACCCACCATGCTTATCACACAGCATTTGTTTCTGCTTGAGCCCGCGTGACGCCGCCGCCAGCCTCTCCATTCGCCCCCTCCCCAAACGGGCCCGCTATTGACCAGGTCTCGACACAAACGCTCCGACCAGACTGCCCTCACTTCAGCTTTGTAGTGGCTGCTCACCTGTTCCTAAAATACCACCGCAGCAGTCTGTCGAGAAACGCCATCGGGCAGCATGAGTCACCCTCTCCTCCGCACTTCTGTGGTTGGAGCTTGCGTTGGCACGGAAGACGTTGCGCCCGCCAGCTCTGGTCGAGCATCGAACGGTCTCGGTCAAGCTAGGCTTCCAGCCCGTCCCTTTCTGTCGTTCTCTTGCCGTGTCTCTCCCGGATCGGGAACAGCATCGCCCGGGGTCCGAGGGTTCTAAGAATGGAGTCGTGGGGGATGGCGGTTTACGCGCGCCGGCACACCGCTCTGGCCGTAGCCCCACGAAACGAGGCTAACACGATCCGATATCACACTTGATGGCAAGCATGTTCGCACGTAAGCTTACGATGCAGCCAATTGCAGCGGAGTCGCGGTTCGGACACGCACAGTCACACCCTAGTTGGGCGGCTCGTCAACGCCAAGGCGAGGTGGGCGCTTAACGCCGGCCAACCCCATCCAACCATCCACTGCCAGCCCTGCAGCCATTGGCCCACCTCCGGGTGTGAAGATGCAGGAACACTGCACAGCAGCCGCTATTGCTTCTGGGCGGGCCGATATGCAACACTCAATCCATTTCTTTATATCATCTCGCCACCGCTCCGTTTTGCACAGGTCTGCGTGCCTTTACCGACGCTTGGACGTCTCCTGTTTTCTCAGCTTTCCCTTTCTGTTCACTTTCGCCGCGAGACTGGCTCTTGCTCTGGCAGTTACTATACGGTAATACATTTAATCGCTAGATTCCTCTCGTTACTATACCCAAAAGCTTCGCCCTCTTCGCCATGTCTTTCCAACTATTTCCTCCTCCGCCGAAGAAGCAGAAGCAGATTAGCCTCAAGCGCCCAGCACAACCCGCCAGCCCTGAGCCGGCCGTTGAGCTGCTTGAGCGTGCGAAGGCGCCGGTCGACTTCCACGAGCTCATCATCAAAGTTAATTCAAATCCCTCGTCTCCTATCTCAGCTCCATCTCCGGCCCATGTGGGGTCTTCATCCGCTGGGAAATCTCAACCAAAAGTTGTCATACCTGAAACAACCAAGAACACGTCACAGTCCGACAGTCCTCAGACCCGCTCCCGCTCATCTACCCTCCGATCGGGAGATGGCAGGGCAACACCTAATTCCGGCGGCACTGTCGGCCGCTCGCCAGACACAACCTCTCCTATCCAGCAGCCTTCCATTTCCGGGGACACTATATCGCCTCTGTACCAGGTAGACCGTCAAACTTCCGGGTCGCCCTCATTTTCGGACAGTTCAACTCTGGTTAGGACTCAGAGCACTGCCACACATCGGACCAAACTCAGTCAGACGAGTCCGAAGGAAGCAGCTGTAATGCACTCAATCTTCCCGCGCTATAATCCCAATCTTCCATTAGCGCAGCAGCATTATCGGCCGACCCAGCAGTCTCCAACGCACATTCCAAAGGACAAGATCAGTAGGAAGCCCTACTCGCCCACCTTCTACGTACCCCATGCCAATGTCCTGCGAAGTGGCTCTGCCGAGGAGCCTTACTACACGCCAAAGATCGAACTGGGAGCTCTTTGGGATGCATCCAACGGCAAGGCCAGGCCAGAGGCGAAGAGAACCTACAGCTTGCAGATGCACTGTCGAAAAGCCAGTCCGGACAGTTCCCCAATTGATGGCGAAACATTCGTCTTCGGCTCCTCTCCCATCCAGCCTTTCTACAGCCTCGAGCAAGCATTAGCCGACCATGCAGCTGGGGCATCAGGAGATCCCCAAGCATGCGAGGTCCTGATTTCTCGCAACCACCCAACGCAAGCAAGGTCTAATCCTCTTCCCGTCGCACATCTGGAGATCCAGACACCGCCTCCTCATGCCCCTGCACCGCCGCCAGAGATCTTCTATCAGCATCCAGAGCGCATTCCACAGGCGACGCACATCACGACCATCCACCCCAAACTCGCTACGCTTGCCGCCCTCGAAGCCGCCGCGCAGAGCCCCCGTGCCTCAACTATCGCAACCTTCGACCCAACGGCTGAGTCTCCAGAGGCAGCTCAGCTAGCATCTGAAGTAGTTGCCGATTGTGAAGCCAGAAATGCGTGCCAACTGTTCTACTGCCCGGTGTCGGAGCCTCTAATGCCGCCCTACGAGATGAACAAGACGGGCACATACGAGCTACGGCACCCGACACTCGGTGCGTTCCCAGTCGTTGTGCAGGGCGACATCAAGAAGAGTCTGGACGCCTCATCCAAAGCCGCTTCTACTCCAGGTGGCGGTGGCGGCACCAGCAACGGCCAGAGCGCGAGGAGCACCAGCCCAATGGGACACATCCCGACAACGGTCACGCTCCTCAACCCCTTCGCCGCGCCCCGCTCCGCACCACAGACCCCGGAGCAGAGCTCGTCATTATCACCACCCACCAAAAGACCCACTCCTCAACCTCTCCAAACCAGAACTTCCTCCCCAAACCGCCCGCCCACGCCCGCCCCGGACGAAGTCCTCGCCCGCCTCTCCCTCCACACCGCCGCCCTCACCATCGACGCCGCTGCCATCGCCGCCCTCGGCACCGACAAGAGCAGCCCGCACGCCCACACCCCGCACCCGTACCTAATCGACGTGGCAGTCAGCGCGGTGCTAGCGGTTCTGGTTGCGGAGCGGCGTCGCGCCGGCGACGGGCTCGAGGTCGTCGTGCTGCCGGCCGGGGGCGGCACGCCGCCACCACCACCCGGCCAACCGCCAGGCCAGAACACCGTGTACGGCGGCGGCCAGTGGCCGACGGGCAGCACGGGCAGCGGCGGGCTGATGGTGTTCGCGGGCCCGCCGACGGCGGCGGCGCGCAGCAGCGCCTGGCCCGGGCAGAAGGGCGCGAAGGCACAGATCAGGGAGAAGGTGCGGCCGCTGTCGTGGTCGTGGTGGTTCGGCGGCGACGCCACCAAGGAGGCGGAGAAGCGCGCGAGGCGCGAGGCGAAGGCGGAGCGGAAGGCGAGGCAGGGGCGCAAGGGCGTCGTGGACATCGAGCTGGGGAACGGGCCGGGCGGTGCGCAGGCGGTGGAGCGGGGGGGAGCGGAGGGGAAGGGGAAGGAGGGGGATGGGGAGAGGATGCATTGGACGGTGGAGCTGGTGTTGGCGCTGCTGGCGTTTGCGTTTAAGGCCGTGGTGTTTGTGTTGGGGCTTGTGTTTAAGATACTTGGGAGGCTGATTGTGAAGCTGAATAAGTGCGCGGCGAAGGCGTAGGGGAGATGTGGGTGATGATGTTATGACTTTGTTTGATACCTGGCATAGCGGTTTTCTGATTTTCTAATGCATGCGGTGATGTAGCTTATGTGGGAATAAGCTGTTAGAATGGAAATATTTATCGGATTGCTGGAAATTTCCCACGCTCGTCTTCTGCGTTCCCCGCCCATCTTCTCCGCCCTCTTGGTGTCTTCCTGCATACCAGACTGGAACTCGGCCGCCCCTCGTGCAACCTGAATACTGCTGCTCTTCGCCTTCCGGCTGAGCTCTCAACCCGCGCGTCGGCAACTCAGCCTCTGCCTTACGAACGCCTCACTATGTACCTCAAGTTTCCGCAAAATTGCGACATACATTCCAGTTGCCCTTCCTGTACGACCTTCGTGCTGCCGCCTCCGTAACCTCAATCTTTGCTGCCTGGAGGAGCCTTGAATAGCCCGCGACACCTGCGCAACGATCTTCAGCTCACTTGTGCTTTACTTATCACTTGTATGACGGCAGCTGCCCTGCACCTTACTTTTGAAATCGACTCCGCCTTCTCTGTTGTGTATTTTTGTATGTCATGTTAGACATGCAGGTCCTTTGTGCGACCCCAGCCTTGCCGCAAAATAGTGCTGGGTTTTGTATGGTCACAAAACAACGAAGAAGGCATATTTATAGCATTGACGGTACCACAAACGGACACAGTATGCACTACTATTACAGACGTGCATTCAGCCCTGTATGGAGTGTTGATGGGGGCCGAAATATCCAGAGTTTAAAGAGGATGGCTATTCTTGCAATCGCCCGTATTTACTCTGATGTTTACGGCTCATTCCACCTCGAAATCATACATCAACCAATTTCAACATGGACTCCGGCTCAGTCTCAACTGAATCTGAACCTCTCCTCGAAGTTTACCGTGGGGTGTGGACGAACTGGTCTCGAGGACCTATCCTCGGTGTAACCCTTACTCTGAGCAAGAGTGATGGGAATCTCCTCATCGCCTTCGTCGCTTTCTTTGTCACCATCATCGGCACTCGCTTTTGGAGGATCATTTGTTTCATCGTTCATACTATATCTTCGTCCGAGAAGCCTCAGGGTGGGCTCTACCATCAACGCCAAGCAATACTTCGGAATGCAGGAACTGCTCTATCAGCCATTGTCTACCTGATCGATTTTACCTGGGCATGGCGCCAAACGTCAAAGCAACACTACTGTCGCACTATTCCCATCATCGCCTGCACAGTGCTCTATGCATGTGCTTTTACCATTGCGAGTGGATACTCTTCCAAGGTTGCCACGTCTCTCGGAAACGAAGTCTTACTTTCCGGTTCTCACTGCAGTTTTACGTATTGCAACGACTCCACGAGAGAGAAATGGCAGCTCTGGTACTCGTCACTTCCGTACAGGATTGAGCTGACGTTTTCCGAAGTGTTATAGAAGCATGGAATGAAAATGGAACCCTGGCACGAAAATCATACTGGAATCCTCTTCCCGGGCTATACCGGCAGGATGCCGATATGACACTATATTTCCTGTCCGCAGGCCACGTCATGTTCAGCGAGAAGACCACTGACGAGTGGTACAAAGCCACACGGCCAGCAGGCGAAGGGAGTCAAGTGGAGTCGGGAATTGTGACTCAATTCTATCACCAGAATGAGCCGGCATCCCCACTTGGCTGCACGTTGCAAGAGCAGTACTGCAATCCGAGTCTCCCCGAAGAGAAACGTTGTTCAACCCTGATGGGGCAGCAAGATGCGATCGATAGCGTAACAGCGCTTTTTTCCGATGAATCTGCTAGACGTCGTATATATTGGATCCAGAAAGCCATTTTCAGCCAGGTCATACCATTGCCTAATAGTGTAGTTCATACACTGGGGACCCATTCTTTGACGTCCAAATTCAGCCTCATTAGCGGACTGCAGGGGCCTCTACCGGAACACCAATGGCGATTAGAAGTAGAGAACTGGCATAATATCGGGTTGTCATTATTGCAGGAAGGGTTTCTCAGCACTGCCAAGGGAATATCGGACTCCAGGTTGAGACCAATAACTTTGTAACGGTTGGCGGTTGATGTTGAGCAGAAGGCACGTGAGGAGGCGAAGACAGTGACGTCACGCGCTTCCGCGACTTCATAGCGCGCGTTTGTACGTAGATTCTCGCACTTCGTGCGACCTCTCTGTAGCAGCATCGAGTCTCATTACAAACTTACTGGCCATTGAATCTAGAATCCACAAAGCTCTGCAAGAATCAGGTCAGTCTTTTGGCGTTTGGCACTCCTTTCCCATTTCTCGCACTAACATCACAATTTTCAAACAGAAAATCCGAAGCACGGCATATGTATCCTTCAGCTTCCTCGGCCTGATCCTTATCTTCGTACTCGGCGGCCTCATCGTTGTGGTATCCTTCATTCTCGAACCGCTCGCCAACTTCATTCACCGGCGGTGCAGGAAGGCCGAAAGCTACGCACTCATCGAATGGAGCACTAACGAAACACTGCAACTGCAACGCCTGGCGCATGAGGAGCTTGGGCTGGGCACGTGGTCCCGAGCCATGAAATCTGTCCCCATCACGGAGGCCGATGAGGTGCTCGGGCTGCTGGACCTGGCGGACCCAGACCATCCTAGACTCCAGAAACCACCGCAAGAAGAAAAACCAGACGAGGATGCGCTTGCTGCTGAAGATGAGCATCCGAGTAGCGGCGATGATGGCAGAAAGGATTCGATCTCATCAGACGAGGTCCACGTCTCGCTGCAGGAAGAGTCGGAGGTCTCGGATCATCAATCGAGCTCTATGACTAGTCATTGCTCAGAAGCAAGCCCGCAGGTCGAGATCTCACCCTATGAGGCTGCATTATTGTGGGATCCTGTTGCCGAGGGCGGATCTACGGTGCAGAGAGACGTTCGACCTTGAGCGTGGATTGCTTTGTCGACGTGAGGAGGCATGGCAGAAGTGACGAGAAAGAAATGTTACGGCATAGATTAAAGACTGTCGTTTACGGCTACGTCCGTTTTTTCCCCCCTGATTTCTCGCACGATTGACGAGACGATGGTAATTTGTAGCCAGAAACCACCATTAGCTAAAGATGTTAACGAGAAGTTGCTTCATACCAAGCCAAGTTGTGACGAAGACTCGGATGCCTTTTTGCTGGGCAGTGCCAGTGATCATGGCGGAATGTGTATGAAATCATAGTAGCCAAGAATCAGCAGAGCAGAAGCTTTAAGAGTAGTTTGAGGCGTTGACGGTAACGGATAGTGCAGATGGAAGGAGCGTAGGCCTTTAGCGAGCAGGCCAAACGAACTGGAAATTCTACAGACGTGGTTCCGTCAACATGAATGAAAACCCTACCCCAAACCCATTAATTAACACCAAACCCGAGCCCAAATCAATCTCCATAGCACCCTCACTTCCCGACTCCCAGCACCGCATCACAAAACACCCCCATGCCCACCGTCCCCGGCCCCTCCTCCACCATCCACAACCACGGCTCAATCAGCTCCACCTCCATCAACACAAACTCCCCATCCTCGCCCACCACCCCATCCACCCTCGCATACAACAACTCACTCTCCCTCCCCTCCCCCTTCAACTCCCTCTCCTTCCCCACCAACCACGCCCACACCCTCTCCGCCACCACCTTCCCACACGCCGGCACCCTCGCATCCCCCGCCGCCATCGGCTCCCAGATGCCCTTAAACGCCGAGTTAATCCTAAACTCGCCGTCACGCGGGCGCTTGCGCACCGCGTGCGTCAGCCGGCCGTCGATCATGACCATGCTCCACTCGCCGCCGCTGCCCGCGTCGCCGTCGCGCGCGGCGATGCGCGCCAGGTACTCCTGGACCATGAGCATGGAGTCCGGGCTGGCGGCGGCGGCCTGCATGGCGGCCAGGGCGTCCGCGTCGGCGGGCGTGGGGGCGAGCGGGGCGCGCAGGAGGTGGGTGCCGCGGCCGGAGGCGGCGATGCTGGGCTTGAGGACGACGGGGACGGAGGGCGCGGCGGCGATGTGCGGGTCGGCGGCTAGGTGGGCGGAGAGGGTGGAGAGGGAGGTGGATAGGGGTAGGAAGGAGGTGCGTGGGACGTGGAAGCCGGTGGCTAGGGATTGGAGCTCGGAGAGGTAGGTTTTGTTGAAGTTCCAGGCAATGATGGAGGGTGGGTTGTGGATGCGGAGGCCGGGTGCGAGTGTTTGGGCGGCTGGGAGGGTGGTGTTGAGGAAGGTGGTGAAGGCTGGGATGTGCTCCATGTAGCGGTCGACAGCGAGGAAGAGGATATGTGTGTAAGTGGAGGCGATGGCGGCGGCGGTGAGGGTCGGGTCTTGGAACGTGCGGAGGGAAACGGTGGCGCCGCGCGCGCGGAGGGAATCGAGGGTGTAGTTGAGGTAGGCTACTATTTTGCCAATCCAGATATCGGCCTCGTCTTCCGGAGTGGGGAGATTGGCGGTGACGAAGAGGACGGAGGGCGCTGATGGCGCTGGAGTTGGTGTAGTGACGGAACCCATGTTCGCGGACTGGGAGATTTGGACTTTGGAAGACGGTGGGAAACAGAAGTGAGAGAAGTGAGATCTTTTGTACGGCTGTGACAGATGAGGCGTGCAGTCTAGCCTTTAGATAACAAGAAGGCGAAGAAGAGTTCTGCTTTTAGACGGCAAACACGCGGGCTGGAACTATGAACAGCAACTCCAGACTGTGCAGATTTGAAGACGAACGAAATAGACGGCTATGCATTGGGAAAGAAGATCTGATATGAGAATTTTATACCATGGTGGTGGTGATGGCGATATGCGAGGGTTGGCGATAGCTGATAGGCTATCTCCGACACCGGCCCATCCGGCGGCCGGGCTGACGAGCGCGGCCGACGGGTGCCTAACGGCGGACAGGCCTCGGCCGTGTGCTCGAGAAGCGCCCGTGCCAATGCCAGTTCTTGGAAGCGCAGAGCATGCGTTCTGTCTGAAACGCGGCTCAAACCAAGGCACACTGCGGCGACCAGGAAGCCGATGTTTCAATGACGTCCCGCGTCAGGAACCGCGGGGAAGAGCGTAGGGTTCCGATCCGATTTGTCAAGCCTTTTCTGGAATGCGTCTGGGGCCGCGCACGGCCCGGCTCCGCCAGCCCATCGAATTTCCTGATGTCGCCCGTCCCGGTGTCCAAGGCGCCGATGCTGCTCGCGCCCAACACCAGTCCATCGTCGTTGGACACCACATCCGAGCAGTATATAGGCCACATGACAGGCTGACTAATCGTAACAAGGAGTCTCTCCAAGCAAAGAAGGCACACCTTCTTCTTGCGGCCCTCCGCGCCTCCGCTTGGTGTAGTTGGCTCATCACGTTCGACTGTAATATCTCGACTGCCTGTGAGGCCTCACAGCGCATGCATATGCCATCGAAAGGTCCCTAGTTCGATTCTGGGAGCGGAGACTTCTCTTTTGCGCTGCTGAGGGCGGCCAGCGGGCGTCGTGGTGGTGGTGGTGGTGGTGTTGGCGTTGAGCGGCGGCAAATTTGTTTTGCTGGCGGTGTGGAGCCGTCGGTGTTGCAGCCGACGTCGGCAGGCGAATCAGCCTCGCGCGACGTGCCTGGCAGGCGAATCACTCTCTGGGGCCGTTCCTGGGCTAAGCAGATTGGACGGGAGGAACAGGACAAGCTCGGGGGGTGAGGGGGCGTGGCGTCAGGGTGCATGGTGCAAGGCGGGTGCAAGGCGGGCTGAGGCGGGTTGAGGCGGGCAAAACGACAACAGGTCGCGCGGCGTGCTAGCTGCATCAGTAGTCCAGAAGAGATGTCTGCTGGACAGGCAGGGGACTGCTGCGGAGCGGTCAGGATGGGAGCGCGCGGAATTGGGTGCGTTTCGAACTGACAACCCGGGGCCTCTCGCATTCGAGACGGTTCTGCAAAGCGACGCTCTGCCACTGAGCCTAGTCATGGTCCGGACGGCCGTCATCCCACCGCGCGCAGGTGTAACCTACTACGTGCCCGACGGGGATTATGTCAGCGCCGCCATGAAGACGGGGCTGCAGCGCGGCGAGGACCAAACGGGATGCGGGTAAGCCTGCAACGGCAGCGCGGGCGGTGATCCGTGGTGGATGGCCCGATCGGGGCCTGGGGGCTGCAGGCGCAGTGGACAACTCAGGCGTCGCGGCGCAGTGTCGTCACTCGTGCAGGCGAGGAGCGGTGCGAGGAGCGGTGCGAGGTTGCAGGGCGTTTTAAGCGCGACTGGGCAGGCCGGGCGCGGCGAGGCGCGCCTCTGGATTCGCGGCGCGGATGGCGGGCTCCTGGCCGCACATCGCCGGGGATCCGCGTTGCGGTGACGGGCGGCCGCCGGGCCTGACCTGACTCTCCACGCGCGTCTCAGCACCGCCGAAACTTACAAGCAAGGCCTCTGCGCAAGATTTGCTCAGCGCCAGATCGAATGTCTTCCTCGCCGCGCCTGCACTCCGCCGTCATTCCCTCCAATGCTCCATTTTTTGCTCCCACCCGCGCCGATCGTGTGAGCGCCGGCGCGTGCTCACTCTCGGCTCCGGCGTGCCCTGCCAGCCACCTCCATTGGCTCGCTCACCGCCCGACGCCTGCAGCGCCCACGTACGAGTGCGTAGATGGGCCTGCTCGACGGCGTGGGAGCCATCTTTGCTCCCCGGCCGCGCCCGCCCAAGGACCACGACCGCGCCCGCCACCGCGACTCGTACGCAGACCACGACCAAGCCCGCTCGTCGCGCCGTGCGCGCCGCAACACCTACGACCACCCCCAGCACTACCACCGGCACTCGCCCAGCCCCGCCGATGCTCCCGACGTCGACCACCTGCGCCAGGCCCGAGCTGAGTACTACGCCCGTCCGCCCGAGCAGCGCACCCGCCGTCCCTCAGCTCCCGCTGCCACTCCTGCCCGCCCAAACCACCGCCACGACATGGAGCCCAGGCGTGCTATGAGCACCCGCAAGCACCCCAAATCCAAGCGCCACGAGGACGACCGTCGGACGAACAGGAAGGAGCGCGAGGACCGTGACAGCGGCGTCTATGTCTACAGCACCCCCCGCAGCGGGGGCAGCAGAAACAGGCAGGAGGATGTGGGCGACAGTCGCTCGCGCGCAGGTCCGCACCGGAGGACCGTGTCGTCGCCCGCCGCGCAGAACATCATCGATGTTGAGGTTGAGAGGGAGCCGGAGCCGTCGGTGCGGAGGGAGGATGGGGTCAGGATAAGCAGGTATGGAGTTCTGGCTCTGCCGCTCCTCGGCCCAACAATTATTGACATGGATCAGGACAATGTCCGCCCGCGACCCAGCCCGTCCGGTCATGACCCGGCCCTCTCTCAGACGGACCGGCACCATCAAGTCTCCTACGGGCGAAGCACCACCAGCAACCCCCCAGCAAAACCACAACCGAAGAAACAGCACTGGCATTTTTGGCCTGTTTCGCCATATGCCCCCGCCCGCCACGACTCCAGAAAAGAAGTAGGTCGATCTGCGCCCCGTGATAGTCTCGCCGCTTACAGTGCTGCCTAGGTATGATTGCATGATCTGTCTGGATGAAGTTCGCGCCTCTCGCTGTCCAAGACTCTCTTGCGGCCATCGCATGTGCCATGCCTGCCTCAAGCGCCAGTTTGAGCTTTCCGTCAAGGATCCCCAGCATATGCCCCCACGCTGCTGCACCAACGAGCATATTCCTCTGAAGTATGTTGATCGAATCTTCGATACCAAGTTCAAGGTTCTCTGGAACAAGAAGTACCAGGAGTACACCGCTAAGAACCGCGTCTACTGTCCGACACGTGGATGCGGAGAATGGATCAAGCCGTCGCACATCCGCATGGACCACACTGTCGGCCGGAAGTATGGCAAGTGCCCACGCTGTCGCGGCAAGGTCTGTGTCAAGTGCAACGGGAGGTGGCATGTGCGAAAAGAATGTCCCAAGGATGAAGAGATGCAGCGCATCGCAGAGATGGCCAAGGAGTCGGGATGGCAGCGCTGCTACAACTGCAAAGCTATGGTCGAGCTAAAGGAGGGCTGCAACCACATGACATGTCGCTGCACTGCCCAGTTCTGCATGCTGTGCGGTCTCAAGTGGAAGACGTGCGAGTGCCCGTGGTTCAACTACGCCCACCTGGACGACGAAGACCGCCTGCAGAACATGCGCGTCCCGGAGCCCTACGTCGTCGTCGAGCGCGACGTCCGCGGCGCCCCTGCACCCCCTCGCGCACCGCCAAACGCGCAGCCCGACCAGTACGCCGTGCCCGCGCCTCGCCGCAACCACCCGATCTACGTCAACGAGGACCGCGCCCCCTCCCCGGCCCGCACCCGCGCCACCCGCACCCACGCCTACGCCGACCCGCGCGAACACGAAGACGAGATGCTCGCGCGCCGCCTGCAATCGCAGTTCCTCGCCGACGCCGCCGGCGGCAGCCGGCACGGCGGCGGCGGCGGCCCCTCGCGCCACCACACCACACGGCAGCGGCAGCGCCCGGCGTCGCGCTACTCGTCGCCGGAAATCGAGGTCGAGGTGCTGGGCGTCGGCAACGCGGCCGGCCACCACATGAACGACTTTGGCGTTCCGGCCGCCGCCGCCGCCGCCCCTGCGCCACGCAGCACCATCATCAGGCGCTCGACGCGCCCGTCGCGGAGGGCCACGGAGGCGGACCGGGAGACGGCGCGGAACATGGGGTACGCGGCGCACGCGGCGCAGGCCGCGCAGCCGGCGCAGCACCAGTACGTGCGGCGGCCGCCGGTCGAGGCGTCGGTGATGGCGGGGCTGGGCGATCCGCAGAGGAGCGGGATGGGGCGCGTGGGCATGTGGTTGAACTACGTGGAGAACGATCCGGCGGAGGTGGAGGGGAGGGCGCAGAGGGTTGCGGCCGCGGCGTACTGATGGTGAGGAAGAGTTGGGAAATGGTGGGGGACTTTTGGAGATTCTGCCTTTTTTTTCCCTTTCGCTGCGACGACTATGATGAATGATGGCGGGTAAGAGGATTGGTGGATATGGGACAGGGCGGTTTTGCTGATACCCCTTCTGGTTTGTTTATATGGCTGCGATATACTCCCGGGTTGTGATCCTTTTTTTTAGCCTCAAGGTTTGGGCATCTAGGGCCATGGCATCGCTTCTCATTTCTTCTGCTCTCTTCTCTCGATCTGGCATGAGCGACGATAAAAAGAATTTGCAAAGCACTTCTCATCTCCTTCTTGGCTTCTGCCTCACTATACCTCATTCGTTCCTGGCTCTCTGTCTGCTCTCCGCGAGAAAGAAAAAATGATCAGACCCTTCCCATGCTGTTTTGGAGTTTCTTTTTTCTCTTAGCATGCGAGCGACTGGCTTGATGCCATTAGCTGTATACCCCCTCTCAGCACCAGGCCTTCTGTCGAATAAGCCTGTGGATTGTTATTTGTGTATCCATGGAGTCGGCGTCTGTTTTACCATGAGAGAGATATGAAAGAAATTGCATTCTTGATCACGAAGAAGTCTTCATGCGCAACGTGGAGGTTGTGACGGCACCGCAGCAGAGCTTCTCATTGACGCGGGGCAGACATGAACGCACCACCAGCGAAATATGGAGGCGCCACTGTAAAAAAATGTCTGTCTTTCGAATACCAATTCACTTGAACATGCAGCGGCCGGTTCGCCGCTTAGTAAAATGGGTTACCCGTCTTTATTCTTATTACTCTGAGAATTGGAACAGAAATCCATAAGTCTCCTCCAACTGCTGAACAACCTTGGAGTAGAAGACGTCGTAGAAGTCTTCATTGTCGAAGCTGATGCTACGCCTGTCGAAGTCGCAATACAGACACCGCCGCACAGCATGTTCATACCGCTTCCCTGCTTCATGGGAGACTCTGTCAATAATCCTTTCGATGAGGACCCAATAGTCGTCAGAATCCCCCGTTGCGGACAGCCGTCGGAGCTCTTCGTCAAGAAGATCCTCGAAAGGTTCGGCCAGGCACAATTCCGTGAGAAGGACTCCCAGGCTGAAGATGGCCTTGTTCCGACAGGCAGCAGCCAGGATCGATAGCTTTGCCGGGAAATCCCTGGCGGTGCTGTTTGATGGTTTGATAATGTAGAGATACTCTGACTCCGCTCCCGAGGCGAGGTCCAAGAACACGAGATCATCCTTTCTGAGGCCTTTCCCAAGCCATCCGGTGCCATGGAAGCGCATGATACAAGTGGCAACGTAGATTGACAGCCGCAATCTCTGCTCTAGGTTCAGTTGGTGCGATGGCTTGCTTTTGAAGTCAAGGATATTCCGCAATGTTGTGAAATACCATGGCTGCTGTGGTACCAGAGAGCGTTCCGGTGCGAATAGCCCGTGCCGGCGATTTGTGGTTTCATCCAGCAGGTACCCAATGCAGGCTCGACTCTGGCATGCTTGGAGTTTACCAATGGCTTCGCAAGGATTGCTGATGCGCGTTGAGTTAACAATCGCACTGGCTAGTGTGGGCGAGATCTTTTGTTTTGGTATGCTGAAGTGAACACGCTTGTTTCCAATGCTGGCGGTCGTGACGGAAGATTTATGGTTTGCGTCATTCGATGACTTGCCGTCATCCAACGGAGTAATGTCAACAGCTTGTACTCCCCACGATATTGATTCAGACCACGGTGCTTCGTGGCTGTAGGAGAATAGAACGCCGAAGCGCTCGCCGTCTGACTGGACTTGATTTTTGATGTCGATGCAGCTTGCTCCTGGCTTTGGATCCATCCGAATACTTGCAGCATGCAGAGAGTTGCAAGCACAGCTGAAGTAGGAACTGAGGGACGAATAGATGCTCTGAGCCTGTTCCTGGATGGCTTTGAAATCCGGAAGCTTGCGTCGCTGACGAATTGTCCGGTGAGGCTCAAGCCTCAGGCTTTGTTGGGTCAGTCGTTCCAGGGTGGCATTGTTTTTCCTCATATTTTCCAGGAGGCCTTCGTAGTCTGATATCTGAAGGCTGAGCTTGAACCTTTCAAAGCCTTTGCGGAACATTTTCTTGGAAGTGTCGATTTGTACCTTGCGGGCCGGATCAGCATCATGGGGATGGATAATCAGGACTTTGCTTCTTACGTTAAAGTTTGGGTCCAGCTTGAGCTTCTCCGCAAAGTTTTGAACAAGAGTGTTCATGTCTTCCACTGTCTCCATGTAGCCATTATATGACTCTGCTAGACGGTGTTCAATAGCGAGCTTAAGCTCTGGCTCCTCCCAAGATTTGCCACCTGGTGTTGTGAGAAGACTTTGAATTTTCTCAGGCGACACAAGCTCAATCAGAAGTAGCTCGCAGGTATTCCTGTACATATCGCGCTCGGTTTTGAGGATCCGACACATGTCCTTCAGAGGGATCTCATAGTGCTTGAATCTCTTGATCACGGAAACTCCTTCGGCGTACTTTTCGACGGCAAGGATGAGAAGAGGTATGGCTCCGAGGACCAACCCTGCAATCTCTATTCCCGACATTGCTAGGCTTTCCCTTTGTGCTGTTAGTTTTGCGTACCGCTTGGGGTGAATTTAAGACGTCCGGAAAGCGGCGCATCACTTCAGTTGGGATGCGAAGTGATGAGTGCACTTCGGAAGATTTCGTGCGGCTGACGGAAGACCCCGCTTCGAATTGTGACTGCATTTCAGCTCCGGGGGCGTGTTGGACCAATCAATGGTAGGAAACAGGTGAGGCTGTGGGGGCCACACATCGGATTATCCATGCGGGGCTTAGTGAGACAAGTCCGGGACGACATTACTTGACTCGACAGCTCCAGAAACACAGCTCAAGCGAGAAATCCTCCCTACCATTCTCCAATTTCTTCCACTTTCCGACCCCTCGAAGCCTTTCACGACCCTTGTTCTGGGAGGTGCAGGCCGTGAGGTGTCCGAAGACGGAGATATGGACCCTCCGGGCTCGGAGCCCGAGGCCACTGCCGACAAGTCTTCATCTATCGCAGCTGAGGTCAAGAAGTGTATACAGTCATTGGAGGATCTCGCTTGTTGTACAAAATCACCCATAGAAGACGCTGATGGTCAGTTGTCTCCATCTGAGGCTACTGAGGCAGCTGGCCGCTTCAAGATATGGGTGGGAAACATCGGCGCGCACCGTACCGACCGAGGCTCGCTCGAATACCGCCTCAGGGATGCGTCTCACATACAATCTAGAGTAGAAGAGCTCCTCAATGATCTGGATTGCCAAGCTCAACAAGGTTAGTTGATCCGGAAGGCTTTCTGTACTACTACTGATACTTTAAAGCTATCCAAATCCTGACAGGGGAGAGGATTCCGTGGGATCGTATGTCTGATGACTCAGGTTCCGAGTCAGATGGCGGCGGCTCGCTCAACATACCTCCTGGAGAGACCGAACTACGCCAGCTCATCACGAGCGTGAATCGCATCATCACGATGCTGCTCCGCATCTCGATGGCGATCAGGAATCCGGCCTCACACGATCAGTTCACCCATGCTAAAGACATCAAGATCTCATACTTTGAGGAACATGACATGCAACACGTCGAACACAAATTTCCGAAAGCCTCTAACGCCCTCAAAGAAAGGCTGGCACGTGCCATCACAGCACGACGATACTACTTGAAGCACAGAGAGCTTCGACATGATGCACTCTCCAGCGGCATAGGGAAGATTTATGGTGACGACAAAAGTGAGCAGCAGACCATCAGCGTTGTTGCATCGAGCATGGAGACCACTGTCAAGGAGACAGTGCATTTGGACCTCGACGATGACACCATGTCTGAGTCCGGGCTTACCCAAACATCTTATGCCACCTCAGCCCCAGAAGGCGGTGAACCTCCGGGCCTCAGAATTCCGCCACTGCCGAGGGATGCTCGTTCTGGCAACCCTTTCGAATGTCCACTGTGCTACATGATAATTTCGGCCAAAACCAGGAAGTCTTGGAAGTAGGTTGCCCAGTCATTCGAATACCTTCTTGGCCTAAGAATACTGACACCGGGTAGAAAACACGTACATAATGACCTTCGCCCATACATCTGTACATTTCACGACTGCAACACTCCTTATCGCCAGTTTGAACGACGGCGCGAGTGGTTTGAGCACGAAATGGTACACCGCTCAAAGTGGTATTGTTCTGAAGGGTGCAGCGAATGTTTCGGCACCAGGCACGAGATCGTCGATCATCTTAGAACTGTTCACGGGCTGAATTCCTCTCTCGAAAAACTCGAAGCTGCACTGGCTTCCACACGAAAGGCTCCAGAAGCCCAAACTCGCCTTGACTGCTGCTTATGTGGAGAGAACGTCCGCATTCTCGAGCTCCGAAAGCACATTGGAAGACATCAAGAACAGTTGGCTTTGTTCGCAATGCCATCACATCTTGGCAACGATGAGAGTGATTATGAAGATGACAATTCCGAGAACGCCTACCTTGGGTTCCATAGCGATGGTGGAAGTCAGGACTATGGTGACCAGGAGACAAACACCACGTATTATCTACCACAGTTACCGGCATATACTAGGGTAGTAACGGACTCTACTGGTAATAAGGTCGGGGATGTAGAAGAAGAAGAAGATGGTGATGATGATGATGATGACGATGAGGAGGAGGAGGCGGTGGAGGAGGAGGATGAATATGAGGAGGTATTGGTGGAAACGATTGAAGATGATGAGCTGGACGCTGATGACCAATCCTCAAGCCAACGAAATGAGGATCTCGTAGCACCAAGCAGTCTCTCAGAGGACAATATTGATTCAAAGACTTCGGAGCTAGTGGAACTGGGCAACCATACACCTGGATCACTTCCAAGTCCGAGTTGGACATTACCACCACCACCAAAGGGCATCCTACGCACTCCGAAAGAAAGGTTCCCTCACGATACCACCAACTTCATCCGTGAAGGTGTCGCTCCATTAAAGTATGCCGTGAAAGATCGAAACATACCACCCGAAGCCCGAATCACCAAGATCGACCGCCGAGTTGTCATTCCCGAAGCATTGGAGGAGGCAAAAGAACGCTTCGAGGAAAGATCAGACCACGTGCTCGTACTTCGAGTACTCTCTCAGTGGGAAGTACAAAGACTTGCGGACCGCACTCGTGAGATTCAAGAGGCTCGTATTCATAAAGTCAAGGAGGACGAGAATGAAGATAGGGGATAAAACAGAATTCATACCAAATGCGTGCAATATAACGCTTTCCACACTTATGTGTCTCCGCATGCAGGTTCAATAGAAGTGCTAATAATACAGCTCCCCCGTGACTGGGGGTTCAACTTTCCATGACGGAGCAATTTCCAGACGCTTACTCCTATCCACGTCTCTAAACTCATGATTCTCACACGCGTCATCAGTATGAATCTTTCCATATCTCACATTCACGACACCAACTTCCTTCAGCAGTTCCTCAGCAGACGCACTCGACCTTGCATCATGCAGAATCGGTGCACCAAAAGCCTTTGCAATCTCCACGGGGTTGAGAGACGTGTCTCTACCCAGCATCCAGTAATCGTAAAAAGTCGGAACGACGACAAGCGTCGCCAAAGCCATGACCGCCAGCGCCGCGGCGAGAAAGTTGTAATTGGACCGAAAAACCTGCGCCGTGCGAGTCTCCACCACCTCGAGGCGCTGCGGCCGCGGAAAGTACGAGAAGTTGTAGTCCTCGTTGCCCTGGTAGACGTGCTCGAACGCGTCCGCGCGCGCCGCGTCGACCGCGGTCCGGAACATGATCTCGTCCAGCACCGAGGTGACGTAGGCCGTCGGGTCGTCCCACGTGAGCCCGAAGTACCCGTCCTTGCCGGTGAGGCCCGGCGAGTCCGCGCGGAGGAAGTCCCGGGACAGAGATCCCGAGAACTCGACCCCCATCGACGGGTTTCCGGTGCCCGTCGAGACGGGGCCTTGGTTTGTGTGGCCCGGCGCCTTTCCTTTGAGGCTGACGTCTGATCCGAGAAGATTCTGGGCTGCTGAGGAGAGGCCACTCAACGTTTCGCGTAAGGGGTAAGTGTAGACGTCGGATCTCATGTCATCGTAATCGGCGAACCATATCGGGTTGACTTGGACCGTAGTAAGATTCTGTTCGTGAAACAGTTCTACCATATTTTTATTCAAGTTTTGTATTGTTCCATTGATGGGAGTGGCAGCCCCACTGAGTTTGATAATGTTGCTTGCAGTGGAATTTTGCACTGGATCTTGGGATGCTGTCATGGTGTCGTTATAGATGGTAATAGGATACGATCCTGTGGCGGAATACAACTTGCAAGTCTTGTGTACTAGATACGAGCCGGACAGAATATAGTCTGAAGGCAAGTTGTCTGGGCCTGACCTGTTTTCCGGTGGGTGGTATATAGCTTGAGGAGAATAAGTCACATTCATCCAGATGAATGGCTCATCCGACTTCGTAGGATCTTCAGGCACTTGGAGGACGTGGGTATAAGTGCTCGTATTCCAATAGTTCCACATGTTGCCCGACTCAGACCAGGTCAGGCTGATCAGGAACGCGGTGCCTTCGGTCGAATTCATCATTGTTTTTGGCGTCATCCACACTTTCTTTTCTTCATCTGATGTGCAATCAACAGGATAGAGTTTGGCTGCCTGAACTGTTCCGGAGCAGGTACCATCACACCCAGAAAAGATCGACGCGCTGATCGGTTGCTGTAACTTGTAGGCCTGCATCACTTTCTGGAAATGGTCCTGTAGGAGGGGTTGCTGAGTGGTGAATTGACCGCCTCCTCCCATCATCTCAAAGCCCGTATATCCAAAAGGGAGCTGAGTTGCGATGGTAGCGCTGACATTGTGCCGTGTAGGTGCGCCGATAGCAAGGCTTATAGATGAAGATCGCTGAAGTAATGGGCCATCAATGACTACGAGGGTAACAACGATGTTGGCCAAGGAAAGGAGGCTGAATCTCCTCCCAGCAGTTCCCGCGGAGACGAAGCTAGTGCCAGAGGACCAGAACTGTGATAGATCTTTCAATGTCGCTCCACGCAGCGCTCGAGTCCACCATGTAATATTGGCACCTTCGGTCAAGGAATATCTTAAGCAAGTGTTCGCAGTCGCCGAGAAGATAGCCAACAAGACGGATGGCATGATAGGCCAGTCATCAACGCGTTTGCCGTCTGATAGAAAGAGAACGCCAAAACAGGATGCCATGCAACAGAGGGCTAAGAGCAGGGTCACCAGTGTTGCCCATGGCAGCCTTTTGAGGGGACCTGGTTCCCAAAGTGTTCCCCGATGTGTATAAATGGTCTCATTGTCGACATTATGTGTGGTGTGCGGTCGTGAAAGGGAGGAGCGGAAGCGTCGAGGTCTCAGCAACTCTGTTGCCTCTTGTTCGGTAGGCATGTCGAAGAGCCAGAATAGCAAATAATGCAGGGTGGGTACTGGATGTGGAAGGGAAAACTGGCGCAAAAAAGAGGGATAAAGTCGTAGATTCGTGGCTAGAGGACCTTCAGCCTGTATTTCTATGCTTATGGTGAGGCTCTCTTGGCCCCTTAGGAGCATTTACCTAAATGGCTAACATATATCCCGGTTCAGCCCCTACATTTAAGCGCTCGAATTGCCTATCAACACACCCTGGCTATCTCTGCGAACTTTCTGCCTATCCTGCACCTGAGACAACTCAGAGGGGCTGTCGGCTTATCAAACTCCGGTTACCCCACGCAAGGCTGAGCCTTACCAAGCGCCTATCAACTCATCCAGAGAAGCTCTTGGCAATAAATGCTGATGACGTTCACCTTAACGGGGCGTTCGGCTGAATGCTGTGTAAGAACAAGCTTTCTCTGTTAGTCCAGTAGGGCCCGATAAATTTCTGCACATGCCAAAAGCGCTACATTTCCCAGGCATTAGATTGCGCTGCGCCCACGTCTCATCCCCTAAGCCTGCATGATCAGCGCCTCCAGTGTATCCCATAGCCTGCCTCTGGTCAACTACGTGGCATACCAAGCGCTGTGAAGATGGACGATCAGACATAATACCCACCACAAGAGCCGTGCCCCGCGAGTGTTTCGAAGGGGTCAAAAGCTCGAAAGCCTTGGCAGCAGCAAGGCTGAGACTTATTCAGCATGTTTCCTTGAATTCCACACAATAGTTATGGGGCCGAATTGCTAGTCAGAGGAAGGCACAGTGCGTATGTAGCGGCATGTGTGACCGTATCCCTCCAACCTCGCCTATGGGAATCTCACCTTTCCCAGCCGTTTGGTCATCTTGACCCTCATTAAGCCGTTTAGTTTAACATTGCACAATAGGTTCGGGCAAGCAGTTTTACAGAGCAGAGAATCAGCAAGAATGTACACAGTTTAGGAAGATAGGCCTTCAAGGCTATATCGATTAAGTTAAAAAGCCATTTAGCTACTAAAGGCATGCCATCTCCACCCCTCCATCATGAACCCAATCATGCCACCCATGACCCTCATCAGCCCATGATATCATCAACAACCGAGGTCCGTAGAACCGCACGGGGGTGCAAGGAAAAACGAGAAAGAAAAGAGCCAATGATCTTTAGTCTTTTTCTCCTCCGCCTCCCCGCCTACGACGCGGTCTTGGTCTCGACCTTCTCCTCCTGGACGGTCGGCTCCTCGCCGATGGCGTTGAAGGTGACCTTGCGCTCGCCCTTCTCGATCTCGGAGGCCAGGCGGTCGAGCTTGGAGCCCTGGAGGTGCTTGGCGCTCTTCCAGGCCGGGATGCCCGAGTCGAACACGTCGTCCATCTCCTCGAGCGTCTTGCCCTTGGTCTCGGGCGCGGTGAAGAACATGTGGATGAGGGCGAGGCCGTTGAAGGTGGCGAAGATCATGTACCTGGTTGGAGGATGCACGTTAGAACCGCGGCTTGGGGTGGTGGGTCAGGGAACAAGGCTTACATCTTCCAGTTGATGGACCACAGGAGCGGGGGAACGGCGAAGGCGAGAATGCAGTTCCAGGCCCAGTTGGTGGCGGTGGACAGGGAGACAGCCTTGGCGCGGATCTTCGCAGGGTAGATCTCCGAAGGGTACGTCTGTTAATGCTGTTAATATCGAAGATGGCTTTCCTGTGCAGCAGCGTGCGGTGTGGACTTACCCAGGAAGTCGGGCCCCAGGTGGTGGCGAACGAAGCGACGAACAGGTAGGAGCAGGCAATGACGGCCTTGGAGGCGTGCGGGTTGCCCGAAAGCACCCAGGAGATGTCGTCGAGAGTGGGGTCGGTGCGCGGGTTGGGCTTGCCGTAGGCTCCCTGGACAGAGCCGGAGATGAAGAGCCAGGTCATCATCAGGAACGAGCCAGCAAGCAGGGCCGGACGGCGACCGAAGCGGTCGAGGTAGAGAATGGCCGGCAGGGTCAGGGCGACGTTGATGATGTACTGGATGGAGGCGGTGAGGAGGGGCGAGCCAACACCGGCGGCCTCCATGATGTAGACAACTGCAGATGGTTAGCGGCTATGGGTCACGCGTGCAAGTGTGGCGACGTGGACTTACTGTAGTACATCATGATGTTCATGCCGCAAAGCTGCGACCACATCTGAATGGACATGCCGAGGATGACGCGCTTGAGCATGCGGGGGGCAACGAGGGCCTTGAAGGACGGAACAGCCTCCTCACGCTCAAAGCGGAGAGCCTCCTCGATTTCCTGGTATTCGGCGAGCACCTTGGGGTGGTTGACGTCGCCATTGCCGTGCAGGTGAGCGAGGACCTGGATAGCCTCCTCCCAGCGGTCCTTGCTAGCGAGCCAACGGGGCGACTTGGGCAGGAAGAACATGCCGACGAAGAGGATGGCACCGGGGACCATCTGGATGCCCCACGGGATGCGGAAGGCAGCCGTGCCCTGGTTTTCGGCCTTGGGGCCGCCGTCGACGAAAGACGCGCCGTACTGGATGAAGTACTGGATCAGGATACCCCTGAGCAGATATGTTAGGACCGGAGACGGCTAGACGAGCGCAAGGTGAGGCGACGAGTGCTTACCAGGTGATGGCCCACTGCTGGAGCGACACAACACGACCACGGATCTCCTTGGCGGCAATCTCGGCCTGGTAGACGGGGACAATGGCGGAGGCGATACCGATGGCCATGCCGGCGATGACACGGCCGACGCAGAGCATAGCGACGCCATTGCAGGCGGTCTGGAAGATGGCGCCGATAATCCAGATGATGGAAGCGACCTGGATGGCGGTGCGACGCGAGTACTTGTCGGCGATGAAGGACGAGCAGAGGGCGCCGACGAGGGAACCAGCGGGCATGGAGGCAGTGATGCCGCCCTGGCGGTACGAGGCCGGGGAGTCGAAGTAGTTCTTGTAGGCATTGGTGCCCAGGACACCGCTCATCGACGAGATGTCGAAACCGAACAGACCACCACCCAGGGCCGCGAAGCCGCTGTGGAGCGTTAGCAGGCGGACGGGCGGACAGCGCGCCAGAGAGCACGTACCAGATGGTGTAGACGCCGTAGAATGTGTAGACCATGTTGTCAGTCCAGCACGGAAAGCGGGAGGTGAGGTGCGGTGGTCCCAGGCCTTGGCGCAGCGAGCTTGTGAGTCGCACTGGGGTCTGTAACCGTAGGCACAGAAAAAGAAGAGCGGTCGGAGGAGGGGTAGAGGATTATTTATGGGCTTGGGGCGGGCGACGCCGCGCTCTCGCCCGCAGCGAAGGACAGGCCTCCCGATGCGGCTAGCGCGGGAATTCACCTTTCAGCCTTTTCGCAGCTTCAATCTCACCACGCGAGACGGACGCGAGATTGCGCACCGGCCGCCCCAAGCCCGCCGGCGCCTGCTCGCGTACCGGCGCTCACGAGGTGGTGAAGAAAAACCCAGCGTCCATGCTCGTGCGGCGCGCGCACTCGGCCTCACGATGCAGCCCGGCCGGGACGCTTCCTGTGCTGCTGCTGCTGCTGCTGCTGCTGCTGCCGCTGCCGCTGGTGCTCGCACATTACCCGCATGCGGGCGGGCGCCAGGGACTGGGTGTCTCAGCTTACTCCCAGATTCGATTCAGCGGATGCGGGGGAGCAGCTGCGTCAGGGCAGGATGCTCATCCTCGCCGGGCTTCTCGAAGCAACGGGCGCGGCGGGCCAATGGCAGGGCGGGCGGGCTCGCGTGCGGCACTGGCAGCATGACACGCGCGGTGCTTGTGACTGGCGGGTGCGGCCGAAACGAGGCCTCGCTCCGCTTCTCCACACAGTTTGATCGAGTTTAATCCAACTTCAGATTCGAGCCAAGCCTGTTCCCCATGCTCCCCATGCCCGCCGACGGAGCAATGCATGCCGTGTCGCCTTCGGCCCAAGCACGCGCGGAACATGCCAACGAACGAATGTCGGTGCGGCCGCGCCAGGACTGCGCCAGCGCGCGCCTCCGGAGAATTTGCGCGCGGTTTTTCCTGTCGCTGGTCGCGCAGCAGTGGCAGTGTGCCCCGGCGCCCACCCCCAGCCTCACCCCAACCCGAGCGACACACGCTCCCAGCCCGGCCACTCGCATTCGCATCCTCGCACCCGCGTCCCGAACGTCGCCAGTGCCGCGCTGCCGGACTCGACCTCGACTCGCCGCTGCCTCGTGTCACACCGCCCGGCCGGCCACTTTACCCGCCCAGGCGTGCTCAAGCCCGGCCAGGCGGGCAGCACCCGGCCCTGCAAAACCGCGCACCGCGGGCCCTGCCAGCGCGCCGGCAGCCCGCTGCACCGCGCGACACGGCGCCGCCCGAGTGACCGAGTGGCCGAGTGACCGGCCTCGACGAACGCGGGTCCCCGTCCACGGCGAGACGTCGAGAGAAGAGCAGCACGGAAAAGCCACACTGCTACCGTTGCACCGCTGCCGGCCGCTGCGCACGCCGCAAATGGCCAAACCGCCCTTCCTGCGCGACGCCGGCCGCTCATTGGTGGCCGCCGCGGAATGGGCGTTGGGGCGAGGCGCGGAGGAGGCGCCCGCCTGAGTCGATTGAGTCGCGCCGCCGCCGCCGTTCTTGGCCCGCTTCCGGGGTATGTGGGAGCCTGTGTGCGTGATGTGAGGCAGCGGACGGCGCGCTGGCTCGCCCAGCTCGAGCGCATGTGCCAGTCATCGGCGGCAGCCAGAAAGCAGGCAGCTACTACGTGTGTTCCCTCGAGCCCCGTCTCCCTGGCCCCCGTTCCTGGAGGAAGACGCGTGCGGCAGAGCAGCAACAACACACGCATTTCGCTTCCCCGTGACACGGCAGCCACTAAACCAGCCAATCAGACGCTGCGTCTGCTCGACCCAAGCCTTTTTCCCCTTCGTCTCAGCGCCCGCCCGCCCGCCTTGCCCGCAGCGCCCTTTGCCACAAACCTTAACCACCCCATTCCTTCGCCGTGCCCAGGTGTCGCCATCACGAGGGTTCACGCAGATCAAGCCTTTCCGCCAGGCGGTTGGCCCGCCGGTCGTTGCTGCACGCTTCGGCCGCCGGCAAAGCGCCTCCCACCATCCTTCGCGCATGCCCCCTCTATTGATAGGACCGGTCAGGTATGGAGGAGGAGGAGCGGCGGTCAGGTCAGGTCAGCCAGTCGATCGACCATGCCATCACGTCGCTGCCGAACTCCGGACCGCGCGCTGGGGGGCAGACCTCTCGCCGCACGCATACACAAGACGCACACATCTGCTGACCGCGCAGCAGCGCCCGCCGCACGCCTGCCTTGGCTCCAAGGCTGATTGGGAGCGGCGGCCAGCGTCTGTGGTGCGATTGCCTGCAACCGCCTTTTGCTGTCTCTCTCCCCCAAAACTCGTGACTCCCCCACCCCACCCCCCAGCTGGTAGCGGCTGCGCTTGCCCCCCCTTGCCCTTCTTCCCCGCAGCGGCGCTAACGCACGTCAAGCGAGAAACCAGGGACTGCTGCCCGCGCCAGGCCAATGAACCAGAAACCGCCCCAAGATCCGGGGTTTGGGGCGAGGGGGTCGGGAGGGAGGGAGGGGTGGTTGCTGGTCGCCGGTTCCGGCGGGCACGCGGGCGGCCATCGTCGCCCTGGGAGGATGTGCGCGCGCGCGCGCTCGCTCGAAAGAAAGAAACGAGGTTGACTGGGCGCAACTCGGGCCGCGGCCCCCTGGACGAAGGCTGCAAATAGATGTTCGTACATACCTACCGGTGCTGTGCCGCTCGATGAGCTTTCCCCCCCAGGAGCTGCTTCGCTGCGGCACAGCAAACCGCGCTGCGGGTGCGGCTGGAGCAGTGATAGCAACCCCGTGCTACCGCTTGCTGCGCTCCTCTCCTACCCTGCCTCGCACGCATCCTAGACCACAACCAGCAGGCGCCCCCCAGCCGTCCGGCACACCCCCCCTGGGCCGCTGGTTGGCTGGCCCGGCCCCCGAGCAGGCAGGCATCAGGCAACAACGCGCCATCCCTACCCGCGTCGAAACAGCGCATGCGGCGAAGGGGGGAGGGAGGAAAAACGAAGGCCATCCAGCCTGTCTGCCTGGCAGGCAGACAGGACCCGAGGAAGTCGCACAGCTGGGGAGGTGGATGGGCATGGGCGTACCCCAGTACAACGTTGGCGAGGGGCGCCCTGTCGGTCGTGGTGCAGGATGGCAGTGTCGATGCAGGCACGCAGGGAAAAAACGCGGGTCCGTCGGGGGGAGGGACGGGAATTGTGGGGGCTGAGATGGGGGATGGGGGATCACCGTGGGCCGCCGATCAGCGCGACTCACCCCCGGTGCCCGCTTCGCATTCCTGAAGTTGGGTTGCCCTTTGAGGCTCCTTCCTCGTTTTTTTTTTCCCTTCCGTGGATCCGCCCGGGAATTGCGTAAAGAGCTGTGGAGGAGGGGAAAGGCTTGGGTGCTTGGTTGGCCACAGTGCTTTCTTTTTTTTTCTTTTTTTTTTTGCCACTGCTGCTCTCATCCTTCCAGAAACCTCGGCGAAGGAAACGGCCAGCCCGCAGCTGGGGCGTCCTTGGGTCTTGGAGCGATGCTTGGACGAGAGTTGAGATGAGCAAATGGAAACACGGCCAGGTGATCACCACCTCTCTGTCATGCGTAAGTCTGACTCGTTGGATTGGGAATTTGCCATCGGCATCGCCGCTTCCTACACGGCTGGACGCCTGTATTCTTTTCCAATATGTGCAGTTCGGTTCCTGTAGGCTTAAGGGGGCAGGAAGGTGCTGACACGATGGAATCTCAGCCTCTGGTGGCGATCGATAATTCACTTCGACCAATGATGGTGCGGGATCCGGGGGGGAGAATGTAAGACACTCCGATCATGCATTGGATTCGGTGTGGTCGTTTTCAGTGCTTCTGTGCTACTACAAACACATACTCCCGGTGTGTAAGGCGTGCTGCCTGTACGACGAATACGCTGCCCAGAACTCTCCTTTCTTTCAGCTTTTGTCTAGCAGCCTGCAACACTAGACATTCTTTCCGATTGCCTGCTTAATTGCCATGCCTAGCTGTACCTCAGCTATTCCATTCCTGCTCTCATATTGCCACATGAACACCCTGACAGTTTTTTGATGTTCGTGCCTATAGTATAGACCGTAGTATGATGGGCGCTTCGGTGGAGTACACGAGGCTGTGCCGCAGCGGTCACATGCAACCACAACCCAGATGCACGTGTGTTCAGTAAACCTTGCAGCCGGCCTGTGGATCCTTTCGCAATATTGTGGGTCCGTATTCTCATCTTTGTGCAGACCACTTGCCTATTTCAATGATTGCCTCCTCGCTGCCTCTGCCAGTTTGCCGTTTACCTTCGCAATTGCCTCAACGCCAAATCCGGTACCGCTGCCCCCGGAAGGCCTTCGTGCACCATCTACCGTGGAGACAATACCCTTCCTTGGTGTCTCCGGTCCGGCTTCAGCGTTCATGACAGCAGAGCTGGCCTGTCCGTCTTGCAAGGGAGGGAACACAACACCGGGTGCAACCGCTGCATCTCCACAATCCTTCTGAGCCTGCGTATTGGCTGCCCGGTCGGTTGGATTTGGAGCTGGCCTCGGCTGTCCGCCCACGAACTGCGGCGGAGGTGGGTCTTCATCGACGGTTGCGAATAGGTCTTTATGGAGCCGGCCATATGCTTCATCGTCGAGGATACGCCAGGCACGACGGAATTCCTCACGAATGGCACAAATTCCTTGGTGATTGACAGTGCGCCCAACGTTGTGGTCGAGTTCGAAGGGATCCTGGATGCAGACAAGGTAGCGGTGACGGACCTCCTTCTTCTGTTCGCACGTTTAGCATGAGCCCATGAGTTTCACGTTGCTGGTTCGCTGGATGCTTGAAGTATGACTTACGCTGTCCTTCTCGACTCGCGCTCTGGTCCAGCCCAGTTCCTCCTTCGTGACCATCCTCTCCCACGGCTGGCGTTGGCCAAACGTGATTACGTCGCGCGTCCAATGGAAGCCTCCCACGCGATCCGGTACTCCAGGGCATCCATAGTATCGGAAGAATCCTCTGAGAAGAGAGCCTAAGGAATCACGATTGCGGGTCCACTGTCCAGTGCGAACCTTTTCGAGAATGTACTCTTCATCTGCCAGGAACTTGACCGCGTGGTCGTTGCAGATGACATCAACCACTTCTGGAGTCATTCCATTCACTGTCAGATTGCTCAGCAACTGCAGGTCGAGTGTGACCGGTTCCTCGGGAATGCGGATTAGATAGTGGAGCACCATTAGTGCGTAACCGTATGACGACAGCGTGCCGTTGTAAGAGCTGTTGATCTTGCGTGTCTTCGCCCAGGCTTTGACGAAAATGACCATATCCCGTACACGCTGGTCGCTGATAGCGTAACAGTGGAGGAGTTTTGTGTTGTATATGCCCAAGTGACCTGCAAAATTCAAGTCACACTGGATTCCGACACCGTCCTTCGGGAAGTCAAGAGGGCCCATGGGTTTCTCGCGTAGCCACGGTTTCTCTGGACGGTGTTCACGCTTCTGAGGTACACCGGTACTCTTTTCTTCTCCGGTTCCATGATCTTGGCTGTTGGTGTGCGCGTGGGGAGCCTCCTTCTCCCCATCTGCGGTGGGCTGCTCCTTCTTCGTCGAGTCATTGCCATTTTCCTCAGGTGAGGATTTTGCCACTGAGTTCTTGTTTTTTCTCCTCCTGGATGGAGCTTTCTTCTCGGCGTCTGGGCCGTTCTCGTCCTTGGGCGAATCTTCGCTGCCTGTAGCATCCATATCCTCAGGAACGTCAGCAGCGTCGGCATTCTTATCTTCTTCAGGCGCCTTTGAGCCACCCTCCAGCAACACTTTCTTTTCCTCCTCAGGAAGATCGTCCCACTTCTTCCGTTCCGCCTTCAGGTTGGCATGCAATTCATCGGATGGCTTCTCACAGAACTTGATGATCGGTACGCGCGTGTTAGTCAACAACCGGGCCCCAAAGCCGTGGTCGAGGAAGATCTTCTCCAGAGCGCGCGGCCCAACCTTCTGGGCCCGTTCGGTGTCCTCATCGTTCGTTGTGACAACTGCAAGATCAATATCAGAGCCCTTGGTGGCAAAGCCTGTACCAATGCTGCCGAAGCACTTGAACTCAATGCTCGGAACATCCGGGAATGAACCGATCTCGTTCTGGCAAATTTCCTGAAGTCTTCGCACGAAGTTTTCCTTCTCCTTGAGCTCCACATCGGTCATAGCAACCTCAGGAATCTCGATTGCAGCAATTGCACCCAGGTATTGATTTTGTGCTTGAATGTGTTCCTGGGTCTGCTGTTGATGTTGCTGGAAGCGCGCACTAGGGTTGTATAGCGGAGGTCCCGGGCGAAACGGCCCATTCCCAGGCCCGGCAGGATGAGGTCTCTGTAGGATGTGAATGGAAGATGGTGCTCCCTGTCTGACATTCTGCGGAGGCCCGAAGTTGCCGGGACTAGGAGGTTGGAGCGATGCGCCCGGGCCAAGTGGGCCAGCCTGGTGGTGGTGCCAAGAGCCCCGATGGTGGTGGAAGCCGCCTCGTTGCTGTTGCCATTCACTGCTACGATGACGCATATTGGGAGGGACATAGCCCGGGCTTGACTGTGGCGGGGGAAAGCCTTGCTGACGCTGCTGCGGGGAACCTGGACCAATGTAGGGGCGTCCAGGACCTGACTGGCCGCGGCCATGGTGCGGGCCGTGGCGCGGTGGATACTGCGGACTAGCAGAACCGGGATTGATGTTCTGAGGGGGGAGCTGTTGTGAATGGGGCCGGTTGTGGTGACGGCCAGCGCGAGGCTGTGGCTGCTGAAGCGGCTGAGGAGGCTGGGAAAGGTTCTGGGGTGCTGGCGGGCGCCGGCTCCCAGCGGGAAGCTCGCCATTGGGTAAGGATTGGGCGCGGTCAGAAGGACCGGTGTTCTTTAGGATCATGGACCGGAGCTGGTCCTCCAGAGGAAGCTGGCTCATGATTGCGGGAGCAGTGTGAAGATTGTAGGAAATAGAGAAAGAGTGGAGTCAAGGCTGAGAGCAGAACAGGTGTCGCGAAAGGCGTGGGCGCGGCGAAAGAGGTGCGCACAGAGCAGAGTGAGAGTGAGTTGCAGTTCTAGCGGTGGACGTAGCACAGAAGAGAGCGCGCAAACTTTCGGCCCTCCTCACTCATGGAGGCCACGTGGGGGGCAAGCTGGCGGATAGAGCGATTGTTGCAGGGCGCGGCGCATCCATGTGGATCGCGCAGCGGCAGTCTTCCTGGACAAACGCAGGCGCAGCGGGCCGGGGGGTGCGGAATTGCAGCGGGGTGAGGCGAGGGTCGGAGGAGTGCGTTTGATGCGAGGCTCAATCAGCATCATGCGCGCCAACCGACATTCCATGCGCGTCAAGCTGCCCGCCGACGCGCAGCGGCCCTACGTTGTTCCGGGAGCCGCATCCCTGCAACTTGGCGCGCCGCCGATCCAAGCCGCAGCGCGGCCGCTCAAGCTCTCCACCTGCCTGCACGCCTGCACGCCCGCACAAAGCCCTTCATTGTCTTGGGCAGCCGGCAACCCGCTTCTCCTCTTGTCGCACCATCCGCCACGGCACGCGCCTGTGACCCACCGCCCGCGCCTGTCCATTGGCGCTACCGCGTCGCCAGCGCCCGCGTGCCCTGCCCCCGGACGAGCTTCTGCCTGCGACATCATCGCGCCCGCGAATCCTCACCACAACAACACCGCCCACGCGCATCCACCCGATCGACCTCGACACGCCGCCAGCCATGAGCGCCTCGCCCGCTGGGCCTCCGGGCTCCACTCCCACCGGCGCCCGCACGAGCAACACCCCGAACGGCAGCGCCCCGCCTGGTCTCCGCCGCCCGCCGAAGCCAAAGGCCAACCCCCTGGTCCAGCCGAAGAAGAAACGCATAGGCAGCAAGCCTGCTGGCCAGCCCGGCGCAAAGCCGCCCGGTCCCTCTTCGAACGGCCAAGCACAACAGCCGAAGCCTGCGCCCTCCAGCAACCTCTACGAGGAATTCAAGCCGCCGCCTGGCCTCGAGACACAGGTCAAGACGACTCCCGTGTTTACCACCAAGCGCGCCCTCCTTGAGGGCCTTCGCCACCACATCATCAAGTTTCAATCGAAGCACCCCATCGACCCAACCGACCAGGCCGAGTTCACCCGTCCTATTCGCTTGCACCGCCGCGACGCCGCCCTCGGAGCGTCGGGAGCTGGAGCGGATTCCGGTGGCGAAGGCGAGGAAAATGACGAGGAAGTCAAGGAGAGGCTGAGGATAGAAGCTCTGAAGGAGGAACGGCGTCGGAACCGCGAGGAGATACAGGCCCAGATTGCCCCCAAGGCGAAGGGAAGGACTTTCGTGGACAACAAGAAGAAGATACAGCAGGTGTATGAGCGCAACGACACTCCGCAATCCATCAAGGCTTCGCGCTTGCGTTACGAGGAGACTTTGCCTTGGCATCTGGAGGACTTTGACAACAAGAACACCTGGGTCGGCGCATACGAGGCTGCCTTGTCAGATTGCCATGTCATGATGTTCAATGAGCCGCAAGTCAATCCGCAGACTGGACAAGTCACTGAACGCTACCGCATGGTGCCGATTGAGAAGTGGTACAAGTTTTCTGCCAAGGATAAGGCTGTCACTATGTCGGTCGAGGATATTGAGAAGCAGGAGAAGGGTGGTTTTGCCCTATCTCGCTGGGCTCTTCAGCCTCAAGGCACCAAGAAGAGTGCTGTGCCCAAGTGGATGAGAGAGAAGGAGGCCGAAAAAGAGCTCAAGAAGATGGCAGAAGACAGTGCCATGAGGTCGAAGGGTCTCTTCCTTCGTAGTGCCGGCCGTGGAGACGAGGAGGAAGTCAAGGCGCGCCGTCCGGACGATGATGACTGGATGAAGAACGATGCAGCCCCGGATGCAGACGTCATCGACTACGACGAGAAGGAAGACTTTGCCGATGACGAGGAGGGTGTGAATGGTCTGTTTGAGGGAGACGAGGAGACTACCAAGGATGCTGAAGATAGGATCAAGCGTGAGCAGCTGTCGGCGAACTTCTTCGCCAACAAAGACGACACAGACGTGTGGAAGCAGGAAGAAGAAGAGGCTCTAGAGGCCGAACTGAAGAAGAAGTTGGAGAAGAGTCTCCGCAAGAAGATCGTGAAGCGCGAGAAGAACTACAACTATGATGTGGATGACAGCGATGAGAATCCCTACTCGGAAGAAGTAAGCTTTTCGGCTGCTTTAACCTGGCGAGATATGGATGCTAACATGGCTGATAGAGCGATTCTGAAGATTCGGAAGCGGAGCGCCAGAAGGAAGAAGAGCGTAAGCGCGAGGAGGAAAAGGCGGCAGCTGAAAAGGGCAAGGGAAAGGCTGGTGAAACAACAGAGAAGACCACGTCCGGTACCTCTACTAAAGGCAGCAACACACCGTCAAACCGCCCGAAGACCACCGATCCGCTCAAGACATCATCGCAGGCCCTCAAGCGTCCTGGCTCTCCAAATCTTTCCGAGCAAAGCGGCAATGAGTCGTCACGCAAGAAACAGAAGAAGTTTGGTGGGTCAGCAGGCAGCGATAGCGATGCTACCGACAGCGGCAAGCCCTTGGCCTCCCGCGTGAAGCCTTCGGCAGGCTCTCAGGCACCTACTCCTGGAGGCAGCCGTGCAGGTAGCCCTGCAGTTGGTGGTACCGCTAGCCGCGCCGGTAGCCCGTCGGCCGGAAGTGCTGTTGGCGCCAAACCACGTCGTAAGTGTCTTTGTTTTGTCAAATTTTCCTCCTTGTATTGCTTTGAACAGAACGTAGATGCTAAGACTTAGCCCACACAGCAGCAGCAAGCTTTGGCCCTCCGCCTTCCGTCGAAGAAATCCGCGCAATCATTCCACCCGAGGGCGCCAGCATGTCACGTTTGATCTCCAAGTTCAAGGGCCGCTTCAAGCAGGGCAGCGAAAGCCAACACCAGTTCATTGCTAATGTCAAGGCGGCCGGTCAATATGACAAGGCTTCGAAGATGATATTCCGAAAGCCGTGAGCTGGGACTGGATCTTCTCTCTTCTTACACGTACGAAGGTCTCCTGTTTTGCTCGTAATACGGTCGGAGGGGCAAATCTTGCTTTGGGTTGAATTCCGGGGGAGACTTCTTTCCTCATTTTTGGACGGGAACTTTTTTATGAGCTACCCCATGAAGCTTCTTTTGGCATGGCGTTTAAAGAGTGGGTCTAGTGCGACTGGGGAACGGACTATTCATCCACTATTCAAATGAACGAAAAAGTTGCGATGCATGACTGACTACTCGACAATTTCTGGATTAGGGAAGGCAAACAAGCTCGATGATGGAGGTAGAGTACTTCTTAGGGGTGGTCAGGCTTTTCGAGCAATGAATGTAAAAATGACGAAGTACAACCAAGGAAATTGAAGGGACATGGAATGTCAAGATCAAAATTTGGACTATGGAAGCTCAGTGTAAATTGTATCTTCCGTTGAAAAAGAAATTGGCTTGATCACCCTCATACCTGATTAGTCATTACTTCATGTGACAGATTCTGAGCAACGAAGAGATGAAAATCCTAGTCGCATGCACTGCTCTGTAGCCTGCGAATCCATGTCAGCGAGCCGCTCTTTTCAATGGAGAGAGAAAGCAGGATCGACGATGATCCCGGTACGTCAAAGCGTCTCAGAATCCCCACGCCCCACATGCCCAGTCAGATTATCTTCACACGCTTACTGCTTATGTAGATTTATAAGCATATGGCGGATAGGTTTCCCAGAGGAGACACGGGGAAGAGGCTATCCGCTCTGGGTGAATAATGACAACGGAGACTCCGGAAGACACAGCGATGCCCAAATGCGGAAATCAGCCCTCACCCCGAGCACCCCAAAAAGGAAAAAACGGACGTCACAAAGAACACCGGAGTCTCCATTCAAGATTCATATTCAAAGTCATCTGTTGTGAGTTACACCATGCGCACATCCATCCCGATCCCGCCAGAACACCCAAGCCCAACCAACACCTCCCCCCTACTTCGTGCACCAATCCAAAAACAAGCTATCCCCACTCACCCGCGTAACCACGCTCCCGGCCTTCCCCTCCACCGCCTGCGTCCCCTCATCGCCCTCATCCGGATACAACGCGCCGTCCTCGCTACCCCACTTGACGTTATCCCAGTTGCGCACCTCAGCGCCGGGCCTGAACGTCGCGTTGCCGAAGACGCCGGCCTCGCCAGCGTCGTCGGCGGCCCACAGGCGCAGCTCGAGGCTCTGCTGGGCGTAAGGGCCCATGCGGTCGGGCTCGAGCAGCGTGATCGAGCCGCGCCAGGGCCCGGCGACGGACCAGAGGTGCTCGCCGGTGGTCTGGCGCGCGGCCGTCGGGTTGGGCTGCGACGAGGGCGCGTCGAAGTCGAGGATCTGGAGGGTGAGGGCGTCGGCGCGCTCGCAGCCTGGGGGTGGGGTCAGCCGGGGGGGAAGGGGAGGGAGGGGCGGAGCGCGTACGGGAGTAGTCGGCCCAGATGTTGAAGGTCTTGCCGTCGGCGGCGACGGTGGTGGGGGCGGCGGCGGAGAGGGTGGCGGTCAGGGCGAGGAGCGCGGTTTGGAGAAGGCCGTGCATGGTTGCGGAAGGTTGGTTGTTTGCTCTTTTTTGGAAACTGTCTTTTTGTGGGTCTGGGTTGCGGGATGATCAATCTCAGAGCTTGAGGCTGATGCGAGGGAAAAGGGAAGGAGAACCACGCCAACTGTAGATCATGCTTTCTTTATATGCTTGCTCATCCCTTCTCCACGGACCTCTCGGACGTCACCCCACAGACTGAATGGAAGGGTTACGGCGAGGTCTTGGGAGCGCTTGGCGTTTGCATGAGAACACGAGGCCGAGAGCAAGTATGGCCGGCAAAGTTTAGAAACATCGTACTTCGTACGGGCCGTGCGGTCCGTCCTACATCGAGAAGAAAGGGTGGGCGAATGTTTGTAGGTAATACGACGCGTCCGTGGGCCGGGGCCTCCGGGCCGAGGAAAGGGAAGTTGCCGGTGGTCGTGTTTCCCTTGAAACCAAGCATTCGGTCGACGATGAACTGGTGAAATTCTAAGCTGAAAAAGAAAGAACTTTGAGAAAGCAGCTGTAGACGATGACCTTAAGCCGAGTATACTCGACACTTGTTTTTGCTCCCCCTCTGATGTTCGCAGGTGGAGAAAAGAAGCATGATTAAGGTGGCAGATTTGCGGAATTGTAAATACGAGCGAAGCCCATAAGGCTCAAGCTCAAACTTTGCTAAATTGGGGACGACACCTATTATTGCCAAGATTATCGACGTCACCCCAGGCAGCCCAGCACATATTAAAGGGGGCGATGACATGGCGGGGAAGAATGGCGGAAACAAAACAAGGCGGGGAAAGCCCTGGCTCAAGAATTTAGCCGCTGTCTAGTCGTTGACGGCTTCCTTATAAGGCGACACTTGCATCCAAGGCAGCTGTTTGCAGCGTTCGGTCCTTTCCCACACACACACCCTGCCCTAAGAGCTCGTCATTTCGGTATCCTGAGTCTTCGGTGTGGGCTGAGGCTTCCTTTTTCTTTTCGGAATATGATCATGGATTCAACAAATTCTCAACAACGAAAGGAAGGCAAAATTATAATGGAAAAGAAAACCCGCCGAGGGACTGACCTACTTCGACTACCCACTTACCCACAGCCTCCCTTTATACCATCTTTTAACCCCCACCCCCACCGCATCCGTCCTTCACTAGATCCCAAAGGATCCGCCCTCCCAGAGCCCCGACCCGTTCCCGCCGCCCCACGCCCATTTGTAATCACGCACGAAACCGGATGCGTCTCCCCAGCCGGCCTCGTTCCTGGAGTGGTCCGCGCAGCTCGGCTGCCGAACTCCGACGGTGGCCTACCGTGCTCCGAAAAGAGTAGCCTTGCCGTCAGGTGCTCGGACGCTCTGCTGGGCGTGCTCCCGTATTCCATGCGGCAAGGCATCCTCTGCGTTGATGGATTGCTCATCAGAAATAGGCGACTGTACGGTGCGAAGCTGGTCAGTTCGGGAGGGAGCGGCGCAGCAGCAATAGCTCATGCTGATGGACTAGACGCCTAGTGAGTACTGGTAGTAAGCATCCCTTGATGTTCGCTCTAGAACGACGTTGTGATAGCATTACATGGGGAGTTGAAGCCTTCGTCCAGAAGCAGGAGACCAACAAGTGATCTGCCATTGTCATCCGGACGAATGCTTCAACTCCCCATGCAACGAGTGATGAGCACGCAGCGGTCCACCCAGCGCTATAAATGAATGGACATCTTCCCATTGTCTATCTTATCTGACCCCTGCTTGATTTCCAGGAACAAAGCAAAAGCCGGTAGACAGACAAAACAGGAACCCACTAACTAATCTGCACATCTACTTTTCCTCAGTCTCAGTCGCTTAAGCCGTCGTTGAATCAAACGATCCGCCACATCTTCTGCCCGCTTCGTGTTATTAGGAAACAGAGAAAAGAGAAAACAGGCTAGCAGGAAGGGAATGACCCGTCAGAGTACAAGTGGAAAAAGCAAAGGGGGATGATGGTGACACCATAAGAGCCGTAAATGAAAACCTCGCCGTACGCCGTTGGTAATCCTTCCGTGACACCCCGCAACTGTGAGATGTAAAAGCCGCCCAGTGTGTTGAAGGAAAGGACGACCACAGCCTTTCCTCCAGTGTAATGCTCATACTTAGCTGTGTTCGCAGTATTCGCAGGATGAGTAATCCTCGATCGTGCAAGGGTTATCGTTGATGTCGGTCCCAGTGTTACTGGTCGTTGCCTGCTCCAGCGCTTGCTGCAGGTGCGGATTGTGCTGTTGAGCTGAGTCAGCCTGATCTGAGCGTACATTTTCCGGCGTCCACCAATCAGAGTTCGAAGGCAAGAAAGCAAATCCAGCATCCAGCTCCTTGAAAACAAGTGCAGGCGATGTAAGCGTCGTGTTAGACTGAAACGCCTCCGAGGGACGATCACGTGCGATCATCCAATCCACTTGCTCCAGGATGCTGGGACCTTCTTTCTTGGGTTGAGGGATGACATAAGCGCCAGCCTTGTGGCTGGTCGCAGAATGCGAGTTGATAGTGAAACAATTGGAGTGATCAGACTGAACTGGGGTAATAGCAGGGTTCCGCGGAGAGTCAAGAGATGACAGCGGCCGAGTCAGATCACCGCCATCAACAGGCGAGGCATCCACGAGGAGGTCGGGCATATTTTCCATGTCGGAGCCGAGAGCTCCCACATCCGAGTCAACGATATCTCCGAAAAGAGAATCGAGATCGGAGTGAGCGTTCGACTCGACATCCAACTGTATGTCTTCTTCCGAGTCCACAACGTCCACGTCCGAGTCGAGGCCCCCTCCAAAGAGGGATTCAAGATCGGAGTGGTTGTCCTGGCTGGAAGAAGGTGCCAACTCATCCTCTGGGAGCAAGTCGTGTTGAACATGTGGCGGTGTACTGTGCGCAAGTGCTGTTTCCGGGGCGTGCTGGAGAAGAAGACTAGGGTAGGGCGAAACGTATTGCGCAGACTGAGAGCTGCCTCCGCGAAAAAAAGGGAAAAAACGAGGGGCTGTGGAGGGGTTGAAATGCTGAGTAAAATGCCTACCTGAGTTGGCTGCCGTGTCGTCGCTCTTCTGCCTCTTAGTCGGCGGGTATTCGTTGGATGCCGGTAGGTACTGGGCTTCCTCATGCTGGTGCTTGGAACCGTTGTTGAGCTGCTCGCTGGACGCCTGAGCCGCCGCCGCCTGAGCCGCGGCCTGCTGGAGCTGCTGGGCAGCCGAGGCGGACATGGGCGCGGTCGGGGCGGGCTGCTGGGCGTGCTGCGGCGGGCCTGAGTTCTGCGACTGTGGCGACTGGATCTGCTGGACCGGCGGGGGGATCTCCGTATGCGGGCGCGACAGATCAATGTTGCTCGGCGGCTCGGGATAGCTGCCCTGCGACTCGATCAGGCGGGCTTGAAGGCTGATGACATAGTCGCGCAGTGTGTTGTTCTCGGCCTGGATGGAGCGGAACTGCTCCGCCATCTGCTCGTAGTCCTTGACCTGGTCCTTGAGCGACTTGATGTACTCCTCCTTGCGCTGGCGAAACGCCCTCTGCGAAAGTTTAGCCGGGTCCCCCGCCAAGAGGATAGGTGGGATGAGGTGGGCGTACCTGGGCGGCGCGATTCTGGGCGGCGCGCTTCGACGTCGAGAGCTCGCGACGGCCCTTGCGGCCGCCCTCGCTCAAGTGGCCGTCTTGTCCTTCACCGGCGCTCATTGGGTATCCTTGGGCCGTGATGGAGGGGTCGAGTCCTTGGTGTTGGTGCTGGTCGGGGGCATGCGCCGTGGGACCCGGGGTGATCTGCTGAGGCGGTGGAGGAGGCTGGCCGGCGCCCGCGGCGATGAGGTGCTCTCTTAAACCTGGACGCATGGCGCGGTTAGCTGGAGCTGGCGGTGGGCGAGGGCAGCAGCGGAGGATGGGCTGGAGGCGGATGGGCCGGCTTACTCATCTCGAGATTGTGCGTGGAGCCCTGCGGTCGGCGCATGGGTTAGCTCTGGGAGGCCGCTGGGTCGGGCGCAGTCAGACTCACCGAAGGCGATTGATTCATTGTGTAGCTCCAGGCGTTCGTGGCGGCCGTCATTCAACCCGCGGCTTGGGACTTCGCTGGCTGGGGGGCGGGCGCAGAGACTCGCGGGCGGGCGTGCTGGGCGCGGTGAGGGTGGCAGCGCAGCAGGGTTGTCGGTCTGGCAGCGCACTGGTGAGCTGCGGTCGCAGGCAGGAGGCGGGGGGCGTGGCCATCATGATTGCGACAAGCGGCTCGCGGTGAAGCTGCTCGCTGCTCGTCTCGTCGCTAAGGCGCGCGAGGCACACGGCGTGGAAGCTCTAACTTACCTTGATTGCAGTGCTGAATCAGATGTTATTCAGCCCAGACGGCGGGCAGAGGAGGCTTTTGAGCTTTTCGGGTCGGAGCCAAGGCAGCTTCGGGCACAGGAACCCTTCGCTTTCCGAGTGCCGACCTCCACTGTCGACGCGCTGATAAGTCCACACAGCGCCCCTTCCAAGGCCAGTCGCACGAGCAGTCAGGCCGGACGTGTCCCGACGGCCGCCTGTATGCACGCTACGCTGGGCAGGTCTCTGTCTTGCGCGCAGCGCGAAGCAGCGGCCGCGCGGAGCCAGCGAGGGCGATATTTCCGGTTATTCCGAGGAATACCGCGCTCGTCAGCGGCCCGTCAAATACGATTACAAATCCCGCCGCGAGCGTGCCAGCGCGCATCGCTCGATTCTTCACGCGCCGCGGTTGCCCGTCCATTTATGTGCTGCTGCTGCAGCTCTATTCTTGGAGGGCTTAGCGATCCCCGCCCGCCCAGCGTGTACCACGCCCTGCCCGCCCGCCCTCGCAGCCCCGTCCTCATCCATCACTCATCATTCATGGAAGGCGCGCACCGCGTCGTGCAACAGGTTACGTAACCGTGATCCTGCTTCCGCAGCTGCCGCTTCGGGTGAGCTGAGCGCGACACCCCAAGAATCCGCCGAACAGCAAAGCACCGCGCATCCCACATCCCACACCACACCACGGCGCGCACGCCTCTTCGTCCGCCCGCTTCTGACCGCCGCCGGCCGCCGCCGATCCCAGCGCGGCGAGTCGGTCCAGCGCAGGCGCCGGGCAAAGCAGTCTAGCGCAGCTCTCCGCGCGTCCTCGGCGTCACCTGCGACCGTTGTCTGAAGCGTTGGAGCAAACTCAGCCAAGCGCTGCATGTTCTACATAGCTAATCTGACTAAGCCAGGTGCCGCGCTGCTGCACCTCCTCAGCGCGGCAGCATTAGGTTCAGTGATGTGACCTATTAGGCGTGAACGCCGATAAGGAAAAAACAAGGACGCCCTCTTTATACATGAAGCAGAGAATGAAATATGCCGCTGGGGCCGCCTGATGCAGAGCGAATGAGAATGCTACTGCTTTTTTTTACCTTCGTTCCTCATACGTGCCACCCACCCGCCGACCCCCGGCCCTGCCGCATCCGATTTCCATCCTAAAGGACCGAAAGAAGATTCGTCAACTCGTTCGCTGATCTCCACACTCCCCGCTGCCGTCGCCCACGCGACGCATTATTGATTGTTGGTGTACCGAATTACGGAGACTGCGCGTAGGGATTACTCGGCTTGCGCGGGAGGGGCTGTTGGCCTTGCTGCTGGCCTCGCTGCTGCTGACTCGTCGTCTGCTGGAGGGGCTGATACGCCGTACCCGGCTGGGCAAATTGCTGATACTGGTAGTTCTGGGTCCCGTACGAGCCTTGGCTCTGCTGCGGGCTCACGGGGCTCATGTTCTGCTGCCCGCCGTACCCGTAGTACTGCGTGTTCTGGCCGTTAGCGTCCGAGACCGTGATTGCCGAAGGACTCGTTGGGCCCGCCTTGCGTTTGCCCCGAGTGCTCTCGCGCTTCAGAGTGTTCCGCACATCCTCCGCATCCTGGGCGTCCATGCTGGAGCGTCCAATTGAGCCGCTGCGGTTGATGTCCGCTTGGTCAGCGCGCTCGCGGAATGCGTCGTCGCGGTAAGGGTCCGAGCCAACAGGACGGGCCGTCAGGTTGGTAATGGCCTGATTCTCCTGGTGCACACCGGTGCCAAGATAGTCGACGCCCGACGATTTGCCTCCGGCAGGCTCTTCCTTCTTCGAGGGGTAGAGACGGCTGGATTCCTTCTCCGCGAGATACGCCTCGCGGCGCTCCTGGGCTTCAGACGCAGATACGGCGACAGACCAGGACGGCTGGCCGGCCGAGCCGAGAGCAGCATCGCTTCCTCCGGGAGGATCGATCGGAACCTTGCGGAGGGCCTGGACGAGAGCACACATGAACTTGTTGCGGCGAGTGGCGCGCAGCGTCTCGTTTCCCCAGTTGCTCTTGTGCTTGCACTCAATTTGGAGCTCCAGCTTGTTGAGCTCGGCAATGCCTCGGACTTCAATGTCAATATCCGGGTGGAAGTCACGGGCATTGTCCTTGTCGCGCACAAACTTCTGCATCTCGTCCTTCAGAGCGGTGATATCCTCGAATGACGTGCTGAACGAAACATAGACGGGGATTTGCTCTCTCATGGACAAGGACCTGCTCGTGTTCTCGATCCACAGACTGTTAAGAACAATGTTGGGAATCTGGACAGTACGGCCGTTGGTGATCCGCTTGAAGACGGTGAAGAGGAGAGAGATGTGCTCAACGGTGAGCTGGTCGTCGCCGCTGGAAAGGTCGACTCTGTCGCCAACGTCATAGGGATGCTTGACGAAGAGGAAAATGCAAGAGCCAAGGACTTCCTGGCAAGTGACCGAAAAGACGAAGGAAAGAGAAAGGAGAGCGGTCCCTGCGGTGGCCAGAGTAGTGACGAAGCTGGCGTTCAAGAACGCGATGAAGACGAAGACGCAGATAATGAAGACCACGGTGGCAAGCAATCCATCAAGCACGTTGATCGCTTGATCAACATCGTGCATGCTGGTAGCGACAGACTTGCGGCTACGGCCAATCTCAGTGACTTGGAGGACCATTTCATCCAGACTGATGTCACCATTGCCGTCCTTGTCAAGAGCTGCGAAAGCTTCCTCGGCTTCAACCTCACGGCCGGCACCGAGAACTTCGACGATGTCATCATGGTAGAGGGCGTTTCTGCCTTCAACAACGAAAGACATCCAAAGACGCTTAGCAAGAGCCTCGGAAGATCTCGGCTTCTCAAGAGCCTCCACAACGACTGAGTGAGCGGAGTCAGGGTTGAAAACCTGCTTGCCGGTGATTTCGGACGCAATATTGCCAAATGCGGAAGTGATCTTGTCTCCGACGCGTCCGACATCGTGTAGGAGACGCATGGGAGTTGCAGAACCAGACCGGGCGTGGCTCTTCTTAGCGCCGGGAATGTTGAGTCTCAGGGAGTCGTTGATGATGTAATCTTCATCCTGGAACTCAGGACAATAAGACGGGAAAAGAGCCCGAGAGGCGTCGTAGAGCAGGCCAAGCAGGAAGACTTGGCGCTTGTTTTCCTTGATCTTCGCGTTGAACTGCTTGCGGTGGTAGTTGATGCTGATGAGCTGAATGAGAAACTTTTCGATAAGGAAAACGCAGGCAGAAACCAGAGCTGCAGCGAGAAGTTGGCGAACAATACGCTGCCAGTCTTTGACCGAATCAGCAGTGGATGTGCCGTTGTTTGCTGCCTTTTCCGCTTTCGCCTGCCGTTGGATGTCGGGATTGTGGACCATTAGAGGAATGAAAGTAGCGAGAGATGTGACAGCCCAGCCGACCAGCGAGAGCGGGATCTGCAGCGCACGAAGAACCAAAGCATACTTGCGCACACCGGAACTGACCACACCGGCGAGAATTTGGAAAATCTTCGGAAGGAAATGGGCGATGATCTTGGAGACCCAGACAGAGAGCCAGACAACCTCAATCCACGTGAAGAACCTGGGCTGCGTCAGTGACGTGCAGATCTCGGATCGGAGCGCACAACTCACCAGACGATCCGCACACCGCCAATCTTCGCGTCCGTAGCGACGGTTGCTCCCACTATGATGGGCACAGCAATACACAGAGCGAGCGGCAGGACGTAAATGAAGTAGCGGGTGATAATGCTGAAATGCAAGATCTTGTAGTAGATCCTACCCACGCGGTTGATGTAATCCTCCTCACCATCGTAGCCAACGGTGCCAATGGGGTCGCCCTTGGAGGTCGATTTCTTGATTCGGCGGCCAAAGTGACGGTGGCCCTCCTTCTCGTTTGGTGACTCGTGTGTCGCGATCTGGGTAATGGGCGCAGCGCTGCCTTGGCGCATGCCGGTCGAGGACGGCGTGCGGCTCACGACAGGCTCGAGGGGAATATCGATGGTAGCGTCATTGGGCGCCATATCGTTGGGGTTGTCGCGCAGCGGGTGAAATCCTTGACGGGAGAAGCGGTGGGAAGGCGACCTGGGCGACTTCGGGGGATTGGTGGACATTTGAATTGGTGATCGCGTGGGAAGCGCCGCAGTGGAGAGTCAGTCACTGTGGAGCTGGCGCAGGGACACAGCACAATTAAGGCTGGCGAGATGGCGATCACTGGGATCGCGAAGGCGTTCGCGTGTCTTAAAGCTCAAGGGGCTGAATCTGCTCCGCGCGCAAATGACAAAACAGCCTTCGGTAGGAATGCACGTCAAGCACGCCGGCGTGAGGTGGTAAAACTGGGGTGTTTGAAAAGAGAGGCAAGCCTAGGCGAGCACTGAACGATGGCCCGCCGTCGGTTTGGAGGTGGATGGTGAAGCAGAGAAGGACGAGACCACGCAAAGAAAAGCAGCGACGCGTCTGGGGTGAGGTGCGGCGCGCGAAGGCTGAGGAAAAGGAATGAAGGACTCGAAAAGCTTGAGCCGTACTCCCGCAGGGCTTTGGGCGAGGGGCCGATGAAACGCGCCACCGGCCAGGCACGAGCGAATCCCAGATGCCTGACATCCCCAGCTCGCAAGGCGGCGCCCCCGCTAGGCCGCGCTTGGCGAAGCCGCTGCTTTTTTTGCGCGGCCGTTGTTCCGCTGCCGCCCTCTCCCTGCGCCGCCACACACGCAGAAACCCTGCCGGCTGCTGGCTGAAAAAGGGGCTCAGTTCGTCTCTTCAAACCAGGCGCCATCGCTCGTGATCCCGCCGCCCAATGCGCCGACGGAGCCTCCGGGGAAACAGCTGCTTGGCCACCACAGATGATTGACTGATCTGCGGTGCATCAGAGATCGAACCCACTCGGCTCTGCCGTTTCTGGCAGTCATCGACGTCGCGTAAGGAGCGGCGCGATGGGTGGCCAGCTGGAGGTACGTGGGCGTGTGGAGCAGAGCACAGAGCTTTCCTGCAGGCTGGGTACGCATGACGCTGTCCCTCTCCTCCGCGCACGCGTGTTCTCTGCCTCGGATGGCACCACCGCCGTTCTAGCCATCTGCATTTCACCGCGCCCGCCTGCATGCATGCCTGGTCTGGCCGTCGTCGGCACGACCTGACCTCTGCTTTGTGCTGCCGTGCTCCATCACATTCACGAAATTGCTCGCCCCGCCGCATTACGCGCCAGAAAGCGAAAGACCCTGTGAAGCGAAATGGCCAAGAGCACTGTTTGACAGCGCATCCTGGAACTCTGCCGCGGGGAGGGCAAACATCTCGAACTCTGTCTCACCGCGTCCTGCACGCGCGCAATAGAGTTACATGCCGATGACGTTGCCAGACACCGGAGGCTGGTGGTCTGGGACAGACGAGAGACTCCGTGCGCCCGCCTCGCTTGATAACGAATACAGTTATCGCAAGGCGAAGCCTTACGAATATGATGATCGCCACCTCTTAATTATTGCGCGTCGGTTCGGGAAGCTACCGAGAGTCAGTCATCAAAATGCCGCGTGGCCAAGATGCAAATTTGCAGGGGGCTGAGCATTCCAACTGTACCAACATGCAACCAACATTAGTTTGTTGGAACCAAGAATTGTTCGCGGAGCCAAAAATACCCAGGATCAAACTAAAGGGTCTCTGTACATGTTAGGGGGCAAATACGAAGCGAAGCAACGGTTGCAGTGCGGAGATGCACGTACTAAAGCTTGTCCGATCCACGGTCTTGCACTAGAAGCTCTTCGTAGTTTGCCACTGTAGACCCCGACCGTTATTACTTGGCCTGCTTTTACTTTTCGCTCCATATACTTCCACCACCCTCCGCATTCTTCGTCATCGGCGTTCAATTACGAAGGACGCCTCGCTAACCGAAGGACCGACTCAATAGTAGGTACTGGAAGTATGCCTTTAAAAGTGAAAGAACAGCAAGAAACAGGCTACACGGATCCCAACGACCACGTCTACTCCCCCTATGTATGACCTTCATCACCGCTTCGTGTACATGCTTGAATTGACCGAGTACCACTTACTTGTTTCTGGTGGATAATTTTATTCTGAAATCCAATTAACTTCAAAAGCAGTCAACGGTAACACCTCGGGAACTCAACGGGAACACTACGAGTAATGGAAAAGCGGGCGGTAAAAACAAAGCATCCACAGAAAGACCCCAAGGTTATGTAGAGAATCAGCTATTGTCTGCGGAATGTGGCGGAATGGGATGCAGCCACAACTTGTTGGCCACGGAAAACTGACGAATGAATCATATTGTACGCATGATTAATGGCCAAAGTAACATTGCAAAACAACCAGGTCACCAACACGAAAGCAAGCTCCCGAATACAAACACCACAAAACAGCACACAAAGCATAGGGTGTCACTTCATTGCATGTCTAAGACCAGAAGATGAACTAGAACTCTTGATTTTGTACCATCTGCGGACTATTTCCGTATGGTAAGCACTATGCACGTGCTGAAGAAAGCATCTCCTCTTAATTACTGACTACATGAAGAAGGTTGTACCCATGCGCTGTTCCGTCTACTGGTAGAGCAAGAACGAGACGAGAGTAACGATGGCCAGAAGACCAGGGAACTTGTCAACGCGGATGGCGCCAGAACCGCCGGTGAAAGTCGACGGAGTAGGAGTAGCTGGCGTCGAAACACCAGGCGTGGTCGGGGTGATCGGCGTCATAGGAGTCGAGATCTCCATGGACGACGTGCTGGTCAGAGTGGCCAAGGCACTTGAGACCTCCGTAGAAGCCGCGCTGGTGAGCGTGGTCAAGCTAGTCGAAGCGTTCGTAGTAACTCCATCAACGGTGGTGCTGGTGTCCGAAGACTTCGAGGAAGCAGTGGGAGAAGCACCGCTGACAATGATAAACGAAGAGCTGGCGCTCGAGCTCGTGATTGTAGTGCCGATCCAGGTGGTGATGGTAGACGTACTAGGCGTAGCCTGCATGGTAATGGTAACGGTGCTGGCTCCTGCGCAGACATCGCTGGTGGGCGTGGTCGTGATGGAGATCGTGGTCGTCTCAGGTTCTGGGTTGTAGCTCGCGGACGACTCTCCCGCAACGACAGCCGAGTCCGTGCCAGAGGGAGTATGCACGTGCTTCGTCAAGGTGGATGTGGAAGTGCTGGAGATGGTGGCAGTGAGAGGCCAGGTCTGGCATTCCATTGGGTTTCCTGACTCGAAGCAGCGAGAAGATGACTCGGTCGCAGTGGTCGGCACAGTCAAGGTCGTAGTCGAGAAGGCTGTGACAGAGGTGGTCTGGTCAGACTCAGCGGTCAGAGTAGGCGTAGGGACCGTGCAGTCACGCGCGACGTAGGTAAGGAAGACCGAAGTTCCGTCCTGGCCAGAGGTAGTAATATATTCCTGGCACGTAGTGGGGATCGGGGCGGCGCTGTCCGTGACCAGTGCCAGCGGGAAGGTAGTATCTGCGTTCATGGCAGTGACAATATCAATCTGATCTCCCGCGATCGAGATCGTCGATAGACCATTGTCACGAGCAGCAATCTTGGTACCGGTGACGAAGGTAGGCCAAGGGTACTGGGTGAAGACTGGCTGCGAGGAGTGAACATCATGGGTCTTGGTCAAATCGTCGCGCTCGGCAAGCTGAGTAGTGAACGTAGGCCAAGGGTACTGAGTGAACACGGGCGGGTTGGTCTCAGAAGCACCGCCGATGGTGGTGACCACAACCGTCTCAGTCGACAGGTAGTCAGTCGCAATGTCGCGAGCGGCAACCTCAGTAGCCAGAGTAGGGCCGACCATAACGGTCGTGGTGACGACGACTACTGGGACCGCAGTCTGAGTGGCAACGGCCGTAGTGAAGACAGTGCGGGTGGAAGTGTGAACCACCACAGGGAGTGAGCTCGAGCCAGTAGATTGGCTGATGGTGCTGTCTTCAGACGGGGTAGTAGAGGTCGGCTCCTCCATTGAGGTTGCGCTCAGAACAGCAGACGTGGCAGAGGTATCCACGGATGAGGGGACACCGTAAGCGGGCGCCGCGGATGTGAGATCCGCAGACGAGACGGTGCCGAAGATCGACTTGGACCAGTCAATTGACGAAGGACCGTAATCGGGAGTGCCTTCGGAAGTGCCCTCAGGAGGGAAGACCAGAGAAATGGAGAAGGACGAAGAAGCAGTAGTGCTCTCGGGAGGGAAGACCAGCGACATCGAGAAGGAGGAGCTCTCGGAGGTGTTGGCGGAACTGCGAAGGAAAGTCAGGACGCAGTATCTGAATGCCACCGCAACGCAGTCGCGGGAAGATCTGTGTTCTTGGAGTATCTCACCTGACGAGGTCACCAGCGGAAACTAGCTGGACACCGAGGAGCATGAGGAAGGCCATGATGGCCAGCGAAAGTGAGGTCATCGCAAATGAGCGCATGATGGGCGCGGGTCAAGCTCGGCGTGAGGTTGTCGAGGACGGAGCTTGGAGCGCGAATAGTGAGTGTGCGAGTGCTGTGACGAGGAGAAGAGAAGAAGCAGTGAGGGTGCGGACGAAATGAACTAAAGAGAGTGTGGTGGAAGAAAGAAGGTTGGGTGGCTGCCGAAGAGACGGATAGATATAGAGGCGCCGAGGTGGTCGCACGGCGAAGCGAGACTGCAAACGCGCCCGCCGCCCGCCCGCCCGCAAGTGACCGCCTTCGATCGCCTTCGATCACTGCTGCGGGAAGGCGCGGCCACCTGGGCACAGGCGCACTGTTGCCTCAAGTCATACTGCGCGCGTTTGGCGCCGCGCGTGCTGCGCATCCAACCGCCGAAGACCTGCAAGCTCACTATCATCCCAACAACCTAGAGCACCACGTTTCCTATCTGTGGTTTGTCTTCCAGCAGTAGAAGTGCCGGCATGCTGCCGACGACCACGTTCTGCGGCGTGCGCTTGGAGGCCCTGGACTTCTGGCGCGCCTACCGTTTTTGACAGTTAACCCTTCACCTACACATGACTTGAAGCTGCCATGCGAACACGCACCCACTAATGCGCCATGACCCATGTAATGATTCTCCTCAACTACAAGCAGAAGTACGTTGCGCCTCCGAGTGTTGTCTCCCCTGTAATGCAGATGAAACAGGACTGTCCTCATCATCACGTCTTAGCACCAACTTTGATATGTGACGCTACTAAAAGACCTTGGGAGGCACTGCTCCGCAATCTTGGGATTTCCTACATGCGGGGATGATATTTCAAGTTCACACAGGGCATGCAGCATGGCTTCAGCTTGGTGCTGTTGGCTCAGCTGTCAGCTAGTGCCGCCGGAAGTTAGGGTGAGCTGCTTAGAGCAGGTAACACAAACCTTAACTGTCATCTCCTACCATGCATCCAATCTCAATTGATTCTAGACTTGACTTTCTGTAGGCAATATTTAGTGATACTCATGGAGGTTCGCTGAGGGGTTTTGGTACCGTATGTACGGAGCGCTGCCGAATTGAAAAGCTTGCAAGAGCCTTCAGCGGTGTTCAGTCCTTGTACATATCCTCGAGATACTCCACCATCCTGCGCTGAAGCTTCAGCAGCTCATTCTGAGTGAGCTTCGCCTTGGAAGCCGATACAGACCTGGAGCTCGCTGCCGATTCGCTGTCCGCGATCAGGTGGGGCTTGACGCCAAAGAAAGGAACACCGAGACCCTTAAGCTGGCCGGACATAACAGCATTCATCTCGACCTGCGCGCGGTAGACCTTCTTGTCGTATGCCTTCAGCTGCTCCTCGGTTGGCGACTGGTTCATGAGCGCCTTGCGGCCTCCCCACCAGATCAACTCGTGCTCGTGCTGGTCTGCAATCATCTGTAGGTCTTCGGTTATTGCAGAACAATGCGATTCAAGTGAGAAGTAATAGCATACCTTCTGGATGATGGGCTTGAAGCTGGGGTTCCGAGCTGCGATCTTGGTGACACAGCGGAGACCCTGGGCCCATTCGGTGATCGTCGCCGGATCGATTGCAGCAGGGGCTGAAGTTTGCGGTGCAGGGGGAAGTGTAGAAGAAGTCGGAGGAGTCGTTGACACATTCGGATAATTCTGCGATGCAGGTCTCTGGCTACGAGCAGCAAGCCTTGGGTCCGCGGACTGCTGATGGTTCGCAAGTGGAATTGGGGCAACATTGTGTCCAGCATTAGAGAGCGTCTGAGAAATTGAGGAAAGCTGCGACTGGTCAAGAGGCGAAGCAGCTGCTGGCTGAGAAGGAGGAGGTGCGAGAGCAGCAAGGTTTCTTAGTACAGTTGCCAGGTCTGGCGCCTGCGAGTCGTTGTGCTGCTCCATGGCGACGAGCCTCGCGATGTTTGGAGTGAGAGAGTGGACGCGATGCGGGAGTTCCGCAAAATCAGCAAGTGGCTTCGGAACCAGCCCAATATTCACATCTCTCGCCCGGCAGTCAGCAGTTCTTTCACCAAGGTCCAACGTCGCAAGGTGATGGCGGAGAAAGGGTGCGGTGACGTTGGAGCCAATGGCTCGAGCGGGAATTGTGGCGCCAAGAAGAATCCCTGCACGAGAAAGTTCGCCGTCCTCGTATGATGCGTCTACGACCAGCACCTGCGCAGCCCGCCGCACAACCGCCTGCCATCCCGCCCAGCGTCCTCGTTCCCTCGTGCCTGGAAGCCTCGCTTGATACGCATTGAGTCGCGTAGAACTATTCAGGATGTCGCCCCGCTCAGCAATGGATGCCACGCGCTTCACGGCCACCGGCCCGTACGCACATTCAAAAGCCACCAATGTCCCGCTCAAGTCGTCACCCGCGTCCAGCAACGAGACGCCACAGCAGAAGATTGCGAGATTAAGAGCGGCGGCGCAGAAGGCGAAGGGTTCTCAGGTGTCGGCTTTTGACAAGGTCGTGGCGGGAGGAAGAAGATGGGCGGACAGAGCTCACCGGGTGACGGCGCTGAGCTTGATCGCCATCACTGGTGAGCGCAATGTGTGATAGCAATTCTGCCGTCTTTAGCTAATCGAGATCTTGCAGGCATCGCCGGTGTAGTCACTGTATTCGCCCTCGGAGACATGATAGTGTACAACCGACGGAAGCGCAGGGAATGGTTCCACGAACAGAACCAGAAGCACGCAATTGCCATGGCCGAAGCAAAGCGAGCTGTAGCATCAGGCACGGCGACCGAGGATCAAATTCTGCTGCTTAACAACGAACGCAACAAGGAAGAGCACGAGAAGAACAAGAAGGGTATTTTCAAGCGCACAAAAGAGGCCATCTTCGGCGGCCTCTCGGAGGAGGAGCAAAAGGGCGGCAAGATCGGCGCCATGGCATTCCAGGCTTCAGACAAGGCGCACGATGCTTTCAATGAGCTCCGCAGCGACGCACAGGAAGCGAAGGACAACGGTCTTGGAATACTGCAGGCGGTGGAAGAGAAGAGGAGGGAAGGCGAGAAGGCACAGGCACAGGATCCAGGCCCCCTGGATCGCATGGCTGAAGAGGCAGCACAGGCAGCAACGCAAAAGTCAAAGAGCTGGACAAGCTGGATCACCGGCCGGTGAGGCAAATCGGAGACATGGCATCGCATCTTTTACTCCACCGATTGCTGGCTGCTCTCTTTCGAGCTTCCATTGTATCATATTATATACCTCCCAAATTGACCTGGGATGTAGCATAGAGGTGCATAACGGGTGTGGAGCGTCCGGAGTACTTCTGAACATGAATGAATTGTTTGGGTATATAAAAACTGGGCGCCGCTTTTTCCCCCCATCGCTCATTGGTCTCCATGAGTAGAGACAGGAATATATGTACTCCTCTCCTTCGCCTTCTACAATGCGCGCGCGCGGTCAGCATTAGCATTCGCCGAGAGTTAGGCCACACTAAGCTTACCTCTGACCAGCGATCGACGTACGGGCGAGCAGCCGCGTAGATCAGCAAGCTTACAGTGGCTGTGATAAATATGACCACAACAGCCTGGTCCTTGGCCGAATCCCTCTCTGCAGAGGCGAGTTAGCGCTCGAGATCGCAGAGACATGACGAGTGCCGGGTCCACACGTACGGAAGCACTCTGTGTACACGTCCTCCTCCTTGGCGCCATGGCAAATCGGCAGGTTGTATTCCATGCAAAACTTCTTATTGCAATCGTTGCATGTCCGCTTGCTGGTCTTCTTCCCGTCATTTGCACGCGACGAGAACAGGAGGCTCGAGCCGGAGCTCTTCGACGAGTCAGACTTAGACGATCCTGACTTGGAGTAGGGCGAGGGGTCGTCTAGGTGGATAATGGTGCTGTTGGTGAAGCAGGTGCACTTGCAGAAGGAGGCCGGGGCTGGGCGGAGGGCGAGGGTCAGCGGACGGACAGGTGTGCGGGAGGGTGCGAGAGAAGCGGCGTACAGGCTGCAAGCGCGGTGGAAAGCAGGGCGAGCAAGGCGAACAGCGCCAGGAGGGCATGTCTCCGTCCGAACATGATGTTGAGCGCGCAAGTGATGGGCTTGCGGACACGGAGTGCAGCAGAGGTCCGCGTTATGGAGACGATGCGCGCACATGCACGCAATGCGATGGCCTGAGCCCTGCCGGCCGCGTACCTTCCTGCGACGGCTTGGCGGGCGTGGGGAAGGCGGCCAAGAATTAGCGCAAGGCAAGGACCGAGCTCTCGATATTATTTTGTCGCGCCGCGGCCGCCCGCCTTTCCTCGCGCTCTCCGCCCCAGCAGCAGCGAAACAAGGTCTGCTGAGAAACGCCGCTGAGCTGAGACGGCTGCGCGGCTATGCTCTAGCCTCCTGCTCACCTGGCTAGTTGGTGGTGGCTCATCCTTCGCATCACGACACCTCAGCGATGTCCGTTACACAAGCGCTTACAGACTCCTCCACCCAACGCAACGAGTCCGCCAGCGGCTCCAGCGCTGCGCCTGAGCGGACACGCCTGCATATCACTCCCTTTACTCCGGATCTGCTGAAGGCATTCATCCCGCCCTCCGTCTTGCCGCAAGCGTCAGCCATCTCCTACCACAGCGTCCAGACATTCCCCGAGAAGGGCTTCGGCTACATCGAGCTCCCCACCATGGAAGCGCAAAAGCTCAAGAAGAAGCTCAATGGCTCCATCCTGAAGGGCCAGAAGGTCCGAATCGAAGATGCGCGTCCGGAGAAGCGCAAGAAGATCGTCGAGGAGGCACAGGCGGCCGAGGCGGGTGCGGAGGAGGAGGACCGCAAGGCCGGCAAGAAGGTGAAGAAGCTCAAGCGCAAGGACGGGGTGTTGCCAGGCGTCGAACTGCCCAGCGAGAGGCACGTCAAGCGCGGCTGGACCGAGCCCGAGAGCAAAAAGGACCACAAGCGCAAGGATAAGAGACACAAGGACAAGGACAAGGACAAGAAGGAGAAGAAGCACAAGTCGCAGCCATCGAAGTACACTGCGGACCGGGAGCTGCTATTCAAGACCAAGCTCCCACTGAATGCTCTTCCGACGGCCAAGTCCGACAAGGCCGTGGAGAAGCCAAAGAAACCCAAAACATCCTCGCGCGATGTTGTCGTTCACGAATTTGCCAAAACAACCAAACATGCCAGTTTCCTAAAAAGTAGCCAGGTTCCAAAAGACGCAAAGACAGCTGCCGAATTCGTTGAAGGCAAGGGGTGGGTGGACGAAGAAGGCAATGTGGTGGAGCAAGAGTCTGAGTCGCATCGGAGGCGCAGGGAAGCTAAGGCAGAGGCTAAACAGAAGCGCGCCGAGGCGAAGGCTGCGGCTGCTGCGGTCGAAGAGAAGAAGTCCAAGAGGCTGTCTGCTCTTGGGAGAGCAGAGGCCCTGGAGGCGAAGCGCAAGTCTACAAAAGCAATGACATCTTCTGACGAAGCTTCGGAAGACGAGGAAGGAGATGTTTCGGACAACAGTTCGGTCGTTTCCACAAGCTCATCCGACGTTAGCAGTAGCAGCGCAGAGGAATCAGAAGAAGCACTTTCGTCGGGGGCTGAGTCAGAAGTCGCACAAGAACTCGAGGCCGAGGAGGAATCTTCCTCGGAATCTGAGCCACAATCTGCGCACGAGGAGGCAGCTGATCTGGAAGACATTCCTCATGGACATTCTGCGGCAGACGTGGAAATGACCGACTCGGCAGCGAAAACCGGGGACGCCGATGAGAATGAGGCAAAAGAGGTCCACCCATTGGAGGCTCTGTTCAAGCGCCCCAAAGTGCCCGAAAACACTACGCCAACCAAGCTCACGCCAATTGATACCTCATTTAGCTTCTTTGGCGGTGGCGACGATGATGAAGAGGCGGCGGAAGAAGCAAATCCTCCGCTCACGCCATATACGCGGCAAGACTTGCATGTGCGCGGCATCCGGAGCGCCGCACCTACGCCGGACACGGCTGCCATTGGCAAGAGGTTCTGGCTAAACGACGACGAGGACGAGGAGGAAGACGACGACGAGGTGGAGGACAGCATGATGCACATGGACGCCAACTCGGTGCCTCTCGGGACGAAGGGTTCCGATGGTACCAGTGCGGCGGGACAAGGCTCAGAGGAGGCGCAGCAGAGCGATTTCGCGAAACACTTCTGGGAGCACCGTGGCGACTACAACAGGGCATGGAAGAAGCGCCGGAGGGAGGCAATGAAGGTGCAACGCCAGCGCGAGAACCGCCGGTTGGGGAGAAAAGTTGTCTAGAGATCTCAGATAGAGAGGCCGGCGAGTCGGAGGGGAATGCAGTTGTCGGGGGAAGTGGCAGCATCCCGGTGCGTCCTGAGCCTTTCCCGCGCGGTATGCAGGGTTCATGGGAGCACACGGAGAGCCGCATTTGCAGCCGGCCGGGGAGCGAGGCAGCGGTCTACAGGCATGAGCCCCATTTCGCAATGTCAGTTTCTGGTGGTACCTGGAGCTTCTTTCGTACACCTGCATATGTATGCGTGTCTCAGCTTGACACCGTTCGCAATCCTTTCAGCTGATGCCGCGGCGCACACGCATATGGCACTTTGATTTGTTTTCGCGCCTTCATTCATTGACAGCACGCCTGGCGGGCCGGTGCGCAGCGGGCCTGAATCTGCAGGTACACATGCGGGGAGAGGGGAAGGCAGGGATGGTGGCGTGTGGATGCGCCGCCGGGTTTATACTCCACGCCGCCGCTCTTATCGGCCTGGACAGTCACTCCACCCGGGGCTGCATCGGCGACGATGACATGCATCGAACGAGATCGGTGCGTTTCTTTTGATGTAGATTGCTTTTCGACTGCTGCGGTATAATGGTGTGCTGGCGGACGCTGTCGCGGCCAGCGTCGCCCCGTTGACCTCACCACTTCACCTCATTCTGACTTTGACGACTCCCGGCTTTGCCTCACCTGCGGAATCCTAGCTAATATTGTTCTGGCATCACATCCCGCCCGACCACTGGCCCGCCTGTTGCCTAATTTCTATGTTCTTTCAACTTCAACTCCTGCTCTACCACACTCTCGTTCATTCGCCCGGCTAGATATTCAGCAACTGCGGCCGCACAGCCACGCAAGAGGCCCGTCAGGCCCTTTACGAGATCCTCTTCCTTCTGCTCGTATATCCAATCTCCTCCGCGCCGCTGAGCACGCCATCCTACGAACACTCAGCCCGCCATGTCGAACGGGGCCCGCTCCTCCGCCTGCACCGCCCTCACCAACGACCCTCTCCCGAAGATTCTCGCGTTCCGACGGAACATGGACTCGCAAACATACTCCGCCTCTATCGAAGAAGCCGACATCTACGATTCATTCGCCACCATGGAGCCGCCAATCCGCTTCTCCTTCCGCGCGCCTTCGAAGCGCTTCTTCAGCGCCATCGTCTTCAGTCAGCTCACCCTCCTGTCAACCGTGGTTGCGCTCGTCCTCTTCATCGCCAACGTCCACACCGTGACCAACGACGACCGCACCGGCTACGTCATCTGGCTCGTCTTCTCCGCCTGCGGCACCTTCTTCTTCACCCTCATGGCCTTCATCTACTGGACCCAGCGCCGCAAGCTGCGCTTCATGCAGAGCAAGCTCAAGCTGATGCAGCTCGACGCCGAGGCCCACGGCTCACAGAAGCGCCTCGAGACGGCATCGTCAGCGCCGCAGCTGCGTGCGGAGACGGACCACCGCCAGAGCGTGCTCATCCAGTATCCAGGCGCAGAAGAGACGCCAGACACCGATGCCACCGCGTCCAGGAACAGCGGAATCCCCAACAGCACGATCATCGGGCGCCGCCGCCGTGGCACGACCAACGCGAGCAGCACCGCCGCCGGCGAAGGCTGTGAGCTCGTGCACTTCCAGACGCACCTCAGCGGCGCCAGCAGCAGCGGCACCAGAAACCGAGACGACGGCGGCGACGAGGCGACAGCAGCGGTGATATCCAGCCCACCACCCGTCTACACCTCCCTACGCACCCACCAGCGCCGACAGCGCGAGTCCACAACCACCCGCCTCTGGCAAGACGACCCCACGATGATGGACCTCTACCACGGCCTCAACGCCAGCGCCCCCTCCGACGACAGCCACCACCACCGCCTCTCAGCCCTCTCCCTCGACCACGCCGGCCCCATCGTCCCCGAGACAACACCCCCCTCACCACCAAGCCACCGCCCCACCCTCACGTCCAGCGCCACCGCCAACCGCAGCTCCACCGCGCTCCCGGCCATCACCGCACCCCACCACCATCCCGCCGTCAGCGGCGCCTCGGCCCTGTCGTCGACGACGTCCTCCACCCCGGACTACGGCATCATCCTCCCAACCTTCCCCCTCCCGCCCACGCACGCCCGCTTCAGCCACGACCACGGCCACGGCCCGCTCGGGGAGGGCGACGTCGCGGACTGGGCGGACGGGGCGCGGACGACGACGACGACGACGGTGCTCGAGCCGCTGGCCGAGGGCGGCGCGGCGGAGAGGAGACGGGACTCGCACGTCGACGTTGAGGAGCACGATGGAGAGGGCGAGGGTGGTGGGGACGGCCGGCAGCGCTCTGCCGCGGCGCGCGGGACCGGGACCGGGGCCGGCGGCGGAGGGAAGAGGCGCTCGGTGTCCGCGGCGGCGAGGCCGAGGTCGTGGTTCGGGCGGAGCGGGGAGGTGAAGAGAGGAGGGGAGGAAGGGGCGGAGATGGCGGCGCTGCCGTCGTCGTCGTCGTCGAGGAGGTCGAGCAGGGCGTTGTTCCCGGGTGAGGGCTACGCGGTGTTGTTTGACGGGGATGGGGGCGGGTATGAGTCTCGGGCGGTAGAGAGGCAGAAGGACGGGTCGGGACGGTGGAGGGAGGGAGGCGAGGATGGGGTCTTCCGGACATCGTGGCAGTGGATTTGATGGGGATGGACGGTGAGAGGGAACAAAGATTGGGTCCTGAACGGTGAACGACGTTTATGAGGGCGCAGTGGTTTGCGGTCGGTTTTAATGGTATAATGGCGATAATGAGAGATGCGCAGAAGGGAGCACTGAGGATCGGAGTGTGCGGATGGGATAGAGTTTGATACCCCCCAATATGCATTCTTTAGTAAAGGGTTTATGTGATGATGTAACCACGCTGTTAATTCTGGTGAAAACATCTCGGTCAACGCACCACACATGCTCCTCAACTAAAACAACTTTCGTGATCAAGGCAGCTTTTACGCCACCAATTCTATCATTGTTTTTGTTAAGAAATTTTGCGATTACATGTACAAGAGAGCATACCTTTGCTTGCTTGCCTGCTTTGCTGAAGCCGGCAGAAAACGTTGCTTTCTGATTGCCTGTGCTGTTCGACACTGCGTGAGAAGAAAATAGAAGACATTCCATGAAGAGAACGAGAAACCGTTAGGCTTTCTCCCGCGAGCATACACATCTCCCCCAAACCAGGTTGATCGAGACCATAAAACAAAATGAGAACGCGTAAGCTCCGCCTGGTCTTTGTGTTGACAACATGACGCCTAAACTCCTTCATGCGGGTATTACAAGTAAGTACTTATGTGGTTGTGGGGTGGGGTTTTCAAGAAACAGTTGTGTGTCTTTGTTAGGGTCGAGTCGCGTCCGTTCGCCCGCGCATCGATAAAATGATAGAAATAAACGCCACGTCTATGCATTATCTGCCTGAATCGTCGTCTGTGCGGCGTTCGCGTTAGTCAAACATTTTCTCTTTTGAGCGGGACAGCCACCGCTCGTGCCGAGAAGACGGGGGGTCACAACTCACCGTCAACCAGTCCATGCCCTCGTCCACGCCCCTGCCGTCGATGGCGGAGCAGGCGACTATGCTCCAATTGCGGTCCCTGAGCTCAGCCAGCTTGAGAGCCTCTGAAATCTCGCCGGCGCCCTTGGCGCCCGGCTGGTCCTGCTTGTTGGCGAAGACGAGCAGGGCGGCGTCGCGCAGCTCCTCCTCGGACAGCATCGCGGCCAGCTCCTCGGCGGCGGTGCCTAACCGGTCGATGTCGGTCGAGTCGATGACGAAGATGACGGCGGCCGTGTTGCTGTAGTAGCACCGCCAGTACTGCAGGCGCGGGAGAAACGTCAGCGTGCGCAGCTCGGCCGTGCGGGACAGCTCGCGGAAGAGGGGGTTGCGGGGGAGAAGGGGAGAGACGGCGCGTACCGGGCGGATCGACGTCTGGCCTCCGAGGTCCTGCGCAGCGTGGTGTTAGCAGCGGGCGGTGCCTAGGCGGATGGTGTCGCGCTGTTTCGTACCCAGACATTGAGGTTCAGGTTCTTGTACGTGACGGACTCGACGTTGAAGCCGATGGTCGGAATCGTCGTGACTACCTCGCCAATCTGCACTCAGGCGCAACGTGTAAGCAGCTGTTCCAGGATGCCCTTCTCTCGCGTGGCTGCAGGGTCCCGTACCTTCAGCCGGTAGAGCAGCGTCGTCTTGCCAGCATTGTCCTGCGCTCTCCCGTGTTAGCTGCTTGGAGCAACAAGCCTGGGTCGTCGCGGCCCGTTTATGGCTGGAAGCGTACCAGGCCGAGGATCAGGATGCGGATCTCCTTCTTCGCCCAGACCAGCGAGGTCAACCGTGATACCCAGCCGCCCATGGTGTCGTTGTGGGCCGTCGCTCAAAAAAAGTTCGAGGGAGGAGAGCTATGGCGTCAGGGTCGCGGCCGGGGAAGGACGGGCGATTTCTAAGCCGGGCAACGGGGAAGAGTCGCGGCAGGGGAGCTGGCGAGCGCGGTTCGCGGGGGGCGAGGGGCGTGAGTTGGGGGAGGGCGGAGCGGTGTTGGGCCGGCGCGACCAGGAGGCAGCTGCTTAAAACGAGGATGGAGTGGTTGAGGGCGAATGGTTGCTTTGCTGGCTCTTTCGCCTTATGTCGCTGCAGCCGGAGGGAAACGTTGATCCGAGCTCGAGCGAGCCCTAGGGACCGGGCAGGACGTGGGCCCAGACTAACAGGCCCGCAACCGCCATCCCCGATGCGTCGCTCGACACCGATCAATCAAATCACCTGGCCCGCCAACGCGCCCTGAATGAAGACCTCTCGCGCCGTCCGCTCGCGCCCCGCCACGCCCGCGCCATGCATTTACGTACATCTGTCTATTCCCGCCGTGGTCCATCCCATCCATTAGACTCCCCGTCTGCCTGCAGCACTCCTATTCCGTATTCATCTCTTCCACCAGCGTCTCGTCGCGACTCCGCTTCCGGCTCGTATTGCCACTGCCATTGCCATTCTTCTCGTCCGGCGCCGTCGGGTCCAGCGACTGCTCGAACCGCCGCGCGATCTCCAGCAGCTCTGCGTCCATCCGGCTGCCGCCCATGAACTGCACTCCGAACGGCAGCCGGCCTTCGTTGCCTTCCGTGCCCAGCAGCTCGTCCAGCGGATAAAGCCCCGCTGGCACAGAGACTGCGCACAAATCCAGCACGTTGGCCGCGTGTGTGTACTCTCCCAGCGCGCTGTTCTTCTTGATCGGGTCTGCCAAAACCTCCTCGATCGTCCAGTGCGCTGGTGCCGTCGGCGTGACGATGACGTCGACGCCGTTGGCCCCGGCGCTGAATATTTCCTCAGCTCGCCTGGTGTAGAGGGCTTTGGCCTGCTGGTCTCGATAAGCTTGAATGGCCGTGCTCTGCCTTGCCACAACCTCGTCCATGACCTGTACGATCGTGGGGTACAGGTATTTCCTGTTCTTCTCCAGCCAGTCATCTGGGTGGTTTGCGAGGCGCTCTGTGACAAAGGTTCCGTCGTACAGCAGCTTTCCGGCCTTCTCAAAGGGAGTCCAGTCGAGCGGCTTCAGCACTCCGCCAATGCTAACAAGCTTTCGTATGACGTGGTTGAAGATCTTGCGATAGAGCGGGTGACAGGCGTCCAACGCTTCGGGAGGTGGGATGCCGAAGCGGAAAGTCTGCCTTTGCGGGCCGACTGCGTTGATGTGTCGCTCAAAAGCAATGGGCGGCTTCGAGTACCTGTCGGCCGCGTCGTACCCTTCGATCACCTGCCACACCATGCGAGCTTCGCCTATGTTGCGAGCTATGACCGCTATGCAATCTAGTGAAAGACATGCAGGAGTGATTCCGCGCATAGACACAAGGCCTCGCGTAGGCTTGTATCCAACAACATCGTTGAATGCCGCTGGAATGCGTCCTGACCCTGCTGTGTCGGTTCCGATGGAGAATGATACGAGGCCTGCGCCTACGCTCACACTGCTGCCGCTACTTGAACCGCCTGCGATGTAGTCTTTGTGGTATGTCGAGTGCGGTGTTCCCTCAGGGCTTCGACAGCCGGTCATGCCCGTGCCGAGCTGGTCCATGTTCGTTTTCCCAATGAAGATACCGCCGTTGGCAATGATCTTCTCGTACACAGGTGCTGATGTTGATGCCATGCGTGTGAGCGGCGGGCATGCTGTGGTGGTTTGATAGCCCGCAATGTCGATGGAGTCCTTGATACTGAACGGGATACCAAATAGCGGCGGACGCTCTCTGGGATTCGGCCACTTCTCTTCCACGGCCTTCGCTGCTTCCAGAACAGCCTCTCTGCTCTCAAGATGGATCCATACGGCGGGGTCGTTTCCCTTGTAGACCTCAATCTTGCGGTACAGTGAACTCATTACTGACTCAGGGGATACTCCGGATTTATAGGCCGCTTGTAAACGGCGGATCCGCATATCTGCGTTCTGTCGATAGCGCTCGTCTTGGGCCACGCGCCCCTCAGCCAGAGGGGTTAGGGTTTTGACTACACGATCCAGCTTTGAGACGAAACCGAAGAGACCTCCATCCACATGGATCACATCCAGACTTCCACGTCTGAATTTCTCCTCATTATACCCAGCGGTACATTCTGCGATCACGCCTGATTTTCGTAAACAAGACTTGCGGCTGGGTTCTGATCATGTAAAGACTTACAGCACTCGAGACCTCTGTCGCTGGCTTCGCGGATGGTGGAAGACAGGCAGCATTCGGTGCTAACGCCTGCTACCAGGAGGTGGGTGATGGCACGTGCCTTGAGCTTGTGCAGCAGTTCGGTATTCCAAAAGGCGCCTTTTCCGGGTTTGTCTACCACGATCTCGCCGGGGAGAGGGCGAAGCTCGTCGATGATGTCGTGGCCATACTCGCCGCGCACCAGGTACCTGCCCATGGACCCGCGGTCTCCAACGGTGAGGCCGGCGTTGCCGTGGGCGGGCGCTTGGCGGGCCAGGGTGATCGACGGGCAGTCAGACAGATCCGGCTCGAAGCCAACCCGCGTGTGGAAGATTGGCAGCCGGGCATCTCGGCAGGCGTCCAGCAGCCGCATGACCGGGCGGACGCATTGCTGCACGGCGGATAAGTTTGCGCCCACACTGTGAGAAAAGCCCGTCTCGAGCAGGAAATCGCGCTGCATGTCAATAACGAGCAGAGCAGTGTGGCGCGAAGGGAAACTGAACGGGAATGGCTTGGCGTCGACGGCCAGGTGCGAGGGTCCGGCGCTACTGGACGCCATGGTGGCGGTGACTGTGGGTTGGGGGCGCGGTGGTGGTTTCTGCGGCGAAGGTGCGTGAAGAAAGGCGGAAACGCTGGAAACTCGGGCAGTTAAGACGGAGTGTTATTAGGGGCCGTGAGGCTTTGAAACGGGTCGTGGGTTGTTCATTTCGAGGCAGCCCCAATCAAGCCTTGTCCGCGGCCCACCACAGCCAGCTTGTTCCCAGTGCGGGGCGAGGGCTGGGAATATGCTTATTAAAGATCTGGAGGAGGAGCTCGAGCGCGCGCGGGCGTCGGACATTTTCGCGTCGGGCCTGGGGTGGAGCCGTGGCCGCGAGTCGCGATGGGAGCGCGAGGCTCGAGATCTTCTGGGATGCGGAGTTGTTCCGTCGAGAGTGAGAGTTGTGCCCGCGCTGCTGGGTCCTGGGTCCTGGGTCCCGCGGCCTTCTCGCTGATGCACAGGCCACCGCATCCGCTCTGAACTCGCTCCAGCCCCAAGCTCTCCGGCCAGACACCTCATCCGCCGCGTCGCCGTCGCCCAAACTCCACCCGTCCGTCGACCCTTCCTCTGCCCACCGAGCCGCCAGAGCTGCCCCGATCGCCATCCCAGCTGCCCACCATGGTCGGCAAGAAATCCGGCCGCGCCCTCATGAGGGACGAAGGTACGCCTGTCCGCCAGAGCTGCCCTCTGTGGCCTCGCTCGTTGCGCGCTCCCGTGGCTATGTGTGCTGACCTGTGCCGTGCAATCCTCAGGTCTGGAGAGGACGGATAACAATTTGGAACTCTCCACATGGCCCCAGGTCAGCATGATCAACCAGAAGAACTACTACACGTCCGTAATCCCCCATTCCTTTTCCCTCGCTGTCGCACCTCGCTTTCGTACACTTCATCGCATCTCTCTCTTGCTCAATCGCTCCGCCACGCCTTCGTGAAAACTGGAGGTTCAATATGTGATTTTGCCGGGGTACAACTGGAAAGGAAGCAGCCAGGATACCAGCTTGCGGAGATACGCGCAGCCGGAGCATGAGGCGACAATAGCGACAATGCATGTGGTATGGGGCCCTGGAGATCTCTACAACCACTGGTATACCATTCGAGGATCGTAGCGTATTCTGCGCATACCAAATATTCCCACGGATTACCTATCCTTCGCAAAGCAACCATGCCCGGACACCAAATACCGTCTACAGACCGCTTCCTGCCGAACCCCGATGCAGACCTCCAAGGACGGTTCTCTTTGCGAATATCATGATGATATCCTTTCGAACTCGGACAGCCGACTACCAATGAGAATACCGCCGCCAGCGACAGGGTCATTGTCAATGAGACTGCAGCTAGTCGGATACAAAGGCATCAGAGGCTCGACATCATCAGAGAACCGCTCGGGCTATCCATGTACGGAAGCAGACTTCGCTGGCATCTAAATTCAGACGATGCACTGTCACTAGTATAAAACGCCCGCATACCTTCGAATACCTTGGTGCGACGGTCTGTCAGGATCAGTCATCCATCCAGGCCCGTTCCTATAGCGGATATTCTTCGCCTTTTGCAAGATTCAGGCCAACCGTCTCCCCGCTACCAGATCCTTGTGGTGGTCTGCAAATTCACCTCCACGATCCACAGGAGCAAGCAGTCTATCTTTCATCACACTGCTGTTTATCCCTGATGCTCTCTTGGGATCCTTCAACGAGCATTTCCTCGTTAAGCCACCCAAATCTAGTGGAGAAACCTGAGGAAACTTCCTTGATCGGAAGATACTAGCGCTACGGCAAAATCAACACTGTCCGAGGCACCGGCTCCATCGTTCTTACCGAACTCTCCAATACCAGTCCAGTTTGCGGACGCGCCAGAAGAACATGCTGGACTGTCAAGCACCACTGCTTCCTCTGAGACAGCTGACGAGCTCTCGCCGCGCTTTATAATTATTGGGCAAACTTCACACGTTCTTGCACGATGTTCTCGCCGTCTTCGCTTTCACTTCTTATGGAGTTATACTAATTCTTCTGCTTCAGTGAGTATTTGAAGCGCGATGACCAATTTCTTGCGTACCGAACTCAACAAGAAGAGGCCACCAATCGCATGGTCCAACAAGCACGAGACAAAGACAGGGCCTTAGCCCAGGGTGTTGATGTCAATGAAGAAGATGAGAGCGGGGCTGCCGCTGCAGCAACCCAAGAGGCCTTTGGATCCAAGATCGTCGTCATCCATGCCGGCAGCCAAAATTTGAGAATAGGTCTGGCAAGCGACGCACTGCCAAAGACTGTACCAATGGTGATCGCACGCAAATGGCCGCAGAATGAAGCAGAAGAAGATGGCGGAGAACCTCTACCAAAGCGTATCAAGATCGACGGCGAAGAGCAGGAAGACCCAGACAAATGGTTTGGCGAAGAGTTCTCCTCACAGTATAACGGCATGTCGAATGATCTGAAACAACGTATGCGAGCAAACAAGAGAAGGGTTTTGCCCAATTCAAAGGAGCTCGTGGTCAACTACAACAGGCGAACTCCCCCGGAAATCATCAGCGAACACAACGACCCGCATCGCGTCGATTGGACAGAGATACCGTCGGATGCACCAGACTACATTCTCGGCCAGACTGCTCTGCGCATACCGGAAGATTCCCAGCCTCGCTACAAGCTCTTCTGGCCCATCCGATATGGTTGGTTCAACGAGCAGGACTATAAGACCAAGAACCAGCTCTACCAAGATGTCTCGTTGATCATTGAGCACGCGATCATTTCAGAGCTCGGACTAAAGCACAAGAAAGACTGGTTTCAATATGGCTGTGTATGCGTCATACCCGACCTATTCGAGCGCAACTACGTGACACAAATGCTCGAAATCCTTCTGCGCGATCTTGGTTTCGGGCGAGTTTGCTTTCAGCAGGAGAGTCTTTCAGCAACCTTCGGCGCCGGATACTCCAGTTCTTGCATTGTCGACATTGGGGCGCAGAAGACCTCCGTCTGCTGTGTCGACGAAGGCATGTGTCTCGAAGACTCTCGTGTCAACGTCAAGTACGGAGGCGCAGACGTCATGGAGACTTTCATTCGGATGATGTTGCACGATTATTTCCCGTATTCTGACATCAATCTCAAGCGAAGATACGACTTGCTTCTCGCTGAGGAACTCAAGCAAAAGTTCTGCACAATGAATGAAGCCGACATCAGCGTGCAGCTCTATGACTTTCATCTAAGAGCTTTCGGTGAAGACACGAGGAAGTACTTCTTCAAGTGCTACGATGAGACGATGTTAGCACCAATGGTAAGTGGCCCTCCAGATGTCCAAATAACGTGACTGACTAGCTTAGGGGTACTTTTATCCTACAATCTTCGACCACTCGGAAAAGTTAAAAGGACGGCGAAAGCTCATTGACCGCTCGTACGACCTATATGACGGATCGCCGAATGATCCTCAGTCAGCCGCACAGAATGCCATCATGCAGGCTGCTGCCCCGCCACAGCCAGCGGCAGCCAACAACGCTGTCCCAGAGCCTCCTAAGCCGCTTCCAACCGTGGTTGCAGGGACACCGAGCAAAGCGAATCCCGTTGGCCTTGTTGGACGGCTCAACGAGCAAGAAGGGACGCCTCGTTCATCGGTGGCCGGCTCACCAGGGCCGGACGGCACGAATACTCCACAGCCCCCTCGCGAGACACCGGCTGTCGGTGGGGCTCCAGGCGAGGGAGGTAGCTTTGGCGCAACCAGCATATTCTTCGACCCGACGCTTGAGAAGATCAAGCTCGCCGAGGAGCGCGACAAGATCCTGCCGATCGCAGGTCTCGATACCGCTATCATGACGTCGATTCAGCAGGGAGCACGCGGTGATGACCGCAAGGCACGGGACTTCTACGGAGGCATCATGGTGATTGGTGGTGGCAGCAAGATCGCTGGGTTCATGCCGTTCTTGGAGGACCGGCTACGCTCCCTCCTGCCCGGCCTCGGCAAGGACATTCTGATCGGAGCGCCGCCGAGAGATCTGGATCCTCAGGTGCTGGTGTGGAAAGGCGGCAGCGTGTTCGGCAAGCTGAGCACCAGCGGCAACGACAGCTGGATCTCGCAAAAGGAGTACGACATTCTGGGGAGTCGGTTGCTTATGAACAAGTGCATGTTCTTGTGGTAGACGACGGCAATAGGTCCAGGGCGCTGGGGAGAGACACCGGAAAATGGAGGCGTTAGCATGAAGCTGGCCAGCGGTCATACTCGCGATAGACACTAGGATCAGGCCTGTGATCAATGATTATTTCAGTTCTGTGTCGTGCCCATTGTTGCTTGTGGCTCGGAGGAGCGCGCCTCACCGCCCGCAGGGGACCACCGAAGCACTGTGCACGGACCCTGTCGCAACGTCGACGCGACCACCTCGACTTTCTTTGGTGCAGCGTCCATTCCACTCCCACCCCACATCCTCACTCCCTCCATCCGGACACCATGGCGAGCGGCGGGCGCGTCTACCACCAGGACTACATTGCGCGGATACGATACTCAAATGCGCTCCCTCCGCCGCCCAATCCCCCGAAGCTCCTTGAGATACCCAACACCGGCCTGGCCAGCGGCCAGTACACCTCCGCCGGATTCGCGTCGCGTTTGGCCAGAGAGCAGCCGCTCAATGTCGAGGCCGATGCCGAGCTTGGAATGCCCATAGACCTCGTCGGTCTGCCCGCAGTATTCGAAGGCGATGACTCTGGTGAGGCCCTCCGTCGAGCGCGCGTCCGCTCATCTGAAGAGCAATACAGCTAACGCCTTGTGCAGTCCTCCTTGCCCCCGACAACCCCATTCCCCTCCACCCTCATGACAGGGCTCTCCTAAGACCTCTCTCCACCCTTGGCAAGCCCTCCTCGATCGCCGGCGGAGTCAGTTTCCTACGGCGAACGGAGTACATGACAGCAGCAGGCGGTGGCGGTCACGGCGGGCTACGGGACACGGGTGGCCGGCGGGCGGCGCCCAAGAAGAAGCGGCAGACGGACGCCGAGAAGAACGAGCCGATCAACATCCTGCGCTCAATCCTCAAGGGCTTCGACATCGCACACCCGGAGGACGCGTACAAGGGCCAGGACACGGTGCAGAACCTGCGCGCCGAGGAGATCACGCCCGAGGAGCGGCGCGCGTGGGACAACCCCAAGCACCCGACGAACCCGAGCCTCAAGCTGGTCGACTCGTACCCGGTGCTGCCCGACCTGGACGCGATCACGGAGACGGGCGGCTACATCGTGGCCAAGTTCCAGACCAACCCGATCGCCAACCAGGGCGCGGCGTACGACGACCGGGTCGACGTGTCGATCCTGCGGGTGCTGGAGCCGACGGCGGAGCAGGAGGAGGCGTACCGGCAGCGGCTGGCGGAGCACGAGGCGGAGGCAGAGGGCGGCGTGCGGGCGCCGCCGCAGCGCGACTACGACTACGAGTTCTTCCTGCCGGCGTCGGGCGAGGCGGTGCGCGGGATCAAGCGCAAGTTCAGCGCGACGGACCCGGAGCGCGACGACGAGGAGCTGTACGACTACGTCAACCCGGAGACGGGCAAGCGCTGCTTCCGCTTCGACCGCGTGCGCTTCTACGAGACGTACCAGCAGGCCGGCAACCCGCAGGAGCCCTACGAGGACACGGTCGCCGTCGCGCTGCACGACCCGGAGCTCGACGTCGGCGCCGTGCCCGGCGAGCGCAGCAGGCTGCAGAAGGGCGCGTATTACTATCCCATCGTGCAGCGCACGTTCATCCGGCCGAAGCGCAAGGCGGGTCGCGGCCCGATGGGCGTGATGAGCCAGGGTGGCGAGGAGGCGGAGAATAGGGTCGATGTGCTGGAGATCGAGGTGAGGGATCTGGATGAGAGGGAGGCGGCGGTGAAGAGTGAATTTAGGGAGAAGTTGGAGACGGAGGTGGAGGGGGTGGATTTGGATGCGTGAGGGACGCTTCTGGGTTGATGGAGGGGTGGTTGGGAAAAGTTCAAAAACATAATCATCAAAGCAGTAGGAGCTGCATGGGAGCGCATTCGTGGCGCAGGTACTGAAGTTTTCCAGCAGCTTTGGAGGGGGTTCACTAAATGGAAAACCTGCTTGTATTTGCATCTAGACTTGGGTTACCGCATCGCGAAGGTATACTTACGTCCCGGGTCTTCGCTTGCTTCCCTGTACTCTTGTGAGAACGTTCAAGGTTTGCAACGACCTTGCTCTGAATTTAATAACTGATTGGTTTTGTCTGGCGCTGGCTATCAGATGAGCCGCGTAGCATCTCCACCGCGAGGCTGAGCTCTCGACCTCACTCTCATAACCCTCATCTCGTGCCTCACACCCACGTCAAAGGGTGGTTCTTCGGGTGAGTACCCTCTGCAACCTCTTCTTCCACTTAGCTAAAGCTATGTCGGGGCAGCGGAAAATGGCCTCACACATGCACGATGGCAGCGCCAGCTCCAGGAGGAGCTGGGCGGAGAATCGCTGGGAAACAGCTTCCGGGAGAATGCGAATGGGACTCCATCAAGAGTTTAAAAGGTGATAGAAGATGCTTTTGTAGGTTGCTTGAGGTATCGGAGTGGTCGATGGCTCATTCGTTTCGGCCATGATCGTGAAATTGATGACAACGAAAATCATAAATCTGATGAGGATGATGTAAGCACAGCCGACTCCTATCGACACCGCGATCCTCCAAGGCAGCTGGCACGAGGCTTGGTGGACATGACATGAGATGCATGAGGCGCTTCAGTCGTTGCGATAAAGTTGGACGGTGGCGTGGTTTGCGCTGCGTGATTTCCAACACTTTCCGGATTTGGCAGGAGCCCGGTCCTCCCATATCGCAAGTGAACCAATGCAAACAACCAAACCTCCGGAAGGCAACCGCGTCGCTGACAAATACTCGATTGGTAAAGTTTCACATGGGTGGAGAAAGCACGCAGGATGGGGTCTTGGCGACTTGGCTCCGCTTGAATGGCTTCCGGATAGGGTTGACGTTGCACCTCATGCTTCCTTCAAGCTTCTGAGTATGAGGAGCAATCACGCTGCATGTTGATGGTTTCCGAGCCGCGGTAGACACGGTTCCCAATATCTGCGCCGCTGGTTATGGTATTTAGCTGTGTGATCGGCAAAGCGGGGTACGTACTGGACTTACCCCGTAGTAAATCCTACACGGTCTGACGATGCGCGAATGCCGCAGGACGCCTGGCTTTCCACCGCCTTGCGTTCCGCCGGTTGCGGATCTTCTACACACCGGTCCACCGGCTATCGGTAACTGGATATCGGTTGCCAGCCCACATATGTGCTGCAGGGAGAGATCCCGCAGCTTCCGCCTATTAAGGTATCACTACTGCGGCGGTAAGACAGCGTACATCACCTTCGCCAGGATCTGCTCCCACTGTAGATATAAAAAGCCGACGCTCGCTTACCCCAGCTCCATCAATTGCTCCAACTTCCATCAATTGTCGTCTTACCGCTCACCTTTCCTCGCCCCAACACCCCGCCTTTCCACAAGTCCTTTTTAGCAACACCCCGCCTGCTCTGGACCTCGACTACCTTCCTTCAAGATGGCCGAAATCACGCTCGCCGAGAACACCTTCACCCACGGCGACAAGGGCGACAAGCACACCTTCTACTGGTCAGCCGGCCCCACCGACGGGCCCCTCGTCATCTTCATCCACGGCTGGCCCGCCAACGGCGAGACATGGAAGCCACAGCTCCTGGCCCTCGCAGCGCTCGGCTTCCGCACCATCGCGCCCGACAACCGCGGGTACGGGCGGTCCAGCGTGCCGTCCGACGCGCGCGCGTACGCGCTCGAGCACCACGCGGCGGACATGCTGGCGCTGCTGGGGCACCTGGGGCGGCGGCGGGCGGTGTGGGTCGGGCACGACTGGGGCGCGGGGCTGGTGTGGGGCTTCGCGGCGCGGCACCCGGAGGCGTGCGCGGGCGTGGCGTGCATGGCGGTGCCGTACGGCGTGCTGGAGATGGGGCTGGCCTCGCTCGTCGCCCTCGCCAACCGCGACGTCTACCCCGAGGAGACCGCCCCCCTCGCCCAGTGGGACTACCAGGCCTTCCACGCTGAGCAGCCCGACCTGAGCGCCCGCCAGCTTGAGGCGAATGTCGCGAATACCGTGAAGGTCCTGTACTCGCCGGGCGACCCGGCGCACTACGGGAAGCCGTCGTTCACGGCGTCGGTGAGGAAGAATGGCGGTTGGTGGGGCGGGCTGGACGCGGCGCCCGACACGCCGTTTGAGAAGAGCTTGTTGAAGGGGGATAGAGCCATGTTTGACAGGATGGTGGCCGAGTTCGAGCGGAATGGGTTTGAGGGGCCGAATGCGTACTACCTCAACCATGACGTGAACGCGGTGTACACGAAGAACGCGCCGAACGGGGGGGTCCTGAACTTTCCGGTGCTGTTTATCGAGGCACGGTGGGACGTCGTGTGCGATACGGCGATATCGCGGCTGAGCGAGCCGATGAGGGAGAAGTGCACCAATCTGACCGAGTGTAGCATTGAGGCGGGCCATTGGGTGGCGCTGGAGAAGCCGCTGGAGACAAACGCCGCCCTTGTGAGGTGGATTGCGGAGAAGGTCCCGACGTCCTATCCCGGATACTGGAAGACGCCGTTTGTCTCGCGCATTTGAGGCTTAAAAATGTGCGCGCAGATGTGTGAGTCCGCCGATTTAAGGAATCGAGCATTTCATTAGCGTTGTGTATACTCCGAGATTGATGAAAAGTTTGATAGCAAAATTGATCTGACACCCGAGCTGGCATCTCTTTTAAACCAGCTCCATTTCCTTCACTGGCCAGTGCTGCTCTTTCACCATCTTTATAAGGTCTCGATCGTACACTTTTTCTCCGTCTCTTTCCATGATGAGATCAGGTTCATCGGATGGTGTGTGCTCCTCAAGCAGAGTAAATTCAGCGACACGGCGATAGCGCCCAGTTCCATCAGACAAACTTTCCAGAACGAGGAAGAACATTTCGATCTTGGCGGACAGACCTTCGTTGGAAATGAAGTACGGCTTGTACTCTGGGTTCTCTGGCGTTCTTTCGAACAGTTGAACGACAAGGCAATGGCGGTCAGGGAACGGTCTATGTTTTTGAGCAAATTCCGACCTCTTTTGTGTTTCGTGAAGTAATTTCGCATCACAAGACCTTGGGTCCGGGTTCTCAATACAGACCTGTGCTCGCAGCCATTTCTCCAATGCCGCCTGGGCTACGTCAAGGTCTTCTGTGATGCAATTCGTGCATGTCCAAAAGGGGGACAGCCGCTTAGCCAGGGCCTTCACAAGCAGAGCAATCGGTTTTGTAGGAATGAAGCGCTCCTCATCGGGGATATCCTCAGGAGGTTGAATGATCACAAGGCTCCTGGTGGTAGCATTTTCTTCATTCATAGCAACATCGTGGAGTTTGTCGTATTGACCTCTGGTGGTGCTGGCCCAACTCCACGAAGGTGCCAGCGTAGTTTCGTCCCTGCTGTGCAAATGCGGCGCTCGATGGAGGTCAGGCTGGGAGCCATAGTGGTTAAGTCGGTGGCTTCGCCAGGAAAGTCCGGCAAGCCAATCCTCTTCCCACAGACCGGCCCAGTACCGATCCCTTCCCTCCAGGCGCTTTTCGAGGGTTTTGGCAAGCCCTGCCACAGCTGGCAGCCTGTCCGATTGGTAGGTTAAGGAGCGCTCTTGGAGGTCGTTCATGAGTCGACGCCATAATTGAAGAGCCAGATCTCCGTAGACTTGCTTGGATAAGTCTCCGAGGTGCGAATCTTGCAGTCGCGTTATTGTAATCCAGTGTTCTGAGAGTGACGTCAGGAGAGCTTGGTCAACCCCTCTGACGATGTTTCCCACGAGGTCACGGCGTCGTTCTGCCACATGATCTTGTTGACTGCCATTCTCTCTTTTGGTGATGGTTAGGCAATGCCAGCTCATTTGGAGCCTGTTGAAACTCAACCCACGAGCAGGTGACAAGCGCTCTTGCAATGTCCATCCACGCGTCTTCCATGGCTTACCATATTCGCGAATGTGAGAATCATCGAGGCGATGAGGCAAATCGTCTTGAAAACAGAGGAAGACTTTTTCGCGGCTTTCCGAGCCCGGACCGTCTATTGACTCCGAAGAAACTGATGATGGTTTCGCGAGAAGTAGAGAACATTCCGGATTGAGCTTGCGCTCACCAAGGAAACCATCAGCTGCAGAAGTTGTTGTCGTTGCAAACAAGGTTATGATGGATTGGCTGTAAACATCACTCATACGCGCTGCTTCCTTCCTCCAGTCTTCGTTCGAGTCTTGAACAATGCACAACGCATCGACCCAGAGATACCGCACACCCAGTCCTCTTGTTACATAGATTGCGTCTCGAAGCGTTGCCGGGAGACTTGCAAGAGGAATTCCTTCTTGAAACCTGCTCATGTTCTCATTGGTCAGGATCATGTGCTTGCTTTTATCCGAACCCCAGCAATAGCTGAGGGTGACATAGGCTTCCTTCCGATGGGTTGGTATTTCCAGTTTTGGATCATGGTCATCGTCCCCAACATTGATTATTCTCGTCGGTAACAAGTTGTCATGACCAGCTGCGCTTTGGCAGAGAGCGTGATTCTGAAGGCAATCTTGAAGCCAGTGGCGGGCTATGCCCATGCATTCTGGTGTTCGAGAATCTCTTTGGATGTCCCGCATCCAGATATGTTCTCTGAGAGGACTATCTTTGGGGGGAAAGCGTCTGTCTTTTGATCAGCTACAACACAGAGCAACACGTGAATGTGACACACCTCTCTTCAAAAAAAACCTCACGTTGGCGATCGAGTCGGACAATTCTTCCCCGTCTTCTCCCATTACTGCGGCAGTTTCCTCGTCTTTGGTCTTGGCCCACAGTCCAATTCCAGGCGTCTTCAGTCCCGGTGAGGGCTGATACTCGTAAGAACCGGCGTAGAGAACACGGCCACAAAGATCAGACCGGCGCTCGAGATATCTTTTGGCCCTGTCTTTTATGGTCAAGCCTTCGTTCAGCTCAGGACAATAGGTTTTTTGCTCTTGCTCCAATGCCCAACTTAGAAAAAAAACCTCACACAGTTCGCAACCGGGTGGCCCAAGCGCGCATTCTTTAAGCTCCACGAGATCACTGTGGTGTTTGGTGCAGTCAGAGAGCTTCTTGGTCTTCCAAAGCTCTTGAAACCACCGGAAGTATTCGGACTCTGTTTCCTGGATCACCATATCTCGGAAATCTATCCTGGAGCAATGTTCGCAGAGCGGCATTGTTGTGGCTGAGCAATCGAGCAATAGGCAAGAAAGAAGTACTGCCTTTGAAGCGGAGAAAATCCAAGTGGTGAGGTGCCTCGAATATGAGAAGACAAAAAGCAGGGGATTGACCGTGCTCGGGAGGTGGGCTCGCATGTGTTGCGTGGGTTCTCGTTCAAGTCAAGTTGACCAGAAGAAGTTTCTGAGCGGGGTCGCTAGTGGGACATCCGGCCCCCATCCCTGGTCATTGCGGGACCTGCTTTGCCTCAAGCAGCCACATGTGCTTATCGTCACAAAAAATCATTTTGAAGGTCTACGAAGGGACCAACGCAGTATCGCTTTCGACATCCACCTCTGCAGAGAGAGAAAGATATTTATCCAGATCGCCTCAACACATGTAGATAGATTTTGCATTTAGATGTGCTTCCAATAACCCGACGAATTGGCATCGGACTTCACGATATCAGTACTTTCTGTTTGATTGCACTAAATTCAACGCCTGGTGAAAATATGTGATAGACGATCATCCCAGCGTGATCAGCTTCCACTGCCTATGCTTCAAACCAATCCAGGTCTCTTCTTCCACCTCAGCCGCACCAAGCCGGTACGCTACCCCGTCAATCCATTCAACAGCGAGGAGAATCAACATTGTGCCCCACTTGTAAATAACCACGAAATCCAGATCAAACATATCATCCAACGTTGACGGTTGGCCCGCCGGCCATCGCTCCGTTTTCAAGTACCCCGGTTGACCTTGTATGTGGCTCGTCGAACCCATCATCATGTAGCGTGCAATGACCGGAATCCCCTCGCTGCCATGCGGATCGAACGCCTGGTAATCCGATCTCTCCGGCTCCTGTTTCTCCACGCGGCCGACTTTGAGAGTAGCAACACTCGTCCAAAAGTAGAGCGCACCTATCCGCCCCGAACCAGCAATCGTACCCACCCTCTGCTCGGCGGGAGACCGCCACTCCTCGCCCTGCCAAGGGAACCGCCTCTGCTGCACGCTCGACTCCTCCCCATCCCGCCCAACGCCCTCGTCAACAGCAACGACCCGCCCCGCCGCATCCGAGACGTAGAACTGCGTCGCACGCTGCAGCCGCGCGTGCCCGAACCTCGGCTCCGCCGTGACGCCCGCCGGGCCGCCCTTGAAGTCGACCGGCGGCAGGTACTCGCTCCCGCCCCACGCGGCCCAGGACCACGACGGAAACGGCACGTCCACGACCTTGCCACCCGGCGAGGTCACCTTCGTGGCCGCGCCGTGCCGCGCGTGGTACCCGTAGAAGTACCAGCCCAGAGCCCACGCGAACTGGGCGCGCGGCAGGCCCCAGACGAAGGCGTCGCGCTGGACGGCGGCCAGCGTCGACGTGACCCCGGCGAAGGCGTTGAGCTGGTCGGACTGGAAGCTGAGGCGGCGCTGGCGGTACGCGAGCAGCAGGCGCCGGTACAGCGCCGGGTACCCCGCCGTGTCCAGCGCCCCCGTCGGCAGCTGGTCCTCCGAGTTCGCCGGCAGGATCTCCAGCGCCGTGCTGCCCGCCCCTTCGAGCGCGAGCTCCTCGAGCCACGTGGCCGACGCGCAGCGCCAGAAGACCTGGTTGGCCGTGAAGATGAGGCAGCGCTGCGAGAAGAGGAGCTCCTGCATCGTCCACGCGCGCCGGATCCAGACGGAGGAGGAGATGGCGGTGGGGTCGTAGAGGATGGTGAGGAAGGAGCGGTCGCGGAGGCGGAGGAGCTCTTGGTTCTGCTTGCGGGTGCCGGGGGATACACCTGGTAAGCCGGCCTCGGCGCTGTTCCCGTACGCGGCGACGATGGTGAAGAGGGCCTCTGCGTAGACGCGGTCCATCTTGGCGATTTGGGACTGTTGCATCGATACGTCGTCCTGAATGATGCAGAGGGCGTCAACCCAGAGGTAGCGCTGGCCGATCCGGTCAACCAGGTTGATAGCATCGCGGATTGTGTTTGGGATTTCTGAGGTCTTGAGTGATCCTTTCGTGAGGAGGTGGTCAGAGTTGGCCATGATGTGCTTGAACATCCGGCCAGTGCCCCAAACGTAGCTCAGCGCTACATAGCGGCAGTCTTTCGGGGTGCAGACGAGACAGCAATTCTTGACGTCGATGACGAACATAGGCATAAATCTGTTTTTCTTATCCGCGCCTCCCAAACCATGTGCGCACCTGTCGAGATGCTTCGTTTCGCACGCCTGAAGCCAACCAGACACCGTCTTTAAGTCAATTTCAGCTGAAACCCTGCGGCCGTGTATGGATTTCAGGATCTCTTCCTCTGAAGGCGATGCTGCAGCCCATTTTGCATCATCGGTTGTTTCGGGAAAGGCCTGCAGCTGCAAGATCTCGCGGACCCCTTGTTGTGAGGTGGTTTCCACCTGCCACGGCAGAGCAGGGCCGAAGGAATAACTTTCGGGGTCAAATTGGACGTTGGCTGTTGTGGTGTGTATGTGGCGGCCATCTGGGATCTTCTCAGCGGCAGTCGGCTGAAAGCTTGAGCGGCAGAAGTCCACGTCACAGGCAATGCTGCATCGGCCAGGCTGGTCGGGACAAAGTTCTCGAATGCGTTTGCCAATCAGATTGCAGAGTACGCACCGGTCTTCACGCTGGATGATTTCTTCGGTCGTGCCTAGATTTTGGTTGAGGTCGGAGCGGTATGACTCGTCGGCTCGTGGCTTGCTGCATGGCCACGCTGCTCGTGCGATGTTGCTGACGTCAATCCCGGAGCATACTTCACATAGCTGAGACTGTGGGGGTTTATGTGTGGGTGCAGCCATTTCGTTCGTGGTCAAGTGCCAGATGAAGTTTTGGCGCAGAGACGTTTCGAGCGGGGCTTTTTCAAACCAAGCCGACGTGCACAGGGATTATGATCCCTTCGCTCCGAAGCGCTGTTTCCGGAAGATCAATGCCCAGGTCGGAATGCTCAAGTCCAACAACTCGTGTCCGATTGACCCAGACATCAATATTCCTGCGAAATACCCAGGTACAACGGAGTGTGACAGACGGTGCGGTTAGCATGCATGCAATTTTAGTATACTGGAATGGCGCGTAGATGGCTTACCGATTCCGGGCTTGCAGCAACGCTCACCCATCTTAGCATCTCAGCTGAGAAGTGTCCACCTGACACGATGAGGACGTGTGGGCTAGTCGTCAGGCGCCCCGAAGGGTGGATGAGTTTGTTTCGGTCATCCCAGGACCAGGGTATTACGCTTGCGCGGCTGCTTCCCCAAGGCAGCAAAAGAAAGGTGGTGGAGATGGCGGCGAGAACGATGGTGGTGAGGGTGGCGGTGGCGGCGGCGAGGAGAGCAGGAGAGACGATCAGGTGGAGGTCTCGTCTGTAAGTAGTTATCTTGTTCTTGCAAAATAGACAGAGAGGACTGTAATGCTTACCGAGCTCCGAGAGCTGACGAGCGACGCGAGCTTGATCCCGCAGTTCGAAGACCTGACGGGCGTGCGAGGTGTGTTCCCTCTCCTTCACGAGCTTGCCGAATACTCCGCCTCGGGTCCTTCCGGCATCGATGAGGCGCTGGATGCGCTCATCTAGCTTCTTGGGATCCTTCAACGTGCTGGATGTGCGCTTGGCGACGTAGTCGGCCAGCTGGTTTCCCTCGACGTCGTCATGTGCAGGGATCCACGCCAGCTCGACCTCCACACCCAGTCCCCGGATCCTGTTGGTGAGCTCCACAACCTTATGCAGCTCTGCCCTTCACCATCCAGTCCAAGTTCCGAAGTGGATCCGCCACTTCCGGTAGTTGCGGATGGCCTCGACCGAGCGGAGATTGTCGCTGTAGACAATGACGGTCCGGATGTGTGCGCCCGCCACACTCCCCACAAAAGCCAGCGCCTGCTCCAAAGCCAGGATGATGGCGGACAGCTCTGCGAAACGGATGGTGACGACGTGTTCGTGGAGCTTGGCGGCTTCCTGCCACTCCCACTCCCCACCGTCGCGCGGGTGACGCCAGACGACAACCGAAGAGGCGCGGTCCCCCTCCGGGCCCTGCTCTGGCGTGTCGCTGTGCTCGTTGGTTTGGTTCATGGATGCGTCCGTCCAGTAGACCACCCGCACCCTGGCATCCTCGCGCGAGTACTCGCCCATGGCGAACTCGAGGACACCGGCCTTGCACTTCTCAGTGCAAGGGTCTTCTTTACTCGTCCAGCACTTCCCATGGAACCGCTTGTTGTTCCTGGGAACGAGAGGGGTGCGGGCGGCGGGGACGGGGGCAGGAGTAGGAGCGGCAGGAGGAGCAGGCGCGGCAGCGGCGGTGGTGGCGGCAGCGGCGGCGGCGGCGGAAGGAGAGGAAGGAGTGGACATGGTGGCGGTGGTGGTGATGGTCTGGGTTCGTCGAGGACGTCGTTGGGCGTGCGGCGGGCGAGCGCGAGGAGGCAGGCAAAATCGACGAATGTGAGAGGCTGAAGAGGAAAGGAGGAAAGCGGGTGTGCGGCGCTCAACACCAGAGGTTTTGTATCCGGGCTGTGCGCGGCGCCCGCGCTTACCTTTGTTCCGGGCACCCGGGCTGCTTTTGGAAGGAGCGGAACGTTTTCTGCGGCCGTCGCTGCGTGAGGGTTGAGGTCTCTCACCTCACAGCCTCGAACTGTCACATATCTCCTCCATTCGGCAGTTTCCCGGCTCGGGGCGGCTGATCAGGACATGCAGCCTGTACTGAGCCATGAGAACTGTGGTAGCTCTGCCATCTGCTCAAGATACTCTGAAGGTGGCTGAATTGAAATATAAAACCAACATAGACAGCCGAAGAAAGTGTTCGTGACTTACAACCGCACAGGCTCCATCCGGACGAAGAACTCCGCAGCTCAACCCGTCTTCCTCCCCGTAATGACCCACTCCTCCTCCGCCCTGTGCGTCTCCTTCCTCAGCATCCCAAACTTCCTCCTCAACCACTCCCCCGACGTCAACACCTCCCCGCCCTCCCTCACCGGAATCATGCCATTGCCTCCCTCCAACCCCCTCATCACCGTGCCCTCCTCCGCCCGCTGCATGTACGCAAACGACCACCTCTCCTCCATCCCCCGCCCCTCCACCGGCACGACCCTATGCACGCAGCTCCTCAGCAGCCCACCCGACAGCGCCTCCAACCCATCGCCCACATTCACGACCGCACACCCCGGCCGCGGCTCCACGTACTCCCAGCCGCCGTCGCCCTTCTTCCGCTGCAGCCCCGCCTGCTCCGTGAACAGCACCGTCAGCGTCCCCAGATCCGTGTGCGCGTTCTGCGGCGCCCCGCGCTCGGCCGCCGGCTGGGCCGCGTACTTGAGCAGCCGGAGCATGTCCGGGGAGGGGTGGGCGAGGCGGTGGTGCGCGTTGAAGCCGGCGCCGGGCAGCCCGAGCGTGGTGGAGAGGGAGGAGAGGATGGCGGTGGTGGCGGAAGCGGTGGCGAGGGTGAAGGCGTGGAGGACGGGGAGGTGCGTCGATACCGGGTCCGGATGGGGGTGCGACGAGGAGGCCGGCGTGAGGCGGAGGATGGTGTCTTTGGAGATCTGGGGTGGGGGTTAGTTGGGGTGCGGCATGAAGTCGATGGATGGCTGGACGTACTGCGTAGCTTTCGAAGCCGTCTTTCTTTCCACGGATGCCTGGGAGGGTTAGAGAGGCTGGATGCGAGAGGTAAGAGGGGGCGGCGTACCTCCAAGGTTTCGACCAATGGGCTTGTATCTGATGTTGACTCAGCTAATCGGGGTTGCTTCTTTGGCCATGTGGGTGGACCTACCCATTCAACTTCATGTCGCCGCCGAAGAGGTCGATGTCATATTTCATCTTTTCATCCTCCGTGAGATCGAATAGCTCCTTGGACAGCTGATAGATGTCACTCGATGTCCGTAGCAGGTGACTGTCGGTGCCATCAAAGTTTCGAAGGTTGAGGTAGAAGACACCATCCTCCTTGCACGCGTGGAAGAGTTTAGCTGCCTCGGCTTCGTCTCCGTTATTTAGTAGCTCAAGAGAAATCTCTTTAATATTGGCCAAAGGCTGAGGTGTGTCCTTCGCGGGATTTGTGGGAGAAATTTGCTGCATGTGGCAGTCATGGGTGTTTGTAGACAGCCTTCCGGTGGCTATCTGACGTGTGGACTTCTCACTGAAATGAACGACATTTGGAGGAAGCTGGAGTGCGGCCGCCATGTTGAGTGGTGTATATTAGCAGGGCCTTTGGAGAGGAAATATGAATAAGATACTGGTGCAGTGCCTCCGCTGATTTATAGGAAAAAATGGCTTCGTTACAATGAGAACTACCGCATGAATACCCGGGCGGAACCTATCTCCCGCGGCATCGACATAGATTGCCACGAGATGAACACACACTGCGCCAAGCATGTTTAGCTGGAGCATCTGCCGACAGGTCGGAGCTCATGGCCGTGATCGGTAATGATTGGGAGACCTTGCTCGCCTGAAACCGGTTGTACGACGAGGAAACTGGCCGTACAGATACCTAATCGCTTAGTGTAATGCTGAATAGACGTCGGCCTAGACTACGGAATACGACCTACCGGTCCCCGTATCTCCAATAGGCTTAAGTCATGTTGCTACCGCTGTCATCTTTTCAAACTCCGGATGCCTAATTGGTCTTTTCAAGTATGGCACGTAGCTGAGGCATCAGGGTCGCATCACGCCAATGGCGAGATTTGACTCAGGTGTATGTGCAGATCTCCCATTGTGGCGTTGAAGTAGGCGTTTCGGCCAACAGATGACAGCGGAAGGCTTATCGCGCCATGTGGATTCGGGACTTGGCCGACAGGGCGTAGGGCGGCGGTGGCGGCATTGACCGCCGCCGTTCCAAGATTCACAGCGGCCCAACCGGACATCTGGCACTTCAAGGTGGAACTCCGTCGGCAGTGTGCATGCGGCAGCTGATGCGCTTGGCCAGACGGAAAGCATGAACCGTCGGAGTCCGAGGAGCCATGTCTCGGGGAAAGTAGCTGGGAAGCGTGTGGGCCAGGGCCTGGGCTGTTGATCGTTCCATGCTCTTTCGTATCCTGTGGCAGCGCCGGCTCCTAGGACGGTATCGAGGGTACCGGCGGCACCTGGTTTCCCAGAATAGCGGTGGGCAATGGTCGGTGCTGAAGGGTCTGTGTTCGGGGAGAGAAGAGATGAAGTGTTCGAGATCGCAAACGACCCGTCCCGCGAAGCTTAGCCGAGGCTGCCCTACTAGTGATTACCGAATCACACGCCCTGGAGCGCCGCTATCGTGGCCATAATAAGGTTTGCTGCGGCTCCTCCAAGGCTTTTAAATGCTTTTTAATCACGAGTCTAACCAAGGAGAACGGTGGGTTCAGAGAGGCGTTCATATTGCATTCCGGTACTTCCGATCCTTCCGATCACTCGCAGCCAGTGCACTGCGCATATAAATACGAAGCACCCTCCGATTTACAGCCAGCGTCTGCCTCCGCCTGACCCGACCAACGAGCACACTATCGAGTTGTCAGATCAACAGCAAACAAGTATCAGCGCTTTGAAAGCCTTACGCCAAGGTTCTCCTGATGCTTGATTGCTGCGCCAGGGCAGGCCATTGCTGTGCCGTAGTCGTCAGGTTGATTGGACTGATTGATGCATTGGCAAATGCATTGAGAATCCACCTGCTGAGCAGCAGCCACCGGAGCCGCCGTGATCCTTCTTCAGCATCAGTGTCTCGGTTTCTAATTCAACGATATCAATATCAGCATACTTACAAGACAGCGATCATGCCAAGAATATCCGAGAACTTCATCCTGTATGACAGAGCGAGATTCGCTTAAGGAAAGAGAATAGTTGCTATGAAAGTATGTCTCAGCAACACGCCCCTCATCTCACTACTTATAATGTTGGCGTTCCCCAAAGCCATGACTTCGAATACGGGGAGGAAATTGGAGCACGGCCTGCCCAGCCCTGGTTGGCGAAACATCAGTCTTGGAAAACGGCCACGATTGCCACGTGCCATGTCTCCAAAACACTGGAAGGACTGCTACAGAACGCACCTTGTGGCTACACATGCGTGGCGTTGTTTGAGGCTTTCTTTCTAACGCCGGCGCCGAGTTCCGATAGAAAGGTGATTGCCAAGAAAAAAGTACTTGGCCCTTCGCACGGTTCCAACCGAAAACCCCTAAAGGGACTGTAGCAAGTTTGGTGTAATTAGTAGATTTGGGGGGCTAGAGGCTTCAAGTCGCCTCGATGGGGTTTGGTGGTAGTTTTGCTACTAATATTCCGCTCTATGACACCTTGAGATCTGCAACTGTTACTACACAAACTTCTTCGGCATAATTTTTGAACAGAGAGATTGAACGAAAGGGAATATTGCTGAATCAATGGTATGAATAACAGATGGATGCCAAGAGAAGAATTTGAACTGAATACGGTTCGACCACGGAAGGAATATCAACGACAGCGAAAGGCCTGGGAATGAGCCACACGTCCATTGCAGTCAAAACAAGGTTCTTACCGGGGACTGGTCGCTTCCATGCTTTCCATAGTCGTAGGGCTATCCCCTAAGTGGGGCTTGCAATTTACTGGTGTCAGACGGACCCATTTGTTCAGACCCTCGTGCTGATCCTTCGATGTGCGGAGTAGGAATGCGATTGTGGAAACCCGAATTGAAGCGTATCATCATGTCTGTTGAGCAAAGGTAAGCTTTTCCGAAGACCGGCCTGCAAGTGGGTGATGAGCAGAAGATTTCGTACGGAGCAGGTACGGAAAACTTGCTGTATTGTTATGACCCACTTCGCTCCACTTTCAGAAAAAGGGGTGATGTCATTGGTATGCATGAAGTCATTGTGCACACAGCGTGTTGACAGCTACCAGTGCGGGTATGGAGGTCCATGTGCCGGGTAGTGAAGGTACATGTACAAGAAAGGTGAAGGTGCTGGTGTTGAGTGAATAAGCTGCTTGTAAGAGAAGGTTAATATGCGCGGACGCAATGTGGACTGATCGTCATGCTGGACGGTCCAGGAACGAGAAGCATAGATCGAATTGAACGCGCTTGTGGTATGTTGGTTTGTGTGATAACTTGATGCTATTTATTGATGTACGTTGAAGACGCGGCCGGACCTGCTTTAGAGAATCCCTTGTGAGACACCAGCCACATCCACGCTCTTGTGCTGCAGACAGCACGACACGCCTACTGTCGAGACTTGTATGCCCAAACGACCAACAGGACCGTTGTCCAGGGTCTCGCAAGGCTGGCGCTGGTGACACGTGTGGCCGTAATACTTGACTCTGAGATGTGGAGATAGTCAACCACGGCCGGACTTGTTCGTTGCGGTCCAACATAGCATTCACTGGTAAATACGGAAATACAAAGCGAGGAGAGTCGGTACTGCTGCCGGTCGGTTCAAGTTGGACTCGAACAGAGGACGACAACGACGTCGTTCGTTCACCCCACTAGCGATGTGGTAGCGGTCTGGTAGCGATCAGCGCGCGTGAGGTCAGCTGGTATGGATCCTAAAGGTCAGTGCCCTGGAGGAGATGTCTTCACACGGTCAGGATCCATCATTTCGCAATGATGTTGTTATGGAACAAAGAGATACTGGTGCTCCATTTCAGAAGAGAATTAGGGTAGATAAAGGCTTCCGCACATAGAGACTCGGATAAGCCATGCAGTGTCCCGTCATCACGAACAAAAAGAAATGGTTCAGTGACAAAACGACATACCAAAGCCTGTTGGAACTCAATGAGCGTTGCGGCTTGGAGGTCCGGGGCAGTTGCTGGGGGGCCGGGCATTTGAATTCCGGGAGACGGAACAAGCCAAAACAAAGGAGCAGGGCCAGCTTTGCGCGCACGCGAATGGGAACGCAGACAAACAGGCTTCTTTGAGCTGGGGAAGAGGCGCACTGATCGGCGGGCGGACGGGCAGGCCGCTTACTTATACATTCCGCGTCTGCCGTGGAGGCCGTCACGTGACGGGCTGCAATGCTGCCCGAGAGGCGCTGCAGGCGGAGGTTATGCCGTATTTTGATGCGGCGCTGGTCGGCTCTGCGAGCGTGTCAGCGCAATGTTTCAGCTAGACGGGCGGGCTGGCGGCGGAGGGGGGCCGCTGGGCAAGGTCGGAACGCGGGAGAGCGCTCCAGGGCTGCGAGGCTGCACGCGTAATGGCGGCGGGCGTCAGCTGGGAGGCTCCTTCTCCGCAGCCGAAGACCCGCGCCTGCGCGGGCGGGCAATGCAGCAACGAGAGAGGGCGGCGGCAGACGGGACGATATTGGGGCGTCAGGGCGTGGCTTGGGCGCGAAAGGCTACATCATGCCACCGCAGCGCGCGCTGGGCGGCGTGGAGGCATCGTCGCGGCGACGGGCTCTGAGGCGCGCGCAGCTTGGCGGACGGCAACGCACACGCGCGTGCGTCGCAGGCGCTTGGGAGGGGGTGTGCGGAGGGTGGATGAGTGCAGGCTGCTGCGGCTGGCGCACCAGAAGCGGCGTGTCGCGTGCGGGCGCGGTGCCTTGTCTGCTCTCCTCCAGTGCCCGCCTGCTGCGCGCGGTGCTGGGCCGGGGCACATGCGCGGTGCAGGGCCAGCCGTGGGACAAAGGCGGCGCGCAGGGAGGAGGCTTCGCGGGCAGGCTGGGCCGGGCGGGCAGTGGAAGCGCTGGCTGTGGGCGCGCGGGCCGGCCTGGAGAGGGCTGCTTCGTGCCGATTCGATTCTATGTGCCCCTCTCTCAGCGCAGCCAGTGTGGCCGGCGCGGGCGCTGTGTTGTGGTGGAGCACGTGATCCGGGCTTAGGCTCTGATTACGCCAGGCGCGCTGCCCTCACCAAAACCGCGCCCGCGCCCATTCCCTCCCATACCGCGCAGCAGCTCTCACCTCTCTCTCTACAGCGCCCACACAATCCGTCGAGACACGTCCCCCCACGAGTAAGTATCGCTTGCGCATTGCATCCTCGCACCCGCCCGCACTCCGCAACCACAACGCACCTTTTTTTACGCGTTTTTCTCGCATTTCCGCGCGACATGCCCATCATTCCCTCTGTTTCTGCGCTTCTTTCGTGACTGCATCTCGCGCTCTCGCCTTGATCTCGCCATCAACGCCGGCCACCAGCCCACCTTGCTGACCAGCCGCACAGCTGCACTCCATCTCCACACCCTCACACGAACCGCCTCAATTCGTCTTGTAAGTCGATTCTGCCCCTATTGCGACGCGTATGCACGATTTCTGCCCGTGTTGTTGTTCTGCACGGTTTCTGCGACCGCGCCCGCCTGCGCCCGCGATGCACGCGGACACCACCACCGCACTGCCGCACCCGCAACAGCTCCGTTCACCACCACACACGCTCTGCACCGTCGCTGCAGCTTTGCAGTCGGTCGCGTACCCATCAACTTGTCATCTGACCCACTTGCACGCCCAAATCTGGGCCTGCGCCCTTGCGCGACTATTTCAAGCGCACTGCCTCTCGCTTCCCTCTACCAACAGCCCACCTTTGCGCACCGCGCTGACCGCTCCACCCCACAGCTTGACGACCTCCTTGACAATGCCTAAGGAGAAGACCACTCGCAAGGCCAAGGCCAGCAAGGCTGACGGCAAGAAGAAGAAGGGTACGCATTCCACACCTGCACCTTCACCCGCACTGCGCGTGGCACAGCTGACAGCTTCGCAGACCCCAACGCACCCAAGCGCGGTCTTTCTGCCTACATGTTCTTCGCCAACGACATGCGCGATAAGGTTCGCGAGGAGAACCCCGGCATCAAGTTTGGTACGTCGCCATGATCCACCCGCGCCTGACGTCTACTCACGCACCCCACAGGCGAGGTCGGCAAGATCCTGGGTGAGAGGTGGAAGGCTCTTTCCGAGAAGCAGCGTGCCCCCTACGAGGCCAAGGCTGCGAACGACAAGAAGAGGTACGAGGACGAGAAGGCTGCCTACAACGCTGTACGTTACCCACTCTCTGGACTGCTGGACTCGACACTGACTAGCGCAGGCCGGTGACGACGAGGATGAGACGTCGGAGTAAAGCTCCTGCGTCCTCATTCTTCCGATGTTCCGTCTTCTCCTCCTTGAGTCAGCCTCTTTTCGTGGTCCTCTTTGCTGTTTTGCTCTGCGGCGTTGGCAGGGTGAGACAGTCGTGCGTCGGTTTATCGTAGTCGGGCCACCCGCACGTTTGCATCATCACAACTACTGGTATCTGCTGTGTCACTTGCTTTACCGGGCGCGTTTGGGAAGGTCTGGTTTACCATTTCTCTCCGGGCGGGCGGTCGGTTTGCGCGGATAATGATACTGGGGGAACTTAAACACAAGCAAAGGATTTAGGATCATCACTGGTCGAGCAAGCTCCTCTTCCCAATTGAGTGGCGACGACTGCAGCTTTTTGCCCGGCTTTCGATGCCATGAGCTGCATTGACGCTTGCCAGTAAGAACGAACTGCAATTATGATCCTCTTACTAGTTTCCTTCCCTTGGGTTCACTGTATACTAGAAGCTCTTTTGCTATGGAATGAGATAATTTCCTATTAGGGGTTCTTGGCTTTCGTCATCCTGTGCTTAGCTCCCGGGGTCCTAGCCAGACCCCCGCCTTGGTTTGCGCGATCAGCAGCTACGGAATCTCATCATTCAGCCTCCCTCAGATCTGCAAGTGGCCATTCGCAGCGAAAATGCCTGGAGATCGCTGCGGGCGCTTCGGGGCAGTTTGGTACCTCAGTCGCAACACGCGAGAGCTACCATTGCGGATGCCTCGGGCAGGCAAGGCTCTCGCCCATCTACTCTCACTGCTGATGACTGCATCAAGCAGCAACACGTGGACATGCGCGACCCAACTGTTTGCGTCAATAAACTTTTTATCTCTCGGCCCCCGACGGACGTCGGCCATCATCCTGCAGCGAGGAGCGAGCGAGCCGCCCTCCACGCGCATGCGCTCCGTCCAGTTGTAGTGGTGTGTAAGCAGCACTCCGCCTTAGACCTCACGCCCGCCGAGCTGGTTTCGCCCTTGCCTCCGTCCGATCTCCTCTCCCGCGGCTGGCCCACGCCACGAACCACGCTTTTGCTCCCGCTCGCCTCCGCAGAAGCAATCACAAAGCCCTCGCGAGTGGCGCTGCCTTCCCAAACCCCCAAAGCTTTGTGCCACCGTCTGCCCAGCCATCCAACGTCCCGGCGCCGTTCCCCGCCCCCGCGGCGGGCGGGCGCGCTTGCCGTGCACGCCTTTCTCCCGCACTGCCCGAAGCCAAGAGGCAACCAGAGCCGTTTATCTCACTGCGACCGCCGAGGCCAGCAGCCAGCGCCCTATCCTGCCTGCAAAACCCTACTTTATCACCCGCCATTCCCACTTCCCTCGAAAATCACGGAGCCCTCCCCTCTCCTCGCCGCCCACAGCCACCGCGAAACAGCCACCCCGCGAGCGGCCGGACGGTGGATCTGTCGGAACGCGCCGCCCCAGATCTTGTCAACGCACGTGCTGTGCTTTATCGCGAGACCGACCCCACCGCTGCTCCAGGGCTGGGGCTACCGTGCCGCAGAGCTGCTGATGCTGCTGCTGATGCTGCTGCTGATGCTGCTGCTGCGTACACGGCGCTTTGAATAGCTGCCAGGAGTGATGATGCGATGCTGACAAACACGCTATGGACGCTTCGCCGAGCTATGCACAGCCCGGCAGGCCCCCCGTTGCCGGCGACGCCGGCAGGAAGGAGGCAGGCTGATCGCGAGCGGTGTTTCCCAGGCGGAAGCTGGGGGACTGCTCAGCAGCGCGCTGCCCGCCGTGGAAACGCGGTGGAGGGGGGGTTCGATGATCCCGTCGGCCTATCCACGGTGTTGAGGGACCAGAGCGTTGGGTTGGGGATGAGTTGGCAAACGACAGCGCAAGGAAACGGCGTCCGAGCTTATTATGGGCTGTTTTCTTGCCTGATTGTCAGGTGGGTGCGTCCGTCTTTTTTCGCGGCGGGTTGTGGCTATTCTGCGGCTAAAGATTTGGTTGGTGGTGTTCGAGATGCTGAATAGCCACCACTGTTATCTGTCGGCGGCTCAAACGAGACATGCGCGCTCACAAGGGCATCTCCAGTGACAGTGGATTTCGTCTAGTAAAATCATGAATTCAATCCATCAATGGGTTTGTTGTTATTCTACGTTCAAGCATCGCAATTCTTTATGGTATTCCAACCGAAGCCCTTCGCTGCCTATGCCCGTTAGAAAACAAGAACGGTCAGGCCGGGTGCAACGATCTATTATATCGTCTCGATCATGCATGTAAAAGTGAAAATCCTCCTGTCTGTGGAGGACGGCGGTCATTAAGTCGCCGAAGGTATCGTCTCATCCAGCTCGTAATTTCGGCACTTTTTCCCCAACCCCCGCGGGAGAAATGCAGTAGCGAAGTGCAAAGATATTTACACCCACAAAACTCGCCGAACGTGTTGTATTGAAAGTGTATGCGCCAGCGGTGTCATGGACCCGGCGGTGTTGTATGGGAATGCGGAATTTAGGCCTTGATGGCGTACGTCCTGCGGAACATGTCGTCGACCTTCTCGAGGTAGTAGGTACCGGGGACGATCCTGTCGGTGGAGCCCTGGGGGGTGTAGTCCTTCTTCAAGTGTGCCTGCTCGCGGAGATTGCACATCTAGCGGGCTTGTTAGCGCTTGATTCTAGAACCTAGTCGGTCTTTCTTAACTTACGTCGTCGTACGCCTGCGGGGGAACGACTTCGCGCGCATCCAGGCGCTTCTGCAGGTCGACCTTCTCCGCAATCTCCTTGACGCTGCCCTTGACCTTAAGCGACAGCAGAGACGAAGCAAGGCCACTGCCGTAGCTGAAAACGCCGAGGCGCTTGCCCTGCAGCTCCTCGGAGGAGACGTTGCTCAGCAAGCTGACGAGACCACCCCAGACGCTGCCGCTGTACATGTTACCGCACATGGTCGGGACCTGGATGCTGGGCTGCACGCGAGCGGCGAAGCGCTTCTTGGTCTGTCGGAGATTAGCCGGATCAACACCGCGAAAATGACGCGAGAAACGCGAGAACGTACCAGAGCCATAAACGTCTTCTCAACGGTCTTGTCGGAGATGGAGGCGGTGTAGTCAAGGTTCAGGAGCTCCTCAGGCACCTCGGCGAAAATGGGGTTCTTGGGGTCCTTGAGGTAGTCGTTGTAGAGCAGACGCCCGTACGACTTGGCGACGAGCTTGCACATCGGGGCGTGGAAAGACATGTAGTCGAAGCGGTCGAGCGGGACCTCGTGGCTGGCGGTCGCGCCGTTGGTGCCGTTCGAGTGGCCGTTCGCCTGGGCGGCGAGCTTCTCCTCGCGGGCGTTGTACGCCTTGTAGCAGGCATCAACAGCCTCGATGTAGCAGCGCATGGAGAAGTGGCCGTCGACGTAGGGGTACTCGCTGGTCAGGTCGGGCTTGTAGAAATCGTACACGTGGGTCATGTAGGTGCCGCGAAGACCGGGCTCGAAGACGACGGGCGCGTCAGGGCCAATGAGCATGGCAACGCAGCCAGCACCGCCGGTGGGGCGCGCGGCGCCCTTCTTGTAGAGGGCAATGTCGCCGGCAACAACGATGGCGTCGCGGCCGTCCCAGGCCGAGGACTCGACCCAGTTGATGGCGTTGAAGACCGCGTTGGTGCCGCCGTAGCAGGCGTTCACGGTGTCAACGCCCTCGATGTTTGTGTTGCCCGAGTCGGCGAAGAGCTGCATCAGCACCGACTTGACCGACTTGGACTTGTCGAGGAGGGTCTCGGTGCCGACCTCGAGGCGGCCAATGTTCTGGGGGTCGATGCTGTACTTCTTGAGCAGCGACGAGACGGTGGTGAGGGCGAGCGAGTAGATGTCTGGTACGCTACGTGGTTAACGCTGCAAACGTCGCGCGCGGGAGGGCGGGCGGCACAAACCTTCCCGGTCGTCGCAGAAGCTCATCCGCGTCTGGCCAAGGCCGATGGTGTACTTCCCCTGGGAAACGCCATCGAACTTCTCGAGGTCGGCCTGGTCGACGCACTGGGCGGGGAAGTACAGCTCAATGGCCTTGATGCCGATGTTCTGGGGAGCCATGGTGGACGGTTTGCGTGCGGAGGGAGGCGGCAGACAGGTGGAGCGCGAAGGTGGGAGGGAGCGGTGGGTTGAGAGGCGGACGGCGTGGGCGAGCTCAACGCCTCTCAAAGAAATTATAGTAGGTTCTGAACAGGGACTTCTGCTTGCTAGGGGGGCCCGCTTTGCACGTATACGGCTAGCCAGGAACAGATAAGGCCGTTATCAGAGCCACGGCCACACCGCTCCGCGCTGCGCTCGCTGCGAATGGGACGGCAGAGAACGCGCCGACTCGCCCAGCCGGCTGTGCCACTGCTGCATACGCAAGCTGGCCGGTCAGCCCTCCCACGATCCTTAAATGCAGGCACCCGGCAGCAAGGGCTGTGAAGTCACCGCACCTCTGGCCGCCTGCTTGCTGCCTGGCCGGTCGCGAGCATGGCCCCATGATTGCAGACACAGCCTTCGCTTGCGCGCCCGCCGCCTGCAATCCCGCCATCCACCACGGCGGCCCTCATTTGCCCCAGACCGCCCGGCGTGACCACTGGAGGCGCCGCGCTATTCTCCGTCATACGAGCCAAGACCCCGTTATCGGCAAGAGGATCTAATCAATCTCTGCAACCGCCCGGCAGTTTCGCGCAGATTTTCCTCCACGACCCCACTGCTCTCCACCCCACCACTCAGCTTTTACGTAGACTCTCCCTCCAAACGGGATGTTACGGACCAACCCGCAGCCTTTCCCGCACACCACCGTCAGCACACGGAGGGCCAGACTCGGCAGCCCGATCCCCGTGTATCTTATCTCCGATCAAATGCTCAGAAGTCTTGCTATTGCTCCCAGCTTACCCTGCTTTCTTTTGTCCCAAGTCTCGGAGGAGTGCCTCATCGATGCGCCCCTCGCTTCCACGACCACTTAGCGTCCACAAGACTCGCCTCCCAGCTGCGTCCTTCAGCCCGCTCTCGGGCCGCTCCATTCTCAGCTGTCATAGTTTGTCGTTCTCTCTCTATCCCACGCGCCGGACGTTTTCTCGCGAAACTCTCCGTCCGACTGCGGTCCATTGAGCCGATCTCGCTTCTTCAGGCAGGAGGCTTTCTGCAGAGTGAGCACATAAGTCGACGCCATGGTCGGTTCGCGCGGCTGCATCGAAGAAAACTTTTCACCCGCACGCCAGGCCCCGGTAGTGTGAGGAATACCTTCGAGGACACTAAGTCATGTGCGTCGCCACAGCCAGCCTCGCTCGGGAGTTCCTATGTCCATGTTCCGGCGATGGGTGAGCAACCTCAAGGTATTCGCGCTGTAAGACGATCGACCTCTGCGGTTTCATCTGCTCAAGATCGTTTGATTCGTCCACTAGCAGACGTCGACTCCCGACTTACCATTCGGCTATATTTCGAGTCGATTCCTTCTAAAATTTATCCCGCGTTCCCACTTGGAGTTCTTTGGAAAGTATAAAGCGTCCCGGACAAACTGGAAGACGACTCCGGAGAGCTTTGGCATATTTCCTACAGCACTGTCGTATCTGGAAGAATATTTCAGCTAATTACCAGCACTGGGCGAGACTGAAATAGTGGTACAATAATGTACGGAAACATCATGTTTCATAAGCTGCTGCTGTCGGTGTCGGCTTACTCTTGCAGGGCGTAGGTTCGCTATTGGACTGCTGTGCTGGCCAACGCGTAGCACACTCGTTCTTACAGACTGACCTCTGCAAAGTAGTCGACCACGACGAGTATTCTTGTCATTTATACACCACAGCTCTCCATTCGGCCCCCAAGGTACGCCCGGGTTGCAATCCTCGGACTCGTACACTCTATTCTATTTGACCTGAAGGCCCTATAGGCCTTTGGAACGGCCAAGGCCACCTCTTGGACGCCTCATTTGCACCGTTCAGATGATCACTGCTCCTTTTCATGCCTCGGCTCCACATGAGTTTCCACTGAAAAAGGCTTTTCTCGATAGGCAGAGGCAAATAGCACGGGCAGCCTCTCCCTCACTGTACCCATGCTCATACAGGGATCCCTCCCGCTCAAATTCATGCGACAGCCCTATTCTTCAGTATCCCCTTCAACTCGGGGAAACACCCCCTTGGCTGTTAGCCTATGGGACAAGAACGAGGCACTTGCAAAGCTTGGCCGCGTCGCGTGTGTACGAGCTGGAATACAAGCAATTGTAGGCCAAGCGAAACTATCGGTCCTTCCCGCATTCCTTTAAACAGCGGACCTCTGGGTCGAAGCGGCATGGGACCTGAATTCCAAGGATGTCGGATGGTTCCGTGTCTCAATCTGCGACTTGTCGACGCTTTCGGGTCAAAGGTGGTCCTTCGGTCGGAGTCGGCATGGCTTCCGGTGCGCTGGATGCAGTACAGCCGACGGTAAGGTCGCATTGTGTCAGTGGCAAACGCCTGTGTAACGTTTAGCAAATCTTCCAACTGAACGTGAAGTGTCCCATGACGTCGTGAAGCGACCGGCATGTATTTTGTAAGTTCTGCATAGTGTCCAAATCGGCACAACGCGTCCAAAATTCAGACAGCAGCTAATAACAGTTCGCGAATCGAATAGAAAACCGGCTATCGCGTCCCGACAGACCAATTTATTGATCTACACTCAAAGACCAAGAGACGAACTGATTCGTTCGGTATCGTTCGATACACATCCTATCACACAGCCCTGCGGCAAGGCGACTGTGCACTGCAGCCCGAAGCAAGCCAAGCACGCCAATGGATCGCCTTTATCAACGCCTCGAAAGGCCAATTTGTCTCAGTAAAATTCGCAGCCATTCGTAGTAATTGCCCGCGGCCCGCACGCCGCGACACCGGCGGTCGATGGCGGGTGGGGTTGTTAGCAAGTAGCTTCTCACAGGAGCCGCGCTTTTTCGCAGTGGCAAGCACTGTCCTCATTTTCAGCAATGAGCGGCTAACGCTGCTTAAATTTGACCGCGAACTATCGAGTCTCGGGCACTGACAGGCAGATCCTCACGCCCAGACCCTTCTCCAAAGCTCTGGCTGAGGGCCCCGGCTCTGTGTTCGCAAAAAGCTTGAGTGTCATTTCCGAACTCACAAGGAAAACGATCAACATTAGCATTCGCGCTGTCCATGGCTCGGGAACAGGCGCATTGACAGGCAGCAAAGTTTGCAAGCAGCCAAGGCACGCGAGAATACGAGGCGGTTCTTGAGGCGACAGCTTGTCGGAAAGTTTCCGCCTCCAGTCTCGAGTCGAGTGCTTGGCCCCACGGAGATCAGGACGGGCCACTCCACGGCGACAGGAAGGGCGACTCCACCCGCCGAAGCGAGTGCGGCCGTGAGAGGGGCCGACCAGGTCATGAGCAGGCGCTGGTTATTAAACCAAGCTTGGCTCAAAATAGCCGTTGGCACCGTGCCAGGGCAGGCCGGCGCGATGATCTCATTGTCCCACGAACGAGCGGGTGTGCAAGGGAATTCCGAGGGGGTGGCGGAAGGCACAGAACAGCATCCAGCCCCCGTTAGCACGCGCGGTGCACGTGACCAGGCTGTTTCAGGCTCACGCGTCAGAGTCAGCTGGAGTGTCGCAGCGCAGGTACGGCGGTTACAAAAACGCGCCTGCGTCGTGGCGAGCGTCCGGCAGTTGCAGAATGGGGCCAGCTTATCGTCAGCACTCTATCCTTCGCGCTGGGTGCGGTGGGCGGGCACAGCAGCTTGGCAGCGGGTGGCAGGCGGCACGGCAGGAACTCCAGCGGCCTGCCCGATTGGAAAGAGGCGGCGCGCGAGGGGTGACGGCCACGGCGCAAGGGGAGCGCTGGGGAGGCTAAATTCAAGGTTAATCCCGCCGGGTCTGGCAGCGAAAACAGGGTCAAAGCGGGCGCGCCGCAGTCGCCAATATTGCTGCTGGCTGCGAGGAGGAAGGAGGGGTGTGGCTCGCCCTCTCCCGGCAGCACGGCATTCACGCCTGCAGGCAGCATCCCATGCCACACACGCGAGGTGTCAGCCCGCGCGGTGCGACCGTGGTAAGGGCCGGCGCCGGCCATAACGGACAGACGGCGGCCGCACGCACGCCCGCCCGCACGCCCGCCGCCCCGGCGATGGCGAGAGCACGGCGGGTATGGCACACGCCTCACGGGCGCCGCTCGTGGGGCGCGAGCGACGCTCGACAGCAGGGCACCGCAGGCTGTGCAGGAGCGGGTGATGGAGAGCGGCGCTGGCAGCACCGCGGAGCGCCCTCACGGCGTCAAGCAGCCCTTTTCGGTAGCGTCGGCCGGGTTGTGTCCTGACGGATTTTTATGTCATGCCTGAAACGGCTCTAGTCTGAAATCATGCGCTGCCCAGTGGACCAGGCGCTCCCCGAGCCTGCCGTCCTGACCACCCGGATCTCTCCACTCGCTGCGCGACCACATTCATCAACACCAACACCGCCCTCGCCCCCATCGCGTTCCCGCGCCTTCCCTGCACGCCAACCCCCAGCCCGTCGCCGTCGTCCGCCGCCGACCTCTCGCACCACCAACCCTCGAATTCGACTCACCACGGCGCCGACACGCCCCCGATAAGGAGGCACTCGCTTGTCGGGCGCAATGGACGGACGCCAGCCGCCCAGCGACGACCACGCGACGCCCTCCAACTCCAGGAACTCCAGGAACCCCAATGTTTTCGACGACGAGTACTCCCTCGAGCGCGACCAGGAATCCGAGTATGGCTTTGGTGTAGCGGACGGCTTCCGTCCAGGGCAGGAAAATGGAGGCGCAGGCGCTGGAAACTCGGCGACCGCTCTTGACCACAGGGCGTCGATACGGTCGTCGGTCCGCCGCTCAATCTCCGAAAATTTTCCTCTCGACACGAAGAATGCTCCTGCTATCCCTCAGCCGCGGAATAGCATCGTGAAAGGCGGCCACGCGCCAAGAGGCTCGCTCACCATGGCACAAGATGGTCCCAACTCTTCGACTCCCGAGCGAAGCAACACATACTCTCCCGCCCCACGACTACCACCGCTCACGCACCGTGCTTCAATCGCTTCCACCTCGTCGTTTGCAACAGAACACGCGTCGCAGAGCGGATTCGCCGGCAACTCGGGCCCTAGCCACCCATACGGCATGTACCCTCAGGGCACAGGCCTAGCGAGGTCATCGAGTGTCACAACCACGTCTACCATACAAACACCGCAACGCTCGTTATCCAACCATGGTCCAGCACATCCCTACGCCATGTACCCACAAAATGTCTTTGAGGATCCTGACGAAATTCAACCTGCACCCGTACAAAACCAGATACCAGTCGGCTTCCCAGGTCTTGGTCAAGGTTACCACAGGCAAATAGGACCGGATGGAGAAGAGCAGGACATCATAGGACCCGATGGCCACACTGAACAACTACCGCCCTACTCGAGGTTTCCGGAGGAGGGTCCGACTAAGGCGTCACTGATGGCAGTTCCCGAAGAGTTTGGCCTTGTCACCACCGCGGCAACAGGAGGAGCAGCAGCAACATCACAAGACGTGACCCCGGCAGTATCCCCGATAGGTGCACCAGCTGGAGCCATGTCTCAGGAAGCGTTATCTTCCAGTAATTCTAGTATGATGATGCAACCCTTAGCCAACGGACAAACAACACCACAGTCTCAGGAGCCGTTGCAGCCACAAGCACGATCCGGATCCGATGCGACAAATGAAGGTGGCCCTGGAGACGAGAACGACAAAACATGGAGTGAAAAGACGTGGAAGGAAAAGAGGAAGACCCGGATTTTGTGGGGAAAAGTACCGTTGTGGGTACTGATCACCGCCATTGTCATCATTGTGATCTTGGCTGTGATACTAGGAGTTGTCATCGGCACTTTTATGGCCAAGGAGCACATGAAGGGTAAAGGGAAGGACAAGGGGTGAGTTGGTCATGCGACAGGCAGCTCCCACACCCTAAGCGATACTGACTAACAACAGGCCTGCCATGGTCACCGTAATTAGTACCGAGTCACTTTTTGATGCTTCGAACATACCAATCCCCACTGGACTTCCTCAGCTGCCGCTTGGCAAATACGCCCTTCCCATCCGCAGTCCCGACGTTTCGAGCAACGAATGCCTTACGTCTTCAGAGCAGAACGATGCATGGTCCTGCAATGTTGAAGGCCCTCCCCTCGAGATCAACCTTGGGACTTCCGGCAAGGCTAATTCCTTCGCCATGTGGCTACAGCCGTTGGAGAATACCACGGCTATCAATTACGGAAGCCAAGCACCTAACATCAAGCCTCAATCTCTCAGCCTAGTCACCGATCTCGACAACCCCACTGACGGACCAGCATGGCATTTCCAGACATTGTACGACAAAATCGTCATTCTACGACCTGAGGAGTTCGCAGCGGGTCAAAATCTGAAACGACACGCCCACGCGTCAGGTTCTGCTGACGACTATGGTCCGCCACCTTACCCACCAGATGGCTTTTCGATGCCTCAGGGATTCAAGCCTCGCCATCAAGTCGTCGCCGGCGATACCCCTTGGTACTGCATCTGGAATTCGACTTTCATCGAAGCATTTGTCTATGTGGAGCAAAATACATCTGCTGCAATCTCTGCTGCTGCGACCGCCGGCACACCTACAGCAACCAGCTCGAACTCATTCGCGCCATCGACATACGCGACACCAGCTCCGACGACTTCTCAGTCCTCGCCTATCACTAGTGCGCCAACTTCGACGACAACTTCCCCCGGAGTTTCGCGTCGTGGGTCGGATAGCAATGACGTACAGTGGTACCCTCGTATCGTGAAGATCGAGGAACGTCGCATGTCAAACTCGGTGCAGCCGTACTGCCAAAAGATGCAGCTTCTTGACGACGGGCGAATGGTGCCAGTGCTGGACAGCAGCAACGACGTGATCATTGTCAAGTTGTCGGAGTCGGATCCAGACTACGACAACTACAAGAGCAGCTCGAGCAGCTCGAGCAAGAGTTCGAAAAGGTCTATATACAAAAGAGAGGACCCTTCGAACGCTTGCCATTGCCAGTGGTCGTTTACATAGGCGTTTTGGGTTTCTTATTGTGTGCAAAGACTATTTGTGCATTTTCTGTCTTCTAAACTATCACGGGACTGGCGCAACGAGGATCATGGAAAGCACGGGAATGGCATCGGCGCTATCGGGCGGCTTGAAAGTGAATTTTTATTGTTTGGAATGGTGCGATCCTTTCGGACCACCGATGCAGGAATCAAGAGCGAAGGAAGGAAGGATAACACATACTCCGGGTTCTTAGGACGACAAAGCCGAGCCCACATTTTCTGTTTATTCGTCCATCGAATCGCAAGTGACGATTGGACGCACTCTCGGTGGGTCTTGCGCGTTCCGTTTCTTTGCTTGCTATACGAGCGACGCGGAGGGAGCCGTTACACAGGGCTCTGGTCTGGTAATCATGGCCGACGCCATGGGGCTGTTCTTTTCTTATAGGCAGATCATGGCCGAACGGGGAGACGGAAGAGGGGATGTGCATAGACGGCCTAGTAAATTCCCTTAGCATAAACACACCACATATTGACTCTATGACGTGTTGGTGTTGCCCATCCCGGGCAGGAATGCGACCGAGGGCTGCGGGCGGCGCACAGACGGCTGCGGGCTGGCACCTGGCAGCGCCGTGGCCCAGGACCTCGTGTTGTTTTGGAGCCGCAAAGCCACAGGAGCGATAGAGTGCGGCGAAATGGCAGGGAAAGGGGAGGGCGGGTTTTGCAGATTGTGTTGCGGCGCTGCTTGTCGTCTGGCTCCTGAGCCAATGTGGGAGTGGAGAGGGCTGTAAATCCGCGACGCCCGCGGGCGGCCTGTCCAATCGGCGGGGGTGCGTGCCGTTGCTCGTGGAAACAACAGAGGACACTCGGCCTTGGCGCTGGGACGCGTGAGAGGATGACCCCTCGCGTCGGGCGGGCGCACCGAAGCCCGCGAGATCGAGCCCAGCACCCGCCGCGCAGCACGCGGTCTCTCGGTCGGCCGGCTGACGAGAGGATTGCTTGCGCATTGCTGTGACGGGTGGTGCTAAGCTGCTCGTGAGCGATACGGCCTGAGACTACCCCGTATTCAGCGCTAATTTTAGGCATTTTCGCCTTCCGGGCCCGACGGCGATCTTCCAGCGCTGCAACCCCTGCGGGCCATCCGCCTCGAAGCGCTCTTTCTCTCGACACTCTCCGAGCGACACGCAAAAATCAACACCTGCGGCCCCTATCCATCGCCCGCGCTCGCTCGTTGTCCGGCACCGATCGCTCTCAGTCATTCGTTTGGAGGCCCGCCGCACACCAGCGTCTCCGTCGCGTCGCAGCCTCTAGTCATCCCAACCTCCCGCGCACCTCCACCGCCAACCACGCCACTCGAGGATCCGCAGAGCCCGCCCCCAAGCGCTCCTCCGCGTCACCACCGACCCAGCCGCCGCCTGCACGACGCGTCTGCGTCCATTGACCTTCCGCATCACCGTCGACCCACCCGAAGCATCCCACGATGCGTCCCCAACAACTCCTCGCCGCGGCTGTGACGCTGTCATCCCTTTCGGCCGCATGGCCATGGCCGCCAAACGTCGAGGACATGAAGGCCGTCATGGGCATCGAGAATATATTCAAGCGCGACACCTTCTTCTACGCCCGTCAGGATAACAATGACAACACTAGCAGCGACTGTAAGATCTGCCCGCCCCACACGTCGATCCCGAGAAACACTTCAACTAACCTCAGCACTCAACAGCGTCGTCTAACACCGCGAAAGCGACTAACACTGACTCTACCTCCGACACTGCCTCCGGTACCTCGTCGGCTTCGAACAGTGACAAGACAACGGCCGCAGAAACGGCGTCCGAGACCGGTTCCTCTGCCTCGAACACTGGTAGCGGCTCCGGCACGAACACTGCGTCTGAGACGGGCAAGACTACGGGCACGGCTAAGGGCACTAGCACTGGCACCAAGACGTCGAAGAAGGGATCGAAGAGCACGTCGTACGACGCGCGCCTGCCCGCCGGTGGCATCTCTATGATCACGCCGGCGGCAACGGACACGTCGCAGTACTACAAGATTGGCGACTGGCTCTCGTTCGCATGGAACTACACGTCGCTGTCGGCGACGCCGTCGGCCATCAATGTGCTGGCCAGCTGCAGCATGAACCAGGAGACCTACACCATCGCGAGGAACATGTCCGTCGAGGACAAGAACACGGTGTTCTGGGACACTGGCGAGTACCAGAAGACGGCCACCAAGAGCTTGCTGCAGGAGACGTACACGCTCATCATCTACGATGCTGACAGCAGTATCTCTGCTACCGCTGCCGCCGGTTACCTGGGTGTTTCGAAGACTTTCACCTTTGGCATGTACCTCCCGCAGGAGTACACTCCGAGAGCTGGTTAGTTGGACCCAACACTTGCATTTTTGTCGTGATAAGTCAAGGCTAACTGTCCGTTCAGATTGGGTTTGCCCCGGTTGTAGCGCTGCTGGCGTCTCTGTTGAGCAACAGACCGTCCGCTTCCTGTTCGGCACCTTCGCCATCACCGTCCTGACCTTCACCTGGTTCGTCATCGGTGTCGGCGTCATCTAAACGAAAATCACGGAACATTCGGCTGGATAATACTTCTGAACGGTGGAGTCACGGCCTTTTGGAGTTCAAGTTCTTCCGACTTGATCCAACTCAATTTTGACGAGAGCATTGCAATGGGCGTTCAAACACAAAAATGGTTTCAAACCTTTCTCTCCCTTTCCACCTCTAAAGCTTTTGTATCGTGGCGGATCCGTCGCATACGCGTACATGACGAAAGCCACGCCTAATACTCGAATCTCTTTTTTCGTTCCCTGTTTACATATATTTATTCGTTCTTCTCGTTTTCCAGCGGCTTGCCACACTCCTTTGTTTTGCCTGGGAATCATGATGGGTTGGAGAACTTTTCGAACGGGTGGAGGGGAGTCAGCATATCTTTCATTTTTCGGGGGGCATGCAGTCAGGGTTAATGGGGAGGCAGGCGTTCTGGGTTTTCAAGTGCGAAAGGTGGGAGACGAAGGAGTGGAAGGAGACGATGATGAAAGGAGGATAGTAGGTGAGCGGTCTGTGTATCTGGGTAGTAAATGAAGTTGCGTAGTGAAACGAGAATGGAGATGGATGTCATTGTTTTGTACAGCATTCGTGTTTTCGCGCGCCATTCGAGGCAAGGGGAATGTGGGTGCTGAGAGGATGTAATTAGAGTGGAGGATGGTAATGTTCATCGAGGATGTCTTCCATGCTACGGTTTGTCTGAGGCTTGCGTGATGCTCTAGTCGGAAATGTGCACTTTGCAAGTGAGTCTGTGATACAAGGCGGTGACACTTTCATGGGAAATACACTTTGATAAAGACTAAGCACAGATCTTGACTTAAGTAGCCACGCAGGAAACGGGAGACGGAAATGGTCGGCGAGCGGGCGAACGGCAGCAGAGGAGCACATAAGGTGCGCCGGGAAAAAGGAATGACAAGATCATCGAAACCAATGGAGCTCCCCCACGAGCACTGCAACTTTCTTCTCTTGCGCCGCTTTGCCATCTATACCAGCATGAAGGCAGCTGCAAGGCAAAGCACCCCGACAGCAAGTTGCTGCGCAGAGAACGGATCCACCGTCCTCCTCCCAGCACCAGTGGCGTCCTTGATCACGTCAGCCGCAGCCGAGTACCTTCCGGCGTCCGCATCGAAGTTCAGGCACGCCGTCGGGAGCGGCCAGGGGTCGTCGGTGTTGTTGTAGACCGAGAGGGTGCCGTCTTGGTGGAGTATCTGGGACGGCGTCAGCCTTCTCGATGCGAGCGAGCAGGGGGAGGGTTGCAAGCGCTCGAATTACCTCGCCGTAGAACCCAACGTCGACGACGGCGGACGGCTCGATGTGGTAGACGTTGGTCAGCACCCGCTCCGCCACGTCCTTATCCGCCGCGGACGAGTCGGCGAGCGGCTGGCAGGAGGCGTTGACGCCGGAGTGCAGCGGCGTGATCTTGGTCGAGATGACGGGGAAGTCGAGGTACGCGCCGGCGGTCACGTCGGGGAGCAGGTTGGTGTCGAAGTGGAAGTGCATGCCGAGGGCGTTGCGGAGGCCGAGGGTGATGGTGATGGCGTCGACGGCCGCGTTGGCGTTGAAGGGGAGGGCGGTGATGTTCCAGCCGTCGGTGCTGTTGCTGTGGGCGGTCAGTTTGTGTTTCCGGGGTTTGAGTGCGGAGGGAGGGGGACGGACAATTTACTCTGTGTGGATTTGTCGGGGTCGCTGAGGTTGAAGAGGAGGCCGGCGCCGTCGGGAACCTGAAGGATCGTGAGTGAGGTGAGAGTGTGGAAGGGGATGCAGGCGTACCGTGAGTTCAAATCCGTAATCGATCTCAATGCTACCGTTGAGCTGGTAGCCGCCAATAAGAAACGGTTCCCACACAAGGCTTGCGCTGCCCACTCCGAGGAGCTTCAGATATTTAATTAGCAGAGCCAATGGTAAAGTGACTATATTAACTTACTTTGAGGCTGTAGCTCAGTGGAATTCGGTAAATAGAAGCCTCGAAGTCCCAGTTTTGTGAGAGGTTGGTATACAAATCCATATGAGCCCAGAAACCGTTAAGCTCAATAGAGGCACCGCCTCCCTGTATGCAGTCGTGGGTGTCGAAACCGTCTTCAAGTTTTTCGGTCTGGCAGTCGATATCAAAGTCCATATATTCGACATCCACAGTTCCCGTTGTAGTGCAGTTATTGCAGCCAATATTGAATGGCGTATCGGGAACTTTTAGCCCTTCGTTGAGGATTTGTGTGGCAATGGGAATTGAAGCCGATGAAGTCTCGATAGAGGAAGTTGGAACGGGTACTGAGACGGTGGAAAGCATTGACGAACCGGCATCAGCTCGGCGAAGGAGCTCTCTCCGCGGTTGGAAATCAGAAGTCTCCTTTATTTGCCGCATCTTGATGGACATGACTGGGAAAGCATCCTTCCACTGTAAGCGCTCTACAGACAGGGAAAAGTGTCTCCCATCAGACGAGGCCTCGTATTGTTCAACTCTGATAGCGAAATCAGCCCCATCTTCACCAACTTTGTATCGATGAAGCAAAAATCTTACCTGAATGCAGACCTCGCACCGTCCTCGTTGCATCCGTCATGGGAGCTGACGATAATACCGCCTTGGAGTTCATCGAGGGTACTGATGCTGCGATGATCAATGGTGGGGAACGTGATGGATATCTTGTTGTTGGAACATTCAAGGCTTTGCATCAAATGCTCGAAGTCTTCCAGCAAGAGCACTGGCTCATAAGATTCGACGTGGACGGTGGTCGCGAAGGCATTCGTGTCATCAGGGTTCTCGGCTTGTCACACTTGAGTTTGAAGCTGGTCTCATAAGACGCGGAATGCTAAAGTAATCTCACCTTCGACGTATTCGAGATCAAAGGAGGTAGACAGTTCAAGGCATTCTGCACGCTTTGATAGCCTCGATAGCCTTGTTGCAGCCACTAGACGTTTCTCGATCGATGCACCGTGCGAAGAGTCGAAAGATTGGCCATGAATTGTAGTGGAGTTGCATACTCCAAGGAGTAGAATCAGAGTGACCAGTCTGATGGAAAGCATCGTTAAACCAACTTCGGATACTGTTCAGTGTGAACCCTCGCGCGAAATAGATCAAGAGGATGTTGAAAGCGAGTCTACAGAGCTGGAGATGAAAGCTCCTTAGGTGCTTTTATCTTCCAGCGGAATGGATTCATTAGTCTCCACATAATGCAGAATGTACTATATCTAGGAAAATGGTTGCAGAATATGCTTGTTATGGTGGAGGCTGAGGTGAATCCATTACCCTGCATCGTCTCCACTCCCCTTGAGCCATGCACTCATAGCCGGATTAAGCAGCCTTATCTATTATTCTTCCTCCAATTGAGCCCCATCCTCGCTTACAAATGGTTTGCCTGATCTTACGAATAGGCAGAACCTCCGTGGTGGCTCAGACGAGGCTGCGGATGAGGGGCTCTTTACTATTCATAGGGGCCGGAATTAAACAACATTCGGTGATATGGACGTCCATAGCTCTAGAGGAGTAATCTGTGGCAGAATTTCATGGATAATAAGCGGATGGCTGCATACTTGGTGCTACCAGCCTTGCGAAGAGCACGGCTATGCGGTGGGGCCGTGGGGGCCACATGGTGCTGACCACAGGGCGCTTTCATGAAGGCTGTGATGAGTTGCCTTCTTGAAGCTCTCTAAAGGTCCCATCTGCCCTTCGGGAAAAGTGGGGTGCCAACCGTTGCCTAGATATGGAACACTTCTTCAGTGTCTCGTATCACGCGAGGCTGAAGGACGGGCAACCTGGCCACTTCACCTTTTGACCAACAGGCTCCCGTTCCGCCATTGAATCCTTCCTATGCTTCCGCAGCCCATTATGCAGCTATCACTGGTCTTCTGCATATTGCAAATGATTTCCGTCATTGTCCGCCGTTAGCCTCAGTGACACAATCATCTTGTCAGACTCTGGCGCAAGCTGCAAGGCTGTCTCCGACGCCCTATCTACTCAGACGTCGACAAAGGCTTGAGGAGAACGCAGGCGTTTGGTTTGAGAATGAATGCCACAGTCATGTTACATGCTCGAACATCGCAAGTACACCAACAACTGCACCAAACGCGAATGATTAGCGGCAAGCACATCCTCCAAGATGCTGTAGATTCAGCTGCTGATCCTGTTCTTTTACGTCAATGATAATGCTTGCAACAACTGGAATATGAACTATGGAGCTTAGTTAATGATCGTGTAGATGATGAGAAAGGCTGAAGGATCCTACGTTCTCAGAGAAGGGGGAAAAATGCCGAGATCGAGGACCGCAAGGCTCACGGCCCGAGAGCGACATAATGACTAATACCAACCATCTGCTCTCAGAATATGGTAACTCGGGACACCTTCATAATCGACGTCCAACTTGAGTAGAGGCTAGTCTTATACGTGCGTGCAACATAAACTCTATGAGAAAGCATATCCGGAGATACTACAAGTCTATGTTTGGTCAAACAACGAGAAGCCTATAGTTGAGAAAGAAGCGGACTCTTGAAAAGACCTGGTCTTAATATTTTCTACAGAAATGACAGTACAAGAAGGTTTTGCTGAGAGTGCCATTTCACAAATGCCAACCTTTGCAAAGGTCAGTTGAAGTCTATTTGTCGACGGTGAAGTTGTCTTATCAAACCAAGTATCTCAAGTCAGACATGCCGCGCGCTCGAAAACCTGTAAACACTTGGAAAATTTTATGCTTCCCAATTCAAGTTTGGAGCCAACGGATTTCAATTCGTTCTTATGGGTGCACTACTCATTAGTTCTACTCTCGCAATCGTCCTCGCCAGCGCATCCGAAAGAGTTGAGTTCTCTAGTGTCGTGGCTTTTACCGTTGCCGTGGGCATTGACTTCCAACTTCTGCCAGGCGCAAAGAGCATTCATGATCTTGCAGCCACCGCTGAGTAGACATGGGCACATCCAATCTCTCGTTTCACGGCGAGGACAATTGAAAATGCCGTCGTCGTTCGTATTGAGGGAAGACTAGCGCGAAGATGAGATACCGTGCGCTTCACGTGTTGTTCTAGAGTACATATAGATGGCGACGGTATTCCTGTGGTTTCAAGGGTAAGAATGCATGGACAAACAGACTCGGGAAAAGGAAAGAAAGGACTGGGATGAGCACAATGTGGCCAAGAAGCCCGAAGCCCGCAGTACATGCATGACCATCATAAGGATTACAGACAAAATACAATCCACTGGACTTCTTTCACAGTGCGTCAAACCCATGCGTAGATCACCCGGACCTTTCACTCCACCACCACAGATCACCTCACATCCGTCAACTTCTTGAACCCACCGCCCACCGCAGGAACTCCTCTTCTCTAACACCAGCCATTGACCCCACCAATCCCATACTCACCTGCCACCATCACAAATCCCACCACCTCACCTTCCGCCGCACCACTTCACCACGACACCACCCCTCCGTCAGCCCATCATCGGCCACCATCCCCCATTCACACCCCTCAGACCCCACAGCCCCAGCCCCAACCCAACCGCCCCTCCCGCCTCCAAACACACGTACCCGCATCAGCGCCTCACCCACCACCGTCTCCCCTCACGACGAACCCGACACCCGCAGCCCGCCTGACCGGACCACGCGCCACCCGGACAGCGCCGCCCCAAGGCTCCCGGTTCCGTCTCTGTCGCGAGGGCGTCCGACGTGCGAGCTGTGGGGGCAGGCGGGCGCGGCGGCACGGGACGACACGACACGGCCGGCCGGCGAGTCAGGTTGCCCTTCCCCCGGCCGTGCGGGAGCGACGCAGGGGTGCTGGGGTTTCCCGATCGGGCGTGGATGGTGCGGCGGGTGCGCGAGTCGTGTGGGGGGCCTGAGGCGCGGGCGGTGACGGGGGTGTGGTGTTGGGAGGGGGGAGTCGGGAAGGGGAGGGGAGGGAGGTGGGTGATGTGATGGGGAGGCTAGCGTGTTGGAGAGGGGAGCAGGTTGGGGAGGGAGTGGGGTGAGGTGGTTGCCGTGATGGGGATGGAGCGGCGTAGGGCAAGGGTGATTTGCTCAGGGTACAGGCGGCTGGGCGAGCTTGACTCGGTTATCTCGGAAAGGAGTTTGGGAGTGCGAGTTGTACGAGAAAGATACTACGCGCTTAGCAGGGCGTTGGTTTCTTGTTGTTTGAGGGGGCTTAAGATAATGGGGGGCGGTATAATGAACACTGGTGAGAGGGAGGTGGGATGACTAGTGTAGCAGCGTCATTCAGCCGCTGCTTGATTCCGTTCCATCTCTTTTCCTTCCTCGGTCTCTGTTGACCCGACAAAAGCTAATATCATCGAAGGATCAATGGACGGAAGCAACCGTGGGAATAGATAGACGGAGAAAAAGATAAGGCGCAAACGGAGGGAGAGCAGGTCTAGAACTGGAGGGTGACGAGGCCCAGAACTAGAGGCAGAGAGGGAGAAACCTCTGCTTGGGACCGAACTAAGTCGAGATCTCTCGAACATCATCTGGCGATCCTGCCCTACTGTAGTGCGCAAGAAGTAGTGCCCTTACGACATGGACTTCTTTCCCCCGGGATCTCAGGAAGACGAGCGATTCGTCTTCTGAGTGCCGCCCGAGTGCCGCCGGAGTGCGCCATCTCGGAACTTTCCCGGGAGGCGGCGCTGGTGGTGATGGTGGCGCGCGACGAGCGAGCGCCGGTCGACGGCACGACGCGACGCTACCCAGGGACGCCGGTCCCAAGGTTCGACGGCGCCTAGCTTCGCGCCTCACCGCGAGGAGATGTGGGCGGTGAAAGCGCATGGCGGCGTGAAGCTACCTCGAAGTAGTAGAGCGGACGGAATGCATGTAGGACATGGGACGCGCGCGTGTGCGAAAAGGAGATAGCATGGCCGCAGAAAGATGGAAAAGGAGGTTGGAGACTGGATGGGCTGCAAGAGGGCCAAAGAGTCAGTGTAAGAGGTGGGCGGGTGCCTTGGACCTCTGGCACAAGTCTGCCACGTGTAGGCGGTGGCTGTGCAAATGAAAAGCGCAATGCCAGACACGTCCAAAGCTGAGGGGCAGCGATGGCGTAGCACTGATGTATGTGGGCGGGGCCTGGGAGGATGACGCTTATTGGTGGTGAAACCGACATCTCAAATCCTCCGAGAATGTTCTCTGAAATTTCCCTCTGGTCTTTGGATAGCAACACGGCATTGATGCCCGCTAGCCCGACCTCCCTTGTCCTCTTCGGATTGGGCTCGCTGGAACTAACGCTTGGTGTTGTCGCTTGGATGTGTGTCCACTGCAGGAAGGATTCTACGGGTTTCACAGAACAAGATTTGAGATTTGAGATGAGATCTACGTGCGCGCGGAAGTGGCGGATCGTACAGGATTCGCAGAGATGAGATGGACGGAGTGAAGCGCCTCGTTTTGACGTGCATCACTGGCTTGGCGAACCGGCCAGCTGTGGTCTTCTGGAACACGTTCGCCTGGGAAGTAGAACTTGATTGGCCTTGGAACGGCCTTGGTCTGAGATGTCCATATGCAACCGAAGTATACATGTACAGGGCTGACATCAATTCGGAAAGCGTGTACAGCAACATGTGCGGACGGCGGCTTTTGGAAAAGCGTAGTTGGGCGATAGAGCAGGCTTGGCCCGAAACTTTTGTCGTAGCATACGGCGGGGGAAACTCTATTGCAAGCGTGATAAGAGGACATGGCGGCATGCAAGGCGACGAAGGCGGCATGGCGGGCAAAGGCTGGCGGTCGTCTCCTCAGACCGTGCCTGTTTGACGGCGCCGGGCGCTGTGCTGGCAAGCGACGCGATGGATGAAGCGGTTCTACAAACTCGAAACCGCAGCGCCAGTGCTTTTGTCTGGGTCTTCTGGCCTGCCTCGGCCGGCTTGCGGGCGTTCGCTGGCAGCGGAATAACGTCAGCATCCCTGCTTCGGATCACGGGCCGTTTTGGGAAAAGCAAGGTGGGAAGAACACTTGATCTAGCCCTGCCGCCAGCATGCGAGATCCCGCCTCCTTTCCCCCGCCCCAGCAAAGGAGCAAGAGGCAGCAGAGCAAAAGCAAATACGAAACCGAATGCACCGGAAATTGGTGGACGCGCCCTTCTCGCGACAGGAGTCAACTGCAGCCGCAGCTCGGCAATTTGCTTTGGTGGCAGAGAGCGGGTGTCGCAACCACGGCAGCCGAGGCGATCAGGCCTTTTATCCGCGACGCTTCAACCCTATCCGGGCAAGTCCTCCCATCCGCGGCCTCCGGCGCGGCGGCCCGCTGCTGTGTATCCTCAGCTTCTCAACGCCGACGTCAGCCGGTGGGTCTCGGGCAACCTCAACGCAACAGAGCGCAAAAAGTAAACATGTGCTTACACGGCTCCCTCCATCGCCCTGGCTCACTGGCGGCGGGAGTGGCTGCATTGCAGCACCGCGCCCGCGTGTGGCAGCGAGCGTTGCGCGGGAAGTATATGTGCCGTAAGCATGTTGTTTAAGCTTGCCGCTGGCTTTGCCGTCGTGTGAAAGCCAAATCGGACCACGGTTCTCACTGTGCGATGCAGGCCGTCTCGCATGTGTATTGGTGGAATGTCAGGTCGTGCATTGTGAAGTCTAGGTAGAACAGTAAAATGCTTTTGGGATAATTATGTCCGCTGGCATCGACATCCCTTTCGAGCCAAAAAGAAGGTGGTAATTATCTACAGGGGTATAATAAGTGAAGCCGTCTAAGAGTCGTTAGAAAAGTACATCCGTGAAGTGAAACCGTCGTGATCATGTCCGGCGCACGTGGTCGTAGTTGATGAAGAGCCCCCTCTCGCTTTGTGTCAGACTTTGCGTTCTTGATTCGTCCACCGGTGGCGACATGAGTGCATCGTTGCCTTGTCGCTCTCGCTGCTGCGTGACAACCGTAACGACCTTGATGCCATCCTCGCTCTCCCTGTTCGAGATGTCCGAGTCCTCAGTGACGACCACTCCCTTTTCGCAGTTCGTCCTCACAGCTCCCAGGGTACCGTCCCGCCGTGCCAACTCCAGGTGTACTGTTCCTCCTTCTCCCCGCTCCGGGTCATTCAGGCTCACGAGGGCCTGGTGATTCTTGCTTGCTCCGATGCGAGAGTGCCATGTGCGGCTGCGGTGGCGGGTGCTGTTTTGCGTCGTTGCGAGCAGACGCGGGAAGATCCGGTTGACCACGGCCTTGAACGTCGGTAACGATGCGCAGATAATGGCCGTGTTGATCTCCACGGCGGACCAGAGAGCGGCGCCGACATTGTCGTAAGTGATGTCCGTGGAATAAGAAACGTTGTAGATGGACTGTAGACGCAGCATCGACGTGACCGAGGCACTATGTTTATGATCAGCCAAAGTCTGTTGAGTCAGGCACAGGACGACGTACAAAGTGCCGAGCGCGAAAATTCCCATCAGAGCGATCTTCTGCTTCCTTGGCAGGTTGAGGCTGTTGATGACGGGCATTGGCAGAATGACAAGGACCAGATCGAAGACAATGTTGACGGATGCGTGAGAAAACCACATGGCACCGAAGTCGACACAATGGCCGTTCGGGATGGTCTTGTCCCAGAAGAAGGGGATGGGAGTGCAGTCGAAGACACTGATGATGACCGTCTCGATGGCGAACATGCTGTTGAGGACCAGGATAACGTAGCAGGCTCTTTGCATCCTCTTGGTTGCGAAGATGCGCAGATACTGCAGTAGAATCGAGATCTTGACTAGGCCTACGGCGCCGTTGTAGAAAATGACGCTCACGTATAGATACTGAGGGTAAGGTTAGCGGGAGCTTGAAGTGAATAGGACCGACACTCAACGCACCTTGGATAGGTCCATTTGTTCAGCAGGAGACACTTCCCAGACGTGCTTGCCGAGTCCATGGTGCACCTCTGCATGAGGGGATTAGTCAAGGGGACAGATGGAGGGAACAGCCGGTGGACTAACGGAGAATCATCATGGCTGACATGGTAATGGTGAACAGCTGGCGGGAAAGTCAGCTTGTGAACTCTGGGGAGGGGTGTGGAGGAGGTACCATTGCGGCGATGATGAACCAGTCATCAGGACCAAAGCTGCTCACAACGCAGGTTCGAATGACGAGGCGGGAAGACAGGATGATGAAGGCCAGGACGGTCATGGAGACGACGGTCGCGGCGAAGCGCGTGCCAGCATCAGAGGCAGCCATGGCGGGCTATGGGTGGGTACACCGTTGGGCAGACTGGACTGGAGTTGAGCGGAGAGCGGCCAGAGAGAACTGGAGAGGGCTGGCAGGAGGGCGGCGGCGGGTATTATCAACAGTTTCACGGAATTGCACAGCGAAGCTTAAGCACACAATACCCACGGGGGTCCAGTATTCGGGAGAGGCCAAGAGACGAGCCATACGGGCAAAGCGGAAATCCTTCGGGCGTGGATGGGGCGCATCGAGATCTTGCCAATGATCAGCAGGCGGCCGGGATGGAGTGTGAAGAGCGCAAGCGACCCCGGGTTCCTGCGCCGCCGGGCTGCGCCCCTGGCACCCCGGGCCATGGCCGCCAGGATCCAAGGATCCGGGCACGGGCGTCACGGCTCGGAGGGGCGGCCGTTTCGCGTTAAGACGGCAAAAGACGCAGCGCGCCAGACCCTTGATCCCCACGACCCATCGCCGCAAGCAGCCTGACGCCCCCCAGGGCCGCTGACAGATTGCGCTCGGCATAGTGCAGCCCGCGACCACGCCCGTGGCCCACGTGGATCGGCGTCGATAGTCGCCCCAGCACCGACGAGCATTGCTGTCCTGGGTACAAAGACGACCGGGTGTCCGCTGCTGCTGGCCGCGAGCTCGAATTTGGCCCGCAGTCGTGTCGCCCGTCCGCCGCGCTGGGTCTTGCGCGAGCGACGCTGCACCATGCCGGCGGCGGGTCCGGGTGGGCTCGCGGCCAGCGACGCGGCCGTGTCGATTTGCGGCAGCATCGATGGCTATCAGGGCCATCACACAACCGGCGGGGCGGACGCGTGCCTGGCGGTCCGGCGCTGCTGTGTGGCCGCCAGGACAGGCAGAGTCAGGGAGCCCGCGAGGCCGGTAGGCGGGACGGAACGCCTGCTGTCCGGCTCGCAGTCGAGAGTCTTGTCGCGTCTGCGCAGCCCGAGTGCTGCCGCTGTCGGATGCGCGCTGTGTTTCGGGGCGCCAGCGGTGCCATGCTGGCGGTAGCTCGGCGTGCCGTCTCAGGTGCGGCCGCCTCCTGCTGCTGCTGGCGGCCTGCTCGTGATGGGCGGCGCGGCGAGGTCGCGGGCGAGCATCGCGACTGAACAGGCTCTGTCTGGTGTGAGGTGGCCCGGATAAGCAGCGTGCGGTTCAGGCACTGGCGAGGCCCGTGCCGCGCTGTCATGGCCACGGCCGCGATGACACTCACGCTGCGCTCGTTTTAAACTCAACCCCGGAGATTTGCATCCTCCACGCCGCCCGCCGCCCACTGACTCTTGTTGAGCACTGCACCGCAGGCTCCTCGCGCCACCCGCTCTGCGCCTGCACCTGCGCCCGCCGTGCCCGCTGCCGTGCTCGCCTTCGCTCTGCCGCCGCCGCCCGTCTGCCGCCGCCGCCGTCTCCCTCCCGCGCCGCCGCACACTGCGACCCACCCGTCCGGCTGTCTGCACATCGATTTACCTCATCTTGCGGCAGCCCGGGCGCACAGGCTTGACGCTGGTCCAACGGCCCCGCCGTCTCCGCCCGCGCTCGTGCGCTCTGGCCGGCCGAAGACTCTGCGCATCAGACGAGGATTGCATGTTGTCACTCGAACCTTTTTGCGGTGGAATCGATAGTCCTGATATCCAGCCGTTGGGCCCTATCGATTCGGCCGGCCAATGGGATATTTGTCGGCGGCGCTAGGCGTTTGACGGCCTCAAACGCTCAGGCAGAGGCGTCCGAAGACGCCAGCAGCGTTGACGATCAGCATTCCCCACAGAGAACCCATCCTCCCAAGCGCCTCCGGGCTTCCGTAGCGCAGCCCTAGACGTTGACAGCTGCCCTATACGCTGGAAATTATACCAGCCGATCACCGCGTCCGCGACTACACTTGCCCGCACCGGCAAAACTCCTTTGCACATCCTCACTAAACAGACCGCTCGCCGCTCCTTCGAGCAAAGACGGAAACTTTGTTCGCCCGATTCGTTCTCCTATCATGCGCATAAATCACAGTGCAGCATCGCCATGGACGACGTTTGCAACTCCGTCTGTGCCTCTGACACCCCGCAGCCCACAACAGTCCATGCGCCGCAACCGAAGCCAGCGCGCCGGTGCCGGTGTCGAGAGCTGGCCGGCTCTTGCTCACTGCGCTCTTCGCGAGCGCCGCACGTCAGCGTTTCAAACCACCGCGCTGCGATCGTCTCGCAGCGATCGAAAATCTCCGCAGCAATCCTTCCGCTTGCAGAAAATCTTTGCCCGCGACCATGACCGGTTGCTGTCAGCTCCACGCTCTAGGCAGAACCTGGAAGCTGACTGCGTGCCCCTTAAGCAACAGCCAGGTCCCCGTTTTTCTTCGCGACTCTAGCTTATTGTGTGTACAGGGCCCGGCCGAAGTGCAATCCGCCTCTTCCAATTGCAAGCCAGCGTCTGCGCTCCTTTTCGACGGCGTCAGGCGACAGGAATAACCGACACTCTCTATTCACGTCGCGCGACGCGTCACAGCCGTAACAGCGACTCCGTCGCGGCTGACGCAACTGCGTCGCTACCTTGATTGGACCGGATTCGCCGACAACAGCCGCTGAACAGCGCTGTGTCGACTCTTGCCTGTGCTCTTCGGAGGCGCCGCGTTGTGCTTGGCACTGCGACCAATGACAGTCTGCAGAAGAACAACTGCTCAGTGGCGAGGAGAACGCTCATCAGAGACGCCCTTCCCACCTCGTATCCATCGCAAAACCGCTCAATGAACCCAGTTTCGCCGTTGATTTCGTTACGTGAGCGCAAACGAGCCCATGCGAGGTTGCTCGGACGAGGCGCATTTAGCCGCCTTCGGCAGAGCTGAGTTGATGAAGCTGTCGCAATCCCGTCAATGGGAGACCTACTGCGCCTTTTTCGAGCTGATGTCCGTTTCGTACCCACATGCTCTAGATCGCTCGCAATATATATTACAAGCAAGGGACCTCCCTCTAAATTCTCCATGTTGTCTACCGGCAGCGCGTCACCAGCCACATAGAGCAGGCGAGGAGATCGCCGGTTCTTCACCTCGCGAATCTATTCCCCATTCGGACCGGGTGCTCTTCCCCCCGCTCCGACCATCTACGGCGCCACAGCGCAGGGTCGCAGAGCTGGTATATGCAGGGGATGTCTTAAAAGACTTCCTTCAAGTAGAAACCACCAGACCTCATCTGTCACTAAAGCTACCGCGGTCCGTCGGCAGCAATAAACCCAAATCCTGCGGTCATATATTTTGCAAGTTTTCTCCGCCCTCTTTCGGAGGTTTCAGAAGAGTAAGCGGGTGGCCAACGGCTCTGTCGCTCACTTTCACTAGTTCTCCCGTCGTCTTATCTCGTTGTTCGCCGCTTCGGCTGTCGGCTGCTATCCGGTGGATCACTTTGGCTAGAGTCCAGAAGAGATCAGCAAACCCGCATGTCGACAGCGTTGGGCAGCATCCGCGGACCTTGCAGGTATGCATCAGGGATGAAAATGAAATAGAAGCCATATTCTTATGCTCTCACCACCCCATAGACACCACTCTTCAGTTCGTCCACATAGTGTTCTGTTGTATTTCTGCCCGAATACTGGACAGATAATGTCGAGAACATTTGCTGGACGCGCATGGTTTTCATAGCTACCACGTGTATTGCGTCGTAGAGCCTCATCATCGCAACCTGCTTGAGCTTATTCCAAGTGTCGCATTCGCGGAGATCCCATGCATGTAATACCTGCGTAGTGTTCAGTCGCATCACATCACTTGTCTTACCCCACCACCTTTAGTTGCCACCCCCTTCTGTGAGACTAACAAGAGTGCTGCAGACATGAGGAGCTAAAACCCCCGGCCAGACTCCGCACAGACGAGTGGTTCATCATCTGTTCTGACACAGCCTACGAACCTACTTGATCCTCCATCATATCGTTTCGCAACTCTGACACTTGATGATGATGACGGTATTGCGCATTCGGTTCGTTCCCGAGTACGACAATTCAGAGCTCATACCCTAATTTCTCCTAGCTCTTCATCCGAAGTAGTTTGACGATCTTTATGAGGCTCTCCAACTCCGGCGCTAGGTAGAGGGTCGAGACACTACTCACGCCTTGCGGAGAAGAATGTAATGAGACCGGCGAATGGCTTCTCCATCTTCCAAGCCTTAGAGCACATGTACGCAAGATATCCGGCTTTACTGCCTTACCTGCATTCTCGTTTCGTGTGCCGGTACATCTCATTCCGCTATCCAACAGCGCATTCTCGCGGCTCCTTGTATATCGCTTTGCAACACCTCTTGCACGATCCGCCCATTCGCCCGCCGTGACGTCAGCCGGCACCCTTTCGCAACGCAACTCCACCTCGCCATCCGCCCCAACCTAGCCGCAACGCCCGGCCTCCGCGCCGACCTTTGACCAGTCCCACCGCCGCCGCCGCCGCCGCCGCCCTCCGCAATGCACGTCATCTCCGCTACCTTACCTCCACGCCCTTTTGCACCGCGTCCATCCACCGTCTGCCCGCCCACCCGACACCCGGCCCACCCCCCAGATTCCGTCCACCCAGCTTCTACCTTGCCCTCAAAGCATCCCCGCACCCTCGCACGCGTCGTCCCTCCTCGCTCGGACCCGCCTGCCGAACACGAGCTGGACCGTCCGGGCCGCGCGCTGGCTTGGCGCGCGCGCCCGCGTCTCAGACACGCACGCCTCGGGCCGGGTGGCTGTGCTGGATGGCAGATGGCGCCGCTGCGGCAGGAGGGAGAAAAAAAAAAGTTGCCGAGGCAGAAGAGGCGGGGAGGTTTCTTTACCCGCCGGCCGCGGTGGTGTTTTCGCGTCAACAGGCGAGCGGGCGGCGGATGTGCACGGATGCGGTGGTTGGCCGTGAGGCGTCGGGGGGTTTGGCGCCGTTTTTTCGCTTTTGGCTTTTCGTGGCGTTGCTGACGGGTGGGGGAGGAGGGAGGGCTTGGCTGTCGCGTGCGGTGTGTTGCAGGGACGGCTTGGCGGGCGTGTTTGATCGGCGGCGGGCGGACCGTGGCGTGGCTGGCTGGGAACTGGGGTGGGGAGGTGTTGGAGAGGGCGCGTGGGGAGAGGGTGGCCTGAGGCGCTGAGACGTGGGTGGTGCGTTTTGTGGTGGTGATGGGTGGTGATGGGGTGGGGAGTTTGTGCCGTACGCATGTGGCAATGTTGCTTGGTTTTTCTATGTGGTTACCTGGATGATTTTCTCACGTACTTTCAAGCACATGAGACTAATGATATTGTATATTATCTTCTCGTCTGATTGATCTTTCCCTGCTTTACATATTCTTAAGGAATTTTAGGCGCAATACAAGTAGAGGCAGCGATCTCCTTGCCCATTTTTCTCTCTTTCTCCACAAAAAAAGAAAGCCTTCTTATGGGAGTCCAAAGTCGATATCCCCTTGCCAACGGCAACCATTGCACGTCTCTTTGGCCTGAAGAAGATGAAGTTGGTGTGAGCCGCAGGGGTTCTCTACGGCGTAGTCCGTACGCAAGAATGCTTCATGAAGCTTGCTGTTCTCCGTGTGCATCGTGTCGTACCCAAAGTTTTGTAAGCCAGCGTAGTCATAACCCAAGCTCATCTTCGCCATCGGATCCATGTTGCCTTTATGATCGTATACGTTCCATGAATAAAATCCAGGAGAAGCTCTGAGTGAGAGGCGAGGGCCCTCTGCTGCCTCAGCAAAGTAGTCTCTTCCAGGACCGCCCCACTCTCTACGTAGGACCTCGAAGTTCCACCGAGCGAAAGGATTGATATCAAGAATTTGTGCAAGCTCCCAAATCTTGACCTCATTGATGAAGAATTCGAGATAATTCAAACATGTCTGGACCAATGGCAGCTTGATGTGGCTTCCCAGAAGGTCCTTGGCTGACGAATCGGTCCACAAACCACACCTCTTCTCCAGCGGCCACGGGTATTAGCTATCCTTCTTGTCGACCTCATCTCGTTCCACGACCATTCGATCCATCAGCCTCGTGTTGCCTGACTGAGTATATTCCTGCTGGCTCTGAGTGATGCTGGGCTTGGGCTCTGCGACAGAGAGCTCAGGTATTTGCATTAGCGTAACGAAGCCAGCTTCCTGCATCTTCTGGACCTTCGCAAGGTTTCAGTTGGAATCTCTATAAGCTTATAGTAAGAACATGAAGACATACATGTTCTTGCTTCACCTCAACAGACGTTATCTCGTCGTCATGAGAGATAACGGAACCGTCAGAATCATCGCCGAATAGTTTCCTCTTTGCGTTTGTTCCGTGGTATTGGCCGGGGAATCTTAAGGCCTCTCCGCTATCTTCTAAACCCTGTGACCTGCCAATTGCAGCCACCTTTTGGGACAGTGTAAGAGTGGATCGGGCAGTTCCTTCCAGAAGGTCTTCCGAGCGGATACTCAGGTCATTCATTTCCATATAAGTCTCCACCATGGCGGTCCTGACATGTACCGCGCGGATACGCTTCTTAGCCATCGTTTTCATGCCCTCATCGATTGCCTGTCTCTTGCGAGCGTTCAGTTGTTTTTCGGCCTCTGCCTCCACCTTCTCTAATTCCTCCAACGATTGCTCAATTTGAGGGGCTTCCTTCTCATGACGTAAGGCTCGTTCTACATCATCTTTGGTAATCTTACGCTGGTTCAGTAGCATGCGCATGATGACCAATGGCAGCTCCGCGTTAGACTCGGTGGCGGGAGGCGTAGTAGGGTCTTCGTTGAAATTGGGACTAAGAGAGGTGAGCAAGCACTTTCATTATTTTTGAGATGCAATATTGACCGGCTTGTCTGCTTGGTCGGCTTGGCAGCCTTTCGCGGCACTTGCTGCGACACCGCCATGGTGAGGAAGCGCTGGACCGATAGCTTAATAAGCGTGAGGAAGATGCGCTTTCCCCGGCGAGAGACCCGGGGACGCTGATGCCGGGGACTTTTTAGTGCGGCGTGCGGATGATTGTTAACACCTGTAGTAAGAGGTGTGCTGAAGAGGAGGACGCCGACGCGGCGGCGAACTGTAGAGATGAAGCAGATCTGCCGAGAGGTGCAGGTGTTTGCACAAAGCCACACACCCTGTGTGGAAGGCACGGAATATAAGCGAGGATAGCACAGTGCGAAATTAGAAGGAACGAGAAAGGCATGGAAGCTCGAAGAGTATGTTACGATCAGGTAAAGCTTCTAGCTGGCATTTCTTGTGAAGCAAATGAGGCGCATTGTGGGAAGTTGGAAGGCCTTATCGGATGGACGAACTGCTCTCTTGAAGAACTTAATTTGAGCTTCGAGCATCAAAATGATTTGCGGTACTACGCCGTTTAGTGAAGAATGGAGTAGGAGAATTTGATAAGTTATAGATCTTGTGTATACCCCAAGAAAGCCTTCTTGTAATATGTGTTGTCCGCTACCTCACTGTGGAAGAAAAGCTATGACGGAATCCGTCAAAAAATAGAAAAAGACAAAGAGAAAGCCAATTTTCAGATAACACCGCCTTTGCCTTCGTCCAGAATCCGAGACCCGCTAAATTGTCTCCCCTCGTTGTCAAATTCAGAGAAGGGCCATTGCTCAATGTATTCCAACATGCCCTTCACTTCCATATCCCATGTTTTCTTATTTCCACCTTCGCGTAAGTCATTCAGTGTTGCAGAGGGCCTGTCCTTGAATTTTCATTTGAGTCCCCAAGGGTTATCAGTTCAGCCACGAGTCCTTCGAATGCACTTGGTAACCAAAGAGCTTCGTCTGACCGGGTGGTCCTTCATGGCTGTGGCGAATATATCCTTGGTGCGAGTACCTGTTCCACGAGAACATACGCCGCACTTTCCTCGCTTTGGTCCACTTCGCACATTCCTTAAAGTAGTCCTTGGAGTTCCCCCCCCACCTGATCTCCAAAAGTCTTCGATCGTTCCCAGCACGCGGTTTAGACTTGAGAACATCGGCCAGCTCTTTCAACATTTCCACTGTCAAGAAGGACTCGAAGAAGTTCAGAGTCGTTTGTATGAGCGGCAGTTCAAGATACCCATTCAAGATGTCTCTTGCCTGCTTCTCAGTCCACTCGCCGTGCTTCGTCCGGATATCATCCCGTACATGGCTCGTACCTTTTCGGCTTTTCGAGACCTGTTTGCTTACAGTTGCTCCCTTGTGCGCACTAAAAGACTCCAGGGGGTTCTGCTGCTCAAGAATGCTGAATCGAATACGGTCTACGTTCGTAGGCGCTGCAGACGGATTGCTTTCGGTCCTTTTCTGGTTTGTCGAGGACGTAGATACGATCTCACTGGCCGCCTCGTGGTGTACACTCTTCCTATCTTTCTCCATCTCTGCACCTTTCCGTCTCATCTCTATTAATCACTTTTTGGCCTTCTGCTTCCTGACCTCTGCTTCTGCTGCTCGTTTCAATCCATTGTACTGCCGTTCCACTTCTTGGCTTTCCAGCTCCAGGTCTTTCGCTTCCTGTTCAGCTTGTTCTGCTAGTTTCAAGGCCGCCTGAGTAAGCAATTTCTGGAATCGCAAGCTGTTGATGCGACTTCCGTCTTTATTGGCCCTTTGGTCGTGTCAGCCTTTTTTGTCATTTCAAAACTTATTGCGTCACTCACTGGCCAGCGTTGTCAGACGAGCCATTGGGCCGCCAATTGTTTGAGCTTTCTCCTGCGTGACCCTCACTCATCCTTGTCTAAGTGGACTCACGGAGAGAAAGGTTGTATCAGAGGTGAAGACGGTTGTGAAGTTGGGAGATGCGTGAGGATGAGGAGGGGGATGAGGAGGATCCTCGAGTCTAATAATAGGCGACGCTGCCGGCTCAGGTAACTCAACACCAAACCCTATTATACAATTAGCCCAATTAGGACGCGCGGGGTAACTCCGCAAAGCGGGGCTTTGCACATGCGATAGAACATAAAGCAACCCTCCGGGTCATGAAAGCAGGATCATCCTTACCCAATCCTAGACCAGCGGCATGATCTTTCGTTCCAATTCTCTGGTAAAGGTTGTTTTTGGTAATTACCTCTTCTTCTGGTGAAACAGGTGAGTTAAAAGTGAGAAGCTCTGCCCTGCTGTCTGGAGGTGACACCAGCGCCTGTCGGTTGAAGTGAAGTGCAGCGGACGTGGTTAGTGATCGTGGTGGCAGAAATAAAGAGATCACAATGAGATGCAGGCGATAGAGTGTTGTGACCTTGCCTTGGCTGTGACTCTCTTACCCAATGGTATATTAAGCTTGTGAGGTGGCAAGTTGTGTCCTTGACAAGGGAAAGGAGGAGTTGAAGCTTAGGTGGGAGAGGGCATGTGGTTGGCTTTATAAAGGGGACAGATGAAGGAGCGCCCGCTTAGAGGCAGCTGCCAGTGATTGGTCAGAAAAGGGAGGCCTACTCCAGTGCGCTTTCCAGATGGAAAAAAACAAGGAGAAAACGTAGCCGTTCGATCAAATCCAATCTCGAGTGTACCTAACAACGTGAAATTAATGCATTCGTCCGGACGCAGATTTTATTCAGATCATGATAAGCCATCAATCTCATTGGCTGAATGTGTGTGATTCCCTCTAAATAACAGTACAAAAACATCCTACTTTTCTTAACGATCAAGCCTCTCTTAGCACGAAGCTGTCCGGGATCACATCAACGCCGCTTTCAGCTTCAATATACTGGGCCTCTTTCTTCTTACTCCCAAGCCACGCGTGATGCTGGAAGGAGCTATCGATCGTCTCCAGGGTGCTCCCCCTCGTCTCCGGCATCATGACATAGCACACCGCCACCGTGAACAGCGTGCACCCTCCGAAGAAGAAATACACGCCAAAGGAGGACGAGTTCAGAAACACCGGCGTAGTCAGCGCCACCACAAAGTTCGCAAACTAACCACGGTCAGCCCCCCTCCCACTCCGAGCATCCGAAAGGAGCGACTCACGCAATTCGAGCTCTGGGCCAGGCTGCTCGCGCTCGCCCTCGTCCGCGGCGGCTGGATCTCGGGCGTGTACACCCGCAGCGCGATCGCCCAGGTCGCGCTGAACGTGATGGCGAACAGGTAGATCGCCACGACCACCACCCACTGCGCGGCCCCGCGGTCGGCGTGCACGCCGCCCGCCGCGTACAGCGAGCCGATCAGCACCATGTAGCCCGCCAGCGCCAGCCCGCCGTAGATGGTCGACGCGCGCCGCCCCCAGACGTCGGAGAAGAGCGTAGCCGGGATGGTGGCGCCGAGGATGGCGAGCGCGGAGACGCCTGAGGCCAGGAAGGAGGCTTGGTTGGAGGAGAGGCCGGCTTGGCGGAAGAGGAGGGGGGCGTAGTACCTGGTTTTCTGTCAGTGGATCTGTGGAGGGCTCTTGGAGGGTGGTACTTACAGGATGCCGTCGATGCCGGAGAACTGCTGCATGGCCATAAGGAAGCAGCCGAGCGCTGTGCGCTTGCGGACGGTCCTGGTGAAGGCCTGGCCGAGGTCGGTAAAGGTGAGGTGGATGCTGGAAAGGAGGGTGAGCGGGGTGAGCTCGACCTCGGCGACGTTGGTGTTGAGGGGTTCGTCGTGCTGGTCGGGCTGGATGCCCAGGCGGGCGAGGGCGCGGGCAGCTTCGGTAGGGCGGCCTTTGGCGAGGAGCCAGCGTGGGGACTGTGGGACTAGTGTGCAGCAGACGGTGAAGGTGAAGCCTAGGATCGATTGAAAGGCGAGGGGGACGCGCCATGCAGCGGTGGAGTTGCTGATTCGAGACGTGCCGTAGCAGATGAAGTAGCCGCACGCGATGCCCAGCACGGCTGCGAACTGGGGGAGGGAGGCAAGGGGGCCGCGTCTCTTTGCGGGAGAGATCTCACAAATGTACACGACGGGCAGGCTGAGGGTGAATCCCTCACCGATGCCTGCGATGATGCGGCCGCAGATGAACATGGCAAGGTTCTGGGCAGACGCTTCAAGGGCTGTTCCGACACCGAAAACGGCTCCACCGAACATCATCGTCTTCGGTCTGCCGTAAATCTCCGCGACATTCCCCGAAATCAAGGAGGAAAAGGCAGCCGTGATTAGAATGGTGGAGATGATGACTCCGTGAATCGTGGCGTTGAAATGGCCGACAGTAGCAGTGAAGGAGTCCATGATGGTGACCGGTCCAATCGATCCTGTCTCGAGACTGCAAATGAGAATATCAGCCTCGAGGACGGGGTGGTATTGCGCTGAATTGAAACAACTTACCCAAACAGGAAGCCACCTACGGCAACGATTATGGAGATTCTGACGTAGGGCGGCACCATTTTGGAAAATGTTGGCCGCAGAGCCAAAGCTGTTCGAAAACGGTCTCACTGGCGTGTAATGCTCTCTAAAGCCTTGAGCTGTGTAGCTTCATCAGAAACTGGGACCCCTATTTAACACTTTGTTTCATCTACTGCGGCTTTCTGATGATCTCATCAGATAGGCGGTTTGAAGCGCGGGCGGGGAAGGCTTACCCGCCGCACATTACAAAGCGACGGAGAGGGTCGCCCCAACCGAACGACCACACATCGCGTTAGATCAATTTGCAAGTGACTCACTAATACAAAGCGACGAATGAGCGTGTAGAAGAATATTATTCAGCCCTGGAGATAAAGAGGTGTCAGCCTCGATGAAATACGCTTACACGTAGATGGCGTTTCTGACGGGAAAGGGCGCCCGTTACTCAGGAACCTTGCTCGCTAATACTCTCATCAGTGATACTACTACCACTCTTCTTTGCCATACCCTAGCGAGGTAGTAAGGCACAACTCTGTACTTCAGGTCACTATCGAGATAGTTTAATTGATATGAGCCTTGAAAGATAGAAGTGAGTGCGAAATGAACACTGTTGTGGTTATGTTACCCTACGGGTCGCTAAACCTTCAGCAGGAGCCTCCGAGTTTCCGTAGCCAGCTGCCAAATCGAAAACTGTGATACATTGTAACTTAACGGCCTCACTCATGTCTGCCTCACTACAGGCGAAGATAACCCGACATTCGCAACGAAAATTAGCAGTGCCGGCTGCGGCGTGAATGACAGGGTCCGGGTCTTGCCAGAGTGCCTCCTGTCAGCCCCGCATTCTCATCTGGTTTCGGCAGCTTCAACCCCATGCGCACTGCCGTTGCACCTAATTATAGACTCGGGGACCGGATGACGAGCCGATCCGAACGTATATGGTTAAGTCACTTGTCTCACTAATGATCCCCTCCGTGTGCGGGAGCTGCACGTTGAACCTTTGACATGTACTCACCACATCTTAGCATAGCTTGATATGCTGTAGAGATAGACGCGCATTGACAGCGGCATTGGCATTTGAAAAGCCCCCCTGAAGGCTGTCATGCAGCTTCAACTGCCGAACAATACGTTCAGCCCAGCGGCTGATCCACTCCCGTCAAACCTTATTCTCTGTTACATCTGCTCTCCACGCACAAGAAAACTTTATTTATCCCGGCTACATCTGATTACTTATACAGACTAGGCCAGCCCATACTACTGGGAACACCCGGGGATGAAATAGTGATACCAAAGCTCAGTTGAATTTGTCCGACTCTTGAAAGTCCCGCATCAATCCCTGTTCTACATCGTTGCGCCGCCCCGATCCTTGCCATAACTGCCACTTATATGGTGATGAGTCTCTTGGTAAAACATGTATTTGCGCCGGATGTTGTGCCGTACCTGCTTACCGTAGCCTCGTGCTGCTATTGCACACGTCCAATATCTACGCCCTCGTCGACCTCTTCCCCGGAAACTTGGGAGACACCCCTGCGTCTCTAGTATTTTTTTATCTACCGTTTCTTCCGAATTGCTCCGGTGATTTATGCGCATTAATATCTCCGGATGCTCTGTTATCAGCAGCATGCAATAAGATCAGCGCCCAACCCAAATGCGCATCTACAGTTCTGTGACAAGAAGCGTTGACACACTGTATTAAGGTCAAGACACAATGGCTCAAGGCAGTGTGATAGAAGCTGGATGTCAATCTTAAACAGCTTTTAGTCAAAGGATAATTTTGAATATGACCGCTGTGCAGACTGCTTTAATTTTGGTGGCTACAGGTGGACCGCTGTAGCGTCGAATAGAGATACGCCGTTGATCAAAAGATCTTTGTCATCAATCCATAGGATTCATTGGTTCAATTCATTGGTCTAAGTGACTGAAATACATCTGCACGTGAGATTAAGAGTATTAGTACGACGACAGATTTAGTCAGAAGAAAGGAGTGAGTCACGGGGTCAGGATCGTCGCTCGTGAGGAATGACACATGTAATCTAGGTAGTAGACATTGAAGGTTCTGAAAGAAAGTGAAGCTGTGTCCAACATATATGAATTTTGCTTGGTGCGAGTAGTTAGTAAATAGAGAGGGCGAAATGTGCTCGAGGGCCAGCAGGCCCGCAGGCAGCTAGGCGCTGAGGAACAGATAGAAAGAACAGAGGGAGAGCCTCGTTATTCTTATTTGTAATTTTTCTGGTAATTAGTTATACAGAGCAAATGTGACTATCGGGGTTGACTGCTGCATGCGTGCTTCAGGCACTGCGGCTAATATACCCAGCCACAGTACTGCCTATTACGGGTCTAGAGCATGTATTCGGTAGATCTTCTATGCCTAAAACCAAAATTTCTCAGTTAGTATTATAGATAGCAGGATTTAGTGGATCCAAGAATAAGTAAATCATACAAGAAAGGATTAGTAATTAACAAGCTGGATTTGCTGCTACATACAGATTACACCAAACAAGTTACGGTGTTTTCAGAGAATGTGATGAAGAACACTCGAAATAAAGAAAGCGTTTATGGAATGAGAGGAAGACGGGTGTTCAAAAGGGCCGACCAAATTAGACCCGCAAACACATCGTTACGGAAGGACCCTGCAGCATCTCCCTCTCCCTTTCTCTGTCCCCACTCTTGCATCCGATTTAGACACGCTTCCAGTGCACCGCCTGATTTCCATCCGTAGCGGTGACAAAGCCTTCATTAACTCCTCCTCCTATATCTTCTCAGTACAGTTTCAGAGATGGATCACAATACACGTACCGGTGATTGTGACATGTGCATCACTTGGAAAGGTGTACGATGGACCGCTCGCTTTGAACGTCCGGGGGCGTATATCGCCACCCAGATAAGACACAACGAGCTTCGAAGATGATCCATTCATCTTGCCCTGGCTCTCCTGGCCGTCATTTTGGAGGTCGGCATGGTTCCACCCAAGGTTAATGGAACTGATCGTCGGATCGGCGTTGATCTTGATGTAGTCGTCTTCGAATTTATAGGAGTTAGTGGAGGTATCGGAGGCCATTGCTTCGGATAACTTGACAGGAGTAGAAGTATGGGTAGGAATTGATTTGGGAACTGGTCTCAGCACAATTATGGGAGGACCTTTAATATTTATAGTTGGAGGTTGTCCAGAAAGGGGGTTGTCTACTGAGATACTTTTGCGTCGCTTCAAATAAAGATGAGATGCATCTCCGCATATCATTTGAGGGAGAGATGGGACAGCATTCTCGATCGCGCTATATTCATGCAAAGCAGGATGGTTGGGCCCATTATCCAGTAACCAAAAATGTAAGTTGCTAGTGACCATGCGATGTGATAAATACCTGGTAACTTGGGGACTTATGCCTTAACATACACTTGGAAGGAATTATGAATAACGGCCTTATACACACTTTCTGCAATATTCGCTGGTTTTGAAATTATTGATACAGTTTATCTAGCGAATTCGTGGTCATAACGATACGGAGTTCTTTGACGTTCTTTTTATTCAAAGATACGCGATACTGAGGGATACGGGCGCGGGCGAAGCCGTGTGCAAGCCCACATGGATCTAAAGCACAGCTTACATCATCTAATATAATTTGAGCAACAGCACATCAGTATAATAATCGGTGAATGTAGGAGTACAGGGCGTACTGTATGCAGACATCATTGACTGCAATTCACTTGATATAGGTAAGATCAAAGGGAGCCCAGGATTGCGGGGCGAGCTACCTGGGAAATTAAACAACCCATTAATTCACGTTATGTACGCCAGTATCAAGCAGGAATTATGGGGTGCGGGGTGAGTTGCATGCACAATGAGGCGTACCTTCAGCTCATGCCGCTAGCGAACCTTTAAGTGCGGGGCAGGCCTGAACGCCAACACGAAGCTAGCTTAATGTGCACTACTACCTTGAATCCAGTAGAAAAATCCGGTATCATCGTGCATTGAATATCCTGTATGTTGATTCTTTTCTATCGTCGTCTCGATTACGTCTCTAAGTTTCACGGATTTCGCCGCCGCCTATCAGCTCCTCGTTACCCACCGCCACCAGCGCGAATAAGAGCTGAACTCGTCCAAGAGCGGGGAGAGCTACATGTTGACCAGATATATGGTCAATAGGAGAATGGGACAAGCACCAAGTGTCACAAGCAGTTATGCCGAATAATTCAGACCCGTCATAGTGGGTTGAGCGGGGGCCAACGAAAGTCGTGCAAGAGTGATACCCTCGTGTCTCCACAAAGTGTCTGAGATAGCTAGAAATCTAGAGAAGGTGGAAATTAGGGAATAGGAATTCATCTCCTCTCAAAATCAATCCAGTTCAGATGTCTCATGGGTTTTGAGATTGGTTGCAGGATTAAGGTTACAAGGTCGAAGAGAAAGCATGTCAGTCGACACTTGATTCCTGGAGCGCTCGACCGCCAACAGCCTCATTATTTCGTCAGACCCAAGGATGAGCAGAGCGAGGAGGCGGGGTTGCAGCGGGATTTGGGGCCGTGGATAGCTGTTGTCTGGTTGACGTGTGATCCTTTGATCCTTTGATCCTGAGCTGTGCTCGAACGTAAGAAATATGAGCTGACTGGTGGTGTCGACCTATCCAAAATATAGCCGCACGCCGTGCCCAACACAGGAATTCAATATCACCCCGCATATTTCAAGCGGCTAAGAACAAGTGTTGACACCCGCATGTAAACCAGGGCTGGTAGCCATACCCACTTCCTTCAACATGGCTTGTCAAATCACGAGTTTTTAGACAGCAAGAGAACTCATCAAAATGAATTTTAAGCTTTCAAACTATCTGCTGCTAGTTTGAGCTCATCGCAAATGTGATGTGTTCAGCAGTGACGACTTTCGGATCGAATCTGTCGGCCGTGATGTCAATCAATCGCAAAGAGAAAATTTTCTGTCGTTGACTGCCTCCTAAAATCCCACCATGTATATGAGCATTGAGAGCTAGAATTTCATATTCCTATAGGGATTGCTGAAATGATCCTAAGCGTCCGACGTGCACCTATTCCGACCCTCTCTGACCTGGAATCTTTGACCCCACTCCAGCGTGCACTTTATCAACTTGGCAACTAGATTGAGCGTCTCTTATCCTGGCCAGGGCTTTTCCCGTAGCCATAAGGTGGGCAAGCGATTGTGGTGTGGATGAGAGGGGGCTCTGAGTTGCTGGCAAGGACGATCTTTGTCAACTTTGCGGTGAGGCGCGTCGGGAAGAGACGTCACTTCCACCACACTGTCCCAGTCATTGTAGGTATTACGGAAGTCCATGCCGAAGGAGTGGCGCTGGATGTTGAACATGGTTAGGATGCCGGCGCCGAAGGTCTGGGTAAAAAGAAAAACTCTGATCTGTCCGCCTTTTTGCCTTGGTAGTAATACGAATTTATTATTAGCTGTTACGGACTGCATCCAGAAATATCATTCTACATGCAGACTGTGCGGCGCGCTGGATGCTTTTCAAGCGAGAGTTCGCATGGGGCTTTGTTGACTGCCTCTTTGGATGACATGGCCGCCGGCTAGGTAAGTGTGCACATGATTCTTTTGCCGATCCTTCTATCTCTCCCTCCCCGATGTGCAGGGAAAAAAAGGGGATCAAAAGAAGTACTCAGACAAAAAAGAGAAATTGGACGTGTTCCGTCTTTTTGTTTCCAATAGCACTTACTCACAACCAGATCCCAGATCCTACGATATTTAAACCTCACTACTATGTAGATAGGCGATGTTTGGGCTTGTTCACTCTATGTGATGGTCCGTGTAGAATGGAAGGCGCTTTACTATCTCCATAGCTCTTTTGCGCCAAATCAGCCCCCAAATTACCTTTCTAATTTTAGATTCAGCACGTGTACCAGGCAGATCTGCATTTCAGCCTCGTCATTCATTCACCGTACTTCAATCATCGCAAGCACATAAACCCCGCCAGATCATTGTCTCATGACATACCACGATGTGCACCCCCACCAAGAGATCACTGAGGCGTCGAAAGAGGATGATGCTGGGTCGAGCCAGCCTCGATGGTTGTCAAATTTCCACCTTCGAGGATGGTGCCATCACCAAATTGAATATCTGTGGGGAACACACCAGGAGGATGTGCTCTCATACCTCAGTCTACTTGACCGATCAGGGTTCCGGGAAACAAACCATACCGCATGCGCAGATGCACCACGTTGCATAGCCAACAACGTCGATATGAAGCATTACTTGACCAGGCATACCGAACCTGGCTGTGATTGCCCGATGATTGGGGTTGCATACGACCAGATTATCCAAGTCATCCAAGACGGAGGCGTCCCCCTTGTTTCCATACAGGAACAGGGCGAAAGCGTGTCCTTGAAAGTCGAGCCACGGACTTCCAAAAGCCGATACACAGCCATGTCCCACGTCTGGTGCGACGGTCTGGGCAACCCATCCGCCAACGCGCTGCCAAAATGCCAGATCCTCCGTCTGAGCCGCTGCCTCCGCTCGATGCCGCGGGACATGGAGAGCGGCGAGCTCAGATTCGGCCCCTTATCCGTCGACTGGACGCGCCAGAACTTCAGCCTGCACCCGGAACGCTCGCCCCCGCTCTTCTGGATGGACACGCTCTGCATCCCGGTGCAGCCCCAGCACGCCGCCCTCCGCACCCGCGCCATCAACCAAATGGCCTCCATCTATGCCGCCGCGGTCCAGGTCCTCGTGCTCGACGCCGAGCTGGCGCAGTGCGCCACGGCGGGCGCGCCGGCGGCCCAGCTCCTCGCGCGCATCGTGTGCAGCGCCTGGATGGGCCGCAGCTGGACGCTGCAGGAGGGCGTGCTGGCGCGCGAGTGCGTCTTCCAGTTCGCCGACGCCGCGCTCGACCCGGTGCACGCGTGGTGCCTCGGCGGCGCGCGGTACTCGCGCGCGCGCCCCTCCGCCTCCGCGACGCCCATCGCGTTCCCGCGCGCAGATGATGCCGCCGAGACGGCGGTGTATGTGGCGCTCTACAACGCCTTCTGGGACGCCCTGCACCAGGACTGGAAGAGCAGCTATAGGCGCGACCCGCCGCCGCGCAACTGGCGCAGCGGTCTGGGCGGCAGCAAGGCGACGGGAAGGGTGAATACGCTGCCGACCGCCGCGGGCGTGGGCAGGCCACGGGATGCGAGTGGACTCGATGCGAACGATCATTTCACTATGGAGCTGGACCCGTCGCACCGCGTCAAACAGCTGGTAGACACGTGGAATGAGCTGGCGCATCGCTCAACGACGGTGCCTGAGGACTTGCATGTTATTGTTGCTAATCTGCTGGATTTCAATGCGGATGCGGTGATGGAACGGGCGAGTAGAGAAGAGAGGATGCTGGCGATGATGCTTAGTTTTGAGGTGTTGCCGATGTCATTGTTCTGGAATACGAAGGGAAAGAGGTGGTGTGGGGTCGGGTCAAACGGGTGGGTGCCGGTGGAGCCGAGCAAGAGCGTACTAACAGCCATGCCGGTGATGCACCTGCAGAATGGAGATCTACGTTTGGATGTGGATACGGGACTGCAAGAGGGAGAAGAGAGAGCAGAGGTATTGTTGCTGGATGGCCGGGTTTGTGGTAATCAGAACCGGATCAGGGTCGTGGACCCACGGACAGATGCTCTGTACGAGCTTAATTTACTGCGTCAAGATGGCGATAGGACTACCACAGGAACTCCTGAGCGCCAAGGAGCTTCAGTGCTTATTCTTGAGCAGGGCCTCTCATCTTCGAAAGCTTCCCGGCGCTCAACTGTGATCCGAGGTGCACTCTTTCACCGCGTCACTTCCTCGCAAAATCAGACCGCCAACATCGAAGAACTCGAAGAGCTCCACCTGGTATACTGTTGTCCTTTAGAAGCCTGTGCCATCATGGATGACTACGGCGAACTCAATCATCCCTCCCGCACCATTCATACTGCCACATTTATTCCTCCGACCACCTCCATAACCGTCAAATACGGTAAGCGCAACTTTCTCATCTCTACTTAATCGGCCCATCTAACCATATAATACACTACAGACCCTATAGAAGCCCCATCTCTTCCCCGTCGCCTCAACCAGGGCCCCAGCCTCCAAGGATTCGTATTGATAATGGTCATCGGCCCGCTACTCGCCACGGTCGGATTCGCCTGCCTACTTGCTTTCATAGTACTCATCGCTCGTCCTCCTCACGACTTCTCAGATACCGCGAAGGCGCTGCTCATCGTGGCAGTGTTGCTCTATTTCATGGTTGGAGTACTGGCGCTTTGCTGGGGAATGGCAATCCTACCCATCAAGTATGGGATGTGGCTGAGATCATTTGAGCCAGGGTGGGAGGAGGGCAATGCAGGGTGGTGGGGCAGATATGTCATGATAGAGAAAGCTCTGGGCAGGTGGGAGCATATTGCGTACACGAGTGTTGTGACGCTTGGTGAGGTAACGAAGAGGCGGTGGAACGAGGGTACTGGGAAATGGGGGATGCGGCGGTCAAGACTGCAGATAGAGACACAAGTATAAGGCAAGGACATGGAAGCGGGTCTTTTATGCTGGAAATCAGTTGTTGTAGAGGGGAGTGGCAGTCATTGCTTGGCTTCCAAAGACAATGTTTTCTAAAATCAGTATGGAGTGCCCAAAACCTCATCGTCCAGAATCATTTTAGAAACGACCTTTTAGGATACTTCAAATCAATTTTTGCCACTCAATCACCGCTCAAACCTCACGGCACTCCAACGAGGAAAGGTTCTGCACTCTCGACAGTGACCACGTGATACACTCCTCGGATTAATCACTAGCCGCCGATCTCTCCGCTATCCGTTATCTCGGCTGCACCTTCTTCACTACTCTCATCATCTACACCGCACCAGGCATGTCGTCGGAGCCGACAAGGAAACTCTCGTGAGGCAATGCCGTCCGTACGTCTGAAATGCTGCTGACTGAGTTGCAGATGCCGGCGTTGCCAGACCCGCAAGGTACCGAGCGATAAGCGCCAGTCAGGCACCCGGAGAGCTCGTCGTACTGACCTTCCGTCTCCAGCTAAAATGTTCCCGAAAACAGCCCTGTGTGAGCTGCGTATCCGCCAAGCAGAAATGCGAATTCCGCAAAGATGACACCAAGAGGCGCCCAACCTCCCAGGACTATGTTGAAAGCCTCGAAAATCGGGTTGCATCACTCGAGTCATTCATAAAGAAGCTAAAGGACGCACCTTCTGAGGAAAGGGATGTAATGCTGAACGGAGTGCTGTTCCAAGATCACTTGCTGGCCTGCAGTGATGGAGACAAAAAGAAGGAAGCCCATACGCAATCCCATCTGGTCCATCTTCAAGTGGACATCGAAGGCTCGTTGATATACCACGGTCCAACGAGCATCTTTTCCCGAAACGGGGCCATCGAGGCTGCAAGAGCGATCCTCCACCCCACCTGCAAGCCGAGCTGGGATTTTTCTAATGTTGGTGAACATTTCGGTATCCAAGAGCAATCCGTGGATAGCGCGCTGCGGAACTTCTTCAGGTGGCAGTACCCTCATTTTGTCTTTATCTATCGTGAAGCATTCCTCCGGGACCACCACTCAGTCGATCGCGAAAATAGAAAGTATTGGTCCCTGAGCCTTTTGTATGCCATATGCGCCCTGGGGAGCTGCATGGCCGAAAGCTCACCCAACACCAATGATGGCGAAAGATTCTTTGGAGCCGCTGAAAGCATTCTCATGGTCTCTGGGCTCAATCGTCCATGTATTACGACTGTGCAGGCATTCTTATGTCTTGCTTTCTATCAAGCCGGGCGAGGAAATTTATCAAAAGGATGGGCTTTTTCTGGTTCGTCATCTCGGTCTTCCTGTGGGTTCTTCTTTAACATTTCCTCTTCTTAGGGATCGCTTTTCGAATGAGTCAAGATCTGGGTATCCACTGCGATCCGCGTCTCTGGATTGCTGAGGACACCTCCCTCACCAGCCCTGAAGATCTGGAGATTCGTCGACGAATTTACTGGGGTTGCTTTGCGTCAGACAAGTGCGTAGTACACCGCGTCTTTCAGATCAGAACATGGAATTTTGCTGATGCTTCAAACTTGTCCAAAGGATAATCAGCTTTATGTTGGGAAGATCACCTTGTTTGTTCGAAGATGACGCCACTGTTGAGCCTACGGAAAGACTGCCGTAAGTTACCACCATACTACCTCCTAGCACGCTCAACTCATATGGGACTAGGGATTTTCCAGAAATGTCTCCCTGGCTCTCGGAGGGAGTGCAGCCGCGGAGTAGTAACGAAGACGGGGCTACGGATCCAGGTATTGTCGGCGCGTTTCAGAAACTAATTGAACTCACGCGCATAATGCACAATCTACTCATCAAACTTCGCCCCGGAGGAGATCGTCAATCATTTGCAGATGGTAGCGCTGGAAGTGCGTCGATTTTGGATGCTCTGAACTTGGACCTCTGCCAGTGGCAAGAAACACTTCCAGGGGGCCTGAAGTGGAATAAGTGGGAACCGAGCGCAAAACCCCTTCTTCCACACGTGGCAGCGTTGCAGTAGGTGAACAGATCGTCTTAATGGCTGATATGGTCTTCAAGCTGACATCCGCAACAGCGTACTCTTTAACAGTGTCCGCGCATGCCTTAACATAGGTTTTGTACCTGCCGAATCGGATACCAACTCTACACGCATTTTGACGTCATCAACCGAAAACATCATAGCCCTTGTGCGCAAGTACAAGAATCAGCATGGCCTGAGACATGTGCCTCTTGTTTTCGTGTACGGGATCATTCAGGCAGCGTATGCGATGACTTGTGGCGGTGGAAAAGCGTCATCCACCCCAGAGCATACTCCTGAGCTTAGAATGCTGCTCCAGGCGTTGGATAAATGCTCCGCTACATGGCCACTGGCATTGCAAGCAAAAGAAAAATTCATTCAGGCAAGAGCCCTGGAGAGCACTGCTCATATCCATCCGCTCCATTGAAGCTGACAGGCGAGCGTCCTTTTGTCGGTGAGAACAGCTCTCAAGAATTTGCTACAGTGTAACCTATAGTGCAGGAATACTACTCTCCATGCCCATCTTCAGCACATCCATCAAGCGCTGGACATCCCCCACGTTATTGTAGAAAGAGAAGGAAACGCGAATACCAAGGCGATAATGCTGCACGTAGATGCCATGCTCCAGCAAATATGGCTTCCACGCCGGATCGAGCAACTGAAGCACGTACAAGTGCGGCGAATGGCGTTGCCTCTCCGTCGGTCCCACGATGCCGATACCCAATCCATTGCAGCCCTCCCGGAGCACATCACCCAGGGCGTACAAATGCTCCTCTACAGCCTCCGGACCCATCGTATCCAGGTAAAACGAAAGCGACGCCTGCGCCGCGGCAGCAGCGATGTACGACAAGTTCAGATGCTCGAACCGGCGGGCGGTGCCATGATACACGACCTCATCGGACGGCGCAACAAGATCGGCGCGCACATTCGCGACGGCGCCGTAGCCGACGATGGGCGGGGGCGTCTTCAGCGCGCGCAGCGCGCCCGGCTCGACGTACAGGCAGGCGAGCCCGACGGGGCAGTTCAGGCCCTTGTGCAGGCTGAAGGACGCGGCCGACACGCCGAGCGCGCGCACGTCGAGCGGCGCGAAGCCGGCGTGCTGCGTGCAGTCGACGAGCACGTGCACGCCGCGCGGCCGGAAGGCGGCGCTGATGCCGGCGACGTCGTTCCTCTGGCCCGAGTGGAACATGATGGAGGACAGGCCGATGGCGCGCGTGCGGCCGTCGACGAAGGGCGCGAAGGTCGAGGCGGAGGCGAAGCAGGTGGCGTCCGTGGGCACCTGGCGGACCTCGATGCCCGCGGAGGAGCGGAGCGAGAGCCAGGTGTAGGCGTGGTTGGGGTGCTCGGTGTCGAGGATCACGACGTTGTCGCCGGGGGCGAGGGGCAGCGACTGCGCGAAGTAGCCTAGACCTTCGGTCGTGTCGCGCGTGAAGGCGATGGAGGAGGGCGAGGCGTTGATGTACTGGCCTACCAGGCCGCGGGCTTCTTCGGCTCGCGCTTGCCATCCTGGCTTTGGTGTGGCGGCATGGAGGGCCTCGTCCAGGTACTTGTCGATTGCCTGGCGGATGACATTGTTGGCGGGAGGGGCGAAGGCTGAGTTGAGGTATGTAACGCCGGGCTGGCTCAGGAGTGGCACTAGCTGCCGGTACTGGTCGAACTTGGACTGCGTGGCTGATTTATTGGGTCAGTAGGTCTGCATCTGATCAGTGGAGGTTGTCGTCTTGCACACCTTCGGTCATCTTGGGAGGCTGAAGACGGTGACTTGTGATTCAGCAGGCCATATCGCTACCTGAGGACCGCCCTTTATCAAGAACTGTGGAACGGCTCGACAACTTATTCCCCGAAGACACCGCTTTCCCCGTACTTGAGCCCGTGCCGGCCTGAGCGTGTATTCTAACCGCAACAGCGGCCACGACATATGCGTGGAGTTAGACCTCCGTGGACGGCGCTTGGGCCACGGAGTTGAACCTCCGCGATCTTGGCGGCTTCCTCTATCCGAATATCGTCTATCGTCAGCCATCGTACCGACTTCCTAGATTTACGTAAATTACGGAGTCGGTGTCGATAAGCATGTCTGGATCATGTACAAATGCTTCTCCGCAGCTTTCGTTTCCCTGGCCAGTGCCTTCCTCGTCCATACTCTTGTCTCATCATGTCTACCGATTGCGAAGACGGCAAGAAGGCTCCCCACACACACGATGCCGCCATCGAACATGACGTGGGTCAGGTCAGCAACCAGGAGGGCTTACGGCGGGACTTCAAGCCCCGCCATGTCTCCATGATTGCCATTGCTGGCGCCATCGGCACGGGACTTATCATCGGGTCCGGTACCGGGCTCGTCCGCGGCGGACCCGCAAGCTTGTTCATCGCCTACATCGCCATTGGTTCTGTTGTTTACTTCTTGATGACCGCACTGGGTGAGATGGCGACTATGTGTCCCATGGAAAAAGGCTTTGCGGGCTACGCTACTCGATTCGTGGACCCAGCGCTTGGGTAAGACCGCAGCAATCCGCGTGGGGAGCATCAGCATATCTAATGAAGTGGTAGATACGCCGCAGGATGGAATTACTTCTTCAAGTATGCCATCGTACTTCCAAACAACCTCACTGCCGCCGGCATGATCATTCAATATTGGAGACCCGATCTCAACATCGCCATCTTCGTCGTCGTCTTCATAGTTGTAATACTGGCAATCAATGTCAGCCAACCCGCTCTTGCACGACTTGACGAGAACACACTAACATGTTTTTCCTTCCCAGGTGTTGCACGTCACCTTCTTCGGCGAAGCCGAATTCTGGATGTCCCTCGTCAAGCTCCTCGTCATGGTTGTCCTGATCCTGACGTGCCTCATCATCTCGCTCGGCGGCCAACCATCCGGGGATCGCATCGGCTTTCGTTACTGGCGCGACCCCGGCGCCTTCGGCACCTACCTCCACTCCGGGCCCACGGGGCGCTTCCTGGGCCTCTGGGCCTGCATGGTGCAAGCCTGCTTCGCGTACACGGGCACTGAAGTCGTCGGCGCTGCCTTTGGCGAGACGCCGAATCCGCGCAAGAATATCCCAAAGGCCATCCGCCAGACGCTGTGGCGCATCTGCTCGTTCTACGTGCTCGGCGCGCTCGTGCTCGGCATGGCCGTGCCGCACACGAACGACATGCTCGTCGGCGCCACGAAGCAGAAGACCGGCGCCAGCGCCAGTCCTTTCGTCGTCGCCGTCACGCTCGCTGGAATCCCTACCTTTCCGGACGTCATCAACGCCTGTCTCCTGATCTTTGTTCTCTCCGCTGCGAACTCGGACGTCTACATCGGCTCGCGCACGCTGTACGGGCTTGCGCGCGACGGCCAGGCGCCCCGCGTCTTCGCACGGACGCTCGAGAGGAACGGCGTTCCGATCGTGGGCGTGCTGTTCACGGCGGCTTTCGCTGTGCTGGCGTTTATGAATGTGGCGAAGTCCTCGTCTACCGTCTTCGGGTACTTCGTGTCTCTGGTTACAGTGTTTGGCACTCTAAATTGGATCTCGATACTCGTGTCCTACGTGCAGTTTACTAGGGCGATGAAGGCGCAGGGGATCGGGAGGGAACAGTTGCCGTATCGCGGGCCTCTGCAGCCGTATGGTGCGTATGCGGCGCTAGGGGTGACTATGCTGATCACCTTTTTCAATGGTGAGTATACAGGTCACATATTTCCTTTCATAATAAGAGATCTAGAGAAACTAATTCAGGTGGCAAATAGGCTACAATGCTTTCATACCTACCTTTAACGTATCGACGTTCATGACTTCGTACATCGGCATCATGGTATATCTTTTCAACATCGCAAGCTGGAAAATTAAGAAAGAGACGAAGGCGGTGGATATCCGGACGATGGACCTTAGTATAGTAGGATAATACCTATAGCTCACAGGTTTTTTCTAGCTACTCCCGTAAAGCAGTTTTCTATCAAGTATTTGTCTTCCGTGGCTGTTGTTAACCTGCGCTGAGCATACCCGGCGGTCTGGGGACAACTCATTTGAGCTGGGAGATCCCCTGTTCGACTACCCATCATCCATACACCGTTCACTGAGCTTGAAACTGTTGAATGCCAACCCGAAAAAAGCATGTACTGCTCGGCGTGCGCTGTGTGCAAAAGCAACGTGCGGCCGAGTACGAGCCTTGAAATTTTCTACCAGCCAATTAACGCAGAGGATCCCACAAAGCCAGGCGGATGAAGTGGACTTCAATGCATTCAATCGCCAGCGGGACGTATAGAAGCCCACCGATCTGTTCCCTGCACGTTGTGCTAATTCGAATCCAAAAGCAAGCAGCACAAGCGGCTACATACAGCTTTGGGCATGAGCATTGCATCGGCTCATGGTGTCATGACATGCTCGCGCAGACCCCTGCATGCAGCATTAGGCCAAGCATGCGCAACGAAAACTTCAAGCTCACTCCAGGAGCACAAACCACCCGCGCCTTATCAACTAGGAAGGATGCGTTACACAGGCGATAGATATGAAACAGGGCTCGCGTGGAGTAAGGGACATTTGTGCAACGTCCATGAGCTCAACGTGGCGGGATATAGACCTCTCTGCTCGTGTCTCATTTCTTTCGGCCAGAGAACATCTGAAGTTCTGCAAATATCTGATTCAATTGAGTTTCTCAACTACAGCCGCTCATTCTTCTATTCGAAAATGATTTCATCGTTGTTGTTGCGGAACGCTGGGGTCTTTCTTACCTCCTCGAGTCTGATTGCTCTAGTGGAGTCGTCTGGAGTTACCAACCTCTTGGAAAATGTAACTTCCTTCGGATTCCATACCGTACAGGGAAAGATCAACTACACTCGGGATGCATACTGGCACGGGGAATCCTTCTTCGAAAACTTTGAATTCATGACATCCGAGCAGTACATTCAACCTCCTATCAGAAGTCCTGACCCAACTCATGGATTTGTCAACTATGTCGACGAAGACACTGCAACAAATACCAGCTTGATCAGCATCACCAAAGATGGAAATCCACGGTGGGGCGTTGACACTTCCAACACGTACACGCCAGGCAAGGATTGGGGTCGTCCCAGCATTCGCATCGAGAGCAAGAAGAGTTGGACCCACGGCCTCTTTCTGTTCGACATCGCTCACATGCCCGGTGCATCCTGCGGTATATGGCCTGCGTTGTGGAGCCTTGGGTCTGGAGAGTGGCCATACAATGGAGAAATCGATATCCTTGAAGGAGTCCATCTCAACACCAACAACCAAGTAGTCATCCACACCGGCGACAACTGCACGTTGGTCACGCCTCCAGGCTCAGCCCTAGCGCCTGTATCGGATCCTTTAGAGAAGGCATCCATCAACGGCATGCCAGCTGGAAACTGCGCGGAGGAGTACAGCTCGAGCGGCTGCCGCGCTCAAGCAACAACTCCCAAAAACTACGGCGATGCCTTCAATGCGAACGGCGGCGGGATCTACGCCATGCAGTGGACCAGCAGCTTCATCAAGCTTTGGTTCTTCCCTCGCGACGAAGTTGATCAGAAGATTCAGGATGTCATAGGCATGGACCCCGATTCCGTCGACGTGTCGGCGTTCGGTCTGCCTGAGACAACCTTCGCGGGAGGACGTGGCTGCGATGTGGACGAGCACTTCAAAGAGCACCGCATCATCTTCGACACGACGTTCTGCGGAGATTGGGGCGGCAACTCCTGGCCTTCTCGTTGCCCTTCTGTCGCGGGCAAGAAGCGCAAGGAGTCGTGCGAAATCTACGTTGGTGCCCACCCTGAGAAGTACAAAGAGACGTACTGGGAGATCAACTCCATCATGGTTTTCAAAGAGGGTACATGATTCTCAACAGCAAAATCTTGGCATGCGCCAGTGACAGACTAAAGTTTTCTGACATGCCGCTATTCCTACATTTTCTTCTGCCTGCGCATCAACCGTTACAGGTTTTAGTCACTGTTATCTTCTTCTCTCCTCTATTTCGCAGATGTAATGTACCGAGCGCGAAAGTATACAATCATACAGACATTGAATAGCCTGGTCATCATGCAGAAGGGTGAGAGCAGACACGACAAGAGTTACCCGGAGATGGCCCGAGTCGGCGTCTCGTTCGGCGCAAGCAGCCGACACCTCCACTCCAGACTCCATCAACACCCACCCGCTCACCCCGCCACAGCCGACTTGCCATGCCCACGGGCCCGCGACGCACCGAGGCGGGCCACTCACGGCAGCGGGCCAAACAAGCATGCCGCGAATGCAACGCCCGCCGCGTCCGCTGCAATGTCACCGAAACCCATCCTTGCTCCAATTGCCGGTCGGCTGGCGCGACCTGTGAGGTCTTGCCATCACGAAGAGGCCGGTGAGCATCATCCTTGCTATTCTGTGCACTGCTGAGAACGGCATTTTAGCTATCCACGCAAGTCCCGGAGCCAGCCCGTGGACGATGCTACACCGTCTGACACTCACCGTGACCCCGCCATTCCCGCCACCAACCCGGCGTCACAGCATGCTAGCCTCTCCCCAGTTACTGAGGACCCCAGCCCCAACCAACACATCCCGGATGTGCCTGTGCATCATCAATCCGCGCCATCCACTCCACAGACTACATCACTCCCTCGCGGCACGGCAAGCAGCTTCTTCTTCGGAGAATCCAACCTGCTCACATGCGTTCCTCGCCCCGCCCCCGCATCACAGCATACTCAAAGCAGTGGCTTTTCATGCCCAGGAATGTTCAATACGCCACCCACCGAAAGCCTCAATGTTGACCCCGCCTGTGCCAGGACGGAGCGCTACCTCCGCGACGAGGGCGCCTTGGTGCTCCCAAACCCGGAAAGTTGTGTGCCCGCCCTGCGCGCCTACTTCACCTGGTTCCATCCCTGCTTTCCCGTTGTAGACCGAGCTGAGATATCTTCTCGGCTCCTGAAGAAAGACATCTCGCCACTTCTGTTCCAGGCCATGCTTTTCATTGCTGCCACCTACTGTGATGAGACCACTATTGTATCTATGGGCTTCAAGGACCGCTTCGAGGCCAAATCAGCTTTTTATAACAGAGCTCGGCTGTTGTTTGATGCTGATTGGGAGAAGGATCAACTGACAGTACTACAAGCACTTTTCCTGATGAGTTTCTGGCGCGGCGGCCCATCTAACAGGAGAGATGTGAGGTATTGGTTGGGTGTAACGATCACACTTGCACAGACGTTTGGACTGCATAGGTCGTAAGTATTCACGTCACTAATGTTCGAATGATGTTTTCTTTAGTTGCTGACTTCCGGCCTTCGAGGACTCGGTTCACAACGAAAGACGCACGGGCAGCCGGGCTGCGGAGGCGAATCTGGTGGTCCATCTACGTTCGTTGAGAGATAAACGGGATCTCCATGACAGGTCACTTGGCACTAATACTGGAATAGGTTCGAGAACGCCAAGCCGCGACTTCTCTAGGCTTGCCGAGCCGAATTCGAGACGAAGACTGCGATGTTGAGATGCTTGCTCATTCCGATCTGGAGCACGACGCCGACAACAGCCACGACACCGCTTTTGGGACTTGCCAACGAGAGCACATCATATATGCTATTAAGATGGTAGAGATAGCACAACTGCGTACGGAACTTCAGGTGATGTAGAAGTAACATCTACTGACTGTCAATGGTAGTCGGAAGGATCATTGACATCCATTTTGTACCCGGAAGGTTGCCTTACAGAAGGGAAAACGGGAAACATCTCAAAGACTTGCTCGAAGAATGGAAATTGAGCTTGCCTGATGATATGAGGAATACTCCAGAGCTCGAGCAGTCTTCTATTTGGGTATATCTCTTGCACTTGGCATACAAGTCAGTCCGGGACCGCTTCTTGTCTACCCGAAGGTCTTTTTCACTAAGCGTTTTCTACTAGCCACCTACGCATCTTGATCCATCGAGAAGAGTTCCTACGAAACCGAGAAGGCTCCGAGAAGCAGGCCACTATCAATGCAGCCTCCAGAATCAGCCGACTGTCAGAGGACATGCTCACCCAAAAGACCATTCGTTTTGGTCAAATGCATCTGTGAGCAGCTTCAACAGAACTACAAATAGCACACTGACTTGATATTGATAGGATTACAAGCTTGTTTGCAGCAATGTGCATCCATGTCATAGACATTCGAACTGCCGAAGGCATCTCCAAGAAACTTGCAGAAAACAGGGCGCAGCTGTGCTTGCTTGGTCTCAAAGAAATTCAAAATTATTGGAGCATCAACAACGTCGTTCTGGATCTGTTTTTCCAGTACTTGGATGACTCTACGGCCAGAAGGCTACACGGTGACCAGACCGATCACGCACAACCTCAATCACACGCCGTTTCTCAGGAAGAGGGCACGACCGCAGCTAATACCGGAGTGCCCGAGGCAGATTCTCCATGCACAACTGGCACTTCTTCGATACAGCCGCAGCAGGAAGTAATTGAGCCGGACCTCTACCTGAATCTGTTTGGCAGTGGCTGGGATGGCGGAGACGCTTCCATGTTAGACCTCGGCCTTCTCTTCGATCCATACCAGCGAGCAGATAGTCCCGGCCAAATTGGCGGAATGCAGTATCTCGAAAGATGTCTATAGGCAAATAAAGAGATGTCTACAGCTTCTAAGGATTTGTTCCAACCCGGTACGATCATGTTTGATATCGTTCTTTTCTTATTTTCTTTTTACGAGCCCGTACTAGTAGCTGCGCGGTAACTCCAGCACTTTTTCGCTGATGTAGTTCAGAATCATCTCTCGGCTGACTGGAGCAATACGTGGCACCAGGCATTCCCTGAACCAGCGCTCGACATCGTACTCTGCCGCGTACCCCATTCCTCCATGTGTCAGAACCGCCCTCTCACACGCTGTGAACGCCGCCTCTGCCGCCATGTACTTGGCACTGTTGGCCGCTACGCCAATGGCGTGCTGCGTAATGGACTCATCCGTCTTGCTCGCATCGTACAACCGCGCTGCGTGGTACGTTGCCAGCTTCGCGCCCTCGAGCCGCATGTAGGCATCCGCCAGTGGGTGCGCAATACCCTGGTTCATCCCAATCGGCCGTTGAAAGACGACGCGCTCCCTTGCATATTCTGCTGCTCTGGTTAGCGCCGCGTACCCCAACCCCAACGCCTCGCCAGCCAGTAGACATCTCTCTGCGTTCATCCCATGCAGGATAATCTTAAACCCCTTATTCTCCTCTCCAATCAGCGTATCCGCCGGGATCTCGTAGTTGTCGAAGAAGACCTCGTTCGCATCTACCGCGCGTCCCCCCATCTTCTGAATCTTCTGCATCTCCAACCCCGGCGCCTCCCTGTCCAGATCGATACAGAACAAACTCAACCCCTCACTAGGCTTCTTCACCTCCTCCACCGGCGTCGTCCTCGCCAGCAAAATCATCTTCCTCGCCACCTGCGCACACGTAATCCAAATCTTCTGCCCGCTCACCCGAAAACTCCCCCCACCCGCACTCCTCCTCGCCACCGTCGCAAGCCGCAACGTATCCAGCCCCGCATTCGGCTCCGTCACCCCAAAACACACGCGCCACTCACCCGCCACGACCTTCGGGATCACGGCCCGCAGCATGTCGTCGCTCCCGAAGCGCGCCAGCGGCTGCGTGGCGTAGACGTTTGCGTGGATGGCCTGGGCGCCGGCCATGCCGGCGCCCGACTCGGCGATCGTCTGCATCATGACCGTCGCCTCCGACACGCCCAGCCCCGCGCCGCCCAGCGCCTCCGGCAGCGCGACCCCCAGCCACCCGCCGCCCGCCAGCGCCGCGTGGAAGGCGGCCGGGTCGTCGCCGCTCGCGTCGCGGGCGCGCCAGTAGCTGTTGGGGAACTGCGCGCAGAGCTGCTCGACGCCGTGGCGGACGTCGAGCTGCGAGGGCGTGAGGTTGGTGGTGTCCATGAGGCGGCGGGGGGTGGTGGTGGAGAAGGGTGCGGGGTGGCGTGGGTGTGTGAGTGGGTGGTGGTGGGGGGTGGAGAGTGCGGGGTTGGTTGGGCGGAGGAGGCGGAGGGCGGCGGCTGATTTGTGTATTCTTGAGGCCATTGTGGATGATTTTGAGAATTGGGACGCTGAAGAGATAGAGGAGAAAAGGAGAGCTGGATGTTAAGTATGAGGAGTTTAATCTGTAGTTGAAGATGTTATGCAGCAGGGCAGGTCGAGCTATGTCATAGGCGTGGTCCCAGGGATCGGCAGGGATCATATTGCCGACTGGACTGGCATGTAGCCGACTCCCAGGTGGCGCAAGCATCCTCCGCGCCGTGGATGCGGGGAACTCTCGGCCTCGACGCAAGATGGCCGTGAAGCTACTAGTGTTCACCCTGGAGTTCACTCCATTAACCTCCTACAGATCGACAGTGCTTGGACCTGTCTACTGGCTGCGTTTCATGCCCTGAAGTTCGGCTTCTTGGAAGCCTCGACAAGATGGGCCGAGCACCGCTTGACATTCAAGACGTACCTCTCATCCATCTCTTAAGCCGAGACTGCATGGTATGCCACTGACCAAAGCATAGTTTCGATGATTGAATTCTTTGATTGCCCAATCCTTGAACCTTTGCATGGATCCGTGCAACAGACATCGGCCACTGCACTCCGCGCCTCCCTCTCGCCAACGCCAAGAAAATGGTCAGCATCTCATCGGCGTCCTGCTCACACGCCGAACGACAATCCAACGCATGCTCTCACAACCCCCCGACAGCCGTCACAAGCGCAAGCAACCTCGGCCATGCTCAACGGGGAACAAAGCCGCGCACACCGGGCACGCAGGCAACGCCGCCGAGACAAGCACCCACCTTCTCGCCACTTAGCACGCAACCCCAGCCGCCCTCTCCCTCCACACCAACCGCCAGCTCAGCACCGCAATGAATCGACCGCGGCCCCTTCATGTCCCGATATTCTTTTCGACCGCTCCCGCACTGAGGCATGCCGCCTCATCCCGCGCCCGGCTCCCCCTAACATCGCCTCTGTCCTCCTCGCCGGCTCTCACGTCCCGTGTCCATCGATCATGGCCGCTTCTTCCGCCGCCAACGCTGCGACGCTGCTTCAGCGCTTCGTCTGTTCTTCTCGGGTCCATGGTCGTGAAGGTTCCGCAGATGGCGGAGTCGATTGCGGAGGGGACGGTGGCGGCGCTGTTGAAGGGGGTTGGGGACCGTGTTGAGATGGACGAGGAGGTGGTGAGTATCGAGACGGACAAGATCGACGTGGCTGTGAACGCGCCGGAGGGAGGTGTTGTGGTGGAGGTGTTTGTGGGGGAGGGAGATGTGGTGCGCGTGGGGCAGGACGTCGTGAGGATCGACACGGCGGCTGAAGCAGCAAGTGACAGTGATGGTGGTGGTAAGAAAGCGGTGCAGACACAACCGCAGAAAGCGGAGGAGCCGCAACCACAGAAGTCCGAGCAGAAGACAGAGCCACCGCCATCCCACAGCCAGGCTCCAGCCGCAGCACCCAAACCCACACCTCCCCCGGTGCCCGCACCTCCACACGTCCCCGCCGCGCCTCCGTCTAACAAGCCCAGCCGCAACGAGACCAGAGTACCCGCCCGCCCGCGCACCCCTCCCCCCTAAACAACCGACCCGCTGACGCCCACCCCCCACAGGTCCCCCTATCCCGCATGCGCACGCGCATCGCGCAGCGCCTCAAAGAATCCCAGAACCGCGCCGCGTCGCTCACGACCTTCAACGACGTCGACATGTCGGCGCTGCTGGCGCTGCGGGCGACGCACCGCGCGGCGGTGCTCGAGAAGCGCGGCGCGCGGCTGGGCCTGATGGGCGCGTTCGCGAAGGCGGCGGCGTTGGCGCTGCGCGACGTGCCGGCCGTGAACGCCGCGATCGAGGGCGACGCGGTCGTGTGGCGCGACTACGTGGACGTCAGCGTCGCGGTGAGCACGCCCAAGGGCCTGGTCACACCGGTGCTGAGGGGCTGCGAGCGGCGGGGGTTGGTGCAGATGGAGGAGGGGATTGCGGCGTTGGCGGAGAAGGTGGGTTGATGTCTGGGTGTGCCTGGGTTCGCGGCTGACGGTGTGGGTGCGGGTAGGCGCGCGCGAATAAGATCACGATGGAGGACCTGGCCGGGGGGAACTTCACGATCAGCAATGGTGGCGTTTTTGGGTCCTTGTTCGGGACGCCGATTATCAACTTGCCGCAGACTGCCGTGTTGGGGCTGCATGGGATCAAGGACAGGCCGGTCGTGGTGGATGGCAAGGTTGAGATTCGGCCGGTGAGTTCTTTCGCCGGGTGGTGATGCGGATGGTCGGCTGCTGACTCTTTGTGCCAGATGATGTATCTCGCTCTGACATACGATCACCGTTTGGTGGATGGGAGGGAAGCGGCGACATTCTTGGTTGCGGTCAAGAAGTATATTGAAGATCCGGCAAGCATGCTACTTGAATGAACAACGCCTTTGATCTCAGAGCCTGCGAGACAAAAATTAAAATCAAACGCAATCTACCACCATCGTTGAAAAGCATGATATATATATTTGATCCCACTTTGCAATGCTCATGCTGAACGTCTCTGGAAGCCGGGGGGGTCCTCTGTATGCACTCCAGGAATGGCACTTCAAAATTAATTTCCCTGGAGATGGAGTCGAAGCAATTGCCGATGCGACATTTGCCCCAAGATCTCATTCAGCTTGCAGCTCTGACACGTGTACGTTCAGTAACCTCTAACAGCCAGTGCCACGTAAACTCTGCTGCATCGGCCCTCTTCCCCGGCGGGTTGTTGGGTGTACCGTCCGGTGTCTTTTCTCGGTGCCGGCGACTCAACACCGAGCGGCTAACCAGCCATCACTCCGCAGTGTCCCGTAGCCGAGCAGCGCAGGACCTTGGCTTCCCTCAGCTCCTTTTTGTTTCCGAGTTGCCCCCGTGTGCGATCGTAATGATCTTGCAGCCGCGTTGAGAAACACTTCCTACTGAGTTTACACCCATTGCCTTGCACCATGTTCCGGTTAAGCCGACAGGCCAAAAGAAGTAAGGCCTCTGTCAAATGCTTTCCGCCGCACAATCTCAACAATGTTACCTCCACGCCCTCTCGAACCCCTTTGGCTACTGTTCACTCTCGTTCAATACAGCGGAGGAACCAAGCAACCGCAGCTGGTGCCGCCGCTCCAAATTCCTATGTAAGATTTCTCGCTCTCGCATGTTCGTTGATGTGTCTTCCATTAATCGTGTATGCATTCAGAGCAAGCCCTGTACCCCTTCGCAGTATCGTAATGCCAGCTACGTTGCTCAGGTCTATACTGCCTGGAGAGCGTCCCCTCAAGCAGTCCATGAATCGTGGCAGGCATACTTTGAACACTTGGAGGATGGATTGAGACTGATTCATGGTGCACCCAACCCCTCACCTACTCCTCCGGCCCCAACTCCTGCCCAGACGGCCGAGCCCACAACCCTTCGCGCCAGCCGAGTCATGAACTCGGACGTTTCCAAGATCCTCAAAGTCCAGCAAATGGTGCACGCATACCAATCACTCGGCCATCTAAAGGCCAAGGTCAATCCACTAAACCTGCAAGGAAGTGGTATCGCGTCAAAAATCCCAGCGGAACTAGAGCTCAGTCACTACGGATTCACTGATGCAGACCTCGACTGTAGTTTCCCACTTGATGGAACCAGCTTGCCCAACTTCGCCCATGGTCGCCAGTCAATCACACTGCGAGAAATTGTTTCCAAGCTTGAAGAGTCGTATTGTGGCTCGGTTGGTGTGGAGTACACCCACATCCCGGACCGCGAGAAGCAGGAGTGGATCCGCAGTCGCCTTGAAGTTCCCCAGCCTGCTCGCTTCTCGTCGGAGGAGAAAAAGGAGCTCTTGCGCGGTCTTGCATCTGCCTCGAGCTTTGAGAAATTCATTGCAACCAAATATCCAGTCGAGAAGCGCTATGGCCTGGACGGTGGAGAGAGCTTGGTGCCCGGTATGAAGGCGCTGGTCAACCGTTGCGTGGAGCACGGCGCAAAGGACGTGATTGTCGGTTCTCAACACCGAGGGAGGTTGAATGTCATGAGCAACGTTATGGGACTGCCCAATGAGCTGGTTTTCCAGAGGTTCGCCGGAGACATGTCCCTCATCGAGGGGCAGACTGGAGATGTCAAGTACCACCTGGGAATCGACAATCAGCTTGTCACGCCCTCCGGGAAAGAGTTCAACGTTTCATTCCTGCCGAATCCCTCTCACTTGGAAGCGGAAGACCCGGTGGCTGTGGGTAAGACCAGGGCCATTCAAGAAAGCCACGGCAACAACCTGGATGAAGCCGTATGCATAAACATCCATGGTGATGCAGCAATCGCCGGCCAAGGTATTGTGTACGAGACACTGACTCTTTCCAACCTGTCCAATTATTCTGTTGGCGGCGTCATCCACGTTACGGTCAACAACCAGGTCGGCTTCACCACCGATCCTCAGGACTCCCGATCCACGCATTACTGCACTGATATCGCAAAGACTTTCAACGCTCCCATCTTCCATGTGAATGGCGCCGACCCCGAAGCCGTTGCCTTCATTTTCCAACTCGCCGCAGACTGGCGAGCCACATTCCACACGGACTGCTTCATCGATCTCGTTTGCTACCGGAAATTCGGCCACAATGAAATGGACCAACCCGCGTACACTAACCCGGCCCTCTACGACGTGATTGGCAGACAGCCTCCGGTGCTTGACCAATACGCAGAAAAGCTGCTTTCCGAGAAAGTCGTCTCTGAGCAGGACATTTCCGACATCAAGCGGCGGATCTGGGACGACCTCAGCGCCAGCTTCGAAGCCAGCAAGACCTACGAACCCCCAGGAAATGTCCTCTACCCCCACCTCTACTGGTCCTCTCTCCCCTCCCCCACCGCCCTCACCACCACAACCCTCCCCACCCCCCGCACCTCCGTCCCCGCCTCCACCATCCACACCATCGCCTCCAAGCTCGCCTCCCTCCCCTCCCCCACCTTCACCCTCCACCCCAACCTCTCCCGCATCCTCGCCACCCGCCAAAAGACGCTCACAGACGGCACGCACATTGACTTCCCCACCGCCGAAGCCCTCGCCTTCAGCACGCTCCTCCTCGCCGGCCACCCCATCCGGCTCTCGGGCCAAGACGCCGCGCGCGGCACCTTCTCGCAGCGGCACGCGGTCCTGCACAACCAGACGCCCTCCGCCCCGCGCACCTGGACGCCGCTCGCGCACCTCTCCGCGGCCCAAGCGCGCTTCGCGGCGGCCAACAGCCCGCTCAGCGAGGCGGGCGCGCTGGGGTTCGAGTACGGGTACAGCCTGGGGGCGCCGGGCGCGCTGGTGGTGTGGGAGGCGCAGTTCGGCGACTTCGCCAACGGCGCGCAGGTGCTGGTCGACAACTTCGTGGCTGCCGGCGAGGCCAAGTGGTGCCAGAGGAGCGGGGTGGTGCTGGGCTTGCCGCATGGGTTCGATGGGCAGGGGCCGGAGCACTCGAGCGCGCGGTTGGAGAGGTTTTTGCTGCTGTGTGATGAGGGGGCCGGGGAGTTTTTGGGTGGGGAGAGGGCGGGGAGGGCGGAGCAGGTGGGGAATATGGGGGTGGTGGTGTTGACGGAGCCGGCGAATTTGTTTCATGTGTTGAGGAGGCAGGTTTTGAGGGGGTTTAGGAAGCGTGAGTTGTGTTCGGAGGGGTTGTGGGGAGATGAGGATGCTAACTGTGTTTGCAGCTCTGGTTGTGTTCTTCTCCAAATCCCTGCTGAGGCATCCGCTTGCGAGGTCGAAGATCGAGGACTTCACAGGTGAGTCTGGATTTAAGCACGTCATTTCTGATCCCGAGCATGGCAAGGGCATTGCGGAACCAGAAGGCATCGAGCGCGTGGTTCTTTGCTCGGGCCAGGTCTACGCAGCGCTTCACAAGTCCCGCGAGGCGAATGGGGTCAGGAACGTTGCGATTACCCGCATCGAGCAGTTGAACCCTTTCCCGTGGGTCCAGGTCAAGGAGAATTTGGATCTGTACCCTAACGCGAAGAGCATCATTTGGTGTCAGGAGGAGCCTTTCAACGGCGGTGCGTGGCAGCACATCCAGCCAAGGATCGAAACTGTTTTGAAGGAGACTGAAAACCACCGGGAGAAAAGGATTGGATACGCTGGACGTGGTCCGTATGCTGGAGTGGCTACTGGATCAAAAAACGTACATGTTGCGGAGGAGCAGATGCTTCTTAACAAGGCGCTGGGACTTGCATAATCTTTGTTATGGATGAAAGGATAGAAAATAGTTCTCGTTATCTACACCTGCAAATTCTGCCCTTCCCACCGAACTGGCAAGGAAGCTCGGTGCATATCATGCTGATTTTACTCACTCTTGCCTGCCAGAAATTCGTATCTTTCGGTAGAGTGTGCCCAGGAGGAGTTCCGGGACCAATTCTGCGGGTGGAGGAAATGAGTCGCTCATGTTATTGATCCAGAACGCTCCAGTGCGGGGGATTCACATTTCCATGTGACGTAGTGACGCCCCACGGAGAGAGGTGTTGCTCGGCTCGACGGGCAGCCTACCCGCACCGAGGTTTGTAACACACCCAATGATGTTGCCTGAACCCCAGCGGCACAGTATTACGGCGCAGGCGGCGTGGGCAATGTCTCAACCTCCGATCGACTCCCCGGTCTGCCGTAGACAAATCCTGTACACAAGCAACTAGAACTGACTGCTGCAACAGTTCATACCATTAAATGTTCCTGGAGAGAGTTCCGATAAATCCTCACCCTTTTCATTGTCCAAGATGCCTCTTGTTGCACGTACGAACTTTCCCTCCACTGATCTCCTCTCTCGCAACATGCCGCTACAGAGGTTTGGCAACAAAGTCGCCATTGTGACGGGGGCCTCGCAAGGCATTGGCCGCGAGATAGCCCGTCAGTTCTCGATGGAAGGCGCCGCTGTTGTGTGCGCTGACTTACAACCCACTGGCGCCGACCCTGGCCCACCCACTCATGAGCTGATTCGAGAGGTCGGCGGCAAGGCAATTTTCGTTCAGACAGATGTCAGCAAGGCTGTTGATGTGGAAGCCTTAGTCGAAAGGACTGTGACCGAGTTCGGCCGCCTTGATGTGTAAGGCAACACCTCGCATGCAACTCTGACGGACTGGAGCCCGCTAATACAATGAACCATTAGCATGGTAAACAATGCAGGCATCTGTACTGAGGCCAAGGAGCCCATGCCTATTGACAAGAGCAGCGAGGAACTTCTGGACCGCCACCTGCGGGTGAACACCAAGAGCGCGTGGCTCGGCTGCAAGTACGCTGTACGGCAGATGAAGAAGCAGGATCCCTGTCCAGACAGCGACCTGCGCGGTCAAATTGTCAATATCTCGTCCGTTGTCGCCTATATCGGACTTCCCGGTCTTTGTTAGTAGCTTCGTCCCTTCCGTTTAGTTTCAGATACTTTACATTAACGCTCTGCTCGCCAGCCAACTACGCCACGTCCAAAGGCGCCGTAGCCGCGCTGACCAAAACGATCGCCATGGAAACTTCCAAATTGGCCATCACATGCAACGCCATCTGTCCCGGATGTAAGTTCAGCTGCTGCAATTTTATTATCACTGGTTCAAGCTCGCTAATCATGGCTGTTCTCTATAGTCACGCAGACGCCCATGCTGGACGATGCGCTTGGAGGCGCCCTTAAAGCCGCACGCGAAACCGTCCAAGCGGGCATTCCGCTCCAACGATTTGGTAGGGCCATTGATCAAGCTCGGACCGTGCTCTTCTACGCGAGCCGTGATGCTGCTTGGATTACTGGCACCACTTTGGCAGTTGATGGCGGCATCACTGCTCAATGAAACCTGAGCATGAATTATACGCAACGCGCCGTTCCACTCATTCAACTTTCCCATGCAATAGCTTAGCCTATAATCAATAATCGAACTTCCTTTCGGACCAAGTTTGCCTCTTCGAACACCATCACCATTTTTCTCCTTCCAAACCACCATGACACCCCACAACCCAACAAAACTTCTATCACAGGCTAGCAATGAATCACCTTACTATTCACTTAAGCCACAAGTCCTCTCCTCGAGAAGATCTTCTACCTTGCAGTACCTGGCACGCAGCGACAGCCGCTGTCACAAGCAAGAACAGCGCAAAAGTCGCGCCTTTCTCGAGCTGTCAAATTGTGAAGATAGCAGGGTGAGGAGGAAGACTGTATGCTCGAGATGGCAGGCTAAGTCAGAGGTACCTAATCGAAATACTGCTTATCCTAGCGTAATGAGTGCTGTGGCCTTCCCCTCCTTTTACTTCTCCACGTTACCCATCTCTTGATATTCACACCGGGTTCATCCCGCAAAAGCCAGCTGCGCGCTGAGATTCCACGGAATAAAATTCTTTCCAAGAAAGATACCATTGGTCCATTAATGATCTCATTTGTCATCTCAACACGATAGCTATATCTGAAACGGACCTCACGCCTCCGGACTCTCGTCAATCCACCCCACATTCCCAAACTCCCCACTGAACGGATACTGAAACACCTTCTCCACACTATCATACGGCTCGTACTGCTCCTCCGTCAACACCTTCGTGATATTCGCCGCCAACCTCCCAGTCTCATTCCAGCCGGGTCCAAAATCGCCATACTCAGCCATGAACGTGTAATTATTCGTGCGCGGATCGGTCGACCCCCAGATGATGTACCCGCTGCTCTCGATCGAGTCGTCCAAATACGTGTTCGCGAAGATGCTGCGGTGCTGCGCGTTCCAGGGGCGGCCGAGCGCGCACTTGCCGGCAATGGAGAGGGAGGAGTTTGCTTTCTCGACGACGCTGTCGTGGATGTAGACGCCGTACGCGTTCGGGAAGGAGGTATTGGTGCCTTTCCACGCGGTGATGCCGCCGCCGCAGGAGCGGAGGGAGAGGAGGGATGATTGGATCCAGGCGGTGCCGAAGCCGTAGAGGAAGTCGGTTTGGCCGGCGATGATGCTGTCGTAGAAGTAGGCGTTGCCGAGCTTGCCGATGTAGATCTTGGGGAGAAGGGTTGTTAGTATGTGTTCTGTTCTGGTTGTGGGTGGGAAGGGGAAAGGGGAGAGGGGCCTCACGGTGTCCTGGTAGCTGTAGAAGCCGCAGTAGTAGAAGCCGGAGTTGGCGTAGCTGATGCTGATAGCCAGTGCTGGGCCTGCGGAGTACGGCGCGTAGTCGTTGACGAAGTCGACGTTGTAGGCACGGAAGTCTTCGTTGCCGAAGGGCGTGTCGGCGGGGACCGCGAATCCTGTGGGCCCACTGCCGGTGAGACTGGCGTTGAGAGTGGGGGCGACGGTGAGGACGGAGGTATATGCGTTATCGAAGGTGTTGACGGAGTTGCCAGTGGCTTGGCGCCAGAGGATAGTGACGCCGTTGGTGGAGGCGTTGTTGGGCGAGGAGGTCTGGCCAAGGAGGGTTACCGGGCCGGGCCGGGTGATGTTGACTTGCTCCGTGTACGTGCCAGGGAGGATCAGGATGGTCGCGGGGGTTGTGGTGTTGCCGAGGGAGAGGATAGCGGATTGGATGGATGTGAAGGAGGTGCTATTGCTAGCAGCAGTGGTGGTGCTGTTTGGGCTGACAAGAATTGTGCCTGGCGCGCAGCCGGCCAACGGGTCTGCGGAAGGAGCCTGGCATTCTGCGCGGCTGTACGCGACAGCGGAGGACGGAGCAAGCGCGGAGAGAAGCAGAAGAGAAAGTAAAGACGTCATGGCTCTGCAAGACGGGATGGAAGGAAGCACAGCCATGGCGACGAATGTTCAAGAACAAGCACTGAAGAAGACAGGAACGCGCGCACGTCGATCCCGTTCTGAGCCTGGGATCTGGGTCTTATCATTGTTTCCCCCGCTGCACGGACTCTGCCAGCAACCGGGGAATTGGATGCGCATGCAGGGTGCATCGAGGGGGATGGATGATGCCGATATGGAGAAACGGAGTTCCTTGCGGCGGGAAACATGCAAGCAATTGCGGAGCGGCAAGCATTGCGGCACAAGCGAGATGGGAGATTGCCCAGGATATGGCTGTTTCTGGGGAAAGTGTGGGGTTTAGCCGGACCTGGGGTCGGCAGGGATCCCGCCGGACTCCTGATTTCTTCCACCAGTCACTAGCTGCACTAGTCGGATCCGAGGCTCGGTCTCAGGGACAAATTTGAGTAAGCTTTGGCGAAGCAAATCATGCGGATTCCGCCGCACCTTGATGGTGATCCTCTGGGCTTGTTCTTCTACTGCAGATAGGGCGGTGTTTCACGTACTGCACGCGATAGCCGAGTGCTCCAAAGCCAAATGAAAGGGAGTTGAGCAGCATGATATATGATTCGTACACTTCGTATTTTGAGCGCCTGGCTGGCTTAAAGCACCGACGAATGAGCCACTTCTCCTGACCGTAAAATTCACTTGGCCTGGTACTTCTCGCCCGTTCCAGTCTTGACAGCCGGCCTCTCCGCAATCCTGTCAATCCACTTCAGCAGGTGCGGGAACTGCGACACGTCTTCCTTGGTGAGACCGCTGAATTCCCACTTCGCGATCCACGGCCAGGTGCCAATGTCGGCAACGCTGTACTTGCCCTTGCCGTTTCCAGCCAGATACTCGCGCGGCTCGCCGCTGTACTTGCCCGACAGGTGGATCTCGAGCACGCCGTAGACGCGCAGCGTCTCGTTCTTGAAGCGCTCGATAGCGTACGGGAGCTTGTCCTTGGCGAACTTGCCAAAGTGGTTGAGCTGGCCCTGGTACGGAGCTCCACTGCCTGGAATGGGTAGGTCACGTGTCAACATACGCTCACAAGAGTTTAGGATAGCGGGAGAAAAATACCGTGCCAGAAGAAGAGCCATTGCAGCGCCTGGCTACGCTCGAGCTCATCCTTGAAGCCAAAGACGTCGTCCTTGTCGTACTTCTTGAGCAGATACAAGAGCTCGGCAGAGGTCTCGAAGGCGGGGAAAGGTGGGTTCTGCGTGTTGTCGATGATGATCGGGATGCGGCCATTGGGGTTCAAACGAAGGAACCAGTCCTTCTTCTGCTCATTGGTCATGATGTTGATCAGGGTCGTGGTCCAGGTCGTGCCGTAGACGAGGGCCAGCTCCTCGAGGAAGATCTGGACCTTCTGGCCATTAGGAGTGCTCTGCGTAACGAGATGCAGGCCCTTGGCGTTCTTGACGTCCGCAGGCGTGTCGTCGGCGTAGAGGTAAGACATTTTCCGAAGGTAGGCTCTTCGCGATCTTGCTGTAAGCAGAGGGACAAGTGGACGGGGGTTGCCAAAGCGGGTAAAGCTGTGGCGGAAGGTCTGAGCTATGATTGCTCCGGTGTCAAATTTGGGTTCGGGAAGTGTGAATTGGGAGATGAAGGGTTCGATGAAGAAATAGGATTGCGACGGCAGAGGTGACGCGATATAAACGCTCGATGATACCAGAGCCCTGTCACAGATGACATAGAGCACGCAATGCCCCGCACCATTACTAAGCGCAGCTCTCTGCCCCGCGCTTACCAATTGCGGAGCTATCTATCACCGAATACCCCGAATTCCGAAGAATATGGTTTCTTGTGCTCTTATCTTAGATCTGGCGCTTGTTATGTTTTGCTTTGCTGCAGTTGCATTAGTTATCACTAGTCTCCATCGATGGGAGCAGCCCAACACCACGATTGTGCTCAGTTAGAGACGCGCGAAAGTAGGACGCGAACAATTCCACAGATTTGTACAAGATTTTTTTTTGTTATCATTCCTATTTAATTACATAATCAGCGTTCTCTTTCCGACTCAAGCTGATCTTCCAAACAACCGAGAGTTCAAGGGGCAACATTCACGGTGCTGACCGTCACCTGGTTGCTCTCGCCATTCAGAACACCGCCACCAGCGATGAGGATGTCTTCCTCATCGGGCATGACGAGCAAGCTCCGAGTGTACGAAGTTGACTCGACAGTAGCCAAGTCGACCCAGGCATCCGGGTGACCAAGAGCGCGGTTGATAAAGACTTGCGACATGGTTCCACAGCTGACGACAATAGTGCCGTTCTCACCGCCGGTCGGAGTCCAGACGACATAAGGAGAACCGACGGGGACGGTGTTCGATTGAGTGCGAATGACTTGACCGGGGGCTTCGTCGAACTTGAGCGGGTCCTCCGAAAGGCGGTAGTACACGGCGAAGTCGGCCTCGGTGGCACCGTAGAACTCGTAAGTGAGGATGTACTGGCCGTTGGGAAGGAGGGCAATAGTGGTCATGCCGGGGCGCCAGTCATAGGTGTCATAGGCAACGTCGTCGACAATATCACCCCAGGTCTTCAGGTCGCTGGAGACTTGGTGGACGAGCTTCTGGCCATGGGCGGGGTCGCGCTGGTCTGAGTAGTACATGACGACATCGCCATTGTACTCCATGATAAAGGGTTCCCAGACTGGGGTCTCGCCATTGTTTGGAACACCCTTGCCTCCATCGGCAATCTTAGAGACGAATTCCCACGTGAAGCTTCAAGAGAATTAGCGGACTGCTTCAGATAAAATCGGGGTGGAAATTTACCCTCTGTCTCTGCTGGCATAGAGGTCAATCGTGGTGTTGGACAGATTCGTCGGGAGAGCGTTGCCAGCACAAAGGACGGTGCCAGCCTCGTAATCGCCATACGCCGCCTTGAGCTCGTACAGGAAAGGTTGATAGCGGTTGCCCCAGTTGTTAACAGTGTCGTTGACCTTGGAGATCTCGTACCAGGTTTCACCCAGATCGTCAGAGCGGAAGATAGGGTACCACACTAGCGGAGGCTCGGGCGAGTAGTTCTCCCATGTGGCGAGAAGAGCGTTCTCTTGTTCCAAGTACAAAGTCCTGGCGTAAAGAGTCCTGGGCACGATGTAGTCGGAAGGAGGCGAGAAGACGACAACATCTTCGAGGGCCGCCGCAAGCTGCGACAGAGCCGCAAGGCCAAGAGTAAGAGAGAAGCGCATCTTGAACGGGTTGTTGCTTGCGAAGCAGATCATCGATGCAGCCCGCCGGCTGGTTTTATAGGCATCGACAGGAAATAGAAACACGACCAGCACGGATCTTGGAAGGGATCTACACGAGATCAGGAAAGTCAATGAGGGGCCCCGGTGGGCGGACGCAGCCCGCGTGGAGAGAGCTGGGGAAACGGCCTCGGTGCATTAGTCCGCGAAACCCAGTCGCAAGCAAGGCCTCAATGCGCCATTTCGTCCACGCCGGGACCGCAGGGCATATTCCGCCATCATAAGCCCCTGCAGCGACACCCGCATAACGTCTTGCCAGGGCATTCTCCACTGCTATAGGCTTTGACCGGGATGACTAGGCGTGAGACATGCTCGTACGAGCGCCCACAGCGAACGTTACATTCTGCGCCACGATGTCGACTGGTAATGGACTGGCTTACCAAGAGGCATATGGACGCTGATGGGACAAAATGGCAGCATGAGCGGATGTTTACGCGGGCATCGCAGCGCCTTACTTGATTTGTAGCGGAATGACGGGGCGGTCATGAAAAAGCGGCGCTTGGGTGGTGGGGTACCTGCGTGCGGTGTGAGGGTGGCGCGTGGCTGGCGCATCCACCGGCTTTGCAGCGGGTAAGTTCGTAGGACACATGTGGAGGCGGCGATATTCCATCAATCAGACGAGTGCAAGCGCTGGACTGAGTCGGGCCAAGCGCGTGACTGCGCGGGAGGCTGGAGAGCCGCACAGAGGCATCGCGAGACCCAAGACACGGGCCAAGGCGCAGCTTTCGTATTCTCCGTAGCGACGGCCGGCGCGTCATTCGAAAGCCTCGGCTGCTGTCCGCGACGCGTCGAGCGGCCGGGGGAACGGGGGCCGGCGGTGGACAGCTCAAATAATGGACAGTTGTGCCACCAGCAGCTGCGGCCCGGCAAGGCGTAGACAGCACGTCGTCGAGAAAATGCGGAGAAGCGGCCGGTGCAAATGCCGGGGCACACAAGCGACGCGCGACGCTGTCGGCATCCGCGGTGGGCGGCCGTGGGCGGTGGGCGGCGGCAGAACCGCTGGAGCCTAGATGGCGGATGAGGTCATCAGGGTGCCGCCTTCTTTCGGAGCTGTGCTGAGGCTTCACTTGCGCCTTTGCCTGCGCGCGTCACTGCTGCTGCCGCCCGCTCAATCGGCGCGCCGCCATCGCCATCCTCCGCCTGCTCTCGGCCGCCCTCATTTCCTTCGTTGTCGGCAAGTGCGACCCCGAGTCCGAGGCCAGTGCCAGAGTCTGCCGTCGAGGACTTGGTGCCCTCGCATCACTTCCTGTAGTCATCGGCGTCGCACCCACTGCGCATCCGCATATACGCACTCCCGATAATCTCCGTGATATCCTCGACCGTATACCCGAGGCCTGACCTCCACGGCGTCGGTCTTCGGTCTTCCCCACTCTTACGAGTCGCATACTCCATCGTCCTCGGTTCGCGCCGCCGCACAACACCATGCCGGATCCGCCATCCAGTGATGAAGATGGCCTCAGTAGTCCCCCATCGTCACCCAAGCCCGACACCGACCACCTTGCTGAAGATGACTACCCATCGCCACGCGTTGATAAAGGCAAAGGAAGAGCGGAGGAAATATCGGATGCCGATGGGTTTGACACGGATGGAGATGCCGACGAGGACGAGGAAAGCAGGCTGAAGCTCCTCACCACTGTCCGCGACCAAGATGATTTGGAGCGCGACATTGGGCGTCAGGCCGACAAGATGCTCACTGAGCAGGCCGACGAGCGGGACAACAAGCGCATGCATAAGACTCTTATGGAGAAACAGCGTTGCGCCACGCAGCTGAAGAAGCTGGAAGAACGCCTTGCTGGCCCCGGGGGTTCGACAATCAAGAATAAGGTCAGGCAGGATATTACAGACATGAAGGCTCGCATTGGCAGCCTGAATGAGGATATACAACAGATCGAGAATCGCATTGCGGAGAGGCACCAGACTGGCAACGTGGACGACCTTCTCGAAGTCGGTGGCAACCGGCAGCAACCAAACGAAAGCCGTCGTGATTTCCTCATCCGCACCGGGAAGATCACGCCTTTCTCCAAGATGGCTCGCCTTCCGAAGACCGCCGACAACCTGGGTGACATACTACTTGACGCTGAGCTAGGCGAGGACATGGAAGAGGATGACGAGGATTTAGGTGCCTCATTCGCACCAGAAGGCCCAGTGTCACATCGTAATTTGAGGAGGCCTGGGTTCGCCGATGACTTGAGCGAGACGAGCTCTGCAGTCTCTAAGCCGGATGATCGGCCAGCAAAACGGCGTAAAGTCAAGCCCAATCGTGAGGAAGAAGATGGTTCGGTGTCTTCTAGTCCCGCGGCGGGAGGATCCGACGATGCCTTTGAGCCCGAAATGGACGATAAAGAATTGGCCGCACTAGGTGAGGCGGAAGAAGAGTTTGACGGTGCTGAGGACGACGATGACTTCGACATGACCACGCCAGGGCTTAAGCGGAAGCCTAAAGCGAAGCCAGTAAATTCTAGGAAGAAGCAGAAACCCGACAGCGAGGATGTGGATGAGGAAGAAGACTTGGCCGATCTCGATGACGGGGTTGAGGCGCATTATCAAGCCAGACTCAACAAATGGATCAACGACCGGAGCGCTGCCCGTCGAAAGGCGATTGCCAAGAAAACTTCAGATGTTTCACATGAGGATGACGGAAAGCCTGAATGGCAACAGCCTCTTCCGCACATTTCCGACACAGTATTCCACGGTGGCTTCAAGGTCCCTGGTGACATCTACCCAAATCTTTTCGATTATCAGAAAACTGGGGTCCAGTGGCTCTGGGAGCTGTACAGCCAACAAGTAGGTGGCATTATTGGTGACGAGATGGGTTTGGGAAAGACCGTCCAAGCAATTTCCTTTGTTGCTGGCCTTCACTACTCTGGAAAGCTCACAAAACCGGTGATTGTTGTCTGCCCGGCTACCGTCATGAAGCAGTGGGTCACGGAGTTCCACACTTGGTGGCCTGCGCTGAGGGTCTCAATCCTGCACAGTTCTGGAAGTGGCATGATGGACGTGAAGCGCGAGAGGGAAATCGAACGGGATCTGGAGTCACGGTCTTACAACAGCAACAAAAAGCTTACCAGGTCCGAAAAGGCCGCGAAGAAGATCGTTGACAGGGTCAAGAAAGATGGACACGTGCTGGTCACAACATACTCTGGCCTTGCATCCTATGGCGAGTTCCTCATTCCCACTGAATGGGAGTACGCCATTCTTGACGAGGGTCACAAGATTCGCAATCCGGACTCACGCGTCACCATCTACTGCAAGGAACTTCGAACAGCTAACCGCTTGATTCTCTCTGGCACACCAATGCAGAATAATCTTGTAGAGCTCTGGTCCTTGTTCGATTTTGTTTACCCGATGCGCCTAGGAACTCTCCCAGAATTCCGCAACCAGTTCGAGAACCCTATCAAGTTTGGAGGATACGCCAATGCATCAAACCTTCAGGTCGAAACTGCCATGCAGTGTGCGGAGATCCTGAAAGAGACTATCAGCCCTTACCTACTACAACGATTCAAGATTGATGTCGCGGCTGACCTGCCAAAGAAGACCGAACGAGTGCTGTTTTGTCGCCTGACTGTGCCTCAAAGGCAGGCCTACGAAGCTTTTCTCAAATCGGAAGAAATGAACTCCATCCTTGATGGCAAGAGGCAGGCCCTGTTCGGAATCGACATCCTGCGTAAGATCTGCAACCATCCTGATCTTATTCACCACAAATCCGAAAAGCATCAATCCGATCCGAAGTACGGAACTGGTACCAAATCTGGCAAGATGCAAGTCGTGAAGGAGCTACTTCAGATGTGGAAACGGAAGGGACACAAGACTCTTCTTTTCGCTCAGCACCGCATCATGCTGGATATTCTTGAGAAATTCGTGAGGAAGGTCGGCAATATTAACTTCTTACGGATGGACGGATCAACGAATATCAAGGACCGCCAAGATCTTGTTGACCGGTTCAACAACGACCCGGACTTGCACGTTTTCCTACTGACGACCAAGGTGGGAGGCCTGGGAGTAAACCTTACTGGCGCTGATCGTGTTATTATCTACGACCCGGACTGGAACCCTTCTACAGACGTGCAAGCCCGCGAGCGTGCGTGGCGCCTTGGTCAGAAGCGCGAGGTTGAAATATATCGGCTCATGACTGCTGGCACAATTGAGGAGAAAATCTACCACCGTCAGATCTTTAAGCAATTTCTAACAAACAAGATTCTAAGAGATCCTAAGCAGCGCCAAACCTTCCAGCTCAAAGACTTACATGATTTATTCACCCTCGGCAACCCAAGTGAGGAGACCGAAACTGGCACACTCTTCCAAGGCACCGAGACGCGTTTCTCTCCTTCTCCGACTGGGGATGGCAAGCCACTCACACGGCCTGGGGATGAGATGGTCAACATATTCGGCATCCAACGTGGCGAGGATTGGCGTGGTGAAGTGGCTAATGCTGGCCCTCCGAAGACTGATGGCGAAGGAAATGAGGATCAGCCTGCTGGTTCGAACAAGGATGAGCGTCTGATGAGCACCATCTTCGCGCGTAGCGGCGTCCAAAGCTCAGTCGAGCACGACTCCATTATTGGTAGCAACAGCAAGAAGCCCAGGGTTGGACCAGATCCCACGCTGATAGCCAAGATGGCTCGCGAGAAGGCCGAAAAGGCTGCGCAAGAGCTAGCTCGATCCGGCGAAGTTGCTCGCAACGTCCCAGCCGGCACGGTCACTTGGACCGGCGAGGTCGGCTCCGCAGGCCGTCCTCCATCACCTCCGCCCCGCCCCCGCGGCATCGGCGGCAGCCGTGGCGGCATCCGTGGTGGTCGTGGAGGCCTCGGCTCCAGCTCCGTCCTCGCCCACCTGTCCGCGCGCCAGGGCCGCGACGTCCCCACCGCCAACAGCGCAGCTCGCCGCGCCGCGCCTCCTCCGAGCGGCCGCTCCACGCCCATCAACGGCGCCCGCAGCTCCGCGTCTTCGTCGCGCGTGGGCACGCCCCGCCCGGAGCGCAAGAAGGACCTCGAAGGCACGGATCTGTTCAAGGCGATCAGAGACTTCATGCGCGCGCACGGCGGCGTCGTGTTCACGGAGATGATCAAGCAGCAGTTCCAGTGGCAGGTCGGGGAGGGCAGGGAGAAGGCGGAGGAGTTCAGGGCGATGCTGAACAGGTTGGCGAAGCTGGAGAAACCGGCGCAGGGAGATGGGAGGGGGAAGTGGGTTTTGAAGGGGGAGTGGAGGTAATACGTGGGGAAAGGCGGTTTTGGTGTTTGGGGTTGGCGCGTTTTAGTGATACCAGGCTCGGTGGGCGGTTCTCTCCTGCATAGCGGGATGGCGTATAGGTTTCTGAGAGTTGGATGGTATTCTGTAGACTCGGTTGGGGAAAGAGAGGTTTGGGTAGCAAAAGAAAGAGAAGGGGGGTTGGCATGGTGTGGAAAATAGGCAATTCTCATTAGACACTGGAATACACACATCATGTACGAAGAATTTGGAGACCAGCTTCAGAAGTTGCTATGTGATCTACTATAGAAAGTGTGGAATAGAACCCATATCCTGTTACTCCGTACCCTTGTACAACGCATCCATTCTCACTTCTTCAAGTGGTACATCCGAAGTTCCTGCATGACAAATGCCATTGTTATTCTCGCTCTTATGACCCCAGAACATGTTTTCGTGCCACTCATAAGCAAGGCTCGCCAGAGTTTTCAAGTGACCGTAGGCTGCTGGTAATGGACCTTGGGGTCTTTGAAAAGAGATGAAGGTAAGGAAGACAAGGAAAACAGCCCAAGAAATGGCAAGGTAAACTAGCTGTGTGTAAAACATTGCCAAACCTCTTTCGTTGATGGAGACGGCCATACCATATAACCAATGAAGGAAGGGTTTCAGAAAAGACAGAGTTGTAGATTGCCAGCTCAAAAGAGCAAAAATAGCACTCGTACGGCTATTGCTGGACCCGTTTGGTAAGGAAACCTTTCTCCAGGCTGCTTCATCACGGGTCAGTGTGACCAGCAGCTCGGCGCAATGTAGGCCGATGGTGATGATTGACTGAATCAGAGCAGTGAAGAGCACCTGAACCCATATATAGGCATCAGGAACCCAGTCTGAGTCCGGAAACTGGCCCAAGAAATGCAACATAGCATATGCGGTTGCGCATTCCTTCTCATCGTCGGGTTTATACTTTGAAATAAAGCAATCGTCGGGGATTAAGGACCAGTTTCGTTCCTTACGTCTGCTGAATTCCCCAATCAGGATGATCCAGACGAGGAGCACAAGGAGAACGAGGTATTCTACTCCAAGGACACGACGGACATGAGGGTGTGTAGAGTATGCCGACTTTTGACGGGCTCTGGGCTTTGTTGGTGTTGACTGTTGTAGATCGTCGACGGAGCGCATGCAACGTCCTTCTTCCCTTAGGTCTGGATCCAGAATTGTAACTGCAGCTCCTACGCATAGTAGATTGGAGCTCCAAGTCAGGATAGAACAGGAACTGCAGAATGACCAAAGAGCCAACACAGAGAGGATCAGAAGTGCTGTTCCGAGAAGGAAGAAGCTGACAGGCGATGCTCGAAAGCAGGTCTCATGGGCTCGCTGGTCCGAGTCATCCTCGAATTCGTAAATGAGCGCAGGTGTTGCCGCATAACAGAGTGCGAGTGCGAGCAGATAGAGGATATTGCACACACGACCGTTTGGCCAAGACCGTTTAGAGAAAGTAAACAAGCGCAGGTTTGCATTGTGCTCGAGGGATCCCTCGGCAAACAGTGCCCATTTGAGTGAGGTGGTATGGATAAATCCCAGGCATTCGGTGCAAATCGTGATGACGACGTTGATGGCCAGAGGAAACAGGTATTTTGCTGTTACCGAGATTCGAAACCCCCAGAAGCCTTTGTAGCTGACAAATTGTGCAAGAGCAAGGCAGATCCAGGCAATGGAGAAATTGGTGACCAACCCGAAAATACACAAATTCCGAGTAAAAGTATCCCGAATGTAGTGGAATTTCGGGTCCAGTTCAGTGGTTGTTGATGCCGGACGCATACTTCAAAATAGACAAAATAGTGGACGGTTCATGAAACGAATAGGAGGATAGAAGGCAAATCCGGCGAGCGGATCATAAGTACCTACAGTTGGAAAATAAGAAGTCTGATGTAGTCGCACGGATCATTGTTGTGGGACTGTGGGGGCGGTGATGGAAATGTATGCATACATAATGAGGCCTAAATATAGTGCAGCATGCAGGACGCGCAAAAATCCCCACCCTCCATTAAGTCTTTCAGTTCAGCCTTGCTGCATTCTTTGCAGTCATGTCGTAATACCCGGAGCTGAACGCACAGTACGAACGAATTATTTCCTGATGCGATTGCTCCGCCACCCGCCGCCCTTCACTTGGCATTTCGAAAGCTCTTGGCTCTTGTTCTTGGCAGAATTCGATGCATTTGCCTGATATTTCTTCCATATTTATCCTAATCAATACCCTCTTAGTATAGACAGCTTATCAGAGCTAAACTTCAGTCGTGCAGGATGTACGAGCACTCATCCTCACCAAACTCCTGCTGACACAATGGCAACCTCGAGTGTGTAGTGAAGGTCAGAAGGATCCAATCTGCATTACCACTTTGATTATAGCACTCCTCTAATCTACATGTCACACTTTAGATGCTCCCAGAGTTTTCCCTCCATCTAATTCCTCTTCGAAGGTCCCCTCAGGCGCAGTGCCTTATTCACATAACCAAGCAAGTTACCGAACCCAATTTCCGAGTGCAAATAATACGCCACAAAGAAAAAGCCCACGTTGAACGCTGTATACGCGCACAGATACCCCAAATTCCGCCACCGATCCGCATACACCATATTCAGTCCCTGCAAGAACACATCCGCAACCGCGTACCGGCAGTACTGACAGTCCGCCGTAGCCAGTGGATTGTACACCGCGCCTCCTGCCGCGGCCGCGAACGCGCTCGCGTACTCTCCGCACGTCTGCCCGTCCGGTGGCTGGAACACGTTGACCTCGACAGCCGCGCAGTTGACCGGGACGTCGTGCGCGCCGGTCGTCATCAGAGCGGCGACCAACCACGTGAACGGCGAGACGTAGTAGGCGAAGTGCCAGAACTTGACGAGCTGCAGCAGCGGCTGGACGACGCCCGAGAACGCGAGGATGAAGGTGTAGAACAGGATGGTCAGCATGGCCGCGGTCTCCGCGTCTGGCGCCAGCATGGTGATGGTCTGCGAGAAGGAGGAGTGGTAGAGCTGGTAGACGAGGAAGATGAGCCACATGGTGGCGCCGCGGCCGGCGGAGATGGTGTGCCACCAGCCGATTGGGAAGTACCAGGCGACGTAGCAGAGGGAGGCGATGACGATGTTGAAGGGGAGCTCGACGATGAAGGAGGCCACGACGAAGACGGTCCAGTGATACATCTTGGAGTGGCGCTCGCGGACGTCGTAGAGCTCGCGGTAGGCAATCAGACGCGGCTGCAGCTGGACGACGACGACGAGGCAGACGAGAAGCATCATGTAGATGGCGAAGACCTTGTTTTGTAGGCCTTGGGCGGAGGTCTTTTCTTTCCAGAAGGTGAAGCCGATGAAGAGGCCGCCGAGGACGTACATGATGAGCTTGCCCTGGATGTAGGCGGGAGAGCGCCAGTATTGCTGGAAGAGGCGTTTCTGGACGGCGAAGTACTGCTGGTGTAGTGGAAGCGCAAAACTGCTGTTCTCATGTACGTTACTGGCTTCATTCCTTTCTTTGTTGACCGTTTCGAGCTGCTGGATCTCGGCCACAACATCCTCATGTTCAGGAGAATTCCTCCAAGCATCCGCCCACATCTGCGTTCCCTGCGAAGAAGCGGCAGCGCCGCCGATAACGTCCAAGATGTACTCGGCCGGGTTCTCATGGTCTTCACACTTCCGTGCACCGTTCCGCTCGTAGTAATTCCGCAACGTCTTCGAATCTGGTCCCAGATCACCAAAATAGACCGTCTTCCCGCCCTTCGCCAGCAGGAGAATGCGGTCGAACTGCTCAAAGAGTGCAGCCGACGGCTGATGGATGGTACACAAGATAGCTTGACCCGCATCCGCCAACTCCCTCAGGAACTTGATAATCGCCCACGCGGACTGTGAGTCCAGGCCTGATGTGGGCTCGTCCAAGAACAGCAGAAGGCTAGGCTTCGCCACCAGCTCCAAGCCAATGGTCGTCCGCTTCCGCTGCTCGACGTTCAGCCCTTGGCCCGGCACGCCAATAACGGCGTCAGCGTACATCTGCATGCCCAGCGACGCAATGATCTTCTCCACGTAGGCGTACTTCTCCTCGACCGGCACGGTGCTCGGCTGCCGCAGCAGCGCAGAGAACCGCAGAGCCTCGCGGACCGTGGCTTCGGCGAGATGGAGATCTTGCTGCTGTACGTAGCCGGTGCGGCGTTGGAAGGAGGGCCCGAGCGGCAGGCCGTTGACGAGCACGTCGCCGCTGACCACGCCGGTGGTGACGCGCTGCGCGAGGACGTTGAGGAGCGTCGTCTTGCCGGCGCCGGACTCGCCCATCAGTGCGGTGAGCGTGCCGGGTTTGACAAAGCCTTGGACGTCGCTCAGGAGGCGTCGGGGCTCGCCTTTGATGTCGACGGAGTAGTCGAGGTGGTTCCAGGTGAAAACGTCCTCGCTCTTTGCTACGGTGCTTGGCTCTACTGTGTGTGAGGTGAGTGCTTCGGAGCGTTGCGTGGTGCCCTGGGGGTTGGGTTTCTCGGATGGGCGGAATAGATCCAATAACGGTCGGTGGAAGATGAGGTATTCGCCCTTGGATGCGGCGGTCTGCTTGTACTCAACGGCTACAGCGTATGTGAAGACGAAGAAGATGAAGAAGGCGATGCAAATCCCGAGATTACGCCAGAGGTGCGAATACGAATAGGCGAAGGAAGCCTCAATGTAATCATCTCCCGATACGTATGACTGACCTGGCTTCGCGCCAGTCACCGCGCACACTTGGTGAGATAGGCCTACAGCCTCAAAGCCGGGACCAGAAGGCACAAGACCTGCGCAGGCCGCCTTTCTGCCGTGAAATTCCACAATCATCTGAGACTCGATTGCGTAGTATATCGGGTTGAGGTAGCTAATCCATTTGAACCAGGGGTGCATGGACGGTCGAGGAATGATGTAGCCGGCGTAGACGGCAAGAGGAAGCATCAGGAGACCCGCAGCCCCCAGCGCTGTCTCGACCGTGTCCACCAGGGCGGCAATGGTCCGGAAGAATCCAGTCATGGTGACGGAGATCAGGAAGTTGAAGAGTAAGAAGAGAAAGAACGGTCCTGCTTCTTGTTTGAAGTTTGCCAGAAAGTAAATGATGACACTGAAGATGGCGACATTCATTAACTTCATGGGCCACTGCGCAATCATTGTAGCAAGGGCGTCGACGAAAGGATGATACATGGCGAAGGACTTGTGCTTCTCGACGATCGGCCGTTGAGAGAATTGAGCGCTTATTTCAGCGAAGTTGATGATGATGTTGAAGAGAACGGAAAAGTAGATGACACCGCCTTTGGAGAAGAAGCCAGAGGTATCATCAGGAATGTTGTAGAACATCGAGCCGACGACTAATGCGATGATAACCATGGTGACAATCATGGCCATGGTGTAGACGCGGTCGCCCTGGATCCGCTGGAGAGCGCGTTTTGCGGTGACGGTGAACTGCATACCCAGGTTCAGGGTGTAAGGGGATGACTTCCGAGTGAGAGGAGCTTTCTCGGCCAACTGGTGGTCTTTGAGAATGTTCAGGGTCTCTGAGTGTTCTCGTGGAAACTCTATCTCATGTTGCTGGATCTCCGTCATGAGGTCGCGGTAGTAGATGCTGTCTTTCCACCGCAGCGAGAATTCCTCAGGTGTGCGGGGGACCTTGTTCTCGAAACCTGGGCGGACCTGACGAGCGATGGGGTCCGTGATGGATGTTAGGAACTCCGCCGTTGTTGCCCGCGGGGAACAATAGAATCCCATTTCCTCAAAGAATGACTTTGCTGCTCGTAGATCTCCGAACCAAATCTGATGGCCGTGATACAGAACAATGCCCTTGTCGTAGACGTCGACAAGTCCGTCTCCGGGCTGGTACAGAGCAGAAACGCTGACATTCTGGGTTAGATTGGTCGCAACACGCAGGCTGCGAGCAAACTCCAACGATGTCGAAGAATCCAGTCCACGCGTTGGATTGTCCCAGTACATGACAGAAGCACGAGTAGCCATCTAGTTGTGTTAGCAACAATACCAGTAAACGTTTTCAGGGCGAAACAAACCATTTCAGCAATCGAAACGCGTTTCCGTTCTCCCCCTGAGACTCCACGGATGAAGTCATTCCCAATCTTCGTGTTCACAGTATGCGTCAAGCCCATAGTAGCGAGCAGAATGTTGCGCATCTTGATGATGTATTCCTTTCGGGTAAGTCCTCCGATCCTCTGATGCGGCGTCCTCGTACCCAGGGCAAAGTCGAGCGTCTGTGCCACTGTGAGGTGAGGGAAGTGACAGTCCACATCTGCGTTGTACACAACGTTACCACGGAAGCGGTTCTTCATGGTATCTATGGGTACTCCATGGTATGTGATGTCGCCATGCCATTGTGTGAACCCTTCCGTGTGTCCGGAAAGTGTCTTCAACAACGTTGTGCACCCTGCGCCGGGGCGTCCAAGCAAGAGGAGCATTTCGCCCTCCCTTACCAGACCGTCGACGCCATGTAGGATCTGCCTTTCCGGAGGACGGCGGACAGCGTTAGCCAAAGACTTCAGCGGGTTTGTAAAGATCGACGTAATGTCAGGCTGGGTGGCAACATCAACACCCTCTCCGAACACCTGCAGATCCTTCCACCGTACAGAGTTCTCAAGGGAGATTTCAGGCAGGCCGTCTGTTCGAGACTTTTGAATGGCTGCTGCGAGGGCGTGTTCAAGTGTCCACTCGGGGTGCGTTGTGTCGAAAGGGTCGTGGTTTCCGGCCGGTCTATCGATGCGTTGGGAGAGAGTGCGCACGATTCCAGCCAATTGCTGTGCTGTGTAGTTGAGATCATCGTGTTCGGGTGTTTCTGTGGTTCTGCCCATCTCCTGGCTGGTCTTGGTTTCTCCGGATAGAGACATCTTCTCTCTTTCCTCCGCTTCCTCTTGAATTGAACCAGGGACTGTCATGGCTTGCTCGATCAAACACGTACAGAGCAAGGACCGACGGCGGAAAGAAGAGATAGAAATTAGTGGCAACTCTGTCGTGAGGAAAGGTGTTACAAATGCATGACTGAAATATATACGGGTTGTTCTACTCCTTTTTTGAGGCCTTCCCGCCACTCAACGGAAGACCCGGAAGCTCTAGTGACGTCGATGCCATGTGTTATCTTTCCTAGCTCTATGGCTACGGGGATCTTTGCGTCGTATGACGACTGCGGTGTGTTGGTGCCCGGAAGGAGAATCAAACGCCATCCGAAGAAAATGTGGAAACGAGGGTCTTTGCGCAAACCGTTCGGAGCCGGTAAGTTGCATCACAATCGCCGTTTATTCGGTGTTCCGCAACACCTCGTCACCTCAAATAGCATGGATTGCTCGTTGATGTTGAGCCGGATGGGGGTCCTTCGGCGCCGAGTATTGCTAAAAGGGTTTAGCGCGGCGGCTTTCGGCAATGGTGGGTAGGGAACAAGTACCGGACGGAGTCTCCGCTGCTCAAGAAAAAATTCCAAACCACTTCCGACTTTCACCGCACATCTTCTTTCTCCGTCCTTTCGGTGATTCTGAATAATGGTGGCAGATACGTCCCTGTCCGTCCGAAAGCCGTTTGGCAAAGCATGTGATAGATGCAAAGCCCGCAAAGTCCGATGCACCGGTTGGTTATCCTGATCTTACGTGTCCTTTGTGCAAAAGATGATTGACGCGTCTGCCTGAAACAGTGGATCCTGGCTTTGAGATCTGTAATGACTGCAGGGTACAGCCACCTTTTGCGGTCTCATGGTTCTCCCGCTGATTCACATGTGAGCAGAGACTCGGCATCGAATGCCACTTTAGTCCGAGGAAAAAGCCACAAAGACGGACGCGTCTTGAAATTGAGGAAGAATGGCGCCGGTGTAAGTCCTTGATATCCCGATTAACCACTAATAAATTAAAGCTGAACATCGTGGAAGCCGCTAGCACCTCAAATCCCGGTCATGCAGATTCGACAACACTCCAAGTTGTGCGGCCAATATCTCAGCACTCAAGACCAGCAACACCGGCTCCAACCACTCCTCTTTCCGTCTCTTCTCATATAGTGTCATCAGAGGAGGCTCCTCCTCCCTACTCTGGTGGGGTTGGAGACGTAGACCTTGACCTCATTGGGCCCCACATGCCTAGCCAGGCAGCACCACTACCGTATGGACATAAGAAAATCCCAAGACTATACGTAGACGGACTTTTGTCTGATCCTCGGGCTTCTAATGGAAGTCTTTGCGAACAATCGAACTCCCAACCTCAGGTATATCTCTTTCCTCTAACCCATGAGGGTGCGTGCTTACGTTTGCAGCCAAATTCCGACTTCGTCGGCATGTCACCTATCTCCGCTCCCACGAGCTTGTCTGACTTGACCTCAGGAACAAATTTAAGCTTGGCTTTCCTATCGAAGCGGCGGATACTCACATTGTCAGCTCGACTTGGACATGACAAGCTGAACCTGCTGGTGGAGGCAATCGAATCTATCCTCAGTGCCCGCATGAAAAGTGTTGACAAAGTACCTCAACATTCACTTGTCAAAGAAACGCACGGAGCGGCTTCCTTAACATCAGGGGAGAACGCTTTTGCCTACATCCGATGTATGTTGAATGAAAGATCCTATATTCAGTCGTTGCCTGACCTTCTTAGCGTACTTTGAGCAAGTCCATCCCATATACCCATTCCTGGATCGACAAATCTTTGAAGCACGAGCCTTTAGCCCCCAACTTGCTTCAGATCTTGCTAAGGATAAGAGTTGGACCGCATTGTATCATGCAGTCCTAGCAATTGGATGCCAATACCATGACTGCGGAAGCTTCGAGCCGGGAAAGGGACAGGCTTGGAAGTTTTTCGAATTCACATTCTCTCTCTGTCCCGATCTTCTGATCTCCAAGGCATGTCTAGTCACTGTTCAGGTAGACCCTACCTCACCAATAAGCCATGCAATTGTATTTATAGCTGACTGAGTGTAGGCACTTACCGCAATGGTTGGCTCTTGGTTGTCATTCCCTTTCTTCCAAGAAAACGACTGATCCGCGCGCTGTAGGCCATCTTCGCTCGAAACATATCCTGCATCCAACTTGAGTCTATCACCGTCTCCCAGGCAGCTCGGATGGCGCAAGCACTAGGCTACAATAGAGCCACATCCACAACGGATCCATCCATCCAGCGCACCTTCTGGGTTCTGTACTGCATGGAGAAAACTACATGCTTCTACACCGGCAAAACATCAGTATGGCCGCATTACAAAATCAGGCTTCACCAACTGACATCTCACTAAGCTACTCAACGACCACGACATCGGCTGCGCACCACCCAGCCTCCCCACACCATCCATGCACGGCCTCGACTGGCTTGTCACCTTCTCGCGCTACGGCCGTCTCGTATCTCAGATCTACGAAAACCTGTTCGCCATCAACGCCACCGGTAAGTCCGCTACCGCTTACTACTCTATCATCGACGAGCTGTCCGCCAATCTCGAGGCGTGGCGCGCTTCAATCCCCGAGCCCTTCCGTCCCGGTGCCGAGTTTCGAGCCCGGGCATTCCGCGGACCGCCAGCGACGACGCTGGCAATCTTCGTGCAGTATTTGTATTACAGTGTGCTGCTTGCATTGTCGAGAGCAACGCTACATGTGGCGGCAACGAGCGTGGAGCATGCCGCGCGGCATCAGGAAGGGAAGAGGTTGCTGATGCGGACGGCGAGGTCGATTTTGGAGCTGACAAAGTACATCGAAGTGGAGACTTACACGCCTGTGTGGTATGGCAGCTTACTCCCCGGTCCATGTATCGTTAAATCAAGCGTGCTGATTTCTGCAGGGTGTTGGTCTTCATGCCCCTTTCCGCCCTTTTCATCCTGTTCGACTTCGTTGTGCATAACCCCGTGCATCCGGAGACCAACAGCAATCTGGCTTTGCTGGATATTGCGGGCGGCCACTTCAGTCATCTGGAATATGTGAGCCATGGCACACTGCCAGCGTCACTGGTTGCCGAGTTCGCACATATCGCGCGCCAATACGTCCAGGACTTCCGGCTGCAGCAGTACCAGAAAACGAAAATTCAGGCGACACCGGCCACCTCAACAGCAGCTGTTCTACCAGCAAAGGCTACCGCGACGACTGCAACAGCAAAAACAACACCAAAAACGGCGGACGAGGACCCGGGACAGACGCTGTGGCCCGTGTCGTACGCGGATAGAAGACAGTCTACGTCCTTTCAGATGGTAATCAACAGCTTTCCAACCTCCGGATCTCGTCGAATTTCTTTATGTTAATGTGTTTCTTCCATACCAGAACCGAGAAGATCAAAGTGCGGCCTCAAATGGCCTATTGGAATATACAGACCCCTTGGTGTTTTCACTCGGAGACGATTCGGCATCGGCGCTTCCGGACTCGGATTTGGGTATCGACATTATGGATCTGTTCGACATGGAGCTCTCCGACATCTGGTCCCTGACTGCATGATGTAAATGTTTATAGGGGTGTGCTTTATGGTAAGCTACAAGGATGAGACTTGAATGCGGGGATGTCCGGGTTGAGGGGTTGAACTGTTAAAATTTTAAGCAAGGCACGAGCTTCTCAGATCTCTAATCAATTCTAGAAAGCAATGGAAAGGAACAAATGTAAATCAAGACTGATTTCGTCGCTTCCTTTGGCTTTTTTGTCAAAGGAAAAAAAAAACGGTGTCCATACGCTGCGTCGTTTGATTGCTGACCGCCATGTTCAAGAGCTATTGCTTAGCGCTGGTGCTGTGAAACGGCGGGCTAAAACGCAGGTCTGCGGCACAGTTGAGTCTCGACCGGTCGGCAAACATAAGGCAGCGGCCTTAGGCAGCAAACAGCCCATTTATCCTTACCACGCTATGCCTCCATTGCATTCGAGCCTCACAGTATTGGCTATGATGACCGCAGTCAAGGGTAAGATTTGTGGCCCTGCATGGTGTTTATGCAGCCCCGCATACTTCTGGTCCAACTCCGCGCCAGACCCTGCCGGAGATCGTCGAGTAAAAATGTCGCAGATCATTCCCGGCCGCCCTGCAGGACTTACGCACCAAATTTGGTAGACCAACATTGCCGATCACAAAGGGGGAAAGATCTCTGGGATTTACTTGCCGTGTGAATGTGGTGGTGGATTTTTAGTGTGCTTAACTTATGAGGATTCCAAAGGTCATGCCAGCCTTCACACTCAGCGCGGCAAGAGCCAGTTGAGAGGAGTCTCTATTAATCTACAGAGTATATTCCACGGCAGGGGCACGGTGCCTGCCTCTCAATACTGCTGTGGATTAGTTAGCAACTTAATTCCTCAGCCTTGCTACGTACCGTAGGCAATGTGTGCTGCTGGGCTTTGGAACTTGTCACTGTATGAAATGTTTGGTCATTCCCGGCACCCCGCGTCAATGCATGCTACCAGGTGCTGATAACCTGGTCAGGAGACGGTGTGCATGATCTCACATCTCGAATTACCTTCCAAACCTTGCTTACCACGATACGTAGTACGTGCATGAGTATTCCGATGCACTGTCGATCTCGAAGGCACACGTCACTTTAAACGGGCGCAACCATGCAATACAGAGGAACGTCGATGAAGTAACAAGGTGAATGAGCCACAGTGGATGCGACCATCTGGATCTTCCTCAGCTAGAGGAACCGGTCTTGATGCTGTCTCTTGCACACCGTATTTTCCTTCCCTATCCGATCAACCCGCCGAGTACTGGCCACTTCCATCGCATGGAGTTGGAAACGCCCAGGGACGCATCTCGACGTGGACCAACCGTGTCCCCGCAGATCCAATGTGGCACAGCACACTATACCTGGGCTGCGTTATCTTTGTGGCAGGCGTCTTCCAGAAAACGAGAGGCATTGTAGCCTGATGGTCTTATGACAGGCCATGACTCGCACCGCGACTACTCGTATCGCCCGAGAAAACAGCCGCCAACGCCTCGATCAACGGTGGGATTTCAGTGGGCCCGGAGACGCGACCGGCAGCGCAGCACGCGCGCCCCATGCGCGAGCCACCAACCACGTCGCAAGGCTGAGCTGGGGAGCTGCCGAAAAAAGACTCGGGAGTCCCTCACGCGAGCTGGCGCGGCACGCGTTCCAATTCGCGACGTGGCCCGGGGGGAGGCGAAGGGCAGCAGCCACCGGGGAACCGGCTGCAGCCGTGCAGAAAAAGGACCCCCCTTCGTCGCCGGTTCAAATACCCCTCCGCGACCGCCTCCCCGCCGCCTCCGCCCGGTCCGTTACACAGATTCCGTTCTCTTCTCCATTCCTCCTCCCGCTCCCGCTTTTAGGCGGCGCACGGGACCATCCGCACCCACGCCCCTAGTCCGACGAGCTTATTCGCCCCATGTCGTCCCCGCCCCGCCCCGGCTCTGGCTCGCCAGGGTTCGTGCCGACCCACGAGCAGCCCCTTGTCAACATCCCAGTGGTGAGCATCAGCATTGCGGAACGCTCTACGCTTTCCAGCCTGACAGAAGGCCGCACCAGGACGAGAATGAAGACGACGACTCCGCCCTCGGCGAGGACGAGCTCAGCGACACGACCTCAATCGCCTCGACCATCTGGCGTCACCGCTACGAAAACGGCCGCCGGTACCAGAAGTGGAAGGAGGGAGCATACTGGTACGGGGCAAACGTCAAGCGAAGATCGGATTAAACTCATGGCGCTAACCCATCTCTATCCGGAATATAGGGGCCCCAATGACGACACGCAAAACGATCAATTGGATATCGGGTAACTGAGAATTCTCTTCCAATTGGCAGAGCAATTCCTGACCAATTTGCAGACATCACATGCTGAGAATGGTCCTTGGCGACAAGCTCTTCATAGCCCCGATTGGCGACAATCCCCAGGTAAGACGTTCTTGCGTTTGAGACGGACATTTCCTAACCACAGCTACAGAGAGTGCTGGACGTCGGCACAGGCACTGGTATTTGGGCCATGTAAGTATCTGACGGTGGAGGTCCAGCGCGATTCCATGCAGGAAGGAGTTCTGCTCTGGTACTAATCATGGTCAAGAGATTTTGCGGACGATTTCCCGAGCGCCGAAGTCGTTGGAACGGACTTGTCGCCAATCCAGCCATCATTGCTGTAAGATCCCGCATAGCCAATAGCCCTTGAATCCATGGATGTGGAGCTAAAATTGGTGCGAAGGCCCCCGAACTGCAGATTCGAGCTCGACGACGCAACAGAGAGCTGGACTTTCCCGGAAAACCACTTCGATTTCATCCACACGCGCATGCTCTACGGAAGCATTGACGACTGGCCCAAATACTACGAGCAGGCCTTCCGAGCCCTCAAACCAGGCGGTTGGTTCCAGCAGCTGGAAATGTCTATCATCACACGCTGCGACGACGACAGTCTCGACAAGTACGAGGATAAGGTCCTCCAGGAATGGGGCCCTCTATTCGTCAACGCTGCCGACTCGCCCAAGTTTGGAAGAACGTTGGATATCTGGACGGATATGAAGCAACGCATGATCGATGCCGGTTTCGAGGACGTTCAGCGGGTGGATTACAAGGTGCCAATTGGACCTTGGAGCAGCGATCCCAAGATGAAGGAGATTGGGAAGTGGCATTTGCTTTACTGCTTCCAGGGAGCGGAGGGCTGGGCGATGTACCTCTGCACGCATGTCTTGGGCGTAAGCATTCCATGATCTGTACCCGTGAGAGTTCATCCAAGCTGACATTAACGCAGTGGAAATTCGAGGAAGTGCAGGTGCTGGTTGCGAGATACCGAGCCGCAATCAGAAATAGGAAGAACCACGTCTACTACACTTAGTAAGTGTTGTGCACTCTCCCATGTCGGGGAGCTAAAACCACTGACATCCGTTCAGCTCCGTTGTCTATGGTCGCAAACCTGAAAATAATTAAGGAGATAAAGTGCGAACAGAGAATGACAGAGTACACACCAAACTTTAATGTTATGGATTTCAGAAACGCCGTAGAAATCTCTTCCTTAGAGCATGGGTTTTTATCTGATTCCGTGAGTTACTGACCGGGGGTAGCGACGAGTGGGAATAGCACAATGAAAGAACAAAACTTTCTATTTATCCTGTAAGCTTAAGCCTAGACGTCGCATTATACACGCATCCTCCTGCACGCAATAACCGGGACTAGTGAGTCATGACCCACGTGATGAGGGGTGCGGACATATTTTCCGTTTTCGGGTATGCTGTGGATATGCTGTGGCGCTATTTTTTCCTCCCATCCACCTCGCCCTTCTCACCTTGCAACATCTGGGGAATATAAGACAGAGCACGCTTCTATCTTTCCGACGACCAGGTCAATTTTGAGTATCCATCCGCACCTTTTGTTGCCTTCTTGCAGTCCTGCAGCATGCGAAGCCATCCGAATACGACTAACTCCGGTAGCGGGGTCGAAAACGTCGAACTGCAGCATACTGCTCCCCGTTCGTCCGATGAGAGAGGGTCTCTCAACTTCTCCACGCAGCCACAAGAGAATGCCAATATAGCTTTGCAAGAAGACATTCCTCCCGACGGAGGCTACGGCTGGGTCTGTACGGTCTGTGTTTTTCTCATCAACGCCCACACTTGGGGTGTAAACGGGGTACGTGACTCATTTCCATCAAGATGAACTTGGCCACTTACACGAATCCAGTCGTGGGGGGTCATTCTCAACCACTTCCTATCAAACTCCACATTCGCAGGCGCCGGCCACCTTGAATATGCCCTTATCGGCGGCCTCTCCATCTCCCAAGCCCTTATGGTCTCTCCTCTTGCAGGCATGAGCCGCGAAAAGCTTGGAACACGCACCACCCTCCTCATTGGCACAGCCGTTGTGTTCCTGGCCCTCTTCACTTCCTCCTACGCCACCCAGATCTGGCATCTCTTCCTCAGCCAGGGCGTAGCCTTCGGCTGGGGCATGGGCTTCCTCTACATCACCGCCACCTCCGTGCTTCCCCCCTGGTTCTCCACGCGCCGCAGCCTCGCCGTTGGCTTCGCAACCTCCGGCGCCGGCCTGGGCGGCCTGGCATACAGTCTCGCCACGGGCCGCGCCATCGAAACGCTCGGCGTCGCCTGGACGTACCGCATCCTCGCGCTCTGCAGCGTAGCCGTTAACTTCGTCTCCTCACTCCTCCTCAAAGACCGCATCCAGCACCACCACTACCAGCCTACACCCGAGCAGCCCCGCCGCAAGCCCCGCCTGCGCAGCTTCAACGTCCGCGACTTCGGCCGGGTCGAGGTGCTCCTCATCGTCTTCTGGGGCGTGGTGACGGAGCTGGGGTACATCACGCTGTACTACTCGCTGCCCAACTTCGCGACGACGATCGGGCTCACGGCGTCGCAGGGCGCGGTGGCCAACGCGCTGCTCAACCTGGGGCTGGGCGTGGGGCGGCCGATCATCGGGTACTACAGCGACGTGCTGGGCCGGATCAACATGGCGATGCTGATGACGGCGCTGTGCGGCGTGCTGTGCTTCGCGCTGTGGATGCCCGCCCACAGCTACGCCCTGCTGTCCGCGTTCGCCGTCCTGGCCGGCGCCGTCTGCGGCACCTTCTGGAGCACCATCGCACCCGTGCTGGCAGAGGTCGTGGGCATCGCCGACCTGGCCAGCGTGTTCGGCCTCATCTGCTTCGCGCTCGTGCTGCCGACGACGTTTGCGGAGCCGATTGCCATGCAGCTGGTCAATTCGGCGGGGCTGGGCGACGGCGTGAAGAAGTACTTGGTGGCGCAGGTGTTTGTGGGCGCGATGTTTATTCTGGGGGCCGGGAGTCTGTGGATGTTGAGGTCGTGGAAGATTTTCGAGATCGAAAAGAAAGCGGCGCTTGAGAGGGCGGAAGGGATGCTCAATCCGGAGGCGAGGTCTACAGTGTCGCGGCGGATGGAGAACATTTGGCTTACGCCGAGGAGGTTGTTTATGCCGTGGCGGGTGTAGGGTGCTAATGCACTGTAAGCTACTGGAGGGACGAGGACTTCATGGAACGGCATTATGGTAACTGCTGATGGAGCTGATTCTCAAACTAAGGGGTTATACCTGCGATTTTGCTGGAGGCGTTAGTATTGATGAGGCTGAGAAGCTGAGTGAGCGCGAATCGAGATCTCTGGCATTAGCTTATCGAAAATGGCTGCCCCGCCTCAGCTGCGGCCGAGGCGAGAACAGCTGACCCTCGTGCGGATGATCTCGATTTTCCCGAGCCCTAATCAATAAGCAATTTTGGGGGCCACGCAAAAGTCGTCATATTTCAAATAGAAAGAAGGCCGCCAGCCTCGTCGTTGATGGTCCCGACTTTTTCAATCGTAATGTCTTCATCACCATTACCTTTGGATTCCTCCCCCTCAGATCAGCAAAATAATCCCAAAAACTCATCGATATCATTTCAGACTCTACCTGATGGCATATCAGGCGAAAATCAATCAATTTCGGGCGCCCCTTCCCAAAGATCGCCAGATGACCGCAAAGTGGAGGTCCCATCGAGTTCAAAATGTTGGTGTTTGAGTAATTTCTCGTAAAAACACGCTTACTGAGTCATTCCAGCCCATTCAATCTCAAAGCCGCAAGAATACCACATAAAGAAGGAAGAATGCATCTCGGTCCCTCAGGAGGCTGATCAGATGGCTCGAGCCGCCGACACTTACTTTTCCTTCGGAGACGAAGGTCTCACTGTGAGCGTCACTTCTGGAGGAAACATCGGTCAAATCACCCGATTTCTTGGAACTGGATCCTCAGGACTCTTCTGTGTGGACTACTTCGACGTCGAAGAGCCTTATTACGTCGAAGATCGAGCGCGCGATCTGGCGACGGGCTATGGGAACATCGGTGTTTATTTTTACTCAGAAGAGTCAATCTTTTTTGATGGATTGTTGTCAGCAAAACTTTCCCCAGTGTTCGTCCAGGACCGTTGGCCACGCTTCAGTTCTGAAACCGCGGAAATGTTCAGAACGAAAAACTTCTTTGCCCATAAGGACACCGTCTACTCGCAATTCACGTACAGCTCTAAGGCAATGGCTGTTACGGTGCCTTCGGATCTATTCTTTGACGGGGACATGCTGATTCGGGAGTTGGAGTTCCTCAATCCATCCCACAAATTCAACGAAGCCGACATTGTGGACAGCGAATACGAGATGCTCGTTGGGCCAAGTAGCAACAGCATCGTACTGTCTCATGCCGGCTCTGCCAGTGAAGGAATTCATGGAACTATCGTTCTTGCGATCGTTTTTTTCGTGGACGGTATACCCCATGAGATCGAGTCGGAGAAGACGGAGCCAGGCGAAAAGCCCCGTTTCAGGATCAAAGTTCGGGCAACGCACCCCGAAATTACACCTGAGAGACCACTGGAGGTAACGACAGCCTACAAGCTTCAGCGTATCCCAGACGAGAACAGCTTTGAGCTTCATTTGGTCTCTATCCCAGAGTATCATAGTCTTGAGAGATTACTCGTGGGGACTGAATATGCGAAGCTGACATTCTCTTTGGATCCACACTTTGACTTTGTCTTTCGAAGGAACCTAGAGCATATTCTGTCCGTTTGTAGTATCCCTATCCCTTTGGAGTCAGCCAAGAACGATACGGAAGCCAGAGGTAGCATCTCAAAACCTGCTATTGCTTTGACGTGCGGTGACATGTCGGGCCATCGTATTGTGACATCATCAACTTTGTAAGTTTGAAAGTGACGCGTCATCTCTCTTCAAATGTCTTGACTGATCTTTCAAAGTTTTGCATTTCAATTCTTGCTCTCAATGTTCGAGTACCTCGAAACATTCAAGATGAACTCCAACAACCATGACGGCTCTCGCAAAATGGCCCATAAATTGCGCCAAAGGATACTTCACACATGCGAAGCACATTTGAGATGGGTTTTTGAGAGGGTCAACCCTGAAGGCTGCTTTGCAGCAAATTATTGGGCCACAGCACGAAAAATAGACAATCCGGAATCAGATCAAGTTCTGGGCGCTGTGTCTTTGGCCGATACGCCCTTCCAAATCATCAAGCTCGCTGAATTCGCATCCAGGATCAAGCAAAGCGGTGATGGGGATACGGTGGCTTCAGCAAAGCGTCAACTGGAGAGAATCGCTCGTTGTTGGATCAAAGAGCTTAAGGAGGTAGACAAACGTGAATTCTTTGCCTTTCCTCGGCATGGAACGCAGAAATATCGGCTAGAAGACCATTTGTGGATCTGGAGAGCACTTCAATCAATTGAAGATCTCGAAGTCGGCAAAAACCCTGGAGCCAAAGAAACCAAGAAAGATGAGCGACGCACCCGAGTCTCTGCATCTGCAGGGCTATTGACCGCAGGCTTTTTGCCCGCAGAATTTCAACGAAGGGTTCTGAAACGGTTCACTACAGAGAACACTGCTTCACGAAGGAGAATGATTGCGGTATCACGTACTGCAGCAGAGACGAGATTCTTGTTCCATTCAAGAGATGCGGCATTACTTTACGACACGAAACCTTCGTTTTTCGCCAAGTCAGACACATTGTGGAAGGCCACTCTCGAAGCTCAGAAATTTCACGACGAAAACGAAGATTCTACCTGGGATAATCCACTGCGCTATGCTGTCGCCCTCGTCTTAGCTCGCAAAGGTCTTCAGTTCAATTCAAGGTCCGCGGAGGAAATGCTTACTGAGGCCACTGAGGTGCTGCTTGGCAGTAGTTCACCTAATGGTCTTTTTCCTGGGCAGATCAACAATGCTACCAAAGAGCCTGAACTTTTTCGTGATGCAGGCTGGAGAGACTTCTACTGGCACGTGGGCTTTGAGGTTATTCACATCCTTTGGACGTACGGCAGGAGAGAACCATTCTCCAAAAGCTCTCCAATATCTCCAAGGGTCACCAGGAGGCTTTCTGACACAGATGCGTTACATCTCAAGTTAGCGACAGCGGATAATGCATCTGCAACACGGAAGATTCAACTACATTCCAGTGCGGAGGTCCAAGAGTCACAGTCAACCAGAGATAACCCCGAGATGAAGAAGTCCATGCCTTTCAACACCTTGATCGACCAAAAGAGTATCATTGAGCTACCTGACGAGTGGCTTTATCCCTATGCCGAGTTTCTGGACTTTGACCCTGAGATATCTTTCCTTCCACGGGCAGTCGATGACAGTGTCATCGAGCCAAATACTTTCATGTTCAGAGCCAAGTACGCATTCCAGATGCGCCAGAAGCTGGACTCCGCGCGAATCTTTCAGGACGATCTTTTGAAAGGAGTCATCATTGACGTTCCGAAGAGCGCTCAAAAGAAAGCACGCAAAACAGGACGAAAGTCATTTGTTCATCCAGAGCACAACATCGAAGTTTTCAAGACTGAGCAGGTATACGAAAAGCTGAAGGCTAAGCGGACTGCACAAGGTGCCAAGAAGAGGCTCATTTGGCTGCCAAACTCTGACCAAGATACTGCATTGCTTTGCTACTTAGCCTCTCATGGCTCAGAAAAGCCAATTGTCGTATCTTTTTTTGAGAGACATGTGAACAGGGAGAAATTCTTCTTTGACGATGCAACAGCAGCTTTAAACGTATGGAGGACCGAATTTCACCTCTCCTTCTACCGGCTCATTGATGGAAGTAATGCCGGCCGGCATGCGAAGCTCAATTTTCTTGGTGGCCAGAAACAAATCGAACAAGCGTCCATCAGCTTTCTCTTCACTGGAGACTTCTTTGACCGCTACTGGACCTGTCGTGTTCTCGAGTGTGATCCAAAGGAGGGCCTCAATCCGAAAAGGTACTTCAATTCCGGCGACACTATGAACTCTCATCAGCTTCTCGAGCGATTGAAGAGTTTGATCAACCCAGTGAAGCTTCTTCCAAGAACAGATCTGGATAAACGACCTTGGCGCCAGCGTAAGATCCTGGAGCTTCTCGTATTCGACAAAATGCTCAAAGTCATATCAGAGCGGTACCAGGAAATGTTGGAAGAAACCGGAAGTTACCTTGTTGAACTTCTCTCAGCAGGCAAATACATTGAAACAGCAGGTCGAGGTGTTCTCGAGGTCTCCAACGCTTTGTTTTCTTCCCCGATGAACAACGACACATACCTATCTTTCAGCAAGAAATGGCCGCCCATTCAGTATACTCTGCAGGTCATGGAAGATGACTTGAAAGACACTATGGATAAGATTACGTTGTGGAGGACTCGTGAAAGGGATCGCGAACCAGAAAGACCCCGGTGGACGAGGAATGACGAACGCAAGTACCGCTCGGCCATCACCAAACTGTCGATATCGAACAACCAGAAGATTCGAGAGCTGGAACATCACCAAACGGATATTCAATCCTTAAGAACGTCCCTCACAAGTAGATTGGAATCTACACGAAATGAGTTGAGCTTCCAGAGTGCCGAGAACGTGCGCTTTTTCACGTATGTGACAGTGGTATTTCTCCCACTGGGTTTCGCAACTGCAATATTCAGCATGGGCGGTATCCCCGGAAACTCTGAATTGATCGGGATGATCGCCACAGCTGTTGTTGCTCTTTGCTTGACTATCATCGCCCTGGCAAATGCAAAGGTTCTTGACGACAAAGTGTACAAGCCCGTTCTTCACTTCTCGCAGGGAGCGAAGAAAATGACGACAAAGCCTTTCCGCAGACCAGAAGGTGAAGTGCTTGGGCGAGACAGAGCGGGCCAGAAGCCGGCCATCGAGTCGGAAAGAATGATGCATGACCAGAAAGAAAAGCCTGAAGATCTGGCGGCTTTTGACCAAGACGAGCAACGTGGTTCCAGGTCTCTCCTGCAGAAATTCAAGGAGTTGAGAAAGCGAAAGGAGAGCGGGAACGAAGCTTCAATACTCGAAGCAGGACCAAAAGATAGTCCTGAGTGATGAGAGCTCTGCGTTGAAAGGATTAATTTTTTTTTCTTCTGTGTTTGATTTACCGTGGTGATGGTTTATCTACTACTTCATCAATTCCAATTCCCCTGATCGGATTCAACGGTGTGAAAACTGAGGTAACTGTACATCTTGAAGGCAAGGCTTCGGAACAGAAACAAGGGTCGTTACTCAGGCTTCATAAGCGACTGCTCAGCTGCTCAGCTGCGTTGTACAATAACCTTCCAGCGATGGCTTGAATCTTGAGAGAAGTCGGACATGAGCTGCATATGCAAGTCAGCGCTCAGCCATAATGATGCGTGGAGCGGCCCTCCAGCTCAACAGGGGGACCAAAATATCCCACTAGAAGCGTTTCTTCCAGAAATGGTGCAGTGGTTGTTTCAGTCGCCACCTGATCCCCTTGGGTCCAGTAGAATTGCGGCGATGGGGAAAACGCCAAGATCTGGCAGCGAGGCTGAGTCTTGCAGCCTTGTTGCCTTCTCTGCTGCCTCGCGAATCATGCAATACGGCACAGCCCCGATCCCTCACTACGAGATGTGCCGCTCTGGACAAGGCTGAGGCGATGCTTTATGTAACAGGTGCGCCCAATGTAATTAAGCGACGCCCAGGACCTCGAGGCCCTGCTTTGTTTCGCCGCCATCCTTTCCTTGCCTTTCAAACCTTTCTTGCGTATCGAAACTTCCTCTCTTCTATTCCTTGGCTACGAAATGGCAAGTTCTCAGTCAACTTCAAGAAGTTCAGCTCGTGCATTGCCACAATCTCGACCGTTATCCATCCAGACATCACTAGACCTCAGTCCGTATGAAGATTTGCACAAGCTTGATCGCGGAAAGGTTGGTAAATTAATCGACTTCGAGGAGGAAGACATATTTAGCACCAACAACTGCCTGTAAGACCTGCTTCCTACCTATACACGTGAATTACGGTGAATTCGTTTTGAAGCTGACGAACTTATGAAAAGTTTCCCAGATACTCAAAAGAGTCACTTGCAGCCAAGCCTCATTGATACGCCTATTGACGAATCAAATCATACAAGCTTTGGAAGCTTCCCGGCTACTGAAGTGAGTATTCCACAGGAATGCGAGCAATGTGGTTGCGATGACAGCAATGTCAGCTTTTGCAATGTCTGTGACGCCGTATTCTGCGCCGCATGCTGGGACAAACAGATCCAGCACAAGAGACGGAAAACCGGACTTAGCGGGATTCCACACGAGAAGACGCCCGCTTCAATCGCGCAGAAAGTTCAAAATGTCTTGAAGCCTCCGGTGGATGAGTCTAAAAGGGAGCAGCTACATCTCCACGATGCAGACACTGCTTGGTTTGGAATATTCAGGCCCGAAGATGGCTCACCTCTCTTCCAAGACTATGGGCGCTTCCAGGACTTGATGATCATGACTGAACAGGGCAATGGTGGATCTTCGCACGCGTCATTCCAAGGAGTCCAGAGCCCAGAACGAGATTTCCGCACGCCGAGCCTTGTCTCATTTGTTGGGGAGACTGGTGCGGGAAAGAGCACGCTCATCAAGCTTCTAATTGAGCTAAACTCAAAGCCCCACCAGGTCTACACTACCCCTGTTGTCGGTGCATCTGGAAGCGATGTGCCTACTTCGGAGGATGTGCACCTTTACCTTGAACCCCAAACAGCCTACAGCTCCACACCTGTTCTATTCGCTGATTGCGAAGGCTTGACAGGTGGTACGCGTGAGCCAATGGGTGCTCTGTTCAAGAAAAAGCGCAGCCAGGCGAAATCACGCGCAACAGCAAAGGACGATCACCTAGCACACAAAGAGAGACCGCTTTCCGAAAGAAAAATCACATGGGCAGACAATACGCTCAAGCGAAGTAGGGAGTTTGCTGTCACTAACCTCTACCCCCGTCTTCTATACACCTTCTCCGATGTGGTGGTCTTTGTCCTTAGGGAAGCTCGGTGAGTCTAGGGCACAAACGTTCAACATCCATCAAGGGTTTAAAAATGCCTAACAATCTGCCAGTATCATGGAAAGCGTCTTCGAAAGACTTGTTGAATGGGCAGTAGCCGCACTTGAGATGTCTTCCAACCAGCCTGTTCTTCCTCATGCCATCATTGTTCTCAACGCCTCCAGTAACGACATCGACCCTGCGCTTTGGAACTCTGAAACGGCGACTGAGACGATTTTCCGAAATCTACGTGGCACCCTGAGTAACAACAACGTCTTCAAGAAGCAAGCCCAAATTTGGCGCGAAAGAGGTCAGGATATTGAAAGTTTGGAGCAACTCATGCTCTCATACTACAGTTCAGTGCAGGTGATTTATTCATCCCCATGTGAGCTGCAACATATCCTAAATATTCCATAGATCATCCGGGTTCCTGAAAAGGGCCGGCCCAAGCTTATCCAAACTCAAGCTCAAGAGTTATACAGCAGCATTCGCACGGCTTGCACGTGGGCTCGTGACAGCCGGGCCGAGCTTCGAATGCTTTTAGATGTTGAAGAACTGCAATCTTACTTGGACTGCGCTTTTGACCATTTCGCTCGCGCCTTGGATAAGCCGTTTGATTTCGTCCAAGCTTCTCTCGCCAACAGTCCGATACCACTGGACTTTGGAGGAAACATTCTCAAGCTTGCCATCAATGTCATGGAGGCCTGGCAGGGTGAGTCTGACGCACGGATGATATTTCAGGAACTTAGTTACGTGGTGGCATCGTGCATTATGTTTGATCTAGCCCGGAACAAGAACAAAGGTATGTATATGCATTTCAATATTCCCCCCAACGGTCTACTGACCTTTTGAAGGGACCGTTGAGTCAATTTTTCCTCTATACCTCGAACACCTCGACGCAGCATTGGAGAACTTCTGCAACAGCCATTGGCCGTGTGAATTCGTCAAGCCTGGCACTGGAGCTCGATGTGTGAATGTCAGAAGCGGTCATGCAAAAGGACACCAGAGGAAAGACGGTAAGGTTCTCGCAGTTGGTGAATACACCTCCTCGATCTCCTTCCGCATCTACCATGATGAGTTCCAGAAGAACGTCTTTCTCAGCTTGAAGGATCTTCAAAGCCTGCTTCATAAGCAGGTAGTCAACAACGAACCAGAGGAGAGAGCCGCAGCCCAAATCCACCGAGAGACGGTTTTGGCAGCCTTCTTCCGCCGCTGCTTTCGCAAAAAAGACAACAACTTTCACAGTCACACCGCCTGTTTTTGCTGCCTCTTCGAGCTTCCGAAGCACTCTCTTCCTTGCGGACATGTCATCTGCACCTCTTGTGCTAAGATATATGGCTTCAAGAGCGGCAAAGGTGAACTCTGGATGTCCGGATGTCCTCTTTGTAGTTGTGGCGTAGCTAAACCTGAGCTCTGCAAAATTCATCTGAAGCCGAAGATGGCCGGCGTTCGAGTGCTTACTTTAGATGGGTAAGGATTAAATCACAAACATACAATAGTATCAAGGCTAACGTATTCACAGAGGCGGTATGAGGGGAATTGTTGAGCTTGAGGTCCTTCGTCTCATCGAGCGCGCCATGGGGGATAAGCTACCGATCCGGCATTTCTTTGATCTCGTCGTTGGAACAAGGTAAGCAGATTCCAGCACCGTTTTCGCATGAATGTCACTTATATGATCCAGCACCGGTGGTATCATTGCCCTTGGCCTTGTTTCGCAAGGATGGTCTGTGGAAGAGTGTTTGACGTTCTTTGAGAGACTATGTGCCACTGCTTTCACGCCTCGGATAGCTTCTTGTTTGCCTGGCATTTCATGGATCATCAACAATTACCACCACTCGCTGTATGAGACTTCACCACTGGAGAGGTCTCTTGTAGAAGCTTTCGGGAACGACCAATATCTTTTCGGAGGACGTGGTGCAGTTCAGTCTTCGGGCGTCAAAGTCGCAGTTATAACGACCTCGGCCGCCACAGGAACGCCTGTCGTGCTATCCAACTACAACAGACCTTGCTCGGAAAAACTTTCATATCAGTTCCAACGGTCAGAAAACATCAAGTCCGAAGTCAAACTGTGGGAGGCTGGCAGGGCTACATCCGCAGCGCCTCGATTTTTCAAATCATTCCATCATGAAGCTTCTCAACAGATCTACCTGGACGGAGCAATCTACCACAACAACCCGGTTGCCATAGCCGAGCGTGAACGAAAACTCATCTGGACTGACCAGCCTTCGGAGTCTCCAGACATAATTCTCTCCCTCGGAACAGGATCCTCCCTCCGCCATCGGCAAGACCCAGCTGCATCGCTCCGACGTTCCCCGATATCCCGAATTCCTCAACAGGGGTTACTCGCAAACGGCAGAAACCTAATGAAGATTGCAAAAGACCATGTCTATGCATCTTTGGACTGTGACAGAGCCTGGTATTCCTTCGTTGGGGATTTGCCCCAGTCGTGGGAGTCTTCCAGGTTCGTACGGATCAGTCCGGAGAAGCCAGACTTGCCGCGGCTCGACGAGGTGGACGTTATGAAAGAGCTCCAGGCATACGTGCGTCAGAAACTTTCCAGCAGAGAGCATGAGATCGTAATCCGGCGTCTCGCCATGCGATTGGTGGCTACCAGTTTCTTCTTTGAGCTCCGAAAGCCGATCGCGGAGGACAAAGTTGCGTCTGGTACGTAAATTCGCGCACAGTTCTTAAGCGAGCATTGACTGACGAATGAATACAGGCAAACTAATGTGTCGGCTCCCTAAAGAGTCACAGGAGATATGTGAGCTGGCAAAGTTGATCAAGAGTTGGGTAGCGTTCGGACGCGAGCCATTCTTCTTCATTCAGCAACAAGGCTCGGACGGAACAAAAGCCAAACAAGTACCCATCTCTGAAGACGTCGTTGAAAAAATGATCGGGTCTCGAGAATTCAGTATGCCGACCGTGAGCATCGAGCTGTCACACAAGTATGCTCCAACCGAGATACAGCTCTGTTTCAACGAAAGTGAAGCGTTCCCCATCAGCGGATTTCCCCGCTCTCTGTTCGACGAAACGGCAGGGATCCGAAGCCGTAAGCCTGATGAGACCCTCTGTATCTACTGTTTTAATTACTGACAACATATCCAGCACTCCGCCGAGATGTTCCCGTATCAAGTTCGAGGCGCACGCGTTGGGTATCCCAATTTGGCGAAGGCCCTCGCAAGAAATGGACGCCTCCCATCACCAACGAAACCAACCTCCAGAAACACACATCCCTCCGAACCTGGGCGCAATCCACAGAGTTCACAGGCCCTACGTCAGAAGAAATTGTTGCCCTGGCTCACAGCCAGAAGTACGGGCAAACTCCAGCAACTGCAGCCGACATCCCGCAGGAATCCAAGTTCGGCACTGCCCTCCGAGGAGCTCTCCGCGGCATCGTGCAAAAGGCGAGAAGTCCAGTGACCCGAACCTCAGCGGAAGAAGAGATTTCTTGGCCAAGTCCGCGGCAGAGTCCGCTCTCCGAACATACCAGAAAGACGTCTGATCAGACCGCTGTTCCTCCACCCTGCGTTTTCGAGATGGCCGGAGAACCTTCATTTCCCGCCATAAATGAGACGAGAAATCAGCCAGCAGCGATTGATCCGAGGACGGACTACACTCAAATCAACAGATCATCGTATTCGAGCGTCGAGCGGCAGCCTTGGTCTCCAATAGGCCCACATGCGGGGCAGAGAATAGAGAACGAAGAGCACATCCGCCAGCAGTTTGCCACCATTCTTCAAGCCAAGGAACATCTACCAACTCCTAGCAGTAATGATGGCACGTTCAGTATCAAACTGCCTTGGGAAGATGTAGGGAGGGGTGATAGCACAACGTACTTACCCGACTATGCGCTCATCAGTCCCGTCGGCGAGAATTACGCGGCAGAAGGCCAGAGGTGGCAAAATACATTCTCTAATCAAGGGACTTCAGGCGCATTGAGTGGAGCAGGTCGAGGTCCCGTAAAAGCAAAAAGTAGAGAGGATAGGAGACGTGAGATTGAGATGGGCCTTTGACAGACCGAAATTGCTTATGGCTCTTTGTTTCCTTTTAGAACCTCTCTACGTTCAAAGCGAATAATTTCCGGTTTATCCAGCTTGTAAGTTATAGTGATGATTAGGGCGTGGATGGGGACGTTGCTGTTGAAAGCAAGTTCGGGGTGCGAGAAGTTAATACCAACGAACCCAACAGAGATAATAGAACCAGTATATCCACAAACATGCGTATGTACATGATTTTCGGTAGCGTCACAGCAACGAAATCCTTTTTTCACTACATAGGCAATTAAAGCATTTTTCTATGCGTAGATAGGCAGTTCAAAAAATATTTTACTGCTACAATGCTCTGCGGAACGCCTTCGTTTTTTCCGCAGCAATGTTTTCTTATTTATTTTCCACCATGAATTCGTTTTGCAGTTTATAAGCGCTACCCAAATATAAACTTCCTGTCTTTAATATCTCTTTTTCTCAGCCTTGGCCTTCGTAGCTACAACATACTGATTTTGTCCTTCCCCTTTTGACGTTGTATTGAAACCCATGTCTTGAGCCACGTTATGTATCAAAGCTCTCTGCGTATTTCCGGTTGGTGTTGTGCTCAAAACAGAACGTGATCTATCCACCAAGAATTCCGCCAACAGTCGCAGGTTTTCCATGCCTGCTCCCGTATCCCCGTTATCATAAACCTCTGCATAAAGGTGTTTGGTCTTCTCAGACCACTCCACCTGCCGTAAAGGTTCCAACAGAAACGCTTCTCCTCTCAGCTTAGCTTGCCTCGCCTTTTGAGCTGGGGCAATCATTTCAACCGCTTTGCTGATCTTTGCCACGTACGCCTCTTTAGTCGTGATCCATTGCCCATCAAAGCTCACATCAATGCCAGCCTCTGCACAATGTCTTATCACATTGAACAAGAATCGGTTTTCGCTTCTCCGACTCAACTTGCCAACCAAACGAATAGGAACGTTGTCGTGGTACTTCCGATGGATTGCCCGGATCAATTGGAACACGTCGACAACGTGCTCTCCGAGGAATTTCTGCGCAGTCGATCTGTGATGGATGAACGGATTGATGATGTACCGGGGCTTTGATCTCATGTACCCGGGTGCCGGAGTAACGTCGAGGAAAATGGCGCTGACATCTTCAGGCAGCAGCGCCACGGCATCCAGCCATGCTTGCATGATCTCCGGGTGACACCAGTGCTCAAGGCCCACGCAATAGCACACCCATCGGATTCTGTTGACGTCTGAGTCATGGAAGAGGTCGAGACATAAGCGACTGAGCTTCGGGCTATATGGCTTCCCCTCGATGGTGATGGTTTGGACGGTGAGAGTGGCAAGATGGCTTGCATTGGGTACCGAGTGGACTGGAGACCAGAAATTGAGAATGCACTGCATATCTCTGCGGATGAGCTGATTGACTTGTAGAAGATCCAGCACGGAACGGGGCCATGGCTTGCCGATGTAATTCACGTCGGGTAAGGGAATCAAGGCGAGAATCCTTTGCCGAAGCTCGGCTGGAAGGTCGATGAATGACGGCATTGCTTCAGACTGAAAAAAAAAAGAATTAGGAGAAATTGGAGCAAATATGGCAAATATATAAGCAGTTGACATTGACTCATGGAAGTGCATAGGTGCGGCTGAGTAGATCACGCTGTTCCAAAAGCGGTACTCCGACACCGCTAACCAGGCGAAGCACACCGCGCTCTTCACCCAAGTCTGACTCCTTCAGTTGCCAAGTCAATTCCAATAACACCTGTGTATTTAGAGGCTGGCGTCTATCAATATACAGTGCCAGAGAGTGGTACTACAGTTAAGGAGGCGTTGCGGCGCTGGCGAAATTTTTAGCGCTGGTGGCGCGGGAGTTTGAGAAGCCGCACATGATGGCGCTGACCGTGACGAGAAGGATCATGGACATGAGTGCAAAGTAGTTTCCTCGGCAGACCGCAGGCTCACATGCCATTCTGTGGCTGGTCCCGACGAGTGTTCTTGGCCTGCCGGTTCGAGGGGTGCAGTGATCACTGCATCTGGGAAGAGTATTTTGTACACCACGCTTCAGAAAGGCACGTGTCATCGCTTCCAAGGTTCTATCTACTTACACCAGACGCGAAGCATTTTCTCCGCGTATCACTGATCCTTAAGCCTGCGGTAACCAGCATATCCATTCCCATGAGAACGCCCACCAATCCTTCAAGACCCTTTCCTGCATTCCGTATTCCTCGCGCACGCAATCAAAGACATCAATCATGACCCTCACCTCCCACCACCGCTCAAGCCTTCTCATCCACCCTCTCCCTATGCTCCACGTTCTCCTTCGGCCCGCCATGCCCATGCACGCTGATCCGCTTCCCGGCCAGCACATCCCTCTCCTGCACGACGGCGATGTGGTTCGTCAGATGCGGGCTTGGGTCCTCGACGAACAGCGCGCAGATGGTGGTGATGACGCCGAACGGGATGCTCGCGTAGAACACCATACGGAAGCCCTTCGCATAGGTATCCCTGAACGCATCCGCCGTCGCGGCGCCCACCGCGTCGCTCACGCCGCCCGGCACGGCGGCCAGGGCGCCGGGCACGCCGACGGCGTTCTGGATGACGGCGGGGATGAGGGCGGGCAGGTTGGCGGGATCGGCGCCGGCGGCGAGGGCGGCGGCGGCGATGTTGCCGCCGAGCTCCTTGTTGGTGACGGAGTGCAGGATGGTGCTGAAGATGGCGTTGCCGATGGAGCCGCCGGCGCTGCGGAAGGTGCCGATCAGGCCGGACGCGACTCCCAGCTCCTCCTGCGGCACGAAGAGGCCGGCTGTGACGTACGCGATGGTGGTGAGCCAGGTGAAGCAGCCCTGGCCGAAGAACTGCAGCACGATCCAGGCCGCCTTGTTGTGCGGGATGACGGCCGCGTAGCAGGCGGTGAAGACGGTCTGGATGACCAGCGCGACGATGATCTGCTCGCGGACGTGCTTGATGCGGTGCAGGAGCGACGGGATGATCCACCCGCCCACCACGCCGCCGAAGCCGTTGGGGATGGCGATGAGGCCGATTTGCGTGGGGTCGTTGGTGTACATGTAGAGCGAGGCTTGGGGGAGGAGGGCGGCCATGGCGTACCAGATGAAGCCGGAGACGAAGACGATGAGGAGGTGGATGGTGAACTTGCGCATCATGGCGAAGAGGGAGCGGGGGAAGAGCGGGTTGACGGGCACGGTGAAGTCGTAGGCGAAGCAGGCGGCGGTGACGAGGGCGCCGATGGTGATGGTTGAGCCGACCAGCGCCTTGGAGTACTGCGTCTTGCCCAGGTAGGTCAGGCCCACCAGCATGATGGTCAGGCCGGCGGTGAAGAGGAAGAGCCCGATCCAGTCCAGCTCCTTGAACTCATCCCAACGCGACTTGTCGTAGTCCTTGCGCGGGCGCGACGGCGGGAAGTAGAAGACGGCGATGCCGACGGTGCACAGGGCTGAGTAGATGATGGCGATGTAGTAGCACCACCGCCACGTCGCCTCCTGGGCCAGCTTGTTGGCGATGAGCACGCCGAAGGCTGCCCATGGCACGTTGATGCAGAACTCCGTCCAGCCGAGTCCGATGCCACTGTTCCTTGCGCGTCAGATGCCAATCGCAGACAGAGTTGCTCTGAAACACGCTTCCAGAGCTTTCCTCACGAACAAGCTTTCCAGGAACAGAGCGCAGGTACGTACCGATACTTGTTGGGCAGAAGCTCCGAGATGCCGGGATAGGCCACGAAGGCCACGCCCGCACCAAAGCCCACAATCGTCGACGCCGCAGCCACCGTCGTCGTCTTCTGCGCCGTCGCGCCGATAATCTGTGGCCAATGAATCAGCCCGTGCCAAACCACCAAGCACAACAAATAAGAAAAATAATAAAGCAGGGGTCTAGCCGCTCAGCTGCAGGGCAAGCCCTCGCCGAGAGATCTAGATCCTGCGGGACGGACGGCGCAAACACTCGCACTTACCGCGCCCACCAGCGTGATGATCTGCCCGGACAGCGTCACCCATCGGCGGCCAAAGATGTCGCTCCAGCCGCCGGCAATCGAGAAGCTCACGGCGCTCGCGACGCTCCAGCCGCCGGCGATCCACACGATGTTCTCCGTGTCGCCCAGCGCGGTGCCAATCGGGTTCAGGATGCCGTTGACCAGCACGTAGCCGCAGCTCACGGGCGCGACGAACGACATGCCCAGGAACTGCCGCGATCCGCATTATCAGCGTTTTGCGTTGATGTCGAAAAAGAGGGTCCTGCGGGGACGTTTCAAGGCATCCGGAGTGGGTGGAGCTGGCAGCTGGGAGCTCGCCCCCAATGCGGAAGGTGGCGGTGGGGGGAGGAAAAGAAACTCACGAAGACGGCGATGATGGCCGACATGGACACCTTCTCCTCCGGATCGTCGCCGCTGGGAGAGCCCGATGTCGGCCGCTGCTGCACGTCGTGGACGGGCGTCGTGACGACGGCTTCGAGCGAGTCGGCCGGGCCGTTCTTCTCGGCACCTTTCATCTCCATCTCTGGCGGGTTGGCGTTGGGGTTGGGGAGCGCCATGGTGATGGCAGTGCCAGCAGGCCTCGTCTCAAGGAAAGATAAGAGAGAGGGCTAAGAAAAGCAAATGAGGAATAAGGGAGGAAGGGCGCTTGCACCAGCAACGTTGAGGGCTGCAAGTGCCGTCGGGAGGGAGGTTATTTGTACAAGGCGGTTCGGCAGGTATATTTATGTAGCGGCGGTTTAGAGTTTCACGCTGGTGCCGCAACGCGCCGAAGGCGAAGGGGAGCAAGAGGTGGCCATGGCGGGGCCCTGACAGCTTGGCAGCATGCAACCAGGGGGAGGGTGGAGGGAAGAGAAGGTGGTGGTGCAGGGGTGTGTCGTGCGGCGGGCAGGGAAGCGGTCGCGACTGCGCCTAAGCGGGACGAACGCCTTGGGGTCCACCAGGCCCACTGCCCCAGCCGTGCCGAAATCTGGGGCGTAGCCGGCCGATCCCCAGCGCTGCCACTCCTTCTGCATCCGTCGCGCCCGCGTGGTCGTCACGCCCGAGAGAGGAAGAAGGATCGCAGCCCTCTCATCTCCAGCGCCCACCGCGCGGCGGGGCACAGCTCCCGAAGGATGATCCGCTGCCAACGCGCCAGCGCCATCGTGCTGCCCGCCCAGCACCAGAGAGCCGGCGGAGGCTTTCGACGCAGGCACACCACATGATCGGATCCAGCTAAATCCGATATCTAAACGCAGGCACCACAACCTCCGTCGCTGAGAGTCAGTTCTGCGCAGCGCCGCCGGCCTGACCTCCGCAGTGGCCCGGGCTGTGTGTGTACTAGCAGCATTCCCCACGGGGAAGCTTCCCGCGGCGCTTGCGCACCGACCGCTGATTCGAAGAGAGGCGACGAACGGAGCAAGCGTCGCCTCCCCCCCCCCCCCCCCCCCCCCCCTCCGGTCGAACGAAAAGCTGACGCCGCCGCGGCCCCTAGATCGTCGGCACTTGCAAGTGCCGCCGGCAGTTGAGATGGCGGTGCGTCGAGGCATGGGGTAGGGGTCCAATGGGTCTGTGGGCATCATGCCGCAGCCGCCCGATTGGCTCTGTTGCGCTTTGCGGGGAAAGAGGCACCCACCGTGCCTGTGCTTATTTTTCGTTTGGTGAGACACGCTCCTGCTGCTCTAGAACGCCCAGCCGCCGTCCCAAGTATCTTGGAGGGGCCCACGGCTGCCTCGAGTCCTGCTGCTTCCCGCTCCGGGAGGGGCTAAGAGAGACGGGAGCCCCAAGTCCAATATATAGATAGGAGCTGGTCTGGACGTCCGCGCCCTCACAAAGCCCGGCCTGAGACCAAGGCGGCTCGACTGAATAAGCAAAAACCCTGATTGCAGAGACTTTCGCATCGATGCTTCAGCTGTTGTACTATCTGCTCGTCCACAAGTGATCGGACTAGTCGACGCCAGACAAGACACCCAGCCATCCAAGCCAGACGTCGCGCCAACGCCCGGCATCTTCCTTCCTGTTCCCCACAAGCCTCGTCGTACTCCGGCACCCAAATCTGCAGCCCGACGACAACCACATGGTCCCGCCTCAGCTTGCGCCCGTTGACGTCGATATCCGGAAATCCGACGCAGCGAGGGTTCCGGTGCTCCATCGCCCACCATTTTATAATCTCGATCGTTTCGTTAGCACGCGGAATGCACCACACCCGCGTCCCGTCCCAAGACTGCCACAACCTCCCCTCCCCTCGGCACTGCTCACAGCCGTCTCAATGCCCATCCTGCCTCTTGCTTATACCAAAACTTTCGCGCAGAATGTTGATCTGTTCCACAGCTCTCGTCCGCCAGTCCGTCCCATATCTCGCTGCCCTTTCGTGGAAGGGCCTGTAGCGATCTTCCACAGTTTCCTCGACGCTGTCGTTACCGTTATACCTCGCTGGCTCGCTTCTACGCCTTTTGGCTGGCTTATCCTTTCCGTCAACGGAAGCATAGTTTCTTGGTGAAGAGCTGGCCTGGCTGACTGTTCAGATTCGACGGCAACGCTTCAGGCTGCTGTGACGGCGGCGGCTGAGTGTTCGTAGACGTAGCCGGAGGCGGAGCCCCTTCGCCTCTCGGCGATGTAGTTGATTGTGCGTCCAGTAGCTGAGTAGTCCTAGTAGATGTATTGAAGAACCTGCTGGTAGCTCGTCCATCTGGTGTGCGAATGGGCCTGGTAGGTGTAGTAAATTTTTTTTGAAACTTTGGCGACGAAATGATGTTGGTAAAGGCAGAAGTGTTCTTTGAAGATATCCCAAGTTGAGGGATGTGATGATTTGGGCTTCTCACTGTCTATGTCGATGCGTGTTCCTTGATATTCTCGCAGGCTCAGATGTTTCTGAATCTGTCTTTCTGGTACCACAGCAACCGTTATAACTAGTTCTGCCTTTCCGAAAGTGGTCATCCCTCTAATCTGCCCGGTCAAGTGAGCGGGTATGGTCGTGTCTAACGTCGTTGGGAGCAGTCACAAAGGGGGGTGGATAGCACTGGCCGAAGCCACGAATCCGGCCACGGATTGAGCCTCGAGCGCTACCATGGTTCCAATGTAAGTTACAGCCGTGTCCAACGTCGTTGGGAGCAGTCACAAAAGGGGGTGGATAGCGCTGACCAAAACCACGGATCCGGCCACGGGTTGGACCTCGAGCGCAACCACAGTTCTGGTGTAAGTGCGAATCCGAAGCATTGCTACGGGGAGAATCTCGAGCGTAGTGCCATATCGGAAGGCCGTCTAGAGAATACGTAGGTGATGTCCCGGGTGCGTGACCCGAGGAAGCTTGTTCCACGCCGGTTCTCCACTCCTCAATACGCTCATTCATTGATTGACGAGGCATATCTTCGCCAGGACGAATGGATGGAAAAAACGTGTGAAGGCTGCGACCAGCTTCTTCTGTAGACTGTTGTTGAGTTCCATGTCGCATCGCCTTCACCCCACCGTTCCCTTGCTGCAAGGATGATAGTTGATACGCTGGGTCTGCGCCTCCTTGCGGTGCATGTCGCTGCGGCGGTTCAAGACGCAGGGTTCGCTCCAGGTCCTGCACAGTCTCTTCAGAACTCTTATCATCGTCCTTAGTTGATGTGTCTCGCGACGGTAGTGCGGTGGGCATCCGTCGTACTGTGTTCTGAAAACTCGGTGGACTTGGAGGTGAAAATACGTCTCCAGTTAGTCCCTCGGCTGATTCTTCAGTTGGTTCCTCAGCTGGCTCCTCTCTTGGCTCCTCTCGCGGATCTCATGCATTGGGCAGTGGCGGTGCTGAGTCTTTTGGGCTGGAGCTATTCGGGATCAGCAGCTCCTCTTCAAACGGCAAATTGAGAATGATGTCCCTTTTATGGCCCATAGCTAAGGTGATAGAGTGCGAAAAGGAACGAAGCAGTGGTCTTTACTACTGTTGATAGTTGTTCTGACTCTGTACTTAGTCATTAACTCACTGTACGATCGGAAGTGATTGGAGTCAGCATACTTCTCCTGGAACTTGGTAGATTTCAGGGTGCTGACTGTTCAGAGAGTGGTAATGTTGATGTATGAATGTAGTTGCTGGATAACGATGGTACTCTCGGATGATAAGTCGTTGAGAACGCTTTTTCTGGTGATGTTTGAGAAGTGTACTGTTCTGCCTACATTGGAGCAGTCGTCATGGGCTTGTTGTGTTGGCCGATAGCGCCTTCGTTATCCATGTCCTTGATTGCTGCTGCTCTCGCTGAGCATCAACCAACCTCCTGCGGCAACACCGAACCATCCCCATCCGAGCTCTTGCCCCATCAACGGCTTATTGGATTAGGCGTGAGCAAAGACGAGGCGTGCGCGCTCAAGTTAGATATAACGATAGTGCAGCACCCCTTCAGTACACATCCCAGGTCTGCACGCCCGTCACTCTCCCCTTCCTCCAGTCAACACCATGTTTGTACTCCGCTGCCACTGGTTCCTGATCAATCCCGCAGTGGTCCTCGCCGTCTCTTCCCCTAAACCATCCCAACGCATATGTTTTCCCCATACTCTCCAGGTACTTCGTCATCTCAGTGCTATTCTTGCGCTGCGTATCCACGAAGCTCACAAGCATGTTGCTCTGATGGATGAATGCTAAAACACTCGCAATCGTACCGGGCTGGCGGGGTAGGAAATAGTGCCGCCTCATCGCGTAGACAAGTGATGCGACGACGCACAGGTAGACGAGGATGCCAATAGCGAGGGCGAAGGATACCCAGAAGGACTTGAATGTCTCGTCGGTGTTGTAGCGGGAGGAATTGTTTTTGTCATTCGGCTGCAGGTCGTGACCATCACCGGCAATGAATTTCTGACCATCGACGGAGAAAGAAGAGACGCAGACAGTCAGGACTTCCGTCATGATGGCACCAACGCCGACGAGCGCAACGAGGTAGTGTCGATTGAAGAAAGCTTTGACCGGGAGGTAGCCAGGCATTGTACCCGTATAGTCGAGAGTCAGGGTCCGAGGGGGAGCGTTGCGGCGGGAAAGAATGTAGAAGGGCTCGACAATCCGAACATCCATGTCTAGCGTTCCCCACAAGAGCTTGATGATGGTACCGATAGCGGTAAGGAGGAAAGGGACTTTCTCGGTCACAATGTTCGCGTTGGGCTGGAACAGGAAGACCGGGAGTAAGATCATGACGATGATGATGAAGCAAATGTATGGGATTCCGCCTTTGAGCGTGAGCATGAGCGGGTGTGGAGGCTCGAACTTCTCAGTCACTTCTTCCGTGCGGTTATTACGGATGTATTCGCCCTGCCAAAGAGAGCTTTTGTGGAGAATGTAGCGTCGGTGCGCCAGTTGTGAGTGGATGAGGTGCTGAGGGGCTACGTCAAGTCCCTGGAAGTCTTGTAGAATATGGCTCTGGGTAGCCATGGCTGCGATGCCTGCGATACCTTTTGGATCACTGAGGAGACCGCTCTTTCTCCGGAGCCTGAAGAGAAGCAAAATACCGCAGAATGCCACCACGAATAGGGCGGCTGACAACGGCCTTGACCAGTACGGAACGATACGAACATATTTCTCCTTGTCCTCTTGACGGTTTTCCTTATCTGGATACATCTTAACAGAGGCCGATTGCAGGACGGGGACGAGACTGCCGGAGATGAGTGTTGCCAGTGATGAAAGCAGGACCGCCCATTGTCGATGGCGAGCTGCCCTGATGGGAATTAGATACGACAGGAATGTTAGATAGTCCATGTTCAAGCTCTCAGCCGCAGTTACACCCCCTGGCCTGGAAAGTTGATAATACGGTTCAAGTCGCTTTACCTCAAAGTCTGAGATCTGCCAGAGGATACCATATGACAGCAGGATGATCGTTGGCGCATATTTCCAGGTGAAATACGCCGTCATTGAAAGTTCCTGAGGTTGTATGAACGTGAGAAGCCCGCCTCGATCACCTTTACGCATCGAAACTTGGCAGAGGAACTCCTGCAGTACACCAAGGCCAATAGCAATGATGATGAGCATCGTGATCCACCACCACCGCATCGACATGGGCTTCCAAGAAGGCATACTCGGGTCAGGAGGGAAGTAGTAGCTCGTCTCGGATTGGCCCTTTGGTGCTGTGGAAACTCTGTCCAGGATACTGCGGGACTCAACATCCACTCCGTCGAAACTGCTGAGGTCCACGACCGGTGTCTCCACAGCCAAGATCTCTCCAGTCTTTTCCGCTGCTCTTTGTGCTTCTTTCCGCTGGGCCTTGGCTGAAGTCTGCCCTCTCCTGACCGTGGCCTTGCGGATAGGCTCAGAGGCGTCCCGAACTACTTGCATTCCATTCCCAAGCATACCCGGCTTGCCTTCAGCTTCTTGTCTTTGGCTTGCGTCGCCCAGCCCCGCATAAGCTCCTCGCACCTCCGGATCTTCCCTTCCAGAAGTTTCGCCCACAGACATTTTCCGAAGAGCAATCGGCCCCTCGAACGCGCTTATGTCGAATCCAATGTCATATTCGTCTCCTTCCTCTTGGACCCCCTTCAACTTGGCGTTTCCCAAATCCACGCCCCCGCCGTCGTCGTCATCCTCCAGTCTGCCATATCTCGAGCGTCGTGACCCTCGAAACGATTTCAACGAGCCCAGCTTACTAAGTAGGCTAGGCTGACGGGAGGGTATCTGGCTGGACTGCGTGAAGGAGTCTGGCGCGGAATCGTATGCGGTGGATCCAGAGAAAGTCGGCGGCGACGGCACACCAGATATGGTAAATGACGATTTGTCGGGGGAGGAGATGGAGGAAGCGAAAGAATACCGCTGGCGGGAATCGCGACGGGTCGAGATCAGAGAAGGGCGCTGGGGAAAGAGGCTGGGCGGTTGGTCTTGTGGTGGTGTGGGCGTCTCCTCTGATATGGCATTGCGATCTGAGAACGGGCCGTATCTTTCGGTTGCAGGAGAACCTGCGCGCAGCGACGCGGGGACGTTATCCATGAAGCCCAGCCTTGTTCAACGACCGGATGTGGGCAAGCGAGTGGAATTGGCTGAGGTTTGGAGACCGTCTCACAAGACGAGACAATCGATAGCGGAGATGATGTCCTCGGATCACATGTGGGTAGAATGCATGACAACGAAAGAGAAAGATCGAGCGAGTAGTGGGGATGAGAAGAGGAGCGAGACAGGCAGACAGCGGCGATGACAGCGGCAATACGGGCCCAAGACAGCCACCCCGGACGGTGGGATGGCGGGTAGCGGCAGGATGCGGCGCAGGCACCCTCCAATCTCACGCAAAGCCGACTATCAGCTCCCAATAGTATGCACCAAAGCGCTTGCGACCAGCGCGGTAGAGCGGCGGAGAAAGCCACCCCGGAAAGCGCATTTGGGGGCCATGATGGCGCGTCAGAAGGCGCACACTGGGCATCATGAAGCACCGAGACGATGCCGTGTCGGTGCTCTCGGTGAGCTGAAGAAGCAAATGCTCCTCAGGCCACTGGCAGCCGTGTGCGATATCGCTGGATCGCAGTCGTGCACCGGATGCGGGAGAGCGCGTTGCCCCAAAGCAGCACTCCGGAATCAGCCATCGGGCGAAAGATGGTCAGACGTGGCTTTCAGCCTGGCGTGGCGCCTTGCACGCCCGCCGGCCCAGACTCCATGAGGCAAGGCTCGAGTGCCCGGCGCTTGGTTTCCTGCGGCCGTGGGGATCGATGAGCTGTCAGCCGAGAAATGGAGGTCGAGGCTGGAAGAGTGAGCGGCGGTTGGAGGAGGGAGGCCCAGGACTGAGCTCGGACAGGGTTCTTGCCGAGAGGCCAGCACGCGCGCCCCGAGAAAACTTTGTCCGCCCACCCCGCCTCACAACACCACCCCAACATCCCGACGCAACCATCATGATGTGCGCAGGGATGGCCGCACAAGCGCCCGTGGCGTGCTGCGTGCTGCTGCGTCCATGCAGCGGGCATTCCAGCTGATCGGCTGCTGGGTCTGGCTGCGAGCCGTGGGGCTGGCCGTGTGAGTCTGTACACGCACCCGCTCTCCCATCGCCCTTTCATCGTAAGTCATCCCTTTCCCGGCGCTTCTGTTGCTCCCGCAGTATCATGATGAATCCTTCTATTCATTCAATGTTTCAAGACGGATCGGAGGGAATTTTTCGTACTTCTTCCCCATGAATGAGCACCTTTCTCTGAACGCTGCTCCCTCCCGCCCACGTCTCATTCACCACGACTGTTGTGCGAACGTTCAGCTGACCTGAGACTGCTGGCAGATTTCTGCGATACAAGACCAAGTCGTTCTCGCACGAGGTCCGACACGCCGGCCACTCTGTGACGCGTACGAAATCGACATATGTAGTAATACGACACCGTTTCACATTCCATGCATTGAACTATTGCAGCAAATCCAGTGTACCGCCCGAGCGCCGAATATTGACATGCCCAGCTTTTTTGTTACCTATCCTGAGCTCACTCGCAGTAGCCGTGAGAGATCAATCCACTTCGTAAATGGCAATACATAATCAAGTCAGCAGCATCCGGCCTAGGACCTGTTCCTCGCGCTGCGCCTGGGCTCGCCCGTCTCGGTAGCTGCCTTCTTGGGCTGCTTCTTCGGCTTGGCCTTGGTCGCAGGCTTCTCTCCCGAGTCGGCCTTCTTCGGCCTGCCGCGACCCTTCTTGCCGTTGGCCTCAGCATCCGTCTTCTGCTGCTTAGCAGGCGGCTCGCCATCTTCCTTGTCCTCGGACTTTTCTTCGTCGCCCTTCTTCGCCTCACCGTTGGTCTTCTTGGCCTTCCTCTTGTCGCCGGTTTGCGCCTCACCGTTCTCCTTCTCGTCCGACTTCTCAGCCTTGTCAGCCTCCTTGGCGGACTCTTCCTTCTTTTCCTCTTCCTTCTTCTCTTCCTTCTTCTCCTCCTTCTCGTCCTTCTTCTCACCGTTTGTCTCTTCCTTCTTGTCCTCTTTGCTCTCCTCGTCCTTCTTCTCCGCCTTGTCCTCTTCCTTCTTGTCCTCGGCCTTATCCTCGGCACCATTGGCCTTGTCCTCGATTTGGAGCTCGGAGGCCTTCTTCACGACATCGTTGCCGGGGCGCTCGATGTGCACGGCGGGGTTGTCGGGCTCGGCGTTCTTCTTGATGGTGTTTCCGCGATGCGACTCGATGGCGACCTCGCCCTCCTTGGCGACCTCAGCGACGGTACCACTAGGCGCACCGCCACCCCACTTCCACGAAACTGCTCATGGTGAAACGCGTCAGCGACTTCCTACAACAGCGACACGACAGGTCTTTGTTGGCACGCCGGCGCGCATACGTCATCGCGCGGCCGGGGCGGGCAGGGCCGGGGGGAGCACGCGTGCAGACGCGCGAGGGTACGCGCATGCGAAGGGCTGAGGGCTGCAGGCGCGCGCGCGCTTGCGCCCGCCAGGGGGCGATGATGCGGATGGGCGAACGTACCTTCGTCGCCCTTCTGGATCTCTTGCTCAGACATGGCGATGGGGTTTGGCAATGCGCGTTCGGAGCTGAAGGGAGCTAAGCTGCTAGCGCTGCAACACGTGAACGGGCGCGGGCGGCGGCAACGAGATGGAGGCGGTCGCAGGGAGCGTGCGACGGCGGCGGAGGGGAGATTGATGCGCGCGCGGGTTGGATGATGGGAAGGAGGAGCAGGAGGGGAGTGACAATGGTGTGATGTTGGAGCTGGCTGAGCGGAAAGGCGGACGGAGGTCTGGGGACTTGAAGAGAAGCTTGGGCGATCGGTGGAGGCAGGGCGCGCACTCATTGGCCAGCGGGTACAGGCCGTCTTTCGGCTCCAGCGTCATCGCGAGCGGCCGGCACGTGAGGAGGCTAGACGATGCCCGCATTGACAAAAGCAAGGCAAGAATCCTCAGCCCCCGCCTCACCATCCTCCAGCACGACGCTGAGCGCCGGCCTGCTGCTGGCGGCTGGCTGCCTGCTTGCCTCCCAGCCCGGCGCGGCGCCCATTGGCTGTCCGGCCGCCGCAGCGTGCACCAGCGCGTCGCACTCGGACGCTCGCTGACCGTGTTTCAGCGCACCCGGCACCAATGGAAGGCTAACGAATCATCTCAGAAAAGTCGAATCATGAACGCCTATCACTACCGCCCTCCAGACCTCCGTGCGTCAATATATCACGGCAATAATGCCAACGTCCACCCCACTCTGGCTCTGTCCTACAGCATGCTCCGCCGCCCGCCCGCCTTGAGCCTCTTCAGGCTCTGCAGGATCTCAATCTTGCGCAGCTCCATGTTCAGGTCCTCCTCGTCCATGCCATCCAGGTCCACGTTACCCTCGCTCACCGCCGAGTCGATGCGCTTCCGGAACCTCGAGATCTCCGGCTTGGACAGCGGCTCCAGCTTGTCCTCCTTGGCCTTGCCGGGCACGTCGACCCAGCCTCTGCACTTGTCGACAGCCTTGGACCAGGCCGCGAACTTGGCCTCGCGGTCGGCGGCGGTGGTGCGGGGTTGGAAGACCGTGCCGCCCGCGCGGTTGACGTCGCGCAGCTCGGCGAAGCTGCGCCAGACGCCCACAGCCAGACCGGCCGCGATGGCCGCGCCGAGCGCGGTCGTCTCGCGCATCCTGCGGAGGTAGGTTTGTCAGCGAGATGCTCTGCCTGGGTTGATCTTGACGTACTTTGGTCGGTAAACGGGAATGCCGATCGTGTCAGCTTGGGTCTGCATGCAGAGATCCGAGTTGGACATGCCACCGTCGACGGCTAGCTCGGCAAGTGCGTGACCACTGTCGAGCTGCATGGCATCGAGGATGGCCTTCGTTTGGTAGCAGGTTGCTTCCAGCGTTGCCCGAGCGATGTGACCCTTCTTTGTGTTGAGGGTGATGCCAACTGTAGGTGTCCATTCATCAGTCATTACTTCACCAATTTTCTGCGAGTCGCTCTTCGTTTTCTCTCCTTTGAACATTGGATAGGAGACTTACACATTGTGCCCTTCGCGTCATCGATCCAGTATGGCGCGAAGAGACCGCTGAACGCCGTCACGAAGACGACGCCTCCGTTGTCCTCAACAGATGTTGCAAGGTCGTTGATCTCCTTGGCCTCTGTGAATAGGCCAAGGTTGTTTTGGAGGAACTTGATGCCGGAACCAGCCACGGCAATGCTCCCCTCCAGCGCATAGACTGGTTTGCCATCGATGACGTAAGCGATTGTAGCCAGCAGCCCATGTTTGGAGATCACAGGCTTGTCGCCTACGTTGTAAAGCAGGAAGCAACCTGTTCCATATGTGTTTTTGGCAAGGCCAGGCGAGAACCCTTTCTGGCCCACCAGTGCAGCCGACTGGTCTCCCAGACAGCCGGCAATGACGGTACCTTTCAGTGCACCAGATGCCAGGGTACCATATGCCTTGGCATCGATGCTGTCGACAATCTTGGGCAGCCGCACCTTGGCTCTGTTCAGCTGGAAGAAGTCCAGCAACGCGTCATCATAGCGCAGGGTCGAGATGTTCATGAACATGGTTCTCGACGCGTTAGTGGCATCGGTCACGAAGACATTGTTCACGCCACCGCCGTTCAGATGGTAAACCAGCCAAGTATCGACGGTGCCAAATGCCAGCTTCCCCTCTTCGTACGCGGCTTTGACGTCAGGAACATTGTCCAGCATCCAAAGCAGCTTTGCCGAACTGGGGTACGTGGACAACGGCAGTCCGCAGACCTGCAGAAGCTTGTCCGCCCCAGGCCGTTGCTTGAGCTCCCGCACTAGCGCCTGCGCTCGAGTGTCGGTCCAGACAATGGCATTGTAGAGCGGTTTCCCGGTCTCACGATCCCACACCACGGTTGTCTCGCGCTGGTTCGTGATTCCCACGGCTTTGATCGCGGAGCGGGAGTATCCTTGGGACTCGAACGACTTGACAGCCTCCTCGATGCAGACCTCAACGCTGGATATGATCTCCTGCGGGTCATGCTCGTGCCAGCTGAGGATCGTCAGCTGAAGCTCTCGACGCACTGCTCTGGGCGCTGCCATACCCAGAGTTGGGGAAGTATTGGGTGAATTCGACTTGGTGCGAGGCAACCAGCTCTCCAGCCGGGTTGAAGATCAGAAAGCGGGAGCTGGTGGTTCCCTGGTCAATCGCGCCGACGAAGACGTCCTCGGTGTTGCCGTTCATTTTCAGGGCGGGTGGGGTTCAGCGATTCGAGCGTCGGAGCCAGCGGCGAGCAGAAAGAGCAGTGGTACAGCAGACGGCATCTTGGACGAGCAGGAGCGGGAGTTTTAGAGGGGTCCCGCAAGCCACGGCGGAGCCCACTCTCGTCGAATATCAGCGGGGTCGGACAAATGCGACCGATCGCGGGGAGTTCGCCCAGGAATGATTGGCCTGGGATCAGGCAGGATCAACCGTTCCCCGCAAAGCTTGGCGCCAACCCTAATCAGCTTATATAGGAATGCGACGCCCTGGTCGCGCCACCGGCACAGCGCGGCACCAGTCCGCAGCTGGGAATAATCCCGGGGGTACAGAGGTACGGTAAGCTCAGAAACAAAATCTTCTCCGCATCCATCCGCCCGGCACGCCGCCATGGCGCGACCAGTACGCGGCTCCTGACTGTTCTGGATGCATCGCCGCAGCCATCAGCTCTGCCTGTCCGCCCACCAAGCCTTTTCCGACGCGCCCGCAATGCGCACTGCCTCGGCACAACGGTCGAGGCTTCTTGTACCGCGCGGCAACTAATCCCCAACCCGCCTGGCCCGCTGGTCTCGAACTGGCCCTGTCCCAGGACATGGCGTCACGTTTCCTCGAGCCGTCCGGGGAAGCCGTTCGTCAGCGACGATCGCCCTCAGGAGGCTGCGTGGACGGGCTGCGTAGCCAACTGTCTCGTTTCGAACGCCTGCAGGTCTGGCTTTCTGTCAGCCTGGTCTGCGGAACGATGAATGCCCTCTCACTGGTGAGGAGCAGGTAATACGGGCCAGAGGGCGGAAGAAGCCTGACCAAGATAATGCCACGCCGCGCATCCTCAACGCACCGGGGATAAACTCGTCACGCCACTCGGAGATGCCGTCACATGGTGTTCGTATCCATCTTCCTTCCCTGAGGAGCTAATGTGGTGCAATGGCAGACCAGATGGGAGAGGGGGAACCAGATGAGCCAATCACCGCGACTCAGCGCCGCGAACGCATCTATCTGACTCCCTCGTCTCACCCCTCCCCGCTTCTCGTTTCCCCATGGCACAGGTTACATCCATCGCCGGTCAGGGTTAACTCGGCATCAACCCTCGGCTATGGGCATCACCACCATTGGTGCGCCGGCGGCTTGGGGGGTGGATTGGCGATCTCTGATACCATTGAGAGCCTTTCTGCTTGTCGTCTGACGGCCGACCGCTAGGGTTTCTCAGTTGCCGATCTCCGACATCACCGATAGCACGCTGGGGCGTGAAGGGCGGCCGGATTAGTATTTTTGGTGGTGCGGGGGAGGTCTTGGTCGCCTCCCACCGCAGTCCGCAGACGCCGTGCGATGCCTTTATAAACGCAGGGAGCCGCCGCTCTAGATCGATCGTGATTATTGAATCCAAAGTCTGTTCCAGTCCCAAGTCTTGCGCAATCCGTTCTCGTATTCCTGTTTCCCCCCTTTTGACTGGAGCACCATGGCGCCGCCCCGTGATGAGGACCAGCTCACTCCCCAGAGCAGCCCGGACTCCGGCTTCGGTGCCTTTCACGTGGAGGATATAGCCGCTCCGACCACGAAGACCCAGAAATACGTACCTTCCAAGGGCCAGGGGCCTCCACCAAAGAAGGACGATGAGTATGGAGTGGACCACAAGATCCCCATTGAGACCCACAGTGAAGACCATCATGTCATCGTGGAGCAGGATACTCGCCCTACACTTCTCTGGAGCCGGATCAGACGCATCCACAAGGAGGCCTTCTCCGAGTTTATTGGCACTTTCATTTTGATTATGTTCGGTGACGGTGTAGTTGCCCAGGTGGTCCTGTCCGGCGGCGAGAAGGGAGACTACCAGTCCATCTCCTGGGGATGGGGGTAAGCAGTTCCATCCATGGTTCATTCCCATCCATCCCAACTGACGTCGTGTAGTCTCGGCGTAATGCTCGGTGTATATTGCTCAGGCTACTCAGGGGGTCACATCAACCCAGCCGTGACCTTCGCCAACTGCGTGTTCCGCAAGTTCCCCTGGAGGAAGTTCCCTATTTACATGGTCGCGCAGGTGCTCGGAGCCATGTGCGCATCCGCCGTTGTCTACGGAAATTACAACTCCGCCATTGACGCCTACGAAGGTTACGGCGTGCGCACCGTCCCAGGCTACTCAAACACTTCCAGCGCAGGCATTTTCTGCACGTATCCAGCGGAATTCATGACCAGGACTGGAATGTTCTTCTCCGAGTTCGTCGCTTCGAGTATTCTAATGCTTGTAATCTTTGCTCTCAAAGACGACGACAACATCGGTGCGGGGCCGTTGACCCCGCTCGCGCTGTTCTTCCTGATCTTTGGAATCGGTGCTTGCTTGTAGGCTCTACCCACTCCTCACACCTCCTCACTCCCCACAGGGCACAGTAACTAACGCGCATCGCAGTGGTTGGGAAACAGGGTAGGCCCACACCTCCTCCCACACCCCAACCCCGTGACTAACCCACCCACCCATGCAGCTACGCCATCAACCTCGCCCGTGATTTCGGACCGCGCCTGATGTCCTACATGCTCGGCTACGGCCCCAACGTCTGGCGAGCCGGGCAGTACTACTTCTGGGTACGTCGCGCCACACCCTCCCACCGCAGCCCCGCTGACGCGCCGCGCCTTACAGATCCCCATGGTCGCGCCCTTCCTGGGCACGACGTTCGGCGGCTTCCTCTACGACCTCCTGCTCAACGACGGCGACAGCCCGGTCAACACGCCGTGGATCGGGCTGTCGCGGCTGGTGCCGGACGGTCTCAAGAAGCCGCGTCGGCGGCCGTCGGACGGCGACGTGAGCCCGGTATAAAAGGGACCGCAAGGGAAACACGGCGACAGAAGTCTTCGGGCACGGCTCTCGCAGGCTGAGACGGCGACCCCCGGCGAGCGATCGCAGGGAGGCGTAGGAGATGGCTCCGCTGCGCGCCTCAGGTCACGTCGTGCGACTGCGCGACGGCGGCGAAGAGCTGCGTGGAGAAGTGGGGATTCGGCCGGCGACGAGCTGCGACGGACGGAACATGGATTAACGGATTAACGGATTACTCTTAACGGATTGGGAAGTGGACGGTGTCCGATCGATGTGGGGAAACCCTGCAAGTAAGCGCGGAAGACAGGACGAAGCAGGTTCGCATGCGCGCGACGGGAAGTTTCGGTGTCTGGGACGGTTCTCCGCCGCTCCTCCGCATTGCGCGCCTCGATTTGTGGGGTTCTTCTGTGGGGCGGGTCAGAGCCTTTTTTCGACTTCATCTCTTCCTTTTTTCTTTTTCCTTTGTAGGATGTATCTGCGATAAGACTGGGCGGAATCGACTGCCTTGTTCGCAGGTGAATCTGTCTCGAAGTGTTGAGAGCAGGTGCCAGTAGGACGTCGCTGTAGAACCGATCTCGATCAAGACCGCTGGTATTTCTTGGGCTTTTTCCTGCACTTCTGCTCCGCTGCTCTGCTGCTCAAACGACCGCTTACAGTTGCACAACGGATTTCCGATAAACCGCCAATGCAGGCAGCGCGCAGTCCAGCACACTGGCCGGAGCACATCCTCTGTTCGTCACAATATCCTAGTGCCCTCGCCGACTATGAACCCTGCTCCTCAACCATCGAGCGCCATCCTCCCACTTTCGCCCCAACGCCAATTTCCTACCAAATCGTCACATGATTTTTTCAACACCAAACAAATTCAACTTCCCGCTCACGTCTACTCAACCCTCGCAAATCGCAAGCACCGAACGCATGCTACCTTAGCCGCACACCACCTACCTTTTTTCAACATGTGCAGCTAGTTGACTAGCAGATATGGGCTGCATAGACTCGACCACCGCCATTTCGATTTGTAACAGTATCACGAAATACCGCATGTGTGATTGCGTATTGACCGGGCTGTCAAGGGTCATGCGATTCAAAAGCTAAAGTTGGCAGGGTGCAAGCCTCGATAAGTTTTATTCTAGCAGTATAATTTGGATCTGTCGATCAGAGCAGCTCTCAAAAAGAACATAGCGAGAAGTGAGATTCCGATCGGAAGGGCTTCAGTGGGCAAGTGTTGTCTGTTTCTTTCAGCTACATTAACGTGCTCTTTTCCCTGGCAGCGTCCAACCTCGAATTTGCTAATCTAAATCTTCTTGTTCCAGCCAACTCCAAAGCTCCTTAACACCATTCCCTACGTTCGACGAGGGAAAACTCTTTGTCGTTCAACAAAGACATCAAGCCCGGTCCCAACCGCCCGTCCAATTCCGGTTATGGCTTTGAACAGCCCACGCCTTCCTTTCAGAAGTCCAACACTCTGGATCTCGCTTCTTTCCCCTCCCCTCCGCCTCTGTAAGTATCAACCGCGTCCCCATTCCCCACTCTCATCAACACCACGACCCAGTCCACTCACTCACTCACCCAACACGCTCGTCACGCACAACCCCACCAGCAGCCATCCAGCCCCCCACTCTCGCCCCGCAACCCTCGCCGCCCTCGCCACCGCCGCCGCCGCCGACGACCTCCCCCCGCCCGCCCGACGCCTCACCCTCCGCCGCAACTACGTCGCCGACCGCCTCCCCGCGCGTTGGTCGCAGGAAAGAGGGAAAGAGATCCCAGTGAATGTGTCCTTGGTATCCTTGATTGAGAGAACCGCGTGGAGACTTAAGGGGAACTAGAAGCTGGGTCTGCGCTTGGCGATTTGCCTCACGGTGTTCCAGAAGCTACGCTCGCAACCGGCCAAAGAAAGCAGCCGTCCAACCTTCGCGCCGAGATAAAACGCACCTCATCCACACCCTCCAGCCAACCTCCTCAGCAAGAGCACCTCATGCTTCGTGACATAAAACCCCCCACCACCACCATCTCCATCCCCACCGCGCCTCCCCACCTCTTCCAACTCATCCACCAAATCCCTCACCTTCGCCCCCTCCCACACCCCCTCCCCATTCGTCCAAAACACCCGCCTGACGCCGGCACCATGCATGAACGCCACGCACCTGTAGCACGGCCTGGACGCGCGCACGATCCTTCGACCATACAACGCCTCCGCCTCCGCGCCCGCCTCCGCGCCCATCTCCGCCCCGCCGCACGTCAGCTCCTCATGCAGCGAGCCCGTCGATAGCTCCTCCTCCTCCTCCTCCTCCTCCTCCTCCTCCTCCTCCTCCTCCCGGCTCACTACAACGGCGGCAGCCTCCGCCATAACCGCCTTCCGCGCGCGGCGGCCACGCTTGGCAGACGAGGAGGGCGGCAGCGACGGATGCAGCGTGGTGTTGCCGAGGCGCGCGACGTACAGGTCCGCGCCGGCGAGGCTGCGGAGCTTCGTGCGGTCCTGGATGACGCGGGAGCCACGCCGGGCCTTCGGGGGTCGGACAGCGGCGCCGGGTGTCATGCTAGCGTGCTAGCAAGGCTCAGTCGTGCACGCAGGTAGCCAAACAGGGAAAAAGGCACTGCAAGCCGAGAGGGCCTTACCACGCGCTCTGCTCGCCGTCCCTTTGCGGCGCGCTCCGTCTCGCGCTCAGGCAGCTCCGCCCCGTCTTCCGCGCTCTCCGCGCCGCCGCCCCTCCGCTCCGCAGATCCCCCTCCGTTTCCCACGACGCGCAGCCCGGCCGTGCGGTTTTTGGCCCTCCAGGCGCCTGGCCGCCGCCGCGCCGCCGCGCCGCCTGGCCGCGGCGCAGACGGCCATCATCTCGGCGTGCATGGAGAGGGGGGCGCCGAGCACCGTCTCCTCGACCGGCGCGGACGCGGGCGGCTGGTCGCGGCCGGGCTTGGGCTTGCGCTTGGGCTTGCGGGCGGGGCGGCCGCCGCTGCCGTCGTAGCCGCGGCGGTGGGCGTTGTGGCCGGCGCCGAGGACCTTGCCGCCGCGGACGAGGATGCTGCCGTGGCGGTGGTGGAGGGGTGAGAGGGCGGCTTGGGTGAGGCAGAGGGTGAGGTAGTGGTCGGACTTCATGGTTGCGAGGTGGGTGGGCGTGTGGGCGGGTTGGGGGTGTTGGTGGTGAGGAGACGCGGGGATTGGGGGTCGTTGGAAGGCTGGAGTGTTCCTGGGTTCTGTTGAGGTGTAGCGCTGGTGTGGTTGATTGTGCAGGTTGGTGGTTGGGGAAGAGAATGGGACAGAGCCACGGCTTATCGATAACGAAGGGTCGCTGGTGAGCAATGACGGTGCACTCGCGCAGGGCAAGTGCAAGCCGGGGGTTGGGCCTGCCTTGGAGAGCTGCGTGGTGGGCTGGTGACTCGCACACGCCGTGGCCGCCGTCTGGTTGGCTGTATTCCCCGAGTTGACTCAACTGCGCACTGCCACCACGACCCTGCTCGGAGTGGCAACAGTTCTCTAGAAGTCCATTACAGGCAGGCTATGCGCGTCTTCGGCCAGGCACACAGCCTCGCTTGCTCTGCCTCTCGCATCCGGAAGCGGTGGGCCCTGCGGCTCTCAGGGTCGAGGGTTAGGCATTGGCTTGCTGGCGATACGAAGTACGGAACGGCTGCGACGTCGATTCCCGTATCTCGCCAACACGGTACGATGTAAGCTTTCGCTGCTTGTGCGCAGCGCGCCTGTGTGGCAAAGCGTCGGACGGCTGGCGTCCAATGGGAGCGTGTAAGGAATGCGGCGGATCCCGGGGGAAGCGATGTGACGGTTTAGTCATGGCGGTAACACAAAGACCAGCGTGGAAGGCCGTGGGACGAGCGTGGAGCGCGTCGGACATTCTAGATCTTACATAAGGCGTGTCATCGGCAGCGGCGTATCTGAGTGGCCCGTAGTGGGCTCGAAATGCTCCGGTTCCCGCCGCGGTGGCTCGATCACGAGACGGGGGAGCATCCGGGAGCAGGGGTCGCCGGGCGTCCAACGGCCCGTGGCGCAAAAGCAAACGGCTCGCGGGCCCGGCGCGGGGGGAGTTTGGAGGAGGGAGGAGAGGGTTGGGCTGGCGCCAGCGGTGATGCGAGATATATACCGGAGCGGCAGCGGGCGTGGCACGCCTGGAAGAGGGTCCCAGGTCAGACCGGGGAAACAGGGGGCCCATGTCGTGTGCTCAGCCCTGTTGCCGCTGGGGGAGGCGATCCGCAGGCTAAGCGACCAGCGCCCGGGAGCGCCTGCGCCGGCGCCTGCACACCACCATGACGCGGGGCCATGTGCCGCCGTAGATCTGGCCGGACGGCCGCCGAACGGGCTGGAGGCAGCCGCTGCCTTCTGTGCGAGCACCTACCACTATTTCTCACGCCATGGTTGCGTGCGCTCTATTGCTGTCGCCGTCCTGTGATCTGGGGTGATTTTGCAAGCTGTGGCTGTGCGTGGCCATCGTGACTGCCCGAACTTTGGTCGTCCAGCGCGCGGAATGGATATTACCTGAGCCATGCTCGGCGGTCTGCTGGCACTCTGCTGGGACTCTCCAAGCCGACCGCCGCCATGGACCGCCAGCCCACCGACGACGACGACAACGACAACGACCAGTGGCTGCCCGAGACCTGGCCGCCAACCACCTTCCCTCCGCTTCCTCTGCAGTACACCCAAGGCTTCGACGTTGACTTCCGCTGGGGCGCCAATTGGTTTGACGACCAGCCCGCTGCCGCCGAAGCTACCGAGCCCGTTGCGACCGATCCCTCAGCTCCACAACTCACGACCTGGCCTGCCCTGCAAGACGTTTGTCCCCACATCCCCGAGCACGCCGTCACCACTGCTGACCGCTGCATGCAGGACTCGCAAATAAGCCCAGCCGTCCCCGACTTCTCTCCCACCACCATCAACCCGTCCTCGACCCTCAACCAGCCCGCCACCGCCAGCCCTCTCCAACCGCCGTTCCAGCAATCCGACCCAGCTCCCGAACCCACCGCCTCATCCCCCAAGAAGCGCAAGAAAAAAGCCCACCACCACCACCACCACCACTCCAGCTCGCCCAGCCCCCCACCCGCAGCCGAGACCCAACGCACCCCCCGCCCACGCAAAGCCAAAGCTCCCATCCGCCGCCACTCCTCGCAAGCCAGCTCCGCCCCCACCAGCACCACCACCACCACCGCCTCCTCCAGCCAACCCGCCCCGCCCCCCCGCGCCGCCGCCCCACCCCACAGCAACGCCAGCAGCGCCAGCGCGCCCTCCACCACCCACAACACCCCCGCCTACCACCACCACCGGGTGCCGCACGCCTTCCCCTCGCGCTCGACCTCGCCCACGCACGGCGGCATCGAGATCGAGTACGGCGAAGCCTCGGCGCGCGTGCCGCACAAGGCCGTCGAGAAGAAGTACCGCGAGGGCATCAAAGCCATGTTCCGGCGGCTCAGCGCCGCCATCCCGGGGCTGCACGACGACGACCGCCCCGAAGACGTGCCGGCGTTCCTGCTGGAGGAGGGGGAGCGCGGGGGCAGGGGGGGAGGGGCCGCGGCCAAGGCGCGGTTGACGAAGGCGGGGATTATTCAGCGGGCGATTGAATACATTCGGGAGTTGGAGGGGGAGAAGAGGGAGGTGGAGGAGGGGTATGAGAGGGTGGTGGGGGAGAATGAGAGGTTGAGGAGGGAGGTGGAGGGGTTGAGGAGGGAGGTGGAGGAGGAGAGGAGGAGGCAGGGTGGGTTTGGGGGTGGGGGTGGGGGTTTTCCGTATGCGGGCGGGTGGATGGGGGAGGGGTTTGGGTGAGGTGGGGGAGGTGAGATCTGGTTTGTCTGATGGAAGATGCGTGGGACGCTTCGCGGTGTTGGCGCGAGAGGGATGAGAGACGATTCTCTTGTGTGGGTAAGTGCCGTTCGGCTTTCTAATGATTTTTTGTTCGCGCAGACTGATCACGGCCAAGGACATGGAACAGCGGTACAGTTCCTACAGAGGGTCGATATTCGAATTTGCGACTGTAATATGAGTTGCGAGTGCACGGAGTCTTGGGAAAGAAAGAAAATTGTCAAATGTAGATGCTCGGAGGGAGCCACGGTAAACGAATGCAGCAGAGGTTGATCTTCGTTATCTGCAGCTGCAAGATTGGGCGTACTGGATTCAGTCATTTCGGTATAGACAATGCAAGTCGCACGGCACATCACACTGCAATTAGAACAGCAATTGAGAAGAAAGTCGAAGAATTCATTTGCTCTCTTGGTCCCAGGGGTATCTTTAATGCCTCCTTGCTCACACAACGCCGTAACCCGTCATGCAGAGTACCATAAAAGACGACCCAGGGTATCTATGCCTCATTGCTCACATAACGCCCGATCCCAGAAATGCGTTATGCAGAGTACCAAAAAAATTCGTGATGCCTCGTTGCTCACGCAGCCTCAAAATGCTGCGCAGAGTCCCATCATAGCCTCGTTGCTCACATAACTTGCCCATGCCGAAGTTATGCAGAGTACTGTCGTAAAAGGTGAATCGTAACGCCGGAAGAAAAGCAAAACCGAAAAGTGTGGGGAAGGAGGTTTACGCGGCACCGCGCTCGGAGCAGTACTTCTCAACCTCCTTCGCCAGCGTGTCACGCTGAGTGAGCACGACTTCCATGATGTCGGCGGTGCCGGACACGCCCTTGCAGAACTCGTAGGCGTCAACCATGTTGGCCATGACCGCCTGCAGTTGGTTCGGAAGCCACTGAATCCCGGTCAGAATTTTAACCCTGCGATAGTGAGATGGCGTTGGAGCAGGAAGACTTACAGTGACGATAGGGCTGCCGCCAGTAGCCGTGGGGTGCGAAGTGTTCTTGAGAATGTACTCGCGGGTGAAGCACCAATGGCGCCAGCGGAAGTCACGGACCTGGTCAAGCGCGCGCAGGTACAGCGAAGCCGACACCGGGTCAGACAGGGCGTACTCCTTGAGGTTCGCCATCTCCGAGTAGTCCTTGACAGCCTCAAGGAACTCACGGTGGTTACCGGGGCGGTATTGGCGGAAGTCCTTCAAGATCTCTGTGAGGGGAGTCTCGGGCATGGAGATTTGGAGCAGGTTATCGCAGAGAGGGACCTGAGAGTGTCAGTCATCCAAGCCTTCGTTGGGGTTGCGTTGCGAAACGAAATCCACTTACCATGCTGTCATTGGCTCCCGATTCGCCACGGAAGGACATGGGCTCATCACTGACACCTTCGTAGATCACACCGTTGGGGAACATGCTCTGGGAAGTGATACCAAAGATGAAGGTACGGAAGCTGGTGTAGCCGCTGGGCTTGCTCTTGGCCCACATAGCTGCAGGAGAATCAGCGTGCATGCTCGATGCTTGGTACATCAAAGAGAACTCACTGTTCATGACCTTGTTAATCTGGTCCAACGCTTTTACGAGATCCGCCATCCCCGCATTGAATGCCTCACGTTCCTTGCCAAGGGCACCGTTGAGGGCTTCGACAGCACCAGACACAAGCGCGCCGGAGTTCTTGACCATGGCAATGTGCACGAGCACGAAACCGGCCTCGGAAGACGTCGGGTCCAAGCCAAGCTCGAACGCACGAACGAGGCGCAGGTTGTCGTACTCGAGACCCAGTGCCGGGTTCTCCAGACGATAGTTGAAGAGTGCGTACGAGCCTGCGTACTCCATGAATGGCATGAACCCCGCGCTGCCAAGGAACGTCAGCATGTGATGCAGTTGTCAGGAAGCATGGACAAAGACTTACAACTTAGCAACCTTGGTGATGGGAAGGGCGATGTTGCTGGGCAGGGTCTGGCGACCAAGTCCGTAGAGCTCACCGCGCATGAAGCGCTGATGGCAAGGCTCAAGGAGGTACGCCGAGGCCAGGAAGGAGTAGTCGCGGTACAGTGCATTCATCAAGGGCAAGTTGTCCTTGTACTTCTCAACCGCATCCGACAGGTCCGGCAGCTCCTTGTGGACCGTGGGGCCAAGCTGGAAGTCAGCCAGCAGGCCCGGAGCGCCGGAAAGGGTCTTGATGGGCATGCGGGAGAGGATCGACTCGAGTGCGTCGAAGTCCGCAGGCAGCTTGACAACAGGGTCCTGCCGGGGGAGGAAACCACGCGTGGTGGAAACCATGAAGGACGGCAGGGAGTTGTCATTGGGCTTGGTGTCCGTCAGGACGTTGAAGCCAAAGCGGGGCGGAGACGACATTGTGGCAGTATGATGTCTGGGGCGGGGATGGCGGATTGGGAGAAATTGAGTGTGGGCGTTGGGGAGCGGAGCAAGCGACGGACGAGCTGCTTATATCTCGAGGCCGGAATCAATCCGGCCTCAAAGACGAGTTGATAGGAAACATTCCGGCCTCCCCCTCCACGAAGATCCTGACTCGAAAACCAGTACGTAACAGCAAACAAAACGAGACGATTATCGGCAAGCCGTTCAATGAGCCGCAGCATATTGCCAATCCATCTCCAGTCCACCCTACACCCCAGATCCACCTGCGCAGGGGTGTCGACGACCTCGACAACGTTTGCACTGAACGCACCGTCTGCAATGTTTGAGAGGCACACCTACTCTCCTGTGCTGTAGACATGATCTGGTCATTCCCAAAGCAGTGCTCCTTTGCAGCTGGCTGTTATCGTTCGAAATTAGCAAGTGTCCGCTGCTTTGGTGCGGTTGGTGGTCGAATACGGTTATCGTCGGCACGCCCGACAGCGACGCCGTCACCGTTCTTTCATCACGCGCACGAGCAGTCCACCGGTCCTCTGGGACAATCTTAGGTTACCATTAGATAAGAACTCCTGCAGAGCTGCAGACGCACGTGTCAGAGACGTACGGGCGAGACCGCACGCAGTGCTGCTCCCCATCACTTCTCCAGATCTTCCGTCATCCTTCGCGCATGCCGATCTGCCTAGGAACATGCAATGCCTGAGCCTCTTTAACTGGATGCAGCCGTATTTTACCTTTGTAGGCTCGATCCATGTCGTTTATCCGGGCGTCGTTGGTAGGGCTGAGCCATAGATCTCGTGGAACGGCCCAATGGGGATAGACGCCGCCAGGATCGACGTGGAGAGCTGGGGTAGCACTAAGCTCTTATTTGCTCCAGACGGCTATCATGCAGATGGAAGTATGCGCCAAATGTGGCTATAAAAGCCCGATAAAGTGTCTTTGCGAGCGATTTCCCTCGCTGATTAAGTACTGCTTGTCGACCCCATGCAGAGAGACAAAGCACGCTGCGGGCCACACTGGCGCATCAAGAAATGCGCAAGCTCATCTAAATAAATGCTTGGGCTCTCTGTGTGCAGCGACCCCGTTGCAACACTGGGGAGACCGACCACGTAGAGCGTTGCGGACCAGGCCTTCTGCCATTGTCGCGGGTCGTTCTGAGAGAGCTTGGTCAATATCTTTCCGGCAAGCTCATGCATGTCCAGTCCTTAATATTGGCTCTTTGTGTTTCGAAAACATGAAAAGAAACAAATTTGAGTTTGGGTGGCCAGCTTGTGAGCGTGTCGCGAGGCTGAAGCCGCCAAGGGCGAAGCTTAACGATGAGGCTTGTGAGGCTGCTTGGGCGGATTCCGATTGGAATACAGGGAAATCGGGCATTTGTGACGCAATCGATCCACCTACCAATGCACAAGCAGACCTCTCGAGCTTGAATTCGAGCAAGACCTGACAGCCCGCCAGGGCATGTGGTTTTCGCTTCTCCTTGCTCGTCGTTGTCTTGCTCGCGAGAAGAGAACCCCGGAGTGCCCAGCCCTGGTGCACTAATGATGTGACTGTTTCAAATCCCAAGCCACAGAGCGCGTGGAGGCCCAGTCGCAACGGAGAAGCATTCCTCTCGTCGATCGCGTACTCGCTTGCCAGCGCGGGCACGTCACTCTGATATCAGCTGCAGACGCGGCAGTATTGGCGACCGGGCAGTCTGGTGTCGCGGAAGGCCACAGGAGCAAAGAATGCGGGCTGCCCCTATTGCAGCTGTGTGTGTATCACGATCGCATGGAGGCAATTTTCCAAGACTCAGCCACCATGCGCGCCAAAATAGCGGCCAAACGGCGACGGGGATGGAGCACCCGCGGCGCCTGCAAGCGGTTAGAACAAGTGTTCTTATCGTGAGCCTATTAATCCGCAGGTGAGAAAAAGGGGCTGTGATGGATGCATCAGGCTGAGAATGCGGCCCGGCCAATGTGAGCGGGCGCGCATTGCATGGAGGCAGGCATGCAGCATGGGAGGGAGCGAAAAAATGGAGGCGCACGCAGTAAGCTGGGCCCCCGCACCCCGCCGCCGCGACCGAAGCATTGTGCATCCACCGCCGCTGGATTGCGCGTTCGAGCCGCGTCGCGTCAGCCTCGCGCTGGCACCGGCCACCGTGTCCAGGCGTACCCACCACGTCGCGCCGAAGCTTCGAGCATGACAGGCGTCGGTGAAGTCGCCGCGACGGGCGAGCGCGCTAGGCCAACGCGAATTTTCGCATCATCCTCGCATTATCCTCGCGGAGCCGCTGGGCGGCGCGCCGTGGCAGGGAGAGGCAGGCTGCGTCGCGGTCGGGCACCGCCGGCTCTCGCTGGGCCAGCCTCTTCTAGCTAGGCGGCCACTGGCTGCTAGCCTTCCGGGCTCACCGTGGTCGCCACACAGCGTGAGCAGCGCGCCGGAGCCCGGCCGTCGTGCGAGCGCGGGCGCGTTCCCGAGGTGCGCGTTGCTGCGACGTCGCTCCAGGGGCAGGCGATGGCGATAGGCGCTGGAGAAATGACGGCGGACGCGTGCTGTTTCAAGCTGCAGCAGATCGCCGCGACAGCGTGTGAAGTCCGCGCCGCTCCTCCCTCTTTGCTTGGCGTAGCAAGTTTCTCGCCCGCGCGCAGAGCCTGCTGCCTGCCGCCTGCCGCTTGCTCCTCCCTCGCTCCTGCCTTCTCCTCCCCAAACGCAGCCTGCTCCCGGCCCCGGCCTCTCGCAGCGTCCCAGCCCGCGCACACCGGCGACGGCGGAGTGCAGTGAGGCGAACGCGGCTGTGGACGCACGTGAAGAAGAGGGCGGGGAGCGGCAAGCTGCTCTGGCCGTGGCTTCTTTTTCTTTGAGTGGGTGGCGGATGACTCAGGCTCTGCCGCTTTGGGCCTAGCGGAACGCTAACGAGGGCCTGCGTTGGGGCAGTCACGCCTATATAATGCGGAAGGCGCCCGCCTCGGTCGCGATCGTTCCCTCTTACTCTGATCCCGACCGCGCCTGACCGACGCACGACCAACGTCTTCACCATCTCCGCGCATCTGAAGATCTAACCCGTCGACGGCTTGCGCGCCACCCTCCTCCACCCTCTCGCGACTTTTCCAGTGCTGTCTGCTGCACTGCGACGCTCTCTACGAGTATCCGCGCCCGTTTCCGCCCAGCCCGCACCCCGAGCCGGACCTACAACCGCCGCACCTCACCACCACGACCCCGTCGCACATCCACCACCTCCTTCCACGACCTCAGGGGCTAGCTGGCCTCGCTTCTGACCGTGTCGCGACCATCGTCTCCACGTAGCATCGTCGCCGTCGTCCTCTGAAGGACTGCGACCGAGCGGAAACCTTGCGCATCACTTGGCATCGACTGTAGGGGAGGCATTCGGTTGTTCATCTCCCACTGACGGTACGGCCTCACATTCACCCTCGGATCCGGCAAAACCTTCGAGCTTGTCGCCGACGCCGCACACAAATAGCGTCTACGCGCCTCGTCAACCTCGCCGATCCGCCACACCACCCTACCCCGACATCCGTTCTAACGCGACCCCACCAGATCGCCAACACCGCAACCCATCCTTATCAACAAAGGAATCGCGTCTGCTACAAACATGGACTCTTTGAACAGCCACCCGTCCACCGCCACCCAGGCAAAGGCCTTCACTGCCCCCGGCAGCTTGTCCTTCCCCGGTGGCGCTGGCGACCTGACCCCGCCTTCGTCTGAGAAGGACGTTCAGCAGAGCCAGAATGGTGGTAACGCCGGCAACGGGGTGATGCCCGCTACGCCTGCTGCGACTCCCGGTGCTGCCGCCAACGGCGTCTCCGGCATCGTGCCCACCCTGCAGAACATCGTGTAAGTACCGGTGCGCTGAACATCACCGTCAGCCGCTGACGCAGTACAGTGCCACCGTCAACCTTGACTGTCGCCTGGACCTGAAGACGATCGCGTTGCACGCTCGCAATGCGGAGTACAACCCGAAGGTACTGGCGTCTTGTCAGCTTCTTGGTTCTTGATAGACGGTCTTACTGAACTTTGGCTCTAGCGTTTCGCGGCCGTCATCATGCGTATCCGTGAACCCAAGACGACGGCTCTCATCTTCGCCTCGGGCAAGATGGTCGTAACCGGTGCCAAGTCGGAAGATGACTCGAAGCTTGCGTCGCGCAAGTACGCCCGTATCATCCAGAAGCTTGGCTTCAACGCGAAGTTCACCGACTTCAAGATCCAGAACATCGTCGGTTCTTGCGATATCAAGTTCCCGATTCGTCTTGAGGGTTTGGCCAGCCGCCATCACAACTTCAGCTCCTACGAGCCTGAATTGTTCCCTGGTCTCATCTACCGTATGATGAAGCCTAAGATTGTGCTTCTCATTTTCGTCTCGGGCAAGATTGTCCTCACCGGTGCCAAGGTCCGTGAGGAGATCTACCAGGCTTTTGAGCTGATCTACCCGGTGTTGTCTGGTATGCGATGGACTCTCAACCATCTCGTGAATTTGTTGCTAATCTTGGGCCAGACTTCCGCAAGAGCTAAATGCCTCGCCGAAGATCTTCTTGGACTCACCTATAGATCATTCGCTTCCGGCACCTGTGATAACAACCCTCGACCCAGTTCTCGATTGTTTTTGTATTAATATACACCACCCACGGGAGATCGATTGTCGAGGTTCGGCATCGATTATGAGCCTGCTCCAAGCTTACCCTAGCTCTGGGCATGGCTACTTACCTGCTTCCTGCTTGCGTCTTCTGCTTTTTGCGGCATTGCATGGTGTTTTTGGCGGGCTTTCTTTATTTGGTCTTTAGCTTTCGCTGAGGCTTCAGGGTTCCAAAACTTTATTACCCCTTTCACTTTCTAAACACGTTTTAGAGGAAGCAACCCACAAGAGGCGGTGATTATGACCCGAGGGTTTGCTGGGTTAATTTGATACACACTGCTTTTTTCAGTTGGGATGGAAATTGCGACGAGATTCCGGGAAACGATTCAGTGGCGAGGGAGGGGCGGGTTTGACGATGGATGACAGACTTTCTTTGGAAGAGCCTGGTACGACTGCCTTTGCGATGTCATGGCTTTTCACCTTGATCTTAGACATCAAGGCGTTTACCCACAAAAACATAGCAAAAAAACGACAGCGTCGTGGGGCGGCGCAGGAGCCGCATAGGTAGATACGTAGTCGGTATCGATTCAGCCTCCACGAGCAACTTTGTACATGTGCATCTCTGTGACAACATCGGTCGGCTCTACATCTCATGGCCTGCACATAAACGTTCGTGTAGTGGAAGCCTCCCTCTACTCAAAGCCTTCTGCCTCTGGGCGGGTCCCTCAACTGCCCGTGGTTTCACCATGTACTTGTGATGCAAAGCAGTCGTGCTTTCCTCTTATACCTCCGTCTTGTCTTGATGTAGTCTTAGTCTACGTCTAATTCCACCGAGCATCCACCGTGGCGGTACTCGTAACTGTTACTCAGAAATCCGCTCCGCTCCGCTCGCTTAAACACTTCCCCAGATCTTCCTCCGCCCGTATACCTTTTCCCTGCCTTGAACATTCCGCCAAAGAAAAACGAACACGCAAAGAGCTAAACCCAAAGAAGAAATACCTTTTGAACATCCGACATCTGCCGTGCAGAAACGAAAACCTCTCTCCACAACAGCGCCCCGACCGCACCCAACCGCCCGCGCTCACCCGTCACGTCCCTACCTACAGCTTCGCCGCGCCCTTCGCATACTCCTCGTCTAGCACCATGCCCTTCGGCCCGCCCCTCGACCCGTCGCCGGCCCAGCTCTCCTCGGGCAACACCCGCTCGGCCGGCCACGCCCACTTGGCCGCGAACTCCTTAGGACAGTCGCCGCGCAGGCACGCGACGATGCGGTCGCCGATGACGGGCAGGAACTTAAAGCCGTGGCCGCTGCCGCCGGTGGCGACGAAGAGGCTGCGGTCGCTGTAGTCCGGGTGGTACGAGATCAGGAAGTCGCCGGACGGGGTGTCGGCGTAGTAGCACAGGCGCGTGGACGAGAAGGGCCGGTCCGCGATGGGGAGCGGCGAGAAGGACGTGTCGTGCGGGGCGGCGCCCGGCGGGTAGAGGTCGGCGGCGAGGCGGCGGAGGGCCCGGGTGGCCTCGTGCGGGAGGTGGGCGGGGAGGGCCGGGGTGGTGAGGTGGGTGCGCGGCAGGGAGACGGTGATGGGGCGGGCGGTCGCGGGCGGCTCCTCCGGGTGGGGGATGGTGGTCGGGTTGGTGTAGCCGTGGCCGTGGCGCGCGAGCTTGAGGAGCCGCTGCGACGGCGGGATGCAGAACATGCCGGTGGTGAGGTTGAGGACGGTGGGCGCGCGCTCCAGCGCCGCCTGCTCCGACGCGGACAGCGGCACGTACGAGAGCGTCTGGCCCGTCGCCTTGACCAGCCCGCGCAGGTCGAGGAGCGCCGACGACCACGCGCCCGCCGCGACGATGGTCAGGTCGGCGGCCAGCGCGCGGCCGTCGGAGAGGTGCGCGCCGCGGACGACGCGCTGGCCGCCGAAGTCGATGTCCAGGCGTGTGACGGTGCCTTTGATGAAGCGCACCCGCTGCGTCGCCTGCACCTTCTCGTACACGTACCGCATGCACGCCTCCGCGTCCGCCCAGCCCGACGTCCAGTTGACGTAGCCCTGCACGCCGTTGGTGCCGCCCGTCCCCGCGCACCGCCGCACCTCGTCCTCGCTCCCCAGCACCTCAATCTTGGGCCGGCCGTGCCCCCGGCTCTCGGGCAGCGCGCACAGCTCGCGCACGGCGCTGGGCTCCAGCGCGCGCACGTTGTCGAGCGACTCGGACACGTAGGCCGAGCCGCTGGCGTCGGCCGTCAGGCACAGCCCGGCCTCGGTGTAGCGGCCGGATGCGCCCCATTCGGTCGTGCGCCAGAGGTCTTGTGCGATATAGGCGAGGCCGGCGTAGGCGGGGTCGGCGTAGTCGGGGCGGATGATGCGCGAGGTGTCGATCTGTAAAAAGGCGGTTGTGCTTAGCTGGGTGCGGGACGGGAGCGCGGTGCTTGGCTGGCGGCTTGTACGCTGGATGAGTCGTTGGACGGGAAGCTCTGCCGGTCGACGAGCGTGATGGTCGTGTCGCGGTACTGCGGGTCCTTCGCCAGCGAGTAGGCGGTCGAGAGGCCGAAGGTGCCCGAGCCGATTATGAGGATGGAGGAGGGTGTTGAGCGGGCCATGGTGGTATAGATAAGAGAAATCGCGAGACAAGATAGGAGCCGATTGAGCTCTCAATTGAAAGATGAAGTAGGGAATCTGTACAAAGATACGTGTAGGAGATGGATGCTTAATGCGCCTGAAGGGAACTGGAGCTACATACCACGGCGCAAGCAGCGAACCTAGACTCCCATCGCGTGATATTTCGGAAAGAGGATCTTCTCCGCACTTGAAAAAAAAAAAAGTGATGTGGAGCGCCGGACTGACGCACGGTACGGCGCCCTGCGTTGCGGCAATCGGCGGCTCACCCGAGAAGGCTGCTCCGAGAACGGCCAATGACTGCCGACGCGAAGAAAACAGAGCATCCAGACAGGCTTGGCCGTGGGCAGTTGAAGCGTTCATCCGGATGCAAAAGCCCTGAAAATTATATGCCAAAGCCATCCGGACGAATGCTTCAACTAACCACGCAGCCGGCCGTTGCTGTGGTTGTCGGGCTCTTTGCGCTAGCCGTCAACTGCAGCTTCTGATTCCGCGCGGCCGTGCTCTGCGTCACCCAAAGCTCTACCTCAACCTCTCCGCCATCCACCGCACCCACCAACCACACCCGCGCCGATTGCACCCCTCCCGCAATGGGCAGCAAGTCCGCGCCCCCGCCGCGGGGGCCCTCGTCCAAACCACCCCCCAAAGCCTCCTCCCCGCGACCCAAGCCGCTGGCCTACGCCCCACGCTCCCGCGCGCCGCGCCTCCTGGCCGCGCAGGCCGCCATCGATGCCGCGAAATCCCCGGCCCTGCTGCAACGCAGCCGCCGCATCCCGCTGATCGGCGCCGGCCTGGTCGGCGCCGGCATCGCGTTTTACATCGCCAGCGTGGGCTACTCAATGGCCAACCCGTACGTGCCGGCGCACGCCGTGCCGGCCGACGTCTCGGACCGGTACGACCACACGGCGGCCAAGTTCGACGAGGAGGTGGGCGGGACGGAGAAGGCGCTGGGGCTGAACCGGTTGAGGAAGAAGATGGCGAGGCAGGCGCAGGGTGATGTGCTGGAGTTGAGCGCGGGGACGGGCAGGAACACGCAGTTTTATGACTGGGGGAGGGTGCGGAGCTTGGTGCTGCTTGACCAGAGCGCGCCGATGCTGGAGGTGGCGAAGAGGAAGTGGGAGGAGCTGAAGAGGGAGAAGGAGGATAGGGCGAAGAGAATGGTGGGGGTCAGGGAGAAAATTGGCAGTGTTGAGTTCAGGGCGCAGAGCGCGTTCGAGCCCATCGAGGGCCCGCAGGACGTCAAGACAGGTGGGAAGGATCAAGAGGTGGGCAAGTTCGACACGATTGTGCAGACAATGGGTCTGTGTTCTACATCGGAGCCGGAGAAGCTGCTTCAGCGCATGGGAGCTGTACTGAAACGGAACGGAAGGATCTTCCTGCTCGAGCATGGAAGAGGTACCCATGACTGGTTGAACAACTTCCTGGACAAGGCTGCTCCAGGGCATGCGGATAAGCACGGTTGCTGGTGGAATAAAGACATTGGCGATATTGTGGAGAAGAGCGGGCTGGAGGTCGTCCAGATTAGCAGACCATGGTATCACTTCGGCACAACATGGTGGGTCGAGTTGCGGAAAAACGAGAAGGTCGAAGCGGAAGCGGCACAGCGGAGATCATCAGATAGCGGGGCTACGCAGCGGGACGGAACCAGTAGCCCGGACGGAAAACGCAGTTGGTGGGGAGGCTGGACGTCGTCATCATGATAGCGCCGACTTGCGGTAGATGGGGATCCTGGTGTAGATGATCACCTTGGCACGGACAGAACACCATAAGGTTTGCGATTACCTCCAAATCTGTACAGTGGGGTGCTGCAGCCGACGGCCAGTGCGAATAGCCCAGCCTTTTAGCCGAACTGATTCAACTCGCGGTTGAGTTTGGCCGTGGGATGTTGAAGCATTCGTCCGGATGGGAGTGTGGTCAAGAAAACATGACAAAGGCATCCAGACGACTGCTTCAACTCCGTACGCAGCTGTGCTTGGTCGAGAGCAACTCGCACGAACAGTTCTCTCCAGAATCCCTCTGTAAGGATCCAGGTAGTTCAATGCTGGCGCAGCCACGAGGTTGGAATAGGTAATATCGCGGTCGTGTCCGCGAGTTTCCTGACGGTTTCGAGAAATCGTCGCAAAGTTTAATCCACATTAACCCCCGCCTAGATCACATCGTATCTCTGAGACAGCTTTGGCGGATACCGCGGTTGACTGCGATTCGCAGGCTTCAGGAGGAGCATGCAGGGCGCTCGTGTTTCAAGACATGGCGCATGAGGAAAAGACGATTGCCCAGTTGGTGACCGATCGCAAAGCGCATTGTCGACGAGTCAAGATGACACAATCAAGAAGTAAAGGGAATGCTCTCTCAACTCTCTCGACTTCGATTGAGGACGCCTGCAAGCAGCATCCCTGAACCTACACATCCAAATCTGTTGCACGCGGCAGGCTGCTCCAACCTTTTTCATCTGCTACCTGCGATTGACGAATGGGCGCAACTGCGGGATGCCTGGCGTCATCAACCCGGTCGAGCCACGAGCCACGAGCCATGAGCCGCCCGGCGGAAGCTTATGCCCCGCCACTCACGTTGCGCGGCGCGACGGAAGGATGCCCTGAGGGCGTTTGCGAACAGACGCAGCGGCGGGGAGAGGCGGGAGGAAGGGAGAAGGGACATGTGCCCGAGCTGTGCGCGTTAGCCAAACCACACTTTCGAAGCGCGGACGCGTGCTAACGACGGCCGAGAACGACACCAAGCGCGCCCATATCGCAGAAAGTTCGGCGTGGCACGTTGTGGCTGCCCCTCCCCCTCCATCCCCGCATTCTTGCCTCGCAATCTGACAATCTCAGTCGATATCGGGCCTATTCGCGAACGCAAATAGACCGATAGGAGCTTGTCGGAAGCCGGTGGCGCACACGAGCGGCGAGTGGAGGAGGTGAGGAACGTTCTCCGCTATTGCCAGCGCACACACGGCCTGCAAAGTTGCGGTGTTGACGCTGTTGCTACGGCTATGGTAGCGATGGGGACCGGAAGGCGGTCTGCGTTCATGCATGCATGAGAGGCTGATCGACGGCAGCATCAGACACCCAAGCTTCTGAACTTCCAGCCAGCTTCTTCGAACGCGCCGCCGCGCAAAGCAGGTTAGCTCGCCCGGGGATGTCTGCGCGCGCAGCTCGACGGCCGTCTCCTGCAGCTGTAGCGCGCGGCGTGCTGCAGCTGGGGGCAAGCGAGGGATGGCGCTGCGCCTGGAGGGGCTGCCAGATCCCAGGATGCCCTGAGTCAGGAGAGAATTCGGCGCCGCGCCATTGGTGCGCTTGGCCAGACGGTCTGCCGGGGAGCTCTTCCCACTGCGCGCCGTCAAACGGCGTGTCGCATCTCGTTCGTTTGCTGCTGCTCAGCCGATGCGAGATGAGATGCTGCATGTGTCTCGTTGCTGGCCTGGGCTGTGCCGGACCTGACGTCGACGCTGACGCCTGGCGCGCGGAGGAGTGACGAGCGGACGCGGGGCTGCTCGTAGCGATGCGCTGATGCGGTATGTATCAGAGCGGACGGGTCGCATGTTGATGAAAGCTGGTGCAGCCCTCAGCCAGCGCCGGCGTGGAGATGCGATGCATCATGAAACGTTCAAACGCAGCATCCCAACCCTCGCCGGCGGGCTGCAGCCGCCGCCCTCAGCCCTCACCGGCAGCAATGGCCGCAGGCGCCGACAGCGTGCCCGACGCTCGCGGCCGAAAGTTATCGCCAGAGTACGTACATGGCGGCTGGTCTGGCCGGCCCTGCCCTGCGGCGGCGCGGCGCACAACCCAAAAAAGCGCCAGCCACTTAGCTTAACCCGAATTATGTGATAGCGCAGCGGTTTTCGGTGCTAAGGCGGGCTGATCGCCCTGTTCCATGTGCCTTCGACACGCTCGCGGGCTTACTCGCGGCGGCCAGCACAGACTTGAAAAACTTGTTGCTGCTCACGAAGGAAAGCCGGCGCGCGGGCAATCTCGCCTCCAAGGGTCGTTCAGCTGCTGGGAGTGCTGCGATCTGCCGCGCCCCCCGAGAGGACAGCGCGAGATTCAGATCGAAGCGGCGTGCGATGATGGAGGGATCAGCGCGCGCGGCAGGCGTCATTGCCCTGGAACGGTGGGCAGGCCATGGCGCCTGCTCGCATGCTGCTGGTGCTGGCGGGCAATCCGCCACGGCCGCCATGCCGGCCAACGCGCGGTTTGCACGGTGGAGGCGACAAGAAAGGGTCTACGCGCGCATCGGCCGGAAGCCCGGGAGTAGCGCTCACCAGGTTGCCGTGGAAAAGAGCTGATGCCCCTGTCTTTGTAGAGCGTGAGAGGGAAAAAAAAATACTCCCATCTAACCCGACTGAGACTGGGGCAACCGACAGTGACGCTCCATCCCTGCGCCCGCTGCCCGCCGCCTAGGTAGCCCATCCATCACCTTCGCGCCCCCTTCCTCAGGTCGTCTGCCTGTATCGCAACCTGGAATCCAGCCTCTTTCTCCGACACACTCAATTGCAGTCACCCGCCCGTCTAACACCAGCTGCCTGACCCCTCGTCAACTGCCGCTGCTGCTGCCTGTACTCTCCCTTCATCTGCTGCCTTGCCAAGTGCTTTGCGTCCTGTACCATACGCACCCTGTATTATTTGCCGCCCTTGCGCAGCGTTTCCCGAAGCTCCTGGTTGCTGGCAACTGCTGCTCGTCCGACTTGCCTCACGCCGCATTGACACCGCACGACACACAAACATTGCCTCCGCCCTCACTCGTCGCCGAGCATCAGCAAAGCATCTCTCAGCACAACCGCTGCAGCCTATTCCGCAGCCGGCGCCCAAACCGCGCAGCTTTGCACATCGATTGTAGCACGTCGCATGCGTGGTTGACCATTCAGAGGCAAGGAGCCGTGCCATCTCACCGTCTTGCATACCGCATTCCAGCGCCCCCTGGTCGCCACCCAATAGGACTCGCCTCTCCAGCGGCCTCCGTTTTTTAGCCAGCAGACACAACAAACCCTCGCCCGCGTCACCACCGTTGTCTCGCTCGCGCGACATTTCGCCGTCGCCCTCGACCACAGCTCGCACCCCGCTACAACCCACAGAAGCCTCTCGCCATGGGCTACAACACTCGGAGGAAGTCGCTGTCGCTGCCCATGCTCGGCATCCAGCTGCCGAACAGCTCGCGGTCCTCGTCGCACCGCTCACCGCCCTCGACCGCGCCCGCCGCCGAGCAACCGCCGCAAAAGAAACAGAAGCGCTCGCACGCCTCGAGTACCTCGCCCGCGCCTCTGAGCCCGCCCGCGACCGCTGCACCCAAGTTTCGCGAGGAGCGACCGAAGAGCTCGGGCAGGCCCGTGGAGCACACTCCGCCACCGTCGCCCGGCGCTGAGGGAGTCTCGAAAATCGACACCGAGGGCATCAACGACGATATTGTCGTCGCCGTAATAAAACAACTTGAGGAGACAGGCAACCGTCCTCACCTCCTCAAGGAGCTCGCTGCCGTGCTTGCCCCGCAGCTGCCCATTGTTGAGAGGTACGTATCTGGGCCCAATTTCGGTTCCAAAAATAAGGCCTCTAATGAACTTTCTAGCTCCGCGAACCCCTCCGCCATAATTTCCTCGCGTCTGACCGCCTACATCCGCCGGCCATGGACTGCTCTTTCGCCTTGCCCAGTGGGAAGAGAACTCGTCGGCACCCACCCTAAGCGCATCTACTTCTTCCTTACGACCACACCTCACCAGCCCATCCCCGAGCCCAACGAGGCGTCGGCCAGCGCAAATATTCCGTCGCGCATAATATCGCCCTCGCTCTCGTCGGCAGCCGACGACTCGGAAGAAGAAGACCGCGACAGGCGCGCTCGTTGCGCAATGTCGCCCTCGCCTGAAATCGATCTCTCTTCTCCTGAGCTCGACAACGAAAGCGATACCACTACCTTCTCTGGGCGCAGTTCGCTCATGCGCGATATGCCGCCCACCAACAACATGGCGCACAACAGGCGCGCCGCCAGCCCGCCTCTCGAGAGAGATGAGCGGGAGTTCACGGCCACGGCTTCGTCGCTGCAGCAGCGGAACCGCAGCCAGCAGTCGGACAAGTCGAACGCCTCGGACGCTACTTCCTCGTCGAGTAACATCGAAGACGAGAGCGTCCGTCTGGCAAACGAGGCCGAGACCGAGGAGAACGCTGCGCTACGTAATTCGGAGGCAGCGGCTCTCCTCTTCGGCCAGAGCGTCGAGAGTGACGCCTCGACTGCCGCGTCGGCCATGGACTTCGGCGTCAGCAGCCCTGTGTTGAAGCCAGTCGATCACGAGCCAAACTCCAAGGCCGACGCCATGGAGGATGTTCGTGTCGTCAGCGACGACAACTGGGGTTGGTCCGAATGGAAGAATCCGGAGTCCATTGAGTTGGACGAGCTGGATGACCTTCTCGGCGATTACTAGCTCTTTCCTTGCTATGAGAACACAAAAGACTCCAGGCGCATGGGGTCAAAATGGGATTTCAGTATTATTTCGGAGTATTTCCCCGTGTCTGCAGCCTCTCATCTCGCCTTCTTGTATCTCATACCATCTCTCTTTCTTCCATTGTCTTCTACTACATTTCGTACTTTCTTTGCTAGACGCTGTGTCTAGCCTGGGGTGGCATAGCGCTGATTTGCTGTATTGCATGAGTCCTGATGTTTCTGCACGAGGGGTTGATTGCTGAGCTTGCTTAGCCAAGCTGGTCACGAATGGAGAGGCGCAAGATTGTGAGAGGGTGGGGGCGAATTTGTTGGTGTCGCGGTAGCGCCTTGGAAGCTGTAGAATTAGCACATGAAAGACGAAGAGAGGACGGACGACCGTGTGTTTGGCGCTGGCTAAGAAACCCCTTGTTCCGATATTTGTATGGATGACGTGAGAGGGTGGTGGGATGCATAGGTTAGACACACAAAAGGATCTAATTCGCTTCTAAAAACTCGGCTGTCAACGACTGGTGCTGTGATTGCGAGCTGCGGCGTAAGAGCAGTGCGTGGACACAGCAATGTTCCATTCGTGTTCGCGGCGCAGACGGAAGCAGTGGCTCGGGGTATTGAGGATCCGGGGGGCTTGATGAATCAACCACAGCGCTGGGATTGTTGCTGGGTGGGCGGCATGGGTGACGAAAGGGGAGAGTCAGAGCGCGCGGGCTGGCCTTGCAGCACATGGTGGCTGGGGGATGCGCGGTGGGCGGGCTTGGACGGGCTGACGATCTTCAGGAGTACACAGACGCCGATGCGAGTCTGATCGCGTCAAAGCACCTGCCTGTGCTGCAACTCCTCCGGATCACCACCTCGCGCTCTCCACTGCCCTGCAGCAGAGCACAGGCACCGGGCCACCAGACCCTGAGCAGACCCTCGGGCGCTTGGGCACAGCAGGCATGATGCCCATCGGGCACGCGGGCGCCGTGGCCGGCGTGTGCGGGAGTCGATTGGCTAGGCAGGTTCCTGCCTAGGGCACCCAAGAGCCGCAGCAGCCTTACCGCGCGCCCAAAGGCCCAACCCGGGCCACGTTGTGAGACAGACGCAGTCGGGGCTGCCCAAGTGCCGACCGAAGGCGCGCGCGCCGCAGCGAAACGCGTGGAATGGCGGCGGCCGGCTCTGCCCAACCAACAACCCTGCGCGAAACACTCGACGGGCCATTCACTTTCTCTGCCGGTGAGCCGATCTGGTGTCCTTGACCTGGTTCCCTGTTTGCGGGCGGCTGCTGCTGCTGCTCCTGCTGCCGCCGCCGCGCTCGGTGGGGGCATGTGACGGGTTGCGTTGCCAGCCTTGTTTCTCCTCCAACACACCACAGGCCGTCAGCACCGCGACAAAAACGAACGTTCCTCTAACCCGCTTTTCCGCCGCTCACGTCGCGTCCCGCCCCGCCAGCTCAAGTCAGCCCTGCCCTGCTGCCTGATCACACTACCCTCCTCGGCCAGCGCCCCTCTGATCCTTTCCCCAATCTCCCGGACGTGCTGGGTCCTGTCCTCGTCCATGCCCCAGACATCTGCACTTCATCCGTCCGCGCGGTAGCACGCCCAGCAACCAGACAGCAACAACCGCATCGCACCGCAGCACTCCCAATAGCCCTATCGATCGGGGGAGCCCTCCAGTCGGTCCCCGTTCACTCCAGCAGCCCGCCCGCGCCGCGAGCGCCCGCGCCCATCCAGCCAACCAAGGAGGAGAACCAAGAAACACCCCGTCGGCCCACCCAGCCAACCACCCGGCCACCCCGATAGGACCCGAACCGCACCAAGCAGTTTGAACATCGTGCAGCAAAACAGCCGACTAGACGAACCAGGAAAGAAAAAAAAATAGAAAGAAAAAATCCATCAAGCCCGCCCACGCCACCACCATGGCCGACCGCGACCGCGAGTATTACCGCGACTACTCGCGCGGACCCGCTCGCGGCGGCCGCGACGGATCCGACCACCGCTACTACGACGACGAGTACGTCGTGGTCGAGCGGCCTCGCAGCACCGCCGGCGGCGGCAGCGTGTCCGGCTCGCGCCCGCGCGCCGTGTCCATGTACTCGCAGCCGCAGCCGCAGCCCAACCACGACCACATCGAGGTCGAATACGAGCACGAGACCACCGTCCGCCGCGACCCGTACCCCCCTCCGCCGCCCGGCTCCGTCCGCGGCTCCGTCCGCGGAGGAGGCCCGCCGGACGTCGTGGTCAACGTGCCCCCGGCGCCGGCTCCGCCGCCCCCTCCCCCGCCGCCGCCGGGCGGCTTCAGGGACGAGCGTGAGTACCGCGAGCGGGAGCGCGTGATCGAGGTCGACGTGGACCGCCGGCCGCCCGGCCGCGCGAAGAGCGTGAGCACCATGACCAACCCGCCCGCGTCGGTGCACCCGAGCCAGGCGCCGCCGGCCCGCCGCGAGGAGAGCGTCACGATCTACGAGTACGGCGGCGGCGGGCCGGCGCCGGCGCCGCAGTCGCACCACGACCGCGGGTCCGGGGGCAGGCGGTCGGAGTACGAGGTCGTGCACCACGCGGACGCGGCGGCCGGGGGCTCGTCGGGGAGGGGGGAGGACGGCGGCGTGTACACGCGGGACGACGGCGTCGTGGTGGTGCGGAGCCAGCCGCAGGAGATTGAGATCATAGAGCAGATCGTGCCGGCGAGGAGCAAGAGCAGGGCGAGGAGCAAGAGTCGGGTGAGGCGGAAGGTGAGTTTGGATATGAGGGGCGCGGATAGCCCGCCGCCGTTCAAGAGGCTGATCGTGGCTTGTGATGGTGAGTGCCGATTTTTTTCCTTGTTTTTCGTCTGCTTTTTTCTGTCTTTCTTTTCCCGGATTTTCTATTGCCAAAGTGATGTCGTGTGCTATTCTAATTCTAGAGACCTTGCGTTGGCCGGTAAGTGCTTCTATGCCACGCACACGAGATCGGTTGTATAGTATTGCAGCACGTGCCTACTTTCATGAGCAGTGGAAGCATTCATTCGGACGGGATCGATATTCCCTTCACTGCACATTTACGTCTAGACGAATGCCTCAACTGCCCATGTGTGGGAAGCACGTGTTGCAATTCTATCCGAACTGACCTCGTATATATGTGGAGAGTGACTCTCATATGAGAGACGTTGCAGTTAAAGCCATTTTCAAGGGACAAGAAGTTGTCTTAGATGCAGTCGAGATCTTTTCGTCTCCTCCCCTCCTCCCTGGACCATCACAGTCTGCAGCAGAAATTCGGATTCAGATCATGCCAAGAAAATGATATCCAGATGACCATATACCGGCTTTTCTTTTCCAGAGTACCATCTGTATAATGTTCTCTTCATCATTTCCTCCTCAATTGAACCTTCATGTTTCTGAAAAGTCATTGGTTCACGATTTTGTGTGATCGGAGTAAAGTTTTGGCTATTTTTGTAATTTTTGTGACTCCCAGAATGATATGCTGACCAGAACTGTAGGTACGTGGCTAAATTCTGACAACGGAATGGCCAATGGTGAGCTCGCAGTTCCCAGCAACGTAACACGCCTTTCCCGTGCCATCAAACCTATCTCCAAGGACGGCATCCCTCAAATCGTGTACTACCAGTTTGGCGTGGGTTCTCGAGGAAATGTCATCAACAAGGTGATCAACGGTTCAACAGGAGGTGGTCTTGAGGAAAACGTGCGCGAGGCCTACTCCTTCCTGAGCAACAACTACTCGCCCGGGGACGAAATCTACCTCGTCGGGTTTTCACGAGGTGCATTCACCGCACGTAGCATCGCAGGCCTGATAGGGGAGATAGGAATATTAACAAAAAAGGGGCTCGGAGCCTTCGTCGCGATCTTCGAGGATGTACAACACCGACGAGACAGAAACTACAGGGACAGGAATCCGGATATCCCGTTCTCCAACAAGCCGAACCCGAGCGACCCTGCCTACCGACACGAGTTGGAAGCAAGAGGATTGACCACACTCGGGGTCAAGATCAAGGCCATTGGTGTTTGGGACACAGTTGGATCTCTCGGCGCACCAAGGATAGGCTGGCTTACTCGAGTTGGACTCCAGCCCATGCAGTCGAAAGAGATGACATTCTACGACACGAAGCTTTCAAACTGCATCGAACACGCCTTCCAGGCACTAGGTCTGGACGAACGCCGCGCCGCCTTCTCCCCAGCCGTCTGGGAGAAGCCACGCGACAATCGGACCATCCTCCGACAAGTCTGGTTCCCAGGCGTACACAGTAACGTCGGTGGCGGCTACGACGACCAGCAGCTGGCCAACATCACGCTGTCGTGGATGGTGTCGCAGCTGCAGCCCTTCCTCGACTTCAAGATCAAGTACATCTTCGACCAGGAGGACGAGAACGACCGCTTCTACGAGCGCCACCACGAACCGCTCCGCCCCTGGTCCTTTGGCGAGATCCCTAATTCCTCCGCCGGCATCTACAGCCTAGGCGGCAGCGCGCAGCGCACGCCCGGGCAGTACACGGCCGTCGACCCGCAGACGGGCAAGAGCACGGGGCGGCCTCTGCGCGACACCCACGAGTACATGCACGCCAGCGTGCGGGCACGCTTCCGGCTGGGCGGGCCGGGCGAGCAGGACAAGGGCAAGTACGACCCGGAGCCGCTGGACGACTGGCGGCTGGTGGTCGAGTACCCGGAGGACGGGGCGTCGCCCGACGGCGGCCCGCCGCGCGGGCGCCCGGCCGGGCCGCCGGACGTGTTCTGGAAGCTGCGCGGCAACGTGGACGAGCGCGACGTCAGCACGCGGGTGCTGCCCGAGGCGCCGCTGTCGCGGCTGGAGCGCGAGATCGCGGAGCGCGACCCCGAGACGTACGAGTACCTGCTGTTCCCGCCGCGGACGCGGCAGCGCGGGCGGAGGTCGCGGAGCAAGAGCAGGGGGCCAAGGGAGTCGCGCGAGGTGCGGGAGTCGAGGGATCTGGGGGGCGATGTGGTGAGGGAGGAGGTGGTGCGGGAGAGGAGGAGGATCATGCCGCCGCCGCCCGGGGTGGAGTACAGGAGGAGTATGCCGGAGAGGATTGGTTGAGGGAGAGGGAGAAAGGATGTTGGAGGAGCGGGGGCTGGGGTGAAGGATGTCGGAATCGCTGCTGGTTGGCGGTTCTTTGGAAATTGGGGAGGGCTTCGTTGGATCTTTCCTCTTCTCCTACTGTTGCAAGATGGGTCTCCTCGTTTTTTTCTCTCTCTTTTTTTTGAGTTTCATATCCATTGGGTTTGCGAGGGCAAAAATACGGATGGGAAGGGAAGAAAGGGTCAAAAAGGCGCTGGGCTTTTGGGTTTGGATAGTAAAATGGGAAAGTTGAAGGATGGTACGGACGGTCGAAGCGTTGCGTAATAGTGAAGCTTGTTGACCTGCGATCACTTCTTGGAAGAAGATTTACATTTTCAGCAGCCTCACAGCATCTCCGACACCGTATATGGATGGTTTGTCTCTGGATTGCGACTATCCCGCGCGGAATTATAATGCCATGTTCTCTTCTTGCAGTTCGACAATCAACAGCATATCCTTCATTTCGCTGGCCTTAGTATAGAAACTATAATATCTCTTTCCGGTTCATTTCTGTACCATGCCGCTCTTCTCCAGGCTATCTCCACCCGTAGCGCCGGTTTTCATCGTGTCCTTGGAGGCATCAAGTGGTGCTGGTCTCGGGGATCGGATGCGCTCTTCGTACGGTACGGAGGGCTGATGGTGGTCGTGGAGGCTGGCGGAGGGGATTCCACCGTTGTTGTTGTTGTTGTTGGAAGGAGCCTTGTCGGCGCCGGCGGAGGTGTTGAGGATGTTGAAGGGCATGTCTGATATTGTGACTGCTTCAGGAGAGCGGGGTGGGCTGGACCTTTCAGGTGGATTTGATTGAATGGATATGGATCAGCCAGGAACAAAATGTTATGAAATTGGAGAGCAGGAGTGAATTCCCCTCATTGAGTGGTCCTTCATCCTGGAAATTTATATGTTGCGAGCTCTCCGTCAGCCCGTTGCGGGGACTGACGTGCCAAAGACGCGGCCTAGGCATGCATCACGCTGAAGCAAGATTGCGGCTCCCAAAAAGTTCCAGAATCCTGCTCGAAGCACGCTCTCCTCTGGGCGTCATCATAGTGCGGGACACGGTGCGGGACGCCCAGACAGCCAAGGGCGAGTTGCATGTGGAGGTGCTGCCAAGCGTTGTTGATGTCATCCCGCTCCGCCCCTCTTCCGCCGCTTATCGCCGGGGATTGTGGATGCTATGCATGTGATAACTATCTGCAGTAGGTGGTACCGATAGATGTATAGACACTGCCGTGGCATGTCATTGTTGATAGATTCAACTTGCATGAAAGCAGAGCTTGCAGCACTCTACAACCTAATTGAACCAATACTTTAGAGCTTATGATAGCCCGCTCTTAAACTTTTTTATATAAAGCAGCCTGCAATAGCTTGCCAATAGCTCTCTTGAAATCAATGCAGCCATGCGGTCCTCGTCGATTGTCTAAAGAGGTTGGTTTATAAAATTATTGTATACATGGGCAGTCGAATTATTTATCCGGATTGGCTTGGCCAGTCTTTCACTGCTCGTTTGCGTCCGAACGAATACTTCAACTGCCCATGAATTTATACACGTGTTGTAATGCTTCTAGACCAACCTTGCTTTGTTAGATCCAGTCGAGCTCTGGCATTAATTAGCCAGCACAGCCGCACTGCGGAAGTGACTCCTGAAGGATTCAGCAGCCTGCAGCGCTTAAGCGCGCGGAAGGACTGTGCTACCATAGCCAAGCCTTCCGCCCCCAAAAAATACAGCAACGCTAAGACATTCGACCTATCAGGCAGCGAATCGACAGTTGTGGTGAAACTGTGCCGCCTTCGCCGCATGCAAGTCCCCTCAATGAACATTTAAGATTCAGCGGTCTGGTGTTGGTGCCTGTATAATTACTCACAGACCTCACTCTCGTACTTTAAACTGCGGTGCCTCGCAGGCGCAGCTTCCCAGGACGTGAAGGATCTGAGAATGAGCAATTCCAAGTACGTAAACCAACCATGGAATGTGTGTTTGGCTTGATCACTAACTTAATGCCCAGTATTTCCTACTCTCCATTGGAGAATCCCAGCTCTCCAGAAAGCGGCGCATCGATTTCCTCAAAGGGCTCCACCAAAGCAGCAAAGCTTAGGTGGTGGCAAGCTCTTTGGCAGCGCATACCTCGTAACTGGTATGCCAGTGCAGTTGCGTTTTCTGTTCTCGCTTGCTGCATCCTCATCGTCAATGTCAGCGTAGTGGTATGGGCTTCTCGGAAGGCGAAAGGTCCAGACAGTCAGTTCCTGGTAGACGACTGCGAGAAAATCAAGCAAACAAACAGATGGATACACTTGGGTATCAACATTCTCAGCACGTCTCTGCTTGCTGCTGGCAACTTCGGCATGCAATGTCTCTGTGCACCGACGAGAGACGAGGTTGACAAGGCTCATTTGCAACGGAACTGGGCGGATATCGGCGTGCAAAGCGTATGGAATCTGAAGTTGGTGAAGCCGTGGAAGGCTGTTCTCTGGTGCCTCCTTGCCACGTCATCAGTGCCTCTTCATTTGGTGTAAGTGCTCCTGCCAAAATTTCATCCGCGTTCTCATCGTGATCCAGATACAACTCCATGTTCTATCTTTCGCGCTCCAACAATAACTACGGCATTTACCTTGTGGGAAGAGATTTCCTGAGGAATGACTGGGATTGCACAGACGCAAGAGATAGTGGTGGTCTACCTGAGATGGGTTACACTCCATGCAAGATCCGGCAGGATTATCTGTCAAATCCCAGCCTTTTCGAGAACCTGACCAATGCGGAGTGTCTGAATATCTACAACCAGGATATTATTTCGGACTTCAGCAGTGTCATAGTCATCGCGAACTTCGAGAAGACGTGCAACCACGACAACGATACACTTCCCACCTTGCCATGTACTCCTGGAGTATACAAATGGGGCACGGCAGGCATCCGCAACATTACTGGTGGCGAGACAGCTCGCCTCCCCTGGATGTGCAGCGATGATCCAGATTGCTCCCAGGACTATATCGACAGATGGATCAAGGACCCTGACACCTGGAGGATCGAATACATGAAGATCACTGGATGTGTGAGCAAAAAGAGCCACTGCAGCATTAACTTCAGCCCACAACTCGGCATCGTCGTAATTGCCGTCAACGTCATCAAAGCCGCCTCGCTCGTCCTCGTCGTCCTCCTCCTCAAAGATCAACCGTTAATCACCATCGGCGACGCCATAGCCTCGTTTATGCGCTCGCCAGATCCCACAACTACAAACCAATGCCTCACCACCTCCTCCGATGTCCAAAAGACCTGGACCAGAACTCCCACCCCCTACACCGCATTCAATCCCTACCCCCGCCCCTACAACCCCCTCCGCCCCCGCTACTTCCGCGCCCTAAGCCCCCGCCTCTGGACTACCTGGGCCACAGCCTTCACCCTCTACCTCAGCGCCGCCGCCGCCTGCCTCGTCGCCAGCTCCCGACACCTCGGCTCACCAACGGCGCTGCCCTTCTCGGCGCCGCTCACCGCCGCCAACATCCTCGCCAACCACGGCTTCGCGGCGTCCGTCCTGCTCGCCAACGCCCCACAAACGCTCCTCGCCGCCCTCTACCTCCTCACCAACGCCTGCCTCACGCGCATGCTGCTCGCCGCCGAGCTGGCGTCATACGCCACCACCACCGCACGTGACGCGACGGCCTCGCGACGCAAGGGCCTGCGGGTGTCCTCGCCGGCGCGCGGCACGGCGCAGCGCGGAACGTACTTCCTCAACCTGCCGCTGCGGGTCGGGGCGCCGTTCGCAGCGGCGATGGCCGGGCTGCACTTCCTGGCCAGCCAGAGCGTGGCGCTGGCGGTCGTGTACCAGGTCGACGCGGCCGGGGCCAGGGAGCGCGAGGGCGACTACGCCAGCTGCAGCTACTCGCCGCTGGCGATGCTGTGCGTGGTGGTGGGAGGGGCGACGGTGATGGGCGCGGTGGCGGCGCTGGCGCTGGGGGGTAGGTTGGCGGCGGGCGTGCCGGCGGTGGGGAGTTGTAGTGTAGCGGTGGCGGCGTGCTGTCATCCGCCGGAGGGGGGTGCGGATGGGAGGGGGAAGGTGGCGTGGGGGGCGGTGCCGGGGAGGTGGGAAGAGGGGGCTGTGGAGGAGGGGGGAGTGGAGGTGGTGGAGGGGAAGGTGGTTGGTCACTGTAGCTTTTCGAGCGCTGAGGTGGAAGCGCCGGTGGCAGGAAGGCTGTATGCGTAGATGTCAGACTGTTGTGGCGCATCCGGACAAATGCTTCAACTGGCCATTTGCGGACTTGATTTAATATTTCCCGAATCAGCCTCGTAGAAATATGAATGAAGGGGGTGGAGATTTAGCAACTCCCAGCATCTGTTCTAGAACGAATCCTTAATGAGATCTTTCGTCACCATCACCATGTCGTTCAAGTTTTGGAAAAGAAGTATGCAGGAACCTTTGACTACTTTATGCTTTTCCTTTGCTCTGGGTCCCACTATCGGTCCTGCTACCAGATCTTCAAGGATTGGTTAGCATACACAACTTCGTGGTTAGTCGTACTCAACTTCGGGCACTCACCTGTACCAAATCGTATTCCAGTTCACTGTAGATAAGTTAGTAAGAAAATAGAAAGATTGCGGGAGTGTAGAGCATTACCTCCGTCCCATTCTTGCCTGAAGAAATCCTTTGCAGAAGTGTGCCAAATCCAGCCTTTTCCGGGGTCGGTGCTACCAGCCGTGTCAGAAGTGCCAATACCGGGCTCTTGTGACAAGACGCCCGGCAAGGCGTGGTATTTCCAAACAAGCGGACCCTGGAATACGGGGTCGCGGTAGTCCGAATCGGCCTTCCAACGCAATAGCTTCGCTGAGTCCGTGTCGAGACCATTGGGATTTGCACCAGCATTGAGGAGAGATTCGGCAATGTTATAGTAGCCTTTTCTCATAGCCCAATGGAGCACTGTTAGGTCTTCGTATGCCTGTACTCCCGGAAGGCAGCACATGAGCCGTGCGTTTGGGTCAGCCTTTCCAGTTTCAAGGACCATTTGTACCGCTGTTTGATTACCATGGTATACAGCAAGCCACAGAGCGTCTGAAAAAGTAGGTAGACGGATTGTAGAAGTTGCTAACTGCTCATGCAAGCTGTCGATTACTTCTGTCACTGGAATGAACAATAGCTCTTGCAACGCATTAGAACCAGCTACAACGGAACCAGAGATTGCAAGAGTTTGATTGTCGAATACCCATGAGCCAGAGATTCCGGTACCTGACAAGAAATGTAAGCCTTAAACAATCACAAAATTTGCATTTATGAAATACCTGGTGGGGAGTCACAATGAAACGTCCACATCTGGCTGAAATGAAGAGCGTGTTTGAGCTTTGCTGGGCAGGAAGAACCTTCGGCGAATCCTTGAAGAACTGGAGAACTGGCAACGGTATGTCGACCTTCAGGTTTCTTGCAATTGAAGGACTCGAGAAATACAGTGTCGGTTACATTTGGGCCGATGTGAACCTCATTCAAGCCCCAGTACTTCGGGTCGTGAAGTTCGATCAGCGCCCAATCAGCTCCGTACTTCGTTCCTTTTAAGGTGCAATCTGACATGTAGTAAACTTTGAAGGCGTCTGGTATTTTCCACGAGGCAGCATCAGCACCGTCGGGTTCGTCCCGGCCCGTGGGTCTGTATGGAGTATTCTTTGAGGTCTCAGGCCTGCCGAAGTCCTCTAAGAGCAAGGAACTAAAGCTGGTGTGGGAGAGCTGTTTCCACATTGAAATTGCTGCATTCCTGTTCTCTTCGCTCTCTCCTTTCCTCTCGTCCTCTCCCCAGATATTCCCTTTTCTTAACATTGTTGCTTCTTCTTCCTCTTCGCTCTCCTCGTCATCGTAAGTAGACGTTTCACTCTCGGTATCGCTGTCGATGAATTCCAATGGCTGGCTGGGTTCGTGATTCTCTACAGGATCCTCTTCGTCCAAGAAAGGATGTGCAACGGTAAGTGCGAAACCGTGACCATTGATCAGAATAGTCCCACTGACCGAGGCCATCCGATTCCTCTCTGGGATCCAGATTCGGCGACCGCACAGGTTCACTGTGCCATAAGGCGTTTCTTCTGGCTTATCGATGAGTTGGTAGCGTGTGGTTCCGATGAGGGCTTTCAGCATCAAATCGCGGGCCAGCATTCCCTTAAACTTGAAGCCATGCTTGCTGAATTCATCTTCTCGTTTTGCGATTCGTAGTGTCCGCCGTATGATATTTTCGTTGTCGCAGACGATGACGATGGTCGGGTGTGCGTGCGCTTTTTCTGGGCCAACCATCCAACAATGCTTCAGTACTGAAACGTCCGCGGCAGCCTTCCGAAAGATCTCTTTTTGGTGTGTTTCCATGACTCTGTCCAAAATAGTGACCACATGCTCCTCCCAAAGCGTCTTTCCCTCACCTGTCAGTATCCAGCGGCAATTCTTACCGATGTTGCTCAACTGCTCCCCGAATGAGTCGAGAAAAGCTTCTGCGGTTTTATCGGCATTTTTCGATGAGAACCGCGGAATCTCAGGAATGTGAATTGGGCGTTTGAATGGCTCTTTCCAATCTCCGATCAAGGGTACTCTTGAGGCGGACCTGGGTGGAGTGCAAGCAGCGGGATCCGACTGACTCTGTGGTTGAACTGCCGAGGCCATATGCAGAGAGTGAAATCAAATCGGCTCGCTCTGCTTCAGAAAGAGACAGGACGTGGAAGATAAAGTTCGACGAGGCTGTCCCGCATATCTTATCTGTAAGGGCGGAGTGCACAAGGCCAGCTGAAGCTCAGCCCCAAAGCGCGCTGAGTTGTCGTATCAGCTGTAACGCCACCATGGCTTAGCCGAAAAAAGCAAAGAGGCCTAGGCCCATCGTTTAGAGTGGGAACGGCGCCTGACCGAGTCTCGTCGCTTCTGCCTTGCAGACTGCTAATCTCGCTGCCATCTTTATTCAAGCCTCACGTCTTTTTCCAAAGTCCGATAACATCTCGACTCTTCAATCTGCATATTGAAATGCCAAGGGACACTTTTACAGGGATCGATGAGCTTTTGTCACCGAATTCCGGTCAAAGTGACGTGCTCCCCTCGCTTCAAAGAAAGATCTTTGACCAACTCTGGCCTCCCGGGAGCAAGTATCCGAACAACCACAAGGATGAAACCAACGGGCTCAATTTTTTCTTTGCTTTTTTCCAACGCGAGATCAATACCTGGAGAGTTTCAGGACTCAATGTTGCCATCGACACGTACAGAGACTTCTTGAATCTGGTGGAACACCTCCGGCACCACCGTTCCCTACCGCGCAACTCAGACGAGATAATGGGATTCTTTCCTCCAATCTGGCCAGGCGAATCCGATCCAGATAGAGACGAACAAGAGGTGGACTATTCAAAGCCGCTTGCGCAACGCCGTCCATTCTGCAAAGAATCCGCCGTTCTTCATGCGTTGATCCTGACAGTCCGGCTTTGGCTCATGATTGACGCAGGATTCTGTAACATCACCGTATTCTCCCGAATAACCCCAGCGGAATGGCCACAGGATTGCAGCCTAGATCAGCTTGTATCCAGAACTTTCACGGACGATGCCTCGCTCGATGACTCGGACAATGCAGTCTCGCGGTGGCCGAAGAATCTGACTGCCAAGGCACTGGACCATATCGGTGGATTCCATATCGTTTGGACTAGCAATATCGCAGACCATCTTCTCTTTAACGATGACCTGGAGGCGGTAACTCTGTACCACCACGCCGGTGTATTGCGCCGACACAAAGAAGCGCAGCTGGAGAGGTATGTTCTTACTGCCGTCTTGCTCACACACGAAACTTCATTGACTCTGTCCTCCACCAGCCAAGTACTGCCAAAGGAACTCATTGAAGAGACTCTCAATACTCTTGCTCTGCTCTTACCACGAACGGACTCCCAAAGTCGGCGTTGGTACAAAAAGTGCATCAAGAGAGCGGACCTGGCTTTGGGCGGGGCTGCAGCAAAGCAGTTCCTCGTTCCTCCGGGTCGTGAACTGGCAAAGTACAAGTACTGGCGGTCCAGGTTGACAATCATAGCGGAGGCGTATGACTCTGCCGAGCCAAAGGGGCTATTGCAGTGGTGGCAGGACAGACGTAAAACGCCGCAGTGGTTCAACTTTTGGCTTGCGGCGATCGTGGTGGTATTGACGATCGTCTTTGGGCTGATTCAGTCAGTGACCGGCATTTTTCAAGCTTACTATTCTAGTCATCCAAGTAAATGAAGACTTGCGCTTGCGTGAAGTGTCCAGTCCACATTCCATGTTGAATGCGCGTGGTTACCGTTGCGGCAAATAATGAGAAAAAATTTTTAAATTTCCTCCTCCCCCACCCTCAACCTAACCTCGGCAATCCCTCTCCCCCCATTCCTACACGCATCTCATCTCTGAAGATGCCCCCAAATTGCGTCTACGACCAGCTAAATCCGCATTTTCTCGGTAGACCCAATAATTGCACTATATATTATTAATATTTTCCTCCCCCCTCCATCAACCACCGCTAGGAGGTTATCACGTACAACTGGCCGCATGGCCCAATGGCAAGGCGCTTGACTACGAATCAAGAGATTCCAGGTTCGACCCCTGGTGTGGTCATTTCTTTTGCCTCTGCATCGCTTGGATGCATGAGGTAGCTCCTTTTGTCGGTGGGTGATAGGCGGGACGGAGGAGCACTTTTGAGCCTACATGTGCAACGGGCAAGCGAGAACGTGCGGCGTAGGCTTTGGTAGAAGCGTTCTTCAGGTTTGAGGGAACACATTCACGTTGAGACATTGCCAAAGGTTCTATTTGAACCAAGCGTCAGCATATCAGAAAGGTGGTGAAATGATTCTAGTGCATGTAGCCCGAAACCGATTTCGACGCCTGAATGGCAACTGGAGACGAACAAGCAGTCCACTGGAATCAAACAGGAAGGTAACTGAACCTGTTGTGTCGCTAATAGAATCTGCATACAAGCACAAAATCAAGTCCCACATGCAAACTTTTGTTCTCAAAGGTTGGAAAAGAATAGATTTATTGTACGGTTTACGACAGGAGACCCGCGTGGAGTTCCTTCAAGGCATGGCCTTCACCATCATGAAGAGACACTCAGACATAAAAGCCATCTCGGGATTAAACATGTGTATCATCGTGATATACGATGGGTTGTTGGTCAGGAGCAGGAGCAGTCCGAGTGACTACTAGCGCTATAGCGTTCATATCACGTTGCATTTTCATCACGACAAATGTTTCACACAAGCATGTCACCTACCTTTCATGGATAGCAAGCCCAGAGGACAAGAGCGCGGTGTTGTGCATGGAGGCATTGTAATCAACATCATCTACGCTCCTCTTGAAGCGTAAAGTGCCAATTGACAATCACGACCATGTACTCATCCGAGTTCTCTAGTCATTGAGCCTGTGGTTCGGAAACCCCTGGGGGTATCCGGTTCACGAGCATGACACCATCAGAGGTGTTTGAGAACGGTCTGTTCGGGAATGATTCAATTCGCTATTTTGATTGAATGCATTCCCCAGCCACCACGCTGCAAGAGTCGTCACCGCACTAGGCTGGTTGACGCCCTATGAATGCCCGTTTTCCCATTCCTCCTGGTATTTTTTGGTTTGTCATCGCTTACGCGACGAGCTGGACGACACCGCCGGCCTCCTTGATCTTGCGCCTATGTCGAAGTCAGTAAGACAACCGAGTCAAGCCAGATGCAATTTACTCACTCAGCCTCCTTGGAAACGTAGCGGGCGCGGACAATGATCGGGACCTTAGGGAGACGGCCCTTGCCGAGGACCTTGGAGTAGCCAAGGGGAAGAAGGTCGAGGACGGGAGCCTTCTCGGTGCTCTTGGCAGACAGGTACTGGTCGCGCTGCTCAAGAGGGATGAGGGACCACAGCTTGTCGAGGTTGACAACGGGCTTCCAGAACTCCTGCTGAGTCTTGTGGAAGTACCTCATACCAACCTTACCGAAGTAACCGGGGTCTGCGCTAGTTAGCACACCAGCATGCCAAGCTCAGGAGCCAAAGACTTACGGTACTTGTCCATGTTCGTGCGGTGGTGGTGCTGACCACCAGCGAGACCACGACCACCGGGGTGCTTCCTGTGCTTGCCAACTATGACGTGTCAGTGACGAGTCTCTAATGGAACGAAGATTTGATGTGACAAGGGACAAAAGAATAATGATCCTCTCCAGCGGTCTTCTCGGCTGCTCTCAACTACTATTCGCTAGGCAAATCTTCTCCTACAAGCCTCCATTCCACTACGAATATCGTTGGCAGTGACGCCGGGTAGGTGCGCCGTGCCAAGAGTGTAGGTGTTGAGAATGAAGGGTTGACAGCGATGGCGACGGAGAGCAGTTCGAGTAGACCGATAGTTGAGAGTTCGGTAGGAACGAGTGTTCGTCTCGAGCGGTATTCCGTTTGCTTCGCGAAGCACGCAGTATACCACACCGTGTGGAGGTGAGGGAGCGAGGGAACGAGGGAACGAGGGTGCGCGAGTGCGAGCGATGGTGAGAATGGGATACGTACTGCGTCCGTGACCGGCGCTGACATGGCCGCGGTGCTTGCGGGTCTTGGAGAGGCGGGTCGGCATCTTGACGTTGTTGTGTGGCCGAAGGTGTTGATGGTCGTCCTTGGAGGAGAAATGCGAAATGCCCGCGAGTTTCGAAGTTTTCGTTGTTGCGCAGCTCGCTTAGCACACCCACGTGACTTAGCGCCTCTGCAGCGCCAAGATTTCCATTGCCAAGGCCGATGGCTTACCTAACTGCGGTGATGAGAAATGGCTGCCATCAGATTGGAGTTGAGCAGTCAGTTGAACGCGACTTCACGAGCCTTGGACCAGAGATTCAGTTCGGAGAGGAGTGTCTTCACTTCGCACTAGTATGATTATGCTTCTAAGCTCATTCAATTAGGATTTCCTCATTGATCCCTCAGTCCCTACATCTTGACATCAAAACTCGTGCCGCACCCACAGCTACTACTTGCGGCAGGGTTGTCCACAATCTTGAACTGGCTCCCGATCAGCTCCATTGTATAGTCGACCTTGCTTCCCTTCAGCAGCTCCAGGCTAGGCTCGTCCAACACAATCTTCGTGCCATCCGCGCCCTCAAACACCGTGTCTTCCTCCTGCGAAATCTCGGACATGTTGGTAAGGGACATTAGGTATTGGAAGCCGTGGCAGCCGCCCGATTCAACGGTAATGCGTAGTAGGAGGTCTGGGTTCTTGTCTTGTGTCATAATTTGTTTTAGGCGCTGTGGAGAGGAGGGTCAGCTATGGTTCTCAGACCATCGGGAGATGGCTTGCATCCTGGTGCCTTACGTGTGCTGCACGCGGTGTTATCTCCACCACCATTTCATTTCCATCCTCGTCCGTTCGCGGGTTTAGGACGGCTGCGCGTCGCGACACTGAAGATGAGAACAACCGAGCTGCAAGCCCCCTCTCCGGTATTTGCAGTCGCCCAGGCTGCCGTATTGATGAAGTAGTCTTTGAGCGTATCGACGGCGCGAGGAAGCCGAGGAGCGATGTCGCCGGGGAAGTGGCGGATCTGGAGGAGGCGGCGAAGCTGCGGCGGGCGCCCCGGATGGCCTGGCGCGCAGTGGCCGGGCGGGCGCGAGCTGCGGACTGCAGCGAGCGGAGGCAAGAAGAGCAGATCATAGGCGCGGATGCCATGGCGTTGCGGCGGTGGAGGCTGGAGAGCTGGAGAAGGAGGGCTTTGAAATCATCGGAGGAGCGGGCGATGGCCGACGGCAACAGTGACGGCTGCTCGGGTGTGGCGCTCGCTGCGCTGCACCAGCCACACATCGCCCCGCCATCGGTCCCGCGATGATGATGCGCATCATCGCCGACTCCTTCTCTCCCGTCACACTGCTTACGCGACGACCATTGAACCTCCACCATGGCGCAGGACACCTCGTCGGAGCTCCAGCTCGACGACCCCAAATCTTTCACCAAAGAGTACGCAGAGGCGCTCGATGCGCAGGACCCTCTCCGCAAGCTCCGCGAAGAATTTATAATCCCAACGCGCGCCGGCCTGAAGCGCAAGCGGCTGGGTACCGGAGCAGGCGCCGTCGAGGTCAGCGAGAAGATCAACTCCCTGCTGCCTGAGAATGAGTTGACCTACCCGTGCACCTACCTGTGCGGCAACTCTCTGGGCTTGCAACCGCGGCGCACGCAAGAGTACATCCGCAAGTACCTGGACACATGGGCGAACAAGGGCGTGTATGGCCACTTCCAGCCGCTTGAGGACGCCGTGTCGCGCCCGTGGGTCGACATCGACGAGGATGCGAAGGTAGAGTCGGCCAAGATCGTCGGAGCGCAGCCGGACGAGGTGGCCGTCATGCAGACGCTGACGGCCAACATCCACTTGCTGATGGCGAGCTTCTTCCGCCCAACCAAGCAACGCTACAAGATCATCATTGAAGGCAAAGCATTCCCCAGCGATCACGTACGTAGAAAAACCCACCCCGCCCAGATTTCACTCTCCATGTGCTCATCCACCGCCGCAGTACGCCGTGCGATCTCAACTCCACCACCACAACCTCCACCCCTCCACCGCCCTCGTCGAGCTCAACCCCCCAGACTCCACCACCGCCTACCTCCCCACCTCCTACATCCTCTCCGTCATCGATGAGCACGCCGACACTACCGCACTGCTCCTCCTCCCGGGCATCCAGTACTACAGCGGCCAACTCTTCGACATCCCCCGCATCACCGCCCACGCGCAAGCCCGCGGAATCACCGTGGGCTGGGACCTCGCGCACGCCGTCGGCAACGTCCCCCTCTCGCTCCACGACTGGAACGTCGACTTCGCCGCCTGGTGCAACTACAAGTACATGAACGGCGGGCCGGGCGTGATCGGCGGCCTCTTTGTGCACTCGCGCCACACCAGCATCACCACCCCATCCGCTGACCCATCCTCCTCCCCTCCCACCGCCATCACCGCCTCCACCCTCGGCTATCAGCCCCGCCTGTCCGGCTGGTGGGGCCACGACAAGTCGTCGCGCTTCCAGATGCACTCGACGTTCGTGCCCATGCCCGGCGCGGCCGGCTTCCAGCTGTCGAACCCGTCGGCGCTGGACACGACGGCGCTCCTCGCCTCTCTCTCAGTCTTCGCCCAGACCTCCGTCGCCGACCTGCGCGCCAAGTCCCTCCGCCTGACCGCGTACCTGGAGCACCTGCTCTTCGCCGCCGCCGATGCCGATAGGCCGTACTCCTTGATCACGCCGAAGGACCCGCAGGAGCGCGGCGCGCAGCTGAGCCTGCTGCTGCGGCCCGGGCTGCTGGAGCCTGTCATGGAGGAGCTGGAGGAGAAGGGCGTGGTGGTGGATGAGCGGAGGCCGGATGTGGTGCGCGTGGCGCCGGCGCCGTTGTACAATGGGTTTGGGGATGTGTGGAGGTTCGTCGAGGTGTTTAAGGAGGCGTGTCGGAAGGCGGAGGCTGCTGCCGCGGGGAAATAGGTGGAGAGGATCTGTAGTGTCAAGATTGGATAGATTTCGGGCTGCGAAGTCGTTTCGTAGAATGTTGCAATAGTATAGTGCCATGTAGGGGGCTCAAAGTTTTGAAATTTACAACTTAACATTTCTGCATATTGAACTCTTCTTTTCGGATGATCGGTTCGATTTCCCGTGTGAAGTTCCACTACTATCAAGAATCCTGTAGAATATCTATCTTATCAGCTGCATCCAGTTTTCTTTTACTTCGGGCTATTCTTCCAGTTGAGGATCATGATCTAGAAAAACTCCATACAGGTATGATGGGATAAAAAAAATGTTGGTCTTAATTCTATAATTGAGATCTAATTTTGTTGTCGAGATTGTCTGTACCAATGCTGCCCCCAACTGTTGAAGACGACGAATCACAACTTGTGTTATAGTTTGAGCATGCTTAATGATTTAATTTGACTACCAAAATTACGAATGATGTCACTTTTCCTGTGCTGATAATATTTCCACGTTCCTATAATTTAATTTTATGACTATGCAGAAATTAAATATCAGTTGTTGGGTTCCACAAATATTAATAACCCATTGCTGATGTACAAACTCAGCTTCATTCAAGTCAGGAGAACGCTTTTGTCAGATCACAGCCTAAAGTAAACGCATAATTGAGAGAGTGTCAACGAGAACGAGTATTCGATCTGAGCCCTGCAAGACAGCAAAGCTATCACTTAACTACAAACACGTTGAGTACCGATTTAAGACATGTTAATCTGATATTTCGGTATCGCAATCACCGCATCAACCAGGTTATTTTCAATGTTATGGTCAAGTCAGCGTCTCTGCATGGCAAAGGCAAGCAAACCGGTATGGTATCGTTATGGTAGCAGCAAATCCTGGAATTCTTAACGACACAACGCATACAACAGAAACAAGCCGAACACTATAATTGTCTCCTTTACCACCACGCAGGTAGGAACTACGTCTTGAGAAGGAAATATCCTCCTTCTCGTCATCCTCACTCGCAGTCGCGCTTTCACCGAAAGCTTCGCCAACGAAAAGGACTAATCCACCCCCCTTCCCACCCACGTTCGACAAAAGCCCTGTACTCATGCATCTGCGGTCTCTCTTTGGCAAGGTGCGTCTGGGCTTCAAGTGGCAATCGTTTGCGCATACAGATCGGTATCAAAGCGTCGTTTCAAAGGCGTCGGAACGAGATGTCGCTTTGGGGAGAGACCGGAAAGAAGAATTCCATTGTGTCATTGCAGTGACTACACATCGGGGGAATAATGGTCTGGGTCATCAAGAGACTCATTTCATGAAAGGATCGGAAGCGGAAGTAGAGAAAAGAAATGGAAGCAGCAACAGCAGCAAGAGCAAGGCCTAGTCGAACATTGGAGAAGGACAAAATAAGTTTGATTGGCATTGGTTTGCTCAACTGAGCCGACATGCACGAAAAAGGAGGTGCCAACTAGAAGCTTGGTGATGATACACCGCCTCCAAGAGCGGAGGCAGGGAATGGCGATGCGCGGACCGCAGGAGCGCTGGTGCCGATGCCGAAAGGTGTCGAGTGAGCCGGGATAGGGCTGCCAATCTCGCCTAAGCCATGGAAACCCTGACCAGGGATGCGAACGCCGCCGGCGCTGTTGGCCGAATCCGGCTCAAACTTTACTGCCACGACTCCGTCCGGTCCATCTTTCTTGCGCAGAAAACCGCCCCCATTATGGGCGTCGCCCTCAGTCTCGCAAATATCTACGACTTCATGCTCTGCGACGGGAGCGTCTGTCGGGATACGGATGCCACTATCGATCGCGCGGATGACGGACGGGATATCATAAAAACCGTCTGAGTTTGCATCGTTCTGTGCAAGCTGTTTGCATGCTTGGCATACCATCAGACGAACCGACACAGGGCGTGAGATGCTTGGCCTATGCGGACCACCAAGTGGAGCCCCAACGCTGCCAAAACTGCCGACTGTAGTAGGCCAACCGCCAGCAGTAGGAGGGGAGCCCCACGTGCTACCACCCATGCCAGGAGGCCCGAATGGAACAGTTGGTGTACCCCACGTACTGTTGCCGCCGCTCGGTAACCCAAACGGATCAATGCCACGAGTGCCAACATCAGTGAAGAGCGGAGATGTACCGAAGCCCACCCTACCAGCAGACCTCGCCGAGGGTGCAAGGCTGGCACGACGAACTTCACCTGCACTCGTCGGAATAGGCTCATCGCTGTCATCGAGAAGAGCACTGCTTCCCAGATGGTTGCTGAGCTCATCAACATCGGTGTGACCAGGCCTCTTGTGTTCCAGACTGGGTTCTTGCGGCTTAACGCTGGATGGTCGCTGAATGGGTGCCGGCCGAGAAATCGGGTGAGCTTGAGGACCGCCTATCGGCGAATCAAATGAACCTGATCCGGATGCTTGGCGAGAGTGTGATGGCATGATATCACGAGGAGCACTGAACCCAGGGATCTGACCTGCCGCACTCATGCCGGGCAGAGGCTGGCCAAAACCAGGGGGCATGGCCATACCGGGGAAGCCCCGACCAAGTGGCATTCCGGGCGCGTTCATACCAGGTGGTGGTGCGGGCAGACCATTCGGGGCTGGGAAGCCGGGGTACTGTGCGCCGATCGGTGGAGGTGCGTGGGGAAACATGGGCCCACGGGGCTGATTCAGACCGTGGATCATCCCGCCCTGCATGGGTGAAGGTGCATTCAGGCCGAGAGGCAGACTACCAAAAGCAGAATGCATACCAGGAGGAGGGCCTATAGGCAGCATTGGCGAGGCCGGCTGGGGGTGCTGCAATGTGGATGATTGAGCTTGCGGCTGAGGCTTCTGTAGAATAGTCCTTGGTACTGCGCTTCCATGCTGGTTGCTTGGCGACACTGATTTGCTTGTTCCTGGGAAAACTTGAGGCGTCTTTGGCGAAGATCCATGGGAGCCTTGCTGGGAGCTCTGGCGCGGCTTTGATGGAGTTGGGGCCTTGGGAATATTGGGTGTTGCGACCTGAACGAGAGGCGACGGATAACCAGCTGAAGATTGTTTAGAGATGAGTCCAGGTGGAAGGGCCGGCGTCGGTTGAGAAGGCCGCTTATTGTTTTGCGCTTGTTGAGCAGCCTTTGCAGCCTCTTCTTCCCTCCGGACGCGCTCCTTGGACTCTTTCTCTGCTCTGATCTTTGCCTCCTTCTCCTTCCGCTGCTGCTCTGCATGTGCCTTCTGCTCTCTCGCTTCCTTGTCTCTAGCCTCCCGCTCTTCGCGCTCTTTGCGCTTCGCCTCTTCCCGAGCTTTCTTCTCCGCGGCCTTTTGCTCTTGGACCTTACGCTCCACCTCCTGTTGCTTCTGACGTTCCTCCTCTACCCTTCGCTTCTTGTCCGCTTCCTTTTTCTTCCTTTCCTCCTCCTGAGCTTTCCGTTCGGCATCCTTCTTCTTCTTCTGCTCCTCGCGCTTCTTCCGTAGTTCTTCTTGCTTCTGTGCTTCTGCTGCTCTCGCAGCTTCCTCCTCAGCCTTCTTCTCGGCATCCTTGCGAGCCTTCTCTTCAGCCTGCCGTTGCTTCTGCGCAGCCTTCTTCTCCTTCCTCTTCTGGGCATCCTTGGATTTCTTTGCTTCGCGTTCTGCCGTGCGCCGGTTTTCCTCATCGAGCTCTTCGATGAGTTTTTGCTGGCGCTCGTTTGCGACTTTTTCTCGATATGCTGAAAGTACACGTTGTTCGAACATCCGCGCCGCGAAAATCTGGAACATCCTTCGGCCTTCCCGCATCCGCTGTTGCTCCGTCATCGTGTCCTAAATTTTGTCAGAAGGAACATCCAGGGATAGAATAGTGATCTCCAAACCAAATCGTCTTCCTCCTCCTCATACTCGTCCTCTTGACTATCGTAATCCTCTTCCTCTTCCTCGTAATCTTCTTCGTCTGGAGGTGGACCGTGATTGTGACCGGCGTGATGATTCTGCATAGATGATGAATAGGCCAAGTTGCCCGCGTGCTCTACAACTTGATCTTCCCGTTGCATTCGACGTTCCGCCAGTTGCTCCATCATCTCGATGAACTTTTTGCCGTCGTTTTTGAGCAGATCGTCTGCAACCGTAAGGATTCCACCTGCTAATGAAAGACCTTAGCATCCACTCTTATCATGCCCAGTCTCCGAGCAACTCCATCAACCGACCTTTGACTGTCAGACTGTTGCCGAAGAAGGAGAAGTCCGCAGCTGTACCTCTCACAGGTAGCTCCTCGGGCTCCTCTTCATCACTATACTCTTCTTCATCCTCGTCGCTGTACTCGTCGTCGTCCAGCTCATCCTCCTCGTCCTCCTCGTCTCCTATCTCCTCGACACGGTTGCCGGAGTCGTATGGCTGGTTTGGGTCGATCATGCGGTCCGGCGGGAGGCGAGGGTCTTGTCTGCGGCTGTATGGCCTCCCTGTGGTTAGCACGGAATCGCCATCATTGGGTATGTGCTCCTGGTCGCCGTACAGCTCCAACTCCTCGTAGTACGCGTCGTACAGAACCTCAAGCTCCTCCTCAATTGCCGTACGCTTCCTTCCGCAGACCGTGCAGCTGCACGAGTGCTTTTGCTGCTCCTTCATCTTGCGCAGAACCGCCTCTTTCTCGATCTTGACCAGTGACTTCCGTTCCTCTTCTCCCAACGACAACCAAAACTCCCTGATCCTCTCCCGCTCCTCCTGCGTCGACGTATTCCATATGCGGTCTCTGGAGGTCGAGCTGCGCATCGAGCGAAATGCGGGATTGGAGAGTGGCGGGGGCGGTGGGGGCGGAGGTGGATGCGAGCCTGCGTGGGTGAGCATTCCGGACGAGCTGCCGCTCGGTATGTCGTAGGGATGGGCGTGCGCATCGGACTGCCTGCCGCGCTTCTTCTTCTTCTTTTTCTTGTTCTTGCTGCCCGATATGGCCGCGTCCGCAGCGTGTCCGTTTGCCGTGGGCATGCCGGGGTCGTAGTGGTGGGCATACGCGTGGGCAGCCTCGTCATCGGTGTAGTACAGGTCGTCGCCATCAGCAGCATCGAATTGGTCCGCGTCGTCCAGGTCGTCGTCGTACTCCAGCGCGGACTGGGTGTCGGCGGGCGCTGGGCTGCCGTTGTGCACGGAGCTCTGGACATGCGGCACATGACCGTTCCGCAGGCTGGGGTTGGCGTGCTGCTCAGCCTGCTGCTTCGCGGCCAGCTTCGCCCGGCGCTTCGCCTTCTTGCGATTGACACTGGGGTTGCCGGGCGGCGCTGCGCCGGTGAGCACGCCGTTGCTGGGCGCCGGCGCGCCGGGATGCGCTTTGGTATTGGCCATATGGTGTGGGTGCGGCGTCGGGAGCAGACCTGGCGCGGCGCGGGCGGGTTAGAGATGAGGTCTAGGGCAGGGTGGCGCGGCGGGAGGAGGGTCTGCCCAACGGGCTGACGGCGGCCAAGGTGGTGCTCAAGGGCGCTGGGCTGTTGAGGCCCCTCCACGACATGGAATGTCACGTACGTGTGCTCGGGTCGGGCCTGCCTTGCTCCGGCGGCGCGGGGAGCTCTGCTTTCTCGGGCCTGCGGGGGAGCGGGTCGCGGGTTGCTCGGGGCGCGTGCGGCGTGGTGGTGGTGTTGCGGCGGCGTCAAAGAGCGTGCATCATCTCTCTCAAGGTGCTGCTGCGGTCGCGCTTAGGCTGTATCGACGCCGGCGATTTGCCGAGCGGGCCTGCGCCTGCCTGCCCAAGGGCCCTGCCCGGCCTGCCTGGTCCAAGTGCGGCGCCCAGTGCCTGCGAGGCGGCGGCTGCCCATGCGTCGCTGCTGTGCCCTGCTCACTTCCATCCTCGTATCTCAGCACATTTCTTCGCGCTGCCTCCTCCTTGCAGCTCCGCCCGCCGGCCGCACCACCCAACACCCCGTATATCTGAGCCCCGTTCCGCGCCATTGCACCCGCCGTCTCCTACGCCGCTCCCTCGCCTGAGCCCTCGCCGACCGCGCCCTCGCTCACCACACCCGACGAGCTCCTCGTGTGCGCCCTCCGCGACGCCCTCTCCCGCCTGCCTCGCCGTGCTCCCTGAGCACACACCGCTGCTCAATCGCCCGCCGCGCCGCCTCGCCCGTGGCCTGTCGCCGCCGACCGCTGAGCTCCTGCGACCGCCCGCCCGTCTGAGCGCTGCTGCCGCCGGCCGCTGTCCTCAACGCCTCCGCAAGCACCGAAGATACCCCAACTAGTACATTGTTTACGCCGCCCGCGACCCAGCCCCCCGAGCGTCCAGCGCTGCGTCTACGAGCTACTCGGCCTCTCTCGTCCCGCAGGAGCCATCTCTGCCCGCGGCCACCCATCGCACCGCCGTCCGGAGCCCGTCAGGGGATAATCAGCAGACATGGCTCAGCAAAACGGCCAAGATGCTCAGGTCATGAGAAGGTACGCGAGCCCGGTGCATTTCCAATCAGTTCCATCAAGGTGCCGCACGGGGTTCTGAAGATCGACGGCAATCCGTTTCCGCCCGCCTCGCTCTCCGAGCCTCGTTTTCCTGCGCGCACGCATCCTACTTTCCTCATGTCACGTTGCCGCTTCTCCTACCCCTATCCGACTCGATTCCCATTGCCGGGTGTGGAGAGCTGCGCCTCTTAGCTCTTCAACCCTAAACGAAGCGAGGGAAGATCGCGTGCATTGGCGTCCGCGATCCGAGCCTCAGGCAACCAAAAATAGACCACGCTTCCCTGGGACTCGCCGTCGCACTTTGATTCTGCTAGCCGCGGTTGCCAGCTGCGTTGTTCCTTGTGCGAGCCGCACTGCCTCATCTTTCCGCCAGCCAATTTTTACAATATGCTGCCTTGTGTAACCTGCTGACGCCGGCCGCCTTGCATAGAAAATTAGTCATTATCGGTGACGGTGCATGTGGAAAGACCAGTTTACTCAGTGTCTTCACCCTGGGATACTTTCCGACTGTAAGTTCTAGACCCCGACTTCTCAGGTGACGTAAGACCAATGACTGATCGGTACACAGAGATATGTAAGTCTTATACGTCAGCCCGCTGACGCCCCACTTGTTCGCAAATATATTGACCAGCGCTCAAGGTTCCGACCGTGTTTGAGAATTATGTCACCGACTGCCGCGTCGACGGTAAATCCGTACAGCTTGCGCTATGGGATACCGCCGGACAGGAGGACTACGAACGGCTACGCCCGCTAGCATACTCGAAGGCCCATGTCATTCTTGTTGGTTTCTCCGTTGACTCACCGGACTCCTTGGAGAACGTCAAGCACAAGTGGGCCGAAGAGGCGAGGGAGCGATGCCCAGATGTTCCGATCATCCTTGTGGGTCTGAAGAAGGATCTCCGCGATGATCCACTAGCTCAGGAAGAAATGCGGAAGAAGTCGCTCAAGTTCACGACACCTAAGGCCGGCAACGACATGAAGGATGAAATTGGCGCTCGGAAATATCTCGAGTGCTCGTCGCTGACAGGCGATGGTGTGGACGACGTTTTCGAAGCAGCAACCCGCGCTGCATTGCTGTCTGTTGACAAGGCCGAGACCAATGGTTGCTGCGTCATTCTGTGATAGACGGATCCTGGGAGCGCAGCACAATTGCTTCGTTCTTTTTTGCATGGGCGGAGTTTTGGGTTTGTATCATTGGGCGTCCTCACAGCGCTTCCACCGGGTCCTTCTTCCTTTCTACAATCCGTTCGTCCGATCAAAATTCTTCGTTTCAGTTCAAGCAGCGGTCACGCTTAATGACGGATGATACCATCGATACGCTCCTTTGATATTTTTTTTTAGCGGCTCGCCTCTTTTCCGACTCAGTCCAGTTCTTGTCTTTTGGGCTGACTGGATCGCATTCTTTGGTAGTCCACCTTTTTTCTCATCTGGTCCAAAACCATGGCCTGGACCTCGCTGGTGAGAGGGTCGGTCTTTTTGGGTTATTGTATCGTAATTCGGAGATACTATAATAGCTCGTACAAGGAAGGGCCTTTTGATTGCTGAGGCTTGATGTCGTTCCATACTCCGTGACATTGAAATAAGCTCATCCCTGACGGTTGGAGCTATATAGTGGTTCTGAACTTTACTTCTTCCATCTCAAACTCCGGGTGAATATTTTACAAACCCAACACATCGGTTAGTAGACGTATGGAGGCATTTGTCGCATCTTTTGAACCGTTACAAGACCCGGACGATTGCTTCAACTGGGGGTAGCGGAGTCAATCTTGCTTCGGCGCCCTTGAGAAATACTTCGGTGCTCTGGTTATCGGCTATAGCACACAGACCTCCACAAGCACGCAGTTTTTCTTCCGAGGACGGCCTGACTAGGAATTGTTGTTACAATGAGCATGACGCCACCATCTGCTCAGGATATTTGTCGTCGCTTATTTCCATTTTATTTTTCACCGTTTAGAGCCCCATCACGCCCCTCTCTCTCGTAGCCACGCATCTACCGCTTCCAATCATGGCTCCAGCCATCCCTCGACGGCGTATCCACCTGCGGTCTCGCATACTCAATCGGTACGCCGTCCCAGGTCCCCTCCTTTATCATAGACGTCCTGAACAGACGCCCAACGTTCTTCGCGGTCTCCGGACCGGGCATGCCGCGCTCGTCCATCAGGCGCAGCGTCTCGCACGCGGCGCGCATGGCGTTGTACTGGCGCTCCAGCTCGAGCTCCTGCTCGCGGCGCTGCTTGCGCTTGAAGAGCATCCAGGCGCGGTGGATGGTCCAGTGCCGCAGGGCGCGCAGCCGCGAGAAGCGGAGCGGCCGCGGCACCTGCGGGTGCATCAGGTGGTAGCGGATTTGCGCTGCGGATGAGGTCAGCCTGCCATTCCTGCGGCTGCGGGCCATTGAGCCGACTGGGGGGCAGGGGCGGCCGCACTTATTCTCGCATCCTTCTTGGGGCCCTTGTTTTTCTTGGCCTGCAGCGCGGCTGATGTGGAAAACGACGTGCTCTGGCCTGTGGCTGGCTGGGTTGCTGCTGGGAGAGGAGTGCGGTGCAGCGCTGGGACGATGGGCGTCGGGCGCAATGCGAGCGGGCGGAGGACAGGCTGGAAGGCGCGCATCGCGGTTGGTATTGTTCGTCTCATGGCTTCTGTCTGGGGGTGGTGAGCACGGCGGGTTCTCGTCGAGCGGTTCTTTGGAGTCTCAGCAACGGCCGGGAAACATTGAAGCGGAAGGCCGATCGATGGGCTTGGCCGGGCCGTCGATTTTTCCAGCAAATCCCCGGTTGCTGGGTAGGTCGGTGGCGGCTGGCGAGGGCAGGGCTATTTTCGTCGCTCACCGCCGTCTCAGCCCTACCGGACAGACGAGCGCCGCCCTGGCAAAGGTGTGCCCCCCGATCGGCGGGCGGGCGCGGCCTGCGTCTGTGTACTGCGTGGGTGGAGCTGTTGGCTGAAGACACCGTTACAAGCCCCTCCAACGCCCGCCCCCTACCTCCTTCCCCGCCGCTCTCCAGCTCCCAGCTTCTCTCCAGTTCTTTTCACTCTCCCTCTCTCCACGCCCTCTTCCCTCGTTTCCCGCTTTTTCTCCAGCTCCCGCGCCCCCAACAAATATGGATCAGAAGATCTTGGAAGCTTCGGCGAAGCACCCCCAGCCGGGCAAGGTGTTCCAGTATGGCACCGCCGGTGTAAGTCGCTTTCGAAACACGCCCCCCTCAAGCGGTCGTGTCGGTCCGACCAAAGGCAGCTGCTAACAATGGGTGCAGTTTCGCATGAAAGCGTATGTCAATTGAGCTCATTTATTTTCCCCCGCCTTGACCGCCTGGCGCATCGTCAACATGGAATGAGCGCTGACGTAGCTGCCCGCCGCCGCAGCGACTTGCTGGACTCTGTCGTCTACCGTGTTGGCCTGCTAGCTGCCTTGCGCTCGAGGAAGCTCAATGGCCAGACCATCGGTGTCATGATCACCGCTAGCCACAACCCGCCGGAGGATAATGGTGTCAAGCTCGTGGACCCCATGGTGCGTGAATCGCGTCAAGCTTGAGAAGGAGCACGTCAGGCTAACACAACACCGAACAGGGTGAGATGCTTGAGGTATGCATTCTTGCAAACACTCTCCAGCTTAAAAACACCCGTTGACCGTGTTTCCAGTCTTCCTGGGAAGCCCACGCTACCGTCCTTGCCAACGCCGAGACCGACCAGGCCCTCGTTGAGGCCTACAACAAGCTCGCAGCGGACCTGAAGGTGAATACTGCCGCTCCGGCGAGGGTCATCTTCGCCCGCGACACTCGTGCCTCCGGCTCGCGGCTAGTGGGCTGCCTTGTCGACGCTCTTGACGCAGCGGGTGCCGAGTACACCGACCACAAGTTCCTCACCACGCCTCAGCTGCACTACCTCGTTCGCTGTGTGAACACGAAGGGCACCGTGCATGAGTATGGCGAGGCGTCCGAGAAGGGCTACTACGAGAAGATTGGCGCGGCTTTGAGGAAGGCCCTCAAGCACAGGCAGATCCCCGAGGATGCGCCTGAGGATAAGGGCGTAGTCGTTGACTGCGCAAACGGCGTTGGTGGCCCCAAGCTGAGGGAGCTGGTCAAGTATCTGCCCGGCCCCGAGGAGAAGGGAATCAAGATCCAGGTCATCAACGATGACGTGCACAAGCCTGAGAACTTGAACTCGCAGGTGCGAATTCCCAGACAGCCATTGTTTTCGCCATGTCTAACAGAGAGTAGTGCGGTGCCGATTTTGTCAAGACCGGCCAGCGCGCCCCGCCGTCGTCCAAGGCTGGCCCCTTTGAGCGTTGCGCATCTCTGGACGGAGACGCGGACCGCATTGTTTACTACTTCAACGACAAGGACGGCAAATTCAATCTGCTGGACGGAGACCGTATTGCCACGCTTGCAGCTTCTTTCATTGGCGATCTTTCCCGCCATGCAGGCCTGGGTGAACAACTCAAGGTTGGTGTTGTGCAAACCGCGTACGCCAACGGCGCCAGCACCAAGTATGTCACCTCCGGGCTCGGCCTCCCTGTCGTGTGCACGCCGACCGGTGTGAAGCACCTGCACCACGCGGCGCTGCGCTTTGACGTCGGTGTCTACTTCGAGGCCAACGGCCACGGCACCATTGTTTTCTCACCGGCGGCGCTCAAGACAATCGAGAAGCACGAGCCGCAGTCGCCAGCGCAACACGAGGCCCTGGAGACTCTGCAGGCCCTCACGGACCTGATCAACCAGACTGTCGGAGACGCACTCTCGGACCTGCTCCTTGTCGAGGTCATCCTTGCACACAAGAAGTGGGGCCCTACCGAGTGGCTGCACACGTACAACGACCTGCCCAACCGGCTGGTCCGCGTCGAGGTCAAGGACCGCAACATCTTCAAGGCCGTTGACGCCGAGCGCAAGCTGGAGAGCCCGGCGGGCATCCAGGACGAGATCGACAAGCTGGTCGGCAAGTACAAGCAGGGCCGGTCGTTCGCACGCGCCAGCGGCACCGAGGACGCAGTGCGCGTGTACGCCGAGGCGGAGACTCGGACCGAAGCGGACGATCTGGCGCAGAAGGTCGCGAGCTTGGTGAAGCAGTTTGGTGCTTGAACAAAAAAGCGCGGAGGGGCTCCGCCTGGGTGGGACTGCGCGGGATAGGCGGGGCTTGCCACGAGCGCATGGTATGACGCAATCCGATATTTCAGATAAAGTAGTTTAGAGATACATCAAAAGTTTGTCCTCTGAGTTTTGGGTGCGTCATCTTGACTTCTGCGAGCTCGGTCGAGCTCCAAGCTCGAGAACAATGATGGAAAATCACATTCCCGATTGGGTCTGCAAGTCGGCGACTGCAGGCGAATGAAGTGACAGCATGTCAGAGAAAAGGGCGCTGACTGACCGCCTTGCGGCGCGCTCTCGGAGGGGCAGGTCGACCGCGTCTGGAGACAACCCCGCCATCCCCTCCGCCTTCCGCTTCCGATCCCCCAACAGCTGTTCACACCACCGCCAAAAGTCTCTGCCTTTGCCCAATTCCTCTGCGCCTGCTGCTAGACTGCTACAACTAGTTTTTGACTCTTGATACCCTCACAATGGCGGACCTCAACCTCCAGGAGATCCATGACTTCCTCATCGAGGTCGCGAAGAAGGCCGGCGAGATGATCACCTCCGCCCGTCCTACCACCACTACGACGGGCGAGAAGAAGAACTGTGAGCCCAGCTGGAAATTGAAGCCCCTCAATGGGCTGTTGTGAGCTTGGAAAAGTGTATACTAACGCCACGCAGCCGTCGACCTCGTCACCGAAACCGACCAAGCTGTGGAGAAGATGGTCTCGACGACATTGAAGGAGAAGTACCCGGACTTCTCGTACGTCTCCGATCCCCTCCTCGTCCCAAACTCCCGACTAACCGGCAACCAGCTTCATGGGCGAAGAGACCTACAAACCCGGCGACGCCCTCACCCCCAACCCGACCGTAAGCCAACCCCTCCCCTCCACACCTCTCCTCCCCAACTGACACAACCGCCTCCACCGCAGTTCATCGTCGACCCCATCGACGGCACCACCAACTTCGTTCACGGCTACCCCTACGTCTCCATCTCGCTCGGGCTGGCCGTCGGGCTGCAGCCGACGGTCGGCGTGGTCTACAACCCGTTCACGGCGACGCTCTACTCGGCGATCCGCGGGCGCGGCGCGTTCCTCAACCGCACGACGCCGCTGCCGCTGCGCGCGCCCGAGGCGCTGCCCGACCTCAGCACCGCCGTCGTCTGCGTCGAGTGGGGCAGCGACCGCGCCGGCAACGACTACAAGGTCAAGAGCGAGACGTTCGCGAAGCTGTGCGCGCGCAGGGAGGACGGCGGCGCCATGGTGCACGGGCTGCGGTCGTTCGGCAGCGCGGCCCTGAACCTGTGCGGCGTCGCGAGCGGCGCCCTGGATGTGTACTGGGAGGCCGGGTGCTGGCCGTGGGATGTGTGCGCCGGGTGGGTGATTTTGGAGGAGGCGGGGGGCATCATCGTGGATGGGAATCCCGGGGAGTGGAAGCCGAGGGTCGATCAGAGGAGGTATTTGGCGGTGAGGAAGGCGGAGGGGCAGAAGGGGGTGGTGGAGGAGTTTTGGGGGTTCGTGCAGGGGCGGTTTGAGGTGGGGAATTAGATGGGAGTGGGAGCGGGTTGGGTGGATTGCATTTAGAGTAGATGGCAGTGGCGAGAGTAGAGTGCTAGAATTTTGCTGGTATCTCGATAGAGCTGGCGAATCGCTGAACCGGGCTGAAGCAATGAATATTTTAAGAGATGTTTATAAACCTTTTGTCCCTCTCTCTGATTACCGCTTTCTATCACTTTGAATGCTGACGTGCTCTAGTTCATCCTGATGTAGATCTTCCGCAAAGCACATCCGGCTCGGGCCGTAGCGCGGCAGCAACACTAGATACCACGACAAGGTCAAAGCTACAAAACCACGCCCTGGCGGTTCTACAGCCTTTTCCCTTTATTGACCGCCAGCTGCTTGGAGCTTAAAGAAAGAACGATAGCCAATCTGGGGGAGATTGAAGAACCCACTCACGGAAGATGGAAGCCAATGGGACAGATTAAAGCGCCCAGCAGAGTGTGCAGTCCCCTCTAAGCTCGATGTACGAAGTGCTACATCCTTACAGGCGGTATTGCTTGCAGACCGCAAAATTCACCGTGAGTGAAGCCCTGCAAGACACTGGCTTACACCCACTTAGTCCACGCCTCTAGAACTACACAAATCTGGCCGTTGAAGGTGCAAGGCTGAGGCTGTGAAGTGCTCGGTTCGATGGGGACCCACTGTCGGGGTATCCGGTCCTCGTGCACAACATCTTGGGTACCCTATTGGTGGCTCTGGGGTAAGCGCTTACGAATTCCCCCGCCATTTTAATGCAAGTTCCTCCAGTGAGCTGTCTTCACACTCGTGGTTCACATCTATAGGTCAGTATAAGCCACGCTGCCTTCATTCGCATCTGCCTGCAGCTCAGCTGCGGACGAGATTTATTTCACCCCACTTCCTACCGTCCAGCCTTGCGCAACACATTACTTCGCTTTTGCTTTACTTCGCAAGTCCCGCACACCACCTCATATCTTTGACATCGCCAGCCAGCCAGAAGTTGAACAACTTGAACGACGCGAACAACATGGCTACTTCAGTCGTCACCGTGCCTAAGGAGTCTCCTTACTACGGCCAGGCTCTCGGCCGGCAATACATACGCCTTATCACAATCATTTGGGCGGAGGAACCTCTGGAGATCCAGATCAGACGATATGAGCTGACCGACGATCTTGAGTTTGATGCGGTGTCGTACGTCTGGGGTACTGCCCCAGCCTCTGTGCCAGCCACATGCAATGGCAAGGCACTATTAGTCACTCCGACTGCCCATGAAATGCTCAAGCACCTCCATCGATACACACCTCTACCACGCCGTCCGCTGTGAATTGACGCCATCTGCATCAACCAGGAGGATCCAGAGGAGAAGGCGACGCAAATACCGCTCATGTCACGCATCTTCTTACGAGCAGCGCGCGTCGTTATTTGGATGGGCCCGTCGACACCTGAAACAGAAGCTTTTGTGGCTGAATTTCCTCGTTTGTCAGAGGTAGCCAAGAATTGGGTGGCCACAGGAGTTGACCACTGCGCTCCAGGGGTGTGGGAAGCCCAAAACTGGCCCTACGATGATGATCCTTTCTGGGCTGGGTTCTACCATCTGCTTGGAGGAGAGTGGTTCACGCGCTTATGGACATTCCAAGAAGCCGTTCTTGCAAAACAAACAATCATGCTGTGTGGGGCGTACTCGGTTGACTTGGATGACTTCATGGAATTTTCATCAAACGGGTCTTTCGGTAGTATGCCGTATATTGCGGTCCAAAAAAGTAAAACACTTGATAGCCCGCGTATCAGGGGCTTTTCTGCATCGCTAGAATGCGAGAACATCCGGTCCTATCGAAAAGCGTATTCTCACGAGCCCATAGAAGTCAACGATATCCCGAGTCTCCTTGAACGTTTACGCTCTCGACAAGTGAAGATGAGCGTGGACCGGATTTGGGCGCTGGTCGGATTATTTGAAGAAGAATTTCAAAAGGAATTGGCCCCGCTTGTGGACTACAGTACTACAGCCTGCAACGAGTATTGGAGGACCTTTGTCAATTTTTCAAAAAGCCTCCTAAGCAAAAAGACATCACTAGGCCTTCTTACCATCTCCCCTTCGACTGAGAATATGAACGATCGTCTACCGTCATGGTGCCCAAACCTTTCAGGCCGGGGTTCTTGCATTCGCCAAATTATAGGTATTTGGAACAGACCCATAGACGATCCTTCGCAACCATTACCATTACTTTTGTCTAATGAAAAAAAAAGAAGAGCCATACGAGGAGGCACTCAATACTAGAACATAGCCGTACGCGTGTCTGGACCCTCAAAGTCGATAACCTTCTGCGCGTCCGCGGGTTCTGCGTGGACACTATATTGGAAGTTATAGAAGACCCGCGGTTACTCGGGGCGGATGACTACATGTACGACCAGGAATGGACGACAGTGAACAACAGTAACCCCACTCACGACGCGGTCATGGATTGGGAGTCTCGAAGCTTGGGACTGGCTCGCCGTGTCTGCTACAGAACAGACAAGGGGGGGTCTGATATCCCTCCAGAATACCTTATGGCGTTGTGTTTGGATTGTCGCATCAACGATCAAGCAGAGACCGCATATGTCGACTTAATGGGCGTTTACAAGAGTAGGAATCCGGCTCGCTGCTTCTATGATCTTGGATTTTCTAGGCGGAACCAGGCCAGTCAGTTCGATTCTCAGTTCAGACACCTTACTGGGCACTCCTTCTTCAGCACCAAAAGTGGCCGCATCGGCCTCGCTATGCCTGGATGCAAGCCTGGAGATGGACTCTGTGTCTTCTATGGTGGACAGCCTTTGCACATTTTACGCTGGCCAGCGTGCGACGATACCGCTGGTTCCGAACATGGCGGCGCACCCGCTGAATTCAAGGGCGTTGCGTTCGTCCCCACCTCATGGAGCTGCATCAGTGGGAAGACGCTCGCCTCGGACCGGATGAGACTTTTGTCATCAGATGACTGGGCCTTTGAGTATATGGGAGGCGATGCCAGCTTCGCCGGGCTAGCTGACCAAGTCAGCATCAAGACTACACAGAAACGGAAGAAGCAGGTCGGAAGGTGCTGTTGAAACGTCCCATTTTCGGATTCCACGGAGCTGATGGTCGGATGTGTATATGAATCCAGTCCAGAGCACGGGTTTTGCGCTGAGGAGTATGCATGTAGACAGGAAAGGGGGCATTGTGGTTTCCCTGGCAAGGGGTTTTCTATGTGTGGGATGAATACGTGGCCAACTCGTGAAAAATTGCAAAAAGAATCTACTCTTGACCTATAGACTATTCAATCATTTGGAAAGATGCAAATTTGAAGTGCAAGACATGCCGAACACATCGAAGTGAATCCGTGAAGTAAGTTAAGATATGGCTGTGGTGGGAAACTTTCCGAAATGACCTTGTAACACAACTGAAGCACGCCATTGATGAAAGTATGAAATTTGCCTTTAAGAGCTGAAATGATTTTATAGGGCCAACTTCCAATAGGCTTGGTATCCTCAGCATCTTACTGTTCGCCCGATGAGCATATATGCGTGGCCGACCTGGGTTTCTGCAGACTGCGGTATTTGCGAAGATGTGCCAAACGCGGCCGATTTCCGATGCCTCAAAAAGATCTTAGACGGTTTATATAGCCAGATTGCGTGTGCAATCTTAAACGCCGGACCCATAGTTCAGCGGAACGGCTCGATATTTCCGCCCTGCGCCGACCCGACGGGCGATCTCCAGACATAAACGCTCCGTGGATCAATGGCCAGTACGCCACAGCAAGCTGGGAACCCAGTCTCAGGTCCGCGCAGACACTCTGTGCAACGGTTTGCATCAGAGTCGTGGGTGCAAGACCACGACCTGTCCGTGAAGCTGGTGCGCCAAAGTGCACCAAAGTGCACGAGGACGACAGGTTGGTCCCCCATCCCCCCTACCACTCCCCGTCCCTCGCCCAAACCCTTCCGCTAATAAGTCTTTCTGCACCCAGAAAACAGATCCAAGCCGCCCTCCAAGCCCCGCAACCAAGCCAGCTCACCTCCCGGAGTCGTCTTTCATTGTTAACTGGGCAAAGTCGCCGCAAAACTTCCTCAAAGTGTGTCCCTAACCACCCAATTTCTTTTTATTCATCCGCTCACCAAAAACATGACTCTGGACCCAAAGTGGGGGCAATAAGGTCACAATGTCCAACTGTATCCGGGGCGTGCGTAGGTCGGCGGTATGGCAGTGGTGTGGCCGGTGTGGCCAGCAGTGTCGAGACATTCGTTCTGGTAGATGGTGTGTGGTTTCGGGGCGCCGGCATTCATTGGAAGGGAAGCGGCCTGGAAGGGGCGGCATTACGGAACAGCGGCGTGCTGTCATTGCTGGAGTGTGGATTGGCGAGCGGTCTTAGCCGTGTGGTGCGGGAGAGCGCGAACGGATGCAGAGGGCAAGGTGGCAGCGGCAAGGCTACCAGAAACCGCCTGCTCCCCCCATCCCCACCACCACTACCAACCGCTCCCGAGGACCGGCGACTGCCAAAGGCTGCTCCTTCCCCCACCCCGCCTCCTCCGCGAGAGATCCAATCCTTTCACTCCCCTCTCTTCACGGAATGTACGCCCTGGGCACCTCCTCCACGCCCTCCCTCCTCAGCCACCGCATCGACTCCCGGTCCGCCGCCCCGTACGCCGAGTCCAAGCTGCCGCCCCTCGCGCCGCCCTCCCCGTCCGCCTCCTCGGCCTCGGGCGTCCCCTCGCTCCGCACCTCCATCGCCACCGTCTTCTTGATGCCGTCGCCGATGCCGAACATGTCGTCGTCGGCGCGGCTCTTGCGGCTGCTGCTGCTGATCTCGCTGGTGACGGGCGCGCCCGCGGCCAGGACGTCGAGCGCGGCGGTGTTGCGGTGGCGGGCGCGGCGCTGCTGCTGCTGCTGGCGTTGTCTGTTGTTCGAGCTCGAGGAGCGCGGGTTGGAGGGCAGGTCGTAGGAGTTGGTGGGCAGGTCGAGGCCGAGGCGGGCGTGCGAGGAGGCGCGCGCGACCTTGGCGATCAGGTCGGCCAGGGACATCTCGATCGCGAGCTTGATGGTGTAGGCGAGCGGGTGGAATTGCACGTAGATGAACGGGTTGCGGAAGGACATGGAGAGGATGATGGCGAGCTGCCGCGACGTTCGGCTGTCAGCGCGGTGGGGAGGAGGTGGGGTTGGAGGGATGCTTACGTCGAGGAAGATGGACACGACGTCCAGCGCGGCGTTGGCCCAGAAGAGCGTCTTGTACTTGCTGAGCCCGTTGGCGATCAGGTTGCGGCGCACCAGCCACATGAAGTAGAAGTTGAGCCCGGCGTCGATCAGCATGAACAGCACCTTCTCCACGCGGTCCCACACGTGGTTGAGGTTGACGTAGGTCTGGGAGCGCTGCAGCTGCGCGGGCAGCCAGATGCAGAAGACGGAGACGTTGATGATGCCCACGTACCCGGCCACGATCCACTTCATCCGGCACACGCGGCGCGCATCGGGCAGCAGGAGGCCGATCCGGTTCACGATGATTTGGAGGAGGACTTGGATTTGAATCACCCAGAGGACGAGGACGAAGAAGAAGAACTCAAAGCTGGGCTGCGGTCAGTATCAAGAGTGGCAGGGGAGTGAAGACTGCACTGAACGCACCTTGGTTCGATGTCAGCCCTCATGTACAGCCACGATATTACGCCGATAATCGTACTCGCAATCAACTCGGTCCAGATCATAATGATGTACGCTGTTATCCTGCGGGACCGCGCCCACGTTTGCAGGGTCTGGCTGAAGGCTGTGGCGGCGCAGAAGATGGAGCATCCAAGACTGATTCCCCAAACGATGCTCACTACCGACATGTCGAGTCTGGTCACATGGTATTTCTCGAACCATGGTGGCACGAGTGTTCCGGCCATGGCGGGCTTGTTGTAATGGCGATGGAGGAAAAGAAGGTCGTTGCAGGCACAGGGTGGCTCTCTCGAGAGCGGAAGTGTTTGGGTGCAAAAAGTATCAACTGGAGGGGAACAGCTCGGCTGCTTGGAGCATCCGGAGGAAGGTTGGACGAGACCGGGAATAAAATCTCTCCAAGAGAACGGAGACGCGGGAAGTGCGGGGTAGATACAAGTCTTCACAAGCACTGGAGTGGCGCTTCAGCGGCGAAGGACGAACACTGGCAGAAAAGGACCGCAACGTCGAAGTAAAGGGTACACCAGCCCAAACGAGTGCTAAGCAGGTCCGAATAGTTTTATTGCAGTCACCGTGTTCCACGATTCTTAAGGTGTGATGGTCGGCGAGAAGGCCGCCTGTACGAGGGCAATAAGCTTCGGCAGCGTGGCGGCTGAAAAGTCTAGCGCTGATAGCGTTTGTCGTGACGCACGCCTAGCAGGAGACACACTTCAGCATTGGTCCGCCTCCTCCGGACCCTGGCTGCCATGGACCAGCGGATGGGGAAATCTTCTGCAGCTCGCCTCCCAATGTCCAGCTTCCGAGATACCCATTGCCGCGCATGTGGCTGCAACCCGCGTGTCCGCGGAGATCCCGACCTGCCCCATCAGGCCCGACGCGCGTGGCAACATGCTTTAGACTGGGGGATCTGCGGAGCGCCGCGGGGATGTTCCCACGTTTCACTCGCCGGATTGCCGCTGACGGTTATTGACTAACTTCAGATGCAGGGGTGCCATTTTGGGGGTCTTCTTGCCCGTTCGGTCGTCGTGATGTGGCCATGTTCGCATGAAGAAAGTGTATAACGTACGTGATTCATCCCACTTCTTTCGCCATTCATGTTGCCAACAATCTGCCTTCAACGTTCTGAATGTATTTGATGCACTGTCAAAATAAATTGGCAACTTACACATTACTGTCTCCAAGTCTTCATCCACGTATATGTGTCTGTCCTGATGAGAGATTTGCCGAGTTGATCGCGATTGCGCTTATCTTCCTCTCAACAACCCCTAAATACATGGATTGAGGCAGTTGAATTCTTCCCAGAGCTTTTCATAGAGTCCTCCTCAAATTACAGCGGTATTGTGGCCGCTCCAGCACCAGCAGCTAGCGCCCGCTTTACCCGTTAATGTGTGGCGCTAGCTATCGGATGAGCGGTCAAGCTTAAGCATGGGGCACCTGTGGCGGTGCGTTCCTAGTCACATACAGCGAGGACATGAGCTTAATTCCCTTGTCTAGAACGGCGCGGCGTTGGTCGAGCAATCCGCAGTTTCCAGTCGCCGATCGGTGTTTGGTCACGTCGGCCGGGCCGGCGGAGGGTGTCAAACGTTGGAGAGAGCGGCCCGAGGTCAGCTAACGGCTGTCCAAATAGAGTTTCCTCAAGCCACTCCCGTCTATGTCAATTCTTCGATGTTGCCTGACGTTAGACCCATAGATAGATTTCAGCTGCCAGCTCTGGCCACTGCTCCGCCCGCCGCTCCGAACCCGCCCCTGAAACCTCCGCAACCTTTTGCTCAGCCAACATTGCACCACCGCATCCATTGTGCGTGACACTCCTAGAATTTGACAATGTAACCATTAATTTCGGGATGAGATCACGAGGTTGGACACTAAGTAAACTCTTGGTTGCTTGTGAGTTGCCTCCGTTTTGTTCGTTTGACCAGAAATACCGAGGAAAGCCAAGTAAAAATTTATCAAATTAATTATCATTATCTTATTTCTGCGTCCTCTCTTCGTTGTCTATTTCCTTTCCTAACTCTGGTAAACGAGACGTCTATTTGAAGCACTGCGTGCCGGCCGGCTGGCACCGCTTGCCTTCGGGAGAGTTCTCGCAGAGGACGGCTGAGAAGTCGGTTAGCGCCGAGCGTCTTTCTCTTTGAGGGAAGGAAGCTTGGAAGATTGGATGGGATGGCGGCGGAAGAAACGTACTCATGCAGTTGCCGGAGCAGCACTCGGAAACGGAGCCACAGAAGACTGTGGTGAAGATGGATTAGCGCCTTCCATATTAATGGTGAGTGTGAGTGACGTACGACCGTTGGCCAGGCACTGGCGCGGCTTAAGGGTGAGCTCGGCGCTGGCATCGGCGATGGGGGAGGCGGCGGTGAAGGCGGTGAGGAGCGTGAGAGCGAGGAGAGTGAAGGTCTTCATTTTGACGGTGGGATGTATCTGATTTGCGGCGTGACGGCTGTGAAGATGAGAGACTTTGAGGTCTAGATGAGACGTCTGTTACTGCCATGAAGTTATGGGGTGGAGACCTTCTTATATCCAGGCAATCAGGGAGGTGTGGGGAATGATTGGACTCATGGATTGTGAGCACGGTTCCGCGAGCTGATCTTGGATTGTCATGGTCCTTTGCGGGGCTAGGCCGGGAGGAAAGGGAGCTGAGACATCTGTTTTGCTTGAGTACTTGTAATTTTGGGTGGAGGGGAAGGAGTTTTCCCTGTTTACGATGGTGCCTCCAGCTTCATGTGGATTCTAGATGAGTTCTTTCTCAGTGCGGATTGCAATGAGTTCTTGAGCTTCTCAGACGACCAGCATATTCTGATTCATTTCTCTTGGCGGAAATTGTACTACGTAGGCACGGCTGCCTGAGTACTCGAACCAGTACAGATCGGCACAGACAACATACGAGCAGAAGCGTGCGTGAACCCGACCGATGTTCCGTCTTGTTACTGCAGATCTTCCTCGATCCCGTCATGACTGAACCAGAGATCAACCTGCATCTTCCCCGCTAAGAGGCTGTACCCGAAAGTTTACTGTTGAGCCTCAAGAGCTTGCTTTCTCCTCTCTTCCTGCGCATGAGTCGTGAGAGAGCTGCGCACAGATGGCCTGTGGTTGAGGCGCGCTGTCTCAACTGACTCGCATCGGGGTCCTTGATTGGAGGGTCGGAAGTTGTCGGCAGTGGTTTGATCAGCTTCTCGAAGAGCAGTGCTGTTCCAAGGATCTGGAATTTGAAAGTCCGAGGGAAGAGGTTGCTTGGAAGTCGGGTGGGGCTGGGATGCACCGTAGGGCTGGACGCATGCATGTCATTCCCGCTAGCTTAAGCTTGCCTTTCCCTATAGCTTAAGCTTGCCTTTCCCTATAGCTTAAGCTTGCCATTCCCTCATCAAATGCCATAGCCGCAAGTAATTGAAGCAACGCCTTCTGAATACAAACTTTAGAAAGAGGAAAGAAGGAAAGCTTCACGACCCAAAACCGATCCCAGATTGACTTGTAAGCCTCCAATTCAACGGAGTCATTTGAATTCTATTGCTATCTCATCGTCATATTCATTCACTAGACATTAAGCACCGCCTAAGGCAGGCCCTCCCCGCTCTTCACGACCGTAACCTCGCCCAAGCCATCCACGCCCTCCTCGGCACCGCTCGACACACCACCCTGGGCAATGGCAATCTCCTTGGTGTCATCGTTGAACGCCAAAAAGGCGCTGGTGAAGAACGGCGCGCCCAGGGCACACGCGCCGGTCGACTCGAGCGTGAAGCTCAGGGCGCACACGTCGGTCTCGTTGTAGTAGTCGTTGATGCCGCGGGCGTAGCTGCGCAGCGGGACCCTGACCGTGACCTCGTCGCCACCAACACCCGCGAACGAGTAGTCCAGCGTGCGGTTCGCGGGGATGGAGTCGCACGGGCCGGGCCAGGCGGGGTAGCCGTGCGAGTCGACGAGGCCGGTGGCGTTGAGGAAGGCGGCGGTGGCCAGCGGCAGGTTCTCGGTGCCGAAGCCCGAGTCGACGAGGCACTGCGGGCTGCGCGTGGTGTCGACGGGGATGGCGCGGCCGGCGACGCTGAAGCGCGGCGTGGCCACGTAGTAGCCGACGTAGGTGCCCTCGGGCGGGTGCTGCGCGACCTTGACCAGCGGCGCCGCGTACTTGTCGGCCGGCGGCAGCGCGCCGAACAGCGCGGTGCCGTGGAACTCGCCCGTCACGGCGGCCGGCGGCGCGTCGAACCACATGCTGAGCGTCGGCGACTCGATCTGGCCGGTCGCCAGCAGGTCGCCGCGGAACGACGGCCCCACGGTGGTGTTGGTGTTCTCCGAGAGCCCCAGGATGCTGCGCTCGTACTCCATGCCGCTGCACGTGGTGCCGCGCGAGCGCACGAGCGTGAAGTTGGCCAGCTGCACCTTCTGGTTGGCCAGGCTGGGGTACTTGGCGTTGGTGAAGGAAATGGTGTCGTTGACGCTGGCCGGCGCCTGGATGATCTTGCCGTTGCCGCCGTACGCGTACGCCTGGCCCTGGTGCTCGAGCCCGGCCGCCGTCGACGACGCCGGGTAGTTGAAGAACGGCGTCACGTCCTCGGTGCACGGCCCAATGCCGCCGAGGTACGGGCTGCCGGAGTTGATGGTGCCATTGGGGCCGTAGACCTGTCATTCCGTCAGCGCGTTGGTCGTCTTGAGGTGTCTGGTCCAACTCACCCAGAAGTTGGCGGATCCCAGGTCGACAACCGTCTCGATGGGAGTCTGGCCGGGAGTCCCGTAGACGATGTCGGTCGAGACCTTGGGGTAGCCTCCGTACTTGTAGGACAGAGGGAGGATCTTGGGAGTCTGCGCCTGTCTCGCGGTAGGAGCGGCGGCCGCAAGGACGGGCAGAAGCAGGAGCGGGAACATGGCAGCGAGGGGACGCAGAAAAGACTTCTGACTTCTGTAAAGCGAGGGACGGAGTGGCTCTGGCTGCTGGAGGGCAATTGGCCGGACGACGCTGGGTGTTTATATGGTTATGGAAACACGACGCCCTGCCGGGAGTGCTACGCCTCGCCAACGGTAAGGCCGGCACGGTCCCGCTCTTCATGATGCTTCGTGTTAACCTTGTTTCCTCCGACAGGGGCGCCGGCTCGGGAACTGCCTTCTTGGGGCTGGCGGCCGATGGGCCGGGCTTGGCGGATGTAAATATAGGCGGTGCTACGCCGCAAAGAATCGGCGCGAGCGGACAGCATGATCACGGCCGGTCCTTTGCAATGGTGCGCTCGTGTTCAGTGCCAATCGCAGCGGATTCCGCCAATGGCGGGGAGTTTCAAGGGCGACAGCAGGGCTGGCCGGGGCAGCAGTGGGCGGGCTCGGACCGAGCAGCTCGCATAGTACTGTGGCGCCGGCTGGCCAATAAACAAGAAACGTCCGCCTTCTAGCGCCGTTCTAGACGGAGTGGCTGCTTGCAACGGCCCAGCTGCTCGAGCTGCCCCTTAGCATGGCCTCAGAGCCGCGGTGCACAGCTAGTTGGGATCAGCACGCAGGCGTCGAGCCGAGCACTGCCAGACTGCCAGCTCGCCGCCCGACGAGACCAGTCGGCGCATCGGTGGCGTGCGCGCATTGAATCACACAGCGCTAGCCCTAGAGAGCCCTCCACACGCAGGGTGCAGCCGCTGGCATCGTGAATACGAGCACTGCAGTTGTGACAGTGACATCCCACCCACCGCGCTCTAACCGCGATTCCACCCCAGCCCGTCCGAGAATGGCGCTATATTAGACCACACCACTGTGACTTCCCAGCGCCCCAACTCCGGTTCGTTTCTCTCGCTTCCCGCCCGCAATCGAAGAGCAATGCGTCTGAACGCTGTTCTGGCTGCTGCCCTCTGGGCCTTTTCCCGAACCGGGTCCTGCCGGGCGTTGATCTCGCGCGCCGCCGACCTGATCGAGCATGAGTCGACGCCCGCTCTGCCCGCGGGGTGGGCTTTCCAGTCCAAGGCCAGCGACAACGAGACGCTGAGCCTGCGCATCGCCCTGCACCGGCCTCATTCGGACTACCTGCGGATAGCCGAGGACGTCAGTGACCCGGACTCGCCCAACTACGGCAGCTACCTCAGCGCCGACCAGCTGCAGGCCGTCCTCCCCGACACCTCTTCAGCCGGCTCCGCAGTGATCGCCTGGCTGGAGTCCGAAGGCGTCCGCAGAGTCTCCCAGAAGGGCGAATGGGTCAACTTCGAGACGACCGTGGGGCGCGCACGCGACGTCTTCAACGCCGACTTCGCGCGCTACAGCTACCGGGGCCAGTCTCCGGTGCTGCGGACGCAGTCCTACAGCGTGCCGGCCGGCCTCGCCGACAGCATCGACTTCCTCTTCCCGGCGACGCAGTTCCTGGGCATCAGCCGGTACCACGCGCCCACGCTCCAGGCGCGGCAGCACAACCTGCCCACGCCGCCCAACTGCACCGTCGACACGTGCCCGTCCAACCTCAAGACCAAGTACAACATCAACTACTACCCGCCGGACGCCTCCTCGGGCGCCACCATCGCCATCGCCGGCTTCCTCGAGGAGTACCCCAGCCACGCGGACCTGCAGTCCTTCCTGCAGACCTACGGCCTCTCCAACACCACCACCACCAACTACACCACCGCGCTGATCAACGGCGGCCTCGCCCCCGCCGCCCCCGCCACCGTCGGCGTCGAGGCCATGCTCGACCTCGAGTACTCCCTCGCCTTCACCGGGCCCCTCCCCGCCACCTACCTCTCGACCGGCGGCCGCCCCCCGCAGCTGCTCCAGCCCGGCAACACCACCGTGCCCCCCTCCGCCGCCGGCAACGAGCCGTACCTCGAGTTCCTCGAGCACCTGCTCGCCCTGGCCGCCCCTCCCACCGTCATCTCCATCTCCTACTCCGACGACGAGCAAACCGTGCCGCCCGCCTACGCCGCCCGCGTCTGCGACCTGTTCGGCCGTCTCGCCCTCCGCGGCGTCACCGTGATCGACGCCTCCGGCGACGGCGGCGCTCTCGGCACCGGCACAACGACCTGCGTCGGGCCGTCCGGGGCGCCGCGCTTCATCCCGACGTTCCCAGCGACGTGCCCGTGGGTGACCTCCGTCGGCGCGACGGCGGCCTGGGGCGGGCCGGCGTCGTACAGCGCGGGCGGCTTCTCCGACTACTTCGCGCGGCCGGCGTGGCAGGAGGCCGCCGTCGCCGGCTACGTCGCCGCGCTCAACGGCAGCCACGCCGCCTACTACGACGCCCGCGGCCGCGCCTTCCCGGACGTGGCGCTGATCGGGAACGACTACGTCGTCACCGTCGGCGGCTACAGCTTCCAGGCCAAGGGCACGTCGGCCAGCACCCCCGTGTTCGCCGCCATGGTCGCGCTGCTGAACGACCTGCGCCTGCGCGCCGGGAAGCCGGTGCTCGGGTTTTTGAATCCGCTGCTGTACTCCGAGAAGGCGAAGGGCGTGTACAGGGACGTGGTCGAGGGCCAGACGGGCGGCTGCTCGGATGCGACCTCGTTCGAGCTTGGGTGGGAGGCGTTGCCCGGGTGGGACGCGGCGACGGGGTTGGGGGAGCCGGATTGGGAGAAGTTGAGGGATGTCGTGGTTTGAGCGGCGATGCTCCTTGGATTGGCTGGAATATGCTGAAGGGTTGAAAGAGCGCTGTGGTTAATGTTAATGACATCGAATGGATGAGATAAGCGTTCGGCTAAGTACACAAGCAATGATATGACGTGTGTGGTAGTGCTGACTCTCCGGATCGGTTATTTATGCTTCATTTTACGCTTCAACTTTAAGCGCTGTGGCGTTTGTGGCGGCTCTAGCGAGCTGATCCTGAAGTCTGTCAACATCTCCAAACCTTCACTTACCGCGGTGATGAGAACCACCTCGAGGATTGCGTATCTTCCATTTGTATCTGCATCTCAGTCTACAATGCTCACAGGAACTTAGGTTCCCCTCCATTCCTCACCCTCACTCTTACTGCATCCCTCCCCTCCTCCACCAACCTAAAAGAACGCGCACCACCCAATATACATAGCCGCCAGATTATGCGGATCCCTCGCTTTCTCAATCAGCGAATCGACATACCCCTCCACGCTCAACGGCACCGTCTCGTTCGGCAAGAACCCCTTGACCTTCCGCTTGACGCCCGCCAGCACCTCTTCGGGCGTGTTCGGCACATCCCTAACCTTCTTCCTGCGCTTCTCTACGAAATCCGCCGTCGGATCGTACAGGAAAGTCTCCAAGATAGTCATCAGGGTATCGATGTGCTGCCTTAGCTGCCGCAGCGTCAGCTCCGCAGCCAACCGAAACGGACCCTCGACGCCGTACGCGCCCATGGCGTCGACCATGTTGTGCGTGAGCCGGAACGGTACGAGCTCCGGCTTCTCGAACGTCAGGCCCTTGTCGAACAGGCAGTTGAAGTCGACGTGGAAGACGCGCCCGTCGTCCTCGATCAGCAGCAGGTTTTCGCCGTGCCGGTCGCCCAGCCCCAGCACGTGGCCGACGATGGACATGACGGCGCACGATCGTGTGTACTTGAGCCGTGCTGCGAACCACGCTTCCGGCTCTGGGTAGGTTTCGATGAACCACTCGTGCAGCACAGGCCGGAAGTATTTGATGATGTCGTCGGTGAAGATGCTGATCTTGTCAGGGTGGCTGCAGGCTTCGTTGAGCTTCTCCTTCGTGATGGTGTAATCGATCTTCATGTTCTTCTCACGGTAGAGCTTGAGGATGATGTCGCGCATGGGTTTGAGGCCGTCGACCCACTCGCACGCGCCGCACTCCTCGTTCAATGGCGTCACGGCGTACGTCCTGATGTCAAGCCGCCTCTTGCTCGACTCGACGTCACCCAAGAGAGCGCGGTTGACCATAGCGTTGAATTCCATCAGTCGCTGATCCTTGCGGAGATCGTCTTTGGGTTTGCAGAGGAGGCCGTAAGGACGCCCGTCCGAACCGCGGACAACCACCTTGCGCGGGCGCTGCAGGGAGTTGAGAATGAGAACATCATCGCTGAAAGACGAAATGGTGACGACATTCCCGGAGAACGCAGCCTTGTAGCTCCTAGGTATCACTTCTGCATTGCGCGGAAGGCTCGCGACCAGGGTTGCTTCAATCGGAACGACTAGACCGCATGGAGCAAGCTTGTGTGCGAAGCCCAAGTTTCTGGACAGGCTGACCCGGGCGGCTCTCTGGTCTACGTGTGCATCGCAAGCTTGCAACAGAGCCTCTGAGAGTCGTTGACCCTGCACCACCAATGTTTTCAAATCAATACTGGATGATTCCGATGTCCTGGCTTTCTTGCCGACCTCCTGTATGGCTGTCAGTGTTTTGAGCGGGGTACTTTTCTCGAGAAAGCTTACCCTCAACTTCATCAGCAACGCTGAGCCTCGACTGGATCGAACATTATCTTTAGCTTTTGCAACAGCCAGAAGGCTCCAAAGTGATTGCTGTGGATGAATTTGGGCAATTCTGAGAATGATTTTGGAGAGAATGTCGTAAGTCGTCGGATGCTGGTGGCTGATGCGCGTGATCATCTGCGGCAAAGCAGTGTAGAAGACAAATGCTGGTAACCTCTCCAGAACGTACTTCTGGATCTGCTTATGGATTAAGTCTAGACGTCTGGCTCGGACGACGGCAACGTTCTCCCTTAAAGCCGTTAGTTCAAGTTTGACTTTTAATGCTCGTTTTCGTACTTACTCCCTCTCATAGCGCTGTATGTGTTTCTCCCAATCCCGTGGAAGAATGTCACGGGAAGCCTCCATTCCCAGATCAAGCCATAGAGTGAGGACCTTTGGTATTATTTCGTAAAGGTGCTTGGTGCCGTACATGACTCCGCGCAGATAGTTCTCGACGATGAGCCTAGCATGTTCACCGCACTTCGTCGAGAAACTGACCTTTTCTTGTGACTTGTCCGATTCCAGCAACTTGAGGTAATGCTTGCCAAGAAAGTAATGCCCCTTCTCCCACCTATTGCAAAGTCTGATGGCAGTGTGATAGCACAGGATGATGTTTTGAGAAGACGACTGCCCCGATTGATCCAACCATTTGGCTTTCAGAAGGTATGCTTCTGCCGAGAGCTTGTTGACAATTTGCCGTTGCTCTTCATCCGTTGCTATGCTGTCCGCGACATCTGCTGGGGTTTGCTCGGGCGCGAATACATTTGCGGCAATTGCGCCTTCGAGGTTCTGGATCGCCTGCCTATGGTGACCGCTCTTCCACAGCAAGCGCGAATGTTCAATCTTGGCCTCGCTCTCCCCCAACCGAGTTGCGTGAAGGACCGCATTGAAAGCCGTGCTGATTTGTCTGGCTTTCCGCGCTAGTCTGGAAGTAGTGAGCCAGGAAGATGCAAGGTCAATATTGCTGAAACCTCTTGGAGAGAGCTGCATTGCTGCTCGTCGTAGGCCAAGGACGTATTGTTTCTCTGCCGTGTAGGCCCCAAGTACATCCAGGCGCCGGTCCATGATCTTGAGTAGGTCCTCGCGATTGAGTTGGGAGACAGGCGTTGCTCCGACGATGGCCTCAATCTCGTACAAGACATGTAACTTCAGCATGGGATCATGACATGCCTGAAGAGAAGCGGTGGTTGAAGGTGAAAGTCCCTTGGCAATGGCCTCCCTTATCTCGTTGATCTTCCCTGTGAAGCCCTCACTATCCTTGTTGCGTAAGGACAAGAAGGCCTCGCCGATTCCAACATTGAACTCTTGAATATTGGCAGGAGCAGCGGAGAGGAGTTCTTCTAACGCTCGCCATTTGCCAGTAATCCAAGAGGCCTCTGCTGCAAGTGAAAGGACCTTTGGCGTGCATGATCCCATTGAGTGCTGGAAGCTCTCTACTTGAGCCAAGAGTGATTCTGCGACACCATTAGAATAATGAATAGGCCGCGCCTCGATGACTTACCATATTGACCGGACTCCCGCAAACAAGTGAAGAGTTGATACTGAATCTCCGAATCATCCGGCTTCTCGGCTAAGGACAATTCGTACCAACTCTGTGCTGCGGTCCATCTACCGGCCCTACGATGCTCCAAAACTTGCTGTGCTGGGTCAAGTATCTGCAGGTGAGCAGATATGCCTTCAATTCCGTCTGGCTCGTCAATTTGGGTGTAGATGTGTTGAAGATGCTGGTAGAGAGCCTCTTGATCCATGTGCTCGTTTGATAGCTCAGCTTGTTCCTTTCTCTGCCGCACGTACTGCTCCCAATGGAAGAGCGCTCGGGCGTAGGAGCCACACTCCACAGCGCGTCGAGAAATGACTTCGGCAGGTATGAAATGAAGCACACGTTCAATGCTGCTGATCTGAGACACGGCAGTGACCTCGTCAAGCTCCGATGGCTCCCTCCCAGACCTTGACGCAAGGACACGAGCTTCGTTCAGTTGTTTACGCTTCTCTTGAAGCCATTTCGACATGTAGTCGAGTACCTGGAAGACATTCTGAGAAGCGTCAGTCACGGCCGAATGGAAGTTCAAGCGGCATATCATACCTCACTACACTGCTTCAAAATGTCACTCCTCGGCCCTGATCCTTCGATTTCGGTCTCCAGAATTATGAGGAGCTCCTGGCTGATGTCCTCGATCTCCTGTTCTGTCCCTCCCAGAATGACATTAACTACTGTGAAGGGTAATAAAAAGGTTGCGATAGCCAAGTCGTGCTTTTTGATGATCCTGGAGAGTACTGGGAACATCGTTTGCGCGTTATCGCCTTTGGGCCGCTGAAGTAGATCGAAGACAAATTCTCGCAGCCATATTGCGTGGGTGATCTGTGCCTTGTAAATCGGGTAGTTCTGGGTAACTATCGGTGCCCTGTTTGCATTCTGCTTCACTTCGTATCTCGAGTTTAGCAGAGGCGTAAGCGTAGTCCGTATTGTCTCAGGAATCTCCATCCACCGTTGATGGGTTGGACTCCCTTGTGATGAGCGGGGCTGGGCAATAAGTTCCTTGCCAAAACAACAAAACTTGAGCATTTCTTGCATGACATACGCAATGAAAGCTTGGTTCTGGGCGTTGGTGGCCGAATTGTAAGCTTTTACCAGGACAGACTCCAGCATGAATGCGACAAACTCGATTGCCTCATCAGCGCGGTCAAAATTTGACAGAACAAGAATCTCGCGCCGTGGTCTCACCGTCTCAGTTCGTGAGGGGTCCAAACAGCCAACGACACCGAGACATTGGGCGGCCAACGTGGCGATTTCCGAGTGGTTTTCAGTGAATCTGACGGATGCATCCAGAATTGCGCGACAAAGCTCTGCGATCGCGGAACTTGGATGTTGGCTGATAGTCGTTTCATGGAGGAACTGTTGGTGTATTTCAAGATAGGATTTCAGCTCCTCCAAGGCCTGAGCGACAACCGATGCATTCTCGTCCCGGCAGCGCCGGGTGAAAGCCACAATCTGATTGATCGGAGACTTCTCCCGGAGTTTGGTGATCTGGGCTTCCGTCTTGCTGAACACAGGAATTGACTTCAATGATGGCAACATGTCGATTCTTTCGTGGAGAAGAGCTTTGTGCCTGTGGACCATGTCTGAGATTGTCTCGTCAGCCTTTTCCTGGGTTTCTGGGACGAATGATTCCCAATATCGGACCACCACAGAGAAAGTCTGGTCAATGAGCGGCTCGACATCTTCTCCGTCAACGGCTTTCACGAGTGCAGACCAAGCAAAGAATGCTTTGTTGCATAATTGTGGCACATCTAATGCTGACTGGAGACATGCGCGGATCTGCTGACGTCAGTATGAACTGTGAGCTGATATTGTGGGTTTCGTTGATTACCTGAGGTAATGCAGGACTTATATCAGCTCCTGCCAGGTTGATGAGCTCCTCGATAGCACCAAGGCATCTATTCCTCTCCGACAGGGGTCGCGGATCCTTCTGGTCATCGATTAATGACGAGAAATCTGCCATGACACCAAGAATGTTATTCTGGAAGAAATTTTCCAATGCTTTGGTCTCTTTGGTATGCCTGCTCGACCCTCCCGGTCGGCGGTCACAGAGCATAGCAAACGTGATGAATGCTTGGTGGATCTTGATAGATTAGTCTCATGAAGCAACAAGTTGCGCGAAGTTGTACCAACCTGCTTTTTCCTTGCGCCTTCCTCTCCGGCTGCAGCCTTGAGAATCTCGCAGGCGATGAGAACGGGCTGTGTCTTGATCAAGCTGGACAAATCCTCTTTCTCAAACTCAGGTACAGATGCGCATAAGAGCGCAGTGGCAGATGTTTCGATGTCGTCAGCAGGATGCATCAAGAGCTCGGCCAAGATTGAAGCAAGATTCTCTTTTGGCTGGAGGCATACGTCTTGTACCGTGGTGTTCCGCGCGGCTGCAATCCTTTTGAGCACATCTTTTTTCTTGTTCAGCACAAAGTACGGCAGTATCTCCCTCTGTGTCCTTTCAAGTAGCTGGTTGACGCTCATATCAAGAAGGTCTGCAAGTTGTTGTGCCTTCTGGGGTCGGACACATATGTCCTTGAATACTTCGAAACCAATGATTCGCCAGTAAGGCTTCAGTATCTCCGAGAGTTTGCAGTTGAAAGCTTCGGCAAGGGATGCAAGCTGTTTCGTGTCAGTACCACTTCATACGGGCAAATTACCAGCCTACCTCGTTGTACGCGACTCCGTAGATCATAGGATGTGTGTGACCGAGATAATTGACTAATTGTTGTAGCGCAATTTGGAGTTCTTCATTGCCGCAGACCCTTGTGGTAATATTAGCATACAGTTGGATGTATCATGATCATGGCTTACCTTGCTACTTGACCCCATGCGAGGATTAGTGTTTCCTGTTCCCCAAGCTCATTTTGGTCTGCGATCTGCAGCATGTGTTCAAGAACTGCCAAGCGATTTCGTTCACGGACATCCTCTGGAACGTCATCATGCAAGAAGACAGGCAGAGCACGTCTTGAAATCGGTCAGCTCAGCTTTTGGAATGTGATTTGGAAGGTGAACTTACCCAGCAGCGATGCGTAGCTCTCTCAAAGAGCTCTTGAGAGACTTCATGCACCACTGGCCAAGTGTTGACTTGGTGAGCCTCAGCGCTCCGCGGTCATTCACGTGGCTTAGCAAGTTTCTGATTGCTGTGGCGGCCAGCACCCGGGGTCCTTTCGATCGATGGAGGTCTGGACAGCCCACAATTTCCTCCATAATCTTGATTGCCTCTCTCCACGAGTGATCGGAGCTGTTGATGTTCCAAAAGTGGTGATCGGGAGTGATTCTGTTGTCGTATCTGTCACACACGACACAGGTGGTGTCAACAACCTCACCATTGCTGAGCACAGTAGCTTCTAAAGTGTTCACAGCAGCACATGGAAGCCACATGACTGCCCTCAGAACCATGCATTTGTCTCGTTCAGACAAAGTCGAAAAGTTTTCTCTGACATTTGGTCAGCATCTCGGCCACATGATGATTGAAAGCCGCTTACTTCACTGAGGATTGAACCTCCTCCAGATTCGACTGACCCGTTCCAGAGAGATAGGTGTTGGCATTGGCCATCAGATGGTCCCAGTATGATACGCGGCGGGGAGCCTGAGTTGATTTGTCGAGGCGCGGTTTCTTATGAGGTCTTTCGTTGTCGGGGAATTCCTGCTGCTGCGTTTCCAGCAGTAAAGCTGAGAACCTGTCCAGCAGCTGAGGATCCTCAAGACCGGTTGCTTCACGAAACGACTGTGTGTGAAGGGTAAATTGAGATTCTGGCTGACCATTCCCCTGCGTGTTATGGTGCTTGATGCTAAGGGCAATGGCGCTCTATCGCACAGGGTTAGCGGGAGAAAATTGACATTACAATAGAGGTGAGCTTACCCTCAGATCTTTATGAAGCTGCACAAATTGAGACTCATCCAGAGCAATTGATTCAAGGGCCGGCATGAGCAGTTCACTGCGAAGGCTGCTAACCAATGCATTTTGCTGTAGCGCAATGAGCTCCCCATTCGCGGTGGATTGCTCCAACGAGAGAGTCGCGAGAAGAACATGGGAAATTTCGAGCTGGACGGCAGAAGATGACGAGTATCGGTAGATATTCTCAGTGATATCCGACAATACTTCGTAGAAAGCCGTAGGGACCCTGGGGACAAGGACGCCTCCGGTTTGCGTTCCGGCCGCCTGAGGAGCAGAATTTTTCAGAACAGAAAGAAAAGAGAGCAGTAGGAGGTCGACATGCTCTTTCTGTGATTTCTCGAGAAGTTTTAAGCGCCTACAACATTCCCACAAACGGTCAAGACAGTCTGCAGCCCAGTCGAGTGTGGCAGCCCGCGGTGTGGCAGCAATGAATGTGCACGAGGAAAGGTCGAGATGTTTGCAGACAGGGTCGAGGAGCGCTAATGCCAGGTCGATGGCCTGCCAAAGGCTGGTTACCTCCATCTGGCAGTTCTGAGGGGCTGCTACGAGCTGCTGCCCGCCAGGAAGCATTCGTAAAACGAGATTGGGAGGAGGCAACGAGACTTTGAACGAAGTATTTGCAGATGTGCGAAGACTGTGGCTCTCCAGGGATATGATAATATCTAATGGTGATGTCAGCATTTGACATGAGTGTGAATCTGGGCAGGCAAACCAATGATGCATGCTTGATATGTCTCAACCAAGACCTTTGCATCGTCCCAGGTGCCGTGATGCGCAAAAAGAGCCTGGATAGAGGAGTAGAGTAAGTCTCGCAGGTCTGCGTGTAGTAGTTCAAGGGACGGGCGAGATAAAAGAGAGAACAGGGTCGGCAAAAGCCTTGCAACAAGAGGCGGCCGACTGGCAGAGTCTTCATTCTCTTGGTCATGATAGAACAAAAGCTCTGGGTTCCGCTCTATGGTGATCCGGATCACGGAGATGCCGTCTTTGGCCTGGGAGAGCAGAACGTCCCGGCCAAACGGGTTCTCTTTGAGAAGAGCATTGAAGCCAGCCTCCACGACAACGGAAACGAGTTGCAGGTTCAGTCGCACGTCGGGCGCTTCGGCAGATGGATCTGTTAGGAATTCCTGCAGAAGCTGGCCGAAGAGCGCGTTGTTCTGCGGCTCCTGTGTCTCGTTGGCACGAGAGTGGTTGTTGACGATCTGAGCGGCGATAGTAGACGGCGGAACCCCGTTGCCCCAGCCTGGCACACCGGCCGCAGGGCCGCGCTGAGCTGATTCTCCGGCTCTTCGGGCCATGCTGGTGGTGGCGTTAGGACGGAGGACGTGTCATGTCGTGGCAGCGGGGATGCAGCGGGAGGCGCAGTGAGAGAAACGGCATTGGGTTTGACGCGCGAGAAGCAATCACGCGGTCACATGGCGATAAGGAGCTTATCGGGGCAGCATCGCATGATGGCCGGCGGCTGGCGGCGGCGCGCATCATGGCCATGCCCGCTGCAACGGCGATCCGGACGGACGCAAATCATCCTCCCCCCATCACCAGACGTCGCCCCCCACGGTCACCTCACGCAATTCGCCCTCACGCCCCGACCTCGCTCACTGCACGCCGCGCACCCCGGAGACCACGAGCCGCGCGCTCGCTTGCCGCTATGTCCTTCCAATCGAAGAAGTTCCGCGGGTCCGCCGCCCAAAATTCCTTTGCCGCGAAATACCGTGTGCAGATGCAGAGACACCCGTTTCTCCTCTTCGGCCTACCTTTCATCGCCACAATGGTTGCTGGAAGCTTTTTCCTGACGCCTGCGACGGCTCTGCGCTACGAGCGACATGACCGCAAGGTCCGACAAATGACAAGGGAGGAGGAGCTGGGCATTGGCAAGAACCGCAGGAAAGTGGACATGAAGGAGGAGTACTACGTGAGTCCTTCCAATTTCGGGCGACAAGCTTTCGGCAGGCTGTGTGGGTGCTGACAGGGGCTTGCGACAGAGACTGGCGGCAAAGGACCTCGAGGACTGGGAGCAGAAGCGCGTCAAGAGACTGCCGGGCGAGCACGACGGAAAGCTCTAGGACTGCGCACTCTCCCTCCCCTCACAGGCATGGCTCGGCATAGCATGGCGTTGGCGCTGGATTACTCAAGCATTTCGAGTCGGCGTTGGATCTAAGATGTGACACTGTATAATCACCCGGGGTATATCTAAGCTCCATCACTGCGGCCCTGATCAATCCCTGCTCACAGCCAGCGGCTCGATGTCTGTCTTCAGCTCGCGCGTGCCCTTCTGCTTGGGCTCGGGAGCTGCGTCTGCATCAGCATCACGTAATTGCGGAGCAATTGACGGGAGCAGCTTACCCTTGACGTTTTCCTGGACGTAGAATTTGCGCAGCAGCATGATGGCGTCTTCTCTGAAGATGCCGCCGTGGACAGGGTACGGCCTGTCGACACTCGGGCTTTTTCTGTCAGGCATTATCCAGCCGAGCGGCAGTGGGGCAGCGCGCACGTACTCCTCGTGGACGTTCAGGACGCCGCCGGTGCCGCCAAAGCGGTCGTTCCAGCAGCCAAAATAGACAGCCCTGATGCCGAACTGGCGCAGTGCCGACGCGCACATCACGCAGGGCTCCACGGTGACATAGAGATCGGTCTCGCGCAGGATGCTGGCGGGGTGCTGCGCCAGGATCTGCGAGATGGCGACGAACTCGGCGTGACGCGTGCCATTGAGCGAGCGGTTCGTGTCGTTCATGCCGCGGCCGATAACGCGGCCGTCGCGCACGAAGACGCAGCCGACGGGCGTCTCGTCGGTGGCGAGGGCCAGCTCGGCCATGCGCAGGGCCTCGCGCATGAAGCGCTCGTGGTCGGGGGCGCGCTCGTCTCTGCGCATCTTCTTGGGCGCGGGCGCGTCGGCCATGGGAGCTCGTTGCGATGCACACTGCCTGAAACAGGCTGGCGCAGAAAAAAGCCCGATGGTTTTGCGCGGCCGATCGCCGTTGATGGCGCGGGCGCGGTGCAGGGTCCAGTTGACTGTCTGCTACGCAGGCGCAGGCGCAGGCGCAAGCGCACATGGCCGCCTCCTTGGCTGCGCCTGGCTGCCCACGGCTCGCTCTCCCTTCACCACGCCCGTCCGACGCCATCACCACCTAAGGCCCGCCCTGCTCGCACACCAGGCGCCGGCTCGCGTGAACCTCCCCTCCTCCCCTCCGCCGTCATTGGCGCCGCCCTCAGCCAGCTCCCAGTGCCCTCCACTCGCTCCAGGTCCGCCGCTGCACGCTCGCTCTCACGCGCCCACGACTAGCTTCCCCTGTCTGGGACCCGTCCCCGCAACGCGCAAATCACACCAGCCTCCCACCCAGCAGATCAGGGTCTCCAGGCGCTCTTCGACCCTCGACCGCTCCTTTGCGCCGCATCCTCGCATCACTGTGCCGTCATTCCACGCCGTTGGCCGGGCGCACCTCGCATTCCGCACCAAGCAGCTTCTGGAACACCGCGCCCTGCCGCTTCCCAGTCCCCAGCATGGCGCCCTCGAACACTAATAAGCCCTCCTTCATCCCTCTCGAGATCAAGCCCATCGAGTTCTCCCTCACTGCTGGGACCGACATCCCCGCCCCGCTTGAATCCCCGCCCGCCACACCAGGCCGTCCACCCACACCCGGCGGCGGTCCGCTCTCGTCGCATCCCACCTCACCGAATGAGCCCCCGCCATCCGACCCCATGGACCACGCAAACAGCAGCTCCGACGCCAATGGCCACGCCCAACCCCGTGGCCGCACCGAGAGCGTCGCCACCGCCAACACCAAGCCCGGCTCGCCCGGCTCCAAAAACCCCTTGAGCCCGACCCCGACCACCGAGAGCGTGTCTGGCAGCAAGCGGCCCTCGTCCGTGCGCCGGTTCCTGGGCTTCCGTTCCGCCTCGTCGTCCGACAGCCTGCGCAACGGCCGCCCGCAGAGCCCGCAGAGCTCCGCCTCAGCAAACGCCGGCCCCACCCCGCGCCCGGGCGCCCGCGAGCGCAGGAAGAGCGGAAGCTGGTTCAACAAGCGCGCGAGCACAATGTTTGGCTTTGGAAGCCTCCCCGAGAGCGGCGAGTTCGCGAACGGCAGCGCCATTGAGGAAGAGAAGCCTCAGAAGAAGGGCCCGCCTCCGCCCAAGCTGCCGGAGCTCAAGAAACTGGGCACCGAGCTCAACGACGGGTCGCTCGGCGCGGACGACTTGTTCAAGAACATCAAGTAGCCGGACTATGCTGTCAATCCGGGACGCCTCGCCTGTTGTTGGAATAGATCGAGATTGGAAAGGAAGGCGTAATCACCCACACCCCGGCAACTGGCGCCACCCGGAGCGCGACGGCAGCTCCTCGCGGAACCGCGGAGCTCGCATATTTCTCTAATCTTGTTTTTGCCCTTCTGATTTTGGATTCTCATTATACCCTCGGAGCGACTCTAGCACTGAAAGGTCCAGACTGTTACTGCTGCTTTGTTCTAGTGCGGAATTGCATAAAACCCACGCCCTCACACCTGGTACTCTCCACCCACACCTTTTCCTAATCTATACCCTCATCTCTTGGCATCCTCTGTAGCCTACACTTCCCTTGACCAGTCCATTTCAGTTTCCGAAAAGGGGGAAAGCGCTACGCCAAGTCTTGGCTACTTAATGCCGGGTTTCCCTTGCCCAGGAAACCCAAACGCAAAACGACCCAGCTCCCGGTGCAGGTTGTCTGGAGAGCTTACACTATCGAGAAAACCCAAGGAAGGTGGAAGGGGCCAGGAGGTTTCCGTGGTCGTTGGGAAACGTAGATACGATGGCCATGTACAAATGTTATCTCGATGTTGTTTGCGGACATCAACTGCACATACATTACCACCATCTCTCCCTTATCTTTACACTCGCCATCTTTTTCCTACATACACCAACCAAGCTTGCCCGAAAGAATCAAGAAATTCCCCCAAAACAAAGGCGCGGGTCAACGGCTTCTGCTGCTCTTTCGTTTTCTGGAGTCTGCGACACCACTGGTTCCTCTATTAATTCGATTCTTTGTGTATTCTTTGACGGGAGAACTGTCGGGATTAATATATTTTTTCGCCTTTTCGTCCTCACTGTTTCTTTTTTCCGCTCTTTGAGAAAGACTCGCGGCAGAATGTTCATCCACACCAGCACCCTTCCCTCCCCTCCCCCTCCTCCTTCCCGACCACCCTTTGACCAACACCCAAACCCACCTCTCCGGAACCTCGAACGTCTGCGGCAAAATATTGTTCCACTCCGCCAGCATCCTTATCCTGCACACCCACACGCAACAAAGACTCCCACTGGACGAACGCACGTATTCGAAATGGTTGTTTGGACATGATGCGATGGCGCCCCTTGATCGGGACTAGCGCCCGATCGTCACACCCGACGCAGTGACCACCTCCCGCCGGCCTGACCGCAGACTCTTGGACCACCCATCCAACGACTCCACTCCTTTGTGACAAGGGCGAAGGCGGGAGGGACCGAGACCCACTGCCAGTGCGTTGCGTGCGGTGTCCAGTGCTGAACCGGATGATGTTTTCGCCGCTGGAGGACGCGGGAACGGGCTGGGAGAAGAGGGATATCTGGCCTGTTGGGTTGAGGAGGTGTGGCGTTTTTTTGCTGGTGGAGGATTGCGGTTGGAAGTCCTTGCGAGGGGTTGCTTGATGCCGCGACGTTTGTCATGGGCGTTGCTGCTTCTGTGGAAAGGAGTCAGGTTGACTGCAGTGCGGTCTTTCCTGGGTTTCGTATAGAGAGACGTTGTCTTTCCCTCCAACCTTCATTTTCCCCCCTGTTGACAGGCTAAAGGGGGTCAGTGTTGATGGGCATGAGTTTCTGCGTCTGAATTTGAAGCCATTGTTGACGTCGTCGAGCTCACCTGCTGCGTGGGAAGCTCGCGGTAAAGAGATGGAGTGAAGCTGGAGGACGGAGTGAGCGGAGGGGAGCGGAGAAACGGAGAGAAGGGAAAAGAGAGGGAAAACGAAGATCCGACAGCAGCGCTCAGCTGACACTATCCTTGGCCGGCCACCTCGGCTTCCGCTCCACGAGTTGGTTCGTAAGTAGCCTCTCAGTATCGCTAGCGAAAGAGCTGTACTTCGGAAGAACTAATCGGCTCTACTCCTCCTCCCGGTGCTCTGCGCATGAGATCCGTTTGGTATAGGTCAGCGCTAACGCGCCGAGCCTTGCCGCCGCTGCCGCGCACGAAGGAACTAGACTGTACTGCGCGACAACAGAGCACGGACGAGCTTCGGGAAGGACATGGTGGCGGAATGGCGTTTCGCGGCTCGGAAATCTTGTTGTAAGCGTCGAAAGTTCTACTGGCGTCTTCCACTCGGCGACTTCTGCGAACTCTCAACACATTTACGAATTACACATGTATGTATTTGTGGTTGGAAAAGACATGAAAAATCACGCGAGCCCTCGGGTCTCCACGTGCAACTCCGCTCAACCTACTTTTTGTATCACATGCCGTGGATGCTGGATAGCGCGATGCGATGTGTAGGATTTCTGCGCAGACTCTCCAGACCTGCCTCTTTGGGGTAACGAGGCCACAGGGCTGACAGGAGAAATAGGCATAGAGTTAAGGTTTTTAAGGCTAGGGGTTAAGCTTGGCGGATGTCAGCGGCTTGCACGTGGAGGGCCAATTGCAGTCACGCATGGCGGTTTGCGAGGCGTGCACGCAAGCAGGAACCACGGGTGCGCGTAAGCGTGACGAATCCTGCTCGCATATTGCGGGGTCAAAGGGAAAAGAAACGGAGAGCCAGGGTGAGACACGCGCAGGCGTGGTAAACTGTCTATGGCTTAGCAGTGCTCCACTCTGCGGCGTGGCAAGCGAGAGGTAGCAGACGCTTGCTGCAATTGTGGTGGCATGCAGCACGCGCCGATTGCCGCATCCCTGCGCAGCGTAGTATAAGGATCCCTGCACAAACGCAACGTGCTTCCCAAAACAGCGAGCCGCCATCTTGTAGGCCCAGTCTGGGTCTGCACTTGCGGTTCTTATAGGCCAGATGCACCTATTCTGCCAGAATCAGCGTGAGCAACACGTGCCGAAAAGAGAGCCTGTAGGGCGGAGTGCAACACTATGCTATTACCTAAAAACCCCACCTTGTCTCAGAGCTGCCGAGACTTGCTCTTGCCTGCCCTAGCCAATCGTGTGCATGGAGGCGGTTCGGTCCGAGCCGATCGGGGGCATCTGGCCGGCGGGCCTATGGCTGGTACGGGGATACCAGGTCACTCTACTACCCATCGTTGTGAAGTTATCTGGGGGCTGGAACTTATGCGAGCTGAGAAGACTAGGGTGACGGTCCTCCTATTCAGCACCCTGTGGTATAGCATCCCCTAAGAGCTGCCCAGCTGCCTGTCGCAGTTTTACAAAATCCAGCGTGTTTCCTCCAAACCTCCATAAGGTCTTGCTCGTGAGGTCACTCCCAAGTCACTTTCATTTACCCTTTCACCCGCCCATTGTTCACCGAACCCCTGCCGGCCTTCCAAGTCTTAGCAACAACCCAGCTGGTGTCAGCCCTATCCCGTTCCCTGTATCGTGACTTGCACTCGGCACGGGTTATTTACTTCTCCTTCTTCTGCCCCACCGCCCAATCAGCTCCCCAGTCCATCCATCTCTTCCCCTTCACTGGCCATCTCGGGTCTCCGCCGACGGCACCGATGCCGCACCGCCTTAAAGAGAAGCTGGTACGCCGGCCCGACTCTCATCCATGCACATAGTGCAGCTCAGTGAAAGGGCGGGACGGGAGGCCAACGCCCCATCCGATGCCTTCGCCATTCGCGCATCCCCACCAAACGCACCTCGATCCCTTCCCCATGCCGAAAGACGTGATCGCGTGAGCACGGCAAACCGCACGCTGGCACTCTCGGCCACGGGTCAGCCAACCGTTGCTCAACCAGCGGACATGCTACCGTGACAGCGGTGAAAAAAATCTCCGACTGGCCGGGAGCGCAGTGTCTTCGGTCACGGGCCGACTACCCGTGGTTCTCGGCAGTGCGTGGGTGCGCGGCCGGCTTTTGCGTTTCAGACAGAGTGCCAGCTGACGCCGCTGTCGGATTGTGGGCCTCGTCAATTTGCTTGTTGTTAGGAGTTGGCTCTTCCTTTGCCGGTGTTTTAATTGTCGTCTCCGCAAGTATATACAACACTCTCGACCACAAATCGCCTTCGGAGATATCTCCATCCCCCCTGACGAGATTCTTCAAGCACCGGCGATAGTGAGGGAAAAATAAAAGTCTGGACGCGTGGCAAGAGCCGTCATTGATGCGAAGACTGAGACCGTGATGTGGACGCTCCTCCCTTGCACCACTGTGGCGCTCGCCATCTGATTCAACCGCCCTGTTTCCTGCCCTAAATGCCGCCGTCGAAGCACTGCAGAACCGTCACTATTCGTTCGGCGATGCTTCCCTGACGCAGATGATTGTAGGGTTTCTGCAGGCACGGAAGCACGAGTGCTGCAAAGTCAGCTGACTGCTTTTCTTCGCCCGTTTACCTTTCGCTACTGGTCAGAACGCTGTCTGTACGATTTCCACGTTGGGATCGACGAGAGGGGAGAGCTGTCCAGAAGAGGAAGTGTCCGCCCTGTCAGCTGCCGAGCCGTGTCTCTGCTGCTCCGCAGTCCCTCGGGCATGATGGAGTCCGGCGTCGGCGGCGTCTGCTGCACGTACGGCGGGCCTGTCCTGCTGCTGTTCTGCTGTCAGTCAGCCATCTGCATGTGCATGTCAAGGCAAGACTATGGCAGAAAGGAGAAGGTAACTGCCATCAGTTGCAAGGAAATCCTCAACATGACTTCTGCTGAAGAGATGGCGAGCCAGGAGCAGGGTCGGCGCGGTCGATGAGTGGGTGCTTCGAGCTGTACCACTGCTTTCTTGAGTGCTCACTTGCTTCTCCTTTGTCCGAGAATGGAGGGGCTCCTGCACACAGGCTTCAGGTCCCCTGTCAGCCGGCCATACTATACGCGGGTCCCAAAAGACGTCACTGTCTTTGTGGAACTCATATATCACGGCCCTGGAGTCCCGCAGGACATTCCGCAGTATCGAGCAAGCCCTCTCAGCCTGCCAATCAAGGTGTGATCAGCTTACGTCTTACGATCGTCTGGAACGATGTGCCACCTTCGACTTCGTTCGGCCCTGGTGGCTGTGGCCAGTTCGGTCTTGTACTTCGCCCATGGCGTTGCCGCCAAAGCCGTCTTTGCGCACTACATGGTATGTCCCTGTTAGAAGGGCGTCCATCCCTCCCTCTCACCCTTGCTTTGTGTTCTTGTCATCTTTCGGTTTCCATTTCTCCAGCTTTTTTTCCCTTCCTCTGAACCCCTCATATCTTGATACAACAGCATCGCATGCCCCTCCATAACCTTCCTACTGGATTCTTCATCTCCTTTCCAGTCATCCTTAGTCACGGACATCAGGGCAACCAAGAACTCAAACGAGGTAGAACTAACCACCATGCCCACCCATACAGGTCGGTACCACCACCGAAACGCATGCCCATACCGATATTGACGATGCCGCCGCTGCCGGCCTTGACGGCTTCGCTCTTAATATCGGGGATCCCCGTCAGTCCTACGTCACCAACACCCTGTCGTACATGTTTGACTACGCTGCATCCAATCACCCTGACTTCCACCTCCTTTTCTCGTAAGCTACGATCTTGTCCTCAGCATCTCATTTTGCCCCTTCATCAGCAACACCTCCACGTTCTCTACATCCCAGACACTGATGCACCTCTACCAGTCTGGACCTCTCCGCCTCTCTTGGCGCCGGTGCATCTCTCTCCGACTACACCTCTCTGCTCACCCAGTACACCTCCCACGCAGCCTACGCGCTTGGACCCAACTCGCACCCATTCGTCAGCACCTTCGGCGATGGGGGGCTAACCAACGAGACCTGGGATGAGTGGCGTGGTTCCGTCTTCAACAACGACGTCTACTTCGTCCCCGACTTCGACGGCACACAAGGCTACTACGACGCCGCCGACGGCTGGTGGTCCTACTGGGGCGGCGTAGTTGACGGGCTCTTCAGCTGGGAAGCCATGTGGCCAGAGCGCAACGGGCTCGGCGGCGCCTTCCCCGGAGACACGGGGCCAGACGAGACGGTAGCCGCCGGGGCAGAGCAGAGGGGCAAGGACTACATGATCGGCCTGAGCCCGCTACAGTACAAAGACGCCGTGAGTCCCTGCCGAAGCCAACCCACCCACCCCCCGCTAACCCGCCACAGTACAACACCAACCTCTACCGCGCGGGCGAGCTCAACCTCCCCGAGCGCATCTCCAACGTCCTCTCCATGACGCCGTCCCCCGAATTCGCCGAAGTAGTCACCTGGGTCCGTCCCCCCACCATCCCTCCATCCATCCCCCCACCCCCCAAGCTAACCCCCCACCGCAGAACGACGGCCCCGAATCCCACTACATCGGCTCCCTCTGGCCAGAGCAAAACACCGACGCCGACCCCGCACGCTACGCCACCCAATCCCTCGCGCCGCACTCAGGCTGGCAAGCGCTGATCTCCTCGTTCGCGACGGCCTTCCGCGGCAACGCCAGCAGCGCCGCGGACATGCGGCCGGTGGGCGACGCGGCGGCGACGGGGGCGCTGTGGTACAAGACTCTGCTGCAGACGACGACGTGCCCGCTCGAGGGCAGCGGCGGCGTGTACGCGAAGCCGGACGGCTGGGCCAACGGCAAGGACGTGCTGAACTGGGCGGTGGTGGCGCCGGACGGCGCGGATGGGTGGACCGCCCGGCTGCTGAGCGGCGGCGATGAGGTCGGGAGCGAGGCGTTGGTGGCGGGGTTGAATTATGGGAGCGTGGAGGGGTTGAAGGCGGGGTTTCAGAGGCTGGAGGTGCTGGATGCGGATGGTCAGACTGTGGGCGTGGCTGCTGGGGGCAGGTGCGTGAGCGAGGGGTGTCCGGATTGTGTTTATAATATGAATCCGCAGGTTGTCGGGGTGGCGGCGAGTGGAGAGGATGATGGGGAGTGTCCGGATCCGAATTGCAGTCAGTGATGGGGGTGCTGGGGAAGCTGAGGATTGGAGCTGGTGATGAGGAGAGTTAGTTGCATTGGCGATGGACGAACACCGGTATCTTTCCACACGGCTAGTGGGTTTTCCAAATACATAGTTTTCATTCACTTTTTTGATATGGCACGCGAGTTTAAGAAGTAAGACCGTGAATAACAGCAGGTTGATTGGGAGCCATTCCTCGAGAATTCCGAAGTGGTAAAGCCTTATTCTGCTGGGAACGATTCTAATCAAAACCAGATATGATGCATGGTGGATTGGGTTCTTTTTGGAGACATGCTTCTTGACCAAACCGTGACGATATTCTTAGCACCTCCGGATATGGCATTTTCAATCTGAGATACGCCAACTCTTTCAAATGTGCCCAGAGTCTCTTCGACCAGCACGCGGTTTCGTGGGTAAGGTCACCCTTTCTCTCTCTCTTTTTTTAAGAGGTCTCTGGCGACTTCTTAGTAAGTGGGGAATCAACCTTGAGGCTCGAGTGCTATACTATTTAAGAAGACACGTCCATACTTACGCTCCAGCATGGCTTAGAATCAGGACTACTCAGTTTACCATCACCATTAAACTTGGCGCAGCCACCATTGCTCAACAATTCCTGCATTTCCATAGGATATAAGTACAGAGAAATCGAGACCTCAACTGTATGGATTGAGAGTCAGTTCTTGGACTACGCACCGAATCAAGATCTTTGGTCCCCGATAGCTCGACCCACTGACCTACAGAATGCGCTTCCAGATTTGTTGTTTCTCAACCCCGACATCTACGAGCACGCCAAATGAAGGCTATTCCACAGCGCACCATTCATCATCCATTTTACCTGTGGGATACCTCTGTTCCGACTGTGGCAGGTCGTTCATGGCTCGCGGCTTTCTGGTACGCCATAGAAAGATTCGACACAGTCTAGAAGCTCTGCGATACGTGTGTGACATCTGCAATGGCTCTTTCTCTCGTTCAGACGAGTTGCCGCAGCATTTATATAAAAGCACGGAATAAGCCCCCCAAAAAAAGCCCGGGATGTACTCGAGGCTGCAATACGCAAGATCTCATTACCTCAAATCAAATACAAACACTGCAAAGCCCTGTTTATCACAGCTACAGTACTCGAGAAGTGTATTCTCAGACCAGTCACATTGATTTTGCATGTGAAAAGCAAGGATGCGGCGCCACTTTTTCACGTAACAATGCACCGAGCCGTTATACGAAGGTCCGATACAGCGAAGTCCAAGATGAAGGCATTGATGGATATTCAAGGTTCGAATGTAAACAATGCCGTAGGCAAGGCTCCTCACTGCCAGTTTATGTCAGTTCTTCACAGAGGACCGAGCATTCCAGGATCTCAGACCGGACTGAACTTGAGGCTCCCAGTCCGGACTAAATGCCTAAGCTGGTAGAATTCCCCGTGCTACGTGCAGCAGTCAATGTAAAGCTTCCCGTGACGTCATGGCCACTACCCCGGACTCCAGATCAACACCAGCCCGCGTGCACGCTACCGATACACCCGACGACGTCATTAACCTCGGCCACCCCAACCTGCGTCCGACCAGGTCGCACGACACACCATGCCTCGCAACACCGCCGCCCAGCCCTCCCCACCACCTGCCTCTCTCCCTCCGCAACCGCCGCAATGGCCGGCGACGACCCCACCCCCCTCCCAGCGCACGTCTCGCTGCTCGCAGGCGGCACAGCCGGCGCCATCGAAGCCTTCCTGACCTACCCCTTCGAGTTCGCCAAAACCCGCGTGCAGCTGCGCAGCGACACGCCCGCCTCCCCCGGCGCGCCCCGCCGCCGCAGCCCCAACCCGCTCGGCGTGATCCGCGCCGTGGTGCGCAGCGAGGGGCCGCGCGCGCTCTACGCCGGCTGCGGCAGCCTGGTGGTCGGGTCGGTGGGCAAGGACGGGGTGCGGTTCCTGTCGTTCGACGTGATCAAGCGGGCGTTCGCGGACGGCGAGACGGGCTCGCTGACGCCGCTGCGCAGCCTGGCCGCCGGCATGGCCGCCGGCGTCGTCGCCTCCGTCTGCGCCGTCACCCCCACCGAGCGCATCAAGACCGCCCTGATCGACGACGCCCGCGCCGCCGGCGAGCGCCGCTTCGCCGGCTCCATGGTCGCCGCCGTCCGCGCCGTCGTGCGCGAGGACGGCTTGGTGAGGGGCCTGTATCGCGGGTTTGCGGGGACGACGTTGAAGCAGGCGAGCGCGACGGCTGTGCGGATGGGGTCCTACAACATCTTGAAGGATTACGAGCGCGTGAAGGGCGTCGAGCAGACGACGGCGGTGAATTTCGCGAATGGGAGCGTGGCCGGTATTGTCACGACGTATGCGACGCAGCCGTTTGATACGATCAAGACGAGGTGTCAGAGCGCAAGGGGTGAGACGACGGTGGACGCGGTGAAGAGTCTTTGGGCGGATGGTGGGCTGAGGGGTTTTTGGAGAGGGACGGTGATGAGATTGGGGAGGACGATATTTAGCGGTGGGATCTTATTTACGGTGTATGAGCACGCGGCGGCCATGTTGAACCCGATCATTGGAACGGGACGGGTCTATGCATGATTTGAGCATCGTTTAGTGTGCGAAGAAGAGGATGGCAAGAACTGTCCTTTGTTAGCGACAACATTGCATAAGAGACAGAAGAGACGGAATCATAGAGCAAAGTGGCGCATATCAGGCGGCGACCTTGAATAAAGCTCAAACATATCGCTTGTGGCGGTAAAATATGACCTCGTCAAGGGTCGATACTTTGCGAATTCTTGAAGTGAGCTTGTTTCTCTGTTAAAGTTACTTTACTACGGTGATGATTTTGTTAACAGCACGAGGTTTAGCACTACCATGCAGGAACTTTGATATTTTCTGTCCGCCGTACATATTGAGAACAGTTCAATGGAGAACCCTCCACTGAAAGGGCCGCCGACTGGAAATTTTTGTGATTTTCTCTCAGTGAATCTTTCATCAATTGGGTGATATCATTAAGCCCCCCATCATCGCCACGGACCACCGTTCATCAAAAATTCTATAAATCAATGAACCGCATCACTCTTAGAAGAAGTAAGCTCCGGGAGCCTATGCAAACGACACAAGCGCTTCCAAAGAGGAGGAACAGGTCATCATATTGAAGCATATCCAAAAAGCTTGAATGTCTAGCTGTTCTGATGAGAACCAAACTACACTAATGAGGATATTGCGGTAGTCGACGATAGTCAGCCGTTGACAGCTGCTGTTGTCGAGTTGTAGAGAAGGCTTTTGAGCCGTTCAAGTGATTCATCTGGACTTAGTGTCCCATGTCGATGTTGGTTTCACGTGTAAAGGCTCGTTGTCCATTTGCACATGCTATTGCTACGGTTTACAAAAGGTACGTTTATTAAATAATATGAAGATTTTTTTTGACTTCAGGGAAGAAACTTGACCCTTACCATTAGTAGAGACCCTAGAAGTCTTTGCACTCAGGTGTTTAGCCTTATACATTTGTGCCTCTTCCAAAAGCATTTTTCTGGACACATTCACTTCCTCAGAAAACTGAATCAAACTACAGCAGTCCTCGCATAGTGATATCGGTGACGCCCAAAAACAAAAGCAGAATAGAAACATACTTACCTCAGACAATCACGCAGCTTCTCAAGTAACCATTCCGCCCCTCACCCTCCATTTCGCGCGCCGAAAACACTTCACCCAGCTCCTTCCACTTACCTCCGCACCTCCAACCTCAACCACCACCGCCACCGCCCCTCCCCCAGCCACGGACGCGCCCCCCACACTCCACAGCCCCTCCGCCGCCCTCCCAACCAACCGACGGAGCGGAGCGCGAGCGGGCGGGCGGGCGGAAATTGCGCGAGGCGAGCGGCAGACCAGGGGTAAAGGGGCGGAGACGGTCGCGGACGGCGTGGTGCTTAAGCAGCGGGGTGGCTGAGGAAATAATAAAACACAAGCTTAGCTCTCCTCCACACCAAAAGGGCCACGCACCACGCGAGGCGGACCGGGGAGGTTGCGCGGGGTGCGTCGGGGGGCGGGCTTGAGGTGGTTAGCAGCGAGCGCTAGGCGGGGAGTGGGTTTTGAGGAAGGGATGGGCTGGTGGAGGATTTTCTGGCCGGCGGGTTGGGGGAGGCTGGAGGGCGGTTGCGGTGGCGTGGTGGATCGAGTTGGCGTGGTGGGAGAGAGGGGGGACCGGGACCGAGCGCTGAGGCTGGATGGCTGGGTTCGCCTGTTGGGCTGGGGGGGGAGGGCGTTGGCTGGGCTCAGGTACGGCCGAGCTGGGCGTGGTGGGTGCGTTTGGATCGGGCGCTCGTGTGTGCGGAGGGCAGGCGCCTGTGCGTCTTGCTGCTGATCGTCAGGCGATTGGAGCCTTCTGACTTGCGGCTTCTTTCCTGCAACGCGGAGGGCTGCGAGGCTTAGGGTGCGATGGTCGGCGGATCTGCAGGACGGGCGCGTGGTGTCGCGCGCTCCTTCGCTCTGGCGGGCGGCATGGCGAGAAAGTCGCCGAGGAGGGGGTGGGCAGCCGAGGGAAAGAGAGTGATCAGAAAAGAGGAGGGTGAGGTGAGGTGAGGTTGAGTTTGGCGATGGGGGAGCGGTGTCTGAGCAGCCCTGGTCCCACGAGATCTCGTATACACGCACACAGGCGACGAAGCCGTGGTGCCTGTCCTGCCATCTCCCTGCCTTCCACCCTTGCCTGCACCGACTGGGTCCAGGGTCTGCCACAGCTCGCCGAGCTTCCATGGACGTCGACGATAGAGCACGTCCAGCCAACGCCATCACACCGCTCGCGCGCGGCAGACCCGACGATGCGCCTGGCTCGACTCGCGCGCACGGGAAGTGTCAGCACGGCCTTGCGCCGCCGCACAGGCGGAGAGCAGGAGGACAGCCGGCGATAGCCTGACACGGTAGCCGGAAAGCTGCAGCAGCCGGACTGCACCTCGGCCGCCTTCACTCCCTCACTCATTCGGCGGGGGCCCGACTCCGCGGCTCCGCGCCCGCACCCGCTCCGCACTAACGAAAAAGGAAGCGCCGGCGCCGGTGGAGTGATGCCCGCTCAGATTGCGAGGCGGGGGATGTGCGCGCGCCATCCGGCCCAGTTTCTGAAAAAGCAATCGTTGCGGAGAGGAGGCCAGGGGGGGCCCGCCGTCGACGCTGGACCGCTGCCCGGCGACTTTTCTTGCCGCGTGCAGTTAGCACGGCAGCCCGGGCGAGGGACCCCGATGTTATTGAATTTCGAGACCGTCGATGGGGAGCGGCTGCTGCGCGCTTCCATCCCGAACCGGGCCGTGAGTGAGTCGTCGACGCGTGCGGAGCGGAACTTACGTCGGCGCACACGTTGCGGTGGTCGTGGCTGCAGAAGACCACAGGCTGTGCTCCGCCACCGCAGGCGGCACTGGGCGGTTGACTGTCAATGGCGGGCTGGCCTCGTGGACTGGCGGCAGTCGTGCGCCTTCCGCCGCCTTGCCTCCCCCGCGAGAAAGCCATGATCGAGAAGCGCGCGCAGCCGGGGCGTCTGCTTAGCGCGAGGGTTGCCGCGCAGGAGCACGCGACGTCGTCGTGCGTCGGAGATCCCTGTCGATAAGGTACATGACGTATCCAAGCTTCCAAGCTTTTGCGCCGGCAAGCTGCCTGCCTCGAGCAGAAAGCCAAACAGCCCGCCGTCCAAGCGTCATCGTCGCGCCCGTTTGATGATGATTGCCACCCGCCCACGTCCCTCCGTCGCGCTCGCCTCGCCCGGCCGCTCGGGAATTGCTAAGCATGTTTCAAATCGGGCATGAAGCAGATTTGCACGGAATAAGCTGCTTGATTATAGTGCTGATGAATCCGTCCCGCGACGCTCGGAGGCCCTCGGCTACACCGAACTGTCCGACGGCTTGCCGGGTGGTGTGGCGGTCTGCCTTGCATGCCATTGCAGCATCGACGCACACCATTCTGGCTCGGGGGGCCAATGCGTGCGTGCTGACGATAGGGAAGACGCCGAAATAAACCTTAACGCCCTGGTAACTCCTTCCGGCCACCGTCGTAAATACGGCAAACGTCCGGTCTGACAGCCGGGCAGCAAAGGGCTGAGGCTGGCACTGCCACGTTTGCCTTTCCTCGCTCGCCTGCCCCCCATGATGGCGGATGGGGCCAAGGGCAGACAAGATGTGGCCTGAGCTGCGGTGCGCCCTGGTTGCCGCATCGAGCACACCGTCCGGTCCGATCGATGTTGCGCGTAGCCACGTACACCCGCGCACATGGCATTCTGGGGAGAGTGCGACCGCGCTCCTCTCACTTGCCAGCCAGCCCCCCGGCCCCTCCTATTTGTGTTCGCTGTCTGAGGAGTGTTTGGGGGCCAGCCGGCGTCTTGTTGGAGCCTCTTGCTGCCGCGAACTCTATCGCTGATCTGCGCTCCCCATCGCCGGCCGGGAAGCAGGAATGCAGTGGAAAAAAGTTAGAAAGCATATCTGGCGCGAGCGAAGGTTCGCAAGAGCGGTCGACTTGCATACCGATCCCTCAGACACGTGTCAAATGCATTGGATGAGGTGAGACGTGGATGTTAGGTAGAAAAAATCAGTCCATTCTGATTGATCCAGAAAGGCCGAAGCCAGTCTGTTGGGTATCATGAGAGGTGTAGTAAAGAACACAAGAAAAAAGTAAAGCTACCAGCCAGCCGTGTTGTACCGCCTGACCGTTTCCCACTAACCACCCGCATGTTTCTCGCCCCGTTTCCGTAACATGCGCCGAAACGACGACTCCCCTTTTTACCCCATAGTCCGAAATAGCAAACAGAATGCGAAACAAGCCCAAGTCCGAAAAGCAAATGCGCATCAAGCAATGGTCGCCTGATCCTTTTGTCCCCTTAACCGTTTTTGCCGTGTCCCATTCCGCAGAACCAAGTGACCGGAACCCAAACCCAAACCAGAAATGGGGAAAAAAAGTGTGTAGTAATGCAAATCCCAGTCGTTCTTCGCTCTGCACAGAGGTGCAACAGATCGAGGCAAATTGTGGCAGAGAGAAGAAGCAGAGGACGTCGAAGTCGTAGAGTGGCGTGGAGCTGGAAGCCTGTTGAGGGATCCATGAACTGATAGATGCCGACCGAGGGCATGAGAGGAGAACTCGAAGCGATGATTCGGTATGCCCGGATGGCAGGTGATGGCACCCGAGCTCCCTGTATGGTACAGTGGCGAAGCGATTTCGCGCCTTGCCGATCAGGCGATGATGACGCGAAGCTGGGTAGCTAGGCAGCAGGATTGTAGACTCGACTCGTGATCAGAGTTCCGGGGCTTCATTTGAAGATGCCCTTGCTAAACCGCTTGCTGTTCTTCCAGCCCTTCTTGAGGAAGCCCTTGTCCTTCTTGTCGACGGGGGCGGTGCCGCTGGTGATTTGCGCGTCGGCCCTGGACATGATGTCACTGCCGTCGGTCGAAGGGGCCCTTCCGTGGACGGAGCCGTGGATGGACCCTCCGTGGATGGAGCGCGACTCCTCGCCATCGGTGGTCTCGCCGTCCGAGTTGCTGTACTTGCGCTCGGGGTTCTTGCCCAGGTAGGCATCGAGACGGGCGCTGATGGCCCTGTTCTTCTCACCCGTCTTCTCGACGACGCTCAGGCCCAATGCAGGAATGCTGGAGGCGCTGTCGGTGCGGGAGAGAGAGGCGCGGCGGCTGTCGCGGCGGGCGGTGGTGAGAGTGGTGGTAGAGCCGTAGTTGACCGAGGGCGAGCGCGAGAGACCGCCGACGGACGGGCTGCGGTCGTTGCCAACGAGGCGGAAGTCGGTGTTGGAGAGGTTCCACGACGAGCAGTAGGGGCAGAAGTCGCACTTGGTCTCCCAGCCCTCGATACCGAGCTTGTTCGGGCAGTTGCTGAGGTTGGTGGTGGGCGAGCAGGGTCGCAGGAGGTGGTACCAGCGATGCCGGCAGGGCAGGACGGAGACATTGAGCTCGGCGACGCACATTGTGGCGGGTGGCGAAGTGGAGTGTGGAGGTGCTGGGTCTGGGAGGGCGGGGGAAGGATAGATATAGTGGCGGGCTCGATGCGGCCTTCCGGATGCTGGGGGCCCGGAGCGACTGGCGCGGATTATAGGAGGCGCAGCGGTTGGCCGGTCAAGCCGATCTGGCGACGCGGGCGTGAGGTCGCCGAGTAAGGCTGACGTCAAGGGTGCCGAGGTGCGACGGGTGGTGTTTCGATGTTTCGATGGACAGGTGAGGCGCGCAGGAAGCAGATCTCGCGAAGCTTGTCGTGCGTGGCTCGGGTAGCACAGAAGACGCAGTGGCACGGCAGCAGCGGCGACGAGCTGAGGAATGCGCAGGCACGTGGGCGGCGAGTGGGCGCGGGGCGGCGACGGGCGAGGAGACGAGCAACGAGGCGGATTGAAGCGTGTGGTCTGTTGCACTGGCAGCCAAGATCTACCGTTCCCAGCGGCAGGCGTGCTGGCGGCGGCGGAGGTCTTTATTTATCCATGCTGCAGGCAGCCGGCGGATTAGGTGTGCAGGGCATGGGGGCCGTGCGGCCAGGGCAGGAAGCTTAGGCCGCGGCTGGAATGGCGTCCGCTTGTGCAGCGATGGTTCCCAGCCCACTCTGTCGGATCCTTGACCGCTGCACCGCCCCTGCTCCTCCGCCCAGCTGCCACCACAACGTGCGCGCCGGGTTGGGTTGGGCTCGCGATAGCCTTAACGAGATGAAACAGCTGCCCCATGCGAGATGAGCGCTGCCCGGAAGCCTGGCGCATCCGCGGGCCCAGCGCTCCGCCGCCGCCGCATGAATCCACGATCGGCGCGCCGTCCAGCAGCGCTGCGAAACGAACCACTACGCGCGTTCGCCAGCGGGATCAGCTTGCGCCGTTGCTGTCGCTCACCGCATCCCTGCTCCTGACTCTGTTCATCACTGCTGCTCGCCGGGCTAAACACTGCACCGCTGTGCGCATCCGCATGCGGCAGGCGGGCGGCGACCGGGGGGCCGGTCTCTTGTTCGCCTGCGGGCGGAGCGCTGCCCGCCAGCGCGATCATCTGCAAAAAATTAAAAATTCTGAGGCCGTGGCTCCACCGCGCGGGCGACGGTGGAACAGCGCGCGCTGCGAAATCAAGGTCGCGAATGAAACACGCGCCGCGAGCCGGCCAGCTGCTGGCCAGCCCTGCTGCCCGACTGCGCGCCAGCGCCAGCCCTGTGCGAGCGCGCTGCCCTGCGCGGGACCGGGGAGACGTATTGCACTGTTCTATCATCATCGTCACGCAGCCCTGACGCCGGCGCAACTGCGACTAGCGGGGCGGAGCTAGCAAGGTGCGGCGGCTCGGGGATGCGCGGGAGGAGAGGCAAGGAAGCGAGTCGGCGCTGCGACGACTCGTTCGGCGGCCGGGGATGCGCTGTCGTCGCCCGCGCGCTCAGGTCTCGCGTTGACATGGAGCCTTGGGGCATCCGGGCGCGCGGTGTGACACGAACGCGCTCCCGCCGCTTCCTTTTGCTTCTGTGCACCCTATCTGGTCTTTATTGCTGGCTATGAATAGGGATACGATGCGCGGCCCAGCAGCGAGGTTCTGGCCGCTCCTCATCACAGTCATCAGTCGATCTGCCAACTCAGATCACCTCACCTGAGTCGCTGCGCAAACTCATGGCCAGCCTCTGACGAGCAGCGCGACACGGCAGCTGCAGCCTGCACGACGCTGCACCGCGGCCCTCTGCGTCAGCACCCAGTTGCTGCTGCACGTCGCACACGTAGGGCGGCCAAGGGTGCACAGCGCCGCGCTGGACAGTCATCGCTGCCATGTGATTTCCGCCTGCCGCGTGGCTGCACAGTCGACCGCCGTCAACACCAATGGGACACCGCCCCATCCGGCGTCGCGAGCGCCACAGCTCGCCGACGCGTGCACCCGCCAAGTCCACCCGCCCCGGGCCAAGCCTCAGCTCCTGCCCCTTGGCGTCAGATCTCCGCATCCCACCGTCCAGCCAGCGCCCAGCGGGCCTATCACGCGGTGAGCCACAATCACGGCTACCCCCGTTGCAATCCAATCCCGGTCGCCCTCAGACTGCCCCTATTACCAACCACGCGCGCCCCGGGGAAAAGAAAGGAGAATGGGAGCGTAGGAGCGCGGGTAGGTGCGCGTGGGCGTGGTCCGCTGTCCCCCGGCGACCCAGGCGGCCGGCTATTCTGCCGTGCTCGCCAAGTGCCGCCGGGCAATCGCCGCTGGAGTTCTGGCAGCGAGAAGCAAAAGTTCTGGACCGCCGGTGGAGCTGTGGAATGCGTCCGCGCAAAACCGGTGTGTGAATCACCGTTGGGTGGATCGAGCGAAGGGCTGCAGGAGCATGTGGCATGCAAGAAACGAGAAAAACTCCACTGCGTCGCCGCAAAAAGGGCTGCTAGCGGCCGCAGTGGAGCGGCTAGCTTTCCGGTCAACTGCGCTAAACAGCGGTACGAAGCGCCGTCGTAGGGCTTTTGTTCGCTCGAGGCCCACTTCTCGCGTGCTCGACCGCCGCTGCTCGCCGCCGGCCAGCGATGCTGCGGGCGCTGCGGGAGGGCGAAGCGCACGCCGACGAGGGGCCGCCGCAAGCGAAAACCGGGGGAGGGCGTGATGCGTGATCCCTCTGGCTGACACGTACCTGCGCCGCTGCCCGGTCAGCTGTGACAAAGCACCGGCGGGTCTGGAGAGCAGACAAACGGGTCTCACGAGAGGAACACTCGGCGATCACCAGGCACCGGTTTCAGCACCACGGCCATCCCAGAGCAGAGCCACGACAAATACCGGGGAAGCCGTGGCGGCCTCCCCGTGCCGCCAGCGTCACGTCCGCTTTATCTGATACGCGCCCCGATGATCGATCTTCTTGTCCACTTTCCCCTCACGCACACTGTTGCCCGCCAGCCTCCAGATCAGCCCGGCTCCCTTCGCGCACTGGCAGAGCATGCTCTGCAGCCGTTGGCCATTCCCGATTAGACAAGACGACCGGCGGCGTGCAGACCACCAGCAACGTCATTCCCCGCGTCAACTTTCTCCGTCACGTCACTGCGAGCGGCGACAATATTGCTTCTGCGGGGCGCGTCGCCAAAACCCCTCCCCCACCTTCCGCAATGTGCCAGCTCCAGTCCACCGCGCCGCCTCGCCCAGACACGGCGACAAGCCGTTGAAGAAATGCCACAACCGAGTTGCCCGCGAAGCCGCAGATGCCGCGCCGGCTCCACGGTGATCACTCACATCCATACTGCCCACTCACAGCGCGCCGTCCCGCCATTGTCCCCGCTCCCCCCTCCGATTGCGCCCGTCGCTCTCGCCGCTCTCTTGAAGAATGTCGATGAGAAGGTACTGCGTATGCAGCATGCAGGGCCCGCAATCGGTCGTTTGTGCATGCACAGCAGGAGACAGCACCGCCGGCTTGGCCCACCCAAGCCGCCTCTGCCGCGTCCATTCCTGGGCATATTCTTGTCTTCGTCCAAAAGTCTTGTCATAGGCCACAATCCCGGAACTGGCCCCCAGAGTTGGCTCTTCAATATTTTTGCCGCATGGAGGCCCTTCTATCGCAGCAAATAGCGCCTAGTTTTGTAGAACGTGTAGTTGGCCGTATTGCCGTGGCCTGTCAGGTAGGGATGCGGCTGCATGAAACTCCGCCCATCCATGCAAGACACATTAGGGCAAGGAATTCGCGTTCATGCGGCTGCTTTGCTCCGCTTGGTCAGTTATCCACTGCTATACGTACTCAATCAAAACCGGCCAGCCTCACTTCCGATCATATGACGAGTACGACCGGTGGCTGTTTGATCTTCACTTTTGCGTTTATCGCCGGCCGGCTGGATGCAGGTTCGGCTCGGCTTGCTGTCGACTCGATTCGAGAGGGGAGGGGGCCTCAGCAGCGATTCGAGAGGACGCACGCACATCGGTGCGGAGCTGAGAAAAGTGTTCGTCGTTCTTGTCCATGCGAGGCCTCCAACACATGCACGAGACTAGGTCAATGCCAGCCAACGAATCAGATTCTCGGCCCCCGCATGCAAAATAGTATTCGGGCAAACTAAAAATTGCAACAACACGACTACACCTGTGAATCCGTCCGATGTAGCAGCGAGCGCCCGCGCCGCAGAGCTGGAGTGCCTCTGGGCGCTTACACTACCATTACTTTTGTCTGTTATCGTCCTTGTTTCGGACGATCTCCCTCCCCTCTCCACCCATCACATTCCTCTCCTGCTGTCCCAACACACTGCTTGCCTGACACTGGACGGACACCTGTCCTGTCGCCGTAGCGCGCACAGCGCGTCGCCCCCTGGCACAGCACCCCGCGGCCCCATGGCCCCTCGGCCACGCACACGAGGGGGGCCGATTAATCGGACGACAACGAGACACCGGTCACATCCTCTCTGCTGGATCAGCTCGAACGAGCAACTTGGTTCATGCAGCAGCAGCAGTGGCAACAGTGTCGCGTGAGGTGTACCTAATCACGACGTACACGACACACCCGCACACCCACACGCCCCCCCCAAGTCCGTCCCGGCTAGCATCGTTAGCGGCGGAAGCGCGACCGGCAGATGCGCCGCCAACGCTCGTAGCGCAACCGCCCCCGCAACGCTGGCCGCCCGCTCGGTCGGGCTTGGAGCCGTCGGGCGACCGCGTGACTGTTCCTGTCCGGCGAGCGACAGCTGTTCATGACTTTCGTCGTCCTTGGCGAAGGAGCAGCAACAGCAGCAGCAACCACCAGATGATGCGCGCCGTTGCTGGCCAGCCGCCTGCGCCGCCGCTGCTGCTGCTGCTTCCCGCTACCTGGCTACCCGGCTGACCTGACCTGACTCCGTCCACCGTCCCACATGCCTCTCTCCGTCGTTCCGCACAGCCCTCCCGCTAACCACCGCCACCCAATTTCACGGCAGCCCACCTTTTTCCCTCTGCGCCACGCCTGCTCGCCCAGAAACTACAGCGGAGGACCCTGCGCCCGCGCGCTCGTGCCCGGCCACAGCGGAGCGGAAGCCCGGGAGCATTCCGCATCCGAGCGAAACCACTCGCGGACCCTACGGGTGCCGTGTGAGCAATCAAAAACGCACCCAGACGGCGTTGCCGGTGCTAACCGGCAATATCGTCCTCCCTGCGCAGAGCCGGCTGGCTATCTCCTCATTCGCGTCTTTCCCGTGCGGAGCAAAACAAAGAGCCAAGAGATCCGGTTGGGGGACGGAGGCGGTGTGGCTGGGGCGCTGATGAGGCTCTTGACGTAGGTGGCCGCCACCGCCGCGCTGGAGGCACCCGACGGGGTTGAGGGCCGTCCGGCATGACTGATTGCTCTGCGCAAGAGCCAAGCAGGAGTGACGCGCGGAGAGGACTTGGCCGAGCGAGGCAGAGCCGTGGTTGACGGCGGGGGCTCTGGTGCAGCCAAGACGGGAACCAAGGGACGAGAAAGCACATGTCAGAGCAACAGCCGCTCATCAACATCAGTCGAATCGACGACCTCTCTCTCTGATCACGACGTCATCGGCGGCGCGGAGCGGAGCGGCGTTGATGAAGATCTGCGCTACCCGCGACTGAGCGGCGTTCCAGGAAAGTTTTTTTGACTTTTTGTTTTTTCCCCCTTCGTCTGAGGTCAAGGCTCTTCGCTTACGTCGTCGTCGGTGCGCGGAGTCGAACGAGCACGAAGAGCCCACGGCCAGCCGCGTATGACGACAGCGTCCCGATCTGCGCGTCAACGAGATTGCGCGGACGGACAGGTTTGGGGCAGTGCAGATGCCGCAGATTGACAGTCGTGCACTTCCTGCCGATGAGACAGTAATACAAACGGGGCCCTGTTTCGCTTGCCCTGCTTGATCATCAACATTTTTCCGCCGGAAGCATCCGTCGACGCCTCGACTCGCTCGTCTCGTGTCTCCAGCTGCCGCGAGTCATCCGAGACAGCACCAAGAAGCGTGTAAAATGGATCGGCGGGGCGCTTTCGCGACTGGCGGGTGCGGCAGCGGTGAAAAGGATGTTGATAAGGGCTGCACTAAGGGCTTGACAAGACTGTGAGTCGCGAGAGGACATACGTCATTCCAGGACTTCCGGAGTGCTTGGTGAGGTTTGATAGACGTATCACGTATCTAGCAATGGGCTTCATGTGAACGCATGACAAGGCCAATTGCGAGGCTGTGCGCAGTGGCGTGGTCTCTAACCTGTGAGCTCATGGCCGGCAGAGAATTTGCAGTCTTTTTTTTTTTTTGCTGCTTCTGCTGCAATCATCGAAGGGTCTATTGAAAGACAGGGCTAGGCCATTGACGGGTCCAATTTTAGTCCTTAGTTAGGTCCAGATACCACGGTAAACTTTTATTACTTGAACAACGGTAGCCCAAAAACCCAGGTACCCATTTTTGCGCGCTCCGGATCCTCGACGTCAACGTTGTGGCTTCCCGTAGGGCTGCGCTGACTATTCGGCCGCAAGCAGCTGCAACACTCTCCTGTTGAAAGCACAGACTCCCCAACAATCTGCTACAATGGGGAACTTCTGTGCGAGGGAGATCTAGACCCAATATTCTCGCTAAAGGCAAATGTGGATGGGCGTATAGTCCGCGCTGTTAAGGCCCCACCACCTCTCATGAGAGCACATCCCTTAATCCGACACGTTATAGGTGGTTATAGGCTGGAATAAGAGCTTGGATCTGTGGGTAGTTGTTTGTACATTGCCACTTTTGGAAGTAATGTAAACATGAAGTATGCCTCTTGCGCCTCAATTCTCCCAATGGAAAGGGGAGCTTCTTCCTTCCTAGTGCAAGACATGCTAGTAGCTTTAAACTGTCTTCTAAACACATAATTAGTATAGTAACGGAAATAAGCGGCCTACTCTATATCTGGTTAGCTTTTAGGTCAGGGTCCATTTGTTCAACAAGCCGTTGACGTCCCGTGCCAATTTGACGCAAAACTATACACATAAATCTTCCGCCCCTGTTGGCTTTGTGTGAGGCAAGTGCTAAATCGCTTTCTATTTGGCCTAATAGTGTGTTATTTAGTGGATCGCGCGGAGAACCTTGATCAGGTCACCGGAGACACCCATCGCAGTAACATCACCACCAGCGCTATGAAATATTAGCGTTGTGAACTACAAGGGCAAAATTCAAGAGGCTTACCCGGCGCCTTGGATGATGAGGGGGTTGCTGCCGTAGCGCTTGGTGTAGAAGTTGATGATGTTATCACTTCCCTTCAGCGCAGCAATGGGGTGAGAGACATCAAACCTGCGAAGCGTCAGCATATTACTCAAGTTAGTCCAGCACGAATCATCCACTCACTTCTCGAGGCCGACCTTGACGCTCTTGGAGGGAACATCAATGCTGCCGACAAACCGGACAACCTTGCCCTCCTTAGCAGCCTCCTCCTTGAGCTTGTCCATCTCGCCGTCGAACTGAGGAAGCTTCTCCAAGAACTCGTCACCGCTCGAAACGCTCTCCAGCTCCTTGGGGATCAAGCTCTGCACGGGGAAGCTGGTGGGGCTCTCGACGGGCAGGCCGGCAATGCGCGCCAGGATGGTCAGCTTCCTCGCGACGTCCAGGCCGTTCAGGTCGTCGCGCGGATCGGGCTCGGTGAAGCCCAGCTCCTTGGCCTTCTTGACCTCGGCGGAGAAGGCGCCACCGCCGCCGCCGACGGGCATGAAGCTGTTGAACAGGAACGACATGGTGCCGGAGAAGACGCCCTCGATCTTGGTGACCTCGTCGCCCGTCTCAACCAGCTCCTTGAGCGTGCTCAGCACGGGCAGGCCGGCGCCGACGCTGCTCTCGTGGAAGATGTAGCCGCCGGAGCCGGTGCCATTGCTGGCGGCGCCGTAGATGGCCTGCCACAGGGAGTATGAGGAGGAGAAAGCCTTCTTGTTGGGCGTGACGATGTTGATGTTCTTCTTGAGGAACAGCGGGTATGCGTCGGCGAGGTCTTGGTTCGAAGTGTTGTCGACAAGGATGACCTTGTTGGGGGCGGCGGCCAGGTAGTCGGCGATCTGGGCGGGGGAGAGGGCGCCGGTGGTGGAAGCCGCGAGGTCGTTCTCCCAGGTGGCCAGGCTCAGGGAGCGGTAGTCAGTGCTGTGGAGGACCTTGCTGCTGCGGGCGAGGAGGATCAAGGACAGGTAGGTCGGGGCGTGGGCCTGGGACAGGTGCGAGGCGATGGCATGGAGCTGGTTCAGGAAGCACTTTCCAACACCTCCGGTGCCTGTAGAGGCGTATCAGCGCGGACGAACGGAACACGGAGGTTGGTGGGGCAGGCGTGTGTACCGACGACGGCGACGTAGACCTGGCGGGGAAGAGGCATTGTGGCAGCAAAGGGCGGTAATCTAGCTTGAAAGTGAAAGCAGCGAGGCGTGGGCGGCTGGACAACAGGAATTTAAGGAGGAGCCTCGTCAATGGCGTCAGGAGGAGGGTGGTTGCGGTGACTCGGCGGGGAGCTGTCACAGAATTCCTCGCGAGCCCCGCTGCCGCCAGGGATTCGCGCATTCCGCTCCGCCCGCGCCCCGAAGCCGGAGCGGGACCGTCGACCTCCGCCGCCGCAGCATCCGCCCGGCGCATCGTCGCCGCAACGCCGCACCCACTCCACACCCGACCCGCACCCCTCCCTCTGCGCCGCAGCCATGGCATCCAACAAAGATGCCTCGCTCTACGGCATCCCGCGCCCCAAGAAGGCCGCCGACAAGGAGCTGACCTCGTCCACCAATCTGGCCTTCACCTCGCAGCTCTCGTCGCTCATCGCCGCCGGCTCGTCGTCCAAGCCCACCGCCTCCGGCCGCCCGCGCCCCAAGAACAAGGACGACATCTTCAGTGTGCACAACAAAAACACCCGCAAGCGCGCTCTGAAGGATCTAGACGACACCGACTTCACCCAGCGCCACAGCACCTCCAGCGCAGCCCTTGACGACGCAACATGGCACCGCTCCAAGCGCAAGATGGAGGAGAAAGCCCGCCTGTACGCCGCCATGAAGCGCGGCGACGTCGAGGACACCGACGAGCGCTACGCCGTCGACTTCGACCGCAAGTGGGCGGACAAGCAGGACAAAGCCGAGTCGGACACCTCATCTGACGATGACGCTGAAAGCGAGCCGGAGGAGCTGGTCGAGTATGTGGACGAGTTTGGCCGGACGAGGAAGGGCACGAGGGCGGATGTTGCGAGGGAGGAACGTCGCAAGAAGTCCATGCTGGACGAGCCGGACCGCTTCACCGCCAGGCCTGCCATGCCGTCGAACGTCATTTACGGCGATACCATCCAGACCTCTGCGTTCAACCCCGACGAGACGATTATGGAGAAGATGGCTGAGATTGCCTCCAAGAGAGAGGATACTCCGCCGAAGGATACCCACTTTGACGGCAATGCTGAGATCAGGAATAAGGGTACTGGCTTCTTCCATTTCTCGCAGGACGAGGAAGAACGCAAGAGGCAGATGGAGGCTCTGGAAAAGGAGCGACAAGAGACAGAAAAGAGGCGTTCTGAAAGAGATAGGAAGAATGATGAACGGAGAAGAGAGGTGGAGGAGAGGAGAAAGGCGCTCAAGGAAAAGAGATCAAAGGCACAGGCTGACAAGTTCCTCGATGGGCTCATGGGTGAGCTTGCGGAGAAGGGTGAGGCAAAAGAGGCTGGAGCAAGTGGAAACGATGCCAAAGAGAATGTTATTGAGTGAAGAGGATATTAAACCCTCAACTAAATCACCAGAGAGGTGACCGTATTTTGGAGCAGAAGCCCAAAACAGGCCCCCGAACGGCACTTGGACTGGGCTAAAACTGCCGGCCAATCAGGTTATTCAAACTTGAAAGAATGGACCACGGCTGAAGAGAGCTGATGACTGAAGTTACATGGAAGCATTAGGTCGATACGATCCATTTGCTTCCAACAACTGATCAAGAACGCCACCAATGACCATGTGGCAGCAGTCAGCAAAGAAATGTCTTCCAGCCCGACATTCATGGATGAGATATTTTTTGGTATCACAGCTCAAGTACGTATGAGAGTGCGTCATACTTGGGGGATCCCAGGGATTGAAGAAGGAGCATTTAAGGCTTTACACAGAGGTTGGTCGGGGGCGATAATTGAAACATCACGGCGAATGAGTTGATTCTCTACCGCAGTAATACCACACAGTCAGCATAAAGAAATATTGAAATAGACCACCCGTTGGTATCGATCCTGTTTTCATCAATGCATCAATCCGCATGTCGTTTTCCATCATGCCACCTAGTTTATTTCCTTCAGTCTCAGGATCAGCTTATGCCCCTTTGGATGTGCCAGAAAATGGTCTTCCTGCTCAATACCCTCATCATCCACAATCTCCGTCTCAAAATTCGCATACAAGGCAGCAATCACGTGTTTGATTTCTGATTGAAATCGGTTAGCACATCTTCCAACTCCCCCAAGTCCCTCACTCAATATAGCAGGGTACGAGAAGATACTCACGATACAGCGCCAGATGACTCCCCACACAAACCCTCCCCCCAGACCCAAACGCCCAAAACCACCTCCCCATCTCCCTTGCCCTCTCCTCCTCCTCCCCGCCGCCAACCCCCTTCTCCCCACCACCACCGCCGCCGCCGCCGCCGCCGCCGCCGCCGCGACCCGGCCCCTCCGCCTTCCCCACCCCCAACACCTCCCCCCTCCCATCCAACCACCTCTCCGGCCGCCACGCCTCCGGCTCCGGAAACACCTCCGCGTTCCTGTGAACGCACCACGCGCACGCCGCCACGCGCACGCCGCCCGGGATGCCCACATAGCACTGCCCGGGCGGCCCCAGCGCCGTGCCGCCGGCGACGCTTGGCGTCACGCGCGCCTGCGGGCCGGGCGCGCCGGTGTGCAGCCGCAGCGTCTCGTAGACGAGGGCGTGGAGCAGGGGGAGCGCGTCGAGGGCGCGGGGGTCGGCCGGCGGGAGCGCGAGCAGGGCGCGTCGGAGCGCGCGCTGCAGGGAGGGCTGCGCGGACAGGTGCCAGGCCAGGTAGGTGAGGGTGACGGTGGAGGTCTCGTAGCCGGCGATGGTGTGGTCCATGAGCTCGGAGGCGAGGGCGAGGCGGAGGGTGGGTGGCGGCGTGCTGGGGTTCTGGGCGGCGAGGGCGGCGGAGAGGTGGGCGTGGACGGTGGGGTGGTGGGATGGTGGGGATGAGCTCGGGGGTTTCTGGGAGAGGTGTGTGGTGGCTTTGTCGCACATGGCTAGCACGTAGGCTTCGATTTCGAGGGTGGCGTCCGTCATCGAGTCTGGGATTAGCTTGATGCCGAGGTATTTCTTGAGCGTCTGGACCAGGTTGGGGAATTGGAGCCAGAAGTCGGGACCGCGCCGGCTGAAATAGATGTCGTGGAAGCGGCGCCTTTCCGCTTCATTGGTGGTGAAGTCTGTGCTGGCAGAGAGTCCAAAGAGATAGCCAGTCACGATGTCCATGGCTGCGCCGCCGAAGAGAGAGTACACGTCGACATTGGTGGAGCTTTTTGCTGCGGAACGGAGGAGTGGTACAAAACGCTCCTGAATTACGGTCTGTGTGACGCCTCTTAGGCAAACAGAATTGAGGATAGTGGACTTGGAGTAGATGTTTGAGACAATCCGCTTCCGAACAGAGTGGGAGTGGTGGTCCATGAAAGACACCATATTTGGCATTCTGGTGGTATTCATTAGCAAAAATTCATTCTCGTGGGTGCTTTGCTGGGTACGCCTACCCGAAGTTGACAAATAAATTGGCATACCAGTCAGGCTTCTCAAATCCACCGAGATATACCGTCTGAAGTCCGCCTTTTACACAGTTAATACTAATCTCAGATGGGCCAACAAGGACAACAGGCCCGTGCTTCTGATGGGCCTGGAATAGGGTGTTGAGCTCATTGTGGCGATAGCGCTGCCAATTCATCCACAAGGAAGAATATCGCGCTGTGGGTTGGACTGCGGGAACCTTCGAGAGCGGTGATACGAAGGCTAGATGAATGATGAAACGGTAAAGAAAGATGCAGGCCAAGATCACAAGGGCGAAGCTGCCCAAGGGTCCCGTAACAACCATGGTTTGGAGTTTGTGTGAAAGGATGGATGGGCTGTGAGGCTGAAGTGTCCGCAGTCTTATCAATTCCTTGGTTCATGCATGACCCCGCTCTGGCCCGCACCCGCAGGATTGGCCATCACACTGTTTCTAACATCACTGCAGTGCAAAGCGATGACACGCAGTCGGACACTTGCTCTAGGGACAAGGTCAAACACGATCTACGAGATCTTTTCAGCAAGGAATGGACGCCGTCCATATAGCATCTGGAGAATTGGTGGCCGTTCAGCTGGTCAGTAGCGTTCGCCACATCCCTTGCGAAGCTCGGATCACACAAACCGAGCTACGCAGCAGCAATCCGAGTTTAGAAAGCTATTTTTGATGAAATTTGTGCAATTTAAGATAGGCATTTGATTGCTAAAGCAATAAATCGAATCCTAAACAGTGGGTACAGCGTTGGGTCGGTCCGTCGGATGGATGTGCAAGCCCAGAATGGGGAGTGATGATTCTCGACTTCATATGACATGGTATACAAGTCTTGGTAGAGCTTCAAAAGGACCAGTTGCGTCCTGGACTCTGATACGGAGCCTTCGAACAGCGCTCGCCGTCAATGCTGGGGCAAATAGTGCCATTGGTCGAGTCGAATCCTTCCGATGTCTATTTACAGAACTCGCCCAAGAAAACGGTCGGCTATCTTTCCGTTTTCATGTATAGTTGTCTGCAGCGGGATTCTACGAGGATTCCGGGGAATTGCGCCATGTGGGAGAAATTAGGCCGACGGCTGCAGTGCCTCTGTGCAACTGCTCGGGCTGGCAGCGAAGAAATGCAAGACGGGTGTACCATTCGCCTGGGAATACTCGCGCCGGCACATGGCTTGGCTTATAGCTCGCTCTTCACGGCATTTGGAGTCCTTAGGGCGGGGGCAAGTCGACATTCGCAGACAAACGCAGATCTTGCTCCGTCCCCTATTCCCGCCCCACAAATGATCTGATTGCTGCGTAATCTGAGGGTCTGTGCCTGCGTTCTGCGCCCAAATAAGAGCAACGTTTCCTGATCACTCCCTGACTTACTCTGCGGTCGAGCTCTCCGCATTTACGAGTTGGTCACTCCTTCCACAGCCCATGAAACAACCAGCAGCCGCGCATTGTCTTCCTCTGTTTCAGTCCCGGGCACAACCACCGCGCAGGCGTCTGCTTCCTCTCACATGAAGTCCAAATGAGCGAGCGAGGATCAAGCGAATCGTGTCGCAGCAGGCTTTCAACGTCCAATTCGAAGTTCCGGAGTCGGGATTTGTGGAGACGGAGCGCCAACCTCTCGGAACAGCTGTCGCAGGAGACGCTGAAAAAACTGTTCTCCAGCGACCAGTCGCAAAAGGACAAACCATGCAATTTCTGCGAGCGGATGATCAAAGATGGCGGCATGGAGATCCCAGGCGCCGAGAGCCAGTGCAGCTGGCTATTCCACGACGACGCTCCCGAGGGCCCGAACCGTCGCTCCGACCCCGATTTCTCCGAATGGAACCAGACCACCCGGAACCGGCACCTCTGTGACTTTTGCTCGCATCTGCGCCTCATGCGCCTCCGCCGCCTGACCAGGACCAAGGGACCAACCTTCTGGATCTACCTCGACGACCTGGACGCTTTGCGCAGCCGCCCCGACTGTGTTTTCTGCCGCTTGCTCGTGAAAATCATCACCAGGTACTCGGCGAGCCTGCCGGATTTCCAGCCGGTCTCGAGAGTGAAGCTGTGCGTCGACGAATTTCCAGAGTACAAGGACGGGTTTCTGCAGATCGTGGACGAGAATGACGAGCTGATCACCACTCTGGAATGCCAGCTTGACACCGAGGAGGTCTTTCCGGACAAGATGTACCTTGAGCGCCCAACCTTGCGCACGAGGACCATTGACTGGGACAAGGCAAACCTGTGGTTAAAAAGACGCAATCCTCCGGCCGTCGCAGGAGACCGACCGGCCGATTTTCGAGTCATCGACGTCGTCGATGAGTGTGTCGTGGCCGCGCCTCCAGAGTGCGAATACGTCACATTAAGCTACGTCTGGGGTCCGTGGCAGCCCGCGAAGAGGACCCTTAAGGCCACCAAAGCAAACATCGAAGAGCTCGCCAGCCCTGGATTTTTGAAAGGCAAAAAAATCCCGGCCACCATAGCAGATGCCATGGCAGTCTGTTCTCTCATTGGGAAAAGATATCTCTGGGTGGACAGATTTTGCATCATTCAGGACGATGCGGATTCATGGCGTGCGCAAACCGATGCGATGGACAAAATCTACAGCAACAGCTACGTCACGCTAGTGGCGATGGAAGGAAACGACGCGCATGCTGGTCTCCGAGGGGTTTCCGGGGTGCGATCGTACGAGGTCCTGTTCCAGGGGATGAAAATCTGGGAGAACTGTCCGAGCCCCCCGGGCGGAATGTCCGAGTCAACGTGGAGCACCCGTGGCTGGACGTTGCAAGAGGCGCTTCTTTCTCAAAACCTATTGATTTTCACCGAGAAGAGGGTGTTTTTCGAATCGCTGGAGAACCTGGGCATCCAGATGGACACCATCCCACAGTCGGAAATCATTTCAAGCCAAATGCCTTCGGCGAAGCTGCTCCATTGGCACATCTCCTTGACAGACAGCCATCGAGGCCTCAGCTACTTTAACTGTTTACACGAATACTCCCGACGACACCTGGGGAATCCTATGGACATTCTGCGAGCTTTCACAGGAATATTGCAGTATTTCTTTGGCAACGACCATCTGTCCGGAATACCTGTTTGCGAGTTCTCGAAAGCGTTGCTCTGGTACCCTGTGCGCTGCGAACGCCCACGAAAGTCTCAGAAAGGCTTCATATTTCCAAGTTGGTCATGGACTACTGCAATGACACCGCTGGAGCATCAGCACTCTAGCAATACTCTTATCATGCCCGTGGCATCATGTGCCTCGAACTTGGGTAAATCGCAAAGTCGAAAGAAGTTGTCTGTTGTTTCGGTCGCGGGACTGGTATCGAGCTCATGCGGCTCCATGGAGACTTATCTCAAGGTCGCGGACGTCGCGCGTAAGGAAGGAATGATCGGGATGGCTTCTCCTGCACACGCCAGCTTTGCAGGCTCCCAGGACGACTTCGAGACTCATCTCAGAACAACATTTGACGCTTTCTTGCGCTCCCACGAAGAGGAGCTTCTAAGGGAGTTCTCGGCAGACCAAGTCCGTACTGCGGCTGAAACGCCCGGCCAGCTTCTGATGTTGACCCAGAGCACAAGGCTGGAGCTGGATTCCAACATCCAAAACATTTCGGGGAGGAACACGTTCAACATTTGTGCTCACGCTCTCCCCATTGGCTTTTTGCTTCTCGACCACATCGAACATGAAGAGCATATTGTTTCAGGCTTACAAGACTGGGATGAAGTCAGTCTGGAGTTCTTGGCGCTCAGCATCAGTCCATGCTACAATGGACCTTTACTCCAAAAGAGGCACGGGGAATACTCCGTGGACGTTATGGCCATCGAAACGAGAGGAGGCGTTTCGCATCGGATTGGTATTGGGCAGGTATTCTTAGAGAGATGGGTGGAGCTCTCCCCCCGGTTTGGCACATTTGTCCTCAAATAGGTGCATGCGAATCCACTTTATATGTGGTAATAATTCATTACGGGACTAAAAGCTTTGAGCTTGCTGTGCGGCAGCCTAATATATGATGTCTATCATTGATGTCTTTTATTGAACGACCATACTCTTTGTGATATCTTCCGGAGCCTAGTCAATGAACACCACACTTAAAGCATAATCAAAAAAGTATAATCCAATGGAGTATCGCTTGACCTACTACTTGAAATCCTGCTAATGTCGTAACCAAAACGCCAATATTCATCTTACGAGTAACGCAAAAAAACAAAATCCATTTCTACAAGGGCCAATGTAGAATGGCTGGAGCATATCTAGCTTGTCAGATACGAGGTGCGGATTTCTGAGGTGGCGCTCGGGATGGAACTCGAATGGTGTTGTGAAGTTGTGCTCGTTGCGGTACAATATATATATGTATGGATTACGCAGACAGTATTCTTGACAGTAACACCGCTTTGACATCACCTTGAATTTGGGCTGACAGGGGCAGCTCACATTTTCCAGCACGAAGTAACCAAAAACGGTATCGCTGTCCAGGGGAGAGATGTCCGGCACGCTGGACGGAGTGGGAGGATAGTGATGTAGGGCCTCGTCCAGGCAGGCAAGAATGCATCTCTCCTTGCAGTGGTCCATGATCTTCTTGCACGCTTGGGACGTCAAGAAGGCCTGCTCGTCAGGTAAGATGGCTAATACCAACCCTTACCGGGCGTGTAGGTTGTTGAAGTACGTATGAAGCCTGTCGGTGCAGAGGTAGCAACACTAGGGCAGGATGGCGGACATGCTTAGGAGGGGACCAGGGAAGCGACAGAAGGGTGGAAGAGGATACTGTAAATAAATTGAGTGCTGGTATGGAAGAAAGGCTGTAGGACGACGTTAGTTTGTGGAATTCGTTTCTGGTAACCAGGAAGACTATTGGGCTCATCAAGTCTAGCATGGCCACTGGCAGTATTGTTAATGCCATAACTCTTGTCTTCTGATTGAGCGTTCCGAGCGGACTATACGGGAGTTGCGAAATGGGCTCTTGAAGACGACGAATGTCTAAAGTAGAGAAAAATTGTAATTCAACTTTGAGGCCATACAGGACTGCAAGGCAATAGGGCGGCAACGCCTTTATATGGGTGCGGGATGGACCATCCCTACTTTACGGATCATTTTAGCCGAGCTACATAAAACGCTCCTGGAACTGGGCAACCTCGGATCGCGATTTTGGACGCCCAGCTGAAGATCGGTTGCCTCTGTTCACTTCGGATGTAAGTAGATCGGGACACTAAGTCTCAAATGATGGAGCAGAGGTGCGTCGTATAGATAGGGTCGGAAAAGTGACAAGCGAATTATGACACAGCTCGGAAAACGCGGTCTTTGATTCACTGCATACGATGCATGCATAAAATCGGCGGCAAATCTCCCGAAAACGTCGCCGGCCTGATATTTTGTGCACACCTCCGGGTGATACGCCATCCTCGCTTCTCTCCCACTTCACCGTGCTTCTCGTAATCCTTCACTGCATTTCATTGTTACCCTGCAGGCTAACCTGTTGAAGACGCGCGTCCTGTGCTCACTTGCCACCGTACATAAAGTCCGGAGCGGAAGATTTCTCGCCGACTTCTTGTGATTGCTTGCCGTAATGAGGGTAGCACAAATCTCTCCTTTTCTGCCCTTCTGAAAGATTTATAAAGGCACAGAAATTCTGTAAACTTGGAAGAACCACTACTTGGCCTATTTTCTCTTTGCATGCTAGACCTCCGCATCAGCGGCAACTTCGAACACATAACAGCGGCTTCGAATCCCAAGACGACATCATGCTCGTGGCCCTGGTCGCAAGCCTTATACCACTTTTAACTTTATGGAACATATTTTCCCTGATCCGGAATGTTCGACGAGCCAGATCGTCCGGGTTGAAGGTGGTCATCAGCCCTGTCAGCGCATACAACCCGCTCTGGATGATCTTCCATGTCACCATCCTGCCTTTCTTAACACGGCTTGGGTTTGGCCCCAATGGCATATTCAAGCTGACAAATCCGAGCTGGAACTTCTATGACCGATACAAAATGCACCAAAAGTACGGCAAGGTGTTCGCCCATGCCACGCCTTCAAACATCGAGATTTTTGTGGCAGACGCGGCGAGTAGCTACGAGGTCCTAGCAAGAAAGAAAGACTTTGGAAAGCCTATGCATTTCGTCGGTGGGTTATTTCTCTCAAGACATTCCGTTCTCATCAGAAAATGCTCAACCACCCCTGCAGAGATCATCAACATCTTCGGCCCCACTGTTGCTTCTACAGACGGACCAGACTGGTACCGGCATAGACGCATCACAGCCACGCCCTTCAACGAACGTAACAATGCCATCGTCTGGCGCGAATCCGTCAAGCAAGCAACGCAGATGCTCTCTTACTTCAAAACCACAGTCGGCACCGCCGGCTCCACCGGGCTAGGGGACGATACTATGACGCTGACATTACATATTTTGACCTCCGTCGGCCTGGGGTTCTCGTACGATTTCCGCGGCACTCAGGAGCAGCGCAATCATAACGAGGTCTCGAACGCGGGCCACACACTTAGCTACCGCGACTGTCTCGCCGCCGTCCTCGAGAACTTCGTGGTAATGCAGCTGCTTCCGAAGAAAATCTTCTCACTCCCGTGGCTGCCCCAGAAACTCAAAGACTTTCTTCTGTACAAGGGGGAGTTGAAGCGATACTTGACTGACATGGTCGAGAAGACGAGGTACGAAGGGTCTAGAGAAAGTAATCTACTCAGTGTTCTGGTGCAGAAGAACGAAGAGGCGCGCCAGCTGAAGGGATCAACAGCGGAAGGCGCTGGCGTGAAGCAAGGTCTCTCGGACAACGAGCTGTACGGCAATCTCTTCGTCTACAGCTTCGCGGGCCACGAAACCACCGCGCACGCGATCTGCTACGCAATCTACTTTCTAGCCGCATATCCCGAGGTGCAGGACTGGGTCTCGGAGGAGGTGAACGCGGTGTTCCCAAGCGTCGATGATCCCGAGGTGCTGTCGTACGAGTTGTTCCCGCAGCTGAAGCGGACGCTGAGCGTCATGGTAAGGCAGCTCTGCTCCGCTCCTCCTGGACATGCTACCGGTCTCCGCTCGTCCACGAACAAAAGCTGACCGTTGCGCAGTATGAAACCCTCCGCCTCTTCCCCCCGCTCCTCAACATCCCGAAAACCACCGGCGCCCTCCCCCAGGACCTCAGGGTCCCGTCCGCGAACTTGACCGCCGCCCTCCCCGCCGAGGCCATGGTCTTCCCCAACGTCGCGGCCCTGCAGTCTCACCCCGACTACTGGGGCCCGGACTCGTTGGACTGGAAGCCCGCACGCTGGATCGAGAAGGGTCCCGAAGGTGCCGCCGAGAAGCTGGAAGGACTGGGAGAGTCCATGCGGGCTCCGGTTAAGGGTAGTTTCCTCCCCTGGGGCGATGGGCCGCGGGTGTGCCCGGGCCGGAAGTTCTCGCAGGTGGAGTTCGTGGCGGTGGTGGCGTCGGTGCTCTGGAGGCACCGGATCGAGGTGGTGCCGGACGCGGCGGCCGGCGAGGGGTTCGCGGAGGCTAAGGCTAGGATTTTGGACGTGATGGGCGACGTCGCTGAGGGTTCGACACTGTTTATGAAGCATCCAGAGAGAGTGAGAGTGAGGGTTGTGGAGCGATGAATGAGGGGTGAGAGAGAGGCACACGGTTGGATGATGGCTCCTCGTCCACATTCTCTGTTGCATTGAGATTTCCTGATTTCTATTTCGATCTACTTAGCGGAACTGCAATACTTTGGAAGCATGGAGTCTACAGTTGTCAGATAGATAGTGTTTGTCCCGATGAATGTTACACTACCTTAGCTTCAAAGACTGATTTCTCTTGATCCTTCTTGGTATGATTATTGTTGGTTTTCAGGTCTTCACTAAATTCCGTATTGCCAAGCCGAGGATGGCAGACAGGGATTTACTAGCTTGCAGCCTCCATATGGCTCGAGCGACATCCCTAGTGCGATAATCCAGCTTGAGCGATGCACAACCAGTGGCGATGTCAGGGGGCTGAATGTAGGACAGTGCCAAGCATGTGATCTATAGCTGGCCCCGGGTGCTATGCGAATCCGAGAGTATCCGACACTGGACGGGCCGGAGCACGCAGTATCTTCGGCATCTTGAGGGGGCTGTGTCGGCCCGCTCCTGACTGCCACGCTTGAAACCAATTCCACATCGCTCATCATCCATCGCAACAATGGACCTTCACTCCGGCTCGCTTTCGATCGCGCCCGCCGAGCGGGCGCCCGGATCATTCGGCCCCGATGTTGTCCCGTCGCCTGATTCAGCGGGTGGTGCAGAGAAGACCGGAGCGAAAAAGGTATCCTGCGTGTCTGCCCCCGGATCGCACCGAGCTGACGCATACTCCCACCCGAAGGCATGTGACAGATGTCGGAACATGAAGCTCAAATGTGATGGCGTTACGCCGACGTGCAACCGCTGCAGCAAACATCGAATGCCAAATTGCGCATACACACATGAGGGCAGCATACAGAGGCAGTAAGTCTCAACGAAACCCGGGAAGTCTCCGTCCGAACTGACCGCTTTCAAGAAAAAGACATGTGCGGGACCTGGAGGCTCGTCTGCAGCGCATGGAGTCAATCCTGAAGTCGGCAGGCATCATATCACATAGCGAAGAAATGCCTACCGATTCATCACTTGATACCAGAATTCGAAACCTGCTTGACGCAACAAATGCCAAAGACAATCTGCCTAAGTCAGGGCGACAAGAAACACACGAGGGTCAGAAAGTACTAATAGGTAAGCATTTTTCAGTCCGTATGCCTTTACAGATATATACTAAATTATGACAACAGACCATTGGAGACTTGCTGGACTACCTGCGCCGCTTTTCTGCCATGACGCATCAAAAAACCTCATGCAGCAAATGCTCGAAATAACTTCTATTGACAATGTAGACAGAGACATGTTCAGCTCCACCGCCGTTACTCCGTTGCCTCCCCGCGAAGAAGTATACGCCATGGTCGACGACTACTTTGTGCACTCCAACTCGATGTTGCCTTTGTACCATCGCCTGACCTTTATGAGACACCTGGATCGTTACTATTCTGGAGAACTCTACGGGAGGTCGGGGTGGTGGGCCAGCCTTAACAGTGTTTTAGCCGTTTCTTGTATGCTGAGAGCAAGAACACCAAGAAAGGCTCTCTTCTTCGAAGACCAGGAGGTGAGGGCTTGGGCATACATGAAGAATGCCATGTCCGTGTACTCCGAGTTGGCCATGGTGAATGTCGATCTTTTTAGTGCCCAAGCCTTGATCGGAATGGTATGCTACCCCAAAGCTTTTCCTCTTCGGCCTGGTCTAACAGCTTGTAGGCCAATTTCTTTGCAACAGAGTCAAGGCATAGGCAATCAACTGCTTTTATGGATGCGGCTGTTCGGATCCTTCATAGCCTTGGAGTACATAAGAGCAAGTCATATGCAAATGTCAATCCTGTCGAAATGGAACAACGCAGACGCATATTCTGGATTGCATACACTTACGACAAAGAGTAAGCCCGCTCCCATTCAGCTGCGGGTGCTACTAGTCTTGACACGTTCCAGATTTGGTCTTCGGTCAGGCCAACCCTTGATGCAAGTTGACGATGATGTTGATATCGACTTGCCGACAGAGCAACCGAATTACCCGATGGGCTGTGCGACAACCAACCTCGGGCTCGTTCCTAAAGACGGAGAGTTCAGCATCTTTCGGGGCAAATGTACTCTTGCGATCATCAAGAGCAAAATTTACCAACGTCTCTACTCCACCCAGTCATGGCGAAAGACGAAGAAGGAGATATCGGCCACTGTTGCGCAGTTGGCACGTGAGCTGGATGACTGGAAAGCAACCTTACCATATGCATTGCATCCAGATCACAACATGGGCAATCTGCCTCCCTCATTCATGATTTTTGCCTTGTCTATGCGCTTCGCCTATTACCACTGTGTTACAGCACTGCACCGGAGACTTTGGGCCTATCATCAGACCGAAAACAACCCACCTGATGCACTGGGATCAGGCACTTCACCGTCCGACCCTCAATTGGTCAGGTCCGCTCAATCCTGCGTTCAAGCTGCGAGACAAACTATTCAACTGCTTCAAATCCTCCCAGAGGGCTGGGAGGTCTTCTACCAGTAAGCCAAAAGTAAGAGCGAGATCAACTATATACCGTCATACTGAAATTCTATAGCCATGCGCTTTACTATGCTGTATCATCCTACATGATTCTCTTCGCGCACTTGCTCCAGAATCCGAAAGAGCCTACTTCTTGGCACGATCTTGAACGAATGCGCTCAGCCCATCGATTCGCGCAGAAAGTGTGCTCCAATGAAAAGAAAAACGGCAGAGTCCAAAAGTTTATATCGGTTATGGAAGGATGTGATCGCATTATCGTGAGCTTGCAGAAAGAAAGCTCTGAAGAAAGAACGATTCCCGTATTCGATCCCATGCTGAGCTGGGGCCAAGGCATGTTGGAGTTTGCGGAATTTGGATTTTGAGTTACGCGTCAGCATTTCCTACACGACCACGGGTGATGGAGCAGTGTGGCGTAGTCACATCGACCATTTAATAGCTTTCTACAGCTAATTTAAAGGCTTTGCGGATATTAGTAGTAGACGCGTGCCTGCTTTCCTTCTCTGCCCTGCACGTTCCCTGTCTTACCAAATGCCCGACTGCTTGCTTTGAGCAAGATTCTTATCTGCAAAATATGGCCTATCCATTCCTCAACGCTTCTCAACACGGCTATTTATACGTAGCTCGTCGATGTCGGCATTGTTTTGCGGCTTAACCGAGGATCCACGGTTGCTCCCGTCGACCCGGAGATCGTTTAATGGATGAATTCGGAAATCTACAAAGAACCACCGTTGTCTTGCGTTATTAAAACGTTGCAGCCTTGCCCTATCACGAATGCGAGTTCAGCTGCTGTTGTGCGACGCGCCGAATGTGTCCACTGGGCGCTGGGCCGGCTGAGATCGCACCACTCAAACGCTTTGCCGACGTAGTACAACAAGCCAGCCCGTAAGCGCTAAAGCATTGGCGAGCGTAAGAGTGCAGGCTATAAACAATTTAAGAGCTCAATCCACCTCTCGTCACCTTCTTACTCTTGGTTTCTCAAAAGCTCCCTTGCACTGCATCCCTACACAACAGCATCGGTGGCAGCAGCAGCAGCGTCGGCTACTAGTCATTCTCAATCCATGGTCCACAGCCTAAAAAGAAAACGATTTTGTGCCACAGATACTCGGCCACGAATGCCGGTATTACTTGAAGGTAGTAATGAACGAGGCAAAGCTAAGCACAGCACGACTGGACGCTGACTCAAACTGTGACTTGCAGTCTTCAGCCCAGCAAAACCGCACCAATGAAAGAGTTCAACACACCGTTTCGCCTCGCTTCAGAAGGACCTGAGTATAAAGTTTGGTCGTCTCACAAACTGTGCGAAAAGTGCGAGAGCATATTCTTCTGCGATCAGATAGACACCCCTTTGTCGCTATACGAAGATGAGAAAGCACACCATAAGACTACTTTCGATATAAGATCGTCAAAAGATTCTGGATGCAAGCTTTGCGGCTTTATATGGGCTCGAATGAATCTATGCCAGCAAGAGGAGCCTACTTTAGGCCCAGCACGTTGGAGCATCAGAGCAGATCAGTACATGGCCGCCCTTTGGATCCGTCTAGAAGATGATACTTTCCACTTACCTATCAGAAGAGCTAGTAAGTCATTCGTGTATTACCAGAGAAGTAGGTCCTAACCTAATGCAACAGATGTCAATCCTGATGTTCCTCTACTCCCCGTAGATCCACCGGAAAGCTGCAATACGGGTTCCGAATCGAGTTTGAAAATGGCCCGTGGCTGGCTCTCTGCCTGCATAAAGGAACATAGAGCATGTTCCCGAGGGGGGAGTGCGGATTGGCTGCCGACCCGCCTGATTCACGTGGGCTCAGATGACTCTGCTATGGTACCGCGACTGTGCTTGAGAGAGGAAATACCGCGGGGTCATCCATATTTGACGCTGAGCCACTGCTGGGGTCAGAACATGCGGACTAAACTGATAGGAGCCTCTTTCGAACAGTTCCGGAATAAAGTACCATCATCCGCACTACCCAAGACGTATCTTGACGCGATTCATATCACCAGATCATTGGGATATCAATACATCTGGATCGATTCGATTTGTATAATACAGGACTCGCAAGATGATTGGAGGAAGGAGTGTGCCACAATGGGGCTCGTATACAAAAACAGCACCTGCAACCTTGCGGCTGCAGCGGGAAAGGATGGGACTTGGGGGTGTTTCACCGAACGCCCGCCTGGGTTTTTCGAGCCCTTGATCATCAAAACCGAGATACTCGACTATTCGCCTTCACTCGTGCACTGGTGGATAATAACAGCGGCGGGCGATGCAGACGAGTATGTCATGTCCGTGGACTGGGATGCTCCGCTTTATGGAAGAGGCTGGGTCCTGCAAGAATGGTTTCTGGCCCCACGTGTCTTGCATTTCGCACGAGACCAGATATTCTGGGAATGCAGTGAGGGCTGTGCGAGTGAAGGCTTCCCGACTGTCCAAAGGATGGATATTATCGAAGGTCTGACCAATTTCCGCCAGTCACCGACAGAAGCGGGCGATTCTCCAAATCTCAGAAAATGGCACACGCTCATCTCCAAATACTCAAAGGCCAGATTTACAAAGAGAACAGACAAGCTTCCAGCGTTTTCCGGTATTGCAAAGGAAGTAGCGAACTGGTGTGGGTTCAACAGCAGCAGTGTCGTGTATTTGGCCGGTCTGTGGTCGCACTGTATTGCTCAGCAGCTTATATGGCGTGTTTCTCCTTCCCAAAAGGGTGTCTCAAGATTGCTGGATTACCCCTCGTGGTCATGGGCATCTGTAGATGGTCCCATTATGAGCCCTCCAATCATCGAATCTCACGAGAAAAACACCCTTATTGAGGTCATTCACCACGAAACGTATCCAGTTGGGCCCGATCCATACCAAAATGTTACTGGTGGGCTACTGATATTGAAGGGATGGCTCTGGAAAATGCCTTTCACAAGAGGGAATATTGTGGATGCTCAGAAGCAGAAGGTCGAGCTTTTCACGCTTGAGGTTGAGCTGGATGATCCGCAAATGTCTTTAGAGGACGATCACTTCTTACTTCCGGTGATTCCAAACTCTTATCAGTTCTTCTATCAGTCTTCGTCGTTTCCACTAGATGGGATTATCCTTACGAGAGTCAAGAAATTGTCGGGACGTTACACACGGATCGGACATTTTCAGATCAAAGGGCATACGAGGCCGCGGCCTTACTCTTCCGAAAACGGAAAAGAAGTCAAGGATATTCAGCCTTTACTGCTACTGGCTGTCAGGCTATGGGACGAGCATCTGCGTAGGCTCGGGATCTGCACGCCAGACGAAGGAGATTACGAAAGGTGTACAAAACATCCGGGATACAGGACTCGATCAACACCGATTCTGGGCGAAAATCTCTACACAATTAGTATTGTGTGAATTAAGAGCCCCAAATGCCAGTCATGGACTTAATTACCGAAAAGTGATCTTCAGTGAACGAGCAGACCAGTGTGCTTGAAAAAAACCCATTTCTCTTGGACAAAACACTAGAAATATCAGTTTTTACTACTCAACATTGCTATTCTCTTTATCATGAAATGATCCCATTCAATTATTCAAACACTAAATGAATGCGGTAGCCAGCTTAGTTGCGCAGCTCCTCCAGAATCACATCCGCCGCCTTCTCGCCTACCATGTACGTCGAGACGGCAGTAAATGTGCCCGGAATCCTTGGATATACCGACGCATCCACAACCCTCAGCCCCTGCACCCCTCTGACCCTGAACTTGGAGTCCAGGACCGCCATCGGATCATCATCGGCGCCAATAGCGCATGTTGAGGAGCAGTGGTGTCCCCAGGCCGTATCCTTTATATAAGTCCTCACCTGCTCGGCACTCTGCACGGCCGGCCCGGGCAGCACCTCATCCACCCTCACCGGCTGCCTCTTGAACGCGTCCCTCGCCAACGCAATCCCCTCGACGATCTCCTGCAGATCCTGGTCCGCCCCGGCATCCCCGGTGTCGAAATAGTTAAACAGCACGTCCGGCACGTCCAACGGATCCGCGCTCCGGAGCGTCACGCTCCCCGCGCGATTCCGCGGATGCGCCTTCAAGATCGCCCAGCTCCACCAGTCGTGCTCCACCGTCGCATTGACGCTGTACCCCGGGAAATACCCCCTAAAATTCACCGGGCCCCCGAACGCAAAGACATCAAAATTCCCGTCCGGCGTCGCGCTCGTGCGCTGCATCATCGCGCCCGCGAACCCCGAGGAGTCGTACGTCTGGCCGACAAGCGGCAACCCGCTCCGCCAGCGCTGCAGGCACGGGTCCGGCGCGCCGCCGAAGCCGAAGGTGCAGCCGTCGAGGATGGCGAAGGCGGCGGGCGCGCGGCCCTGCACGCTGACCTCGTAGTGGTCCTGCAGGTTGGCGCCCACGCCGGCGCGGTCCGCCACCACCGCGATGCCCAGCCGCCGCAGCGCCGCCGCCGGCCCCACCCCGCTGAGCTGCAGCAGCTGCGGCGAGTTGTACGCCCCGCCGCTGACGATCACCTCGCGCGACGCGCTGGCCGAGCCGGGGCGGCCCGGCCCTGCGGTCCGCGAGAGCGGAGAGGCGCGGTAGAGGCCGCGGCCGTCGAGGAACTCGACGCCCGTGGCGCGCGGCGGCGTCGAGGCGTCGAAGGTGACGCGCGTGACGTGGCAGTTGAGCCGGATGTCGAGCGGGTACCGCTTCGAGCCGTTGGGGTTGCGCGCGTTGGCGACTTGGAGGATGAACTCGCGCGAGCCGTTGCGGCGGCGCGAGCGCGAGGCGATGGGGATCTGGTAGAGGGCGGGGTTGCGGTCGCGGGCGGCGGTGTCGGCGTTGGCGTCGCCGGCGAGGAGGCTGGCGATGTTGATGACGGTGTTGGAGTAGTTGCCTAGCGCGAAGCCGGCGCCGGTGAGGAGGCTGAGGAGTTGGGGGTCGCGGAGGGCGAGGTCGATGGGGGCCACTTGTGTGGAGAGCCAGCCGTCGTAGCCGTGGCCGCTGGGTTGGAGCGAGAGGTAGTTGTTGTCTTCCATTCGGACGAAGTACTTGCGCATGTTGTCCGGCGACCAGGAGGCATCTCCGGTGAGGTCGGCAATGTATTGGAAGTCACTGCGGTGTGGGTAAACAGTGACAAGGGCGTTGTGGGCTGTGCATCCGCCAAGGGTTGCAGTGCGAGGGTAGAGAACGCCCTTGATCGTGGATCCTGGCGGTGGGTTAAGTCCGGTGTATTGGCCGTTCGGAGTGTCGTAAGTGAGCTTGTAGTCTCTCCGTTGCCGAGTGTCATCGGAGTAATGCCTGACGAAGAAGTCCCAAGCAAGGTTGGGATCTTCAGTGGCTTTTGCCTGGTATGCTGGCACAGTGTAGTTGTCGTTGGCTCCTTGATCATCACCGGCTTCAATGAGAAGTGTTTTGTGGCCGGCAAGGGCAAGACGAGCAGCTAAAGGCCCGCCACCAGCCCCCGAGCCGACAACGATGTATTCGTACCCGGTCAGATTTGTCTGAGACTGGGCAAGGCTGATGCATGATGCAAAAGCGAGAAAGGCCCGACGAAGCAACATGTTGCCAAAACGTGTAAGCGAGTGAAAGATCCTCGATGCGTACGGACTGAAAAATACGCAAGAGGGCAGGACTGCATATATAGCGTCTGGGTGTCCACTAGCAGCAGGTCCAAGACCTTGCGGATGGCACGTTCAGCTGGTTGTGGCATACACCACCATTCCATCAAGTGTATCCCGGACCAGAGCCTGGCTCAAGGCGCAGAATCAGGGCTTGTGTTCAACAAAAAGCGGATACCTTGCGAGATCAGCATCAAAACATATTAAGCGTTCGTCATTGTGCATCTCGTAACGCATCGTGGTGGCGAGGGCTATTCTTTGGTTGTCAGCGCCATTGACTAAATTGAGCACAGCAGGCGCGGCTCTAAAGCGGAGGCATGAGGAGCAAAACGAAAGAAAAGGCGCGTGATTCCGAGAACATAGCCCCTGCAAGATCGGTACCTAACATCATCTCGTCTCCGGCTCAGTGGAATACTTAATCTCCGGCCCTATCTCTCTTGTACACCTCTGCAGACTTGTTTTCCTCTTGCGACGAAATTCTGGATGCACAGATGCACCAAGAGCAGGAAATGTGGAGTCGGCCGAGCATTGGCAATGCGTGCGAAGAGATGGCCAAGATGCAAATTACTCAGGTGTTTCCCCGCAAATCGATGCAGACCCGGGTAAGTCGACTACTAGCAAAGCCTGGGAAAAGAAAAGTTCATCCGGCTTGGAGGTGTTGTTCACACGAGGGAGCCCCTGGCCTCGGGCCTCGGCAAAGCTGGGCTGATCGTGGGTCTCGAAAAGCAGAATGACGAGCATGTGGGAGATGCACAATAAAGACCTAAAATAAACACTCGCACTGAGCTGAAAGTGATGCGGGCGGTGTGCAGAAAAGAAGATGAGAAAAGCCCGGATTGCGTGAAATGCAGTAGCGGAAAGTAAAAGGAGGGCGGAATGCGATGCGGTTATGAAAGAGGACTAGTCCACGGGAACCTGGACAGGATGTACCCGGCCCAAATTCAGCAGCCACGGCTAGTGACCACAAGCGGAGGGGGTTTAAAACAGAGGCGGTAAAGAGGAGCGATTGGGTGTGCCGACTTAACCATGCCACTTGTCTACTTACTCTGCGAGTGTAGCTAGCTCCTGCTCGCTCTCTAAAAAAAAAAAAAAAAGCAAAGTATGTTAGTTTCTAGAACACTGTGAATGTCATTCTTCCCACGGATGAGTAATCAAAACACGTGGAACCGTAGTCAGCATTCAACGACAACCGGACCTCTTATCAAGACAAGAATATTTTGTGCAACTCTCAGCATCCTTCTATCTCCATCAAATGCAATGTCTAGTATACAGCATTCTACGAAACATCATACCGCTTTGAATTTCTAGCCCAGGTCAGGTGAGTCTCAATGAATGAAATGATCGAAGTAGCGGCAAGCGTGTAAGTATCCGATCCGTCTTGCCCAGCATTCCGCCTATACATAAACAAGGCTTTGGAAACGAGCGCGTTGTGCTGAGCAGCAAGTTCTGCGAGGTCCTCAGGGGTTGGTATAGTTGAACTTCCTCTCGATTGTCTCATGACCATGAACGCGTTCATGGACACATCTTCTTTGAGATCCTTCTCGAGTCCTACCAAGTCGTTCTGCAAAAACACGATTGAGACGACGAGCTCCTTGAGGCTGACTAGAAACCTGTTCGCTTTGGCCGAGGAGTCGTGGGCGAGCTGCAGTGCTGCCAGAGTGAGGAACGGCATCGCGCCGATGGAACGGTGGCGAATGCGTGAGTATTCTTGCAGGCTGGTGCACGGGCTGCTGCGGTATCGAAGTTCATCCATTTGACCTTCAAGACATGCTTTGATGTCTCTAAGCATGGCTATTGCTGAGCCGTGGCCAAGCAGCTGCGAGATCCGCATGCGAAGACTCCTTATGACATGACAGACTTTGACCACTGGCTTATTGGTTTCTGCGGCCCAGTAAGTGCTATTCACTAAAGCAAATGATGAGGTTGCCGTACCTTCTGATACTGTTACGTGAGTTCCACTCAGGATCCGGATTGAATCTGTCAATGCTTGTCTGGCATCGTCGAGATCCATATTCTCCAACAGATCATCAACAAGAAGTAGTGTTGCAAACCAGGCTGCCATTGCTAGAATAGCGTCTGGGTTGGACACTAGTGGAAATGCGCTTTCGACAATCTTAAGTTCCTTGACGCTCGTCTTCAGGAGAGAGCCGTGACCGCCATCTTTCCATGGCTCCATGTATATCCTCCAGGCGAGGTGGTTATCGAGGTGCTCTTGTTGGGTGGAAGGTTTTGGTTTGGCCGTGATCTGACCAACGAGCGGAACTTGAAGCTAGTCGGTGTTAATATAGTCCACGAGCGGGGAGATGTAGGACCACTCACGCTCACTGCCTCTGAGGTAAAGTTATATCGAATGCTCTCCACTTTCAACGGAATATCAGGAATACGCTGTGAATTTCAGTTCAATGTTCAGTATGAAATATTGTAGTGTGAAGCCGGTGATGACTTGAGAGTATACCTGTGGAAGTCCATGATTCCTTCGCAGTCGGTCCTTCAAAAATGAGTTCCACCGCCTGACGTGAGACAGCATTCTGATCAAAACTCGTAAGAGAGAAGTAAATGAGGGTAGCTTTGATCCTCGTACCCAAATTGATGGTGTGGAGATGGATTGACAAGGTGATGTAGTTGGACCGCATTGGAGACTTTGGCATCGTGTCTCTTATCTGTAATGTGTCATCCGACAACAGTAGTCATGCTTTTCTCTATCTGTGCTCGGCACTTCTGGTACTTGTTTCGTTTCTATTTGGGTGCATAGGTAACCTTTCATGGTGCTCGTAGGCGAGCAGTGCGTAACCTCGACTTCGGTACCGAGCGGAAGCTGATGCTGGAAATGTTCTAGTCCCTGTAGCGTAACTTAAAATACCATATCGTACTGTTCTCTTGCTCGTCAGAGCTGATGACACTCGTTTAAAGCCAGTTTATATCTCGAAGTTAATATCTCGGAGCTCGGAGCTCGGGGATAATGATCACAATTTCTTGTCTTAGTCAAGGTGATGCGGTAGGAGATCGTCTTCTAGGTGTCTATAGAGATTCTCTTTTGATTCTTTTGATTCCTTTGATCTAAAGGCAAGTTGAACTGGAAAGGTATGACTTGTGCTGAAACTAAGGATCGTAGGCGTCTTTCTCTGTTGCGCTTGATTTAGCCCAATTTCACGATCACTAGCGTCATAGCGGATTCTTACTTTTCAAACCTTAACTTGATTCTCAGTCATGTACCATTCAGCCACTATGGCCCGTTATGGTTTCTTCGGCGCTGTGAAAACGTAACTACCCCGAGTCCCGGCCGTTGACAGTACTGCTTCAGAAGCACAGGAATGGAAGCATTAGGTAGAGCTTTCGATCTCTAACTAGTTCACGACTTCTAGTGGAGTATTTACCAGTTCCTCAACATAGATCTTGCGGGTGTATAAGGACGAGTGCTGCGACAGTTGGACGAACTCGCGCTGTCTCGTTTGATCCGACCGTGAATAAAATTACGAGTTTTACAGTTACCGATTGTCTCGCTCTGAAATACCGAAACACGATCGACGAGTATGCTGAGGCCGCTGGATACACGGTGTTCTCGTCTTCCTTTGGACGGATACCTTAAACCCGAGTAATCGGCATGGCCAGGTGATGGGAATTTGAAAGACCCTTGAGCCGAGACTTGGCAATCCCATTGACCTGGCGACTTCGCGTTTGTGGCCTTGAATTAGCTATGCGGCTGAGAATCAGGCCAAGATAGAGAGATTTAATTCACCGGAGTTACACAGAGCTATCTATCTCCGGGGCGTTGAGGGAAGCTGTCAATTTGGGCATGCGGTCTATTGGCTATGCGAGAGTAGCATAGCAAGGAGGCTCAATTTTACTCGCGGCTACCTAGGTTCTCCACGCTTCATTCCGTCGATACAGTAGAGAAGCCACGGAATATTTCCTTGTTTTTCCGTCGGTAGACTTATCGCTACGGTACTCCCGATACTCACGGACACATGCCAGCTCTCGTGCGTGCTATCTTCGGCTTCTCCGGATATTAAGAAAAAAACATCGAAAGTTTTGCGAAACCCTTCTCTTCTTCTTCCAACTTTTAAGCTCCACTTCTAAGTTTGGCACTGGGAAGTTTGCTGACTCGCAACTCCCTCAGCGAACGAATAAAGCCCAAAGGACCGACAAAGGGTTTGAAACGGAGAAGCTGTCGCAATTATACTTCGTCCGCGACGTCAACGCCTGCCAAAACGTGAACTTAAAAGCTTATCAGCCTTCTAAATGCCAGGTTCCCCACCATTGACTCTGTATTTATAGCAATCCACGGTAGCTACCGATTGGAGAGGCAACGGCTGGTCCCGAGCTCGTCTGAAGGCCGCCACCAGAATGGAAAAGCACCAGCCCCGGCAGGGCAGAGACAAAAGCTTCGGGGCTGACGAGAATGGGAGCTCTACATCATATACCAAGATAGCGCAACCGTGATGGAGAGCTTAATGCTGACGACTTCCTCCTTGCTTTGCCGACCTCGCCCGTCTTTGTCTCTTCTTGTCGCCGACCACTCGTCGCAAGAAAACTCCCAGCCCACAGTTGTGTCATTGTCGCCAAAGTCGAAGCAGCGGGCCTCTGTCGCCTTTCGAACACTCAAACATGGACGACCCAGCAGCCAGGCCACCAAATATCATTCCCGTGATCCCCACGGACAACCCCGAGCTCACCGGCCCTTATGGCATGAGTAAGCTCTACAACCAGAGCCTTGACAACCTCGCCTACGGCGTCTTCCAGCACGGCATCGTCTTCGGGCTCGCCTTCGCCTTCCGCTGGTTCCAGCCGCGCAAAGTGCTCGACCTGTACTACCTCGCGCTGCTCTTCTCCTTCTCGGGCGTCGCGGCCCCGATTCTCTTCCTGTGGGATCGCAACCCCATCACGACGATCAAGCTGAACTTCTTCCTCGAGCACGAGGCCATCGAGTACATCATCGCGCTGAAGGTGGTCTTCGCACCGCAGCTCGTGCAGAAGCACCCGGGGCGCACGCTCATGGCGTCGTGGCTGGCGCTGTTCCTGGCCACGGTCGCGGTCGCGCTGACGAACCACTACCACCACGGCGCCGACGTCGTCATCTGGGCCGCCTTCTGCTCCGACGCCGCGCTGGCGGCCGCCGGCGCGAAGCTCGTCTGGAACTGGCTCGCCGACGGCGGCGAGGTCGTGGACCACTGGTCGAAGGCGGATCAGCTGCGTGTGCGGCTGCTGCGCGTCGAGGCGATGCTGGGCCTCGCGCTGGCCATGCACGGTAAGTAAGTGGCCATCCGCGGCTTGCGGCGTCTGCTAACTCGGTGATGCTCCCGCAGGCGTTTCGACTATGCCCGTGCCCGTCGTCTACACGCTCGTCATCTACAACAACCTGAGCCCGGACTGGTACTCGTACAGCTGGTTCGTGGTGTTCGGGGCCGTGATGCCGGCGCTGGCGCTGCTGGTGCCGGCGCTCATGGTGTTCTTCGGGCGCGTGCAGTGCTGCTGCGGGAGGCTGAGGGGCGCGTTTCCGGAGGTCGAGTGGGCGTATCGGCTCGAGCCGAAGCCTTCGCACAACGCGATGACGGAGGTCGCGGTGAAGGTCGTTTGAGGGGGTCGGTGTTGTTGCGGTCAGGCGTTGGTGGATGCCAGGTCTCGGTCAGGCGTTGGTGGATGCCAGGTTTCGGTCAAGCGGGTTGCGCTTTCGGTCAGGAGTAGCGCAGAGGCAGAGGGCTGCCGGGCATCTGTAAAAAATCATTTTTTGTTACCATCGATTTGCCAGAGCCCCCTGAGGCTAACCGTATCCAAAGACTTGGGTAGAAGCCCAAGCTGAGCGGGAAGCAGCAGTAGTAGTGCAAAGTAAAAAGCAAGCCGATAGCGCGACACTTGGCGAAGAAGTCTGGCCCGCGGCATCGTCAACGAGGGTGTGCCTGGCGCGGATGTCAACATGGCCACCAAGATCAGCAGCTCGTTGGCTGTATCGGGTAATCAGAAGTACCGGTACCAGAAGGGCGGGAGAAAGCTGGTCACAAAGAGAAACCCCGCAGGCGGCTGAAAGCACAAGCTTCCCTTCCCTGCTCGGCTTCCTCGTGTGCCGAGATCCAAGACTTTCTTTAGCTCGACCATTGAAAAATGAAATCGTCATCCTACTTGCACTGAGGCTGGTATATGGGTACATACTACGCTGACTTTCTTAGAAAACACAGTCATGAAGTTCACAGAGCGTGATTGCCAGGTAACAACAGTGTTCCCACCGCCAAAGCCTGGACCGTTCGCGGCCGGGAAAGCTGAAAATCTAGGCTGACGGGACAGTACAAAGCGCCAAGTATTTTAGCTCAGATCTAAGGTTAGCCGCCTCTCCAGCCGCAAAGCTCAAGGAAAGAGATCTTACCCGCATTTTTAGTCCCTCAGACTGCCTCCTCCATTGGCTAACGTTTTCCTCAGCCGATGCATGTATTGGAATCTCTAGCTGCCTACTCCATGCATGTAACCATGTTGCGTGGTCGTGCTATTCCGGCGACCTGGTCACTTGGAATGAGGTACTGAGTCGCGTATTTGGAATGCATGAGATCCAGGATGTGTTTATGCTGCTTCAATGGGCAATGCCATTGCCGAAATACTATTCCGTAAACCGTTTAGAAGTAAGAGGCGAATAACCAAGAACTGATCCCATTCACAATAACGTGCAGCAAGCAGCAAGAGTATACGGAAGAAAAGATCTATCGTTACGTGGGATCCTCAATCTGGTTGCAAAATAAATAGCCTGACTTCTTGCGCAGGGGCCTCTCTGATTGAACGGCAGGACAGCTGGATTCGTCCTGGATATCCCTCATATTCACGTGTGGACACATTATGGTCACGTAGGCTGGTGGTCCGCGCAATGACGTAATAATTCTCTAACTATGGTTCACAATTTTGGTTCAGGTCCGTTGATGAGTCGGAGGGTGTATCAGTTCGTCGTAGACTTGCTCAAAGTCGGTCTCATGGCAGTAAATTTCATCGGTGGTAACGCCAGCCCGCCCAAAACCCCGTGTCAAGCTCAAGGAGATTCTATTTTAATATCGACAAGAAAAAGACGCGTGATGAGAATCCCCCTGACAAATAGTCCACAGGTCATAATCGATCCGGGGCTCGGTGGTGAAGAGAATTCATGTTGCGAAGCATTGACAGTGCTCAGTGGGTATGAACAAAGAAGAGTCGGGCGGCGTGCGGTTGGGGATCCAAAAGTCCGCAACCCCTTTACGAACGAATGTCTATACATGAGCCTTATTCTTGAGAAGCTCTAGTGTTGATATGAGGAGTGCGAAGAGCTTAGTACTCGCTACGGTGGTGGTCGCATTCGACGAGGTCACCATTGGCACCGGTGGTGACCTAAGTACGCAATCAGCTTTCGCTCTGGACATAGGGTTTTAAAGGCGCCATCTATACGTACCGCGTTGCAGAGCTCAATCTTATCTCCAGCGTAGTCCGCCTCGACGAGCAGGAAGTCGGAGCCCACTGTAGCACCCTCCTGCGTAATCATCAGCACTGACACTCCATCAAAGCCGATCGTTGTGAATGAAAGCTTACAGTGTAATCAGGTTCCGTGAGGGGCCACTGGTATACAACTCCAGAGCAACCGTGGAGGATGTGGTCGTCCGTGGTGTTGAACTCCTTGGGCCAACCGTTGGGGGCACCGTTGGCGGCAGCTCCGTCGGCGGTGGGAATGTATTTGCTGGCAAACTTGGCATGCTCCTTAACATGTTTCACTTTCCAACGCTCTGTAGTGGATTTGTCAGCAAGGGTTGTGTCGGGGAAGATCTGCGCGGTGTAAGGAGGGCTGTAGGGAGGTCGCTTACTTTCGCAGACGAACTCATCGTTCAACATGCCTAAGGGGTAGGCAGTAACGACGGAAGCGGCCCCGACGTCACCGTCGCCGATAGTAGCAACAACAGAACCGAACGCGCAGAAAGCAGCGACAACAGAAGAGGTAGTGAACTTCATTTTGAAGCGAGTGTGGCGAGAGGTGGCGTGAAAATGGGATGTCGATGGAAGGGAGAGGAAGATTCGTGATCAGCTGGTTGATCGAAGGCGTAACTTCGAGGACATATAAGCGATGCTAGGAGTGAGGCAACCCAAATAGGGAGATCGGATGTGGCAGTGGTGTGGTGGCACGGGCTTCCTGGAGCGTTGGGGGGCGCTGTCTTCCAGAACGTCTGTGTCAGAGAGCGAGCTTGGTGTCTCGTGCCCATGTCCATCGAAGAGTCGAGGTCGCAGATACGAATTCTCAGCGCTTAGGCGTCCTGGATGGCGCAGCAGTCAGCAGGCTCATTCTTGTCGTTGGCGGTGTAAATTTCGACCGTGCAATCTTGACGTGTGACGCAGTGGTCTCTGCCCGGCAACGGAGCGCATTGATTGCATTTTAGCAGTGGACATAGCCATGACGTCCTTAAGATCTGTGGTAGGCCATCATCGAGTCTTAGCCTCCGAAAGCATGCATAGAGTCTACGATCGTTGGAATGCCAGTGATGTTCCCGGAAAATCAGGCCTCGAAACCGTCCATCCCACAAAATCTTGAACGGCAGTTACCCACACGTCTCCCTTCCGAAGACAACGAGAAGCTCTCTAAGCCCCTGGGCATCAGGGATTACGTGGTTAGCACGAGTTTGGAGAGGGATTGACCTGCGTCATTTTACTGTGGGGGATTTCTTGGAGTGGCCGAAGGAACTGGGGGAATACTTGCGGCCAAGGCGGCGAGCTGTTACTAGTACTTGGCATGAGACTCGGGTAAGGCTGAGGAGTCTGGTGTACCGTTGTTTTCCAAGAGAAAGTGGCGTGACGGATTCTTGGAGCTGCGCAAGCAGATAGGCTTAGACGTCCGAGCACTGCCGATCTCACAGGGCTTAGTTCTAAGCAAAATAGGTGAGTAGTAATTCCACAGCGCACAAAGAGAATCCCATCTCTACGGGTTAGGATGAATGTCGTAATTGCCTGGGCCTTGCGGATGCATGAAGTCTCGAGCGGTCCGAATTTCGGACGCAGCCAGCCCGCCGACCCGCGGGGATCCGGGATTCTGTTCAGCCGAAAGACGTTGATGATGATCATCTTGAAACACTTTACTTTAGGAGTCAATCAACCGCGCGACGTATAAGCGCGCCAATCGACAGCCAGGCAGTCGTGATTCTGTCGTACTCGCTTGAGCGCTCTGACGAACTTAGTGGCTGAAGTCGGCCCGTGACCGAGACGGAGCGAATAAGCTGCAGACACCGCTGACTAGCAGTCGTCTTGGCTGCGCTTGATGCTCTGCCCCATGTGTTCTGCGGAGATCAGGCCGGCATGCCTCCCACGGCAACGAAGCACACGACCACTTGCTGCTTTGATTCAAGTCACGGCGCGAGGCGTCCTGATAAGTCAGCAACGAGTAATGGAGAGAGGCGTGCGGGGCCAAGAATCTATAGCCATCGTCAGAAGAGATTATTAGCGCCAGGCAAATGATTCCGGCCACCGCCCGCGCTCGCTTATTCGAGGGCCAGTTTTAATGGCACATCCAGGCTTCGCGTAATCCCTTCCCCTTAAACCTTCCTATGCACCCCTTCTTTGATCCGCCCACCAACAGGAGCGAACTGCCTATCTGGACGATCCAAAGGGATGGTCGCTGTCCAGTTTGGCAAAGACAGTCGGGTGCATTTAGTGCATTTTATCATGTCTCCACCAAATGCTCTTGGAATTATTGGCGCATTCACGCGCGACGTAATTCGCAGACTGCTGCGCCTTGGTAAAAGAGGCGGTGGAAATCTGGGCAATCTAAGCGCTTGGCACTTTGTAGAGGACAACGAAACGCTCACTTAAGCTGCAGTGATCATCAAGCTTCCACCCGTATCTGGGAACGTCAGAACAACTTTGACTGTTTCACGTCATGTTTTGGAGCAATTGCAGACCCAAATACGTGGAACTCAAGGGTTCTAGGCTTTCTAGTGTCTATGGGTGTGCTAGACGCTTGGAAGCCTGAAGAATGAAGCAAAGTATGTGGCTTGTTGGACCAAAATGCTCTCACTTGGCACGCTTGTTCTAGCGCAAGTGAAAGACTCAGGCTCTCCACTCCCCTTTTCTCTTCGTCGCTCGTTCGATTAATTCTTACTCTGCCTCCAGCTCGACCTGCCGCTTGTAACGCACACGAATGGTCTGAGATGAAGCGGAATCCACGGAACTCCCGCCATGTCTGCTCTTCACAGCCTCGGAACGAGACTTACGACGGTCAGCATGACAGCTTCATGGGTTCAAACTAAACTACTCTGAAATCAGGACAGCGAAATCCCCAACGAATGCATTCTTCAATACGCTTGCCTCTGTCTGAAAATGTGGCCTCCAGACTTCGCTGTACGCATCAACTCTTGCATGTGTGTTCCTTCTATTGTTCTGCTGACCAAGCTTACGGATGTCTCTACACCCGTTTTATTTAGATTCTATAGTCTGCCATTCCCTGGAAAGTCCCATACCCTGAGCTTCGCTGGGTCGAGCATGCGTGGAAACACGTTACCCGCGTCAACCATCCCCGTCGTTACCATCATTCCAAACGGATGCCAACGGGCATTTACACCTCACCCGTAAATCGTATTCGGGGAATTCATAAAGATTTCGGAGAAGCACGATGCCGTGTTGTTGGAATAGGAGAATTCAGCATCCGGTCTCCGGAAGCTGTCTGTCGTATTCGGATCAAGGAACTTTCTTACCTCGCACTCGGCGATCACTCGTCATCGGTTTGAGAAACGACTCCACGGGCTAACAAAAGGCGCAAGCTATTCATATCGTTCCAGGAATGCTTTGTGGCGGAGCTGCTGAGAGAATTTTCTCGCATCCATGGGGCACCTCAAATGTCCTACAGGTGCCCAGCGCTCAGGCTTGCTCCGCGTTCCGTTCTCAACTACCGTTGGAAACTCCATGAATCATTGACGTGCTTAGGAAATTAGCCAATCAATGTTTCATGTCGCGCAACTGCTGGTCCTAGAAGATGTGGCCGGGTAGCAGCCGCCTTAGTGTACCAAAAGGATACTACGACGAGTCTCTCATGACCATCTCAAAACGAACTCCATTCAAGCAAATTAAGCTACTTTAACGCTGTCAAAGATGATCCGTCATCAACTAAGTTCTGTTTCCCGAATCTTAGCACCTGGATTCGAAAGGCCGTGGAGATTGATGTCGTAAGTTCCTCAGTTCTCATTCCAGGTCCGACCAGTACAATTGCATTCTCTTACCTATATCTCTCTCCTGAACTTACCCAGTGCATGGTATCGAGAATAAGGCTTGGTCAAAAGGCACAATGGAATTTGCCTTGTGCGGCGATCAAGAACCTTATTCAGGCACAGACTAAGCACCGCAACCTATGGTGGTTCAGTATCACGTACTTAAGGTCTCAGGTAGCCTCATGCTCATCACGGACTTTGGGTAGCACCTAGGAATAAGATCGAATACTACCAGCTGCAAGTGTTTCTGGCAAAGAGGCAAGTGTACTCATTTGGTCACGGTGTTCATGCTCTTCTTTTGAGCTAAAACGAAGTTTCCCTGCTGAAATTTCCGTCCTTGAGTGAAGATTTACACAGCTTGACGAAATATGCAACTTGGTATCATAGACGAGACAACTCCGTGGGCACAATTTATGGATAGCGATGTCTGCATAGGTACGCGCATGTGTGAGATGGCTAAGCTGCGGGCATCCTTGCCTCGCTCAAGCTCGGGAGCTTGTAAATGTCTGGGAAGGGTTCAATGAATGGCCCAGTGTCTGGAATACGCTCGGAATCGACCCAATTTCCATGAACAGCAGAGCGAAGACCTAATTATTGCGATATTATTAGATATTGGGCATGATAACTTGGTCGGGGAATGGCTTACGGAAAGGCAAGATGATTCGGGCTACAACCTTTTGAAAGTCCCTCGTGTCTTGAATGATCTGAAAGTGGGTTAGTACAATAAAAGGTTTCCCAGAGGGGATTTTTACCACTTCATTTCGGCCTTCCGGAATATTGTCGATCATCGTGATCAGGAAGCCGTCGCCCTCTGCAGCGTTAGGGGAACGCGGGCTGAAGCACGGTTCCTGGACCAGACATCCAGGACCTGGACTGAACATCTCCAGTTTCTTGGTCTCGTAATCGTACCGCGCCAGGACATTGAGTCCCTGGAAAACCAGTGACGGGTCAAGGGTTGATTCGGGTCTGAAGCAGGCAAGGAAGGTAACTCGGTCTGAAAAATAGTCAATTGGACGATGTAGAGTGAGAGGACTTTGGCGGACTCCTTACTCTTCTCAGTCAAAAATCTCTCGTCAATACGGGGAAACTCGCAAGGCACATCAACAAGAGTCTCTGTACTATTCATGAGCATGCGTTCTTCAGCTGCGGGTGCATGTGGCGTTACCAGGGTCTTCCAAAGTGTCTGTCTCAGCTTCAGGGTCTATCTGGAACTTGGCATAGACAACAGAAACCTCCTCATTCTCTTTGGGTTTGCTCGGGAGCTTTTTGGTTGCTTCAGACTGTTAAGATTAATGTCCACTGAGGAGTCTTGAGTGGCTTACGGAGAAATGTCAAAGTGTTGGCACTGGCCAAGACCGTGTCAAAGTACCTGTTGATGTATCAGCGCAAAGACGTCCGCAGAGTAAATGAAACGAGGAAACTCACACTTTACCATCTTCCTCCCAAGAAGCTCCGGTGTGGGTCGCCATCGCATTGTTCCATTTGAACCAACGAACACTCTTGTTTTGATCTCTAGGAACCAAGCCCCACCATGAGGGAACGGACTCGTGGTAGGTCCTTATATGAAGTAAGCAGACAGAGCATATATTCTGCCGTCCTGTGAAAATACCAGATATGACCACCGGGCTCCTCCAAGCCTTTGCAATCAGCGATGAACGGCATTTGCATGAGAACGATGTAGTTGTCCGTCTGTTCTGAGATCAGTATCAGATATAGAAATAAGTGAGACTAAAACGAACGATGGCGCAATCATGGATTAATCCTGGCAAGGGCATTTCGACCTCCCTCTGAAAGATCTGTTTGCCGTATTTGTCGAGCACCGTCACAGTACACTAAGACCAGTCAGCGTTGGCTTCTAGTATAGACACAGAAATGGAGAGATACATCGGGGCTTTCAACACCCTTCAAGTTGTATCCGAAGCCTACGAGCTCTCCCGTCTTTGGGTTCACATGAGGATGGGCCGTGTATGGCTTCCTGTATGGGAGCTGGCCGGGGAAGGGGTCATATCCGCCTGTGGCCATCGTATCTGCCATGGAATTTAGCGGGTTTGTTAGTCCGATACGGAGAGGGAAGCTCACTGGGGTCAAGGTCATAAGGTGCGCCGCCCTCTCCCAGAGCCAGAAGCTTCCCGGCATGGACTATGACGTTGGTGTTTGGTGCGCCGTCAACCAAGGCCCGGACACAAGGATGATGGGTGAAGGGCGCTTTAGCTATGCCGAAGAGTGCTCTCCCTGCCTTGCGCTCTGCCAGGAGGCGTTCAGTCAGGACATAACGTTGTTTGAATGACGCCTTGCCATTCTTGACCCTGAACGCGCTGATGCTGGCGTCTCCCTCGAACGCGGTTGCTTTTGATCCCCCCATAAACCAGTCGCGCTCGTAGTAGGGATCTTGCATGACCTGGTGTGGAATCTTTCAGCATTGCGTTCTGAATATTCGTTGCGGACATACCCTGTAGAAGGTCCCATCCAACTCGCAAGGAATCTCACCCTCAACCTCGAGATCCTCGATCTCCGCATGTGCTCTGAAAGGCCTAGTTGCGGCTGAATAGTCCTTGAACGTTTTGAGAGCCTTGACCATGATTGCGGGATCTGTTAGAGTGCAGACAAAAGAGAGCTGGTAATGCGAAGTGGCAATGACGGTCGTACAGAGGATCAGTTGAGCTTTATGGGCATTTGCTGGTGTCTCCGTCGGCATTGATGCCTTCAGAAATGCTTGACACTAACGCCGGCCAACTTACTCCATCGGCGCATGTATTGCTGCTTGTGCTTTGGGAGCTATCCACCTCCATCGGGCTAGCCCGTTTTGGAAATGGGCAACACCCTCCGTCGGGCCCCACCCCCGCGATAGGAGACCCAGTCGTCACAAAACCCACCGGTCCGAAAAGTCCGAGTGCGCCCTGTCTAACCATCTTCCAATCGGAACGCCGTCCTTTGCCACTGCAATTATTTCCTCCACCTCAGGATTGGTGATTCCTACGCTCTGGCCTACTCTTCTACTTCAACTCCTGCGAGATCATGAGCGCATTCCGCTGTCCGATAGTAACCTGCGGTAGGTCTTTTCCACGTCGTGAAAACCTTTCGCGTCATGGAATCGTGCATAGCGGGCGCCGCTCTCATTCATGCTATTCATGCGGCCGTTCATACACACGGGAGTGAGTTTCGGGCGTCCTCCTGCATTCTATCGCGTGGCTGACTGGCTTTTGACACAGGGACGTTTTGAGAAGACATCAGTCTGAGCATCATGGCCCCAGCCAGCGTCTTGTACGAGCGAACGCTGCGTGCGACCGCTGCCATGCTCGGAAACAGCGCTGTGATGGCGAAACACCTTGTCAAAGATGCGCTCTAAGGGGGCTTGGTTGCCACCGGAACCGCTTAGCCAGCTCTACCGCAACTTCTTCACCTGGAGAGCCCACGCCTCCCAACTGTCCATCGTCGTCTCTTTCGATTTGTACTCGAATTTCCAGTGGCTCGTCAGAAAGCTCGACTACTACACAAATAAAACCGGTGCAAGGCAACACGAACGACCTGCCAGGATCATCGGAGGCGAATGCGCATGTGCATACCCCGGTAGCCTCGACCTCGCCGCTACCATTTATGCAAGATATCGCTCTTGCAGGGGAATTTCTTGATTCTCTCAATGAATATACACCGCCTTTTTTCTCGTATTCACCGATGGCCACTGAGATCGACGGTTATTGGGCGGCGAGAAACAGGACAGAAAGCCTCCAACTCCTATCCGGACAATGTGTTGACTCAACCACCGGGCGATTCCAAGCAAGCATACTTTCAGTTCCCTCGGATATTGCACTTTTAATCCCAAGGATTGCTGAGGAGAGATACTTGGCACAATATTTCCTGGACTTCCATCACTCATGGCCTATTCTGCACAAGACAGATTTGGCAGAAGGAAGGCTGCCACTCGAACTCATTTGTTCAATGGCTCTGATTGGAAAACTATTCTCAGAAGGACGATTGGAAAATTCCGAGAAAGATGTGCACACATGGCTACTCTCCAATTTGAGTTCACATCTCTGTCAGGTGAGTCAGTATTCTCGCTCATGATACATGCGTTTATATTCACATCATTCGAAGTATCAGAATACTCATAGAGCTGGCCCAACCAAAGCTGAGCTTTCTGTAGCTCAAGCTCTCTTAATCAATATTGTTGTGGGTTTCTTAGTCAAGGTTCGTTATCTAAGCCGGTCGATCGTCGGCGTGTCGAATTCACACAAGACTACAGCAAGATCCGTTACGCTTAAGTTTGCTTTCCAATCTTGGTGTACTCGTTGAATGGGTTCGTGAAGCTGGGCTTCTGCGGGCGGACCAGTGGCGCTTGCAAGAGCAAGCCTCAATGGGTGAGTGGCAGCAGTGGAAGTTTGTTGAAAGTTGGAAAAGGTAAAAACAATGCTACATGACTGCAGCTGAAAGACTGACAGGAGGATAGGCTTGTGTTTGCTACGTTCCGTCTCGACTGCTTTATGAACATCGTGCGTGACCGGATATCGATCATCCGCTTTCAAGAGATCTCCTTGCCACTTCCTTGTACAGACACTTTGTGGAACCTGGAAAGCTTCGAGGACTGGGACCGCGCAAGACTTCTAGAACCAAAAGAACGAAGCCACAGATCATTTTCTTCAATTTGTACCTCCGAATTATCCACTCAAAGGTTTGAGCTCACGGCCCTACTTGAAGAGGACATCGCATTGGTTCTATGCGCGCTACAATCAAGACTCTGGGAGGACATACAGCAGGAGGAGGACATCAACACCCGCTTCAGAGACTCAGAAGCTGATCAAGGTGATCCGTCAAGGATTTTAGGCTTTGGAGAGCCTTGGTGCGTACATCTGGAAGGCTGGCGCGCACGCATGGAACGCTGTCAGGGCAGGCAGAACACATGCCTTCCCCCGATCAACAGGCACCTCGCAAGGCTCAGCGCAAAGATGCTTTACAGTCTTTCCTACTTGCGCATCTACGCCGATCTTTCTGCCATACACAGCATGGTTTGGACCCGCAATTTGAACTCATATTCAGGATTCATCTCGCCGCGGCAGGAGACGAAGGTTCAAACTTGGGCTCGCTCCAGGAATGCAAGGGTAGCTATGCTGTACGCAGGCCGTATGCTTCGACTATACACAAGAGATGTAGCATACCTCAACTCTTTGCAAGGACACGTTGACCCGGTGAGTATGGGCTCCATGTATCGTGCAGCACTGGTGGTATGGGCGTATACTCGAACCACCTTCAGTTGTGAATTATGCATCGCATCGCACGATGGAATCGTCCAGACGCAAAACTCAACGGACCTTCTTTTCGACCTGAATGAAGATTACGAGCTGATATGGGCAACATCCAACTCACAGAGTCTTACGGACTGGATCTCCAGCGGCGGAAAAGCTTCACTCAATGGCGTTCCGGTGTGCGCTTGCCAGCTTCCACGTCTGATGGAATTCTTCATAACGGCATTTGAAAAACTCTCTTCGTCTAGTAACTCTGAATACAGTAACACACTAGTCCATCAGCTGAAAAGTGTTACTCGGTTGTAGTTAGTCTCCAATCGTAACATCTTCATTGCGTTTCCCAGACTCGACGGAGCCTTTGATCTCGAACCCAGTGAGAAATATAAAGTTAGCAACAGCAATGCGAGATCATGAGGTGCTTACGAGAACTAGAGCAGCTAGTTAAAGTTTGCGATGCCGGTGGTGGGTTTTTTGCCGACAATCGCGGGGCTCGCCAATTTACCTAAGCTTACTCCTGGGCACATTATCATAGCATTAAAGTTATCTCCCTTTGATCTACGCAAGCTGCTCCCTTAACTTGTCCCGAAAATTCCGAGAAGTTTACCGAGGTCTCCCTTTCGCAGCCCCACGGACGAATAGTTAAACTCCACTCGCTCATCCTACTTACCACTGCTCTTTACCCCCTAACCCACATTCAAGATCCGTAGGAAAAGATAAAATAGTAGTAAGTCATCGATCTAAGTGTAAATTAAATAACTCATAGGTTGCCCAGCAGCGATGACTCGGTCGATCTTCCCACTCGACTTCAGTCTCTCACCCTTTCAGCGGGCAAACTCATACATCAGCTATGCATTGGAATCTAGTGACACGAAGGCATGTTCCATCAACATTTTGACCAAGCCATTGTCACTAACAATATATATATATATATAGTATTATGGCCACGACGTGACTACCAGGATTAAACTCGTCGACGTGAGTCTCCGAGACGAAAAGAAGAGCCAGGAAGGCAGCACACGGCCGCCCACATGGACCGTAACCTTCGAGCTGTTGATCCCGTCAGAACTCTGCGTGCCATCGTTCGGTACCCTACACGGCGGCGCCGTGGCAACTGTATTTGACGTCGCAACCAGCAGTGTCATCAACGCAGCCGCAAAGCCGGGTTTCTGGGAGGACGGCCATGTCAGTCGCACGCTGAGCTGCTCATACCTGCGGCCGGTTAGAGTGGAGGAGAAGATACAGATTGATTGAGAGACTGTTTCGTTGGGCAAGCGAAATGCGCTGATTAGAGGCGTGATGAGGAGACTGGACAGCAATGGTCAGATAGGGCAAATTTGCTATACGTGTGAGCATGAGAAGATTGCCCTTGGAAAGCCACAAAAGCTTTAGACCAAAAACTGCAATATATAGTCTGATTTACACCGAAACTTCTCTAATGGTTTTGTTTGCTCTCAGAACTGGTTCCCACCGTTGATATGGCTGGGAGCTGAGCATAGACACTGAAAAATATACTATTAATAGTGATAGGAAGACGTATACACAGCTCAGATTGGTGCTTTCCTGTGGGTGATTCAAAGAAAAAAGGATTCAATTAGAATGCCTTATCAGCTCCCCTACCTACCACATCCTTCCCTACCTCAATTCCTTTTTAGCAAGCTCCGTTAGCTTACAACTTGCTCGTGATGCCCGTGCTCTTATCTGCCAGTGTGTCCTCTTTAAGAGCAGGGCGGTCGGCCTTTCCTGCAGTAGTCTACAAGTCATCAGCTTGTGCTCTAAATATTGTCAGCGGGAGTCAAGAGGGATCCTACGCCTCCATCAACCGGCATAATCAAACCGGTGATCCACCCTGCCTCCTTGCTTGCCAAAAACAAAACAGCTGCGTACCATGACGAGTCAGTAAGCGCTACTTTCCCAGTCGGCTGTGTGCATGAATGAGCCTCACCATAGCCTACATCCCAGCCCGTGCCCTCTTTCTTCATCAAGTTCTGGTTGATCCTCGCCCGCCGCATCTCATCCGACATACCGCGCCCGCGCACCATCGGCGTATACGCCATGCCAGGCGCCACGCAGTTGACGCGAATATCCTCCTGCCCGTGATGCGCGGCCATGGCGCGTGTCATCTGGATGACGGCGCCCTTGGTCGTCGGGTAGAGAAGGCTGGGATTACCACCAAGCACTGCCGCAGTTAAGCACAGAAATCTCCATCTTGATTCTGTCGCATTACTCACAGCCGCTGACGGACGACATGTTGACGATAGACCCGCGCCCCGCCTTCCGCATCTCGGGGATCGCATACCGGCTCATCATCACCATACTCGTGACGTTGATACGGAAGTCGCGGTCCCAGGCGTCCAGGTTGATGACGGTGGCATCTCCCATGGCGCCGCCGACGCCCACTGTCAACACCAGTCAGCTGGCATTCTCTCTCGCGGAAACGTCTGTGTCTCCAGTCCGTTCAAATGCGACTAGATCATGAACTCACCGATGTTGATTAGAATGTGCAGGGCACCCCACAGCTTGACCGTCTCCTCCACCGCATTTCTGCAGGATTCCTCATCGGTGACGTCGGTCTGGATGACCTCGGAGACGCCGCCCTCTTCGTCAATCATGCGTTTGGTCTCCTGCGCCCAGTCGGCGTTGAGGTCGAGCAGCGCAACCTTTGCGCCGTGCCGCGCGAGGAGGATGGCGGATGCGCGGCCGTTGCCGATTTCTCCTGCGATGCCGTTTTGATTAACATTGCAGCGCTGAAGGGGGAGAGATAGAAACAAATGGAGGCCTCACCATCCATCCGTGAACCAGCGCCAGTCACGATGGCCACGTCGCCCGTGAAGTTGAACGCCCTTGGCGGAGTCATGGTGGTATGATGGTATCCTGCCCTTCGAGTGCGTAGCAATGTTTTCTCGTCTCAATCGCTTTTTAGTTGCATTTCTGATTGTTGAACTTATGTACATGATGCCTCATGACGTCTCCCCACCTCAATTTCCGTGGCGACTCGCCAAATCCCCGCTCGGCGTGACCCGCGTTGAGGTGCGGGGGCGGTTGCATGTTGAGGATGTGATTGGTGGGGTTTGCTGGCTTACAGCTCTCATAGCAAAATCCGTATCTGGACAAAGATGAGAAAAAAAACGGAAAGAGATATGGAGGCTTTTCCTCGCCACTCTTCTGATGGCTTGGGCTCGGGCGACATTCTGCATTTTGATGTGTTGTAAAAATGTGGAAATTCCTCCATGCGAAGTTGTCAAGATTTCTCATACTATATCAAAAAGACCGGAGTAGGATGGCACAGTGCCGTTCGACATCCCCTGAATGATCCAACCATATCCTGAAAAATTAAAACCGAAAAGCCAGTGACTTGCTGGGTATGAGTGCAACATGTCCTTTCAAATCCTAAAGCACGTAACGAAAGTTCTTGTTCTCGAACTCTGTGTGGTCCAGCATTCCGGCCTCGTCGCTTTCCTCCTTGTTCGCGGGACCGTATGTCCTATCTCGGCGTCGATTCTCTACAAACATGTATACTACATTGCAATATGTGGCTTAGCAAGAACAGCAGAATTATGAAAGAATTGTGGGCTGAAACGTACCGAGCAGCAGAATATGACAGCCCGCCTTGATAGAATAGCCAACCAAGAGGCCGATGCTCGCACCTTCGTAGTACGGAGCCTGTGAATTTTTGACGACGAATGGGCCAGCGAAATTGCCCCAGCAGTATGCTGTGCTGCAGTTGGGGTCAATTGAAGGGGGCAGCAACGGATTCAAGAATGCTGACTTACAATACAAAAGCGCTAGCCAGAGAACGATGTGTATAGCCAGCCATGTTTGACGAGATGGTTGTCAAGGATACCGTGAAGCCGACGGACTGGGCGTTGACCAGCCAGAAGCACACGAGTCTACCCCAAGTATTTGATCGAGGCAGGTATGCCAAAAGTGCCGCAGAAATAGTGCAGAGAACGTTGGCCGCCGTGGCCGTCAGCAATCTTGCTTCTGACTGTCAGTGATCTGAGAGTTAAGAGGAGTTTCAGGCGAGCAGTGGCACTCACAGTTCCGGATGTTCAGGGTGATAGCACCACCAATAAAAAGCGCGACTATCTGAGTAGCGTCTCCAACAGACTTGAGCTCCGTAGTTTTGGTGGTCGCAAAGCCCATGTCACGGATGATAATTGTGGAGAAGGAATTCACAACGCCATTTGGTATAGCACTGTGTGAATCATTGTCAGCATGTATTGATAATCAAAAGGAGTAAGTGGGTCTCTTGACAGGGCCTAAGGAAAATCCAGCAGCACTTACGCGGCAAAAACAGAAATAAACAACAGAATTGCTTTTGGATCACGAAATGCTACCAAGATTTGCTTCTTGTCGAATGCCTTGTTCTTGATGCCGGTCTCGTTGGTTGAGACGCGTTTGACAGCAATAAGGCGCTCTCGCTGCTTTAGGAACCATGCATTGGCTGGCGAGTCGGGGAGCATGAACCAGACGATGAATGCCCAAGCACAGGTTATACTGCCAAGCTACCATACTCAGTGAGTCAGGCTTGTTCCACACCTTATGTCGAAGATTGGATGCACTAACTATGTAGAAGATAAGCTCCCATCGTTCGGGAGTCATGTCCGCCGGAAGTTTGGAGATACCCATGGAAATATAAGAGCCAACCTACAAAAGACTCTTTAGCCTTTATACTCACATATCTTGGTACGCGGGGGATTGAACATACTATTCCACCCCAGCCCAAGGCAGAACTGGAAATACAGTCATTCAAGGCTTTTCAAAACGAACCGAAATATCTATACACTTACTACCATATGCACTGGCGTAGTGGAATTTCCCTTCTTGTGTACCAGAACCCGGTCATGAGAGTCAGCCCACTTGAAGAAAGGATGATTAGCAGGTCCAAATAAAGGTGATCGGAGCTTAGCTCCTCAAAAGAATGCTCACGGTGTAACCGCAGCCTCAAAAACGCCCATGATGACTATTTATTTCATCAACGATTGCATTCTGGCTGGGGAGGCGGTGGTCAGTGTTTGACATACATCGAACAGCCACTACATAGGTTAGATTCTGCTGGGCCTGAGGAATTTAAGGTCTTGAAACTCACTAGCGCTTGAGTAAGATCGACACTGGGTTAAGATGATGACTGTGAATCCCCAGCATAAGACACTGACAGCCATGACTTTCTGGGCCGGTAGTCGACCGATGAGCCAGCCGCACGGATACTGTCCGAAGAAGTAACCAGCGTACACAACTATTTGCACGTTAAGCGCCAATGCTGGCAATGGCCATACCCGCAGCGGGTACGTACTAGCAGACAGGTAGTTAAACTGTTGTCCATGGAGACCTAGAGCCTTCTGATACCCAAAAAGATTGGCATAGTTGAGGGCAGTCTTGTCCATGAACTGTAGAGCTTGGGTGATCAAGAAGGTAGGGAGGATAATGAAATCGATCTTCCATCTCACAGTCCGAGCCTGGCATATGGTCAGTCAAATGTCTACAATTACATTCTCACCCTGCATGCTCTCTTCATGGATGATGTCATACTTCTCGTTCAGAAACATCGATATCGAGAGCCTCAAGGTACTCTTTGTATCCGACTGCATTCTCCTGGTGGATTATTATCGTCAATATGTTCTTCCGCGCCCAGACTGACTTAGCAGGAACGTATGGGAGCGCACCACTTGGACATCGTCTTTCTTGAAGCCATGAGGATTTTCTGTGATGGACGAGGGGCCTTTCCTCTCTATATTGTCCGGTTGGCCGGCCGTATCCTTGGACTCTGGGATAGTATGCGCCATCACCGTGGAACTTGCCAGAAACACTTGAACCCAACAAGGTTTCAGTCAGATGAACGACGGGGAAAAGCAATGACTATAACTTTGATGAAAGAAACAAGGGTCTTATCAGAGCAAGAGATCAAAGTGAAAGACCTCTTAAACAGGGGTTCTTGGATCCTGCATGCTGACTACACGTCACCAGGCTGAATTGGTTGGCTCACCCCGCGCTGTCGATCCGGAGCCCCGCTGTGGCCGCAGAACACTGGCAGTCGCGGAATTGCCGAGGCGAAATCCCGCGGGAACAACCCAGCCGGGCGGATCAAAGTCAATGAAGATAGGTTTACATGATGCTAGCAGCCGATTCGGCGAGCTCTTCATCCCGGACGGTTGATTACTTGACCGCGCGATCCTGCCCCTCTTTTCTCTCTTTTCCTCCCAGTGTGTGCTCTCGTAGCTACCGGACTTTTCACCCTGCTTCCCTCGTACTGCGCATCGATGGCCAGCGACGGATACCTCGCTAAGCCGAGCGGCGAATGCTGCCTCAAAGGCACATTGCACAGTGGCGAGGCACGTGGTGTTTTTGAAACGATTGCTGACGTCGAGACATACATCTCTAAACCGCCGGCGGACAAGGCGAACGGACACATCCTGCTGTACTTTCCAGACGTGTGGGGCATGTTCCCAAACGGCCTCCTCGTCATGGACGCTTTCGCAGATGCCGGCTATCTCACACTGGGCCTTGACTACTTCCAGGGCGTATGGCACTACTGCTCCAAGTTATTTTTGCAAGCGGCTCGCTGAGTGCGCACATCAGGATCCCGTGTGGAAGCACCGCAAGAACCGTCATGATAAATCGGACCCCACATTCGATTACGAGGCTTGGAAGAGCAAGCACGCCGCCTTCGGAGACGCCGCCGTGCCGAAGTGGGTGGATGCTGTGAAGGCGCAGTACGGGAGCTCTGGCACCAAGTACGCGTGCGTGGGCTATTGCTGGGGAGCACCGTACGTGTGCGATGAGCTCGCGCGTGATACAGTAACGGCTGGTGCATTCGCTCATCCTGCGCGTCTCAAGGAGGAGCATTTCTCACGGATCAACAGTACGTGTTTTCATTGCTTTCTTAATACCACATAGTTCTTGGTCACCAAGAATGCGCGCATGCGCACGTCGTGTTAATGCATTAAGAAGCTGACGAGACACCTGCAGAGCCTCTTTTTCTGTCTTGCTCCGAAATAGACCACACTTTCGACGTAGCTTCCAGACGGCGAGCATTAGACATATTGCAAGAGGGAAAAAAGACGTGGCATGTTCAGCTATTTTCTGGTGTTGAGCATGGCTTTGCTCTGCGGGGTGACCCCGACGACCCTTACCAACGTATGCTGATACCTGCGGATCCATCAATTCGTAACACTGATATGATATTGCAGGCTGGGCGAAAGAGCAGAGTCTCAGGGGTATTATAGAGTGGTTCAATCTTTGGCTCTCCTAATGATGCTGGGAGAAACGATCTTGAGCTTGGATGGGACCGCCATGAGTTCTGCCTTGCACATGGGGCGGGCTGTTTTGGCTGCTCTTGTCAACATTATGATTATCTACAATACCTATCGAAATCGTCTCGCCCTTCGCTTTAATATTTCTATCCATGCGTCAGTTCTATCCACGGAATCCTTCGGCACCCCCTTATTCTCGTAACCACAGACAAGACAAAGCAGACCAGCCTTGTCAACGCAGGTCAACATTCAACCAAGATCTTCAGTCAGTCTCTTCTCAAGCAAGCCTCCTAGCCGTTAAGTATGACAAATAGCACGAAGCTCACCACCGCTCTTACTGATCTCTCTGTTTTGTCTGATTGACCACCTCCCTCGCATCAGTAACGCGCGCATAATACTCGTGGCCAGAACACCGATCACGCCCAGGAAATCCATCAGCAACCGTTTACAAGAAGTAAAATTTGGATGATTGCGCGCTCGACACATGGATGTCTCATACGACGCATCCAGTGTATAGAGGTACCATGATGGGTCGTGAAAGAAATAGTAGAACAGGAAGAGATGCCGCAGATCAATACAACGCGTTAAAAAGCAAGGCATCTGCATGGTTAACTGAAGTTTTCATGCGGATGGCTATGGTGATCTATTCAAGGTGCTTCTGCATCTGGTAGGATGTTCGAACTGTCAGTAAGCGATATTTATTTCAGTGGCAGCTGTCCGCATTTTTTGTGGCCGATTGTGATTAAGTTTCGAAAAACTTTCTGGATAGCTTCAACTCAGAAGAAGATACGTGTATATTCAGCGAATAGATAAGGAATGGATTGGATGTGTCCTGGCACTTGGGAGAGAAGAGGAGCAAAGAAAGACGCCGCCGCCTGGGTATCTACAAAGGAAACTCCGCCGATTGCCTGACGCCAAAGACTAAAAGAAAGTCTTAGTTGAAATAACCAAAAAAAACCTTAAAAATGAATGGCAATTTTGCAAACTGCTGAAATGATCATGAAAGACTGTCGCGGTGTTGTTCGATCTGTTGATCTCGCTTTGAACCTTTGGTGCCTCGAATCGAGGCGGAAGTATTGGTGCAATTCCCCCAGTTCGTGTTCGGGGAGTAGATGCCTATTCCGGTAACGAAGAACGAAACGAGACTGCCGTAAGTCCACTGGAGCGACCTTTATCGGCATATAGCCCTGTATGGAGCCGTTCCGGGGGAGGCAGGCTTCTCCCTTTTCCTTGGGGGCCATCAAAACGCAGCAGAATGCTGCAGCTCCACAGAGCCTGGCGAAGAACCTCGACCCGTTACGGGCAAATAGAAATGGACAGAGTCCGTTGCGTGGGGCCAGATCGTCCCGGACACCCCGGGCCCACTCGTCGTGATTTCGGCCTTCTCGCGACCAACAATCTCCGGCTCGCTCCGTCACACCCATGGATTCTCCCTCTGGATCGTCCGCAAGATCCTCACCCACAGCCTCCAATACATGCCCGTGCCCCTCCCCAAGCACTCGTCGTACGTGCAGAGCAGCGCGCTCCGGGTCGAATGCACCGTCTCCGGATTCTTTCCGTGCTTCCGGATCAAGCCGCGCCAGTACTTGCTCGTCTTGCGCATGCTGACAAGACTCTCGACGTCCAGGTAGCCCGTGATCTGCAGCTGGACGTCGACGGGCAGGCGCACAGTAAGTCGGTCCTTCTTGTACTGCGTGACCAGGCTGCGCCAGTACTGCGAGACGCCGCGCATGCGGCGGGCGGAGTCGGCGTCCAGGTGGCCGATGAGCTCGAGGTGCAGCTCGGCGGGGAGGCGTTCCAGGCGGTTGGCGGGCGGGAGGATGGAGCTCATGCGCGAGGAGAAGACGGATGCGGGTGAGAAGACACGGAAGGAGAAGAGGGAGGCCGGTGAGGCGAGGCGGAATGGGTCATCGCCTGTGTCGCGGGACGGGATGCTGATGCTAGTTAAACCCCTCCGTTTGCGGCAGGGCTCCTTGGCCTTGGAAATGGATCCCGCGGCGGAGCATCGGAAGGAGAAATCGGATGCTACTGAAGCAATGCTGAATGTAGATTCTCCTCTGGAATGGCCTGAGGATGCGCCGATTCTGGTGAAGCCGGTAGGCGTGATGTCGCCATCGCTACTGGTGGGATCGAAGGCAGAAAATCTGAATGAGAATTCGGACGCGGGCGAAGATATCCCGAATGAGCCGTTCGTGGGCTCTTGCGGGCCTGTTTGGAGTTTGGCCAGGGTGGTTCTAGGATCCACCTTGGTAGGCGGCGATTCAAGGTCGTTGTTGAGAGCCATAGCAACTATGTGATGCGGGTAGTAGTGTCCAGAAAATTAGCATCGTAGAGTAGCAAGCGATAAGAGCACCCGTATCAAGGCGTTGGGTGTGAGGAAGTTCAGAAGACCAAAGCGCTGGGGCGTGTATATGGAGATTCGTTAAAGGCAGGAAAAGGAGTAAACAATCTCGAACGGATCATCCGGAGGCCCCGTACGCACCGCCTGATTGATACTGAAACTTAAATAACGGTTTGCGAATTCAAGACTCCGCCGCCGCAAGGTGCGCGCTGCGCATCGTTCCGCTGATCGCTCTATGGTATTGCGCATGATGGTATTGCGCGCGGATAAAACAAATTTGCGAGCTGAGCTGTTTCGCACGTCAGCATGAAGTGAGGCTTGTTTCCAGCGCTATTTTTAGTCGATACGGAAACGCATGCCACATATACGAAGCCAATTGCACAGGCGTGTACTCTACACCCGTATGGGTGGTGTTTGCTATATATCCTCAGTCTGGGTATGTGGTGGATCTGTCATTAAATAATCATTATGCAACCAGCCGAGCAAACCTGCTCCCGAAAACACCGGAAAAGAAATTACATAACAATGCAGCAGGAGTTCTGCTTCTTCGCCTATCGTGTAGATCGCGTTAGTGGCGGGCCAACACAGAAAGATAAGACATGGGGGTGGGCGTACCTGTGTGTAGAACATCTTGCTCTGGGCGCTCAGGCCATCGCTCTTCTGCACGAGGCTGTCGAGCTTCTCTCCTCGCTCCAGCACGCTCTCAATGGTCTTGTGCAGCACGATCTTGGTCTCATCCAGTTCCTTCTGGATCTTCATGATGCTGTCGGCCTGCTGCGGGTCCTGGTACTTGACAATGTATTCCTTGAGCTCGGGGTACGGGCACGCGGCATCGGAGGCGGTGAAGACATTGCGAGGGTACTTGTTCAGAAACTCGTCGACGACTTTGGAGAGGAGCTGGTGGGCAACGAGGGCGGGGTATTCGTGGTCGGTGATGATGATGCCGGCGATACCCTCGGTGCGGCCGTACGCGTGGAAGGTGTACGCTAGGCTCCCAATCAGCAGTCATCCGGGAGACAGTGGGGAAAGATGGCCTACATTGCTCCTCAACGTCCTGGCGCTGTCCGGGTTGTGTCCTCTCGGCAACCGTCTTGCTGAACAGCGTCATGAACTCGCCGATGCTAGCCAGGAGATCAGTACGGCACGCGACGGCCGGGGGCAGGCGGGGTGGGCAGAGGCGCACCTTGTGCGGGTGAAGCGCGAGTAGCTGCTGAGCTCGCGCTCGGAGCAGAGCTCGACGGCAGGCTTCTGCTCGTTCTTGAGGATCTGGACATGCGACGTCAGCGAAGTAGCGCGCCAGCACAAAGCGGGGGCCGTACGCCGATGTAGAGGATCTTCATGGTGGCGGTGGTGGGCGGGCAAACGTCGAGAGCTGGGCTTGAGGAGTCGCTGGTGGCAGGGCCTTGAAGAGTGAGAGCGGTAGGGAGGATGTTCGGTCTGAAACGCAGAGGTATGAGCGGGATACTTGGCGGCCTGGGAGTCGGGAGCTCGTGCAGCCCTGGCCGGAAGCGCGACATCCCGGTCCGGCAGGCGGTGAGTCGATAAGCCAAGCCGCGCCCCGCCACCCACCGCCGCGGGGGATTTGCACCGTTTGCCGCCGCCGTGTGACTCTGTCATCGCTGCTGCGACGCTGCCTAGAGTGCAGTCCCGTTACCTGCCCGTGACATTTGACGTCCTCACCCTGTTCTTCTCCCCGCCATCCCTGCACCACCACACCCACTGGACCCGCCTTGCCACCATGTCGCCCGCCTTGGACGTTGCCGAATCGCGCTGGCTTGCGCAGCTGGCCGAGATGCGCGCTGCCATCGCCGAGCTGAAGCTGCCTCAGAAAAACGGGGACGCTCCCGTGTATGGCGCCGACATCGACATTGACGACGACGACCTCTCGGGAACCGCCAGCGGCGACGACATCTGGGACCTCGTCAGCGATGGAGAAAGCGCAGATTACAGCAGCGACCAGTTTGACGGCGCCGGCTCGCTCCCCGCTGACGCTGGTCCCGCCGGTCCGATTTACAGCCAGAGTTGGCTCGGCCAGCAGTGCGCTCAGGTGGCCCTGCGAGGCTCTGGCCTGGATGCTCAAACTCTCCAGGACCAGATTATGGCACTTCTAGGCTCTGACAGCAACGATGAGGAGCTTCAAATGATGCTTGCAGACATCGTCGGCTACGGAGAGCTTGATCTCGTGGCTGATCTCATTGGCCACCGTAAGCAGATCACCAAGTCTGCGCAAGAAGAGGCGCAGCGAAGCGGCATCTTCGGTCGCCTGCAAACCAAGCAGGAGAGGGAAGAGGCGCTCCGGAGGCAGGACCATGAACACAAGACTGCGGCATTGGCACCCTCTGTTGACCGAGGTGGGGACCAGTACCCCCATGTCTACAAAGCACACGATGCCGGCAATACCCTTTCCGCTTTTGGAAAGAAGTATTCCCTTCCGATTGGCTCGAAGAGGGAAGACAACGACAAGTTCGAGGAGTACTCGATTCCCGCTGCACGTGTTGGTACGCTGGGTACTGGCCAGAAATTGGTCAAGATCAGTGATTTAGATGGCCTTTGCAGAAGGACCTTCAAAGGATACCAGACGCTTAACCGCATGCAGAGTCTAGTCTATCCAGTTGCATACAGGACTAGCGAGAACATGCTCATTTGTGCTCCTACTGGTGCCGGTAAGACAGATGCGGCCATGCTTACGATCCTGAATACTGTGGCCAAGAACATCATCCCGAGCCCGTGGGAAGAGCCTGATGCTACCGACTTCGTTGTTCAGACCGATGAATTCAAGATCGTCTACGTTGCTCCGATGAAGGCTCTTGCTGCCGAAATCGTTGAGAAGCTTGGGAAGCGACTTGCCTGGCTCGGTATTCAGGTTCGTGAGCTGACTGGAGACATGCACCTCACGAAGGCGGAAATCGTCGCAACGCAAATCATTGTGACGACCCCAGAGAAATGGGACGTGGTTACGCGCAAGAGCACCGGCGATACAGAATTGGTGCAAAAGGTCCGCCTACTCATCATCGATGAGGTCCACATGCTGCACGACGAGCGTGGTGCCGTGCTGGAGTCTCTTGTTGCACGTACACAGAGACAGGTCGAGAGCACGCAGTCTCTCATCCGGATCGTTGGTTTGTCCGCCACTCTGCCGAACTACATCGACGTCTCGGATTTCCTCAAAGTCAACCGTATGGCTGGACTATTCTACTTTGATGCTTCCTTCAGGCCCGTCCCGCTCGAGCAACACTTCATCGGAGTCAAAGGAAAGCCTGGTTCCGGGAAGTCCAGAGACAATCTGGACCATGTGTCCTTTGAAAAGGTCAAGGAAATGCTTCAAGTGGGGCATCAAGTCATGGTGTTTGTTCATTCTCGCAAAGATACCTTCAAGACTGCCAAGATCCTTTGGGAGAAGGCTATGGAAGACGGATGCACGGAATTGTTTGACCCATCCGGGCATCCCGATTACGACTTGGCTGTGCGAGACATGAAGTCTTCCAAAGGCCGAGATCTCCGCGAATTGCTACCCAAGGGTATGGGAACACACCATGCCGGAATGCCCAGATCAGACCGCAATCTCATCGAGCGCCTTTTTGGATCCGGAGTCCTCAAAGTCCTATGCTGTACGGCCACGCTTGCCTGGGGTGTGAACTTGCCTGCCGCCGCAGTCGTCATCAAAGGAACCCAGCTGTACAGCGCGCAGGAAGGTAAATTCGTTGATGTCGGAATTCTCGACGTGCTGCAAATTTTTGGTCGTGCTGGTCGACCCCAATTCGAGGATACCGGTATTGGCTTCATTTGCACGACCCATGACAAGCTCCAGCACTATCTTACGGCTGTCACTCAGCAGCAGCCCATTGAGTCAAACTTCTCCAAGAGGCTCATCGATAATCTTAATGCCGAAATCTCCTTGGGCACTGTCACTTCTGTGCCGGAAGCAGTAACCTGGCTGGGTTACTCTTACCTCTTCGTTCGTATGCAACGAAACCCTCATGCCTATGGAATCGACTGGCTTGAAATCAGCAACGACTCGCAATTGGTAGAGCGACGAACGAAGCTAATCACCGATGCTGCACGAGTTCTTCAACAAAGCCAGATGATTGTCTTTAACGAGACCACAGGTGAGTTGAAGGCAAAGGATGTTGGTCGCATTGCTAGCCAGTACTATATCCTTCAGACTAGTGTTGAAATCTTCAACACTATGATGCGGGCGCAGGCTTCGGAAGCAGATGTGCTCAAGATGATCAGTATGAGCGGTGAATTTGACAACATCCAATCCCGCGAGTCCGAAGAAAAGGAGCTTCTCCGGTTGAAGGAGGATGAGTTCATCACTCCCTGCGATATCGAAGGTGGCGTGGGAACACCGCACTCGAAGACGAACATCCTACTTCAAGGCTACATTTCGAAGGCACGCTTGGAAGACTATACGCTGCAGTCGGACACTAACTACGTTGCGCAAAACGCCACTCGTATCTGCCGAGCTCTCTTTATGATTGCTTTGAACAGGCGCTGGGGCCATCAGTGCCTGGTCTTGTTGTCACTGTGCAAGTCCATCGAGAGACAGGTTTGGCCGTTTGAGCATCCATTCCATCAATTCGACCTCCCGCGGCCCGTCATAAGGAACCTGGACGAAAAGAGCTCGGTATCTTCTGTTGAAGCACTCCGAGACATGGAACCGGCAGAGATTGGCCAGCTCGTACACAACAACAAGATGGGACACACCATTAGCAAGCTTCTCGATAACTTCCCTACGCTGAGTGTCGAGGCAGAAATCGCTCCCTTGAACCGCGACGTCTTGCGAATTCGTTTGTACCTTACTCCGGAATTCCGATGGAACGACCGCCATCATGGCTCGTCAGAGTCGTACTGGATCTGGGTGGAGAATTCTGAGACGTCTGAGATCTACCACCACGAATACTTCATTCTCTCCCGAAGGAAGCTCTACGATGAGCATGAACTCAACTTCACCATCCCTCTCTCTGACCCTCTGCCGTCCCAGATCTACGTTCGCGCGGTCTCGGATAGGTGGCTCGGTGCTGAGACTGTCACACCCGTCTCCTTCCAGCATCTTATCAGGCCGGACACCGAGAGCGTGTACACCGACCTTCTCAATCTCCAGCCGCTACCCATCTCTGCCTTGAAAAATCCTCTCCTTGAAGAGATATACGGTCAACGATTCCAGTTCTTCAATCCCATGCAAACACAGCTCTTCCATTGCCTATACCACACCTCCGCAAATGTGCTCCTTGGTTCGCCTACCGGATCGGGAAAGACCGTTGCATGCGAGTTGGCCATGTGGTGGGCTTTCCGGGAGAATCCTGGATCCAAGGTTGTCTACATCGCTCCCATGAAAGCACTTGTACGCGAACGTGTTCAAGACTGGGGTAAGCGCTTGACAGGCCCAATGGGCCTCAAATTGGTGGAATTGACTGGTGACAACACTCCCGACACTCGCTCGATCAGAGATGCCGACATCATCATCACTACTCCCGAGAAGTGGGATGGTATCAGCCGTAGCTGGCAGACTCGTGATTATGTCCGGAAGGTCAGTCTGGTCATTATTGATGAGATTCACCTCTTGGGTGGTGACCGTGGTCCTATTCTGGAGATTATCGTGTCTCGTATGAACTATATTGCTTCCCAGAAGAAGGGCTCAGTTCGTCTCATGGGCATGTCGACCGCTTGCGCCAACGCCACGGACCTGGGCAATTGGCTTGGTGTCAAAGATGGCTTGTTCAATTTCAGACACTCCGTTCGTCCCGTTCCGCTCGAAATCTACATCGACGGGTTTCCGGAGCAGAGGGGGTTCTGCCCGCTGATGCAGTCTATGAACAGGCCGACCTTCCTGGCCATCAAGACCCACTCTCCGGACAAGCCAGTTATTGTCTTCGTTGCGTCTCGTCGTCAAACGCGTTTAACGGCAAGGGATCTGATCAATTACTGTGGCATGGAGGATAATCCTAGGCGATTCGTTCGGATGTCTGAGGAAGACTTGACCCTTAACCTTTCCCGCGTTAAGGACGAATCTCTCCGTGAGGCCCTCAGCTTTGGTATTGGTCTCCACCACGCTGGTCTTGTTGAATCCGACCGTCAGCTCGCCGAAGAACTGTTTGCAAACAACAAGATTCAAATTCTGGTGGCTACCAGCACTCTTGCGTGGGGTGTCAACTTGCCAGCTCATCTTGTCGTTGTGAAGGGCACACAATACTTTGATGCCAAGATCGAAGCGTACAGGGACATGGACTTGACGGATGTGCTTCAGATGCTTGGTCGTGCCGGCCGCCCCCAGTTCGACACTCAGGGAATTGCCAGGATCTTCACCCAGGATGCGAAGAAGGATTTTTACAAACACTTCCTCCATACCGGATTCCCTGTTGAGTCGACCCTTCACAAGGTTGTGGACAATCACTTGGGGGCCGAAATCTCTGCAGAGACCATTGCGACGAAGCAGGATGCGCTGGATTACCTTACATGGACGTTCTTCTTCCGCCGTCTCCACAAAAACCCTTCGTACTACGGACTCGAGATCTCTGCCGAAGAACACAATACCACTGCCGCTCAACAGCTCGCAAATGACTACATGGTTGACCTGGTGGACAAGTCCATCACCGAGCTTGCTGATTCCGGTTGCGCTGTCCTCCACTCGAATGGCGACGTCGACCCCACACCTCTCGGCAAGATTATGTCGTACTACTACCTCTCGCACAAGACCATCCGACATCTCATTAAGCACGCCAAGCCCAACGCCACCTTCGCCGACACCCTCGCATGGATGAGCAGCGCCACCGAGTATGACGAGCTCCCCGTGCGTCACAACGAAGAGCTCATCAATGCCGAGCTCAATGCCGCTCTCCCGCTCAAAATCGACGAAGCCTTCGGGCACCTTCCCCTCTGGGACCCGCACACTAAGGCATTCCTCCTCCTCCAAGCCCACTTCTCTCGCCTCGACCTCCCCATCTCCGACTACGTCGGTGACCAGACGTCCGTCCTCGACCAGGCCATTCGTATCATCCAGGCCTCCATCGACGTCCTCACGGAGCTCGGCTACGCCAGCAGTGTGCAAATGATGATCACACTCCTCCAATGCGTCAAATCCGCCCGCTGGCCCTCGGACGGCCCCCTCGCCATCCTCCCCAACGTCGACCCGGCCGCCGAGCAGCAGCGCCTGCAGTCCCAGCACCCGAACCCAACCTCCCTCGTCGCCGCCGTCGCCGCCCCGCGCCCGACCATCGAAAAGGCGCTCCGCGACGCGGGCGTCGCGCCGGGCGCGCTGCAGCGCAGCGTCAAGCCCCTTTCCGTCCTGCCCGACCTCAAGGTCGCGGTGCCGATGGTGAACGCGCTGGGCCTGACGGTCACGGTGGGCAGGAAGAACGCGGCGGCGAGCGCCGCGCACCGCATGTTCGCGCCGCGGTTCCCGAAGCCGCAGACGGAGGGGTTCTTCGTGGTGGTGGTCGAGAGGGGGAGCGATGAGATCGTCGCGCTGAAGAGGGTGAGCTGGCCGTCCGGGAACAGCAATGGCGGTGGGAGAGGCAAGGGTGCGACGGCGGGGAGTCGGCCGAGCACCAAGGTCAATATCAGGCTGCCGGAGAGTGCGGTCGAGAGGGTGGTGGATGTGAAGGTTGTGAGCGATGGGTATATCGGGATGGAGTGGAAGGTGGAGGGAGTGGAGGTGCCGAAGCCGCCGACGGTGGAGGGAGATGATGGGAAGAAGAAGGGTGGGGATGCGTAGGGTTGGTATGAGGAAGGAGAAGCTGGGAGATGGTGATTGGGATCACGATTCACGTATGCAGACACAAAAGTTCAACGATTGAAAACGTCGTAATAGATATGGGTTCTCGCTGCTGCTGAGACCACTTTCATTATTCCGATCGGCCCTCTCCCTCTCAGCCAACTCCAACCGGATGGGATCAACACATCTAGTAGATGTACCGGAAGTTGGTGTTCTGCGACGAGACGGGTTAGCACACACATTTCTCCACCTCGTCGGGTGCCGGGGCAAACTCACCTCCTTATCCGTCAAGTCCTCGAACGCATGGGTGTAGTTGGCATCCTTCGCCTCGCCCACTCCCTGCTCGGCCAACCGATCCTTGCGCGCATTCTCCTTCTTCAACCAGTACCTCAGGAACACAATCACGATGACCAGCAACACGTAGCAGCCCATGTGGGTCGCGAAGGCGATGAAGTACCGCGGGCCGTCCCACTTGAGGAAGACCTGGGGGCCAATGGCGTTGCCGACGGCCCAGGCGACGAAGTTCGCGGCGACGACGACGGTCTTCTTGGTCTGGCCGGCGACGTTGCGCGAGATCATGGACATGGCGAGGGTCTGGGCGGCCCAGAAGGACAGGACGATGTAGTAGGAGACGAGCAGGCCGGCCTGGTTGGCCTTGCTGGTGTTCTTGACGGCCATGAGGACGGCGGTGCCGACGAAGGACGGGATGACGTAGACGCCCATGATGACGAGGTTCTGGCCGGTCTTGCGGACGAGCCAGGTGCTGCTCAGCAGGATGACGATGATGAAGACGCCGAGCACCATGGCCAGCAGCTGCGTCTCGAGCCGCGAGAACTTGAAGCCGGTGATGATGATGTTGGCGAAGGCGCCGAGGCCAGAGGTCGGCAGCGTCGTGCAGATGGCGATCAGGCAGTAGCAGTACAGCTGCGGGTCGGTGAAAGCCTCGCGCACGTGGTCCCAGCGGAAGGTCTTGTTCTGCAGGCCCGTCTGGTTGGAGCGCACGCGCTCGACCATCAGCCGCTTGTCCTCCTCCGAGAAGCACTTGGCGCGCATGGGGCTGTCGGGCAGCCACCACAGCACGAAGAAGCCCCAGAGCACCGAGAAGCAGCCGTACGTGATGAAGATGGCTTGCCAGGAGTGGATCGGGCCGTTCTCGATCAGCGTGAAGCAGTAGGCGAGGAGGCCGCCGACGATTTGCTGGCCGCCGTTCATCTGGGGAGTGTCAGCACTGGTCGCGGTCGAATGTTCTCGGGGGCTGAGGATGCTTACCATGTACCAGTAAGTGACAATCTGGGCCTGCTCCTCACGCTTGTACCACATGCTGCTCATGACGAGGAACGACGGCTGGCACACAGCCTCGAAGATACCGAGTAGGGTGCGGACGGCGAGGATAGAGGCGAAGTTCTTGCACACGGAGTGCAGAGCCAGCACGCAGGACCACAGGATGATGTTGACGCTCAGGTACTTGGCGATGGGGACATGCTGGATCATCCAATTGGTGGGATATTCGACAATCAGGACGGCAATGTAGATACAGGTCGTGAGCCAGGAGTACTGTCAACGAGCATGGTCAGCTAGTCGTCCTTGAGGTCTGGTTTGTGGTGTTTCGCATGCTCGACAGGGATCACCTGATATGTCGCTGCAGGCATGCACCCGGTCGAAACGGAAATGAGAGCGAGAAAAGTCGTCGTACCTGCTGGCCGACCAGACCCAGATCCTCCTGGATGCCCATGATGCTGGCGAAGCTCATGGTGCCCTTGTCCAGAGCCTGCAGGAAGTAGGTGAAGATCATGACGGGCAGCACGCGGCGGTCGATCATCCTCTTCAGCCTCTTGTTCTCCTCGGGGGAGATCTCGATGGCGTGGGCGCTGGCATACTTGGCGACCTCCTTGTCGAGACGGCCGTAGTCGGTGTGGTCCTGCTTGAGATCCGAGAAGTCGGCCGACATGACCTTCTCGATCTCAGCGACATCGGAACTGTGCTTCTTGGTGTCGCGGTTGTCGGCGCTCAGGCGCTCGACGTGGGCCACATTGTCCTGGGAGTTGGCCATGGTGTCGGGGAGGGAGCGGTGCGGCGCGCTCAGAGGACTTGCCGGAGGGAGGGAGGGGAGGGAGACAGAGGACGAGAGCAGGGCGGGCAGAGGGAGTAGAAGAGGAGCGTGAGACGGGGACAAGGGCTGCAGGGACCCGGCAGGACGACTCGACTACTGCAGAACACCGCTCCCCATCGCTCGGGGCAAATATAAAGATGCAGGCTCGCGCATGCACGTCTGGCCCGGGCAATACATGGACCGAGGGCGTTTTCCACAGTCAGGGCATTTATCCGTCCTCTCGCCTGGGCGGTACGAGCCAGCAACCGGGTAGGCCGTCCCCAACGCGTGCCTGCCGGGAAGCAGTCAAGCAAGCGACAAAAGCTTGGGACGGGCGCGGCGTGTGACAGGCTGCGGGCTGCACGCGACGGGCGGCGAGTCCCACACCGACTTCTCCGAGCGCAGCGCCGCAGCCACCGGTGGGCGACAGGAAGCGCCGAGCGCCCCCCGGATTGGCCCCACGGGGAGCGGAGCACCGTCTCCTCCTGGATGCGGAGAGCGCGCCCGGGGTAAGCGGGGTGGCCAACTTGGCGATGGCCTTGGCGCCCATCCTGCGCGCGCGCGCCTCGGGTCAAAGAGCGCCGGCGGGGCTGGCCGCGCGTGGGCGGCGGTGGGGGTCGCTGGCTGAAGCAGCGAGCCCGGCGACAGCTGCTTACTCAACCGGGAAGCTGCCCAGCCGTTCGGCGATGCGTGGTGGGTCGCCGACGCGTGCAGGAAGCGCGTCGTCCACAGCTTAAAGCCAAAACACTCCCCACCGCGCAGGCCCCTCGGCTGTCGAGAGCTTGCCGCCTCGCCGCGTGGACCACCGACGCACTCTCCTCCGCCGCCGCAGACCCGCATTGGGACACGCCCGGCCGTCGCCCTAGACAGCAGTTAGCATCGAGCTTAGCCAGAGCTGGTCGCCCTCCTCGCCGCACACTTGCACTTACCCCGTCCACACGTCGAAGCCCCTCTCCGCCGCCGCCATGCCGACCGCCCTCCAGGCCCACGGGCTCCCCGCCACGGCCATCCACGCTGCCATCCAGAAGCTGACCGACAATCTCGTCAACATCAACGACAAGACAGGGCACTTCCTCCTGCGCCTGCCCGACGGCCGGGTTATCGACACGAAGGGCTGGAACGACTGGGAGTGGACGCACGGCATTGGCCTGTACGGCCTGTACCAGTACTACACCCTCACCAACTCGACGGCCACGCTCGACGTGATCAAGGGCTGGTACGCCGGGCGGCTGGCCGAGGGCACCACCAAGAACATCAACACCATGTCCGTCTTCCTGGCGCTCGCCTACCTGTACGAGGACCCGCGCCAGCGCGACGACACGTGGCGGCCGTGGCTGGAGAGCTGGGCCGACTGGGCCATGTACGAGCTGCCGCGCACGCCCTTCGGCGGCTTCCAGCACATCACGTACCTGGAGGAGAACAAGGACCAGCTGTGGGACGACACGCTGATGATGACCGTCATGCCGCTGGCCAAGATCGGCCTGGTGCTCGGCCGCCCCGAGTACGTCGAGGAGGCCAAGCGCCAGTTCCTCGTGCACATGCAGTTCCTGTTCGACAAGGACTCCGGCCTGTTCTTCCACGGCTGGCAGTTCGAGCGGACCGCGGCGGGCGGCCTCGGCCACAACTTCGCCCGCGCCCGCTGGGCCCGCGGCAACTCGTGGGTCACCATCGTCATCCCGGACTTCATCGAGCTGCTAGACCTCAAGCCCGGCGACCCCACGAGGGAGTACCTGCTGGACATCTTCCGCGCCCAGGTCGACGCGCTCAAGGGGCTGCAGACCGAGGAGGGCCTGTGGCGGACGCTGCTCGACGAGCCCGAGTCGGCGGGGAGCTACGTGGAGTCGTCGGCCACGGCTGGGTTCGCCTACGGCATCCTCAAGGCCGTGCGCAAGCGTTACATCGGGAAGGAGTACGAGGAGATGGCCATCCGGGCGACCAAGGCCACGCTGGGAAAGATTAGCGACGACGGCGAGCTGCTCGACACCAGCTTCGGCACCGGCATGGGTCGGGATTACAAGCACTACTTCGACATCGAGAGGACAAGCATGCCGTACGGCCAGGCCATGGCCATCATGACTCTAGTGGAGTACCTAAGGTTATACGTTTGAAGGATTTGCGGATCGAAAACCGAATCTGCTATACCGCATAGACTATAGATAGGGATGTGATAATGAGAAAATGATGTCTTGTCAGGAGGGAAATTGAAACGGCTTACTAGTCCGCAGAGTTGCCCTAAGATCCGCAGGGGTTCTTGTGATTCGGGCCGCACGCGTCTTATTTCAAATGTGCTCATGGGAATGCAAAATTCAACGAAAGAACGTTGGCGTGCGCAAAACAACGGCTCAATTGACTCCTGTCCATGCGAGACGGTCTTGATCTTAGATAGTGCTTGTAGTGTGGAGAAATGGAAAAGGAGAGACGATATGAGAGCCCCAACGCCGACGCCATGTCACTGATCTGTCGTATAACGTATACTTCGCGTCTTATCGTGCCCCGCTGTCGATTCAGGAGGGAAGAAAGTGGGCGTTGTGGCCAGGCACCCTTGCCCGACACTTGGCACAGTCCTCGCGGAAGCCCATGTGAAACTTCTTCTTTCCTGTGATCGCCCCGCTTCTTGCCCGTCCCGTCTTGGACTCGGCGTGGCGGTGCGGATCAAATGTCGGCGAGTCCATATCCATGCCATCATCTCCAGGCCCGGAGAAGTGAAGGCGGGAAAGCCGGTTGCCGGTTATGGTGGTGGGTGTCAGGGCCATGTCGTCTTCCCTGATGGGCGAGGGCATGTCGCGTCCCACATCTCTTTGGGCCATGCTCCGGCGGGCGTTGGCAGACGCGGCTCTGAGCTCCTCGAGGGTTGTGGTTTTGATTTCGCTCGGTTCGTTGGAAGTGATCTTTGGTGGGAAGTGGCTGTAAATCGGTGTCGGTATCCGGCCCGTGCTGGGATCTGCCTGATGCTGGCGGGGATTGAGCCGCTCAGGCAGCATGAAAGGGACGGCGGGCGAGTGCGGGTTGGAACGAAGAGCGCCGTAGTCGTCTTCGACGCAGTCCTCCATGTCGGTGTCGGCGTACGCAGGCAGTTCCGGCGAGTCGCAGCCCGACTCGTCGGAATGGCCGGGCGTGAGGGCAGGCAGACATGGGGAGTTGGCGCGGTTCTGAGAGAAGCTGAGGCTCTTGTTCTGGAAGAAATGCTCGTGAGGCGGCGGGCAGACGGAGTCGCTGCGGTGTTTCTGCAGAGCCTGGTTACTAGGTGTCGTTCCGGGCCGGCGGCGGCGGCAATGGGCAGCTGCATACCTTCTCGTAGTGGAGCTCGGCGGCCGGCGAGTCCTCGTCGTCGCGCTGGCGCTTGAGCGCCATCCGCTGGGGCAGTTGGAACATGATGGTGTTTGGATGAGGCGTGGGTAGGCGCTGGGTTAAATGGCTTGGTGCTGGAGTGGGAGTGGTGACGGCAGCGACGGCGTCTAAGCTCACGATATAAGGTTCGGGCGCATCATTGTGTGAGGAACGCGGACTTGGTGCTGAGTCGGGGGATTCGCGCCGTGGGTGGGTTTCAGGAGAAGTCACTGGGCTCGTCCAGGCAGCCAAAGAGCGCGGGGCGCGAGGAGGACGATACGGGCGATTGGCAGGATGGAAGTCAAGCAGCTCGAAGGCCCGGGAAAGTGAAACCAGCCCCACGCACGGGCCCCCTGCTTCCAACGCCCCGGCCGGGCAGCTTCCGGCGGCACCTGCAGCCTCTGCGGGCGGCCTTCGTCGCGTGGCGCCTGGACGGCGGCTTATGCCTATGCCTATGCGCGAGGGAGATTGGCGAGCCCGGCTTCATGCCGCAGAAACGCTGCGCTGTTGTTTTCGCCGCGCCGGGTCAGCGCTGCAGGTGCGACCCTGGTGCGAAGGGCCGGGCGGGCAGCTGGCCTGGCACCGATGCCGACAGAGCCACACCTGGCCGCTGACACATCGGGGTGCTGATTAGATCGCCGTTCCGTGCCTGGTGCTGCTGTGGCTGGCGCTCCCGCTCCCCACAAGGCAGCATGCGGCCAGACCGCCGCCATTCGCCTGCTTAGCGCCCTTCGGAGATTTACCGAGCCTGACACCTCTCTTATCCGCCGTGACTAATCCCTGGCGCAGCGCCCTCCCTCCGACAGATGGAAAAATACCTGCACCTGCAGCAAACGCGGGCGTCTCCAGGAATGCAAATCCGCCCAAACATGACGTGTCTGGCGGGCTGCTCGGATTTCTGTTTGCCCCGGCCATTCCCTCAGCGCCGCGCGCCAGTACCGCGGCTTTATGCGCCCCAAGGCGGTGTCGTGGGCGGCGTAACTTACAATACGCCGGTAACAGCGCACGACTCAGCCCTGTAAATTCTGCCAGGACCGGCGCGCAACCGCTCCTCCGGCGTCGCGCCCTACCGCTGACCGCCCGCCCAAATTATTCCACTCAGCTCGGCGGGCCGACAAGCTTGACTCACTGCTTTTTCTTTCGCCCGCTCCACCATCCACCCCCTCTTATAGCCTCCAGTCGCCACCGCAGTCCAATACTGCTCCTCTGCACCCCGAGACCCTGCGCACACATCGACCACCATGGCCGACGCAATTGACCAGCTGAAGAGCGAGCTCAACGACGATGTCCGCGGTGAGTGCCCCGCCGCTGTGTGACCCCACCCTCCCCCCGACTAAGACAACGCAGTCCTGGGCTACGACCCGCTCATCCCGCCCCAGCTCCTCGCCTCGGAGCTCCCTGTCAGCGATGCCTCGCAGAAGACGGTGCTGCAGGGTCGCCGCGAGGCCGCCCGCATCATCAGCCAGCAGGACGACCGCCTGCTGGTCATGGTCGGCCCCTGCTCCATCCACGACCCGGAGACCGCCGTCGAGTACTGCCAGCGCCTCAAGGCCCTGGCCGACAAGCTTAACAACGAGCTGTGCATCATCATGCGCGCCTACCTCGAGAAGCCCCGCACCACCGTCGGCTGGAAGGGCCTGATCAACGACCCGGACATCGATGAGAGCTTCAAGATCAACAAGGGCCTGCGCGTCTCGCGCAAGCTTTTCTGCGATCTGACCAGTCAGGGCATGCCCATCGCCAGCGAGATGCTCGACACCATCTCGCCCCAGTTCCTTGCCGATCTGATCTCGCTCGGTGCCATTGGCGCCCGCACCACCGAGTCCCAGCTGCATCGTGAGCTGGCTTCCGGTCTATCTTTCCCCATCGGCTTCAAAAACGGTACCGACGGCAGCTTGGGGGTCGCTGTCGACGCCATTGGCGCGGCCGCCGCGAAGCACCACTTCATGGGTGTGACCAAGCAGGGTCTGGCCGCCATCACTCGGACGTCGGGCAATGAGAACTGCTTCGTCATCCTGCGCGGCGGCACCAAGGGCACCAACTACGACAAAGACAGCGTCAAGGAGGCGCGGGAGGCTCTGAGGAAGAAGGGCCAGAAGGAGGTCATGATGATCGACTGCTCGCACGGTACGTGGCTCCCGGCTTCCCCGAAAACCATGATATATTTCCGGGCTGTGACTGACCGTATCCCTGCTGCAGGAAACTCCAACAAGAACCACCGCAACCAGCCCATTGTTGCCGCCTGCATTGCTGATCAGATCCGTGAGGGCGAGACCGGCATCGTTGGTGTCATGATCGAGTCGAATATTAACGAGGGTAACCAGAAGGTGCCGGCGGAGGGCCCCTCAGCGCTCAAGAAGGGTGTCAGCATCACCGATGCCTGCATCGACTGGGAGACGACCGTTGGCACGCTAGAGAACCTTGCGGCCGCGGTCAAGGAGCGCAGGGAAAAGGCTCAAAACGGTGTGAACGGCACGCACTAAAGCGGGAATGCGGAATGTGGATTCGGTTTTTGAAACTGGCTCGGAGTCAAATGGGGAAAAGTTTTCTTTGATGCTGACGATTGCTCCAAAAGTGGCGATTTTTTCTCTCAATTCTCTATACTTCGCATCTAGGGTTTCGGCTGGCGATAGAACGGGTAAAGCTTTTGCATGCACACGCAGAGCCTGGTTCAACAAGCCCATTCGGATCGATGTCACGTTGAAATGTCACGCGGAATACCTGTTCAACTCTAAGCACTAATTGACAATAAATATGATAGCAAATCCTGCCAAGCGGACCGATAGGGATGCACCTACTTCCTCCTAGTTTCCTTATGCAATTTGTCGTTTTCTATTAGCGAAACCTTGTTATCTAATCCACTAACGAAGGCGGCCATCGTGACGATGTATTTCAAATAGAAGCACCGCGCAACGTCCGACACCTGCCGTAACGTCTCCAGGACTCTCATCGCACGCGGCCTTTCTCGGCGCCAATTACTCCATGTCAACGGCGCAGCCCAAGGACATGCCACAATCGGTCGACACTCTAAAAGTGTATTCAATATGGTTCCACGGAGCCGCACATTCGAACGGGTCGCGACCAAAACAACCCACCAAGGGAGCGGTAACGCCCGCGTCCAGAGACGGCAGTCGTATCACGTTCATGGCGACCGACCGCATCTGGACAACGACGAAGCGGAGAAAAGAAGAGGTCTAGACGGGCGAGGGGGAGAAAAACGCCACAGCTGTGCCGTGCCGCGTCGGTCGGGCCAGGCACTCACAGGCATCAAGGAAGTTCCTGACCGACAGGGCACGGCACCCTTACGCAGCTGAGGCCCCCTTTCCTGCAGGTCATATCGGTATATATTCGAGATGGCCCTGCCCCGCGCTCCCCACCCCACGGCGGCGGCGGCGACTGCGCGCCTTGCGGCCCCACACGACAATATATGTATATCGACACCCCCCAGTCGCCCGCTCCCCTTTCGGCAAAGAGGGTCCGCGGCGCGAGTAAGGCTGGCCGTCCGTTTCGGGAAGGCTGGGCGCTCTGGGCACTCTATGGGGAACCCTCGCCGGCCGTTTCACACCCCAATCGAGAGCGCCCTCGTCGCTGGTATAGAGGGCCGTTGTGGTTGGGAACGGGGCGTGCGCGCAGCCGGCTATGCCGCATAGGGTGTCCAGCGCGACAAGGTTTGCGGATGCTTGCCCAACCTTCACGGCGAGAGCGGTCGTCGGGAGGCGTGGAGGGCTGTCGGCAGCGATGCGGTGGCTGTTCCTGCATCCGACCCGGACGGGCGACGCGGAGGAGGAGTAAACTCCGCTCTAGTGCTTTGTGTAGATGTGCTCCGCGCGTCGGGACTTCCGAGATGGGCTATAGCAGGTGCCGACGGGGGCGATTAAGACGTGGGATGCATTAGCGGGCGGCGGCGCTGCGTCTGCGGTCAGCGTCGCCTTCGCTCTCCACGCGAGGCTGAGGCGCGAGAGGGAGCGCATGCAGGCGTCGCAAGGCCGTGCTTCGACACACTACGTAGTAGTAATCATTGCGCGAGAAACGCCCGGGCCACCTCTTCTTTTTATTTTCAGCAGAGATCTCAAACCCGAGGCGCGGTGGACCCACAACTCCTTCCTTTTCGCTCCTGTGCGCGACCGTTGCGGACGGAGGTGGTAGGGGCCAGGCGACGGAGCCTGCGCCTGTCGCCCGCGTCTGACCTTGATTTTCACATGCCAGGCCCGTCTCAAGGCAGTCGACGACATTCTTGAATACGAAGCGGCGCGGCAATGTGTGCTGCGGTGCCACTGCGCGCTGCAACACCAAACCTTCCTTCCTGCCTGCCGCGCAAGCGAGCGAATATGGAATCGGGGTCGTGGGTATATGGCTCGCTTGTTTTGCTTATATCCGCCTTGCATGATTTTGTTCTACGCCTCCGTGTGGAGCCGCAGCTGTCTCGTGCCCTCGCTCTGCCCTCGCTCCTGCTCGTTCGGAGCCGTATTCGCCCCGGAGCTGATACACTGCTCCATAATTCCCGCGTCGTTTGATGAGCGTGGTGATCGCTTGCTTCGATCCGCCGCGATGTTCCATTCATGCGGCGGAGCTGCAGATCAGGTATTCCGACTATCCGTCCTTGGCCCCTCTTCGAGAACTTGGCTCGTGGCGAATTAATGTGGTCCCGTTCCGTCGCTTTCTGCGCACCTGCTGTGCCAACCTCCCCCAGTTCAACATCCTCGTTTGCTTATTGTTGGGATTAGAAGCGAGTTCCCCCGTCTCTGTGCTTACCGACGCGCCTCGCTTCCTTCGACCCACGATCCGGTCTCTTCGATTCTGCGTTCCGTTTATGTCCAGCAATAGCTGCTGAGCATATAAGCCTGACATGCATACAAATCGGCAGGCTCGGTATATTGTACGACGGGCGGTTGTTGTGTCCAAATATTGAACAGCCTGCCTATCAGTCAGCGCGTAGATGAGGGAGTTTCATCGCGTTATGGCCATACCCACATGCGTACAAATGCTGTAATTAGTTACCGTTTATCAGAGACGCTGCTCTGGTGATTAGCATAAGCCGCGGCGACGAGGGCTCATGCAGGAGAATCTCGCGTGCCTGACGCCCATGTCACGGTGGCTCGGCTCCCCAGGCTACGCCGCAACATGTGCGAAGATGGCCGCACACACAATACTTTATTTCTCCTTCGGTGGTGATTATCACACATGCTATTGTTGAATGATTACAGCTGCTATAAAACAGCCCGTGTGTTGCATACAGGACTCTGTTGTGTTTAGAGGCCTACGTGAGAAGTGCTTGTAGCCATCAAACCCGTGACTCTGGCGGATTCGATCGGAGCTTGATGGTTAAATCAGCTCTGTTCCTTGTACATACAAGGGTAAACACCACATCTCAGCCTCCACTCTCATACCCCTCTCATCTCACCACCTCCGCTCCTCTCCCCAACTCTGTCAGTCTCTCCATAACATCTCTCTAAATCAGTGGTAGCAATCTCATCTATCGCTTCCATTTCTCATCATGAGATCTCGATTCTGTTCTTGAACAGCTGTGGGCTTGGCTATCAGCATGATCGTCACTTCAGCTTTCTCAATGCTGCAGAACATTCATCCGTGAGGTTTCTTGACTTCGAATGGAGTGATGTTTGCTCGGTATGATTCCTTCGAGTTCTGTCGAATTCCTACAAAATATTTTCTACTCTCCTTCTCCATGCACTCTCGGTCCTGGAGATTGGTTCCTTCAGCAATTCAGCAGGACGACAGAAGCGAAGGAAATTCAACTGAAGTTGTTATGAATACTTACGACGTCCAGTTCCGGGTAGATATCGGGTAGCACAAAGGCCTGCGTTGTAGCATACCAGAGTCTGAGATTTGATTGGCAGGTCTCGTTCGGCCTTCACTCCATCGGATATGTTTAATTTGACCACTGGCTACGAATTTCCATGTGGAAATCACAATGCGTAATTCTACCATTAGGAAACACATCTTGTCCAATCTATCATCAATCGCAATCATGAAACCTCCCATCTTCACTCCTCTTTCCCAGCCGCCTCCACGTGCACCGTCTGCACCGCCTGCGCCGCATCCTCCCTCCTCTTCGCATTCCTCACCGCCGCCCTGACCGCCGCCGGCACATCGATATGGAAGAACGGCCTATTGACCCCATACAGCGTCGCCAGCCTCTTCCCCTCCCCACGCCCCTCCGCCCCCTTCTCCTCATCCCCACCTGGCCCCTCATTCCGCACCTCCTCCAGCGACGACCCCTCCACCTCCGCCACCGCAAACACCCCCGGCCGCTCCACCCCCTCCTCCCCCTTCCTCGGATACCCGAACCCAGCCGCCGCCAACGCCCTCTTCGTCCAGCGCCTGCCCACACCCGCAAAATGCCACTCGACGCCGCCGTCCCCGCCGTACCGGTCCAGCTGGCCGCGCACGTCGACCAGGCCCTGCACGCCGGTGACGTCGACCAGCCCGACGGCCGCGCAGTCCAGCACCACCGCGCGCAGCACCGGCCGCGGGTCGGCCGCCAGGTCGACCGCCGCCGCGCCCCGCCGCGGCCCCGGGTCGTTCCACGGCCGGTCGCCCAGCCGCGCGTAGTGCGTCAGCTGCGCCGGGCGCGTCAGCGCGAAGGCGGCGGTGGTCAGACCGTCCAGGTAGGCGGCTTGGTTCGCGTAGGTGAGGTTGTCGGTGAGCCGGTAGATGAGGATGCCGGGGTGCGGCATGGGGGTGAGCGGGGCGGTGGGGTTGGAGCCGTCGGGGTGGTTGAGGGGGAGGTAGGCGTCGGTTGTGGTGGTGGGTTGGATGGGTGGGGAGGAGGGGGTGGGCGTGGAGGAGGAGCTGGGGCGGGTGATGGAGGAGGTGGAGGAGGCGGATGGGGGGGTTTGGTGGCGTTGGGCGAGCTCGGCATCCGTGAGGTAGTGCACGCGGATGCGGCCGAGGACGAGGCCTTTGGCGCGGGCGTGGCGGAAGAGGAGGACGGCGGCGCTGGCGGCGATGGCGGTGTAGATGCCGTTTTCGATGTTGGTGAAGACGGTGACGAGGACGCCGGCGAAGAAGATGATGACTTCGAGAGGGGAGATCTGGTAGAAGCGGTAGACGACGTCCGGGGGTGTGATCAGATCACCGACGGCGTGGATGATGAGCCCAGAGAGACTGGCCATGGGGATGTAAAAGAACACTGAAGTTAAGGCGTACAGGGCCAGGAGCACGAGGACAGCGGTGAAGATACCGGCAAGGGGAGTGCGGACACCGGCTTTTGACTTGATGGCGGTACGCGAAAAAGAACCGGTAGCGGGATATCCACCAAGGAAGGGCCCGAAGACGTTGGTAAAGCCAAGGGCAACAAGTTCCTGCGAAGGGTCGATCGTGTAGTTGTTGATCCTGCCGAATGACTTCGAGATGGCGATATGTTCAATAAGGAGAACGATAATGGCAGCAGGAAGCTCGCTGGAGAATGCGCGGATAAGTCTTGTGTCAATATGCGGTGCGCCTGCATGCTGGAAGCCTGGGTCTGGTTAGTGTGTGATCTGTGGCGACCAAAAGACAGCGCTTACCTCGAGGGACAGTGCCAAGGATCTTGAACTTCGCTTCCTTTGCATTGGAGATGCCCCTGTTTGAAAGCCAGCTAATCATCGTGTAAAGCAGGATGATAAAGGCCATCCTCAAGGTAGAGAGAAAGAACCACATCTTCTTCCGGTGCGGTTGCCTCTCAGACATGGTGTTGCAGATCCAGCGGAAGAAGTACAAGGCAAACAAGGCGCTCAGACCGAGAGCGGCGTCGACTTTAGTCTTCCCAAGAGCCTTAAGCGTGTTGATGAGTACCTTGTAGGTGGCCTCGCGGGTATTGATGCCAGAGATGCCCATCATGGCCGGAACCTGGCCAACGGCAATACTAAAGGCAGCGCCTGTCATGAACGATGTGATAGCGACAAGAGGAATAAACTCGACAATCCAGCCCGCACGGATAAGACCAATGAAGAGGAGAATAGCACCTGAAATAAGCGACAGGCCGCGGGCTACCTGCTCGGCGGGAATGTCGGGGTGCTTGTCCTGGACTTTGATGACAATGTTGCCGACGATGGTTGACATGACCGCAACAGTCTGCAATGAGCTGTTAGACTGTCACGGTAATTGATATATGCTGAGAAACTTACGCCGATGGTGATATCTTTGGAAGTAGCAAAGGCCCAGTACAGTAAGAAACCGACAAAGGAAGTGTACAAGCCGTACTCAGGTGTCAGCTTGGCGAGCAACGCGTATGCCATGCCCTGCGGGACAACGACGAATCCGACAGTCACGCCTGGGAAGGTCAGGCCAGGTCAGATTTGTCGTGAGCAATTTGAGTCTGAAGACTTACCGGCAATGATGTCTCCAATCAGCCATTGCAGGTTGTAGTGGAAAATCCAGTTCCAGAACGGGAAAAGGGTTTTGATGTAGCGAGCGGCCCCAGCGCGGGTCGGCGTGAACTGCAGCAGAAACTCCTTCGCGGTCGGCTCCTCCTCGAAGTACGGCTCGACATCGCTGGGCACGGACGCGTACTCGTGCCTGTCCGGCTCTTGTCGGTAGTCGACGTTGATACCAAGCGGCTTGGCCAAGATGCGGCCAAAGTCCTTGCCGCGAGAAGCCATGCTGGGAGAGTGAATCAATGGTACAAAGGCACCCTGGAAATCTGCTCAAGGCACCCAGTCCATCTTTAAAGGGCTCTCAGCCTCAAGCAAACAGCTTCCATGCAATATCGAACCATGGCGGAAAAATGACGGCGCGCCCAGCTTCTCGGTATTCTTGGTGGTTCGGTCTGGGCCGAGCGCCGTAGGGCAGTCGGCCGCAGGATGGTGGACAGATATTGGGCGACGAACAACAAAAGCATAAGCGGGCTGGTGTGCGCAATACTCAGGTGAAATGTCGTCAGACGTTAGCCCGGTGCCAATGTTCTTGTGCTGTCCGCTTGTCCGCAACTGTCCGGCTTGGTTGGCTTGGATGCCAAGGGGCGCCCCGAACATCGCTTCCTCCCAGCCTTGGCGGCGGAAGCATGACAGAATTTGTGCTCTACGCCTTGAGGTTTCTCGAGCGATACAGTGTCCCAGTATGTAGCTTTAGCCAATCGGCTGTGCGGTCTCAATGACAATAGGGTCTCAACCTCTCCGCAGCCGTGCTGTACCAGCCACGACGCAATGCTAGACCATCTAGACTCTGAAGCCTAAGCCACTTTCTGCCCTTTCTCGCAACAGTGGAACAAAGCGCTGCCGCTGAAGTATCCCGAACCTTTAGAGATATGGTCGGCCTCGCCACCATTCTTCAACTCCGCGGAGATGGGAGAGCAGCAGGAGCATTGATCCATGAGGAACAACATCGACAGTTCAGGGCATTGTCCTAGCAATGGCAATATATTGTCCTCGGAGCGGCTTTCACTGCAATGAATTATTGCTAACATTGCGCGAGCTGCGAGACACATTGCGAATTGCAATTCAGCATCACGATTTCTTCCACATCGTCTGTGCCACTTGCGCCTATCTCTCAGCAATTTCTTGGTGCTTCTAACCGAGCAGCTCCGTCGCCATTCCTTCAAACAACTAAGAGCGGGGCAGCCCCAAGTTGATGCCATTGCATTGGCGTTGATGCGACCGTCGATGTCGTCTTTGAGCGCACGCGTCTCCGGTGGAAGGACAGGCTTCGAGTAGGGACAGGTAGAGTTCACACTAGCCTTGTGGGGTAAGAAAGTTGTCAAATCTTCTCAGGTCTGCACCGTTGCTTTTTCGCTTTTATTTGAAGGCGCTACAAAGAACCAGCTCCAGACTCTGCGGCGTTAGATCTGGATTCCTGGGCAGGGCACCTTCGTCTTCGCACCCAGCCGAAAACTGGTCACGTGTCCATTCTCATAGCCTTGAGGTACCGTTGGGCTTAGTGCGAGTGCCATATTTCACTTGGGATGGCATTCCACCCTGTAATAACCGTTGATTGCCCGAAGGAAGCGCCCATCGGCGGTTTCAATGATGGCGAAGTTGGCTGCAAGAGCTGGAGACCAGAACCGGTTTCGGGCGGGTCGTGTTCGGATTCAGGCCCGGCGTGGTCGCTTTCCGACGCTTGATACCGTTCCTGCAGGGACTGTCGGTGTTCTAGTGGAGGGTAGCTTCAGCGCGGTGGCCACTTCGGCCGGTCGTTTGGTAGCATCGAAGAGGAGGCTAAGAGCTTGCTACGGAGAAAGATTGCTTGGTGAGTGATGCGAAGGGCTGGCGGTGATACAGGTAATTCTTGATGCCTTGTGGCGTCTTGGGAGGCTGAGGAGAAGATTCGTGAGAGAAAGAGCGGCGAAGGCTTGACTCCGCTTGGGAGCACACAAGTCACGTACCCGGCGAGCTGAAGACCCGTGCCAACAACAACACATTGAAGTCAAACGTATACTCTCCTGCAAAAGATGTTTCAATGGCATCTATGAGCCGCTGATGGAGCTTCGAGATTACACGGATTTCCAGTCTCGACATGGCTTTTTCTTGTCTGTCCCACAGGGGTTTAAGGATGCAAATTATCCAGCTGATTCACAGCGCACTTGAGTGGCCTGGCCCCCACTAGGCGACGTAAGCCACAACGGCCCACTCTTTAGGCACCAGCAGATATCTGGGAAATATCTATCGGTCAGAAAAACTGCGTCTTGTTGAGCGTACAGGATCCCCGCCTTGAGAAGGCTTCGTCAGTAATGGCTTTCTGCGAATTCTGCTCCAGAGTCACCGGCGATGCCTTATTGCAGAGTACGGAGGTGCCATTACGCCTCGGTAGTATCGGCCATCATTTTGACACAAAATGTGACTTCTGCGCTTTTCTCAGACAATTGACATCGCTAGCCTTTGACAAGGCTTTCGGTCGATCCGGCCACATATACCTTCAATTGCTTCGAGACCAAGTTGCGACGGTCAACGTACTGTTGAGAGACCAAAACTACACTGGGTTAGCCTCAGAAGAGAAACACAGTGTGCCGTTACTGAATGTTTGTTTCGAAGGTGGTACGTAAAGCAATATATTCTTAATTTAGTTTTTTTTTTTTGCTGACTGATATAAAGGGCGAGAAGACATTGCGGAGAAATTCGGTCTGGATAGCAAAGAGGCATGGAAATTTCGAGTGCCATCCACATCTGCCAGTTCAACCACCGCTTTCGAATTTCTCCATCAGCGGCTCACTGAGTGCGTAAACGACCATGAAGGTTGTCAGAGAAATGTATATGGAGAGTCCACAAGGCCAACTCCAAAACCTTTGCTTCCCACAAGGGCTATTGACGTCGGCCCACCCGACGGCTCTGTCTCACCAAAGCTCGTGGTACAGCAGGCAGAGCGCCAGAGAGGTCACTACACTACCTTAAGCCATTGTTGGGGACCTCCAGAGAAACGGCCAATCATGACAACATCACTCAATCTCGCAAAATACATGGAAGAAATTCCGCTGGACAGTATGCCAAAGACCTTCTGCGATGCGGTTGCGATCACTCGAAATCTTGGAATACGCTTTCTCTGGATTGACTCCCTCTGCATTCTCCAAGACGAAGACACCATCGATGACTGGAAAAACGAGGCTTCGCAGATGGGATCGATCTATGAGCAGTCTTACCTGACGATCGCCGCCAGTGCAGCCTCTGACGGAACCTGCGGATGCTTTATCCCTAGATCTCCCCACAAGTACTCAGTGGAGATACCGATGTCTTCAAGGAATAGTTCTTCCTCTGGTTCACAGGGAATATCTCTAAGGCTTTCAAGTCATAGCCTTTTCAGGGAGAGCTTTCAGGGCCCACTTCAAGAGCGTGCATGGATTACCCAGGAATGGGCACTCTCCAGGAGAGTAGTCTTCTACACGAAGGAGCTATTAGTCTGGATGTGCGATTCCGCATTCGTTACGGAGGAGGGGCTTCCAGCCACCATGGATGGTATCCGCGGCTTCAACGACAGCTTTTACAAAGCCGACCTCGCACCACTTCCACGGGCGAACCGTATGTACCATCAATGGCATGAGATCATCGGTCTCTATAGCGGCCGGCAGCTCACCTATGTGACTGATAAGCTCTACGCCATTCAAGGCCTCATCAGTACGATTGAACGCAATGTTCCAGACGACAAATGCATTTTCGGCATATGGTCTTCCAGGCTCGTGGAAGGCCTGCTATGGAATCGAGCCGAAAAGAGTCTTAGCCGTCCGAAAGAGCTTTCCCGGATGGGTATACCGACCTGGTCTTGGGCCTCCACGATGGGGCAAGTTGAGTTCCAGCTCGCCCACAACCCGGGGCCTCCTGGTGTTTGCTCATTTCTAGATGACGGGTCCTCGGGAAGGCTAAGCGTAAGAGCTCCCTGCAAAAAGATCCTCTCGGGAAAGTGCATTGACCAGAATGATGGGTTGTGGTCGTTGACCTTTCACAATAGCCATGTTGAAACGGTGAAAGTGGAATTTTGGTTTGACCTTGGTGAGACACAGGGGTTTGGAAGCGGTGGGTCAGAAAATACACCAGACGGGCCTCTTTATGCTGTCCCATTGGACAAGGATGAGTTCTCGTATCACTTTCTGATCTTGAACTCAGTCAGCACTGAGGAAGACCTGTTTCAACGTGTGGGAATGGGGGCAATGCAACTTGGACCATGCTATGAAGGACCCATCTTCATTCATGATCAAGAGGACATATTTGATGGCGAAAAAGAGCAAGAAATATGTGTTGTTTAAAGTATAGTGCCATATTTACGGAGAAATGTACAAACATGAGTTTACATATAGGGATCTATCTATGGTTTTCGGCTTCCTGGTAATTCCGAAAAGATATACAAAGGGAATGAGGTCATCTGGCTGTAACACCAAGCTGGCCGGAGCGAGAGCGCCTGCTTGTGTTATTCGAATCCGTCTTCATGCGGAGTTTGATGTTTTAGGGGAGATGAACGCGGTTGGGGGAGGGATTGAGCGGCTGGAGGGGTGGAGGAATGAGAAGGTGGTGGGGTTTTACTCGGATGAATGGCTGAGGAAGTAGGATTTCACTGAGTTGGCCATAATTGAGAGAATGCACGCAGATTGGACTTGCAGGATTCTTCTAATATTTAATGAGCTCTACTACAAAAATGCCAACGAGAAATGAAGGGTGTTCTGTGCTCTCCTGGGTGCGGCTGAGAAGCTGTCCTGTTCAGCCTTGCTCACTCACCTCCGGTGCTTCGACACTCATTACGATAGGGCCGATAATGGAGCTCTGAGGCTGCTAAACACGTAGTGGCACTGCGATTAGGTAGATTGTCAGCCTCATCGATGCGTTGGCAAATGCCTTAGGCGATCTCCGCCGCGTCGATGACGCAGGCGGTGAGACGATAAGTGAACTGCAGATCAGACAAGACGGCCATGCAGAGCCAACAAACATGTGCCAAGGTCAAGGCACAGCGATTTGTTGTCACGGCTTGCAGAGACGGCTTTGCCCTATTTTGATTTGAGTGAGGTGTTGGAAGACAACAAGAGATGTTTTAGGCATACCCACAGAGGCGTGCCCTTCATCAGAGGTGTGGTATCTACATGCAAAGATTACAGAATGCGTTCTTGAAGTTACATGGGTCATTATATCTATATTGCCTCCACGCAGCCGGGGTCCTCACATCCTCCCGTGTTCCATAGCTCAGACAGCCAAAAAGGCATCGCTGGCCGGCTGCAGCTCATGGAGGCACTGGCATGGCAGGATCATCCTCATCTCTTCACTCTCCAACAAACGCAGCGTCTCGTACGCTCTTGGCCCCTCCTTCCTCTCAAGACTCAGCATGGGCTTGATGATCTGCTCGTAAACCCTGCGATGGTCCCCGTCCGCGCCAACTTCCTCGAACCACTCCTCAATCTCCTCTAATACGAGACAATACGCAAAGCCAGTGGAGGTGCGGGCATTTCTGCAGAACGTCTGGAAGTTGGCGAGCGGCATGCCGCGAATGACTGTCAACATTTCTGTAAAGACGCAGCCAAGGGAGAAGACGTCGGACCGAGAGCCATGGCGCTGGATACGCCCGCTGCTCTCTTCGTTCATGTAGAAATCATGCTGCGATTCTGGGGCCACGTATTTCATCGTGATTCGAGCCGGATGAAGCGTCGATGTCGTTTCGCCCACAATGAATCTCGTAGAGGAGCCGAAGTCGGTGAAGTATATGCGGCTGCCGCGGTGGATGATGTTGGAGGGTTTGATATCCTCGTGGCGGATGCCCTTGCTCTGGATGTAGCCGAGTGCGGATGAGAGGCAGCTGAACCAGGCGCACAACCAGGCACGGTGCAGGCGTTGCGTGTCGACATCTCCATCCGGAATCTTGCAAAGAAAGCCTGCAAGGTCCTGGTCGCCTACGGGTGCCATAAGCAGATGGTAAAATAAGACCCCGCGAGCGGAAACTTCCTCGCATGTGCCAATGAGGAAAACAATGTGATCGTGCTCCAGGCGCTTTAGGGTTTCGGCTTCGTTCTGCACAATGCCCCTCTTCCTCTGCATACCCTGCTCTTGCGGCAACGACACAATTTTGCGGACAATGTTGATCTTGCCACCCTTCACTCTAATCTTCTGAACCGACCCGAGAGAGCCCTGGCTGAGACCCAAAGCATCGACGACCTCAAATTTTCCATTCGACTCGTTCTTCCCAAATTTGTGGTGGTCCTGGCCATGAGTCCAGCCAGATTGCATACGCCATTGGTCTCTTTCGTGCAACCCGTCGATCTGCACATACTCAGGGAAGTCCTCGTTCATTCGCTCACACAAAAGCATGGCGGTATCAGCAGCGGAGTTCGCTGGCGGGTTGGAGCGTGGATGTCTCATTGTAAAGCTGGCGGTTTGGCAGAATATTTTCTAATCGTTATGAGCAGGCGAACGTCAATAAAAATAAATACTGACAATAAGCAGCGTGTGCTATGGCCAATGATTCACTGACACGATGGTCGGGTGAATGCACTCAATGGTTCGCTTATGGCCCATGCGATGGGCTGAAAATCATAAGCAGGGAGACACAACTCATTAGCGGAATATGTTGCACAGGGCGGCGATGCAAAGCAATGCTGACTATCAGTGTAATATAGTGCATGAGCTCAAGACTTTTTGTTGCGCAGGGAATGTGGATGGAGCTGAGCACAAAAGTACCTGATCTGAGCGGAAGCAAGTTCAAATTCCAAGCAGAACGGAGAAGATAAGGATATGGGAGTGCAACGAGAATCTGTCTCTTAAAGAAGTGATGATTGGACTTTATAGAGAAAGAGACAGGGGTCCATGCAATGCCAGCTCATTGAACCCGTGGCCCGTGGGGTCCAAGTTGTCTTATCAGCCTCATCGACACGTTGACACCATCGCATCACATTCCCTCCAGCGTGTCGCGTGCGCTTAAGCGAACAACAGGCTGACGGGCCTATTGATAACCTATCATCTTAGTTAAGAATGTATTTGTGGAGAACAATGTACCTCACGGTGCAGTCTCCAAGTAAATTGTTGGTATGTTCGACGACCACACGTAAGTTGTTGACCACAGCAGAAACGTCGTATATCTGGAAGTTGCCAAATTATCTCTTCTTTCTGTATCTTTGAGACTCTGGGACTCGTCTTGGGAGCCTTCTTAACCTATGGTACTGGAGATTAGCTGGTAAGAGACCAGAGAAAGATGCGGAAAGGTTGGATTGGACTGATCATTTCATTTGTGGCGAGAATCGGTATTGTTTGACACTGGAAAATGCTCGCCGGTTCTGTATCTACTTTAATTTCAAATTCTATCTTGGAGTCGAGCAGGATCTTGATGCTTTTATGGACTATCAAGATACTCGGTCCTGGAGCTTCATGGTTAGCCATATCCTCTATGGACCCGTAGTAAGACATAACAACTACCTTTAGCGCTTAGTACCAGTGATATCGTTCCCAGAGGGATCTATGTTGCCAGTCAGTTCCGCAACACGGGCCCTGATGCGTGCCACACGGGACTCAATCGTCTCCACATCGCTGGTGTCTGAGTTTCCATCATCGGCCGTCATGCCAGCAACACGCTCAGCAGCGTTCTTGCGTATTTGCGCCCATCTATCTTCGCTGCTTGTACTACCACTGTTGCTTCGATATGGAGGAAGTGGGTTGATGGGTTGGGTTTCAGTTCGCCCGCCGAGGGATGAGGTATTTAGCCAATATGAAGTGGGATGGGATGAGTCTATATCACTGCATTGAAGCGAAGAAACCCCATGAACGCAGGTACATGGAAGAGTGGCAAGCATCTCTTCTCCATGGAGAATACGTAGCAGATCGTCAGCTCGTGGTCGTCCTTTACGGTCCGAGGACAGCATTGGCTTGACAACTCGTTTGTAAACTTTCCGAAAATCGGCATGGATAGTGTCATTCGCAAACCAGGTATCCAGTGCTCCGAGCGCAAGGCAATATGGAAAGCTTCCACGCATCCCCAGCGCAGATTCGCAGAAATGGTGCAGTTCCTCAACAGACCGTCCAGCAATTACCGTTAGCATTTCCGCAAAGACACATCCCAGTGAGAATATGTCCGATCTTGAGCTATGTCGTTGAAGCGGGTTTTCGCCGAGAGGATCTGACCGCGCCTCCGGAGCTGCGTACATGGCGGAATTTTGGGCCGGATTTGCTGTTGAAGTGGTTTCACCGAATTCGAATCTGGTTGAAGAGCTGAAATCCGTGAAGAAAATGTGGTCTCTTGAATGAATGATATTGGAAGGTTTGATGTCCTCATGTCTGATCCCTTGACTATAGATATAGTCCAAAGCTGAAGATAAACAGGCGAACCAGTTCTTCAGCCAGGCCCGGTGTTTGGATTGCGTTGCGGAGTCCTGGACGTCAACACCAAATAGAAACTCAGCGAGATCGGCTTCGCCAACTGGAGCCATTAAGAGTGAGAAGCGGATTGCCCCTTTCGCAGAAACGTCCTGGTAAGTCCCAACGAGTAAGACAATGTGCACGTGTTCAAGACGTCTAAGCACGTCGGCCTCGTTTTCAACGATCTCCCTCATCCTCTTTCCTTGACGGCCCCACCTTAAATGCACTCTTTTCCGCACTATGCTGAGCGCTCCACCTTTGACCTTGATCTCTTGTACAAGCCCGATAGATCCCTGGCCGAGGCTCTCAATTTCCTTAAAATGTCCGTCTGCTTCTCCTTTATCAAATGACTTATGATCACGATTCTCTCCCCAGCCGCAGCGTGCCAACCAGCCACGCCTGTCATTCATTGCTACATGTGCAACATGATTTTTATCGTGGGATGGGCCTTGCATCGTCGGCGGCTTAGTGTGTGGGCGAGAGCAAGGCTCAAGAATTAAGTATGTCGGAGGTGTTGAGCCCGAGCTCTATAGAAGACAGAGCTTGGTAATGATTTTCACGGCAGAAGCTAAGGGATCGCTGTGCCTCTGTGCCAGAATCTTAGCAGGGTCGGTGGTATCGAGAATTTCTCTTGTGCACTTACTGGGAGACAGACAGGGTCGACCTTCGGTGTATTCCGTGTGCCTTATAGCAAGCTAAGGCTGCAGTAAGCTCCGAAGTAGTACATTGGCTCATAGGATGGTATTCCTACAGTCTAAACTGCGATGACGGAGCCACTGAGTGGAAATTAGAGGGAAGAAAACTGGAAGTGCTGAGACGAGAGCGGGGGAGCCGTTACCTCCTTAGCTGCAGGAGATCAGCCGCGCTTTGCCAACTCATCACGGAAGTCCCAATCAGCCCCCTGCGGATCCACTTTCCGCCTCAGCCTCACCAGTCGCAGTCCACCAGGCAATCTAGACACGATGACTTGCACGCCGGTGCGCCTGGCACCAATCAACCACATGCCTGGGGGGGTTCGTCTAGATCTTATTTGCTCGCGGCCTCCGGGGGACTAATTGTTTATTTCGACTTGACCTGAAAGCTTGGTGCTTAGCTTCCTACGAGCTGCTCAAATTATGAGATGAGACGATCATGTTTCGAACGGGTAAATCACTTACATGCTTCCAGTCAGTTGCTTACGGCGTCAGGCGTGTCTCACATCATGTTTTCCAGTCGAGATCGTATCGCAAAGTCATAAAAGGCATCAACATTCGTGTATATCGAACTAAATCAAGCAAAAAGCCACAACAACATACAATACAACAGGCAGCGATAGCGATAGTGGCACCGGCCACCATCTCGACCTTACCATGCACGATCTCACAACAATGCGCGCGGAGTGACAGCGAAGAAGTGACCGAAGCTCTACGCCTCGGACTCAACCTCCTTCAGCTCCTTTTCCTTGGGCACCTCGGCGACCTTCTCAATCTTCGCCGCCGCAGCAGGGGCACCCTTGTCCGCGGTATCGGGAGGAATATCGTCCTCAGCCTCGTCGGGAGCTGCCTCGGCTTCTCCTTCTTCGTCGGCGTCGGCGCCCTCGACGGGAACGGTGCCGTTGCCGGCCTCTTCCTCGTCGGACGCGACGGCTTCGGGCTCTTCCTCGTCGTCTTCAACGTCGGCCTTGGCGTCTTTGGCTGTCTTGCGCTTCTTAGGCTTGGGCTCGGGTGCGACTGCGGGATGCAAAGAGTCATTAGCGCGACTGTCGATGCCGAGGTGGAGATTCGAGGGCGGAATATTAGGACGGGGGATGGAATTTGCTGAGAGCGCGACGGTCGGAGCGCGTGGAGGTGGGAACGGGGCGCGAAATGGTGACGGTACCTTCTTCATCAGCATCCTCTTCGTCATCCTCAGATGCGCCTTCGTCGTCGAAGGAGACTTCGGAGTCTTCGTACCTGTAAGTCGTTAGACCTCAGCCTTGCGACACGCAAGGAGGTCCGCAAAAAGGAAACGCGACGAGAAAGAGACGCGACGAAACAAGCGAAGGAAAAGGAACGCCACACACGCTCGCAATATAATATACACGACGGAATAGATCGAAGCAAAAGTCTGAAGGAACAGACGCGGGAGCTAGGAGAGCGCGGTCGACGGCTGGGGAGGGAGAGCTCCGACCGCCGCGGCCATCCGTGCATCGTCGCGTCAGCAAGCCGCGCGAGCTCCGCTGACGGCGCGACGATGCGCTGACAGCCGCGCCTCCGCACAACGAAAGGAAAGCTGGGCTGCCGTCGCGCGCCGTACGCGACATCAATTGATGGCGTCGCAGGCGCATGCGACGCGGTGGTGGACGAAGAGCGAGAAAAGAAATGACGTCAGCGACTTACTCTTCTTCCTCCTCACTCTCGTCGGAAGGCAGGGCAACGAGCTCCTCCTCCTCCTCGGCCTCCTGCTTCCTCTTGCGCGTCGACATTGTGATGGGGCGGGTGTGGGGCGTGATGCGAGGCGGGTGGGTCGAGAGCGTGGGCAAATGCGGCGCGCAACGGAGATGCGCGGCGGGCGACGGGTGTGGGTTGGGGAGAGGGCGAGCGAGGCAGAGGGCAGAGGGCAGAGGCAGCGGCGGGAGGCAGGGTGGACAGGAGCGAGAGCAGCGGCAGAAGAAGGTGGATGGCTGGCTGGGCTGAGGGCTGGGGGTGCGGAGAAGGGCAGCTTGGAAGGGAAGCTCTGGCCTCCGATAACGAGGAGCTTGCGGCAACGACAGCTCCGGCACGCAAGGGCGATCTGTCCGTGCGTGCGAAGCCTAATTTTGGGAGACGCCCGTCCACGCCAGCCGCCGCCGACATCCTCCAGCCAGCCCGCCGACCTCTGCGACACTCGCGCCGCGCCCTCCAGCGCGTTGCGCTGTGGCTCCACGCCCGCTGCCGTGACGACGCCGCCCGCCCGCACGCACGCATTCGTCTGCCGTGCCACACCACCACTGCAGCCGCGCCAATCGCCGCCCGCGCCGCGCTGTCGCCGCCATCCTCCTTACTGCTCCTGTTTCTCGCTTGCAGACATCCGCCGCCGCCGCCATTCCATCGCTTCCGTCCGCTGCTCTCGTCAGCCCCCCTCTCCTGTCATCCATCCAGGTACTATATGTCCGGGCGCCTTTTATTAGCCTTCGTCAGCTCCCACGCAATAACAATGCGCCTCGGTACATGAGAAGCCCGTCGCGCCGGCAAAGATCTACGGCCCCGGAGGAGCTTTGACCTCCGCCCTCCCGCCAGCCGCGCTGATGCTGCCCGACGAGCCAAAGCTTTCTTTAGGTTATGGCGTGCTGAGCTAGCTACGCGGGGAACGACCAGGCTGCGGCTGAGAGGGCTTTCGTTGCAACTCGAGGTAAGTCGGAGTCTGGCCAGACGCTGAGGGCGAACGTCTTTCCTCTGAAGGCCATCGACTTTCGGCGCGTCCGTTCCCAAGCGATTGAGTCCTCCGCGTTTCATTCAATGGAACTCAACAAACATCCATCAACAACAAATAATTAAGCTACGCATCAACTCGCAAATTCCTCTTTCGAACAGCTCAGCAAAGGTATGAGTGTTCGTCTCATCCACGTGAGAAGTGTGCACGCATGCGCCTGGGCGAATGCTTTAACTCCTTGTCTCTCTTCAGAGTGCTGCTGCAATGCTCCAAACTGAACAGGCAAGGGACATCTTCTAGGCCGAACGAGCACATACATCACTCTACTTTGCAACGCCAGAAGGTCTACAGGTCCCTTTCAATTCCCAAGCCACTCTGCAATCTCGCCTCCTTAAGGCTAGTGTAGCTTGCGCCCGCCCAGACCTCCAGCTTTGTGTATTCTATTTATAGAATGGGTTCGAGAGACCAATTCGACTGCTCATCAAGTTCTTTCGCATGTTGATCGTCAGAAATTCTTGTTAGTCAAAGCCTGACTTATCGATTGGTGCAGTGACGGTCGCCGCGAGGAAGCGTCAGATTCACACCGAGCCATCATACAAGCTCAACAAGGCACTCAACAAATAGATGCTTCTCCTCGCTTTCCGATGGACAGGATGCACCCACTACAGTCTCAATGATGCAACCAACGATTATGCCGAACCGATCAAAGATTCCGGAACAATGAGTGGTTTCCCGTGCCATGCCTATTATCAATGGGCGTGCCCCTCAAGTGCCTCTGGAGAATTAATGTCCCTACAAATTACCACACTAGAACCCATGGCTGTATTTACCAATGGCTCGCTCGATGGTCCTCCTGGCATGCCTCACCCTCCCCCCATTTCTCCTTGTCCTTCAAGCAGTCCAAGCACAGCCCCTTCATCTTCGAAATCGCCCACTCTGCTGCCAGCTCCAGCTCTTTCCCAATATCTCTATATCTGAAATCACAGTTGTCGCAAACATCATGCTGTGATGTCTGCTCAACATAAGTCTCCTCGAATCCACTCAAATCTTGCCGCATGTAAAATGGGGGCCATTGTACCAAACTCAACTCCTCAGGTGGCATGATGTCCTCTACGACGAGCAGGGCAGCAGTCAGCGAGCTGCATCCCCTGCCACCCGTGCATTCAGAACTCGGTCCCTTGGGGTAGTTGAGCACATTGCGGTCATCGCCGAGGCCCATCACGAGGACGTCGCGATAACGTTCCGAAATGGCAGTGGACATCTTGCGTTTAGTCGAAGCCACCTGCTCGGTCAGCGCCATGAACGTCCTCTCCGGAAGCTGGCTGAGTTCGTCGGCGGTCAGCATGCAGAGCACTTTCCAAAAGCTCCCAGCATGATGCAACATCAGTGCACGGCTTGCGGCGCGGAAAGCGCGAGGGCTGTCCAGGTGCGCGGCAATCACAAGGAGCTTCCCGAGCTGAGAGGATGTGGCTTGAGGAGTAGCAGTAGTTGCTGCTTCCGATGTGATGCGCTGTAGGTGGTTGTCGAACCAGCTGGCGAGCTCGAGCGACAGTCCGGAAACACAGTCGTACTTGAAGCTCAGAAAGGCGAGGCTGAGGAAGAGGTCGAACTGAGGAGGAGTGGTGAAGTCGGATTCTCTAACGTGGCGGCGGTGGGTAACGCGGCAGAGATAGGTCATGGCGGCAGGGTCATCCTCGAGCAGCGGAATTGCCTTTGGCGGGATGGAGGAGAGGTTCTGGTCCTCACTGAAGTAAAAGCTGAAAATTGCGGCGAACGGCTTGGAGACCAGGCGGAGGATAGAACTATGGACGCGTATCGTCGTGGAATCACTGAGATAAAATACTACGTCTCCCAACGTGTCGATGTCGATGGCGTTCGTGGCGGTAGTATTCGGGATCGCTGGATTGGCGCAAGAGTTGACTGTTGCGGCTCTAGGCTCCGCGTCGTCATGGGCCTTCTGGTACTTGGGGGAATGAGGCGCTTCTTCGATACCGTTGCTTCCCATTTTTGCGGTCAAGCAGAGGGCGGTGGACAGTCGATCGCGCTCCAAGCACAGGCCAAAAGAGAGAATCATTGTTTGCAAGTCAAGGCAGATTGAGAAAGGCTTGCCTGTACTGATTTGGGAAGAGCGTATGGGTTGGAAAATGCACATCGGGCACACACTTGCACTTGCCCCCTTGATGTCCTGAGGGGAAGCCGCACTCCCGTGTCTTTGCAACCCCCACCTCGTCATTCACTCTGCCACAGCATCTTTACCACACATCATTTTGACCACGCATCGTCTTACCCACGCATCGTCTTGACCACGCATAGTCTTGATCACACTTCATTTTTATAACGCTTCATCTTCACCGCGCTTCACCAGCTCACTTGCGCCATGGCTGACGACCCGATGTCCACCGACGACGACAATAGTAGCCAGCTGGCTGAGTCAATGTCATCTTCAACCATCCCCAATTCCGTTGATATCGTCTCCAACGGTGATGTCGTTTTCGTTCTCAATGACGGCACAAAGCTCCGCGTGCACTCCGCCGTCCTCCGTATGTCTTCCGCTCCCTTCGAGGCCTGGTTTGGTCCGAACTTTAGCGAAGGCCAGGATTTGAGTGAGAAGAACCCAAAGGAAATCGCTCTTCCAGAAGACCATCCAGCTGGCATGATATTCCTGTGCAAGGTTCTTCATCACAAAGTCTCTGCAACCGAACCACTTCCGGATTTGGACCTACTGGAGAAGTTTGCCTACTTGGTCGACAAATATCTTTGCTGCGAGGCCGTGTCTGTCACGGCCTTCACACTACTGACGCGTTGGCTCACGGCAGCATGTGCTGCCAAATTCCAGAGCGATGAACACGGCCGACTTCTCGGAATCTCAGCTTTACTTGGATGTTCGGAACTGTTCACTCTTATCAGCAAAGGGTTGATGAGATATCACTCTGGAAGTTTCAACACTGTCAAAATAACTGACGCTGATAACTACCGCCTGCTTCCGGACACTCTTGGTAAGTCTCCCCTTGCTCCAAAGCCAGCATGATTCCTGATTCTGATTGCACAGTAACGATAGCTGAACGGGCGCTAGCCTGGAAGATTCACATCCGCGAAACCGTCTCCAGAAAAATAGCTGCTTTCTTCAGAGAGCTCGGGGAGGGTATCGACGGCCGTATCAGCCACAATTGCTTCAACTTCTCTAACTCAATGGAGTCGACTGGTTATCAAGTTGCTTCTTGCGCCTCTGTTCTCTCAGCCAGATACTCTGACCATTACCGGGGCCCAGCTTTGACTGACAGCCTCGAAGCCTACTTCAACTACTACATCGTGGACCACAACGGTATGAACTTCAGTCGAGAATGGATTCATCACACCTCGGAGGACCCAGGTGTCTGCCGGTTCTGCAGTGACTCTCTGGCTATAAATGAGTTGAGCAGCCTCATCAGGAATTACGTGTCCAAGGTGAAGAATTCATTTCGCGGTCTTTGTCTGGACTGCGTGCGGGATGCTAGCAAGGAGAAGTCGAAACGGGAACGCGGATTCTGCAATATTACGCACGAGAGTCTGCCATGGGAAACCGTCAAAACTCCTGAATTCTCTTCCAGTCCGGAATCGACTTGAAAGTATGGTGGAAATTGTTGACTAACGCTCAATATGAGCGTCCTCGAGAGCCGGGAACCACAGCTTTGATCAACAATCATTAGCTCAGGCATAAGCTACAAATGTATACCGTATACCAGTTTCGCAGAGGATGTACTTTGGCCGCTTCTTTGTCATGCAACAATTTGTTGGCCATCGTGATTGAAAATGTGGCAGACACCCAGCCTGCTGGCTTGGGCATCAGCTGTTACATTGGGGACAACGGCGTTCACTGCACGCGACTTACCGTGCTAAAATCTTCAAAGCTGCATGTTTATAGATATATGCCTTTGAAAGACTCAGTAATGCAGTATGCCGAGGGTAATCCTAAGGAGATCAATTTCCGATGATTGATTGATAAGCCCATCCAATGATGCGAATGAATCCTATGGAGTGGCAATCTTTCAGACGCCGCAATCAGCGGACTGCGAGCGAGGAAGGCGCATTCCTACCGTAGGGAAATAACGCAGAATCCTGCCGTGGCCGGTACCGCCATCGTGCGGTGTTCCTGCCTGGCGCGGTGCTTGGCGCGCTGGAGCCTTTCTCGTGAACATTTCGACTTAAAGTCCCTGGCGCTTCTTCAACCCCAGAGTTATCCTTTAACAGCTCAGCTCAATTCTTTTGACGCCCATTGCTACCTCCCAGCCATTCTTACAAAGCCCCAAAGCTATGGCACCCTCTCTATCAAAGTATGCCCCCAAGTCCAAGTAAATCGGCTCCCATGCTACTTGTCTACTAACCCCACCCCTTCTACAAAGCGGCCATGGAGCCAACACCGTCGCTCCACCTGACACCACGCTCGCGCCGGATGGTGACGTCGTCCTCCGCATGGACGATGGTTCTCAGTGTCTCGCCTCCTCGAACGCCCTTAGTATCGCCTCACCAGTCTTCCACGCCAACTTGCGTCAGCTCCTCGATGAAAGCCAAGCTAATTCCGCCAGCACACCCAAACATCTCGCTTTACCTGGTGATGATCCGAAAGCAATGAAAGTATTGCTTAGCCTGCTTCATCATAGGCATGATCATAATGAAGCGGCAGACTTCAATGTTATGACGAATTTCACACTACTGCTGGAGAAATATGAACTCATCGAGGTGATGCGGCCGACAACACACAGGTGGTTAACGATGGCGACAACAGACAATGCCAATAGGGGCAACATGAGTATTCTGCTCAGTCTCTCAGGAAGATGCAACCATCCGGACTTGTTCCAGCGGTTCAGCAAGCAACTAATGGTCGAACATACAGGTAGCTTCTACCAACTGGAACTATCCGGCCAACTTGCTAGAGCTACCGCGACTGCTATGGCCGAGCGAGTGGCAAAGACAAGGCTTGAATTGTTTGGAGCTTTCTCCGCTTGCACTTCTGAGCATTTGATGGGCGCTTCCACTGTGGCTGGCTGCGTCCGAACGCGCGAAGGAGGCTGCGCCAAGATACTCATGGCCAGGAGTTTCCGTCATTACAATGACATATTTTCCGCGGAATTCAGCCTTCAGAAAGTTATTGAATCGTTCGGAAACACCGCATTTGGAATCTTCTGGTCACGCTGGATGGACACCAACCGCATTTGCCAGGCATGCAAAGCCGTCCGGCCATGGAAGACTAGGCTGCAACAAAATCTTGAATCCGTAGCCTTGGAAATCAGAGATGAGTTGGAGGGACTCTGTCTTGACTGCATCACCGCTAGTCAGTATGACCCTTGTCGAATCCCACATGACGACACGATAGAATGGTAGCGGCTTGAGAAACGGTCCCTACGGACAAAAGGAGAGACGCAGAGAAAATGAGTCCCCGACAGTGGACATCTGCACAATTGGGAGGGGTGTAATCGAGCTTGAAAGAGCTTGTTTAACGTTGAAAGAAGAAATAGGCACTGTTTGGCTTGTCTATGACCTGGCTGGATGAGGCCAGGGTAAATCCAGACAAGAGATATCGTTGACGGTGCGGCTTAGCAATAGCTTGCATCAATAAGTATTCTGCCGCTTATTACTCAAGAACGTGTCCATTCTGGTGATGAAAGGCGGTAGTGCAATTCATTCACAGTCATTTCAAAATCATTGAGTTTATCCTTGTTTCCCTGGAGTGTGTCGTGAGTAATTGATCCAAGGATTACTCGCTGGACTGGCTGGACGAAGAGGTGTTGGGACTGCTGACGGAAGATTTGACGCAGAAGCTGATGGAGATTGAAGGGCTGTGCCTGGACTGCGGTGGAAAGGAGGATGTTGATTGTCGCATTGATCTATGCCAAAGTCACTCGGAGCATCTACGAGAACTGAGCAACATAGGCCAGATGGCAGATGGATTACTTGCGCGGGGGATAAGGCAGCAGGATGATCAGACATGGAACATTTTGTCGATACAAATACATCAAGGAAATCTACGTCTATCCTCCGCGGTTCTTGCTATGGAACTCTAGTAAGGAACCCGCTCTCAACACCATCTAATTTTCATGTAACCATCCTCTACAATGCCTTTGTCATAATGTAGTCCGTCTGGACGACAGTCCCGATCACAAAGTCATGCGAACCAACTTTCTTGTAGCCCCACGCCTCGTAAGCCTTCATTGCAGAGAAATTCTCTTCCCAAACTCCCAGCCACATGTTCTTGAAGCCCTGCTCCCTTGCCAAGTTTTCGATTGCTTTCCTGAGAAGACCGCCGATTCCCTTTCCGTGTGCGTTCGTATTGACATAGATCCGCTGGAGCTCGACGGTGTTCTCGAGATCATCGACACAAGGCTCACTGGTGCCACGAGTAAGGATTCCGAAGCCCAGAATTTCGCCATTCAGGCCGGTCGCGACAATGGTGTCTTTGTCCGGGTCTTCGAGGTCTTTGGTGATGGCTGCAGTAGAATAGTCCTTTTCCAGGTAGGCTGCTATCTCGTGTGGCTCAACGGAATGACCGAAGGTAGCATTGAAGACCTTGCCACCGAGTATTGCGATTTCGGCAGCGTCGTTGATATCAGCATTGCGGATTTGAATGGGTTTCCGCTGCTCGTCGGTGCCGTTTGGTTGCTGCGCCATGATTGCGACCGGGGTGAAAATGAATGCGTTGGATTGCGGGATGTGGAGTGCAGAACGGCTTCCGAGGGAGATAAAACAGAGTGGATGCCGAGGATTGCGACACCTTCGGAGTAAAAACAAAGCAGCAGTGAGAGACACCTGTCATGGCGGACCTTCGAGAAACAGCTAGAAGCAAGCTAAGGCAGTTCCGCGGAGTTACGTAAATCAACCCCGGCTGGGTTTGACTGGTTGCGCTGTAGACAACTGCCCGAAGACGCTCGAGTAATACCGACATTGTAAGTTGCAGGCCGCGCCGAATTACCAAATTCGGAACGGGCACGCCCTATGACTGACAAGCAAGGTGCCGGCGGATTCACGACAGTTTTGCCCGAGTCTTAAGCGTTAGTGTGATGCTACCGAAGGGACAAAGCAGGCTGTTGAGCAAGTCCTTTTCGGTGCAAGCACTCAGCGGCCTGGCACTAGGACATGTCGCCGCAATGGCATGCGCGTGCGATGCTGCCGGTGGAGTGCATTCGCCGGCCGCCGTTGACGCTCCACCTGTGAGCTTGATTCGGCAGCTGGATCCGAGATAGCGGGGTGCCCGCCCACTGTTGACGAACCACAACGACGCTATTTTAATCCGTGGCAGCACGCCGTGTGTCCGAACCTCCCCTCCCACACTGGCTTCTCTCGCCATCTCTGCCGTTGCTGCCGCCGCCATGTATCTCCGCGCTGCCCACGCCGAACGCCACATCCCGTCCCTCCGCGCCTTCATCCGCGCCAATCCGTTGGGCATCTTCACCACCGCCATCGACTCGCCCTCTTTTCCTTTCCTCCAGTCCAGCCACATTCCGTGGATCCTCGATGTCGAGAACGACGACAGCGAGACAGAGCTCGGCGTTCTGCGCGGGCACATGGCACGAGCGAACCCGCAGGCCAAGGCTCTGATGGAGCACCTGAAGTCCGAGAATGGCGACAGCGACCTCCCCCAGACGCTCACCCGGGACGTCATGATCCTCTTCAACGGCCCGGCACACCACTACGTCACCCCCAAGTTCTACGTCGAGACGAAGCCAGAAACCGGCAAGGTCGTGCCGACCTGGAACTACTCTGCCGTGCAGGCCTACGGGAAGTTGACCGTCTACTGCAACAGCAAAGCCCAGTCCACCAGCGATTTCCTCGACAAGCAGATCTCGGAGCTGTCGCATCAGTCCGAAACCCGGATCATGGGGTACGAGAAGCCGTGGAAGGTGGATGACGCTCCTTCGTCCTTTGTTGACGCTTTGAAGAAAGCCATCATCGGCATAGAGATCGAGATCACCGACCTGGGAGGAAAGTGGAAGATGAGTCAGGAAATGAAAGAGGGTGACCGGCAGGGCGTCATCAATGGGTTCGAAGCGCTGGGCTCTGAGGAGGGAAGGAAGATAGCAGAGACGGTAAGGGAGAGGAACAGGTAACGCCTTTCAAACAACCTCTCGGTTTGGCGTTCACGTAGGAGATTCTTGATCATCATCCAGATAGCTTGGTTAATTTTTCCTTTTTTTTCTCTTCATTTTGGCATTGAGAAACGGCGAAAAGAGCATGCACTAGATGATAGAGCGCATGAGACTAAAATCAGTCATATTTCTTGATCAACCCATGGTTTCGACTGTGTCTGCGCATGTTAGCCAATGCGGAAAATGTGCTTCTATAATCGGCATGCCGTAATAGTATGCACGAAACATATGGTTCAATGTCTCGACGGGGGTTCCTTCCGAACGGGGGCTAGACTCTGCCGCTTTAAAGGAGAGCGAGCAACAGATAATATGTAGTTTCAATTAGTATCAATCAATAAAACCCTTCATGCGTCATGATATTCTGGAGAAAAACTCGTGCACATTAAATGTTCCGTGTGTTCACCCGCAATTGATGTTCAAAAACTTCGCAGAATCACCTCAGCCCTTATCAGACTACGCCATGCCCAGTACCAGCTTTCTTTCACGTACCCTGTCAAATATTTGAAGGTTCTTTTACTCGAGAATGTTCCTTCTCCGGATGACCACATAAAATGGTTTAAGACCAACAAGGCCCCTACACAAGTAAGCTTCTTATCTCCTTCAATTATGCTATGCACTTACATAAAGGATTCTTGCGGGAGTTTATTCGGATCTGCTAGGCGAATATCGAAATGCATGAATAACGTTGGGAGCACCTGTATACGGACGGGGTTTTAGCAAACCCGAACCGTTGCTGCTCACAGAAAATGCCATACCTTGCTCATTTCAAGCATAGCAATGTCTTGAGTTCAGCATGTCAGCACAGTTGATAGCCCTTTGTTTTGTCAAGATCATACTTACTCTTTCCGATGCACGTCCTTGAACCCCCACCAAAGACAAAGGAGTACCGATCTACAAGAGGCCAGTCAGCAACTTGATCCCTCCAAAGCGGTTTGTCCACCGGGCATAGACTTACGCATATCGTGCTTCTTTTCTTCGTCCAACCATCGGTCCGGCCGGAAATCCTCCGCATCCTCTCCATAGATGCTCTTATTCCTGTGCAACACCCACGGCGACGTTCCTACCTCATACTACTCCAGAAGTCAGCCACTCGGCCACTCTCGGCACACACCCTCCACACTCCACTTACCCCTCCCGGCACGAAATGCCCCTCAAACCTCAACCCCTCCTCAGGCACCACCCTCGCCATCAGCCCGCCCACCGCCGGGTGCAACCGCATCCCCTCCAAAATCGCCGCCTGCAGATACGGCCACCGCTCGGCCTGGGCCTGCGTCACGACGCCCTCCCCATCAACCTCCCCACTCCGCACCTTCTCCCGCAGCTCCTCCAGCAGCCTCTCCAGCGCGGCCGGCGTCCGCAGCAGGTGGTACACGATGGACGACAGCGACGCGCTCGTCGTGTCGCTGCCGGCGACCACGTTGCTGGTCAGCATGAACCCGACGTCGACCTCGGTCAGCGCGGGCTTGGCGCGGTGGGCGGCGAGCAGCTTGCTCAGGATGTCGCCGGCGTGGCCGTCGTCGTCGCCGCCGTCGCGGTCCTGCCGCGCCGCCACCTGCCGCACCGTGAAGTCGTGCAGCGCGCCGTTGCGCGCGGTCACGGCCAGGAGGTTGCCGAAGCAGGGCGCGACGAGCCGCTGGTGCAGACGGTACACCCACGGCACCTCGCCCACCCAGGCGCCCGACGAGAGCGCGGCGGCGATGCGCGCGAAGATGCCCGAGTCTGACACGGCGTCGATGTAGCCGAAGCGGCGGGCGAAGGAGACTTCGCCGATGACGTCTGCGGAGGGGTGAGCGGGTTGGGGTGGAGGGAAGAGGGATGGGGGACGTACCGAAGGCGAAGAGTTGGATGAGGTAGGCGAAGTCGATGGTTTGGCCTTTGGACCCGATCTCCTCCAGCTTGTCGAGGAAGACGTTGATGGTGGTGTCGACGTAGGGTTCTAGGCTCTTCATCGTGTCCATAGTGTAGGCGCGGCTGACCAGGCGGCGTTGCTGGCCATGGATCTGCTCGTTGGGCTCGGCGAAGAGGTCGAAGGGGCGCTTGCCTTTGAACGGAGAGTACATTTCACCTTTCACGAAGTTGTGTCCAGCACCTGTAGTTGGTAAAGCGGATTAGAGACACACCGGCTAATCATTCCTCTACTTTCATCAGCAGACGGAAAGAGGTGGCTTCGTACTGTAAATGACCTTGAATCCTTCAGGCGATGCAATGCTCCTGTTGCAAATAACGTTGTGTTAGCCAAGCGGTGGGTCCATTTCATTCCCATCCCAGTCGATTTGAATCTCTTACAGTTTGTTGGGCTTGACCCGCACGATCTCCCCATATTTCTCGTGTAGGTAAATCAGGCGGCGGTGAAGATCAACTTGAGCTGATTGATATGCATACCACACGTCCGTGAGGCTGGCCCAGAACGGCCCAGGGTACTTTGCAAGGGGCGAGAGGAAGCGCTGGTAGATGCAGTAAGCAAAAAGCATCAAGAGACTGCCAGCAAGGCCAAGCGCGAGCAGGTTCTGCCCTGTGGCGTTTGTTTGGAGTTCGAGAAGCATGTTGAATACGCCGAGAGCTGTGGTTAGCCCGCGGCGTTCGCAGTCTTTGGGGTAGGAAGATAGGTTCAAATGTTGCAACGCGAGAGATTTCCGCTCTGCGCCAGATGAGCACCTTTGCGCCACCATATCTTGTTTTATACCTCGAACGAATAGGCGCGGCCCTGGGCTGATCTACCCGCTTCGGCCGAAGCTTGTTTTCTTCCCCGCGGATATAGACTACCCGTCTCCACACTACCCCTCATATGCAATAGCTCATAGCCGATAGCCGAACCTTATTAGGATAGAGGAGTGTCGGTCTTCTGTAGCGAGACTCCATCGCCTCCCGCTATGGGGCCTAGCTGCCTTCAACTGCTGGAGTCCAGATAATATTTGGGATTGATAAATTCCTCCAAAGTTACCGACAGGATGAGCGGTAGGGCGAAGGCAGAGAGCACGCGCAGCTTTGGAAGGCGCATGAGTGAAACCAAAAGCTCCGAGTTTCGCACAGTCCTCCAGCTGTTTCGAGAATAACAACCCACTTGCACGCGCATATATTTTGTCCAAGCACCAGTACAGGGATATCCAGATCAGAAAGCCGAAAGCCGATTTTGTGCCACTGGACTGCCGATCAGAAGCGCTGGGACGACTATGCATACTTGGGCTGTAGGACTAAATGACCACAGCGATTAGCCCTGATATCACCGCATGCACGTCCTGCGACAACGTCATATTTGATCCATGGGTGGCTCGTCACCGCTAGTCGACTTTGTCCATTCGGAAAGCCTGCCTTCCGTTGGTCGCCTTCACTTTTGTCAATTACTAAATTGGGTTAGTTCCTCGCGTAGCGATTCGAGCTCGACCTTGCCACCATGTTTTGCGGCTCTTCTTGATGAATTCATTATACACGCTCCCGAATCATATCCCGCGCAACGCCAACTTTCCAACTCACACAAAGCACTGGCCGGCCACGATGAGCGGCAAAAACCCCGGCAATAATAGCACTATTGGGTGGACGCCGATTGACGACACCGATGACGATCTCTTTCATTCGGCGCCCCCCGGACTTACGCGCGCAACTGTCTCCGACGACCACATCGGTCCCATACCTTTAGTCGACGTCGACCTCAAGCTGAACGATGGCACCCACGTTGTCATCAACTACGGCATCATCAAGACGGCCTCCACCGTCTTTCGGGATATGCTGCTGCCCTTCTATGGAGGACGTCCTCATTTATACCTCCCGGATGACGACCCGAAGGCCATGCTCGCCATTCTCAAGGTTCTACACTACAAATGGCCGGTCGATGCTCTCCCCTCACCCGCAGTCTTCGCGGAGATCGCCCATCTCGTCCACAAGTACAAGATGAAGGAATCTATGGCTTTCGCCATCTCTACCTGGCTTGAAAAGTTTATCCAGGATGCTTGGGACAAAGACTTCCGAGATACCGCCCACCGGAATCTCTTCGCCATCTGCCTCCTACTGGACAGCCCGGGCAACTTCGAGAAGGTCAGCCGCGGCTTGATTCATGACTATGGAGGATCCATCGAGGATATGGGAGATATCCGCATGCCCGATTCGATACGCGGGAAATCTCAAGGTAAAGCGGACCATGGAACCTGTATGCTGCGCGATTGTAGCTGACGAGGTTGACAGCCGTGGCCGCACTGGATCTGAAGAGGTCGAAGGCGGCAGACACGCTCAGGAAGATGGTCGACGAGAAAGTTCTCCGTTGGCTTGCCACCCGCGCGCACCACTCCCCCGTTCCTAGCTGCCAGACTCCAGGCCAGTGCATCGCAAAATTCACCGCCGCGTTCAAGCACGACCTGCACGGCATCCACGCACAGAACGATCACCGTAGCATTGCCTCTCAACTTCACTACTGGGGTCACGGAAAGGACAGTACCGATGCCCCGCGGGAGATCTTCGCGGAGAGGTTTCCATGCTGGGCGTTGAAGGTGGGGCTTTGTGACTTCTGTGCCGATGCCTCGGATCTTGAGAGGGAACTCATACCCGAGATTGGCAAGGCTGTGCTAGAATGGAAGTTGTGGTTCCAGGACAGTTGCACCGGCGTGTGTCTCGATTGCGTCAAGAGGAATGGGAGCGACACCGGTCGTCGTTGTCGTATCGACTACTGTGACAGCATTACCCGGGAGTCCGAGCAGTCTGAGGAAGTAGATGGTCCTGATGATTCCAAGAATTCTTGAGAGCCGCAGACTTTCCGCTCCACCTTTGCAGGAGCGGAAACCAGATCACCGCGTTTTGTGCAATCGATCTCTGGAAGAATTACACGGACAGCCGGGCCAAAAGGATGCTGAGATAGAAGGAAGTACGGGAGTATAGGACAGAAGAAGCACGGAGCTTACACGCGGACCTGGAAGAGAGCGTGTGGAACATCCAAAGGAAGACGGTACATACTAGGACTGACAAAATTACCTCTCATGAATTCCCCGACCTCTACATCACCCTGCACTGCTCGTTCATTCTTCTCCGTGGTTTCTGATCAACTATATGCAAAAGAACACAGAGCTCATCAGAGTATTCAGAAATGGCTGTCAAGGAAAGCAGGAATGCAGTCGCTTAAGCGTCCTGAGTCCTCTTCTGCCAGTTTGGGCGGCGGAGTGGATATGGAAGTTTCCGGCAGCAAGCGGCTCGTGGTTCGTAAAATGAGGATGTAGACACAATGCGGCTTTACGAACCTTCCGGATGTGCTGTTTCTTTGGTACCCTTTGAATGCCAAGTTCTTTCTTTAGCCAAATTTACGCGCCCGCAAAGCATCCGTTGGAGGTGATTGGGCCCCGTACCGTGGGTCAGTCTCGTGTGACACCGACTCGGATTTGCCCTTCGTCTTTTGCCGCACCTCCCCCACCATCTCTTGGACATTACCTCTACCAACCCACGGCCCGCTATACCAGCGACGAATGTTCAGATGCTATGGTCGCTATCCTTAGGGTACTGCACCATGAAGATCTGCAGGCCATATTGGTGCGAGTGAAGAATTCACAGTTCTTCGGCAGAACAATCAATCCTGTCCGCAACTATCGTGTGTACGGAGGAACACTGTAGAGTCTTAGCTTCCCCGCAAGGAATAGGGACACCAGCTATACTTTGCCATTGGTGCCTGCTAAAGCGGGGCTTTCAAGACTAACCGCTTAAAACTCTGTGGAATTTTTGCAATCCACGTTGCCTTTTGCGTAAGAGATGCGGCACTAATTGCCGAGTACAGTCACACTAAGTCATTGACGTGCAACTTGATCTTGTACCACCGCGGATCTTCTTTAGAAGCTTAGGGATAAATGTGGTGTTGTACCTGTCGAGATGCTGTTGATTATGGAGGAGCGCAGGTCCAAGGACCGGATGTCCGGACCGCAAAGTGTAGTGAGAAGAGCGTTCCACCTATCCTGGTAAGTGTTTCAACTTCTTATGAAGGGGGACACGAGTTGCAGTGATTCTGTCAGCCCGATCACGTGTTTTGTTTGCTTTTCATACACGCGTTCTTTCTTTGCTTTTCTCGCAACACCGAACACCTACCCCTACACATCTCATTTACCCCATTCATGCGTATTTCCGTAAATCCGATTATCACACGTACATAGAAGGCCTTCATAGCAACAATGAGAGACAGAGCGGCGTCTTACTTTCTCGCACCGTTCGACAGATTCCGCACCCGAACTCGTACCTCGCCACGTGTTCACTGTTTTGGTGAATGTTCAATCTTCACTGGGGCCTTTCCGCTTGTGGACACAAGCGCCCGCGGCTATAGTCCCATAGCTCAGCTCCGACCCTCCTCCGCACCTCACCCTCGCTCCGCCCCACCAACCTCTCAAGCCATCCTCTGCGCAACCAACACCATGGCCAACAGCAGGCCGGCCCCTAGCGGTAGCGCCGACGATCAAGAGCCTGCCGCCAAACGCCAGAAGACGGCTGACGCCGCCGCCTCACCTACGCACGCGGCCTCCGCCACAACGCCCAAGAGCGGGCCTGGCCTGAACCTCGACACCACAATTACCACCATCGACCCGGATGGAGATCTCGTCCTGGACCTCGGGAGCCGTTCCGCACTGCGCGTCAGCTCTAGCGTCCTGAAATTGGCTTCTCCGGTATTCCGCACTATGTTGGGACCTCACTTCAGCGAGGGCCAGAACATCAAAGTAGCCAGCGCTGCCAACCCGATGGCCCTTCCGCTCCCAGACACTCACTTTGGCGCTATGCGTATCATCTGCGAAACATTGCATTTCAGGGAACCATTAGGAACTCCTATACACGAGACCCTACGGGAGATTGCTACTTTGGTTGACTACTACGACCTGGCATCCTCGATGAGGCTCCAGAGCGAGGCTTGGCTGAAGAATTCGGTCGAAGTCATGCAGAAATTCGATTACGGCATGTTTGTATCCACCAACGCAGGCCTTATATACTGCGCCCGGATGCTCGACGCCCCAGAAGCCTTCAGAATCATCACCAAGGACTGTATCCTGCGTTACGTAGGCACTTTCCTGGAATTCAAAGACGCAGATGACTCAACTGACACGGACATACTGGGTAAGATTTCCTTCATTGACGCGCATTGTGGCATATTCGCAAGAAGAGAATTCGGCCCTCGCTCGCAGCCCTGGCGTTTTGACAGCTATTCGAACTTGCTGGATTTAGCAGTTTGCTGACATACATTCAAGTCACGCTCGAACACAGACGGAGCAAGGCTATGAGCATACTCACAAACATCGTCAACCAAAGGATTACCGGATGGTTTGATGAACATGCTTCCCTGGATCACAGGCGGTGTAAAACGCCAGCCAAATGTGCCCGTCTGTTTCTCACTAAGTTCGCAACACACTCCAGCAGCATATGGCCTCGGCAGACAGCCTCCGTTGTCTCATCTTACAAGCACTGGCAGAGCATGCGCAGCTACGAAGACTTCAACAAGCACGGTACTAATTTCGACTACCGTTTGAAGGATTGGCTTCGTAACACCAGCTTATGCTCATACTGCGTGCTCAGCGAGGAGTTTGCCAACTACCTGCGGTCCGACCTTACTTATGCCGTGGAGTATGCATTCAAGAACATCGATGGCTTATGTCTGGATTGTGTTCGCAACGACAGAAAGCCTTTGTCTAGAAAGGAGTGCCGCATCCCACACGATACCGAAAGCGAGGATGATGGAATAAATAGTGACTACGAGGACAGCGACGAGTGGTAGTGAAGGAAAAAAGATGTAAGAGAGACTTCGATTGCATGGCAGACAACCTTCAGGCTAAATGCTTTAAAGAGGTTTTGATTCAGGCACGCCAGCTAAGGAAAGTAAAATGTGAACAGGAACACCGTGGTATGGAGAGCAGAAAATCAGAAGCTGAGAAGCGGTTGTTTCTTTGAATTTGCTGCAGGCGGCCGGAACTGGGAATACTGGGAGCGGTAGCTGAAAATGGAGCATAGACTTTGTGGTATGGCCGTACAGGGAAGATGTCAACGGATTCACACGGCTGATCAGGTTCCAGCTTATACATACATGTTCAGCTGCTCTGTCCTCAATCATAACTTAAAAGCGGTTCCTTCGAACTGAATGACTCCCTCAGCGCCGCTCAACCATCCAACCCGATCCTTGACGTACTGCTCCACTCTGGGCTTCAATTTTGTTTCGTGCAGATGGAAATCATCGACGGTACCAATGCGCAGCACACTGCGCCCGGGATAATTCGTGCTGGTACGATACATGAGCGTGCCGCATGTGGAGCAGAAGTGATTAGTCATAGAGCCGCCTGAGGCGATGGTCTTCGACTGGCTGAAAGTCTTCAGGTTGTCGCGGCCACGTAGGTGCTTCAAATGCGTATCGAAGACGATGAAGGCGGAGGTGAACATGGACGCGGTAATTTTACGGCAGTCCGTACAGTTACAGATGAAGGTGTCGGATAGGCCTGGCTTTTGGGTTGGCTGCGAACATGAGTATATAGACGAACAATTCCTGGTACTGGACGTACAAATGCTAACTGCACAGCGCCACAGAAGCATGTGGCGGTTGCTTCGTCTTCCTTGGACCAACCGTCATCAGCGCTTCCAGCAAGAGGTATGTAGGGTTTAGATTTGTCGGCTGTGGAAGCGGCAGCCATGTTTGTGTCGGAATCGTTAAAAAACTCAAGACGTGACGAGTAAGTAGGGGTGCTCGAGGTAGGATTAGCTCTTGCTTTTAAAGGTAAGCTTTTATCAAGGCTTCTGCTTTTCCGAGGAATGGGCGTCAGCGTTACATCTTATCGTAGTAATCCTGATGATGGGGGCTATTATTCAGCGTCATCATCAGTAATCCGTTATCAGTAATCCGTACAATTCCTCAGGCGCCAAGTCTCTCACGCAACAATCTAGTCTAGGCCTGGCCTAGGCCGAGGATGGATCATCTAGCCAAGAGCATGTGTTCCGAGCATCACCGAGAGTTGTCAACCTACTTCCTACTGAATGCCAATGCCATGTGATCTCCGCGCACTCTCCGCCTCCAGCCATCACCTCTCCTAAACATCTTCTGTAGTTATTTACCACATCTCCGCTTATAGCCATGACCTCCAACCTGCGTCTTCCTTGAAACCAAAACCGCCTATCTCTCTTCTCCTTCCGCCCCCAAACCGCCAAGCTCCTCGCGCCACCATGGCAAACAACAAGTCTGCAGCTCCGGCTGCCGCCATGAACGATCCCCAGTGCCGCGAAACCCCGCGAAGACTACACCAGGAGACCACAAGCACTGTTGCAACTCCCGCCTTTGTAATCGGCCCGATCGGGGACGTCCTCCTCATCTTCCCATCTATCTCGCCCGCTTCCTCACTCCTTGTCAGCTCCGTTATACTAAGCCGCTTCTCCTCGGTCTTCGCCATCATGTTCGGTCCGCGCTTCCTCCAAGGCTGGAGGCTCCTCCCAACCAGTGACGAAGGTCCACTAGAAAAGCAAAGTGGGAGAATCAAGTAAAACTGCATGGAAGCCTTGCCGAAAAGGTCCTTTTTCTTTCTAATCATCATAGAAAATGAAAGGCCATACAGGCCTTTTCGGGTTAGGGCTTGTATATCTTGGACCAATTCAATACGCTTGAGTTCTCAGGTTTGATCCCTTAAAGCTCCAGTCAGAAGCGCTTACCATTTACCCGCCTCTTTATATGCCGATCTACTGAGTTTCCTGATCCTTGTCGCCTGGGGGAGACTCTGGACTCATCCAAGGATGCTGAAGGCACTCTGCTATAGTTGCCCTCCTGTCCACCTCCACAGTAAGCATTCTGTCAATGAGATCCAGTGCCGGGTCACCAATAGAGTCCCAATATGGAGACGGATAGTCAAATCTTCCCACCTTGATCTGCTGCGATAGAGAATATGGGTTCTCATAGGTGTGAAGCTCGTCTGAAAACGGCGGAAATCCGCACAAGCAGATGTAAAGCACAACCCCTGCAGACCAGACATCTACTGGGAAGCTGTACATCCGTTCGTTGGTGGGTTGTAAGATCTCGGGAGCAACGTCTGCAACTGGTGAGCATTCTTTTTCTTGGCTACAATACGGGATCTTTTGTTCTTACAGCTGGGTGTATCGCACAGTGTAGTACACATCCCTTGATTCAGAGGTTTATCTCGCAAGTTCGCCGCAAGGCCGTAGTCAGCGACTCTGATTGATAAATCCTTGTCACACAGCAAGATGTTCTCAGGTTTGATGTCGCGATGAACCCAGCCTCTTTCGTGCTATCTGATTTCAGCCCTTTTCTTTGTGAAAGTAGAATTCGGAGAGACTCACCATGAAAGCCAAGGCAGAGAAAATCTGGCTGAAAACCTTCCGCGTCTCCGATTCTGTGAGCTTCTGTTTCATGACAACCCAGTTGAAAAGCTCCCCTTCTGTTGCCAGCTCCAACACGAGATAGACCGTATCCATGGTGTCTTGAACCATTATATCCACGAGGCGTATGATGTGCTGATGGTGCAGTTCCGTCAAAGAATCGATTTCGTTTCGAATAGATTCAACTACGCCTTTCTGTTTGGGGCTCAAGATCTTGACTGCGTATAACACGCCGGTCACCTTGTTGCGACTGAGGAAGACCTGGGCGAAATGACCTTTGGCCAACAATTCCACATGGTCGTATCTTCTCAAGAAACCTCTGTTGTAGTTCACGCCGTCCAGAGCTTCGCTGAGATCGTAAGGGCGAACTTCTTGGTCTGTACTTCTCAAGCTGGAATTACCTCCAATGGGTGACTCCTCTTGATCTTCAGGGATGTCGATCAAGTCCCCTTCACGAGCGAGGCTTTGTCGTTCCAATCCTCTCCGAGCAACAGCAGCGTACTCGTTGGTAAGACGCCTAGCAAGCTGCGGCAGGCCTTTCCTGACTGCGATCACGGAGGCGCGCCGTCCAGCCCTGCTGTTGGGCAGTATTGCTCCCGAGTCAGCGAGATAAGTGGCGATAGCCTCCTGGCCGTTCCGAGTGGCAACGCTAAGGGCAGAGTCTCGCCAGGAATTTTCCTCGCTCAAACTAGCCCCTGCCTCAACCAACATCCGGACGACTTCGATATTGTCGTTGGAAACAGCGGACATGAGCAAAGTCCAGTCTGACGCAGCTCTAAGACTGACGTCAGCCCCGCCTTCGAGCAAGACACGCACTGTGTCCGCGTCGCCACAAGCCACAGCATGCTCAAGAGCTGTCTCTCCAGTGCTGTCTATTGCGTCGACCGCAGCGCCGAGCTCTAGAAGCAGAGCGACGTTGGCAGCGAGCCCAAGCCTCGCTGCTCGGATGAGCGGGCTCTCACCGTCACTCCCCTTGTGCTCCAGATCGTCACCTCGGGCTTCCAGGCGCCTCAGAACGTTTGGGAGATTAAATGAGGCAGCGAGAACGAAGGCCGGTACGTCACGCGGAAATTCCTGGCTCCAGTTCGTGTACCGATGCTGCGGTAAGCTCCATATCTGGTTGGCGACTTGGACGGCCAGCTCGTCTGATAAGAAGCCTATTACATGAGGCCACAAGACATCATAGTCGACGCTTACATGTTCGGAACCCCAAAAACAGGCCGCATACTCCAGGAATGGGTACTGTTCCAACCGAGTAGACATTGCCGCGTCTTCTGTGGAGATGCCATCTGAGAAGTTTGGTAGTCTCAAGTAAGCGAGGCAGATCCTCGTGATTTCGGTCCTCGTGTCGGGAAGGCGGTCTTGATGTTCGCGCTGAAAGTACTCCTGAGCCGTGTAATGCACAAGGCGAACCAACCGAGATTCTTTATCAACGGCGATGAGCCCTCTACAACCGGATGTGAGGATCTCAGCGTCGGGAATATCATCATCCTCCAAGGTTTCTCCCTCTCCTTCATAAAATGCTCGCATAGCATACATATGCTGGAGTTCAAGGACTGTGAGTGTTCGTCTGGCACAGATGACCCAGAAAAGAACCATTTCGGCTAACTCAACGTCCTCTTCCGCTTGGCTGCGGATCCTGAGAAGAGCTTTTTTGTATGTGGCATCTAAAGTTTTTGGTAGAGTCTTCAAAGAAGAGCGGACTTCTTTGCGGCCTGTCTTCCGTGATAAAGACTCGATATGCAATGTTGCAAGAAGGAACCTGCCACAGTCGTTAGCTCACACATCTTCTGAAGTGTGAACGTCATCCACTTACATTCCATGTGACTCTCCAATGATAGTCGTGATAATCTCTTCTTCTAGGGTTGGATCCGCCCGTATGTGTTTGGCAAATCTGGACTGTCGGCGGATGCGCTCCTCGAGGAAGATTCGAATGTCCTCGTTCTGGGCAGAGATAGCAAGCCTTGTGGCAGTATTATCCTCGAAGAAGACATCAAAGATTGACGAGAAACGCGATGTGCACAGGAGTTTGATGTTGCTGCCCAGCGATAGAACAGCTGAAATGAAATCCAACGCGGACTCCTCGGATTCGCCACATTCATCCAGAGCATCGACGACGATATGAAGCGCATCATAAGCCGATGACACTTCTTTGAGAACGTCGGTAATTTGTGCAAGTGTAGGCTGAGTGCCATGCTGCTTATGGAGAGAGTAAAGCGACAGCACTTCAGATGGCAGAGTGCGGCTACTTTTCCGTCGAAGGACTTGTTCAAGCAGGCTGGACAGAAGGGCCAATGAATTCTGGGCCTGTCTTTGGCTGTAATCGCAATAGAAGTATGCAAATTTCCTTCCGGATGATATTTGCTGGCCTTCCAAATGGTCAACAATCAGAGCACTACGCGGCCACATCAGCATCAACGTTCCCAGATTGTGGCAAGAGTAACATACACAAGGTTGGTCTTTCCAGCGCCGGCTATACCCTTGTTTTAGTATGTCTTTGTTAATTTGAGAGTTTGGGCGCAGTATCTTACGTATCCCGGGGCACCATAGAATGGCAACGTCACCGTTCACCCATCTGAGGAAAACGTCGTCCTGTAAAAGCCACCTGCCAGTTCCTGGTTGTACGCCTTCCAGCACATCAGCTTGTTTTGACCTGAAAGAAATAGGGCTGATCCAAGCCAAGATTTTCTCCATCTCATCATCCTGGCTCTTTATCTCTAAATTCTCAACTTGGTTGCCGATCTCGTCGAGTTTAGAATATGACATTTTGGTAAGCGCGCTAGTGATGATAACACACTTTAGAAGACTGGTCATTCATGAAATGTGCAACACAAGGGTCGAACTTACACGAGATCGTTTTGGATAATCAAGCTGAAATGCGTCTTTAACCTCTCGAGATTTCCCAGCATCTCGGTGATGTCCTTCTTGTCAAACGGCCAGCTCAAGGGTTGGGCCAGCTTCCTAAGCTTGTCTTTCGGCGTGAGCTTAGACACCAGTTCTTCCAACAGCTTCTCAAAAAAGTGAAGGGGCCCATCGGGCGCTGTCAGCGAAACTATCGACGCCGGTTTCAGAACCTCGTCGTGCGAATCGTCGATGTCCTCGATGCGGTCTTTTAGCATTTCCAGGAGACATGTAGCGTTTCTCAGCTCGTCGCGCAGTCGCATACGGTCGGCCGATCCATGTTTGACATCCTTAAGATATTTCGTCGCAGCTGCTGATAGCTGCAGAACCGCTATCAGGCTGGCGGTAGCACTAAGGGGATCGCTCATAGTCGTTTTAGGCCGCCGTCAACTTAACCTACATCTGCATGTTGCTAAGGTTGATGAACGTGGAGGTAAGTAGCTGATCTTTGTGTAACGAAAAAAAGGTAGTCATAGTGGACGAGGCTGGAGCAGGGTGAGAGGGGTCACAGCGGGGGCTGTCAGCCACAGACAAGGATGTAGCTGGGGGCCAAATTGAGGGTCTCACGAGATCAACAGAAAATGTGAAAAGAGTTCTGTGTGCCCGCGACAGCAAGAAAAGAGAGAGATGAAATACTGTTTGAATAACGCTCATGCGGACTAGGTAGAGTCTTTCCGAGAAGAAGCTTTCATAAATTACTTTGTTAAGCCTGTACACATAAGCAGCCAAAACTTGAGCTCTGGAACTAATTAGTGTATTTCATATTTACCTACAACGCCTCGTATTCTTCGTACACCATCTCATTATTCCTCCTCCTCGTCCACATCGCAATCGTACACTTCATCACAGAAGTTCTACCCATCGTCCTCGTTATCATCCTTTCAGTCTCTTCGGCATCCTCAAACCCTCCTCATCTTTCCCCCAACACTCAATCTATTCTTGCATCTCCCTTAAACCGGAAGTTCCGCATTTCTCCTCCCGCCCGAAATCCTCTCCAGCGCGTTCGCCACAGGCGGGCCGACGTACGGCACCGGCCTGATGAACCCCGCAATCGTTGCGAAGAAGTCTCCAAACAGAACGAAGATGCCGTACAGCTCGACGACAAAGCCAATCAGCGGCCAGCGCAGCAAGATCAACAGGATGCCGGTGACGAACGCGGCGGTGCCGGCGATCTTCTGACGACGCGCGAAGAAGAGCAGCGTCTTCTGGAGGCCGATGAGGAGGGTGAGGCCGCAGATGAACAGGATCTGTATGTCAAGTCTCCGGTATCAGAAGGGAGCGCGCGGTCGGGGGTGGGAATACAAAGGACGCACGTTGCCCATTGCTAGCCTGTGGTGCCCGGTGTCAGTGATCACATCCTAGGGCGCGTGGATGGGCCAGGGTGCTGCGGACTTACAGTGCTCTATCGAAGAACATCACGACACCTGCCATGAGGAAGAAGCCGCCTGCATTGTACCAAATTCCACCAGCGTCAGACCTCGAAGCTCTAATTGTCCCAGAAATGTATTTTTTGTTCGGCGGCATGCGGCGGCAGGCGCGGAGATGCGCGCGGGCGCGCGGAATAAAGGCTTACCTACCCCCTGAGCAGAAGGCGACTCCGATTTCTGTGTTCTTGCATTAGCTCGTCAGTCCATGCGGTAGGAAAGAATATGCGGGAGAGCCGGGCGGCGGAGCGAGGGATGAGTGGAAGCCTGGAGCGGCGCGTACTTTGCGAATCGCTGAGCCAGAACGACATTGCGGCGGCGTGTCAATCGTAATCGGGCTTCGAAGGGAGCGGAAGAAGGAGAAACGATCACGCAAGGCGCGAGGGAATTGGGGGTCGTGTAGCACGCGACAGGTGGCTTCGGAGGTAAGACTGGAGGTCTGGCGTTTGTCGGGCTGGCGAAGGTGATCGGCCGCTAGAATGGCATCTACGTTAGCGCGAGGTACGGCACGGGGACCGCCCGGCGCTCCGTCCACCGACGCTTGGCGCCTTCGTTCTTGCTGGAGGAAAAAGATTGTGCGCAAGAGCGCCTATCGCTTCTCGCAACTTCACCCTCCTTCAACGACCCCGGGAACCCACATCGACACGCGTCAGGCTCCAGCCGTGCTACCGCAGATGGATGCGGTGACACGCGCTGCGAGTGGAGCTATGCTGGAATCGCCTCGACAGCCGAGTCGATGCCTCCTGTCAGACCTTCATGAAACGCACCACAGGGACGGCTGAGCTCTCCATCAATGGAAACTAAGTTGAATCTTCCGCTCAAAGCAGCAAATGGCTTGCTTTCTGCCGTATTATTCGGCGCCTCCCGTCTCACGGCACAGAAGTCTTCAGCATACTCTCGTCGGGCTCGGATGAAGTTGGGATCTTCCAGGACTGGTTTCACGCAATGTCTGGATGGTAGATGCGTGGGGTATCGTTGGAATACTTCTTCATACTAATTACGCAGGGAGTTCCTCTACGTCTCTTTTCCAGTACACCAACGCCTGGGCAACAGTGTGAACCTTTTTTCTGCTGTAACTGAGGTCTCACCTCATGAGGCCTCGGTACCCTGCCACCTTGGGCGTAGACCAAAACCTGATCCCGATTAAGCCGGAGCGTCTTCTTGAACCCTGTCTCGAGAGGGGCAGGGCGGGTGGAAGAGGTTTGACTTTGTGGGTCGAACATATCGTTAGACATAGTGTAGTCTAGAGCGCCTTCCAGCCTCGGCAGCGTTGAATGTCGATTCCTGGCGGGCCATTACATCTCCTCCAAATCAAGATATGCATGTATCCGTGTGCCCACTGTCCCGGTTTCTTTGACTCGTGGTTGCAGTCTTCGTCTGCGCACTCCTTTACTTGAGGACTGTGTGCGCTCCTCTCGCCGCGAGGTAGCTCTCCGTCGTGCTCTGCCCCATCGACCTGATTGTGCCAAATATCTCCGAATTGTGATACCGCAGCCTCGTCTTCGGGTCGGTGTATGCCGCTGGCAGGCCGGTGATGTCGCAGTACTTGCGCTTGACTTGCAAGCTCGGGGGAGCCTCGATGTTGGTAAACGTGACGGCAGGTCCCGTTGCCATGCCTGCGGCCGCCCTGCCGTTCTTCTCAAGCACCATAGCCGAGAGGTTCTGCGCCGCCTGCGCAATGTTGGACGAGGAGCTGGAGGAGCCGTTGGCGGGCGTCGCAGTGCCTGTTCCGCCCAGGACGGCGGGCGTGGAGCTGCCACTATTGTTCTGGGTGGCCATGACGGAAGCTTCCTTCCGCTGGGCTTCGGCGATGATCTGCTTGACGTTCTTGTTGCGGCGCTGCGGAGGCTTCCAGCTGGGGTTGCGGAACGGCTTGTGGACGCGAAACATGTCGAGGCGGTCGAGCAGGGCCTGGTGGTCCAGCTCCGTCGGGTTGTGCGTGATCGGCGCCATGATGGACGTCGGCTTGGAGAACGGGGGGGTGGCGGTGGTGGAGGAATGGCGAGGTGTGCAGAGTCGCGCTGCGGAGAGCTCGACTTGGAGCTGCCGCAGCGTAGGCCGTATCTGGCTTAGTGGCAGTCGGTCGGTGTTGACTGATGCGCGCGTGGGGCTGCCGCTGGGCATCGCGGAAATCAACAAACACACCGTCAACGAGCAGCGCAGTCGCACAACTCACAAGACCGCTAAGTTTGAAATCATGGTACTGCAAACCCCGCTGCTTGGGGCAGAGCGGCGAGAGCTGACAGACCACTCCAGGAAAGTCCACACGAGCACCAGCAGAACCTCCTGCTCGGCCGCATCATCACCAACGTGGTACGTCAGGCACTGTGAAACAGACCCTGAAAGATAGCATGCTGAATCCGCCGTGCAGGAGAAGCTTAACGAGGCGGTCATGGTCTTGAACAAGAACCTGCAGGTACTTGCCATCCCTGCGATATCCGCGCCGGAGTGTACTGACAAATCTGCAGGAAATCAACATTCAGAACATGAACGTCGAGCTGGTTGCCCAGATGTTCAAGAACTACCAGTCCAACGTGCTCTTCCATCTTGAAGGTTTGTTCATTAGCCACATCAATCCTGCAGTGCTGACATGAGTCCGCAGCCACGGACAGCCTGAAAGATCCCGCCGAGCCGGGACAGTAAAAGTTTCTGTTCTTTTTGGGTTGGCAATTATAGAGCTTGCATTCCGGATTTGTTTATTAGATTGAGCGGGCCGGGTGGGTTGATGGTTTTATGGCGGGTTTTGGCGTTGGAGCCGCACGAGATGCGGCCGGGGGCTGCGAGGGAAGCTCGACGATCGGCGGCGCTTGTGCTTTGTGGAGCACCTCCGGACTTTAGACACAGAGATACCTTACGAACTGCTTCCGTGCAACACCCACGCCACCCGCCCATGCACCGTAACGCCTCGCCTCGCCCGTGCAGACCATGACCTAGCCTCTCCACCTGCCCGCCCAGCTCCCACTCTCCACCGTCCACCTGCACCATGGTCCAGCCCGCCCCGAACGGCGCCTCGCAAGACGCGCGCAATGCGAAGCCGAGTCCAGAGAGGATATGGTCTCTCAAGGACCCCCCGTTTGATGGCATCCGCGAAGTCGACACCGAGGGCTACCAGCGCAGCACCCCCAACACCGCCATCGTCATCGACAATGGTAACCAGAGCTCCTGTCCAGCTCCCAAGCTCTGTTGACTGACACAGCCGCAATGCAGGCTCGTCCGCCGTGCGAGCCGGCTGGGCCTTCGACGAGAACCCACGCCTCTCGGTTACGCCGATGATGGCACGCTACAGAGACCGCAAGCTCAACACCACCTTCCAATTCATCGGCACCGAGGTCTATGCCGACGGCACCGCGCGCGGCCAGGCCAAAGGCGTCTACGAGCCCGGGACGAACATCATCAACAACTGGGATGTGATGGAGGGCGTGCTGGACTATGTCTTCACCAAGATGGGTGTCGATGGCTCTAGCGGCGGCATCAATCGCCCTGTTGTCATGACCGAGCCCGTCGCAAACTTGGGGTATTCCCGGAGGAGTACGTGCGCTGCTCTCTTGTGGAAGACGGAGATGCTAACGCCAGATTGTCTGCAGCCATGTCTGAGATTCTTTTCGAGCTATACGGCGCGCCCTCGGCGGCCTTTGGCATCGACTCCCTCTTCTCGTACAACTACAACAACGGCAAGAACGGCCTTGTCGTCTCCTCGTCCCACACCTCCACGCACCTGATACCCGTCGTCGAATCCAAAGCCATGCTTACGCACGCCACTCGCATCAACTGGGGCCGATACCAGAGCGCCGAGTACCTGCAAAAGCTGCTTCGCCTCAAGTATCCAGCGTTCCCCAGCAAGCTTACAGACATACAAGCCGAAGACCTCGTCCGCGAACACTGCTACATATCGCAGGATTACGATGGCGAGATTAGCAAATATTTCGACTGGACAGGGTTGGAAGATCGGGACCATGTCATCCAGTTTCCATTCACGGAGCAAATAGTGGTACAGAAAACCGAAGAAGAGCTGGCGCGTGCAGCCGAGAAGCGTAAGGAGAGCGGCAGGAGATTACAGGAACAGGCGGCAAAGATGCGGCTGGAGAAGCTGATGGCCAAGGAGCAGGAGCTTGCATACTACAAGGAACTTCAGATCAGACTCCAGGACACCAACAAGAAGGAGGCAAAGCGCATCCTGGAGGGAGAAGACTTTGATGATGAGGCACAGCTGGAGAAGAGAATCAGGGAGTTGGACAAGTCCATTCGGAAGGCTAGAAATAAGGACGTCGGTGACTTGGAGGAGGAAGAAAATGAGCCGCCCACGTTCCCTCTGGTGGACGTGCCGGATGACCAGCTTGACGAGGAGGGGGTGAAGCAGAAGCGCCAACAACGGTTGATGAAGTCTAATTACGAGGCTCGCCAGCGCGCGAAGGCAGAGAAGGAGCGTGAAAAGGCTAGGATTGCAGAGGAGGAGCGTTTAGACAACGAGCGGAGAGAAAACGATCCGGAGACCTGGATCGAGGAGAGAAGAGTAGCCCGCCAGGTACGTCTTCTGGCAGCTTCGGTGCGAATACTCCGAGCTAACGCGCAAACAGGCAATCGTCCAGAAGATCAAAGACCGCGAACGTCTGAAGGCCGACCTGGGCAACCGCAAGTCTCTCGCCGCGCAGATGCGCATGAAGAGCATCGCCAACCTGGCCTCTGACAACCCCACCAAGAAGCGCCGTCGCGGCGCTGACGAGGACACCTTCGGTGCCGATGACGCCGACTGGGGTGTATACCGGACGATCGCAACGGGCGAGGGTAGCGATGACGAGGAAGAAGAGGACCTGAACACGTCCCTCAAGACCATCGAAGCCCAGCTGCTCAAGCACGACCCCAACTTCACCGAGGAGAGCACGCGTGAGGCTCAGATGGATTGGACCAAATCCCTCGTTCACGCCTTCACCCACGGCCCCTACGCTTTCGACCCGGAATCCCAGCGCGAGGCGCACCAGATCCACCTCAACGTCGAGCGCATCCGCGTCCCGGAAGTTGTCTTCCAGCCCAGCATCGCGGGCCTTGACCAGGCTGGTATCGTCGAGATCGCAGCCAGCATCCTGACGGAACGTCTCGCGGAGCATCCGCGCCAGAACGACGTGCTGAAGGATGTGTTCTTGACTGGTGGCAACACGCTGTTCAAGGGCTTCGAGGAGCGGCTGCGCGATGAGCTGCGCGCGTACTTGCCCGTCGACGCGCCGCTGATGGTCCGGCGCGCGAAGGACCCGGTGCTGGATGCGTGGAAGGGCGCGGCTAGCTGGGCGAAGAGTGATAGCAGTAAGAAGGCGTGGGTGAGCAAGGCGGAGTGGCAGGAGAAGGGTGGGGATTATATCAAGGTGAGCTGATCCAACTTTCGGGGCTCGGAAGTCTGTGCTGGGACGTCGATGGCTAACAGACTCTACAGGAGCATGATTTTGGCAATTCTTACTCGTGGTGAACGGACTGGAAAAAGAATGGGGTGTTAGACGTTCTGCTGGTCATTGCATGCGAAGATCTTTTAGGAAGAATAAGTATCCTCTAATCGTATGGTTACAAAAAGTCCAAAATTGGCCTAAGTGAGGTGCAGAGCATAGAAGCCTATGGTCGATTGAGAGTCTTGTAATGCCGCAATGACCCTGCCTTAGCCCTGCTGCGCACGCACATTGAAAAGAAAGGAAGGACTGACGTGGAATATTCCGCAGCTCATGCTGATCATTGGTGTGCGTATAAATTGTCCTGGCGAGTCTTCTTTCGTGGAAGGGGTAGTGTGTCTAGGGTGGCATATGGGGTAGGTGAGGGTGGTGGACAACCGGCACTTGGAACCCCGTGCCAGCCAGCCTGTCAGTGAGCCATTGCAGCCTAGAAGCGGTGAACGATCCATCACAAGCCCCCAACATGGTGACTTCTACAGTCACATTTCCCTAGCCTTCCCCTTTCGGCTTAGTCTCCTGGCCTTCAGGGTCACCTCTCTCGCTTATATAAAGCCTCTTCCTCCTCGCCAACCCTCTTCTTCTTTTCTTCTCCACGGCCGCTACGGCGGCCGGCAAAGTGTCAGGGCTGCACTTGACAGCAGCAAAGCCCGGGCGGGTGGGGCCTTCCCTCAGCTTCCCACGCCCATCTTTGACGGTAACGTGGCAGGCTGGCACATAGGGAAGCCTTCTTCGGCGGGGACCCAGTGGGCACGTCGAAGGGGGGGCTATCACCTCAACAAAAAAAAAAAAACAAGGGCGACGACGGCCCAGGCAGCGCCAAACGGTCGGGGTGGATGGGGTTCGCGTGAGGACTTGGGCCTCCAAAATGCTAGTGACGTTCGTTTAGTCAATCTTCTCAGTTTAGCCTCTGGCTGATAATGCGGTGAAGCTCAATGCAATTTCTTCTTAGTTTAATCTCTGGACTTGCCTGATGCAATGTGAGCTTGGTGTTTATGGCTATCTTAAGTATTACTTTCTGCTTGCAGGTGCCGCTATCTTGACTACCGCTTCAGTAATCTTGCCTTGCTCTTCATCAGAATATTGGCTGTGGCTGCTGCTTCCTTGACGAGAACCATACCTACACCTGCCGCAGGAAGCAAGACCTTCAGCCCGTCCACACTCACGAGACATCCGCTTCAAGGCCTCCGGTGACGGCTTTCTACCCCCAACTGACTGGTTCAGAGCAAATCATTAGTCCAGTCTTCACCCAAGGCCATCCATAGCTTTTGCAACCCGCCGTCGTCTCGAGTCGAGGTGAACACGAACAACTTTCTGGAGGCCCCGAGAAGGTGAAGAGAGCGTCTGCAGTGGTTTATACATCACCGCAGATCATCTCCTTGAACGAAAATACCACATGACAGGTGAGAGCCAAGGGCAGCTCGGCTCTCCCGACCCGCTCACCGCGGATTTCGACACATACCGCCACATCTCCAGCCACACAGAAACACCAAACACATTCCAGGCCGCCGTCAGTCTTGACGAAGAAGGTTGGGACATGGATGGTGAGTTCGAGATGGAAGACTACGAATTTGCTCCAGGCTACATGGCCTACGGCATGAAGGATGGCCAGTGCAACCCAGGCGGCATCTTGAGTGGACCTACTGCCTTTGAGAATTCCAATCCTGCTGAAGACCTACACATGGAGGGCGACCACGTCCAGAACGATAACACGAACAACAACCTGCACAGGCCTGCAGCACTCGAAACTTCCAATCCTGATATGAGCTTGGATCTGGAGAGTGAGTCCGTTCCAGCGATTGTCAAAACCCCCAAATCTGCGAAAACTTTGGAAATTGAATATCACACCACCCCAACAGCTACAGCCGGAATCGCGGATGAATCTATCAACATCCAACCCTCCAGACGAGCTGAGAATTTAGAAGTAGAGGATGATTTGGCCATGGATTTGGACAACGGCTTCAACCCGAGGCCGAGCACCAGCATCAACTCCGCCCCGGGCGTCATCGTGAGCCACCTTTCTGCCGAAGATATTTCCTCCGGCTCCTCCAACGACAGCGGGTCCGACAGCGACACCAGCCTAGATGCCTACGAAGTAAGTTCATACAGCCCATCCCTCTCCCCACCCTCCCACTAATCTCCCTCCCGCACCTCCAGCGCCCCATGAAGGCCCAAGCCCGTGCCGCAGAAACAGAAGCAGCAACAGCCAGCAGCAGCCAAGCCCCCTCCAGCAAGCCCAAGAAGCGCAACCCCCTCACCACCACCCCTCCCTCCCCCACCACCCGGCACCCCGGCATCGCCGCGCACAAGCGCGCGCTCCCGCCCACCGGCCCGCTCGACGCGACCGACACGCTCATCATGACGCTCAAAGCCGGCGGACACTCTGACAAAGCGGTGGCGGCGGCGCTGGTGGCGCGCGGGCTGCACGCGTACGACCCCAAGTCGATCAGCACGCGGCACCGGCGCATCGGCGAGGCGCGGGCGGCCGAGACGGACCGGGCGCTGCGGCTGCGGCGGCGGCGCTGGACGGCGGCCGAGGACGAGGCGTTGGTCGGGGCGTACCTGGGCGCGCTGCGCCGGCAGGACGACGAGGTGCGGAGGCTGCGGCGCAGGTTCTACAGGGACGTGGCGGCGGCGGTCGGGGAGAGGGTTGCGGGGAGCTTCTTTTCGGCGGCGGCGTGCGAGGAGCGGTACAGGGAGTTGGTGGCGGAAGAGGCGATGGTGGAGGGTGAGTGGGGGGATGTGGAGGTGGAGAGGAGGGAGGGCGTGAAGAGGTTGACGGCGTTTTGGGAGCAAGAGTGTGAGAGGGCGAGGAGGGAGGATGGGGCTTGGCAAGATCACTTGGTGAAGGAAGCAGCAGAAGAAGAGAGGGAGAGGAGGAAGGAGGAGAGGGCGAGGAGGAGAGGGCGAGGAGGGGTGGGACAGAGAGGGAGGTAAGGGCGGAGAGGAAGGCAGAAAGGAGGGGGAGGGGCGGTGGAGCGAGAGTTGGAAGAGGCAGAGGAAAGGGAAGGGGAGGTAAGTCGTCCGCAGCTTGAACGGCGGGAAGGATGGGGTTGCGGGTTGCGTGGTGTTTCTCGGAAAAGCTGGGCGAAAGAGGTGAGCATCTCAACCTCACGGTACGTTGAGGTCGGGAAGTCCTTATCCGGAAAGTCGACGACGGGAGTTGGAGGATTGGTCCTTGATTGCAATGCACATGACAGGTAGCTGTGGCGGCAGACCCACTTCTGCGGCACCGCACAAAATAGAGAAGGTCGTCAGGGGGGGAATCGAGTCTGAAGTCACCAATGCAGAACCAACTAAGATGTCGGGTTTGATCATACCATACCTTCGGCGAGAACGACGGCTCTCCTCACTTGCATCTTCCGTACGTCCGCGCCTGTCCTTTTGAACACCAGAAACTAATCATGCACCTGCGGCCAATTGCACCAGCTGACTCGAGATAGGTGGCGTTCTGGGAAGTACCTTAGCTCGACGTCGAGCGTGGTTTGTCACGCTGATCCGTCTGGGCTCCTGTTCACAACGTACGACGCCAAATCCGCAAGGTTATTTTGTAGCAGAAGCAACGGCGATGTCGGTTTCAATATCCATTGGTGGTCTGCCAGATCGCACATATATGCATCAACATCCGGAGCTTCAAGCACTGGCAAGAGCATAGACCTGCCAATCCGTTCCAGTAGACCTCCCGATAAGGCGCGATGCCAATCCCCTGCCGAGCACCAGAAGACAGCTGCGTCATCCCAACAAAGCCGCTTCCAAATCCACCGCGAAATCCAGCCCGCCGCAGCCACGGCGCATCCGATTACGGTGCGGCTCCGCTCCTGGCACCGGCCAATTCGACATCCCACATCCGCCAACGCAAACATCCCACGAGTCTCGCCGCAGACGCCCTGCATGGACAGCCCTTTCCCACTGCCCGTCGGCATACTTGCCTGCAGCCCAACGGCAAACTTCCCCTGCGGCAACCCCACAACAGGCAAAGCGACACAGAGCAAAGCCTACGACATCCGGTGGCGGACAAGCTTCCCCGTCTCGAGGATCAGCACCCCAGACGTCGTCTCTCCAGTGACACTCGTACCCCGGACCCACCCCCGCTCTTTCTACCCCGCACCCAACTCACCCACACACCACAGCCGCGCCGCCGCCAACGCCAGCGCCAGTCCGCCCGCCAGCCCCACCAGTTGTACGTGTAAGTGGCATGCCGGGCGCCGGAACTAGCGGGTTTGGGCAGTGCCGAGTGAGGAAGATTTGGCCCCTCCCACCCGCCTTTCCCCATCTCCGCATCGTCGGGTAAGGAAAGCTATGCTCGCTCTCCCACAGAGAAGAAGAACCCAGCGGAGCGGGTACCGCCCATGGATCATTGCTGCGCGACCAGGCTTGCGGCTCTGGGAGATTACATGCGTTTGGGGAGGTTTGCCGGGTTGGGGTTGCACAGAGATCTATCCATCACTGGAATGGCCGAAAGAAGCAGAAGGCTGCCACTGAGTAATGCGAGAGGGGAGTCGGCCACTGCTGGCTTCCCTTCGTCCAAATACGCTGCTTCCTTCGTTATTCCCACCGGCCCACCCCAAGTAACGCGCGCGGCTTATTTCCGAGTCCTTTGTGCCCGCGCCGTAGGTATCCGCACACCATCCCCTCCAATGGTGCGCAGATCTATGGAATCAAAGCCCATGCAAGCCTATCTGAACGAAGGCTGGCCAGCCCCGCCACGCGCTTCTTGGTAGCGGATGTGCTGCTTGTTTTTCTCGCGAAGGCAAGGCTTCTCTGGGCAGTGACCGTCCAGCCAGGGCGGTGCAAGTCAGCAAGTCAAGCCCACCTGCATGGCTGCTCCCAACGGACTAAAGGAAAAGGGCGGCTCATGACCCTGCGTGCAATCTGGAACCGCCATTCGCCGGAGGGGGGGTTGGCCACACACGCCCTGCCTCGTTCCTCCGCCTGCTTTGCAATAGGGCCAGCGGAGGAAGGGTCTCGATCAACAAACGCGGAAATGCTAAGCGCCAGGGCATGTGCTGTCGTGTGAATCGCATGCGTTCCTGGCTGGGGAACCCGCTGCCCCGGGTGGGCTGTCCGGGGATCGACGTGCGTATAAGAGAAGCTTCGTGCTGCGCCCGTCTCGTCCATTGATCCCGCTCTTCCACCAACACATCTCGAATTCTGTCTCGCCACCCTGCTTTTGTGACGTAGATTTCGCCTCTCAATTGGACTAGACTACCCTCCGGATCACTGCTTTATTCTCGCAGCCATGCCTCTTCGCAGAGATATCAGCTCTGCACAACCGACTCGCGACGGACAGACGGACAACTACGCGGACAATTTGGACGTCGACGTGCTGATCGTCGGCGCCGGGTTTGGCGGGGTTTATCTGTTGCACAAGCTCCGCGACGAGTATGGCATGAACGTAAAGATCTTCGAGGCGGGCAAGGACCTTGGCGGCATCTGGTAAGCTTATATCTCGGACCCAATTGCCCCGCGGCTTGATGCTAATTGGTGCGAACCCCAGGCACTGGAATTGCTATCCCGGCGCGCGCGTCGATTCGATGGTCCCGGTATATGAATACAGCATTGAAAAGATCTGGAAGGTGAGCAAGGACTTCATGGCTGTCAGACGAGGCGTGTGGCTGACTTGGGAAGTAGAATTGGACGTGGACGGAGAAATATCCCGACTACAACGAGCTTTGCGACTACTTCAAATACGTGGACGAACAGCTCGACATCAAGAAGGATGTTGCGTTCGACTCGAAGGTCATCCACTCCCAATTCGACAAGCCTTCGCAGAGATGGATCGTCAAGACCGAAGACGGCCGGACCGCAAGGTCGAAGTTCTTCATCTGCGCAACCGGCTTCGCTGCGAAGCGCCATTTCCCCGACTGGTCTGGTCTGGACCAGTTCAAGGGCGTCATGCACCATTCCTCTTTCTGGCCCCGCGACGGCGTCGATGTGACCGGGAAGAGGGTGGCTGTCATTGGCACCGGCTCCACCGGCATCCAGATTGCGCAGGAGTCAGCAAAGACGGCCAAGTCCGTGACGGTGTTCCAGCGTACACCGAATCTCTGCCTGCCCATGCGCCAGCAGAAGTTGACCAAGGAGGAGCAGGAAGCGCAGAAGAAGGACTACCCGGAGATTTACAGATATCGAATGACCACCTTCTCGGGCTTCCCCATGGACTTTGTTGACCGCAACACCCTGGACGACACCCCCGAGCAGCGGGAAGCTTTCTACGAGGAGCTGTGGCAGAAGGGCGGCTTCTTCTTCTGGCTCGGCACCTACAAGGACATGCTGTTCGACGACAAGGCAAACGACGAGGCGTACAATTTCTGGGTCAAGAAAACGCGCGCGCGCATCACCGATCCCGTCAAGCGCGACATCCTCGCGCCGCTGGAGAAGCCACACCCGTGGGGCACCAAGCGGCCGTCTCTCGAGCAAAACTTCTACGAGATGGTCGACCGGCCGGAGAACGAGATTGTCGACGTGAAGAAGACGCCCATCAGCGAGGTGACCGAGACGGGCATCAAGACGTCAGACGGCAAGGAGCGCGAGTTCGACGTGATCGCGCTGGCCACGGGCTTCGACTCGGTGACGGGCGGCATGAAGACTATGGGGCTCAAGGACGTCAACGGCGTGGACCTCAACGACAAGTGGAAGAACGGCACGTACAGCCACCTGGGCATGACGCTGTCGGGCTTCCCCAACCTGTTCTTCCTGTACGGGGCGCAGGGCCCGACGGCGTTCAGCAACGGGCCCAGCTGCGTCGAGGCGCAGGCGGACTGGATCATCGACGCCATGGCGAAGATGAAGAAGGAGGGCATCACGTACATTGACGCCACGACGACCAGCGAGCAGGAGTGGCACGACAAGGTCGAGAAGCTGAGCAAGGCCACGCTGTTCCACAACGTCGACAGCTGGTACATGGGCGCGAACATCCCGGGCAAGGTGCGGGAGCAGCTGAACTTTGCGGGAGGCATTCCGCTGTACACGCAGGAGTGCCGCAAGGCGCTGGACAACGGGTTCGAGGGCTTCGTGACGGCATGAGCGGGAGGCGGCCGATAGACGGAAGACCGGCGGGCTGAGCGGGAGTTTGTGGGTGTTTGTGCCTGCGACGATTTACGATGTACGTAGTATTATTGACATGCGAATTGAGCGCTCGAGACATTGCCGTCACATGCCAATGCGTGCGCGCGCTCGGGGGTTGCCCGGAGATTTGAGATGTGCGGGCGCTCCCGGAGCCACAAGTCGCGACGTCATCCGAGTCGAGCAGTGATGCCGACGCCGCAGCGCATCCTGCCCGTCCCTTCGGGGCAGCTGCTGCCTCTCCCCATCTCTCCCTCCCGCGCCGCCCCTCCATGGCTCCCGACCGCTCGTAGCCAGCCCTCCCGCCGCCGTCCAGCTCGACTATGAGGACGGTCCTCCTGCTCGGCCGCCAATGCCTCCGCCCACACCTCGTCGTGGGCGCCGCGCGCTCTGCCGCCTCACGAGCTAGCCCGCACGCCTCGCGCAGCGCCTTCTCCTCGTCCACCCGCCGCGCCTTCGCCCGCCCGCCCTCCTCGTCGTCGTCGTCGTCGTCGCCGCCGCCGCCCTTCTTCCGCGTCCCTCCCCGCCGTGCCGGCCGGACGCTCCTCTTCTGCGCCACCCTCAGCCCCGGCGCCTTCGTAGCGCTGTCGCAGCAGAGCAATGACGACGACGAGCGCACCGGCGAGCAGCTCATGCTCGAGGCGTCGCGCGCCGAGCTCAAAGAGCAGGTCCCCAAGGCCATCCAGAACTCCAAGGGCTTCCGCAAGGGCGTGTACTTCTTCTTCGAGAACTACATCTGGGAGCCTTTGGCCACCGGCCTGCGCTTCGTACACCTCGTCGTGATCTTCGTGCCGGTTATCCTGACTGTGCCTGCCATCTGGGTTGGGCGCAGGGTGTCGGACAGGGACAATGAGAGGGCAGGCACGCTTTGGTGGTACTCGTTCCTGGTCAGGAGCATGGAGAGAGCCGGCGCCGCTTTTATAAAGGTAGGTTGGATGGATTGCATTGGAGCTTTGGGTTCCTGTGGGCTGACTGTAAATTCACCCAGCTGGGGCAATGGGCAGCCTCGAGGACCGATATATTCCCTACCGAGATGTGCAAATACATGTCGTCTCTCCACTCCAACGCGCCGGCCCATTCCCTGCATGATTCGAAGCGGATTGTGGAGAGAGCTTTTGACGGCCGCAATTTCGAGGACATATTCGACGAGTTTGATGAGAAGCCTTTGGGTGTAGGAGCCATCGCCCAGGTCTACAGAGCGAAGCTCAAGCCAGACCTTGCCGCGCCAGTCGCATCGGACATGGATCAGCCTCAGAATCTCCGCCAGAAGCTTAAGAAGAACGTCGACGCGACGTTAAAGAGCACCCCACGTCGGATTCCCTCGTCTTACGTCGCTGTCAAAGTTCTGCACCCGCATATAGAAAAGGTCGTCCGGAGAGATTTACGCATAATGTCTTTCTTTGCCCACATCATCAACGCCATACCCACCATGGAATGGCTTTCCTTCCCCGACGAAGTTGCACAGTTCTCTGAGATGATGAGGCTGCAGCTGGACTTGAGGATTGAGGGAGCTAATCTGACCATTTTCCGCCGGAACTTCAAGGAGCGCACAACCGCGTGGTTTCCCTATCCCTACAATGAGTACACCACCCGCCAGGTCCTTGTTGAGGAATTCGCCACCGGTATTGCTCTAGAGGACTTCTTGAAGAATGGCGGTGGCCCGTACCGGAAGGAAATCGCGGACGAGGGTCTGAATGCGTTCTTGCATATGCTCTTGATCGATAATTTCATCCATGCAGACTTGCACCCAGGAAATATCATGGTGCGCTTCTACAAGCCAGAAACGCCGGACATACCCACCTTCAAGACCAAGAAGACCCCGGAAGCCGTTAAAAACTCAACCGACGTGACCGAGGAGGTGCTGCAACGCCTGAAGCCGCTGAGAGGCAAGCGCAGGGCATGGAGCACCGAGCTTGAGCATCTTGACCAAGAGGGCTACCGTCCGCAGCTGATATTCATCGACACCGGACTCGTGACGGAGCTGAACGATAAGAACCGCAAGAACTTCCTCGACCTTTTCAAGGCCGTAGCAGAATTCGACGGCTACAAATCCGGTCACTTGATGGTAGAAAGGTGTAGGCAACCGGAGGCGGTCATCGACAAAGAGGTGTTCGCGTTGAAGATGCAGCATTTGGTGCTGAGCGTCAAGAGCCGCACCTTTGCACTTGGCAACATCAAGATTGGTGACATTTTGAACGAGGTGCTCACCATGGTGAGACAGCACCACGTCAGGCTCGAGGGTGATTTTGTCAACGTAGTCCTAAGTATCCTACTGCTGGAGGGTATTGGTCGGCAACTAGACCCAGAGATGGATCTCTTCGCTGGGTAAGTATCATGTGCAACCTTCATACGAAACTTGCTGACCCGACTGTGCTACAGCGCATTGCCTATTCTACGCCAGCTCGGCACATCTAGCGGCAGAGACATGATTCGGGGCGCAGACTTCTCGATGCTCAAGGTCTGGGCGGGACTCGAGGCTCGGAGTTGGCTTCGAGCTTCGGTGGAAAGCGTAAGTACTATCTATTCCGACGCGCCGTCCTTGTAGTCGTTGATATTAACGCACAGCAGGTTGAGGCATGCGTGAAATACGATCTCCTCTCTCCTAACATTTAACGACGAGTTGTAAGAGGATCGACTGGACATTCTCACAGGCGTTCGGGATGATGGGTTTTTGGGAAAGAAGACCGGAGACGGGCATTTTGGAAGAGTTGCATGAGTGTACTAGTATTAAACAAGACAGACCCAATCACGTTTTTCTTTGGCAGCCCTCTGGACGAGGCGCACGCAGATTGCCGACGGCGATGACGACGGAGCGGCAGTATCCGTGCATGCTGGGCTTGCGATTGGCGGCCGGGATGCTGTCGATCATCTCGACATCATAACCCCCCAATCCAGTCACCAACCCGACATGGTTCACATCCAGATCGATCCCCCATCGACCGCATCGGCATTCCACTGCCTTCCCTTCTGGTCGCACAAAGAAACTGCAGCTAGCCGCGTGGATCAACACCCGCCCCCTTTGCCATGAAGCGTGACGCCAGCCGACGGGCGTGCAGCCGCATACGTCATTATAGCGCCCTGCACGAGCTACCCTCCACTCCGTCACACCTGTCATTTCCTTGTTGGACATAAAGTCGTACCAGCCATGGCGCTGAGTGACAGCAACAGCGCGCGCGTTCGAGACACAGCTGTGGAGCAACACGCGCACCGCCTGCCTAGTGCCTGCCAGTTTCCCTGCTGTGACACCCACCTTACCTGCTTGCTCCTTTAAGCTTCCCCTTCCCTGCCCCTCTCCTCCCCACATCCCTACATCGAACCACCTCCCTTACCTCTCACGCACACCATACCATGGCCTCCGCCTCCGCCTCCGCCACCGACCCGGACGACCCCCCGCCGCAGCAACAGGCCCGCCCCGGCGCCGTCTACCGCGACCTCCTGCCCGTGCCGCTCGCGGCCGACACGACCGCGACGACGGACCCGGCGGCGCGCGTCGACGCGGCGCCGTCGCTGCGCGACGGGCCCACGCTGTCGCACGCGCTGGCCATGGACGACCACGAGGAGAAGGGCGTCGCGCAGCGCGCGCACGCCGCCGAGGTCGTCAACCTCGGGTGGAACGAGCCGGGCGAGGCGATCGCGGAGCCGCTAGTGGGCGGGCTGGGGAACGAGGAGCTGTGGATGCTGGTGAGGCGGTTTAATAAGGTGAGTGTTTTTTTTTTTTTTTTGGGTGGTGGGCAGCGGCGTGTTGAAGGGGGAAGGCTGACGCGGGGGGTGAGCGCAGCAAATTTATCACGTCAAGGAGTATGGGCGGCCGGTGCCCGGGAATCTGGATCTGAACATCGCGGATGAGGAGGAGTTTTCGCCGGATAAGCTGAGGGCGAATGTGGAGAGGGCGTACATGACGGTGGGGATGGGCATGTTGGGGGCGGCGAAGCAGGTGGCGCGGTTGAGGTCGTGGAGGGAGACGAGGAGGACGGCGTGGTTTTGCGGCGTGAGTTTCTTCTCCCGTTGCGGTTGAAGGTGGGGGCTTGCTGAACTAAAGGGGCGTGCAGGTCTACTTTGTGGCATGGGCTTTTGACTTCCTGGTGCCGCTCTTCTCCGCCACCATCATCGCGCTGATTGCGTATCCCCCGTCGCGGGACTTCCTGTTCCCGCCTGCGCCAATCGCGCTCGTGGATTCCAGGACTGGAGGCGTGCAGAAACCCAAGGCGGGCGTCCTGGGTAGCCATGACAGTGCTACCGGCGCACCGGAGAACCATAAGGGTGAGGCAGTTGAGCAAGAAGCGAGCAATTTCGTCAACGGCATCGCGTCCGTCACGCTCAGCAGCGTCGCTGGCAAGCATCCCCAGAGCGAGCCGGATGCAGAGGATGGCGCACCGCAAGATTTGGCACCTGATCCTACTGCGATTGCGGTTGGTGCTGCCAATGCGAAGGACAAGGCTAGTGGAGCGAAGCCGACGGCTGAGCATGACAAGACCAAAGTGCCTATGGAGACAGCTATGTGGTCACAAATGAGACCAGTCATGCATGGCATTGCTGAACTGACGGATACCTGGGAGCGCTTTGGAAAGTAAGACAGCTCGAGGCATGTGCATTTAGTGGGAACGCCTACTCACAGATAACAGTTCCCTCTCTCCCACGCCACCTTTTCCCCGAGACATCTACCGCCTCCGTCTAGCCGCTCTAGTCGTGCCCTTGCTCGCCATGTCCATCTTCATCACGTCCTACATGTTCATTAAAGGCGTGACCTTCGGCGTCGGCTTCGGCTTCTTCGGCGACCCCATTATCTCCCGCGGTCTCACCTGGCTCAATTCCACCTTCCCCCACTGGCAAAAGATCCTCGAAATCAGAAAGTACGCCTTCTTCCCCCCTCCCCACCATGTCCCTCCACTAATCATCCCCGCAGCACCCTCCTCAAAGGCGTGCCCACCAACGCCCAACTCACCCTCACCCTCCTCCGCATCGGCGAAGCCAACAAAGCCCCCCTGCCACCCCCTCCAGGAGCCACCACCCCTCCCCCTGACCAACCCGCCCGCGTCACGGACGCGCACCTGCGCTCCACAGGCGCCGACCCTCCCCTCTCGGCCACGCCGGCCGAGCTCGACGCGGCCATCGCGCAGCACGACCCCGAACTGCCGCACGAGACGTCAGGGGCGGACATCGACGCGGCCAAGGGGCGGGCGCACGGCAAGAAGGGGTCGCGGCTGGTCAGCTTCTTCCGCGGGACGACGCGCGGGGTGGTGGAGACGGCGATCGGGGCGGACCGGGTGAAGGCGAAGACGGGCAGCGACGCGGCCAAGGAGCGGCTGGGCGCGGTGCCGCCGGCCGGGGAGGAGCGCCGCAGCGGGCCGGTCAGCTTCAAGGGCCGGTACCACGGGCGGCGCGGCCGGGTGTACATCACGACCAAGGCGACGATCCCGTGCGTGGCGTTCAGCACCGACGGCAAGGAGGTGGAGAAGCGCGTGGGCGGCGCGGAGGAGGCGGTCGGCGGCGGGGAGGACGACGGCGTGCACCCGGCGTGGAGCGTGCCGGTGGCGGAGATCAGGGAGCTGAAGAAGGTGGGCGGGTACGGGTGGAAGGCGAAGCTGGTGGTTGGGTGGGCGATGGGGAGGGAGGTGGCGGATGGGCTGGAGGTCACGGACAAGAGGGGCGCGGTGTGGAAGATCACGGCGCTGCCGCTGAGGGACGAGCTGTTCAACCGGCTGGTGGCGATGGGGGGGCAGAAATGGGAGGCTTGGTGAGGGGGGGGTTTGCAGGTTCTCGGTTGAGGCGTTGAAGCAGGTGGGTGAATTTGTAGATTTTCGGCTACGCTTGTGCAGATGGTTGAATGCTCTGGTGCGACAGTTGCGTGTGAATTATTGTAGTCTGCAGAATCTGAAGGCCAATGTTCGACTTGACTTCGCGTGAATCAAACAACATGGCAAATGCTTTTCCCTCGCTACTGACTTTTTTTCCCTTCACTCTGTTGCGTCCTTGGATCTAGAGGTGGGCGTTTCCGGGTCCAGGCAGCGGGAGAGTGAAATTACTAGCTTTGGCTGAATGCTGGATTGCAGGGAAGGGCGTGCTTCACGGATAAGCAGCAGGGGGCACAGAGAACAAACGGTGAAGAAGGTTGAGAGGCATTCCAGCGCGAGGCTGTGCACGGGCGGCGGCTGCCCCGCTTGCGTCATGGCGAGTCTCGGCCTCTCCAGCCGCGCGCAAACCAGATCTCGCGCGCAGCGGTGCGCCACAGCTGCACCTGTCCATCCATGCCCTCGATCGTCATGGCGCGCCCGCCGCCCCTTGATAGGCTGTCCGTCACATGCAGACAGCCATTAGCCGGAGCCTGTCTCAAACGCCAGCGCCTCCAAGCTGCCCTACGCGGCCTACGTCAAGCTCCCGCAACCGCCCTCCCCCCATACCTGCACCACCCTCCTGCCACAGGCACCGTCGCCAGCCCTCCGCATCGCCCTGCGCCACCGCAACAATGCTGGAATACTTCACGTACAAGAAATTCAAGGACAATCGGGACAAGAAGGTCCAGGAGCGCGCCACCGCCGCGAAGATGGCCGCCGAGGCCCAGGCCGCCGACGAGCCCAAGTCGCCCATCCTGAACGACGAGGAGGAGGCCTTCCTCGAGAGGATCACCTCCGAGGCCGAGGACGAGACTCCGCCACCGCTGCCCGAGCGGCCCAAGGCTGCCACCGTCCCGACCCTCGACTCGAATGGCGTCGCCAGCGCCACCCGGACAAAGAGCACCGATGCGCAGGTAGCGCTGATGGATGGCGCGGAGCGGGTGCCTCTGCCGCAGTCGCCGCCGGCCGTCGCGACGCCTGAAGGAAAGGAGGACAAGAAGAAGAAGAACTACTGGGCGTGGGTGCCTGATATTCCCAAGCGCGCAAAGGTAGAGACACATCCGAGATGTTCCCTGTTGAAGGACATAGCTGACATGGCACGACAGAGCATGCGCCAGTCCAAGGCCGACTCGAAAGCAGCCGCCGACCTCGCCTCCGCCGCCGAAGCCGTCAAGAAGGGCGAAGGCGTCGAGCTGAACCCGGACGGCACCGTCAACAACGACGCCGAAGTCGCGAAGGAGAAGCAAGACCTGGCGGAAGTGCTGGACCAGCTCAACCTGGCCGCGGTCAACAACCGCGTGTTCAGCTTCAGCAAGGAGTCGCAGGACCTGCTGGAGAAGTTCAAGCTGGTGCTCAAGGACCTGGTCAACGGCGCGCCGCACGCGTACCAGGACCTGGAGAACCTGCTGACCAATTCGGAGAAGCAGCTAGACAAGCTGTACGGCAGCCTGCCGCCCTTCCTGCAGAACCTGATCAAGCAGCTGCCCACCAAGATGACGGCCGCTCTCGCCCCGGAGGTTTTGGCCGCCGCCGCCGAGAAGCCCGACGCCCATCTGCACGCCCAGGGCGCGTCGTCGTCATCCAAGTACGCAAAGTACGGCAAGCACCTCAACAAGGTGCCCCCGCTCAAGAAGCTCGTCTCTGAGCAGGGCGCCATCGCCGCGCTGCTGCGCACCATCCTCAACTTCCTGAAGCTGCGCTTCCCAGCCGTCGTGACAGGGACGAACGTCTTGATGAGCTTAGCCGTGTTCAGTGAGCACCCCTTTCTTCCCTCTTCCTCTCCGCATCACGCTGGACCGAGCTAACGGGACCGACCACAGTCCTCCTCTTCGTCTTCTGGTACTGCCACAAGCGCGGCCGCCAGGTCCGCCTCGAGCACGAGGCCAGCGCGCGCGCGTCGGAGACGTCGCTCGACGAGCGCGAGCCCAGAATCGTCCTCACGCCCGGCACCAAGCCGCCCGGCGACAACGAGGGCGGCCCGTCGGACTCGATGACGTCGAGCAGGGGGTTCGACGGCGACGCGGGCGGCGCGAACGAGCCGGCCATCACGATCCTGGACGACGGCGACCCGCGGGTCGTGGATCTGCCGAGCGTGCTGGAGCTGCCGGATCCGAAGACGGTGCCGTTGCCGGAGGGGGCGGATGAGGGGTTGGGTGGGGAGGGGAAGGGGAAGGAAAAGGAGGTTTGAGGGATTAGGGGCTGGCGGTTGAGGATGTTTTGTGATACCCGAGATGGCTGGTTGGTTGCTGGTCACTTCCATTTGGCTTAGATTGATGACGATGTTTTCCTTTGTTCTGGGTTGTAGCAGGGTTATGAGAGACGAGGTAATGATCTGGGTCCTGGTTTGCAAAAGAGGTAGGCGGGAAACATGGATGTGATACCTTGGGACTGGATGAGATGGTAAAGGTGGTTTGGTCGGTTGGTTTCTGCATCAAGTGGTTCAGCGCTTTGGAGTTTTGGTGGATTCGACATAGTGCAGTAACAACGCGGAGCTTCGTTCGAATTACAACTTCATACCTGCGCATATAACTACGTCTTGCATGGTCCGTCTACTTCCTTCGCACGTAGAACGTACGCATGCGTGATAATACTAGATAAGAGTGACTGTGGGGCCGAGAGAGCCATAGGTGGCACTACTGTCGTTTGGAGTACTTAAGACCCTTACCAACGGATCTTCTTTCTGAATACAAGTTCCTCACGCTTTTCGGCTGTTTTTGAGACTTCAGTATCAGATTCATTCGTCTGATGCGTTTTTTCGGACAATAAAATCAAATTCTTGCTGCCTAACCACTCAAATGGGGCAGTCAAGAGTCTCTCCACCCATGATTCGTTAAGTCCACCACGCAGTGAGCCTTAGCATTTCTCCGGTTTGCTGCTGTGCATTTGACGATAAGGTCCTCAGAGTACTTCTTCGTTTTCCCCAAATGATGAGCGCCAAGATTCTGCCAGAAGTGTCTTGTAGTCTGAGATGCTCAGGTATCGAGAAATACCCCAGCGCAGAGGTTCGGAAGATAGGTAATTAGGAGTTTAGGGAATGCATGTGGGACTACATGGTATATATCAACAGCGTTGTTGAGAGATGGTAAGTAGTCCTCGTATTCTATAATATTGGGTTTCGTTACGAGGGAGTATAATGGTAATCACTATCATCCTAAATCGCTGAAGAAATTATCATTTCGTACCACAATTGAAATGGATTGTTAAGGATTCCGGAGCGTGTACTGTGAACTACCCACCAAGGATCCGGCAGTTTGATGATTCCCAACGAGTTGACCCCCAAGAAAGTACCATAGTAGATGAATAGATTAAATCTGAAGTGTTAAATCTGGTCTACAATACAGAGTTAAGGGTTGAACACTCTAAGAACCACAGTAGGACTTGCTTGTTCCGGGTCAACTCGCTTTCTTGTGATTCGAGAAGAGCCGCACTCTGCGGAGTTATGCGCCCGCGGTTCACCAAACGTATCATTCCCCCCAAGAACCATCAACATCTCCACTACTCAAATTCGTTGCTGCGCAAGCAGAGTCCCAGATGAAGCCCGCCAGCATTCTGTTCTTTTGCTGCTCTGCAGCAGGAAGCGTGATGCGTCCGCGCTCCCTACTCCGTATCACCAGTCTCACCACCCATCTCCTCCAGTTCGACCCCCTCCTCCTGCTGCTCCTGCTCCTCACCCATCCACCTGCTCCGCACGAAGTCCCTTGCTAGACCTCTGAGCGAGATCCAGCAACAAGCCAGGGAGGTGATGACGAGAACGGCGAAAATGACGGCTCCGGCGATGAGCTTGGACTGGTTGGAGAGCTTGGTGTTCATGGTGCTTTATAAGTGTTATCTTGTCCTTCACATGACTGGGTAGATTGAGTAGTGCGTACTTATCGTTGAAGTAGATCTTGGGGCTGTTGAGATCTCTAGTGGTTTGTGGAAGTTTTCGAGATCTTTTGTGAGCGTGTGGTAGAGTGGTTGTGTCGGTGCTGAAGAAGAAGCATTGAGCGCAGAAGGGTGACAGCAGATATAAACGCATTACACAAACTACACGATCTTTAATCTTGCTATTGTGTCTACTGTGTAGTCTATAGCTGTTGATGTCCGAGAACAACGTCCGATCACCATAACCCGTGGATCTACTAAACATCAGCATCTACACACTCAAACTAAGTTCAACACTGGAAATTTTACTTACCTGTGACAGCCGCTGAGTAGGTTCTAGGCCACCCGCCCCATAATCAGAACCACCTTCACCCACCATCGTCCCTGTCGGCCTCGATGCGCTGTCCCTGAACGTCGGGTGGAACGCGTTGTTATCCGCACTCGCATCCCAGCCCAGCGTCTCCTCCTCCCCATCTTCACCTGCTGGATCCCACCGCGCGTCATCATCACCTTCGTCCTGCGGTACGAAGAGCGGCTCGTCTTCGTCGTTTCTAACCTGGCTCTCTTGCTGCGACGGCCTGACTGCAGAGCCAGGTGGTGCCTTGCGCTGGCGGGTAGGCGGCCGGGATACCGGGGCGGCCGGCGGAGGCATTGCGGAGGTACGCTGTCTACCGGTGACGGAGGTGGTGGATTGTGCAGTTACGGACTGCGCTCGTGAAGTGTTGTTGGAGCGGGCAGCAATCATGCGAGGTGTGCTGCTGGTGCTATTGTTCTGGCCTTGGTAGTCGCCGATGGTCATGAGGGTAAATTCACAGAGAATGCCGATGTTGGTATTGCTGTAACTAAATTGCAGGGGTCTCGTGGGCTGCGAGTAGTAGGCGTGGACGGAAGCGCGCAGGTGGTCGGCGTGTGTAACGATGGATTTGAAGTCCTTGACGCTGATAACGAGGTGCATCTGCTCAGCGGCGGCGAAAGTCTCGAAGTCGGCGGTGCTGAGCGAGACGGCGGTTTGAAGGGGTTGCTTTAGGATTTCTATGGGGTGGTTAGAGTAGTGCTGAGAAAAGTGGCGAGGTGCTGAATTGTTGCCTTTGCCGTTGCTGATCTTCTCGGTGAAGCTGGTGTACGTCACTCGTCCATCTTCGGCGTAGATATCGAGCTGCTCGGTCTTGGGGCCGAAGTACTCTATGACCTCTTTGAGGGCAGACGAATGTATTGACCAGCGGTTGTGGGCAGATTGCTTGTCGAACAAGGCATGCATCACTTCCACAGACTCGTAGGTCAGCTTGTAGGTCTTAGTTACTCCTGGTCATTCCGTCAGCGTCAAGGCGAGAAAACGAGCAAAGCACATATCGTGCCTTGGTTGGAGAGCATCTTGATGATGAGGCGGCATTCCGTTTCGTCAGGCCTGTCCTGCAGCGTGACTTCGCAACGGTCTACGGTAGTATCCCTTCCTCGCGGATCTAATATGCGCCCTTTGAACACAGACAGAAGCGCCTGGAGGATGTCAGTGCGGAGACGTGGGAGTTCCGCGCGGGCGGCAGACCTTGTTGTAGATGCGACAGGTAAAGCGGCCGTCGCCATTGCTCGTGGCGGGGGCGAATGTGTAGTGGGAGAAGAACTTGGCGGCGTCTAGAGCCGCGGAAGCGTAGGCGGATTTGGACGAGTTGAGAGCAGTGAGAGAGAGCTGCAGGAGGAAATCATCGGTGGGTTTCTGCCTGAGGAACAAGGTATGCAACCTACCCTGTCCCGGCGGGCCTCAATGGAGACGGACTCGCTGAATTTGCCGAGGCACACCAGGGCGTCATGCAGGGCGGCCAGGGCCTCGGGCTGCAGGGTGAAGGCCAGGGCGACCATGGCGCGGGGGTGGTGGGCGGGATGGGGTGGAGTCCAGGCAGGCGTGTCGCGGCGCGCGCTGGAGGCAGACGCGGCGGCGGCGCGTGGACGTCATCCGCCTCGGCCGTGCTGCCCCGGCCTAAACACAACAACCCCGACAGCTGCACCTCCATCCCAGCAACACCATCCCGCCGCGCAGATTTTGCAGCTTCCGCCTCCGCTGGGCGGCCGCCGCAAAGATGCCGCTCGAAGTGCCCGAGGACATCATGCATGTCCTGTGCGAAAAGCTCGCCGACGCCAAGGATTTCGACACTCTGTTCCAATGCGCCCTCACGGCCAAGCGCTTTGCCGTGCCAGCCTTGACGAATCTCTATCGGTACCTTCCTCCACCCCGCCCTTCAGCCCTCCAATTCTGACCCACAGTCAGCTCTCACAACGAGTCTCCCGTTATTGGCGGCGGCGGAGACAGCTACATCTCGCCCGCGCACGCGCTACTCATGATCCAGAAATGGTCGATCATGTGGCGCTCCATCATCGCGTCCAGCATTGGAGCCACCGCTTTCCCTTACTGCCGCTACATCAAGACTCTAGACTTCAGAGACCTTAGCTACCTGCTAGAGGAAGATAAGTTCAGAACCGCATTGCGCGGCGATATCTCCAAGTCAGTTACTCCCATGCTTCTACTTCTGATGTGCTTCTGGGCGGACTTGTGATGAATACTCTCGCTAAACAGCCCCCGAGGAGGGAGTCTACTGATGTATTTATAGGAAGTTCTTTGCTGGAGAGATGTCCCAGTTCAAGATCATGGCGCCCTCTAAGCCCGGTCGCAAGAAGCGGCCGGAGCCTTTCGACATCGATGCCGTCGTGGATGCCATTGGAGAAGGTATAAGTCCACCGCTTCCGTACCCTCTTCGCAGCCAGGGTATCCACTCAAAAAGATAATTGTATCATGAAGCTGACATGCTGTAGCCGTGACCCAGCACACGCCGTCCCTCGAGCAAATCACTGGAAATGGTGAGTCTTACCCATTTCTTCCCTCGCTAGCTCACTGATGCTACATTGCAGTCAAGCCAAGTGCACTCGTCAAGTGGGCCCCTAGACTCCCACGCTTGACATCACTCCAGCTGTGGGAGGGCAAGGCTCTCGGCGATCCTGCTGCACAGGAGGCTATCATCACCCACTGTCCGAAGTTCGATGCCCTTAGTTTCTACATCTGGTAAGCAATGCAGCACTTGGTTAGTACAATGCAAGAGACTATTGACGGCCCGATAGGAATGGCGAAGGGGTCGACCAACAGCTCGCTTCTTTCCTCACTGGACTTCAGCCCCAGCAGCTGCGATACTTTGAAAACATCAGTCATGCTGGCATCGGCGAGGGAACTTTGCTATCGCTTGGATCTCATGGGCAGTCACTCAAGTTTCTCAAGCTGGCCCTGAAGACCGATGCCCTGCCGCACCTGGGTTTGCTGAAGAACTGCACTGCGATCGAGAGCCTCGAGCTTGACCACATCGACGTCTTGATGGCCCCGACTGACCTTGAAGCCACGCAAAATGACGTCTTCCTTGAGGTTCGCGATTGGCTGGGTCAGTGCAAGAGTCTGCGCAGTCTCTTTTTCAAGGGATTCATTGCTGCCATCAAGCTGGTCACACCTATTCTTTATCAGGATGATATCAAGCTGTCTCACTTGGGCCTTGACCAGTACTCGGCGCATGCTGCAACGGACTTCCATCTGGCCCTCGCACATCACTCTAGCCTCAAATGGCTCCATCTCACGGCAGAATCGGACGGAATGACAAGGGATGACATAGACCTCGTCCTTGAGACACTTGTGCAGCTGAAGCAGCTGACTCACATCAAACTCCTCGGCGTTTCCGACTTCTTCAACGACGAACACATCATCACACTTGCAAGGAACTTACCACACTTAGATGATGTCTACTTCACAAGTCTGCAGGTCGGCGATGCCATACTTCCCGAGCTTGCGAATCTCAAGGAGCTACGTCGCGTTGAGGTTGCCTCAATCAGTACATTCACCTTCGAGGGCCTGATCGACTTCGTTGATCGCCTTGGACCGGGCAACCGGGGCATCGAGTTCATGGTCAGCTCTGCGGAGCCTCAGAGCAAGCTTTCGGACGAGGAAGTGATGCAGATCAACCAGAGGTTCGCTGTCTACGTGGATGGAAAGCTGGACTACGTGCCTTACAGAGGTATTGTGCTGTTCAACGACGTCATGGCCATGGCCATGAGTGCGGCTGCCTTCTTTCATGGCTAATGGGCGGCAGAACGGAACGAGTCCGATATTGATGACGAATCCGATTCAGACTGAGCTCCGCTAGCGCCTGGTCTTGCTTATTGCGCATCAATCCAAGTATTGATAAGCTCCGATGCGATGGTGGCGGGGCACAAGCATTTGGAAAAGCAAAGGGGAATGCTTCATGGGTTAACGGTCTTGGCGTCAGAATTGTAAGATTGGGAAAAGATGCAAATCGACGATAGGGTTTCTTCAAAACGGGCGGCTTAATGGTTTTCTACTGCGAAGGATGGATAGCATGGGTCGGTGGGGATAACTCGGTGGATGTTGTGCTCCAAGACGGCGATGACGTCCTCGTCTCGCTTCGACCCGCTGCGACAGCGGGGTCCAGTCTTGCGTTCAGGTGCAAAAAGAACAAACTTTTCCTCGACATCACGCGGCTCAAACAACGAGTTGGTAGCCATGAGCAGCAACCGAATCCTAGTGATAGCCGGCTCAGACAGCTCTGGCGGAGCGTACGTGCAAATCAATGCCTTGAAATGTGCCGTGTGTGATGGGCGGGCGTGGCACCACTGCAGGTCTCTCTGACTCTTCGTTTTCCAGTGGCCTCGAGGCCGACCAAAAAGTGATCGCGGCTCACGGATGCTATGCAATGACGGCGACGACTGCGCTGACAGCGCAGAACACTCAGGGCGTCTACGACATCCACCAGACGCCTTCCGCCTTTGTCCGCAAGCAGATTGACGCGTGCATCGAGGACATCGGCGTCGACGTCGTCAAAACAGGTAGGATTAGCAACCAATCATTTTTCAGCTCCTCAACTCTATTATATTACTTCTCCTGAATTGTGGTTTGACGTTCCTCTCTCGCATTCAGGCATGCTGGCGTCGGCCTCGACGATTGAGGTCGTCGCCGACGCGTTGAAGAAGCACAACGTCCCTATCTCTGTCGTCGACCCAGTACGTTTGCTGTTGTTCCCATCTACCCAAAATCAAAGTCCTCTGTTTCATTGACCTTACCCTCTCCGCACAGGTCATGGTCTCGACCAGCGGCGCCCAGTTGCTCCCTGAAGACGCCGTTGAGACGCTAATCACGCAGCTACTGCCGCTAACCACGCTGCTCACGCCGAACCTGCCCGAGGCGCAGCTGATCCTCAAACGTGCTGGCAAGGCGGTTGGCGAGCCGAAGAGCATGGACGACATCGTTTCGATGGCGAAGGCGGTGCAGGCGCTGGGGCCGAAGTATGTGCTGCTGAAGGGTGGGCATGTGCCTCTGACGAAGGAGAGGGTTGTACCAGCGGAAGAGGCTGACAAGCATATCGTTCTGAATGTGCTGGCTGGAGCGGAGGAGGAGGTTGTGTTCGAGACCGGGTACTTGAAGTCGAAGAATACCCATGGGACTGGGTGCTCGCTTGCTTGTGAGTATAGTTTATCTTCTCCTCCTTGACTCCGTGTTCTCCATTCTCTTACACGACACAGCGGCTATCGCGTCAAGGTTGGCGTCCGGAATGGATATTGCACAGGCTGTGAAAACGGCAAATTACTACATCGAAGCAGGAATTCGTACCAGCAAGGACATTGGAAAGGGAAGTGGCCCCATCAACCACTTCCATTCAACGTACACATTGCCTTTTTCGCCGTCAGTTTTTTCTTTTCTCGCGGACAGACGTTCGTCTTTCGTGCAGTTGCTGACGACATGCCAGGGGCCGTTTCCTAGAGTACATTCTCGACAGGGAAGATGTAAAAGGCCCGTGGCGAGAGCACACACACCATTCGTTCGTGAAACAATTGGCAGACGGGTCCTTGCCGCTGGGGAAGTTCAGAAACTATCTCATTCAAGATTATCTCTTCCTTGTAAGCTGCCGCTCCTCAAGGTTTGGGTTATGTCACTGATATCTTGGTAGATCCAGTTTTCAAGAGCAAACGCGCTTGCTGCATACAAGGCAAAGAACCTGGACGACATCAACAAGTCGGCCAGGATCGTTCAACACATTCAGGAGGAGATGAGCCTGCACATCAAGTATTGCGAAGGTTTCGGATTGACCAAAGCCCAGATTGAGAGCCACAAAGAGCACCCAGGTAAGTCTTCCAAATTACCATATGCTACATGACGTTGACTGTTTGCCCAGCATGCACCGCGTACACGAGGTACGTGCTTGACATTGGACAGTCAGAGGACTGGTTTGGCCTGCAGATAGCGCTTATGCCGTGCTTGATCGGGTACGGATACATTGCAAGGAGACTGTACGACGACCCGAAGACCAAGCGGGACGGCAACGCATATTGGAACTGGGTGGAGCAGTATGTCGCAGAGGACTACACAGACGCGGTCAGGGCCGGACTGGAGATCATCGAGAAGCACGCGGTGCTGCAGTCGCCGAGCAGGATCGAGCAGCTGGTTGAGATCTTCATCCACGCAACGAAGGTAAGCCGTCCCTTGCTTGCGTTCATTTCAAATTGTCAGAACAAAGGGTGCTGAGAGGCTTGGCGCAGATGGAGACGGGCTTCTGGGACATGGGCTCGGGTTCTTTGTAGCTGGGTGGGCGGCAACGGTGTGCGGGAGGGCGGCAGATCTGCAAAGCCTGTCTTGGATGCGCGCAGCAGTCGCAGGCCCGGGCAGCGCGGCCGGGCAGACCAGATGGCGGTGGGAGGGCGAGGGCGAGGGCGAGGATTCCGTAGCCGCAGTTCGTACCGCGGTCGGCAGGGCGGCCAGACAGGCTCTGGACCCTTTGACATGGGCGCGCAGGCCGCCGAGCTGGCCGTCGCGGCGTTTGACACTGTAGGGCTGTGCGCAGCCAATCACAGCGCTAGCGTGGCAGCCTAGGCAATTTTTCCGGGCCGAAGTTTTCTGCGTTGCCTTCGCCTCCCAGCCAGGGCTCCTGCCGCTTGCCAACAAAAAACATCCACCCACCCTTCCTCATCCGCACTGCGCTCCCTCCCTCTTCCACATCTTCCCTCTCTCCTTACATCCAGGCGCTGCGACCAGCTGCACCATCCTCCGACGTCACTTCACCTGCACAGCGACACGGAGCACCAGCGCGCAGCCCACGGTCCCTTTCTCAGCCCAGCCCGTCTTTACTGATCCAGTCGACACCATGTCCTACGGCGGCGGTTACGGCGGTGGATACGGTGGCTCCCGCGGCGGAGGCGGCGGCGGCGGCGGCGGCGGCGGCTACAGCAACGGGTACGAGTCCTCGCGTTACGGGACCAACAGCGACAATGCCAGTCACTATTCCAGCGGGTATTCCCTGCCGTCTAGACATTGGCAGTGTCGCCTACGTCCACATTCCTGCACATTCCTCACTCAAAGAGCCCGACCACCTCACCTAGCGACCGCGAGCGGCGGACTGCTGGCGTTTCTCGCGATGCGCCCGGTCTCCGTGATGCGTGAGCGCGTCAGACGTCGTCACACTCGTTACACGCGTCCAGAACTTCCGCTAACACTCACATCACAGATACGGCGGCGGCGGCGGCGGTAGCAACGGCTACTCTAACGGCGGCGGCAGCTACGGCGGTAGCAACGGATACAGCGGTGGTGGTGGATACGGCGGCGGTGGTGGTGGCTACGGCGGCGGTGGCTATGGTGGCGGCGGCGGTGACAGGATGTCCAACCTCGGCGCTGGCCTGAAGCAACAGAACTGGGACATCAGCACCCTTCCCAAGTTCGAGAAGTCGTTCTACAAGGAGCACCCCGACGTTGCTGCCCGCTCGCAGAAGGAGGTCGATGATTTCCGCAAGGAGTTCCAGATCACCATCCACGGCCAAGATGTCCCCAACCCCGTCACCACCTTCGATGAGGCCGGTTTCCCCAGCTACGTCATGAACGAGGTCAAGGCCCAGGGTTTCGAGAAGCCCACCGCTATTCAGTCCCAGGGCTGGCCCATGGCTCTTTCTGGACGTGACGTTGTCGGCATCGCCGAGACTGGTTCCGGAAAGACTCTCACCTACTGTCTTCCCGCCATCGTCCACATCAACGCACAGCCCCTTCTCGCTCCTGGCGATGGCCCCATCGTCTTGATTCTCGCTCCCACCCGTGAGCTGGCTGTTCAGATCCAGACCGAAATCAGCAAGTTCGGAAAGTCCTCTCGCATCAGGAACACCTGCGTCTACGGTGGTGTCCCCAAGGGCGGTCAGATCCGTGATCTCGCTCGCGGCGTCGAGGTTTGCATTGCTACTCCCGGCCGTCTCATTGACATGCTCGAGTCTGGCAAGACCAACCTCAGGCGTGTTACCTACCTCGTCCTCGACGAGGCTGACCGTATGCTGGACATGGGTTTCGAGCCCCAGATCAGGAAGATCATCGGCCAGATTCGCCCTGACCGTCAGACTTGCATGTGGTCCGCTACGTGGCCCAAGGAGGTTCGCCAGCTTGCTTCTGACTACCAGACCGACTTCATCCAGGTCAACATCGGTTCCATGGATCTCTCTGCCAACCACCGCATCACCCAGATTGTCGAAGTTGTCTCGGAGTTCGAGAAGCGTGACAAGATGTCCAAGCACCTGGAGCGCATCATGGATGACAAGAACAACAAGGTCCTCATCTTCACAGGCACCAAGCGTGTCGCCGACGACATCACCAGGTTCCTCCGCCAGGACGGTTGGCCTGCGCTCTGTAAGTTGTTCGCTTCCCACTATTGCGAGGACGCATGAACTGACGGATTCCCAGCTATTCACGGTGATAAGCAGCAGAACGAGCGTGATTGGGTCCTGAACGAGTTCAAGACGGGCAAGAGCCCCATCATGGTTGCCACGGACGTGGCATCTCGTGGTATCGGTATGGTTGCGATTGCTCCTGCACTTCCCCTCCCCCTTTGTCTTATGCTCTGTTGCGTGATCTGTGTGATGCTCTGCTCTCTATTCTCTCGTGCGCCTTCGCTTGCATTCATGACGTCCAGGGCTCTTTCTTTTTCTCGGTTCTCCTCTTGGGAACTTGGTTCACTGAGGCGAAGCTTGCTTCACTCACTTTCCGTTTCTCTTCGTACCAGCAGGGTGCAGAGTCGGATAGGCTTCTTGACTTGCTCAAGCCACGTTTCCAAGGTTTCCTGACCATGAGATGAGAACCTCCACAGCCTTGCCGGCGCACCAAGGATGCCTTGATCTTCCTTGCGCACAGAGAGTAGTGCATGCAACATACTGCAGTTCCACGCGATCGACACCAAGATCGCTTGCTCGAAAAGACTTACCTCAAGGTTCAAGCTAACTGATGCATGTAAAAAGACGTTCGCAACATCACTCACGTGATCAACTATGATTATCCGAACAACTCAGAGGACTACGTGCACCGCATTGGTCGTACTGGTCGTGCTGGTGCGAAGGGTACCGCCATCACCCTGTTCACAACGGAGAGTAAGTTCACTTCGTCCCCCTTTTCCGATGGCAGACGCTGACCGCTCAATGCAGATGCCAAGCAAGCTCGTGACCTCGTCCAGGTTCTCACTGAGTCCAAGCAGCAGATCGATCCTCGTCTTCACGAGATGGCCCGCTACGGCGGCGGCGGCGGTGGTGGTCGTGGTTGGGGTGGTCGTGGACGCGGTGGCCATGGCCGTGGTGGTGGTGGTAAGTTCTTCCGCAGATGAACGAACCCTGGGCGCTATAGAAGTTAGATAATGACAAGACTTTCCTCGTTCACAGGTTACTCGGGTGGTAACGCACAGCCTCTCGGCCGCAATAGGTGGTGAATGACTTGACCCACGTACTGCGAGCACCGCGCGGCTACCTCACCTACGCACCAGCAACCATTGCGCAGCCCGGTAGGCTTTGACTTGTAATAGATACCTGCGTGCTCTGAGCTCAGGGCCGACGAGCCTCGGATCCTCATGGAAAAAAATACGGCGTTTTTCGGTTAGGTGTTTTATGCATAGATTAGGCTCTCCTTTCTTGCCTCTCATCGGCAGCGGCCGCCATCACGGCCTCAGATCATCGGCTTTTATGTTCGATAGGCAGGACACTTTTCGTCGTTCCACAGTCCTGGGGCAGTAAGGTTAAGAAGGGGATCGGTGGTTGAACAGATTGCGGCTCACTTCTTTAAGGATGCATTTTCAAAACGACGGCAACGATTATAGTTGCTGTAGCTACTGATAGAGGATTTTCCTTCTTCTTCTCTAGCTCTCTAGTAGTTAGATGGTCGAGTTCAATACAGTCATGTCTTTTCACATGCGAGGCACGCCATGGGTGAAGTCCGTGCCGCAGATAATAATTGGCAATCTACGCAGCCACTGCCGTCGGCATTCATCCACGTACCGTGCCTCATCTCCGTTCTCCGGTGAGGCGGCAGGTTGATCAGTCAATTATCCCGCGCTGAATCGACGATTCAATACAAAGCCGTGCTGCTCTTTTTCCATTCTGTGCTTTTTTTTGCGGCCCATAGCCAAGGCTTTCTATGTTTCTATTTACATCTCCATCAGTCCTCTCCTGTCTCGCCTCACGTTCTGGCCCGTCATTCTCCTCTTTCTCGTGCGTACCGCGTTCAACCGGCATATGCGTGGCCGTGCGGCGAGTCGTGCGAATATCATCAGAGATCTGCCATCATACCCGATCGAGGTGCTCGCTACGACGGCAAGTACGGTGTGCAAAAGGGTTCTCGGGGAAAACACTGAGCAGCGTGGTGCCCCTGCTTCTTTATTTTCTTTTCCCTCTCGCTCAGCTGCCCTCGATTATTCGCTCGGATCTCCGACAGGCCTTTTTTTTTTTTACCGGTGCACGGAGCACGCATTCGTTGCGGCGGGCGGTGGAGGCGGCGGCCGCCAGCACCCCGTCAGTGCGGCCTCTGAGCTCAAATATTGAACCCCACCTGCTTCTTAAAATTCCCGCCGGGCCTCGCGGTTTCGCAGATCACATTCTGTGCGTACGGTGGGGTTGGTGCGAGCTGCTGCTGAGTTGCTGCTGAAAGCTGCTGACTCTGCACTCGCACTTCATCACGGGCCCCTCTTGGTTCCCTGAGTAAGACGGCGAGGAGTAATAGAAGGATGGAGATGAGCAATCCCATGCGTTCCCGTCCATCCATTCGGCTTCCTGGGTGTCTATTCTCCACACCTCGGCATTTGCCAAGGATGGCTCAGATCTTCCGTTCCCTTCACTCTTGTTGCTACGAATCGTCATTCTCCGGCCCGTCGTCACAAGGCAGACACGACCGGAGAAATCACAAAGTGAAAAATCGCCATGGGCAAAAACACACAGACCAGCTATGATTGACGGTGGCCCTTCCGTCCGTTTCCATACAGCCCACTTTCCAACCCTTCCCTCCCCCCTCCTTCTTTCTCGCCGATGAGCCTTTTCCCATCACGCACGTCGCGCACGCTCCAGGTCCCGCACACGCCCTGATGATGATTGCCTGCCTCCCATGCCCACTCACCCCCCTGCGCCGCCGCCGCAGTCGCCGCCTCCCCTGCCCTCTCTGCCTTGGCCAGTGATTCAGGGCAAAAGAAAAAAAAAATATGGGTACGTGTGTTGGTGGTCAGTGCCAGACCCAGCCAGCTCGTCTGGGTGAAGCCGCACGCACAGCACGGCAGCACGCACCGCCCCTCTCTCTCGTCACCGCCTACGCCGTCCGTAGCCGCCCGCCCGCCCGCCCGCCTGTGCTCTGCTTCCCTCGCACCGCTGGGTCTCGGGCTCGGACTCGGGCTCGAATGCTCATCAATGCGTTTCTTGCTCACCGCGGGGCCCGGTCTCTTGGGTCCTCTCCCCTTGAGGAAGGGACAAGGGATGGGGCGGGAACACGCTTTCTCGTGGCGTCCGGTGTCTGACGAAGCAGGTGTGGGGAAACGGTTGGCGGCGAAGTCAGCAGAAGAGGAAGAACAACAACAAAAAAAACCGGCGTGCACGGTGGCTCCATGCCCCCCCGTACCGAGTACCGCGCAGACGTGCTTCACGGGGTCAGTGGGTGGCAGTGTGGTGGGTAGTGTTCCAGTTCAGCTGGCTACGAGAGTACCGACGCTAGGCTGCGGGTGTTGCTCTAATTAGCTCACGAACCAAGGACCAAGCCGCAGCCGCAACACACGCAAGCAAAGAAGAGGCGGCGGCGGCGGATACGCACGGAGGTCGTGCGTGCGTTGAGGGCGTGCGTTGTCCGCTGTGCTGGTACCCGTCACGAGCGTGTGTTCTCTCGGGCTCGGGATCACCCGTGGGGCGGCCCTTTTTTCTTCGCGTCCTGGTCTGGTTTTGTCAATGCCTGCGAGACGACGTTCAGCTGAGATGCGGTTCTTCTCTGCGTCCGTGTGTTTGCTGTGGTCGCCGACCTGAAGTGACGGCTGCTGCGGCGCAGGGGCCATGCTTGGGCAAGTGACGATCTGGTCAGGCGGAGCACACGTGGTGGAGCTGATCAGTTCTTGACTCTGGACGTGTTGTGGCAATGTGGTCACTGTCGCGGTGGGTTGAGGCGGTCGACCATTCACCGTCGCCGGACCAGAACTGCGCTGTGGAGTGTCGGAGCGGGGTGGGCGATTGGGAAAGGGCGAGCAAGCGAGGTGGCGGGTTTCCGCCGCGTCCTCGTCCGTCGTCGATCGGCGCTGAGAGATGGGTCGGGCGGGAACAGGGCGGACAGAGTTTGGGTTGGCACACGTCTATCGAAAATGCAGGATGCGCTCTTTGCGAATGCGAAGAGAACAAGTGGTGCGAAGTTACGTGGGAAACCAGGCGTGCTCCATAGGGCGGAGACCGCAGCCCACGGCCACGCGCGCCACCATCGATCTATCGGTCCGGGAACGCGTGATGGAGATGCTGGTGGTTGCTGGTTGCTGCTGCGCGTCATTGGATCTGATGATGGGAAATTGGGACGGTGGTCCCAGATGGGGCGGGTGGCGCTGCGGTGGTTCCGCTGTTTTTTTCCTCTGCCCTTCCGTTGCTCATCACCACTATTCGTCTATAGCTGTGCTGGTGCAGCCGGGAGTGGAGTGGGGGTTATGACGACAGGGGACATGCTGCTGAGACTGGACGTGCAGAAGCGTACGATCTAGAAGCCGGCACTGGCACCTTCAATGCGAAGAGGGCTGAACGGAGAAAAAGAAAGGTGACGAGAGCCGGTTGCGGGTTGCCAATTGACTGCACGAGCATCGCTCACATCAGCCGGTCTGCTTCCTCCTTGCGTCTGGGCCAATCGCCGGGTAGCAGCGGTGCAGGTACAGGTACGGCGAGCATCATCACCGGCTGGATCAGGCAGGTATAACGCGGAACGCCCAAGAGATCCAGAACGCTGGAGACCCCCTCTCGCCCGCGCGCCTGCATGCCGCAGACGGTTCTAACTGCGTGCTTGCGCGGGGCCAGGGATGTTGCTTTATTGTTGCGGGAAGCGCATTCTGGTGTGGTGTGCGGGAGTGTGTTGCATGGAAAAGGCGCGGCCGGCGCAGCCAGCCAAACGCAGCCAGCCCGGCAGGCATCAGGGTTGCTGGCAGAAAGGGTAAAACCAGAGATGGGCAAAAGAGAAACTTGCATGATGTGCGCGCGTAACAGGCAGGATGCCGGGGTGCGGATAGCAGGCAGGCATGGGCATTGGCACCGTTGGAGACGCGGCAGAAGCGCAGAACCGCGCATACACGGCAGTCGCGCTCGCTCAGTGCTGCACACCCCCTCGCGCCCGTCCGGCGCTCCTCTTACACAGGCCTGGCCGTCGTGGGGGGCGGGCGCGGGCGGGCTGCGACGGCGAACGGGCCGGGGTTGCCCATTGTACATGTACATGGGCGCGCGCCGGGGTGGTGGTTGGTCGGCGGCCGCCTATAATTGCGCGCGGGACTAGGCGCGAGGCGACGCAATTGGAAGAGATGGGAAAGCGTTGGAATGGGCGAAGATAAGCGAAGAACACTCTGTGCGAAGCGACGATGGCGCCTGGCATCGACGACGGGGGCTCTGCTCTCAGGCCACTCGCGCGGCCCATCACGAGCGCGCGAAATATGGGCTCGACGACCATCGCTGGGCCGCCGAGGATGGTCGACGTTGCGATTTGATGGGCGTGGTGGGGGCCAAGGTAGTGCGTTCTGGCGGGTTGCCTGCATTCGAGCAAGCCGGACGTCTATTTCGCATACCGTCTCGGGAAACAGCCGCAGCAGGACCCTGGCTGCGCTCGCCCGCCCGAGTCAGCGCGCGCATCTCGCTGCTCTCCGCCCTCCCTTGCTCCACCGTGCGTGCTGCTGGTCACCAGCCTGCACGCCCTGCCGCACCCACTGCCGCTGCTGTCCGCGTCCGCTCGTCTGCTCCCGCCTCCCTGCCTTAGGACCTGCCTATCTGCGCCGCCAACACGGGGCGGTGGATTGCCGTGAGGGGCGCAGGAGCTTGTTCCGCCGCTGTGGTTGCGGCGACGGAGCACCCAGCGCAAAAATAGGCACTGGCATCAGGCATCAGACATCAGGCATCAGGCATCAGGCATCGGGGCCGCGCAGGGCATGCGGCGCACTGTCCCGCGCCCGCGTCCTGTACCTTTTGCTGCTGCATGTTGGTTCCTGCTGCAGACGACAGGTCATATTCTGCCCATCTGCTCCCTCTCCCTCTCGCGAATCTGGTCGGGCAAAAACGAGAATGCGCGGTGAGGCACGACCAAGGTTCGGTCGTCCTGACCGGTCTGCTGCACCGCATCCAGCTCCGGGTGGCGGCCGAATGCTCTCGCATGTCCGCCGCTCTACGCGTCACGCTCTGCTCGCCACGGCCACATGAATGCCTGCGCCTGCCAATCGAACGCCGTGCCGCCACCCGGCCGCCCTGTGTCGGCCTTATTCTCGACTGCGCATTCGGACCTGCTCGCGCGCGCTGGCTGTCGAGTTTTGCCGAAGGCGCAGAGGAAAGGGGTGGGTGTGGGAAGATCACGATCAACCAGACATTGCAGCAATATTTGCCATCTCGGGACAGGCAATGATGTTGCTCCATAGGCCAGCCACGGGCGGCCTTGCCAAAGGCACCGGGATCTCCAGCACTATCGCTAGCCGGATCAGATTCGCGGCCAGCAAGACCCTTGTTTATGGCGGAGGCGGCGAGTCGTGGTGACGCCAGCGCCGAGCACTGCACTGACGACGACGGCGACGATAACCTCTCGTCCGGCGTCTGCGAGCGTGCGCGTTTGCGTGTGCGTTTGCGCGTGTCCGCCGTGGCAGAAGGCGGTGACAGCCGGGCAGCCGAGCACAGCGACGGGCGGCGGCGCGCGCGGCCAGCACAGAACGGGATGATTCGCGGTTGACGATTCACCATCCCAGCCGCCCCCCACCTGCAGGCTACACCCTGGCGCGCAGACGTTGCATGGGCCCTGGATTGAGAATCCTGGGAATTTCTGCCCGGGAGTTTTTTGCGCGCGTGAAGGGGAGCGGCGCAGGATCAGGGATCTTGCGACCATCCATCTCCAGCCAGCCGCATGAGCGGGCGCGCTGGGTCCAGGGAGCAAGGAAGTTTCAGCGCTGCTTGAGGCAGCACCAAAACGAGCGCCACAGCGGCCACGAGCGCGACCAGGGCCTCGTGCAGAAGGGCGACGACTTGCTGAAGGGATCCGCAGACGGACGCGAAGTCGGGAGACGGGCTAAGGATCTTAGTCATGGGCCTTATTTCAATATCACCGCAAAGCGCTGTGCACACACTCCCAATATTGTGTGGGGAAGCGCGAGGGCCGCTGCCCTCCCTCGCGCGCAGGTGATCCAAGGGCGAGCCGAGGCTCGCAGCGCTGCTCGACGAGCATCCGCATCGCGGACGGTCTGTGTGTGAGCTCGCATGGCATGAAAGCCCGCACGGCACAACACGCGTTGCAAGAGAACCGCGCACGGACATGGGGCGATCCACGCTGAACCTTCCATGACCTGATGCGCAGAGCCTCGTTTCCCGTTTCTCTCGACCTTCCCGTGTGCCTTCAAGGGGAGTCCAGACATGTTCCGTTTCGACAAGACCAAAGGGGACCGCGCGCGAGACGTGTGTCAGCCTCTGCACCCTCGACGCACCGCATGCTCTCTGATCCATGAACCTCGTCGGAGGGGCGATAGGCGCGATGCGATGGGGCCGCCCGTGAAGATTCGACGGGCTGAAGCATCCATGGATCGCGAAGTAGATCCGCATGCGAAGCTTTGGGAAAAACGGGCTCGAGATGCAACGACGGAACCCAATGATTGCGCGCCTATGCGCCAGTGCAGATCGCCCAATGGCGGCGCGGTGCCTCAGCTGGACGATCGGCGCGCGGGCAGCAAACGGGCAACAGAAATCCCGCGGGCTAAAACTGCGTCACGCCTGGGGGAGTCGGGGTGTGTTCGAGTCAGGGGAACGAGGCTGTGCAGGGCCCGAGTCTGGGCCTCTCCTTAAGCGGATCGCAGCCATGGTTGAGGTAAATTTGCGCTGTGCCAGACGGGCGTGAGATCGGATGACGGGGCCGGCAGCAGCAGGAGCACAGTCAGCCAGCGCGAGAGAGCGCAGCAGCCTCAGGAGGAATGTCCGCGACAGGGCCATATTTGTCACCGGAGCCAGAGAATGCCTGGGCTTGGCGGGCGGTGTTTTGGCAGCGGAGCCCGGAGCCTCGCCAAACGCCACCAAAGAGGCAAGCGCATGCGCGCCGTGACGTCTCGCGGATGCCTCGCATTGCTGGGTATGGCTGCGGCCAGAGCATTGCTGCAGTCCATCATCGACGGGGGCTAGGGCTGCGCGGGAGACTGACCGGCGACGGCGAGACGGCAACGGGAGCGCCGCGGCGGCATTCGACAGAGATTCTCGAAAGCGCCGCTCAGCTGTCAGCACACAGCGCGCACACATGGCCGCGCGCGCGCTCGACGAGACACGCCGCGCTCGCAAGCGGCCGGCGCCGAAGAACCGGGTCTGATCCGCCCATGCAAACGGGCCAAGGGATGCTCGCCGGCTGCAGCAACGTCTCATTTCTCCTGATGCTGCAAAATGACTCCTCGACCCGCTCGTTTCGGGCATTCTTTCAGCAGCAGCTACGGGAACGTGGCGGGATCTCGCCGCGGCCGGACGAGCAATGAGGAGGGCCGGTCGTCAGTGTGCGGTGGCAGAACCCCATACGGAGATAGCAGATCGTAATCACAGCGCATTCCACGCCGGCTACGCCCAACAGCGCAAGGTGCCCGCCTGGCAGTGGACGCAGCTGGGCCAGGCTGCGGGTGGAGCTACCCCCGCCTGACGCTAGAGCGACTGATGAGGCGCACCCTCTCTCGCGATGCGGCAGCGCGCCCAGGCTGTGGCAGTGGCAGATGCGCCTCCGCGGACGCACCTCCGCGCGCTGCCACTCGCGGGCGCCTGCCCTGCCGCCCCTCCCAAGCCGCGCGCATCACTGCCGCTCGCGGGGCTCGTATCGCGGTGGAGAGAGAGAGGCAGATGTAACGTGGTTGGCAAATTACAAATGCAGCAAAGGGGGCGTGAGTGCCAATAAGGTCGACACTTGATACGCGAGCTGCGATCGCCGTCGTCATTCGCCTGTGCGCAGAGGCAGCAGCGGGCGTAGAAACACGCTGGGCTTGGAGGCGACAATGAGACAGAAGCCGGTGGCCAGCGCGCCGCGGGGATGCCGCTGCTTCCACCGCGGCGGGCGCGCGCGAGTCGGTGAGCGCGGTGCTGTGCCGGAATTTGCGGTGCGCCGGAGAGGAGTGCGTCGAGCGTCTCCTGCCCGCCGCCGCGCCCAGCAACACGCCCAGAATGCGCGCTCCACTGCGGCGGGCATTCGATATTTGCAGCGCAGTGTTTGGCGGCGCGGGCAAAGGCGAGCCTTCAAGTGTCCAATATTGCGCGCAGGGCCCCCCCGGCACGGCGGCCTGAGCCTGCTCTTGCATGCGCATCTCGGCGCCCTTTGCGCTCGCTGGCTGCTCAGCCTCAATCAGCATCTCTGCGCCCGCATCGCGCTGCCGTCACGCCTGCGCCCTGACCCAGACGCAGACAAGCCTTTTGCTAGGCCGGTGTGGGCTTGGCGCGCAACCCCAATATCCGCGTGCTCGTCTCGCGCTAGCCCGCAGGTGTGCTTGATTCGACGCACACCAACCTCCTCCTCAGCCAGGCCACTTTTGCCACCATCCCGACTCCGTCGCTAGCCCATCGCGAATCTCGCACCGCTGCGCGCTATCCCCTCCGCTGCCGTCATACCAGATCACCGCGTGCGTGCAACACGTGTGACGCGCGCCCACACTGCCCGCCGTTGGAGCTGCTCGCGTCGTCGTCGCCCACCGGCCGCAGCGCCAGCAGCGTCCAGCGCCTCCCTAGCCACCAGCAGCGCGACGCGGAGCGGTGACCGCGCCCATCTCCCCATACCACCGCCCCGAGCCGGCCAGCCAGCGCTGCGCGGCGGAAGAGCCCCAGAACGCGCACCCACCTGCCCCCCCGACGACCAGCACCACCCCCGGGAGCGTCGGCGCATGCACACAGGATCTGCACACGGTCAGGCACTCGCAGCCGCGGCATTTGCTCATCAGTCAGCGCCTGGGAAGGGCCCGCGGACTAGATTGCGCAAAGTCTGGTCGACGCGAAGTCTATTTACCTCGCTGACCCGTGGAAGGGCCGACTAAGGCAGCGCCGGTCCGGTCGCTCTCACTGGGCAGTCTGGGCCGCCCGCGTCCAGGGCTCTCACCGTGGTTTCATACGTGGTAGCGCTACGGCCGCTCTTAACCCGCCTGGGTACCGAGGTCCTCGCGCTTTTCCACTTTTTCCTCGCCCGGCTCCCAAGCACAGCCTAGCCCGCCGTCCGTCCGTCCCAAAGCTCAGAAAGAATCCTTCCGTCGACACGGCTGGGACCAGCGGCGTCGAGGGGATCTCCAGCGACTCGGCGTCATTACCTCACAGCTTAAGCTAAGGCTAGACCTGCAATTGGCGCCGCAATCTTCACAGGGCACACGCCACGCTCCCACCGTGCCCAAACACCAACCCCTACCTGCCGCTAGCCGGCCTCAGCTACCTCCATCTTGTTTGATATTCTCCAGCGCACCAGCTCCCGGCATCCGTGCGACTGCACGTCGCACTTGCACCTTCGACGGCGCGCGCTACCACGCTACCAAGAGCGAGCATCCACGGTCAGCACCGCTCCAGCCAGCTATAGCCAGGCTCCCGATCAAGCGCCCGCACCACCCAGCCTCCGTGCGCAATCTTGGTTCTTGGTGGGCGTCGGAGCGAATCTGCCGAGCTCCCAATTCGCTGCCCATTAGCCCTGCCTTGAAAGAGACCGGCTTGCGCATCACCCGCGTCTAAGTCGCACGCTATCGTGCTTGTCAACACCCACCGCCCACGGCCTTCTAGTCAGCTGTTGGATCCCAGCCTCGGTCCGCACGGCCTTTCCACCTCCTGCTCGTCGATACCACCGGCGGCGAATCACCCGCGGACGCTTGCCAATTAAGCGTGACATGTCCGCAAGCTATCCTTCTCCTCACCCAGCACCTGAGAGTCCTCTGTCGCCAAGTCAAAAGCTTGCCCTGCACCTCAACGGACACGCGCAGTCTATGGACGGTAGACAAAACGACTACTCGCAGTCAGGTTTGAATTCGCCCTACCCATTCTCCGCCGAACCTCAGTCTGAAGGTTCCTCCGCAGATCAAGCATCTGCTGCGCAATACCCCCCGGGCTCCGATCCTCGTTCTGCCAACTTCTCTTCCTCCGCCACTCCCACCTCCGAGTACGGCATCAATCCGTCTTCTGCGCGCTCAGGCTCCTTCCCGGAATACGTTCAGCGAGGACACTATCCACCGTCTGGTCAGACGCCGCAAGCAGGGAATATGGCGCAAGCAACAAGTCCGTCCATGCCTTTGCCTGATGGCAATGCCAACAACCACACCGCGCAAAGCAACAAGTCTGACCCCGAAGTACCTATAGATCCATCGATAGCTGCGGCTACCTCTCCCACCTACCCTCCCCACGGCCAATACTCGCCATACCCGCCACAACACGAGATGCCTCACTACGGCGGCCATCCCGCGACGCCCGTCTACGGGCGTCCTGACCAGTGGGGTCAACACTATCCCGGCATGTACGGACACGCGCCAGTCTCTTCTGGCCCTCCGGCGCCCTCAATGGTATCACCCGTGCAGCGCCCGCCGACGGTAAGCAGCGCGACGCGTCCTAGCCACCACCGCGTATCTTTGTACTGACGCGTCACACCCGCAGGGCGGCCACCCCCTCTCCACCGTCTACTCCTTCGTCCCCATCCCCGGCGCCCAGCAGCACAAGCGCCCGCGCAGACGCTACGAGGAAATCGAGCGCATGTATAAATGTGGTTGGAACGGGTGCGAAAAGGCGTACGGCACGCTTAACCACCTCAACGCACATGTCACGATGCAATCGCACGGGCAAAAGCGCACTCCAGAAGGTACGTGGTGTTGTTTTCTTCACTAGTCGCGATGGTCCGTGTAAGCGCGCGATCGACCCCAGGTTTATTTTCGGCGCGCGTTTGGTGTTGCGAACTATTTTGGCGGTTCCCGCTCGGTCGGAGTCCTCGACTTGGTGGCCGGAAGCTAGTACAAGACTACCCATGCCCTGTCTAGCTTCAACACCAAACAGACCACGCCCACACTAGTGTTTAAACATGACGCCAACTAACACTACTCGCAACAGAGTTCAAGGAAATCCGTAAAGAGTGGAAGGCCAAGAAGAAGGAGGAGGAGGCTCAGCGCAAGGCCGACGAGGAGCGCCAACGGCAGGCTGAGCAGCAGCGTCAGCAAAACAACGACGCCAACAACAGCAACCCTGAGACGCCGATCTACGGACAACCTCGTGCCATGGGCCAGCCTGTTCAGATGGGTGGTCCTCAGCTGCCCCCCATCGGCTATGCTCCTGCCGCCAGTGGTCAGGCGCCACCGCAGTATGGCACACAGAGCCCCAGCGCGATTGGAGAGATGGCCCAGTATGCCGCCGCCAACCCACAGATGTACCCAAGCAGTGCGTCTAATGCGAGTAGCAGCTACCCTCAGTCGCCCTACGCGCAAGGCCAGAACATGTACCAACAACGTCCGTCCCCTCACCACTACCCATCCAGCTAGACAGCCTTCACTGACTGGTCTCCCAGCTGCGGATAACGGATCAAATTTTCAGCAATAGACGCATGACCCCCGCGTTTTTTTCACCTCTCGGTACTCCCGATACGTCTCGATCTCCCCATAGTCCGGTTTCGTCATGACTTCATCCAGCATGGTTGCATTTGTTTGCGTTCAGGTTTTCGACATGCATTTTCACGGCGGCTAAATTTCTTTCGGGGGGTGTTTGCGGTCACAAGCAAAGGATACGATAATCACGACTTGATGGTCGCGCCACAGCTCTCTGGACGACGACTGGCCTATCATTTTTTCACGGGAAGACCAGTTGCACCTTGGCGGCGGTGTCAACGAAGAGAAAAAACGGCGTTGCCCTTTGGGTCGTGCTCTTTTAGGAGTCAGGCGGCGGCAAGAACCTCTCACGCTGCTCTCTCATCGTCAGCATTCAAGGTCATGTGGGATGGCGGCCACTCTGCGGGTTTCCTCAAAAGTTTCGGCTGCATCAATTATCGATTCAGGAGCTTCTAGAGACATGCATTCGAACCCGGCGCATCTGAAACAATTCGTCGCTACACTTCGTTTGTCACGGGTAATGCAGGAGGTAAGCGAGGGTATGGGAAGGATATGCTGGAGGCGAAAAAGACAATGCAAGTCCCTGGAAGAACCACCTCGGCTGTAGGAATAGCCCGTCGTCCTGTCGCTCTTGCGCGCGCGCGATTCATTCACGAGTTTTGTTTTACCCCGCCGGCGTATCTTTTCATCTTCATGGCTTCAGGGCGACGTTGAGCGCGAGATCGGACACGAAAGGGCATGTAAGTACGTAGCTTTTTCTTGCGTGGACACTGTGCCGTCCCTCCCATAACAACAATTCGTTTCCGTGTAACCCTGGTCGACGTGGCGCGCAGTGTGTCTCCGCAAGTCAAACTCCTCGAAGTTCCAAGGTCGCAGCGTCGTCGCAACAGACCGTCGAGAAATGCGATGTATCACATAACCGGGAGGCCAGCATGACGGGGATGGTCGTGTGGATGGGGCGCCGCGTCGCGCCGCGCATGGCATCGCTCCAACGCGCTTCCGGGAACGGGGGGGACACCGCACTGGCTCTTTTGGGCAAGCAAGGCAAATGAGCGGCGGCGCCGGGCTGAATGCGCAAGTTCCCGGGTCATGCGAAATTTCTTCAGTCCCGCTCTCCGCTGCCGCGCCGTCGCCGTGGTGGCCGCCGCCGACGCCGCCGCCGCCGCCGCCGACGCCGCGCGCCGCCGTTCTCGCTCGACATGTGTGTGGGTGGGTTTGCGCTTCGTGTGTGGTGGTGGCTGCGGCCGGTCTTTGCGCGCTCTTGCGCTCTGCAGCAAGCCAGCAAGGCGCGCCTGCATGATGCATGCGGCCGCCGGCATTGCCGATCCCCGGCCACTCGCTGCTTTTTAATTTTTATTTTTTTTTCGCGCTCTTCCTTCGCCCTGCCCTGCCCTGCCGCTGCCGCTGCCGCTGCCGCTGCCGCTGCCCCTCTCCCCGTAACCCTTGCCACGGCGCCCTGCACCCGCCACTACGTCAAATGGGAGGTGTGCGGAACCACTGGACGCGGGATCGATGCGCACACGCGTTGCGGTTTCAGTGTGGCGGTGGGCAGCAGTGATGGTGATGGCAGCAGCAGCAGCAGCGACCAGGATGATGGAGATTATTTTTGTTCCAGCATCCTAACCGCTGCTGACGAGGCGGTGGCAAGTCCGACGCGGTCATTGTACGGTGACGATTCGCTTTCGGCACTCATGTGTGGCAGGCTCACGCTCACTTCTCTGCAAGTCAGGCTCTCAAAAAATGCCGTGGACTTCCCTGCACGCCTGACGGGGCTGATGTGGGAGGGGGAGGGGAACACGGGCGAGACGGGGCAATGATTGGCGAGCGCGAGGCGGAAGGGCTGGCTCCCGGAAATTCCAATATCCTTGACCTCACGATTACGCCTCTGCCCATCTTTCCTGGCACTCGACTCGCCTCTCTATCCGGATGCGGACACGAGAGGGTCTTGAGGAGGTGGCCGCATGACTGGGAATACGCCGGGAGGCTGGATGAGCGGGGAGCAGCAAATAAATCATGTTGTGACCTTCTATCTTCGACATATTGCTGTGGAGGCCATGAGGACCGTGACGCTGACGGGGAGGGGGAGTGATGAGGGCCCATGCCGTGCGTTTCCGCTTCTTACTCCACAATTTTTGCTCTTGCGCTGGATTCCTTGCGTGAGAGATCGGGCCATCGTACGGCGGCCGGCCCTCTCTTTTTGCGAACACGGCGGACATGCCCGCAGCAGGTGGCAGCAGCAGGGCCGGCAGGGAACCTACACGCGAGTAGCCGAACATGCGTGCAGCAGCAGCAGACATACGGCTTTGCAGTCACTTATTTCGTTGCTCACCCAAAGGCACAGCAGACGACATACCCGCCAGTCGGGATGGTCGTTGGACGGATGTGACAGCTGGGAGGATGAGGAGGCGGGCGTGGTGGCAGTGCTTTGTATAGCAGAAGGCTCGATATTGGTCCGACTGAACGCTCGTTGTGCAACCAACGACTCGAGAAACCGACACCGGGCGCTGTGACACAAGTTGTCGGCTGTCTTCCCCAGTTCTTTTCTTGTGCGCCGTTGTCATCACCAGTCACGGCGTGCCAACAAGCGGGAGCACAGCCGGAGTAAGACGTCGTGTGTCTGCTGCCTGCCTGTCGTGTGCGCCCAAGGGCTTATGTGTGAATGAACGGCTCGGGATGCCGCGGCCCACTCAAGACCGCACGCTGTGCACGTCCGGGCACCGTTGTCATGTTACACGAGCGCGAAAGCGCTCTGTCTCTTTTTCACTCTGCCTCCTCCGTTCTTTGTTCGAGTCTCGACCGCGATCCCTCTCGGCCCGGCACGCGGGGGCGGACGGCGGTGCGGCCGCGTGAGTTCCTGGCAATGCACCGCGAAAATGCACTGCTGGTGGATGGGGAAATATCACGCGACGGCGCGGTTACCAGCTCATGCCGCACGAGCAGGCAGGCGGTAATATGCGGGGCGACGGACGCAGCAGCCAGTGGCGGCGGAGAGCGCTTTCTCATCGTTAATATGTCGAGCGGAGAAAGTCATCATTGTTATTTGTGGATTGCCCGTGCTGGGATTGGTTGGCTCGGATGGCTCGGGACGCAGGGTGGGTGAAATGAAAATGGTTGCTTGTGCGATGGGCGTCTGGTTCTGGTGTTGACGGCAGTGTTGCAGCTGGCACGCCCGCCCGCGCGGGCTCTGCTCCCAACGACGAGGCACCTAGGCCGGGGCTCTGCCCAAGCAAAACGAGCTTCCCAGCCGATGCCTGCCTCCGCCGCCTTAGCCGCACATCGTTTTTCGAAAAGCGGGTAGCGAGGCGGGAAGCAACCTTGCAGGAGACAAGGCTATGGGTGGGTGGGCGTGTGCGTTTTGGCTGCTGCGTGTGCGAGTGTGTCTGGCATGCTTGCTTGCGTGCATGGTGCAAGCGTCGTCCTGGGGGGACGGTTGCGCCGGGCGAAAGCTAATGTGTCATGCGAGCGACTGGGAAGCCTGCCGTTTGACGTCCTTGTTACACGGCAGCAGTGTGGCTTTTCACTTAGATGAGCGGAGCGCCGGGTCGGCCTGCGGTGGCGGGCGCGGGCGTGGCCCGCCAGAAAGTTGAGGCGGCCGACGACGCGGGAGCTGCCCTGCTGGCGCGCGCTCGCATGCGTCGTAGCGCGGCCGTCGTCGCCGGGTAGGCAAAGCGACGGGCGGGCGGGCTAGTGCGGGCAAGGCGGGCAAGGCAGGTCAATGAGTCGCAGGTTAAGCTTGGAGGCGGAGGATGCGACGGAGGCAGATCGGCGGAAGGTGTCTTGCGTGCGTCCGGTGCGTGCTTGCTTTGGAGCGGGCCGCACCTTCTTCTCGCTGGCGTGCCGTGCAGGGACTGGGAGCGGAGCCGCAGCGTGCTAGCAGTGTAGAGCGACGCCAGCGCTGCGGTAGCTTCGCTGTGCTAATATGGCTATTCAGGCTGTCCCTGGCCGGCCATGATTCAAGCTCTACACTATCCAAGCACCGTCGTGACGACCGCTGCCAGCTCCCGTTACGGTGTTCCGCTCCCGCTTCCTTCCCGGCCGCACCAGCCCTCGCCGGCGCGCTCAACCACACGCATCCGCACCAAGCCAGCACCAGCACCAGCACCAGCACCAGCGCCGTCTTGCGTGCCGCGCCCGGCGCCCCAGCCTCCACGCCGGCAGCGCGCAGGATTGCCGCTGTGGGTGCTAGGGCGGCCGCCTAGCTGCCGCTGCCACATGGCTCACATATGCCTGCGGCTGCTAGCCCTCCGCTCCGTCAGCCTTACTGCCAGCAGCGGCGGGAGAGCCGCGGGAGCGGGCGCGGAGCACACAGCTAGCTGGGATTAGGCACGAAGATCGCGCTCCGCGCCGCCTGTCAGATCCTGCGCTTGACTCCCTGGTTCCTTGCGGCAATCCTGCCAGCCATCGACACAGTGATCTGCCGCTACGGCAAGCCAGCGCCGCCGAACCACTTCCAAGCCTCGCTCATGATTGCTCTTTGCAGCTGGGGCCGGCCCGGGGAGGGGGCCGCGGGCTGCTGCGCTCCCACTCCTCCCTAAGCATGGCATTCCCACTGCGCCGGGTCCGTCCTGGCCATGCGTTGGTCAGCAAGCTGTCTAACGGTTCGAGGAATGGTGCATGGAGACGAGATGACTTGCGCCGCTGGGGTGAACAGGCCGGCCGCGTGGCAGTGCGGCGACTGCAGATAGGCCGCCGTGCGAGCCAGGCCGCTTCTGGAATCCGGCGAGCGGCCGTGTTGTTGGCCTTCGAAGCGGATTTACGTCTGGGGAGCGGATTTATCACGCAAACGCGAAGTCACGTGACGCTCTCCGACGCCCGACTTGCCGCTCGCCGAAAAAAAGTTCCAGCCGGAGCTTTGGGCCAGCGGACTGCGACGCGACACCTCAATCCCATCACCGCCACCCTTTCTCCGCGTCTTCCCCAGATGCAGGTGCTGAGCTGCCATGCCTGCCTCTGGCACTGCCTGCGCGCCGTCACTCAACGCGCACCGCTTGCGCCGCCGAACGCTCTCGTCCGCCGCGCACATCTCCAGCGACAGCCCAGCCCTGCTCTTACCCTCGCGCTGCAGCGACAACGCTCCTATGCGACTCAGATAAAGCAGCGCCATGATATCATCGACGGGCAAGCCGAGGGAAAAGCCGCAGACTCGAGTAAAGAATACTATCGCAGTGGCGCATTCAACCGCCGACACGAAGTTCCATACTACAAATCAAAGCTGCGGAAGGAGATCAATGAGGAGGTCAAGGAGAGTGTGGTCAGCCCAGGCCATGGAGACCTCAGTCCCACAGTGAAGCGGAGATTGCAGAAGGAGTTGGAATGGTTTGGATCAGACCCGCTCAAGCTCGCCGACACTGTCAAGAAGAGGTTATCGAATGGCGACGACACGAAGACTTTGGAATTAGTTCGCTTTGCGAGCAAATTCATGGAGTGCGTCGTCAGCTGGAACCACCTAATAGACCATTACATGGCGTTGGGTCGCCCCAGTCAAGCTCTCAAACTATACAATGAGGTGCGATAGTCCAATTTGCAAACATAAGGCATCCGCTGACATAGCCTATCGCGTCCAGATGAAGAAACGAGCGCAGAAACCCGACTCCTACACCTACATGATTGTGCTGCGAGGCCTCGGAAACAACGCGCACATGAACCACAGCGTCGGGCACGCTCTCGCCGTATTTCATTCCATGTCCGCGCCCAACTCCCGGATTCCTCCATCGACGATGCACGCAAATGCAGTTCTGAGAGTATGCACGAGAGCCAATGATATGGATGCGTTGTGGGGGATTGCGTCCAAGTTGCCAGAGAGCGGGCCAGGTGCCGCGGATGCCCAGACGTACACGACCATCCTTCAAGCCGTAAGACAAGAATCACTTCTTTCTCCGATGGGAATGTCGGCGGACGAGATTGCACGGAAACGAGAAGCGGCCATCATCGACGGGAGGAGGATATGGGAAGATGTCGTGAACAAGTGGCGCGCTGGAAATATCATCATTGATGAAGAACTGGTCTGCGCCATGGGACAACTACTCCTGATCGGACAGCGTCCCAGAGACTGGGATGATGTGCTTTCTCTTTTCGAACAGACGATGGATATCCCTCGCCTAATTGGAATTCTGGGCACTGGGCAGCGGCAGCCATTCATCAAGGCCCCAGGCTCACCACGGGATATGAAGAGAGAAGACTTCGCTTCTGTAGACCCTACAGATGAACTTCGTCGTGGCGGCGAGTTCGACCCGATCAAGCCGGAGAAGACGGTTGGAGGGGGTCGCCGTAAAATGGCCTACGCCAAACCTGGAAACCACTCGTTATCGCTCATCATAGATTCGTGTCTGAAAATGACCGCCAAAAAGACGGGCGAGGACTATTGGAATCTTCTCACCGCCTCGGACAGCTACGGGATCGTGCCAGATGAGAGTAATCTGCACATGTACCTGCGCACCCTCCGCAATGCACGGGCATCTGCAGCTGCAGTTGCCTTCATCAGGACTGAGTTTGGAAGCGCTGGTCTTCAACCGAAGGCTAAAACTTTCAGAATTTCCATGAGCACTTGCGTCAGGGATAAAAACAACCCCAACGTTTTTGACAACGCCAACGCCATTCTGGACCTCATGGCCAGCACCTTACGTGATCCAGACACGAAAACTCTAGCGATGTACACGGACGTGTTGTCCAGTTTGCCTCGTGCGGAACAGATTCTGGACGGTTTGGACCGCCTAGGTCCGCAATTTGTGAACGTTAAGAGTATGCTTAACTACGGCAGAAACGACGGGGCCAGCGGAGTGAACAAGGAAGATGAGGGTGCAGCGCTAAAGTTCATGTCGGGAATGAAGTCGTGCTACGACCGTCTTATCAACGACAGAGCCGTGATGCGCGAGCGCTCCCAGGAACTCACGATCAGGAAGGCCAAGATTGATGCATATGTTGCAAGGCTATGGAGAAAGCGAAAAATGAGAGAAGGCGTTGACGTGAGGGATCCTGAACGCAATCCGGGCCGTCGGACCGAGCTAGACAATGAACAGGAGCACACGGGAGAAGAAAGCGGCGGTGGCGGCAAGGAATATATGGCAGCGCAGCGCAAAAGCAAATGGAGTGCTCCGAGGCACGAGAGGCGCTAGGGCGATTGAGGACCATCAGAAGCTTTCACGGCTCTGCATGCATGTATGATATGGGTTGGGAACAAGTGTAAAATGGGTTCGACAAAAAGGAGTCTGGGATAGAGGCTTAGGCGTGGCGGCAGCGAGCCGCGTCCTTGATTGAAACCATATAGGAGGGCGTTGGATGCCTGCTGGTCGTGTGGAATTACTCCCCGAGTGCATAAGCTTTTTCTCCTCTGTGAAATGCTTGCACCATCGTCCGACAATCTACGTGCATTTGAGCCGCGTTTGACCACCGGGCGCCGATCAAATTAGAGGAAGACGGGGCTCGGTGTCGCAATCTAGCCCAGTGCCTCCTTTTCTGAGGCCACATTGCAGATGTGGCAGGACCCTTTTTGGGAAGGCAATATAGAGGCGGAGTTAGATCGCTATACTCGGAGATTGGATGGAGGCATGGCCACAGGCGTGCGTCCTTTTGAGACCTGAAGCCAGAGTTACCGGGCAGCAGGTTCGCTGTTGTTGGCAAAAGGTTCGGCAGCGCGGCTGAGCTGACGCGGACAGACAGGGCCAATCACGCAAGCGTGTAGTGGGCGAAGGTTGTGGTTGAGGTGTCGCAGGCACGTGGGAGACAGCGCGCGAAGCGTGGACGGCCCCACTTGTGGCGGCCGAGCGGCGTGTGGCCGCACGCGGGCCCCGAGTCAGGCAGAGCTTGCGGAACGGCAGCCTTGAGTCGCGTCTTCATTTAAGCTCAATGTGCGACTCACCTCACCCAAGCTCCAAACCCCAAACCTTCCCGAGCTCCTGATCTCATACCCGCTCCAGACTCCTGCCTCCGTGTCCCTCCATCCATCTCGCCCCCATCCGACCTAATCCGCTCTCCAATTCACCATGGCGGACACGCAGACCGAGGAGAAGGTCAACGCTAGCAAGCCCGCTGACACCGTGCCTGACGCGAAGTCGGAGCCTGCCACCAACGCTGCCAACGACACCACCGCACCCAGCGCTGTCGAGACGACTGCCGACGCCGCCGGCTCTGCAACGGCCGAGAAGACCGACAACGCCACGCCTGCCACTGCTACTACAGACGAAGCCGCGAAGCCGGAGCCCGCTGCTCCTGCCACCACTGACAACGCCGGTCCCGCTGCCGCTGAGGGTGACGCTGCTGCCACCAAAGCTGAGGAGCCCGCGAAGACCGAAGGTGCTGACAAGAAGCCCGAGCCCGTGGCGAAGGAAGAGGACACAAAGCCTGAGGTTCCTGCGAAGGATGACGCCGCGAAGGCTACCACCGCTGGGCCCGTCTGGCCTGAGATCCCCGAGAACCATCCCATCAACCAGCTGCTGAAGCTTTTGCCCGACTTGATCAAGGACGCGAACGGCTACAGCGAAGTCTACGGTGTCACTCTCGACCCTGCTGGTCCCTTCCACACCAAGCTCATCCTCCAGAAGTTCCTCCGTGCCAATGCCAACAACCTCGACAAGGCCAAGGAGCAGCTTGCCGAGACGCTCAAGTGGCGCAGCACCTTCAAGCCTCTTAACACTCTGGACGAGAAGTTTGCCAAGGATCGCTTTGAGGGCCTGGGCTACGTTATCGAGGTCGACGGCGTTCCCGGCAGCACCAACAAGAAGGATATCATCACCTTCAACGTATACGGCGCGGTCAAGGACAACAAGGCTACTTTTGGCGATGTCGATGGGTAAGTGTCAAACGATATGATGAGTGAACTCTACATGGTACACACTTTGGTGGGTTTGTCCGAGTCGGAAACGCTTTTAAGTCAGGAAGAGCGACCCGGCGACGGAGTCTACCTACCCCAAGTCGACCTGAGAGTTCACTCGCCTATCAGCATATCTCCTTCCTGGTAATCTCAGACCACACTGACGCTCCCTCATAGATTCCTGCGCTGGCGCGTCGCTCTCATGGAGAAGGGCATCAAGAAGCTCGACCTCGCAAACGCTACCGAGCCCATCCCGGACCACGGCGCCGGCCCGGATCCATACCAAGGCATCCAAGTGCACGATTACCTCAGCGTGTCCTTCATCCGCCAGGACCCGAACGTCAAGGCGGCGTCGCGCCGCACCATCGACCTCTTCTCCAAGGTGTACCCGGAGACGTTGAGCCGCAAGTTCTTCGTCAACGTGCCCGTCGTCATGGGCTGGATGTTCCAGGCCTTCAAGCTCATCCTGCCCAAGGAGACGATCAAGAAGTTTACCGTGCTCAGCTACGGCAACCAGCTGGCCGCCGAGCTCGGCCCCCAGGTCCCGGAGGTCTATGGCGGAAAGGCTGCCACGCTCGAGACTGTCGGCGAGCAGACCCTTTACCAGTGAAAAAGAAAAAGAAAGGAGAGCCCATCACACTGCGGTGACGCTTCCCTCTCTTTTTCTTTTACATTCTCGATAATCATCTCGATTCGCTCGCGGAGACACGATGGTTATCCCGGTTTAGTATGGCGTTGCTATGGACGAAGGGGATTTTCTTTAACTTTTTTCCGCCTGATACCACCATGGGGACCGTGATCAACTGAGTTTCTATTTCTTTCTTATCGCTCATCTCTGTGTCTTACTGTTTATCCTTGCTGGAAGTAGTGAATTGGCTCCTGCAAAAAAGAATACGAGAGTTAATGAGGAGGGGTTCTCGTGGATCAAACATCAATAGCTGTAGAGCAAACAAGACAAAGCAGAATAGCAAAGTTTATTGACATTGCGGATTCGTTGACGTGGGTGTGTTTCGCCGATGCTTCCCCTTGTTGTCAAGACTACGAGTGCAATTGCCGGTGCCCATTGAAGATACCAAAGCAGCAAGAATTAGAAGAAAAGCACGCAGGGTGCGGGAGCATCCATCCGGCCCTAAAAGGGTGGCAGCAAATGTGTGATCCTCGTACAGTAAATGATGAGCTTCGAGCTGATGATTTGAACACAGGCCATGTTATTCTAAATGCATGCCAAATTAACATGTCCTTGGAGTCCCAATACTGGAGGTAGAGAAGGAGTAGTCAGAGACTGGGGTGGGATCTGTGCAGCGCGGGAGTCTCAAGGGAGGACAAGGTTGGACTTTCATCGAAGATGGCTATGCTGTACCATAATGGCAGGGTTTTGATATGGAACGGCAGATGTACTTGATGACGAGCGAATATAAGTGACAGAGATTTTATGCAGCGCAAGGAAATATTCAGAGCGGATACCCACTTCAGAAACAACTCAGCCGTATGCTTTCGACAAAGATCCTCACAACCTTGATAGGTACGTCACAGAAAAATACTCTGACTTTTGGCCATAAATAACAACCAGCGCCGCCACTCATCATCTCCTCCCTGCGCCTCGCGTGATCAGTTCATGATTATGGTCTGAATATTCCTAATGGGGCGCCTGATCGTTGAAGAAGTAGACTCAGCACCAACGATCGCCGCCTGTTAGAGGTTCACTCACCGGCCATGGGGCTCTTCCTAATCCCAGAAGACGCCCCGTACAGCACAAAAGAAGTAAAGCACTTGAGCTTCCTTGCTCCCATCACATGAACTGCCCCTCAACTAAGTACAAGCACCGTATCTTCTAGTTGTTGCATGTTTAACAGGAAGCCCACCTTCGACCAGCAGCCCGCTTCTCTGAACCGCGGGCTTTGGCCTTTGTGGTTTCATGGGGGCCTTAGACGGATAACTTCCTACGCCCACTTAAAGCCGTCACTTTTGTCTCCGGCTGGGTCTGGTGATAGCACGGGCATCGGCGATTGCGTAATGCTGCCGTTGCTATGGAACAAAAGCGTTGTCTTGCAATGCTAGTGCTGTCCATCTTCCTGCCACCGCTCTGCACGACGGCTGTGAGAGATGCGTCATCTTTATCAGCAGCATCGATTCCTGTTTCCTAAAACAACCAAGGATTATGGCGTGATACACCAGGTCGAATGAGAAGAAGTAACTTGAGCAATGCATCGTATTCCCAGCAGACTGCATTCAATACCAACTGCGTTCCGTCCCTTCACTGTTTTCCTATCACATTCCCCACGGCGAGTACATCGACCAATCCCTTGTGCTGTAAAGCCATTCGAATGCAACGTAAGGCAAAGAGAGACGAAGCAACATAACCTCCGACAAGAGAAAAATCTCAGAAAATTCCACTTTTTGCTTTTCACCCCTCCGGAGTAGTCTTAGTGAAACAGAAGTGAATAAAACATCAAAAAGACCATCAAAAAGACCCAACCCAAGATAGAACGCCGCCATACGCAAGCTTGCGAGAGTAATAGCAAAGCACGCGTGTCATGCGTGAAAGTAGTATAAACAGTACAAAAATCACAAAGGCTCTCCGGGGTGTCAATGCCGCTTTTTTGTTTCAAAAAGATGGGTCTCTCGTAGTCCCTTTTCTCATTCATGTGCCCACGTGGCCCGTAGAGACAGATAGAAATCAAAGAAAATTTTGGGTTGTCCTCGGACCTGGTTCTCCTCTTTGGCGAATCGTCTGGCGATTCCTACCTGCCAGAGCGATCGCGGGTCTGTTGCCTGCGGGCTTTTTCCTTGGCTGTGGTTCAAAGTCAGCAAACTGTATCATTTAGAAAGTGCTTGGAATTTAGACTTACCCTCGTCGTACACCAAGAACTCGTGAAGGGCGCTGCCAGCCGGCACCATGGGAAGGACAGGCACCTTCTGGTCAGTGATGACCTCAAGGAGGGCGGGACCGTCGGTGTTGATGAGCCACTTCAGCTTCTCCTCGAGTTCAGCAGGGTTGCTGACGCGGTCGGCCTGAACACCCATAGCGTCACCGAGCTTGACGAAGTCGGCGTTCTTCTGGTGCGTATGGGCGAAGCGGTCCTTGAAGAAGAGAGATTGCCATTGGGTGACCATACCCTGCTCCTCGTTGTTCAAGATGATGATCTTGACACCAATGTTGAACTCAGCAGCCGTGCTGAGCTCCGTCAGGGTCATGCTGAAAGACGCGTCACCGTCGATGTCAATAACGAGGGCATCAGGGCGAGCAACCTTGGCACCGATGGCGGCGGGAAGACCGAAACCCATGGTACCAGCACCACCAGAGGTAATCATGGTGCGAGGGTGCGTCCAGCGGAAGTGCTGGGCGGCCCACATCTGGTGCTGACCAACACCAGTGGTGAGGACGGTCTTGTCGCGGATGTTCTCGGTGAGCTTGCTGAGCTTGTCGATGACGACCTGAGGCTTGATCATCCCATTAACACCCTCCTTCTCATATGCCCAGGGGAAGCGCTGCTTCCAGTCGTTGATCTGCTCAAACCACTCGGGGCGCTCAGGAACAGTATTGACGTGGGGGATCAAAGCAGCCAGGTTCATCGCGACGTCACCCTCGACAGCCTCCGTGGCCTGGACAACCTTGTTGATGTTCTTGGGCATGATTTCGAAGTGAACGATACCGCCGCGACCTTCAGCAGCGGCAGCGCGAGCAGCAGGAGCAAAACGGGCGACCTGACCGGTGATACGGTCGTCGAAACGAGCGCCAAGAGCGATGATCAAATCGGCCTCTTGCATGGCCATGTTGGCATATGCGGAGCCGTGCATACCCAGCATGTGGAGAGACTTCGGGTCGAACTCGTCGAAGCCACCAAGACCCTGCAGAGTGGTGGTGACAGGAATGTTGGCCTTATCGGCGAATTCCTTGAGGAGCCTGGGTCCATCAGGAGCGGAGACGATGCCCTGACCAGCGTAGATGACCGGCTTCTTGGCTATGTTGACCAAGTTGGCGGTGCGCTGGATAGCGCCGTCAAGCTGAGCCCTGCTCAATTCGCGAGCGGCCAAGCTGGCAGCACTGGGGTGAGTCGGGAGACTGCTCATGACGGGAATCGGCCTGTTCAGAGTTCCAGCGGTGATGTCCTTGGGCAAGTCGACAAGGACGGGGCCAGGGCGACCGCTGGTGGCAATCTCGAAGGCCTCGTTGATGCGGCGCGGCAGCTCTGCGATGTTCTTGACCATCACATTCCACTTGGTGCAGGCCCTCGAAATGCCGAGCATGTCGGCCTCCTGGAATGCATCCGAGCCAATGGCAGAGGTCACGACCTGTCCACAGAAAACAACCAACGGGGTGCCATCCATCAAAGCATCCTGCATGGGTGTCACGACGTTGGTGGCGCCCGGGCCGGAGGTGACAAGGACGACACCAGGCTTGCCCGAAGCCCTGGAGTAGCCCTCGGCCATGTGACCAGCACCCTGCTCATGTCTGGGGAGGACGAAATCGAAGTGCGGCGAGTTGTAGATGGCATCGAAGACGGGCAGAATAGCGCCTCCCGGGTATCCGACTGAGTCATGCGGTTAGTATGTTCGCTGGCAGCAAAAAAACTCGGGTTCGCGATTGGGTTCGCAACGTACAGATGTGCTTGACGCCGTGGCGCAACATCATCTCGTGGAAGATTTCGCCTCCCTTCATGCCGACGAACGAGTGGTCCATCTGCGGCGCATAGCGCGAGGCCACCTGCGGCGCCGGGTCATCGCGATTGAAGGCGGGCGAGGGTACGGGCCGCTCGGCTGGCTGGGCGGCGGCGGTGCTCTGGGTGCGCTTGATCGCATCTCTCACAACGGGCTTCTGAGAGGATTGCTGGACGGCAGCATTGCGGTAGGGCGAGACAGCAGCAGGCGAGGGAGTGGAGGAGAAGCGGCGGGTGGCGGTGTTGAGCGTCCTGATCGCGCCACGCGACTGGCGGGCCTTAAGCATGGTGACGAGAGTAGAGCCCGGTGGGCGTCGGTCGCGGGTGCGGGGGAGAGGTGCCAATGGTGGTGTCGCAGGGCGGAGGAGGAGGCGTGGGCCGCGACGGGTATCTTATGGGCGAGAGGAATGCTTGGTGGTGAGTCAGGAATAATAGTGTGAGTAGTTTCGACAATTTCCACCTTGCCGAGGAGGGGGCAGCCCGGCCTGGGTCCGAAATCGGACCAATAACGAGCACTGGAAGCCGCATCACGCCCCCAGACTTTCTCCCGCCCGTAACGCCTAAGTCCGCCCTCTCCAACTCCACACTGCATTGCATCCTCAGCCCCAGATGCAAGCCCCTCCTCGCGCCAAGGGCCACGGCCGCATGGCCTCCAGCGACGAGCGCCGCCGCAGTGCGTCTCTGCCTCCGCCCCGCCGCCCGCCCAGCTGCTAACCGCCGCCGCAGTCGCCATCACCCGCCGCTCCACCAAAGGCCCGCTGGACGCCGACTTCGACGAGTGCGTCACCCCATGCGTCCTTCTCTCCCCATCTCTGCTGACGCCTATCAGTCCTCTAGCTGAACGGCCCGCCGCCGGCGCCGCCGGCCCTCCACCCTTATCGCCGAATCCCTTCACCCATCCGCATCTGCAGCAGCAGCAGCAGCAACCCGTCACCCCAATCCGGGCCTCACAGCTATCCCCCACCGTCTCGACCCCTGCGTCCGTCCTCGAGTCTCCCGAGAAAGACTTCTCTTTCCTGCTCCACCCGAATAACTTCCACCCTCTCCCTCCGCACTCCATTCCGCAGCCCTTCCTCTCTGCCGCCCACCAGCCGCCGCCGTCCACTCCGCTCCGCTCCCTGCTCGACGGCGGACACTATCGCCTTGCCGCCGTTTCCGCCGCCACCGCCCTGATAAAGGGCACCTCGCCCACCGACTATGCACGCATCTTCTCGCTGCTCTATGTGCGACTGTCCTGCCTGACTCTCCTCAACCAGCATGCCCTAGCCGCCACAGAGGCAAAGCTGCTGGGTGATTTGACCAGCGCATTCTACCGGAATCCACTTACTGGAGCTCACATCGTGCCCTGGGAATTGCGCGTGCTGGCCGTCCGGCTCATGGGTCTCGGATACGGTGACTGGCGGCGTGGTGTCATGGGCTACTATGAGCTGGCCCGGGAAGCAAGAATAGAGGCCACCAAGACACAGGATGCAGATGCTAAGCAGATGTGGAAAGACAGGTTACGAGAGCTTGCCATCAGAGTAGCAAACGCGCTCATAGAAATGGGGGAGTGCGAGGGTGCCGCGCGACACCTGGCGGGCCTCGTTCGCGCCGAGTCCGGGACACAGGAGGCGGTCGAGGCAGAGGCGAAAGCAGATTCAGCTACGTTGAGCCCAGAGTCCGCACGCCTGAAAACAATGGAGGCTCTAGCATGGATCCGGGTTGGCGACATCGACGCCGCCAAGCGCTGTATTGCTGCTTCTCCCTCCCCGGCCCCTCCCACGCCCTCGGCTGCCGACGCACCACCTCCTGCAGACCCTCTCAACGCTATCGTGGCTATGACCGAAGCAGACTACGCCACAGCTCTGACCATCTGGGACATGCTCACAGCCTCCAATCCCACGGATCCTATGATCGCGCAGAATCGCGCAGTGTGTTTAATCTACGTTGGCCGGATAGCCGATGCGCGAACAGTATTAGAGGATATTGTGGAACAAGGAGTGAGTTCGTCCCACGCATTCCATGCGTTGACATTCAACTTGAGCACAATCTACGAGCTCTGCACCGAAAAGTCGCGCGAGCGGAAGTTGGAGCTTGTGGACAAAGTTTCTGCGCTAGAACCGAGCGAAATGGGATGGGAGAGGCAAGCTGCAGACTTCAAGCTCTGAGAAGATGATCTTATGCCGATATGTCAACGCATGGTGGTCATGAAAATTAGAAGAGCAAGGATATCAGAAGACTAGAAGGGAATGTGAAAAACAAATCGGCCTCAAGCTTCAAATGTATGACGTATTGTCGGGGAGCTTAGGTTTCCGTTTCTTCACTTCAATTTCTCTCCCATCTGAAGTTCAGCTGACACAGGTCTCTCAACACCGGCTGATGCAACTTCGGCCACTCCAAGCTACCTTTCAGCCCTTCAGCTTCTGACTTTCGCAATACTTCTCATTGGCTCAGATTCATTGCGGTATTCGGACAGCTTATCTCCGCACGGGCGTTGAGTCACGAAGCACCCACCTTACCCCAACCAGCGGACCTCCACAGTCTCCAAAACCTCCAACCCGGTATCCAATATTAGGACCCGAAGGAAAGTGCCGGCCCGGCCACATTTTTCTCGCTTCCCGCCTCACCGCCCCACGCACGGACACGAGTTTCTCGCCCGGTCCACCTACTGATCCCAACTCAACACCACCAAAAAAAAAAAAGCTCTCCACCACCACAACATCGCTGCGCTTGACAAAAGCGCAAAAAGAGAATGAGATAACTTCCTTTTCCGTCGCCGGGAATCGAACCCGGGCCTTGCCGGCGCTTGATGCGAGGAGTGCTCTGATATCTGAGAGCGGCAAATCCTAGCCCCTAGACCACAACGGAAGTTGTGAGTCTACTCGGAAACCCGAGTAACTCTCTCAGTTCAGTGGAGAACGGGATGGAGAAGCGGGATTATGGATAGGAAGGTCGCAAAAGGAGGAAAATTGGAGGAATGTTGGAGTATTGTTGGGGAAGAATGGGCGGGGAACGGGTTTAAAGGGAGGAATTGAAAATGGAGCCAGATACAATAACTATCCGCAGGCGTCCTAAGATTTGTATCCGCTCCAGTCATCCCCGTTAGAACCCGAGGTGCTTCGCGTAAGCTTCAGCGCCAGACCCTATGGGCTGGATCAACGTGTAGCTACGACCTCCACTCTTAGTTTCTTGAACTCCATTGACCAAATACAACGGGGTTAAGTCCGGATCTTTCATATCGAAGTACAGCTTCGGGCGCTCCCTCCGATACAGCTCCGTGATGGTCCCATCATCGAAATGGACGGTCGTGTTGTAGGCCAGCGTCTCGGTGTTGAACGTCCACGGCCCTTCCAAGTTTCTGGAATAGAGATGCGCGCCTACGTTGGGCCCCTTCTCGTCCCGTTCCTCGATGTCTATCATGTAGTGGACCAGAATGTGCCAGTGCCCGCGCTTGTCCCGCCAGAGAAAGGGATCTTCGGTCCAGGGCTGACCTGAGGGGTTGAAAACACGCTCGTACGAGGCACTGTAGTTCTGGGCAACGTAGATGAGATTGTCTTCGACTGCGAATGCGATCCCGGATGTGGCGTTGCCCCGCGCGTAGAGCGGCCAGGGTGCCGGGTTCGTTGCGTTTGTGAGTATCTGCTTCCGTGGAGACCAGGTCTTCAGGTCAGGGGAGGTGGAGTACGAGATGTTGTTTGGCGCAATCTTTTGCGATCCACAAGTGTCCGGAATTGGATAATCTCTCCCGATGTAGTACAGGAGATAGAGCTCGTCGGCCGGGCTCCACACAGTTGTCGGATTGTGAGTAAATGGACCGAAAAGCTCTTGCGCCCAGGTATAGGGCCCACGCGGTCCGGTGGTTGACTCAGCCCTGATGATCGTGCTGAAAGGCTTCCAGCCGTTGAGGCCGCACCCATGAGCAAATTGTGAGGTGATGAGATGGAACTTCCTCTCGTCGTCGCGGTCTTGAAGAATTTGGCCACCCCAGGACGCGTTACCGGCCGTTCCCCCGCTGTAGGGATCTGAGGCGGTTGCATTGGTGTGGTTGTATCCCGAGAACTTGGTGGCGGGGTACAAGTCGAGCTCTCCACAATCCGCGGAGCGCCATCCGGGATCACAAATGCATGACCCGTCAGAGCAAACACCGTTCAGACTACAGTTTTCATCTGTTGTACATGCTGTGGTTGGTAAACCAAAAACAGACAAAGACAAAAGCGTTGATGCATTGGAGGAAGGACGCATTGCCTCAGCGTGGGAGTAAGTGTGCTCTCTAAAAAAAAAATGATGGTTGTATATGTCCGAGGTTGGCGTCCTTCAACTCCCAGCGAGAATTAGACAGTTATAAAACCACGTTCAGAGACTATCTTTGTCAAGTATGGAAACTTCAATTTGTCGTACCCAGATCACCCGAATGACCGAATAGCCCTGATGTTCGGAATACTCGTACGGCGAAAATCTGATCCTCCAATCCACCCGTCACGTTTAAATTCACCCCCGCATTTCTCCTCTCGCTTGTCGTATACTTAACTTAACCTGCAGTAGACCTATTTCCCCGCGCCCTACAAGCATGACTGCAATCAATTGTGCCAACTGCTCGTGCAAGGTCTCTTACATTACTCTTGGACACACAAATATGAGCAACATCATCAATCATCCGAAAGCCGTCGATCTCAAACTTCTCCTTTGTGTGAGAGCATGACTAAACAGTCCTGAGATTCATCGAACCCTGCACTCGGTGTAAGGTCGATCGACTGCGGACTGTCTTGGTAGAAGCATGCGGAGATCCCAGCAAAGTACGCAGTAGACATTCCGCTGCCATCGACAGGAACAGAACCATTTCGCTGTGACCAAGGACTCGTCCGTGTATCCCATTACACGCTCTCCATGGTTAATAAAAAATGAGTTAAACGTAAGTCGCAGGCTTAGCCACTCTTCATCGTACAAGATGGTGGCTCGTGCGGTAAAATGGCAGAATCACGATGCCAAAATTCAGTAGAGCAGACTGACCCGATGAATATTTGGGAAGGCGTGAGCCTTGATGCTAACACGCAAAGCGACCTAGAACCCAATGCAACTCCATACCCAAAAGATAAACAGTCAAAAGAAGAAAGAAAAAAGCGGGGATCACGATTGCCTGTTGTTCAGTCCTCGAAATCCTCTGGCCTGATCCCCCGGCGCCTATCCACATCGTCCTGGTGGTAAGCTCCTAACGACAGCGTCTCGAAACCTGGTGGCAGAGCCTGTCCGGCACTAGGGTAGTAGTCAGCAAGGCGTTATTTCGAGGTTGGCTCCACGAGCACACTTACACTTGGTGGGCTTTAACGATGTTCCTAGCTTTGTCTTTTAGATTAACGTGAGTCCTGTGGACCAAGACATTACCTCGCGCTGCATCCGCTTCTTTGATTGCTTTCCAAGGTTGCGTCGCTTGGCAGAACTCCGCAACGTATTCTGTGAGGACGTTGACTTCTTCATCGTTCCAAGCTCTTCGTGTTTTAGTAGCGCGACTATGCGTCGTGGCCCTGGCTTGCTGCGTCGCAACTCTCAGTTGGTCCGCGTGTGATGGTCTGCGTTCGTCATCACTGTCCTCAACCTGGGGTTCTGTTCTGCGAATCGGTATGGGCCTTGCTTGACTTTGCTCACGTGCTGTGGGCGGCGGTACAGATGACGGCACATAGCGCGCCTGTTTCTGGACTGGTGCCTGTCGCCTGTTCTTCGTGACATGCGTCTCAAATTCGTCCTCATCGTCCTCTGATTCTGTTGGAGCACGCTTCCTTTTCTCCTGGGACTTTCTGGGCGACATAGTATTCTTTTCGGGTGGCGATTGTGATTCTTCAAACGAAACCCGCGTTGCGCCAGGCTGTTTGTCATAGAATGACTTTGACTTGCGAGGTGTGCTGCCAGGGTCCGCTGATAGTCTCCGCATGTTCTCCTTGTTTTGCTTCTCTCGTTGCCGTAATTTTTCGAGGTCTTCCTGCATCGCGCTTCGCTCCCCGGGCGGATTGATGAACGTTCTCGAATCGTCATCTTCCTCCTCTTCCTCCTCCAGGACAGGTGGCTGATAGTCTTCTGAAGCAGCTTGGGAAGCAGAACCATTTGCTGCAACACGCTCCTTTGTTGTTCTTTTCGGCTCGTCTTCTATGACATTGATTTCTTGGCCGGAAAGACGAGCCATGCGTCTTCTCAGGACACTGAGAACGCCCGGAGCGGTTTTAGGTATGTTTTGGCATTGAGACTCTGGTTCCGTGGTAGATGCACCTTGGCTTTGCGATGCGCTGTGTTTGCGCTTTCCAGAGGGCTGCGTGATACGTGTTTCGAGGTGGTCTTTCAGTGATGCCTGAATTTCAGAAACACCTCCTAGCGCATTTATCTCATCCTCTAGCTCAACGTTGCGGAGACGAGCCCAATCCAGGGTACGAGTGACGAAATCGGTCCACGGGAACTCGGACTCAAGCCTCTCGGAATCAAGGTAATTGCCTTCTTCCAGATCCTCCTGGTCCCCGCGGAAAGATTGCCGGATTCTTGCGATCCTTCGGAGGACGGTATCTTTGATGGGTGCTGGTAGATCGTCATCGCCCGACCCAAGACCCAAGACCTCCCATCCACGGAGGCGTGATCCTTCAGCAGAATTATTCTCCTCATCTGGAACTGCGAAAAAAATGGATTGAAGCGTGGCATCTGGGTCGAAGCCTTGCTCATTTTGGTCTCTGACCAGCAGAGAAATGGCAAACTGCGTGCGGATGTCGAGAGCGAGCGTGAAAGTTTCCTCAATCAGAGTACTGCCTCCTGGACTGGAATCCTCCTGTTCGTTGTCATGAAGCGAGGATACGACGTTCCGGGGAAATGTGTTGTCCAAAGCAAGGAGAGCGTCGAATATGTCGAGTTTCTCGCGCGCTAGAGTAACCATTTGCTTGGCAAACGTTGCCACATTTGCCTTGTAGAGGATAGAATCCGGTCGGCGAAATGCATTTTCGGATTCATAGATGGCTGTTTCGCCGGCAAAGGAGGCGAGGACAGTATCGCGATTGATGAAGTCACCGGTACCAAAATTCTTGCGTGCTTCTTTGAAACGGTCTGCACGTTTCTCAAGGACACGGCTGACTCGAGAAATGGGACTGATGGCTTCAGAAGCAACGGATGTTAGATGATCCACGGATGCGGTTTTCGGTGCAAGGATGTCCAGGATCTTGCCAGCGTCTGCGCTCAAGTCGTCAAGGAACTCAAGCATTAAGTCAGAGTCCAAGTCGGCAGGGTCATGGACGGTCTGAGCAGCCGAGATTGCGGTGGACCCGGAGATGTTGGACTGAGCACCGGGTGACTGGTGAACGGCGTACTCATGATTAGAGATTAACGAAGGTGGAGTTACCTCGCGGGCACCAGTAAACTCCTCCGCGGTCGACTCTGGAAGATTTGGGTACTGGACATCAACATTTTCTTGAACAATTGAAAGGTCTGGATTGAAGATATCAGCGATGTCTGGGTGATGATGAGAAAGAAGCTGCGCAGATAAAGTCGATCAATGCCAATCGCGCACGGATCCCAATTGCAGTCAGAGCTCACGACCTCGATTGCAACCCTGACAGCAACCCTAGCAGCAGCCCTGACAGCAGCCCTGACAACCCACAACAGTAGGGATCAGGACTTATGGGCCGGACCACGACAACAGAAAATTTTACTTACTTCGTGGTGCGGTTCTTCGGGATGCGCGGGTAGCACGTCCAGCGGCACTGTCTACGCTGCCAGCGCTTTCAACACTGGCCCCACGAGCTGCCCTGCGTGTGGTTCTGGCGACAGGCTGTTCTTGCGGGTGATCAATGTCGCGGCTCTGGCTGCGGGTGGTGCGGGTAGGTTTTGGTGGTCGGTCGGGCTGCGGGACGGTGCGCGAAGGGGCGCGTCTGCGTTCCGCCATGGCCGGTTCGACGCGAGCTGCTGCAAGCTATCGGTTGGCAGTGCCTCGTCGGAACCACGGGCTGCAGAACGACCGCGCTCGGCGATGCAATTGCTGCTCCGTGGATGGAGTCAGGCAGGACGTTGATGCAGATGGAAGAAGAGAGTGAGGAGGTGTTTGTTGCGGTGAGGCGATTGCGACCGGGAAAGAAGGGTTAGGGTTGCAGCGCGAGGTCACGTGATCAGACGCGTCCTCGTAAACACCGTCCATCGGCGCCAGCGCAATGAGCCAACAAAAGCAGTTGGTGGTAAGCTGCGTTGGGCAACCATCATGGAGGGGGACCAACACCGTATGCAATGTCTCGAGGCAGAGACGCGTTCCAGAGGACGCTTGAGCTGATAAATTGCGATCTCGAGGTTTGGCAAATGATTTGCTGTCCAGGGAAATCTTCCGCCGCCATCTACGGCGACGTCTTATGAGAATGCGATGGACGCTGTTACACGGTCGGTTCTTGAAGTAGTCCATACATGAGCTGATGAAGCATTCTTCCAGATCACTGCACACTTGCGGCCGGACGGATGCTTCAGCTGGCCATGGAGGCACGCACGTGTTGCAATGGTCCCAGGGTCAACACACCCACAAACCCTATCTGGCAGTGCTCGACAAATCCAGAAATCCTTGCGGCGATCAGCGCCGGCTCGTTTGGCGATCGTGCAACCGTCGCGCGGGAGATTGGACATTTGCTTGGGCTGTTCGCGTCGGGGACTCGGGGCCGCCGGCGCACAGCTGCGCAGAGCTCGCGCACCGCCGCTGACCCTCCCTGACCCGCATCATCTCAACATTGATTCAATCGTCGGCCCAATCGCAGAGAGCATATTCCGCGGGACAGGCGCGCAGCACGGAACCGGTTAGGCGCCTTGTTTCCAGCAGTTCCAGCCCCTTGCGCAGGGCGCTTCAACTTACGTAGCCCCTGCACCGCCTCAGGGCTACCAGCCCGTCATCCTGGCTGCCCCGGTCGACTTTCTCCTGCTCCACGCCGAAGCCACCTAGTCTCACTCTCAACCTCGCAGATGCACCACGACCCGACACGGCCACGCTTCCTTTCCTAACCACCTCTTCCTCCGGGGCCCGTCCACCCAAGGCCGCCGACGTCCACTCCTTGACTTAATTCCGCCTTCTACAGCTTTCTGTTCGCCCGCGCGCAGCCCTACGTCAGCGACGAGCCGCCGCTATTCCCAGCTCCCCCTTTACCTGTTCTCCTACTCTCGCCACCTCCAGCGCCGGAAACTATGATCCTCAGGAAGCAGAAAATAGCAGCTCTGCTGCTCCTCCTCCCCGTCCTTTCCTCGGCTCTAGTCGTCGACGTGGACGGGAATGGCGTGCAGAAGGTCCGCGACGCCCAAAAGGACAGCGCATCGGCTACAAATAAACTCGAAGTCGGTACCAAGGATGCGCCCGTAGATGGCTACGATGGAAAGCCTCACGACGGTCCGTTCGTCGTCGCGGACACCAAGGAAAAGCCCGCGAAGGGCTCTGACAGCACCAAGACCACGAGCACCGAATCGCTCTCCGACACGATAATGGTAGACCAGAAGAAGATTTCGTCCGAGCTCTTGACCGACAAGGACATTGGCGTCATGGATGATCCGGATCGCATCTCGCCGAAGAAGGGCACTACGGGCACAGAGGGTGGAGTCACGCAGAGGACCAAGGAGCACAAGGCGCTGGAGCAAGAGAAGGGCGAGAAGCTCGGGAAGGTTCCCGTGTCGCCAGACGAAGAGCGCCCCTTATCCAATGATGAGCAGGAGCGTATGGGTGTAGACACCGCGGACGAGGAAGACGCTGACCTCCTGTCGGCGTCCGAGAAAGCGAAGGGCGCGGCTGGCTTGGCGGTTTGTGGCCTCCATTCGCCCAAGCAGGTCTCAGAACCGCAATTGGAAAAAAGCTAACGATTTGCTACCCCAGAAACCCACAGATCTCCCAGACACGCCACACGGCGATAGCGGATCCTCCAAGCCCGTCATTCCAAGCATGCCCAAGGACTCCTACGATTCCTCCAAGACTTCAACGACAGTTGCGGAAGATGAAGGAGAGGAGGGCCTCATCCAGCCGTTCCACTCCTTCGTCCTCTCCTTCATGATGATCATCTTTTCCGAAATTGGCGACAAGACTTTCCTCGTCGCCGCGCTCATGGCCATGCGCCACCCCCGCCTGGTCGTCTTCACTGCGGCCTTTGCCGCCCTTATCACCATGACCGTCCTCTCCGCCGTACTGGGCCACGCAGTCCCGACACTCCTCCCCAAGAAGCTCACCAGCCTTGCCGCCGCAGTCCTCTTCTTTGTTTTTGGCGTAAAGCTGCTCCGTGAAGGCCTCGCAATGAGCCCTGACGAGGGTGTTGGTGAGGAGATGAAGGAAGTCGAAGCCGAGCTGGCGGAAAAAGAGCACAGCCTGGGCAAGCGACGCCGCTCGTCCGTCACGCCGTACGCCCTGGAAGCTGGTACCCGCGGCCGTCGCTCGCGTTCGAACAGTCGCCTGCCCACTCACCGTAGTCCCTCTTCTTCGCCCGCAAGGTCTCCGTCTCCTGCCGGTGCGTCTTTGTCTAACGCTCTGAACGGTTTGAACAACCTCTTTTCTCTGCTTCTCAGCCCTGCTTGGGTCCAGACGTTCATCATGACCTTCCTTGGTGAATGGGGAGACAGGAGTCAGATTGCAACGATTGCAATGGCTGCTGGTCAGGACTACTGGTGGGTCACTGCTGGTGCTGTTGTCGGTCACGGGTTGTGTACTAGTGCCGCAGTTCTCGGCGGCAGAGCCATTGCAGGAAAAGTCAGCATGCGCGTTGGTAAGCCACTCTCAATTGCACATCCAAAGGAGCCTACTGTGTTAACGGATCATCAGTCACTCTCGGCGGCGCCATCGCATTCTTGGTCTTCGGTGTTATTTACCTCTTCGAGTCTTTGTACGCGGACTAGACGCATCTTCCCTCTTTTCCATAGCGCATAAGCCGCCGGTACCATTGAAGAGCAAGGATGGCTCTTTCGACAGATAATTTGTGTTTTAATAAACGAGTTGCGTATTAGTTCTTGATTCCGGTTCCTTATCACGCAACGCCGGCCTCCCGTCCTTCTTCATCTTCTTCTTGATGTCCTTTTTCGCCTGTAGGATACGAAAGTTTGGCTACAGACCGGTTTCATTTTGGGGATATGGGGTTCATCAGGGCTGCTCGTTAAGGCGACGGGGGGTTTTACCACAAAAAAAGAATAGCGGTGCATCGAGGCATGGCTTATGGCGTACTTATGCAGGAGATCCCAGGTTCAACTTTTTGTCTTCACGGTCCTTTGGTGGTGCTGGTGGGATCAAAACTTGCTGGTTGAGAATTCTAAGACCGTTCATGATTCTTTACTTACTGCCCACAATCGAGACGTCCACGCGCGAGGCTGACCATTTAGGTGAAATCTAGAACTCTGGAGATGGGGTTGTCCCGAACTTCTGCAAGAGAATGGTGCTGCAGCCTTGCGACAGGAATGATCCAAGCCGAAAACTTCTCTTGTCGTAGAAAGTCAAAGCATGCCTCCGGATGTAAAAGTCACTCAGAGCAGTCGCCAAAGCTATCCGGACGAATGCGTCGGATCCCTACGCAGTAGTAGATGTCAAAGGCACTTTGGCGCTCGCCGTCGGCTGCAGAACCTCTCTGCAGGCTAGCCCACTCAACGCCGCAACATGCATGGATGCCAAGGCTGACATGCTTCTGAGGGTCGGACCTGGTCTCGCTCAGCCTATCAGGGAACAAGGACAAGGCAATATGTGTAGCCGAGCGAGTGAGAAAGCCACGAGCCTCAGCTGACGTAGAACACAGCCCAGCTCACAGCCCGCCCCACATCCCACTCCACCTCAGAGTATTAGTATCTCGAGAAGCCGCAGCCGCTACATCTTCTCATCAAGGCCTTGCAGCTTCACGTCAGCGACCGTCTGCATTCATGTCAGCAACAGCATGGTGACCGAAGGCCCTATCCTCCTGTGGGAGGGCACTGAGCCTGTCGCGGAGTGGGTCTCTATCAGCCTTGCAGGCACGTATTGGAAACTGACTGTACATGCCAGCGTTTGGCTTGTCCACGGCTTGAGGGGAGATGCCATCAAGACTTGGTCGAAAGGTGAGAGTCTGGCCTTAAGCACTCGGGCCGTCTGACAGGTTGGATTGTTGCTGATCTTTGTAGGCGACGTCTGCTGGCCACGTGATCTCCTTCCGCAAGAGATTTCTAATATACGAGTCTCCTCCTGGGGCTATGATTCCAATGTGGCAAATTGGAGCGGCTCAGTGAGCCAGGCTAGCATTTTCGGCCACGGAGAGAATCTTCTCCGTGACATTGCTAGCAAGCGCGTGGCTGATCATGTACGGAAGATTTTCCGAGAAGATGTGAATTCAAATGGCTAAGCGACGACAGGAGAAGAGAGCATTGATATTTGTGGGCCACAGCCTCGGCGGCCTGGTAATCAAGCAGGTATGATCCTCCTGAATTCTCGCGCGTTTCTTCTGCATTTTGGACAGTAGACTCATTAAGATCAGGCTCTCATCGGGTCATCCCAGTACTTCCACAACAAGGAGAACGAACGGCTTGGGATCATATATCAGCAGACTGAGGCACTGGGAAGTGTTCACACCGGGATGAGATAGTCACTCACTCACAACGGAGGCAGTTATTTCTTGGCACACCTCACCGCGGAAGCGACAAGACGGACTTGGCCCAGATGGTAGCCAACATTGCCAAAATTTCACTGCGTAAACCAAACAACAAGCTCATCAGAACGATATCTCGCGAATCCGACGTCCTGGAACAGCAGAGACAGGCATTCGCCTCAATATCGAACAATATGCGCATTGCATGTTTCTACGAGGAGATGCCCACATCCTTCCGGAGATTTATGAAGGTTGATCTGGGAGTGGTGCGTGAGATTCGTGGATGTCTTGAGTACTTTCCTCAGGCTGACGCCCAAGCAGATTGTTCCGGAATACTCTGCCTCCATTGACGGCTTTAGCATTGAACGAATAGGAGTCCGGGCTGACCATTTCGCAATGTGTAAGTTTTCCGCCAGTTCTGAGTTGGGTTTCCAGCGCATCATAGGCCGTTTGAGGGAGTACGTACACCTCGCGGAAGAAAACATCGCCGCAGCGTTGGCTCAAAGGCAACTGGAGGAGACGGCTTTGGCTGAGGAAAAAGAAAGAGGTATGCTGAATGCCTGAAATGACATCCGTCCACATTAAGCAGTAGTGGATGATACAAAGGAGCCTACTTAAAAGACATGTCGGCTGATTTTTGCATATAGACCGGAGGAGCCTTCTGAAAAGTCTTGAATTTGATGGAATGTATTTTGAGGAAGACGCTGTCACTAAAGCCCATGAAAATACGTTCAAATGGCTTTTTAAAGAACAGTCAGAATCGGAAAAGGACAATTCGCCCCCAACAGACACCGGACCATCTGCTTTCCTTCCATGGCTTTGCTCCCCTGGACCCATTTTCTGGATTACTGGTAAAGCTGGATCGGGTAAATCTACTCTCATGAAGTACATCTTCACACATCCCAAGTTTTCCGAGAACTTGGAGCACTGGGCTGGAGATGATCAGCTGGTCACTGCCAAATTTTTCATCATCAATCGCGCACCTTCTCCCCTTCAGAAATCTGGGGTGGGGCTCTTGCGGTCACTACTTGTCCAGCTCTTGGAAGCTTCGCCGGAATTCGTATCGATAATCACCAGATCCAGAGGTCAGGGGAGGAGAGAAGAGCGTCCGACAGAGAACATGGGATGGACATGGTTCCAGCTCCAGAGGGCTTTTGAAGCATGTCTAGCTCAGAAACCAAGAGGCGTGAAAATTTGCTTTGTGGTAGATGGACTTGATGAGTACAACATCCCTTCGAAGTCTTCTGATCCTGGGGAACCAGAGACTACGACCTTTTCCAAGCAACAGAGAGGCTTCGAGGAGATCGTCAGGTTCTTCCTGGAAGCATGGAATTATCCAGGGATAAAATTTTGTCTTGCAAGCCGCCCACTGATCACCTTCGATGACCAACTCCGGGATTTTCCCAACATTAACCTACACGATCTCACTAAGCGCGACATGAGGAATTACATCGAGGATCAACTTTCCAAACGAACATCGCAATTAGAACTTTTGGGAGAGCCACACGCAAAAGAAAAGATTACAAACACTGTTCAAGAGAAAGCCAATGGCGTCTTCCTATGGGTTCGGCTGGTTATCGACAAAATCCTTCTCAAACTACGGAATAGAGATGACTTTGCTTCCATCGAGTCGGAGCTGCGAGCTCTTCCAGATGAACTGGGAGGACCCGACGGTTTATATGCCCTGATGTTACTGGATGATGTGGTACCAGAGAACAGAGCAGAGGGCATTAGGATACTCTACCATATTCTTGTCCTCAGCGCAAAGACATTCACGACGTTCGGCCTCGAGGTTGTCGAACATTTGAGTGGCAACCCAGACACTTTGCTCGCATCCATACGACACCTTTATCCTCTGCTCCTATCTGAAGACGATATAGATCGTCGTATAAAACGCTTTGAGGGGAGGGTGAAAAGCTGTTGCGCTGGTCTTGCAGAAGTCTACTTGGCTGGCCAAAGAAATCATGAAAGGCCAGGCTATGACTCGTGCAGATTCATACACGAAACAGTACAAGAATTTCTGATCGAGGGTCTTGTGTCAAATCAAAAGCTCGTCGAGCTGAAAGCAGACGAAAATGAGAGCAGTGTGCGAGCTGTCGGGGCACTCGTGGCGCATTTGTTCCTCATCAAAACGGTCAGAGATCCTTGGCCCGACTCTATTTACCGGCCCTTCGAAGTTGCATCCAGCGCATTGGAACTATTGGACCAACAAGGTGTTCGTTATCGCGCGTCCCTCTATTTTGAGTTCCTCGATGAAGTCCGCTTTATTGGCAAATTGCTTGAGTCTCGATATGGCGAGTTTGAGTCCACTGTAACGGCGGGCCTCTACCTCTAAGGATCCAAACACCAAAGAGAGTGGTAAGCCGTGTTGGGGTTTACCTTGAGTGGGTACAAGAGAGGGGAGAGAGAACGAAGTGATGAATACACGTATCTAAGCACTGCGTGCGAAGGCCGTGTTACTAATCAATGGTGTAGATTGATTATCGAAGTTGACCACGAAGGTCAAAGCTATGCTAATGAGTGTGGTTTATATACGTAGGAGAGTCTATACAATCTGATAGTTCGTGGGTTCATTCCGCCAAGCGGTTGAACGTCTGAACTCCTGCGAGTTCAGGAGTTCAGAGTGCCAAGGCTTCGAACGGCTGAACCGGGAGTCACGTGACTTCCCGCCGGTGGATCTTCTTTTTACGGGCGCGTAGGCGCCCCGCTTGTCCTTCCTTTCCTTCTATCCAGGTTCTGTGTAGGCTGCGCCGTAACATCCACGTCTCGCGGAAGAGATGTTATTTTCGAAGAGGTCGTACTTGGCGCTGTTCTACGAAGGAGAGACTGTCTCAATTACCTCCGAGCAAAAGAAGCAGACTTCGGTGCCTCAATGCGGAGGGGATTTGGTCCGCGATCAAGGCCATTACTCGACTTAGCCCTGACAATCTCACAGCTGTCCCTAGATTCGGAGATCGTCTCGCAATTGTTGGGATTGGGTGCAGACCCGAACCAGATTTGGCGGGGTAGATCTGTCTGGCATTGGTACCTCCATTTCCAGCCTGTCTCCATTCACCGTGGCGAAAACATCGCGCCAATGCTGGACCGTGGTGCAGATTTGCATGAAGCACTAACCATGGACAGTTTTTTGGCTAAAGAACTGTTATCAGGTCTGGCCAAGGCAATCAATCGGGACCTTAACGTTCCAGCTGTCCGGCGTATGTCAATGATTTGGAGTAAAACCGTAGAAGGAAGACATTCACCCTCATTTCTTATTTTCTTCCATCTACGCCAACACAATAGTTACCTATGGAATGGCGAGCCGATTCTAGGTCGCTCGGAGACCGGGGAAATCAAACTCCATCAACACTTGAGACAGTACCTTCTTGAAGGAGAGGAACAGCAATTCATGGAAATCGACAGCGACAAGTTTGTGGAGGATCCAGATAGCCCTTATTCTGTGGAGAACCTGAAATCCCTGCTGGAAATTGAACCAGAACCCGTGGCAGATTTGAGTTCTGATCAGTTGACAGACTCGGGATTCACTTCTGAGTAGACCATCCACCTTGTGTATGTACCGGAAATCGTACGCTCGCTTCATTACTGTAGGATTGGGATTTCTTTTGGCCCCTGGAATGCACTCTTTTGCCGGGGAAATCCGAATATTTCTCAACAAGTAGAAAATCTAGTAATTTCATCAACGCAAATATACATAATATGATGATAGGCCTTTAGAATTTGAAGTCTTCATGTAGCCAATGTGACCAACCCTGAAACTCAACTAAATTATTAGACCTCTGTATTCATCTGGAAGGATTTCCGGGGAGAAGTCAAGGGATTAGCCACATCCTACAAAGAGTGCTGTACCCAACAGCTAGCGCGAAGATAACACAGCGTCTAGCAGGACAGTATAATGGATTCGTGGGGCCTGCATTATGATGATAATACGTCTTCATTAGGCAGACATACAGAAGCTCAAAGCCTGACAGTTTACGCAACGATAGTTGAAGGTCATGTCTCCGTCCAGAATGAGAATTACTCCAAGTACTCCGATAACACCTAGCTATTCTGTCGTGCACTACGTCGTCCCATCGATCCGCCAAACCTGGACATGCCCAACTCCGTGCGAAAGTAATGTCTCGTTACCAACCAGGGTTCCCAAATTACCAAGTTGAGACTAACCCAGAAAACCCTCGGGAAAGCCCACTTCCCAAACCATAACGCCACACATGAATCCTGCCCTCGGTCACCCCACCTCCTCGATACTGTCCTTATGACGATGTAGCCGGCGCGGTCTCCTCCGGTTGAGCGCTCCTGTTCTCGCTGGTCTCCCTGGGAGACGTTGTTGCGCCCGGCCCTCCGCTGGATCTCCTCCCCCTCAACTCGACCTCCAACTCCCTGATGCGCTTCCTCAACAACTCGTTCTCCCTCTTCGCCTCCTCAAGCTCCTGTCTGTGCAGCGCCGCCTCCTCGAACCTCGCCGCGGCGCTCGTCCCCACACCAAGGCTCGGGCTCCTCGCCATGCCCACGCCGGCCGCGTAGGTGCTGCTGCTGCCGCTGATCACGCCACTTCCCGCGCCGTCGGTCTGCTGTGGTTGGGGCGGGCCCTGGGCCTGGCTCTGGCTCGACATGGACCAGCGGTGCGGCTGGGAGGCGCGGCTGACGCTGCTGGAGCTGCGGTGGCGGCGCGAGGCCGTGGGGTGTGTTGGGCCGGTCAGGGCGCCGGCGTGGACGGTCGAGGGGTCGGTTGCTTCGAAGAGGAAAGTGCTCGGGTGCGCCGAGGTGCTGGTGGACGACACGGAGCTGGCGACGGAGGCGGAGTGCGCGCGGAGTGCGCTGAGCTCGCGGGTAAGGCGGTTGACCTGTGCGGAGGGGCAGGTTAGTCATGGGAACGCACTGAGGGATCTGCGCGGGGTTGCGAGAGGAGCATGCTTGGGGGAGGGGAGGGGGCATGGCAGTACTTACCACGGCCTCCTGCTCCAGCTCAAGCTCGTGATGCAGCTCGGCAGCGGTCAGCGGGCGTGGGTGTCGCATGGGAACGCCGGACTCGTCCAGGCTCCCGCGAGGAGCGGTTCCTGGAAGGTGTGGGCTCAAGGGCGGGAAAGGCTGGATTGTAGTCTGCTGCGGCTGCGAGGTGGGAGCAGCGCCGTTGGTGGCCGCAGCACCGAGCGGCAGCGGCGGGGGATTCATGGGCGAGAGCTGGGACGCGCGGCGCGACGAGGGGTGGGACGCAGTGGCAGACGAGCTGTGGTGGCTGCTGTTGGGGTTGGAGGGCGCGGGCGCGGGGGCCTGGGTCGCAGCTGCTGCGGGCTGCGACAGACGCGGCGAGGGAGGCACGGAGTTCAGGTCGGGGGCCATGGCTGGTGTTTGCTGGCTGGGTCCGGCAGAGGGCAGGACGGACGGTGCGAGTGTGCGGGGAGAGGACGAGGGATTTCGTGTCGCGCTGGTCGGACCCTGGGCGGGCAGCATGACGCGCCGACGCGACGCCCGCCCGCCCGCCGACATGACCTCAGTGCTCCCTTGGCCTCGCTGCTCGCGCGTTTCAGCCCGTCACAGCCACAGCCCAGCGCAAACACCATCACCACCGCCGGGCGCCCCGGATGCTGCCTGAACTATTTTCGCCCGCGGCCAGGTCACAATGCCACCCGCCGTGCGATCTGCGCCGCCTGCCGGCTCCTGCCTCAGCTCCTCACACCGCGTTGTCGCCGTGACGATGCAGCATGAGGCACGAGCCGCCGCGCGCCGTTGAGTCACGCGGCTGGAAAATGCTTAGCGATGCGGCGGCACCCTGGCTTGTACCGCCCACGGCCCTGGTGTTTCACAATGCAATCGCGGATTCTGGCTGAACCGCGCGCGCTGCCAGGTGGAATGGCTGGCGGCGCTGGGCAGGCGCGAGCAATTCGCGCTGCGCTGCTGGGTGCCGGGCGCGCGCGGCACCAAATTTTGCGGCTGCGGCTGCGGATGCGGACGCGCACGGCGCATCGTCATTCTTGGCGGCGGTCTAATTATGAAGTCATCCTCGTCTTTATTTTGACCACACCGCTCCGCCCTCGGCTGCCTTACGACGCCTGTTGAGTTTGATGAGCACCCAGCCGACTTCCGAAGATCGTAGCAGGTATCCCCGGTGACGTGGCTGCCAAAGAGCCGCATTCTTACGGTCCGCACCGCTGGCCGTGGCCACGAATACGGACGAGCACTGCCTCTTGCCGCCTCCTGTGCACAGTTACTGCAATAAGGCTAGGAGATGCGCTTTCAGGAACCGAACGCCGTGTTGCTCTTCTGTCAGCTTCTCCACCCATCCCGTCTGAGCTGCCGTCTCCGACGTGGCAAACCTCGAGCTTCGCGATGCTGCGCAGAAGCGGTGAACCCATGCATCTCTTTCGCTCTCAACAGTTGTGAAACATTTTCATTGACCCGTACAAATTGACTCCGGAGGGATATGTCTCAACCGTCAGACCACCTTTCGCCGTGCGGCAATGCCATTGAAGCAGAAGTTTCAGCATTGCTGGCGCCGCCTGCACCACTGCTCAAAACTGGATCCACCTGCAAGTCATTCTATTGACCCCACCACCGCCTTACCAGCGTCACCCACCTTTCCCGATCCGGACAATTTGTCACTGTCTGAGACCGCCAAGCAGCCATCGTGTTCGGTGTGTCTAGACTTCGAGAAGTCGGCGCTCAAAGAACGGTTCGATAAGAACGGATGCACCCCTACAGCTACGGTCCGAGAGCTTCAAACCTCTGCAGATCATGGGTGTGTCTCTTGCAGGGTCCTGTGGCACGGCTTGACCCGCCTCATTGACCGTCGTCCATCTTCGAGCGGCATAGTCAGCCTCGAAGCGGAGTACGCAGCCGGTACGAATGAGAACTCTTCCCTGATCTTGACCTATGCTTTGGGCAACGACACGAGAGAAACTCAAAATATTGAGTTCTACACGGAAGATGGTAGTGAGCCTGGTTTCGATTCGATGATTGTCATTACATATTGGGGCGAAGAGAACCTGGCACTGACCACTGGGACTAGGCTCTTCAGGCCTTCAAACATCTATTCTGTCAGATGAAGCCTCTTCTCCGGAGGCTTCTTTCCCGGAAGAAGTGCGGCTGGCTAGAAATTTGCTACAAGACTGCCAGAACAACCACGAGCAATGTATGAACGAGCCGAGCATCTTACCCAGACGCGTAATCGACGTGGGCTCTGCTGGAGAAGAGCCGAAACTGCACGTATCCAGCGAAAGAGAACACGCGCATTACGCAGCCCTAAGTCATTGTTGGGGCGACAAAGAGGCTACATTGAGAACCATCAGAAGTACGATATCCACCTTAAACCTCCGCAGGAGATCGATTCCGATGAAAAATCTCCCCCGGACTTTTCGCGACGCTGTCTCCATCACCCGGCAACTCGGCCTGAAATACCTTTGGATCGATTCCTTGTGCATTCTCCAGGACTGTGAAGACGACTGGCACGCTCATTCTGCATCCATGTGCGATATCTACAAGGGAGCAACCGTCACTATCTCTGCCGACAGCGCTGCCGATTGCCGCGATGGAATATTTCACCCCATGAGAAATGCCCGCAGAAACGACAGGCAGATGATCATCTATCCTCCCAATGGCGATACCACGAATCCCATCTACGTGCGTCGAACCTCGCTCTCAATCTTCAAATTCGAGAACGAGAATGGTTCTCACGGCCAAAGGTTCATGCATTATGCATCAGAAACAGATCCACTGTTCCGCCGTGGATGGTCTTTGCAGGAATGGATCTTGAGTCGACGGGTTTTGCGGTTTGGTAGTGAAGGGCTAGCCTGGGAATGCGAGCGAGAGGTCCGGTGTGAGTGCCACCTTGGCCGTTCCCAGTCCTGCTTCCCTCCACACTTACACGAACCTCAGCGAGAAGAGCACATTGCCAAGCGGACCAGAAACGAAAACCGCAAAGAGCTCCTCAACAATTGGTACGCTCTCGTTGAGCACTTTACTGGCCGCGAACTCACGTTTGAGCAAGATCGCCTTCCAGCTCTTGCCGGTCTCGCAGCCGAAGCGGTCCCCTACGCATACGAAGCGTACCTATGCGGCCACTGGAAGGAGTATTGTTTTCCTGAATCCTTACTTTGGACATCGAAACGGACAGCTTCTGAGATCGGCAAACCCCACGTGCGCCATCCCAACGGATACTACGCACCCACATGGTCATGGGCATCAATCAATGGCCAAGTCAGCACCCGCTCCAACTCAGTGATCCGACCCGAGTTCCGAGTCCGAGAGATACACGGCTACCCAGCCACCGACAATCTGTTCGGTCCGCTCACACCCGGTGCTTATATACAAGCGGCCGGCCTCACTCGCGAGTTCCAGATTCGGAAACACGAGGATCCACGTTGTGACCTTTTCGATGGAGATGGCTACAAGACCGAGCCATCCCGTCGTGTCTTCGCTTGTCCGCCTGGTAAAAGTCAGGGTCAGACCTTTGAAGTCAACTTGACGGTCGACGTGGATGCCCCCGGCCTGGAAATCGGACCTGGGGACATTCTGACTTTTCTCCTGATCGCTGAGAAGACTGGACTCGTGTTGAAGAAGAAGCGAGGCGAGGCTCCGAAGCCAGGTCCAGCGTTTGAGCGAGTTGCAGTCTTCGAGATTGCGAGCGATGAGGACCGCAAAAGATGGGAAGCAGCTGCCGTGAGGCGGCCTGTCACGATCATCTGAATGCGAGGAGTGGATGACCGGAGAGTCTTTGGATGGGCAGATTGACATCTCCACTTATCTTCCTTTTCTGTTCTGTTCTGTTCTGTTCTTCCTTCTCTGTTCTCCTTGAGTTTTAGCTCTACATATTTTTGACACGAGAAAGAGGAGGAAAACACCAAAAACATTCATCGCGGTAGAAATACGGTGAAATTGCGATACCCCCCACAAGTTTTCATTCAATAGCAGATAGCAAGCGAGACGAGGGCGAACTACCAAAGTCACAAGCTAGGTGACGCACACAATCGCCGTCTCGCCAAGCCCATCTACCCCACTTCTCATTTCCCATACAGCTTTCCTGTCTCTATCTTAGCTGTATTCTTTACTTTCGAGTGAATCTGTATTACTAGATGGACTTCACATGGCTTCTGTTTCTTCCACCGCTAATGTGATCAACATTTTATGGGATGGAACGACAACCAGGGAATTATGCGCGAAGAGCCTTTTTCATTAGTCTAATCAGCGATTACATTAACTGAAAGGTATCTGTGCGCAGCGATGAACGGCCCAACACCGAATCGACCGACTGCCATCTACACCTCCCCCAAAATGCAACAAAATCCAGTGCAATCCCGGACCTTTCACAACATCAACAACTGCGCGAACTCGATCCAAAGACCCCAGCCGGCCACCTCCTCCCCACCCGGGGTATACGAGGGAAAAGATGAGAAAAAGGGAAGAAAAGGGGCGGGAAAAAAGCAAACACGCCATTTCGTTTCACATTTCACGTCCGTCCACCCTGTCTTGCGAGAAATGCTCCCCTGTCAGCGTAGCAAGGCTCCGTGCTCCAGAGCAAGCGCCAGCCAGCCACCAACCGATAGGCGCCAGCCGGGCACGCACCGCACGCGCCGACAAAAGAGAATAGGAAAAAGAATGCCTGCCTGCCTGGTTTTCCTGGCTCACTGATCCCCTTGGTGTTGCTTTGTGGTTGGTTTCGATCCTCTTTCTTTGCTCATCAACGAAGATGGTAGTGTGTTACTACTACTGCTGCTTGCTGCTGCCTGCTGCTTGCTGCTGCCTGCTGCTTGCTGCTGCCTGCTGCTTGCTGCTGCTGCTGTCCTTTTTCTTATGATCGAATCATATACTATCCAGCTGTTGTTCATCGCCAATGCCAACACTCCCTGCCATCCCACCCACGAACCCTACACCGTCCATGAATGCAATTCCCCCCTCTACCCCATTCAGCAGAAAGCTCTCCTCGTCCGGAGAAGTAGAGAGACACACATCGACTCGACTCGACTCGGCTCGACTGGCTAATCCAGGCACGTACGCATGCAATCCCGATGAACTCCTCCCCTCCATTTCCCATGTTTCGTTTGGGCATGACGTGACGACGACAACGACGGTGACGACGACGAATACAATAAAAATCCCCCAACTGCTCCATCAACCCATCATCCGCTGCCCATGCAACAACCATCACAGCTCCTCGTCCTCATCCATCGTATGTTCCTCCTGCTTGATCACTGCGCCGATCGACGCGGCTGCCACGCCGCTCTGGCCAGAGGCGTTGCTATCACTCATGCTGCGCGGCTGCAGCAGCGGGGGCGACGAGATCGCCGCGTTGGCCAGCGCCGAGCCGAGGTTTGAGCGCACGCCTTCGTCGAAGCCGGGTAGGCTGGCGCGTTGCTTTTTGAATGGCGAGCCGATGGCGGCTGCGTCGGGAGCGATATCCTTGGCGGCGAGGGCGGCCGCGGCGCTCGTCGGAACTTCGCTGCCGGGCGACAGAGCTGCGCTGGCTGAACCGCTTGCCGGGAAGTCCAAGGCCGGGGGCGATTTCGTTGGCGAGGCGTCGTGGACGGGGTCGGCGGAGTGAGCTCGCTTGAGCTGATTATGGGGTTACTCTAACTGGATCGAAACCAGGGATAATCGTGAGCAGGACTGACCTTGATTTTGCGGACGCCCTCTGCCAGTTCTCCCTGCCTTGCCACGTCCTCCGGAGACAGCATTCCCTTGCCCTCCGTCTTGATCTCAACGTCGTCGTCATGCGTAGCTCCAGCACGTACGTCGTCATCGTCATCAGCGTCGCTGTCCATGTCGTCCATGTCCTTGACCTTTCCACTCTTGCCCCTCTTGGTTGGTGAGGCATTGGGGTCTCGGTAGCCGGCGAAGTTTCTAGTGCCTGTCGTTGTCAGTGGCTTCAGAGCCGAGAAATCGAGGCCGGATTTCCTTTTGGTCGTAGCAGGAGTCTTAGGAGCACTGCCAGGCGCTTGCAGGATGCCCATCTTGCGTAATTGCTCTAAAAATCATGTCAGGAAAATAGTTCATGCCGACTTTTTTTTTTGAAAATCAAAAATGACTTACTCTCGCCGCGATAGAGGAACGTGAACACGGCGTAGGGCTTGTCCGGAGGGTCGATTCCCGTCACAGTCTGGGTGCTGATGGACTTGGGGTCTAGCGTTTTCGGCTTGGCAAAACTCGTGGTGTGGTCGACGTCTGCGTCTCCGTTGCCGGAGTCGCCGTTCGCACCTGCGGCATCATCGTCGTCATGGGCGTCAAACTGTGGTGAGTATTCTCCTCTTTTGATCTCCCCCGAAGCCAGGACTCGGAATAGCGCAACCTTGATTTGGCCGGCAGCTTCAGGCATGGGCGGCTCGTCCTCCGAGTCGGAGTCCGAGGTAAAAAGACCTTCGTCCCCAGATAGCGGCTCTACCGTCTTGTCCTCGCCGTAGCGCAGCACGCCGTTCCTGGCAGCCGTCTTTTTCCTATCCGGGTCCATGTCGTTGTCATCGTCGTCGTCGCTGCCCTTCTGCTCCCTCTTCTTCCGCCTCTTCTTCTCCAGACGCTGCCTTCGCCGCTCTATTCTAGCTGCCACATCCTTGTCCTTGCCTTCAAGATCGAGCCCGTTGAGCCAGCGTTCCAGACCGACCTCGCGGAACAGGAATTCGCGCTCGGCAAGACCACCTCCCTCCGACTCGGGCACGCTGACCCAGCGCGAGTTGACCCATGTCTCCTCGCCTCGCCGCAGCAGCGTTGCCACCTCCTCTTTCGCGCGGCCGTCGAAGTATATGTACGCGGCAATGGTTTCGTTGGGCGACGACGTCAGCGGAATGTAGGGTCCGATCACGGTGCCGTACTTGCCCCGCTCGTTGCCGTAGCCGGGCAAGCCACCGACGACCTTGGGGCGCGGGTATGGGTCCTCGGCGGAGGGCTTCGGGGTCGAGTACGGGACGTTCAGGCCGGGGGTGAGCAGGGTGATGGAGATGGCGAAGGTCGACTGCTCGGGCTTGATCGCGCCAGGCGGGATCTTGGCTGGCGGCACGGGGATGTACGAGGTGATGCGGTGGGCGCGAGAGTTCTTCTGGATCGAGTACTCGGGGAGCGGGCCGTCAGGCGTGTGAATGCTGACGGCCAGGCCCTGGAAGCAGGGCATCTTGTTCGGCTGCTTGTCTGCGTGTGGGCGACACGCAGGTGGGGCTCCGCACAAAGAGCGGTGGCTGGTGGGCGCGGGCGCGCGTCGAGGCTGCGGTGCTGTGCTGGGGCTGGAGCGAGCCGGCGAGTCTGGCTGTGAGGCCCCGAGGGTCGTGTGCCGCAAAATCTGGAGGCAGCGCGGCGGGCACGGTGTGCTGTGGTCGATCGATTAAATGCCCGGCGCTGGAGCTGGCGCTCGGATGCCTGGTCCGCGTCTGGCTGGGACGCGACGGCGGCGGGGGGCGGTGGGCAGGTGGGAGCGGGACAGCCTCTACGCACGCGGCGGCGGACAGTGGAGGGTGCTCGCAGGGACTGGGCGGGGGGCTCTGGAGGGTATGGGTGGTGGTCGTTTACACACACGGCTTGCGAGAGGGCTGCACGCCAAGCCGTCGATCAGAGTGCAGGCAGTCACCCCGGTCGGTCCGCCGCGTTCTGTTCTGCCCGCCGGCCGCGCCCCAGGATCCCAGCTACAGCCGTGGCAGCCTTGCACAAAGCCACCGCGCGCTCAAGCCCGTCTCGCTGCTGCGCGCCGACATACAGGGCCGCGGCCGCATCCACGCAGCACGCGTGCGCCCGTGGTGCCGCCCATGCTCGTCCGCCGCGCGCGCCCTCGGCCGCCGTCGCGTCCCATGCCCCGAAAATGCCGCATCATCGCGACTGCCTGATCCGCCAGGCCGGCAGGCCGTGTAGCTGCAGAGCAGAGCCTCTAAATAGCCACGCGCAGTCGCCGCTCGCAGTCAATTGTCTCTGGCCGCAGTCACATTGTCAAGCAGTCACCCGCCACGGCACAGAGGCTGGTCCAGTTCCCGGCATGGCCGTCACCGAGCTCGCGCTACTCCGCCTCAAGGCTGGCGCATCCTTTCACGACCCCACGTTGCAGGCAGCCCTCCGCAAAGCAAAGAAGGCCATGGAGGACTTTGCCCACCAGCCTTTCCATTACTATGTTCAGATTGAGGACCCGACGTCGTTCTACATCATCGGCTCGTGGCCGTCGGTTGCGTATCACTTCGACGAGTGGATACCTTCGCCCGCGAACCAAGAGCTTCTGGGGCTCCTCAAGGACCAGGTCACCGTCGAGTGGATGTTCCATATCGATGTCGAGAAGACGCAACTGCCCCTTGACGCTATATTCATGGCAATCGGCAGACACTCCATTGCATCGGACAAGCGCAGCGGCTTCTCACAAACATTCGATGCCGTCAAGCACAACCTCGAAAGCTTCACTGCGCCAAGAAGCGTTGCTGGCGGATGGCGGATCGAAAAAGAGGACGAGGACAAGGAGGAATGGGTGCTGTTTACTGGGTGGGACGAAGTTGCCCATCATGGAAAGTTTGGAGAGTCGGAAGCATTTCAGGACTATGGAAAAATAAGGGAGTTCGTGGGTACATTCGAGGTCAAGCATGCAAAGAGTCTAGACGTGTGGACTAAATAAGGCTGGAGAGTGCCACGTTATAAATAGCGGGGCAAATGTTCCTCTCAAAGACAGACTGGACGCCTGGTTAGAGGAATGCTGCTGACCAAGGCTTTGTTCTTCTTACACAGGTTCCCCCGTTCGTAAAGATGGTTGTTACAGCAGAATGCTTCGTGAGTGCACTCGGCAGGTGCTACCCCATGCGGAGTTGTAGCATTAGTCCAGAGAACTTTGGTTTGTTATCTTTAGAATTATTGTTGCGTCTGATTGAATGCGTCAAATGCCTGCAAATAAGGGCGAGTATAGCTCGACTAGTCTTGTTCAGCAACGTGATCGAGTCCGTTGCACTGACACTGCTCTGTATCTCTTTATTTTCTTCAACATTGAGAAACCTAGTGCTAGATAAGGCGGTCATCCGCATGCCTTTCGCAATTCTGTGTGGTGCATCTACTCAATGTGTTTGCTCAATGAATTCTTTGACTCGCGGATGCATGAGACAATATTCTCGCGTGGCGATCCGAGAAACTAGATGATGTTGGTTAAGGCCAAGGTGAAGAAAACCCAAATCCGGCAATGGCGGTTCGGCAATGAAACCCGGCGATGGATAAACAGCACGCAGAACACGTGAGACCAGCGCCAGAATCTTCGGGCTGTGGGACGGTTGCCGAGTGCAGACAGCAGTAGGGCACAAGAATGCAATCGCTGATTCAGGATCAGTTCAGACGTGGTGCGGACTTTCCGAGGGCGATGCTGCGTGGCGTAGATGTGGATCGGCGGAGCCCGCTGCCTTTCTGGGAGTTTTTAGCTCGTAGCTTGGTGGCGGATAATCAAGACGCCAGTTGAGACTGAAGACTAGGCCTCAGCAGTGAGTAATCGCGGGAGGCGACGCGAGGGTTAATCAGTTATTCCCGGGCGAAACACGGCAGTGTGCAGGGCAGCAAGAGGCGCAAAGAGGCTTCGCGGAGCCCCAGAACAGGAACAGGAATGCCGTGTCGAGCCAAGTCGCGCGTTACCGGAGCGCCAATCAGGGCAGCGCGGGCCACGGAGAGACGATGCAAGATGGAGATCTTGACGCAGGAGCAGGTGCGGTGGCAAAAGTGCCAGCAACACACTGGGGACTTCTGGAGCTGCGGTGGAAACGCACACGTAGGCGTGCAGTCTGGCGAGAAGAGCGCCCCAAGACCAGGCGGTGTGCGGCGAAGTGCAGGCGGTTTTCTCGAACTGATCGTCGAGGCAGCTAGCGCAGAGCTCGCTGCGAGCAGGCCGGGCTCGGGCGGCGCTGATTGGCTGCAGAAGCCGGGGGCCAGCCCTGCGACTGCCGGGGAAATTTGATGTTCTAGCGCAGCCGGGGACGGTGCGTGGAAATTGTGTGATGATGGGCTGATTGCGCCCCGGGCTGGGTGGGCGGGAGGAAGGGCGGCGCAGGCCACAGGTGCTTGTCTGACGATGCTGTCGCCATTCGGGCTTGGGCGTTTTCCGTTGGGGGCATGTCTGCACCGCCTGCGCGATCGTGCGGGCGCGCACGCGGTTTAGCGACGGCCCAGCCGGGCCTAGCGCCATCTGAGCTCAGGGACCGGAAGTGAGCGTCCCGTGTGGTGTGGTTCCGAGCGTGCAGCTCACAAAACCTCGCCCACGCCCGCCCAACTCCCTCCCGACCACCACCAGGAAGCGCCGAGACTCCCGCCGCCCACCTCTGGCCCCTACACCTGTCGTTCTCGTCCTGCTCGCTGGGTTCAGCTCTGCAGCCAAAATGTACGCCACGCGCCGTCGGCCCCCCCAACGTGCCCCGTTGCTGATAACGCCGCTAGGAACTCGACAACCGCCGCCTTCTCGAACTTCACCACCGCGGCGCCCGGCGGCACCTACTGGGACCAGTTCGAGGAGATCTCCAAGTACAATGTCTCCCTCAACTACTTTGAGCGCCTCTGGCTCGCCTGGTACACCTACATGAACAACGATGTCCTGGCTACCGGTATCATGTCGTTCGTCATGCACGAGGCCGTCTACTTTGGCCGCTCTCTGCCGTGGATCATCATCGACGCCATCCCTTACTTCAACAAGTACAAAATTCAGGCTGTGAGTAGTTGCGCCACTGTCCTCGCGCGGACGGATTTGCTGACGCGGCACTAGGCCAAAATCCCGACCGCCAAGGAGCAGTGGCAGTGCGCCGCCCTCGTGCTGCTGAGCCACTTCACCGTTGAGCTTCCCCAGATCTGGCTGTTCCACCCCATGGCTCAGTTCTTCGGCCTTGAGACTAGCGTTCCGTTCCCGTCGCCGCTTAAGATGGCCTACCAGATTGCCATCTTCTTCGTCCTCGAGGACTCGTGGCACTACTGGACCCACCGCGCCATGCACGTCTTCCCCTACCTCTACAAGAATATCCACAAGATCCACCACCACTACTCTGCGCCCTTCGGCTTGGCTGCTGAGTACGCTTCTCCCATCGAGGTTCTCGTCCTTGGTCTCGGCACCGTTGGTTCTCCTATCCTCTACTGCGCCATCACTAAGGACCTCCACATCCTTACCATGTACGTGTGGATCGTCGCCCGCCTGTTCCAGGCCATCGACGCCCACAGCGGCTATGAGTTCCCGTGGAGCCTGCACCACTTCCTGCCTTTCTGGGCTGGTGCCGAGCACCACGACGTCCACCACGAGCGTTTCATCGGTAACTACGCCAGCAGCTTCCGCTGGTGGGATTACGTTCTTGACACCGAGTCTGGCCCGGAGGCTGCCAAGAGGAGACGCGAGCGCAGGCTCGCGAAGGCGAAGAAGGCCCAGTAGATGGGTCAATCTGCCTTGTCATCATCGGCGCCTGCATGTTGCAATCGCAACGTGAACCGGATACCAGATGTAAGATGTGTCATAAAAGAACTTGGCGATGCTGTGCCAGAGGTCGGGACCTTTGGATGAGGCATTTGAATGGCGTTGAGTAGAGTCGAATCACCTAGAAGTGCTTTGCTCTTGCGGATGATTTTTAAAAGAGACGGTTAATGCTGTTGATCACAGCTGGACGACACTTGGCATTGTATATACTTTTAATTCACGGCAGCCTACCGTTCGTTAACAATACCCTAATAGCAGAAAAACACCCCAAAACTTGTCACGCTTACCTCTTTGAGAACAGCTGTAATGCTTAGTGATTTATTAAGCCATTTGTGTCCGGGAAGTATCCTCTTGATGTCAATATCAAGATTACTCCTACTCTCGCATTTGAAAGCTTATCCGACAGGCGATGCTCGGATTTCATCAATGTCGATGACTGCCACGAAACTGTGTTTATGCCTACGGTACGGATCGGAAGTTCAACAATCTTGCTCCTATGGATGCCCTTCACAGGTTCCATGTACTGAAAGGCTGCAGAAGGGGTCCGACAAAATCAGAAGGCGCAGAACAAGCCCGAGTGCCTTCTCACTTACGAGACCACACACACCGGAAGCTGCGAATGGCCAGAGAGCCTGCCTGAGATGTGACGGAAAACTTGTCTAGATATCCTGCTCAGCGTGGATACCATCATTCGTGTTTATTATTTTTTGTGGACAGCTCTCCAAGCACTTCTGTCGTCAGCATTGCTACCCTCATTTAAACATCTGGACAACATCGGAACATTCTTTGATTGAACAGAAACAACACACCGATAACTTCACAACAAGGTACGACTCAGGGTCCCACGATGGGAGACCCCGCGAACCCCCCACAGTCTGCGTCTTCCCACGACCGCCGCAAGAAGGAGCGTATTATTCCTCAAACTCCTTCTCTGGCAACTCGACAATCTCATGGTTCCGACGACGAAGATGAGCTGTCCCCTCCGGAACAACCAGACCAATCACCTCCAAACTCGGTCTTCTCCGAATTCCAATCTCCGTTATGGGACCTTGACAAGCTACGGCAGTTTGAAGGAATTCTTCAGAAAAAATGGCAGAAGATTGACCCTTTGGATCGGTACGACAAACTCCTGTTGGATAGTTTGATACATACTGCTTGCGCAGTCATATCTTTGAACCCTGATGGAGACCAACAAAATACCGCCCCGTCATGCTACTTGGACGAACTGGTGGACGACACATCAGAAGCCTTCGGATGCGTTGAAGATATTCTGGGTTCCTTAGAAAGAACGTCGACGGAAGAAGAAGAAGAAATGGTGGAGGCATACAGGGAAGAGAGGCTTGCTGCGTGGTTTGACGAACTGGACCTTGGAAACCCAGAAGACAACGATTACCTAGGTACGCTCAATCAAGAGGAGGAAACAATAGCGGACATATGGGTTGAGAGGGACGTCGAGGATGCCGAAGATGCCGATAGAAGAGGCTCCACCGATAATATCGCCGTTCACTGGCTGGATAGTGACACGGACGCGGACGCGCACGGTCAGTGGGATTTTGAGCACGGTTACTCGGCTGCACGAAGTTCAGATAGCGGGGAGGTGGGCTTGAAAAATACGAGTGACAGTGACACGATTGAAGCAATCACACAGCCGGAAGAATACTCCGACGAGGGTGACGGTAGGGAAGATGGCCTTGTGCCCGTAGTTTATACCGTCCATATTCGCTACCCTCTACCGAGTATGACGAGAGTTTTGTGGTTGCGTCGCAGACACAACTGTCTCAAGGACTGCTGGCTCAAATCTCGAACATGCAACAATCTTCCAAGATGGTTCGGCTTCACTCGGAATCTGCTTTCGCTTGTCATGCGGATTCTGAAAAGGAAGATGGCGTTGGTGTTCGACATATTTCTTGATGCTGCCATTCGGCAGGATGGCCAGGAGTGTTTTGACTACAGGTAATCTGTCGGCGGTTTGTTCTCATACGGGATTTGCTGACGTAGTGTACAGTGAAGTTCGCCAAGAGCCTATGTCCGTGGTGTGGCCTGAGCCTTGGAATTATTGATGTGTCATGAGTAACCATTGAGGAATCGCTCCTCAGCGACTTATTGCAGTATGCTATAAAGCTGAAAGAATGTTCCCGTTGCAGGCGTAGTGCTAGAAATAGATGTGTCGGCCATTACAAAAAGGCTGCTCATCGTGGGGCTCTCAATAGCTCTGTCATTTGTGCGCATGGCCACTGGCCGAGCTCCCTGTTGCAACCCTTCCGACTCTTCAGGAGTTCATTCTAAACGTGAATTAAGAACGCTCGTCTCAGTACGCCAGGAAACACCCAGTGCTTGGACAGGCCCGATGCTGTCTTTACTCGGACTAGCGCTGCCGAAGAGGCGCCGGCGTGGTCCGCAGGCATTGCGACCACACAACTCTGCGCTCAACTTTCTCAGGTCGCGACACTCACGCGCCCGACAGCAACCATGGGGATCCACCGACTCCTGCACCACATGCAGGACTTTGGAACCCCTGTCGAGCTCGGAACTGCTCGGCAGAACCACACGACCCTCTCGTCTACAGATTCTACAGAAGATCTCGAGAAGAAGTACGTCGTCGTTGACGGTCCGAGCCTGGCCTACCACGCCTATCATCGTGCCGTCGCCGGAAGATACCATGCGCGCAACGCCCTTGAGGCCATGCCGTCCCATGGCGAAGTAGCAGTCGTCGCTGTCGACTTTCTTACAACCCTGGAATCGCACAACGTCAACGTGTACGTGAATCTTGCCGAGTGCTCGACTGTATCCAATTGACTAAATCAAGCGTAGCAATATTCTTCGACGGAGCTCTGCCTGCGGCTAAGCATGCCACTCGCCTTCACCGTCTCCACTCATCCTTGGTCCAACTCCAGAACTTCAAGAATCAACATCTCAATGAAGTCCGCTGTACTCCTCCGAAGGTCAATGGCGACTTATTCAGCGCGCCCACCTCTCTTCCCGAGAAACTTACTGCGCTCCCGGCGGCCGCTTTTCTTGTTCCAGCTGTCATCGATCACCTCAAGCAGAGCAAGTTCTCCGAACGTGTCTCCGTGGTCCCCGCTGAAGCAGACGTCTTTTGTGCGGACGTCGTCCATCGCATCAGCCAGAAGGTAGAATGCTGGCTTTTGAGCTCAGATACTGACTTGCTCGTGTTTGATCTTGGTCCAAAAGGATCTGTCTTGCGTTTCCAGGATGTGACCTTGGCGACTTTTCCCCGTCGGACTGTTCTCAAGGGTATTGAATTTCACCCTAAGCGCATTGCCGAGCGTCTCGGCCTTAAGGATCTGGCGCCTCTGGCATTTGCTCTAACACAAGATCCTCACAAGACTCTGACTGAGCTTGTCAAGGAGGCAAAGTCCCTGGATTCGTCAACCGCAGAGTACAAGGCATGGTTCGAGGAGTATACTCCAATCAATGGCCGGACGGGCCCTGGCCAGCTGGTCATCAATCAATATCGCTCGAACTTTCTTGTCTTTCCGGTATTTACAGCCACACATCTCTCTTTCGCACCTTGCACTAACTTTTCATCAGGGAAAGTCTGCACCCTTTCCATCAGACTACTTCGAGGAGCCGTGTCTCGCATCGGTGAAACAGCGCCAAATTCGTGCAGTCGAGAAGGATGCAGTAATATACTTCCAATATCTGGTTCACTCGCAAACGAAGATCTTGGATCCTAGAGTCTCTGAGCTCATTCATCAAGTTTCTTACGCTATAGTAACCCTCAAAGGCCAGGCCAAGCTGTATACGCCGCAGGCCACTTGCGAAGGCAATTGCTCCATGTTCCTACCCTTCCTTATCGACGACCCTACACGGGCTTCTGCATGGCGTCTTTCAGCTGATCTGAGGAACCTGGGCTGCTCGATTGTCTCCCTTCCAATGGATTCCCAGTTCACAATCCAGGAATACGAGCGCCGCGGCCAACGAATCGCCCCTTCTATCATCCCTCGCTTTCGGTACAAGAAAGCAGAGATTGTGGTGATGTGTCAAGAGCTGAGCGCCCACATCAGTGCCTTCATGGTCAACTCTGGCGACTTGCACCTCCGTGCACCGCTGTACTTCTGGAAGCTCTACGGCGCTCTTTACTTGTGTGACAAGCTAGTTCACAATGGTGAGCGCCAGGCCTCGAAGCGCGAAGTCTTGAGACTACTGCAAGGCCACAACGGACAGCTCGAATGGCCGTACATCCACCGAGCCGCACAGCTGCAGGGTGTCTGGTACTCGCTCCGCATGCTCCGCCAATTCCTTAGCGTCTTTCTCGGCTATCCCGTCGATTCTGCTAACAAGACGGATATTCACGCGGATCCAGATGTCCAGAAGGCTGTCAAGGACACACACGAGCGCCTTGACGGCTTGCCCTCTGCGACCAAATTCTTCGACCCTGTTCCAGCGGACGACGAGGATGCCATTTCGGAGAGCTACCTGCTGGCTGCCATCGAGAACTTCCCAAGCCTAGCGGATGATCCGAAGGAGCTGTACGACAGGGCGTTCGCAGAGAGGAAGAACAAGAAGCGCAAGAAGAAGACACAGGGACAGGCGGAGGGTACGAAGACCGGCCCGAAGCCGCAGATGGGCGGCAACATGTTCGGTGCCCTGAGTGCTCTTGGTGATGACGGCTAGATCAATGGTGATCGGACCCGGTCTAGAACTTTGGTTTTGGTGGTCAAAGCATTCACACGTGGGTGGGGTCTTTGGAGGACCGAGCGTGATACGGTAACTCTTGGCATGGCTGCGATGATCAGGGAACGGGAATTCAGTCAATTGGGTCGGCATTGCGGATACGAAGGAAATTGGCCTCAAGAAACTTTTGTGCCGACCCTTTCTTACCGGCAGGTCTTCCGGACGGGCAGGTAGATCCATTGGTACCCATTGGCATCTCAAATACAATCAATTCACGATTATGCTAGTGTGATATCGAGAAGGAAGCTGAAGAATAGAGACCTCACCAAGGACGTTATACCAATAAGATTGTACAAAACCACCTCCGCTTTTCAGGCGAAAACTCCTTGCGTAAGGATACGACGGCCCATGCACAAACAGACGCACCATTCAATATCAACTGTATTCCGACGCACCCATCGCATCGCACCCACCCACCCGCCAACGATCTTATGTAGAAATTCTGAAGCCCATAGGAAAAAAGACCCAAACCAAATGCTTGATGCACCGCACTCTAAACTTCCTCTCTGAACAAGCTCCTCCGCGACTCCGTCGGGCTGTGGTTACCGCCCTGCTTGGCACCACCCGACTCCATCGGCCTGGGGCTGACGCCGCGCAAATCGCTGCGCTCCGCATTGTCGCCAAACGGATCGTCGCGCGTGGCGCCTCCTGCCCGGTGTCCCATCTCCTCGTCGTACCGCTCGTCCAGCTCCCTCGTCCGGCTGCGGCCGCGCTCCGACCCGGCCGCGCTGCCCGCCCCGAGCCCGGCGCTGTGCGGCGGCGGCGCGGCGTACATGCCCGCGCCGGCGTAGCCGGGGCCGGACGCGCCGTAGGGCGTGGGCTCGCGCAGGCCCAGCTCCTGCTCCTCGTAGCCGTAGCCGTAGTCGGCCTCGTTGCCGACGCGCGCGTCCCACGCCTCGTCCGGGTCGAGCGTGCCGCGGGTGCGCCGGGGCGCCGCGCCCGCGCCGCCGCCGAGGCCGGCCTCCTCGTACGCGCCGGCGGCGTAGCGGGTGTTGTTGCGGCTGCGCCCGCCGCGCAGCGAGCTGATCTTGTCGTTCATCCACCCGACGATGCCGCCCGGTGCCGGCGCCGGGTACCCGCCAGCGCCCGCGTCGCTGCGCGAGCCGCGGGCGAAGGGGTTGAGCGGTGGAGGGGGCAGGCCGAGGCGCTTCGCGCGGATGCGGGTGTAGGCGACCCAGGAGACGGCGCCGATGACGAGGAGAAGGATGAGGATGCCGAAGAAGATGCCGACGCCGGAGGCCATTGCGGTGGTGGTTGTGCGGAGCGGCTACGAGATGGGGGTGCTCGTGGTTGGGTCGGGTTGGTGGGAGTGAGGAGAGGTGGTGGGCTGGAGGTTGCGCTGAAGGCTGGGTTATTTTTAGGGCATGGGATGAGGTGCTGGTGGTTTTACGAGAAGGCAGTGCGCTTGGTGTGCGGCTGGGCGACGGCACGGTGCTTGCCGGCGGACGTGCTGGCTGGTCTCGTGGATGTGCCGGATGGGTGCAGCTGCGGTCGCTGGGCGCTGGATGCAGAGAGGTAGGTGTGGAATTGGCCTGGGAGGATGGCTGAAGTGCCGGGCTGCTGGTGCTGACCGGGCAGTGAAACAACGAGCTGGCGCGAGCGACGGGAAGGCTATGACGACGCCTGTGTCCGCGGGAGGTGCACGGCCGCTGCCTGGTTCTCGTACCCAGCACCAGCGCTGCCCGAAAAGCAAGGCCGCCACACCACCTGCGCCGCACCTTGCCGGCACCGGCACCGGCTGCGAGCATTGCCCCGCACCCGCAACACAGAGCCGCACACGCACGCGCCTGGTGCAGCGGTGTTCACAGGCACCACAGACACGTTTGCGCAGCACGCAGCACTGCAGCCAGGAACCGTCATCGGCAGACCCACAGTTGCGCGCAACCCCACGCGAGGGATCGGCGGTTGCGACTTCTCCATTCGCTCGGCCAGGCCTCCTTCCGGCCCCTGTGCTCTCGTGTCTCTCTCGTCCTTCTGCAACTCCAGGCCGTGCTCTCGTGCGCGCCTGCATCGCCGCCTCTGCTCCGCCAATTCCGTCCTCGACTTGCCAGCATGGGCGTCCTTGCCCCGTGCTCAGGAACCAGTGCCAATCCTCCGGGAAAATGGCCACCGCCCACGCCGATCAGTGCGGGGCGCGGGGGATGCCCCATCGTGCATTCATCCAGACTCATGTCATCGACGCCAAGGGTGGAGGCTGCAAAAATCCTTAAAACCCGGGGAAACACCTTTTTTGGAGCCGCCATGAGCAGCATTCGAGGCTGGAGCACTCCGGCCATTGGTTTCCCCACACCTTGCCATGCGCATCTCCGTAGCGTGGCCTTTCCTGGCCGTGACCTTTCTGACCGGCTCTACTACCGCTTCTCCAATCAACCGACGTGAAGTCGTCCAGAAATTCAACCCTCGCCGCAATGGCTCAGCCTCCTCTTACGACACCCCGATGCAGGTCGGCAACGGGAATTTCGCCTTTGGCGCCGACATCACAGGGCTGCAAACCGTGGTGCCATGGAATACCCTTTCCTCGTGGTGTTGGCACAACTCCTCACTGCCGACCATTGCCGGACAAACTTCTCCGGAAGATTTCACCGGCCTGGATTGGTGGACCCACGGCCGTCTGGTCAACTACGCACAGCCCAATCCCGCAGAGCCAGCCATTTCGCAATGGATGATTGCCAATCCCCACAGAGTCAACCTTGCCCGGATAGGATTCTCTTTGGATGGAAAATTCATTGAGGAGTCCGATGTTGAAAATCCCGTCCAAATTCTGGATCTGTACTCTGGTACCTTACAATCGTCGTTTTTTCTTTGGGGAGTTAATGTCTCAGTGGAGACTCTATCAGATCCCAGGTCTGACTCGCTGGGCATCAAGGTGCAATCCACGCTGCTGAGGAACGGCACCCTGTCAGTCTTCTTCGACTACCCATACCCAATAGACAAGAATAAGTTTGAGAACTTGGTGGGCCTGTTCAACGCGACCTCAAACCACACTACCTCGCTTCAAAGCCACGATGGATCTGCCGAGATCGAGCACAACGTTGACGCTACCACCTACTTCACTAGAATCAGTTGGGATGGAAAGGGTACAGTATCTGGCCCCGTTGCCAATACGCATCGATATTTCCTCGCCACCCAAAGTGACTCGCTCACTTTCACTGCGACCTTTACGCCGGACACCCAGCATTCCAGCAGCACCTATGATTCTGTCAAGACCGCCTCATCCGGATGGTGGAGCAATTACTGGGAGACCGGTGCATTCGTGGATCTGACTTCCGTCTCTGATTGGAATGCAACTGAAATCCAACGTCGAACAATTCTCTCGCAGTACTTGCTTGCTGTGAATGAAGCCGGAAACGACCCACCACAAGAGTCTGGCCTCACCAACAATGGCTGGTACGGAAAATTCCATCTGGAAATGGTTTTCTGGCATCTTGTCCATTGGGAGCTCTGGGGAAAGGGGGACCTGCTTGATAGGAGTATCGGAGTGTATGAGCGCTTCCTGCCCACGTCTATAGAGCGCGCTGAACGGCAAGGATATACTGGTGCCAGGTGGGGAAAGATGAGTGATCCCACCGGCCGCTCTGCACCTGGGGAGATCAATTCGGTTCTCATTTGGCAACAAGTCCACCCATTCTACTTCGCTGAGCTTGAGTATCGGCGGAATCCGGATGATGCCACGCTGGCCAAGTGGGATCCTGTACTCAGTGCGTCGGCCGAATGGATGAGCTCGTATGCATTCTACAACGACACAACAGGTGTGTACGATCTAGGTCCGCCAATGTATCCGGTCTCCGAAAATACCAACCCGAATGCGACTGTTAACCCAACGTTTGAGCTGGCATACTGGGAATTCGGGCTCTCTATTGCTGCAAAATGGCAGCAGCGGCAAGGGAAGCCTGTGCCTTCGCATTGGATCGACGTCAAAGAGAATCTGGCTTCTCTGCCTGTAGAGAACGGCACATATGTCACGTATGAGGGTGTACCTGATATGTGGACGAACCCTGACCTGACGTCGGACCACCAGGGCCTTCTTGCCATCAACGGAGTCCTCCCACCTCCGCCCAACATCGACTTTGCCGTCTTCAATGCCACCGTCGATCGTGTCTATGAGACGTGGAACTTTTCGTTCAGCTATGGCTGGGACTTCCCACTGCTGGCCATGACTGCATTGAGGACCGGGGATCCAGAAACGGCGATCGAGTGGTTGCTTGACGAAAATTTTGCATTCGATGACGTGGGGATGCCTATTGGTGGAACGCGAGTGCCCACCCCGTACTTCCCCGCGAGCGGTGGGCTGCTGCTTGTTGTCGCGATGTTGGCGGCAGGCTGGGAGGGTGCCGAGGGATCGAAGTGGCCAAATGCTTGGAATGGCGTGAAGTCCGAAGCATTCAGCCCAGTGCTGTAGGATAGCACGAGGCAGGCTGGCCGCCTTATGGTGCGGGAGGTTGGGTTCAAAAAAGCTTCGCCTCCAGATTGGTCGGGGCACAGGTTGGGCTGACAGTTGTTGATTTCTTATTTTTGCGCTCTTATTCTCGAAGCAGCCAAAGATCTGCCAGGCTGACACACATGTGCGGACTCGTAGCGCGTTTTATCGAATTGCCGTACGCGCGCGAGCGGATAGCAGTGTTCCGCTGGGCAAGTTAAATGAGAAGGAGTGCGCGGTAGATCATCGCAGGCGTTCGTGTCCTGGAGTTGAGTGAAGTAAGACTTGTGGCTGCAAGTCTAATTGACGCCTTACCGCCGTTGGTGCCTGCTTCGGGAGGCATTTCCCCCAAGCGAGTGCTGGTGCTGCAGTCTTCGCACGGTAGCCGTTGCGGCTCTCCGACGTCTGAAACCGGCAACGCCGCAACACCACGAGGAGGCCTCATGCGCCCGCTGTGACCGGCCAAGGCCGCCTTTTCCAAATCCACGATAATTCCATTCGCCGTCGCGCCTGGACCACTGATCGCCGTTGGGATCTCCGCTGCAATTCTCCATCGCTCCCGCTGCCAAGCATCTCCGCTTCCGCCTCCAATCCCTACTCGCCGCGTCTGGAGTCTCATACCAGCCTGCCGCTATCACCTCATCGCGCCACACGTGCCGGCGAATCACGACATATCCAGACGCCGGCAGACGCCTCAGGCTGCCGCTTTCAATCATGCACCCGCCAAGTGGCGCACTTCACTGCACCGGGCGGCCGCCATCCGCGCAGGGCTGGCCCCATGAATTTCCCTCCCTTTGAATTTTCCCTGCGCAGCTCTTGCCGCGATAGCTTGTAGGAGCTTGGTGGGCGAATCTACCCATGACCATGACGAATTGTGCCGCCGCCTTCTGCACGCAGGAGGCACCTCGCTCCCGCATCGGTGTCAAACCGCACCCCGAATCAGGCTCCCCTCCTTGGCAGCCTCGAACCGCGAGGCTTGTGAGAATTCCTTTCCCCTGTGACCCTTGACAGTGGATTGGTATAAATCCCCGGTGGCTCAGCGGCCCAGAGTTCTGATCCTCACCCATCAGCTCACCAGCCATCACTCTAATTTACGCTCTTTTTTAAGCTTACTACTTAAAATCCCGTGCTGTGCACGTCGCCGTTCCCTTCTACTCACGACTTTTTTCAACGCTCGACGCGGCCTTATTTAACGACCCTCCTTTCGATTAATTCGTAAAGAATACCCCACATCAGCAAAAATGAAGTACTCCACCGCCGTCGTTGCTACCGTCGTCGCTCTGGCAGCGGCTTCGCCCGTCAAGCCTGGCCGTGAGTTTTCCCTCATCACTGTCAGGATCATTTCTCCATGCGGGAGGTGATCTGAATATTCTTAGAGAGCACTAGCTAATATGCTCCAGCGGTCAACACCGGTATGCTCGACAGCTTCATCAGCGAGGCCAAGTGGGCCACCCGCTCCGTTGGCGATGTCATCAAGCGCGGGGGCAACGACGCCATCCTCATCATCCTCGGCATCAACGACGACGATAACGATGACGAGAAGAAGAAGCAGGAGAGTAAGTTATCCCTCCCACTCTTCTGAGTTGAACAACTCCACACTTGTTCCTCCCGTCCTGTAGAACACCAATCTAACAACCACACAGAGGCCGCAAAGATCGCCCAGCTCCAGATCGCCAAGGCCGCGAAGCTCGACGCCGCCGCCCTCGACACGGCCAAGAAGGCGCAGGAGCTCGCTCTCGCCGCCCAGGACGCCAAGGTGAAGGCCGTCCAGGCGCAGGCCATCGCCGAGGGCGGCGACGCCCAGTCCGCCGGCAACGCGATGCAGCAGCAGATCTCGGAGAGCATGCAGGCGGCCCAGCAGGCGGGCGCGCAGGCCGCCGCGGGCGCCGAGGCCCAGGCTGGCCAGCAGGCCGACGGTGCCGACCAGGCCGCCGCCGACCAGGCTGCCGCCGACCAGGCCGCTGCCGCCGAGCAGGCTGCTGCCGCGACTCCGGCTGCCGATGCTGCGGCCGCCCAGGGCACCGGCGACGCCGCCGCTGCCGCCGAGGCCGCTGCCAACGGGACTGCGGGCGCACAGGGTGTCTCCGAGGCCGCGAAGCGTGCTGCCATCCGCCGCTCTTTCAACGTCTGGCAGTAAGCGGCTCGCCAGGAGAGCGCCCGCTTCCTCCGCTGAACAGTGGGCCGTCTGCTCGGAAGGGTTCGGTGGAGGGGCGGAGGGGGCGTGGATGCAACGGCTGATGATGGAGAAAGGACTTTGTGGTGGTGGGGAGAGTTGATGGCTGGTGGGTGTGGCTGATGTGTAAATCGCGCGGAATCCACCACCACTTTTGCGCATCATGATCATGAACTACTGGACTGGGTTGTAGAAGGCTTCTTTTGGTCTTTGGATTTGCCACGGTTAATCCTTATTGTTTTGGTGCTGCTGCTACATAGTGTGTTTTTTCTTTGAGGAGAAATGGTGGTCGTTGGCGCTCTGTGAGCGTGGGCATTGGATACCGCAGGAAATGAGGCAAAGCAGCAGTTATGATTTCCTCAAACACTTGCCGTCATGGAACTTGTGACCGTTGACTGGGCGAGAAGTGAAAATACCGGAAAGCAAAAAATTTCGGCGGCACGGTGATCGAGTGACGTTGCGGATAATTGCAGGTCGAGTTCTTCATGCGACTAGTCAGTGGCAGCGCCGGCGAGTCTCTTAATTCAACCTCAAACGTTGCGAGAGGCAGCCACACAGCGATCGGTCGAGCTGGCAATGCGTAGATCTGCCCCGCGTTGGAGTGCAAAGCCCATGCATAATGCGGGCTATGCGGAGATCAGGGCGCGGTGCTGGGGAAAAGACGAGAGGTAGTCAGTGGCGGCAAATGCTGAGACGCGACAGCGGCAGTGTTAACGCAAGGGGGCAATAGGACGGCAGAAGAGCCGCTGACTAGGCGGCAGCCAAAAATGGTACGGCATCCTCCACAGCCCGGACGTCCTGTCAGCTAGCGCGGGCCAACGCCGGGCAGGGGTACTCGAGTGCGCCTCGACGTGGTGCTATTGACTGACGCGCAGCAGGACCTGGCGTCTGAGGGTTGGCTGGCTGGATGTGGTGGACGCTGGGGGAGGATCCTCCGCGCTAGGCCACAAGGCCCTCATGTGGAGCAGGACTATGGCTGCAAAGAGACTAAATTGGGACGTCGAGGTCGGGGTATGCTGTGCAACTCGAAGGGCTCGTAGACGTTCGAAGTTGGCATGCAGCTGCTCGTATCGGGTAGGTGATGCTCGCGGGCGTGGGGGCATGCGCGCTGAGGGCGGCGGAGAGGAAGAGTGCTGGCGGAGGGGCGGCACGAGGCTCGCCGCATAGCTTGGGATGGCCTGTCGGTACGCGCTGCGCCGCGCGAGAAGAAGGTGAAGTGTCGCAGCCTCGCAGCCGTCAGTCGCGGGACAGCCCGCCGTCGGCAGAACTGCACGCGCCGGCATGACTCGGGCGCGACTCGCTCACGTCACCCGCCGCCCGCCCGCTGCGCGAACTCGCCCGCCCCAGTCATGGCCGACGACGACATGAAAGTCAATCCCCTGCGGGCAAAGGAGCTCGTCGAGAACATCGCCCACGTCTCCGACAGGATTCGCGCCGCCAACAAGGCTGCCCGGAATGTGCGTCGAGCCCCCGCCCCGAGTCTGCGACGCCTCTCCCCAGCGCTGCCGCCGCGAGAAAAAGATTGCGATGCCGCACCCCGCTGCGGCGGCCTATGATATCGCTGCCATGAACGTAAGCTGACGCACGCTGCTCGCCGTCCAGGTCCGCCTCATTGCCGTCTCGAAGCTGAAGCCTGCAACCGACGTGCTCGCCCTGCACACGGCGCCCGCACCGCATACCACCCATCACTTCGGCGAGAACTACTTCCAGGAGCTGCAGGAGAAGGCCGTCATCCTGCCGCGCAGCATTCGATGGCACTTCATCGGCGCCCTGCAAACCAACAAGTGCAGCAAGCTAGCCGAGCAGATCCCCAACCTGTGGTGCGTGTCAAGCGTTGACTCGACCAAGAAGGCCGACCAGCTGGAAAAGGGCCGTAAGGCGTTGGTCGAGAAGAAGGAGCAGGACGGCGCCGAGGATGAGGTGAAGGAGCCGCTGCGCATCATGGTCCAGGTCAACACCTCGGGCGAGGAGTCCAAGAGCGGCGTCGAGCCTCGGGACGCGGCCGCGCTGTGTCGCCACGTCCGCGAGAAGTGCCCACACCTCAAGCTCGCCGGCCTCATGACCATCGGCGCCATTGCCCGCTCGCAGGCAACCACCCCAGAAACTGAGAACGAAGACTTCATAGCGCTGCGCGATGCGCGGGACAAGATTGCCAAGGAGCTCGGTCTCGGGGCTGAGGAGCTGGAGCTGAGTATGGGCATGAGCTCGGACTTTGAGGGCGCCATCGCCATGGGAAGCGATGAAGTTAGGGTTGGCACTACCATTTTTGGCACGCGGCCGCCCAAGAAGGACGCCAAGGTTAAAGAAGACATCGAAGAGGCTAAGAAGTAGACAAGAAATGGGAAGATTGGTCAAGAGCTTGAGACGCCGGTGCTGGTGACTGCTAGTGTGGAAGACCCTGTTTGACGACTCTTGCCGATCTCTTCGCCCTCCCATGGTTTGTCGTCGTTTCACCATGTGCAAAGTTAACGGCTGTCCAAACTGCGTCTACCGTCGATTTGCAATGTCCACACTGCCATTGGCGCACTCGATAGTGGCGAGAGTTTCGGGCCTATGCAAGTGCCGGTGCGGTAAGTGGATCGGGTTCCTTCGAGTTGGTCGCCATCTCGCGCCCGCAATCCTTCCCGTTCTAGTTTCTCAGCAAGTTGCCTCTTCTGGAAGACGATACTCCAGGTTTCGAATCTCTCTGCCAGCACAAAGGGAAGGCAACGGGATGCAGTTGCTACGTACCATGGTCCCTCACCGACACTTGCGGCCCGCAGGATAAGTAGGGTTGTTCTGTCAGCCAGTTGGTGGGCGAGGCTGTGCTGGCGTCAGCTGGCGTCGCCTAGCTTGGCGGGCTGGATGCGCCTCGACGACTTCCAACCCATCGGATCCCCGAGATTGCCGAACGCCAACGCCTTTCCTGTCGGGCCCGCAAGGCTGACCACTCTGGACACGTGCATCGGAAACTCCCATCACGACGCCATGGCGCGCTGGTATGGTAGAAAACGAGCATACTAGCCATATGCGTCGACGGGAACGAAGGGATTTCCCGAGTTGATCGCCATCTCTCGCTTGGTGTGACGCCGTCAATGCAAGTTAAGCCAAAATGTCCACGGTCGTTGATGATCTACTTTTAGACCATAGAGGCTGGACCCGGATTCTGGCAACCTAGCTGCGGCGGGGTTCTGTTCTAGGCAGAATAGAGCTGAGCCGCCTCCGCCGCCAATGCTAGCGAGACGTACCTCTTTCAACGGATGGCTGCTTAGCCGCTGGCTTCTCCATGGCTTGCGGGGAGACTCAAGCTGAAGAGCAGAACGGTGAGAACGGCTGACGGACGGTCTAGAGGTGGCTGCCAGAGCAGGATGTCTCCTATATCTTTCCTGTCGCCTCGCGACTTCAGGGGCTTTCAATACCAACATTCTGTCCCCAAGTCACTCTTTTCGTTTTCAGACGATCGCTACTTTGGGGAAACCTTACCCCCGACTCTCATTCAACGTCATTTAGTATTTCACACCAATCGCCACCATGAAGTTCTCCACAGTCATCTCAAGCGTTGCCTTTACTACCATCCTCCAACCTGCCCTGGCCTACCCTGGCATGGCCAATGTCGTCTCGGAAATCAAAGCTCGTCAAGACACTAACAACGACGGCGATGTCAACCCAGAGCTCATCGGTGACCTCGCCACCATTGGTCCCGTCACCCCTGTGGGCCAAAGCATCTACAACATCTTGATGCGGACCGAGTCCGCTGAAACAAGTGCTTCCGGCTACATCCCTCCCCTCATCGGAACCAAAGCCTGCAAGCAGGACACCTGCTGCGTGTGGTCATACATCTCGGCCGAGTTGACCTTCGCCTTCAAAGGCATCACTGGCCGTTGCAACAAGAATGCCCGCGCGGCCATCCGCCTGGGTTTCCACGATGCTGGTACCTGGTCGAAAGCCACCGGCCGCGGCGGTGCGGACGGCAGCATTGCGCTGTCGGGCACGGAGATTAACCGCGGCGAGAACAACGGGCTGCAGGACATCATCGGCAAGATGATCACCTGGCAGAAGCGCTACAACGTCGGTATGGCCGACCTGATCCAGTTCGCCGCCGTGCATGCCGTCGTATCATGCCCGCTGGGGCCGCGCATCCGCTTCTTCGTGGGCCGCCCGGATGTCAAAAGCGCAGCTCCGGACGGCCTCCTGCCTGGCGTCAACGACTCGGCCGACAAGCTCATCTCCCTCTTCCGGGACAAGACCATCTCGCCGCACGAGCTCGCCGCCCTTGTTGGTGCCCACAGCACCTCGCAGCAGTTCTTCGTCGACACGTCGAAATCCGGCGCACCGCAGGACTCCACGCCTGGTGTGTGGGACACACGCTTCTACAATCAGACAACCAGCAACACCACGCCCAAGAAAGTGTTTCGCCTGAAGAGCGATGTTGTGCTGGCCGCCGACCCGCGCATCTCGGATGAGTGGGCGCAGTTCGCCGACAACACCAACGGCCAGAAGCACTGGAACGAGGACTACGCCACCGCGTACACGCGTCTGAGCTTGCTCGGCGTGAACAATATCAACAACCTGACTGAGTGCAGCAAGGTGCTGCCCATTCAGCTGCCCATCTTCCCTGATGCGACGACGCTGTTCTTGGATCAGTAAATGTCACTATTCTCGATCACGTTCATTCTGGCGTTTTTTTTTTTTTTTTTGGTAGTTGGCGGCGGGAAAAACTTCTAAACTTCTTGTTGATATTGCCATACCCCGATAATTTTCGTACATACACTTCTTTGTAATTACCTTTCTTCAGCATTTTCAAGGCGTTTGGCGTTACTCAGGACGTCAGCGACGGAGAGACTTTCAGTACCTAGAATTGGAAATAATCCCTTAATAATCTCATGTGTTACAGACTTATATGTCAGATTTTCCCTTTTGAATCGTGCCGGTAATCGTAGTGCCAGTCATGCCTCGCCAGGTCGGCGCGCACCTGGTAGTTCTGTTCCGCGTCCTCAAGGATGCTGAGGTCCAGATCGACCACGCTCATGCCTTCGGCGCAGCTGCCGAGGCGTGTTATTGGGCCGACGTAAGGAATGGTCACTTGCGAAACGCCGGCGTAGCCCTTGCCGGGCGGTCCCCCGGCGTTGGCGAAGATGATGGCTGTGGGAGTTAGTAGGCGAGGGGGAAAGATAAGTGGAAAAGACGTGAAAGGCGAGCGGAAGGGGTGCGTACAGGGATAGGAAATTGGGATGCAAAATTGAGTAAATTGGACTTACCGCAGGTGTTCTCGAACGCTCTCGCTGTGAGCATGCTGTCGAGGAAGAGGGCCTCCGAGGAGGGATTGTAGCCAAGACCCTTAGGCGAGCAGTCGGACAGTGTCCCTGAAGAAGTTATCAGTTTAGGTGAGTGATCGGTGAAGAACTAGTGCAAGACTGACAGAAACATGGTATGACAATGATTTTGGCGCCTTGGGCGATGAGCTCACGGAAGGCTTCTGGGAAGGCAAGATCCCAGCAGATGAGCATGCCGACACGGCCCAGTGGGGTGTCGAAGACTTCGTGAATGTCCCGGCCGGAAGAGGTGAGGTGCTCGCGTTCAGGGCCCCTGTGAGGAGTGAATATCGATCAGCTTTGGTGTTGAAGAAGGAGCCGAGGTCAACCAAGAAGCATCACTTACCACAAGTTCTTCTTCACATATTTGCCAATGATCTCACCGTCTTGGTCAATGAAGTAAGCAACGTTCAGCAGTTTGTCCTCTTCCTTCTCGGCATCGCGGTGCCTCTCGACAATGGTTCCGGGGACAATGCAGATCCGGTGCTCTTTAGCGAGAGCCTGATACTTTTTGAGGTAGGTTTCCCATTGCTCGCAAAGCGGGAGAAAGCCAGGGTCTTTCGGAACCCAGTTGGTCAGGTGGTATTCGGGCAGAACAGCAAGCTGCGCACCCTGCAGCGCAGCAGCCTTGATGAAGTTTGCGGCCTTGTTGAAATTGTCCTCGATTTGGAGGGGCTGCATGGGGCTGTGAGCGTGGAGCGGGTGGCGCACCGGGCAGAAACCGACCTTGGGGTGCAGCTGGATCACTGCAACCTTGACTGTCTGCGCCATCGTGTCGCCGGCCGGCCTCGGACCGGGAAAAGAAGCGTGCGTGCAGATGCGCGGTGAGAGTGGGCGCGCGTGGCTCCCCCGCGCTGGTGTTGAATGATGTGCCCTTATCGATAAGCCGAGCGGCGGCGTTCCGGGCCCGCACACCAGAGCGAAACACCAAATTCCACCTTCACGACGCGCGACGCCCGACACGCTCCACCCCACGCAATCCTCCACCCCCTCGCGCCAACCTTTTCGCCCACGATGAGCTTGCGCAACGCCGTCCCCCCGCAGCAGCACGGCGAGCCGCCCGTGCGCGTGCCCAACGATGACTCGGACGTCGAGGAGGAGGCCCTCGCCAACGACTACAAGGAGCAGGTCCAGTACGACGACGGCATGGACGCCCTCGACCGCACCTCGTCGCTGGGTGGCCAGGACATCCACGCCCAGCTCGCTGCTGCCGCCACCCCGCTCGAGTTCCAGGCCACCCTGGAGACCAAGTTCGCCAGCTACGACAACTACTGCAGCCTCTTCCACTTCATCCTCAACTCCGACGGCCCCGTCGACCTCGAGGTCCCCAACGTGAGCCCCCATCCATGTGCGTGTGGTGTCAGATGGCGTTGCGATTAATGCGTAGAGGCAGTACTACTGGGCCTGGGACGTCATCGACGAGTTCATCTACCAGTTCAACAGCTTCTGCAGTTTCAGGCAAAAGGTCGCGCTGAAGGGTGACAATGAGGAGGAGATCCAGCTGCTCCGCGAGAACCCCAACACCTGGGGCTGCTACAGCGTCCTGAACGTCCTGTACTCGCTGATCCAGCGCTCGCAGATCAGCGAGCAGCTGGCCGCCATGAAGCGCGGCGAGGACCCGGCCCAGTTCGCTGGCGAGTATGGCAACCGCCCGCTGTACAAGATGCTCGGCTACTTCTCCATCATCGGCCTGCTCCGCGTCCACTGTCTGCTCGGCGACTTCAGCCTGGCCCTCAAGACCCTCGACGACATTGAGCTCAACAAGAAGGCCATGTTCGCCCGCGTCATGGCCGCCCACTTCACGACCTACTACTACGTCGGTTTCTCATACATGATGATGCGCCGCTACGCCGACGCCATCCGGATGTTCAGCCACATCCTGGTCTACGTCTCGCGGACCAAGAACTTCCAGAAGAACGCCCAGTACGACTCCATCACCAAGAAGAACGACCAGATGTACGCTTTGATCGCCATCTGCGTCGCCTTCCACCCCACCAGGCTGGACGACACCATTCACACCGCCCTGCGTGAGAAGTACGGCGAGCAGTTCAACCGCCTCCAGCGTGGTGGTCCCGAGACCCTTCCCCTCTTCGAGGAGCTCTTCCGCCAGGCTTGCCCCAAGTTCATCTCCCCCACCCCGCCCGACTTCGACAACCCGGAGGTCAACGTCGACCCCATTGACCACCACTGCCGCATCTTCATGGAGGAGGTTAAGATCAACATGTGGTCGCCTACCGTCAAGAGCTACCTGAAGCTGTACACCACCATGGATCTCAAGAAGCTGGCTGGTTTCCTCGATGTGGAGCCCGAGAAGCTGCGTTGCTGGTTGCTCGTCAACAAGCAGAGGAGCAGGCAGGTCAGGTGGACTGAGGGTGGCCTGCTTGACGGTGACGTTATCAACAGCAGCGACCTTGACTATGCTATAGAGGGCGTAAGTGGCTTTTTGATTTCCGCAACTTCCATACAAATCAGATCACTAACTTTTCTTCAGGACCTCATCCACGTTTCCGAGGCCAAGGTTGGCCGTAGGCTCGTAGACTGGTACCTCCGCAACCTTGCTAGGACGTACTAGAATACTGGACGTCGGTTTGGAAGGAAATTCGCATTCGGGATATGAACGGCTTCGCTGGATGATTTCCAAGTGTTCGGAGCGTTTTGGACGGCCCTCACGAAAACGAGGGCCCGCCGGCATGGACTTCTGGAGTGCGGTAGAGCGAGGAGACGCCGGTGCTTGCTCCATTTATTTTTTGGTGCCTGCGGGGTGGCGCCAGTTGCTTAGACTCTTTTCCAAAAGTCCATGCATGGGTAGGAGTTTATCACATGATTGATGGTTCAGGGACTCCTCAGAGAATTAAAAAGCAGGTGTCGGGGCAGTAGTATTTGTGACGGTTCGAATGTAGGGAGAGTCGGAAAAAATACCGGCGGTGGGAATCTACTCCGTGTGCCCTTCATGCTTGGCACGACGGTTGACAGGGAAGTTTTGCGAGGACTACCCACTACTACCTTGAGGAAATACGAATGATGTTTTTTTTTTGCATGCTATATTTTTCGCATGTTTCGCCTTGTGTTCCTATTACCCGAGTTCTCCCATGTCCGAGACCAGCAGTTCCCACACCGCGGAAGTGGGCCGCAAAAGATATGAACCGCTTCAACTACCCATACATATAGCTTGCTTACTTTGAAGTTGACCCGTTCTATCAGTTAGAGCGCATCATGTACCACTATTTCTTTCACGACCCGCTGTGCTGCTGTCTCCGGGTTTCATAAGAGCTGGCGTCTCACTACTCTTGATACCTCGTCACAGACAGTAAAGAGAGTACGGTGGGAATCTTCCCTTATATATATCGAAGAAGCCCGTGAGTATAAAATTACTATTTACGTAAATTCCTTTTTAATTTATGAATGTTATATATTGAATTTGTCTATAAAATATTAAGAGTGTCGATTAGTAGCTTTTTTTTTTTTCAAAAAAAAACCTTAAGTATTCGTGAAAATTTATCCCCGATCTACTTATACACCGGCGTCAAACGCGGTCACTACTACGACGGACCGACTGTGTTGGGTTTCAGTCGATGTGAAAGACCATTCGGCCAACCTCCCGTGCGTACCGCGAAGAGCTAGGGTTTGAAAGGAAGAGACGTGGTGAACGTCGTTTACGACATCACAAAAGAGGGATCGCATAAGGAGAAGCTTGCGGAGGACGGTGCGAGCAATGACGATGGGTCTGCGATCAGCATAAAGGTTGTCTACAAGGGACAAGAGGTATGGCTGTCTCGTAAGGGTAGAATTGCGGTGAAGATGTCCAACACTCTCGTCGACTGGCTGTCGGGGCTTCCTACTGATTCGGAACTCCCTGTAGAAGATCGGTATCCTCTACATACTGTGTGCTGATGCTTCTGAGTTTTATTGTGGGGTAGCTTTTCGGTATATTCACTGCGCTGGCTTGGAGTGATGGAATTGTACAAGTTCTGCGAGAGGGTAGCTTAGCCTTTAGATATTCTATGTATAAAGGGTGTTGCCGAGCTATATTACCACTTTGATGCTCTGAAAATCTCCCTTTGTTGCAGTATGCGTATCCGTAGTTTTGTCACGACGAGCAGAGCAGCAATTTAATGTTCTGGCCCGGTGCAGGGTGGCACTTCAAATTTGTTTGAGGACAGCAACATATGCTCATTATACTAGGGGTCATGCATAGCACTCTGCGCTGGATTAGAGATAGGTTTGCAAGTGGTCTTCTCATTGCGCTCAGGTTTGGGACATTTGAAGAACTAGCGATATAGCTGTCAAGGTCTATAGATGTGGGTGAGTTCGAAAAGCCGACTACAAAATGACTCGTGGGAGCTGCGCATTTCTGAAGCTTTGAGTTGTGCCCACACATCCCTCGTACCGTGCCCGTCACGTTATTCTGATTATTATATTATTCTTGAGCGAAGACTCAGTCACCTAACAGGGCGTATAGTGAGTTTCACCGCAATCCGAGTTTCCTCTCAACATCTCCTAACAAAACATCAATAGGCTCAGTGGTAGAGCGCCCGCTTTGCAGCAAAATCTCGAATGCGGGAGGTCTAGGGTTCGATCCCCTATTCGTCCACAATTCTTTTTTGTTTTGGTCACTATATACATAGATAGCCCAAGTACATTTTTTAGCCTTCGAGAATCAAGTGCCATCGACTGCTAGGATCGGATCGTTTGCGTGGATGAGCCGCATACCGAGGCAGCGAATAGCTTCTGGCTCCAGACCTGTCAGATTCAAAGACTGCGGATGAGAATTACACATGTAGCATTTCTTATTCTTTTCTCTAGGATACTATTCTAATGACCGTCGACAACGGGCTGTCGTCAGCGAGCGGATCCGTGATTACGAGTGGATCGAAGTGGCGCCTTCACGCTGGATAAAGGCTCTGTAAATTAGCGCAAGACAGAGCTGCCAGCAAGACGATAGCTAAAGCAGCAAACAGCAGACGCCGGGTGCTTGAGAGCATGCTTATGAAAAGAGACGACAAGAAAGCTTGGTAAACCGATACGCCCCCAAACCAGATATCATCCAACCAGTCCTAAACGCCATGCCCGCTCCTGTTCCCGGATGAATTACAACAGCAAGATTACGGTCTCTCCCCGCTCTCACTCAAGTGGTCTCGACACCGAAGACACGGGTGACCAGGACGTAGCCGAACAAAAAGGCGGCACCGATAAGGTACTTGTTGCGGCTCAACCAGCCCTGACCGGCATCCCTTGCAACCTGGCCTCCCTCCACAACAGCACCGAGGCTGCCGCTGCCGCCAGGCCGCCTCCGCAGAGCGGCAGCCTCGGGAGCGCACGGGGGGTGACCGTCGACGTGCTGAACCTGGGGCATACCGGTAGCCGGGTCGATTTTGTTCTCCTTGATCCAGCGCCAGTTCTCAGCATCCAGTTCAGGCCACTCCTGGCGGAACTTGGCACCGCCGTCGCCGGCCTTGATGGCACCGGCACCACCAGCCTTGGGGCGAATAGCAGCGGCATGCGAACCGCCGCCAGTGGAGTTCCACCAGCGAGACCTGCTGGCAAACAGGCGGCGCTCAGCATCGGAAGCGCGGACGCTGCCGGTGGTCATCTCCTCGCTCGTCATGAAGCTCATCAGGCCGATCAGGATGGTGCTGACCTCCCAGGCCGGGTTGAAGCTCTTCGGGTGGAAGTCGGAGATGCTGAGACAGAGGCGCGTGGAGGGCTGGAAGCGGCCGGAGGGCGTGTGCATGCGGATGGCAGGCGGAGCGAAAGGGTAGTCGGGCGGGAACATGAGCGTGCCCCAGTACTGGCCGCCGTCGTACGGGGTGCCGGGCGGGCCGGTGAGGATGTAGTGCCATTCGAGAATGTTGTTCTCGGACGGGTGTGCGACAATGTACGGCGGAGGGTTCTGAGAGATGGTCTTGTACTCGCGCGTCAAACGCTTTGTCGCCTGGGGGGTGGCCATGGCGGGCGGAGTGGCGGAGGGGCGGTGGGCGGATGGCTTTCTGCGCAATGCGCCGGCGGGGTAGGAGAGGGCGAGCGAGACGAAGGGCGGCAGAGAGCGGCACAGGGCGCAGTGAGCGGCGAGAAGGAGGCGCAGAGGGCGGGAGGGAGTCGGTGGTGTAGGTGAGCAGGCGAGATGGACAGGTGTGGAAGCGACGGCTACGGAGGCGGAGCGGACAAAGGACGGCAGGCCACCGAGCGCCAAGCCGGGCGCGCGCGAGCTGCGCTGGGCTGTTGCCCTCAGCGTCACCACCACCCACGCCCGCATCGCACCACCGCCCTCACTCCCCCACTGCACCGCCCGCGAGCCCAATGGCGTCGCCACAGGACGACCATGTCAGTCGCCGCCCTCGTGGCCTTGCCCTGTCTCAATGCGCCCACTAACAGAGCCTGCAGGTGTTCGAGAAGCTGAAGCAAAAAGTCGACCCGGCCGAGCTTCAGCAGCGCCAACACGAGATCAACGAGCGCATAGCCGCCCAGTATGAGAGGGCCCAGGCTCGCCAGGCCGAGCTGGTATGTTTTGCCCCATTTCGTACGTTCGCGACGCAGCGACGGACCAGTCTCACTTGGGGAGAACCATTCGTCCGAACCAGTCCTGCATCATTCTTGTTGCACCTTCGATCTGGAGGAGTGCTCCTAGCCCGTATATGGCATTGGCCAGCCATTGCACACGACCGGCTTTCGGGTCTGCGCGTCCCAATTCCTAACTGACTCCGGCAGGTCGGCAGTAACTTTACGCTACCGGTGACCATCTCGTCGGTCCGCGTGCTGCATGCGAAGCACACCCGCCACTCCTTCCTCGAGGGCGTCTTCAGCCCGCTACTGAGCGCCAACCGGGAGGCTTCATACCAGCTGGAGGATGCTCTTGCAGACATTGGCGGAGCCGCCAACAAGCTCGAGAAATTCGGTCTGCTCACCATGCCTCGCTGCGGCGTCTGCTTGCTGACGACCGGGTAGATATCTTTAAGTCGCCCATCTCCGTCTACATCGATAGGCCCGACAAGTCCAACCCCAGCACTACCCCCACCGACATCGACGTCTACCTGCACGCTCGCGAGCGCTCCCGCTACACCATCAAGACTGGTACTGAGGCTGGTTCTGCCGAGGGCTCCGCCTATGCCAGCGTCCAATTGCGCAATCTCTTTGGCGGCGCCGAGTCGCTCAACGCCCACGCGTCCGCCGGCACGCGTACCCGCTCCGCCTACTCTGCTTACTTCGACACTCCCATCCTTAGCAATCCGGACCTGCGCTGGGAGATCGGCGGCCTGGCGAGCTCAACATTGAAGAGCTGGGCCAGCCACGAGGAGGTGCTTAAGGGAGGGTCCACCAAGCTCAGGTGGCAGAGTTCTGGCGGCCACCGTCATGAGTTTGCTTACTCCGGCTTTTGGAGGCAGATTACCGGTCTCGCCGCAACCGCGTCGCCCACGGTCCGTGCCGATGCCGGAGATTCGTTCAAGTCCAGCGTTTCGCACACCTACACTCTCGACCGCCGTGACTTCCCGCTCCTGCCTTCGCGCGGCTACCTACTCAAGACCATTGCAGAGTTGGCCGGTGGTCCGCTCAAGGGTGACGTTGGCTTCGGCAAAGTCGAGCTGGAATCGCAGGCTGCCTTGCCCTTCGCCCCGATTCCTGGAGTTGCACTGACTACCAGCTTCCGTGCCGGTGCGCTCTACCCGTTGACTGATGGCAACGGCAAGCCGTCTTCCTCTCGGATCAACGACCGCTTCCAACTCGGCGGCCCTACCGATATCCGCGGCTTCCGGCTTGCAGGTCTCGGACCCCGCGACGGGCCGGATGCCGTTGGCGGTGATGTCTTCGCCGCGGGCAGTGCAAGCCTCATGCTGCCGCTGCCGCGCGTTGGCGCTGAGACGCCACTCCGCCTACAAGCTTTCGTCAACGCCGGACGTCTACTTGCCCTCAAAGACAAGAGAGACAGCAACGGAGATGCAGACATTAAGGAAAGTATGAAAGCAACGCTGGAGGAGCTGAAGAATGGCCTTCCCAGCGCTGCAGCCGGCATCGGTCTTGTCTACGCGCATCCTGTCGCACGGTTTGAGGTCAACTTCTCATTGCCGCTGGTGTTACGCAAGGGCGAGCAGGGCCGGAAAGGAGTGCACTTTGGCGTCGGAATCGAGTTCATGTAGAAGCGGTCGGCTGTAGGACTAAGCAAGAAAGAAAGATTAATTTTCCCGTTCAACTCCAGACGATTGTAGCGTCGGCATTGGCCTTGATCTGCGTCCAGCCGTGTCGTGTAGAAAATCTCAGGCGTTTCTTGCCCCCCCACTTGGCACCAGTAAGCAAGGTCATGGTGGTTGCAAGAGAACGGAAGATAGTGGTGCCGACCTGCTTGCACTCTTCACACGGTCTTATCACTAGTGCTGGACGCACTCCACTTCGTCACAGCAAAGTACGCGGCATCAGCTCCACGACGACGCAATCGACCGGAGCAATGGAAAACGGGCCGGTCAGATTTCGCCATCGCAAAACCACATCAGTGGCACTGCCCAGTTCAGCTGCTGTGCCGCCACGGCTTATGCCGAGCGCGCCTTGGGACGCCAGCCGGGACAAGGCCAACGACTGGCTGCTGAGACGGTAGGCTTGAATGGGAAACCCACATCCGATACCAACGTTCCCCGTGGGGAACCAAGACAAACGCCGCACACGGCGGAGCGCGGCGCCAAGAGATCCAAGATCTCCGCCTCTCCGCTCTTCGACTCTTTCTGACCGCCATCACGCGCCCAACCTGGCCTGAATCTCGAGGACGGCTTTTTCTCCGCACCCTGTGCCTGGCTGCGGTCAGATTCCCACCCAGCGCCTTGGTACCGCACGGCAACTTGGCGCGGGGTCGCCGTACCTTGGCGGACGGAGCTCGGGGAGACCATTGGGCCCAGATGCCGTGCCACCTGGATTAGCAATTAAGGCATCAGAAGAGGCGCAAGATATCAGCCTCGTGTATGGTGCGCTAACCAAGGCAACGCATTGCTATTGGAACGCCTCAACGGACAGCTATACAGCTCTCTGCATGGCTGGCTCTCCACCGTGAGCAGTCGCGCTCGCCACCCTGCGGCATTTTCCTAGACTACCAGCTCTTGCTGTCTCTCGCCGGCGCGGCTGGATCCCGCGCGGGAAGTAGCATGAGTTGGATGCCCAGCTCCTGGAGAGTTTTGCGACAGGACTGCCGACTCAGTTTTTATACTGCCCAGACTTCGCCTGACCAATTACGCTTATGCCGCGACCAATACCGAGGAAATCTTGTCAGTCTCCGTGGGATGGGGTCGCATGGCACTGGATTACAGATATGTGGATCATCCATGGCCCTATCACGCCCATCTGTATGGCTTGCAGACGTTGCAACACACCAGTTCCGGGCCCGAGGAATCGTGGTCTTGGTCCAGCGACCAGGTCTCGCAAGCGCGCACAGCCCCGTGTACGCCGAACTAATGTCAAGGATGCGGAGGGAGCATGTCTAAGCGCGTTCGATTTACAGGGCAGGCACAGGAATCCTTCGGGCTTGTTCTGATACGACATGACGCCGATAGATTCCGCAAGCGTCGGCAACCCGAGAAGCACGCCAGAATCCGAACCGGGACGAGCAACGCCTCTTTACTTGGCCTTGTCCCTGACGTCGGGGTCATTCTTCGCAGACCTATGTCGCATGGGCAGCTCCCAAGGAAACGCCCAGCTACTGACCCCGCACCAGCCCACCCCCATGGAGGTCGGCCAGGTCGCTGAATAGTGTTTGACGGCTGAAGCCCGGTCCGTATGCTTCTCGTTTCCAAGACGCTTTTCCGCCGCCGCCTGGTTGGCGGGCCGGAGTGGAGTCTGTTGGCTGTTGGGCGGAGAGAGTCTTGGACAGCCAGTGCCAAACTATATATGCCTGATCTTGTCTTCCCTGTGGCAAGACAGGAATCCTCTTGTTTTGAGCCTTCCTCAAGCTTGGGATCGATCTTGTCCACCTTCGATCAGCCTCCTCAGCCTCAACCTAAACCGGCGCCCAAGGCTCAGCTTCAACCATGTCGGGAGTCATCGATGAAAAGAAGCAGGCGCAGCACGCCGAGCACATCGAGGACTTCGATGATCCCGAGAAACCACAGGCGCCTGCAGCCAGGCAGGACTACTCGGGTGCTGCTGAGAAAACTGATCCTGTGGAGATCGCGCTGGTCAGGAAGTTGGACCGATGGATTATGGTAAGTCCCTGCATTGTCGTCGTATCTCGCCTTCACTGACATTTTGATAGCCAATGCTCTGGTCCATGTACTGGCTCAATTACCTTGATGTAAGTATTTACGAGAAGCAGTAAAAGCTCCACAGGTGCTGACCTTTCGACAGCGCAATGCCATTGCCCTGGCCCGTCTGAATGATCTGGAGGAGGATCTTGGACTTACTGGCACCCAATACCAGACCTGCGTCAGTATTCTTTTTGTCGGCTACCTCCTTGGACAAGTTCCCAGCAACATGTTCCTGACACGGACTCGACCTTCTTGGTACATGGGTGGCTGGTAAGTGAAGTGTTTACGTTGAGGTTGCTACATACAATGCTAACGCTTCCCGCAGCATGATGCTTTGGGCCGTCGTGTCTGCACTCACTGCTTTGTCGAAGAACTATACCGGACTGCTGCTCACCAGATTCTTCCTCGGAGTGACTGAGGCGCCGTACTACCCCGGTGCTCTGTACATTCTCAGCCTTTTCTACACCCGCAAGGAGATTGCCACGCGCATCAGCATCCTCTACACCGGCAATATCTTGGCCACCGCCTTTGCTGGCCTGATTGCGGCAGGCATCTTCCACGGCATGGATGATTTGGGCGGTATCTCGGGATGGCGCTGGCTGTTCATCCTACAGGGCGTTGTCACCTTCGTCATTGCCGTCATCGGCTGCTTCATCCTGCCCGATTTCCCGCACAACACCAAATGGCTTACCCAAGACGAGAGAGATCTCGCAGTGGCCAGAATCGAGAAGGACACCGTCGGTCTCAAGGGCAAGGGCACTCCTTTCGACGGCTTGAAACAGGCAGTCAAGGACCCCAAGGTCTGGCTCTTCGCCTTCATGCAGCACCAGCACTTGGCCGCCAACGGCTTCAAGAACTTCGTAAGGACCTAGTGTTTCCGATATGAGTAAGCCGGAAGAATCTGACAACGCAATCAACAGTTCCCTACCGTCGTCGAAACCCTCGGCTTCAGCACAACCATCACGCTCGTCCTGACCTGCCCGCCCTACGTCATCGCCGGTATCATCTCGATCGCAGTTTCATGGTCCTCCGGCCGTTTCAACGAGCGCACGTGGCACATCACCATCTCAAAGCTGGTCGCCATCTTCGGCTTCGTGCTCGGTTGTGCTACCATGAACATGGGCGCCCGCTACTTCGCAATGTGCGTCTTCGCCATCGGAACTTACGGCGTCAATTCCATCATCCTTGGCTGGGTTGGCGCTACCTGCGGCCAGACGCCTGAGAAGAAGGCTGTCGCGCTCAGCATCGTCAACACCTGCGCGAATATCTCCTTCATCTGGACTCCGGTGCGTACTTCCCGTCTCGAGGTTCGGACGATCAGGATTTGCTAACAAGCACCGTAGTATCTCTGGTTTGACTCCGACGCTCCTCGCTACGCCGTCGCCATGGGAGCGAGTGCTGGGTTCAGTTTCCTGTGCTTCACCTGTGCTTGGATCATGAAGTTCGTTCTTAAGCGCAAGAACAAGAAGATGAGGCAGTCTGCGGATGAGACCACCCTCTTCTACGCCTACTAAATTCTTGAGAATAGAAATGGATGCACTGGTTGGCTATCTGGGACAAGAAGTAATGAATACCAAAATAGTCCGAAGAGATGACTTCTGCAGTGCTCTTGAAGAGTGACCTGTCAGTACACTTCCTCTCTGCATGATTTATTTGCCTGCGGAAGCTTGACAGACAGACAGCTCACGAAGTCGTGGTGTCGAGGCATGAATATCACATTATTCTTTTGATCTAAATAATACTCCGTGAATATATGCTGTGGTATCTCTGACTTTTAATCCTCGAAATAAGAAAGTGACTGGTAACAATCCAGTGGCAAAGCCTTAGCCTTCGGCGGCCGTGCTCACATTGAGGCTTCCCTCCTCCCGTATTACTCGAATGTCACCGTCGAGCCCACGGGGGGTAGTTATGGCAAATTCTGGAGGGGTGATGCCACGCGGATTTGCTAACCGGCATAAATATGCAAAGTAAAAAAAATTTGCTAATGCATTTTCCACCACACCGCACCATGGAGAAATTCCCTCAAACAAGCCACATCTTCTCAAGTGGCGGAAGCTAAAATGTTAAGCAGAATGGACAATCATACGGTATCGTGCCGAATAACCCGCGTTGGCGCCGTGGCGCCTTCGGGATGTCTGAAGCGCAGGAGATAGCGCTGGGCGGAATGGGAGCAAGTGGTTCTGGGCAGCCGGTAGTTTCCGTCGCTCTCGATGTACTCGGCCGTGTCTACGCAGGACTAGCGTAAGTCAAATGTTTGGCTGTAGTGACCGGAAGCATCCAGCAACAAAATGAGAGCGTGTAGAGAACTCATGTTTCGATACATGAGGGCCATTCCGTATTTAGTGCCATGAGGTTGTAGTAGTTGTCATTAGTGGAACAGTATCAACGATCACACGTTTCTCGGTATTCCCACAACCGGCTGGGGCAATCACTGCAGGATTCGGCGGCGGGATTTTGGGCTGAACTTGCTCGAGGGAACAGGCGCCTTGGTAGTCGAGGCTGGTGTTGCTTGCATTTCCTGCTCAAGTTGCTGTTGCAAAGCATCCTCGACGCCTTCGTCATCGTCGTCGTCGTCTTCTTCTTCTTCTTCCTCTTCTTCCTCTTCTTCTTCCTCTTCTTCTTCCTCTTCTTCTTCCTCTTCTTCTTCCTCTTCTTCTTTATCTTCAGCTTCCTCCTCGTCTTCCGAGGGAACAGGCAACTCGTCATCTGAGTCGAGCGATTGATCGTCTGGAACAGGTGGTTCCTTCTTCGAGGCAGACGCCTCATCGTCAGAGGCAGAAGCTGATGGCGACGCCTCCTCGGCTCTAGCTCTGTGATAGTAAGGTCAGCTACGAAACCGAACAATTCTTGCGATGAGCATACCTCATCTCGGCCTTCCTTGCCTCCCATTGCTTGACCATGGGTTTGTTCGCGAATGCCTTTGGCTCCCAGGTGTCCTCGTATACCTCGCCCGTCTCCGGGTCAGCCTCCCAAGAGATCAGGTAGTAGTATTCGTCTTCATCGACGATGCCCTGCGCCTCCCACTCCTCTTCCTCGTGGTCGTCCTCCCATTCTTTGACGAGTGTCTTGTTGGCGAAGTTCTTCGGCTGCCAAGTGGGCTTGTAGGGCTGGCCAGTCCTTGGGTTGATGTCGAGCCATTCTATAAGGTACCGGGTGTTATCCTCGTCAAGAATGCGCACAGCTTTGTACTGGACATCACTCGGGCGGACCTGTTTCGACTTCTTCTTTGGACGTCCACGCTGTCGCTTCGCGGGAGGTGGTGAGGCTGACGTAGATGTCGGCTTCGTGTTCTTCTTCGGGCGACCAGGCTTTCGCTTTGTCGGCACAGGTGAAGTTGATGCGCGAGCGTTTGCAAACGCCGTCTTCGCCGGTCGACCGCGCTTCCGTTTCAATGGAGCAGGGGAAGTCGCTGTGGGCGGTGTGGGCAGTGAATCTGTTGGCGCGACCTTCTTGGGGCGACCACGCCCCCGTTGGGGTGGCATGGTGGATGGTGCTGAGAGGCGTCCGCAGATGCAGCGCGGATTGGAGAGGAAGGCGGAGGACGCGAGGACGTGCCGACGCGTCAAGCTCCCGCGCTCGGACCTGGTGGCCCTTGCGTTGCCAGCTGCATCTTTCGCCTCTCTCGTTTGTCACTCGTTTGTCACTCGTTTGCCATTGAACATGATCCTCAGGCGGGCAGTGGAAGACGTGTTTCACGCCTTGCCACATACGGCTTTCGCAAGTGCACACAAACAGCCCTTTGACCGGATCATCAGCATGGTATGTTTGTTCATTTGACAGCTCTACTCTACACAGTAGGCATATGTCATCTAACGCTCAGCAAAGAATGATGTAATTTCCAAAACGCCAACGATCGCTCGGCTATCTACCAGGTGAACAGCATGAGGTTGGGGTTCAGAATGATCGGCAACAAGAAGTGGAAGGTAACCTGCACAGAAAGCGGGAAAATTGCCGTCAAACGGTCGATGCGCAACAACGGAGGAAATGCGACGGCGCCGGCAACGAGCAGCCCGGCACCAAGGATGCAGAAGATGAAGGTGAACTTGAAGCTCTTCAGCACGCGCGGAATCTCCTCGAAGAAAGAAATGTTTTCAGCCTCCTTCGACGTGGCTCCCCAGCTCATGTCGATCGAAAACATGTGGCACAGGAGCGCCTGCGACACGTGGAGGGACAGGCCGCCGATGAAGACCGTCATGAGAGGAATCCACTTGAAGTTCTCGATCCAAGACGACACCAGCGATTTTTCTCCTGTGCGGTACCGCAGGACACCGAGCGACACGTTGCCTAGGGCAGTGAAAACGACGACCAGCGAGAACAACATGTCGAATGATTGGCCATAGTACTTCTCGTGGTAGCCGTTGTACCATCCAATGATGAAGTAGTTGGCGAGCGTCAGGCACCAAGCTGATCCGATAGCGTAGTAGGTTCCGATGTAACCCATAATGCCGATCTTGGAGGAGAGGGGCATCCCGGAGCAGACAAAGTTGCGGAAGAGCTTTGTGAACGGTCCGCGGAACGGCCAATCCTTGAGTGGGTGGAAGATGAGCTCGTTGCACCCGTATGCATACTTTTCCCAGCGGGCCAACTCATCATAAACCGTGAGAGAGACACCTTCCTTGTAACCGTCGCCCATGTAGGCGCCTAGACGGACAATGTGGCCCTCAGTCTGGAGGCGGAGCGCCATGTCAAAGTCCTCAGAGACCGTGTTCTCGCTCCAGTACTTCTCGCGGTGGTCCAGCTTGCAGTCGTAGCCAATGTTCTGGACAGCAGCCCACCGCAACCACGCATTGTGGCCGACGAAGGGTGCTACGTCACCGCAGGCAACGATGTAGCGGATCTGGGTGTAAATGAGGTTGGTGAAAAAAGTGATTCCCCTTTCGAAGAAGCTGTCGGTCACGTTCATGACACCGCAAGAGTATTGAAGGATACCTATTCCGTCTTATTAGCCAGAAAGCTCACACGAAGTCCCTCGGGCATACATACCAACTTCCGGCGACTGCTCCAGCTCGCTAACGGCATCCAAGAAGCAGTCCTTGGGCACACGGGTGTCGGAGTCGATAAGAAGAATATAGTCTCCCAGGCGAATGTTGCCATCGGCCCACGTGCGGCCCTCGTCCTCTTCAACCACCTCCTCCAAGGCGGTACGATAAGCAGACGCCTCGTCGCGTGTGTTCCATGACTCTGGGCGCTCGATGGCCAGGAGCTTGTCCTCCACACGGTTGCTGACCCACAAGGCGTAATTCATGTTGGAGGCCTTCTTGAACTTTCCGCGGCGGAGGAACGGATCCCCCTCCTCGGGATTCGGGGCGTGCTTCGGGCGGGAGACCCAGCCAATGTTGTGCTCGGCGTAAAACTCCTGGCGGGCGTTGGCTTCTTCCTCGCTGATCAACTGCATACCGTCATCGTTGATGAAAATGTTGGCGGTGCCGCCCTGCATTTCGTATGTTGAAATGGCTGCCTTGATGGAGTGGATAGTGGGCTGAATGACGGAAATGAGGCCCTCCTTGTACACAGGGCACTGAATCGTCACATGGGGAAGAGCACCGGTGCGGTCGCGGTTCAGGCGCTTTGGTGCTGTTCCGGAATAGTACAGGGTGTTCTTCTTGACCTGGTCGACGGGTCCAAGGAGCTGCGCCAGGTTGCAGGTAAGGCTGAGAAAGAAGAACTGGCCATTCCGTTAGTGGCCGGATTTCGGGGATTATGCTGTATGGTGAACTCACAAGACCAAGCCAGAACTGCGGGAGCAGCACGGCAGCAAATGCGATGCGCATAAAGCCCCCGTCGTTGGCAATGGCGATGGCAACCTGGCGCCAGGCAGCGCCGGTAGCGGCCACCATTATGACCATTGCGACGCCACAGAGCACCGAATGGTACAGCACCCTCTCGCGGGGCTTCTCCTCTGCGGCCTCGGGATCGCTGCCCACCTCGACCTCTTCACTGGAAATAATTGCCTTCTCATCCATGACTTCAATGTCACCCTCGTTGTCGAAAGAATGCTGCAGCAGAGCATTTTCGATGTTGGAGACGCGCTCCATGATCTTGTTGGGCTGGTCGTCCCACACGATGAGGATTCCGCGGTCAGCAATGAAGGCTGCGAACTGGTGCTTTTGGCAGGCCGGAAGGTACGAAATATCCGGGAGCACCTGGACGCGAAGCTTGTTCTGGATCTCGATGTAGGGGAGAGTGTTGTTGTACAGAACTGTCTTGATCATCCCCGTGTTGACGGTCATGGCGACCTGTCCAGCAGTTGTGTCAGCTCCAGAGAACCAAACCCTGGGGTTCACGAGACACTCACCCGAACGTTCATCGCCTCGATGGCTTTGTAGAACCCGAACGGCTCCTTCGCCAGATCCGGGGGACAGCAGACATATTCCCCGCGCACCCTTCTGAGGACGACTCCCTCGTCAGGTTCGTCCAGACTCCACATCATCCTCTCCTGTTGCCCCCGCAACCACTCGACCATCATCTCATGTCTGATGGCATCGTATTGGGCCATGGTGATAGATTTAGATCGCTGAAATTAAAAATTCGGTAAGAGGTAGTAAAGAAGCTAGGATTTTAAAGGATCAGGTTGGTTGTTTCCGGTCGCTACGAGCTGCTTCGACTGACGGCGAAACAATAGCTAAGTGAGGGACTCAAAAGATGAGTGGGAGAGTTCACAATGATGGCAGAGAGACGATCTCTCCAAAAAGAGAATGACTGTCACCAATGCCGCAATGCAACGGCAAAGGTAAGGGAAGGAATGTAACCGATAGACGGACGACGAGGTGAGAGCGAGCGGACCCGTCGAACTGAGATATATACCGGCCATGAAGATTCCCAGCGCCCTTCGCCCAGCAATCTTCAGCTGCCGCAGCACGGTCGAGACGCTGTCAGAGCCACTGCCAGACGACATGTCAGCTCCATCGAGGGCGATAGCTCCGTGGAACAGAGGGAGGCGCCGGCGCTGCCGATCCAGGAACCACGGCGCAGCTGGGCCTTTGGAGTATGGCGGCTCGCTACTCTTATCTAAGTGCCTTCATCGACGTACTACTCTCATTTGACATCTTCTCTTGCCGTCATAAAAAGCGCGCGCCGGCCGCCCCGCCACCGTCCGTCGTGGCGAACCTCCACGAACCATCAACCTCGGCCGTCCCGTGCACCCTAAGTATACGAGCTCGACGGACGGGGGGCCGCTCGAAAGTCTCCTTCCTCTAGGTCCCCCCGATGTGCCTCCCCGGTCCCTTGCTTCCGGTCTAATTGATGATCCTGCCGACCATCGACGTGATGGTCGCTCGACGTTCTGGGCCGGGTGTCGATGTCGGTTCGGTCTTCCGCTTTCCAAATGCGGCCGGGACGCTAGTTTGGCTCCTCCAAAGTTGCCGAATCCGGCCTGCTGCGGCCACGCGTGGGCACATGTGGAAGTGGCTTTGCTTCGCACCGGGTCGGGGTTTCGCTGATCTCATGTGTTAGTGGCTGCTTATGGAACAAGTGTGCGGCAGACGATGGAGAAAAGCGTGCTGCTGGGTAAGGGAATCCGGCTGTCGAGCTGGATAGTTCCGCACGCTGTGGTGAGCTGTGATGGCCGGTGGAGAGCAAGTCAGTCAGTGCGGCTGGTGGTCAAGGTCGTCAAGAGCATTTGGTCCTTGCTGCTTTCGCGGCATACCCTCGGCTCGGTCGAACGGAGATCTTTCAATTGGTATACAGATCAGACATTCAGTATTGGACATTGAGACAAACAACCTAGAGATACAGGTGAACATGACTTCAGCCGCCGATATACCCACGCAAACACATCGCCTCACGGGAATCTCTCAATCCACACACAGCCACCCGACTCTTCCATAACTCCCCTTCAACTCCGGTCGCTCATGCTCTGCAAGTGCATCAGAACTCAATGATAACCTTCAGCGCCTGGTTCGCCGAAGCAGCCTTGAAGGTGTCGTAGGCGCCCATCATGTCGGTGAAGGCGAAATCTGCAAACCGTGTCAGCACCGTCAGCCCGCCCGCAAAGGCAGACGGGGAATACTCACTGTGCGTGATGAGCTTCTCGGCAGGCAGCCGCTTGGCCGCCACCAGCTTCAGCAGCATCGGCACCGTGGCCGTGTCGACCAGCCGCGTGGTGATGGCGATGTTCTTGCTCCACAGCTTCTCCAGGTGCAGGTCCACCTTGGTGCCGTGCACGCCCACGTTCGCGATCACGCCGCCGGCCCCGACCAGCTCCTGACACTGGTGGAACGTCTGCGGGATGCCGACGACCTCCAGCACGGCGTCACAGCCGCGCCCCTCGGTCAGCCCCAGCACCACCTTCTCGGCCTCGGGCGGCGTCGCCGTGGCGTGCGCACCCAGCTCGCGCGCGATGCGCAGCCGGTTCTCGTCGTAGTCGACGACGATGATGAGCCCCGGGCTGTACAGCTGCGCCGTCAGCAGCGCCGCCAGCCCGACCGGCCCGGCGCCGATGATCAGCAGCGAGCAGCCCGGCTCGACGCGCGCGTTCTGCACGCCGCACTCGAACCCCGTGGGCAGGATGTCGCTCAGCATGACCATCGTCTTCGGGTCCGCGCCCTCGGGGATCTTGTACAGCGACGTCTCCGCGCTCGGGATGCGCACGTACTCGGCCTGCGTGCCGTCGAGCGTGTTGCCCAGCACCCACCCGCCGTCCTCGCACTGCGACTGCATGCCCTTGCGGCAGTAGTGGCACGTGCCGCACGACGTGATGGCCGGGATCAGGACCAAGTCTCCCTCCTTGAACTTGGTGACCGACGACCCGACCTTGTGGATCACACCCACGCCCTCATGGCCCAGGACGCGCCCCGGCTCGCAGGTGGGCACGTCGCCTTTCATGATGTGCAGGTCCGTGCCGCAGATGGTGGTGTACTTGAGCTGGATGACGGCGTCGCTGGGCGATTGCACCGTCGGAACCGGACGGTCCTCCAGGGCAACGTTGCCGGCGCCGTTGTAGACAAGGGCTTTCATGGTGGAGAGCTGGGAAATCTGAAATGGCCGCCGGGAGACCAGGTTGCGGGTGTGGTTGATGGTGGGCCGGATGCTGGCCGTCCTGGTGGTTGGTATATATGCAAAGTTACGCTGCTGCACGATGCGGTTCCGCACCCGGGATGCCCGGGCGTCGACGCGGGGAAGCAAGGCCGGCCATCTGGGGATGCATTGGCGGGGACGGAGAGATGGAAACATTTGAGGGGTAGGAGTAGGGTTTGCCTGAGTTTGGGGTCCTGCGAGGGGTTAGGGTAAGGCCGAGACCTGCAGAAGATGAAGCAGGTACTGTTAACTAGCAGGCATAGGTGCAGGGCTAGATGGTATAAGGTACGAGTATTTAAGTGCGGGGTTCACGAGACAGGATTCGTAGATCCTAGACAAGGGTGGTGCAATTATCAGCAGATGTCGTCAGCAGATGTCACGGCGCTTTTGGGTCAACGGACCTCAAGAACAGGCCACTCTGCACGTTATCTCTGACCCATTGGGACGCGAGTAATCCGTAGTGCTGGCATTGACCCTCTGCTTCCTTCATCATGGTTGGATCTGCAGCTTCCATGACTCTTTACATGACTCTGTGCATGACTTGGCGCATCGGAACCGCCGGTTGCGCACCGGGTACCTCGCCCGTTCAGGCAACCCGGCCCTGTGATCTGTTGGGGATGCGTGCAAAATGGCAACTGCGGTGTCGGTCTCAGCCGCAAGGCTAGACATCGCAAGGCTGGACACCGTCGGAGCAGCTTCTGTGGGTCTCTGTGGGGATGCTCCGCGTGGGAGGGGAACATCGCTCTGAAGCTAGAAGAGGAGCTAGAAGAGGGGAAATAAGCTTTACGAGAAAGCTTCACAATAGAGCTAGCAGTTGGAGACGACTAGTGCCAGTAGGGTTGCAGATGAATTTGTTCTTTTTTTTCTGTTTTGGGTCTTATTAATTGTCCAAGCCTTTTTCGGCCGGCCAATGAGGTATCTTAGGTCATGTAGTACTTGGGGCCATCGCCGCCAGTGGGGCAAACCCAGTTGATGTCCTGGGCGGGAACCTTTATATCGCATGTCTTGCAATGGACGCAGCTATATGCGAAGTTAGCAAGAACACTTGCAGCATACAGTGGGCACGACTTACTTCTGGGCGTTAATCTGGAATCTGACGCCCAATTCCTTGCTTTCATCCTCCACATATTCGTACACGCCGGCAGGGCAAAACCGGTTCTCGACACCCTTATACTTGGGCCATTGCTTGAGCGCATGCTCGTCCCAGTCCTTGACCTGCAGGTGGACTGGCTGATCCTCCTCATGGTTTGTGCCGGAGCGGCTGACGCTGGTCAAGATGTCAAAGCTGATCTTGCCGTCTGGCTTGGGGTATTCGATCTTCTGGCACTCGTCGGCTGTCTTGGTGGCTGCGTGATCAGGCTTTCCATGTTTGAACGTCCAGGGTTCCTTGCCACGGAGGACAAAGGCTGTGATGCCGGAATACAAAACACCACCGTACAGGCCGAGTGGGTTGTGGAAAGATGGGCGCATGTTGCGAACTTCTTTCAGCTCGCTCCAGATGCTTGAGTTTCGCAGCTTGTCTTCATAATCATACAGGAAGACGGTTCCGTTGTCCGCATTAGAGCCCAGAGCAGTGTACGCAGCTTCCGCGGCCAGCATGCCAGACTGCATGGCAGTGTGGGTACCCTTGATCTTGGGGAGGTTCAGGAAGCCGGCAGTGTCACCGATGAGGGCGCCGCCTGGAAACGCACATTTGGGAATCGATTGGAAGCCTCCTTCGTTCAGGGTGCGGGCAGCATATGAGATGCACTTGCCTCCCTCAAGGAACTTCCTGTAGAAGGGGTGCTGCTTCATCTTCTGGAATTCACCGTACGGCGACATCCAGGGGTTGGGGTAGTCCAATCCAACGACAAGACCAATGCTGACCATGTTGTCGCCCCAGTGGTACATCCAGCCACCGCCGTAGGTGTCCTTGGGCAAGGGATAGCCGAGAGAGTGTGCCACCAGGCCAGACTCAAACTTCTCAGGATCGATCTCCCAGACCTCCTTGACGCCGAGACCATATGTCTGGTGCTGCGAGTCCCTCCTGAGATCGTATTTCTTGACGACTTGCTTCGTCAAGCTGCCATGGCAGCCTTCAGCCAGCAGCGTACACCTGGCGTGGAACTCCATGCCGCGTTCAAACGAGTCCTTGGGGGTGCCGTCCCTGGAAATGCCCTGGTCGTTTGTCGCCACACCCTTGACAGAGCCGTCGGGGGTGTAGAGGATCTCCGAGGCAGAAAAGCCGGGGTAGATCTCGACGCCAACCTCCTCGGCGCGCTCGCCGAGCCACTTGACCAATTGATTCAAGCTTATGATATAATTGCCGTGGTTGTTCATCTGCGGCGGCACGGGGAGCCAGACGGACTTGTTCGTGGTGAGGAAGCGCATCATCTCCCTCTTGGCGGGGGTGGCGTGCTCGAAGCGGTTGGGGTTGTCTTCGGCGTTCCAGTCGGGCAGGAGCTCATTGAGGGCGGTGGGCTGGATGACATTGCCGGAGACTATGTGGTCTCCGATCTCGCCGGCCTTCTCGAGCAGCAGGACGCGGAAGTCTTCGTTGCCCTGCTCGTTGGCGAGCTGCTTGAGGCGGATGGCAGCACTCAGGCCAGCAGGGCCGCCGCCGACGATGCAGACATCAACCTCGTCGGCTTCACGCTCGATCTGGCTGGGGTCGAAGGACTCGTCGACGTCGGCGAGGCGCGGGCGGGGGGTGTTGGAGAGGGCTCGTCTTTGGCCGGCAACGCGAAGGGCGGGCCTGTAGCTGTCGAAGGGCGAGCGTCTGGCGGCGGCGACGAAGGTCCTCGCCGAAAAGCGGACGGGCGCCAGGCGCGGGACAAGGGCGCGACGCAGGGTGTTTGGGACGACTATCCGGGATGCCATGGTGGGGAGAGATGGGCGGCACCGCGCCAGAGCATGAGGGCAGGAGGCAATTGAATGGGCCGTGGCCGGGGAAGGCTCTATGACGCCGACGGGCTAAGACCGAGGTTGCCGTCAATGGCTGCGCGTGAAGATTTGCCGCAGGGGTCTGTCCGCGCACCCGTACCTAGCCGCGCCCCGGCCAGCCAAACAGCGTGCGGCGGATTGTCAGCCCCGTCGACCGCACTCCGACATCAATCCATCGCCGGCTGCATCGCGAACTGCTCGCGCGCCATGCCAATCGCCCGTCTGACTCAGGCTTGCGCACACCACCCCCCGGCACTCCCAGCCCGTCGTCGTCGCAGCTTTCAATGGAGCCGCGAGCAGTCATCAAACTTGTGGACCCGTTCGCTCCATGTCTTCTGATGCTCGTGTCATGGCCTTTGTTGGGACGATGGAGTGAGTGGAGAGCGTGAGGCGTCTCTGCGATATCGCATGCGTGGAAGGCTCCTCGCCAGGCTCTCTGTGTCTGCCACGGCCTCCGCGGCATCTGTTGCCACACCCCGTTTTCTCATGCTGCATGTTGTAGCAGTGCTGTGAAACTTGAAGGCCGGGCCCTTCTTGCCTCCACGTGGGTGACAACTGCTGCTAAGCTTGTCGTTCTTAGCGCGCCATCGACTGCCGGCGGCTGGCTCTCTCGTTGCTAACTGTCAGAAACACGCCGGAGACGTTTCTTTTCCTAAAGCAAGTCTGCCAAGCACTGGCTTCTGCCGCGCTGTGACTACACACCATGGGAGAGCCGCCAGGGAAGTCGCCTTGTTGGTCTGGCGTCGGAAGCCGGCGCGACTTCCACGGCAGGTGAAGTCACAGCAGGTGAAGCCACGGCAGGTGAAGCTACGGCAGGCGAAGACTACCGACGCCGTCGCACCGTCCCTCTGGTCAACGGGAGCCGCAGGTGTGGAAAGCCGTGCAGTTTCCTTGCCAGCCTTTCTCGGTATGCTAGTTGTCGAGTCTCTCGTCTCCTCGGTCTCCCATGTCTCTCGTTCCGTTGCTTGCGTTTTCCGTTCTCGATCCGCCAGCGTGAGTGAGTGCAAGCGTGGGTGAGGATGGCAGAGGCCCAGCGGTTTGCGCTTCTGCGGGCAAAGTGGGAAGCGCAGCTGCAGAGCAACCCCGACAGCAACGCGCTGCCGCCCTCCACGCCCGCCCGCACGCCCGCCCCGCATCGTAGCCTCTACATGTCGTCAAGCGAGGCGCGCGAGGCCAAGGTCCGCCGCTTCAGCTCCTTCGCCGCCCTCGCCAGTCCCATCAACCCCTTCTCGCGCCGCGACCGGTCCGGCATGCCTTTCCCCAAGTCTCCGTCGTCCAAGGCGCTCGTCGCACCCGACGCCCGCGAAGAGCCTCCGCCTCCACTGAAGCGCGCTGCAGCCAGCAGAATGCCGTCGTTCATGACCTTCTCCAGCTCCATGCCGCCGCCGCCACCCAGAACAGAGCGCCAGGTCTCCGAGCGGCAAGCCATGGGACGCCTTCCTCGGAGCCAGACAACCAGCAACATTCCGCTTCTGAGCTCGAGCGCCCCCAGCAATGCGAAGTCGTCTCCAACCAAGCGCCAACTATCGGGCAATGCCTTGCGCAAGGCGACGGGCTTGCGGCAGCCATCCCAATCGACCAACAGCCTGATTCGCACCAGGTTGCCAACGCCGCACCGTTGGGAAGACCAGCCTCTACCGGACGAACATGTGGCAGCTGAACCTCTGCCCACTACCGCTCACTCGAGCACCAACCTCCTTCAGTTCGGCTTTCCGGGCGCGTTCCACAACGTTCGAAGCAAGCTACCCACGCCAGCAGGACCGAAGGATATGAAGCAGGCAGGCGCATCCAAGATATTCGCCGGCCTGACGAAAACGGCAAAGTCCAAGGTCGCGCGCTCTTCCACCCAGCCCAACCTCCCGAGCGCGACAAACACATCCGGACAGCTTGCCACACCGCGGAAGACCATCTTCAGGGAGGAGTTCACGACCAAGACCCCACGATACATGGCCAGCGGCGAGAACCACAGGCCACCTTTCCTACCCCCTCCCAAGCCAATGCCCGCCATGGACGACCTCTTCGGCTCCGACTCCGGCTCCGAGATCACAGACGACCACGACTACGAGGAGCTCAAGCGGTATGGCACAGTCAGCAAGGAAATTTGGGGCAGCCCCGCGCAATTCCCGCACGACCCCGAAGCCATCGGCACACCCACCACCGTCAAGCCGCGCCGCTTCTCCAACAAGCCCCACAGCCGCCGCGCCTCCCAGCTCCCACGCCTACACTCGGCCAGCTCGATCCCGCAACAAGGCCTCCTGGCACCGCTCTCACCCCCCTTCCCGCCTTCAACCCCCCGCCACACCACCGCGCACAGCCAAACCCTCGCTCCCCCCGGCAGCGGCGCCCGGCCGCCCAACATCCTCCGCCACTCCGGCCTCTCGCCCTGCCCGGAGCACGACCACCGCGCCCCCTTCACCACCACCTGGGCCCCACCACGCTCCCCGGACTCCTCCACCACGACCACCAGCAGCCCGCCGCCCTCCCCATCCCCCTCCCCCTCCGCCCCTCACGCCGTCTCCACCGCGCAGCCCACGGCCTACTGGGCCGGCCGCTTCGCCTCCCTCTTCGACCGGCAGCGCCTCGCCGCCTTCCACGCCGAGGGCCAGGCCTTCCGCGCCAGCGGCCGCGTCAGCGACACCTTCGCCGCGTTCGTCGAGGCCGACGACGAGCGCCGCGCGCGCCGCGTGCTGGCCGAGCTGGCCGCGTGCTGCGTCACGGACGACGCGGCGCGGAGCCTGCGCGCCTTCCAGCGCGAGTTCGCGCGCAGGTGCGGGAACGACGCGTTGATGCCGTCGCCGGCGCTGATCGTGCTGGGTGGGAGCGGCGGCGGCGGTGGTGGCGGGGAAGAGGGGTTGAGGGGCGGCGAGGGGAAGGGGCGGAAGACGGGGTTGGGGTTTATGGAGCGGTTGAGGGGCATTGCGAGGGAGGCGAGGAAGTCGAGTGTTTGAGGTGCGGGCTGGGTTCTTTTGTGGGGGAGGAGGGGCGTCTTTGCTTGGAGAGCGGCTTGCCTTGTGATGGGCGCGGCTGTCTGGATTGGTGGGGTTGCGGATCACCGGAATGGAAACGGCGCTAAAGGGGTGAGCGGGTTGGGAGCGAGGGAAAAGCGGAACAGGTTCAACGGTTCATCCATGCACGGGCATTGGCTTTTCAAAGGGACCTGGGCGTTGATGGGCTCTTCACGATATCATGAGGCATGGGTGCATTTAAATAATTGTAGAAGCGGTCATCTCTACCCCAGTGGGTTTGGAGAAAGCGTGATAATGAGATGATACAGTCTGAAAATGTGCTTGTTGATGTCGAGCGTGAACTACTGCAACCAACTTAGATATGATTTCGTCTTCGCACAATTACTCACCGCAGCATTCCAATCATCTTTGAAGAGTTCCACTTCGGAAACTCAGCTGCTGTCTCTGTGTGCCTTTTCGGCTTACGCTTTAACCTCTACCAACTATTACAGCCATGACCACCGTTATGCTCCCAAACGCCTTGTCTTTTTCTCCCGCTGTTTATCAGCTGCCCAGAGTCCCCAAGCCTTTCCCACGCCGTTCATGATGAAGCCACCGTCTACGCCCTCTTCTGCCTGTTCTTGATAAACTGCGAAATCTGCTCCACCCTCGTCAGGAACATCAGCCTCCTCGCGTCGTTGCTCCACACTAGCACGCCGATGTGGTCCGCGTACTCGCGGAGGTCGCGGTACTCCTCCCAGTCCTTGAAGTCCTTGAACAGGAAGCCCTCGGTCGAGCGCATGCGGTCCCCCTCGATCTGCCACAGCCGGATCTGGTCCACGACGGTCGGGGGCAGCACGGGCATCTTGCGCTGCATCTGCGGGTGGGCGTACGTGTCGAGGTACGAGATGATCTGGTCGGACGTGATGCCCAGCCCGATGGCGCGCTGGATGGATTCCTTGGTGAGCTTGCCCGAGACGAGGTTCGGGAAGCGTGTTTCCAGCTCGGTGAAGAGGTTGAGGACGGCGATCTGGAGTTCGCTGCTCGTGTAGGCGTATAGGCGGTAGTTGGTTTCGATGATGATGTAGCCCTTGTTGCCGGATGTGCCGGTGGCGTTGAGAGCGCTAGAGAATGAGTCGGCGTTGTTGAGGGCCGCGGCGTCCGAGGTCAGAGTGGTGGCGAGGCGGGTAGGGTAGAAGCGCTTGGATTTGGAGGAGGTGCGGTAGACGATGCCGAAGTCGTTAAGGTCGTCCAGCATCTGCAGCTGCGTCTCCGTCAGGCTACCGGTGCTGTAGTCTTGGCCGAGCTCGAGACTGCCAAGCATGAAAAGAAAGGAGAGGACGTCGACATTGTCCATTTTGAGCTGCCCAGTAATCAGCACAGAGCTCCCCAGCGTTTGCAGATGGGTACTCTTACCTTGTGCGCGTTCTCCAAGTACACGATCAGCAAGCTCCACACCTGAGCATTCACCTCCTGCAGCAGGAACGAGAATCCAGCTTGAGTAATAGTCGCTCGCCCTCCCCTTGACTCGATGAAGTGTCCTAGATCCAACAGCGTCTTCGTCCCCGGGCTGATTTCCGCTCCACCTCCCAACGTCGAGCCGGCGCTACCGACCATGTAGTGCAGAATAGCCTCCCATTGACCCCTCGCAAACAGGTCTAGCCGGTCGATACTGACTTTCTTCAGATCTGATTCCACGCACGGTACGCCGAAGGATCGGTGGTTGCCTCCGCCGGTGAGGGCTTGCCGGAGCGAGTTCTGGAAGCCGCTGGAGAGACGATAGGCGCGGGAACCCGACGTTTCTTGCGCCTGGGTGATGATGTGGAGGCTCTCGAGCACGGAGATGGCCTTGTCCTTGTCTCTGTACAGCACGTCAGCGGCCGGCCGGGAGGGCTGTCGAGTCGTACCATACCCTTTGGAATCCTGCCGTATCCAGGTGTCGAGCTCAGTCGCCGGGAACGGGCCGGTCATGTAGAGCATGGCCATGACAATGGTCTTCGCTGTAGTGTGGAGTGGTGTCAGCCATGCCACATGCGCAGGTCGAGGGCCACCGACCCAGGTGAGGCAGCATGCGGCGGAAGACGGCCAGGACGGCCGACGGCTGCTGGTACAGGCGCTTGTGGATGGTGCCAGGCAGACCCTCGAGGTACTCGAGCGCCTGCGACGAGGAGGCCGACATGCCGGAGGGTTCTGGTCGGGCTCGCGGGGGAGATTCGCTATGGAGGGGGCATTGTCGGCGGGTGTTGAAGCACCAAGCTGGAGCGTTGGTCCGACTGCCTAGCTATGCGCACAGCCGCGTCGCGCGCGAGTCAGTGGGCGCAGGCGTAGGGCTGACGCGTGAGCTCCTCGGCCCGCCCGCGCGACGTCACTCCTCTGCCACCCCATCCCCCGCCAAGTTCAGGCACCGTCGCTTCCATCAGATATGTCTCAGAAAACACTGAAGTTTGTGAATTCCGTATGGCCCAATCTCGCTTGTGTGGTCATTGGATCTCCGCTCACAGCCGTTGCCCGCAGGTCTGGAAGTCCTTCCAAGCCAATTCCGGCTTGGAACCAAGGTAGTTTCCCTGCGCGCAACGAGATTGGCTGTCTACTGACAACCACTCTGTCAGGCTTCTGAACAATGTGGGTTGCCGACGTTGCATTTCAATCCGACGGTCTTCCTCCAATCCGCCCGGCACCTACCCGGCCTTTCTGCTCCTTCATCGTCCTCTGGTGGAAGCATTCTTGCGCAGGCCACTTCTCTCCCCATACACACAGCGCTCCTACACGGCCTGTTTTGATTTGTCTTGTTGACTTTTAGCCAGCTACGCGTCACCCACGCCATCCCCGGCCGTGTCAAATTCGAGCTTGACGTCGAACAGCACCACACTAACCGCCTCAAGATCCTCCATGGCGGCACCATCGCCAGCATGGGTATAACGCTTCTCCAATGACCCAAAATCTCCGATTCTAACCTATCCGCAGTCGATCTTGGCGGTTCTCTAGCTGTCGCTTCTCGAGGGCTTTTTGCCACGGGCGTCTCCACAGATCTGAACGGTGCCGCCTGTACTTCCCACCAACTCCATCCGAGTACTGACCACATATATCAGTAACCTACCTCAACTCTGGCGGCACTGAAGGCAACACCATCCGAGCCGAGGTTGTGTGTGATAAGTGTGCGTAACCCCATTCACCTTACACTGGTTTTGAGATGCGACAGTGGCTGAATTGAGTAGTTGGCAAGACGCTGGCGTACACGAACATCAAGTTCTTCAACGACAAGAATGAGATCGTTGCACGGGGAAGCCACACCAAGTGAGTAATTCCTGCGCCCTCAATAGCAAATGCCACATGGCTTCGCTGTAGGCAGAGCTGGTCGACTGTTGCTGACAAGTGTGCACGCAGGTACGTAACGCTAGCTTGGAAGGATCCGCAGAACATTGTCGAGGAAATTAAGGCAGAGGAAGCGGCCCTCAAGGATAGCGCAGGCGAGACGAAGTAGATAAGATAGATTTACAGGTGTTAGATCAAAGAGAGGAACGCGCCGCTTGTTGCATATACCCACGAGGGTCTTGGATATAACGCACAAAGTTCATATAGTCTTTCTTCGTATCGATTCTTATGGGGCATGTGGCTAACGGCACGCTCCCGAAGGTTGCTGAGCAATGCACTGAAAGCCCCGGAAGATGTAGTCGTAGTCGGTTTGTTTTTAAAAAATCCAAAAACGCCTGACTCAAAATATTGTGGCGGAGCCGCAAAACTGCGCTGACCGGCGTTCCTTTTTGCTTGCTGAACGCTTCAATAGCTGATACGTCTAACCCCGGCCGGCACCAGCAGCCACTCTCAAGGCACCGATATATTCACAAAGCTGCCGGCGACCTCCGCAAAATTCCTGCTCTCCCCCTCGTCTTCCCGCCATACAGCCTCCTTGCCCTCCAGCTGACCATCTGGTGCGTACCAAGCCACCCGCAAACGCCCGTCCCTACCCGAAAGGCGCGTCTCGACCCTGATTTGCACCGCTTCCTTATTTTCTCCCTCCTTCTCTCTCTTGGCGCCATACACGAGCTCCGGGTCACGGTCACTGGCCCGACAGCGGCGGTGCTCCTTCGCAGCGATGTTGTGTGCCAGATCCATGGACAGTGCGTGGTCAAGGTATTCCTTGAGAGCTTCGAGGGTGTCGAACGACAGGGTGCGCTTCTGGGCCTGTCGGTTGTCGTGGTAGAGGATGGCGGCGAGTGATGGGGGTATCGTGAGGTTGATTTCGGTGCCTTGGATGGGTGGCGCAACGAGGGTTCGGAGAGTTATCGTGAGGTCTTGGTGCAGCGCCGCGGATTTGTCGGACGTGGAGGGCAAAGAGAATGCTGCCGTCGTCTGGAGCGGTCGAGAAAGGGCGGCCATGAGAGCGTCCAATGGTGGAAGACGGCTAAGCGCTGAGTGTTCCGGCCTGATGGTCTCCGAAAGAGACGCGTAGGCTGACTCGTAAGTCGGACTGAGAGAGAGACCAGCTCGAGACAGAATCTTTTGGACTGAAGACAAGTATGACCTCAGGCCAGTAGTAGCGGCATGGTGGTGAATAAAGTTGAGCAAGGTCCGGATGATGGGAGGTTGCTGCTCAGGTCGGGCGCGATCGGTCATGACCTGCGGCGGCTGGGTACGTTTCCTTAATCTCTGGCTGTGGACGTACGTCAACAGCAGTCGCAACGCAAGAGCTACATCTTCAGCCAGCCCATCCTCAGGATTCCTCGCAGAAAGCTCTTCCACATCTTCGACGCCTATCAAATCGACGTGGATTTCCCGCTTGCTACCTCCTTCTTCATCTTCCCGCCCTAGACCAGTCGGGATGATGATGACGTGATCACGGTAACGTGTGTTGTAAGACAAAAGTTGTCGCGACTCCACAGTCATTTCATGGAATAGCTCCTGCTCAAAGAGGGAGTCTCTTGCTCGTCGAATCAAATCCTCGGTTTCCAGGTCGCTCTGCGGAGCGAACACCAGGGTATTCTGGTGGGAAGATCCAAGGACCTTGCCATTTTCGATGATGCGGACGCGGATAGACTTGGGCTTCTGGACGAGAGCCTGGTCAAGAATAATGCTTCCATCCTCCTTGGCGCGGAGAGGGGCGAAGCCACGTGCTTGGAACCTGTCGCCTGCTTCGAGGAAACCGAACTGGACGCCCAGAGTGCCGCTCTCGCGCGGAACCCTGCGCAACGACCACCCTCTCTTCTTGATGGACAGGATCTGGCCCCAGTATTGAGTCTCCTTTCGCACCTCCTTCTCCAGCTTGGTGGCAGCCAGCAGAAGTGAATCTGCAGAGGCACCCAAGCCTTCCATTGTCCAGCCCTTGGCGACCAGATCCTGTTGCTTCTTCTGCCGCTCATCCAGCTGCTTGACAGGCCACTTGTCGTAGGCAAAGGAGCCCTCGGGGACGCCACTCGATTTCAGGGTGGGCGACATGTAATTGGAAGCGCGACCACCTTCCTTGGAGAGGAGAAGGCCGAGGAAGTCAATGGTATAGAGGATCTCCTGCTGGGCGTCGCTGCTGGCAATCAGTCACAGGTCTCGGCCGATTGGCAGTGCGAAAGACGTACTTGATGTGCTTGAACATGTCAGCCTTGGCGTCGCGGAGCTCGTCGCCGCGCTTCTTCGCGTCGTCGGCGGCGTCGTCCTCATCGTCTGAATCGTCAACATCGGCAAGGCCGGACTCGTGGGCAGCGGCCATCTGCTTGAGCTTGTCCTCGTCCATGTGGCGGAACTGGCCGAACTGGTTGGAGATGCGCGACAGCTGCATGATGAGCGACTCGTCGCCGTCGGCAGCGGCAGGCGCGGGGCGCAGGGCCAATGGGAGGGAGGAGCTGCCCCCGGAGAGCTGCGAGTCACCCATGGCGGCGCGGGCGGGCGGCGGTGCGGCGGTGGGGGTGGTGGACGCAGGCGCAGGGCGCAGTGGTGGCAGGCGCGTGGATGGGCGTTGGCAGTGGTGTTGACAGGTGCAGGCAGGCTGCGGCGCTAGCGGCGGGTAGGCTCGTCGGCTCCGGCTGGGCGGGTCTATCGATAAGCGGCGCATCAGGGGGACCCGGCGGTGTGGCGGCAGCGGGCGTGTGACATCGATCGGCCACCTCCGACGCGGAGAAGCTGCCACCAGAGCTGCAGGCTCTCCGCGTCTCCGCCTCCTTCGTTCCTCTCCTGAACACCAGAAACCATGACGACCAGGTACCGAGTTGAGTGTGCGTTGCCCCCGCTGCCCCGGCTCCCTCTCCGCGCTGACCCGCTCTGCAGATGCACTCAAGGTGCGTATGCTCCTCCCGCGCTTGGCTCCAGCTGCTGATCCCTCCGTAGACTCACCGGCGCGACCAATTGGTACTCCCCCTCCATTGCCGCGACAGACCTGCTGCTAACGTGTCCTGCAGATCGAATGGATCAAGGTATGCGGCCCCCCACCTCCCTCGCTGCGCGTCCTGCCCGCTGACGCGCCGCCCCGCCCCAGGGTCTGCTGGCGGTGCCGTTCGTGCTGCACTCGCAGCCCACGGCTGTCTTCGAGCCGCACCGGCAGAGCACTGAGCAGATGGCCGCCATCGCGCACCGCCGCTATGCCGAGATCATGCGCGATGTCGAGGAGCTGATCAACGACCACAGTTCGTGCCCACCGTGCCCGTGTTCCCTCGTGCAGTAGCGTCTAAGTAGTGTGTGTGCCAGTTGCCCACCAGCGAGCCGGCACAGAGCAGAACTCAAAGCTCAAGCTGCTGGTGCCCGCCGTGTCCAAGTTCTTCACGCCCCTGCTCCTCCACGATGCCTTCATCTACCAGGACATGCGCCGTCTCATCAGCCACCGCCGCTTCGTCGCCCCCTCGTTCAACGATGTCCGCCTGATCCTCAACACCGCCCAGGTCATGTCCCTCGTGCGTGCCGGCCCGCTTGACCTGATCACTTTCGACGGTGATGTAACCCTCTATGACGACGGCCAGTCCCTGGTGCCCGAGAACCAAGTCATCCCGCGTATCATGGGCCTGCTGCGCAAGGGCACCAGGATCGGCATCGTGACCGCGGCTGGCTACACCGAGGGCTCCCGCTACTACGAGCGTCTGCACGGCCTGTGCGATGCTATTCGTGCGTCCGATATGCCGACTAACTACAAGCAGAACCTCATCGTCATGGGCGGTGAGAGCAGCTACCTGTTCAAGTATTCCGAGGAGGAGAAGCACTTGCTGCAGTGGGTGCCCCGCAAGGAGTGGATCCTCGAGGAGATGCGTTCCTGGACCGAAGAGGACGTCGGGCTGCTGCTGGACGTGGCCGAGACAGCCCTGAGAGAGTGTGTGAAGAACATGCGACTCTCGGCTTTGGTCATCCGCAAAGAGCGCGCTGTTGGTATCGTGCCAGCCACCCCGGGAGCCAGGTTTGCCCGAGAGCAACTGGAGGAGACGGTGCTGGTAACGCAGAAGATTTTGGAGATGTCTGACGTCGGAAGGCGTCTGCCTTTCTGTGCCTTCAACGGTGAGTCGTCGTCCTGCTTCCTCCTCTTCTCGCCTCGTGATTGTTGACAACTCTGTAGGAGGAAACGACGTCTTCGTCGACATCGGCGACAAGTCATGGGGAGTGCTGGCCTGTCAGCGCTTCTTTGGCGGAATTGACGGAAGCAAGACACTCCACGTTGGCGATCAATTCCTCTCGGCCGGCGCCAACGACTTCAAGGCCCGTCTCGCCTGTACCACAGCCTGGATTGCCAACCCCGCAGAGACGTGTGCGCTCTTGGACGAAATCGCTGAACTGGATGAAATGCAGCAGAGGAAGCAGGTGTGACTCTCACCGGAAATCTCCTAGTTGTCCATCGGTGTTGGTAACAGGCTGGAGTTTACTGGTGGAACCATATTGAATGAATCCTGAGTGAGTTCATGATTTCATGAGGTCATGATACCAAGGGAGCATGGTTGTGGAGTTAGAAAGAAAATAATGTTTCTTGCTTTGAGAAGAGGACTGATGCCGTTTTTGATTCCTGAGTCCTTGCTCTGTTTGCCACTTCTATGCTGATGGAAGCAGTGCCCTTACGCCCGAGGCTTCCGCTGATAAATCTCAGCTCCTACGCCGAATGGATGACCCCCAAGACCCCGTAAAGCAAGAAAGGTCCCACCAAACCCGCCACCATTACCCTTTGAAACTCCCCCAGAGAGACTGTGAAGAAAGACCCCACCAAAAACCCCGACAACTCCACCAAGTCTTTGCTGCACGTCATTCCCGTTGAAACACCTGTCACACCAAGAACCCACAGCGGTACCGCCGCATCACCGTTCTACTTCCTCCCCCCTCCCCTCACTTCTCCACACCTCCACCGCGCTGCAGCCCCTTCGGTCCCGTCGGCACCATCGCACCCGGACGGAAATCGCCAGCCATGGGGTTCAAGTTGGACGGCCTGGCCCGGTGGCCGCGGAAGTACGACTGCTGCTGCTGCTGCTGCTGCTGCTGCTGCTGCTGCTGTTGAGGACGACCGTCGGCGATGGCAGGCGCGGGCGCAGGCGTGGGCGCCGAGCACGGAACGGCGTGGTGAGCTTCGGGGCTGAACAGGCCGGCCGGCACGAAAGAGACGGCGCGGGGGCTGAGGACGCTCATGGCGGGCGTCGCGGCGGAGGGCTGGGCCCACCAGTCAGGATAGTTGTCTGCGATGCCAGTGGTGTTGAGGTGGAGCGGCGCGGCACGGTGGTGCTGGGGCTGGGGGCGTGGGGCTTGCTGCTGTTGCTGGGAGAAGGTGTGGACGCCGTTGTGGTTGAATAGGGTGCCCGATGCGACGGCTGTGGGGAAAGGGTGGGCGGTAGTGAGGTGGTTGAAACTCTGGACGGGCGATGACGGCGACGACGGAAACGCGCCGTATCCCATGGCCGGGTCGAGGAACGGCTGGGGGGCCTGGCGCTCCAGGCCAGCAGCAGGAGGAGGCAGTAACGCCGGCAGCGGGTGCGACATTCCAGGCTGCTGCTGCTGCTGCTGGCCCGGACTACTGACACGGCCCATGAACGTGTGCGGCTTCGCACCAGACTCGTTGCCGTACTTGCCCCTGGACCCTTTCCAGGTATTGGCACGGATCTCCTTCTTCTTTTTCTCCTCCTCGTCCAGGCGCTCTTCCTCCTCCTCCGCCTTCGCCTTCTCCGCCTCCTCCAGCTCCACCAACGCCTCGATCGCCTCTATCTCGGCAACCTGCTTCTTCAAGTGCTCCTCGACGAACAGCAGCTCCTCGGCGTCGTGGTCGGGGAGCGTGCTCTCCCAGGTCGGGTGGCCGGAGGAGGCCGACGTGGCCAGGCGATCGGGGCCGGCGCCGCCCACCGAGCACGGGACGACGGGGACGCGCAGCTCGTCGTAGATGTGGCGGCCGCGCGAGAACCAGTGGCGGAGCTCGCTGAGGGGCCGCGGGTTGCGGAGGCCGCTGATGTAGATGAAGCGGGAGGGCTCGGCGGGGTTGGAGCTGCGGCTGCGCTCAAGGGACATTGCGGAGGACATGGTGCTTGGATGGAGGGGGTGGTGTCGAGGGCGGTGGAAGAGGCGGTTGCTTTGTGAGGTGGTGTTTGGAGGCAGGAGGCGGGCGAGGCGGGCTGGCTGCGCTGACATGCATCAGTGTAGATGATTGAGGATGGAGCTGGGAAGGCGGGATTTTTTTGGGCATGCCTTTTTTGTCTAGGTACTCTTGTCTATTCGTGTGCGCGGATGATGTAGATAGACTGTTCCAGATAAGTGTAGTGTATTGAGGGTGGAAGCAGGAACGGCACAGTCCGGCCAACATGCCTTGATGTCAATATGTTTAGGAGGGCTCCGACATTCGAAGATGTGTGACAATGTGAAAAGTAGATGTGCTGGACGGAAGATGGAAGTTCAATTTATACGCGGCGGAGGGCGAGGTTGCTTTCTGCGGCTCCGGATATCATCCACGTGCCGCAGTGGCCTTCACACGGGCTAGCTTCCACCTTGAACGCAGTCACATAATTTCCGGCGCCCCGTGGGTAGAACGCAATCGAAGCAGGCCGTTCAGATTTTCTGGCTCTTTAAGTTACCATCACTCGAAACCAGGCCCACTTCACGTTCACTGCGACATTTCGAAGTGACCTTAACACTTCTTTCGATTCTTTCTAAAACCCTCCCTCTTGCTTTTGTTTGTGTTACTCACTTCCTGAAATTTCTCCTCGCCATTTTTAATCATGTCGTGGTTCCCTAGATGCTCTACTTCTCTCCTCTGAAATGTCCCCTTGGTAAGACGAAGGTATCTGGAAAATTTGTAGGGCCTTGGCGACGCGGAAAGAACTCATATGGGAAGCTCGCAGTATCCTTAGGACACAGCTTTACACAGGAGGAATACAGGATCAATGTTTTACTAGGAGAATCATCTATCATATTCTCATGCCTCTGCTTTTTGAGTGGAAAGTCATCATCATGACGCGAAGTGTTCCGTACGCCCGCAGTGAGCGCCTGTAATCCGGTATCTAGCTACTCAAGGAAAAAGCACGTGTAACGTCTATTCGGGCTTGGGCCTGCCACTGAGGGTATCGATCAGGTCCTTGTAACCCATCCAGAACTCGTCCTTGGGGCGACGGTTCTTCCAATCAGTCTCTTCCGCCTCCACCTTCACCATCGTCGAGAACTTGACCTTGGCGCCACGGATACCAATGACCGTTGCGCTCAAGGGGTCGGCGGAGATTTCATCCTTACTCTTGCCTAAGGTAGAGTTAACAACCTGTAATTCAAAGGTGGATTGATAATGCTTACCTGCAAAGCTCTCCAGATGCTGCATGCTGCGAACACCGAATCTGGTGGCCCTCATTCTGTCCATGGGAGACGGCTTTCCACCCTGTTGGAAGTGGCCAGGAACACCGTGACGGGATTCGAAACGACCCTTGCCCTCCTCGCGGATGATATCGGCAATGAGCTCGGTGCTGTAGGTTGAAGACGCCTTCTCGTTGCGAAGAATGATCTTTCCGCCACCACCCATTCCCTTATCCTTAGCAAAGCTCTCACGGAGGAAATCGATATCCCTCGAAAGCATCTTGAGGTTGATGCCCTCCTCGGGAGTGTAGACGGCAAGAGCGCCGACCGAAATACCGGCAAGAGTGGCAATGTAACCAGAGGCACCACCCTGGGTCTCGATGACGAAGACACGGCGGCGGGACGCAGAGGCAGATTGCCTCATAACGTCGGTGTACTGGATCAGAGCGTTGAGACACGTATCGCTGCCCAGTGAGTATTCAGTACCCGGGACGTTGTTGCTGACGGTAGCCGGGAGGATAGTCATGGGGATGCGGAGAGCGGAGTAGTATTCGCGAGCTTTCCTCAGCTGGCTGACGGCGGTAAAGGCCTCGAAGCCGCCGACAACGAACAAGGCCTGGATGTTGTACTGGTCGAAGATCTTGGCAACACCCTCAAGGCCCTCTTCTTCATCGGCGGGGAGACCACGGTTAGTGCCGATCTCAGAGCCACCTCTGCTGACCCAGTTCTCGGCGTCCAACCAGTGAATCTCACGCACAGAGCCGACAGGCTTGTCCGCGTGGTGACGGCAGAGACCAGGGAAACCGTTGTAGAGGGCGACGGGAGTGTGGCCGCGGGCCAGGCAGTATGCCACCGCTGCGCGAGTAGCAGCGTTCATTCCACCGGCAGGTGCGCCGACGTGGATGATTCCAACACGCATCCGCTGGAACATGTTAGACAGATTGTGTAAAATTGTTGAGGATTATTCTTACCTTCTCCTCGGGAAGCTGCAGTTCAGGAAGTTTGGCATTGGTGGTGATCTGGTAAGCAGCGTGGTACTCGGCAAATTCGACATCACGCAGGCCCATGGCACGGTCGAAGTCCTTTGCCTTGATGGCAGCGGCGACCTCGTGAGTCTGCTTCACAGCCTCTATCAGAGGACGGCGAACAATCTTGTTCTCCAGGATGCAAATCACGGGGCTGGGAGTCTCGGGGGTAGCATCCAGGACGGCGTTAACGGCCTCGGCGCCCTGCAGGGTGGAAAGCATGCGGTCGTAGGCACAAGCCTCGCCACCTCTCTGGACATGGCCGAGGGTGGTGATTCTAGTATCAAGCTTGAGCTTGTTAGAGAGCAGATCCTTGACCGTGTTGGGGGTGATGGGGGTGAGGTTGCTATCGTGAGCACCCTCAGCGACGATGACCATGGTCTTGCGCTTGCCCTCCTCACGGTGCTTCTTGACGATCTTGCTCAGCTCGTGCTCCCAGTTCTCGCCCGGGGGCTTTTCCGGGAGGAAGACGTAGTCTGCGCCGCTGGCTACACCGGCCATCAGAGCCAGCCAGCCGCAATGCCTGCCCATGACCTCAATGACGAAGGCTCTCTGGTGGGACGAGGCAGTGGAGTCAAGCTTGTCGATGGCCTCACAGATGACGCCGAGCGAGGTGTATGCGCCAATGGTCGCGTCAGTTCCTGCGAGGTCGTTGTCAATGGAGCCAACTAGGCCGACAATGTTGAGATGGCGGAAGGGCGCGACCTGGTCGGCAGAAAGCTCCTTCTTCTCGACCAGCTCGTCCACGAGGCCGGGCCATTCGGATCTGAACAGGTCTGCACCCGTCAAGCTTCCGTCTCCTCCGCAGATGACGAGCGCGTCAATTCCCTTGAGTATCATGTTCTTGGCGGCCTGCAGACGACCCGGGCGCTCTCTGAAGGTCATGCAGCGGGCAGTGCCGATGAGAGTACCACCCTCGGACAGCCAGCCACGGACGTCTTCCCAGAACATGGGCCGGATCATGTCGCCGCCCTGGACGAGACCCTCGTAGCCCTCGTAGATGGCGAAGGCCTCGCAGCCGCGGTGGATGGCCATGCGCACGACGGCCCGCACAGCGCCGTTCATGCCGGGGGCGTCGCCTCCCGAGGTCATGACGCCAATGCGGCGCTTCTTGCCCTCGAGGGGCGCCGGCGGCTGAGCAGGCATGGCGTGGGTGGGAGGTGGTTCTTCGTCGGCGCGGGAGTGGTGGGGTTGGGACTGGCGGGGTCGCTGCGGAGCTCTCGGCGAGATAGATTGGAGGGCGCGGCAGCGAAGTGAGTGGGAGAGGGCACGGAAGGGGCAGGAGATGAGGAGGGGAGGAGGATGCAGGACGTTGAGAGGGCTGAGACAGGCAGCTTTAGACTCGGGCGCGCAGCTGGCCGTGAGCCGTGACACAGGTGCCCGCCGTGTGGCCGTGGCCGCCGCGCGAGCTTGCAGCTGAGATTTTTGGGCGTGGGGCCTTGCGTCATACCAAACGCGAAGGGTCCGTGGGCCGCATCCCAGCAGCAATGCTCGCCCTCCTCCGACGATACCGTACGCCATGTTATTACGCCTGCGCCCTCCCGCGCGCTCGCCCGCGCCGCCCGCGCTGCTCCCAGCACCTCTGCAGCCATACACGCCGCCCCAACGCGGCCACGCGCTGCGCGGTGACGGCACATGCAGCACGCCGCGAATCCTGGCGTGCGGCAGGCGGCGGGGGCGTGTCGGCATGCCGAGCCCGCGTGGCTGCTCCGGCGACGGCGTTTGGGCGTCGCGCTCCCCAGCGTTCCGCAACACAGGCGCCCCGAGCTCCCGCCTGTGTTGCGCCTCACCCAGAAGCCGCACGTTGCAGCAGCCCGCCTGCTCCGTCGTCGCCGTCTCTCCTTCCGGTGAGCTGATGTCTCGTCTTGTGGCGTGTTGTTGGGAGCACCGTATCTCTGTCACGGCCCCGGCTCGGCCTAATTCTCCACTCCCTTGCCTGCCTCCTGCCGCCGTTTCAACGCCGTTTTCTTGCCTCTGTCATCGCCGTACGCTACCGCTGCCTGCTTGCCTTTGTCGATCCACTGATATCAACCCGATCGCCTTCAGCCCGCGTTCCTCTGAGCCGCAACTCACCGCAGAACCTTCCATCTGCTCCTCTCCAGCCTTCTCCGACGCCATCCGGAAGCAACAAGAGACCCCCCGCTCGCTGTAGCCTCATCGTCTGACACGCTTCCTCCGACGCGTCTCCGAGATTGGGTTTGCCATCAATGCCACCACGCGCCGACCTCACATCACCCGCTTCGCCGCCGCTGAACAGTGCGTCGTTCGAGACCTTGTAATGCCTCAGGCCCCGATTTTAACGCCCGGGTAACTTGACATCATTCGAACGCCAATCTCGGCCGCGCGAATTTGGCCCAAATACGGCAGCTGTCGAGCATCTCATGAGCCTTGGGGGCCGTGGTGATATTCCCACCACTGTGGATCAAAGAGCAGCGCTTTTAGACTTTCCAGGTCTGCGTGGTCGCCTTCCGAAGCATCACGACATACGTACGTAGTAGGCCGTTGAACATCCTCCCGGATGACTTGTACATTTTTCGTTAGTATTCTTTCGCCTTACGATAAATCTCTCAGTTTTGGAATAGGTAGGCGATGAGTAGAGATTCGTTGTATGATGAGATATGGCCACTATCCCTCCCACTCGTCCCAAGTTTCCTTCACACCACAAGCTACTGAGTGCTTGCCGGATCTAGCGAGGACTACGGACATGGTTTTGCAAACATTCTTGCCCGCCTCTTCCCGCAGAATTTGGCCCCTACCCTGAGATTTCCCTCTTGTAGGCCATCTCCAGAAACTTCAGGGCACATCATCCGGAGACAGATCATAACACAATGCGCCTTCGATGACGTCGTAAAGCACACTAAGTAGCGAGCAGTCAGACAGTGTGTGCTTCAAAAAGTCCGCCAGAGTATTGAAATGTATGCCGAAGTGCGGGCAGTAGTACCGAAGCTCCCAGTGGGCCGCAAAAAAAAAGGACCATTTGAATTTGCTCATGGGCAGTTGAACCATCAGTCCGGATGCAGAGGTGCTCTAATTCAACTGCTGAAGACACTTGGACAAATGCTTAAACTACCCTCAGAGGGAACTCACTTGATTGATAATTGACGTATTGTTTCGGCAAGAGCACCTTCATGGAATTCTCTTCAGAGATCCCGGATCTGGGTGTGCCTCCTGCCCTCAGTTTTGTACTCCAGGAAAGACCCCAAAGTCATCTGAGTGGGTGCTTCTACTCTCCACGAAGACAACGACGGGGCGGTAAGTGCTGATTGTGTTATCATCGAGTTGGTGCCATCATATGTGAAATCTTCAAAGCGGGGATTTCATAACCTATCAAGCGCTAAAGGGGTCATTTATGACAGCAAGTCTGCGTAACTTTGTGTACCAGCCACGTCATTAGACTTGCCAGGACGCCTTCCGTCAAATGGGCTGGACACTTTCCAAACTCCACATGTTGTAGCAATCCACTCAGAGTAGTGAATTTAGCACAGCATGAAACATCCGGGCACGTGAACGGGGCAGGCTTCTCGTGAGGATATGTCTGTGATAGCTCGATGCGCTGCATCAACTCTTGGCGGTAAGCCGGGTCCACGAACTTCCACGAAGGAACGAACGACGCTGCATGCTGATTCAGGTCTAAGTGGCTGATGCCAGATGGACAACCCCCCTCCAAGTGGAGGACCATGGCGGAGACGCTCGTGAATGTCTTGTCACACACCCAGCAGCCCACGTTCCGCTCTCGATGGGTGATCATGTGCTAAATGGGCTCAGTGGGGGTAGCTCAGGATGGGGTTGCAGATCATACCTGCTCTACACTGTTCTCAGAATCATGGTGTCTGTGGCATTCCGGGCAGGCAAATTCTTCATCAAGGTGCTGCATGTAGACCCGGAAGTCAAGGAAGACTTGCAGGCATCCTCGGCATGAATGAAGGTTGTGGGCAGCGAGGTAATGCTTCAAAAGCTCCTCGACATTGGCACCGTCGAAGAAGCAGCGGCGCCCATCCTCTTCAAGGGCGAGGCAAATGAAGTGCTCGCCCGAAGCCTCCCAATGCTGCTCACGAGCCGAACGACTAGCAAAATTCCGATCGCAACGCTTGCATTCGAAGTGGTTGAAAAAGCCGACAGCAGCCTTCTCCAAGAAGTTTGGAAGATCGTTATTATCCTGTTGAATGGGATATGGCCCAAGGTGGGACGGGAAGTGGAAGGGCGCTTCCAGGCCAGGCATTTTCAGGCGGCCGATCAGGAGATTCACGCCAGTCACGAGAAGGTTGATGCTAGAATCAAGGCATTATCGGCACGGTGGAGCTGTCAAAGTTCGTAGGGAGTCACACGGACCTTGCGGCAACGCGATTGGCGCTTGGAACAGGCGAACGAATCAGCTAGGGTACGCCAATGGAAGACAGCTAACGGTCGGTGATCATCAAGGGCCGGTGCAGTGGCAGCGATGCGTCGTCTGGCAGAATGAGGAATATAGAAGGATCAATTGCTGAACGCGTCCCAGCGCGTTAGAGAGTGGAGAACGACCACGATGGCCAGACGCGACTCGAGCGGAGTGCGTTGGAGGAGAGGCGGAGAAATTGGAAAGTGCGTGCGGTGAGTCTGGGGAGAGCTCGTTTCGCGAGTGCAGTAGCGCGTACCACAGAGTCAATCCGCTACAGGGTATGCTGCAGGAACCAGCTTCTGCCGTGCTATGTGTCGTAGGGCAGCATCCTTCTCTCTCGCCTCACCAGAGATGGATGCAGCACGCACAGTGGGAGAGAAGTAAAGGCGTCCTTGCGGAGGATCGCTTCGGCACTTCGTCATATGTACCTCTGCTTTCCGACAAATGCCTTCACTCCAGATGGCTGAGTGTAATCAGCCGTGTGTTCCCCGCGGCAATTGTCGGCTGTGGCAAACCTTCGGGCCGCGTTCATGTTTATATTGTGCCTTTGCTGGGCAGAATGGATTAACAGCTAGCAAGCTTTAGAATGACATGGCAACGGTGCGCGCTTGTGCGAGCTGGTGGGGCGCGCAGCGGGAGTTTTCCGTGGGGAAGTCGATGGCAGCGGACCAGATGATTCGTTGCCGCGATAGCACCTCGCTATCGCGTCACCCAGGGTCCCTCTTTGCGCGCCCTGGGCAGTGCGACCATGGCATTGTACACTCGTCGTCCGCCCTCGAAGACACGCTGGCTTGAACACCAATGGGCTCTCCCGAGATCATCGTAGTTCTGTCCTATCTGCAGAGCTGACCACCTCGTTGTCGTTCGAGCTGGTTCTGGCCCCGTTCGTCCTGGTGGGGGAGCCCTATCACCGCAACCAGCCGGACGTCCTCTCAAGCACGACAGTAATCACCACCATGAGATGCTTAATCATTCAATGGGTCAGGAGCTTGGTCACTCGTCGCATCGGCAAATCAGCAATTACGCGTGCGATTTTGCAATCATGTACGCAGGCTAAAGTCCGTCCGATGGCGGCGTTTGGGCTAACCCCGCCGTGGGGTCGACTGATGCCATCATTCAAAAGCGCGGCTGCTGCCCATTAGTCCCGACCAACAAGTCTAAAGCTTCCTCGCCACTTTTCAAACTCTGCCTCCGCCGTCAATTACTCTGCGCTGATACTCTGCCTCTCCCAACACCATGACTCGCGTCTTGCTCACCGGTGGCAGCGGCTTCATTGCCGCGCATGTTCTCGACACCTTGTTGAAGCGCGGGTGGGTAGCTAGCTCCACCAACATCCGCCAATCACTCTGCTCACAGATAACATAGCCACTCCGTCGTCACTACCGTCCGTAGCCAAGAGAAGGCCAACAAGATTAAGGAAGCCCACGCCAGCTACGGCAAGGACAAGCTCGACTTCTCCATCGTCGAGGATATTGCTGTCGAGGGCGCTTTTGACGAGGCAGTCAAGTCGACTCCGCCCTTCGAGGCCGTCATTCACACCGCAAGCCCTTTCCACTTCAATGTCACCGATGTCCAGAAGCAGCTTCTTGACCCCGCAATCATTGGCACGACTGGCATTCTGAAGTCGATCAAGAAGAGCGCCCCGACTGTGAAGAAGGTCGTCATCACTTCGTCTTTCGCCGCCATTGTGAATCCCCACAAGGGCTCCTGGCCAGAACACACCTACTCTGAGAGCGACTGGAACCCTCTGACGCATGAGGAGGCGCTGAAGGACCCGGCAAATGGATACAGAGGTAGGATTTCTTGTCCCTTGTGTACTGCCGATGGATTTACTGACTTTCAGGGTGCAGCCAGCAAGACGTTCGCTGAGCGTGCCGCTTGGGACTTCCTGGAGAAGGAGAAGCCGAACTTCACGATCGCGACAATCAACCCGCCATTTGTCTTCGGACCCATCGTGCACTACCTGAATTCGCTCGATGCCCTGAACACCTCCAACCAGCGCATCGGCAATTTCATCCTCGGCAAATTCAAGGACGAGATCCCGCCGACTGGCACCTACATTTGGATTGATGTGCGGGACCTGGCACTGGGCCATGTCAAGGCCATCGAACTGCCAGAAGCGGACAACAAGAGGTTCTTCTTCACCTCGGGCTACTTCACCAACAAGGAGTTGGCAGAGATCATCAGGAAGAACTTCCCCGAGTACAAGGACAAGTTGCCCGGCCCGGAGGTAACTGGCCCGGGCGTCGACTACCCCACCGAAGGCGTCTACAAGATCGACAACAAGAGGACGAAGGAGATTCTGGGCATCGAGTTCACGCCGTTCGAGAAGACAGTAGTAGACACTGTCAACTCTCTCAAGGCTGTGGGCGCATGAACAACATGAGATGATAGACAGACAAGTATGTAAAAAAGGATAGACGGATATTTCTGCTATTCAAATCTCCATGACGTCCTGGAGCTACTTGAGGAGCAATATGACGTGCTTGCGCCCTAGCCATTCCGTCCATCGGAACCACCAGCAGTCTCCGTGTATGAATTGCTACACTTCTGCATCCGAACAACACTCACGCCCCACATATGACAGTTCAGCCGCCGCGTTCGCTGTGAATGTATCTCGCACGTCGCACCGTACCGCTTGTCTCACGAAGTTGGGGAGGGTATAACCTGAAGACCATGATCTTTACTCAAGTTAGCAGAGGTACACAGAAGATACTTTTGAAAACGTGAGTTTGAGTTGCTGGGTCAGACTGTTGAGCTTGAATTGGTTGAATAAATCATGGATGACTCATAGTTACGGTTTGAAGTAGATTTCATCATATGCGAGGGGAGTGATTGGAGGTTGGAATTCTTACCTTGTATGAAAGACCGCGCGTGGGATTGCGAGCTACATTAGTGGCAAGAAGACTCAGCGTTCCTAGCATGAAAGATGCGTCGTGAGCCTCTGTAGAAGTAGAAGTAGAGGTTCCGTCTGGCGCAAAGATTCCAGTGGCGAGGGCACCTCCGCGAATGCGCAGGTATGCGCTGTGACGCAGTCAGGTGGTCACCTGTGCCTGCGCGTAGCTAAGTCCTCCATGAGGACGCATATGGAAAGCTTCCGCCAGCCAAGTCCTTGGGTCGGTTGTCCTCGCAGAAAGTTGGTGAATCTGGACGGGAGAGGCTGCAAGCGCGCAGAATTTCAAGAGGCTCGGCGGCCGAATTTACCCGGCGCGTGGGCCCGCAGAAGACGTGAGGGAAGCAGCCCCACCAAGCAAGACCCCCCACGACAACAAGCAGATTCGGGCCTCAACTTCGACAACCACCGCCTGACACTACCACTTCCTCTCGCCTCTTACTCTCTCTATCACCCCACCTTCAGTTTCGCAGCCGATTCACCCTCCTCCAAGCAAAAATGGCCGGTCAGTATCGCACAGTGCTCGCCGTGTTTTCCGGCCTTGCGGGGCTAACATGACCTGGCCGCAGACTTCCAGAACATCGCGAGTACGTACCCATCCAGACCATCGCAAGGCTGGCTCATGTCGCACTTGACGCGACACCAAGTCCGATCGGCGCAGCAGGACTGACAGTCGCGCAGCCCAGTTCGTCCAGTTCTACTACAAGACGTTCGATGAGAACAGGTCTGGGCTTGCGTCGCTTTACGTACGTCAGCAACCGGATACACACGAGGCTATACAGAGGCAGCGGCTGACGGAAACATGCAGCGCGACCAATCCATGTTCACCTTTGAGTCGCAGGCCATCCAGGGAACCGGTGGCATCGTGGACAAGCTGGTGGTAAGCATCCGCCACTCGTCTGATCTGCTCTGTGCCCCGCACTGACAACATGCGCTGCAGAACCTTCCCTTCCAGAAGGTCGCTCACCAGGTCGCCACCCTGGATGCCCAGCCGGCCAGCGAGGACGGCAGCATTCTTGTCCTGGTCACCGGTGCTCTGCTGGTAAGTCACAGCTGCCTGCGACTTTTCGGGCACGCGCTGACGGATTTTGTAGGTCGACGAGGAGCAACGCCCCATGAGCTACACTCAGGCTTTCCAGCTCCGCCCCGACGGTGCTGGCAGCTACTTCGTCTTCAACGACGTCTTCCGCCTCGTCTACGCCGCATAGATTGCTCCTTGAGCAGAGAATTTGGAGGGCGGCATGGCGATTGGTTTACGAAGCAATGCAGAACATGCTAGCTGCGGCCGCGTGCATTTAGGAGGCTAGTGAATGACAGTAGCCAGAGGAGGATCTCTTGGACATACCCCGCGTAACTAGTATGGACGGTGCTGCAGCGATGTCGTGAATGTGGTGCAACTTGTGGTCCAACCTGGGGTGTCCAGGGTGCCAGCCCTGCAGAGCATGCGCTGCAGCCTGGAGCAGAGTGTGGCCGCGTTGTGAATTGTGGAGCCTGCGGAGGAACACAGCCAAAAACCTCGCGGACCCTGGCCGTGATGACGAGGGGCAGCCGTGTATTTTTTGCCTGACGCATTGGCGGCGGCGCTGAAACGCATGTTAATTGCTGGAATTCGCGAGGGCCACTCGCTTCGCCGTGTTCGCATCGCCTGCAATCCTGGTCGGGTGGCACTGGTCGGGACGCGACTGCCGTGGCTGAGTCTGAGCTGCTGCGGCAGGGTCTCGCGCTCCCGAAACAATCCATCGATTCGTATACACCAGGCCACAACACCATCTTCACCAGCCGCATGCCCGTTGCCTAAACCAACCTCCACCGCACCCAAGTCGCTGGCCTTAAGCAGTCGCACGTCCACAGCTGTCCCGCCATCCTCGCCCACATTTCAACCCCTGCAACAAGCGATCAACATCTCGCACGGAGCTTCAGGATCGACACCCAACGGCGCCCACAAACTGAGCATCACTCCACGGTCGTCCCGCCGCCATCGCAATCGAATACCCCGCTAGCCAGACAGCATGACTTTCAGCGAGGAGCTCAAGTCCAGGAACTTCAGTGAGTCCACGTCGCCGAGCTGGCGCAGCCGAAGCGAGCGCTTTCTGACACGTTGATCATAGGTATATACGGACAATGGTGGGTACCAGCCGTCCCCTCTGCGACAATCGCTCTTCCCGTCGTCCCTCCAGCCCAAACACACGGCCTCGCGATGCAGCCTGAGCTGCAAGACGGCCACCTACACATGCGCGCAGCGGAGCTTCTCGCCGGGCTCCGAGAGCGGAGGAGCTCAGCAGGCTGTACCGTCGACTGCCCCCCTGCGGCTGAAGGAGCGCGACACATAGCAGAGATACAAGCGGCTGACAGCGATGTAGGACCGGCATACTGTGTGTGATCCTGTGCTTCGCCATGGGCATCGCCAACATCTTCAGCGGCTTCCCCGCCATCATCTTCAGCATCATATGCCTGTGAGTTCGAATCCGCCGCGCCAAGCTTCAAGCCGCCCGAACCGCAGCTGACTGAGGTCTGATTAGGGCATATGCACCGATCATCTTCTTTGTTGAAGTGGCATTCCTGCTGAAGCTCCCCATCTGGTCCGAGGGCTTCCGTAGCTTCTTCCGCCGCCTCCAGGAGAACTGGCCCCGCATCATCATGTACCTGGTCATGAGCATCGTCCAGTGGATCAGCCTGGTCGGCGGAGCCACCAGCTTGATTGTGCCGGCCATCTTCCTCCTGTTCGCGGGTCTCTTCTACCTGCTCGCCGCGGTCAAGCACCAGGAGTTCCAGAGCAGCAAGATCCTGGGCGGACAGGGCGTTGCTCAGATGATCATCTAAGCGTGGAAACCTTCGGCTGGCACGCTCGTGCGGAGGCTAGGAAATTGCGCGGCCGTTTCTAGGCCTTGGGCAGGGTATACAGCTCGATGTAATTTTGGGTTTGGATGCTCGACGGAGCACGTCGCAGTATTTACTGGGTGACTCGGCTTCGATCTGCGGAGTTTTATTGCTTCTTGGGGTCCTATCCGTAGCAGGACACAGGCGTTACTGGAATTATATCCGGCAAAAGCGAGAGTTGATAGGAGGAGCTTATGATACCTGCGGGGACTTGTTGTCATAGTTGTTTGTTTGTCAGTATGGCCTAAGGCGGAATGCATTTCCATTGCGCGGAGTTCGAATCACATAGCGGTGCGTGTCACGGTGGCGGGCGCAACGATTCTAGCGCACGAAGGCTCGACACGCCGCACGGCATGCGAGGAGGCGGTGACCCATGGGCGTCGTGGCAGGCTTGGGCGCTCAGCTCAGCTCAGCTCAACGCACGCGGAGCTGTCGTGATTGCGGGCATGGTCACGAACCGCGGGCGCGCAGGCGCACCCTTGCTAGCCCGCGGCGGTTGGCCGGGACGCAGTGCTGGGGGTGACGATGGCAGCGCTCAGGAACGGGTTTCTGGCCCTCACGTGGCGGCTGGATCGCGGGGGTGGCGCGTCGACGGCGGCATCACGATGAGCGGCAGAGCCTTCAGGGCGCAGCAAACTTGGCAGTGGGTCTGGCGGGCGTTCTCTGCGTTCTCGAAGCGTTGAGCGGCGGGCGACGCGATACGCGCCTGCGAATGAGAGGCCGGGCATTTGCAGCGTTGAACTGGCAGAGGACTGACCGGCGCGCTGAGGGCGGGCGTATGCATGCAAAATGCCGCAGCCCGCGGCCAATGACGCCGGTGATGCACGCTGGGCCTCGATCTGACCAGCACCCCCAGCACCCGGCGTCACAGCGCAGTCAGTTCACATAAAGACAACGCCCGCCAACCTTGCACGCCCTTGCGCCGCCCTCATTGCCGTGCTTCCTCTGCCTGCTTGCTCTGCATCTCTGCGTCTCTGCGGCTCCCCTTCTCCTGTCCGCCGCTTCCCCGTCTTCGGTAAGTGCCCAGCGCTTTGTCCGCGCCCTCTCCTGCCGCTAGCTCCATGCATGCACCTGGCACTGGCACCTGGCACCTGGCACCTGGCTCCCGGCTCGGTCCTGCACGAGAACTCTACCTTTCAGCTGCTCAATTCTGCCATCGTATCCCATCCTCGGCCCCGAGCGCCGCGCAGCTCCTACAGTGCTGACCCAGCCTCTACCGCAGTATTTCATTGCACACACCACCTCCAACCAGCACATTCCCACCCACCATGGCAGCCCCATCGATACCGCAGCGTCCGGCCCGCTCTCAGCAGAGCCAGAACGTGCCCACCATCGCCGGCGATATCCCCAAGATCCCGCCGCGCCCGAAACGCAACATCGAGCGCTCCGTCTCGCCCAATCGGGACTCCTTCGCCCGCTCGCCTCTGAACGACCCCAGCTTCGTCAATGGCTCCAGCAAATCCAGCAAGAGGCTCTCCTCCTCTGATCTCCCCGCTCGCCCTCCCAGCGTCACTCTGCCGTCGATTGGCCAGGAGGGCAGCGAATACGCGAGTCTCGAGACTCCGCCAGCCGATGAGGAGACTGCCCCGAGGCAGACCCGCGACGCGGAGGGCCTGAAGCTGTACGCTCCCACGGCAGAAATGCCCCAGTCGACAGCCCGCTCGAGAATCGCCGCCGTTACCCGCACCGACTCCGAAGCGGCTGCTGCTGCTGGCTTCGGAAGACCTTCGTCGCACGGAAGAACCCCTTCACACGGGAGGACTCCCTCGCAATCGGATACCGACCGCCCTACAAGGACGAGCTCGTCCACTGGGCGACCTTCCCGCCCGCAGTCGCTTTACAACAACGGCGACGAGGAGCATGGCATTCCCGAGATTGGTCTCCAGGTGCCCATGTACCCCAATGCCGGAGATGTCCAGGCTCCTACGCCCTCGAACTCCAGCATGCCCGCCACTGGCATCGGCTTCTTCAACAGCGGAGCGCAAAGGCATCACACCCGCTCCAAGAGCGGCCGGGAAGTTTTCCACGGCCCTCCTGGCAGCTACGGCATGCACGGCCACGGCGTCAAGCCGCAAGACGACTTCGAGAGGCAGTGGTATGCCAAGCATCCCGATGATGCGCAGCGCGAGGCCCGGGGCGAGTACGGGCCCGCTATCCAGGACAACAGGAAGGATTGGGCTCTGAGCAGCGAGGAGCTCAACAAGCTTGTTCAAGACAGCGCAGCGCGTGGCGTTGGAATGGGTAAGCTATTGCTAGCATGTTAGGTCGACCGCGACCTCCGGCAAACTAATCATCAACTCAGGTGCCTCCCCTGGCGCAATTGGTACTCCTGCCGAGGAGATTGGCTACATCGCCACGGAAGAATATGCATCGCGCATGGCCTCCCCCCGACCGCAATCCAAGACTCCCACCAAGGAGCGCAAGAGCAGCTCCCAGACACACGCCGAGTCCCCTCTTCGCAAGATGAACTTCCCTGATAACGTCATGGACAAGAACACGTCTGCTATCGAGGCCGACGAGGAAGACGTGATTCACGTCGACCATCCCACTAATGAGCGAAGCAAGATTCACGGCGGAGGTCCTGAAGCCGAGAATCTTGGTGTCGATGGTGGAAACACTGATGCCCGTGGCGGGGTTTTTACTGAGGAAGGCCATGGCGCACCTATTCTTGCCTCAGATGAGTTGGAGAGGCACAAGACTCCTGGTGCCGAGTACATGCAACCAGCCGTGCCGACTGAGTTGGAACGTGAGCGTAGGTTAAGCCAGGAAGCTGACAGTCATCGCCGCTCCGGCAGTCGCTCGACCAGCCGCCCCACCAGTGGTGTGGGTCTTTCTCGTTGGAAGAGCCAGGGAGATGACGATCGCACGGGAACTCCCCTTGACAACGTGAAAGAGTACGAACCGCTCTTCCCTGAGGACGACGAGAAGAAGCCTACGCAGAAACCCGTGACAGCTGCCGATAAACTGAAGCGTCCCGATCTTGCCCGTCACCATTTCCCTAGCCAAGACGTTTGGGAGGACACTCCGAGCAGTTTACAGCTGCAAACTGAGGTTGAGACGCCTGAAATCCCCGATGAGCCGCAATCTGCCACCACATCGCTTCAGTCATCTCAAATTCTCGAGAAGCCGGAAGACAACAAGGAACATGAAGCCGAGGCTGCACCCAAGGAAGAGGAGCACAGCTTCCTCCCGGACCATCATAACCGCTCAAGCAAACCTCGCTTCAACAAGGATATTCTTGGTGATATGCCGGCCCGCCCTGGCATGCAGCAAAGATTTCCTAGCCAGGACATCTGGGAAGACACCCCAGACCACCATCAATTGGTAACGGAGGTCCAGGCTCCTCAGACTGACGAAATAGAGAGTCCGGTTGAACCCAAGTCTGCTGTGGAAGAGCGCCCTCAGGTCCCAGCTCGTCCCCTCGTTCCCTCGCGACCAGCAGGGCGTTCGAAGCTGAGCGAGAGCCAATCAAATTCACCGCTTGAGAAGAAGGCGCCCACCATTCCTGAACGTCCGAAGCCGCAGGTGCCAGCGCGTCCTCCCAAGCCTGGTCACAAGGCTTCTGACGAACAAGTGCCGCTTTCGAAGGTCACTTCCGGTGGAAGCACTGGCAGTGAAGAGACCGGAGTCGCTTCTGCGAAGCCCAAGCCCCCTGTTCCCTCGCGTCCTGGTGGTAGCAAGATCGCAGCCTTGAAAGCTGGTTTCTTAAGTGATCTGAACAGTCGTCTGCAACTCGGTCCCCAAGCTCCTAAGCCTAAGAAGGAAGAAGCGGAGGAGAAGGAAGAGCAGCAAGTGAAGGCCCCCCTGGCAGATGCTCGAAAGGGGCGTGCCAGGGGTCCTGCTCGCAGGAAGCCTGCTGCGTCCCCGGCAGCGGCCGTCGCTACTGACTCCGCGGAGAAAAAGTCGGAGCAAATTCTCTCAATCGGCACCATCCAGACTGTTTTCTCTATCTCTGATGATGGTGATCTCCAAGTTGCTTCGTCAAAACCTGCACAGGAGAAGTCCGAGGCTGTCGAGGAGAAGGAGCCGGAATTGACTCGGGAGAAGATTCCCGAGGCCGCTGAGCTGTCGATTGCTACTCAAGTTCCAGCTGACCCCAAGCCTGCTCCCAGCGACTCTCCCGCCGAACCAGAGCTCGAGCCTGAAATTCCCAAGGCAGGCGAGACGGAAGCCACCCGGATTAACCCTGATTTGGTTACTGAAGCAGAGGAGAAGGAGACGGAGCTTGCGCCTACTACATCGAAGTCTTCTGACTCTGCTGCGCAGACCGGCCAGCAGGACGTTGAGATTCCGAAGGCAGAAGGCGGTGTTGAGAAGCTTACTGCATATGTTGGCGGTAGGGCCCCAGAGGAGGGGACCGTCGTTGTTAAGGACGGTGTTGAGACCGTCGGCGATGCTGACGGCAAGCATGAGATTGAGCAGACCGGTCCCGGCATCTGAGGTGTTGGAAGACAAGACAGGTTGCATGGAGATGAGCAGTGGTTGCTAGTAAAAATATATTGAAGGTGATGATCTTTCCGATCAGTAAAATTAGAGTTAATTGATTGTTCTTTGTGTGCGATGCTAAAATTCAGCGCTCCAAGCCTTGTCACCTGTTTGCGTTATGGTCGCGGATGCCCAATATGGGAATCATGAGAGGCAGGTCACCACGCAGGTTCCTTCCCTGTACTCTAAGACGCCAGATCGGTGGCTTTTCGTTTCCTTCCCAAGCTAGACCGTTTCTTCTTCATTGCAACAACGGCCTATCTCATTGTTACGAGCACCGCATTTACATATTCCTTGTTATGTTGGTAATGTCCGAGGCATTTTAGGATATCGGCCTGGTTTCCCATCTGCGTCGTCTCACGGTTTCCTTATGGCGCTTAGGAGTAAAAAAAGAAACCTGAACCGTCACACGCCCTACAGACCTTCGCCACTGCGGCAGGTTGTTTCCGCGTCGTCGCCGTCCCCGGAGCTGGCCAGCTTGTCCCAGTCACCGTCTTTCCAACCCGACTCATCCAGCCACGGACCCAGCCCCTCCGGTTCCAGGAACCACAACTCCGATAACGAGCAGTTAGAGTCGAATAGCGAAGGATCTGAAACAGAGAAAGAAAACACGCTTGTCAATGGGTCGACGATCATCGCGCACAATCTTGTCAAGCTAGGGACCCCATTAAAGAAACCCAAAGAGAAGAAGATGTTTAGTCTCATTTCAAAGTACACCCCTTGGATCTGCATGCTCCCTTCCCTAGGCCGCCCCTCCTGCAAGCCCGCAAAGCTGATACGGTACCGCAGTGCTCTCGACAAGGGCTGGAACGTCATCGTTGACAAGCCGCTCAGCTACGACGAGACCGTCGCCATTTATCTCGCGCTCTGTGGCAAGGTCCTTCTGAGGTTGAAGCTTTCCGGAGAGCTACCAAATGTGGTTGGCAACGAGCAAGAAGACCCACGCAAGGCTGGCATTGATTACTCCAATGCCATTGCAAACGCCGAGCCAACAGGCGATCTGACGCACATTTTGTTTCCTGACGCAGAGTTAATCGATGTTGAGGCAGCGAGAAGGGCGCTGGAAAATTGTGGTGGAAGTGATGGCAGCAAAACGGGGATGAAGGCGGCTGTGGCCATCAGTGATGACGAACACTTCAGTATGGTAGAAAAAGAGAAAGAGAAGGGACCTGCAATCGTCATTGACTCTGATTCCAGCAGTGACAGCGAGGATGATCTACCCCTTACGCAGAAGAACGGCCCCCAGAATGGAAAGGCCAATGGCAAGGGCACATTCGTGAATCGTAGCCCTGGCGTGGGCGACAGCAAACCCCGAGCGGGCAATCCTCCCTCGTTCCTTTCGACGGCTGCGACTGGTGATTATCAGGCCAATGACGATAATAGCGATAGCGAGGATGATATTCCCCTTGCTCACTGGAACAGGCTACAGAATAGGGGCCGCTCAACTGCCAAAAACAATGGTCAAGAAGCTTGCTCGAACAACAACATCCAGCAGAGGGGCAGCAGTGGATATCAAAACAGGAGCTCTACCTTTGAGGCTTGGATCAAGACTACGAAAAACTATGGTAAAAGTCACAGCAGCAAAATGGAGGAGAACTTCAATTGTCAAAAGAAGCTGAAGAACAGCGGCCGCTTGGTTAGAAAAGACCGTCGGAGCAACAAAAGCTCTCACCCATACGACAAGAACAGCAGCCTGGATAATACTCTTTCTTTCCCATCTACCATTGAGAGTCACTCGAATGGCAGAGCTGACAGTCCGATGGATTGTTCAACTATCACCGAAAGGAATATCCAAGACCTGAGTATCCCGAAAGGAAATAATCGCACCCATCCCTCCATTGGACCAGATACCTTCATGCCAGGTATTCTTCCCACGGATGCACAAAATCAAAACAGGCCTCGAAAAAGCTCCCAAACCATCCAAAAACCCAACTGGCAAGGACAAAGCCCACTCAGAATTCGAATTTTGTTTCTATGCTCCAGTCCTGACCTCGCAATTCGGACCTACGATATTTTACGAGCACTCCTAAGGGGTGTAGGCCTGAGCATCTCTCTCGCAATTCATTCGGACAAGTTTTCGGCGCAAGTCCAAGAGATCAGCAGGGGATGCCATATCCTGGTAGCGGAGCCCCGTCGGTTTTTCTCTCTGGCGACCGCGCTTCTAATCAAGAAGGTCCCTGTCGTTTTCATGGAAGATGCAAACGTGCTTTTTGGGGCCACTTTAGGAAAGGTGGTGAAAGATCTGAAGACCCAAAGCATGTATTCATGGCCTCATCAAGCCCCTTGGTTCATCTTCCCCAGCGACACAGCCAGCACACAGACACAACCACAGATCCTTGCCATTTACCATCGACCAGGCTAACATTCGGCGTAGATAGGGTCGATGACCAAACGCAGTTTTTCCTATTCGGACCCTGGTGGGACCAACACGAGCTCAATTTGGCAGAGCAATTTCTCAACTCCCGCGAGCCAAATAGCAAGAAGCTGGTTCACCACACGGGAAAGGCCTTCTTCAACCCTAAAGTCAAATACCCAAAGCACGACCTCAAATCCCGGCGGCCTGAAAATCTGAAACACCTCTTCGACAAACTCGGCAACGTGCAGGCGGACCGCAAAGCCAAGATACTGATTTTGTGCCAGAGCCACGGAATCGTCGATGCTCTGTGGCGGCACGTCAGCACGCGGGGTGTTGCCAAGCGCACGCACCTGACCGATCGCATCGAGCGCGACAGCATCGTGCACCAGTGGGACCAAGGGATGCTCCGCGCGCTGGTGACAACGGAGGATCTCGCGGAGGGGCTGACGATGCGGGGGGTGACGGAGGTGGTGCACTGGGAGCTGCCGAGGCACGAAAACTTGAACGTGGCGGAGTGGAAGTACGTCAGGGGGATGGACCGCGTGAGGGATGAGGTGGAGCGGACGTCTGTGTTCTTCGCCGACGAGGACGTCGACCTGTTCCAGCTCGTGGCCAAGGTTGCGACGGGGTTTCTGCAAGGTGGAAATCTCAAGGCGCACCACGCGTGGGTGTACAGGTCGTACATGAGGCGGGAGTGGGGTTTAGCGGTCGAGGAGAAGCCGAAGTGGAGGTAAGATTTGGACTGTTGATTCTCTGGGTGGTGGATTGGGAAGGCGGCGTTTGCGACGCGGAGAGCGAGGCGTCTTGGCTGTAGGGACCAAGCTTGCCGAAGATTATTTGTATCCTCGTACAAGAAGCCGTCATATTTATCTCAATTCTTTCTATTTTTGTTTTTATCTGTATGCACTTCTGTGGTGTGTAAGCCGGGGGCAAGGGTCCTCGGCATTCGAAACGAAACGAGCAAGAATCACTTAACCATGCTACTGAACGACTTTTGCCAGTGACATCCTCCGTCGACACCAGCGACTTTATCACAACGATATTAGCGCCAACCGCTCTCGAGCGTCTCTTGACTTTTGATTGGACCATGCGGACTTCCACCATGTGATACTGTCGTGCAACAGGTCTTGGTCATGCTGACGGTCCACATCTTGACCGCTCGATCCTAACCCCTTTTGGCAATATTCGCGCCTAGCGTGTATAGGGATCGGGATTCACGCTCGAGCCAGTCTCCTTGCAGAGCTCGAATATATAGTAATGCCCTATCTTCTTGGTTTTCCTGGCTTTCTGCCCTTTATCGATAATGTCGGAATCGTCATTTTCAGCCTTTCATTCTGTCGCATTCTCGCTCATAGTCCTTCGGCATCACCTTTCGCACCACTCGTTCCATCAAGCGCCACTCTAGACCGCCATGCCCTCTCGTTACAAACGTCCATGTCACAATCGACCCGCACCGAATATACAATCCGTCTGTCGCGTTTGTACTCTCCAATGATGACGATAGAGGCAGGTCGACCACAAGAGGAGCTCAGTATCTGTCACTGAGCACCGATGACATCGACCACAGGAGCGTCTACTCGCTAGCTGCCTCCTTTCCTCCACCAGAGCGGCTGCAATCGAAAGACGACATTCAGCTCGGCTATGGGAGGCTCTAGGTGGCGTCAAGTCGCACCTAGAAGTCTGCGGAAAGCCCGTCCTCGATCTCCCCTGAGCCGCCCATTCCGGTCAACACCCTTCACTCCACGCATCAAGCGTCGACACGACAACCCTCCTCCATCCCTCCCCCCGTCAACCCAGCTCCCCCAAGCCCCGCAAAAACCTCAGATCCTCCATGCACGGCGCCGCGACCGCCCACCCCCTCGCCCCCAGCGCCTCCAGCGCCGCCATCACCCGCGCCCGGACGCCCTCGTCCCGCACCTCGAGCGCCACGCCCCGCAGCAGCGGCAGCAGCGCGAACGCGTCGAGCCCGCCGCCGCCCACCCGCAGCCGCGCCTCGACGGCGGCCAGCGCGAGCAGGGCGTCGTCGCCGTCGTCGTCGTCGGCCAGCGCGACCAGGACGTCGGTTTCGGGGTAGCGCCGCCACGGGGCGGCGGCGAAGGGGCTGGCGAGGCTGAGGCGGGCCCAGTGGCGGTGGGCGGGGTGGAGGGAGCTGAGGGATTGCGGTGGCGGCGGTGGGGATGCGGTGGTGGAGGCGGTGCGGAAGCGGGAGAGGGCGGCGGCGGCGGCGAGGGCGCTGGTCACGATCGAGGCGCCGGCGCGGCGGTGGAGGGCGCAGGGGTGCGGGAGGAGGACGACGGGCGCGGCTGGGGAGGGGCGGCATGCTGGGCAGGTTGGGGCTGGGGGGCTGACTTCGGAGAGCCAGCGGCGCGCTCTGGTGGTGGCGAGTGAGTGAGTGAGTGGCTGGAGGGGAGGAGACGGGTAGATTGTGGGCATACCGTGCGTTACATGCGGCGAGGGCGCTTTTGAATGCTACTAGATGGTAGAAAGAGGTTTCTTCGGCGGAGGAAGCTTCGTGTGGCGGACAAACGGGGACGGGACGCGGATCGTCGTTCGTGTCCAGGGCTCGTCTGGCGTTGAACCAGTTGTAGAGCACGAGAAGGTGGTTGTCGACAAGTGTGTAGTAGGAGTCGATTTGGTCGGAGATGGTGTCCATGACGGAGAAGAAGCCGAAGCCGGTCGGCTCGAACAGCATCTAAGCGCAGGTGAGCGAGGGCAGTGGTCAGCGCTTGCCTGTATCCTCACCTCGAATATGGAGAACAGCAGGCCAAACAGAAGGTGGGCAGAGTGGTCGGTAGGCACAGAGTGGAGCATGGCGTACAAGCCCCGTCTCGTGCCCATGAAGCTGTCTGTATAGGGGACTCCAGGCTTGCCCTGTTTGAAGGAGACCAGAGCGCCTACAGCGACAACAGCGGCTCTTACCGGGCCCGGACAGAGCAAGTGATGGCGGATGGCGGCAGGCGTGAAGGGAAGGCTCACGGGGGAGTGAGGGTCCGGGCCTACGAAGGCAAAGAAGGCCTCGATGGAGGCACTGTCGTCGCTCGAGAAATGCGAGCTGGGGCCGGGCAGATAGTGCAGGAAGGCGGGCCTGGGAGCAGCGGCAGCGGCTTCGGTGCACTGGACGCGGCGGGAGCGGCAGGTGGAGCAGGGGCGGGCGCCATCACACTGGGCGGGGTGAGAAGCGGGTGCAGGCTGGGGGAGTGCGGGAGGCTGCGCACCTTTGTGCGGGCGCGGCGGCAGTTCTGGCAGCGGTGGCTCTGGAGGCGCTTGTCGCGGGGCCCTAGTGCTCTGCGAGGCGGCATGGGGAGGTGTGTGGCAGTCCGGGAGGGAAAGAGACATGGGGAGGTGTGTGGCACTCCGGGAGGAAAGAGACACGGACACAGCTCTGCTCTCACCGGCTGACTCAGCGCTCGAACGGGCGGTTCTGCGGCTGCAACGCACAGTGTGCACGAAGAGGCCGTTCCAGCTGCGACGGTGGAATGGCCTCTCCAGGCTGGTGTTGCGGCGCTCCCGTCGACTGCGTCTGCTGCCGGCTGCCAACTCCCGCTCCGCAGCACGCAGGCGACGATGCCCTGCTACGAAGCTCCCTACGAAGCTCCCTTCGCGACGTGGTCTCCAGTCGGGACCAAAGCAGCAGCAGGTGCTCGGAGGCGTTCCGCCCACGGCCTCTCGGCAAGTTTCGGCTTGTCTCGGGCGCAACGGCTGCACCCGCGCACCAACGGGCTGCTCCGCTAGAGGAGATCCCGAGTGATTTGCTGAGAGCGGGAGAACATCACTGGAATGTCTGTGGTGGCGAGCCCGCGATCGGCAGCTGGGGTGGTGCCGACGGCAGCAACGGCAGCCTGATGATCGCCGCGTCACAGCTCGAGGGTCTAGAGGAGGCTGCTGCCACGTGCCGAGGCGATGCAGTGTTCGCCAGCGTCCGCGACTGGAGACTCCTTCCCCCAGGTGGCTCCTCGGTCGTTCTCCTGCCCGTCTCATCTGCCCGGCAGCAGTCCTCGATGCGACGTGCAGTCACAGCAAACGGCCGCCGTGGCCGTCCACCGGCACGCCCGCACCAGCTCAGTCGCTAGTCAAACCACCACGCGTCGTCCACATGGAAACAGTCCGGTCCGCGGCGCGCAACGAACCCCATCCGGCATAACACAGCTATGCTGCCGTATAGCGTATTTCGATTGGCATGCTTAGCCACCGGTAGTGTGGGTCGCCCCGTCGTAAACCGCCGTATTCGTGACTTCGTATCGCCCAGCCCAGCACCACCTATATCTAACTCGCCTTTCCGCCCAAGCAGTGCTGCAGCACCTTGGACTTTCGCAATGAAGGGCCGACACTCTCTCCAGCCCGACGAGGGCCCTGCCGACTTTCCGCCGTCGTACCAGGAGGCCACCGAGTCGCTGCTCCAAGCCAGTGCTGCCGTGAGGCGTATGCACCATCGCGCGCTGCTTCACAGGACCCCAGCTGACCTGCCTTGCAGACGACGGCCGCGTTGATGTCGATCTCGACTCGAAGCTGGGCAGGACGCTGTCGCGCCTCTTTGCCCACCCGCCGCAGATTGTGCCGTCTGCACCGCCGCCGGCCTATGTCGCAGCGCCCGAATTCCCCATCAGACTCAACATTGTCATCCAGGTCGTCGGCAGCCGTGGCGACGTGCAGCCCTTCGTTGCCCTTGGATGCGAGCTGCAGAAGCACGGCCACCGCGTGCGCCTCGCCACCCACGACGTCTTCGACGACTTTGTCCGCAAGTCCGGCCTCGAGTTCTATCCCATCGGAGGCGATCCCGCCGAGCTGATGGCCTACATGGTCAAAAACCCCGGCCTGATCCCCAACATCAAGACCCTGCGCCAGGGCGACATCCAGCGCAAGCGCACCATGGTTGCCGAGATGCTGCACGGCTGCTGGAAGAGTTGTGTCGAGCCCGACCCGCTCTCCGAGGCTCCTTTCGTCGCCGACGCCATCATTGCAAATCCCCCGAGTTTCGCTCACATCCACTGCGCCCAGGCACTGGGCATTCCCGTCCATCTGATGTTCACCATGCCGTGGAGCAGTACACGAGCATTTCCGCACCCCTTGGCCAACCTGAAGTACGGCAGCACTGACCCCGGCATGGGAAACTACATTTCGTACGGCATCGTTGAGTGGATGACCTGGCAGGGGTAAGCAGAACGAAGCGATGCTGTATGCCGCTGTGCGCTGACTAGACACTCCAGCCTGGGAGACGTCATCAACAAATGGCGCCACTCGATAGACCTGGAGCCCGTCCCTGCCACCGAGGGCCCGAATCTGGCCGAGACACTTCAAGTTCCGTTTACCTACTGCTGGTCGCCGGCCCTGGTGCCCAAGCCTCTTGACTGGCCCTCGCACATAGGTGCGTATTGAACGTGCACCAACTACTCGTCATCAACGCTGACAAGTGCAGATGTTTGCGGCTTCTTCTTCCGCGATCCGCCAAACTATACGCCTCCGCCGGATCTTGACGCGTTTCTGCGTGCCGGGCCTCCTCCGGTCTACATCGGGTTTGGCAGCATCGTGCTCGACAATCCGGAGAGTATGAGTGCCACCATCCTCGAGGCCGTGAGAACGTGCGGCATTCGTGCAATCGTCTCACGAGGCTGGTCCAAACTCGACGGCCCGCCTAACAGGGACGTGTTCTATCTTGGTGACTGCCCGCATGAGTGGTTGTTCCAGCACGTGTCGGCCGTCGTCCATCACGGAGGAGCCGGAACAACGGCCTGCGGTCTTCTGAACGGCAAGCCTACAACCATCGTCCCATTCTTCGGAGAGTGCGTATGAGCCTTCGATCTCCAAGACAGTCACTGACGGGTCACAGTCAGCCCTTTTGGGGAAACATGGTCGCGGCTGCTGGAGCTGGTCCAGTGCCCATCCACCACAAGTCTCTTACCGCGCAAAACCTCGCCGAGGCGATCACATACTGTTTGACTCCTCAGGCATCTGCAGCCGCAGGCATCATCGCCGAGAAGATGCGAGCCGAATCGGGCGTCAGTTCAGCAGTAGCCTCCTTCCACGCCAACCTCCCTCTCGAAAAGCTGCAGTGCTCCCTCCTACCCGACCAGCCCGCAGCGTGGAAGCTCAGCAAAGGCAAAGGCAGAGACAAGAAGAAATACAGGCTCTCCAAGCTCGCGGCTGAGATCCTCATCCAAGACCTAGGCCTCGACCGCAAGAACCTAAAACGGTAAACACCCATCCCCTCCGCCCTTCCCCCATCGTCCGCTGACCCCACCACCCAGCTACACGCCCAACCCCATCATCATCGACAACACCCGCTGGGACCCGGTCAGCGGCACCTCCTCCGCCGCCATGGGCACCGGCTCCGACATGCTCATGGCCGCCGCCGGCATCATCGTCGACCCCATCCGCGAGTACCGCCGCGGCCACAGCCCCGCGCCTTCGCGCCCAGAATCGCCGCGGCCCAGCAACAGCAGCAAAACCTCCGTCACCGCCACAGCAACAACAGCAGCAACAACAGCAGCAGCAGAAGCAGCAGCAACGCCCAAAAACCCAGACGCCCTCGCCCTCATCCCCACCACACCCCACGACCCCACCACCGACCGCGACGAAGGCCCCAGCAACCGCAACACCGCCGCCGCCATGGCCGCCGCGTCAGGCAAGTCGCTGGGGCGCTTCTTCGGCGCGTACGGACGCGGCACGTTCGTCGACATCCCGCTGGCGCTGACGGAGGGGCTGCGGGCGGTGCCGACGTACTGGGGCGAGGAGGTGCGCGACCACGGCAAGGTCGACGGGTGGCGCAGCGGCGCGGTGGTGGCCGGCAAGACGTTCGCCTACGGCGTCGGCGAGGGCCTGACCGACGTCTTCGTCCAGCCGTACGTTGGCGCCCGGCGCGAGGGCGCGGTGGGCGCGGTGAAGGGCTTGGGTAAGGGGTATGTCAGCTTTTTGACCAAGACGGGGAGTGCCGCCCTGGGGCTCGTCGCGTATCCGGGGCAGGGGATCGCGAGGAGCGTGCATAGGGCTGTGCATGGCCGGACGGGGAAGGGGATCGTGGCGGCGGTGGCGAGGGAGGGGGAGTGGTTGGTGAAGGGGGCGAGCGAGGTGGAGAGGGAGAGGGTGATTACCGCGTATGATTTGAGGAATCCGGGGTCGTAGATTGGTCGGGGACGGCGTTGCGGATGGGCTGGGTTGGGAAATGCTTTGGATGGCTCAAGTGTTATAGATTATGGGAACTAAATAACTGTAGATAATGGAAGATGGATAATTGGAACAAGAAAAAGTTATACGTTTACACAACTCTCCACGCCTTGCAGCTCTCTGCAACTCTTCACAAAGCATCCACGACTCTGCGAACCTCCTCCGCAAACTCCCTGATGAATCCCTCCACGTCCTCTCTCTTCAACGCCTCCCCCTCGTACCTCACCCCCAAATCCAGCGCATCCGTCTCCGCATTGCGACCCACATCAACGAACACGTTGTTCTCCTTCCTCAGCCACCCGCAATCCAGCCCATCCACCGCCGTCTTCCCAACCGCCGCCTCCTCCGGCGCAAAGTCCGTCGGCACACCGATCCGCAACGGCTCCAGCACCAGCCCCTCCCGGCTCTCCGCCTCCACCTCAGCCACCCGCTCCTCCCGCTGCCACAGCAAGTTCGCAAACACGTTGAACCTCCCCGCGCCGCCCGCCTCCCCCACCACCGCCCGCAGGTCCGCCTGCTCGTGCTCGACGCGCGCCCCGAGCTCCGCCTGCACCGCGCGCGCCGCGGCGGCCGCGGGCCGGCCCAGCGCGCCCGGCACCGCCAGCGGGAGCAGGACCAGCGTCGGGCCGGCCAGCGCGTCGACGCGCGGGAAGGCGGCCGCGCGCCCCGCGCCGTAGACGCCGAGCGTCGGGTTGGCCGCGCCGGTCGCGCGGGACAGCGCGCGCGCGAGGGAGAGGAGGACCGCGCTGTGCAGGGCGACGGCGCGGGCGCGGCAGCGCTGCTCGAGCGACGCGACGCCCGTGACCGTGGAGGGGGCCATGACGAAGAGTTGGCGGGGCGGGCGGCTGGTTTTGGCGACGTGGCGGTCCGCGCCGAGGATTGTGGGCGTCGCCGTCTGCAGGTGTTTTCTCCAGTGTTCTTGCTGGGCCGGGCTGTGAGAGGTGCGGGCGACGTGCTCGACGAAGGTGGAGAACTCTGGAGGGGGCTCGAGAGGTTTTACGGCGTACAGAGCTGCGAGCTCGGAGAGAAGGAGTGGGATTGTCCAGGCATCGTAGGTGGCGTGGTGGAGAGTAAGGAGGATGGCGTCTTTGTCTGATTCCGCGTGCTGGAGCAGACACAACCGTATAGGAGGGGTGAATAAGTCAGATGGATTCCTGGCGATTTCTTTGACTTCCTCGATGACGCTTTGCTGGAAATCCCCAGATGCCTGTATGCACCTGAAAGTGTTTTCTCTATCGACAGCCTCGGGCTTCAGTGCCACCTGCACGATATCCTGATCCGAAACCGCAGCAAAGCATGTCCTCAGAATGGAGTTGCGTCGCCTCAAACCCCACCATGCATCTTTCAAGCGCTCCACGTCTACTCGGAATTTACACGAGAATGTCCACGTTGGCTCGAACAGCGTACGTCCGCTGTTCAACCAGCCGGTCAAGTGGTATGCCTGTCCGCTGAGGCACGGTAAGACGAACTCCACCAGTGCTGGATCCATGTTGAGGAGACCAATGGCGCTTGTCCGCAATTCCTGACTAACGAGGGGCTCGCTGTGGACATTGTTGATAGCAGACTCAGAGGGCCGAGGAAGTTTCTTTTGACGGACTGCGCGGACAATGCCACCAAGAGTGGCGCCCTGAAGGATATCGGTCACACTGACCTCCACGCCACGCTGCCTACACGAGGCAACGACTTGAATAGCGGCAATCGAGTCCAAACCAAGCGCATATACACTGCTTCCCAACTCAACGTCTTCTTCAGCGACTTGCGTCACCTCAGCAAGGCCGATACGGATGGCATCCAAGTCAGTACCTGGATGGACATCTTCGTACGATTGAGGCTGTTCCTGCTCGTCATTGTAGGTAGTTATGGGAAGGTCTCTGAGTCCCAACGGGAAGGCAACGGCGGAGCGGTCCGGGTTCGAAAAGATATCTTCAAGAGCCTCTTCAAAATCGCGCACGAAGGTGGAAACACCGTCTTGGTTCAAATGCGCATCTTTACAGGAAGCCCGGATGACAATCTTCGCAGTGCTCTGTTCAAACTCGAAGTTCATGGGGTAATCGGCGTCGTCGGGAACAAAATCAGAGTCCGACTTCCAGGGCCGAAACAACTCTCCAGTCTCGGTCTTCTCGGCGTCTTGCTTCAAGAATACGAACAGGGCATCGAAAATCCTCGGGTTGATGTCGCCCGTCTCCTTCCTCCAGGCCTTGGTCACTTCACTAAGAGCCTCATGTTGGTGGACTTGGCTGTCGGCAGTGAATTTCTGAATGTCCTCGACAACATGGCGGTTTGACTTCAAGACTGTGTCAAGTAGCAACCGGAAGGGAACGGTGTTGAACAACGGGCCGACAATATTCTCGGCGCCATCAACCTCCAGAGAACGTCCTGCCAAAACTTGCCCGAAAGCAACATCACGCTGCCCGACCAAACGAGCCAACACCTTGCCGAATGCAAGGAGAGCTGCCGTTTGGAGAGTGACGCCGAGTAACGCGCAACGACGGAGGACGGTCTGAGATTCGGATTGAAGAGTCTTCTCAACAAGGTGGAGTCTACCCAAGGCTTCGGAGCTGGGAGTAGTGGGCAGAGAGGCCTTGTGGTAACCAGTTAAACTGCGAGACCAGAAGTCTGAAGGGCGCATTTGCGCAGCGGCAATAAGGCGAGCGGCACTGCCGAACGGAGCCCGAGTCGGGAGGGCGCGACCAGCATATGCTTCGGCGAGATCATGGAAAATTAGTGGCACCGAATAGCCGTCGTAAAGGGCGTGGTGCAGAGTTACAACAAGAACAAGCTCCTCATTTGACTGAAGCAGTGTGGCACGCAGCGGAGGCGAGTGAAAGTCGGACTCGCTGGGGTAGACGGAGCGTGACACAATATCATCGATAGCCTGTGCAATTGACTCAACACCAGTTACCACGGTCCAGTTGGGTTGAGGCTGATGGTGCACTACAGCAGTGTACTGGCGAGATGATGGCGCGGTGTGGAATGAGGTCCGCAGAATGTCAAGGTGCCCCACCACCTTCGTCCAGGCATCCTTGAGAAGGTCGACTTGGATGGTCTGCGAAATCACGGCAGCGTGGTGGTGCACATACAACTTCCCGGCAGAGCTGAGGGTCTGAGTGATCATAGATGACTGCAGAGGCGTACATGAATACACATCCGCAACATCTGCCTCAGCTACGTTGGCGGGAAGAGGTGTAGCCGGTCCGTTTAAGTGCACTAGATCAACATTTCCATTGGCGGAACTGTCGCTCTTGACGTGATCTCCGAGAGCGCCGATAGAGGTGTGTTTCATGACGTCCGCGGACGACACGTCCAGGCCCTGTTCCCTAAGCATCTTTGCAAACCGAATCGCGGTTACCGAGTCGACGCCGAGTGAGAAGAAAGACGCATTCTTCGTGACTTCTTTTTCAATAAGTCCACAAATAGTTGCAACAGCTTTTCGTATAGCCTGCTCTTCGGCCGACCAAACACCCTCGTCCCATTGGTATTTTTGCATGTCGGCCCTCAGAGCACCTTTACTTCCTCTCGGTATGCGCAGAGCGTCAACCTGCACAGAATCGGGTCCACCTCCTTCGATCAGCGCCTGTAGGAGCAATTCGATATTCTCCAGCAATACCCGGGCCTTCCTCTCATCTCCAAATGCTTCGGTAAAGCCGGCGCGTAAAGTAATGGTGTCGGAGGACGAATCTGCTTCCACTTCAACAGCCAGGGGATAGTCTGCTGCCATGCCTCCACTGCCTTCCTCCTCAGACCAAGCCTTTGCGTGGTCAGGAGGCTGGGAAGAAGAGACACGAACGAAAGAAAAAAGAACATCAAACAGCGGGATGGATGAGCCGACCCAACGCTGAATGTGACGAAGCGGAGTGTGCTGGTGCGCGAGGGATGCCATGCTGGAGGCATGAACAGCGGAAATGACATCCTGTAGAGTTGCTTTGGAGCCATTAAACTGGACACGTGCAGGAATTGTTGTGACCAGAGGTGCAATCAACGTTTCTGAAGAAGGCACTGGGATAGCTCTGCCGGCCAGGACACGTCCGAAAGTCACATCTGCGTTGCCGAGAAGTTGCGCCAGCATAGCTCCGAGGACTGCTTCGAATAAGGATGGCAAGGTAGCCATGGCCCGGGATGCCTGGCTGGATAGGGCAGAGAACTTCTTAGGCAGAGTCAACTCAACTATGCTGAGTGAGTCTCCGTCCGACCGCGGGTTCGAAGATACATGGGAAGGTGTGAATTCCTGTAGGGACTGTTTCCAGAACTTCTCGGCTGCCTTTGCATCGTGCTGCAGGAGGTGTGCGTACAGAGCTTCCACATTGCCTTGCGGTCTGGGAGTCAGGCCTTGGTAGTGTGCATAGAGGCTGCTCAAGATCAGATTCATGGAAATGGCATCGTAGATAGAGTGGTGGATTGAGATCATGAGAAATCTGGGGTGTCCATCGGGTGGAACGGCAGCGCAAAGCCTGTACGGCGGTTGTTCCTGGATCGTCTCAATTATGCTGGCTGCCGCCTGTCGCTGTCTCTCGCCCAAACTCTTCTTAGCTTCGTCTGGATTTCTGAAGGAGAATTCATTCCATGGAAGAGTGGCTGCACGCGGCTTGAGGACGAGCTGGACAATGGTGCTGTCAAGTTCTGCGAAGCAGGTGCGCAGGATGTCGACGTCAGTAAGCAGGTCGACCCATGCGTCTCGGACACCGGCAATGCTGGTGGTGGTGGAGAGCTTGAGGACGATGTGGTTAACGTAGAGAGACTTAGACTCGTCGTTCAGAGAGCTGGCAACAAGACTCTCCTGCAGAGGAAGGGTGGGACGGACTGCCTGGATTGAAGCGTTGGGCAGCGGGCCGATGGTGTTTTGCTGGCGGAAAGCCTCGTCCAACTCGGCAAGTTTTGCACAGGAGTCCTCCTGGGTCTGGGGCTCTTCTGAGCGATTGTCTCCCTTGAAGGGAACAGAAGCGAGCTGGGAGAGCAATGGGCGGCTCAACACGTCGGCCACCGAGCAGGTGAAGCCAGCTTTCCGAAGCTTGATGGAAAGGTCAATGGCATTCAGACTGTCGATTCCCAGGTCCAGGATGTTCGTGGCACTGCCGACATCGTTCACCTCGAAAGACACAACAGTCCTCAGGATGTCTCGGACGCGAGACTCGACTTCAGTGAGGCCGCGCTGCAGGGCCGCCTTCACGGAAGTGTTGGTCTCGGGCCTGGTTGAGCTGGTTCCGAGCAGCTGAGAGCGCGGGATGGCTTCGTAGATGGCCCTGAGCTGGCGCACATCTGCCTTGCCGGAGATCTGGATGGGAATGAAGGTGAGGGGGATGATGTAGCTGGGGACCATGTACGACGGCAGGATCTTCTTGCAGCCGGCGATGATGCGCGGCGCCCACTCGCGGTAGTCATCCTGGACGAAGAGCGGGGCGACATTCGTCTTGGAGGGGCGGTGGCCAGAGCGGCTCAGGAAGGCGATGAGCTGCGGGCGTTGGGTGGCCGGCGACGGAAGGACCAGCGACGTGACGTCAATCGGCTCGCCCGCGCACTTGGCCACGGCCGACGACACCTCCTCCAGCTCCAGACGCTGCCCGCGCACCTTGGCCTGGCTGTCGCTGCGCCCCAGGAACTCGATGCAGCCATCCGCCATCAGCCGCACCATGTCGCCCGTGCGGTACATGCGCTCGCCGCCAAAGTCGACAAAGCCCTTTGCGTCGGGCCGCTGGTGGTAGCCACTGGCCACCAGGTCGCCCGTCACGCACAGCTCGCCCGCCTGCGCCCGCTTGACATAGCTGAACGTGCCGGGCTGGAACACGTGCGGTCTGACGTTGCCCACCACCTTGCCGATGTTGCGCACATTGGTGGTTGGCGTGACGTTGATGGAGGTGATGCCGATGGTGGCTTCCGTGGGGCCGTACGCGTTGACGAGCGACACCGACTTGCTGGCTGCGAATTCGTCGATGATCCGCTGCGAGATTTTCTCTCCGCCCACTCCCAGGTAGCGCAGCTTTGGGACCTGGTGCGCCTCCAGGCCCGCCTGATCCAGCAGCGACGGCACAAAGCCGGTGTGCGTGACTCCCAGCGTGCACAGCGCCAGTCGAAGATCGTCCAGCAGCATCGCCCGTGGCGCCGTCACCAGTGCCAGTCCATGTCGCCAGGCCAGCACCATCTCGCAGATATGTACGTCAAATGCCCGACTGGCGTGCGCCAGGTACTTGCCTGTGCCGCCGAGGTAAGGCGTATCGGGCACCTCACGGCAGATGAAGTCTGACTGCGCCTCCGTGAACCCCGACACGTTGCCGCGGCTGACTAGGACTCCTTTCGGCGTACCTGTGGAGCCGGAAGTATAGAGGAGATAGCAGTTGTCATCCGGTCGTGACTGAGGAGGCGTGAATGTTTCCGGCCCATCCCCCCGCAGCTGCGCCGTGAAGTCCTCGCCGTCTACCATTATGACGCGACATTCAGCGGGAACAGCAGGGAGGGAAGACATGGAGATCTTGTCGGTGAACAACATTGCGGACCTGCTGTCACGGAGAAGCAGCGCCTGTCTTTCAGGTGGGAGGTCCTCTGCCACTGGCAAGTAGCAGTTTCCACTCTTCCAGATACCTGCCACAATCGCATACGCAATGAACGACCGCCCGAGACATACGGCAACCATCCGCGTGAATAGCCCGTTCTTGATTAGGAAATTGGCAATCCGGTCCGACATGGCACTCATCTCTCTGTACGTCCACGTCTGGGAGTCTGCCCCGCTCTCCTTGATCTTGCTTGCAATTTCCAAAGCAACCCAGTCTGGATACTCAGTAGCCCAGCGATCCAGCCAGTGTGCCGGTGAGAGCTCTGGTGCTTTAATGATGGCTTCTGTGACAGTAGGCTCGGCCACGGACAGCAGGTGTTTGGGGAAGTGACTCGCTAAGTCCGCCACCGGAAGATCTGGAAATTGCATCATGGCGTTAACTAGGGCATCAACTTGGTGCGCGAAAAGCTCCAGATGGTCACTGTTCATCAGCGTATCCAGAGCGGAGAAAGTGCACGACAGCCATTCACCGCGCTGTTCAACATTCAGCGCGATTGGATGCTCCACCGTGAGCGGAATCAGCTCGTCCAGTTCTCTCCAGATGGCAGTCTTTCCTGTGCCGTCATCCTCATCAGCGGCCTCTGGATGGTACGCAAACATCGCGCAGTACAGAGGCTGAGAAGGCTGGCAGTTGACAAGCCGCTTGATAGTCCGTGGGTGAACGTGGCGATGCTTGACAGACTCGTCGACCATGGCAGCCTGCCTGGTGATGATCTCGCGCGAAGTGCCTGTCGCATGGACCGTGACTGGTACAACAGAAATAAGGGGCCCAACAACGTCTGCCAGCTCTGGGTGTGTGATACGATCTGAGAAAGTCTCGCCGAAGAAGATGGACGGGCATTCCAGGTATTCGGCCAAAGTGCAGCCAAAGGCAGCCCTGATGACTGACACCACGGAGCCAAGACCGAGTTTTCTGGAAAATTCACGCAGCGATGAGACAGACGCTGTCAGGTCGACTGTGTAGTCCAAGAACTCGGGCCTTACGTTAGCTGTGTTGCGTCGGCAAGAGAGGTCTGGGAAAGTCCGGCTCTCAGAACCTGAAAACACCTCCAACTCCTTTTTCCAGAAGTCAGCAGTGGACTGAGAATCTTGATCTGACGCAAATCTCGTCAAGCTCAAGGCCTGGCGCCACTGAAGGCGAGGAGTGGAGCCCAGCTTGAGATATGCGCGTCGGAGATCACTGAAGATATACTGCATGGCGGGTCCATCATGGATGGCGTGGTGGAGAGTGACCATGAGGTTACGGGTCTCACCGTCGTCAAATATGGTCAACGCTGAAAGGGGAGACCTGAACCCTGTCTGTTGGCGGTCGACTGCGATGGCAAGCGCCCGCTTGTTGGCCTCGTCTATGAGTGTGCTCCGGACAATATTGACGTACTCCGAATCCACCAGTGTCTCCCCATGAATGATCTGGAGGAATGCAGGAGTTGAAGCATCTGGGAGCAGGTCGTCAAATTCAGCGGTAGGGAAGAAGCTGGTACGGAGAACGTCGTTGTCCTGAACAACCTGTCTCCATGCCTCCACGAGTTGCGCAGGCTCGACACTACCCTCAAGTTCAAAGAAGTGGTTGCTCCAGTACGAATGTGAGCTTCGGATAGTCTCGCTCAAAAGACTCTCTTGGAGCGGTAAAGCAGGGGTGACCTGGAAGGCTCCTTGTAACCCCTTGGCCCGCAACTTTCCTTCCCACTTGTGATGAAAATCCAGGAGTCTGTCCGCAGCGCTCTTCTTCTGCAATTCCGACGAAGACTTCTCCACAAGAGCAACTAGACCTTGAACCGTGCTGGACGAAATCATATCCGCAACCGAAACGCTGTATCCCTCGCTCTTCAGTCTTGCCGCCAGTCTCAACGCTCCAATGGAGTCAACACCCAGGGCAGCAAGCCTGCTCATCCTGTTCATCGTCTCCATCCTCGCTCCCGTCAGCTCGTGGATTTTCTCGAGCACGTAGGTCTCTCTCGCCGACCAGTCTCCACCACCAGCACCAACCTCCAGCGCCTGCGGATGGTTCAGCGCGTTCTCCCAGGCCGTCAAGTCCACGATCTCATACGCAACGCGCAGCGCGTCCCGATCCACCTTCGCGCTGCGCGTCCGCGGGATCTCACGCACGACCAAGAAGACGCCGGGGATCATGTGCTCCGGCAGCTCTGCTCTGGCCACGTCAAGCGCCGCTCGCGCCACATCCGCAGCCTCAGGGCTGGCGACGACGAGCGAGCCGCCAGAGGCCTTGACGCGCGGCGCAGCGAGGAACGCAACGACCACCTTGGCCACGCGGTCCGGCCGGTTGATGTGCTGCACCGCAACCTGCGCGACGCACGGGTGGCAGCCGCGCAGCGCGAACTCGATCTCGCTCAGCTCGACGCGGATGCCGCCCAGCTTGACCAGGTCGTCGACGCGGCCGACGAAGTCCAGCGACCCGTCGTGCAGCTCGCGCACCTCGTCGCCCGTCTTGTACAGCATGCAATTCAGCTGCGGGCTCCAGACGAACCGGTCCGCCGTCTTGTCCGGGCTGTCGAGGTAGCCCGCCGAGAGCTGCGGGCCGCTGAGGGCCAGCTCGCCGATGCTCTGGCGCAGCACGGGCGCGTCGTTGCGGATGACGTGCGTGCCGATGGTGGGGAGGGCGTAGCCCACGTTCGAGCTGGGGACGTCGGGGTTGGCGCCGCCGAATTGCTGCAGCGTCGAGACGACGGTGGTCTCGGCGGGGCCGTATGTGTTGAAGGCGATGGTGTCCCTCCTCCAGTCGTCTGCCACGTGTTGCGGGAGCTTCTCGCCGATGAAGGTGACTACCCTGAGTGTTGGGCAGGAGTCACGCTCTACGCCGGCGGCGAATGCGGGGGTCAGATGCGCGTGTGTAGCCTGCGTGGCCGTCGCGAGCTCGGAGAAGGAACGCAGCATGACGTCCCTGGTCGAGGAGATGACCGCTCCGCCAATGCCCCATGTGTAGAACAGATCCTGCACGAAGACGTCGAAGGCGAATTGCGAGAACTGCATGCAGCGCACCTGTCTACCATCACTATTGCCGGGAATGGCGCGCTGGAGTGCTGACATGCTTGCCACGGCGGCTCTGTGATGAATAGGAACACCCTTGGGGCTTCCAGTAGTCCCACTTGTCCAGATTAAATACGCCGGGTCCTCTGGTCTTGCGTAAACCGGCTCTGAGCCTGACTCCTGCTCTTCCGGCGGCAGGGAAGCCACAGTCGAGTCCGTCCAGTTGCCCAGGCGGTCAATCTCCACCTTCCGGATGCCTCGCGGTATGCCTTCCTCGATTTCCAGCTTGCCGGCATCGACAATGACCATCGGAGCCTTGGTGCGGACTATCAAGTCATGCCGTCGACGAGGTGGGAAGAACGGGTCAACAGGACACCACGCTCCCCCGGCCTTTAAGATTCCAAGCAGCGCAACGTACAGCGCAGGGCTCTTTTCGGTGCAGATAGGCACGTAGATGGAGTGGAGATCGCCGAACCGAGCACGCAGCTGAGCAGCGAACTCGGAGGCGCGGCGATTTAGTTCGGCGTAGGTCCAGGAGAGTTGAGCCAGGTTGCCGAATTGGTCGATGGAGGTCACGAAGACCAGAGCAGTGTCGTCCGGGTTGGTCCGTGCGTGCTCTTCCAGCTGAGAATGAAGGAGTGAATTGTCGCTGGCGACTTTCTGGAGCTCAGTCTTAGATGCCGGGTGCGTGGAGAGCAAGGAAGGCTCCGTAGCCGACGATGCAGAAGAGAAAGGCTGCTCTGGGTTTGCGAGTATGTGGTCAAGAATGTCGTTGAACTCCCTCATCATGATGGTAGCCGCCTGCTGGTTGAGATATGCGTCGGTGAACGTCGCCTTCAGTCGAATCGAGCCCTCCCTGTTGGGCCAAATCTCCACCATGACGGCAAAGTCATTGGCCATGGGTGGATACTCAATGGACCTCCAGATTCCGCTCTCCTCGCCTCCAGCACCGAACTCCTGGAACGCGAAAAGCGTGTCGTACGGGAGCTGACCACCGGCGGTCGTGACGGATCCAATCCTCGCCTGGAGATGGCTCAGAGACTCCGCATTGGTCAACGCAAGCTTCCGCGAGATTTCCTTGAATGAAGAGTCCCCGGCGTCCGCCATGGGGCTCTTCACCGGGACGGTGGCAAAGGTCGGTGCCATACAGACCTCCAACTCCTTGTCAAAGCGTCCCGATATGACGCTACCGAAGACCACGTTTTCAGTGGAGCCAGAGTAGTTCGACAGGATCACGAGCCACGCGGTTTGCAGGACAGCCAGCGCAGAGGTACCCATCGTCTTCGCCCCGTCCCGCAGTCGGCGAAGAGGCACGCTTGAATAAATCTGCACAGTCTGCGGGAGCCCGGTCTTGACTTCTGGCCGCAGACCGGTGAGGTTTGGGAAGGGTAGAGGACTGACTCCTTCCAGATAGAGCGACCAGAACTTGGCGGTGCGGTTGTGATCGGCCAGGTGGTGCAGGTCGACTGTCTTGCGCAGAGATGTGCGCTCCGGTGCCGGGGCTCCGCGGTACTCAGCGTCAACTTCGTCGAGCAGCAGCTGGAATGAACCGCCGTCGAAGATGGCGTGGAAGAGACTGACGACCATTAATGTCTGCTTGGAGGAGGTAAAGAGGCTGAGGAGATATGGTGGTTTCTCCAACCCAATGCTATCCTCGATGCTGCGCAACTCGCGACGGACATGCTGATCAAGATCCGCGCCAGAAACCTCTGGGAGGTTGCCATACCTCCAGGGTACCTGCGCTATCTTTGACTGAGGGGAGAGAACGCATTGGGCAAAAGGAGCGAGATCGTCGTCCACGGGTACAAAGACGGTTCGAAAAGCCTCGTGCCTGCTGAGAACAAGTTCCCATGCCGATTGCAGACGCTTGATGTCTGTGTCTGTCTGGATGTCGAATACAGAGTGGTTGATGTAGGTCTTACATGGTGAGTCTTTGGACATACTGCGCACAAAACTGGCGAGCATGCCGGATTGTGTGGCAGTTGTTGGATATACAACATCTATCTCGTCCTCGGCTATCTGGAGATAGTCTGCACATTGCGTCTTATAGGTCTCGCCAAACCGCTTCAGCCGGAGCTCGCTTTCTTGAGTGCTTGCAGTTCGAGCCACAGATTCAGAGGTGGCGGCTCCAGCAGATGCAGCTTGCTTTTCCGCCAAAAGAGCTGTGATTCCGGCAGAAGAACGGCATTGAAGGACTTCGGCGACGGAAATGGTCGACGTACACTTATCCCGCAGCTTCTGTAGGAGAGCCATGCTCCGCAAGCTGTCAAATCCCAAGGAAAAGAGGTCAGCCGCGGCGTGGACATGCTCGGGATCTGTGCCGACAGCTTCGGCAACCAGGCGTTGAACAAGCAAGAACAGCTCTCCGCCGGTCCCAGAAGAAGAAGCCAGGTCTGGCGCCGCCTGGGGAGTGGCTTCACGGCTCAATGCGTCCGATACCACGTCTTCTGCAATTTTCGCCACCCGTTTGCGGTCTATCTTCGCCGACGTCAACCGCGGCAGATTGGACATGATCTCGTAGTATGCGGGACGCATGAAGTCAGGCAGGAGCGCCTCCGCCCGGTCTTTGCACGTCTTCACAACCCTGCTACCATGTTGGTCGGACGCCAGCACCAGCAACGCCACGACCTGCAAACTGCCCTGCGAGCTGGGCGGCCTCGCCACCGCAACAGCAGCCTCGGCCACTTCAGGCGTCTGCGCCAGCACGCCTTCGATCTCGCCCAGCTCCGCTCTCCGGCCGTTGAGCTTCACCTGCCCGGACGAGATGCGGCCCAGGAACTCGAAGAGCACGGCGCCGTCCTCGTTCCAGACAATGCGCGCCCTGTCGCCCGTCCGGTACAGGCGCCCGAACTGCGCGCTCTCGACGAACGACGCGGCCGTCTCCGCCGGGCGGTTGAGGTAGCCCTTGCTAACCTGCGGGCCGCCGATGGCGAGCTCGCCTGCGAAGCCTGCGGGGACAGGGCGCGGGTCTTTGCTGAATGGGTCCAGGACGAAGAGGGATGAGGATGGAATGGCAGGGCCGATGACTGAGCCGCGATAGCGAGGGTCGACGGCGAAGAGCGTGCAGTTTATCGAGCCTTCGGTGGGTCCGTAGGCATTGGCAAGCCCACGAGGACCGTCGTTCGAACTGGCGCGGTCCGCGGTGGCAAAGTTGTCAATGACCTTGCGGTTCAGAGCTTCGCCCATGGTCCAGAGACTTTGCAGAGTGGGCAACTTGTCCGGACGCAGAAGAGAGGCTACGCTGGGCGTTGTCATCATCACGGTGGCGCGGGTCGCGGTGACTGTTCCTTCCAGATCGCTCAGTGTGAGCTGGCGTTCCGCGGAGCAGAGAGTCGCGCCGGAGGACCAGGTGACAAAGATCTCCATGATCGAGGGGTCGAACGTGGATGCTGCGAACTGGAACCAACGCGATGGTTTTTCTGGATTGGTAGAGAGTGGCAGTGTCGCGGCGTGCGAACGGATGGAACAGGTGCAGGCAAGATGCTGGACCTGCACTCCCTTGGGCCTGCCCGTGGAGCCGCTGGTGTACATGACATACGCAACATCGCTCTCGTCGATTTCTGCCATGCCAGTCGACGCACTACCTTTCGTCTGGCTGGCCTGGGTGACATCAATCCAGGGAAATTTGTCCATAGGGCTGGCACACGACTCTGGACCACCGCTGCCCAGAACGGCTCTAGGCCGCAAGTCTTCCAAAATGTCCCTCAGTCTCTCCTTCGGGGCATCCAATGGGAGCGGACAGAAGCCGTATCCGGCTTTCAGCACTCCGAGGTATGAAATGTACAGCTCTGGGGAATGGGGAATGTAGAGAGGTAGAATGTCCGGTTGATCTTCATCGTCTTTGCCAGATCTGCCCAAGGTGTCGATAATTTGACTAGCCAAGTTGTCCGCAGCCGCTTCCAGCTCCGCATACGTCAGGATCGTGTGTCTTTCTCCGTGCAGAAAGTCCAGAGCGGGCCTGTCGGGGAACTGGGCAGCGCGTCGCTCAAAATCGGCGTGCAGCAAAGCTTTAGGGAGGTCGGTTTGGTCTTGCGGTATTTTCGGTGGTCTGGTGGCGGGGGGAAAGTTGGATATGGAGAGATACTCAAGGCCGTCGTCGTTCTTCTGCGCCGAATTGGTGGCTTCTTGAGTCTGGAGAACGGCTTCGAAAGCGTGTAGAATTTGGAGAGCGGCGCATCCAGGAACCAGATTTTCGTCGTACAAGAGCTTGCCAGAATGGCTGTTGACGTTCAACTCGAGAATAAATGTTGCCTGTTGAGGTGAGCATCTGAAGACCACCGAGAGGCACAGGGATATCAAAGACCAACTTACTTTCATGTCTCCCACCTTCTGGCCGTCTTTCGAAGTGCAGAAATGGAGGGCGAAGTCGCAGTTTGTAGAGACAAGCTTTTCCTGGCTCTGATCGGTGCTGAACACTTTCAGAGAGCATTCCAGCTCTCCTTCCTCGGAGATGGCGTGTACAACACCTCGCCAATCATTTTCCGGGGCTGTCACGGCGACTTTGAAGGCAACCTCATCCAGGCCAGTGAAGGCCATCACGGCTGTTGTGAATTTCCGAGCGGTTTCGGTCACATGTTGCTGTCCGATGCTCACATTATGGGCTCGGAAAGTGGTATTTGACGGGTAACCTGGAGGCGAATAGTCAAATGGATGCAACACGGGTAGACCTGTGGTAGGCAGGATGTGTCCGTCAGGCAAAGAGCCTTCGAACAGGCCTGCGAGCCCCTCTAGAGGCGGCGGCGAATTGTCGGACGGCATCGTTACTGTTCAGTGATAGGGCTGGTGCAGCTAGATAATGGGCGACTATCAGTCAGTACCAGTGGCCGCCGCATGGCCTCTTTCTTGAAACAAAGCCGGCACGAGCACACCAGGGCAAGGAGTGCAAAAAAGCAGAAGATTCTTTCTCGAGGCCGATGTGCGGCACGCTCGAGCAGCTGTCCGAAATCGCAGCCATGTCGAGGCAGGTGGAGTGCTCCGGGCGGTCACCAAGGGCGCCAGACATAACTACATTCGGCGCAAAACTTGTCTTCGCGTGGTCAGCATCGCATGCTCTTGCAATCAGATGGCGCCGGTGACGGGGGGTCAGAGCTGGTCTCATGCCCCAAGGCGCCCACGGCGGGCCGACATCCGGCACTGAAAGTCGAGGATACGGCAGCTGCCTCGGCTCAGAACGTGGCGGGCGGCGATGAGGGAGTCTTTGGGGCTTTGGCTGGCCTGACGGACGCCATGAGGCGGATGATTTCGGGCCCGAGCAGAGAGCAGCTACATCTCCGACAGGCCCGATGGCTGATCAGATCCATCAACTCGTATTCATCTGCCCCGACTCCTGTGGACAGCTGCGTTTTACGGCATGATTTTCGTCAAGCGTGGCGCGATGAAGAGACCTGCGCAATCGGGAAGGTGGAATGCAGCTGGGGACGGTGCTGCTGCCGCCGATCGAGCCGTTTCCGGAACAGTCTTGCCCCGGCCACCGCAGCGAGCAGGTGCAAGGCCATTAAGCCTAACGAAACGCCGCCTCCCGCTCCTTCCCCGCCGCGCCCGCCGCTCTCGGAATCTGCCTTTCTCCGCGCAACAACACGCGAGCGACATCAACATGGCTCTGCATCCTACAGCTTCGACGGCACCCACTGTGGCTCCCGCTTCTCTGCAAACGCCCTGATCCCCTCCTTGAAGTTCGCCCCCGCCATCAGCTTGCCGTACCACCCTTCAATCAGCAGCGCGCTCCCGTCCTCGACGCTCGCCTTCTCCCACCCCAGATTGATGCCCTCCTTGCTGACCATGACGCCGTCCGGACTGTTTCTGCAAATCTCCTCGGCCAACTCCACCGCTGCACGCACCACCTCGCCTTCGCCATCCCCGGTCACCCGGTTGACCAGCCCCCAGCAGTGAAGCTCCTGCGCGGTGACATTCCGCCCTGTCAGCGCCATTTCCACCGCCCGCTGCTTGCCGATGATCCTCGTCAGCCGGGGCAGCGACCCAGCCACCGCTGCAATGCCTCGCTTGACCTCCGGCAGCGCGAAGACCGCCTTACGCGCTGCCACCACCAGGTCGCAGTTGACCGTCATCTCGAAACCGCCCCCCATGCAGATCCCGTTGACGGCCGCGATGACTGGCTTTCGACCCCTCCTTCGTGGCAGCCCAGCGAGCCCGGGCGCATCCATCGGGGACACCTGACCAGACGCATTGAGCCGGTTCCATTCTGGTCCGTGTCAGTGCCACAGCTGGCTTTGCACATTGTAGGACCGGGAATACCGTTCAGGTCTGCGCCGGTGCAGAACGCACGCCCAGAACCGGTTATGACGCCGACGACTAACGACGTGTTCTGATCAAACCACTCCCACAGACGCTGCATCTGCCTGCTGGTATCGACATCGATGCAGTTGAGCTGCTTTGGTCTGTTGAGGGTTACAAGAAGAATCTGCTGTGTTGGAAAAGAGATGATGCAGTTTGGAACTGGGGGATGCGATGCCGGAGAAGCCATGATGGAATCGAAGAATGCAGTGTCATATTGCAACATTACATGCTTGGTGCCTTTTGTAGCTCCGTTCTCGACTCCTTTCGTTATGGGCACCACAGTCCTAAACAATCCCTTCTACGCCAGGCCGAGGATGGCGTTTCGCGCTCTCCCACCTTACAATTGATCATTGAGCTACCACCACTAGAATTCTCCCGAAGAAGGATCCAGTCGAGTCCGGACTCGGAGGCTACCTGCATGAGCAAGTTATTTGAGCTGGAAGCCGAGGCAAACTAATCAGATGGCGAGCTTGCTCGGAGATCAAAGCTCCGCGATACGAGTCTCTGGCCCACTTTACCAAAAGTCCACGCCGTGTGGGATGATGCAGATTCTGCAACAAAGGCAGGGTGCGTACTATCCAATGCCCTTCACATGTCCCACTGACATCGCCCTCTGTCCTCGGCGGTACAATTTCCAAAAAAAAATTCGTTGAAGAATCCATGTCCGATGGCGTGCTAGGCGTGGGGTCAGGAGATATCTCGTGTGCCCGGCTCCTGAACTATCAGACACAAGCTTTCGTGAAGCTCTACCAAGTTGCTTAGTACTTATCCAGAACCCGTCAAACCTCGTTTCCCTTCTCCAGTCGTATGGTCGAGTCCTTTGAGAGTCAGTCTTTTTTGGCACTCGACGTCATGGCCGCTTTTTACACAGCAAACTTTCCGCTCATTAAGCTCCCCTATCCATTCCTGACAGCATACCATATTCAAACGGTCGCTGAGTCGGCCCCGCGACTCCTGAAGCTCGTGAAGTCAGATCAACCAAAGGCTGGAAAGCCCCTTCCAGAACCGCTACACTCCGACCATCTAACATTTGACGATCTGTGGTTTGAGAAGAGAGATCAAGTACCGCCAGAGAACGACAACAGTCCTTGGGCTCAATCCCGGAGAAGCGCAGTCACTGCCTTCAAATGGAACAGTTCCACCCCACCAATGTTGGGTCAGGTCTGGAACGTCGTCCACGCACTATTCGTCGTCTATCCACAGCAGGAGCAAATCAGGACCACTCTGATTGGACCTGACGAGGAGATCCTGCGGGAAGAGCTCATACGCACCGGACTTGCCATTCAGCACCCCAGCTGTCGGACACCATTTGGCAATGAAAACTCGTACGAGCCAGCCACCAAAGAGCTGATCATCCGTCGTGCCACGTTCTGGCAAGGTGCTGGGAGCCCTTTCGGACCACGTCCGATCTGGGCCATCGGCGATGGAACAAACGGACCGCTGCGGAAGCCCATCAGCGAGTATCCCCCAATTCCCCAAGACTACGAGTTTTCGATGAAGTTCCCCCGGGAGCGCGTATACACACGGCATCCGGTCCGTCCGGTGAAACCCACGCCGGGATCAATTGTCTACAGCCGCTACATCCCGCACCTCGACGAGCATTTCTCGTTGATGGCAGTCGACTGGCAGGATTCTGAGCACCTGGCGCTGTTCAACAAGTGGCAAAATGACCCCCGAGTCGCCAAGGGTTGGAACGAGACTGGCACGTTGGACGAGCATCGGGAGTACTTGAGGAAACTACACGAGGACAAGCACGTTCTCTGTCTCTTTGGCCGCTTCAATGACACACCATTCTCCTACTTTGAAGTCTATTGGGCAAAGGTAAGTCGGCCCAAGAGCGCAACGGGTTCAAAGCTGACTTTCACCTGCAGGAAGATCACTACGGTGCACATTATGATGCCGGCGACTACGACCGCGGACGCCATTCTCTAGTGGGAGATGCCAGCTTCCGCGGATCCCATCGTGTAAACGCCTGGTGGGGCAGCGTCATCCACTACATTTTCCTGGACGAGCCGCGCACTCCCTGCGTTGTTGGCGAGCCCAAGGCTACCAACGGAACGGTACTCTCGTATGAGAACGCACATGGTCTTACCATCATGAAGTACGTTGATCTGGGGCACAAGAGATCGGTACACGTCTACTGCAGCAGAGAAAAATGGTTCCAGCTCTGCCCTCTGTTCTGGGACGGACAGGAGAAACCTCTACCCAGTGCGGATCGCGCCGCCTGGAATGCGAAGCTCTGATGGAGTGCCAAGTAGGCAGAAAATGCTGCAGAATGATCGAATGTCAGCCTAAGATGGTGCTATCATGTGGCGTGCTCCTTTGCACTTGGCAATAAACGCCGCCGAATCCTTAGAACGCGTTTCTAGCTACCACAGTTTTATGTACATTCAGGGTATATCTTTCAATCTACGTTGCAGGTCACTGCTCTACAAGCCTTTGAAGAAGCAATATATGTAGCCGTGCTATGTTCTGTACGCTCTTTCTCGGCGGAGGACAGCAAAGCAATTCAAGGACGCAATCATGCCATAAAATTCCAGTTACGAGTAGGATGTTGGTGGCGTATCACCTTGGCTGGCTACCGGGCTGTCGCCCTACATACAATAGTACATACTTGTTGATTTAATTAGGCGACTTAAGCGAAGGTGTGGTCCTTCTGATCACGTAACCCATCCCAATTCTCGCGCAAGAGGAAGATCCACCAATGATTGCTTTGACCACACTGGTCAGAGCGCCACTCTCCGGGCCGAGTTGGAGATAAGATCCGGTCATATTCCGTGGTCTCAATAAGCTTATCTGATCCGCTTTCATGCCCTCCGCCGTTCAAGGTTGCACCCGCTCTCCAGCATCTCCTATTGCCTGTTTGGTGTGCATGAAAGTATTGGAGTGGCCCGCCCTCGCTTATGCTTACAACATGTGGCTCTGAAGGATCACGGCGATCGACGACTAGGATTGATATCCGAGATGATGGATCGATGAAAATCAGACCTCGATGGGGAATGTGTACGGCGCATAAACACGAGATTTGTCGGCGCCGAGTGGACCGTCTCCCGACTTCTCTCGGCCGAAAGTTCTAGCTGATAGTTCACGCCGACATTTCATTGTAAGGATAGCCAAAGTCGAAATATCAAATGAACGCGAGAGGTAAAGGAGAAGCGGCAAGAAGGGTCTAATAGAGTGGAAGTAGTCCAACCTAATCCCTCCAGGTTCAATATCCTTCTCCAAATAAATGATGCTCTTCTCTTGGCCTAATTGTATCTATTCCGTATCTATTTTCTTCTTTTCATACTTTGCAGCCCAGTGAAGTTGCGTTTTCTCTCCACCTTTATGACTTCTCGTCGGGGTCTGCTAGGGGCCATGGCCTACATGACATAGACGAGCGCAGGGACTGTTGATGTTTTCTCTTCACCTTGCACCGCAGGAAACGGCAGAGTCTGTTCACATGCAGACGAATCTGTCGAGATTCTGAGGGTTGAGGCTTCATCTACGGGGTCATTCTTTGGCACCAACTCGTACTCTTTGACCCTTGAATCCGAAAAGATGCCAAGAAAACATAAGGAAGCGACATCTGTAAGACAAGCCATCCCGCGTCGCCTCTTGTTTGAATCATTTCGCAACCCAGAGATCCTCCGACAGTCGGAACGCGTTAAGCGCCTCAGGAAGCATTTCCTGCTTTCCTGCATCAGCCTAGGAGGGCAGGTTCAACCGGTTCGCTTCAATTGCTTCCCAACGCCTCCATACATCATTGGGCGTTACAAGCAGGGGATGCAACACGAGGTAGTATCCGTTATAGATGCCGCTGATCCTGCAGCTCGTATTATGCCCCACTACGGACCGTAGAAAATGTTCATGGACCCAGGGCTGCGGTACACCAATTTTGGACATGAGATGAGCAGTTCATGTCTCAACTTGTGTCTCAGCTCTGGAATGCACCACTAGCTGGTTGTCTCGTTGAACGAAAGGAGACGCATTGAAAGTACAACCACAAGTTTCTCGTGCACCTGCCTCATTAAAAGCATTCGCGACAACTACTTCATTATAAGGGACAGCAGCCATGACAGCGATGCCTTCACATATAACGAGAGTACTTCCAGGAAGTTTCAGGAATATTTGATATATTCAGACATACCCAATGCACGAGTCCGGCTGGCGAAAGTAGACAAGGAGGCCTATAAACTAGAACGGCGAGATACCCATCCATACGAATTTACTAGCCCAGCGGCTGAGTCTCTCCAATAATTAGGAGTGCTACGAGATTCAAAGTAAAAGCCAGCACTGAGCACCCAGGCTCCCATTGTCACTGTTAGAGACTGCTGCGAGAAAGCTAACATAACGTATACGGTGAGATTGCCGGTGATCTACTACTAAAGAGAGTCTATAAATAATACCGGATAGATACTAACTACGATTCAGAGAACCAGTTGAGTATACAACTTAACATACAAGGTGTATATGATAATAAGCTATTTTGCGTTCAACATAGCTATAACTCCCTCCAAGTTCTTGGCGCCATCCTGCAGGATATCCTGTCCAGAAGACTCAGAGCCTCGCCTTCTTTCCAAGAGAAGGATTCAAGGGCTTCATCTTCCAGTTACATCTTATCCACATCTTTATCCTGACCACTTTATGGCGTGCATCTTCTTCGCCATCTCCGGCTGTGTCCTGTCGTTCAAACCGCTAAAGCTAAGTTGGGCAGTTTAGTTGGGTTGAGCTTCTCAGGCCGCCGCATTGTCTACCTTTCGCCGCGGGATTTACCTCTACCTCCCTAGTACTGCAGGTATCTATCTGGTGATGCTTGCCGTCCAGCTTAGCGCATAAGACATCTCAGGCAAAGTCCGATACGACAGTGTGCCATCACCTAGCAGAATGAAGAGCGTCCAACCATTCTCGAAGCATTCGGTGAGAAGTCTTTCAATGCGACGGCAACAGCGGCAAAACTCATAGATCCGTGGAGTTGGTACATCGGCTATAATCCGCAACTGTGGATAATTCCCATCGAACCTTGGCTGGAGTACACGATGCTCAGTCTTCCGCTGCTCTTGGCAAAGGGACTTTTGAGCTTGAAAAAATCATTCTAGCCAACTTTCAGCCAAGGCAGCAAAGCAGTCCGAGTCGCACGATCTAGGCGGTTGTGCTGGCCGTCGGTCTATATCCGGGCTCCGCACCCAACTATCACATCACGGATGCAAGGCTGATTCCAAAATCATATGGCGGGAATTCCAATCGTTTCTGGGGCCGTTTGGTCAATGACGGGACTGAATGAGATTCAGCGAATTTTCGCGATCCCATTGGCACAATGCTTTGCAAAGATTTCTTTTGCATTTTACATCGTGTACGGCTGCCAGTTCATGCTCTTGGACATATGTTGATACCAGTAGTCTTCTTTGATGACTAGGAAGGAGAGGGGCCTTCAAGACGTGTCTTGAATGTTTGTCGGCTAGATCACAATCCTGCCTGTAGACTTGCCTTCCATTTCGTTTCTCGTTGTCTGGAGAGAAGATTGACACATCAGTGTGCGAGTTGGGTGGCGTTTTTGAATGGCGCTTGGTAAATCCTCATTGGAATAGACCATGTCGCTACTCGTACATGGTCAGATTAAAGTATGCCAAGACAGGACTCGGCAATGCGTCACGAGCTTCTCTGGTGTGGAGCGGAGCGAGGTGCATCCATGCTAAGCCGATGGGATGCTACTGTGCCGGTGGGATGCTACCAGAGACGGATCAGATAACGGATCGGGTCGCGACGTCCGACGGTCGGCCCGGTGCGAAAGTTTGTTTCTCAGCTCCGGAGCTAGTCAGCTGCTGTGCCTGCCTTGCTGCTAAAAAGGCAGCTGGGACCGAATACGGGAAGACCCCGTGGGTAACTTGTTGCCAGCAGCCAAGTCACGGCCACTGAGAACAGCAGCATCCTGTGCGGGAATTATTTCCCTCATGGTTTCAGCAACGGTGATCCGTGACGCGTCCTTTTGCTTGGCGAATGGCTCGCTTGGTTGAACACCATCAAGCCGCAAACCATGGGCCAAGTTCAACGGCGGCAATGGCTATCCAACGCTGCCCATCCTGTGACTGGATACCAGCAGACAGTGCAGGCTTGGAGAGGGGGCGACATGGAGGGGGTCTGTGCAATGGAGCCCACCAACACTGCTGTGAAAAGCTTTCGCCGGTCTGAGTCATAGGAACAAAGCAGGCCTGACGCTTAAGCCATCTTCCTGCTCAACCAATCACAAACCTGTGGAATCGCAACGTAAGGCTGCTATTATCTAGATTAGGGCTCTTAATCATCCAGCCCCACATCCGCAATAGCCATGTACCCTGCTTGCTTGCGCATGCCTATGAAGAAATAGAGAAATCCTCCTGCAGTCGCCAGCGCAAGCATCGCTGCAAACACGAGAACCATCAGACTGAGGCTTTCATCCATTTCAGTGAGTCTGCCACCTCCAGGAGTGACATGATGCTTCGGCAGCTGTTCGAGCGAGTCCATTCCTGGGGGATCCACCACTTCCACCTCTTCAGACATTCCAATGCGTGTCCCCTGTCGGTCGAGAGCTTCAGCGAATGCAAACATGGGGAATGAACGGGTCTCCAGGTTCGTCTCAAAGCCTGTACGATCGGCCTCTCCAAGCTTTCTGAACCTACCATCCTCCTCCGCCTTCCCGTAAAACACCCACTTGCTGACCTCGGTATCGCCGTTCCAGGATACATAGCAGGATGTCGCAATGCCGGGCTCTTCAAGCTTTGCCAAGCACTTGACTGCCGGAGCCTCTGTGGGATGCCCCGCCCAGTCGAACTTGAAGGCTCGGTACGTCTTAATCTCCCGATCGTTCTCGCCGAAGACTGCCTCGAACAACAGGTCGCCATCCTCGTCGAACTCGGTTATGTAGCCCTGGTCGCTCCATCCGACGAACACGTTGCCGCTGTCGAGGAGCTGGACATTGCCGCGAGCAGTGGAATACTTGTGGTCAGGGCGATCGTAGGGCTTCACGAGAGCAGCGGTCTTGGCTTCGTGGTCGACAAGAACGAAGAGGACAAGGGACCATGCTGCCGTTTCGTTACCAACATCATCGGGGTTCGGCGTCGCGGCATTGTCGAGGAGAGTGATGGTGGTATGCGTGTCGTTGTGCGAACGAATTCGGGCGTCATGCTGCCTGGAGAAGTTGAGGTTTCCCAAGAGTTCGAAATCCGAAAGCGGTCCGCCGAGGCGCCAGACGACATGGCCGTCCTTGCGAGAGATCTTGAACAACGAGTTGGTGTAGCGAGCAGAGACAAGGTAGTCGCCGTCAGGGAACTTCTCGACCGAGTTTCCGTGGCTGGACTCTATCAGTAGGTCTAGTTACGCGGGTTGGGGTCACTGACAAGTAATCCCACCCTGGGGCGGAGGAGATGATTGGGTTGTCGATCGGCCATGCGTAGGCGCTCTCGTTGAGCGGGATGTGATCTAGGGGATCCCACTGGAACAGCTTCTCGCCGGTCTCAACGTGAATCTCCCAGAATCCAGTGGAGTGGATCACAACTGTCTGGTCCTGCAATCCAATCGCATCTCCACTCGCATTTCGAGTGAGCCAGTACCAGACGATAGCAGTCTGCCCATCCTCGACAAGCAAGAAGTCATGAATGTTTGTTTCGTCTCCCGCCATCTGGACCTCGACAGCATTGCGCTCCTCATATCGATCGTCCAGTATCACTCCGACGCCCTTGGTGTGGTATCTTGGTCCTACTGCGGTAAGAAATGTGAGGACATCTTCTCCGTCTACCTTTTGGACCTTGAAGTCAAAGGTGTTCCTGTTCCGATACTTGCAAGAGCTCGTCCACACGAGCTCCTACTCTTGTCAATCTTGCTCGCTCGCGTACATGAAAGTGAAACGTACTCCTGTAGAGTCGTAGATTACTGCTCCGATCTCGCAGTCCTCTTCTCCAATCTCGGGCTCGTCTCCGGGATAGGAAGGAGTCAAGCTGTAGTAAGGTGAAAGGAACCAGTATCCTGGAGTGATGCGGCTCTCGTCGTAAACAGTGATGTCCCACGTCGGTACCTTCACCTCTGGACGCTGCGCCATCGTGAGCCGAAATCTCCTTGCGCTACAGGGTAGGTATATACCGTGACGAAGCGAGTCGGGTAGGATTTATGCGTGATGTTCTTGGTAGCTGCCGTTGCCGACGAGCCTACCAAGAAAAGAGTCAGCAAGCTGGCTGCCGTGAAAGCCATGAAGGACGGCCGCACGAGATCAGCCTGGTTCGAGGGTGCCGAAGCGCGTGAACTTATCTTATCCGCAGGATCTGATAATTTTTCCGCAAATATGACAAGGCCCATCAAACGCTCCACTGGCGAGCTCCAATCAAGCGCTAGGCTCCAATCGTCTTGGCACATTAGACGTGCATGTGTGTAAGGTAGATCCTGCCCAAGAATAGCCCCTTCTTTGCATGCTTTGACGTTTCCTTCACGAGGTGACTCCCAAACCCCCGCTTGAGCCGCCGATGATCCACCGCCGGGTTGTTTGCAGATACGATTGCAAGGCATGGCTTGAGTCGTCTCAGGGAGCGATCCTGCCGCGGTGAGCTTGTGCGAGCTTTTTATGCAAGGTGGACTTGTATTCAAATTTGTGGAGTGGGGAGTTTTACTGCCCTCAACATCTTTGGCTCACGCAGGAGCTACAGTTGAGGTAGTGTTCGAACAGTGCAGAAGTTACATACGGCAGCTGGTGTCAACACTGGTGCCTCCGGCCGCATGCACTAGCCTTCACTCTCCGCGTCGGACCCTTCTACGATCCCGCCGACATATTCAAAATTTATGCATAAAACGGTCTTCACATATCCGGTGTTGTGGGGGGAAGCTTCGCAGACCGGTGGCTGATGACGCGTCTCTTTATCCACCGGATCCCAACAAGATCAGCATGGAAAGTTTATTTCAACCTCTTTCCACCACCATATAGTGTAGTTAGATGCACTGTGTGTCTCACTAAAGTATCAGCTGTCGCTATATCTGACATGCCATGGGAATAGCCCAGTGAGTGCTCTACGGAATCCTTCCCACGATTTTGAGGCTCTGAATAGGATTCCAGGCGGGAGAATCAAAGGCTGAATTGAACCTCAGTATCAGCCACAGTCCAAATGGTATATACATCTCCAATACTAATTTCGGTTGAAAAATGCTCTGTTCAATTGGGAAAGCATTCTGTCGACGGGGTCCCAACGACAGTTCTTCAACCTCGTCACAGTTTTAGCAAATGCGTATGTGCGCAGAACATGTACCAGCTAAATCCAGCTTGGATCGGTCCAGCTTTTTATCGCGTTAGGTTTCAGCATCTCGAGTAAATCCTTTCTTGTCGCACTAGGGAGCTCAGCATCGCTAAAGGCACCAGCTCATTAATTTACGGGACCATGGGATCATCAAGAAAGTACGGATGGCCCAGAAATGAACAGCATTTATTAATTTGCTATAAAAGGTCGTCAACTCATGTTGGGGCTTCGTCCCACGTTCTTTGCTCTTTCTCTTGAACTTCTTTTCTCACTAGCTCTAGCTTAACTATCTTCCTTCAATAGTATATTTGTAGAGGAGTCGGAATGATTCTGCTCTGACAATCGCTTGGCAGCGTAGCCCATATTGCAGAAAAACTCAAAATTTCCCCCGCCTCTCAAAAGTAATGCTACCACTCCAAGTTCCTTGTTCATGTTGGTATGAATTCGCTGGCCGGCTCGGATTTTCCAAAGTAAAAGGTAAAAATACAAGAATTCTAGATGCCTATTTTGTTTCGTCGCCATTTTCCACTTTTTGATATGTTCCTTTTTCGCCCAAGGTATTGTTCCTAAACCTCGCAGACAGCTTATAAATCAGCCAGCCTACTAAAGAAAGGAGTAGGAGCGCTACAATCCCCAGTGCTACCCGCGGCATGATCCCGGAGGTGTAGCTTTGCCACCCACTTTCTGGTGGTGTCGGGTTTGCCCGTAACCCTTCAACGCCGTCGTTGTATGTGACTAGATCCCAGTCGACCCCATCCGGTGTGAGCTTCTCCATGGCATCCATTTCGTTCAGAGATGGCTGGACCGGCGCAGACATGATGGCGCACTTCCACTCATCGCAGGACTTTCTCAGCTTCTCAGACGGCACAAATGTCTTGTAGACAGTGGACTGGCGGAGCACATTTCCATGCTCATCAACAGCCTCCGCGTAGCTCCATTTGCTGTACTCCATGGCGCGGAATCTGGTCTCGAAACCAGACTTTTCGGTGCTGCCGACCAATTCCCATGGGCCATCCGGAGCCGGGCCGGCGTAAAAGTTCCAGCTGGCAACAACGGTGGCGCCATTCCAAGAGACGTAGAACACCGTCCCCGAAGAGGACGTCCCGTCGAGCGAGTAAGCAAACATGACCGGGTTCTCGCGTGGCGTCGCCGTCCAGTTGAACTTTTGCGCGCGGTAGTGCATGACAAAGGAGTTGTTGTTCGCCATCGACCCCCACAGGACGACCTCGCCGTCGGGTGAATGCTCCGAGAAGAACGGGTACTCGCCCCAGCCGACCATCGCGTTGCCGTTTCCCAGCACCTGTATGTTTCCCTGGGATCCGGGGATCAGCGGGTCCATCTCGTTGTGCGGCCGCACCGGTGGGGGGTCGAATTCGGATGTCAACGTGGCAGTCTCGGCCTCGTGGTCCACCTCGATGATCATGCCCCGAGAATGCTTTGCCGTTTGCTTCCAGGCATTGCTGGCGTTGTCGAAGAGCGAAATGGTGCTGTGGGTCTTGTTGTGATGAAGCCATCTCGCGTCATGCTGGCTCGAGAAGTTAAAATCCTTCTGGTAGGGCAACGGGGTGTCTCCCGCAAGCTGCCAGATGACATGACCGTCCTCGCCGGAGAGCTTGAACAGCGAGGACATGTGGCGGGACGAGATGAGATAGTCACCATTCTCGTCCTTGTCGATGGAGTTGATGTGGAAATAGTCCCAAGGGGTGATGGGGTGTGTGCCAAAGCCGCCAACAAGAGTGTTTCCGGGAAGAATCTTCTGGCCGTGAAGTGGGCTGGTTTCTTCATGGTCCAGGCTGCGCCACTCAAACACAACCTCGCCAGAGTCAACCAGGACCTCCTGAAAGACAGCCTCTACAACCCAGCCGATCCCGTCCGTGATGCCAAAAGGACTCAGATCATACGGGATCGTTTGGTAGATGGTCATAAGAGCACTGCGGCCGCCATCGGCAAGGCGGAATTCATGCATGTCGGCGGTGCCAGACAGCGAGCCGATCGGCCTTACCATCTTGACTAGTTCATAGGTCGAGTCGAGGATCATGCCAACGCCGCGTGCGTAGCCCAAGCGGCCTTCGCCTTGGAAGAAGCACAGGTGGTCTGTCGACTTGTGCCGGCAGACATGCGGGTTGTAGGCCTTGATGCCGCCGAAGCTTGCGGGACCGCTCCACACCAGGTCCTGCGACATGCTGCGTCAATCCCTGCAAACACCAAACAGGCAGGTGAACTTACGCCGTTGTTGTCGTAGATATACGGGCCTTGGTCCGGGCCACCTCGGGGACGGCGCCATGGCGCAATGAAGATGTAGCCTGGAGTGACGGCATCATGGTCAAAGACTGTGATGTCGACAGCGGGCGGGCTGATCTCAGGGCGCTGCATGACGGGTGTTAGAAGATCGACGTAATACAGGCCGGGGCTCGCTGACCGAGAGGAACAAAGAAGTTGGCATGACGCTCTCATCGTTCACCACCCACAGGTCAATGCCCGTGACGGCTGGCAGGTGGCGCACGAGAAGCACGGCCAAAGCCGGCCATACTGTTGCGGCGCAGCGCATGTCCAAGAAGCACGGGTTGCGCGAGTCTGCTGAAGCGGACAGCAAAGCGAACGAATGCCCGGGTTGCTGTTAAGAAGAAGACGGCGCATAGGCCGGGCGGAGTGGGCGGCCGAAGTCGCGTGCAGCTAGCAGGGCGACGCACACGCCGAGCAGCGACGGAAAGGCAGCGGCACCCGCGCTCCGGGCACGTTTGGAACAGATTGGAGAGCAGCAGAATTATCTGATGCGCACTGATGTGCGGGCAGGAAGGCGGCGGGGGCAGGCAAACGCGCGCTAGTAGCTAGCGGCGGGCTAGCGGCGGGCATGCAGAGTGCCAAGTGCCAAAGCGCCGCTCGCCGCAGCCGCTCTGCCGCCGCCTCTGCCGCCGCCCTGCCACGCCAGCCGCTGCTCCCAGCGTGTCGCGAGAGCCAATCGCCGAGTCGTTCGGATCAGATAACTTTTCGTTACGTTTCTACCAGCGCCGCGCCTAGTGCAGCAGCGAGTACCCCATCCAGATCCCCGCAATGCACCCGCTCCCAATCACAGCCCCCCGGAACAGGACGTTGTACAGCTGCGCCCTGTTCCTGGCCCTGCACCGCGTCTTGAACATCTTGGTGTCGTTGACGTGCGGGAAGGGCACCTTCGGCACCGGCACCTCCAGGAACTCGCACAGCGGCCCCCAGCCCTCGCTGATGTGGTACTCGAGCAGCCGCTCGGCCGGCACCGTCGCACGCATCTCGGCGTAGTACTGGTTGAACACCTCCTTGCCGTACTTTTCGAAGCTGCCCTTGAAAAAGTTTGTCCAGAATTTGTGGAGCATGGGGTAGTAGTGGCTGGCGCCCCAGTCGAACTGCGAGAGCAGCCGCAGCTCCGGCTCACTTGCACGCCAGTTGCCTGTTTCGAGAGTGGATCTTGCGCCGTGTCAGTGGATGATGCACGGGCGGCCAGCTGTGAGACATACGAGTACCAAGAATCCACGTCTCGCGTGGTCAGCAAGACTTTTGCGTCCGGGTACGCTTCCATAAGCTCCTTGGAGAAGGCAACCGCGGGCCAATCGCAGACGGCCTTGCGTGGAAATTAGCTGCTGAACCCGAGGTCGTCCTTCGGGCTTTCTTACCTGGCAGTGGCCTAGCAGCTGGTCCCACTGCTCCTTCCCGAAAGTGCCCTCTCCGTCGTATTTTGCCGCCAGCGCGTCAGACCACATGAGGCAGTCAGGCGGGTTCTCCGTGCTCGCGCACATCATGTGGTAGGTCGGGTCAAATCCCAGAATTTGCAAAGCCTCCCTCAGAGCTGTTGATTTGCGTCAGCCGGTCAGAACGGTGGGCGAGTCTGGAGTGGCTACGAACATGCCGTCCCAGTCCGCCCAAGACCGAGAGCGAGCACTCTCATGGGAACCACCCGCCGGCATTGACGACGGTCAATGGCCGTGTCAGCCGGGGTGAATATATCCGTTTTCGGCTTTGCGGTGAACGGTCTCGACGACATTTTCGGTGCTGGCTTTTTTTTGAGACGAAATGAGTGACGATTCCAGGCAGAAAGGAGCTGTACGACAGCGTGATCGCTTCTTTCTCACCAGCCTTGGTCTACAGAAGGTATTTATGCGCTAGTATTTTACAGCCGATCTCGCCGGACAAGACTCTCCATCCCGTGTCCGTACAGAGTCTGTGTAGAGTTTTAGCCGAAGCCATAGAAAGCGGCGTTCTCATGAAGGAGCAGATCTGCATCGCCGATGTTCGGTATGGGCAGCAGTGATGAGACGCAGGGAGGTGTTCGCCGAGGGCAGTGGGATGCACGGGCAGCGAAGCCGGGCACTGAAACTCGCGGGCGTCCAGATCTGCCCGCCCACGGGCACCGTGATCGAGCGGCGCGGACGGTGCCCTGGCTGGCGGTAAATGAGCGGCGCTTGCTGTGCCCTTGACTGGCCATGATTGAGCGGCGCTTGCGGCACCTCGACTCGCGTGACCGTGGCATGTAACCATGCGAGCCCCACGTCGCATCTTATCAGACCTCCATCTCCGGGTCCAGGAAATTTAAAGCTTCTTGGCCCGCCAAGGAAGCCTCGGGGTGCCAAGCTACCGAGGGCGAGCAGGGGAGCGGCTTGGCCGCGAGGCTCGACCCGACCGGGGCCAGCTGCCGAAGCAACTGCGTTGGGAAGTGAGTGGCAGGCCGCGGGTGGCCGCTGATAAGGGGGGCTTTTGCGGCCGAATCTTATCGCACTGAAACCCCCTGGGCAGAGGAGCGCCTTGCTCGATGCGGGCGATTGTCAACGCCGCTCCAGGATATGCTTTCACGATGCGCGGGTGCTGCAGCAACACCAGAAGAGCCTCACAGTCAAACAGAGTCGCTTGCGTTGTCGTCGGAATAGAGTTTGGAGGGGCTTGGGGCGTGGCGCTGCCCTCCCCACACTTTCGTAAATCGGACAATGACGTGATAAACATTCGCTGTGACGAGCGATGGCGAGCGATGAGCTTAAACGAACAACCACATCTGCCCACCCGCCGCGCCAATAAAGACCCGGGCCTCAGTCGAGGTGCTCGCCCTCCGCCGCCCGCCCGTCCATTTCGTCCCTCACCGGCACATCGCGCCACATCAGCACGCAGGCGATGACGAATGGCACGCTCAACGCCGCATACACGCACAGCCGCGTCTCCGTGACGCAGTACGCCTTGACGATGGCGGCACGCTCCTCGCTGCCGTCGGGGAACGCCAGCTGCTTCTTCAGACTGCCGTAGATGGCGAGCGCCAGGTGCTTCTTGCCGTCGGGCAGGTACTCGCGCAGCAGGCGCGGCATCGAGTTGGCCCACACCACCCCGCCGACGGCCGTCCCGACGCTGTTCCCGACGCTGGAGAACAGCAGCAGCACGGCGATGACAATGGCAATGTCCTTCTTCGCCACCGCCGCGTTGACGGCCGTGTTGTTGGCCGCCACCAGCATCGACCCGGAGATGGCGATTCCGAACTGGCAGCCCACGAGGACCGCGGTCGACACGGACGGGCCGCGCGCGACCGCCGGGATCATGCACAGCAGCCCGAGCGCGCGGATGGGCTGGGCGAGCAGTCCAAACGGCTTGAAGCGGCCCGTCTGCCGGATCAGCCACGCAATCGACACCCCACACAGGCAGGCCGTGATGCTGGAGATGTTGGCGATGTAGCCGGCGTCGCGGATGCTGAGGCGGTGCACCACCTGGAGGAACGACGGGAAGTACGTGTGGTAGCAGCCGTTGGCGACGAAGCAGCCAAAGCAGAGGAGGCAAGACCCGGCCACCGTCCTGTTCATGATGACGCGGTACGGGATCAGGGGCACCGGCGCGTACCTGGCCTCCCAGGCCCCGAACAGGAGAAGGCTGGAAAGGCCGGCGATGCACTGGGAGATCATCGTCACGTCCAGCAGCCCGCCCGCGTAGTGAGACTGCAGGCTGAGCGGGATCAGGATGAGCGCGAGACCGGTGACGAAGAGCGAGGCGCCGACCACTGGTTGTCGTCAGTTGCTGGACACACGGGACCCAAGGATGCGACGTACCATCGAACTCGACAGCCAATCTCCGGAGCCAAAGCTTCAGAGGCTCGGCCTTCTGCAGATGGCTCCGTCTGATGAGGCCCTCCCTGAACGCATTGCGTTTGGTGTTGAGGAGGAGGAAAGCAAGCGGAGAGGCCAATAGCGGGGTTGTGATCGCAAAAGTAACGTACGCCCATCTCCAGGTGCTGTTTTTCTGGAACCATTGGGCAAGAGCCGGACCGGCAAATGCCGTAAGTAAGTAGGGAGTGGTCGCGAATCCAAACGCCAAAGCACGATTCCGGAGCGTGGACACATCGGCCATGAAGACGTGCAGGATGTAGTTGGCGCTGTCCGTCCCGACGGCATAGAACACCTGGACGAGTAAGAGAAGGGAGCACTTCAGGAGGAGGAGGGCACAGCTACCTGGGCAATGACATAGACTGCAATGTTTCTGCAAACGGCCATGAGAGCCAGCCCTGGATTTCTGTTCAGCACATGCACCGTTGGACAGAGTTCAAGAGGACGCACCTAGCGTCGCGGAAGCCACCATCACCACGAAGCCCTCTCCACGGCCCCAGATGTCGACAAGCTTTGCAACAGGAATCCTGGCCACTCCCGCAATGAAGCTCGAGGAGATGCCGACGGTGGAAACAAGGGCATGCTCGGAGAACTCGCTCGTGGCGTAGGGCATCAGATTGCTGCTGGCCTGCGACTCCAGGCCGTTGCCGAAGATGACGAGCAAGACACCCAGATAGGCAGCGGCCAGCACTGTGGGAGTCCACATGGAGCGGACGGCCTCCATGTCCTCGACTCCATTCTTGGGAAAGCCGGCGAGCTGGTGTTGCTCAGGGCCATCCCCGCGGTCGTTGTGCATGAGCAGAGGCGAGTCTTCGCCGGGTAAGCATGGAGGGGAGGCACGTGGGACGGACGGTTCGCGAGCTTCGTCGGTCAGCACGGCGCTCTGGCTGGCGTTCATGACGGGCCCAGGATGCAGGGCAGAAGCAAGACGTACGGTGGGGGGGAAGGATGTAAACGCCGGGCGGCGCAGCCAGAAATGCTCGGGTTCAGATCGAATACCCGAACACCCCGGGCCCTAACGCCGAGACGTCGTCGGACGAAGTCTTGGGCCTGTGTCAGCAGTAACAAACCCCCCTCCTTCCGCTCTGATCCATATCCCACACTGACAGCGTCGCGACCACGCAGACGCACCACCACTCGGGCTCTATGCCCTCCACATCCCGCAGGCTCCGGGCGCTCGATCGCGCCACACCTCGACCGCACTGCTGACAGCGACCGCAGGCGGCCCATGTGCGGGTGGCGCGGAGGAGCTCAATGCGGAGACAGCCGCGCTAGTGCGCCATGCGGTGTGTTGGACAGAATTTTCTTCGCCCATCTGATGCGCACAGTAGACAGCGGATCGGCTGTGCTGCCAAGTTGCGAGCGTCGGACGAGCATCTGCCCGATTGGGTAAAGCCACGGGCCGACCGTGTGTTATCAGATCCGCACAATCTCAGCTTCCGGCGTCTGGAGGTGGCGCCCAGGCCCCACCGCCCCGGCCCGCCAAGCCCCCTCCGTTGCCCTCCCTGTCGCTGCGCCATCCCGGCGCCTTCGGTCGCTGCCCGCCCTGACTCTCGTGCCCGCCGTCCCTCGTGTGTTTGGTTTGGCCACGAGACGACCATTTCCTCCTGCCCAGCGAATCGGCGCTTCGCCTTGGCCTTGCTGCTTCTCGATCGGGTCTGCCCCGCGCTAATAAAAAGTAGCAAAAAATAAGTGCGGCCGGCAGCAGTGCGGGAACCGCCGTGTCAGCAGCGTCGACCGCCGTACCGGACAGCCAATGCCAACGAGGTGTGCAGTTTTTTGCTTTGTTCATTTTCCTGATCGTCTCCTCCTTCCTAACGAGATATTCCCGCGGTAAGTGCGGTGTTGTCTTATCGATCCCTCGCCACAGTGATGGTGGTGGCTTCGTGAGCGGCCTCACCGTCCCTGTCCGGACTCGCTATAGCTGCAGGGCCATTGTTGCATCCACTAGCACGTGCTACCGAGCATTTGGAGATTGTATTTCTTTTTCTCCAATTTTACGACGCTATCTCTAGAACGGAAGAACTTTGGTATTGACTTATGTACATAGACGACAAATATTCACGGATCCTGGGCATACCCCCAAATACAATCCCTACCGAGGCTTCTACGCAAAAAGCGCCTCGCGAGGCTTTGTGACCAACTTGGTCATCACGTCCTCCATCTCACTGAGCAGCGAGTGCGCCTCTTCCAGCCACGACTCGCGCGTGACGATCTCAATGGTGATGGAGTCTCCCTGCGGGAAGAACTGGATCTTCCACTCCCGCAGGGGCTCAAGGTGCGGGTAGATGGTCTCGAGGCGGCTGTTTGCCGACAGGAAGGACATGGTCTCGACGTGCTCCACGTCCTGGTGCACGACCGAGTCGAACCAGTCGATGGTCTGCGGCCAGTCGGTGCAGTTCTGCACAATCTCCTTGAGCCCCATGCCCTCGTGGGCCGCGCTGGCGATGTGCTGCTGCTGCACGGAGTCGAGCAGGTCCAGCGCCGTCCAGCCCGGCTCGAACTTGACCCGCGTCGGCACGTACTGCCAGCATGGGCCCATGACTTTGTCGGCGTTGGCAAAGTCGATGTTGCGCCCCGTGACAACCTCGCCGAACGTGACGTCCCGAATGGAGAGCCGGCGGGCAAGGCAGAGCGCCCAGGCGGCAGTGGGGAGGGTTGCGATGGTGGTCTCTTTGGAGCGAGCAGAGATGTCCACCTTTTTCTGGATGAAGATGGACTGTTTGGACACCAGCGGCGTCTTGGGCTGCAACACCGTCATTGAAGACCCCTTGAGGAGGTCGCGCCAGTACTGAGTGCTGGCTGGGATGTTCTCCTTAAGCACATGGTGGACGAAGGACGAGAACGGGATTGAGTCAGCCACAGGCTTGCCCTCGTACAGCGCCGAAAGCTGGCGGAGGAGGTCGGGAAGACACATTTCATCGTACTGGGCGTGGGAGATGCGCATGATGAGGCAGCTTTGGTCGGAGGCACCCTGGATGAAGAAGAACTTGACAAAGGAAGAGCCCAGCGGCATCAGGGTCTCGACATCGAGGTTGCACAGCTTCTCGGCGAATGCCGGCAGGCCCGCATCGGTGCGGTATTCGACGATAGGCACCTGGAGCTTCTCCAGCACCACGCCGTAGCAGCGGGCCTCACACTCGACAAAGACGGTGCGGAGGATCTCGTTGCGAGCGACAAGCTCCTGGCAGCTGGCAAACAGGCGACGCTTGTCGACGGCGGCATCCAGGTACATGAGTTCGTAGCGCGCTGAGAATCGTGGGAGGGTGGTCGTACCCTGCACCGCAATCTCCTGGAGCGGGCGTGCTGGCAGCACATCAACGACGTTCCAGTCGGGGTTCTCGAGCGCGGGCTTGATTGCTTGAAGAGGGGCGTCCAACAACGAGAAGGGGGTGTAGGTTTTGGACGACGGAGAAAGCTGGCTCTCGGTTACCTGCACGACATCGGCCATGTCGAGGAGATATCTGTTTTTGAACATGTCTGCCACGGTCAAGCGAAGGCCCTCCAGGCGTGCTTCGGACACCAGCTTCATGGCAGCAATCGAGTCGCCGCCGAGCTCAAAGAAGTTGGCGTCCGCATCAATCTCCTCCTCGCTGATGCCGAGCACCCGGCTCCAGAGACTGCGGAGCTTCTGCTGCTTTTCCGTGGCAATCGGAGAGTGCATCGCCGAATCGCGGCGGGGCTGCTCGAGCTTGGGCGGGGGAATGACGAGCCCGTTCGGGTGGCGGTGCTCGGCGTAGAAGCCCGGCTGGGTGACGCAGTCGATGTCGCCGATCAGCACTTGTCCGTCCTCGCACAGCTTCTGCACGGTGTGCTCGAACTGCTCCAGGACCTTCTCGGCGCGGGCGACACTGAGGGTGTTCTGGTCGAAGCTGGCCATGATCAGGAAGCCGTGGGGCTCCAGCGAGCAGACCAGCATGAGGGCGTACGAGTTGAACTTGAGAGCCTCGGCGGCTGCCTCGAGGTCGTTGGCAGGCATGAAGCCGAGCGCGGGCTCGTCGTCGCTGTGCGGCTTGAAGTCCTCAGGCTCGGCGGTTGGGTGCATGACCAGGCCGGTGCGCAGCTCGCAGGCCTCACGGGCATCTGGGTGCAGACGGCGGATGTTCTGCAGGCCGAGATGCTCGTGCGGGATGCGGCTCACGGTGTCGCGGTGGATGGCCTGCAGGTAGTCGGCGGCGCGGGCGCGGGGGTCGATGCGCACGCGCAGCGGCACGGTGGTGATCATGGGGCCCTCGATGTCCTCGACGCCGACAATGTTGGCGTTGCGGCCGGTCAGGGTCTCGCCGAAGACGACGTCGTCGGAGGTGTACTGGGCGGCCACCAGGGCCCAGGCGCCGCGGATTGCGGTCGCGATGGTGGTGTTCGAGGCGGCCCGCTTGGGCAGGGTGACATAGCGCTCCAGGAGGGAGTCCGCCTTGGTCTGATATCCAGGGAAGGGCAGGGCGGGGAACTGGGGCCGGCCGGCGCCGTCCAGCGTCTCCCTCCAGTAGCCGCGCGAGACTTCGTGGTCGATGGTGGTGAGGTGGTGGATGAAGGCGCGGAAGGGCGCCAGGCGCGCGGTGCCGAGGCCTTGGTAGGCTCTGTTGACGCGCTCGACGACCAGCGGCATGGCCCAGCCGTCGTACAGCGCGTGGTGGATGGTCAGGACAAAGCTGACGGCGCCGGTCGCGTCGTCGACGGCCATGCCCAGGCGGGCGAGCGCGGTGCCCAGCCCCATCTCGTCCTCCTGGTCCTGCGCGATGTAGCGCTCGATGCTGGTGCTGGCCGTCCACGGCATGTCTCCGCGCACCACGACCTGCACCAGGCCGCGCCCGGGCACCTGGACGATGCGCGTGCGCAGGATGGGGCAGTCGGCGGCCGCGGCATTGAACGCGTCGCGGAGGCGGTGCGCGGTGAGGAGGTCGGGCAGCGCCACCACCCTCTGCGCGACATAGGCCGACTTGACCTTGGCCGACAGCGCCATGAGGCCCTCCTGCAGCGGTGTGCACGGGTAGGCGTCCTCGACCAGGCCGGGCGCGACGCCGCACAGCTCGGCCGTCGAGGAGCGCGCAGCCCCGGCGTCCCAGCCCTGCGGCAGCAGCGAGAAGGCGGCCACGGCCTCGCGCGCGTCGTCCAGGCTGCCGACCACCGCCGCCATGTCGACGAGGCGCGGGTGCGTGAAGATGGACGCCACCGTCAGCGACAGGCCCTCCTTGCGCGCCGCCGCCACCAGCCGCATGGCCGCCAGCGAGTCGCCGCCCAGGCCGAAGAAGTTGCTGTCCAGGCCGACCTGCGTGTCGCTGCCGAACAGCGCGGTCCACAGGCGATGCAGCGTGCGCTCCATGGGCGTGCGCGGCTCGCGCTGCTCTCCTGCCGTCGCCGCCCGGAGCTTGGCCAGCTGCTGCCGCGACAGGCCCGCGCCCAGCTCGCGCAGCCGCTTGCGGTCCGTCTTGAGCGACACCAGCGTCGGGATGCGCTCCAGCGGGATGTACGCGGACGGCAGCATGTAGATCGGCAGCTCCTTGGCCAGCGCCTGGTCCAGCCCCGCGATGGCCCTGCGCAGCTCCGGCGCAAACGATGGCGGGGAGCTGTTCGCGGCGACGAAGGCCACCAGCGTCGGCTCGCCGCCGGCCGGCTTGACGACCTCTGCGGCCACGCCCGTGCCGGCGGGCAGGTGGCTCTGCACGTGGTACTCGACCTCGCCCAGCTCCACGCGCTGCCCGCGCAGCTTCACCTGCGCGTCCTTGCGCCCCACGAACACAATGTTGCCCGACCCGTCGGGGTCGTACCGCACCAGGTCGCCCGTCTTGTACAGCCGCCCGCGGCGGCCCGGCGCGCCTGCGCTGTCCAGCCCGGCCAGCAGCCACGGCAGGTCCTCGACAAACACTTCGGCCGTCTTGTCCGGCTGGTTGAGGTAGCCCTTGCCCACGAGCGGGCCCTCGACCAGCAGCTCGCCCACCGCGCCCACCGGCATCAGCCGGTCGTGGTCGTCGGGGTCGCAGATCCAGGTCGCGCCTCCCACGCCGCGGCCGATGCTCGTCCGCCCGGGCGCCACGTCGCCGTTGACGGTGCAGCCGACGGTGCACTCGGACGGGCCGTAGCAGATGACCGGCCGCGTGCGCTCGCTCCACGCCGCCGCGTCCCTGGCCGACACGGCCTCTCCGCCGAGCCCGATCACCTCGAGCGACGACATGGTGTCCGGGTCCAGCACGCGCGCCACCGACGGCGTCATGTGCGCCATGTTGGCGTCCATGCTCCTGATGGCGCCGCCCAGGTCGTTCATCCGCTGCTCCTCCGACGGCACGCAGATGACGCCGCCCGTGGCCAGCGTGCACAGCATGCAGTCGATGCTGACGTCGAACGCGTACGACGCGAAGTCCAGCACGCGCGAGTGCGGTCTGTAGCCCACGATGTCGCCTCGGGGCACCGCTCCGGACGTGTAGTTGGAGTGCGAGATCTCGATTCCCTTGGGTTTGCCCGTCGACCCGGACGTGAAGATCACGTAGAGCGTCGCCGACGGTGGCACGGCCGCGGGCTCCCAACCCGACGACTCCGTGTCCTGGAGCAGCTGCGCGCCCACCGCCACCACTGCTGCGCCGTCGGGTGCAATCTGTGCTCCCAGCTCGGCCTTGCTCTCCGACGTGAGCACCATGCGCGCCCCCACCTCCTCCGCTATCACTCTCAACCGCGCCTCGGGCTGGCTGGGGTCGGTCAGGGAGAACGCGCTCCCCGTCTTCATGACGGCAATCAGCGCGACCGAAGTCCACTTGGACTTCTCAAAGCACAGCGGGATGATGACGCCCACGCCCGCGCCGAGCGCCGCGAGCCGGCCAGCCAGCCGCGAGGACAGCTCGTCCAGCTCGCCGTACGTGAGCTGCCCGTCCCAGGACACCACGGCCACCCTGTCAGGGTCCAGCCGGGCCTGCTCCGCGAACAGCTCGTGCATGCACCGGTCGATGCGCGGCGCCAGCGGCGTGTTCCACTGCCACAGCTGCGCCAACTCCCTCTCCCGAAGCTGTATCGCCTGCGCCACCGTCTGGGACCGGTCGGCGAGCACGGCGTTGAGGATGTCGACGTACGCGTAGACCTGGAACATGGCCATGTGCCGCGACACCGGCGGGCGCCGCGTCTGCCGCACCCACACCTGGCCGTCGGACACGCGCGTGTCCATGTGGAGGCTCGACTGCGCGCCAGGTCAGCTCCTGCGGACTCTTTGGTTCCTGGACAACTCACCTCCGCGTCTTGTTCCGCCAGGGAACCGGCGTTGCTGAAGAACATGGACTGGCCGTCCCAGGCCGCGGCGCTTGGCGGCTGGACGCTCCGCGCTCGAATGCGCTCCAGCACCGCCGAGACCGGGTCGTGGATCTGAGAGACAAACTCGGCCGCAAAGCCCGATGCTGTCGGTGTTCTTGAGCTCTCTCCGTCAACGGTGCTGCTGATCCCGGAGGTGAATGCGCTCTCCGCGGAGTTGCGGTACAGGAGCAGGATCCAAGCGAGCACAAAGTAGTCCGCGTGCTCCTGGCTGTCCCTCATGGGGACCGCGGGCGTGAAGGGAATGGAGCCGGTGTCATCGTCGGCGACAACGCTGTGGTGGTCCAGTCCATTGGCGATCACACCGGCCATGTTGGAGATGTGGCGGGTTGGTTCGGTGGTGTTCAGAGACAAGAAATCCCCAGGGCCCCAGGAATCCAGCGGCCTGCTGGCGCTCTTCGATATATAACCCGCGTTTCAACCGTCGGGGTTGACTCGCTGCGCTCCGTCGATGCTCAAGAAGGGCGGATCGACATTCGGCTTGGCACACGCCTAGCCTGGAGCGATATCGCTGCAGGCGCACTCAGACAATTCCTCCAGTGCACGGTGTGCTGAATGATAGCCAGGCGGGTCCTCGTCCGGCAGCTGTTCCTTGGGGTGGAATCGAGGAGGCACAAGTGTGGTGGCAGGGGAGACGGGGGGCAGCGTAGGACCATCCGCGCGACCTCCGGGGGCGCTGCAGGGGCATCGAAGCGCGCGCCAGGGGCGTCCCGAGCACGCCCTACCAAAACACCGCTGAGTCGTTTTCCTCGAAACACGCCGCCCTGCCCGGCCAATCGCCTCGGCATGACTACAGCAAATTCTCAGCTCATCTGATAAGCGCAAGCCTTCGCTTCGGCTCTTGGCCTCATGCACATCCCATCCGCTGTCGGAGATTCACCGGCATGGGGTCCGTTGTGGACCTGCAGTCGTCGTCACCGTTCCTTGCAGCAATGGGGCTCACTCGATCAAGGCTGCTGTGGCCGGATCTTCCACGAAGTCTGCCAAGGCATGGTCCTGTGGCGAAGCTGGGTCCTGGTCGAAGAAAAAAAAATGGGTTCGCTCTGACCACCGCAGGCCGTGCGTTGAGCCCATCGAGATGGTCTTGTCACTGGAAGTTATTGCAACGGAAATGATGTTCCGACGGCTGTTCTTTGACGCTGGTGCAAGCTCGGCCCTGCTCGTCTGCAGAAGCATGTGTTCAACGTGCAGGGGAGTGGCAATGTCCTGAAAAACAACTTTTCTTTCAACGATACATGTGACGCCGTTCATTGCCACCAAGGCGATGTATGTACAAACAGTCTAAACAGAAACACCGACACTTTTGATAATCCAACACGAAAAGACAGCCACCAGACATGACACAATGCATCACCGCAGAGTCTGATGCATGACGCTCGACTTGTAAGACTCGCATCTCAGTAGGAGCTCGTCGTGAGAGCCCGAATCGACGCATCTGCCGCCCTCGACGAGGAAGATGACGTCCGCCTTTCTGATGGTGGCCAAGCGGTGGGCAATTACAATCACCGTCATATCGCGGCTGATTCGGTCGAGTGTTGCCTGCCAGATCCTCTCGCTCTCTGCGTCGAGTGCAGAGGTGGGTTCGTCGAGCAGTAAGAGGCGCGGCTTGCGAAGCAGTGCACGTGCAATGCTCAGACCTGAAGGAGATGTCAGTTCTGCTTGTTCTTAAACGGGAGGAATGGGAATACGAACGCTGGAGCTGACCACCACTGAACTGGTTGCCATGGTGGCCGCAGCGCGTGTTGTAGCCCTCGGGCAAACTGGTAATGGTATCGTGGATGTTTGCAGCCTTGCATGCCTCCTCAATGTCCTTCTGCGACACACGCACGCCTGCTGGTGCCCCCAGCGAAATGTTGAATGCCACTGTGCCATCGAACAGCACGCTCTGCTGCGGCACAAGCGCGATGTCATCACGGAACGATACGTCTTCTGTGTGAGAAATGTCCTTGCCGTCCAGTTTCACTGAACCGGAAGTCGGTTGGTAGAAGCGCTCCAACAGCGCAAAGGTGGTGCTCTTTCCCGAACCCGAGTGACCGGTCAACGCCACAAACTGATTCGCCTTGATGTGAATGTCAAGTCCCTTGAGAACCTCCACATTCGGCCTCGAGGGGTAGGAGAAGCGCACGTCCGCAAACGAAACGCTTACGCCCAGCCCGGAATTGAGGCGGCGTCCGAACTGCTTCATCTGAAGACCTGCGTTCTCATCCTCGGTGTTCTCGAATCTCTCCACATGCGCGGGTGAGTCCTGATATTCCGAGGTTGGCGCGCCCGGCGGCATCTTCTCGATCAAGCCAAGGATGCGGCGTGCAGCCACTCCAGCTCTGGAAATATCTGGAGCCAGAGAAAAGAACTGGCCACAGCTTTGGGCGCTGAAAAGCAGTGCTGGTAGCACAATGAAGAACTGCGTCTGTGTGTAGTTGCCATTGGCAGTTTGTTTAGCACCCCACCAGTACGCCAACGCGTAGATCAAGTTGGTGATGCTAAAGGAGAGGGCGAGCCAGAAGTTACTGGTAAAAATACCCCTGAGCGTGGCATCATACGGAGCTTTCAGGGCGCGACGATAGACGTTCAGCTCGAGATCCTCCATGGCGAAGGCAGCCACTGTCTGAATACAGTCGACAGCCTCTTTTGCTACCGCGACAGATTGGGTAAAGGCTTTTGCGTGCTTCTGGTGGAACTGTGCGAGCGCGCGGAGACGCATGAAGCCGGCCGCAAGCAGGACAGGGACAGTGGCCAGCAGCACAATAGCAATTTTCCATGCTACAATGTGTGCAATGATAATACCAAGCCCCAGACTGACGACGATGGAGTACGCGATCCCCAGGACAGACCCGGTCATGCCGCTAAGGCTGTTTGTGTCCGTGGTCAGCTGCGCCAGAAGCGTGTCCGGTGTGCGGCCATCGGATTCGTGCCAAGCGACGTCATGATGCATGAGGGACCGCAGAGTCAAAATGCGTGTCTTGACGAGGACCTTTTCTGCGACGTAGCCAAAGGCAGTTCCGCGGACGACGTTGGCGCTGAAGTTGGCGACAGCCAACAGGAAGAACATCCGCGAGAAGAAGATACCAGCCCATCGGACGGCAGCCTCTCCACGGCACGGCGTAATGCGGCCAATCATGTTACCGAAGATGAGGGCTTCGCCAGAATGAGAGCAGCCAACAATGGTTGCTGCGAGGACACCAATGAAGACGTAGGAGCGCCATGGACGGGACATGCCCACGACCGAGACGAATGTGGACAGGAACGAGGGGTCTTGTTCCTTGGGATGGAGTTTGCCGTGTTTGGTTTCTTGGGATTCCAAGAGCGGGAGATCTTCGTCGTCGTCATCGGAATCCATGTCGATGTCCGTCATATCCTTTTCTGGGTAAGCGGCTGATGACGCTTCTCCAGAGGACATGGAGATAAGAGGCTCCCGGTTTTCTTGGGATTCGATGTCTTGCGCTCGAACCAAGGACGCGAACAGACCGCCTTTCTGCAGCAGCTCGTCGTAGGAGCCCTCCTCGACAACTTTTCCCTTGGCCATCGCAATGATCTTGTCCGCCTTTCTGACAGTCGACAGCCGATGCGCAATCATGATGACTGTCTTTCCTTTGCAGGTTTCCTCCAGCGATGCTTGGATGGCTTTTTCAGAGGCAGAATCCAAGGCGGAGGTGGCTTCGTCCAAGATCAAGACCGGCGCATCACGGATCAGTGCACGTGCAATGGCAACGCGCTGCTTCTGGCCTCCACTGAGTTGGCTGCCACCAGGGCCGACTCTGGTTGCCAGGCCATGCTCGAGGGTTCCAGCGAAATCCATGACACCTGCACGTTGCGCTGCATCCTGCGCCAGCCGGATGACTTTTTTCGCAGCAGCCGTTGCAGCTGTCTCTGCTGCAGCCTCCAACGAACTTCCGTTTTGCACCGCCTCGGCGACCTTTCCAAGCGCACCACAGACCAGGCCCTCACGTAGGAATGCATGGTCGCGGCGTGCAGAGCCGACGAGACCAAAGGCAATGTTCTCCAAGATGGACACGTCGAAGAGAGACGGATTCTGCTGGACGATTGCAATGTTGCTGCGCAGAAAGCGTGCATTGAGCTGATTGACGTTGGTGTCGTCCACGAAGATTTCGCCTCCATCGACGTCGTAGATTCGTGGGATCAGAGATGCCAGGGTCGACTTGCCGCTTCCGGAAGACCCGACGATTGCGGTTGTCTTTTTGGCTTCAATGCTCAGCGACAGCTTGTCGAGAACGGTGGCACCCGGGCGCGAGGGGTACTCGAAAGTGACATCACGGAACTCGATTTCTCCGTTGAAACTCGAGGGGATGTGGCCCTGGAAGTCCGAGGTCCCATCGATCTGAGAATGGCGGTCGATCGTCTCGAGGAGCTTCGTGGACACGGCTGCAGCGGAGGAGAACGTGGTGAGGAACGGGGAAACTTGCGTCAACATGAACGAGGCTGCGGATTGTCAGCTGGCATCCCAAACATCCGTACCGGCGGCGCTCACCGTTGATCATGACCAAAAGGCAAGTGTAGACACGGCCAAAGGTGAAGCCGGTGTCAGCAACAATGGACTCGGCAATCTGCTTGCTGCCCATCCAGACAGCGGTGGAGTTTGCGGCGTGGGCGACAAAGAACAAAAAGCCAAGCTGGATGGCAGCTGCCACGAACTTGCGGATCGCGGCAGGTTGTACCTTGAGGAGATGGCCAGCAAAGATTGCTTCGAGACGAGACTCCAAGCGGAAAGCCTGCACAACCTGGATGTTGGAAAGACTTTCGGCAGCAAGAGAGCTAGCCTCGCCCACGGCCTCATTGACCTGCTTGGAGTACTTTTCAGAAAAGTACTTGCCCACGTGCACCATCGCATAGTAGGCGGGCACGAGGACAAACAGAATGAGGGCAAGCTTGGAATCCATGACGAAGGCAACAGCATATGCGGTAAGGAAGTTGGACACGCTGGCAATGTAGATGCCGACTTTCTCTGACACGCCCTGCTGGATGGTGTGCAAGTCGCTGTCCAGGCGCGCGGCAACTTCTCCGGCGGGAAGGGTGTCGAAGTAGGCGGCTTCCTGGCGCAGCAGCGCAGTCAGGTAGCGGGTGCGCAGGCGCCGCACAATGCGCTCGCCAAAGAGCGTCCAGCATCCCATGTACACGTAGATGGTCGCAAAGTTGGCCACGGCAAAGAGGGCCACGATGATGACCTTGCGGCGGACCATGTCCTCCAGGGAAGCGGGCGGCTCATCGATGCAGGCGGACGAGTTGAGGTCGTCGACGAGCTTGCCAAAGTATATGCACAGCAACGGGAAGGGCATGCCAGCCGCCACGGCGACAATGAGGCCAGTCACCAGCAGGCTGACGTCGAACGGCTCCGGGTTTGCATCGAGCAGCAGCGAGAAGAAGGCGGGATTGACGACCTTGGAGGCCAGCCGCCTGACAGCGGAGCCGGGCTGGGAGCAGAGTCAGCGAGAGTGCATGGCGGGTGAGGCAGACGGGTGCTTGCCGTGGTTCCTGCCATGGTGGTGTGCAGCGAGGGAGAGAGCGCTGAGGCTGGAGGAGAAGTTTGGCAGGAAATGGGCGCACGCCGTCAAGCTGCCGCAAAAAGATGCAGATGCCCGAGACCGCAAGGCGCGCGAGGGAATGTGGCGCCGAAATCTGATAAGATCGGCCTGGTGGCTTGGACACGACGGCCGGCGGGGCCTGTTCCCCACGCCCCGGCTCGCAGGCGACTCGCGAGCGCGCCCCCGGCCGGCCAGTGCCAGCCGCCGCCGCCCCCTGCACCGCTGCGCCAAGCCGCCATCGACGGATCAGATAGCGAGCACGACAGTGCGTCCAGCCGATCAAACAACTGCGTTTGCCGCACTGCCCATCCTGCACACAATCCCGCACGGTACTGGGCAGAAGCTTGTCACCGTCCCCTGCCGTCAATGCAGCACTAGCAGCGCGACAAGAATTTCATGTGTACATCTCCGATTACCGGCCCTCGGCCACCGTCCCCCACAATCCCAACTCTGAACAACCTGCCCGTCAGAGTCCAGCCCGTCAGACCCCAGCCCGTCAGACTCCAGCCGCCAGACTCCAGCCTGCACCCGATCCAACCGAGTATCCGTCCCTGAGCGCCCCAATCTAGAGCACGCGGCCCTTGTTCCGGCGCGTCTCCTTCACGTTGTAGTCCCTCCAGCACGCGACCAGCGGGATGGTCAGAATCAAAATAGCCATGCCCGCGATGGACTGGTACTTCATGGAAACGCCGTATGCCCAGACGATGCCATCTCTCATCGCCGTGCCCTTGGCGTACTTCTTCTGCACCACCAGAGAGCCGTAGATCTTCGCAATCGTGGCGGCGTCGGCCTGCGGGAGCCCCTCCTTGAGCTTCTGCGGGAAGAGGTTGGTCCAGAGCGCGCCGGAAATGCCGTAGCCGATGCCCGATCCGATGTTGGTGAAGAGAGAGAGCAGTGCAATCACCACGGCGACGTTGGCATGCGCCGCAGCCGTCATGACAGCCATCTGCTCGCAGACGACGAGCGTGGCAGCTCCGACCGTCATGAAGATCTGGCAGCCGATGATCGAGCTGAGCGCCTCGCCCGGCTGGCGGTACTTGATGAACAGCCCAGCCGCGAGGACGGTCATCGGAGAAGCCACCATGGCAAGCCACTTGAAGTGGTTGGTGTAGCGGATGAACCTGGGTGATCCCGTCAGTCACTGTGGCATCGGAGGGGGCCGAGGAACTTACGATCCGGTCGCGAATGCCCAGACACAAGAGCCAAGACTGTAGATGCTGCCGACATATCCGGCTTGGGAAATCGACTGGTAGAGGGCCACCTGCAGGAACGAAGAGAAGTAGGAGCTCCAGCAGCTTCACGGAGTCAGTTCAGGCCATTCTGGAGCGCATGATGAGACGTACCTGGAAGCGATGAACAGGCAGCTGGACAAGAGACAAGCCGGAAGGACGGTGCGATCAACCAGGAGATGGAAAGGAACGAAGGAAACAGGCGAAAACCACTTCTCCCAGATACCAAAAGCGATGTTGAGGACACCGCCAAGAACAATCATGGCAATGATGTAGGGCGTCTGCCACTTCTCGGCTTGGTAGGTGGCGATTGTCAGCGGGAGGAGAAGAAGAGACCATCCGGCGGTAATGAGGAGCATGCCAATCACTGCCGTCTGTCAGCACCAATCCAATGGGGGGTCCAGGGCGCGAATTACCGTCAAACTCGACAAAGTAGTACTTGGTGGACTCCCAGAACGTACGGCCAGAGACCTCCCTGTCGGCAAAGCCGGCGTCACGGGCCTGCTTGCGAACCTTCATGAACAGGAAGGCCATGGGAAGGCACACGGCGGGGATGACGATTGCAAAGACGCCGAATCCCCATCTCCAGCCAGCACCGTAGTAGAATCTCTCGGCGGCAGCAGGGCCGGCAAATGCAGTGGCCAGGTAGGGAGTTGAGTTGACAGCCATGATCAGGGCACGGTTGCGCAGGCTGGAGGTGTCGGCAATGAAAACGTCAATGACATAGCCGATGCCGGTGTAGCCGATCCTGTAGAAGACGGTGGCGGCAGAGTAGGTCTGCACGTCGTTGCACACGGCCATCATGATGAGGCCTGTCTCGGTCAGCAACGGTCACTGCATGGCGGTGGGGCTCGTACCGATGACCATGATCAGCACCATCAGCAGGAATCCCTCGACGCGGCCCCAGATGTCGATGATCTTGGCAATGGGCAATCTGCACACGCCGCCGACAATGGACGCAACCACGTTGGTGGTGGTGAGCAGACCGTGCTTCTTGAAGTCACTGGTCACGTAGGGCAGCAGATTGGTGTAGGTCATGGACAGCATCGACATGGCCCAGTGGTTGAGGTAGATGCTGCACGCTCGTTAGCAGCGCACGCAGGCGGGAGGCGGGGTTCTCGCACAGGGCGTAGGCGATGAGCATCGACTTGGTGGTCCAGGCACTGGTGATGGCCTCCATCTCGGCCACGCCGTGGAACATGTGCTCCTCGTTCTTGTCGTCATCGCCGCGGTCAGAGTGGACGGGCTCGGCCGTCTCGTTGATCTCGGACTTGGGCTCGACGCTGGCCGGGTTGGCGGTCTCGGGCGGCGAGGGCTGGACGTCGTCGGCGGCAGCTTTCTTCTCAAAGAGCTTGAAGGCCATGGTGGATGGTGGCGGAGGGGAGGGAGGATGGGCAGACGCCGGCAGCCAGGTCGCGTGTGCACATCAATAAATAGGGACTGCAGAGTTTGTCGACCCACGGCGGTGGTTGCGGCATGCCCAGGTCGGGATTGCGTGGCGGGCTAATGCCAGAGACGAGCCAGCTGCGCTGCGGAATCAGCCGGCGTGCATGGCGGAAGCGAGAGAGGGGCGGAGGAGATGCTCGATGGAACAGCGTGGCTCGAGGCCGGGTCGCCTCAGGCGGCAATGCAGGCTGAGCGGGTGGTGGGGGCGCCGGGGGCGAGGGCGCGCGCCGGGCAGCGAAGGTCCGCGCCGATCAGCGTCTGGCGCTGGTGCTTTTGCGCCGCCGCGGAGGGCCAGCACCGCTGCAGAGCTGCTTGCGCCCGCCGCCGCCTGCGTTTCCCGGTATCGGCTGGCCTTGCGGCCGTTGCTAGAAATATTCCGCTGCGCGTGGCTTGTTCTGCAAACCGATCCGTCCCGGCCGCGCGCCATGCCAGCCAACGCCAACACCACCACGCACCGCGTCGGCATGCTGCCGCTGCTGCTTGCGCTGCTCGCCTGCTGCGCCGCCGTCGCCGCCATCGAAACCCCGCTGGAGGCCTTTGGCACCAGCGACACCGACCCTGTGTCGTTTTTCTACTCGGTACGCCCGCCACGCCTCTCGAGACGCCTTCACTGACGCGCCGCTGCTGCAGCGCACCGACATCAAGCCTCCCGCCCTCCACATTGACGTCTACGACCCCGAGGGGCTGTCTGACGGCTACATCTTCGTGTCGCCATGGCGTCTGTCGGAAACCGGCCCGGATCGAGGGCCCTACATCTACGACACCTCCGGTGATCTCGTCTGGAGCGGCGCCGCCGACTTTGGCCCTGCCACCGTGCACAACCCGCATGTGTGCCAGTACCAAGGCGCCGACCATCTGTGCTTGTTCTTTTGTTTTTTCCAGGGCACCGCAAACCCCGGCTTTGGCCGCGGCATGGGCGCCATTCTGGATTCGTCCTACCGCGTCGTGAAGACAGTGCAAAGCTCTGGCTCTGTGCCTGCGTCCGACATGCACGAGTTCAACCTGGTCGACGGCGGGAGAGGAGCTCTGCTCAACATCTTCATTGTGCGCCAGTACGATCTGTCTCCGTTCGGCACCTTTGAGGGCATCGGATGGATCATCGAAAGCGTCTTCCAGGAGGTGCGCGTCGAGACGGGCGAGCTGCTTTTTGAGTGGCGCAGCCTCGACCACGAAGAAACGTCGCCCAAGAACAGCAGACTGGCTCTCAACGGCAATGTTGTCGCAGGCGACGGGAAGACCACCGCTTCGCCGTGGGACTACTTCCACACAAACTCGATCGACAAGAGCTGGCAGGGCGACTACCTGGTGTCTGGCCGTCACTTCGCCACCATCTACAAGATCTCTGGCAAGACTGGCAAGGTCGTGTGGGAGCTGAGAGGGCAGGAGGACGAGCCTTACAAGAAGGACTTTAACTTCTCCAGCCAGCACGATGCGCGCTGGGTCTCTGACAACGAGACGCACACGGTCATCTCGCTCTTTGACAATGCTTTTGACGGAATGAATGCAACCAACGACTACTCGCGCGGGCTGCTGATCAGCATCAACCACCTGCAAAAAACTGCACACCTGATGGCCGAGTACATCTATGACGACGGGGTGCTCATGGCTCACTCTCAGGGCAGCGTGGAGGTCATGTCCAACGGCAACGCCTTTGTCGGCTGGGGAGCAGTCCCGTTCTTCTCCGAGTACCGGAACGACGGCACCCCTGTCATGCGCGGTCAAGTGGCCAGAAACGGCTCGGAAGTCATGGTGTATCGCTCGCGCAAGGCCGCGTGGACAGCCACCCCCGCAGACGCGCCCTCCCTGTGGACGTACTCCAAGGACGGCACCAACGGCACCGTCTTCTACGTCTCGTGGAACGGCGCCACGACGGTCGGCAGCTGGAACTTCTATTCCGGCAAGACGGCCACCGGCCCCTGGGCATTGGTCGGCGCGGCGAACAAGACGGGCTTTGAAACCCGCTTCCACTCGGAAAACTTTACACAGTGGTCATATGCCGAGGCCATTGGCTCCAGCGGCACGCTCCTACGTCGGAGCGCCATCACCACCACGTTCATCCCCTCGGAGCCACTGCGGGCATTCTGTGACGACTTTGCATGTGGCCCCCAGGACGCCGACCCGGAGGCTCCCCTGACGCTTCCCCCGGCGATCGAGGTACAGCATCCGGATCAGTTCGTCTTTGACGGTGGCTTCAACGGGAAGAGGCATTACCCGCCGCAGCCGAGGCGACCCACAATCTCGCTCACGGCCCAGGTCTTGCCACCCATCCTGCTGGGTCTGGCCGGGTTTATAATCGTGTTCTTGTTTTGGGTGTCTCCAAAAATATACGCAAGGTTTTTCAGGAAATCCAAGGGCTATGAAAGGGTGCAGAATTCAGGCAGTCCGGAGATTGCAGAGAGCCAGGAGAGGATGCAGGGTTCAGACAGTCCGGAGATGACTGAAACGGACGTTTTTGAGGACAGTGGCGAGGAAAGTGGGGATGACAGTAGGGAGGATCGTCCGTTGAACGAGTCGTCAGCATCCCGTTGACGGAAAAACTAAAAGTAGCTGTAAACTTATTTTTGTCTTTATTCCGATTCTGCAAGGATTGTAGCCAGTACAGCAATGACAGCACGGTCTTGTTCCCCAACAAGCATTGATTTGCGGACAGCTGCATAAATATCGCTAATGAGTACATGGAATCACTGGATCACCCCCGCCAGACAGCCTCAATGACTGCAAAGAAGTTCTGCTGCGGGTTTGCCTTCACATTCGAAACCTCGAACCGTTCGTCCGCAAGATGGAAAATGCTCTTCCAAGCATCAACCGGACGCTCCTTTGCGTTGAACAAGGCCATCAGTCTCAGGTCGGTGGCGGTTCCCATCTGCTGGATCGAGCGTGGCATAGGTGGGCCTTCGGTCTCCCCGTGGCTGCCAATGTACTCGAAGAGAAGCACCCGAGCACCTGGTTTCAGGGACGGCACCAGTGCCCGCAGGATCTTGGCGGCCTCCTGATCGGGCCAGTCGTGAAGGATCATCTTGAACATGTAGACGTCGGCCTGCACGGGCTGGGGCTGGAAGAAGTCGTGCTCCATGAACGTCACGCGGTCCTTGAACTCGGCAGGCACGCTCGCGTCGAACTCGGACTTGACCTTGGGGAGATCCTGGACCGTGACGGTGAGGTCGGGGAAGTTCCGCGCCAGCACCACGGCATCGTGGCCGGCCGAGCCACCAACCTGGATCGTGTCAGCGGGGGGCGTGCAGCCTCAGTCACGCGGCACTCACATCAACCACCTTCGCCTTGCCCACGGTCTTCCAGTCGTGCGCGTCCAGCACCACGCCCTCGAGGTGGAAGATCTCCTTGACGTAGCGCATGAACTCGACAAAGTTCCTCGCCCGCCAGCCCTTCTTCTCGCCCTCGCCGTCCTTTTCCAGCAGGTCCCAGGAGTTGCCGTGCTTGCCGTAGATGCCGCCGCTGTGGAACAGCGCAAACGACGTCTCGTTCATGTCCTGGGTCAGGGCAGGCTTGCCGCGGCTGTACCGCTGCAGGGCCTCGTTCATGACCATCATCGGCGCGCCGGCGTCGTCCAGGATGGTCGAGGTCAGTGCGCGCAGGCCGGAGGAACGGGCCAGGGCGGCGGAGCGGGAGGTGTGCACCACGCGCGTCGACGCCCTGCCCGGCTCCGTCTCAGCGAAGATGCGGAGCGTGGCGCCGTGCTGCACGATGCGCCGGGCGACGTCCTCCGGCAGCGAAACGCGCTGCGCAATCTCGGGATACGAGGCGGAGCCGTCCACGGGCACGGCGGACCAGAAGTCGAAGTAGTTCAGCGCGTTCAGACACGCGGCGTCGGGCATGCACTGCGGGCGTCAGGAGGGCCGTGCTGGGCGAGGAGGGAACTCACGCAGTGCACGTAGTTGAAGATGCTCTCGCTCGGGCCCTGCGTCAGGTACCACATGTCGTTCAGGCTGTCCAATAGCGCCTGGCGCACCATGAAGATGTCCGGCGACAGGTTGGAGTAGCTGGTGGGGCTGTCGGCCGCAAAGGTGGGCGCCGGCACATTGTGCTCGCTGAGGTAGCGCGTCAGCGTGGCCGACAGCTCGGTGATTTTGGCGGCGATGCCGTTGAGCGTCGGCTGGGGGTCTGCCATGGTCGGTGATGGTTGGCGACAGAGGCGGCCAGGCGGCGTCCCTTTTCAAGGCCGCAGACAGCGGACGCGCCTGCGCCTTTCCCGCTTCTGCTCGGACAATATGTCGTCGGTTCCTGCGCGCTGCACGCAGGCTCCGTCGTCGGCTTCCTCTACCTGCCTCATGCAGCGTCGACAGCGCGCGGCAGGGCGAGCGGGCAGCGAAGGCGGCGATCGGGCCCATCTGATAAAATGCCACGGTGCCCCACCCGCACAGGCGCCATGCTTGGCACCGGCGAGGCGGCCACCTGCAGCATCTGATAAGATGGCGCGCCGGCACCGACGCCCTGCCCGCGCTAGTGTAAGGAAAAGCCGATGGCAGATGCTAAGCCGCTAGCAGCGCCACTAAAACATCTGCAGACCACGCCGCCTTGGCCGCCTGCCACCGTTGCCGTCACCGCTCCCCTGTGGCCGTGTGGCGGGCAGGCGTCTCTGTGCGACGCGGCCAGAGACGCGCTGATTAGATCCGGCGGTAAGACGCCTCTGCAGCCGGCCCGGTCCGAAACTGTGTTTTAGACTTATTGCCAGCGGAGCCAGCCGGCCGCAGCCTGCCCCACGGGGCCTGCCACCCGTCTGACCTGGGTCACGCCGCCCGCGTCCACCCAGACCTCCGGCCCGGCGGCTGGATGCAGGAGGATCCTCCGCAGTGTCCAAGGGAAGAAAACTTTTTCGTTGACGCGTCTGCGGTGCTTGGCGCAGCCGTGGGTGGACACCATCATGCGAGCAGCGGAGGCCGGTGCTTGGCGCTCCGCTCGCCCTCTCCTCTCCTCCACTGCTTCGTGGCCCTCGAACCAGACGTGCGGTTAAATGCGGGAGGAGTCGGAACCATGACCGCCCATGCAGGAACATCCTGCTGCTGCATCCTTCTGTGGCCGTGCGAAGATCGGTAATTCCCCGTTGCCGGTCGCTTGCGTGGAGAATGCCTGAGTCCCAAAAATAGATGCTGTCGAAACGGAGTGGGTTGGTCTCGGTCCATGGAAGCTTGGATCATGTTCCGCTGTGCAATGTTATGAAACCACTACGCATTGAAGACCTGGCGAGGCATAGGAGTTAAGTTAAGTCAGCATCAATCCTGATATCGCGCGTAGTCAGCATTGCATTTCTTATTGTATTTAATTTGAGAATGACTGGCTCTCTTGCTGTAAAGCCGTATTAGTTGTCCGCCCGTCAATACCATTTTTCATCCTCCCGCTTGTAGTGTTTGATGGTCCTCCCGCTTGTAAAGTTTTGATTGTCCCTTTCATCGTCCGTCTTTCCTGAATCTCCCAGACCATCTTCGCCCATGGGGAGATGAAGCATTCATCCGGATAGCCTCGGCGTATGTTGTGGGTGCCATTTGCGTACGGACGGATGATTCAACTCCCTACCCAGCTCGCTGACTTAGCCATACAATTTTTCGTCATCATCGTCAGGTTCACCCTCGTCATCCGCATCGTCCGCATCCTTCATGGCAGTATCTTCATCTTCGCCTGCAGCCTGTTAGTTATACCCTCGAATCGTGGAGCCGAAAACTTACCTTCGGCGCTCTCTTCCGACGACACGTTGAGACGAGGAGAACCCGAGCTGGTCTTCTTCTCAAGCGGTTCCAGCAAGCGGGATATGTGCTCGAGGTTTTCGTGGAACGCGGTCAGAATGCAAAGCTCTCGGATCAGGTTCTGGCGCTCAACCTCCTCCGCAGCGGCTTGATATCCTTGCTGAGCGAATTTCTTCATGACAGTCCGGTATCCACGATCAAGAATCCGCAGTTGCCGCTTCTGGACAGTCAGAGCGTTCTGCTCCCGAGTGTTCTCGTGGAAGGGTGTGTTCTGCATGGTCCAGGTGGCAAACTGATCCCACTGGTCCTTCGTGACGAACTTGACATCGTTGCTCTTTCCGGACGGCTCGACCGCCAGTCCGTTGCCAGAGTCCCAGTAGCTCTCGGAGATGACAGCCATGATGATCTCTGCGGGCGTGGCCTCGTCTGCGTCGCTGATGTACGACACGACCGACCAGTCCATGCGATACGGCGACGCGTGCTTTGCCCTGAGGCCGGGGGGATTGAGAGTATACATCGCCGTTGCCTCGACGAGCATCATCAACGGCGAGGAACTGACATGCTTGTTGTGTTGCTTGTCGTTCCTTTTGAAGGCATCCTTGGCGAAGCCAATGTAGCTCCACGGGTTGGCAAGGGGCCTCGACCTCTTGTATGAGGGGAGCGCCTTGAGACGCTGCTCGGCCTTGTCGCAGAAGACTTGGATCCTGGTACGCATCGAGTTCCGGCTCTCCTTCGCTTTGCGCATATGCTCCGCGTAGTCCTTCTTGTCCGTCTCGGTGTTGGCGCTGTGCATTAGATTGGCGTAATAGCCGGGATCTCCAATGTACCGCAGCTCCTCCTTGGTGTAGTTGCCCACCAGAGAGTCGATCTTCTTCTGGACCGCCCTGTTGGTGCCGTTTCCATACACCCGGAGGTTGGCGGTGACCTCGAGCAGTTGGTTCGGTGTCGGCGATGTCTTGTCCTTGTCGTGGACCAGAGCCCGCTGGTAAATCGAAGGCTGCTTCTCCACGCGCGCATCCCACTTTGTCATGAACCTAGCCAACGGCTCGTGGCGCCTACGCTCCTTCAGAGTCTTCTTCAGCAGGGGAACGTTCCCATCAACGATGGTCTCGAGAAACTCTTTGGGGAGAGCAGAGAGGAGCTTGCAGCCGACGAGCGAAAAGGTGATCTCGGGGGTCTCGTTGCGGCCCCCGTCGTTGAGAGACCCATGCCAGGGGGAGGCTTCCTTGTACACACGGTTTAAGAACGGCATGTGTCCGTACTACCCTCGCGTAGGCCGTTCTTCAATAGATAAATAAATAAATAAATTCATTTTCATCCCGATTTAGCTCCCTTACGGGTCCATGCGGGGTAGGCTATCTATAGTAGTTTACACGAGGGGGAAAACCTTTCCTAGGTAGAAAACCTCTCCTCTCTTTATATTGGGTGCGTTACCCCTTCTTTTCCCGTTTTTCTGCTTACCAGTAGTGGCTGCTGTGGCAGTCCTACAATTACCCTAGGTATTGATTCCTAGCTCTCTCATTCCATCCTAGTCTCCTTGGTCCACTGGGTCCTCCTGGTCCTCTTGGTTTTCCTGGTCCATTTCCTTCGCCAGGCTAAATTGGCCTAGCAGCCCCAGCTTTAGAAACCACTCCGTGGCCGTATAGACTCCTTTCTTTGTTGTCAGCAGAGTGCGGTAGTCTGTGGTTTGAGCTTTATAAAGCATCTGGGCTCTGCCTGCTTGGAAGTGAGGACAGAATAAGAGGATATGCTTTGGAGTTTGTCTGTGCCAGCCGCATAGGCATGCAGGGCTTGGATGGTCTGGCACCTTACGTCTAGAGAGGTAGTCCTCCAGTCCAATATGTTCTGTTCTCAGCAGGGTAAGTAGTGTACTCTGTGGTTTCAGTAGGCCACTGTGTAGTTGCCCGATCTTTGGGTTCTAGGGTGAACTCTGGGCTACTGGCCTCCCCTCCTGCCTGGTTTGCTCTGTCCACCTCTTTTTCCACTGCTCCCTTATTGCCATGCGGAGTTAGGTCCTCTGTGGTAGTTTCTGTGCATTAGGTGGGCAGCTACTAAGGAGGGAGTTCACTCTCCCCTCAAGCCGCTTCCCTCTAGCTGGGCTAGCTGTTCCCTTTGTACTGAATGCTGCTCTGGCTGCTACCTTGATGTCCCTGCATGTTGCCTCAATTACTGCCGTTGCTGGTCCTTCCCTGGTCCGGATAGAGTGGGCCAAGGTCAGTTCATCCAGGTGTAGTAGGAGGGGGGGGATCCCAGTCTCATGTTCCAGTGTTTGCGTAGGGGTAGACTTATAGGCACCTGCTATAGTGCGTAGGCACTGGTTCTGGATCTTCTCAAGGGGTTTGGTTGCTGTCCTTCTCCACCCTAGGGTACCCTCTGGCGTGTGCCATACACCACACCCATAGGTGAGGACTGGCCTCACTATAGCTGTGTAGATGTGGCGCGCCTTGGTAAAGGAAGCGCCCCAGGTTGATGCGGCAAGCCTGGTAAGGGACATGCACTGTCTGGTGGCTTTGGCACTGGTTTCCTTGATATGTGGGCCCCACCTCAGCTTGCTGTCAACATGGACGCCTAGTATCTTGATCAGTGGCTCTGGGTTTCCCTCAAAGCCAGGAATCTGGATTTTTGCCGCCATGTTGAACCTGCGTGGTTTCCTGCTGAAGTGGATGAGGTGGTACTTGTCTGGGGAGAAGGCTGATCCATGGGTGGCTGCCCACTTTTCACAGGTCCTATTTGCTCCTTCAAGCACCCTACAGTTGTGCTCTGTAGACCTGCTAAAGGTCAGGATGTTTGTATCATCTACAAACCTAAGGGGGAAGACATTCCCCCTTCTAAGCTCTGTGAGGAGGTTGGAGGCAAAGAAGAGGTATAGGATTGGTGATAATGAGGAGCCTTGTGGGATCCCTGTGGGGGTGGAGATGGCCTGGCTTGTGTGTCCTCCAAAGAGGAGCTGTGTTGACCTTTCACTCAGAAAGGAGTGGGTAAACCTCTCCACCCAGCCTGGTAGCCTTGCAGCTTTCATGTTGTGGAGGAGTCTCTCATGGGACACATGGTCGTATGCCCCAGAGATGTCTAAGCTGAGGACAGAGGCTACTAGGCCTGGATCCTGTTTCCAGACAGCGTGGATTTGTTCTGTGAGAAGACTAAGGGCAGTAACCGCTGATCTACTCCTCCTGGCTCCCATCTGATAGTCTGGGAGGAGGTGGTTGGTTTCAGTGGCCTGGGAGATTCTGTCTGCCACAATCCGCTCAAGCAGCTTGCCTAGTGTGTTGAGTAGGGCAATTGGTCTGTATGCCTTTGCCTTGGTGTAGTCTTCTCTCTGTGGTTTCTTTAGTACCACAGTGGTAGAGGTTTTGAACTGTCTAGGATGGTAGGCTAGTGCTAGGCATCTCTGGAAGAGTCTAGTAATTGGCTTGCCTAGCACTTGTGCACACTGCTTTAGGATTCTGTTGATGATCTTATCTGGCCCAGGTGCCTTGTCTGGGGGAAGCCGCTTGATGGTGTGGAGTACCTGCTCTTCTGTAATATCCTGTGAGATTTCTACTGGGGCTGGATATGTATACCCGTCTAGGTCAGAGAGGTTGGCTTCTTTTGGTGGGGGAAAGAACTGGCTTCTAAGGATGTTGGTTTTTGTCTGAATGTCATGGTGTAGTTGTCCTTCTGTGTCCTGGAGTGGGGGAAACTGGGGTGGAGCTGGTGGCTCTAGTGCCCTTGTTCTGGCCCATTTTGAGAGTTTCCAGATGGCGCCTGGGTTTGAGGTGATTTCAGCTACTGTTTTTCGCCTTCTTCAATAGATAATACTTGTATAATCTAGACCTTTATATATTGATTTCCTTAGTCGTTTCTTAGCTTAGAGCGCTATAATTACTTAAAACTAACCTTCTATAGAGGTTGGAGAACCATTTATAGTCGTAACGCTACTTAGCAAGCGCTTGCTAAGCAATCGCACGTTTTGGCCTGCTTGTCAAGCAAGCGCTTGATACGTTAATCAGCTATCAAGCAGGCTAAAAATCGTGCTTGCTTGACGCTTATTTACTAAGGTACCAAGCAAGCAGTGCTTGTTGGGAGCCCTGGTTGAAGGGCGTTGTCCCAGCGGAGGAGAGCTCCGCAACGCTTCAGCTATTTCCTCGGTCAACCAGGCACATCTATGAGCCGGGGGAAGGCGTTCTTGGGTGATCGTTCTCGAAATAATGGAGAAGCTCCAGTGCTACGAGACTCTCTTCGCTCCTTCCAGTGTTGTCCTCTAGGCCGTAGCTTTTTCAACGGGTGAGATACTCGTACGTACCATCCTCAATCTTGCGGCAGTCAAGCAGCATCTCAACATCATACTCGTTAGGCGCTAGGGGCGTGGTATCATTGCGGCGGAGATCCATCATCTGGTCTAGCGAATCGGTGACATGGGATGCATCGCTGTGAGAGGAGTCGTTTTGGGTGAAGCGCTGCTCAGTATGAGCAAGTACGCCATCGGAAGCGCTCAACGAGCGCCTCGGACGCGGCATCTTAGGTGGGGTGGGCGGCCGTTGCGACTGAAAAATTGTGCATCAAAGTGTGGTCAGGTGGTAAGTCAGGTAAGGTTGGGTCGACAATTTCAGAGCTTTCGCGGGGTGCTTAGTGGCTGCGGTCAGTACGGCACAAGTGTGCCGGAATCAAATGGAAGGCCGCGGGCAGTTGAAGCATCCGTCCGGATACAAATATTCGCCAAGAACTGTGACAGAGCCGTCCGGATGAATGCTTCAACTGCCCATGAAAGTAGGCACGTGTTGCAACGCGCCTGTCCCAACCGCGGGCAGTTGAAGCATTTTGGCATCCCCTCCCGTTCATTTACGTCCGGACAAATCCCTCAACTGCCCACGGCAATACTTCCCGGACCGAGCTCATAAATTCAAGAGAAACTGAGCCTATTGTGCGCCGCATCCCCCAAGCGCTGCGTCTACCATGCTCCGTATCCAGATGTAGGCCGCGCACACGTGACTATGAGCTGCCTGGAGCTTCCCTCTGTTCTCCATTGTCTTCCTCATAAGCTTCAGATTGAATTGGATGTTGATATCCCATTTGAGCCTGATCCTCTTCTCCGCTGCCTTGGTCATTGGTTCCATGGTTTCCTTCAATTTGAGGTTGATCATTGTTACGGATCTACCTGTATATAGAGTTGTTGGGGCACGATCAGCCACCAGGCTGATCATTGCTGAACCTTTTGTCGACTTCCAGTCGACAGGAGGTTGGCCGAATGGTCTTACACACCGGCTGAAACCCAACACGGTCGGTCCGTCGTAACAATCATGACCTCCATCGTCATTGATTTCCTCCATTTCTTCATCATCCCCTTCGCCAATGATATTGTTGCCATCTCTAGAAAAATCAAAGCTGTCTATGTAGTCTTGTAGTTTTTGAAGATCTTTGTCAATCTTTTCTTAGAATTCTAGTGGGAATTTTTCTTCCGTTTTCCAAAATGTGAGTCTATATTTGCGTATTTTCTCCCAATCAGCGTACGATTTTTTGAAAATTTCCACCTCTTCTTCGAATTCTCGTTTGAGCTCTGGAGCTCTATCAATCAAGCTTTGGAATCTGTCGATTATTTCTTTGAGCCTCTCCCTCTCTGCAAACTCCTTTTTGTATCGCTCCTCTTCTTCACGGAGATTTTCGAAGTATGGTGTTTTGGCGGCTATGAATTTTGCTTGTGAATCCCAAGGTGTGGCAGGTATCTTGTTGGCACTGTCATTATTTTCTCCAGCGTTGTGATGGGAAAAGCCACCTCCGTTATGGATGTAGCCGTCGCCGATACAGGTGAAGAGCAGCTCGGCTGCAATTGATTGTTCAGGCTCGTGAAGGAAGCAAATGACGTAGGATTCCATTCTGTATTGATTGAAAAGTGTACCTTGTTCGAATAGGTATTGACAAACTGCCTCTGTCAGGTTCATGATGTAGTTGGAAGATGCATAGTGACCGAGGTGTTGTGATTTCCTCGATGGAGGATTGCACGACCAACCAAATAGGCCCAGTGGATGCTTGAGTGGCACAAGTTTCTCGTAATCATCCAAGGCCTCAATTCGCTGCTCCAGATTGTCACAAAACTTCATTGTATTGTCGTATCTGTCAATTGAGTAGACATGGTTGTTCCTGGTTCTCAGGTATCTGCGGCTGTAGCCCAGAGGTCTTTTGTGAACATCTGTGTTTTGAGCTGGTGGATTGATAGCCATGTCGATTTTATGTGCCATATCATCATAATCACGATTGGTGTAGTCTCGAATGGTGTTGATGACAAATTCGAGGTCTGTAGGTGTAGGTGAGTTTCCCCTCTCGTTGACAAGAACAATGCTATAAATTGCTGGTCTTTTTTGGCAATTAGCTTGGTAGAATTTGAGCGTTTCGCCAAGAGCTTGGTTGTGTTTGGATGCATGAGAGATATTGCCACAAATAATTTCATTGAGAATTGGACCCGTGATGGTTGCCATGATTGGAATGGTGATTTGAAGCCATTGTGCGAGATTGACATCTGTGAGAGCAGATCGTTTCTCCCTTTCGTCTTCCCAGACCGCTCGTAGCATATCGTGATAGCTTTTGGCGAGTAGTGTTGCATATTTGTTACCTGCTTCGATGGCTGGTTCGATATCTTCCGTCCGAAGTGATAATTGGCTTGAATCTGGAGCTGTTCCCACTACTTAGTCGGTATAGTACTCATCTTCGTCTTGAAGTTGATTGTCTTGGAGTTGATTGTCTGGGAGTTCATTGTCTGGGGGTTTATTGTTTTGGAGTTCGTTCTCTGAAGATTGGCTGTCTGAGGATTGACTGTCGATGTATTGAATATCCGGGATTTGGTTGTGTGAGACTTGGTCGTCTGGTCGTGGATTGTCCCCTCGTCTTGAGAGCTCGTTGTCCCCATCGTCTTGAGGGCTCGCTGTCCCCTCTTCTTGAGAGCTCATTTCCCCCTCGTCTTGAGAGCTCGTTGTCCCCTCGAGTGAAGGCTTGATTTGTGGAAGAAGATGCTTGTGCTTGGTTTGCGTTTTGCGCCGCTGTGGACGGTCTGGTTGAGGGTGTGGGGGGCCTGTTGGCCATGAGAACTGGAATCCGAGAGGACGAGGACGACGGCAATGGTTTTGGTGCCATGGCAGTCGTGGAAAGTGGATGTGTGGTGGAGAGTTCAACAAGAGAAGGCGGAAGAAACCAAAACTCTTCGCCAACTGCGCACGCACGGTCCAACGGTGTGCCTCCGCTTCACTTTGACAACCACCACGCTGAAGAGCCGCAATGAACGCCACAAGCTATGGATTCCCTTGGGAGAAAAAGTATGAGTCATTGGTGGGGTATGACCCGCGTCGCTACGCATGTTCAGACGAGAGCTGCAGAGCTACACTAACAAGGCCTCACCTTGGGTGGCCTATCTATTCCAACTCTCGCAACCCGAACACGCCCCGCCCATCCTTCATCCTCCGCCAGCTATCTTGACGCACCACAGCCCATCAACCCACCTACGGGTTTGCCGCGCCGCATCCTCGTATGTGTGGGCAGAGGCAAGCGCCAAGCCAACACGACAGCTACCTACCGCAGACCTGCCTCTCCACGCCAGATGCGCGCACAGATCCTCATGTCAACCTGTAAGCCTCGCCCAAGACCTTCTGCCATCACCTTCGCGCTGAACTTCGTCTGATCTGATCTGCTTCCAGACCATCCATGCGATTGTCCTCCAATCCATCCAGCTCACAACAGGCTGCTTCCCGAACGACGCCTCTCATCCTGAACGACGCCTCTCACCCTAAACAATGCGCCTCACCCTGAGAGCCGCATGCGCCGTGTGCGGTGATTTCTTGGTGATCACGGCCAGACTTTCCGACGGCGGCCGATCGATCGTTCTGCTATCGGTCGCATACGTTCCAAAGCACGCGCAAAACCATGATACAGCTGAGGACGCTGCTGAAGGCAAAAAGGAATCATGCTGGACGAGGCGCCGGGCCAAACGACCTGTCAACAATCTTGAACTCGATCACAACTCAGCAGCACTCTATGGTCGTTCTACGAAGCGCTTTCGCGACCCCGACACCAAGTGGTTGGCAGCGGAATGTTGCTTGCGCAAGGGCCCGAAAATACTTTTTTGGGTAAGACTTGTTTGGTTCCGTCGAATCAAAGGCAAAGCTCTAACCAGCCGGTATACTAGTTCCGGACAACCGACCCTGTGCTCCACCTCCTCGTCCCCACATCCACAATCGCAGTCTCGTCAACAGCGTCTCATACTCTAAAGGTTTTCTGTCGTTCGGGACAACAGGAGGCGGAAAGCGCATGATCCTGCTCTACGGATCGTTGCTGGAATGGGACACCGGCAGGGAACACACGAACAAGCTCGGGGCAATGTACACCAGGCCGTTGTCGGTTGGACAATCTTGTTGCCCAGCTTTACCCACCCTACGCTCTTGCGTCGGGACAGGTGTTTTCGACTGCGTGCGTCCTACCAATCGTGTAATGACGATCCACTGGGTTGCAAGGAGACTGCTCCAAGCACCAGAACTAGCACAACACACCACGTCGCACACCACTGTATCTACTGGTGGATAACCGCCAGAGACTCATCAAGCGCAGATGCTCCCGCCGGTAAATACCAGATACTCAATTGAAGACTAGCCAAACCGCCAGACCCAATTCGTCGCCAGAACTAAACGCGCACAGCCCCAAGCCAAACAATACCTTCAAAGGACAGATATTGTGTCGGAATTGCTGATACTCGAGCCATTGCACCCAAAGACGCTCGTAGCAGACTACTCACGCTCTCCATCATCCACCACACCCCTACCGCGCACCAGCCTGAGCACCGCCGGTGTCGCCATATCCTCGTCGATTTTTGCGAAGAACGGGTGGCTCGCGTTCAGCGGTTTGCCCTGGCTCACGTTCAGCGGCTTGTCCTGGCTCACGTACCCCATGGGCGTATGGGTAAAGCCCTGGCCCTTGTGGCGGACTGCGAACCACTCCTGGAGAAAGGTGAGGGGCTTGGCCTAGAACTCTTCGAGAAGAGGAGTCTGATGATTCCATCTGGACGCAACCCTGACAAGGTGGAAGGGTCCTCCTCGCGGATCCCCTTTACGCTTCCCAGGCGTGCAAGAGCCTATCTTTGAGCAGCCCATCGATCGGAATCAATCCAGCTGGTACGAACCCGCAAATTTTCCCTGCAAGGCGTCGAGAGAAAGGATCGACCTCAAGTTTATCTTTCAGGAAGTCTCTTACTGCCAAGATGTGAGTCTTCTCGAGATGCCCTTTTGAATGTGAGGATTGAGAATATTGGCGGAGAAGGCAAGCAGAGATCAAGACGACCGAGTTTAGCGGCTAATCTTGTGCACGTTTAGGACGAAGACCCAGTATTCGCCAGATTGCCAGTCCTTCGATTTCCCGTGTTGGACATCATGTTGCTTTTTACCCGACAGGCAAACTCAACAACACTCGTATGCGAAATATTTTGTCGAAACCGCCAAAAGGAACATTTCAGATGAATGCGCCCATTCATGTCCTCTTGCTCATATCATTGGCGACGTGTGCTGCGGTCGCATATGCAACATCTAAAGCAATCATTGCAGCAGTGCATGACAGACAGCTGCACTGTCAATCCATGCATAGAAGGCAATCCAGCAAGGCGGAGCATGCGGCAGAGTCAGCATGAATGAATATCAGCCCTGCCGGATCGAAGGGTAGCTTTGTGTGTCAACCTTACCCAGGTAATTGAACCCAAATGTGAATGCCTCCATTGTCTTGGGACTTTTTGCGCGACCTCTCAGGTTATTCTCGGGAATTTCTCCACTGGAACGAAGCCGATGACACGGAGTTACTGGCAACACTGCAGTCCACCTTGAAATGATCCGCGGAATTCGTTGTACCGAACGGCAGGATCTAACCCAACGGCACTTCCTTCATGTCCTACAACAGACTCGGGCAGGCCCGCTTCGAGATCCTGCACCGCGGAAATTTCTCTTTCTTCTGCGGACCAGTAGAGGACAATAATGGCTCTCGTTGATCCGAAATATTTGGCACTGTTATTCCAAATATGTGCGTCGAAGGTAATTGTCCCCGATATTGTTACTTGTGTGCCCTGTTTTAATAAAAGACCTGCAGAAACTTGAAGTCATAATCTTTACCATCGAGCCTTGCGAACACTCGACATGTTTCTTGCGCATTCGCAGCGGACATTCCATCGCCTGAAATTGATATTTATCTGCAATCTACTATCGCATCAACCATTTACTCTGCAGGCTCGACATGGTGGACTGGAAGTCGTTTTCACAGAAGACAAGATTTCAATATCCGCAACGTCGAGAAAAACTACCATTTACTTCGGACCTACCAGATATTCTCGCGGCTCAGTTTTCACTTCGAAGAAATCACGTATGTACCTCAGGAATGCATTCTGCCCAAATCGTGAGGTAGATTTCTTCGCATGGGTAAATTTGCCGCATTCTACTAACTGTGAGCCGCAAGTAGGCTTTACGAAGCGCAACGATCGTGAAACCTCTCGCCTTCTCGCTGTTTGTTGTGCTGAGAACCGCGGATTGCACAGCATGTCGCTCACAGCTTCAACTTCGCAGGTGCGCCCTTGCGCTTCTTGTGCATTGAGTGGAAGAAATCACCTGGGTCTTGGTTTTCTTCGGACTCGACGTTCAGCAGTCTGGTGGTCTGCCGGCATCGTGGCTCCGTTCCAAACGTCTTTCTCGAGTTGGGGAACCCGCGCTAGAACGGCACTGGACATCCCAAAGTCAGCCGTCCCTTTGCGTTCTTTGCCACATTCAACGTCCTGTAAGAATTGCAACACCTCCATTCACGGTCTTCTGGATTGCCTCCGACTCGCCAGGTTCTACAAGATGCAATCTCCAACCCTACGTCAAACCCAGACGGGATGATTTGCGCTGCCTTGCGACACCCAGGAGCACTCGCAAGCACCAGGTACTTTACAGCTGACTGTATTACTTTTCAGCTGTGTTCAGGTTTGATTCACGTATTTGGGCCGATACACGCACGGACTTTACCAAAGCAGCCAGGCTAAAACGCGGCCACGAGAAACGCCATGTCAAACTCAACGCAGCGAACGCAGAACTGACGCAACGGTCCGGAAATTCCTGAGATATATGGGATCGACTGCGCATCTTGCGTGTGAGGTCGATGCCGCGCTGATTTTATTCTTGCAGAGTGTTGCCAACGACCGACGGGGCCTGAAGCGTCGACCCTCCTGCACCTGAGGGCCGCCAAATCAGATAAGATGTATCCAAATACTGTCCGAGATGCTCTACATGGTGTGCTGGTTGAATGCAAGTCCCAAAGTCAGGTATGGAACTCGTTGTTGAAAAATGGAGAATTTTCCCCTCGGAACTGGATCAGGGTGAGTCGCCCCCTCCCTGCGTTCCCGACCGCCGACAGCCTCCCTTGTTGCCCTACAGAACCACGAGTGCTCCCCTCCACAAAAATATCACGCAGCTAAAAATAATTTGACAGGAAGACGAAATCTCAGGGCAGAACCCATATTTTTCTGTACGCCGCTTTGGATTGCAGAAAGTAGACCGCCCGTTCTCTGCTTACCGATCTGACGACCCGCCTCTGCAGCGAGCAGCTGGAATACGGCGGCGCACGAAAAAAAAAAAATCTGGAGCATCCAACAAAATTCCCAAGGCAGACGATGGCTTCTAGAGACCAATCAGATTTCCAGATTCTTTGCGCAGGCAAATGAGGTGAGTCGCTCGCGATGACTGCTGGCGCAGGACACAGTCTCCTCGGAAGCACCTTGAGCGTGGCGAACAGTAGGGGCTGCAAACCAAAACTCCAGATTAATCCCAGAGCGAGAAAAGGCCTGTTGCGGAATGGCGTTCAATTTTGCAATCCTCAACAAATAGCGCAGCAGGTGAGTCGCAGCAGGGCGCGCGGTCGTGGGTGTGCTTGTGGGATGCGCCCGGGAACGGAAAGGGCCTCCTGGGAACCATCTTTCCTCCGGGAGGATATTTGTCCAGGAAGGTAGCCGTAGAAGGGCAAAGCGTGCTGATTTTCGGCACCAAGTTCGTGGGAGAAGACTAGCCGCTATGGGTACTGGGCAGCGGCGTCGTCTGTAGATCCGTGTGTATTCATGCCTTCCCAAAGTCACAGTGGGTTGCCAACCCCGCGATCATCAATAAACGATGAGTTTTACTGTAAGTTACTGGTATCTACACAAGTTCAGACTGCAACGTAGATATAGATATAAATTAAGCCGCTAGAACGATGTAAAACGAGTGAAAAAAAATTTGACAAATATGTCTGTCTCTATCATTTGTCGTCTGCACGGTTCCCGGGGCTGATTTTGTCTACGGAGCCAATGCCCTTCTCTATAAAGCCCACAGACGGCCTGGTAGGGGTGTTGGTGGTGCGTAGAGAAGCTAGTGTGATAGGGGTAGAGGCTGCGGACGTACCCTAACGGACAGAAGGGTGCATATCTAGGGTACTTTGATCATTACTACGCTGGGGTATCTTAGAAAGGCTTTGCACATGCGGCCTGTGCATCCTGTCAGCAAGGGCGGCACAGCAAGGGTCAAGTGACTTGCCGGCTCCCGCCTGCCGCCTGTCCCCGACAGCCGCCCGCAACCACCACCCTCGTAACCACCTGCCACGACGCGCGCGTTGCTCCTGTGCCGTCCCACAACTTGGCCAGAATGTTATCCAGTGGACAGGACGTCGAGAGAGCTTTGTTGGGGGACACATCGTTGGCATGCGTGCGGCTTTCCCGATCGGGACCGCGTACCGGGCCAACACCGGCATTACGTAACGTGTTCTGTTACCCGCGCCGCACTTTCTCCGGCGCCTTGCGGCCGCTGCGAACGCAAGCGTGACCTCTTCCACAAATCTACATCCCACGCCTTCACCTCTGCGCCTGCGCAATGCGCGCGGAGAGCGCTTGCACCCTACTTCTTTCGTTGCATCACTGTTACCGCGTCACTCATCGCGTCGCTGCCCTCACCTCGCACCATTTCCCGCTTCACTTTTGTCGCATCGCATCGATGCTCTCATATCATCCCTGGCCTCACTGCTTTCACCTTCCACCGTTTCCCGCCTCACTTCTATCGCGTCAGGTCAGTGTTCCCAGCCAGCTCGCTTGCTGCCCCGCGCCAAGCCCATCCAGGTCCCAGCGGTCAATGCACGCACTTCGCCCGGGCTATTCTACCAACATACCCTACCGATACCTCGTACGGTCTCTGGCGCCTACGCAATTAATCCTGATGCATAGTCACCAACGCACCAACATCGCCTCGCGTCGGAAAGGTTCTTTGCGTCCTGCTGTGGAAATCTCATTCCAAATCAAGGTTCCGTATACATTTCTCACCGACCTATCCCTTCTGATTTGGATGACACTGACACACATCATTGGCTTCAACAGTGCCTACCGCTACCTTCCACCTCTCGTCAGATGACCATCCCAAACATTCAACCCCTCAACTACGTAGTGGATCGACACTCGGAGAATCTTGCGTCAAGCCACGGAAGATCATGGTCCGAAACCTTACCCTGTTGTATCACGTCTTGTTTAGACTGGCTGGAATGGGGCTCTTCAGATCCGAGAGGACGTGGCTAGTGTTTAGCTGCCTAATGCACTTCTGTCGCAGCTGCACAAACTTGATGCGTCTTACGGATACTCCTCCTGCATGCCGACGCAATGTATCGCCCACCTCATCCCCTCAAACCTGGCCACCGCACACGCAGTTGCATCTCCGGTTCTCTCGCCCGCATCTCTGGCGGAAGTGTCACCAAAACATGCCCAGCGGCCGCCGCAATCAACCAATACACCCAATCAAATTTCAAAGAGCCATTGCCGCAACTCGGAAAACCTCAATGACAATGCAGAAGACCTCCATCGTGCATCCAATGAAGCCAGTGGCCACCAATACAGCATACATATAGTCAAACAAGCAAGCAACATACTTATGAAAGGTCAGCTGCACCAGCCATCTTTTATTTTCAATCGCTTATCCTAGTCACTAAAATTATGTGGTCCAGCAGAACGCGAGGCTATAAAAGCACACTGCAGTCACTACAGAGATCACAATCAACCTCATAGCCAAGTGCGAGGGAAAGAAGAGCGCAAGACAAAGAGAAGAAATAGAACAAGCACGCAAACGAGATAACATTTGAGGAGAAACAAGTCCAATGAGTTGTAACTGCGGCAGGAATTCTAAAAAGAGAAGGATGAATGAAAGCGAACTCATGCATCCAAAGTAACACCGCACGACTTCTAGGCTGAGGCTCACAAGAAAAGCGACGTTGTTAAACTGGAAGCCGCCACGAAAGCGGACAAGGAACAGAGATCCAGAATGCAAAGCTTGTCAGCGATGATCACCTCAAGAGAATCATCCAAGCGGAAGAGAAGACCAACAAGTTCAACAATCAGCTTGATAACGCGAAATCAGACGCCAAGAGAGCATCGGATAAATGCGCAGAAATGCAAAGAACTATGGAAAACGCTAAATCTCATCACAAATCGAAAACCAAGGAGTCAACTTAGCACGACGACAGAGCAAGAAGGGACTTGTTGAACAGCGAACGACGCGTCAGAGAGCTCTACCGAATTCGACGAGACTTCTACAATACCGTATCCAATACCTTAGGTGTTCTCAATCCTCTCTCACAATTTACTGCTAATACACCCTATATCGGCTGGCCTAAAGAGCTTGACGACGATCTCATCTTAAGCAGAACTCGACTTACCCTTCAAATCGGCGGAAAGAAACCGCCAATTTGAAGGCCAAGATTGACCGATTGTCTACAGTGATGAAGGCATGGAAACGATGGAGAACCCCAGGGAACATTACGAAAAACACAACATGATCGATGAACTCAGAACCGAAATTGATGGCCTTCTACACCGCAATGACGAACAAGAAAAGGTCATCAGAAAATACCAACGGATCATTCTCAATGTTCTCGGTGGCGCTGAAGTTATTATTCTGCCGCATCTTTGTGCTTGACCACGCCTGATCCGAGCTGATAAGAATGAGCCAAATTACGTTCCTTGAGATCGAGCCGTAGGCCATCTGGGTACTGTGAACTGAAATGATTGGTGGGCCTTCTAACCGTGGCTGCTCTTTACAAACATGAACAGTAATCTACACAGAGAGGAGGTTGATCATTGGCAAATGCAGTCGTCGTTGCGTGGGGCGCTAGTTGTGTTAAGTCACTCGTGACTCACGAGTGCGTCCTACGCCGCTTGTAGCCGACCTACCTGGTAAAGCTACTGAGGACAACAAGGAAGAGCAAATGAACTTTTAAGTATCGCGAAGCCCAGGAGTCTGTGGTTAGTCTTCAATCGAAAATGCCTCCTCTATACGACCTCTCGACACTGGGCATCCACGGCGATGATTGGCTTGCAAAGAGCGCCGACATTGCACCTCCGTTGCACGTTTCGACAACCTTCCGCTACTCCAGCAACCCGGATGAGCTTGGGACAGCCGAGCATGATGCTCCCTCCGTCGACGTCCCGCCCGTCTACTCGCGTATGGCCGCTCCGAACACAACACGCCTCGAAGCTGCTCTCTCAGCCGTGTTGAAAGGACATGCCGTGACGTATGCCAGTGGCCTAGCTGCATTCCACGCGATGATGGTTTTACTTCGGCCCAACGTCGTTGCCATTGGACAGAGGGACGTTTCGGGGTACCATGGCTGCCACGGTGTGCTTGACCTCCTCAAGAAGCTCTACGGATTGAAAATCGTGGACCTGAACGACGAGAAGAGTTGGGACGCGGCCGGGTTGGGTAAGGGAGACGTCGTGCATCTCGAAACGCCAATCAATCCTTCCGGCGAGGCGTTCAACATCAGGGCCTACGCGGACAAGGCACATGCACGCGGAGCGTACCTTACCGTCGACAGCACATTTGGACCGCCGACCTTGCAGAACCCGCTCGAGCACGGCGCCGACTGCGTGATGCATTCCGGCACCAAGTACCTCGGTGGCCACAGCGACATGTTGTGCGGCGTCCTTGTTGTGCCCGGAGCTCACCAGGAATGGTTTTGGGGATTGCGGAACGAGCGCATGTTCCTGGGCTCCACTCTGGGGAACATGGAGGGTTGGCTGGGCCTTCGGAGTCTGCGCACCCTCGACCTGCGTGTCAAGCAGCAGAGCCGCAATGCCGAGAACCTCGTTTCCTGGCTGTATGAAATGGCCAATGCTGGGCCGTCAGTGGGCGATTCGGCCGCCGCTGTTGTCGCCAAAACCGTGTACCGCGTCCAGCATGCGAGTCTGCAGAAGGAAGACTTCGATTGGCTGCGGGTGCAAATGCCGAACGGCTTCGGACCGGTATTTGCGTTGTGGTTGAAGGATGAAGAAAGTGCGAAGCGCCTGCCCAGCAAGCTCAAGTTATTCCATCACGCGACAAGTGTGGGCGGTGTCGAGAGTCTGGTGGAGTGGAGGAGGATCAGTGACCCGAGCGTCGACCCTCGCTTGCTGCGGTTCTCAATCGGCGTGGAGAACTGGGAGGATCTGCGGGATGATCTTTTGCACGGGCTGAATGCGCTGTAGAGTGGGGAGATGCAGCGCGACAAGTACTCGGCGAGGAGACTTGTGTTTCTGCGACCTCACTTGCTCCGGATTGAACTAGTCTCAGACAGGAAGCATTCGCTCTACTCCTGACGAAATCTGCAACACCCATGTGAGCGCGGCCTGATTGGACTCCGCAGAGCCCGGCGCGGCAGGCTAGCGTCGGCCGGGCCGGGGCCATGAATCGCAGACTCTTCAAATAAGCATCCCCAGACGCTCGACGGGGCCGGGCGGCTCAACCGCAGCCATGCTGTCCGGCATGGGCGACAGGTTCTCCCGCCGGTTCCCGGACGAGCACCTGCTGACGCTGGACCACGAAACGGACGACAACGGCTGGATCCTCGGGACGGCGCAGACGGGCAACAACACGCACTTCGCGAGCCAGTGGATCCAGTGCTCCTACAGCCTCTCGGGCGGGTACGGGCCGACGCTGCGGTACATCTACTACGTGTTCGTGGCGCTGGCGGTGCTGTCGCGGCGCATCACCTGGCTGACGACGGCGGCGCTGGGGCTGGTGATGACGTACAGCTCGGCGGCGGCGGTGCACGCGGTGCTGCTGGCGGCGGTGCGCAAGCGGATGCCGCGCGCGGACGAGCTGCTGCAGAACCCGAGCTGGCAGGTGGCGCAGGTGGCGGGGCCGTGGAGGCGGCAGATTGACGACGCCGGGCTGCGCAGCGGCGCCGACATGTGGATCCCGCTGCTGCCGATGGCGTGGGACAACGACGCGGACCCGGTGCTGGCGATTGTCGGCGCGGCGTTCCTGGTGCTGCTGCCGATGCACATCTGGTCGTCGACGCTGCGGCGGTCGCGGTCCAAGGCGCTGGTGGCCATCTGGGGCTGCCTGCTGCTGATGGGGCTGGTGGCCGCCTGCGTCAACGCGCAGTACGTGTGGCAGTGGACCTTCCCGCAGCTGCGCTTCTGCCCCGTCGACGCCCACGACCCGCTGCCGATGACCAACGCCGTCGCGGACCCGTACGCCACCGGCAAGCACTGGGTGCGCGGCGACCCGTACCGCTGGAACCGCGTCGTGGGCGACCACTTCGTGCACCGCAACCTGACCGCCGTCTTCCCGACCCACTGCATCTACCCGTGCTTCGGCTTCAGCTGGCCGCTGCGGGACCCGGACGAGATCAAAGTCAACCCGTGGAGCTACGGCTGGAAGGCCGACACCGACGTGGCCGACACCATGTTCAACCTGACCGTCACGCTGGTCATCTCCTCGTGCGTCGCCAACCTGAGCCTGGTCGTCATGGGACGGCTGCCCGGCTGGAAGGAGTGGAAGCATCTGGGAGTGCCGGCCCTTGCGCGCAAGGTGCGAACGGACCTGTCCCGGAAACGGCCGTCGACGCTGCTCACGCTGGGCCATGGTGCGCTCGTCTGCTGGATCGTCCTGGTCTACCTGTACGCGCTGGTCGTCAGCCCTCTTTCGCTCCTGTTCTTTGTCGGCTACACCGAGTGGCTCATGTGGAATGCGGATGCCGGGGCTGAGAGCTTCAAGCATGTTGGTCAGTGGGGATCTCTCATTGGGGCTGTTATGGTTCTGGGGGCGGGGATAGTGTCGGTCGTGACCGAGAGCTTCTGGTACAAAAGGGGAGCAGTGCGCGAGGAGGTGCTGGAGTTGGGCGAAACAGAACGACCCGAAACATACGCAGCAGCGAAGAGGGATCCTGGAGGGACTTGACTGCAATGACAATCTTCTGTCACATGTACAATACGGCTGTATTAATCGTCCATGGCATTCCAGTCGTGTCGTCATCTAAATACTTGCCCTACGTGGTGCCATGGTTCTACGCAATTGCCTCTCCTTCTCACCTTCCTCAACTCCTCCCAATTCTCCCTCATCCCGTAGCTTGCCCAAGAATTCCTTGCCGAACCTGTACCCGACATCGTGAATCTCGTCAAACTTGCCGAAATCCAGAGTCCCGTAAGCATCGATTGGTGGCCGCATGTACCTGCAACCCTTTGTGCTCTTTGCACGCTCAAGAGCGTCGACACTGCTGACGTACGCAAGACGAGCCTGGATTTCGCTGAGGGTGGGCGGGTTGGGATAGGGACTAAAAGGATTCCAGCGATTGAGAAAAGCCCAGAACCCGGAGAGACTGTCGCCAAATTGCTGGGGAGTATCATCATCAAGCGAGCCGACATCGACGGCAAAGATTGTGTCAGCACCAAGAGCCCTCATGTGCGCGACGGTGAGATTGTCAACGTAGCCCCCGTCGACCAGCATGTTGCCCTCGTCGCAGAGTGGCGGAACAAGGCCTGCCAGACTCATCGATGCACGGACATAGCGCCAGACGTAGCCAGAGGTGTGGATCTCCGAGCGGGACCGCGAGATGTTGGTTGTGTTGCAGTAAAACTCGAGCCAAAAGTCCTCGATTTGACCGTTGCCGAAAGTCTTGAAAATGCCGCGGTTGAACTCGTGGCCGGTGGTGTATGAAGCGCTGCGGGTGTTAGCAACGTCAAGATGGCGGACGCTATACTCACGATGGATAAGTCAGGTCCAGAGCAAACCGCCACATGCTAGCCATCCGCCCGGCAAACTTCTTGACACGTCCGTACATGGGCACGACATCCGCATCCCAAGCATAGAGTGCGCCGACGAAACTGCCAATGGATGTACCTCCGACAATGTCAATTGGAATTCCCGCCTCCTCCATGGCTCGGATAATGCCAACATGTGCAAAGCCTCTGGCTCCACCACCGCCGAGGACCAACCCCACAGACTTTCCGCACAGTCGTCGCGCCAGCCTGTGAAAGTCGCCTTTGTACGGAGTGTCGGCAGAGTAAAGAGGTGTCTGACGCACGCGTTTGGAAGTATACTTTTGAATCTCCGCCTGTAGGACCTGGACACGTTGCTTGAGTGCAGTGCCAAACCGACGATGTGTGGGGTGGATTGGTTCTGGTGCAGTGCGGAACGACATTTGAATGTGGTGGTGACTTCCGTTGATCCACATGCGATTGCGCAGCCATTTCCGTGTCAAACCAGGGGGACAGTAGCGTTCTGAATGCAGCAGCACAAGTTCTTTCCTTGCCGTCGTCTTTGTGGTTAGAAGAAAGCGCTCGTACTCACCAATGGCTGGTGATCCATCTGCCAGACCGACAAGGAGAATGCAATCGGCTTGAGAAATGCATGTCTGAGTCCATGGGGACTTGACGTTGGTGTCAGCCACGTAGAGCACCAAGCTATACTTTTCCTCCAGATCTGCGAGATACTGCGACAGCTTGAGTTTGCCCATGCGACTGAATGCATGTCTTCCAAGATGGTTGAGGATGGCTGCCTGGTTGAGCGATACGACTCTGTTGGGCAGGCCAATCTGATGGAGAGCATTCACCAATCTGCTGGCGAATTCAACCACAGGTATTCCTCCAGTGACGGGAAGGACGGCAACAGTCCGGAGGTTGGTGGTCGAAGAAACATTGTTTTTGACGGCAGCATTGCGCTCAGTTCCCTGCTCGTGAAGTGGATCCTCCATCAAGGAGCGCATACGACTCGCAATGATCTTCGAAATCTTTATGGTGATGCCTGGATGTTCGAGTGCAAGACTGTTGAATAGAGTCTTCGGAAACTTGGCCACCTCTGTGTCTCGAATGGCGTGCAAAGAAGCAGGTCTGGTTGATTCCGTCAAGACCTCAAGCTCTCCTACACTGTCTCCCTGACCATACTCGCCAGTGACCTTCATGCCCTTTTCCTCCGTCTCTTGAATTGCACGTAAACGCCCATTCAACACAATGTAGATGGAGTCGCTTTCGTCACCCTGGTTGTAGATGATTTGCCCCGTATTGACCTGCACCCATTCAAGTGCAAAGTCAATGTGTAGAATCATCCGCGGTAGTAGTGTGGTCAAGCGTTTTGCCATTGTCAACAAGACAACTGGATATCTGTCCGCAATCCTTTCAATGGAAGCACGCGGCAGAAAACCAACATAGACGTCTGTTTTGGCCACGACATCAATAAAGGACCTGTACGAGGAGACTGTTCCCAAGTAACCGGCCAGACCGCCAGGTTTGGTGAGAAAAAGGCTCTTCCTGTGCTGCTTCTTCTTTTTGTTAGACTCAGGGCGAGATCCGGCCCCTCCAACGGATGAATTGGTCGGTGTCTTGTTTAGACTGCCACCGAATAGTTCACCAGGCTCAAGCCCTGAAGAATGATCCGTAGGGAAAGAACCAAGGATGTCGGAATCGCGGTCCTTCTCATCCACGGGCATGCCGACATCCAAGAAACCGTCAATGACATAGTACAGACCAGGATTACGTTCACCCTGCTCAACCAAGACTGATCCTTTGGGAAAAAAGACAATTTCAACATCATTGACGAGTTCCTCATGAATGCTTCTGCTGTTGGTGGCGCTGATGGCAGAAAGAGGGATCGAGGTCACTGATTCAGTGTCTGCCTCTACCGATCCTTCAAAAGGATCTATGAAACCAAAGGCGTTGCTGAAAACAGCCTTTTGACGTTTCGTATCAAACGATACCAATCGTGGTGATTGTTCGACTGAATCCGTTTTGGGGACCACGTTTCGGGTGTTGGTCAACCCAATGGCCTTTAGCATACAATCGAGGACGGATTCACGGAAGAAAGCATCTTCATCAATCGACTCTTGACGTTGAAGAGGAATACGGCCACTGGTATGAGCAAATGGGTTGAAAGATCCAGAATCCAATGGCGTACGGCTGTCCCGCTTTTGAGGTGCTGGAGAAAATGGCTGGGAAAAGCTGCTCATACGTCCGCGACTGTTGCGTGGGAAGTGATGATTTGTCAACAAGTCTCCTGTATAGTTGTTAGTGATGCACAAAGTATACAGATAATTAGTACTTACCCGCACTCACACCTTGCCGATCCTGATCACGAGGACTCATTGTAGCACTTCTTTGAGGAGCTGGTTCCGTTGGAGCTGCTGAAGTAGGACGAATAGAAGTTAACCGGGTATGGACATCTCTTCTCAGACCACTTCCAGATCTCTTGCGGTGAGAAGCAGGATTATGGAGAGCAATGCCTTTCATTCCATCCTCGTCACCGATCCGTTCTCTTTCCTAAAACCCAGTCAGCACAGCAGTGAAAAGTAAAACAATCTGCACCCACCTTTGCAAACTTGTCCTTTAGCCTCTGAAGAGCGGCATCTCGAAGAAATCCTGGAAGATCATACGTGGTGTACTTGTTCATGAGACGTTCAATATGCAAAACTTCACTTGTCAACCCTAGATAGGCGTGACCGGTTGATAGCGTCACTCGTTGAAGTCGGGTGAGAATGACCTGTATGATGTGGGCGGTTGCTCTGGGATAGATGCGTGTTAGGCGCTTGAAAGCTGTGGCCGGGATAATGGCAATGGTGGTGTCGACAGTGGCCCTTGCAACAATATCTGGATGGGCAGATTTGAGTTTCCTGGATCTTGACTCGCTTGCTTTGCGGGACTTTGTTTCCTCGTACTGCTCTTGGTCGGTGTCGAGAGAGAGGGAAGGAACTCGAGGTAGTCGACCGCTGGCAGTGGGACTGGTAATGGTGGAAGCACGGCGAGCATTTCTAAGCTCAGACCTTGGAGACATCTGAGGCATCTGTTGGGGACTGCTAGTGAAGTTTTCAGATTGAGGAGTCACTGAGCCAGGCATTGGCTGTGAATCTGAACGTTGAAAGCGGGGACCACCGGCCGTTGGAGGAGCGGAATCTATGCCCTGGTCTTCGTCATGGCGGAGCTTGATATCCTCTGTGAAGAGCGAGAGAATGGAAAACAAGGACGACATGGGGGCGCCGTTCTTAACCTCAGTCAAGAGCTGGTAGCCCTGCTGATGCCCCCCGACGTCTCCGTCCTCGTCATCAGAACTGGTGCCGGAGATTCCCGAGTCGTAGGTGGACTCATCGCGGTTGGACTTTACAAAAATCTGTACCAAGCCATCGACGACCAAACAGAAGCCCTTCTCCTCCTCCAACAGCAGTGTTTCGCCGGCAATCAGCTTGCGGGTTTGCATGGTCCGGGTCAACTCGTGGAAAACGGGTCGCTCGAGGTAGCCAAAGACTTTGATGGCGCTGAGAAACTCATCGAGGTAGTTGGACAAGCCGCGTTTCGAGTCGCCCTCCTGAGTGTCGGGAAAGACTTCGACGTGGGGTTCTTCGCGCTGGGGCTCCGGGGGCAAGCGGGTATACATGTTCAGGAAACGGTAGCGGACGAACCAGCTGACGGTGGAGCCAAAGGCGAGGAAGAGCAGCAGGCTAGGCGAATCAGCGGCAGTGTTCGGCAGAGTGCGACAGTGTCTTACAGAGTGGTTGCATTCATGGTGACGGTCAAACTCATGGAGGCCAGGGTGAAGATCCATGTTGGCAACGTTATGGTGGTGAAGGTGATGATCCAGTACAGCAGGCCGGGGATGACCTTCACCGTGCCCAGCAGTATCCGGGCGAGGAGGCCGAAGTTGGAGGCGGGCGGTTGTGGGTCGGCGAGGGCGACGGAGGCCGCTTGGGACGCGTTCTGGGCCAGGGAGCTCATGCTGGACGACATGGCGGAGCCTGCGAGAGCACCTGCGCAGGGCAACAGGAGACCAGGACAGCTATGGCGAACGGCAGCTTGGGCGCATCGTCTCGGCGGGGCAGAGGTGGTCGGCGTCGGGGCTCCAAGCTGGGGCAGCTCTCGTCCAACAGCTTGGACCACGACTGCTCGAGCTTGGGCCACAACACGCCCCGGCCGCGCAGGCACGACTTTCCCACGCCGACGCGACCGCCCAGCCCGCGCATCGCGACTTCGCAGCCCTCACACCCGCCCATTCCTCCGCTCCCCACCCCCGCGGCCCCGCAACCATGCCGCCCTTCAAAGATGAGCAGATCATCGTGCGTTGCTCTCCTCCGTCTCCCTCCGCTGCAGCTGACTGGCTCCCAGATCATTGCGCCCGGCTCGCAAACCACCCTCGCCCAGCTCGGCCTGCCCGAGTCGCTCACCCCCGCGCGTTTGCGCGTGAGGTCGCGCATGTTCCAGGCGGAAAAGGACGGCGAATGGGAGCCCTACAAGGTCCGCCGGAAGGATGGCGGCAAGCCCGAGGAGCAGGACGAGATCAGGGACATGCAAAAGACCCTGGGCGAGGCCGACGACGAGGTCATCTACGAGGAGGACCACATCTCAGACGAGGGCGCCGTGTGGCCAATGGAAGAGGGTCGCATTGTCAATTGGCCGTGCTTCTTTGCCCTCATGACCCACGTCTACAACACCCTCAACCCGCCGTTCCATACTCCCATCCTGCTGATTGGCCAGCCGGCATGGACTCCCAAGGAAAAGGAGAGGCTCACTCAGTTCTTCTTTGAAAAGTTCAAGATGCCCGCCTTTACCATCATGGATTCGGCAACCGCCATAGCCTACGCATACGGCGCCTCGAGTGCCACGGTGGTCGACGTGGGCTTCCAGAAATCAGATGTCACTGCCATCAGCGACTTCATAATGCACGAGACTGGCAGGGCCATTGCAATTCCCGAATGCGGCGGCGATGCCATGACGCGGCGTCTTTTGGAGTTGCTGAAGCCCAGGGGACTGAACTGGGAAATGTGCGAGCAGCTGAAAAAGAACCCCATCTGCGAGATCCTGCCTCCCAACACCCCTTTGCCGGGCTCTGGGGAGAACAGTGGGGATGGCGTCACCAACCCTGCAGCTGCCGCATCGACTGGCGCGACAGGCTCTGGCCCGGATGCCGCCGCAGCCATAGGAAATGCTCCCCGTGGCCCGGGTTTGGACACTGAAGTCGGAGACGAGGGCAAGGAAGATGAGGAGAGTGAGGGTGTTCTCGACGTGGCAAGCATCGTCACAAGCGGCAAGATGAACGAGCTTCTGGCCAAAAAGGAAAAGGAAAAGCAAGAAAAGGCTGCGGCCAAGAAAAAGGGTGCCGATACTGCTAAAGAGGCTGCCAACAAGCCCATGCGGTTGCCCAATGCCAAGAGAGAAAAGGCAACATTCATGTACGAGGACCATGCGTTGCTCAATGCGCTCAAGGATACCACAAGTGGCCAGAAGCTGGCCGAGGCCGCGGCAGCATTGGACGAGGGACCCCAGCGGAAGGGTGCAGACGGAGATTCAGGTCAGAACGACCCGATGACGGGTGTCGAGATCAACGGTGCGTTGGCATCGCTCTCGGGATCCCGTGGCCCGATCCGTCGAGAGATTGAGGTGGGGGTTGAGCGGTTCCAAGCCGCAAGTGGAGGAGTCTTGGAGCGCCTGGCAGATGCCATTTACCGTACCGTTGCCTCTGTTGAAGAGGTCAACAAGCGAAGCGAGCTTTGGGATTCCCTCATCATTGTAGGCAATGGCGCCAAGATTAGAGGTAAGTCTGACAGTCCACCGTCTGTGCATGTACTAAACGACCATCAGGATTCAAGGAAGCCCTCGTTGCAATCCTCCAGACCAAGTACCTCATCTCTCCTTCGTCAGCAACCATCTTCACATCCGAGCTTCCGTCCAACCTCTCAACACCCACGGCCACTGGTGCCAACACGCCCCAACATCCCGGCCTTCAGCCCAGCAGCAGCGGTGTTAACCCGCTACTCTATGCAGCCACCACAGCACAGAACCCGCAGATGATGCATGCAAGCCAGGGCTCAACACCAGGCCCGATGAGTGGCATGCACTCGCACAACACACATTCGTCGCACGGACAGTCGCCGACAAGCATCAAACTGGTCAAGGCGCCAGAGTACTTTCCAGAGTGGAAGGAAGTCGGCATGGACGAGGCCATGTTCCTGGGAGCACAGGTTGCAGCAAAGGTCCTTTTCATCGTGGACCAAGGACTTGGCCAGGGCTACATGACGCGGACAGACTACAACGACCAGGGACCATCGGGCATCCGGGATGTGTGCATGTAAAAGGATCTTGGGCGGAGGCTTGGAGCTTGAGGAGTTTGGCGGAATGGGATTGCGGGACGGATTGGTTCAGGATAGAGCAATTGTACGACTACTATTTATGGCACCCAAAAGTGATACCAGAAATGCATTATCGGCAGTGCCGGAACGTTCGGCGATGTGGTTCGGCGATGCGGTTCGGATGGTTGTTTTGGGCAATTTCCGGCGTGCGTGCCGGGGGCATGCCGCCAATTGAAGTGATACTGCAGAGCGCATGCCCAAAAGAGCCGGCTCGGGGCAGGCGGCGGCACCGATCTGACGTGAGGGGCGCCGGACAGGCTGGGGATTTGGTCGCGCCTCGGATGCGGAGGGCCGCGGTGGGATCGCAGCGCACGTCCGAGGTTGTTCTCAACACTGCACCGTAGCCGTAGGTACAATGGCTCTTTCACCAACCGACTATCGGACAGAAGGAAATGGATCGTCTGAGCAATTTCGCCCTCATCAGCGCGGCCTGTTGCACAGCAGCTTTTGCCCTCGCCCATCCCTCAGCAGCGCCGCCGCCTAGTCGCCCAACGCCCGGCAGATGAACCTCGCGCAGCCCTCGCGCCCGTCGCCAGCCGTCATTCCGGCCTGCACAACCCCGACGCCGCAGGCCTCGCCGTCGATAGCCAGCCTCCGAACAAGGCTGCTGGCCGCCGCCGACTACGCAAAGCGCAAGGCCCGCCAGCTCACCACCATGTCGCCGTCGCTGTCGCAAGACCCCGACGAGCCCGCCCACCCCGCCAAACCCCAGGCCGACGACCCCACAATCAAGCACCCGGGCAACGTCTACATCAACGTGCAGGGCGCCTTCATTGTCGACGACGAGCCGCGCACGCCCGACTCGCCCGAGAGCGAGCACGAGCACGAGCACGGCACCAAGGACATCCGCCTGCCCAACCACACGGCTGTCGTCAGCCACATCGCCGTCGACGTGCGCACTCCGCTGCTCTTCACCCAGTTCGCAGGCTGACCGGGCGCATACAGATTGGCGGCTCGCTCGCGAAGCTGGTCTACTTCTCACGCGACCCGACCTCCAAGGAGCTCGGCGGCCGGCTGAACTTTTTGAAGTTCGAAACGGCGCGCGTCGACGAGTGCATCGACTTCCTCCGCAAGCTCAAGCTCAAGTACGAGATAATCAATGGCTCGCGACCCTCTGATCTCTGCGTCATGGCAACCGGTGGCGGTGCCTTCAAATACTATGACCAGGTCAAGGACGCGCTGGAGGTTGAGGTCGTGAGGGAAGACGAGATGGAGTGCCTCATCATAGGTGCGCTCTCCCTGATTGCTGCGCAGGCGCATGCTGACACCCGCTGCAGGCCTTGATTTCTTCATCACCGAAATTCCCAGCGAAGTCTTCACCTACAGCCAAGAGGAGCCGATGCGCTTCATTGCAGCCCGGCCCAACATATACCCATACCTCCTGGTGAACATTGGCTCCGGTGTGTCCATGGTCAAGGTTTCCGGCCCGCGACAGTACGAGCGTGTGGGAGGTACCTCGCTCGGTGGAGGCACTCTCTGGGGGTTGTTGTCCCTACTCACCGGCGCGAGAACGTTTGAGGATATGCTCAGGCTCGCCGAACAAGGAGACAACACGGCAGTCGACATGCTGGTCGGCGACATCTACGGCACCGACTACGGCAAGATCGGTCTGAAGAGCACCACCATTGCCAGCAGCTTCGGCAAGGTCTACAAGATGAAGCGACAGGCCGAGCAGGAGGCAGAAGACACCGGCAACCTCAAAGACTCGTCGTACGATTACGGAAGGTCATTCAAGCCCGAAGACGTCAGCAAGAGCCTGCTGTACGCCGTGAGGTACGTACATTCTCCATCCGCGCAAGAGTGCATCAATCGTTGACATCTTACAGCAACAATATTGGCCAGATTGCCTATCTCCACGCCGAGAAGCACAACCTGGAGCACATCTACTTTGGCGGCTCGTTCATCGGAGGCCACCCTCAGACCATGCACACACTCTCCTACGCCATCAAGTTCTGGTCCAAGGGCGAGAAGCAGGCCTACTTCCTCAGACACGAGGGCTATCTCGGTGCTGTTGGCGCCTTCCTGAAGAGGCAACCCCGAAACTGGGGTCGGAGAAATAGCATCGACGGTAGACCTCCCACAGCATCATCGCTCGGAAGAGGCGATTGAGCGTTGGAGAACGTCAGACGATACGAATTGCGCTGCATTGCAACGGACTAGGTAGATTGGAGCTGGTTGGTTAGATGGATTTGCGTCAAGCATTGTGTCGATAATTTGATCGTTCGGGTTCGGGTGGTGGCATGACATCTCAGCCGCCGGCGGCGAATGGGCTTTGTTTTATTTCTTTCAGTACTTGTAAAAATTCCCACATTCAGTTCATGCAAACCCAACGGGAACAAGCGGCGAATTCTAAACAAAGCTTCGCTTATTATAAAATGTTATACATTTACGCGTCTATCTAGACATGACGAATAATGCCTCCGGGCTGTTCTGCCGTGTATCCATTGTATCAATGCCAGCCCAACCAGTCTTGGTATAAAACGCTCATACAAACCCGAGGAAGTTAAGAAGGAAAGGAAGACACCGTCTATCTTCATGACTGTTGTTGCTTGGAAGAATCATTGGGACCAGCAGGTCCGCTAAACGCCTTTGCCACCTCTTCGACAACACTTCCCGCACTGCTACCAGGTCTCTCAATTGTCGGACTGCCGATCTGTTCCTCAACGCTCTTGCGCAACCCAACCTCTGCCGTCCCGCCTGGCGCAATTGTCGTCCCGGAAGGACTCGGGAGGGGCACATCTTCTGCAGTCGGAGTCGGCGTCGACGATTCAGTCACCGCAGCCTTGCCCTTGTCTAGGGAGTCTCGCTTCTTGGTCTTCTCCGTTGGGCTGACAACCGTCGGGCTCAGACCTCTGTGGCCCTCCACGACGATTTCGGGTGGTGGTGCCTTTGCCGTTAAGAAGCTTTCAATATCAGCAGCACTCGTCCCAGCTTGAGACAGATCTCCAGTGCCTGGTGAGGTGGGCTTCGGTTCAGACGTCGGGGCTATCTTGCGGTTCTTGCCTTGTGGCGCCGGCGAAAGGAAGCGCTGGAAATATCCACGATTGTCTGGTGTTTCCTCATCATCAACGTCGTCTGACTCATCTTCAGTACCGCCCTCGAAATATGTATCATCCCAGAGCGAACTGTCCTCGCGGCGCAGCACCTTGCCACCATGATGGGAGGAGTGCAGATGATCGTGGTGTTGATTCGAGGTACCAGTGCCATCGCTAGCAATACTATCTTCCCTGAGCGGAGCAAGCTCATCAGCTGCTTCACGCATCTCAGACGGCGAACGCGGTGGCGGGCTCTTTGCGCGCTGGCCTTCGACTTCCTCACCGGCGGAAGTGTTGGCGGCACTCGCATGCGCGGCGCGGTCAACTGCAGGCTCTCTCTCATCGCGTGTGCGGGCAGCGTACGTATCCGCAAAGTGCGTGTCACACAGATGCTTGACAACCGGCCACCCATATGCGTTTGCAAACATGCGACGCACGACAATGTTGTTGTGGGCGTCAGGCTCAAGCCGCACGAGCACTTTGCGCCATGAGAGATCCTTGTGGTAAGACCGCGCAATCTTCTCCTCCACCCGCATGCCGCTGCTAGATTCGGTTGAATCAGTAGTCGAGACACTGGTGATGCTGTGGTCCGAAGAAAACGAACGCGCAAGACCCTTTGGTCTCTTGACTGGCGGAGGAGGTATGTCTTCGGGATGGTAGATGCGATCGTGGAAGATGGTCCGAGAACGACTGGCCGGATCGATGATCCAAGACATTGGTGGGATAGGTGGATTGAGAATGTCACCGGCAGATTCGAAAATTGTAGTCTTTGGCGGAGCAAGTTCGTTGTTGATGGTAGAGTCTCCCCTTGATGCCAGGGGCCGTCCATGCTGTGACTGTTGGTTGGGCGAGCTCCCTGGTGGGCTTTGCTCTTCAGACGGAGTCGGCTGGACCGTCTGACTTCTCTTGAACATCTTTTTATCTTTTGGTGTGGTAGTTGCTCCTTTGAGGTAGCTTATAAATCCAGTAAAAGGGTTCGACACACCAGGACTCTTGTTTGGAGTGTTTGGAGCGTTTGGAGCGTTTGGAGCGTTTGGAGCGCTGGGAGCACTGGCCTTCCTTGGAGACGTAGGGGTTGTTGCTTCTTCCACGGCCTGCCTCTGCTGTTCGGACAAGAATTGGTTGGCTTGCGGTTCACCTGTTGTTGTCGCGGTTTGGTCCTGGTTGACGGCATCCTCCGCAGGTTGCGGCACTGTGGCATCGTTGCTACCCCCCACTGGAGTGCTAGTCCCACTGTCCTCTTCCTCTCTGTCAAAAGCCAACCGTGAAGGATTCGGAGATGAGTTCTGGCCCGTCAACTCTGCAAAACCCCAACTTGCCAACGTCCCAACCAGACCGTTTTCCCTCCTTGCCTTTTCCACCCTACCAAGACCTTTCCAGTCCAAAAAGAGCAGGCAGCTTGTCCGCAAAGGCACGACTCCGTCATTCACCACGTTCGAGTAAACCGTTCGATTCCGGAACATCCTGAGAACCTGGTGGGCGGGACCGGTAGGAAGGATGCGCAGCAGCGGCTTGGCACCTGGATCCTCTGCTTTCTGTTCCTTTTGAGCTGTCCCAAAACCGCTGACCATCGCCGCCCAACTGCCTCGTGCAATAGTTGGAGGCCTCCAGGTCAGACCAAGGTCTTGTCCCGTGCGACCAACAAGACCAAAGTCGAGAGCAAACTTGACATACATTGGATTTTCGTTGCTCAACCCCAGCATTGGCGAAGACATGCAGATGAAGTTGACAGGCTTGATCTTGTGGAAGAACTCGGGAGAGTGTTTGTGTATGTATGCTATAGCATAGGTCTGGACAAGGCCTCCAAGCGAATGCCCAACAAAGCTGATGCTCGTGAACTTGTACGCTCGCTCTTCATGCTTCGATGGATGGCGCTGGTGATGGACGGAGCTCCCGGAATGCGCCGGTATGCCTTCGTCGGCCGGAGCCTTGCCGGATGAAAAGGTGTTTGACATCTTGTTCTTCATGCTCTTCTTGATGGGAAGATACGGCTGATCCGGGTATGTCAAACCCAAGACGTATTTTGCCAGCCGCTTGCCCAGATACTGGATGCCCCGTTCTGTACGAACAGCATTTCCACCAAAGCCCCTGACAATGACTTCCTCGTCATCAGGATCGTCATCCTCCGCATCATCCCCATAGAGGTCTTCTTGGCCACCGGAAAGGGGAGCAGTCGAGCTGTCCTTCAAGTTCCCTCCATTGGCCTGGCTTTCCGGTGTGACAGTGGCTTCGGATGACTCGCCTCTCCGTGCCGCCCTCCTCCGCTTCACAGCCTCCTCACGTGCCTGTTTTGCAGCAGCATCAATGCTCTCCTTCACGTAGAGCATATCGGCGCCCAGATTGCTGTGCAGGCCATGGGTGACGATGACGACATGGATGTTCTTCTGCCTCTTGACCTTGTTCGCATCCTTCGGATGGGCCTCGTATCCATCCCTCGAAGTCCGGGGCTTGTCGGCCTCGTCCCACTCCGGTAGTGCCGGCTTGTTCCACAGGCTGGTCGTGTCATCGACAACCAAACGGATGGCTCTGGAATAGACGCCCTTCGGCTGGGCCGGATGGCGCCCCTCGTGCCTGCTCTTTCCCTGCTGGTGATCCTCGACCTGACCCGGCGTGCCCTGACCGTGGCCCGCAACAGCCGCAAATCCGTAGTCCAAGCTCCGCTCGTCCCGGCCAACCAGCAGCTCGAAGCTCACAGAAGCGCTGTTGGAAAACAGAATCTGCGAGTGGATCTCAATGATCCAGGTAACACTCTTGGGCTCGCCGTCAGCGGTGCGCTTTACGCTGGTCTTGCCACCCGATTCGCGTATTTCTTCCGGGACGAGCAGACGCGTGGCCCACGAGCCGCCAGCCTTGAGATTGGGCTCAAAGTCCGGGACGCCCTCCTTCTTCGGATTCTCGACTTTGCGATTCGGATTGAAGCTCGAGGGGTACGCGGCGACATGGAGGGTGTAGGGCCCGTGGAGGTAGGCGGCGCGCAAGGGGATGGCGGACGAGTTTTTGATCTTGAGGTGGAGCTGGGCCGGGCTGGGGAGGATGCGATCGTTTGCGGGCGTGTAGGTGAGGGTGTAGCTGGGCACACGGTCGGATCAGTGGGGGTGAAGCAGCTGGGCGGCGGGGAGGGAGCGCACCGGACAACCTCGCCGACCTTGACGCTGCCCGCTTGGTGGACGAGCAGCATCCTGCGGGCGCTGCGCTCGGCGAGCAGCTTCTCCTTCCACGACGGAGTCCACTTGGGGAAGGGCGAAACGGCGGCGGTCGCGTCCTGGTCGGGGCGCTGGGCGAGCTGGTAGGTTCGGGGTTGGAGCAGCATTCACAATTAAAGCACCGAAGGATCGTCGCAATGTGGGCTTTGGGCGTGGGTGGCGGTCAAATACCTGGGCGCGGCCTGCTGCTGCCAGCACATCAGCCGCAGCATCACCGTCACTGGGCGAGGGATGGCCGGATGCGCGCGGGGCCTGGGCTCTGGCTCTCTGCGGACGTCAGGACGTCAGCGCGTGGGTTCCCCTATACAACAATCGACGCCGCCGTGGAGAGCAGCAGGCGAGCCGCCGCCGTCACGCGCTCCGTGAGCCCTCATGCTTGATTGCGTCACACGCGATCCGCCACGGCGCGCGCGCGACTCAGCGCGTCCCGCAGCAGCCCGCAGCAGCCCGCAGCGAGAGCTTGTCGCGGGCCAAGCATCAATTCGTGCCTTGTCTATACACACGGCCGCTCAGCGCAGGCACACCAGATCCACCACGCGCTCCTCCCCGCTCTCCGCCTTGCGCGCCTCCACCCACCCGCCCTGCTCCACCAGCACGATCTTGCCGTCCACGCAGACCCGCCGCCACCGGTCCTCGTCCTCGACAAACTCGATGCGCACGCCCTCAACATCGTCGTAGCTCACTGCATCCTCATCCACGTGCTTCCCTTCCTGATACGCCAGGCCCATCACGCGCATCACCTCGTCGCTCGCCATCGGACCAAAGTGGACGAGACGCAGATGACCGTCCAGCGGTTGCGTGTGCGGCGAAATGTTGAATGTCTTTTCCAGATTCGACACCAACGTCGCCAGCACGTACGCATGCTCCTGCCGACTCACTGCCTCCCAGTCGGCCTTGCCGTCCTGCGTCTTGCGCAGCACCGACACATTTGCTCGGTACCTGTGCGGCTCTGAGCCCCCGGCCGGATAGAGCGCCTCTTTGGCTGCCATCTTGAATCTCTCGATGCCATACTTGCGGTATTCCGTCGTGTCGCTGTCCGCCACCAAGCCCGCGTGCATGGCCCAGCTGCACACCACGGCACCGTACATGGTTGGTGAGGTGTCGCCTGCCAGAGGAAGCTCTTCCTTCTTGCTGCCTTCTTCCACCAGAAGCCGTGCGCCCGGCGAGAAGCGAGCCTTGAGAAGTGGCAGTCTCACCGGTGATCCGCGCGCAAGCGTGGCTAACCCCAGCGTGTTGTCTGCCGTGATGCGCGACGAGTGGGCCAGCGCATTGCCTGTGCCCATGGGAATGAGCGCGACGGATGGCGCAGTGAACGAGGCGCCTCTGCTCCCAGACAGCAGACCGTTGACAATGTCGACGATGCCCCCGTCTCCCGACAGTAGGATTATGCGCTGGTTTATGCCCTCGTTGGCTCGCGTCAGGAAAACGTCGTGGGTGAGCTCCGAGATGGTCTTCGCCGAGGTTGTTCGGTGGACAACATAGTCGGCGGTTTCGCGCAGGCCGATGGCGTCGAGGAGGGGCCGGAGGTTCTTGTCGTAGAAGCCCTCGGCCAGGCAGGTGCCGGACAAGACGGAAATCACGACATGAAGCTGCTGGTTGGTGGGAGGCTCGATCAGGTATTTGGCAGCAAAGCCGTCTGGGAGTGTCTTGGTGGGAGTGGCGTTGAGCGAGGGAGTCTCGGAACCGGGCTCTACATGCAGCACGGTGAAGCCATCGGCGGATTTGATACAGCCGATGAGGTTAGCGGGAGGGATTTCGAGGACGGGGCTGGGTGCATTCTTCGACTGCGAGGTGCCCATGGTGTCGCGCACCGGTTGTCAGGTGGAGGAGGAGCGGGAAGAGCGCCATGGCTGGGGCGTGGACGTGCTGACGGCAGCGCGACTTTCGCAATCGCGGAGCTGAGGAAGGCGCAATCGCTTTTGCGCCGATAAGGCAGCCACTGCGTTATCGCCGCGCACGTCCAGTAGCCGAGCCACGAGCCTCAAGCCTCATGCATGTGGGGTCCCTCGTCCTTCCTTTGTCCTCTCGTCGGCGGATCCGGCCCAGTCATGTGGCTGTCGGACGGCATCGCCTCTCCCGCGCCCTGCCGGCGTTCGTCTCTCGTCGTCCATGTGCCGGCTGTTCTGGAACATGGCTGGAAGCCGGCTAACACTCCCGTGTCGATGCGACTCAAACCGCTTGCTGCAGGCCCGCTGCTTGCCGATGGCTCACCGCCTGGCTCCAGGCTGCGGACTGCAGGAGAAACAGCAGAAGAATCCGGTACAGTGCCCGTCCCCAACGCAGCTACGCACGCACACGAAAGCCGTAGGCCGGCGGCGAAGTTTGGCACAGCGCTGATAGACGGAGAGCGGAGGTGGCCGTAGCGCCTCCGGCCTTGGCCCGCCTACGCCAGGCCCCGCCATGAGCCACTGCCGCACTCCGCCTCACAGGGGCTCCATGCTCCAGATAACCTTCCTATAAAGTCGCAGATCCCCGGCGTCGGCCTCTCACTTCTGTCTTTTCTGCTTGCTCCGTCTGCTCTCGTTGCACGTCTGCACTGCAATCTTTCCGTCAAGTTCGCGTCGTCCCGCTTCCATTCGCTATGGGGGAGTTGTCAGTTCCCGCCAACATGCTCCCTGCCGAGCAGGGCAAGGCTATCTATGTTGGTCCCTTTGTGCACTGCAAGTCTTTGCAAGAGCTGGATATCTGTGAAAAGGGCGCCATCGGCGTCGACGAGAACGGGAAAATCGCCTTTATCGAGCGCGGCATCGACGGCACGGATTCCGTCGTGAAAAAGCACCACGGCTGGTCGGACGCCTCCATTGTCACCATCAAGGACCATGGATTCTTCTTCCCTGGTTTTATCGACACCCACATCCATGCTCCGCAGTATGCCAATTCCGGGATCGTCAGCAAATCAACGCTGCTCGACTGGCTCAACACATACACCTTCCCAATGGAGGCATCGCTCTCGGACCTCACCAAAGCCCGCCGCGTATACAATCGCTGCGTCTCTCGCACTCTTTCCCATGGGACAACCACCGCCTCCTACTTTGCCACCATCCACGTGGCTGCCACCAACCTGCTTGCCGACATTTGTTTGGAAAAGGGGCAGCGCGCCTTTATTGGCCGCGTGTGCATGGACTCTGGCCTGAGCCCTGAATGGTACCGTGATGAGAGCTCTGCCGATACCATTCGCAAGAGCAGAGAGGTCGTTGAGTATGTGCAAAAGGTCGATGGCGGAAAGGGCATTGTTGCCCCCATTATTACACCCCGCTTTGCCCCCAGCTGTCACCACGACACTATGTGCGAGCTGGGCAAGCTCCAAAAGGAACACAACATCATGGCTCAAACCCACATCTCCGAAAACAGCAACGAGATCCAGCTCGTGAAGGAACTGTTCCCGACACAAGAACATTACGCCGATGTGTACGACAGTGCCGGTCTCCTGAATTCGAAGATGATCCTCGCACACGCGGTCCATCTTACCGAGGAAGAGAAGATCCTTGTCAAGCAGCGCGATGCCAAAATCTCGCACTGTCCTGTTAGCAACACTGCTTTGACCTCCGGAGTTGCACCGGTGCGAGATCTGTTGAACCGTGGAATCACTGTCGGTCTGGGCACCGATGTCAGCGGCGGGTACAGCCCCAGCATCCTCGACATGGTTCGGCACACCATCCTCGTCTCAAGACACCGTTCTATGGAGGATGGCGATGCTGCCAAGCTGGCGACTGAGGAAGCACTCTACCTCGCTACCCGCGGAGGAGCAAAGGTTGTTGGCTTGGAGGATCAAGTGGGCGCATTTGAGGTCGGCATGGATTGGGATGCACAAATGATCAGTCTCGGTGTTGTTCCAGAGGATGGCGAGGAAGAGATGGAGACCCCGGTGGATGTTTTTGGCTGGGAAAGCTGGGACGACCGTATTGGAAAGTGGGCATACAACGGTGACGATCGGAATACGGCGGCTGTGTGGGTGAAGGGAAGACTTGTTCATCAAAGGAAGAGCTACGGAGCTTGAGGGCAATGCAGAAGAGGTGGAATGCTGATATCTCGGCCTGGATTTGGACCGGCTGCGCACCGACCGCGACCCACGGACCTCTATCAAAATCTCTTCACCACCTCAGTTTCCGCACGCAATCCAACGCTCAGCATGCTGAACACCCAATCCCACTATATATCCAATGCTCTGGTGTTCCCTCTCCATCAGATCGCGCGCAGATCTACAGATCTGCCAGCCCTAGGTGAGGTGGCCGAGTTGGTTATGGCGCCAGGTTAAGGTGTATCTTAACAGCAATTCCTGGTGGGGCAACCCGCGCGAGTTCGAGTCTCGTCCTCATCAACATTCCTTTTTGCTCTTTGGAGAGCGTTGTATGTTGTTTTGGTGTTGTTGAAGAAAAGTCTCATGGCTGGATAGAAGGGATTTAGACTGGGTGGCTGCAATTTGGAACTGTGTTCGGCACCGGTAGAATCAAGAACTTTCATGCTTACGTCACTTACCCTGGCATCCTGCGATGTCTAACCGGCGCGTTTCTTCTTTTTCCTTTTTCCCCTGCTGCCGTCGGATTCAGGTCTTCTTCGTGCTGGCAGCCACCACCGCATTCATATACCGTGCCACCTCTTCCAGCTGCCACGTACGACCATAGGTCGCAGAATATAGGGCTTCCCGTCTGCTCAGCCGATACTCAAGCTGCGAACCGGCCGATTAGTACTCAAGTGGGTGACCATTGGGGAATCCCGGCTGTTGTACGTTTTTGTTTTGGCTGGTGAAGCATTCTTTTGCTGATTTGTGGGCTGTGTCTGCAATGGTTGGGGCCAACCAGAAAGTGAAGTGGCCTGCTCCTTCAGACAGCGTACACGGGCAGGCCTTTCACCTGAACTTTTTGTGGCACGGTATACGTGATTTCTGTGTGAAAGAGAAAACCTAACGCGGGTTGAACAGTGCTGTGATAGTTCTATCTTCGAGTCCGTCAGAATTAACAGGAAACACAACTACACAGCCGGGGGTTCCTCAAACCTACCAGCTTGGTTCGTTCCCGACTCGCGAAGTCCCCTCTCCCACGGGCCGCAACTATTTCTTGTTGAAAACCCCCATCGGGCTGAGCACCGAGGCCATGTTCACGGTCTGGGGTTTCTCTGAGCTACTGGCGGCCCGCGCAGAATGCCAGGCCGCTAGCTTATCATCACTTCTGGATCCTGACGGTTTGGCTCGAGCAACCAAGGAAATGCACACCACGTACACAGTCAAGCTTCTCACCAAGCTGCGGCTCGCCACTGCTACAATCGCTATGCAGCGTGAACGCATAAGACAGAACCTGACCTCGACGATCATTGTCGAAGTGCTGTTGCTCTCCGTCCTCTGCTGCTGGGCCTCGGCCATTCCACTAAAGAATCCAGACTCGATTGCCGCGCGTTTCTCACTTCTGGCCGGTAGCAGGCCCGTACAACGTCTCCGTCAAGACCATTCGGCGTGGGAGCGGGAACGTGATGCTGAGATATAGAACGAGAAGCCTGGCCTCGGTTGGTGCCCAATCAGACCTGGAAGCAGGTCTGGGGAAACATGGAGAGTGACATGGTTAAGCAGGATTGGAGGCATCCACCAGCCGGTACTAGTGCAGAAGAAGCTGTCGACAGTATGCCTGATGAGGCTTTCGGTGCTGTCGCATTTGATCATGCCGGCGAAGCTCGAACCGCAGTTTGGTACTGCGGCATGACTGGCGGGCAACCCGAGAACCGCTCATTGACAAACCTGACGATGAATGGTGAACGAGACGCCAGTGATGATGAAGGCTGGCATGAGGGCTGGCATGAGGGCTGGCATGATGTCTTGGTCATACTTGTATTCAGAGCAATCAGCTCAAAAGGCAAAGAATGCTATTTTCCTAACGAAAGTGTAGACAGATCCAATTCCCGGCCATCAGAACGAGACAGCACCTCCATCAACCTTTACCATCGCCCCGCTTACGAACCTTGCATCCTCGCTGGCCAACCAGCTCACGACCCCCGCCACGTCATCGACCTCGGCCACCCTTCCCAGCGGAATGCCTTTTTTGAGCTCTGCAATCTTTTCCTCGCTCCACGCAAGCCGGAACATGGGCGTGTCAACGCCACTCGGGTGGATCGTGTTGACGCGGATGCCGTACTGGCCGAGCTCCGCGGCCGCAGTCTGTGCGAGCCCACGCAAAGCAAACTTGCTGGTCGAGTACAGCGACAGGCCAGGGGTGGCGCGTAAGCCGGCGATCGAAGAGGTCAAGATGATGCTGCCGCCCGGGGGAGTCTGCTGGCGCATGGCCAGAGCGGAGTGTTTGAGCGTGAGGAACGCTGCGATCCAGACCATCAGTTCAATATTTTTCATGCCGGCCCACTCTGGATGCGCTACACGGACCTGTCCTCACGTTGATGCGCATGACGCGCTCGTACTCATCCTCGGAAGTTTCCAGGAGGCTCTTGCTTGCGTAGCTGATTCCTACATTGAGAAAGGCGCAGTCTACACGGCCCCATGTCTTCACCACCTCGGCCAAACATCTCTGAACGCTATCTTCGCTTGTGACGTCTGACTCCACGAGCATCAGGCAGCTGTCAAGGTCTTGCGCTGCAGGTATCTGCGCTGAAATCTGCTCCTTTGCAGCTACCAATGCATCTGAGCTGACGTCGACAAGCGCGACACGTGCACCTTCTTGGAGAAACCGAATGCCGGTGCACACGCCAATGGCACCGCCACCTCCAGTGATGAGGGCAACTTTGCCGGAGAGCCTGTCTTGAACGGGCACTGGGGTTGCCATGGCTGCAAAAGCGTCGGGTAGTGGGTGGAAGCGGACGAATGAGGAAGTTGGGACGGCCGAGTCGGAGACAAGAAGGCAATACTCATTCCCGGAATGCGGTGGGCTGGGTCCATATCAATGCTGCCAGCCTTCACCGGGATCAGCAATGCGGAGAAGCCGGATGAATGCTGTAAGTCCGATACGACCTGCCCTCCACCGACAGGCGACCCGGAGGGAGGAGGCCATAAGTCCTTGCCTGCGGCGCCGCCAGGAAAGCCGCTGCTGCACCCACCCCGACTAATTCTTATCCAAAGATGTTGGACGGTGAAGATGGCGGTGCTCTGGTTTGTCTGATGCACCAATGTCTCTTCACCCAGATCCCCCAGGCGGTGGCGCCGCGGCATTTAAGGGAGCCACAGGCAACGTCTATTTCGGGTAAACGTTGAATCAAAGCTCGCCCCCATGCAGGGCTATTGTATCATCCCCGACCTCCACGCAGACCTGCAGCGGAAGACAAGGGGATCGTGGGGACCCCACCATCTGCAGAGGCAGGATGCCCCGCGGATGAAATATCTCCAGGCGGCGGGCGCGCATGACGTACGCTCCGGCAAATCACACGCCGGCTGATTCTTTTCCAGCCCAACCGCGAAGCTTGACACGCCGCCTCGCTGCAGGGACCGCCGAGCTCCGAGAGCGGGTCCGCCGCGCCCAGCGAGCCTCTTCGCAGCAGCGGTCTCGGACTTGTTCCCACGTGCAAGCTCGGCTACGTAATAGGCGCCGGTCATCCCAAATGAAAATCCTTTTTCCATGCGCGGGCAGCATCCGCGGTGGGGCCGGACGGCGCTGAAGCCGCCGCACTACCTCCCCATCTGGCAGCACCTGCTGACGAACAGGGCGGCGGTGATTGACGTGTGGCAGACAGCCACAGCCGCTCTCCCGCTGCTTCCGCTGCGCTGAGCCTGCACGGCGCAGCTTGTTGAGGATGAGGCAGTTGGCAAAATGCTTCTCCCCGGTATCTCCGCCTGCCATGTTCGTGGGCGGATCCACCGTGTGGGTGGAGCAGCCGAGTCATAACGGACTTCTTGCCTCTTGCCTCGACCCTGCACAAGCACTACTTGTCCTCGACGCCGCCGCTGGCTGAAGCTTGATTGTTGAAAAACGCCTTGTCGTTTCGTCCTGCACTTTTCATCAACCGCAGTCGTCTTTCCATCTTGCTCCCTGGCCGTTGCCGTTTTGCTGCTCGAGCTCTCTATCTTCTCGAATTTTTCGCCAACTGTGGGCGGTGGTGACACGAACGACCGCTCGGGAAGATGAAGAACCCTCTCGCCAACAATCCCTTCGCCATCAAGGAGGATGCGGGCAACCCCGTGCCCAGAGAAATCTACGGGTGGCGGATATACCTGGTCGCCATTTCGGCAGCATGGGTAAGACAACGCCGCCGAGCATCGAGCGGGAGTCACTGACCATCCCAGGCCTCCGCCATGTACGGCTACGACAGCGCCTTCATCGGCGGCACGCTGGAGCTTCCCTCCTTCAAGGCCGCCTACGGCTTGGCTGACGATGCCGCCTCGACATCGCTGGACTCCAACATCGTGTCCACCTTCCAGGCCGGCGCCTTCTTCGGCGCCATTGGCGGCTTCTTCATCGCCGAGTCCTTTGGCCGGAAGATGGTGATTCTGACCTCGGGCCTGGTCTTCTCGCTCGGCGTGGTCCTGCAGATGCTGGGGATCCTGGGCGCGCTGTACGGCGGCCGCGTGCTGACGGGGCTCGGCGTGGGCGCCAGCTCCATGATCATCCCCATCTACATCGCAGAGTGCGCTCCGGCCGCCATCCGAGGCCGGCTGGTCGGCATGTTCGAGATCATGCTGCAGATCGCCCTGGTGTTTGGCTTCTGGGTCAACTACGGCGTGCAGCAGAACGTCTCGCCCGACACGGACATGCAGTGGCACATCCCCGTCGGCATCCAGTTCGTGCCCGCGGGCCTGCTGTTGCTGTCGATGCCGTGGGTCCCCGAGTCGCCGCGCTGGCTGGTGTCCAAGGGCCGGTCCGAGAAGGCGCTGACGGCGCTGAGCTGGATCCGCAACCTGCCCCAGGACCACGACTACGTCCTGAGCGAGCTGGCCGACTTCCAGACGGCCGTCAACCATGAGATCGAGTCGTCTGGCGGAAAGGCGACCAATGTGCAGATCTTCCGAGAGCTGGCCCAAAAAGGGGTGCGCAACCGTGCCGCCCTTGCCATGGCGATGATGATGTTCCAGAACCTTACTGGGTAAGTGAATGTGATCTGATCTGCACTTGAGACTGGAGTGTGAGATTACGAGCGGGTTCATACTCGTACTGCATCCACCTGCTGACATCGAATTTCTTCTCCCAGTATCAACGCAATCAACTACTATTCACCCACGATCCTCGAGTCCCTAGGTTACTCTGGCACGTCCGTCAATCTTCTCGCCACTGGCGTGTACGGCATCGTCAAGATGATCACCACGTTGATTTTCATGCTCTTCTTCGTCGACCGCTTTGGGAGACGCCCTGCGCTTCTGGTCGGCGCCACAGGTGCAGGAGTTGCAATGTTCTATCTGGCCGGCTACTCGAAGCTCTCCGGTTCCTTTACGTCGTCGTCTGTTCCGCGTGATTCCGGCGCCAACGCTGCTCTCGCCATGATCTACGTCTACGCCGTGTTCTACGGTTTCTCCTGGGTAAGTGTGCATTATCCTATCACCACAGAACATTAAAACTGATGCCTTTATCAATGCAGAATGGAGTTCCTTGGATCTGGGCGTCGGAAGTGATGCCCACGCGCGTCCGGACTGCGAGTATGATGTTGTCTGTGTGCACGCAGTGGCTGTCGCAGTTCGTAGTGGTGTACAGCCTGCCGTACATGGTCGCCAACATCCAGTACGGTACCTTCTTGTTCTTCGGCTCTTGCACTGTTCTTGCATTCATCTTCGCGTATCTTTTCGTGCCGGAGACAAAGGGGGTTGCGCTCGAGGACATGGATCTCATGTTCGGTGAAGGAGCGCCACTGCTGGCGAGGAACGCGCGCAGAAACTACGAGAACGCCCACAAGGCAGGAATCACGGTCGTGGCACTTGAGAGAGCGGAGGATAAGCAGGGGCGAGAGTTTGTTGAGGTGGCGTAAAGCGTTGCCTGTACAGCAGGGCAAAAATAGACATGATACATGATAGACGAACTAGAGTAATGACAGTAATCTCTTTGAGAATCCTGATGCGTGCCACATGGTAGTCCTTGCTTGATCCAGGGCAATTGGTGGTCGAGGAGACGAAGAAAAGTCACTTGCGTGGTTGGTATGAGTGACCACTCACGTCCATGGGCAGTTGAAGTATTCGTCCGGACAGGAAAGTGTAGCGGGGAAGACGCCAAAACAGTCCAGATGAATGCTTCAACTCCCTATGACTGACTGAAATTTGTCGGCAAGAATCTATTTTGGGCTTTTCTCTGACCGCCAACTACTATTTCTGTGTATGAACGTAAAGGGCAGACAAAGACTGGAGATAGAAGGCGACCTCCATAAATGCTTGCTGGACGGCGGCAATTTCCACTGCATTGCGCGTGCCCATTGCCGTCTCCATGGCACCTTTCGTGACAATGTCAACTAAAATCAGACATGTTGATCATGCAATTGCAACCGCGTTGTATCTGAAATTGATTCTTTGACATGTTTGTCATGCCCTTGTCTCGTGATTTTTACACGCTGTCGATTTCGACCACGAGCCTGTTGCCAGGGTCAACAACGATGCTACAGTGACATGACAGACCGGAATACTCACATGCGCCAATCAAGTTGCCGACGTCAGCTTCACTGCTAATTGACATGCATGCCTTGCTGTCCTTTGCAAAAGAACCATGTCATAATTCTCCAAATCTTGTCGCTCAGCCCGGAAATTCACCAAGGTCCCAATTAAAGCCCTTCAACAATTCACTCGACAAATCTGCACCACTGCTCCCGAGAAGGGTATCCATGTTCTCGAACGCATTATCAAAGTTCAGCCAGTCGGGTGACTCATTGTTGAACTCGGCGCTGTTCGGCGGTGTTTGCTCCATCCTCTCGCTGCTCACCGTGTGCTGGGGTTGGCCCGCCATCATCTGAGGAACAGTCGACATGTTGAGCAGGCTGCGGACTGTCGTGCTGGTAGGCGTTTCCATCTCTTGCGATTCGGCTGCATTTCTCGTCGAGTCGTTGGAGCTGGGTGTTGCAGGTTCAACGCGGAATGCGTCACTTGCCCGTGTCCCACTTGCCGATGCTGCTTGCTCTGCATGACTGTACTGTTCTGCCTTTTCCGCCTTGCTCAACGCTGCACTTCCCAAATCAGCCATGCACCCTGCACACCACCATGTTGCGCGGAGTTTGTTGAGCAGGCCGCAGCATGTCTTGAGATCTTCTTTTGCCCGGTTCTTATGGCCCTGGAGTTTGCTACGACGGTATTGCCGGTATGCGACAGACATTGCCAGTGCCAGAGCATACGGCACAAGCGGTAGGGGAGGAAGATCATCGGGAAATTCATGGCTGAGAATGGATATCACGCGCACGGCAGAGAGGCTTTGTCGAACGAACGAAGGCGTCGAGCGCACGGGATCGGTGATCGAGCGGGATTTGTGCGACAGCATTGCGACAGCGTGGTAGAACAGTTCCAATGCAGCTATGAGAGGTCAGCGACACGCTATTGAGGAGCCTGGCGTTCTTGACTCACCGACAATGGGTCCTCTCAACCTGTCTCCGCCATCACCAATAATGTCTTCGAAGCCAGGGAAGTCGTTCTCCAGTCCAGTCACGCGAGGGTCGCATCCAGGTCTGTAGAGCTCAATCACTCTGTCGAGGATGCCGGCCAGTTGAAGCCAGATGCCAAAGGGTGTCCGCCGCTGATCAGGTCTTGCTGTCCAGGCTTCTAGTTGGTTGTCACGCTCGTGCATGTACTGTGGCCGTCCGTTTACGCTCGCGTTGAGTTTGTCGAGACTCCAGAGACACCAGAATATCTTTTCTGTCGATTCACCCTTCGGCGCATTCCGTTGTCGGCCGAATTGTAAGCCAATGGTGTGCGCGTGGTGGATTGCTTGTACCAGGTGCATTGAGGCCCGGTCGGCGCCATCGACGCCCTCGCTGTAGAGTGACATGAGAGCCAGAATCTGAATCAGCGTTATGCGGTCCTTTTCGAGGTTCGCGTTGAGCCCAGCGACAAGCGCAGCGTAGAGTTTCCTGGCGTACTCTCGGGGTTCCAGGAGCAGGGTTGGATCACTTGAGAGATAGAGATGATCGCGCGCTTCCTCATGGCGCGATGCCACAAGACATATGGCTTGCAGCAGCATGGTCAACGGCTCGCCAGCTGTGTGGCGCACGTAAAAGTGCCGTTGGTCGACAAGGGGCAGCAGCGGGTGGACGTACTCGAAATATATGCCGAGAAGTATGTCCACATTACGGTCAGGTGGGATGACATTGACGCCTATGGCATCCAAGTAAACCTGCAAGGCCTTGTCGATACGCGATACTCCGCCATCCGAGGGTACAGGGCCTGCTGGCGTGGCGATTTCCGACGGATCACGTGCTGAAGGCGGTGGTGCAGGATCATCCTCTGGAGTAGCCGGAACCCAGCCGCCGCACTTGCTGCCTTGCTCACGGATCTGGCCTCTCATCACGGCCTCTGGGCTAAGGTAGCCGATGAACCGAGAGCCTGGAGCCAGGCGGGGGTCCTCTGGGCCATTGCCACGGCCTGCCGGATGGTCAGACTCAGGAAAGCCAGGTGCCTGCGCATCGTAGGAGCTGCTCGTGGAGGTTGAAGCGGCGTGCGCATGAGGGTGTCCGGGGTGGAACGACGGATGGGACGTGAGAGAGTCGTTTCCTGAAGGAGAATCAGGGTGGAGTGGGGCCTCCTCGGCGTCGAACGTGTGGACGCAGCGCTTCTAGGCGACGATGAGTACACGGCTGGCGGACGGGCGCGATGGCTTCTTACCCGGCGCTTCTTGCAAGAGTCGCAGGCCTTGTGCACACGCTTGCGCTTGCGGAAGAACTCATTGTTCGCGGCGAAGGTGATCATGGTCGACATGGCGGTGGCGGGACCGGCTGGCCACGAAGCGCAGCGTCTCTGTGTCCTAGCTCTTTCCGTGGGACTTTACCGGATAGGTACGTGTGGCTGTCGCGACGCGCCGCATTTGCGCAGAGCCGGGTCACGGAGGAGGAGCGAGAGTGCGATGAGGTGCGCGACGGGTCGTAATGTGGCGGAGAGGCCAAGCTGTGGCTTAGCCGTCTGAGGTAATCCGACGCGCCGCCCGACGCCTCAGCCGCGCGCTGATTACTCGTGGCCGCTCGCGAAGAGCAGGCCCGCCGTTCCGACAACCACACCCAAATACGGAAGCTGCCTACGTGTTGAAACTGTCCATTGCCGTTAGGTATATTGCAGGTATGTTCATTAAGCCAAATCAATCCATGACCCGTCCAATTGCGTTGCCGTCCCCAAAACTCCCAGCTCACGGCTCCCGATCGTTGATCGCCTCCAGCCTCGCCTTGACTGTCGGGTCCGTCTCGCCATTCTCATCCCTGTACGCCCTCAGAACCTCTATCCTCATGATGCGCCGAGGCGCCCTTCTGCCTGTGAAGAGCTCAAACTGCGCGAACCCCTGTTCGGGCAGGAGGTCAAGACCATCCATCCCCACCCATCCTCGATGGCTCTCGGCGCGTGTTTGCCGCAGTAGTGGCGAGTCCAGATTCCTGTACGCCAACTCCACCACCACACCTCCAGTCGGGCTCCTGAACCACTGCAGCGGCAGAGTGAAGTTGGGCGCGGGGCTGTTGCCGACTGCATTGGTGGGAATGCAGGACACGATGATTGTGGGCTGCCGGAATGACTCGGGCCACGGGTCGTCGAGTGATTTGATGATGGTGATTCGAGTGGAGGGCGTGTTCTCACGTGGTGACAAAAGAGGGGGGGAGTTCGTGCCGCTGCCCGAGAGCACCCGTGTGTAGTGTGCGACAAGCTTCTCCGCGTTGGCCATCGTCCGGTTGTGAACAAAGATATTTCGCACCCCCAGCTGCAAGAGCGCATACACCGTTGCGCGCGCCATGCCTCCTGCGCCAACTATGAGAGCTGTAGTCCGAGGGCCCACAGCATTTGCTGGAGACAGTCCTCGCCGGATACACGCTCGGATTCCAATCCAGTCTGTGTTTTCGCCGTAGAGAGCCTTCACCGGCCCGATCTGGCTTCGCTCACGCATTATGTCAATGTCCTCCGGGATGCTGCCGTCAGGGTCCAGATTTCGGACTGGAATCAACGTGTTGACAGCTCCTATTGCTCGGGCGTGACGGCTGAGGGAATGTGTGAGCGCTATGATTTCAATCTTGTATGGCTGGCCGACCGAAGAGCCCCCAAAGTTGGGATCAGAGAGTATGGAGTGGACATTGTTTAGTGAGGACGTCTGGTGAATGCTGTAAGAGTGCGGGAGTCCCAGCGCTTTGTACCCGGCCGTGTGCATTGCAGGAGACAAGCTGTAGTTGACTTTTGCTCCTATGACGTAGATACGCAATGCGTCGTACACAAAGGACGCGTAGAGCGCCTGCGTTGCCTCCTTGGCAGTAATGACGGGGTAGTGAGGGGAGTCGAGTTCTTTCTGTCGGATGAAGTCTTGAAGAGCCGGGTGCGCCACTGATGTGAGTGTCTTGTTGAAGCACGCTGAAGTTTTGCTACGATCTCCTGTGTTGAATGCGAGTAGCGGGACATGCGGTCCGTCCAGTGATGCCACCGTACTCCTCATTTGGTGGACCGCAAAAGCATCTTCGAAACGCCCTGCTGTCCGGGTGAATCGGATCAGGTCGCATCCAAGTCTCCGGCCTTTTTCGTACATCTGAATCCATGTTTGATCATTCCACCCCATTGAAAAGTCTTTGTGGAAGTCCCCGATAATTTTGGTCGCGCCCTTGACCTGGATGATCTGGCCAAGGAGATTTTCATCGGCTTCCAAATTCACGGTGGTGAACTCTGGGGCAAAACGCAAGCCGTGACGGACAAGATCGAGATAGTCCTCGTCCGGTAGTTTGGCGCTGGTTCGGTAGCTGACCTTGACGACGTGGTAGATGATGGGTACAACGGTGGTCCTCCGAACGGTTGAGAAAGCTTGGCTGATCTGATCCAACCGGGTGGAGGCGGCCGGGTGAGCAAGACCGCCGTGATCGACGACCTTGATTTCGAAAGCGTCGGTTCCAACTTCCAGCTCTTCCATGTCCAGAGATCCAGAGAGAATGGCCGGAAGAGGCACAGACACAGCATAGGTATACGATCGTGCCTCGGTGGGAACATGAGACAATGGATATGCAGATTCCAAGGATTGCAGAGTCCCTCGGGCTGTGACAAGGGTGACAAACTTCAAAAAGTGCCGCTCGGCTCTCTTCAGGGTGAGAAAGGAGGCAGGCGACCTTTGGCCCGATGTAGGTTCTTGTGACGAACGGCTACCGGTGGGAGAAGAGCGGGACAAGACTTCGTCAAGGCCATTCTCAACGGACGCTGGGTGCGGCGCTTGCTGCTTCTCGGTGTAGTTGTAAAATTCATAGTTTGAGCAGGCGCGGAGAATCGAGCTGGAGGCACGAAGGAGGTTCTCGACCTTTTGCTCATCCCAGACCTTGAGATAGTCCGTGATGCTCCTCGGGTCTCGGACAATGTGAATGACGGGGTGGGTCCTGCTGTATTCTTGCAGGAGGAGCTGAGCTCCCCGCTCGATTGAATTTGTGCCGCACACCAGGATGCAGTTTTTATCGTAGGTGCTGAGGACTGATCTCAGGACGTCAAGCTGGCGCTGGTTGTGGGCGGCAGCGCCGTGGGTCTTCCTGTAGCTTGAACTGCACTGGCCGGTTGCTTCCTGAAAGGTATGCTCCGTGTCTATGACTCGTCTTTGGAAGGCGGCCGAAGCAATCACGGCTAGAGTGGATTTCCCGGTGCCTCGGACGCCAATGAGCACGATGGAGGCTTCTGGAGAGAACGACCTCGGCGCGGAGGCCAGAGGCTGGGCAGGAACGGGTGTCGGTGGGACGCTGCCCGGACGAGACTTGGGCGACTCGTAGCGGTCGAAAGAGTACTGCTGGTCTCGCGAGGAGTCCGCGAAGGCCGGGGAGTAGTGCTGTCTGGCCACGGCGCCAATGGGGCTGTCCGTGGCCATGGCGGCGTACGAGCGCTTGACGCCGGCTGTCGCGTAGGCCATCATTGCCACAGTGCAAGCAGGACGCAGAGGGGCGGCACGGCGGGTGCTCAGCCCAGGAGACAGTCGCTGACGGCGGGCGCACGGGTTATCGCAGCATCTGGAGGGTGTTGGCGCGGGGGGATCGGTGGTGAGCGGGCGGCAGGTGAGGGGAGAGCGGCGGTGGGCGAGGGAGGCAGCGGAGGGCGCTGAATCGTGCGGCTCGGCAGCGGGAGGCGGAGGACGTTGCAATGGCCGTCCGGCGATGCGGTGGAGAGCAGCAGGCAGTTTGGGCGGCCGGGTTCCCCAGATCCGCGGCGGCGCTGGGTAAGAGCTTGTCCGGCGCAGGGGTGCTCGGCCCTACTCGCGGCCCAATCCCCAGCTTCCAACTGTGGAGAGCAGCGGCCGCCGCCATGCCCAGGCCATCGTCAAGCCTGCAACTGTGTCTCTCGCCCGCGCAAGGCCTGCTTGTCATGCGATCACCGCTCTGAGCCCGTGGTGCGTCACCTCCCAATTGCCGCCCCGACATATGTGCTGACTGCTCCCAGCATGCCGCGCCGCTCGCGCCGCCGCGCCTCCGCCGCCCGAGGACACCACCCACCGCTGGAGCTGCGCTTCTGGATGGGATCTCCGCACCGCAATGGCCGGCCACGAGGGAGGAGAGAAGGCGAAGCGCAAAGTTCCCAATGCCACCGCTGCCGCCGCCCACGCCCAGGACCCGCAAGCCCACCGCGGCAATCCCGCTCCCGCAAAGCGCCAGCGCGTGTCGCGCGCCTGCGACCAGTGCAGAACCGCCCGCGAAAAGTGCGATGGCATCCAGCCCATCTGCTTCACCTGCGCCTCCTCGAACCGCGACTGCACCTACACCGCCAACCCGAAGAAGCGAGGAATACAGCCTGGATACATCCGCACGCTGGAGCTGGCCCTGGCATGGACCTTTGGCAACGTGCCGGGCAGTGAGGATGCGCTGGTGCAGATGCTGGCGCAGCCCGAAGGCCGCTCGCTGCTGTCCGGCAAGGACACGGAGGGCTCGTACACGCTGCACCGGAAGTGGAGGAAGAGTGCCTTTTGCAAGGACATCGACCGCGTCTTGTCCGGCGCCGACCCCGTCTCAGTCGGCGAAAAGCCTACCTCTCCAAACTCACCCGACGATGACCAGCTGGACGATGCCGATGGTGCTTCCGTCATAGCCGCGACTCCCGTGGCAGCAGCCTCTTCACTGAACGGCAACGCGCACATTCACCGACCCCCTTCGGTGGCTGGCGGCTCGGAAGGTTCGGTTCAGCGTCGACCTGAGCCCGGACAGAGCCCCGCAGCCGTTTCGGCAAACCCACCGCTCCCTCCGACGAACAGACCATCCGCCCAAGCCCGCCCAAAGCTCAGAGTCCCTTCGAACCTGTGGCGACTCTTTGACGTCTACTTTGCATACACGCACTGCTGGTTTCCGATAGCAGAAAAACACGATGTCTTGAAAGTGTCTTATTCTTATCCCGAGGAAGGGCTCGACATCTCTGCAAACACCCCTGGATCCGGAGAGCACGCTGAGCTATGGAGCATCCTGGCCGTCGCGTCCGTGCAAGAACACGCCGCTAATCCTCGATCCGCTCAGCAGGGCGAGGATGGAGCAAGGCTGCTGCCCGGCGACATTTACGACACTGCAAGGAGTCTGATTCCCGCCGAGCAAGGGTCTCATGAAGTTGGCCATGTCAAAGCTCTCTTGCTGCTTGCTCTGATCAACATAGGAGCCAACATGTCTCGTGCTGCATGGCTTCTGATCGGCTATGCGGCTCGGCTGTCTTTTGTACTTGGCTTGCACAACACCTTTCCAACCCAGGGGCGATTCCACGGTAGCGAGGACCAGAATCCAAGAGGCAAGCACGTGTTCCTGGCTTGCTTTGCGCTTGACACAATAGTGTCTGCACACCTGGGTAGAGAGCCCTTCATGAGGCGAGAACACGTCGACCGCATTGGCCTCATTGCCGAAGACGGATTGGAAGAATGGCACCCCTGGGTCGGATGCCCCGACTTCAAACCGAGCACCTCTAATCCAGCCCAATACAACAGGAGCCCAGTCCATACCATCAGCACTTTCAACCATATCATCAGGATACTCACCATCGTGAATGATGTCAGTCTGGGTGCGCTAGACGGTCATTCGGCTTCAATGCACCTGCAGCAGTGGATCTCGAGCCTTCCTCCAACACTCAAGTCGGTGCAATCCAGTCAGCCTCCACCAGCCCCAACGCCCACTCTGTTCAGTTTACGCCTCATCTACCTTTGGACAACCATGGCGTTTGCAGTTCCTAGCGTTGCGCCGCCGGAGATGGTGGCTGAGTCATTTTTGAGGTTTTCGGATGCATTTGGCACTCCTGCCCTGCTACCGATTTTCAGCCCTCTTATTGCACTAGCTGGCCGGAGTGGTGCTTTCGAAACTTTGCCTCCAGACACGAGGTCAAGATGGACAGTACTTCTTGCAAACTACCGTGAACTCTGGAGGAAATTGGAAAGCACCGCAGATACCCCACTGCATGGACGGACCTCTAGGTCCAGCACCACGGATGCTTTTACTCTTGCACAGAACTCTTCGGCAACTCCGATGAGTGGAATCGCTTCAAAAAGTCCAGCGTATCCATCACCCATCTCGCAATACCCGACTTCGGCGTCGACAGCGTTTAGCCCGCCTTCCTTTAGCATCAACAGAAGTATACTCGATTCTTCTGGCAATCCGAATTTTCAGCAGTCGTTCAGCGGCCTGACACATCAGATGAGCTCATCCACATCACACCAACCACCCGAACAAACCACACATCTCTCCTTCCAACAACCGCTGGCGACACCGACTGCACCTTCGACAAACAAAGACGCCAGTGTGCAACGCACGACAATGGCCAGCAAGAATTCAAACACCAGCAACCACACGCCTAATTCCGTCATGTATGATGGACCGCCTCTTGAACGCTACCCATCGGCAGGATCGAATGACCTAGATGCTCTTTTTGATGAGTTGGCGACTCTCGAAGGACCGGAAAGGCTAGACAGCCAGCCGCAGTTCATGCAGAACCTGGGGTTTGCCCCAGACATGAACCTGAGCGATGTTCTGACAAGCGATTACGGACAATTTGACCCCATGTTCAACGCATACCTTCAGCACAGCGTAACAGCGACGCCAGCACCAAGTGGACAGACTGGGGCTGGGGCTGGGGGCCAAACTCATGGAATGGAGGGGAGGGATTTTGACGCCGGGTAATTTTTGGGAGGAGCCAATCGTACGAACTTCACGAACAGCCAGAGGATGCCGGCTTTCCGGCTCTGCTTTCTGGTAATACCACCGAGACACCTTCCCGGCTTCGCATACGGTCTGCTCGCAGGCTCCAGTGACCGAGGTAAAGCGGAACTCATGACGCCCAATCCACGGACTTTCGGTTTGCCTTTGTCCTCACATCCGAACTCAACACAGTACAGCACGTCTGTAGATACACGCCCTGTAAATGCAAAAATTTGTACCAAATAGACGAATTCTTTTCGGCCTCTCGAGAGCAAAACTCGGCAATGTCGTCGCGGGTCGGTTGATGGACACACTTGACATCCAACGGTGGCTTTCTCAACATTTTTCTGTCCCCATGATGGGTGCGCTTCAGCATGCCGCATCTGGCACGGGTTATTCCTTTCGCATGTTTACCTTTTTTCTGTTTGGTGTGTTTATGTCCGACGCTATCTCCACGGCCCATGCACGCGGCAGCCGACGTTCGGCAGTTGATTACGCGCCGTCCGATTGGTCGGAAAAGCACTTTTCCCGCGCGGAATCCGGGGTGTGGAAAAAGGTGGAGCCCGGATACTGGCGGCGCAGCTCGGGGACGTCAGCATGTTCGGGGCTGCGGTGGTTGGTGTGTGATCAACTCGCCGAGGACATCTACTTGCGGGGTGTCGTGCAGTCAGATTTTGTACGCTGTTTGAAATAGTTTGGTTTTTTGTATATATGTACAGTCACCGGCCGTTACAGAATAGCTTGCTTTGGAAGCAGGGGATATCTTAAACACTACAAATTCGCACGATCCTGGTCCCCGTCTTGCAGATTCAAATCCTCCACCATTCTTGTCCAGGAGTCCGCGGCACGCTTGGCAAGCTTTGCGGGGGTTTCCGGATCGGTGTCGGCCATGCAGCGGTTGAAAAGCTCCATGCTGACCCAACCATCAATGCCGAGTCCGTTGAAGATGGCATCGCAGATGTCACGGACGGGCAGATAGGCACCGTGGTCCTGCTCGCGGTAGAAGAGACGGCAGTTGCGGCTCCAACTCATCCGCGGCGGCTGGTCGGCGGCGTAGTACTCATGTCCTTGAAGCAGCGGCTTCTCAAGGCGTTCTGCGTCGACAACCTGCACGTACACGACCCGCTTGGGGTCCACATCGCGGAGCAGCCGCGCGACCGACGCCTTGACGTCCTCTTCGGCGGTGGCGGTGGTGCCGGAAGCCGAGGCGGGGTCGGCGTAGATGCGGCCGGCGATGTTGAAGCTGTCGAGGCAGAGGCCAAAGTTGGGGCGGTCGACGCGCTGCACAATGTCCCAGCTCTTCTCCCACGTGTCGACGTGCGTGCCCCAGGCCAGCGCCTCGTACGCGAAGGTGACGACGGGCTCCTCGCGCGCGCCCATGTCGGCGACCTCGCGCAGGTCCGACACGATCAGGTCCATGTCGCCCGACACCTGGTCGCGCGGCAGGAAGCTGGACGGGATGGAGATGATGGTGGTGTTGAGCACCTTGGCCAGGCGCAGCCAGAGCCGCATCTTCTCGATGCGCATGGCGTGCTCGATGCGGTCCTTGAGGCCCTCGTAGTGCATGAACGGCTGCAGGCACAGGATCTCGATGTCGCGCTCGTCGCACAGCTTGCGCACTATCTCGGCGGCCTTGATCTGGTTTTCGGGGGTTGCGCCGCCGGGCATCTCCCGCGCGATGTACTCCAGATCCTCGTGGAAGAGCTCGAGTCCCTTGAAGCCGTATTTTGCGGCTTGGTCAAGCTTGTTGGGCATCCCGTGCACCCATGCTCTGCCAAGAGACATGGACGAAATAGCTTTGCGGCAAGGCATGATGAAGGAGAATTTTCAGACTGAGAGATGGACTAAGGCTGAATTGGATTGTGAGACTTCACCTCGCGAAGACAAAGGGAGGGACTTACGCGTTGCTGCGAAAGCAAGCACAGCTTGGGCTCTTCAGCAGTCAAGTGTGGCAGGTTGCTATGTGTGCCTGTCGAGGCGCTGTTTACTTGGAATAGGCAGGCGTTGTACAGATGGAGAAGCGGTTCAAAGAGCAGGTGGGTGGATAGTACTGTCTGGGAACGCGGCAGTGGCTGCGCTGGACTTAAGGTGGGCGATAGGAGATAGCTTCATCCAGTCGGAAGAAGTGACCGGTCAGCGACGGCTCAAGGCGCAAGCTATCGGGGACTTTGAGCTCAGATGCATGGACAACCGTGATGGCGCGCATGGGGCAGCGACGAACCGTCCGCACAAATCACTGAAGAAGAGCTCGTGAACAGTCGCTTGATCATGGCAGCCCATGGCACTCGACTGCCCTCCATCTGCGCTGGGAAGCCACAGTGCGTCTTGTGCAGCCCGCGTGGCAGATGTGGCAGGAGGCGCAGGTGTGGAGGGAAGGCGCGGAGGCGGGGGAAGAGCGCTTACCCGGCGGCGCCACTCCGGCGAACGTCATGGCCCCGATCCTTCACCCGCATCCCTGCCCACACCCGCCATGCGCGGAAGCTGCGCGCCATCGGTGGGGGTGGATGATGTCTGCTTCTCCAGCCCGGGTGCAACCCGTTTCCCCGCATGGCCAGCTTCCGAAGATCTGGGGAAGTCCGCGTCACGAGATTCCCACGTCGGGGATTGGCCGATGCAAATTGCTGGAAGAACTGCTCTGCTGGCGGATGAACCTCACCCGCCGCTCGAGCATCGTGAGTCGTACATAGCCACCGGCCCTCACCGCCCTGTTCCTGCCAAAGGCTCTTCGTCTCTCCGCTGTGGCATCTCTCCCGCATTCTCTCCGCTGTGGCATCTCCCGCATATTCTCCGTCATGGCCGCGCTTCCACCCGTCAAGATTGCCGTCATTGGCACTGGCTTGATCGGGCCCAGACACGCCAAAGCCGTCATCCAAGATCCCAATGCCACCCTCTCATGCATCGTCGATCCCAGCCCAGCAGCGCAGCAGGTAGCCGATGCCCTGCAAACGCCGCTCTACCCCTCCGTGCAGGCCATGCTCTCGTCCGCGGACAAGCCAGACGCTGCAATCGTGTGCACGCCCAACCACACCCACGTCGCCGTGTCGACCGAGCTGCTCGACGGCGGAATCCACGTCCTCTGCGAGAAGCCGCTGTCCGTCGACATCGCCAGCGGCCAAGCCCTCGTCGACCACGCCGCCGCCCGCAACCTGCACCTCCTGACGGGCCACCACCGCCGCTTCAACCCCTACGTCGCGGCCACCAAGCGCGTACTCAGCGCCGGGTCGCTCGGCCAGGTCACCGCCGTGTCCGGCCTCTGGACGCTGTACAAGCCGCCGGCCTACTTCGACCCGCCGACCGCGTGGCGCCGCACCGACGCCGGCGGCGCCGTCCTGATCAACCTGATCCACGAGATCGACGTGCTGCACCACCTGCTCGGCCCCGTCGCGCGCGTCGCCGCCTTCGAGGCCGTCAAGCGGCGCGGCCACGCCGCCGACGAGGGCGGCGCCATCCTGCTGCGCTTCGCCAGCGGCGTCGTCGGCACCTTCGTGCTGAGCGACGCCGTCGTCAGCCCCCACGCCTTCGAGCTCGGCACCGGCGAGAACCCGCTGTTCCCGCCCACCGGCCAGGACGTCTACCGCTTCTTCGGCACCGACGCCACGCTGAGCGTGCCCGACCTGAAGCGGTGGTCGTACGCGCCGCCCGCGGAGAAGTCGTGGCAGAGTGGGATGACGCAGGAGAGCCTGGCCCTGGAGGACCTGCTGTCGGAGGAGGAGAGAACGAAGATCCCGTTTGAACTGCAGGTTGCTCACTTGGTGCGGGTGGTGAGAGGCGAGGAGAGTCCTGTCTGTAGCGGCGCCGAAGGAGTTGCGGCCGTCAAGGTAGCCGAGGCAGTGAAGAAAGCGTTGAAGGAGGGAGGCGTGGTGGATCTTGATAGAGAGGGAAAGTCGAGTCTGTGAAAAGGAGATGATTAGCTCCTTCACATAGGTGGGCGGTTTGTAGAGCGTTGCAACATGTTCCACACATGGGCAGTTGAAGCATTCGTCAGGACGCACGTGTGTAGCGAAAGTTATGCCAAAGCCGTCCGGATGGATGCTTCAACTGCCCAAGAAGGTACGCATGTGTTGCAATACTTTCCAAGCCGACTTCGCACAGAACTACCAGGCACTCGTGTAGATCTGCTGCCAGATCATTTCAGATCTTTTGTCTGTCCTTAGAATAGACTTTGCCATTCGCATTTGGAAGTTGTTACAGAACGGATGTCTCACATTGTCAAAGCGCCCGATGTTGAACAATGTCATACATTGAAAGTGTTCGCCACCACAATAGTTGTGGCTGGCAGAGGTATCTCTTACGTGATAGCTGTTGGATCATAGTCCGCAGCATATACAGTCATAACCAAACAATTAAACAAGTCGTGCGTCCTTGAAGACGGATCTCCATCTCTTTCCTTCCTGCCTTCCAGCTCCGGCCATCGATTTCTTTACACATTGCTGTCCACCTTCTCAATGAACTCCTCCTTTGTCTTCTGCGTGGTGAGACCAGCGCCTTCGGCGTCATGCCTGAAAGCCTCCTCTTGCTCCTTCAGCTCCGCCAGGATGATCTTGTTGGCCTTGCCAGCCGGCTTGATCTCGAACAGGCGGTCCATGGACTCGAGTGGGACACTCTTCGTCTCGGGGAGCAGGAAGTAGATGAAGATGATGGACACAATCATCATAGAGGCGAAGAAGAAGTACACGCCGTAGTCCATAGCAAGGAACATCTGAGGCGTGAAGCGGCTGATAATGAAGTTCCAGAACCAGTTATTGGCGGCAGCCGAGGCTTGACCAAGGGAGCGGGTGTTCGAGTCGAACATTTCACTGTTGACGACCCAAGGGGTGCCGTCTGAAAAAAAAAAAAATTAGTATCTCAAATCATCTTTAAAGGGAATCAGGGAAGTGGCTTACTCCAAGAGGGGGTGTAAAAGGCAGTCCACAGATAGAAGAAAAACATGGCTGCAATGCCACCGCTGCTCAGGCTAGAGCCTGCATTGGCAGAGGCTGAGGCGGAGCTGACGCCGGCAACCTTGATATAACCGCCAATGAACCACATGCAGAGCGAGCCTCCCAAGGCACCGATCATCAACATGAGGCGGCGGCCGACCTGTTCGACGAGGAAGAACAGCCAGACAAAGGTGATAACGGTCTTGACAACTCCAAAAATGCCCGTAGTCAAAAAGGAGGCATTGGTTCCGGTAACACCAATCGATTTAAACACCGTTGGAGAGTAGTAATTGATCGCGTTAATTCCAGATCCGTTCTGGAATCTTGCATGGCTGTCAGTAGATGTGCTGATGTTGTGGTGTTGAAAAAAAATAAAAAAAATAAAAAAAAGGGGTTGGGTGGTTGACTTACAGGAAGAGCATTCCGCCGAGGAAGAAGCGCCACTGGACCTTGCGCGAGCGCCCGACAGCCTGGAACGGCTTCCAGAATCCGAGGCCGATAGTGGCGCGCTGCTCTTCGAGCGCTGCGTCGATGAAAGCAACCTCTTCGACGATGTAGAGGTCGTCGGCCGGCAAGTTTCGGATCCAGCACAGGTTGCGCATGGCCAGTTCGCGATGGCCCTTCTGGAACAGCCAGCGAGGAGACTCCTTGATCCAAAAAGCGCCGACCAACAGAAGACCGGCGGGGATCAGCTGGATGGCGAAGGGGATGAGCCATTGGGTGTGGCTCGGCGCCATGGTCTCGTCGAGGCCATAGTTGATCCAGAAACCAACAAGACCACCGATCTGCCAGCCGGCCTCGTAGATACCGACAAGGCGACCACGGACGGCGGGCGGGGCGAGCTCGGAGATGTAGATGGGAGTCATGTTGGAGGCGCCGCCGACGCCGATGCCGGCAAGCACACGGCCACCGATGATCAGACCGAGGCCACGGTCGCCGTTTGCGCCCAGCATCAGGCCAGCGCCGAGAATAAAGATGACGGAGAACAGCTGGAGCGAGATGCGACGGCCCCAGAAGTAGCTGCTGACGTAGGCGAAGAGCGAGCCGAAAAAACGCGCCGGCCTGGTAGACGGACACGATGTTGGCCTTGACCAGCGCCAGATGCGAGGCGCTCATGGTGTCGAAGCTGAACTCATCCACAAACGAGGGCAGGGACAGGGTGGTGCCGATGAAGGCACTGTCGTAGCCAATGGTGCATGATGCGAACGAGGCGATGATGGCGCAGGCGTAGACGCGCCAGTTGTAGACGGCCTTTGGCGTCGGCCGGTCCTCGACGAGCGCGAGGACACCCATGGTGGCGGAGAGCTGGCCTGGGGTGTGGGGAGGAGAGCGGCGACGGGGCGGGAGCAGAGGTGGCAGGCGGAAAGGAGGCCGACGGGGAAGAAAACTCTTCAACCGCTCTGGGCAATGCCAACGGGTCTCAAGAGGAGGAGGTGGAGGGCTGGAGGAGGACAGCGATGGAGCAGGGGAGTGACGGGGCGGAGATGGAGGACTATTTATCAGTGTCCCGGTGCGGAGGGCGCAGAGGGCACCGTCCGGCCAAGATGCATGGTGGAAGGCAGGGACGCGTCCCCGGATCTGGGGACTGACAGGCTCCCGGGGCGTTGGGTTGTGGGGAAGAGAAAACTTCCTCGGGGCTGATACGCACTAGACAGGGCGAGTCGGGCCCGGGGCGCTCTGAGGCCTGCGTCGCCGCTCGCCACGACGAGTCCGGCCGGCATCGGCTGCCTAAGCAAATGCGCCGCTCCGCACTGGCTGGAATCTGCCGCTGGATGAATCTTTACGCATCAAGCCCGCCCGCCGCTCCCCAGCGCCACTGCCCGCCGCCCGCCAGCCCTAGGTGCTGCTCGGATTTGAAGTCCAGCGTCAGCCGAATTGCGTCGCGCGACAGCTTCCGACGGCCTGCGCGTCTCCCGCGTGTGGAGAAGCGCGTGTGCCGGCCTGCGAACTTCTCCGGCTCTTCTCTCTTCCCATTTCTTTCTAGATTTCAACCCGCGCTGTCCTCGGGTTGCCGACACTGCACTGCACTGCTTCTGCAAAACCACATCCTCGCATCTTGCACACATCGCATTGACATCTGCATCCGCATCTACGCTCGCATTCCGCCGCCATGACTGTCACAATCCCCTCTCCCGACGTCGAGCGCCATGGGTACCTGTTCGGCCACCCAATTGCCCACTCCATGTCTCCGCTGCTGCACCAGACTGTCTATGACGGCATTGGCTTGAACTGGTCACAATACCCCCTCGACTCCACGGACATGCTTGATTTCCTCGAGCGGATAAAAGATCCCAAGTTCTACGGTAGGCGAGCCATTTCAAGCCTGAAAACGCCATGTGCAGCATGGCCAGGAGGAGGCGCGCAGCTAACGTCTCCCAGGCGCCTCCGTGACCATGCCGCACAAGGTCGCCATCCTAAAACACCTGGACGACATCACCGAGGAGGGCCGCGAGGTCGGCGCCTGCAACACTCTCTTCATCCGCACCGATCCCGCCACCGGCAAGCGCATCTTCACCGGCACAAACACCGACGTCGTCGGCATCCGCGACGCCTTCTACCAGAACATCTCCAACGCGGACCAGAGCTTCCACGGCCGCCCCGGTCTCGTGGTTGGCGGCGGCGGTGCCGCCCGCTCCGCCGTCTACGCGCTCCGCAAGTGGATGAAGGCCACCGCCATCTACATCGTGAACCGCGACGTGGCCGAGGTCGAGGCGGTCATCAGCGAGTGCCGCGCGCGCGGCTTCGGCGACGGCCTCATCCACGTCGAGACGGTCGAGCAGGCCCGGGCCCTGGAGGGTCCCGGCGCGGTGGTGGCGTGCGTGCCCAACTTCCCGCCGAAGACGGACAAGGAGGTCCAGGCGCGCGCGGTGCTGGAGGCGCTGCTGAACAAGGAGCACAAGGGCGCGTTGCTCGAGATGTGCTACCACCCGTCTCCCTGGACCGAGATCGCCGAGGTTGCCGAGAAGGCCGGCTGGGAGGTCATCCTGGGGACCGAGGCGATGATTTACCAGGGCTTGGAGCAGGTACGTGACAACCATTTCCTTCATCTCTTCCCTCTCAACCGCCTCCCGGTGTGTTTGAAGATGGAGGTGCGTTCCCGACAGAGAACTCCTTATCTCCGAATATCTCCTCCACATCTGACGTCCCCGGATTTGCACTTTTCCCCCCAGACGCCACACGCGGCTGACCACCCCCTTTCTGCACAGGATAAGTACTGGACCGGCAAGGATGTGTCCGAGCTGCCGGTGGAGAAGGTCAAGGCGGTTATCGCCGCCAAGCTGGCCGAGGCGAACAAGTCGGCGAACGGGCAGCCGACCAATGGCCAGCCCAACGGCACCAATGGCCACGCCCACTCAAACGGCACCAACGGGGCCAATGGTACCCACTAAGCAGACGAGGCGTTCGGAAGAGTGGAGATTCGTCGCGCTTTGGTGTTAGTGGATGCTGTGCGTAATCAAGGTTGTCCAGCCAGGGGCGCCGAAGGGGCATAGCAGACGCCGGCCGAGACCAGCCTGGTCATTAGGCCCGGCGGTATTGGCTGCACGTGTGGAGCACTGGGATGCATCAGCCCCGTCACCGCCGCGGCTGAGTTGCCTTGTGACGCCGATGCTGATAGGGGGAGCGGCGCTCATTGTACACTTCATTTGCAAAGAGGCAGCCTGAGAGACATGGCTTCGTGAGAGGCAGCATAACGGCCAAGATCTCTTAATACGATAGATAGAGCACATATGGGTAGAGTTTCTACAGTTTTCCTGCACTGAATTGCCGATGCCGTGCATGCGAGCGCCTCATCACGCACCAGGCCTGGTGTAGTCCAGGTGCCGCACCCTCCGCCAAACCTCCCTGACGGTGCGCTCCTGACCCTCTCTACCGCTCTCGCCGCTCTCGGACGGTCCGGCCGGACTAAGAAAACCCAACGTGTCAGCAAGATGGAGCTCCAGCAGTCTTCCGGGGGTGGCGGATGGCTGTCCGAGCAGGAATGGAGCACGTGGCTCGCCCAAGCTGCCCAGGCCGGGCGCCCAGCGGGGGAGAGAGAACAAGGCAGTCCGTAACGGATAAACCTTTACACTCCGCGCGTCGTGGCCGGCACGCACCACCGCCATCCCCGCCTCCACCCAAGCCCTCCATCTCCACAGCACAAGGAAACGCCACGAAAGCACCGGAAGCAGTCTTTGGATATGTTGGGAGGAACGAGTGGAACTTACCGGATTGCGAGGTAGAGCCTGGATCCGAGCCTGACGTCCTGGATGGCCGCGGTGTCGGGGTTCTCGGGCGGGTTGGCGGTGGTGACCAGTCCGCCGGCTTCGAGCAGGATGCAGATGCCGGCTGCGACGTCCCATTCCCAACATCCGCCCTCCCACCAGATGTCGAAAGAGCCCATGGCTGTGTAGGCGAGGTCGAGGGTGGCGCTGTGCAGGTGAGGTGTCAGTCACTTTCCCTCATCATCTCCTATGTCGCTTCCTCTCCCTCGTTTCAGTATCTTTCTCCTTTTGCGTTGTCGGACATGTCTCAACAAGATGCGGATTCTGTTGTCGCATGCTGGCTGAGAGCAGTGGCCCCACGACGAGAAAGATCAGGAAAACGATGGTTTTCGCAGATCAGGAGTGAAGACGTGGAAAACACTCACCTTCCTAGACTCCTAACGCCATGAACCATTCCACCCTTTCCACCCCTTCCTCCGACCTCGGCTGCCATGTTCACGAAGCTTTCTATCTTCTTGTGCATGTTGCCCTCGGGCTTGTCGCGTCTGTCCTTGCCCCACTCGCAGCTAAACACACAGCCCGAGGGTGCCTTTGCGGGCATGGGTGCGATGGGGTTGCGGATGAGCGGGAGCTGCTGGGTCTCGTTGAGCCAGGCGCCACGGCCGCGGCAGGCAGTGAAAAGCTGGTTGAGGAAAGGGGCGTAGATGACGCCGATGGTCGGGACATTGTTGTGGATGAAGCCGATGGAGACGCAGAACATGGGGAAGAGGTGGATGTAGTTCACGGTGCCTGTAGGGCGGGATTGGTGAGTTGGCCCGACGTATGACGGGCGAGAACTTACCATCGAGCGGATCCACGATCCACGTCGGTTCTTCATTGACGAGGTAGTCCTTCGAGGCGCCCTTGGAATATGTTTCCTCTCCGATGAATCTGGCTGCGGTGTAAGTGAACAGAACGAAGTGGATGCTGAAGTAATACTGACTTGTGGGTAGGAAATTTCTTGTTGATGCTCTCTTTGACAAAGGCTTCCACATCTGTACCGATGGCTTAGCACGTGTGCAAGGTAAGATTCTCAGTGATGCTATCTGGTGCAGGGGAGGCAAAAACAAGCCATTGGAGGCGGCAGCTGCCCTCAGACAATCGCCGGGTAGGTCGGGCAGAAGCGCAGACGGACCAATGAACAACCGGCCAATTTGCAGTGAAACCGTCCGCCAAACACGGACAAAGCTCCACGTGCTATACCCGGCTCGCTAGAAGGCTTGGCCGCGACCGGCAGAAGTATTCTTACCTTCGTCTGTTTGGGTAACCAGATCGACAGCGTTCATCTTCTCGACGTGGGCTGCCTCTTCCTGCTTCCCGCCGCTGCACCTGAGCATGGCGGCATCCAGCAGCATCTTGCCGGCATCTTTGCCGAGCTGGATGGCGAAGGCGTAGATGCCATCCAGCTCGCTTGCACTGAGTTCGGCAGGCATGATGGCAGGAGTTCACTGTGGGCAGATGCAGAGGGCAGAGGGCAGAGGGCAGAGGGCAGAGGGCAGAGGGCAGAGGGCAGAGAGCAGAGGGCAGAGGGCAGAGGGCAGATGGCAGGCGGCAGGCGGCAGAGGGGTGGTGGTGGAGGATGACACAGGCAGCCGCAGTTATCGGCGAGCCAAGGGGACGGACGACGTCTCTGCCAAAGTCCCCGGGGCCGATGCTCGTAGGCCGCAGAAAGCCGCGCTGTTCTCTCTTCCGCCCTTCTCCCGCCCTTCTCCTGCCCTGGCTGTGCTAAGCCTTCACCCGCATCCGGCCTGCGTCCCGTTTCGCGGCTGCGAGCTTCTCTGTGCGCGTCCGGAGCCCAGCAGGCCTGGTTTCTGTCCTGTTCCACCCAGCGTCTCTTATTTGGCGGCCTGCCCTGGGAATTGAGTGTTCGTTGAGCCGAGGATGCGGATCTGCGGCGGGGAAGAGGATTTAGCCGCCCGTTTCCGCTGCCACCGCACAGGCAGAGCTTCTCGGCGGGGCATTCACCGAGAGCTACGGCTGCTGAAGCTTTGGGACAGCTGCGGCCGCCTTTAACAAGCAGCCTCTTCGGATGCACCGCTCGGCCATCGCACCCAACGCCCACAGGCCGCCCGCAGATTCTCCATCCGCAGTCGACCAGCAGCCAGCAGCCACCATGGCCAAGCGCATCCTCCTCATCAACGGCGTCAACCTCAACCTGCTGGGCACCCGCGAGCCGGCCATCTACGGGTCGACAACACTGCCCATGGTGGTCGACCAGGCCAAGCAGCAGACGGCGGCGCTGGGCATCGAGCTGGAGGACTACCAGTCGAACTGGGAGGGCGCCATCGTCGACCGCATCCACGAGGCGCGCGGCAACATCGACGCCATCGTCATCAACCCCGGCGCCTTCACGCACACCAGCGTGGCCCTGCGCGACGCGCTGCTGGGCGTCGACATCCCCTTCGTCGAGGTGCACATCACCAACATCCACAAGCGCGAGGCCTTCCGCCACCACAGCTACCTGAGCGACAAGGCCGAGGCCGTCATCTGCGGCCTGGGCACGTACGGCTACACCGCCGCCATTGACTTCGCGGCCAAGCACCTGAAGGCGCGGAACTAGGCGCAGGCGCGGCGCGGCCGGGAAGTGGAGGCGGATCTGGCGAAGAGCGAAGAGAGAACAGGAAGAGCGGCGGACGGAACACTTCCGGCGGGGCGGCAGGTGGGGTAATCCTCATCCGCTCTGGAGACGCACGTCGCCGCACCGCCGCCGCCGCTGCATTCATCAGCAATTGGTCATGGTCGCGCTCGGAAACAGCCCAATGGCGCTGCTGCTCGACCTCCCGACCGCCAGCGCCGACGCCCTCAATGCGGGGCCTGTCGATCGCGGGGTCAAGCGGCGCCTGTAGGAGCAAGCTTATTAGTACGCAACGCAAGCCACTGCCACTGCCACTGCCACCACCACTACCACCATCGTCGTCCTGTGTCCCTGTGCCGCGCCCTCTGCTCCTGCTGCTGCTGTTCCCCTCACTCTGCCCGCGCCATGGATCCCTCCCAGGTCGACATCCCGCCCTTGAAAGACCTCACCATCGACAACATCACAGACAACGTGCACCTGATCAACTCGAGATGCCCCAACCCGCGCCTGAAGTACGTGCTGGAGCGCCTGATCGTGCACGCCCACGACTTCGCCCGCGAAACCCGGCTGAGCACTGACGAGTGGATGGCCGGCATCCAGTTCCTGACCGAGGTCGGCCAGATCTGCTCCGACGTGCGCCAGGTACGCGCCGTGTCCCGCTGCCGTCGGCCGGCGGCAGGTGCTGACAGCCGCCCAGGAATTCATCCTCCTCTCCGACATCATCGGCCTGTCGCTCCTCGTCGACAGCATCGACCACCCCAAGCCGCCCGCCAGCACCGAGGGCACCGTGCTCGGCCCCTTCCACACCCACGACGCCCACACCGAGCCCAACGGCTCCGTCATCTCGCACGACCCCGACGGCGAGCCCTGCCTCGTCCTCTGCACCGTCAAGGACACGGCCGGGAACCCCATCGAGGGCGCCAAGATCGACGTCTGGGAGACCGACTCCAAGGGCTTCTACGACGTGCAGTACAGCACCCGCCAGGAGCCCGACGGCCGGGCCGTGCTGTCGAGCGACAAGCAGGGCGTGTTCTGGTTCAAGGCAATCGTGCCCGTGCCCTACCCCATCCCGCACGACGGGCCCGTGGGGAAGCTGTTGAAGCAGCTGAAGAGGCACCCCTACCGCCCGAGCCACATGCACTTCATGTTCGCGAAGGAGGGCTACGACCATCTGATCACGTAAGCCCGGGTGTCTTGTTGCCGCAGGAACGTTACTGACGGCGAGCCAGAGCATTGTATCTCCGCAACGATCCGTACGAGACGTCGGACGCGGTCTTTGGCGTCAAGGAGACCCTGCTTGTGGACCTGGGCAAGGTCAATGCCGAGCAGGCTGCCAAGTACGGCGTCAAGGAGGGAGACAAGTTGATGACTTACGACTTCGTCCTGGTCTCGGACGAAGAGGCCACGAAGCTGCGCGAGGGAAACGCCATGGATGCAATGAAGGCGCAAGGCCGGAAAATGAAGCTCTGGAACGGTCTGCCGGTTCCGGATGTGGACTGATGAGCGTGCGGGAATGGCACGGAGTTTAATGGAGACAGTCGATTGCATCAGAGAAGTTTGGACAGTATCTAATGGCACCGAAACACTTGAGCACATGACGAACGGCCGGTGGCAGCCTGCACCTACTGCCCCAACCAGTACCTGACCTAGCACAGTCGTCAAGATCGCTCCGCCAAGGAACACTTTGTCGAGCAGGGTAAGGCTGAGCCCAAACCTTGCGTTTACGAGCGCAGGTGGTACGAGAGGTGAGACACCACACCTGGTTCGTTCACCCATCACTTTGACAACATTCATTTAGCCGAGCAGGGTAAGACCAAGGGCAAGACTTTTGACTGCACCCACTGTTCCAGGCAGTTCTGCCATCACGACGGAGCACTCAGGGGAGAATGGAAGACCAAGGGAGAAGCCTCTTAACTGTGCCTACATCAATTGTTCACTGCCATAGGTAATGCTGGATTTTCTAATCCAACCACGCTCAGTGAAAAGTCCTCAAGTCTTCCAGGCAATTTGAAATCTCCCACGAGCGACAGGATGGCAATAGATGAGAAACTCGGTCACCTTGAGCTGACAATGCTTATAAAGCTGAAACACTTGGACAGATCCACCGACGTAACTCTTAATTCGTGTGCTAACCTTAGCGGCGAGACTCCCCCATACAAGCGAGACAAGCATGTCCCTAACGCTAAAGGCAAATAAAGAGAAGTCGCTACGTTTTGCGCAACGACAACGGGCATTGGGTGCGCAATCCCTGGGCCGATCCCACCACCAACCTTATTTGAAATCAGCCGCGTATCCAGATGTGATTCGTCAGCCCGCCAAGCGACCCCCCTAGTCGAAGATACCCATGTGCTCGGGCACGTCGAAGTTCACATGCGGCTGATCCCGCACGACATCCGGGATTTCCGGCCACGCATCGTCGCCCTCGAACATCGGGACCTGCATGCCGAGGACGAAGTAGCGGACGCGGAACGCGTGGAACATGGTCATGGCGGGCTCCGTGATCTTCCAGCGCACCGCCATCCAGCCGCCGGCGGGGAGGTCGTGCAGGTAGCCCCGGGGCGGGTTCTCCAGGTTGATCAGGTCCGGCCGGGCCTTCTTGGCGGCGGCGACCGTGTCCCACTCGAACGCGGTGTCGCCGGACCCGAGGAGGAAGACGGGGTTGTTGTGCTTGTACATGGGGATGGCGACGGGGAGGTCGTTCTCGACGATGATGTCCACGACGCTGCCGATCGGCAGGCCCTTCACGATCGGGTTGGGCTCGGCCACCGTGTCGTTGGGGTGCAGCGCGAGCGGCTCGCGCAATCCTCGGAAGATCTGCCAGGGAGAGCCGTTGAGGGAGCAGTTCGTGATGTACGGGTTGTACGGGTCCGGGGCGCCGGTGGCGCGGAAGCGCAGCGTTATGCCCGCCTCCTGGGCTGGCCGGACGGGAGGGTAGGGGTGCTGCTGCGACTTGTCTTGGAGGACCACGCCCTTCTTGGGGGACCCATCGAGCTCCATGGAAGACAGCTCTTGGCTCGGACGGGGCATCGGGGCGCCCAGCCGCCGACCCGTTTGGCGGTGCTGCAGAGCGGCAGGTCAGCTTCGTCGTGTCAGCGTCCCCCAGCGTCTTCTTATGTCGGCTTACCGGATATCTGAGTATGGCGTATCCCTGCAGGAACTGCAGACGGCTCAGCGCATGGAACCTGATCGCGTAGTCGTTCGGCTCTTGGTCGAGCTTAACCATGATCGTCACCCGCTCCGCATTTGTCAAAGTCAAAACCTATTTGCGTCCCGTCAGCCGCCGTGGCCCTGGGTCTGATGCTGGGAAGCAGTAATTCGGCTCACCTGAACCTTCTGCGGCTCGATGAAACCACCATCATTTGCTACGATCCAGAAGTCGTGGTTGTCAATCGAGATCCTCCAAGGGTGCTCGAGTCCTGGATTGACAATGTTGATCATCATCCAGCGGCGGTTCAAAGTCTCGACGACCTGGGCGCTGTTAGTATCAATATTATGAGTGGAGGTCAGAGGGAGCTCACCTCATAGTCGGCGTCAGACGGAGTGCATTCGTCGTACGCAACCGCGCCCGTCGGTTGCTCGATGCAGCCGAGCGAGTTGACCGGGTTGCCATCGATCTCGGTGAGGTCATCCGGCTTGCAGTGCACTCGTCCCTTCCCTGTCAAACATCAGCCGTTGCAGACCCCTGAGACGGGCGAAACACGTACCGTTGATCAGGACCGAGTGGAAGCAGTATGGATCGTAGCCCTCCTTCTGGAGCTGCGCAAGCAGACCTGGCATCTCCCGGTGCTGGTAGTTGTAAGCCGTCATCTGGGCCGGGTTCTCCTCGGCGTCCATCATGGCCTGTTGATCGAGGGGATCCTCGGAGATCAGGTGGTAAGGCCGTTCTCTCTCTGCGCTCGGCCTGATCCAGATGGTCCCGTACATTCCGTCGACCTGAGTGTCCAGTGTTAGCGCACAGGATGAGGAAACTACGTGGCACGCTTACCGACGGAGTGGAAGTGTGCTCGAGGAACCATTTCAGGCCCCAGTCACCGGATGTGTTGAAGACACTGGTCCAGTTTGCTCTCGGCAGGATGGGGTAGGCGGTCACTCCTGCACTTCCATCATTCCACGTTGCGCCCATCTTGTGGTGGACGCCCACCCTGAGAAAAATCAGTACACTGAACAGGTCCTGGAGTCGGAAAGACAGACCAATGGGCCGACACCGGCAGACCCAGATCATTGTGAATGTGGATATTCACCAGATCTCCCTCATAGGCATTGATGGTGGGGAAGGGCGACTCTGAATTTCCCACGAACAGCGGCCGCCAACGTCCTCCGTCTGGATTTTTGGTCAGTCACATACATCGCGTTTTCTTGCGGGCGAGACCGTACCTGGATTTCTCCATGCTTGGGAGATGGTCAGGCTGTAGTTGAGCGTTGCGGGAATCCGTCCAGAAGAGCTCCTCAGGCTGGTTGATGCAGCTGAGTTCTGCGTGTGGCAGTAGCCAAACTGGGCTTTCGGATGGCCGTAGTATTTGGATGCTCCCCCAATCACCAGAAGAACAGCGCAGAAGGCAGACAATGCTTTGAGGAAGCCCCGCCGCTTTGGCTTCTCTGGGGGAATGTTTGGAGGTGGGGCAATGATCTCGTACTTGGCATCCATGGTGGAACTTTGGAGGAGAGGAGTCGGGGAGGTGTCTCTGGCAAAGAAAACTCGGTTCGATGCGGAGGACGGGGCTGCTGTCTATTCTCTCGCGGGCAAGGTGCTTTGTCTTCCAGGCTCTTCCGGTGGTGGTCCACGATTACGGCATGATCAGCTGTATCCTTGCCAGCACGCCGTCAACACAGGCCCCGGACTGCGATCAGCGTCGACGCCTGATTTTGACTTCGTAAGTGGTCTTGATACACGCTACCTGCGGCGTTGTCCCACCTCGGCCCCGCGACATATGGCATGACTCGCGGGAGGCTGATGGGCGTGCTGGCGCGGACGAAGCAAGCTGAGGCGGCTCGCGGGCCATTGCATGGGTCCCTGGACCGGCAATTCAACACCACCACCCGAGCTTAATGGCCATCCTCCCGCTTGCCTTCTTTGGCCAGAAGCAGGGCACCCGGCCTGATGCGTTGCACGATTAGCGGCACGGCCACCGATCGTCATAGCGCTCTGGCGCGTCTCCAACCGCGAGCCCAACGCTATACAACCACGCGGCGCCGGCTTGGCACATGGCACACCACACCCCTGTCGCCGATTGCTGTTGGCAGCCACTCTGCGTCCATCATCGTGCATACGGCCAGGCCCGGCGCTACTTCCTATTGACGGATGGCCCCACGGCCCCGGGTGCGCAACGTCTTTCGGGGCTGCGTGGCGGTTTCGCCTTCGGGCTGGGAAGCCCCGGAAGCGCTAGGGGCACGACCATCGTCACCGCGTCCGAGCGTTCAACGGTCCCGCGTCCCATGGAGGGGCTCTGGGGCATGCCGTTGCCGTGTCGAAAAGCCCCGGGCTCTCAAGACTGCTGGCGCTCCCAGAGCACGCAGAAATACATGCCCGGACAGGCACTCTGAACACTTCACAACCAATCCACAATGAAGCTTCCGTCCTTGCTTTTGCTGGCACAAGCACTTGCCGTGGCTGGCGCGCAAGTGCGTGAGTACAATCTCACACTCGAGGCGAATTGGATGAGTCTCGGTAGGCTATCAGCAAAAGCTCATCGACGAGGGCGTGCTGACACTTGCAGATGGAAATCCTCGCGGCGTCCTGACCATCAACGGCGGCACGCCAGGCCCGCTGATCTGGGGAGATGAGGGAGACACTCTGCGCGTCACAGTGACGAACAAGATGTTTATCGAGGCTACTATGCACTGGTGAGAAACTCCTTGATGTGCTGAGCGGCCTTTGCTCACGGTCTACAGGCACGGCGTCTACCAAGTCGACAAGTACTGGATGGACGGTGTCCCGGGCGTGACGCAGTGGCCCATTGAGCCCAGAGACGCCTACACCTACGAGTTCACCCTCACCAACCAGACCGGGATTTACTTCTATCACGGCCACTTTGGACCGGCATTTGCAGATGGCCAGAGGGGCCCCCTTTGGATCCGCCCGGGCTCGTGGCGGCCACGCCCGTACGACCTCATCTCTGACGACCCAGCCGAGGTCTCAGCCATGCGTGCAGCTGAAGACAAGCCGTTCTTCGCGATGGCGTCTGACTGGAACACGCAAGGAATGGAAGTCTTGACCGTGGCCTTCAGAGACGCCGGGATCGCGCCCGCTTGCTCCGCGTCCCTCATTATGAATTCGAAGGGCAGGACAACCTGTCTCGACTCGGAGACCATGAGGAAGTACGATCCGGAGGGTCTGAGAGACTCGTTCGGATGCCTTCCTTCCCCCGTGGGTGCTGAGTTCGACAACGAGCGCGTGTGCCGAGACACCACGACAGACTTCGAAGTCTTTGAAGCCGACGAGGGCGAGAAGTACATGTTCATGAACTTCATCCACCCCGGAAGTCACCACGAGCTGAGGATCAGTGTTGATGAGCATGACATGATCGTTGTCGCCGCTGACGGGGACTTTACGATGCCCAAGAAGGTTCAGGTAAACTGCAGCTCTTCCCGAGACACAGTAGCACAGCTAATCTCGACTCCAGGCCATCAACCTGAACATGGGCGACAGAATCAGCGCCCTCATCCCGCTGAGCAAAAAGCCTGGAGACTATGCGATCCGCATGTCGTCTCTCTCCGAAGAGCAGTTGATCTCTGGCTTGAGCATTCTGCGGTATCCCGGGGTCCAGGAGCGCCGCAAGGACGGCGTCATGCTGGAGCCAGCGTCGAAGCCACACATCGACCTTCTCGGAAATATGATCACCGAGGGAAGTGTCATGATGGACGAGCTGGTTGACATCGCGCCATTCCCAGCCCGCCCTCCCCCGGCGACTTCCGACCACACATTCAAGTTCCTGTCAAACCGCACCACTCCGAGCACGTGGGTGCTGGCGAGCGAACCGCACCAGGGGTTCCGGCAGCAGATGCCCCCAATCATGTGGAACGAGAAGTCTCGCGGGCCGACCACGTTCAGCGGCATGAAGAACGGCTCGACCGTTGACATCATCTTCGAGAGCCAGGCGTACGCCATGCACCCGTTCCACAAGCACAACCACAAGGTCTGGATCATCGGGCGCGGCAAGGGATTCTTCCGCTGGCCTGACGTCGCCACGGCGATCAAGGAGGCGCCCGAGAACTTCAACATGGTGGACCCGCCGCTGAGAGACGGCGCTAGGCTTGAGGCCGAGGTGGGCTCGTGGACGGCGATCCGCTACACCATCACTTTCCCGGCGATGAGCATGCTTCACTGCCACCGCATCCAGCACTTCGCAGTAAGTTCCGCACTGGTTCCGGCATGGGCTTGACTAATGGTGAGCAGGCTGGGCAGCAGATTGTCCTTCTCGAGGGCCAGGACGTCATGGAGCCGCCTCCTGAGTACATCAAGAAGATGACCCACGCGGACTTCGTTCCGCCGCTCCGATATGGCCCCCTTGATTGAGGGCCGCAAGCAGTCTGATCACTGCCAGATTCTGCTGGGCTTGGAGGATGGATGAAACTGTGTTTTTGTCATGTAGCACGGGTGGTCAGTCCCTGGATGTTCTAAGCGGGCGAACTGTCTTTCGTGATTAGCCGTTTTGGGAATGAGGCGGGGAAAGGGCAGCGCGCTGGATCCCCGTCATCTGGCAGCGAAATGGAAGCCGATTCAAAAGTGCCGGAGCCTGTGACGCAAGCGCTGGTCGTACGATGCGGTCTGCGGTCTGCGGTCCTGGCCGACGAGACAGACTGCACGTCTGCGCTGGAGCCGGGGTGGCCACCGCGCCATGGATCGCCCGCGGAGGCTCCTCGACGTGCATGGGCGGCGGACAGATATGCAGAATGGGGAAGCGGCGGCAAGCACGTATGCTCCGCGTCGCATCGGGGGCGCGGCGGCAGGGCAGATAGACGGCTCGTATCGCTGCAGAGCCGAGCTCTAGAACAAGAGCAGGAGCCCAAAGCAAGCAGGGGCGCTGGCGATTGAGTTTGGCGGCGGCAGGAAGCAGCGCAGGGAGCAGCGCAGGGAGCAGCCCGGCAGCAGCCCAAGCAACGGCGGCCAGCACACGCGAGCGCGGCGGCAAAGCCCGACGCTAGAAGGCCCCCCGGACGCGGCTCAGCGCTCAGCAAACGCCTCCCCGGAAATCTGCACCATCCCTGCGCCACAGCTTGTCAGGGAACGCATGCGCGCCTGCCCGGGTTCAGCCTCTCGACCACACAGCGACTCGCGGAGCACCGCGGCGCTGCCGAGGCTGGCTCTCCCACGCTGCAGCGCCCACGGCGTCGTATCCTGACACGGCGACTCCAGAGGCCGTCGTCGAGCGCGGCTGCCCCGGAAGTGCTGTCGGTATAGATCGCCAAGGCACCGCCACGGGCCCGTTGTAGTCTGCCTGAGACGGTCTGAGCAAAGCGCCGCGGTTGGTCCGCCCACTCGCTTGCCGAAGACCTTTGCAGCCGTTTCTTTTCTCTCCCCGTCCTGTCGCCCCCCGAGCATGGCCAGTTGGTCACGCCAGACACGCCGACTCCAAGAGCCCCGGCTCCCTGGCCCTCTGACGTGCCCCAAGGACTGCCGTCGCAGCTCTTGACCAGCGAGTGCTCAGGCCCGCACCATGGCGTCGCCGTCCTGCGCCCAGTGCACCTGACTCACCCGAGCAAGGCCCCGTACTTGTATATTGGCCTCGCTACGTGTATCTACAGAGGCTGCGCTTGCTGATATAGCACCCACCGTCTGGACTGTCTGTAACAGACCCCTGCGCTCCTCCACTCCGGCCCCCAAGAAAGCTTAAGCCCTGAGGCCCCAGGTTCCACGCGCAATGGATCTGGACAGGTTGTCCAGGCCGTCCGCCAGGCGGACCCACCTCCCGGAAGATCCTGCTGGTGGCACGACATATGGCAGCCGTCAAGACGGCCGCAAGCAGCCCGTCGCCCCAGCAAGATGTCCCTTCGCCCCTCCGCTGGACGAGTTCCGCCGGATCGAGGAGCGCTACCCGCTCCTCTCCTCGACAGGATGCACCGCCAACTTCTGCCAGAGCGGCCGCATGGTGCACACCGATGAGCCTCGAGTCGGCCGAGACCGTTCGCTCAGCGTCGCGCAGAACGAGGCTGTTGATTTCCTCTGCCAGCTTCGCCGCGACGGCATCATCAAGTCCGACGAGTCTCTGCACCGCAGGAAAAGGGAAGCCGTCGAGCAGCTTCAGCGCTCGTCCAGGCGCGTCAAGGTCGCCCGAAATGATCGGTTCCCTGGGGCGAAAGACGGCGACAGTGTTGCCGTTGCTGCGGGCGAGTGGGAACAGAGTGCTGCCGAACTCGAGCATGGCATCAGACTGGCCTGGAAGCATTCCAAGAAGTGCATCATGCGAAGTGAATGGAAGAGCCTGAGGTGAGACCGCAGCGCAGAGCCGGCCGTGCCATCTACTGACATTGCCAGGCTTTGCGACTTGCGGCATGTTGCAGGCAGTGCCGAGATGGGGAGACTGCTGCTTGAAAAAGCACACGAAGCTTTCAACAACGGTGACATTCTTCCGACTGGTAAGCCCCACGACGCCTGTCTCTTCGCGATCGTTGCTGATGCCATGCAGTGTTTGTTTTTCCTCCACGGAAAACTGGACAAGCTGGCCCGATGATCTGGAATCACCAGCTACTCTCGTTTGCGGGGGTGAGTTAGGCTTGCGTTGACTTCAAAATAAGATGCTGACAGCGCTAGTACCGGAACGAGGATGGATCTGTCCTGGGCGATCCTCTGAACGCCGAGCTCACGGATGCCATCATCGAGCTTGGATGGACGCCTCCTGCATTCCGTACACAATGGGACCTTCTCCCCCTCGTCACCATGGCGGAGGGAGATGTTGCGGTGATCACGCCAATCCCGCCGGAGATGTTCCCACTCGTTCACATCCGCCACCCGCACTACGGTCTGCAATTCGACAAGCTTGGGCTCCGATGGGTGCCCTCTCCCGCCCTGAGCAGGCTTGGATTCGATATCGGCGGAGTCCAGTACACAGCTACCCCTTTCATGGGTAAGATAGTGGCCATGCCTATGGATCATTGGAAGCATGCTAACCACGGTAAAGGCTGGTTCATGGATGCGGAGATAGGAGTCCGCGATCTTGTTGACCGGGAGAGATACAACATACTGCCCCGTCTGATCGATGCTCTGGACCTTCCCAGGTCAGCCCTTGATCTAGAAGAGGTTCCAGAGTACGAACGCCTCGCCCTGTTGGTAAGTCGCAGTGCCCCCGACGAACGGGCCGTGTTTGCTGACCTACGGCGCAGTCACGGGCGCAAACAGAGCTCAACTTTGCCGTGTACTGGTCTTTCGAACAAGCAGGAGTCAGGATGTCTGATACCCTGACAGCATCCTCCATGTACTGCAACTTCGATGACGAACACCTCCGCGAGCATGGGTTCCGCCTTCCAGCAGATCCGTACTGGCTGGCTCCTCCTCAAGGAAGCATCGTGCCGCTTTGGCACAGAGGTGGCGCCCCAAATTACCAGCCCAAGCCGCTTATCTGTCGACACGTCCAAGATCCAATAAAAGCATGGAAGCGGAAAACAAAACTGTCTGGCAACGGCGCAGTGATGGCCAGCACTGACCCGATCCCTCCAAAGGGCACAACCCCGCTGAATTCGTCGACCTCGAGAAGCATTCGAGTGCACTACTGCAGTTCCGGCACAACAGCTCAGAAGCTAGCGCGACGAATACACGGCCACGTCTCGACCACCTGCGGACAAAGCCAGACCAGCTTCAGCGTGCCACCTTTGGACACACTCAACGCGCTGAAACTGGACGACATCCAGCCGGACGATGTGGTACTGGTCATCGCAAGTAGCTGTGGGCGTGGAGATATGCCATACAACGGCCAGGCATTCATGAAGAGGCTAAAGTGCCGCAAATCGATCACAGCCGTAAAGTTTGCCGTCTACGGCAACGGAAGCAGCTCGTACAAGACGTCTTATAACGGAGCAGCTCGGTCTATCGAGCGTGCTTTCAGGGAGCGTGGCGGCCGCGCCATTCTCGATATTTTCGAGGGAGACACAGAGAAAGAGATTCCACCTTGGAGACAACTTAACACCTGGTGGAGAGCGCTGCGACAGCAGATCTTTGATGAAGACGACGATGTCTCTTCCAAGCTCCAGCAGGATTTGAGCTTGGATGATGGCCCGATGCAAGCACCATTCGAGGCGCTTGCCGCTCGCTCAAGTTCTGTGAAGCTGGTCTCCTCGACGAACAACATCAAGGGCATCAAACATGTTGTCCTGGACGTCGGGACTCTCGAGTACCCGGAGATGAGCCACATCGACATCTTTATCCCCAACCGCAGGATCAAGGTCGAACAGGTTCTCGCGTACATGGATCTCACGGGAAGGGAATTAAAGCTGTCAGGAGACATAACAACGCAGCAGTTCATCACAGAACTGGTGGATCTGGAGCGCCCCTTCACGGACACACGATGGGCCTCTGGGATGAATCTCGATCTGGAACAACTGGAGATGTTGAGCAACGCTCCGTTCCCCCAGGCGCTAAAGGTGCTCCCGCCAGGCTGGCGCAAGCGAGCCAGCCTGGGCGACGTCTTCGCCGCGATGCCACTCCTTCGGCCGCGAACATTCTCGGCGGCCTCCTCGCAGCGGTTCTGGGAGGTCAGCAGCCAGGGGAATATCCTAGAGCTGCTCGTGCAGACCCATCCACGTGGACTGTTCAGCGAGAGATTCCTTAACTTCTCCCCTCAAGGGACCTCGATGAGAATACGCATCAGGCCTACGAGCGGGATACTGCTGGAGGACTCCACCCCCACCATCGCGTTTGCCACCGGATCAGGCATCGCGCCGGTGAGAAGCCTGCTGCAGTCCCGCATCTTCGAGGCAGAACAAGCTCAGCACCAGACGGGCGCCGCACAACCACGCCACTGCCCGGTCAGCCTGTTCATTGGCTTCAAAAACTACGACGTGAACGTTGCTGCAGGCACCCTGGACCGAGCATCGGAGCTGGGTCTGCTGGACATGCTGTTTTTGACGCCGAGCAATCGGAACAGAATGCGCGCTCAGGACAAGATGTTCGCGGATGGCGTTCGGCATCGAATCGTGTCGAAGATCAAGGACGACAACGCTAACGTCTTCGTCTGTGCTTCGGCTGAAGCCGCTAGGGATTTTGCTCAAAACCTGTCCGCTATTTTGGGAAGAGACGTCAAGGATGCGCTCGCAGAGAGGTACATCGAAGAGGTCTTTGACCCAACTGGATGATGGGATTGCCGGGGTCTCTGGACATTTGCAGCAATCGTGCATTCTCTTGCAAAGGTAACGGTGCATTCGAGGACTGGAGTTTGCGTGGAACTTTTGCACAGCGGGCGTTTTGGTCTTTGCTCAAGCATCGGACGCCATTTTTACTCAAACGGCGGCACTGAAAATTCAGAAGCTCTAGGTCTCAGCTCACGCTTTCCGAGAGCAGGCGAAGCCTAAAGGGATTTTGCTCTGGCCAGGAATGGCAGGATCGTGATCTACTTCGATCACAGCTCCGCAGGTGCTGAGCCGGCTGAGGCACCTTGCTTTGTAGTCGTAATGTGAAATTATTGTATCAGCTCGTCACAAAACAACCCAAATGCACCAGGTGCTCCTGGGCTCCTGCGGATCTGTGTCACGGCAGATCGAAGTGTGGTATATTGTGGCTGATGGTGCCCCAGTCGGCGGAGGCCAGACCACCAATTGCCGGAAATCTGGTTACTACGGCAGGTTGTTGATCCTACAGTATATCCGCAGCCTTCTATTGGCTATGCGGTATCCTGTTCTGTCCTATTGCGGGGCTTTCGAGGCCATGCACGGGCGAAGACGGCTGCACTGAGCTTGATTCCGAACTCTGAATCTGCGATGGCAGATCGTCGGAAATGACGCCGCAGCGCCTCGATCGTACGTGGGAGGGATGTGATATCATGGACATCGTATTCCACGGTCGACGTACCACAGACACCGGAAGGCCGGGCACCTCCAACAACTGCGTCACTCGCGTTGTCGGTTTCCCGCCTGCGTGGCGGAAACAACCTAGCGCTGCGCTAGTCCATCGCATGATGATACAGAGAAGCCCAGGGCCCAATGTGGGGATACTCGACTGACCGCCGGAGCGGATGCTTTGAGGAGTTAAGCTCGCCCAGCTTTTCCGCAAAGGGCAAGTCCTGGACGGCAGCCCAGAGAAACAGCTGATGAATTCCCCGATCTGTCGGAATATACTTTTGTTCTTCTTAAGAGCAGCCTCACCATCTATTCCGGGCATGTGTCGCCTCCGGCCCCGTGTTGAGTGATACTTGGTTCTGCCATCGAGAGGGCAAGGTCCCTTGTGCGGCGCTTGCCAAGCACTGCAGTCCATGCGCCTCCATATAAACTTTAGCCTAAGCAGGGCCCCGATATCCCTGCGGTTCCCTGGGGCCCAGCCTCAGGGTTCTGCCACAGATAGGCGGAAAAGGTCTGAAACGGTAGCTCACGTCGGGTTCTAGTCCAGGCCCAGCCGCTCTGAAAGTCTATGTCGGTTGATAATGATGCCCATGTCGGAGGGAATTGCTTGCTACTGGCTTGATCTGCGGGTGCTGCCGCGAACCAATATCAGGCAAGGTTGTTGCCATGCTCTTGGCGTGACGTCTGTTCACCGGCTGAGTCCACCGTCTTCTCCACAGTCCTCTCTCCGCGCCCCCGCTTAACGCCACGAAAGCGTTTGATTCAACTAGTCTTCCGCCTCCCGCGCCATTATTGCAATTCCAAGTGCAACGTCGGCAAAATGGAAAGCAACGTGTCACGGGACCTTTCGAACAACAGCTCTCATGTCGTGGATATCGAACTTGCCGAGTCTAAGGTCGGCAAGGAGATTCTTGAGAGTCCGGGAAGTCCTCGAAGCTCGACCGATGAGTCCAGCCCTCCGCCAAGGGACGTTCATGGAGTGAAGTGGGCATTGGTTGTTATCTCCTTGATTTCGGTCACATTCCTCTGGGTACGCAAAAGACCCCCCGAGCATGGTGATCAGAAGCACTGACTAGCAAAGGGCTTGGATGGCACGATTGTCGCGGACATTCAGGCGACGTTTGTCCGCGAATTTAACTCCATCGAAAAACTTCCGTGGAACAGCGTGGCATTCTTCCTCGGTGCAGGGGCTACTGTGCTTTCCTGGTACCTGAGCACTTCCAGCACAGACTCACCTCGCTTTACTAACGCGAAAACAGGGGCCAAGTCTACGGGCAGTTCAACGCCAAGTACGTGTTTATCACTTGCATTGTCATTTTCGAGGCTGGCTCTGCGCTTTGCGGAGGAGCCCCGAACATCGATGCCCTCATCGCTGGACGCGCCATTTGCGGCGTTGGTGGCAGTGGCATGTACGCAGGCGTTCTCACCATCCTTTCTCTGACCACGACGGAAAAAGAGAGGGCATTCTATGTGGCCGTTCCAGGCCTGACTTGGGGCGCGGGAACCGTTCTCGGACCGGTCATTGGCGGCGCTTTCGCTATCAGTGATGTCGGCTGGCGCTTCGGATTCTACATCAACCTCTTCATCGGGGCTCTCTTTGCACCTGTCTACCTGTTTCTTGTTCCGTCGAAAGACCCTCGTCCAGGAGATGCCTTTCTTCACCGTGTGAAAGACATCGACTTCCTCGGCCTCACCCTGTTGGCCGGCTCAACAACGGCTTTCATCATGGCTCTTTGCTTTGGTGGTCTGACGTATGCTTGGGACTCTGGTCGCATCATCGCGCTCTTCGTCGTGACTGGCGTCACGTTTGCCCTCTTCATTGGCCAACAGCTCTCCGGGTTCGGAATCCGGCAGAAGGTCTTCCCCTTCGCTCTGATGAAGAACATCAACGTCGTCATCATTTTCCTCAATGAGACCTGTTCTGCCACGGCCTGCTTCCTTCCATGCTACTTCATTCCTCTTTAGTGAGTTTAACGATCCTGCTACCTCCCTCAAAGCTGACTTGCGTCAAAGCTTTCAGTATGTGCTCGATGAATCACCCCTGATGGCTGGCGTCCACCTGCTCCCGTTCATCTGCTTTATGATCGGAACAGTCATATTCAGCGGGTCGTTGGTTAGTTCCAACGGCAAGTGGCTGCCCTGGTTCTTCTACGGCGGTGCGATGGTACTCATCGGAGGAGCGACCATGTTCACCGTCGATGAGAATACTTCAAGCGCCAAGATATACGGGTACAGTATTATCCTCGGTACAGGAACCGGAGCTTATATCCAGATGCCGTTCAACGCTGCTCAGGAGTTTGTCGATCCGTCCATGATCCCGGCCGCTGTTGGCCTCATCACTTTGGCACAGCTCGCAGCGCCTGCGGTCACGCTGAGCATCGCGAACACGGCCTTTTTGAACCGAGCGAAAGTTTCTTTGGGAACAATCCTGCCACCCGACGCCCCAACTCTGAACATTGTGTCCGGAGTAGGAAGGGATTATCTCAACACCCTTGATAGGGATGTCAGGAACGATGTCATCCATGCTATCGTCCACAGCCTCGCCAAGAGCTACATTCTCATCATAACATCTGGCGCGTTGACTTTGTTGCTCTCTGGGCTTTTGCTCGTAACAGGAAGGCATCATTTCGGAAGGAAAGCTCAGTCGAAAGCCTAGATCATAGTATCTTCCCCTCAGCATCAGCCTCTCGTTCGAGTTCCCGCCGTTCCGCCTTCATAATCACACACTAACTAAATCCATATGTACACTAGTCTAATGGCTTTTGGTAACTTTGGCATACTCAAGCAATGGCGGAAACCTTTTCTTTCAGCGTCTGTCCCTGCACGACGCAGTTACCCAGCGATGTTTACCTTGTTCCCACCTTTCCTTTCCGTCCTTCACTGCTATAGCTTGTCTTATACGGGTTGACTATCACACACAAAAACGTGCTCTGAATTTCAATGATCATGATATTTTTCTCAAAATTTCTTCGTATCTCGACACAGTGGTTGCTAATTTCGACTTTTCTCCACATGCAGCCCTGCGGCTACGCCCTCCAAATAAGCTTTCTGTCATACCAGACGTGCGGGTCAAAAAAGCATGCTGAAACAGACGGCTGGAGCGAAGATCAATTAGCCTTTCAGCAGGACCGCTTCATCTAAAGGTACATGGCTGCGGGGAATTGAAGCATTCGTCCCGGATGGCTTCAACGTCAATGCTTACTTTTGCTTCCGGATGTATGATTTAACTCCCCGCACAACAGCACTTGCCAGAATTGCTCAGAGGGCGAGAAATACACGTGCTTTATTGCTCTCTAGAAGATTCGCCTTCGAGCATACGTAGATACTACTACTAGAGACAATACTGCGGCGCAAAAGCAACAATGCTACCACCCACAGACCTATCGTTGCTTTCCTAAAGATTCTTGCGCCTCTTAATGGATTTCGTATATGCAAAAGGAGACGCTGTTCACCATTCAGATGAGTGAAAACACGAATGAAAAAAAGATGATGATGAGGACGAGACTCGAACTCGCGCGGGTTGCCCCACCAGGAATTGCTGTTAAGATACACCTTAACCTGGCGCCATAACCAACTCGGCCACCTCACCTAGGGCTGGCAGATCTGTAGACCTGCGCGCGACTTGATGGAGTGCCAGATGGGAAAGATGTTTTATATACTTAATTTAAACTCCGGCAAAATTGGCTGCAAAAAAACCTTCAAGTTGATAGAATCTGTATCTCCAGGAATTTCGGCCACTATACCAAGTTCCTCGACTGCAAAAGCATGGTTGTGGCCGGTGTGACATCGGCAAATCTTCTGAGGCGCCACAGCCGAGGACCGAGAGAGATCCGCCGCGTCTTCCACCTTCCAACACAACATCAGACCATCCAACGGTGTCAAGGCATCATCACTCCATTCGAGCGCCCTCGGACCGTGCGGTGTAGGCGCCATAGCACCCGGCGTCTTTCTGATCCGAACAGCCAAACATGGTCATCCGAGCAGCTGTGCGCCCGGCTCTTGGCCGTCGGTCCGTCTTTCACTCTTCGGTGCTGCCAAGAATCACATACGGCACTGCCCGAGCAAATTCGACAGCGGATCCCTTTGGGCTCTCGATGGTATTGCTCTATGTTTTGCCCATGCATACTTGTATAGTACTTCTAAACGGTGCATAGGAACTCGATGACTCCGAAGCAAAGCCGCTCCCAGCTAAGCCGAGGGCACCAAATTATGTAAGTAAAAGAATGCCACGCTCCAAACACTCAGCTTGCTGAATTCTGCAGCGCGTGAATATTCGGCCGCCCACAAAGTTTCGCCGTCCTCAAGTGACGTGGGCTGCTATATTCGTAGAAGAAGAAAATGGTCCGGATCGCAGGCAGATGAAGCCGATGTAAGATGAGCACCACCCGCCGAGATAAAGGCCATAGACTAATCCGAAAGACAGTCCGGCGGTTTGGTTGAGGTACGTGCCTTTTGTAGTGTTTTCCGCCGTGCATTGTCTCACCAGAGGCCTAGAGATCATTGCCGCTGCCCCGAGTGTGTCCATCCCGAGACCAATCAGCGTTTAGTAGACTCGTTTGAGGTTTGTCACAATCCACCAAGAACACGGGTAAGTAGGCTGATTGCGGTCCAGATTCCACCGGATATCCGCATCGAGGATTGCTCGGAGGACGGGGGTGAAGTCCAAGTACTCTGTAAGAACGGCCGGCCACATTCCTTAGACAGGGTTGAACTGACAGCAACAGTCAGCGATGGCCACCGGGGAACTTTCAGCATAGACTCCCTCGCCAAGCAAGTGTACTTCTTGAACAAAACTGTGCTTCACGAAGGCGAATTTAAGTGCGTCGAAACGCTCGCTTTGTCTTCTCAGACTAACAGCTTCAAGGCCGACGCTTTGGGACAGCTCCATCAAGGACGATCCGCCAGCCATTGATTACGACGCTGTCATGAGCTCAGAGGCGGGTGTCGGAGAATGGACTGCGCTCATCGTATGTGCATTCAAGGCCGACATGGCTGCTCTGGTGACTGACGCGCGCACAGCGGAAGTACGGCTTCGCCTACGTCGACGGCTGCCCTGCCACGCCAGAAGCAACGCAAAAGCTGCTGGAGCGGATCGCATTTATCCGCCACACTCACTATGGTGAGCATGTCAACCAACTCTGCACTGCGGCAGCTAAAGATCAATAGGCGGCTTCTGGGATTTCACGTCAGACCTGGCGTCAAAGGACACGGCATACACGTCGATAGCGCTGGAGGCGCACACCGACAATACATACTTCTCCGACCCTGCAGGGCTACAGATGTTCCACCTCCTCTCTCACACCGATGGCGAAGGAGGAGCCTCGCTACTCGTGGATGGCTTCAAAGTAGCCATGGAGCTCAAGAAAAAAGATCCCGGGGCATACAACACGTTGGCGTCTGTCTCCATCCACAGCCATGCCAGCGGCAACGACGGGATTAAAATCATGCCGTGGAAGGGGGATCCTGTGTTGAACCACGTCGGGAACCGGTTGGCCCAGATACGGTGGAACAACTCGGACCGAGCGTCGATTCTCACGCCAATCAGGGACGCAGGAGCGTGGTACGTGGCGGCCAGGTGAGTAGGCTATACCAGCAGTGCGGGAAGAGGGACAGACTGTTGACTGGCAGGGACAGGGCATGGTCACAGCTGGTGAAGTCGGCTGAGAACGAATACTGGGAACAGCTCAAACCTGGACGGCCGTTGAGTAAGGAACCGTCGGTGCTGTTTTCTCGCGGCATGCTAACGTCGGCCTGCAGTATTCGACAACTGGCGCGTTCTCCATGGAAGATCGGCCTTCACGGGAAAGCGCAGGCTCTGCGGTGGCTACGGTGAGTTGCCCCAGGATCGACCGCACACGGGGCGCTAACACAACGCAGTCAACCACGACGACTACATGTCCCGCTACAGGACCCTCAATCTTCCAGACGGGGGCAACCTCTTCTGATCCGCCGTATGGGTGCCACAAGCACGCGGACGGGTGCATTTGGCGTGGCGCAGATGCACCTTGGACGCGCCTCCTCCGGGCAAATAGCAGTGTAGATCTTAATCTAGAAACAAAACAGACTTGCAAAGAGTGCATCGAACCACGCGTGCAGAACAGGTGCAGGCGGGCTGGAGCTCCGCCGGCCGATGACATAATCAGCGCCAAGGCCGGGCGGGAGCTCCACGGGCAATCGTCAGCAGCTCTACCTCGCCAGCACCAACACCCATCACCGCAACCACCCAGCGTCCTCACCCGCCCGCCAGCCCCGTCTCCCCGCGCGGACCCTTCATCCGCTGCCTCCTCCCCGCCCTCCACCGCAGCTCCCCCCGCACACGCCCCGCCGCCGCACAGCTCGCCGCCACCATGTCGACGCTAGAGGACCTCGACGACATTGAGCGCTCCGGCAAGGACGACAGGAAGGATGACGGCGACAAGGACCAGGACGGCAAGAAGCTCAACCAGCCCGGCGACGCCGAGATGAAGGACGCCGAGGCCGACAAGGACGACGACGTGCTGGACGCCGACATCCTCAACTCGAGCACCCGCGACATCATCGCCCGCCGCCGCCTGCTGGAGAACGACATGCGCATCATGAAGAGCGAGTTCCAGCGGTTAACCCACGAGAAGGCCACCATGCACGAGAAGATCAAGGACAACATGGACAAGATCGAGAACAACAGGTGCGCCCACCCTGCCCCCGGCCGTGGGCCTCACGCCGCTAACAGCGCGACCGCAGGCAATTACCCTACCTCGTCGGCAACGTCGTCGAGATCCTCGACCTGGACGTGACGGCCGAGGCCGCCGAAGAGGGCGCCAACATCGACCTGGACGCCACCCGCGTCGGCAAGTCCGCCGTCATCAAGACCTCAACACGCCAGACCATCTTCCTGCCGCTCATCGGCCTCGTCGACCACGAGAAGCTGAAGCCCGGCGACCTGATCGGTGTGAACAAGGACTCATATCTCGTCTTGGACACGCTGCCCGCCGAGTATGACAGCAGAGTCAAGGCCATGGAGGTCGATGAGAAGCCCACCGAGAAGTACACGGATGTCGGAGGTCTGGACAAGCAGATCGAGGAGCTGGTCGAGGCTGTCGTCTGGCCTATGAAGGAGGCGGAGCGCTTCAAGAAGATCGGCATCAAGGCACCAAAGGGTACGTGTCTTCGCTGGCTCGAAGAGGGCTGCCATCGCTAACACCGTCGTGACAGGCGCGCTGATGTACGGACCGCCCGGTACCGGCAAGACGCTACTTGCCCGTGCGTGTGCCGCTCAGACCGACGCAACCTTCCTCAAGCTCGCCGGCCCGCAGCTCGTGCAGATGTTCATCGGTGACGGTGCCAAGCTGGTGCGCGACTGCTTCGCCCTGGCCAAGGAGAAGGCGCCGTCCATCATCTTCATTGACGAGCTCGACGCCGTCGGCACCAAGCGTTTCGACTCGGAGAAGTCGGGTGACAGAGAAGTGCAGAGAACCATGTTGGAGCTGCTCAACCAGCTTGACGGCTTCGCGTCCGACGACCGCGTCAAGGTGCTCGCTGCCACCAACCGTGTCGACGTGCTGGATCCCGCCCTGCTGCGTTCCGGCCGTCTGGACCGCAAGATCGAATTCCCCCTGCCGAACGAGGAGGCTCGCGCACAGATTATGCGCATCCACAGCCGGAAGATGACGGTCGACGACAAGGTCAACTGGGCCGAACTGGCCCGCAGCACCGACGAGTTCGGCGGCGCCCAGCTCAAGGCCGTCTGCGTCGAGGCCGGCATGATTGCGCTGCGCTCGGGCCAGAACAAGATCAGCCACGAGCACTACGTCGACGCCATTCTCGAGGTGCAGGCCAAGAAGAAGGAGACGATCAACATGTTCAGCTAAGGGCGCTGCCTCGCCACGGGAATGGGTTTGGGGTTATGGAGCAGGCAAGCATTTGCATATGCTGTATTCTGGCAGGCAATAATAGACGAATGATCAGGCCCCTGTGGCCATGAAATACATGTGCTGTGAGTGACCATGTTCTTGTGGCCTTCTTTACCGACGTTCGTGAATTGCGTTACAAGCCACAACGTCCTGCCGGCTCCACTGCGGCTGCTCATCAGGAGACACCCATGAATTCACACAGACTGAAGATCAGGCCGGCTTCATGTCGACCGCAAAGTTTAGAGAAGCTATGGAGAAGCGCCTCCACAGATCGAGCCACCCAGGTGCACACTATGTACATGACTACATACAACGCAGCCCACCCCGCCACCCAGCCACAGCCGTCCAGATCCCCGCATGCCCGACCACCAGCCCAGCAAGCCGATCGGCCCGGCCGCCAAGGGGTTATTGCGGCGGCACTGGGTGCGACCTAAGGATCACCTGGAAAGCACGCGTTCCGGCTGCTGCGGTCGTCGGCGGGCGGCGGCGGAGGAGGAGGAGGAGGAGGAGGTGGTGGTGGAGGTGGAGGTGGAGGAGGAGGCCCGTGGGCGGTGATCACGTAGACGGGGACGTCGGTGGGGATGTGCGGGTGAAGCGGGCAGCCGCGGCACGCGTAGGGCATGCCGGGGTGAGGGGGGTGGGCTCCTGGGGATGGCGGAGCTGGTGGGGTGGGGGTTTGGGGCATTTTTCTTTTCGCTTTGCTTCTCGTGAGGTTGCCTGGTTTTTGGAGGGCGGGGTGTGTTGGAAGAGTGGATCGTGGATGGTCGAGAGCACACGGGGAGATTGCTATATATGTAGAGTTGCTCAAGCGAGTGTGATGATTGTCATGGGGCGTTGCTTTGTTATTCGTATCATGTGCACGCGGGCACCTCATGACATCGATGAATCTTCTGGGCTATCTGGGCTTCCTGTCACTCTTTGTCAAGGGCCGTCATCAATCACAGTGTATTGAGAAGCATGACAGTCTACTTGTATGGCAGCTCGCCTGTCCATTTGAACCATTGGGCAAGCCTCATGGACATAACAAGCCTGGCACCATCTCAGCCGTCTATGAACTATCTCTACTGGCCTCTGCTTTTCAACCGGCCCGCACGGAATCAATTGGGTGGGCACGGCTGCGGGCCATACGGGACCGGCGGATCTTCTGTCTGCTTTATATGGATCACAATGGGATCTGTATGAACGTTCTCAAAGCTATTGTCAATTTAGTATTGGCATGAATGCTCTCTAAAAAAAGCTACAAGCTGCAAACGAAAGAGTAGAAGTGACTATCTACCTCCAATGCAATGCCATGTGAACCAATAAGAAGGGCGACACAAGCGGAAAGTCCAAGAACAAACAAACCAATTCATCCACCGAAAGCCGACGCGCGCATGAAATCAAAAAGGCCTCTGGGATATCAAACCGCCATCCTACCACCCGCGCACCCAATCCGCCTCTCCCCCTCAAATATCCAACCTGTCCATCGGCCTCCCCAGCCCATCCACACACCCAGCCTTCTCCTCCACGCTCGCCACCTTGGTGCAGATCCACGTGCTCGCGTACATGTTGACCCTGTCGATGCACTCCCCAGGCCACCTCGCCGCGACCCTCCTGGCCGCGAAGCCGTTCCGCTCGAACACGGCGACGTACCACGGCTTCAGCGCGGCGGTGCGCAGCAGCACGCGGCCCCGGAGCCGGAGCGCGCGGTTGAGCGCGCGGATCTGGGCCGTCGCGGCGCCCGACGCGTCGGCGCGCGGCTCGAACCAGTCCATGCTGTCCATGACGACGGCGATGGTGAGCGTGGCCGGCGCCATGCGCGCGAGGACCTCGTTGATCTCGTCGGTGTGGATGCGGAGGCCGTCGAAGGCGGAGCCCGTGCCCGAGGCCGAGGCCGAGGGTGGGAAAGGCGACGGGGCGAGGGAGGGGAGGTGGTCGGGGCGGGGGGATGAGGTGGGGGATGTGAAGGGGGATGTGAGGGGGGAGGTGAAGGGAGAGGTGGGAGAGGAGGGGGAGGATTTGGAGAGTTTGATGTGGGCCTTCGGGGTGAGGTATTCGGGGTGGCAGCGACGGCTGTAGCGGCCCTGAAGGCAGAGAAGGTAGTAGTGGTTGTCGGTGCTGAGAAGGGTGCTGTTGACGACCGGGTCGAGAGTATTGACCGCGTATTCCCAGATGGCGTGGCCGGAGCGGAGACCGGTGGCGATAGAGCTGGCGGTGGCGCTTGTGCTGCTAGTCGAGGAAGTGGTTGTGGCAGCTGTGCTGTTTCCTTGTTGATGTTGGAAAGCCTGCTGTGCCCGCGCCGGTTCCTCGCCATTCAACTTGGCGTAGTCCTCCTCGATCATGTTCCGTTGGTTCGGTGGCACACCCAACGCCTTCCACAGCCATCTCTCATTCCCCACCACTGCCCAAGCCAGAAGCCTGCTGAGCAACACCTTCCTGATACTCCGCTGCCAGATCTCCCGCTGCTCATTCAGTGTCTCGGCGGCGCACAGCTTCTCGACTTCTTTCTCGAGGCCAACGAAGCGTAGCAGACGTCCAACCCAGTTTAATGCATAGCCCGAGCCACCAGTAGAGTACAGGCCCTTGCCGGATGGGGAGAAGGTCTCATCTCCGTGGTGAAGCCAGAATTGGAAAGCAAGACTCGAGAGGTGCGGAGAGAGCTTGGTGATGAGCAGAGACCGGAAAGACTCATGCTTCCCCTCGCCAAAGAGCTTCCACACGTCGGCATAACCGAGAGCGGTAAAGGCAGCAACCTTGAGTTCGAGGAGGTGGTTTTGTGCGGGGCTGATTGAGTACCAGTGTTAGTGCTACCAGGAAGGTGTAAGGGTGGCGGAAAGGTGATACTCACTTCAGGTCCACGGCGTGGATACGCTTCGGCTTCTCCAAGGCAAAGGACAGGATATTGTCGCCGGCACTGGTGATGGCTAGAATGACGTCGCTTGACTTCACCTGCAGGAGGCGTGCATCAACGCGGCTGTCCTCCCACGTGAACGCATAGATGTATTCGTCCTTGAACTGGCGATGCTTCTGCAGCTGGTCATCGTAGTAGATGCGCCAGTGGTGGTTCTGGTACCAACTGGATGGCAGAGGGAGACTGGCGGCGAGGTTGACGACAGCCGACTCATAGGCCTTGCTGTGGAGCTCAACACCGCTGTCGCGGCGGCCAGACTTCCTGGCTTGAAGATCAAGGGCAGACAGGAAGGGAGACTCAGTCGCTACGGCGTCGATCTCGGCGAGCTTGGACTGCGATGAACCACTCTCCTTGGAGCAGCCAACCCAGACGTAGTAGGGGATGCGAACGCCGAGGAAGTGGTTGCGAGCGTTGACGTTGAGGATAGTTCCGAACTTGTATTCGAGATAGTCCTGGGCTTGTCAGCGCACAACTCGTCTGAGACTGGTTATCCTTGAACACGCACCCTCCTCGCAGGCTCCAGGTTGACACGGTCGATTTCAAACCAAGTCCTCCAGAATACACGAGAAAGCCACATGCAGTGCCGGTCGATGACGCCGCCAACATAGTTGCGACTCTGGAAGTCCACCTGGCTCTGGACGTAGAAGTCAACCACTCCGATTATACCAGTCGGGCAGAGTAGCGACGAAAGCGAGTCGATGACCGGGTAGAACTCCGGGATCATGGACAGAGCATAGCTCATGGTCACGAGCTCCGCCTCTTGGGCAGTCGACTTGCCCTCCGTCACGTATTCGTCCGGGCGGATGGGGATGAGAGCCAGCTCGTCCGAGACAGGCTGCTCGTGGTCGGCAAGACGGAAGGCGCGCGCATCCTGGCAGATGACCTTGACGTTGGCCCAGCCCAGACGCGCGAAGCGGGCACGAGCGATCTCGCAGAGAGAGGGTGAGAGGTCGACGAGGTACACGGAGCGGAAGAAGTCGGGAACAGAGACGAATTTGGCCATCTGCTCGATGTTCCAGCCAGTACCGCCACCAACCTGCGTCGAGAGTCAGCACAGTAGACCTCTTTCCCACCTGATGTAAGCCACAAATGGGAGCGTGGCTGTGGTGATGCAGAAAAGGCACATGAGCCAGTGCAGACGCGCCGTTCCCGTCACTTCCAGCGCACTGCGTAACAGTACACTTACATCAATCCAGACAGGCTTGCGCGGGTACAGTCCGGCATTGACTTTGTGCTGCAGCTGCGCGGCGACCATGCCTAGCATATCATCGCGGCCATGGAGCAGCTTCGCGCGGGTGACGTCGTAGGCCGAGGCCTGCTGCCTGTAGAAGCCCTCCAAGGCATCCTGCTGGTTTCCACCGTTGCCACCGGAGTGAGGTTTGATGAAGCAGCCCCAGATGAAACGAACGTAGGCCTCAAGCGCGTTGGGCGGGGATTCGGGTTTCTTCCTGCCGGGCTTGTCCCAGCGGAAGCCGATGTGCAGAACGAGGGCAAGGAAAGCGACATAGCCAACAAGGAAAAGAGCAACTTGGATGTGCGGGTTGAGCGACAGGCGGATGCCCGGGAGGACGCCGAGCGCGTCGAGCGTCATGATCGATGTTGAATGGTGCGGATAGCGGCACAAGGAAAGGCACGGGCGGGACGAGCATGAATATATTGCGGGCAGCGGTCGGGAGGCCAGACGGCATCGTCGCGCGACCGGCGCACATGATGGAGCGAGGGGAGAGCACAGAAAAGCGTGAGGCCGGAAAGGTGGCGTGGGATGCGAACGAAGGCCTATCATCCGAAGCACATGTTTGAGGCTCTTCGCGCCCAAGGGACCGGCGAGAAGAGCGCAGGCGCGTCCAGGGCCCGCTGAGCTGCAGATCACACATGCGGCACCCGCAACCGGCGCCCAGGAACGGGCCTGTTACAGCGGCCTGTGTTGCCATGTGCACAGGCGCGTGGTGTTGAGGGGCAGTCCGGCGGGGGATCGCTAGTCGAGGCATCCGAGCGCGTCCAATCACCTGCCGCGATGTCAGCACGCCAGGCCAACGCCTCCCGTTTTGTTCCTGTAGGAAAATTAAATGTCGGCGGCTCTTGCACCTGCAGATGCTGGGGCCTCGCAATCCGATCGCCGCCCCGTGCGAAGAGATCGCGCGTGCCGTCGGCGCTGGGCTGACGTCTCAGGGTCTGGTCTTGGTTGTGGTGGTGGAAGATGTGGCCGTGGCCATCAATTCAAGCCTGTCTTTTCATAACTCCGTGTCCGTACATACAGCATACGCGCCACATTCGCGGCCGTGGCATTATACCCTCCCGACTCCAAATTATGCTGTGGCCAAGCCAAAAGTCGTATGAGTACAGCTCCCCGTCTACTGCGACAGCGTCGCCCACCCTTGCTCCGTGTTCCCTCCGCCGAGCACCGCCTGCCGCCTATTTGGCGCGGAACTGCTTCTTGCCGACGGTGAAGGGCACGTACCGATACTTGATCATATGTTGGATCTGCCTCCGCACTGCGCTGCTGTTAGCCACGGCCGTTCCTGCCGCGGTGGGACCCGGGCGCACTTACTCGTCAGGCAGAAGAGGATCAGCCAGTAGACAACCAGGACGGGCCAGAAGACGGGCAGGTCGAACATGGCGAACCAGGTGCAGAAGAAGCCGATGGCGACGGCCTTGGTGGCCGAGTACCAGAACTTGAACTCCGGCAGCCGCCTCACGAAGGGCCGGAACTCGTCCTCCTCCTTGGTGGGCAGTCCGCCCGCGTTGCCGTCCTCCATGCCCTCGTCCTGCTCCAGCGCCGGGTCGAACTTGGGCGAAATGAAGGCCAGGAAGAGGTTCAGGAGGTAGATCCCGAGCGAGTAGGCAACTGCGGAGCGCGTCAGCCAGGCGTGCGACCATCACCAGCGGGATTGGCGCCATACCGATATACCAGCCTTGCGCAAACACGATGCGCAGGCCAAAGACCAGGAAGAGCACAGCGGTGCCCACCCAGCGCTGGGTGACGAAGGGCGTCGACTTGTCGAGGTAGGCTTGGTAGATCTGGAGTCGCGGTCAGCGGCGCGCCAATGCCTGGGGCGGCGGAGGCACGGGGCGACTTGCCTGGCCATACTTGGTGGTCTGCGCGCTCACGGCGGCAAAGGGGGTGTCGGGCTCAGGCGCGTCCATGATAACGCGGGCGGCGGAAAGCTGTCGAAGGCGTTGCAGTGTGCGGCGCAAAGGACCCGGAGGGCGGTGGTGTGGCAGGAGGGAGGGTGCAGGCGCAGCAGAAAGCAGGTGGGTCGCGGGTGGCGGCTGTGCAGGACGCGCAGTCTTTTTTTTCGGGGATGGATGGGCCTGGCTCAACGGGCGTTGGCGGCGGATGCGAACTGCGCGGCTGGTGTTGCGCCTCCCCCAACTTTGACAAGTCGCCTGAAACGATCCGTGCCTGTGTCGGCCTGTGTCGGCCTGAGGCTGCCGGTTGCTGCCTCGTTGCTCAGGCTGCACCGCGCCCTGCGCCCCTGCGCCCCTGCGCGCCGGCCGATGACGCGCTGCGGCTTCCCTCGGCAATAGCGCGGCCGCGAGCATAGAGCTCTGCTGAAGCTTGCTGCGTGCTGCTGCCCGCGCCCCTCACCTGCTCCCGCTCCACTCCTCAGAACACTCTCGGCGTGGTCCCAGCCAGCTCTCACAATGGCCTCCCTCCTAGCATCCAGAAGAGTCGCCTCGCAGTTTGTGCGCTCTTCGGCCTTTCCCCGCGTCGTGCGCTCCTACTCCACTGGCCTTCCCGCATACGAGCACATCCAGGTCTCCACCCCCAAGCCGGGCGTGGGTTTGGGTACGGATTAACTCAGCAGACCAATTCGAGCCAGAGCTAACCAAGCTGCCAATTCCAGTCACTCTGAACCGCCCCAAAGCCCTCAACGCCCTCTTCTCGCCGCTGATTGCCGAGCTCAACGATGCCCTGCGCCAGCTGGACGCCGACACCGAGACAGGTGCCATTGTCATCACCGGCTCCGCCAAGGCCTTCGCCGCCGGTGCCGACATCAAGGAGATGAAGGACAAGACCTTTGCCGACGCCTATGGCCGCGACTTCATCGAGAACTGGTCCGACCTGACCACCCAGATCAAGAAGCCCGTCATCTCTGCCGTCAACGGCTACGCCCTCGGCGGCGGCTGCGAGCTCGCCATGATGGCCGATATTTTGTACACCTCTGCCGGCGCTACCTTCGGCCAGCCCGAGATCAAGCTGGGCGTCATCCCGGGCGCCGGTGGCTCGCAGCGCCTGACGCGCGCCATTGGCAAGGCTAAGGCTATGGACCTTGTGCTTACCGGTGACAACTTCAGTGGAAAGCAGGCCTACGAGTGGGGGCTTGCTGCGAAGGTCTTCGACTCGGCCGAGGAGTGCGTCAATGGCGCCATTGACACTGCTGCAAAGATTGCCGGCTACAGCAGGATAGCCGTCAAGGCTGGGAAGGAGGTTGTCAACAAGAGCCAAGACTTGGGCATCAGAGAGGGCGTCGAGTTTGAGAGGAGAGTCTTCCACAGCTTGTTTGGCAGCAAGGACCAGAAAATTGGTGGGTACCCTCCAGTTCGCGAGCTATTCTATATCTGTACTAATCAACCCTGCAGGCATGACCGCATTCGCCGAAAAGAAGAAGCCGGAGTGGACGCACGAATAGAGCTTGGAAAGCATCAACCACGTGCTCTGATGAAACAACCCGGAGTATATGCCATCGCGACCACCAGTATGCACGGGATCGAAGTGATCATGCCATTTAAATGTTCAACGTTGTCCTCGAATGAACCATAATACAGTTTGATTGAAGCGTCGTCACACGCCTGACACGAAATGGTCGAGGTATTCGGGCGAATAGAATGCATTCATTAATCAACATACGCTCCATGGAGCAAAATAAGTTCCAAATTACCCGCAATCGTTAGTCATGCGTGTCCCATCCATGACCTCGTGTCCATTTACTTGGTCTGGTTCTTGCTCCCAACGGTATCTGAGACCTTGTCTGTGCCGCTGGTAACGGTGTTTCCGACACCTGACCATGCATCAGCTCCATACTCGGCAGAATCCTCTGTGTCGGAACTCACCTTTGGTAGTGTCGCCAACACCCTTCGTCACACCGGTGAGGGTGTCGCCAACACCCTTCCCGAGGGTGCCAACAGTATCTCCCAGCGTGTTGGTAACACCTGAGACGCCCTTGCCGACGGTGTTGGTGGCGCTGCCCGCGACGTTGCCTAGAGACCCGAGGAATCCAGCTAGTCAGTGTTTAGCGGAGTCCGCCCCAAGGAAACAACAGCGATGTGGTTGATCAAGGGTTATTGTGGGCGACGGGAGGGGAAGGCTTACCTCCTTGCTTGTTCTCGTCAGACATCGTGATTCGATGGTGTGGTTTGTTGGTTCCGGTGTACGTATCTCGTCGAGTGTTGCAACTGTGTGGACTCTTGAGATTACCTGGTTGATTCTTTAGATATCGTGCAGTCAGCGACAGCAAACGAGCATTAATATATCCCTTTGCCCCCGCGGGCCTGGCTCCTGCCCCCGCTGCATCGCCTGCATGGACGCTATGACGTCTATCCAACGCCAGCGACCGCAGCTCTGATCCACTTGATCTCGATCCTGATTCGACGAGGCCACGGGAGCTCTGACGAAACCGCACATCAGCCACAACGGCTGGACAACCACCTTTCTTCAGGCTTGTTCCCTGCAGGGTCCTCCGGCTATATGCAATTTCCTGCGTATAGGCGAACCTCTGCACGGCTGCGTTCCCTGTGTATTGCGTCAGACGATGGAAAAAGCACAACCGCGTTTGGCCCTATCATCTTCTTTGTAGTGGGGAAATGAGACGTAGTATTGGAGCTGTCCCGATGCTCGGTGCCCGATGAACAGTGTCCTGAAGGTCGGTGCTGTTTGACCTCCCCGCATCCCCTTCGTTCGCGTACGAGCTCACTACGAGAGCTCACATATGTTACAGTGGTTGGCCGAAACAGTCTTGCCATCCATTCAGCAGAGTCGCAACAACGGCTCAACCATCCCCACGGCTCGCGCGGTGCGTCCGGCCTGCACATCACGCCGATGAACGCGGGTACCAGATCCCCCAGCCCGTATTCCGACGCATCATAGATCGCCAGGCGGCCGGACCCTGCTCCCGAGAAGGAATCACTCCTTCTACTCGTTACCCGGAACCACCAGCCCGCAAATCCCGGCATCCACGCTCTCAACCAAGTTTCTCCGACAGATCGAAACGGCTGATCCCACTACCCGCGCCACGCTCCCGTGCCATCGTCCAATCAGGACGTCCATCGCATCAGAAACCAATTCGCCCAGGTCTATGTCACTCTCCATCACACCACACAGCATCTCCCCCAAGATCGCAAGAAACCAGGTTTCAGATCCGGGCCCAGAGCCGTGGGTTATGGGGAGGAAGAGGAGGAAGGCCTGGGTGTTTTAAGAGGGTGGGCCATGTATAACGGCGCGCGATCGAAGGGCATTAAGATGCATGATATAAGGCGACCCCGTGATCCCGCTGCTTTAGCGAAAAGAATAACAGGCGTCAATTATGCGTCCGCCCACTTTTTCTCCAGAGGTAGCCTGAACGGCAGGCGCGGGCGCTCGCGCAAGTTTCTGATATCCCCCTGGTGCGGCAGGGAATTTCCTGTCAGATGGATTTAGTGAAGCATGTTTATCTTGACGTCTTTCCTTTGATGCTGTAACACCTCATGTGCCTGAGCAGAACACCAACGGCAGCCACTGAACGCCAAGGTCATGCAATCTCACGTATCACGCATCACAGGCTTCCTGCATGTTTGAAATTTTTTGGAACCTTGCATAATTATTTCGAGCTCTTGTGTACAGGTTAAAAGAGAACAACGAAGTGGAGAAAAGAGAAGGAGGAAATCGCAGCACTTGCAGAAGCAGCGGCAGCGGCAGCAGCAGTAAGCGGGAGGAGAAGAAGGGGAGAAAAAGAAGCAAAGAGGAATGAAGGAGAACCAGCCGGGCCAATCTACCGTCCATCCTTCCGTTTTTTCCCACCCAAACCCATCCCGTTCATACGTCGCGATCGTCATTTCCCTTGTCTCTTTTGGGGTGGTGGTTGATTCGTCACGACGTTTCGCTACCTTCCTCCCACATGCCCGCAAAAAAGGAAAAGGCCCTATTAACCCCGGAAGAGAAGAAGGGAAATAGAAGGCCAAAGTAAGACCAACACTCACACGCCCTGCATCCTGAAAGGTGTAATAGCGTGTGTGGCGCAGCTGGCTGAAAAGGCTCAGACCAAACGGTATCGACAGTCAAGCCAAAAAAAAGCGAGCAAGGCCACGAGAGTAGAAGTCCTGTACGCGTAAAATGCCAATCGAAAGGTTTGTTTGACCGGCTAGCAAAGAAAAGGGCCTTCCAACCTTCTCTTTTCGCTGATGATACTCGCGAAGAGAGAATCTGACCATTAGGGAAAAGGAAAATGCCATCAACGCCGTTAGGGTAATATCCCCGCCATACATGAACGTTCATCGCAAAGAAAGAGGAGCAGCAGCAAAAGCAGTGGGAATTGGAAAAAAACACGGCAGCCCTTTCTTTTTGCCCAAACCCTGCCCGAAACCCGAAGAAAATGGAGAAGAACTTTTGTCTTAAGACAGTCCACGAAGAGACCCCATGCGAAAATGCAGCCCGTTCAGATGCGCAAGCAAGCCGAAGTGAAGTCTATGCAACTGACGTAGAAAACAGTCGGACCGAGGAAGACCGAGAAGGAAGAACCGCTGTGAGTGAAAGCGGATGCCGTAGAATGCGAAAAGGAATCTATGATTCGGTGGCCGGTGCTCCGGCGCCTTCCTTCTTCTCGCCGCCAGTTGCTGGCTGGACCTTGCTCGGTTCAGGAGACGCGGCGTCGTGACCGCCCTCCTCTCCGCCTTCGAGAGCTGCAAGCGCACTGTTTTTTCAGTTAGCGGTGGACCAAAACAGCGAGAGGAAGAACCTTACCTGAATGAGTTGACGTGGTGCGCCGACGAGTCCTTCTCCTTCACGGGCGGGGTTCCGGTGCGGGAAGAGTTGCCAGAGTCGTCGCCGGTCCTGTTGAGGCCGCCACCCGGGCCGAGGTTCCTGCGGCCACTGCCGCTGCGGCCAGCGAACAACGAGGAAGGCCCGAACGTACCAGGACCGGAGCTCGAAGTCCGGCCAGAGGCGTTCTTAGACAGCTTTCTGAGATCGTCCATGCCGAGCGTGTTGTGCTTGTAGTCCGGCGGAGGCATCATGCCACCGCCAGAGAAGGAGCGAGCATCGCCACGTCCCATTTGAGCGCGGCCACCGCGTGGAGGATTGCGCATCTTCTCCAGCTCGGCTTGGTGCTGGGCAGCCATGGCCTCCTCGTGAATCTCCTGGATGGTCTTGGGGCCCTTGGAATCGTCCTTCGACTTCCAACCCTTCCTCCGCAAGTCGACCATGTCGAGCAGCATGAAGTGCATACGGCTGGGGAGGGCAGGCAAGTCCTTGACCTTCTCGATGCGCTCGAAGTAGGCGCGGATCATCTGGGAACCAGCCTCGCTGGTCTCCATGGTGGCACCAACGGTTCTGAGCAGCTTGACCAAGGACTCGATGTTGGACTCGTCGGGCACACCCTCGAAGTTCAGCAGCCTCATAACGCACTCGTGCATGATACGGACCGTAAGCATGCCAAGCTTGTAAAGCTCTCCGATGAACTGGATCAGACCCAGACCGCGTCTCTTCGCGGCGGCAGCAACGTAGTACTCGTCGCTCAGCATGGCAGCCTCCTCGCTTTCGCCCTCCTTCTTCATGGGCAAGTTGGACTCCCAACCCTGCTCGAAGTCTTCCTGGCAACGGTTCAACAGGTACTTACGGAAGAGGTTACCGCCGAGGACAGGGTTGCCGTTCTTGTCGCGAACGTTCTCGTCCTTGATGGCAGGGGACATAGTCTCAAGCATGCGCTTGCAGAACTTGGCGTACATAGAAGCCCAGTGAGCTTCGTCGCAAGCTTTCTCGAAGGTAAGCTGAATGACCTGGCGAAGGGTCCTGCCATCCGTCTCGTTCTCGGACTGCTTGGCAATCTCGAGAATCTGATCCGAGATCCTGTCGAACTTCTCCGGCGTCATCTTGTTGAGCGCCGCCTTGACCTTCCTTTGCACAACGTCGGGGGTGAGGTTGGCCGACGTCGACGACGCCTGGGCCGCAGTGGGCTGCGTAAGGCTTTGCGGCACCCAGCCAGTCGTCGACCTGACAAGAGGCTTGAGTTCCTGGCCAGCAGTGAGAGGCATTTGCTTGGCTTCCTTTTCCTCATTAGCCCTAGCCGCGTTGCCACGTCGGCTTTGGCCCTTACGACCGCTGCCAGAGCGAGGCGAGTTCGTAACGGCAGGGGCATACGAGGAAGCAGAACGACCGCCCATGGCACCACCCATTGGGAATCCACTGCCCGGGCGACCGCCGAAGTTGGCGAGAGGGTTCGACGAGGAAGTGCGAGATCCCATGCCGGCGTTGGACATAGCGAACCTGTCCTCAGAAGTGGTACCTCTGGGGAGAGTGCGAGGTCCAGTGCTCGACGAGAAAGCGCCCATTTGACCACCAAGAGTGGAAGGAGCCAACGAGCGAGAGTTCGACCGGACACCCATGCCGGAGGGCGTGCGTGCAGACCCGGGGCGGGCGGAATCGGTGCCATCACCGACGGTCTCCCGGACTTTGTTGTCCCAGTCGATGGAAGGCTTCTCCTTGAAGACTTCCTGGAATTGCAGCAAGAAGTCCTTGTCGTACTTGAAGCCGTTGCCACCACGGCCCTGGTTGAGAGCGGGGTTCGGAGACCTGATGCCCTCGGGGTACTTGAACTCTTCGTTCTGTACTCTGAGGAAGCGCGCAGACTTGAGAGCCTGCATGCCCGGAGTAGGCGCCGGAGGCTCAACAGGCTTGCGAGTCTCAAGCTTAAGAGCCGCAGGCTTGGGCTTGGCAGAAGTAGGGGTCTTTGAGGCGGGCTGCGCAGGCGGGGGCATGGCTGCAGACTCGGCTTCGCTAGTGGCGCCAGGTCCAAGGGTTGGCTTCTTGAGAGAGGCAAACAACTTGGCGGCCTCGGCTCTCTCCTCTTCAGTCTGCTCCTTCTTCTCACCACGCTCCTTTGCTGCCTCGCGCTCTTCGGCCTCGCGCTCAAGGCGCTTCATCTCCTCGTCAGCCTTGGCAGCCTTCTCCGCTTCCTTCTTCGCGGCCTCTTCCTTCTCACGCTTCTTCTTCTCCTGGAAAGCTCTCTCGCGCTCCTCTTCTTCCTTCTCGGCGGCCTCCATCTCGGCGATTTCACGCTCAAGGCGCTCATCTTCTTCCTTCCTGAGGCGCTCCTCTTCCTCTTCCTTGGCCTTCTTCGCAGCCTCTTCTTCGGCCGCTTTAGCCTTCTTCTGCTCTTCTTCCTTGGCTTTCTGTTCGGCCTCTTCCTTGGCCTTCTTCTCGGCCGCTTCCTTAGCGGCGGCCTCGGCAGCTTCACGCTCCTTTGCGGCCTTCGCTTCGGCTTCAGCCCTTTCCTTAGCTGCCTTCGCCTCAGCCTCCTCCTGCTCCTCCTTCTCCTTGGCTGCCTTAGCCGACTTCTCTTCCTCGTCCTTCCTCCGCCTCTCCTCAGCAAGCTGCTTCTGGAACTGCTCTTGAAATTCTGCCTTCTTCTCCTCGGCAGTCTTCTGGGAAGTGCTGTCCGTTCTGCCGTGCTGGGAGTTTGCGCTCGGGGCGCGCGGAGGAGGAGTGGGAGTGGAGGAGACGACGATAGGAGACTTTGACGGGCCAGGAGGAGCGGGCGAAGATGACTTCTTCTCAAACGTCACGACCTCACCGTCAGGGTTCTTGATGACAATCCCCTTGCTCTTAGTCCTCGCGGGTATCGTGAAGTTCGAAGAGGGTGCGGGGCTGCTGGAGCTCTGGGTGGGAGTGTGCGAGACGTGACTGGCGGCTGTCATCGACGGCGTCTGAGGGTTTGCCATGGTCGATGCGGGGCGTTCGGAAACCTGCGAGTTTGTGCGCGACATGCTCTGCGCATGAGGCGCGGCATACTGACCTGGAATGAACGGTTGCGAGGCGTGGGGCGCATGGTTCATAGGGCGGGGGCTCGGGGGAGCACCGGTCTGGTAAGGCATGCCGGGGTGCATGTACGGGGCGGGTTGGTAGTACGGGGTGAACTGCGAGGGGTCAAGATGCTGAGGCTGCATCCCATAGAAGCTCTGGGCCTTCAAGTCTGTTAGAAAGTCTTCAAAACCGCCGTTTGCCGGCGTGAGAGTTGGAATAGAGGAGAGTTGTGTGTTGAAGGTGGACTGGAGTTCAGTCGAAGAAGGAATTGAAGGGTCTGCAGAAGCTGAGGTTGGCCCAAAGTGCAACGCTTGGCGGCTGGTCGTAGGATTTTCGACTGGCCGTGGCGTGCTGCCAACTTTCTTGGAGAGAGTAAGAGATTTGTTGTTTACATTTGGCTGGAACTGGTGCGGGTATCCAGGGTACCCGCCGTGCGGCATTTGCGGCTGGTTGGCGAACTGCGCCTGCTGCTGCATCGTGGCCGGAGTCATCGCAGGGCTGCGGTTCTGGCGGTAGGGTGACCCCATCGGACCGCCCTGTCCCTGGAACTGGCCAGGCATAGGCCCGCGCATCTGGTTGGGCAGCTGGCGGAACTGCGGGCCCGGAGACGGCGCGTTGTATCCCTGGTTGTAACCCCTGCCGCGACCGGCCTGGGGCACGAAGTTGCGGTTCATGGCTGGGTTGCTCATGTCGCTGTGTGCGGACTGAGAGGACTCGCGGCGCAGGTGTTGAGCCTGCGGCATAGGCGGTGGACCCTGTGGGGGCATGGAAACGGGTCGGCCCTATTATTTGACGATTTCATCAGCGTAACTGCACTTGCCAGCAAGCGAGACAAAAAATCGCACGACGGCGCAGGGACAAGATAAGGTGAGAGAACGTGACGAAAAATGCGCAGCTGAGCAAGCAGCTTTGCAGAGTGACACGAGGGGAGGTGAGCATACCGATTGGCCGCCATTCTCGCCGCCCATGGAACCAAAGCTCAGGCCGTTGCCTTGGCCTTGCAGACTGGCCGGAGGACGCCCGCCGCTCGCGGGAGGCTGCGGGATGGGCGAGGGTGAGGTCGCCGGAGAGGTGATGCGCGGGTTCGCGGTGTTGGTCTGCGGCGCCAGAGGAACGCTGTTCGCAATGGCAGGCGAGCCACCTGCGTTCATAGAGCCGAAGCTGATATTGGGACGATTGCTGGAGCCGTTGGCCATGGGGCCCGAGGTACCGGCAGCGCTGATGGTCATCGAAGAGGGCTTGCGTCCGTGGGCAGGCGCACCATTGGCAATCGGCGGACCGACAGCCGGGACGGCGGGCTGGATCTGACTCTTGCCGTTCACAGAGCCAGTCTTGCCATGTTGCGCAGAGCCCACCGCCACCTGGGGAGTGCTAGAAGCGATCGCGGGAGGCGAAGCAGACTTCTTTGTCGCAGCACTGGCGTACGACTTGGCGGCGGGCTGAGCGGCGCCAGCGACAGAGGGCGACGTCGTTCCGGTGGGGGCGTTGGAAGCGGCGTTGGCGGTCTGCGCGGCGTTCGTCGTGGGGTTCGTCGCGGGGCTAGAGCTGCTCATTTATCCGTTTGCTGCGAGTGTGAGGCGGACGAGCGGACGAGCGTGGCTTCGGAGGCGACGGTTGGAGGGTGGTGTTTGGCGCGCGAATGTCAAACTCGAGGGCCGGGTATTACAGGAGGTCGCTCGGAGCGGAGAGTGGCGATGACGAAAGGAAACGCTCGACAAAAACCAGGACAGGCGAAGTGAAGGGCGAGGTGCTGGCGGTGCAGACCTGCGGCTCGGAAGACACGACGACCGGTAAAAGTGTCGTGGGAGGGTGCTCGCGTCGGACGACGGGGCAGACAAGTTCCAGAAGGACTCTGCGAAACTGTCAGAAGCGGCCTGGTACTGCTTGCGCAGAGGGGCCGGCTTTTCTTGGGTGGGAGGGTGTTGGTTGATGGAAGATGATGAAAGGGTGTGTGCTGAGCGAGGCACTGGAAGTTTTTTGAGCGGGCTTGGCACAAACCACCAGGGGCCGTCGCCCCAGCGAAGGAGCCGTCACTGAGCCCAACACCAGCAGCCTGCGGCCAATTTCCACCGCGCGCAGTGCCGCGGTGGAGCGCGCTGAATCAGACGTGAGCCAGCTGCACCGCCCAGCCCGCGCCCATTCGCGCGCAGGCACGCTCGCTCTCTCGCACAGCCAGCGACACGAGTGCTGCCTGCCAATCAGTGCGCGGCGAGCGTGCTACATCATCGCGCGCCCAGCTATCAGCAGCCTGGCCCACGGCCGGGGCCTCGCAATCCGTCGCACCGCGCGCATGAGTGGTGCAGCCGCGCTCAGCCTTGCCAGCGCGCATACGGGCTCCCTACGCTATGTTCCAGCCGCACTGTCGCGCCGCCAGCGGAGCAGCGCGCAGCGCGCAGCGCGCAGCCGTCTCTACGCGTCGTGTGGGATTCCTGGCTTTTCGAGCGCGGCCCTCGGTCAGTGCGCCGGACGGCGGCCCTCTCTCGCCTGGCTGCGGCCTCGGGCGGGCGCCGGGCAAACGAAACAAAGCTTGCCCACCGCCCTCTCGCTGCGGGCGGCAGCAGAGCATCAGGCCCCGCCGCCTGCCATTGCTGCTGCTGCTCCAGTGTCACCGCATGCCGCGCGCGCCAGACGGGCATCAGCCGGGCAATCCGCGCTCGAGCGTGGCCTCTTCTCCGCATCCGCATCGAGCCCAGTGCGTCTCTCCAGGTGCGCACGGCGGTCCTCCGTCCATCGCCACCGCTGGCCCGCTAGCTCGAATGGGCCATGCTGGGGAGCTTGGACGCTGGCGGACCGTTCTGCGCTATCTCCGTCGGACCTCTCGCCCGCTGACTCTGCTCCTCCATCGCCATGCGAGCATCGACTCCTGCCCGCCCAGGCCGCCGCACCGTTGCGCCCCGCGCCAGCCACCCAGCCGACGGGCATCCGTGAGTCACGGCGTGGTGACGCGCAATTGACTGAGCCTCCCGCAAAACCAGCCATGTCCAAGACCACCGCGTGGCTGTACCAGGCTCTGCGAGACGAGTCCCTTACCGATCCCCGCCGTCCGCCCCAACGCGTCTGCCCCCGCCCGCGGTAGCAGCTGCAGCAAGACGCAGGCTGCTTGCCGTGACTCACGCCCGGCCTCAGTCATCGGACCATGTGTAATCAGAAGGCCTGAGGGACGAGCCTGGCTCACCCGTCATCCTCACTAACGCGCGCTGCATCCATCCCGCGCCTGCTCCGGCTGGTGTCGGCTGAGGCTTGCTGGCTCGCAAGACCCTGCCCGCGTCCGCTCGTTCGCTGGCCGGGCGGGAGTCGGCCTCGCAATCGCCACACCATCACCGTCCATCACCACCATCGCCGGCCGGCCGCCCGCCTCAAGCGGCAGGTCTGGGCGGAGCCGGCGACGTCGGCTGAGCAGCTGCCCCTCTCGACCGGCTTCCATGCGCTTCTCCCCGGCCCGGGGCAAGGTCTGCGCGGAGCTGCTGCGCTTTGCGATGCCACGGGCAGCACGGCTCCGCAGCTCCCATTCTCGCTTCTTCCCGCTTCTCCCGGCGGATAATGTCGCGGGGGGTTGGTTGGGCACTGAGGAATCATAATGGCGCGGCGGATAAGGCTTTCGGTGCCGTCGAGCACGTGAAGGAGCCCGGTTGCGCAATGCAAGTGACCGTGCTATAGGCAAGGTGCCATAATCGAGCCGCGGCGGGAGCCGCCACGCGCGCGGTGCCTTGGTGCCTGGTTTCTGCCTTGCCGCCACCTCACCTCATGTGTGGGCATGTGCGCCTAGCACTCACCGTGTATCAACGGCGGGCCACCGTGACGCCGACTAACGCCCGGCGCGAGACAACGGCGTCTCCGTCGCCGTTCCGCCAGAGGCTTGAGGGTCGAACGATTGCCCGCCGGCTGGGCACCTTCCCCCTTTCACGCCTAACGCTGTGGCGATCGCCGTTCAGCCGCAGCTTCCGTGCGTCTTCTCGAACGACGGCGACGGCTGCCAGGAGGAGGATGAGAGGGATCACAATCTCCTCGAGCTAATCAAAATAGCACCAGCCCTACTGATATTCTAAGATCTGCGGCACTTGACAACCTCACCACTTGCCGCCGTACCTGAATATAACTGACGCAGCGCCACACGTTAATTGACTGACAGAACCTGCTTCCTCAGATAGATCATCACCGGGGCCCTGCCTGTCCCTGGCCGCTGGGCCTTGTTTGAGCCCATTGAAAATCCTCCTCTTGGCCTTGTTTGATTGGTGTCGAAAATCATTACGTGGGTTAGGGTAGAGACTGGTTTAGGATTCCCCTTCTCAAATCTTGCTTCACTAGCAGGCCAGGCATTCCGCTGCCCCTGGACCCAAACTGTAACCTTGGGGATGGGTCTCTCTGCCACCGTTCGTACTCTTGTTGGGAGCGAGCGGCGCAAAAAGTTTTAAGGTACAACCTGTGCCCTGCCCGCGCCCCTTGCTGCGTTTCATGATTTTGAATTTTTTTGACTTTTTGATTTTCCCCTTCCTGCGTCTCAAAATATAGAAACACGTAGAATAATGGCACCGAGAACCAAAGTCCACCTGTCTCACCTGAGACTCCTGCATCAGGTACACCCGCGCCCCTGTTAGAGCCGCAGCACGCCCTATCCAGGAAAATAAATCACATCCGCCAATGAGCGAGCATACCATCACTGTAGGGCGACAACATTATTGCTGTCCATTTCGACAACAGTGCTCTGCGTTAAGACACTATTGAGTTATACAGCTTGTAGATACAAACGAAAATTGAGAACTAGAAAGTTGGAGATCCAGCCCAGCCTCCCTACAAAACACCCAGAAAACCAAACAAAATCGAAGAAAACAACAGAGAATCAATCCGAAAAGGGAAAATGGAAAACGCACCGCTTCATGTGACGCTCCGCGTCATTAAAATAAGAATAGGTTTACCGTATGAGGAAAGAAACGAAAGACTCCTTTAGAGCGAAAGAAAGAAAGAGCAAGAGTATAACAGTGTGAATAGTAGTACAAGGCGCAGGAAAGGGCTGAAAGGAAATGTTAAAAAGCAAAGACTGCAGCCTGGGAAAGTGGAACTAGTGGAGTGATGAAAGGAAAATGGTAATAGGGGGTGCACGCAATAGCGCGCCAATCCCATGAGTAGGTGGTCTCATTCGTCTGCCACCCAGATGAATGTATAGATAGGTGTTTTGTAGGGAAGAGTGGCTTCTGTTGAATCCATACTGGCCTTCTTGAACTCGCCGAAAGCTCTGCATGGGAATAATCCTCCAGAAAAATGCTTTTGTGGAAATGTCGAAACATTGCAAGACTCGGATGTGTCAAGCCTTGATTGATGATGAAGACCAAGGAAATTCGTTCCTCGAATCCATTCATATGGAAGGCGACCCTTTTGTTGACTTTTGACCAGCCTCATTGCTGGGTGTAGTCAACAGGTTCGCCAAGGAAATTCGTACGTTGGGTCCATGCTGCGCTAGACCATCTCTATGGCCTATTCTCTGCCCATTTTTGGTGTCGTTTCGTAGATACGCTGGGTAATGGCCATGCTCAAAAAGGGGGCAAAAGCGTCCCCTAATACTGATGCGGCATCTGCACACCCGTCTCGTTGTTCTCGTTCTGCTGCGTCGAGCCCTCAACTTCTCCAAGCACCGGTCCCATCTGGTACTGTTCGCTCTGGCCGCCCTGAGCCTGACCATACGAGCTGTTGTAGCTGGGAGAGTTGCTGAACGTGGACACGTTGTGCGGGGCGCTCATCAAAGGCGCCGGGTTATACGCGCCTGGCGTAGCGAGCGGAGAGCTCTGGTAGTTAGGAAACGTGGCAGACTGCGGGTTGGCCGGCCCGGGAGTCCGGCTTTGCTGGTAGTGAGCGCTGTGCTGCGACAATTCAATGCGGCGAGGCACGCTTGTGGAAAAAGAACGCATGCGCTGCTGCGCCCCAGATTGAAATCCGGGAATTTGAGAATCTAGGGAAGTATAAGCATCATCGATCGGCTTGAAAATTGAGAGAAAAAAAAGCCTTACAAGAGTAGCCCAAGCCATATGGAACGTTTGATCCGGGGAGGCTGGTGCTTGGAAGGCTGGTAGGAGGCATGCGCTGCTCGCCCATGCTTGTGTTCTCGCCATGTTGAACGCCCGATTGGCTAAGAGTGCCGTCGTTGCTATAAGACATGCTAGTCCTCAGCGGAGAGCAGAGCGATTCAGCCCTAGTGCGGGCCATTCGATCATGCAATTGCAACCGGGGAACCTGAGGATATTGCGGAAAAGAAGAGGGAGAAGGCACCGGCGGCCCAACAAAGGGATTCGGTCGCCTCGGGCTGCTGTCCATGGACTGCGAGTAGGCAAAGGGATTCGGTTCGCCAGTAGCAGAGACGGGCGATGAAGTGTCAGTCGCTGACTGTGGGGGCGTAAACGAATAGCCCCCAAATGGTGGAGGGATGCCGCCAGGCGACATCTGCTGTCCCTCAGGGAAGCGGCGAATGGTGTCCAGACTCAAGGGGCGGACCATATTGCCTTCTGGGAAACTGGGAGAAAAGTTTGCGGCGGGCGAAGCCAAGGGTGTTCCAACTCCATGGCCAGCGGCACCAAAGGGTGAATGTAGAGCTTGGGTCATATCGAAATCGTCGGGAAGCGCTCTTGATCTCATCATACGCTCGCGGTCGTCGCTAGTCAGACGCTTGAGCTTAGCTCTCCTGCGCAAGGTGGTAGTGGTCAGCTTTTGTTTGGTCCGTTCATGACAGCAATTCGAGTCCTACCTGTTCTGGAACCACACTTGCACCTGGCGCGGGCTTAGGCCTGGAATTTCCCTGGCCAGTCTTTCGCGGTGGGCGGCGTCTGGATGCGCCTGCCTCGCGAACTCGCTCATCAAGAACCGAGTCTGGTTGTGCGTGAGCCTAGACGGATGACTGTTAGTACACGGTCACGCATGAATGGGCGTGCGTTGCCGCTGTCGCGAGGGCTGTTCTTCTCAGAAGGTCTGCACTCTTTCGAAACATACCTGAATCTCTTCATCTTCCGCTTCTGCGCCCGCAGCTCTGCAGCGGTCATCGGCTTCGAGTCGTCGCCTTCATCATTGCTTCCGGAAAGGAGTGCGTCGTTGTGGTCGTCGTCTTTGTTGCCCTTCTCCCCCTCCGGAGAGGGAGGCGTGAGCCTCGAAACAGGGCTGGCGGGCGCCGAGCCACCGTAGGTCACATTCGGCAGCGACGTCTGCTGCGATTCCTCCAGATTGCTGATGGTGATGCGCTCTCTCTGAGGCTGCGGAGATGCAATCTGATGGTCGGGTTGGGCGAGTTGTTGGGAGGCGGAATGATGTGGCTGGCTCAACGTGTAGGGAAAGCTCTTGTGAGTGCGCAGCGTCGGGCGTTTCTGAGCGTCGAGAGAAAGTCCAGATACCTCGGAATACTGCAGACCCATAGTACCATCGGTGGGCTCTCCCGGTTTGGTCCTTTGGCTGTGCCACTCAGACTCAGCGTGAGTCGCGGTGTACGCAGACATTCGCGGCGAGCTGGGAGGAGAGAGCGGTACGGAAGGGATTCCGTCAACCATTGGCGGATCTTGATCTAGGCTCGGGCTGTAGAAGTCGTATGGAGATTGAGCTTGAGTGTACTGGACACCGAAGCTTGCGGTCAGTTAATGCAGGACGGGAGGTCCAAACAAAGAGAGAGCTACGTACAAGCTGTCTTGATGCAGGATTCCGGGGTCCTCAAGATCGAATGACCAGCGAGCAAGGATGACAGGCGGGAGCGGCTACAGGCGTCCTGAGCGACCCTTGCAAGTCGCAGGTTTCGTGCAGTGTGCCCCGAGGCGTGCGCTGTTGCGAGCCTTTGCAGAAAGAACTAGGCTTTGCAGGCCAAAAGCAAGAAAAGATAACCCAATGCGGGGTACGCTTCTGGAAGGACGGCCTTCCTCGGGGGTGTTCGTGCAACTCCAGCGCGCGGCTTGGACGGCGGCCAGGCGGATATGGCTCTGCGCGGCGGGCGTCCTCGGCAGGGCGGGCCTGTGGGCTTGTGGGATTAATTCGCGGGCGTCTGCTTGGTTGTGGAGGGCCCGATTGCCGTTTCGGCGGGCAAGATGAAGCGAGGTCCCCTGCAAGTAGCACGCAGCGCGGTCAAGGCCCTCGGGGCAGTAGTGTCAAGTTGACAGCCCGGTGGAGGATTAAGTTTGGCGTAGCTCTGCCCCAGCAGAGAGCGTGCAAAGGCGCGTCGGCGGCGACTGGATATCTGCGATGTCAAATGGCGCGGCAGGGTCCACACAGGCAGAGTCTGACGGGCACGGGGAACATCAGCGCTTAACCAAGCCGGAGGGGAGGGCCAGGCCGTACCAGACGCGGCGGGCGGCGGGCGTGAGGGCCGGGTAAATCGAGGCGTGAAGAAATCGAAAGCGCAGCAACGATCGGACGGGCTCGCGCCAACACCAGAGCAAAAAACGACAGCAGCGAAGCGAAAGAGACACGGCGGGCGGCTACACGGCGCAGGGCATCACTGGCAGGCAGTCAGCGCACTTGTAGCGGGAGTTGGGCGCGCGTGGAGCGGTACCTCGGGACGGACTCCTAGGGGGGAGAGAGGTGACGCATGAGCAGCCCGCGAATGGTAGGCTTTTGGATGGACGGGAGGCCAAGCATCTCGCCGTCGAAGAGGAGGAGGGTCCAACTACATGGCTCGCTCCAGGACCGACAGGGAGCCGGACGGGTTGCGCCGAAGAGCACAGGTGATCCGTGGCGTGCAGCGCAGGCCTGGATGAGCAGCAGGCTCATTGGCCTGGGCGAGCACGGGAGCTCCAAGGACCCGCCGCGGTGAAGCAGGGCTCGGCAACGCTTGTTGCGGGGTCTCTGGCCGGAGGGCATGACAGCTCCAGCTGGGAAGCATCCATGATCCGGGCGGCTGTTCCTGTCCTGCCTGATTCGGGCCCGCCCTCGGTACACGCCTCTAGTCAGGGCGCGTCGCAAGCACTGGCAGCCGCGCGAGGGAGATTGCGTCAGGAACAAGAAAAACGTGCATCAGCCCTGAAGCCTCGCGCTGCATGAATGTCCGCCTCCTCATCTGCGCGCGCGGTGGAGAGCTCGATTGCCGACCCAGGTTGGCCGCCCCCCGGCTGATGCGCGCGCACGATCGTTGACTGGAGCGAGCAGCATGCCGCGCCAGGCTAGACTTGCCGCCGCCGCCGGTACATCAAACTAGCGGCTCACAGATCTCGACGACGAGATCTCGCGTTTGGGGCACTCCCGGGCCGCCGCCGCAGCAGCTGGAGCGCCTGCGGAAAAGGGCACCGCGGGCCCACTCGCGCCAGTCGACACGAGCGTCATCTCGCACCGCGAGCTGCTCGACGAGGGAGCGCTGCGCGACTGCGCCTTGGCGGGCACCGCGCTGAGCGCCCGCGGAGCCCGCGTGCAGGGGCGATCCCCTCGCGCCGTGATCGCTGCAGACGATGGCGGCAGGCGCCCTGGGGCAGGCGCGGGCGTCTGGGAGCGCGGTTTCCCAGCGATCCGCGCCCAGGTACGGCGCGTGCGCGCGCGAGCGTTGAGTGTCGCGGCGGCGGCGGCGGCGGCGGCGGCGGCTGGCCCTGCTGGGTGCCTGTTCTGCTGCCGCGGCTCCCTGGCGGGCATCGAACGCGCGGCCAGGCCTGGGAGACAGTGGTGGTTTCGCGGGCGGGCGTGTTGCTGAAGCGGGACGGGGACAGCGTGGACAACGCCGTGCTCGCGCAGGGCGACGCGGGCCGAGCGAACGAGCAGCCTCGCCTGATCCGGCGCGCTGGCGACTCGCCGGCGGCAGGATGGAAATGAAGGAGCCTCTTCTCCGCCGACGGAAATTATTCTAGGGTTCAGTCGCCCGGTGCGCGGCGGTTTGATGTGCTCTAGGGTAGGCTCGCTTGTGGTGGTGGGAGAAGTGATTCAGAAAAACGCGGGCATGTTTCATGCTCGGATACGTGCAGACGACTCGGCCCCGGGCGCCCTGCTTACGCCAGCGCCGCGCCCGCAATCAGCGACAGCAGCAGCCCGCTGTGCCGCCGTTGCGCGTGGACACCGCCGGCATACGGGTACATGCCACATGCCAGCCGTGACGCACGCCCTAGGCAGGCACCGCGCTGCACGCTGCCCGTCGGGACGCCCTGCCTGCCCGCCACCCAGAGGCCAGCTGCCAGCCGCCCGCCGCCAAGCCCAGGGCCGCCGGCCCACCTCCTCCAACCTCGCCTTGCCCTCGTCCGCGTCCGCGTGTGCAGGTGGCGGTCGCAAAACGTATCACAGCTGCTGCCCGCGCGCACCGTTGGCAGTGCGCGGCGTGGATCGCCCGAGGCGGCCACGGCGCCACGATCTCTTTCCAGCACCGCTACGCATTGGGCTGAGACACCAACGCCCCGGCGCAAACAACACCACTGACTGGCCCAGCAATCTCGTCTCTTGCGCAAACCCACTGCGCCCAAGTCATAGCGCCGCCCCCATGTCATAAGATCGCAGCCCGTATCGCACACCACTCCGGGATCGACGTTCTATGAGCATCATTTCGGCAGAATGCGCCGCCGTGCCTGCATGCCTGAGGCGATCGCTGGCGCTCTTGGCCTTGTTTCTACCTCACCGCGCCGTCACTTGACTGCCTTGCTGCTCGGCCCGTTGTTCCTCCTGCACATGCGCCTGCGATGCCGCTTCCGCCACGGACCCGTCAACCCTGCTCTCCGCCGCCTCCGTCGTTGCCCGCTCGTCTTTGCCCGCATCGTCGCCGCCCTCAGGCTCGAACAGCGCCTCGAGCTGTTTGCCGTCGTCGATCTTGTCGAATAAGCTTAGCCTGTCCTTGGATGCAATGCGGAGTGCCCTCCACGTTTTGCTTGCTTTAGCCTCCTGCAAGTTGTGCTTATCCTCGTCCGTCATGGCCATCTCCAGATCTAATTCGTCCCCTTGGATCCCTCTGTGCAGCGACTCGGCCGTGGGGATAGTGTACCTGCATGCGGTTAGTCACGCTGCATCGAGTAATCCCGTTGCCCGGATTGCGTACCTCTCAGAATCCTTCAATCCCTGCAGCCCATTGCTCATAGCCGCGTCAGATAGAAACGATAGGTTCAGCGACCCCAGCGGCGCTGACTTGAGCCGCTTGTTCGTGCACGCCCGCTGTGCTCCTGACTTTGCCTCCTGGAATTCGGCGGGAGAGACGGGCGGTTGTGCGATTGGCGGACAGCTCTCCATTTTCCATCGGACCCAGTTTTTGTCACGAGATAGGACCGTGTCCACCATCCGGTAATAGAATTTGCCGTCTGGTAGAAGCTGTAGGTACGCTGTGATCGCTGTCCTGGTCTTTGACGCCCAGTCGGCCTATTCCCCGGGTCAGAGCGGCAGATCTAATCCCTGTGCGCGGGAGGCGCAAAGTGAGATCTACTTACATCTGCAGCACTTAGAGTGTAACCGTATTGAACGGCTCGGTTCGGGTTGCCCACTGTCGATAGCCATTTTTGCGTCTTTTCCTTGGACTTTTCCGTCAACGAGAGTAGAAAGTCAAGGAGGACCAGTGCCTGGACCAGGATATGCCTCTGGAACGCCAGATCGCTGAGCTGGACATCGGTCAGTAACTTCGTCAAATTATATGGTAGGACAAAACGAACCTCTAGCTCGAATAGGTCTCTGCTTGTCAAGTACTTCGGGTTGTACGGGCTGGCGAACTCTTCTTCTCCGTCGTCATGTTTCCGTTTCACACCATGTACATCCTCGGCATCGGCATTGCCGTGCTTTCCCTCGGGCTTGCCCTCGGGCCTGCCTTCGTTCTTGGGCCCGTCCTTATCGTCGGTCTTGTCCTGCTTCTTAGCTGGGATAACTTTGGGGACATCCTTGAACTTTGCAATAGTATGCTCAATTCCGGTCTTGAACTCGCTGAGATACTCGCCGGTGAACAGCTTTGGTGGATTGGAGAAAGCTTGTTGCAAGGTCCAGAACACAGGGTACAGCGTGTCAGTATCCAATACTTTGCTGTCTTTCTTCTGCTCCGGCTTGGTCTCTTCGTCCACTGCCGCACCTTCGGTCGTGATCGATGGTACTTCCGGCTTAGGGTCCACGTCAACTTCCATGCCATCGGACCTTTCCTCCTTGGTAGATGCTGGTTCCTCAAACACAGTGGCATTTTCGACGTGAAACTCGCCCCGGGAGTTGACCGAGCTCTTGTCACCAAGAGGAAATGTCTGAAACAGGAAAATAAAGACGCGCCCACAGAAAACTGCGTCTTCAGCACGGGACAGCCGACGAAGCAGCTCGTTGCAGAAGCGTAGCACGACTATTCGCTTGCTAGCGCCAGAGTTCTGGAGGAAATCGCCCTAGATGATGCATGTGAGACGGGTTTCATGATGAGACTTTGGCATAGACTTACAGCCACCAAACGCTCCCTCCGAGATTCGAGGTAGTCGAAGACCCTTCTACAGCCATCGATGCTCTGGCTATCGAGTAGTTCTTCAGCAAGATAGAAGATGAGCAAGCCATCGCACTGGCCTGTGAAGGGATTAGTCAGGTTTCCAAAAATAGAGCTATGGTGATTCGTGGACATACCACGTTCGCTGCATGTCAAGACTATGTCGAGGAGGTTCCAAACTTGAACAAACGATGGATCATCTATGGTCGTCGTTGCCTGTAGTCAAGTTAGTTTCGTCATTGCTGGCAAACAAAACACGTGAAATAGACTATGCGTACCACGAGATGGTGTAGGAGGGTTTTTGCGGCAATTTCAGCCACGGTATTGTGAGACGGCTGGTTTTGGATACTGTCGCTCAAGAGAAGGGACTCGCCGTCCAGCAAATCTGTGGCGGATATTTGGGGCTCAATAGAGTCACTTGACTTGACTTTCCGAGCCTTCTCAAGAAGTTCTCTGAAGCGCCGGGCCACGGCCTCGACGGAGTCCACAGGTGGGAAAGCCATCTCGTGAGGTGCAAACTCGGTAGCTCGGGCGCCGTCAAAGCCGAGCCAGCCGTACCGGCGTCTGCGCAGCACGCGCGGACGGTGCGGGATGAGATTGGGGCGTAGGGGCTCCCGAGACTTTGGCTGGCAAGGGCGAAGTGTAGTCAAGCAATCGTGGGCAGCGCCGTTCTTCTCGGATCCGTTGCAAGCCGAATGCCAACAGCGGAGTTGTTTTGCGTCCGGAGCGTATGCAGCTGTTGCAAGGGTTTGATGTTGGCGTTGGTCCGGAGCGCGATGTTCTTTGATCGCATCAAGCTTTACGAACTTCACGCTAGCGGCTCCTAAGCGAGACGCGTCTCCCAGCTTAGAGACGCGGATCGCGCAACGCGACAGAGATGCACGTCTTTCCGCAGCCGCTCTGGAGGAATATCTGTCGTCACTACAACCACCCCGTTCTGCCGTCCGCATCCCTCCGTTAACATCCAACACACAAGGAACCAAAGCCCACTCCCGACATGTCGTCATCTGCACCGCGAGCGCGCGACGCGCCAGACCAGAACGACGACCTTGACGACCTCTTCAATTATGACGCGTCTATGGAGGATGCCTTCAACGAAATAGGCACCGGCCGCTCCAGCGAGAACCGTGCCGAACAGACCAACAAACAGAACACGTCAACTCTGGGGATCGACGAGGAGGTTACCGTCGCGAAGAAGAGGCAGCCGGTGGCTAAGCTTGACGAGACCCGGTGAGTCCCGTCCAAATCTCGCGTGAACGCGTGAAGAAGAATTCCCGCTGACGGAACACGCAGGCTTCTTTCTGCAGCCGGTATCCCGAGATTACGCAGGATCTCAAAGGAAAAACTCAGGTTTAAGGGCAGAGGCCACGAGGTCAGACAATTTTTCCGGAATGAGCACAGTTCGCTAACCCTGTGATCCCAGTTCTCGGATGTTGCGCGTCTCCTGAACATGTACCAATTATGGCTCGACGACCTCTACCCGAGAGCGAAGTTCGCGGATGGGTTGGCCATCATCGAAAAACTCGGACATAAAAAACGCATGCAAATTATGCGGAGGGAGTGGATCAACGAGGGAAAACCCAAGCCCTCGGAGGACGTGGAGACCGAGCTCCCACAAGAAGGACAGGAGGCTCAAGAGCTGGCGGCGGGCGCGACCCGTGCGGATGACGAGCATCAGGAGACGGCAGAGCCGCGGAGTGACGGTGAGCAACATCAGGCGACGGAAGCACAAACCATGAACACGGATACGGCGCCAAGCCAGCATGTTGGAGAACCTGACGAAGATGAGTTGGATGCCCTATTGGCGGCAGACATGCCTGCGGGCACCAGGGTGCACGCGGCTTCGAGTCAGAAGGCCGATGAACCCGATGAAGATGAGCTGGATGCGTTGCTTGCAGAAGAAATGAACGGAGCGCCGGGGAGCGGACCCATGGGCAGATCAGGACCGGGACTAGCATCAGATTCTCGTAAATCACCACGGGAGAAAAACCAGGATGATGAGTTCGCAGATGAGATGGAGGCCATGGAGGGGCTGGAAGATTGGTAGCTGCCGAGGTTGTTTCATCATATGCATAGCGAGGCGTTAGGGGTCATTTCGGAAGGGGTTTAACGGGATATCCTGTCAAGAGATTGCGCGGATGCGAAAGAGGCGGTATGAACACGGGTACTTTGGTACTTAGCGGAATCCACGGCAGCGCGATGGCTGAACTTTAATCTTGAAGATTGCGAAAGCGACTTGTGCTGTCGAATTTTTATTTTAGCAACGTGGTTGGTGTGTTCCTGGCGACCGGGCCAAGTGAGCTACGCCCCCCGCTTGGATGCTCCCAGCAAAGCCATGGCGCAATCTGCGACCACTCGACGCCTCTCGGACCGGCCTTGTACACTCCTAACCAGTGCTGCCTATCCGGGTGAATGCTGTAGGGCTCTGTTCCTCAGAATAGGTGCGATGCGGGGATGTACCTTAGCAGCGGAGCCGTCTATAGTGCGGGACATCGCGTGCAGGCGCCACGGCTTGCTTGCGGGCGACGGGGTCTGAGTCGTGAGTGCCTTATCGATATGCGGGAGCGAGTCGTCCAAGCGAGCCGGGGCGGCAGCTGCCAGGCTGCGCATGCGTCATGGCGGTGGGACTTTTGACCAGACATCGCACCGTACCCAAGCCTGTGTCGCGCAGCACCGACTCACCACCGCATCGCTTCCTTGCGCAGCATCATGGAGCACCTGGCCCAGGCCTTCGAACGCGTCAGCCTGGCCGCCGACTCGGTCAACACGAGCGATCCTGACTGGATAGACTCGGTTCTGGGCGAGCAGCGGCCGCGCAAACGAACGCGACGGACCAAGGACGAGCTGAAGCAGGAGCTGGAGAGAGAGTTCCTGACCCCGTCAACCTCACTCAACACCCATTGGCTCAATGAACTGCAGCAAAGATGGGACGCACCGATCAACTACGCCGACCTCTTCGAGCTTGCACCCACGCAGACGCGCACCATCATCCGCTTCACCCGGGAGGGCCTGGAAGGTCGTGTTACAGGCTACAAAGAGATCACCGTTCCTGCGAGCAGCGCCACCGCAAAGAACTCCACCTCGCTCCTAAGGAAGCCAGCGAAGAGGGCCGATTTCGTCCGCGGTGCTGCCGGCTTCTTTCCCTTCGCCCCCGGCGGTCTCGACGGCGTCGAGGCGATAGCAGCTGCGGAAGATGAGTTCTTGCGGAACCAACAATCGGAGAAGGCAAAGAAACAGGGTGGACTCGACCGTGTCATCAACTTCGGCGTCGAAGGCGGGCTCCTAGAAGTTCCCCCGGGCTTCGCTCGCGGCTTGGACTTCAAGAAGAAGCCCAGCACAGACCAGCAGAATGCCGATGAGGTGGAGAAAGCCTTGGGCGAGGAACCTGCCCCTGTCGAATCAGTAGACGGCATACTCTCCGAAGAGGTCGATGGCGTCCAGCCGTCCGCCGGAGAGTCTGGCGACGAGGAGCACCAGGACGACGATGATATTGACTCTTTACTTCCTGTTGAATTCCCAGCTCTTGCTCCACGTGGCAATCTCTCCTTGTCAGCTTCGAAGAGAGCCAACAAAGAATGGGCGCACATGGTTGATGTCAATCGTGACATTCCTAACTTTAGGGAGCTCGTGCCAGACATGGCGCGAGAGTGGCCATTCGAGTTGGATACTTTCCAGAAAGAAGCTGTGTATCATCTTGAGAATGGAGACTCTGTTTTTGTCGCTGCCCACACTTCCGCCGGCAAGACAGTTGTAGCGGAGTATGCTATCGCGCTCGCAGCCAAGCACATGACCAAGGCTATCTACACCTCTCCCATCAAAGCTCTCAGCAACCAAAAGTTCAGAGATTTCAGGAACGAGTTCGATGACGTTGGCATTCTCACGGGCGATGTCCAAATTCGCCCAGAAGCCAGCTGTCTAATCATGACGACCGAGATTCTCCGAAGCATGCTGTACCGTGGAGCAGATCTCATTCGAGACGTCGAGTTCGTCATTTTCGACGAAGTCCACTACGTCAACGACCTAGAACGCGGAGTGGTCTGGGAAGAGGTCATCATCATGCTGCCGGAACACGTTACCCTTATTCTTCTCTCGGCGACCGTCCCGAACACCTACGAGTTTGCGTCATGGGTTGGGAGGACCAAGCAAAAGAACATTTACGTTATCTCAACGCCGAAGCGCCCCGTTCCTCTTGAGCACTATCTCTGGTCAAACAAGGTCATGCACAAGATCGTCGACGCTGACAAACACTTCATTGAGAAGGGCTGGAAGGAAGCCAATGATGTTCTTTCGGGCAAAGATAAAGTCAAGGCGTCCAAGCCAGAGGAGTCTAACGCGTCACGAGGTGGAGCCAACCAGAGAGGCGGGCGTGGACAAGACCAACGCGGAGGCAGGGGAGGCGCGCAACAGAGGGGAGGCGCTCAACAGCGGGGAAGAGGCGGTGCCCCGGCCCAACGCGGTCGCGGCAACATTGCGCGTACAGGCCGCGGAGGTGGGAGGACGACAGCTGCCCAGGACAGAAACATCTGGGTGCATCTCGTCCAGCACTTGCGTAAGGAGAATCTGCTGCCGGCCTGCATCTTCGTCTTCTCAAAGCGGCGCTGCGAGGAGAATGCGGATGCCCTTGCAAACTTAGATTTCTGCACGGCTTCCGAGAAAAGCGCCATTCACATGATCATTGAGAAGTCCATTGCTCGCCTCAAGCCAGAGGACAGAGTGCTTCCACAGATCAGGCGACTCCGTGAGCTACTTAGCCGAGGCATCGCTGTTCATCACGGTGGAATGCTGCCCATTGTGAAGGAAGTGGTGGAAATACTGTTTGCAAAGACGCTGGTCAAGATTCTGTTTGCAACAGAGACTTTTGCCATGGGTCTCAATCTCCCTACCAGGACCGTGGTCTTCTCGGGCTATCGGAAGCACGACGGCCGCCAGTTCCGAGATCTTCTGCCGGGAGAGTACACGCAGATGGCTGGCCGCGCGGGTCGTAGAGGGCTCGATCCCGTGGGCTCTGTCATCATTGTCACACCAGGCGCTGAGGAAGCGCCTCCGGCGGCTCGTCTGCGACAGATGATCCTCGGAGACCCTACCAAGCTTCGCTCGCAGTTTAGGCTCACGTACAACATGATACTGAACCTTCTGAGGGTGGAAGCCTTGAAAATCGAAGAGATGATCAAACGGAGTTTCAGCGAAAACGCCACACAGGCCCTCCTTCCCGAACACGAGAAGGCTGTCAAGCTATCTGAGGCAGATCTTGAGAAAATCAAGCGAGAGGCATGTGAGATCTGCGACGTTGACCTCGAGCTTTGCCACCAAGCTTGCATGAATTACCAACGTCTGACCAATGAGCTCCACCTGGCGCTCCTCGCCACCCCGGTTGGGAAACGCTTATTCGACGCCAGACGTTTGGTAGTATACAAGAAGGTGAGTAAACCGAGACTTGTACATGACGTGACGACTAAAACAGGCCCTAGGACGGTGTTCGCACCGCTGGCATGCTCCTGAGGGATGGGACCAGCAAGGGCCACGAGCCCACCGTGCAGGTACTTGAAATCAGCACGAATGCGAAGCGACAGCCAAGCGACCTCTTGCCCTATCTGCCAGAGCTTTCGAAGTTCTTTGCGCCGTTACCGCGCAATGCATCCGACATGAAACTGAAGGCCGCCGTGGTACCTCTTAGCGATGTGGAGTGCATCACAGTAGCGCATATCAAGGTTAATCAGCCCTATCATTATCCAACTTTCATTCGCTCCTTGAGGAGCAGAAGAGGTAGTGTTAACTTCTGTCCCCAGATCGACTTGGCCGAAGTGCTGAAGAGTGATCCAGAGGCACTCAAGCTAGCTAGCGACGAGTTCCAGCCACTGTGTGAAGCCTGGACCTTTGAAGATTGGAACGAAGTCAACATGTCGAAGTTCATCAGAGACTTGACCTACAGAGGTCTGCTGGAAGAGCGTCGCAAGCAAGCTGAGATCGCTCAGAACCGCAAGTGCTTGCAATGCCCCAAATTTCTCCAGCACGTGAGTTTGTTCCGTAAAACCACTAAGATTCACCGCCCTGACTCGCGTGGCTCTTTTGCTGAATGATTTTCTCTGACCGACTTTTAAACATGCAGTTTTCCATGGCGCACGACGAGTGGCTTGTTAAGGAAAACATAGCGCAGCTGCGTCAGCTTATGTCAGATCAGAACCTACAGCTCCTTCCAGACTACGAACAGCGCATTTCTGTGCTGAAGGACCTTGGCTTCATCGACGAGAAGTCGAGAGTCGAACTGAAAGGCAAAGTTGCCTGCGAGGTACCTTCGTCCTCTGTGATTCACTCCAGAACTGGACGCTAACACAACCGATTGCAGATCCACTCCGCCGATGAACTGGTGCTTACGGAGCTGATTCTAGAGAACGTTCTAGCTGACTACGAGCCAGAGGAGATCGCCGCGTTGCTGTCTGCCTTTGTCTTCCAGGAGAAGACGGACGTTACGCCCACATTGACGCCTAGATTAGAGCAGGGCCAGGCCAAGATCGTCGAGATCTCGGAGAAGGTCAACCACATCCAGACGCTGCACCAAGTCATCCTCTCTGCTGATGATTCGAATGACTTTGTCAGCCGGCCGCGTTTTGGGATGGTGGAAGTGGTGTACGAGTGGGCTCGGGGCATGTCGTTCAACCGCATTACGGACCTGACAGACGTCATGGAAGGCACGATAGTACGGGTCATCACGCGGCTTGATGAGACCTGCAGGGAGGTCAAGAACGCCGCACGCATCATCGGCGACCCGACGCTGTACACGAAGATGCAGACGTGCCAGGAGCTGATCAAGCGCGACATCTGCAACGCGGCGAGCTTGTACTTGTAGGGCCTGTGGCGCAGGGGAGCAGCGGGTGGGGTGGCAGCAGATAGCAGACGGTAGACTACAATGGACGAATCGAGCGCCGCTCGGGCGCCTTGTTCCTTGCATGGCGCTTCTCGCGAAGAGGGGTCGGACACGTCTCACTCAGCGCAGGACGCGGCTGGCACGGTGGCAATGCGGTCGCGCAGGGCGCCGCAGGCATCAGCAGCCCGACACGGTGAGAGCGAGCGTTCAGTGGCCACGTGCGCTCCCGCGCTGGGTCGCGGATTCGCCGCGGGGCCGCCCGGGCAGCCGGGACGGGCGTCGTGGGCGCTGGCTTTGCCGGCCGGGGGCTGCGCGATGGACGGTGCTCGCGGGCGGGCGGTGATCGTGCGGCGAGTGGGCGGGAGCGGGCCCAGGCTGACACGGCGATCGCGATACACCACGAATGGTGTTGAGGAGAGCGGGCGGAGGGCGCACGGGCCGGGCTTGGCGACCCTGTCGCTGACAGCGATTTTTGTGCAGGCGCGGCATGCCCCTCGGCCTCAACTGTCCACCTCAAAACGAGATTTCCCTCGTGCCTTCTCCCGGTCCACCCTCCCGCCGGGACTCATTCTCTGGGGCACCACCTGCGAAAGCCGCCACCGTGCACGCCCACGCTGCTTGTGCTTGCCCGCCGTCCCTCCATACGGCCGTGCCCTGTTAAGCCGACATCACCGCACGCCTCGAGCCCGGCACGCCTGCACCACAGCCCACCATGGATGTAGCTGGCCTACGAAGTCGCATTGCCGCGACTCTCGAATCCAACGCCGATGCACGCCGCCAGGCCGAAATCGACCTCAAATACGTGCGCCTGCCTTGACACGCCCCGCTGAGAAATTTTGATTGACACCCGCCCAGGCAGAAGACCAGCCCGGCTTCCCCGACGCCCTGCTGAACATCCTCGAGGCCGAGCAGGAGCCCGGCGTGCGCCTTTCCAGTATGCCGCCCTCGCTCTGATCCCGCTCCGCCGGCTAATCACCCTTCCCCGCAGCTGTTGTCTACCTCAAGAACCGCATAACAAAGGGCTGGTCGCCCGCCGAGGACTACTCGCAGGCGAAGCCCATACCTGAGGACGAGAAGGCAAACTTCCGCAAGCGTCTCGTGCCCGTGCTCGCTACGTCGTCGCCGCCCATCCGCGCCCAGCTCATCCCCACCCTGCAGAAGATTCTTGCCTTCGATTTCCCCTCGAAGTGGCCCGAATTCCTCGAAATCACCCAGCAGCTCCTCAACGCAAATGACGCGAACTCGGTTTTTGCAGGCATCCAGTGCCTGCTGGCCATTTGCCGGATATACCGCTTCAAGGGGACCGAGGACAGGGCGGAGTTTGATGGAATTGTCCAGGTCACATTCCCGCAGCTGTTGAACATCGGTACGAAGCTGGTCAACGAGACGAGCTTGGAGGCGGGCGAGATGCTGCGGACCATTCTCAAGGTCTACAAACACGCCATTTATGTCAGTCTGCCCGCGCTCTGCGCGCTCTTCATGGCCCGAGACACGCTGACCGTTGGTAGTTTGAGCTGCCCGTCCCGCTCCGCGACCAGCAGAGCATGGTTGGCTGGTGCACCCTTTTCCTAAACGTTGTTGCCAAGGAAGCCCCGCCAAGTGCGATGCCTGAGGACCTCGAGGAGCGTGAAACAAACCACTGGTGGAAGGCAAAGAAGTGGGCATATGCCAATCTGAACAGGCTGTTCGTGAGGTGCGCTCGGCTTCCCTTCTTGAATCCGCCATTTATGCTTACGCAGCAATTACAGATACGGCAACCCGCAGACCCTGGGCAAGAGCAACGAGATCGATTATACTCAAGTCGCGAAGAACTTCCTCGAGAACTTCGCGCCGGAAATTCTCAAGGGCTATTTGCAGCAAGTCGAGAAATGGGTGGCCAAAACAGCGTGGTTAAGCAAGGCCTGTCTGTCCTACACCCTGGCCTTCCTGGATGAGTGCGTCCGGCCCAAGTCTATGTGGAACCACCTCAAACCTCACATGGAGGGTCTTATTTCTCATCTCATTTTCCCGGTCCTTTGCCAGTCGGACGAGGATATTGAGCTTTTCGAGACAGATCCCCAGGAATACCTGCACCGCAAGCTCAATTTTTACGAGGAGGTTTCCTCGCCGGACGTTGCTGCAACCAACTTCCTCGTCACTCTTACCAAAGCCCGCAGGAAGCAAACCTTCATTGTTCTCAACTACATCAACAACATTGTTAGTCAGTATGAATCCGCACCGGATGACCAAAAGAACCCGCGCCACAAAGAGGGCGCGTTGCGCATGATTGGTACTCTTGCCCCGGTCATCCTGGGGAAGAAGAGCCCAATCGCGGACCAGGTCGAGTATTTCTTCGTCCGCCACGTTTTCCCCGAATTCAGAAGCCCGCACGGTTTCCTCCGTGCCCGCTCATGCGACACCCTGGAGAAGTTCGAGCAGCTTGACTTTAAGGACCAGAACAACCTCATCGTCATCTACCGTAATATCCTGGAATCTATGGCGGATCCCGCTCTTCCGGTCCGTGTCGAGGCTGCGCTCGCTCTTCAGCCACTCATCCGCCACGACGTCATCCGCACTTCCATGCAGCAGAACATTCCTCAGGTCATGCAGCAGCTCCTGAAGCTCGCCAATGAGGTTGATGTGGACGCGCTTGCAAATGTGATGGAGGATTTCGTCGAGGTTTTCGCGGCCGAGCTTACGCCTTTTGCTGTCGCGTTGAGCGAGCAGCTCAGGGATACCTACTTGCGCATTGTTCGTGAACTGCTTGAGCGAAACCAGCAGAAGGACGACGATGACGCCTATGGCGACTACCTGGACGACAAGAGCATCACTGCGCTTGGTGTTCTGCAGACTATCGGTACCCTCATCCTGACGCTGGAAAGCACCCCTGAGCTGCTTCTACATCTTGAAACCATCCTCATGCCCGTGATCTCGATCACTCTCGAGAACAAGCTCTATGGTAAACTATACGCTGCTTATTTCAGATTCATTCTAGAATTCGACGTAGCTAACACTTAATCTTAGACTTGTACAACGAAGTTTTCGAAATCATTGATAGCTGCACTTTCGCTGCAAAGAGCATTTCGGCCACTATGTGGCAGGCATTCGAGCTAATCCACAGGACATTCAAGGCTGGCGCTGAGCTTTACCTAGAGGGTACGTCAGAACGACTTCTTGCTCAGACGAACCTGCAATACAAATACTTATACACCACAGATATGCTCCCGGCTCTGGAGAACTTCGTCACGTACGGCTACGAAACGCTCACCGTTCAACGCGCCTACCTCGAAGCCCTCATCGACATGATTCGCACCATTTTCAAGGACGATAAGGTTGGCGGTGTCGACCGTATCTGCGGATGCAAGCTCGCCGAAATCCTGATGTTGACGATGCGCGGTCACATTGACGAGTTCCTCCCCGAGTTTATTCAATTGTCGATGAACGTGCTCCTGAACGACGAGCCTAAGGTCAAGTCGTACCGCATCCACCTAATGGAGATGGTCATCAACTGCATCTACTACAACCCGCGACTTTCTCTCCATGTTCTAGAAAGCAACGGCTGGACGAACAAGTTCTTCAGCCTTTGGTTCTCCAACATCGACAGCTTCACCCGGGTCCATGACAAGAAGCTCTCCATCGCTGCTATCACCGCTCTCCTAACCCTCAACGCACAGGAGGTTCCAGTTAGCGTGCAGCCTGGCTGGGCTCGCCTTCTGAACGGCATCGTTCGCCTTTTCCAGACGCTCCCTGCCGCCATGAAGAGTAAGCATGCAATCACCACGTGTCCCGTGTACCTCGACTGACTTTGGCTTTGCAGACCGGGAAGAGGCCAAGCGCGAGGAAGACTTCAGCTTCAGCCAAGAATTTGAGGACGAAGAGGAGGATGAGGAGTGGGAAGGCGAGGGAGACTGGAACACTGAGGGTGACGAGGCTGAAGACGTCAAGGACGAAAGCACGGCATACCTCGAGTTCCTCAACGAGGAAGTACGAAGCAGCGATACCAGAAAACCAACCAGAGCACAGTTAACGCGATCGCAGGCCCAGAAGTTCAACGTCATCAGCGACGACGACGATGACGAGCTTGAGGAGGAGAGCCTGCTTGAGACGCCCCTGGATAAACTTGAGCCTTACAGCATCTTCAAGACGGCTTTATTGAGTAAGTGCAACCCTAGAATTTGCCGGGGTGTAACTGACAAAGGCATAGACCTCCAGCAAGAGCAACCCCAGCTATATGAGACCTTAACGAAGGATCTCAACCCGGAGGAGCAACAAGTCGTTCAGGGCGCGGTACACCAAGCCGATGTGATCGCCCAGCAGCAGGCTGAGCTGGCTAATGGCAACCCGCCCACCGTTGCTTGAGCGCCTGGACCATCTTCGGACCGCCGCGGAGCACTCGTTGCAACGCCGTTCTGAGGACAACCGCTGTCCTTGCTCTCTCAACCCCTCTTTGTTGTTCTCGCAGCGTGCATTCCCACACACCCCGGCGTTTGATAATTTCCCCCTCGTGCTTTTTGATTATGGCGAACCAAGAAAGTTTTTCTTCATTTCTCTTTTATGTTTTTTTTGCATGTGCGGATGAACGGATCGAAAAAATTACGGGCACATTACTGGGCAAGAAGGAGAGACGGGAAGGGACCTGACTTGACGCTCCTCATTCTCACCACAAAAGAGCGCGTTGGGTTTTTCGACTTAGGTAAATGATCATTGTACGTAGTTAGGTAGCTATTCCCCCTGCGACAGCACCAGCGACAGCACCAACCAGCCCCCAGTTTTCCACACCCTTCCGAGCCTCGCAACCCGCCATCTCCTATCTACAGTCGTTTTGACCTCTAGTGTCAACCGCGGTGGCCCTTTTGAAAGAGAGTGGTTTATTCTTGTTTTGCCTGACAAATTCCTTGGCTGTTTTCAGACTGCTTTGTGCGCGAGATAACTACCGAATTTGAGCGGGATAGGGGAAGTGAGTATGGTGGCCATGGTGGTTGCCTAATGGAGGGACACAAAGACGGAGTATCGGGGATCAAGAGCTTGAGTCGTTGGTTTGGTTTGACGTTGATAGAACGAAATGGATTCATGTTCCCATCACAAACCTTCTTCGCCGCGATGATCCTCCAACATCCTTTCGACCAATTCTGATGCCATGCTCTCGTCCGAAGCATCGCGGCTGTAACGGCACCGCCTAAGGGAAGTTCCACGCATGTGCAAGAGCCGGAAAGAAGCAGGATTTCCTTTCGATCAAAAGGAGGATCGACTTTGGCGATCTTCGCTTCCCAAAACCACCTACAACAACGGGATTTGGAATTGGCTTTGCTCTGTACGTACCTATATCACTTCCGCGATAATACCTCCTACCCGCAAAGACTAAAGAGCAAGTGCCCGTCCTGGCGCGGGCTGGCTCTAGGCAACAACTCAAAAGACGGAAGGATTTCAGGCGAGCAACCAATAGCCTATGTTCTTTCCGTACCCGAAACGGCGGGCTTGGAGCCAAGGCGAAAAATCCGCCTATGATCTCTGCCGTCTTTTTTTTCTCCCAGTCCCCCATCGGACACGAAACACGCTTGCTCGCTTTGCTCGGTGCGCCTGATCAGCATGGTGTTGTGCCGCACTCCCGCTCAAAACAAGTGCCGGCCTGCAGTAGCAAGGGTGTGATAAAATCCTGAGACAGTGACGGTCCTGGGCGACGGGGCGAGATCGGAAGAATCACACACAGATGGCGAGATATCCAGACCGGGGGCGGCAATCCGGGAGCGGAGAGGTTGGTTTGGAGGGCAGGAAGATATATCTGGGGAAACCTTGTGAGTATTTTTTTTTTATTTTTCTCCCCCGTCTTGCAACGCACATGCGGGTCGTTCCAGATCCTCCTTGGTGTGCGTCTTCGCTCCCTGCTTGGGCTGCTCCCTCCCTTCCTCTTTCTAAACACGTTTCGTCCAACCCCCCCCCCCCCCCCCATCCCCACGTCTCATGGTCGCATTACTCACGTCCTTTCCGCCCGTCGGCCAATCGATCCTCCCCACCGCCACGGCCATCCCTGTGCAAGACGGACAGCATCACGCCGCTCTGCCGCTTACCGCTGCGAGGCAAAAGGCGCATCCCCTCCCCACCCTTCCCCCCGGTGAGCAAGCATGAACCAAGCCCCATCCCCGGTGTTTTCGAAAGGTATGGAAAGAAGAACGTACCACCTTTTCCCGCCGCGCGGAAGGAAGGTGGACCCGATACCAAGCAACGGTTTTTTTTTTTCTCCCTGGCCCCCAACATAGCGTACCGTTGCCCAACATCCCGGGGTCCACACGTTGCTGTTGTTGAGGCAGAAGGAAGGGCGGGAGGTGGGGGTTGTCCGGGAGAATGCGAGGGAGGGAGGAGGAGGGAAAACAGTTCTAAAACACCCGTGAGGCACGCAAGGCGGACCAGCCCTGCCGGATGCTCGGATGCTAGCCTTCCGGCGGGAAGAATTTCCTTTGGAAGTTTTTTTTTTCTTTCCTCTCGACGTGTGGCTGAGCAAGACGGTCGTGGTGGACATTCGTCACCATCGTCGCGTGTCGCGAGGTGTGGTTGTTGCAGAATGGGCTTGGGTGTGGGTGGTCTCGTTTAGGTAATGTGGAGCTGTCTGGGCCTCGTGCTGACGCGGGCGCACGGCCATTGGCAGTGGCTGACGATCGCATTGCGCCAGGCGCTTTCTGTTTGGGCGTGTTTTGAGCTATCATGGGTCCCTAATCGGGACAGGAGCGCGAGGGCTTGGCGTGGTGTTGAATGCTGAAACGACCCACCCCGATCTGCCGGGGTCGAGGACTATTGGACTGGGAGGGAACAGTATAGGATGGTTGTAGGGAGCGTGTTAAGTCTGGTGCAAGACGTCTTAGTTCGAATGCGCGTTGAAGTCAAGTTGATTGCATATCTGCAACTGCCATCAACTGCCGTTTTCGGACGCCGATATACTCGAAACTCAACCGAATCGGCATACGTGCCTACAGGAATGCCAATCAAGAAAGAGACAGCAGACCTCAAAGAGAATTTGCCGTCACCGTCATTCCACTTTTGGATTAGCTGGCTGGCGCAATCTGGCTTACTTTGTTTGGTGAGCAGCTACAGAGGTGTTGTGCAGCTGAAGGCTAGCGTGAACAGCAGTCTTTCAACAGGGCGAATCCAGCCTTGATGCCACCTAGGCATGGGCGGGCAAAGCATCCGCGGGGACACAAATGTCACTCGGAGCACGAACCAGAGCTGTCCAGATGAATGCTTCAACTCCCTACGCAGTGGTGGATGTAGACAGCGCCAAAGCGCTAGCCGGCGGCTGCAACACATCTCAGTACCAAGGATTAGGAATCCTGCCCCTAATGACAAACTTTAGTGCTGATGGCAACATCACCCCATCCAAATGATCCTTTTTGAGTGCACATCCCTCCTCTTGGCTTTTTGTCTTCGCTTTCGGGTTCGAGCTTTTTGAAGAGCCAAATGCCGGACGCGTTCGTCCAGGTGCGAGAGACCGTAGAGTATGCGCTCAATTGAACAAGGCACCGTTGCTACTGTAGACCGGAACGCCATCGGGCACGTGCTCTGCAGTCTGTCGCATCCTGAAGAGCATTCCAAAAATCCATCGAACTTCTGTCATCACGAAGTACGTCCGTACGCCATCGGGTACTGCATCATGCGAGACTCAACTCACCATTGTTTCGCTCCTTTGGGCGGCCTAGAAGACGCTGGCCATAGATGGCGAGAAGATCAACACCAACAATTAGAGTTCAGTTCCTGCATACGGAAGGATGAGCAGCCGACAAGTGTCAGCGGTGCTGACAGCTTGGCAGGGTGCTTGGCATGGTGTTTAGAGGCAGCAGGAGGACCGTGCAGCCCGCACTCTTCGACGAGCAGACCGCTGAAGCGCTCGCGGAAAGTCTGTTCGACAGCCTGCTTCCTCAGGCCTGAGGCACTTGGCAGGGGAGGAGGGGTGGCACAGGCATGCGGTAGCACAAACAGCACCTCGGACGCATGCGCACGTTGCTTTTCGAGCAGCGTCTCGTGAAGGTGACGCCGCCAGGTAGCCTACCTTGGGGGTGGACGCACCGGCCGTTGGCGTCCCAAGCTCTCGAGCACGCCCGTTTTGGTGCAACGGACATGGCCAACGCGGGTGTCGCGGGAGGAGTGGAGAGGCGGGCGCTCTGCGACAATTTCCAGTTCTGAGGAGAGCCGTGGAGCAGAGGTCGAGCACGGGGGCCGGAGCGCCCGGTTGATGTGTTGTTGCTTCCAAGACCAGCCCGCGATGTCTCTCCTGGGAGCTGCATGGCCATGTGGGGAAACGGCTGCAACAGTCAGCCCGCAGGCAGCAAGAGACCCGTGCCAGCTTGTACCCTCCCCGTCGCGGACTTGGGGCTGCTTCTGTCGCCTGCTCGCTGACCGGTCTTCCGCAACAGTCGAGTGTAGCACGGGGAGGCGAGTGAGGTTGGTACGTTCTTATCGGCGATCCTGGGCGAGGCGCCATTGGATGCGTGGAAGGCTGCATCGACATGCAACATGCAACATGCAACATGCACATGGATGCAGTTGCACGCGGCCGACTTGACATGTGAAGCGGCTGTCTGGCGCCTTAGCTGCTGCTTGCTGGTGACTGCATGTGACACGGCTTGCATTCGCACGATAAGGACGAGCGACGGGAGGCGGACGAGGTGTTGGGGGATGCCTGCGGCGGGCTCAGCTCCGCCAGGCGCGAGTCGCCCGTCAGCGCTGGGGCGCGGCCGCGATAGGTACCTGGAGGTACTCGTTTGCCTGGCGAGCCCACGATGCCAGCGGCGGCGGGTCCGAGTGCGTTGCTCTGATGTCACGGCGCCGTCGCGGAGCGCTCGGGATCGTGAGACTCGAAGGAAGTCTGACGCAGGCCGTCCGCAGGCAGGCGGGTGGCAGGCTGGCGGGCCCCGTGATCTGCGCGGGCTGGCAGAGGGCTGGCTGGGCTGGCTGGGCTGGTCTTCTCCGCATCGTGGTTGCGTCTGCCAAGCGCTTCCAGAAGGCGGCGGCGGCCCCGCGGCGGCCACGGCCCAGGCGCGCGGCGGCGACGATGGCCGGTCGATGGTTCACGATGCGCGGTCGAAGATTCGAGGGCCGCGCACGTGACGCGCTGAGTCAGCGGGCGCGACGGGCGCGGCTCTGGGGCCACAAGGCAGAGGCTGATCTGCGGCTGTCGGCCCCTGGCCGTGCGGCTGGCGGCGGCGCTCTTGGCTGCAACTTGGCTTGTCGTACGTCACACCGAAAGCCCACATGGCTGCACTTGGCCCGTCTGCGCGCAACCTCTTCGCCGATGCTTGCAGGAGTAGGGCAGCCCGCCGCCCTCCATCCTGCCCGGTCCGCCGCAGCGTGCGCGAATTTCCCGGGCTGCGGGCTGCGGGCGGCGGGCTGCGTGCTGCTGGCCTGCGGCACCAGTGCTGCAGCGCTGACGCGGGCGCGAAAACAATCGGGGCGCCTTCAAACGCGCCGCCGACGCGCAAACAGATCGCGGGCTCGTCGTCCCGGTGGAGACGCGCCCGCCGGCTCTGAATCAGCCGATGAGTCGATGTCGATGCCGCAAATTGCCTTACTCAATCGCGTCTAACCCGCTGGAGACCACCGTGCTCCACCTCTCGTTCGACCCTCCGTGCCTCGCAACCGACCGCGACTCTCCGCCCGCGCTGTTTGGGTCGGCAGCCACGTCTTGCATCACCTCGACACCTATTGGACCAGTTCCGGAGCTCGCCGCCCAGCTGCCGCCTGCACAATCCTTGCCAGGCACGCCCAGCCGTCACAACTCTTCACAACGGCACAAACACGCGAAAGGATCTTAGGACAGGAAGCTGCCGTCTAATGCTCTAAATTTTTGTCGGCCGTGAGTCTATAATTGGATGCGCCAATGTCATGCTGGCGTCACCGGCGAGTAAGGTGTTCTATCATCATTTCGACTCTCCACCAACATACAGTATTTCCTCCCCCACGGGTATCATCCGATAGGATACCATCCTCGTGCCTCCCCAGGAAGCTGTGATGATCCAAACGCCCCTCTACGTAACTTTTTTATGCAAACATGGTTGTGGTATATCGCTCAAGCAACAGAGGTGCCGGCCTCGACGGACTCCTGCGGCCAGACATTGTAGCCGAAGGTGTCCTTCATGTTGACGAAGCGGGTGTGACGGCCCTTGGCAACGCTGTTGACCGTCTCGAAGTCCTCGTCCGAAAGGTTGGGGACCAGGAGGTTGCTGTCGATGCGCGACGGCGTGGAGCTCTTGGGCAGCACGGCGTAGCCGCGGCGCAGGCCCCAGGCGAGCAGCACCTGAGCCAGGGTGTGGCCGCTGCGGTCAGCGACCTCGTTGAGCGTCTTGTTCGTGCGGACCTTCTCGCCGGTGGTAGGGACCTGGTCCTGCGAGCCGAGAGGGGAGTAGGCCGAGGGCAGCACGTCGTTCGCCTGGCAGAACTTGACGAGCTCCTCGTTCGGCAGGAACGGGTGGATCTCGATCTGGTTGACGGCGGGCTTGACCTTTGCGAACTTGAACATCTTCTGCAGGTCGGCGATCGTCCAGTTGGACACGCCGATGGCGCGGGCCTTGCCAGACTCGTACAGCGCCTCCATCGCGCGCCACGTCGGCTCCGAGTTCTCAGTGAGCTCCTTCTTGATGACGTACTTGCCGTCCGCGCCAATCTTGGGCATGTACTCCTCGTTCTTCTCGGCGGCGATGGGCCAGTGGACGAGGAACAGATCGACGTAGTCGAGGCCGAAGTTCTTCAGCGAGTTCTCCAGCGACCACTTGACCTCCTCGGGCTCGTGCAGGTGGTTCCAGACCTTGGTGCAGATGAAGATGTCGGAGCGCTTGACGCTGGCGTTCTCCTTGAGGAAGTCGCGGACGGCCTCGCCGACCTCGGCCTCGTTTTTGTAGAACCAGGCGCAGTCCAGGTGGCGGTAGCCCGCCTTCAGCGCGTGGGTGACGGCCTTGTAGGTCTCGCCGACGGCGCCCTCGTTGGCGAAGGTGCCGAAGCCCAGGCCGGGAATCTGCACGCCATTGTTGAGCGTGAAGACGGTCTGGTTGGAGACCTCCTTGAGCGGTCCGAACGGCATTCTGGAGGCGAGGCTGGAGGGGTGTACGGGGGGCACGGGGGTGTGTCGTGGAGCGGTGGGTGTGTGGAAAGACTTGGGTGCAAATGCCGGAGCAGCGGTCAACGAGCTCGTGCGGGATATTTTAATGAGCAGCGAGGAAAGCGCGCGTTGCGGACGTGGCAGCGCCATGCACCATTAATACGTAGGGTGGGCGGGCGACAGTCAAAAGCGCGCACTCTGGTGGCTACGCGGCGCAAACAGCGAGGGCAATTGCAACAACAGCGCACCCCACCAGGGATGGATGATGTCACCTGTGGATCTGAGCATGGATGGTTGAGAGCGAAATATCTGCAAAAACCCTGGCGCGGCACTAGCTCGAAGCGCGCGCCGAGATAGCCCTTCGGGTGAAAGCCCGCTTTTCATACGGCGCGTGGGTTGACGTAAGGTGGGGATTGTAACGGCGGCCGCCCGCAGAGACGGGGCGGTGGCTGCGCGGACGGCGGCCGAGGGGCGCAGAGCCACAGGGCGGGCGCGCCGGCGGGCGTGTGGCGCACTCGCGGCGGCGCGACCAACAAAACTCGCAAAAAATACGCGCGGAACGGGCGAAAACGGTACGGCAATTAGAGTTGGCTGCGCCCTTCCCGCCAGGCCCTGGCGGAGGCTGCCTGGCGGCCGGGGCCCGGGCGGGCGCGGCCCCCTGCCACCGCCCTTGGCCGCTCGTGCAGCGCGCATCCAACGCCGGCGCTTCTCGGCCACACTCGTGCGCAGATACGTCAGATCGTCCCTAAGCTTCACCTGCTATCGCCGCCATGAAACGCCCGCTGGCCACTCGCGTCAGACACGTCGAGGATGCCTCTGCAAGGGCCGGGTCCGCGCCGCGCCACTCAGGGTCGCGGAACCGCCTGCGGCAAGCTGTGCCCGCTGTTGGATCCGCTTTTCCTCCCCGTCAGTGCTATCTCGAGGCCTCCCAGCATGGAAATGGCGAGGACCCTTTTTTCGTGATACGGCGCGATGATGACACCGGTGGAGCTTCCCAGCAGCGTCCCCGGAGAGGTACGGGATGATACTTCGCCCTCGATCCGCCGCGCAGCCAATATATACCAGCGCCCGCGTCACGGTCGACCAGTTCCACTCTCAGTCCACCTCTCCTCTCTTTTCCCAGCCTCTCACGCTTTCCTGAAGGCTCATCCGTTATCTGTCATCGCCAACACCTCTCCTCACCTAATCTCTCACCATGCCTGCCTACGATGACTCTGATTTCGGAGTTCAGGCTCCCACGAGCCCCTCCCAGCTCCGCAAGGATAGCAATGTCAACAACACCCTACCAATCCCCGGCGAGCACGAGGACGATGGCCCCGTCGAGGTCCCTGCCACCAGGTCCGCCATCTCCGAGGCGCAGAAGTACATGCACACCCTGAGCGTCTCGCCCTCCATGAAGGAGAGGCGAGCCTCCCGCAACTCCTTCGGCACCTCCCTCCCCATCCCCAGGTCGAAGAGACAGTCTCGTCTGTCGTCCGTCCACTACCCCGAGGGCGAGCACCCGTCCCGCCCTGGCATGCCGCCGATCCAGCCGACCCGCGAGCTCCTGGCTTCCCACGTGCAGAGCATGTCCTCGGAGAAGGTCACGAAGGCCAAGAACATGGCCTTCGCCTTCGACATTGACGGTGTGCTCGTCCACGGCGACCGTCTGATCCCCGAGGGCAGGCGGGTGCTGCAGATCCTCAACGGTGACAACGAGCTCGGCATCAAGATCCCCCACATCTTCCTCACCAACGGCTCCGGCAAGCCCGAGCTCGCACGTTGCGAGCAGCTCTCCAAGATCCTCGAGAACCCCGTCTCGACCGAGCAGTTCATCCAGTCTCACACTCCCATGAGTGCGTTATCTGAGTACTACAACACCGTCCTGGTGGTTGGTGGTGAGGGCTACAAGTGCCGCGAGGTTGCCGAGCAGTACGGCTTCAAGGACATCGTCGTGCCCAATGACATCGTCGCTTGGGACCCCACGATCGCGCCCTACCGCGTCTTCACCGAGGAGGAACGTGCGTCGTCTCGCCCACGTGACTTCTCCAAGACCAACATCGAGGCGATCATGGTTTTCTCCGACTCCCGCGATTACGCCACCGACATGCAGATCATCATGGACGTTCTCCGCAGCGAGAACGGCCGCCTCGGCACCATGGCCAAGGACCCCGTCTCCCAGCGCGTCCCCATTTACTTCTCCCAGGGTGACCAGCTCTGCCCCACTGAGCACTGGACTCCCCGTATGTCCCAGGGTGCTTTCCGCATCGGCCTTGAGGCCATGTACAAGGCCCTGACCGGCGCCGATCTTGAGCGCGTTGTCTACGGCAAGCCTGAGCTGGCCACCTACAAGTATGCCGACGAGGTTATCGCCTCCTGGATGGACCAGATTCATGGCGAGGAGAGGCTGCCCGAGAACATCTACATGATCGGCGACAACCCCGCGTCCGACATCATCGGTGGTAACATGTACGGCTGGAACACCTGCTTGGTCCGCACCGGTGTCTACCAGGGCGAGGGCAACGATGATGAGAACCCTGCCTCCGTTGGCGTCTTCGTCAACGTTCTCGAGGCCGTCAAGACTGCCCTCAAGCGCGAGCTGGGTGACGACTTCAAGTTCGAGTTCAACGAGAAGATCAACCCCGTCCTGCACAGCGGCCAGGCCGATGGCTCCGCCATTGAGTAAATTGCCCCTTCACGCATCCGATACCCCAACCACCCGGGCCAGACAGAGCCGGGTCTCAAAAAACATTTGACTATTGTCCTGCACGCAGCACAATTTGGAGCATATTTTCGGTTTCACGGTGGGAGTCCCAACCCGATAGAAGGACTGGCGTTTTTCATGTTTCGTATTTTCGTTTCAGCAACTAGCATTGCAAGGCATTTAGAGTATACCAAGATAGATCAAGGGTTTTAGGGACGCTCATGGTCCCTCATGAATAATGACGGCCAACCCAAAAAACTGTTTACTACCTCACGACGCCGATCCCGCTGAAATTACGATGCACGTGAGAACTTGTTGTCAATGCTTCCCTCCCGCTCACCCCATCCTCCACGGCCACGACAGCACTCACGTCCCTATCTCCACATCCCGCATCGTCACCAACCCCGGATCTGCCAAAGTTGGTAAATCCCGCATCTCGTCCCTCGCGACACTCACACCGCCGCGTTACTCGCCGACCGCTTCTCGCCTGATTCCCTGCACATACAACACCCGCCGCACATCCTCGCCAGAAAAGTTACCCGAGGACCCTTGCAGATCAGCGCTGCCCAAGCTTTTTTTCACGGCGGCTACATCGCTACACTTTCCACCGCACGCGTTTCCCTGCTTTTCAGCCAAGACAAGACTTACGCACTTAACCTACGCCACCATCTTAGCCACCATGTGCGCTCTGCAGCTCACTTCTTGTTTTTTCCGGTGCTTAGCGTTGCATTGACATGCAGCCCGTCACCTGCCGATCCGGCCGCACGTTTCCGGAGAAACTCTCGGCGATATGTGTGGACAGACGTTGCTGTGACATTTGCCTCCGCCGGCCGGGATGATGGGCACAAACTCTCGCACTGGCCCGCGCATCACGGCGTTTTGCCGAGGGCGGGTGAAGGGGGGTGTGGCAGGAGCAGCGGTCGGCGGTGGGTGGCAGAAACGCGCCGGCCGTTCTCGTCATCGTCCTTCGCGTGGCACCCTCGTGGATGTTTCTCGGGGTGGCTGGCAGGACCCTGGCACGGGCATGTGTGCATTGCGGCGGCGGCGGCGGCGGCGGCGGCCACGGCCACGGCGATACTCGTCTGTTTTGGCTTGGTTCGGCCGGGTCGGGCCTGCTTTTCTCCTTCGGCCGCCGGCTGGGAAGGTTTGGTGTTGGTGGGGGGCGGAGGGTTGGCCGCGGCGTTTCTTTCGCCGTGGTTGTTTGCGTTTGCGTCATTAATTGTTTTGGTTGTTTATCTGCCTGCGAAGTAGGTACGATTGCCGGAGAGAAGCGGGTGTGGTAGGTAGAGTTTGCCCTGTGCATGAGCTGATGACGGGAGTGCAATTCCGGGCTGAGCGCGGCCGAGTCATGCCGGGGGACGGGTATCCACCTGTGCGGTTTTCAGGCCGCCGTGGGCTTGCGGCAGGCATTGGTGTTGGATATTGATGAGGAGAGGGGCATTGTGGTGTTGAGGCTGGCCTGGGCCGTGGACTCTGGGCCAGTCACGTGGGCGGGCTGGCTGCCACCTGCCTTCCGTTCTTCTCCGCCACAGCTTCCGTCAACACCAACTTGGTGTCGAGGCTGCTGTCCGTCCCGTTTCCCACGTCCGTCTGTACGCGCGTTGCAGCAACTTTGTCGCTGCTGCGCCTCCGAATGTCCGCTCCAGCTGCATCTGGGACGCGGAAGGAATCTTGCAATGACGCCGCTCCTCAGGGCCGCCGCTCCTTCTCTGCCGAATTAGCTCTCGCTTCAACCAAACTACCTACGTGGCTTCGGCATAGATCTCGTCTTTCGATGGCCCGCTATGGCCAGCCTTTTATTGATAACTCTTACATGAATGCCATCCACCGTCAGCTCTCCGCGACTGCTTAGCGATTGCCTACTGCGCTGCTTCACCTGGCTCGGTAACCCTCTGCGAACGCAGACTTTTAACACCTTACTCTCTAAGGCCTTGCACCAGATACACACTCAAAGATCGTCCTGCTGATGCTTCTGAAGCTTTTGCTTTGGAGATCCCAGATATCTCCAGTTGAGCGGCTTGACAGTCAGGTTTCGACCGGCCCAGATGCACCACGCCAGAGCGTTCCTCGAGCGACGATGTTCCTCATCTTGACTTTTGCCAGCGTTTCAGCACAGAAGACCGCGAGACCTTAGAAATCCATCGTACCCACTTACCGTATTAGACGCTGAGTGAGCGTGTGCACATCGTGGAAAGGGCGCGAGATCCCAAATCTTGCGAGCTGAACGCTCAAGAACGGTGAGACTGAGAAGCTGTTGTGGGCAATACTGACCTGGCATCCTCCTAAGTGGACTAGCTTGAGCGAAGTCGTCAAACCAGGGTGGATGGAGAGGTGTGCTGATAGCCGACTGTTTGCCTTGCAAACGCCTCCTCCTTGCAGCGCACTTGCCATCCTGCTGCGCCGCCTGCGGACTGAATGGGGTCCCACATCTTTAACGAATGGTTGGGTACCTTCCCCAAAATCTGCCTTGGCCTCGCGTTCCGAGGCAGATTTCGCGTCGCTACGCGCCGGGCCCCGGGCGGTTCAGCAACCGGGCTTAGCCAGTCTGCATTTCAGCCATTACGTGCTGGGTCATTGATCTTGACGTGTCAATAAGAATGATTGCTGCCTCGTGTTCATCCACCCGCCTCTGCGGCACGGCAAGCTGCGGCGCTGGCCGATCCCTTCGTGGCGGTGTCCAAATGATGATCCCCTGCATCCGATGCCTTGTGTTACTTCGGGCCCAGGCCGACGATGAGCAGCCACTCAGGGTGGGCTTATCAGAAGAAGTTTCCCTTAACTCAAATGCAAGCGCAGGAGAGTCTTTGGCATGATTCACGTTATTCCTCCATAATTGACGCGACTTTGTTTTCATTCATCAAGTTTCGTTGTACCAAGATCTGGTGGGAGGGTTCTGCAGTATTCCGCCGCTTTGCACCAACGGCGTTTGTCGTTGCCTTGGGCCCACCGCTTTGTTTCCATGGCGCAGCGTTGCCGTCCAGCTGCAATGGAAAATCACGGTCTCACCTTTCTGTTGATCCCAGCCTTCTTTGACCGCGTGCGGCGTGGTTCAGGCTAGGCACCCGCGTGTATGACCATAAAACTCACAATATCCATCTCAAGCCCGTAGATCAGTCTGAATACCAGCCCGACTATCTTCAGCACTTACCTCGAAGATCACATCCATATCTCTCTGACAGCTTCGACCATGGCTACGTCTATCGAACATGCACGGGAGCACATATCCCGCATCCGTCGTTCGCGAGGCTTGGACGTTGACAGCGGGGAGAACATGAACGCGGAGGACCTCCATGCAGCTCTTGAGATGTATTGTCCCCGAATGATATCTTGGGGCTTCGACCATCGCTAATCAGTGTATCAGGCTCTCTGAGCAGTTGTACCAGAAGCCCACCCGCTTCATCATGGAACTCATACAGAACGCGGACGACAACCACTATGAAAGCCAGACCCCAGAACTCTCGCTTACCCTCTCAGGGCGTCATCTCCACATTGCCTGTAACGAAACTGGCTTCACTGAGGGTAACATCAATGCAATTTCCAGGATTCACAAGAGCACCAAAACAAACGACAAGAGCGGCGAAGGCTATGTCGGAGAAAAGGGCATTGGCTTCAAGTCTGTCTTCAAGGTGGCCGATGTGGTCTGGATCTCGTCAGGATACTACAGCTTCAAGTTCGACAAACGCGCAACTCTTGGCATGGTCACCCCAATCTGGGATGCTTTTCCAGTAAATACACGTCCTGGCTATACTGAATTCTACCTCCAGCTTTCAGAGGATACCGACGTCGAGGGCATCAAGAAAGAACTTCTTTCTCTCCAACCCAGCCTTTTACTTTTTCTCCGCAGGCTTCACAAAATCAACATTGATGCCCCCGGTCACCCTCGCATATCCCTTTCCTGTGCCCAAACATCTGCTGAGCGTGTCTTGAGCTGCAATGGGAAGTCCACGGAATACGTAGTTCACCAGCATCTCTTGAGCAATATGCCAAGGGAAGAGCGTAGGCCCGGAATCGCGAGCACACGGATTCTGTTGGCTTTCCCCATGAACGAAGATCATGAGCCAATTGTCACTGATCAGGACGTCTTCGCCTTTCTACCGATCCGCTCATATGGTTTCAAGGTGGGTGATCACACTGATAGCCCCGCCCCCACCATAAATCACTCCCTTCCTCTCATATTCATAGGGGATTTATTTGATAGTCAACGCTCTACAGTCTTACTTATCTCGTCGATTAAGTTATGCTTACACGCCATGGTAACAGTTTTTGATTCAAGCGGACTTCCTCCTCGTGGCAAGCAGAGAGGATATTGATCAATCCAAGCAATGGAACACGGCTATCTTGGAAGGCATAGTCGACGCATTTATGCAGGTTGTTAGCCCACCCGTCCACCCGTATCTGGAGTATCAATGGCCACGTTACCTGCCGCGGAGTATTCACCATCATACTTTCCTGAAACCTCTTGAGGCTCGCATCCTACAGAAGGTTCGTCAGAGCAGCGTTCTATTTTCCAGCGGAGGCACCCTCGAAGCACCTGATAGGCTCCGGCGTATCCCCTCAGATTTCCTGTATAGGAATGCTGAGCCAATGTTCTCATACGACCACGCGCCTTACAAGCCACTCTCATTCCGCTACCCTATCGATTGCCTTGATAGTCTATGGAATATTGGTGTTTGCTCAGAGACTTCCGACGAATTCGTCGGCAGGCTTAGACAATTCGTCCAATTCAGGACTTCAGACTTCCGGCACATGGAAGAAGAATGGCACTCACGGCTTGCTGAAATCCTTTGCTCTCAAGACCGAAGCATGCTCCGCTCGTCACTTGGAACAGAGAAGGTCATACCCCTCGCCAGTGGAGACTGGGTTAGCTCACAAGGCAAGACAATCTTCTTTGGAACGAATCAGTCAAATGTCACAATTCCAGGAGGTCTGGATATCCTCACCGTTGATCCACACGCAGCCAGCAACGGCTTACGGAGAAGTTTGTTCGCCGCGCTCGGTGTACAGGAGTGCGGCACCGCTCAGATCTGCCGTGCCATTCTGGAGAAACACAGAAGAATGAATTCTTGGCATTCGACACTCAGTGATGGAGAAATCGGAACGATGGTCGAGCAGCTCAAGTTCCTTTTTACTGAGGGACGTGAACATTTCAACGAAGACAGCGTGTGGTTCGTCACGGGCTACGGCCGGATCAGTCGCGGAGGCCAGCTCTATCTGAACGACCCCAATACCTGCCGGTTGATGGACTACTTTGGAGCATCCTCGAATACAGTCCGTTTTCTTCATCCGGCCTATACTGAGAGACTGCAAAGTTCAGAGAAGGACAGATTCTTTCACTGGCTGCGAGACACCTTCAAAATATCCTCGATACCACGGCTTTGCCTGTCATTAATGAGCGCAGAAATGACAGGAGAGTTCAGGACGATCATTCAGTCGTGCTCTTCGCGACAGGTCTTAACCCTCATCAGAGATCAGTGGTCCACATATTCAAGGTTCCTGACGTCTCTTAATCCATCCGTGCTCGAGGCTGTCCGTTCCATGGAGGTGGAATGCCAGGACGGACAAATGCGCCCGCTTCATCGAACGTATCTCCCACTGAGATCTCTTACTTCCAAAGTCCCGGTGCCACAAGCCGTTCCGTTTTTAGATGTTACGGACCCAGTAAAGTGGGAGGCATTTGACGTGCTCGGTGTGAAGATGACCGATGACCTGGAATTCTACCTCGACTGCTTGGAGGGACTGCGAAACAAATGTTTGGAACGGCTTCCTCTCAATACTCTCCGGACACTCTACTTGAACATCCAATGTCAAGCTTCCGATAACTTTTCGCTCGTCAAGTAAGTGTCGCGCATTCAGTAGCACGCGCGTGTCATGCTAACGCGGGGATAGGTCAAGATTCAAGAATGAAGCCTTGGTCTACCTGCCACCCACGGACCAGACACAAAACGGATCCTGGCACAATTCAACTGACTGTATCTGGAGAGCTCCGAAGTGTCTCGGAAACTCCCGCTCACTCCAATCTTTTTATCGAGACCATGAGAAGCTCTTCCGTGACATTCTTGGAATCCGCAATGCAGATATCCAGGATGTCGTACAAAAGCTCCGCTCCACCCAGATGAAGGCCGAAGATCTTGAATATCTAAAGCCCCTACTCCTCCAGCTTAATGTTTACATCAAGCGCGGGCAAACGAAGTCTGACATCAAGAGCTTGAGGGACGCAGTCATCTTCCCAACACGTTGCGGTGGGGATGAATCTGTAACATTAACTTCCGCAGCAGACCAGAGCTGGTTCATTGCCGATTGGTCTTCTTTCAGAACAAGCTTTGAAGGCCAGATCAGTCTTCTCGATTTCCCTCCAGAGCAATGTCTCGGCCTCTACCCGCTCTTCGAAGCCTTGGGTATGCAGCAAAAATTGCTCTCCGTGTCCATCAAGCGAAAGCTGCACTTGAAAGGAGACAACATCCCAAGTGAGCGCTTCGCACAGATTTTGCGCGCAAAAGCGGTCCATCTACTCCGGTATGGCTCTATGATGCTTGGATAAGCCTGTTGCTAACACTTTCTCCACAGCCTCACGCCAGTTTCTGAGCACACAAGAGTCATAAAGCAACTCAACCACATGGAAGCTTATGAGGTCACTGCAGTTGACGTGGAACGCTATGTCGAAATCCAGGGGCTATCTGCTGACAACAAAACAATATACGGGAAGTCAACACCCGGGGATGTCGTCCTCGACACAGCCAAGGATACAGCAGACGAAAATATCCCACAAATCTACATCGCTGTCGGTTGTCTGAAGCCTGAGAACTTTCCTCCATTTCAGCTTTCTACGGAACTCTGCAGGCTGTTTCACATCGAGGACAAGCATGTACGGCTTGTTGATTACATCCTACGCATTGGAGACTCAACCATGATTGAAGAACTGCTTGACGCGGAGAGAATCAAAATTCCGAAAGAATTCGAAAACCATGCTGTTGAAGATGACGAAGAGAGCGAGCATGGTGGAACTGTCTTCAATGGAGATTACAACCCCGGAACTGAGATCATGCCAGCGAGCAATGGGCTACCAGGAAGCGGATCTGCGCCCAGTAGCATGGCTATATCCCTTCTCTCAGCGCTTCCTTTGTCGCAACAGTCTCGATCTCAGCTTAGCAATTCAACACACTCAGCACCCGCAGGTGCTGAGGCTCGGAGTCCTGCGCAACTCCAGCAAGACGAGGACGTAGCTTTCGAAGGGGAGAAGTTTGTAAGTATTGTTGGATCCGTCTAATACTTTGGCTTTGGCTAATTTGATCAGGTCTACGAACTGCTGTGCGCTCACGATGAGAACTTTGGCTCCTCAATCTGGACAAGTCACCTGTGCGAGAGAGCCGGTCACCCACAATTCGAGTTGAACGAAGCCGAATACGCCGACTTCACGGTCCCGGACTTCGGCAACAGCCTGTCCTCACTTGTCTTCAAGCAAGAAGTTCCTGCCTTTCCCACGTCTGGTGCTGTTACATACCACATTGAAGTGAAAAGCACAACTGGATCCCGCACATCAAGGTTCTTCATGAGTCATCGCCAACTTCAAAAGGTATTTCCCCCTAATCGCCTTCTCTGATGAAGTATGAAACTAAAATAATTAGGCTCGGCAATACAGCTTCTCAACGAATGGCCCGCTTCCAAATCATGTCTATGTCATCGCAAGAGTGTACGGTGTTAAGACCGAACACCCACAAGTCCACTTTTATGTCGATCCGTGGAGGCTCTACGCACAGGGAGATTTAGAACTCAAACCGCCACAGGGATCGTACGTCGTGACTGCGAAGATTTAGGAAGATGCATGGGGTATTTCTTTTTTTGGTTGAGTTGCCCAACATGGAGGTTTTGTTCCCCGCAATACTACGTAATAATCCCACCGACCCGCAAACGTTGAATTGCTCCACTTCTTAACGGACGGGCTTAATCCAGGGCTGGTAGCGTCCACGTCATTCCGTAACTTCCCGGAGTAGATAGGAACTATAAATCTCCAACGTCTCCTAATCCTAATCTCTCATTCACCCAAATCGAGAGGTAGCCATACCTGATCAATGAGCAACAGACAAAATGGAGGATAATTCGCAATGGGTGGCAGCATTCTTAGCTACTACACGGAAAAAAGGTATGAAATTCGGAAATAACCCCCCAATCACACAACTGCCTGACACACTCGGGACAGTGGATGAGCAAAATGCTTCCAAAAAGTGCTCTGCGCGCCAGCCAAGTCGATCGGAGTTATCAACAACCGACGAACCTGACCATCCTTTGGAACACTACAGTATTCACCTCTACTACGATGACGATGATGAAAGCTCGCAGAGATGGCCAGATTTTTCACAGGAGACCCACGCGGAGCTCATCACTCGCTCAATATATCCCGGAAAGCCTCCCCTTTTACAAGCCACTTTGGCGCGCCGTTTTGCAACGGCAATGGAAGCTTGGTGGAAAACTCAGTACGACACTTCTTCTGCGTCAGTAACAACTAAGAACCTCGGAGCTCGCCCGGAAAACACCCCCGACGCGGATGAACATATAGAGACCACTTTCAACCTGGCTGAAAGAACGCGCACGCTCACTGCTTCCAGTATACAGGACCACCATTGCAAGTTAGTACCAACTCCTTTAAGGGGCCGACGTACCAGTAATAAGTGGCGCGGAGACGCGCCCAAGCCGCGCAAAGGAGATGTGAGCGAGTACCTCGACGACGTGGAAGATGTGTCCTTTTTTGGTTTCGAAGAGGACAATTCCTCGGAGATCGAATCAGATTCACCACTCAGCGCCAGTACACCCAGTCCCATCTCTCCCAGGGAGCCGGAACCCGTGGCCCGGACCGGGGAGAGCAGTTCCACAGCCACGCCACCCACCCCATTCCCTTTGCGCGAGTTTCGCGTCATGGACGAGTACCTCGTTCCGCATGTCAAGTCGATGATGCGGGTTCGCGCTCGAAACGGGCAGCCGGTCCCGGAGATACGGAAGTGCAAGGTAGTGTCAGCGGCCGAGGCGTTTGATAAAGCCGGGACGATCAAGATGCCGGAGACTTTGCGCGTGATCCGGTTGCCACTCAATGATTCGGAGGTTTTCGATCGTCTGTACTGGCGAAATGTGGGCAAGGTGTACTTTGTCAGGTGTGCCTGGGATGATGAGATTGTGGAGGTGGAGGTCCCTAAGAAGCCGTGGAGTGAATGGTGGTCTCCCGGCTTGGATTTCCGTACTACGACTTGATTTCTTTCCTTTCTTCTTTTGCTTCCCCCTTTTATTTTTGTTGGTGAAAATACGAACGCACGCCGGCCAAGGGCTGCTTCACGGCGGTTATTCTGGCACAGTCCTTCTGCATTTGTTACGTGTCTGGGATGCTCGAGTCCCAGCCCAATAAACAAACATTTTGATTTCGTAGCTGTGCAAACTATCTTAGCTGATTCTGTCTTCAAATACTGCCTAAACTCAACAGATGTCATGCTTCCAAATTCTGTGTTATGAAAATTCGATGGAAATGGCCTTGTGGAGGATGGCTTCGACGATAATGACGTCAGCGGAATACTCACTGATGACTCCACACCCGTACGCTATTTAGGCATCAATCACCGCACGGCTCGGATGCCCTACCCGCGGTATCCGCATGAGTATCACCGTGTTGCAATTTCAGTAGTTATAACCGCATCATATCCCGGTCCTTCCTGTCGTACTTTCTACTTACGGTCGTCAGCAAAGTACCTCTCCAGCTTGCCAGAACCCAACATCGTCTTGTGGCACGACACATTCATCTTCAACATCACATCTTTTCCACATCCATACTACCAGAACATCTAACGGCACCCTATCCCGCAGGATGTCTTCGACAATTGTCGGCTCGGCAGACAGTCAGTCTCCGATCTACTTCTGGCGCGAATATGACGAGCCGTATGGATTCCTGTCTCAATGGTACGATTGCGCATTCGAGCACGAGAGTGTCAGGTACCACAGCGCCGAGATGTGGATGATGGTACAGAAAGCGAAGCTCTTTGGGGACGAGGTGCGTGACCGAGCAACCCCGGCGTCTCCCGCGCCCCATCAACTCTGTTCTGCCACCCCTGTCTTCGTGTTACTGTCTGAGGCGGATTGTATTGATGGTCGTGTTGGTATCTATAGGAGATCGCACAGTCCATGCTTCGAGCGAAGACTCCTAAAGAACACAAGTCACTCGGACGGAAGGTCCGGAATTTCGAACACAAGCTGTGGGACGAGAGTAAGCATTTTGCGGCAAACCTGCATGCCTCCTTGATACTGAAGCTTTCGCGCTATTGAAGACAAGTTCCGCATAGTTGAAGAAGGCAATTGGTGGAAATTTACAAAGAGCAAGGAGAATGCCCAATTGAAGGATTTCCTGCTGGCAACAGGTGATAGGGAGCTTGTCGAAGTGAGTCATGATGATGACGCCGCTGCCTTGTCACAACTGCCGATTACTGACTGGATTGCAGGCCTCACCGTACGACAGGATATGGGGCATTGGATTCAACCGCAACTGTGCAGAAGAGAATCGGGATGACTGGGGAGAGAATCTTCTCGGCAAAGCCATCATGAATGTTCGAAAGCGTCTGAGGGAGCAGCAAAGCGCTTCACAGACGTAGATAGCAGAGCGTGGTCGCCAAAAATGGGTACCAAGTGGCACCACCAAGGCAGCGCCTAAGAGGACATCACTTATGGTCGCCAAGAATGATATGTGGAGCATACATGCCCCTCTCCTGACATGCCACTCACGATGCTTTCTCGGGTTCCGGTAGTTTGCTAGGCCTGAAAAAGATGTCCCGGTAGAATTTTGCCTCCGCAATGCTCTCCACAATGTCCGCGCGTGCTTCGTGCAGACCCCTCTTCTGTGGCGACTTCTTCAAGATTTCCTCAGGCGCCCAACGCCTTGCTGCCTCCTTTATAGCGCTGACATCCAGTATACGGTGGTGAAGATGCTTGATCAAGGCGCTGTACGGGGGCTTTCGCAGGAAGGTCTTGTCTGCGTGGACGGTGTTGCCGGCGAGGAGTGCCTTGCGGGGCTGCGGCGCGTATTTCTTTACGTACTCCAACAGGCCCTCGGCAGCTTGCTCATGGGTGGTGGTGGAGGCGATGGCGGCGGCCGTCAGCCCCGAGAGGGCGTGGTGTTTTGTGCACCAGTCATCCATCTCGTCAAGCCTGGACTTGTCGTGGTGGATTATGGCCTCGTAGCCTTGGTCGTCGAGGAGGTTCAGGTCGTAGTCGGTGACAAAGCATGCGATGGAGAGAATCGACTCGGTCTCGGCATCCAGACCAGTCATCTGGCGGGACTTAGTTGGCGGGAGCGAAAGATGGAGAGCTTTACAGGGCGTACCTCGCAGTCGATCCAGACCAGCGGTTCGCGGGACACCTGCTCGGGCATTCTGGCAGCGCTAGACTTTGGAAGAGGAGTGGTGAAGAGGAGTGGTGAGGAAGGCGCACAGGATCGGTGCTGTGGTGGTGGGGTGGAAACAAAATGGCGGGCCTCTGGTTGGCAGACGTCACGAATCCCTGCAATGCGCGTAAAGTGGATGGTCGCGTCTCGGGCTTGGCGCGACGCGTCGCGCGGTGCCGCGGGCCTCTCTCGCGACGCCTCTCGGTCAACCCGCCCTCCCGCTCCACCAAACACAACCCGGGCCCCACAACCATCCATATCCTCGTCTTTCGCGTCGCTGCGCCCTCTCGTATGCCGCGGTCCCGAGGGCGGTCTTAGTCTTCATTGCCACGCACCGTTCTCCCAAGATGTCGTCAAGAGCCGCACGCTTGGCCGAGCTACGCGCTCTCAGAGCCGCAGGAAAGACCCGTCTCGACAGCTACCAGGTCGAGGAGGAGAAGCAGCTGTACGAGGAAGTTGACGAGGAGGGATACAAGAAGGTTGTCCGCAGCCGTCTGGACCAGGATGACTTCGTCGTCGACGACAATGGCGAGGGCTATGCCGACGATGGCAGAGAAGACTGGGATACAGAACGCCTGCCACAGTACGACAGCGAAAGCGACGAAGGACAGCCGCTGAGAGGCAAAGCTGGTGTGCCTTTCTCCGCCGCATTTGCTTCGGTCTATTCTGCTGACGCGACTTCACAGCCAAGAGGAAACGCGAAGAAGATCGCGAGAAGAAAGAAAAGGCCAAGAACGGCATTAACAAGTACTTCAGCGCACAGGCAGCCAGTGCTGCCCCCAAACCCAAAGTGAGCTCCATCTATTTTTCAACGATGATACAGCGCCATTGACTCTGTCCCAGCCCGTGAAAACGGCCGAAGATGAAGCTTTCCTGGCCGATCTTTTGGGTGAAGTCGACGCGAATGTCCCCAGCCGCCCTCGTATGAAGCCCGTCAAGTCCGAGACTCGACGGAAGACGCGTGTGCTCTCCCCTCCTCTCGAAGACGCCAAACCCAAGTCGCGTCAAACCGATGACCCTAGTGTCATGGCCGATACCCCGCCAGCCGCAAGCGCATTGGACGAAGACAACTACATACCGCAAATGGAGGACGATGTCATGATGAGCGATCCGCCGCTGCCCTCTTCTCCGGTGACAAAAGCTGTTGAGCGGAAGTTCTCTCAGGTCAACGTTAAAGCCGAAGAGGAAGAGGATGACGATCTCATGGAGGTCGAGCAAGCTGTCGGCCATTCTGGTATACGTACCGCCGGTGTTAACATGACCGGCAGTAGGCCTGCCCCTAAGATCAAGAAGCAGGATTCATATCCTACCCCGGATAGCTCATCACCAGTGCGGCCACCGCCTGATTCATCAGTAAACCCTGAGAGTTGGATCAATGCCACCAGCAAATTGAATATTGTCAGCAGTCCAGCTGTGGACAATACGCCCGCGATCGGCAAGCTCAAGCCCGAGTGCGCCGTGGAGGAAGACGGCAGTCTCAACTTCTTCTGGCTTGACTATACCGAGGTCAACGGCAGCCTTTGCCTTTTCGGAAAAGTCAAGGATAAGACCACTGGAAACTTTGTCAGTTGCTTTGTCAAGGTCGACAACATTCTTCGCAAGCTTTACTTCCTGCCCCGCGAGTACCGCCAGAGACATGGTCGTGACACCGGAGAAGAGGTGGGTATGGGCGAGGTCTACGAGGAGGTCGACGCTTTGATGTCGAGATTCCGTGTGAACATGCACAAGATCAAGCCTTGCACCCGGAAATACGCCTTCGAGCTGCCCGACATTCCCAAGGAAGCAGAATATCTCAAGTTGCTTTACCCGTACGATAAGCCAGCTCTTCCCACAGACCTGAAAGGAGAGACTTTCTCTCATGTTTTCGGCACTACGACGGCACTGTTCGAACAGTTCGTGCTCTGGAAGAACATTATGGGCCCATGCTGGCTGAAGATAGATGGCGCAAATTTCACCGCCCTCAAGAACGCCTCTTGGTGCAAGCTTGAGGCTCTGGTGGAAAGGCCGGTCGGCATCACTCCTCTCGGCGAAACCGACAATCTCGAGGCTCCTCCACTTACGGTCATGAGCATTGCTCTCAGAACGACATTCAACGCGAAAGACAACAAGCAGGAGATCTTGATGGCCAGTGCTCGAATTTACGAAAATATCTCTCTGACCGACACCACTCCAGCGGATAAGCTGCCCAGCAAGATGTTCACGATCATGCGGCCAAATGGCGACTCCTACCCCACTGGCTTCAAGCTCGAAGCCGAGAAGCACGTTGGTACCATAAAGATGGAGAGAAACGAGCAATCACTTCTTAGCATGTTCATGGCCATTCTTGGCAAGATGGATCCTGACGTTTTGATGGGTCATCGCTTGGAAGATGTCGACTACAGCATCCTCCTCAACCGCCTGCGTGAGAAGAAGACTCCCGGCTGGCACAGGATCGGACGTCTCAGGAGAAGCGATTGGCCCAAGAACATGGGGAAGGGAAGCGGCAGCTTCTTCGCTGAGCGGCAGATTGCTGCTGGCCGCTTGCTCTGTGATCTGGCCAACGATCTTGGCAAGTCCCTGATGACGAAGTGTCAGTCTTGGAGCTTGAACGAAATGTGCGAGCTGGTTCTGGGTGAAGGCAAGGTCCGCCAGGATATCGACAACGAGACAGCCCTGAAGACCTGGGCAACGAAGCGCGAGGGTTTGATGAACTACGTCAGGCACTGCGAGGCTGATACCTTCTTCATCGCTGCCATTGCGTTGAAAGTCCAGATGCTTCCTTTGACAAAGGTCCTCACCAACCTTGCTGGTAACTCATGGGGCCGCACGCTCAGCGGAACTAGAGCGGAGCGTAACGAGTACATTTTGCTCCACGAGTTCCACCGAAATAAGTACATTTGCCCCGACAAGGTCTTTGGTAAGGGCAACAAGAAGTTCAGCGAGGAAACAGCGGAAGGAGAAGAGGGCGCAGATGCCAAGAAGAAGGACAAGTACAAGGGTGGTCTCGTCTTCGAGCCCGAGAAGGGTCTCTACGATCGTTTCATCCTTGTCATGGACTTCAACTCTTTGTATCCCAGCATCATCCAGGAGTTCAACATCTGCTTCACCACCGTCGAGAGGTCTGAAATCAGCGAGGAAGACGAAAAAGTCCCCGAGGTTCCGGCAGCATCACAGGAACAAGGCATCCTTCCCAGACTCATCGCCACGCTTGTCAACCGGAGAAGAGAAGTCAAGAAGCTGATGAAGGCGCCGTCGGCATCAAAAGATCAGCTTGCCACCTGGGATATCAAGCAGATGGCCCTGAAACTTACCGCCAACTCCATGTACGGTTGTCTTGGATACACCAGGTCTCGTTTCTACGCCCGGCCACTTGCTATGCTCACGACTTTCAAGGGCCGTGAAATCTTGCGCAGGACCAAGGACTTGGCAGAGGAAAAGATGCTTCGCGTTATCTACGGTGACACGGACTCGGTCATGATCAACACTAACATGGACAACATGCAGGACGCATTCAAAGTTGGGAATGAGTTCAAGAGGGATGTCAACGATAGCTACAAGCTCCTCGAGATCGACATCGACAACGTTTTCCGCCGTTTGCTCCTGCACGCCAAGAAGAAGTATGCAGCCATTAACATGATCCAAGTGGATGGCAAGTGGACGGAGAAGCTCGAGGTCAAGGGTCTCGACATGCGACGCAGAGAGTACTGTGCCTTGTCCAAGGAGACCTCGTCGAAACTCCTCAACTTCCTGCTCTCTGGAGAAGACCCGGAGACAGTCGTAGAGAAGATCCACGAGTACCTCCGCGAGCTAGCGGCCAACATGCGAGACTTCAAGATGCCTGCCCAGAAGTATACCATCTTCACCCAGCTGGGCAAGGATCCCAAGGAATATCCCAATGCCAATAGCATGCCCTCTGTCCAGGTGGCACTTCGTCAGATGGCAAAAGGCAAGCACGTCAAGGCTAAGGACGTCATGTCCTTCATCATCACAGGCGAGAGCGGTGGGTCTGCCGAGACCGCCGCGAAGAATGCCTACACGCTTGAGGATGTGTTGAAATCCGACTCCGGCCTTAAGCCTGGTAAGCCATTTATCTCACCTTGGTCTCTGAGAACGCATGGCTGACACTCACAGACATCGACTACTATCTCCACAAGCAAATTCTGCCACCCGTTGAGCGTCTCTGTGCACCAATCGCTGGCACCAATGTGACTCGCCTCGCGGAGTGTCTCGGCCTCGACACATCCAAGTATCGTGTCAGCACCGTATCTGCCAACTCTCAGGATGTCGAGATCCATCCCCTAGAATCTCAAATCCCCGACGAAGTCCGTTTCAAGGATTCTCTCCCTCTCCACCTCCGCTGTCCGTCTTGCAAGCACCAATCGCCTTTCCGTGGTCTCGCCAAGACACCCGAGATGGTTTCGCATGACGGCCTGGTGTGCACCAACGCCTCGTGTGGACGTGTTATTTCGACACTGTCCGTCGCCTCGCAGCTCGAAGCGCAGATCCGTCAGCACACAGCACGCTACTACGCCGGCTGGCTTGTATGCGACGACCCCGCGTGCGGTGCGCGCACCCGTCAGATGAGTGTCTATGGCCACCGCTGCTTGGGCCCTCAAGGTCGTGGCCTCGGCTGTGCTGGTCGCATGAACTACGAGTTTGGCGACAAGGCTATGTATAACCAGCTGTTATATCTGCAGAGCCTGTTTGATGCTGACAAGGCGAAGTCGGCGATCAAGAAGGAACGCGGTATGGGGAAGGGCGTCACCGGTGAGATCGAGGAGAAGGTGACGGTGCTGGCGGATATTAACAGGGAGAGGTTTGAGACATGGAAGGATGTTGTCAAGTCATATCTGGATCGGAATGGACGGCAGTGGGTGCAGATGGACAGCCTGTTCGCGTTTGCGCTCAAGGCAACTGCTTCGTCGTGAAGGGGGAATTGATGAACAGAGAGGACATGGGCGGTCAGGTAATGATACTCGGATGTCGGACATTTTGGACAGCACAATACCGGCTTGGCGTTTGGGCACATTGGATGTGGCGTTGTTCAGTAGTCTCGTTATTTACGCTTTGACCTGTATGATTCGGCAGCTCTTTCACCACGTGTGCCCTCCGTAAGAGATATGCGCTAGCACCGCAACTGACAGTGGCGTAATCATGCGGGATTATACCTCAAAGGCTTGTTTGTGTGTGCTTCTTATCTCGCTCGAGTCGACTCGTGCAAAGAGCAAAGCGCGGCTATTCAAAATCTGATACCGTCAACCACTCCCAGTATTTTCGGCATCTTCGGCATTTCCCACCCTCCAAGACACTTTCCACTTGATCGGGTAGATCTAGACCACTATGCCATGGCGTTCGCCAAGCCCAGTTGCTCCATGTTACACATCGCATCCGGAGGCCGGCTGGACGTTGGGATGGATTGCTTGATGAATTCGGGTCTTCTAACGTTGTCGTTCGTCACCTCACTCGAAGATCGACCTCTGGATGACCGGTTCAACAATGAGCCGACGCGGTCCGGGTATACAGATAGCCACGCCTTCGCGCTCACTCCAGGCTATGCCCCAGTTTCCTCGTTTTTTGAAGCGTGGCTGCGGAGAAGAACAAGTCACGGATCACGCTCAAAATCCCGCAGGTGAATCCATTCCTCCCCCACCGTGTCACGGCAGGGCAGGATCATACTTTACTCTGACGCGTTTCCCATGGCTCGAAGATGGCCTCATTATTGCTCGCCCCATCTCTCGTATTACGGGCCGCTGACGCGCCTCGCCAATCTTTCGCCCAGCAGTTCATCCAGGTTATTGATTTTTTTTATTTTTTATTTTTGGTTCTATTTCCGCGCGGTGGCTTGGAGCTACCAGGAAAGCCTGACTCTCATGTACTGTACAGCCGCCACAATCAGGCAATACTCCCAAATGCCGGGCCCAGCCCACCGGAATTTCGCGGCACTTCTTCTTTTTTTTTCCCCCCCTTGTTCTTTTTCTCCTCCTCCTCTGGACGAACACCGCCTACCTGTATGCAGGCTGAACGTGTGGCCGCGCCTGTTCTGACCCGGGTGGTTTATCCAGTCTGATTATTCACGTCACTTTTCTTTCTTTTTTTTCTTACTGACGACGGCTCCGCCTGCACGCACGCGTCACACGCGACGGCGTACTGTCCCGAAACGCACGGAAGACGTGGCTCGACGTACGTGTATGCAATAGACAAGCAAAGGTCATGGGGGTTGACCTTGGAAGTAAAGGGAAGATCTCGTGTTTTCTCCTAGCCTCGCAGTCCGCACTAGACCCGTTGCGCACGACGGATCCTTTTCTTTCTTTTTCTTATTCCCGTTTCTCTGGGAAGGGAAGGGGGTGGTTTTTCCTCTGGGTCGCTTTGAGGCGCTTCGTTCAGCCGGCCGGCCGGCCGGTGAAGGGAGGGAAAAAACTCACTTGAGGGCAGGAAAGGGCTGGCCGAGGTGGGTGGGTGGGTGTGCCGTGCATGCATGCATGTGCAGGGCACGTAGGCCGGCAACTCCATCAGCCGCGCTTGGCGTACCCGGCAAATTCTACTAGCTCGGGACGTGATGATCGGGAGGGGGTGTGTGTGTGCAGCGTTGCTGACATGCAGACCGTGCGTGCCGTGCTGGATGACGTGGATATTCTCCGGCTTGCGTTCTGATTAGACGGTCGGGAAGGAATGGAGATTCCCGAACGGCGCGAACATGTATACGTGCCGATGCCCTATGGACATGGTTCGGAAGACGCGCTTCGGATATGTGGAGGGATGGGATGGGATGTGTGGGGGACGCTGGAGGGCTCGGCGACAGCAACAGAAGCATCACACGGCCGGGCCGGCGTCGCGCGGACTGTCCGTCCGGGTTGGCCGGTCGCTCGTATACAAGACAATCTCTTGCCGCTTGCGGGCATTGATGGACGGCGGGACGTGACCTTCGGGTGATGGTGAGATCGGATATAAGCAAGAGACCAGAAAACGGCATCCAATTTTTCCCAATTAATGCGACGATAATCGACACGCGCTATCGGTTTTTCTACAGGCTGTGGGGGTATAGACTAAACGCTCATGGACAAGGGCAAAGTAGCAGGCCTCGAGGGGCGGGAGTGCAGTTCAGCCAGGCACACAATTCACGGCAGGGAACAAGCCCCGAAAGCATCGATCCCGAGCATCAAGAAGAGCACTCTCCGCTCCATCACATCAACGGCTGCTGCCGCTTCAGGCGTAATCGTGCTTGGCGTTCTCGTTGGCCACCTCGACCGTGTCGGATCCGCCGTCCTCGGGCTGCGGCAGCCGGGGCTGCTCGGCCCACTTGCGGGCGGGGATACCCTGTTCAACGCGTCGGTCAGCCACACGCTCAGGCCTTCGCGCTCAGGGGAGGAGAGCCCCACCTTCATGAAGAAATCGTTGATCTCCTCCATCGTCCGGCCCGTCACCTCGCCCACGCAGAACCACACGTACGCCAGCGACACGAAGCAGAGCCCCGTGTAGACAAAGCCCGTCTTCGGCCCCAGGTCGGCCGAGTAGTACAGGTAGGGCAGGGTGAAGACCGTCACCCACACGGTGACCCAGAAGCAGGCCACGGCGATGGCGTAGATCTTGTTGCGGTTGCGGCCGACGGCCATTTCGGACGCCTGTTGCAAGGGTCAGCCACCCGGCACGGCGGCAGGGGGGGAGGGGCGCCATGATTGGCGGGGAGAGCTCACGATGGTCCAGCCAAGCGGCCCCCAGGCGAAGTTGAAGGCGGTGATCTCGATAATGACGAAGCTAATGATCACCTTGCCGAACGTCTTGGACACGTCGCCGCCGGGGATGCCCAGGCAGCCGACGATGAAGATGGAGATGGTCATGATCACGGTGGTGATGAGCAGCAGCGGGCGGCGGGGGATCTTGTTCGCGCACAGCACGGCGGCGAAGACGACCACGACCTGGATGATGAACACGATCAGGGTCATGAGGAAGGGGTCCTCGAGGCCGATGGCCTTGGAGAAGACGGTGCCGAAGTAGTAGAACCACTGGATGCCGTTGATCTGCTGGGCGATCAGGGCGCCGGCCGAGTAGACGACCTTGCGGCGCTCGATGGGGTCGCGCACGAGATCGGCCCACGACGAGTCCCTGCTCAGGGCAGCCTCGTCGTCGAGGTCCTTCTGCAGGGCCTGCACGTCGCGCTGGGGCGAGTAGGCCTTGTCCTCGCGGTGGATCAGGCGCAGGGCGGCGTCGCAGCTGTCGTGCCGGCCCTTGCGCAGCAGCCAGCGCGGCGACTCGGGCACCCACCACCAGAAGGCCAGCACCAGCAGCGGGAAGACCAGCTGCACGGCCATGGGCACGCGGTAGGCGGCCGTGGTGCGCAGCGACTCGGTGCCGCGGTTGATGGCGGCGGCCACGATCTGCGACACGGACAGCGTGAGCTGCCAGCACATGAGCAGCGGGCCGCGGATGTGCGTGGGCGCGACTTCCTGCGGGACACGGGTGCGGTCAGCTCATCGTCGCCCGTCTGCGCACTGCGCAGTGTTGTGTAGTTGCTGGCGCGCGCTTCGGCCTAGCCGCCGACGGCGGCAGCGAGCAGAGGGACGCAGAGCGCGCGTCGCCCGCAGCCGGCCGGCCGTCGGATGGCTCTCGGGCTTGGTATGCTCGCCTGCGCGGCCGGCGTGGAGACGCCCGTCGAGAGCCGCCTTCGCGCGAGCCAGCGCAGACACCACGCTGCCTCGCCCGTCTCGCGCATCTCCCGTGTTCGCAGCATGCGCGCTTCCCGCGGACGACGTCTGGGGCCCGGGAGCTCTGGCCACGCGGCGGGCACCCGACGCCGAAGGATTGCGCCGACAGGCACTGCCGTCCGCTGCCCGCTGCCCGCTGCCCGCTGCCCGCTGCCCGCTGCCCGCTGCCAGGGCCCCGTCCGTCCGCGGTGCGCGGCGCGGCGCTGCGATTGGCGTGGTCGACGCGGTCCGTCTGCCCGGCGGGCTCTGCGCGGCTGTTTCTGCCTGCCAATTGCGGCTCTGGACCAAGGAAACGACGGGGAGAGGCAACAGAAAGGCCGGCACTTACGCCAATGTACAGCGGCGACGTCGACGAGAAGGCGCCCACGCCGTAGCCTAGGATGACGCGCCCGCCGATGATGTAGGCGTGGCTGTGGTCGGTGGCCAGCTGCAGCACCACGCCGACGATGACGGTCGCGGCGCCGATGAGGAACACGCCCTTGCGGCCGAGGAAGTCATTCAACGGGGCCGCCGTCAGGGATCCCACCAGCTCGCCCACGTTGATCATCGAGGTCATGACCGACAGGTCCGACGCCTTGATCTCGTACCCCGAGCCGTCCGCCTTCGGCGTGCCGAAGTGCTCGATGAAGATGTCCATCGCCGACACGCCCGTGAAGTACACGCCTACGCATCGCACAACCGCCCGTGTGAGCAAGCCCCGTTCTCAATTGTGGTGGTGAGGTCCGACGGCCCGCCGCGTGCTAGTTTTTCGAGAGCCACAATAAAAAGAAAAGCGCGGCGGGAGAGGCGGCGGCGCGGGCGGAGCGAGTCGGGGGAAGGGCCTTAACGTACCATCGTAGCCGTACAAGCACGCCCCGAGGGCCGCGAAGGCGCAGAACAGCCACGCGTACGGGTGCTCGAGACGGCCCATTGCGAAGGATCGGGAGGAGGAAGGTGGTACAAGCAGCGAAGCGAGCGAAACGGACGATGAGGAGGCGCGGCGGCGGACGGCGGACAGTCGCCAGTGAAGAGCCGCTCGGAAGGGGGAATCAAGCTCGCGGGCGTCGAGTCGCACGCCAGGCAAAAAGCCTTATATCAAACGGCCAGCGAGCGCTCTGCGTCTGGGGAACCTGGAGTCTCCGCGTGCGTGAGGTTCCTTAGTGCTCCTGGCGCGGCGGCAGGCGACCCTGATGTGCGGCCACCGACCAGGGAGAGCCTGGTGCGGACGCCTGGCCTAGCCCGTTGCATCGCGCGCGCTGCCGTCGGCCGGCTGTGGCGTCGACTGGGCCACGGCCGGCCGGCCCTCGAGCGGCAGGCGGTCGACGCCGCGCCAGGCCGGGCGCCCATGACTCGGGCGCGGCTGCCCTCCATCGTGGGCTTATGGTCGAATTACTATATCACCACGGCCGTCGTCGCCTGCCAGGAAATGGCCGCCAGCCTCCAGCGGCGCGCCCAGTCCAGCATGCCTTCTGCCATTGTCGCCCCGCAGCCCTCTTCCTACCGCCGGCCCTCGTCCACCCAGGCCGCCGCCGATGCCATTCCTATTCTGGTCGACGATACCTATCACGTCTTCCACCTGGCGACCCCTCCCAACACCGTCCACCATCCGCCAAGGCTCCGCTCCTCGTGGCACCGCCTGCGCTCCACGGACCTGGTGAGCTGGGTGCGGGACGAGCGGCCGGCGCTGCGTCCGGGCAAGACTCCAGATGCGCCTGACGCCGACGGCGCCTGGACCGGCTCTGCCGTCGAAGGGCCCGACGGCAACATGCACATCTTCTACACCGGCTACAGCCTCGCCGCGGGCGGCAAGCAGGTCATCCTGCACGCCGCCTCCGCCGACAAGCACGGCTCCGCCTTCACACAGGCCACCACGCCCATCACGATGATCTCGCCAACCGCCGACTCCCTCTTCGAGGACATCGACTTCAGGGACCCCTACGTCTTCTTCAACCCCGCCGAGTCGTGCTACTGGATGCTCGTTGCCACCCGCCTGGCCTCCGGCCCGTACTGGACTCGCGGCTGCATTGCTCTTCTCACCTCGCCCGACCTCGACACCTGGACCGTCGACCCCGAGCCCCTGGTTGCGCCCAACGACCTCTTCTGCCCCGAGTGCCCCGAGCTCTTCTCTCTGCCGAACGGAAAGTGGTACTTGGTCTACTCCAGGTTCTCGTCGCCGAACGCTGGGACCGTCTACAAGGTTGCCGATTCGCCCAGAGGCCCCTTCCGGACGCCCCGGGCGGCTTCGGGCGGCAGGCTCGATGCCCGACGCTGGTATGCTGCAAAGTCGTGCCCCAAGGCCGGTGACCCCACGAAGCGCGTCTACTTTGGTTGGATCGCAGACCGTTACGACGGGGATGGGAAGTGGTTGTGGGGTGGAGACATGGGCACCCCGAGGGAAGTGTCCTTTGACGATAACGGACATCTGCTGGTCCAGCCAAGCCAAGAGGCCCTCCAAGCAGCATTTGCGACCGCCACCGAGGTGGATGCCGACCAGGTGCCAACTGACTTGCAGCTCAGCTCTATCGGCAAGACGTCAGCGCACTTCCTTCCTGTGCAGCACAGCGCCGATCCCATCGACTACCTCTTCCAATTCAACGTTGCGTCCCACGACGCGCCGTCTTTCGGAGTGCTGCTTCGTGTCGACGGAAACATGAATGGGCATCGCTTACGTTTCGAACCAACTGCTCCCAACGTTTTCGACGTGGTCTTGCTGTCGGACAGCCCCCCGCTGGACGATTTCTGGGCAGACCAGTACAAGCTATACCTGCCAAGGGCAGTCGACGGTCCCGAGATTGCGCGCCACACCGGAATTGTCGTCAGCGGCACCGTTACCATTGTGGTCCAGGCCAACGTGTTGGAAATATTTGTCGGAGGAAGGTCGATAAGCTACCGCCTTCCACAGCGCTCCGCTCCCGAGACGATTGTGTCGCATGGGAACACGAATAACGAGACCAACGGAAAAGTAGAAGACGCGAGACAAGAAATCAAAGAGTTGGGTATCTTTGTGGAGGATGGAACGGTGAAGCTGGCTAATGTTTTGTTGCGCCTTTCCAAACGTCTGTAAATAGCATCCCCCTCTGGTAACGAATTGAACGTAGCTAATGATAATCATTGTAAAGCGAACTCCACCGGCCAGCGAGATCCGTGATATATGCTTGAAAGATATAGAAGAAAGAAACCAACGCCGTCGTGCACTCGGCGGGATATCAAGTAGGCTGTGTACACGTTGGGCACATCCTTTTTGGTCCAGAGAAGACACCGCTTCAGGAGCCCCTGGGCGCCTGTTGAGTGCCGTCTCTGAACGCTAGTCATTGGAGTGGTGGGGCAGATGCGTTGGTACTCAGGTAATCGAAGTTGCCCAGGTGCATCCCTTGGTAATCCCAGTCACTGGCTTCCGTAAATCCAAAGCCAAATCCGTTGACACCAGCTTCAAAGGTCTGCTGAGGAGTTTCGACCATCTCAGTTGAAGGTCCATCTACGGCAATGACGAGTGCATGCTCCAGGCCCCGCAAAATGGCTCCTTCCAAACGATTTACTGCATAGCGGATGGGCTCGTTGGACTTGCTCATGGTGCGAAGAGTCCAGATGTACGAATTGAGAGTCTCACGCCAATGATCTCGCTCGGAAGGTGTGAGCGAGGTGACCAGTAACAGAGTGGTAAAGGATCCGATGACGGAAAAGAGGTATGGCGATACTGCACAAGTACAGGTCAGTTCATGCCCAGCAACATGACACATGCTGCACTTATGAACTTACCAAAATACCAAAAGGAGTCCAGATGCTCTGGACGGAGCGATGCAACCAAAGCAGTGGCCTTCTGAGCAGTGTCGTAGGCATACTGTCGAACAGCGTTGAGAACCGAGATGTCCAAACAGAGAGGGGCAAGCGCGGTAGACCTGACAAGCCGCCGGAGGAGTAGAGTTGTGACACCAAAATGCGCAAGATGAAGGTAACCTATCGGGGTGTCAGTATGCCAGTGTGATGTGCCATTGGCTTTCTGAAAGGACGAAAATTCTTTGGGTCCCAAAGATGCAAGGCACGTTTGACACCATCCCGCTGATCAGCCCAAAGGAAAACAGCAGAGATGGACTGAAATGAGACAGTTTCATCGACAGCGAGTGGAGGACATTGGCACTACTTTAGCCCAGTTGAGGGTAAGTTGCAGGCATTGTGGATTTCGTCACTGATGTCCAACATGCATGTCTTGTAAGAATCCTCCTCAGCCGGGTGTAAAGTGACATAAGAAACAAACTTACCGTTAGGACATAGCTGCCTTGGGGGCAAGGAGTCCATGTACAAAGATCGTGGCAAAGATCTGTACCATGCCGCCAAGGATTCTATTATTGGCTGGGCTTTCGTATACAGATCGGCCGTGTCCTGATTTACGCAGCCTTTGACGGAGTAGAACTTTTTCAAGATGACGTCGAGAATCTTTGACAACCGCACCATTTGCAGGAACTGCTCCTGGCCAGCTAGGCTGGCTTGTGCGGTAGAATCATCGGGCTCTGATTCGCAGTCTGCAAAATCTCCTCTGTCAAGGTCTTTCACCCCCCACTCATCATCAGTGATATGGCTGGGTCGGCCATAAGCGCAGGCTGTCCATTTATCCTGCATGTACAGAGCCCAACTGAGACGCTTTCGAAGCGTACGCTCCCAGTCGGGAATCGTCCACGCGGAGGCGTCGAGATGAAGCCCGCAAGCTTCACCAATGGCGAGCGCCTGCGAACAAAGCCCCCAGCCAAAGGTGTGGTCGGGATTCAACGGATCCTCGGGCTTGCACTGCAGCAGCAGTAGCATAGATTCAATTGAAGACAACCGCGGGCGATGATATGAGTTTTGGATGGCGTGCAGGGTCAATCTCCTCAAGGTGGAGAGCTCCGGGGGAGGATGCGTTGAGAGCAAGGGATCAAAGTGCCACCAGTTGATGGCGTTGAGGTAGACGGCCCCCAGGAGCGGGGCCGATATGAGTCGGTACGATTTTGAGTATTTCTCCACGAAGCCCTTCTTATACAGAATGGGGTATGAAGGCTGAACGACACGCCAGAACAGACGAATAAGGCGTTCGCCATAAGGCTTTACACAAGCTTCGATGGCATCTACTTCTTGGTGGCCGGCGGAATAGCCTGCGGCCTTCTCGTCGCTGACCTGCACACCTAATTAGTCGCACGGCTCAGGGAAGAGCCAGATAGACACACAATGTGGAAACAGAGCGGATACTCTACGCCTTGATCCCGCTCGAGAACTCGGCGAATGGCGTGGGTGGAGAGACGGAATTCGTGGTGGACGGGATCATAGGGGCGATGGCGCTGCAGCATGGTTCAGCACAGGTCGGACAGCGTGGGGCGGCGGGGCAGACGGACCATGAGAATGGGCTCCATGTCGCTTCCCAGGCCGTACAGCTCAGCGAAACGCGTCGGGTCGAGCCCCAGAGACTTTTCCCCTTTTGCGCGCTCCGCGTCGCTGACGAGGTCCCCGTTGCGCTGGCGCTCGCGGGCAGCCTCGAGAGCGGCGGCGGAGGCCTCGCCAGAACTGAGCACATCGGAGGGCAGCTCTTCATTGGTGCGCACGCTGGTCAGCGTGGGGAGGCTCGGAGCAGACCTCGGGATTTCGCCGCTTCCGGGCGACAGGTGAGCCAGCTCCCCGGACGGCGGATGGCGGGTAGACGCGTCGACGGTCGAGGTCGAGGTTGCGGTGCTGGACGGGCGGCGCGGCAGCGGGCGCTCAGGGGGCGACTCCTCGTAGGTACATTTCGTCTGGCGGTACAGGCAGACGGTGCACTCGCCGGACGAGGAGCCAGACTCGACGATGCATCTCGTCTTGCGGCGGCGGCACGGGTCGCAAGGGCGGTTGCTGCGCTGGCCGCGGCGGCGCTTGCGCGACTCAGCGCTGGAGTCGGGCTCGGCCATGATGCGGGAGTGTCTGGAGCATGTCCTTCGGGTCGGACTAGAGTAGTTAAGGTGTCGACGCGCGACGGTTGGGCGGCCTCCTCTGTGCCAGAGCCAGCGCTTTGTCGTGGGCTCCCAGGCACGTGCAGGCGATCGTTCCTTCCCCCAGCTCGCCCCGCCGGACGCCTCCGGCAGCTCTGACTAGCTGCTAGCTCCCGCAACTGACCAAACGCGCATGATTGCCGTTTCCCGTCGCAGCCCGTCCGCCCGCGCGCCCGCTCCGCCCCAGCCTCGTCCCGCCGAGTCCCTGCCGCCGGCCGCAGGTAGCGATGCGACTGTACCATCCAACGCCTCCTCACTGACATCATCCCAGGCCAGCGCCCGCTGGACTCCCAACAGCATGTCGCGCCGCGCGGCTATAAAGATCGCCTTGGCGCTCGTCCTGCCGCCCGCCGCTGCTCTGCTGTGGCTCGCCGCCTCGTCCGCTGCTCTTGTTGATACTCCACGCGCCGTCATGCCTCGCTGGGATCGTCAGGCCGTCCTGGGCCTTGCTCTGGCCCGCCCGGCGGCTGTGGCTGCCCAGCGCGCCGTCGACCTATCAGGGCCCGGCTGGACGCTGTCCAATCCGTCGCTGAATGTCTCGGTCCCTGCCCATCTCCCGTCTCAGGTTCATCTGGACCTGTTTGCGGCCCAAGTCATAGGAGACCCGTATTACGGCCTTAATGACTTTAATCTGCGCTGGGTTGCTTGGGCCAACTGGACCTACACGTCAGCGCCGCTCACTTCTCTGTACGTCCTACCTGCTTCGTCAGTGCTTCCTGCTCCCTCTCTTTCGCTTTTCTGGAGTCGGCGTGTCCGCGGCAAGCCGTTGGTGTTCCTGAGCAGGGGCGGCCCGCCACCGGCCTGCGGTTCGTGCGCAGGGTCCGGTCGTGCATGCGCCGCACGCCCCGGCGCAGCATTGCGCCTGCAGCCAATTCCTGGAGCATGCCTCCAGAAGACCAAGAACGTTCTTTCCAACCCGTGTCTGCGCTGTCGAACTGCTTTATACTGTCATTCTGCCCCGGTCGGCGATCGCCGCTACGTCATAGGCAACGAATTCTGTTGCGTCATTTCTCACCAACGCCACAATCATGGATGCTTGGTGGCCACAAAGCCTTATTTGCACCAATGGGCGATCCAGTTAGGCGAGCGGCTGTTGCTCTCACATCTATCCTCTAACCCACCAGGCTCCTCTCAACAATTTCTCCGCACAACACACAGCCGCACCGTTCCCACGGAAATTATGCGCTATTAAACCAAAACGTCGAGGACGCGCTAACATCCGAAATAGAAACACCAATGCCTCCTCTACCTATCTACTATTCAATGGCCTCGATACGTTCACCAGCATAGATCTATGCGGACAGCATGTAGCTTCTACGAACAACCAGTTCCGCCAGTACTACTTCGAAGTCTCGGAAATCGTTAAGAACTGTGCAGAAGCACCAGTGCTCAGCATCAATTTCGGCAGTGCTCCAGCGATAGCCAACGAAATAGCGGCACAGCCAGGACAGGAAACCTGGCCCTTTGGCGTCCAAGGCCTCTTCGAGTTCTCGAACCGGCATTTTATCCGGAAGGAGCAAAGTGATTTCGGATGGGACTGGGTAAGCAAGAAATTCTAAGAGATACAAAAATCCTCGCTAACGAACACAGGGACCTGCCTTCGCTCCGGCTGGGCCATGGCAACCTGCTTACGTGATCGAGCTTGCGTCGGATGGGATTTATCCTCGGAACACGCTGGTCGACATTTATCGGCAGGGCCAGTTAAACAATCTGCCCCCGGATCAATCTCAGCCATGGGTTCTCAACGCCAGTGTCGATTTCCTCGGTCAGCTTCCGTCAAACTCTGGCCTGAGGTTTCAACTCCGCGATGCAAAGAACACTACCGTGACTTCGGGTACACTGGCCGATATCACGACTGGTGAAGGCGTCATCACAGGGAGTACAACCATTCCGTCCGATGCTGTCGAACTCTGGTGGCCAAGTGGCCTCGGTTCCCAAACCCTGTATAACCTGGAGATCACCGTAGTTGGTCCAGCCAACACCTCACTCGCAACTGTTAACAAGCGGACTGGGTTTAGAGCCATCGTCTTGAACGAATCACCAATTTCAGATGAGCAGCTTGCCCAGGGGATTGCGCCGGGAAATAATTGGCACTTCGAAATCAATGGCCACGAGTTTTACGCCAAGGGATCCAACTTCATTCCGCCTGACGCATTCTGGACCCGTGTTACCGAAGAGCGTATCCGACAGTTATTCCAAGCTGTCGTGATGGGCAATCAGAACATGCTTCGAGTCTGGTCGTCTGGCGCATATTCACCGGACTTTATGTACGATCTCGCTGATGAAATGGGCATCCTTCTATGGAGCGAATTCGAATTCGGCGATGCTCTGTATCCTGTTGACCAAGAGTTCCTCGACAATGTGCGCGCGGAGGCTACATACCAGGTACGCCGCGTGAACCATCATCCTTCCTTGGCGATGTGGGCTGGTGGCAATGAGTTGGAGAATCTGGAACTCATGATTGCTAAAAAATACTCCCCTGACGACTACCCACGCTTGGTAGCTGAGTATGAGACCTTGTTCCTTGACACCCTGGTACCCATCGTATTTGGTAATAGCAGGAGCATCTCATACGCCCCGTCGTCAACGACGAATGGGTGGCTTTACCTAAACCACAGTGCTCCAAGACCCATGATTGAGAGATACGAGAACAAGACTGAAGGCGGAATCTATGGAGACACGGATTACTACAACTACAACTCCGCTCTCGCATTCAACTATAGCTCTTACCCAGTTGGACGATTCTCGAACGAGTTCGGATACCACTCCATGCCATCGCTTCAGACATGGCGTCAAGCTGTTGATGAGGAGGACCTCTGGTTCAACTCATCCACCATTCAACTCCGCAACCACCACTACCCTGCGGGCGGGCTCAACACAACGAACTTTCCAAACACGACCAAGGGCATGGGCGAGATGACCGTGGCGGCGCAAAGGTGGTACCCGGTACCCAACAAGGAGGATCCCATCGCCAACTTCTCGGCCTGGTGTCACACAACGCAGATTTTCCAAGCGGACTTCTACCAGAGCCAGATCATGTTCTACCGTCGTGGAAGCGGCATGCCTGAACGGCAGCTCGGTTCATTGTACTGGCAGCTGGAGGACATCTGGCAAGCACCGACGTGGGCTAGTATTGAATACGACGGCCGCTGGAAGGTTCTTCACGTAAGTAAGAGAGCCACACTCAACCTCTTACCTTCCACGCCACCCCAGCCCCAGCTAAAAAAAAAAAACCACTAGTACGTCGCCAAAGACATCTACCAACCCGTCGTTGTCACACCCTTCTGGAACCGCACCACCGGCCTCCTCGAAGTTTACGTGACCTCGGACCTCTGGACCCCAGCCACTGGCACCGCCAACTTCAGCTGGGTCACCTACGCAGGAACACCCCTCAACATCAGCACCGCCACCTCCGCGCCTGTCGCCGTCGGCGCCCTCAATACTACCCGCGTCCTCAGCGCCAACACCAACGACATCCTCGCCTCCGTCAACCCTGCGGACGCGCTGCTCGTCATGGACGTCAGCGTCGAAGGCGCTCTGCCAAACACCAACGCCACCACCACGTTCACGCACCGCAACTGGTGGCACGCGAGCACGCTGGCGGACGCGAAGCTGGTCGATCCAGGCGTGTCAGTGGCGCACGTGGGCGAGGTGGGCGGTGGGAACGGCAAGTTCGTTGTGACGGCCGAGAAGGGCGTGGCGGCATGGGTGTGGCTAGACTACCCGGAGGGCGCGGTGGTGTTCTTTGACGAGAACGCGTTCTGGCTGCTGCCCGGAGAGAGCAAGGAGGTGGGATACACAATGCAGAAGGATGAGACAGGTGGTGCGTGGGTGGACGGGGTGACGGTGGGGAGCTTGTGGGATAACACAGTGCCTTAAGTTCTTTGCACGTTCGCATTTGGCGGATCGTGTCCGGGCCGCCACACTAAGAACGGGGGTAATGATGGGAGCAATGCGGTTGTTTATGTTTTGCTTTTGATGAGGCCTTGAAAAGCTAATGATATGTATACGCTCCTTAATGGATTCAATGCAATGATTGGGAAAATATGGTGTCTTGTCGGCATAGGCAATCACGACATGTCGGATTCGGAAGACCGGAACTAATGTGAGTGATCAACCGCGGCTGCTTCAGACCACCACTACCAAGTAGACCGGTGAATATCCGACCCCGCTGTTGCGAGAATTCAATCCGAAAAATTTACTGCTCGACGTTCGACATTGCGGAAAAGGAGGGTGCTTTACCCAATTAGGACACTGGCAGAAGTCTCGGACCCTAGATGGATAAGTATGTGTGATCTGGGGAGAGGCGGGACGGCATGTTGATGCGTAGCCAGGAGTGCCCACCACAACATGTAACCTTCAGTGTTGGTTTCACTTACATCACAGCGGAATTCCCGACGTCGATGAGCAACGCTGCACTTCACTCTGGTTACTTTCTCTATTTGCAAATGTGTTCTATGTGTGTGCAGAAAGTAAAACCTCGGGGTATCATGTCGCCAATCCGTTTCAAAAGCCGTGTTCTATTTCGTTTTCCAAACAACTCAACCGCGCCCACGTCCTCTCATCCCCCGGCCGATTCCGCTTCCGCCCCTTCCTCCAGCTGGGCCTCTCCCATAACCCCTCTGCCCGCCGACGGCTACGTAACCACCACCAGGAGTCGTCCGGCCAGTACCAGTGGTTCCTGTGCTGCTAGTGCCTCTACTACCCCGCAAACCGCCTCGCCGTCCCCTCGTGCTCGCGGCGCTGCTGGGCCGGCTCGCAGCTTCGGCTCTCCTGCGCTCCTCCTCATCGGCCTTGCGAGCAGCAGCTTCGCGACGCAGCAGCTCCTCGCGCTCACGGCGCTCGACTGCCTGGCGCTGAGCGATGGTGTCGGCCTCGATCTCAGCCAGATCTTGAGTGGCACCCTGCCAGTTGGGATCGAGGATGAGACGCTGATTGTGCTCGGTAGTGGAGAGTATACGCGTCCAAGTCTGGAGGAGCGTCGAGGCGGACGTGACGGTGCGGTTGACGGTCTGTGGAGAGGCGATTAGCGTCAATGGCAAAGAACGAGGCGTGCATGGCGCGCTTTCGAGGTAAACAAAGGCGCAGGTGGGAAGTTGGCAAGCTGGGCACTGACGTCCATGTTGTTTTTCGCTTTCTCAAGGCTCTCGATGACGTCCTCAATGACCTTGTTTACGCCCCGCACCTGGTCCAGCTCGCGCCGAAGAGCCGCATCGCGAGCCTCCTCGGTCGTGTAGCGCGACTCAGCACGCTGTGGCTTTGGCCTGCTGGGCGAGGCGGACGGCGAGGCACCCGCGTCATTAGGGGCTTGTGGAGAGTCGAAATCGACGTCTGGATCGGAGAGCTGCAGGTCGTCCATGGCGTCCGATCCCAGTTCGGGCGTTGCGGTGGAGCCGGATGACGCAGGGCGGACTGTGCGTGCTGCAGTGTGTGCTGTTCCTCGCTGCCTGGGCCAGGCTGTGCTGATGATGTGCCGACGCAGGTGCGGCGGGCGCGTTGTTGACTGTTTTCCAGCTTACACGTACGCGTGGGGTCGCCCGTGCACGGCCTTGGGCCTTGGCGCGCCCACAGCAAAATGCGCTGCCACCTGCAGGAGTGCAGGAGGCCACAGGGCCAGCCTCTCACGCGCGCCCAGCCACCGCGCAACGGTGACGCCCGCCGACGCCGACCTCCCGCCCCAGCGCTCCTCCTCACCTCAACACCACCACCCGCCCTTGCCGCACCGCCGCCGACCCCGTCCCCGCCCTGTCGCCCGTGCCTGCGTGCTCGCACAAGAACCCCGTCCGCCCGCGCAATTGCCTGCTCCACGCGCCCGCGCCTGCTCCAGCGTCCACCGCGTCCTCCGCAGCCTCCATCCCGCACCCACTGCGCGTCGCCGCATTTGTCTAGATTGCGCCGGCACGCCCGCCAGAGCTCCCTCGCCGCCGCATTCGTACCCTCCTGTTCCGCCAGACGCCTCGCACACCATGGCGTCGACGCCTGCGCCGCCGGAGCGCATTCATACCCCCCCTCCGCCGCTCCATGGAACCCGCTACGACGACTGGGAACCCTACTCGCCGCCGCGCCGTTCGAGCCGCGTCGCTGCCCAGCGCTCCAAGCATTCGTTGGACCAGCAGCCGCACGGTCTGGAGCCCTCTAAGAAGCGCCCAGCGCCCCGGTCCGCCCGCGCCATGACGCCCGTTGGCAGCAGCAAACAGGCCGCGCCTGCCGCCAGCTTCACCTCCTCACCCCCGGCATCGCCAACCTCACCTCTGAAGCGCTCCGCTGCCAAGAAAGGTGCACAGAAGACCCGGCTTGAAGAGTTTCTGAGTTCCGACACCGACTCCGACCCGTTCGTCACCAGCTCCAAGGGTTCCTTTGGCGTTCTTCCCACTCCCTCCAAGACCCCCAGCAGGAAGGACAAGGCCAGGCCTCTGTCGGCGTTTGCATCCGCCGCGCGCGTTCTCTTCCACGATCGCCCGGCTACCATCGACGAAGCCATGCCTTCACCTCGTAAATCCCGCAAGAACAAGAAGCATGCCGCGTTCACTCTGCCCAGCTTCATTGACGAGTGCGACGATGAGAACGAAAGCATTCAAATCTACACAGATTTCCGAGAGCGCGTTCCCAGCTTCGATGACGAAGAGGACAACCCTTTCATCACTAAGAAGCCTGATGAGAACGACGAGCCCAACGCAGGTCCCAGCTCCTCACCCCGTGTCATCAAGCGCCGCATGACCAAGGAAGAAGATGAGATGGAGCGTAGAGCCCGCAACGGCGAGGGATTCGTTCAAGTCTTGTGAGTATTATCGTCTTCCACATCTGGCAATTCAACTGACAATTTTTAGCCGCGGCAAGAAGATCTTCACGGAATTCACCAACAACTCTGATGACAGCGGTTCCGAGCCTGACAGCCCCTTGGGTGGCAGTCCCGTCCGCCGCGCAGCTGGCGTGATGGCTCGCCGTCGCGTCACCCGCTCATCGATCCAGCCGCGTCTCCTCTTTCCTTCCGAGGAACAGAAGCGTGCTCGCGAAGCTGCCGCCGCCGCTGAAGCTGCCGAGGAAGACTCAACTGACATTGATGCTTCCGTCCAACTCGCCACTCCCCGCAAGCGTGCACACACTGCTCGTGCCCCGCGATCCGTTCCAGCTGAAGCCAGAGACACCACGCCCGAACCGCCTGTGCAAAACACGACAAAGCCTCCCGCAACCACCTCAACTCCCGCCACGCAGCGCTTCTTCGAGCTAGCTACGCCCCCGCCTTCCCGGACGACGCGCGCATCGGCAAAGAAGGATACGCATGTCGAGCCACCGCCGGATCCTTTTGTTGTTGAGGCTGGCCCTTCGACTTCAACTTCTGCACAGAATGGAGAGCACATGACGAAGCCCATGTTCGAGCCAATTACACGACCGACTAAGCGGAGTCCGTTTGATCAGTGGCGCCGCACTAAGGCAGGAGCCCGGTCGGTATCGGGGACGAAGCGAGAAGGCGAGTCCCTTGAAGCTGCACCGGCGAAGAGGACCAGAAGCGCTGCGCACTCCACAACACCTACTGCTGGTTGATCTAAGAATGTGGGGGAACGAGCGGAGAGCTGGATTAGAAACTCGTTCATATTCATGCATCGCCAACAACTTCGCATCATCGGAAGCAGAAAGCTTCATCGGGCGTTACCGCTTCAGCTCGAGTTAAGCCAATTCACCGCGCTGCACTGGTAGTGGCCCGAAATCTGTCGGTCTTGGACCCAACCTCCGGTGTTCGGAGATGAGTAATTCGGATGGATAAAAGGCTCGTGTAAGCGGCTCAGTAGTCCCTTCTGATGAACACTTCAACTCCAGACGCACTTGTTCCCATTACAAAAACTACCAGCACACCATCTTAGCCTTCTTCTCTTGCACAGCACAGCACTGCGTTGGCGTTTATCTCTGATCCTGTACGAATTTTCTTAATACCCCTTGCCTTCTCCATCCCTTGGTCCTTTTCTTTTAGCCTTTCCTGTGCCCCACGGGTAACACAATTATGGTACCCCGACAACACGCGTACTTCGATCGCCAGGATTTAAACTTGTTTTGGTCTTACGCTTGCATTGGTTTCTCAGCGACCTTTGCACGTCTGGGATTTGGACAACGTAAAGGTCTCCCTTTCGAAACGCTCCATTGGAACCATGCCCTTCAGACAGATTATTTTGCGCCTTTTTACTCGCGTGCCACCTGATCCTCCCTTCTTCCTTTTTTTCTTAGCTCAGCGATTGGTTTTTTATTGTTGCTCGATCGATTCCCAACAAAGTTCCAAGGAGTTTCTTGAGGGATTGAAAGCCTGGTGGTGGGTAGCAATCGACCGTGTATCCTTTTACGGATCTCCTTTTATCTTTTTGGGGGGCTCCGCGGTGAAGGGGGATAGAGTAACAATGAATGAGGGGGAAGGATGCAAAATTGCGGACGGTCTAGGATGACATGGAATGGCCCCCCCGGTTCAGGCAGAATGGAATTGGAAGTGAGTGAGAAGGGAGATTGAATATAGAACAGGTAGTTCAACAAACTGAAAGAGAAATTGAAAAACAGACAAACAACACTCCGCTCCTTCATTCTATGTATGATCGTGTTCTTGTGCTCATAGCATCTGCTTCTACTAAATTGGGTCCCGCAGCCAATAGCTTGCATAGTTTAGTTTCGAAAAGCGCAACCGCGCGGTAGCTGGAGCAGCCGTCGAGACGGCTAAGTACGACGGACGCGCCGGCGGCGCGTCCGTCGTGCCACCGTCGCCCTGCGCACTCAGGGGCCGCGCCACGCCTTTTCTTTTTCCTTTTTTTTTTGGACTTGGTTCTGATGCAGCGGAAAACAGAAGGTAAAATAAGCAGCTGAATCCCCATAGGCTGCATGAGCAAGGATTGATGGGAAACCATTTGCTTTCAAACCTGGGGGCTTTTGCGCTTTTAAAGCTCGGAAGGAATAGCTTAGGGCAGGGTCGTACTGAACCGTGTGGACATTATGCAAAGGACGGAGGGGGGAATTCTCTCTGCCTTCTTCTCATTCCTTGTGAACGGGATAACACCGTCTATCACCTTGCGCAAGGACAGGACCAACGGCTCTTAGCGTCTAGACCAAAGATTCGGAGCACCTGCATAGTCACAGTCCACATTTGATCCAATCACGAAATATAAAGTTGAGTGTTTTATTTCCATATTGATGCCATGGGAAACGACAGTGTCTGCCTATCAGTACCTAAATACATCATGCTTCTACCAACCAAAATCAATATGCACTCTGTATGATCCCGTCACTTCCGTGATCATCATGGTGTTCCTATGAGGAGAGCCTCAAGACGTTCGGCAAAGGGCCGTGAACCGAGAATCCCGATGAACGATGCCGAAAAGGGGGGATCATTGCTGAAAAACAAGCAAAACCGAGAGATCCCGCACTGGAGAGCGAGTGGCTAGATCATGACGAAAGACAAAAAGCAATAGCCAAAAACATGCATGCATGCACCCAATGCACCACTGAACCCGTGAAATCATGCCGAGCAACCGAACCGTGAGCCAATTTCCGTAATGCCATAGGAACCTGAGGAGATATCATAACAGTGATATCGCGAAGTTGTGAGTAAAACAGAGAGCCTCCAGCGCCTCAATACCAATCCGTAGGTTCTATCTGCCAAGGCCTTGCCTCAGGTGGATGAGAAAACCCGATTTCGGGATAATAATGCTGCCTCCAGCGCCAATACTATGTGTAGGAGAGTGGAAAGCAATAGGAATAGAGATTTGCCATTTTAGAGGCAGGCCCATCTCTTGTGGGCTAATCGTGAACGTTATGCATGACCCAGGATAGGTAGGCGTAAATGAAAACCGAAAGTTGCCAGAGGTGATGTAGCTAGAACTGCGATTAATTCGTAGCTGAGGGAGTACGCGTAGGAGGGACTGGTCGGGTTTCGAGCAGCTGTAATAACGTGGTAGTCGAGAGACGCTGTCGTTCCGACCATGAGACTGAAAAATTCAAGGCCGACTCCATTCTCGGCGAAACAGGAGAGATCCAATGGCCGTGTTTATCTCTTTTTGTCCACCCCGTCTTTCTTGTCTCCTTCATCCGTTGACAAATAAGTCACTTCTGAATCAGTCTGACGGTCGCGCTCGCTGCCCCGATCCACCGCGGTTCCTGCATTTTGCTGGGAACTACGATTCTTCAAACTTTCTGTTAGGCTGGCTTTCCTGCCATCGACACCATTAGTGGGCCTCGGAGAGATTATCCGCATCTCGCCAGGCGTTTCTTGATCCGCATCGCCTGTCTCGTCATCGCTGGGCCCGGCACTGTCTTTCTTCAGCTTGCTTGCCAGCTTAGCGCGCAAGTTGCTACAGCACTTGTCGTCACTGTCTTTGTCTTTGTGGCCATCAAGCTGCTCAAGAATGCTCTCGGTCCCTGTCAAATCTGGGTGGACATCGTCGATGAGTAGGTCTGAGCTATTGATTGAGTTCTTGGCGGTACTCTCCGTTCTTCTGGATGTCTGTTTTGTCCACAAGTCGACGTACTTTCCGCCAAGCTGCAGCAGCTCGTCTTGAGTACCCCGCTCAATGATCTTGCCGTTTTCAAGAACGAGGATCAGATCCGCATCCATGATTGTAGAAAGACGATGGGCCACGACGAAAGTCGTCCGTCCTTTACTGAGCTTCCTGAAGGCCTCTTGGATTTGAATTTCTGTGGCAGAATCAACAGCCGAGGTTGCTTCATCGAGGAGCACCAGCTGCGGGTTCTTGAGGAGGACGCGAGCAATAGCAACGCGCTGTAGCTCGCCGCCAGAAAGTTTGACGCCGCGTTCGCCAACCTTGGACTTGTATCCATCTGGGAAAGTAACAATCTTGTCGTGGACAGCAGCGGCACGACATGCGTCATAGACTTCGTCATCAGAGGCGTCCAGTCGCGCGTACCGAATGTTCTCCATTATGGACGTGTTGAACATAGAGGGATCCTGAGGAACAACGCCGACTACCTCCCGTAGACTGTCAAGAGTGACGTCGCGGAGATCTTGGCCATCAATTTTGATATTTCCGCTTGTGACGTCGTAGAAACGTAGGAGAAGCTTCAAGACTGTAGATTTTCCACTTCCAGTCTCTCCCACGAGTGCAATAGTCTGTCCAGGTTTGGCTTCGAAGCTGAGATCATCTAAGGTTGGCTTGCGTGGATCATAGGAAAAGCCGACTCCTTGGTACTCCACATGCCCTCCTTCGACTTTGAGAGCAGGTGCATCTGGCTTCTCAGCGATGGCAGTTTTTGTAAGAAATAGCTGAAGCATCCTCTCGGCATCAATGAGGTCGGACGACAGCCGACTGTACGAGTGCGCGAGGTTTGACAGTGGGTAGGATAGCGTTCCCCAGTATTGAACCAGGGTGACGAAGCTTCCGACACTTGCTGTGCCTTGCGAGATTCGATATGCGGCGATCAAACTGGCTGAGAGAAGACCTGTAGATGTGATCAAGGCTTGAGTGGCGAAGATCAGATTGTATGTGAAGCTGTATCTGACGAACGAGTCGTTGTGATCTTGCACGGCCTCGTTGAGGCGTGTCTGTTCGTATGAGCCACGGTTAAAGTACGCCACTGTTTGCCAATTGCTAACCGACTCGTACATGATGGAGTTCTCCTTCATATACTTGTCAATGAAAACCCTGCGCCGTTCTCTGTTGTATGCCGTGAGTCTGATCGTGGAGTAGAGGTAAGTGACCGCGAGAGCGACCACGGTCAGGGCCAGGTACTCGTCAAAGAGGTTGGAGAGGTAAATGAAAGCCGCGACGAGATCCATGATTAAAGGAATTGTTTCGAAAAAGACATACTCCAGTATCGAGGTGATTGAGTGCCCCTGTTCAACGGCTTTTAGTAGCTCTCCAGAGTTTTTCTCTGTATGGAAATTCATTGAGAGCCCCATGACGTGTTTGAAGGCTGCTTTGGTGAGCTGCGCAGAGGAGAACTGCTCTACGACAGTGGAGAGCATTGAGAAGATGCTGTCGATCCCGACCCTGGAGTTGAGCAGTTGGAGACCAATCCAGATGAGAATTGCTTTTAGTGGGATTTTTGAAGTGCCGTAGTCTTCCGCCAGCTCGTTGGTTATGATTCCGACTTGCCTCGGGATGAGGATATTGAAGGCGCGCTCGGCAAGCGTGCAGAGGACCATGACGAAAAGATAGAACTGCATCTTCCGATTTTTGGCGGGCCAAATGATAGGAAAGAGAATGAAAAAGCTCTTGAGATACGCCCACCATCCTCCGGCGTCCATGAGGCGCTGGCGCTGGCGTTCCTTGATCTCTTTCTCTTCGTCCTCGGTTTCGGCATCGCTTCCTTTGGAATCATCCTCCGTAATGGATCCGTATGTCGTGCTTGTCTGGCCGTCTGCTGCAGAAGCCGCGAGTAAGGACTGGCGTTCTTCATCAGGACCCTGCTCTTGCTCCCGAGGAAGGGCCAGAATCGTGACACCAACGAAAGTTAAAAGCGCAAAGACGGCTAGCCGCAGGATCATGACGGCCCAGTGAGCTTCGGTGAAGCGATTTTTGTCGGGATAGATGGAGACGGAGAGAGCGCACATGACGATCTCCAGGATCAGGCCGAGAGTCCAAGAAGCGACGTAAGGCGTCCATCGCGGAGAATCCGAATCCACCAAAACCAAAGTCGTGATGCCCCAGAGCAGGACAGACGAGATGACGAAGATGACGGAGTCCTGGGTGGCCCACCAGCCGCGGTCGACGAGGGAATGGGCCACGAAGAGGACGATGTCGGCGGCATAGGTGAAGATGATGAGCCAGGACAGGCAAATGGCTGCCCTCCGCCATCGTTTCTGGCTGGGCCTTGGCTTGGCGGGCAGGCGCAGGGCCACGTCGAGGGTAATGCCAGCGCAGAAGCAGAGCGCGACCAAGGCCGGGGCGGTTTGGTGGAGCACGCGCAGAGCGCGCGGGCTGGAGGCGACGGCGTCCATGGCGGCGTGTGCGCTAGAGGCGAGTGAGCTTCCCATCTTGCGCGCGGCCACGTAGGCAGGAGGGAGGACGGCGGAGGTGTGGCGCAATGCGCGGTGGTGGATTGGCAGTGATGCGCGGGCCAAGCGCGCGGAGGAGGGAGAGGGAGGTGGAGTCGCGCTGGGAGAGAAGGCCGCCGGCCGGGTTGATGAGGGCTGGTTGCGCCGGTGAAGATAACCTTGCTTAATCGGGCATCTTACCTTGGGGTCGCGGCTGCCAATTTTCTTCGTGCGTCCTGCCCTCTTCCTAGACTCGCCACCACCTATATGCACATGCACGTAGAAGCTGTCCGGGTCCACTTCCGCCCGGCTTGTCGGACTCGCCGCTCAGCTGGACGAGGGCGCGCGGGTGCCTGGGGAGGATTGGAGCCTTGTGCGCCAGCCGGGGCGGCAGTGCACATATTAGAGTCACTTGGGGGCGAGGTGTCGCGAACAGAGCCGCCGACGATGCTTGTTGTCAGGGCTAGTCATACGCACATGGGATTGGAGAGCCGGCAGGCGCGGTCAACAGATTCCGCAACCGCACAGAGTTTATAGGCAGATTCCTCGCAGGCCCGCGCGGCTGACTCATCCGGCGACGCGCGCTGGGCTGGACGGACTCCGCTCGTGACTAGCAGTAGGGCGGCGCTGCACAAGCTCGTGGGCGCGGAAGATTGAGCGGCGGATGAAGGATGGGCGCGGTGCAGCAGAATGTGCGCGGACTTGCAGCCAACCCTGCCGCCCGCGCCGTGGCTGACCTGCAACCCACAAACCACACCGCCCTCCTCGCCGCCGCCGCCGCCAGCCTGCGAGCGCGCCAGCCTGCCTGCCATCTGCGAGGCATGCATGTGCACGCCACACGCTCGAGCAACAGCCGCCCTCCTGAGCGCCGCCGCCCGGGGCCACCGCGCTGGCCGGCCACTGAGCGCGCCCCGCCGGAGGCTCCGCGCAGCGCCACCATCTCGCAAGCCCGGCACCGCGCTCGCCGGACGCCCGCCCACCAAGCCCTCAACGCGCGCTTACGCCGCCCAGGCACGCTCTCACCGACGCTCGGAAATTGCCTCAATATCAGCCGCAGCTGCCGCTGCCGTTCTGGAAATGAAGCCATTCTCGCGCCGCAGCTGCTCCCGGTAGGGCTGACCGCCTGCTCGCCGCGCTGCCGCCGGTGAGCTTCTGTCGTGTGCGCCGCCTCTCTTTCGCCGCCTCAGCCGCGCTCCGCCGCCTGCGCAACGTGTGCCGGACGAGCCTGGCGAGGTCATGAGACTGCTGCTCACCAATCGTAAGCCCGCCGCCCAGCGAGCCATCCTGAGCAGATGCTGTCATGCTGCGGAAGGTGATCGTGCCGCCTGCTGTCGCGTAAGCTGCTGGAGATGGCGGCCGCGACGGCACCGAGCACGCCTCCCAAGCAACACTTCCACGGAGGGGTGCTGCATCCGACGGCCATCGCCAACGGCGCTCGAAAAAGCAAAACTGCAGGGGGGGTGCTTGGAGCATTCGGCCGGGTGTTGAGGCACGGCAGACGACACGCATTCCCCATTCGGAAGAATGATCCAGCTCCAGTTGGCCCGGCACAGCCGCGCGCTGTCGAGAGGCTGCCGTTCTTCGCGCTAGCCAGCGCCTGCGTCGCCGCTCTGTACAGCACGAAAGCGTGAAGAACCAAGCACCTGGAGCCCCCGACGTCACGCACGTGGCCACCCCGCTTGACATTGCACCTACCCGGCTAAGCTTCCGGGTTGAGCATTACCTGCATGAACGCCGCGATCCGTTGCATGCCCAGCGCTGTGCCTCGACATCCAGACGCCTGACGTGATTTGTGCAACCTGGATGTACAGTCCCAAGAGGGAGTGCATTCGTGCTGCAGTTGGCCTTACAGGCGCCGGCAATCAATCAATCGGAGATCAGTTGGCTGCAGCATGCCTCACTATCAGATCTTAGGGCGCAGATCTTATGGCGCCAGGCCTGCGCAGCCATCACGGCCGATTCGAGTTGATGAAGCCCACGGCGACAGCTCGACTGCCAGGCAAACGCCCCTGCTGGAGTGGATGCTCCCCTCAATAATCTGTCTGCATGTCTTCCCATGCAGCCTGCAGGAACACGCAGGGAGCCGTGTCCCGCGCTCTAGAAGACGCCTCCCCCAGGATACGCCTGCAGGGTGTGGGCCCTTTCCCGCTGTCAATCTTTGCCTCACGTGCGTCCTGGCGAACGTCCCACTTTGATCGGATCGCCGTGTAGAACGTGGACTCTGTCATTCCACACTCACCTGTCGAGTTGTGCATAACCGTCCTTCTCCGTGATCATGAGATTGGCAGAGGTTTTTGCCTGCATTGTGGCTGAACCTTGCCTCAATGCGGAAGGTGGTGATAGACGAGCGTTTTGGCGAGAAGCGCGCGGAGGATTTTTCTGCTGCAAAGCCAGGTCGGCAGAGATCCGAGCACGGTTGCACATCGCAATTGGCGCGGCCAGCGTGCGGGCGAGGCAGGAGGAGAGCTCCAAACGAGCCCTTGGCGCGGGATGGCAGCAGGCGAGCAGGCGTGGCGCACAGCGGCGGGGCAGAGCGGGGCAGCTGGGAGCGAGCTCGTGAGCAGCCAGCACGAAGCACCGCAACCGTTTGATGTCACCCAATTGCCTTCACGGCCGCGCTCCACCCAAGTCTCTCCACAGCCTGTGCCCCGCGGCTCGTCGTACCTCCACAAAAGACCGGTTTCGCTGCTCATATATGCTGGCGTCACCTCCCGCGCCCAACCCCCCAAGCTCCGCCGTCGCACCACTGCCCCGCCATCACCATGGAGGTCCCAACCGCTAGCTCGCTGAAGGACATCTATCCCGACGATGCCGTCGCTGTCCAGCAGAAGCGCTGGGAGCATCTGCTGGCGTCGTTCAAGGAGCTGTACGGGAAGCAAGCCGACTTCGTGTCACGCAGCCCCGGCCGTGTGAACATCATCGGCGAGGTATGCGCCAGGCAGCACTTGCCGTCCCACCACGCCGGCGATCATACGAGCTGACAAGCGTAGCACATTGACTACTCGCTCTACGAGGTCCTGCCCATGGCCGTGACCGCCGACGTTCTCATCGCCGTCGCTGTTCGTCCCGCCTCCGAGGCTCCGCGCGTCCGCATCGCAAACGTCAACCCGGAGAAATTCCCCACCCGCGAATTCGAGATCCCGCCCCACGGAGAGGTTCCAATTGATGCTTCTGCACACGAATGGACAAATTACTTCAAGTCCGGCCTGCGCGGCGCAGCGAAGCTGCTGGCCCAGAAGAAGGGAAAGACCGAGTTTGCGTCGGTGGGCATGGACATTCTGCTCGATGGCACCGTGCCGGCCGGCGGCGGCCTATCAAGCAGTGCCGCCTTCGTGTGCGCTGGTGCTCTGGCAGTCATGCGCGCGAATGGGGAGGAGAAGGTTGACCAGACTGAGCTTACGGAGGTTGCCATTGTCTCGGAGCGCGCTGTTGGGGTGAACTCCGGCGGGTAGGTTCCCAGCGCAAACCATGGGAGATGCTACTAACACTCGTGTCAGTATGGACCAATCTGCCTCTGTATTTTCCGGCCGTGGAAGCGCTCTCTACGTTTCATTTAAGCCTAAGCTTTCCGCGAGATCCGTTTCCTTCCCCCACACTGACCCGGAGCTTACCTTCGTGATCGCCCAATCCTTCGTGGCCGCGGACAAGCACGTCACTGCACCGGTCTGCTACAACCTGCGCGTCGTCGAATGCACGCTGGCTGCTGCGTTCCTTGCCAAGGCCTTCAACCTGAAGAAACCATTGCCCGAGGATTCGTCACCCCTGGGCATCAGTCTACGCGGATTCCACGACACCTACTTTGAGGAGAAGGATGGCAAGACCGACAACACCCAGACACCTCTGCCCGAATTCAAGCAGCAGCTGGAGCAACTCATTTCCCTGTGCCAGGACTACCTCTCCCAGGAGGATGGTTACACTCGTGAGCAAATCGCCGAGATGCTTGGTATTAGTGTCGATGAGCTCAAGCAGCGCTTCGAGTCCAAGTTCGCGGTGCGGGCGGAGCGCTTCAAGCTCAAGCAACGCGCCCTGCACGTCTTCAGCGAATCTCTGCGCGTCGGTCACTTCCTGGCCCTGCTCGACAACCCACCGGCGCCCAAGGATGGCAAGACGACAGAATTGCTGCAGGAGCTGGGCGCGCTGATGAACGAGACGCAGGATTCGTGCCGCGACCTATACGAGTGCAGCTGCCCGGAGCTGGATGAGCTTTGCGAGCTGGCCCGCAGCGCGGGTGCAGTCGGCAGCAGGCTGACCGGCGCCGGCTGGGGTGGCTGCAGCGTGCATCTCGTACCCAAGGACAAGGTTGAGGCCGTCAAGGCCAAGTGGATCGAGAGATACTACAAGAAGAGATGGCCGGATATTTCGCCCGAGAAGCTCGAGTCCGCGATCGTCGTCAGCAAGCCCGGCTCTGGCAGCTCGGTCTTCAAGGTCTTGGGTGACACTGTGGTCTAAGCCGTTTAATCGCATGGGGGGCTTTCAATATGTGGGACTTGATACACGTGGGTTCATTGAACAGGCATAAACCGGGGCGGGAGGCAAAGTGCATATGCAGTAAAGACCAATGTGAAATTATACCTTACCTTGAGTGGCCGGGTCATCGGAATGTTTGCCTTTTACTTATGGAGGGGTGCTGCAGCCGACTCCTAACCTGGGCCGATTCTACACGTCATAGATGTGTGGGGCATCGAATCGGTTGCCCGGATACATTTGGCACATTGTCTGGACCATCTCTGCGTCCGGACGAATATTTCAACACCACATGTCGGAGCTGAGTTATGGGTTGAAGCAGTTGGAAGCCTGGGCCCCCCCTTCGCGCTAGCCATCGGCTGCAGCACCCCTCTGTAACGCTTGCCATTGGCGAATGAGCTGGGCGGTTGTGTAACGCTGAGCAATGCAGTCTCAAACCAGGGCCAAGGGTCGCACGTTGTAGCAAGTGCATAGTACAGAAAATTGCTGCAGCCGGCTGCTAGCGCGAAGGACACAGCGCATCTCAACAGACTCATGCAACCAAGATTATGCTCGTTCGCTCATCCGGGAGTTGAAGTGTTTCGTTGTCATTTTAAAGCTGTGGGTGGAAATTCTTCCAAGTAATCTTGATTTCACGAAGGACCTCAAGCTGACCGTCGGCTCTATCGTCTCTGCATAGATGCACAATCAGACCAGCGAGGACCTGTGGACATTCCGTCCGCAGATGAAGCGTTTGTGGCAATGGTTTGGTGAGCTCTTAAGATGCAAAAACTTGCCAGAATGATCTTTAACTGATCGAAATACATGCTTCTTTTCTTTCACTCGACATTACGGCTCGTGAAATGCGCTGTGATGACCCTGATACTATTAGTTAGAATAGCACGTGACTGCGTCCCGAAAAGGATTTGGATTTGGACGCGATTCCCCTCACTTTTGAACCTGACGACCGCATCTGTCCTCAGCGACTGTGAAGGCATCAATTGACCTCGCCTAGCTTTCTCAACGTCACCCTGGAAATCTTTTGCCATGCCGTCACCCCTTCAGAAGCTTTCCCGGTGAGTTCCTCAGCCGGATCGCCGAGGTAGTCGACATCGAGGAGTTCTGCGTCCTGCGCCGGACTTGTCGCGAAATTCATGCAAAAAAGCGCTTCGCCTACAGTCATCGTCGTTTTGGAAACGTCGAAGAGCTGAAGTCCACAGCCGACGATGTCACAGAATTCGTGGAGGCTCCCAAGACTCGCGATTTCGGCTCTTTCGTCAAACATGCGTGTTTCCATACGCGCGAAGCTACCTCATCTAGCCACGTTCCACGCCGCAAAAGAAAGATTTGGCGAACTCGTAGATCAGAGTTGTAGATTGCCCGAAGAGCTTGATGGATTCGAAAGCTCTCCGAGAGTATATGTGTGATGAAGACAATGGCAATAGAGATTGAGAACGGTCGGAAATCATGCACATACTTGCAGAAGGGTTTCAACTAATGCCATATCATATTTCTGCAACATCAAAGAGCATCTGGCACAATATTCCCATTGAATTTGAGCTTGAGACGTCAAACTTTTCTCCTTTCAGTCCGAGGAGGATTGACCATGTCCTCCGCGCCTTTTCTTCAAGCAATTAGAGGCCAAGAAAGCTCACACTGGACACCATGTGCTATTCATATTGTGTTTTCCTGTCAGACACATCAATCAGCGGCTTCTTCTTCTCGGCGCATGCTGAAATTTTGGAGAATGCCAAGACCCTGAATCTGTCTTGCCTCGAAGGAAAGGTCAGTAAGTTCTTCTTTCTGAGATTCAAGTGACAAGACCCGCATCAACTTACGAAGTACGCAATCAAAAATGCATACTAATAAGGGGAAATTGCTAAGTTGTATTTTTGGCTCTGTTTTCCCACGTGTAGGTACCATACACTTTCACAAACTTCCTGCCTTCGTTTACCGAAGCTACAGCACACCATTCCTTTAGCTTCGCGTGTGTATAAATAAGGTTCTTCAGGCCTTTAACAGTTATTATTTCATTCATCGAATCATTCTTACCCGAATATCTTCCAACTGTAGAACTGCAGATTTCTACGAAATGTAGATGCGAACACATGCTGACTTTCAGATGTAGATGACAAAGCATATTTGCACATTCGAGATATAGTCGAAAGTTGCTCCACTCTTGACACTCTGATATTCATGGCATTGGCTTGAGAAGCTAGCACATGTTACAGGGTTGATGTGAGCTATGACTGAAACTCCTGTCAGGAGGTTGAAGGTCGCTCTGATGCCTACGACTGGCAGACGACTTGAGAAGGGCGTGTGCGATATATTCCTTGGGATCGTCGAGCCAGAGGATTTCTGATCAGCGTTGAGGGGCACTGTGACTCGTTTGGAGGATCCGGATTTACATGTGCTTTAACACGTGTAGAGCTCCATGTTTGTATCATGATAGGGTGCATTTGCGTGTTGGTATTGGCCCCTATTTGGATGACTTGGGTCCGATTGTACAATCAAACTTCAGAACCGAAGACCCCCTCCCACTCCAAAACATCCCTTTTGAGACTTGCGTCTGCTGTAGGCTCTAGATGAGAGACCTACAACGCAACCGTACCGTTTCCGGACTCGACGTCCGCGTACGCATCCTCTTCCTCAGCATCATCCTCGCTCAGAGGCGCATACTCCGACGGCATGCCCATAGAGCGGCCTCTCCTCGCGACACTCTGGCAATGCGCACAGTCGCAGGAACTCGCCCTGACCATGCGCACAACCTGCAAGCCGACAAAGTATACATGAATCCCACTGCGTAGAACCCAGTCAGCCAACCGCACAAACGACAAACAGAACACGAAAAGAGGGGGGCATCGGAACTCACAAGTTCACCATCATGAACACCGTTCCGTATGTCCCGAGTATGATCAACGACCTGCGGCCCCAGCTCTCCTCGCCCAGGGTCACCCAGCTGCCGATCAGCAGGCCGATGTAGACCAGGGAGAGCAGGACGTCGGCGAAGAAGACATTGGAAGGCGAGAGCGAGCGGATCGGTGACCCGATAGCGGCGACGCGGTCACGGTACAGGACGAAGCCGCCCAGCAGCACGGAGCCGGCGAGCGGCACGAGGCCGACGGCGGGTAGGGCTTCGTTGGCGGCGAGGCCGTGGGCGAGGAGGAGGGGGAAGGCCGGGACGAAGTTGGCCATCGTGATGCGCCGGAGGAAGGCGGCTGTTTCCTTGCCGCCTCGGGAGGAGGAAGAGTTGGCGGTGGCGGGTGACATGTTGATTGTGGGTTCTGTAGGAAGTATTGGGGTTCTGGTATGAGTGCAATATTGACGAGTGTTGCGGTTGTGCAGACGGTTTATATGTCTCTGATACGGCTAGGCACCAGCAAAATGCAGAATCCTGGTTTCCGAAGTCCGGAGGATTCAGTCAAAGCCACTGAGCCCAGTTGACATGTTTCGACGACAGCCTGTCAGGAATTCTTTGCTTAGATCCTGTATAGTTTGGAATAGGCAATGAGCTACAGCTCGTGAGACATGCTGTGTATACAGTCAAGTGATGTAGCATCCTTCGCGCGAGGCTGATGGTTGTCAGCGGGTCCCTGATTGGTGCCTGTTGACACAGCCTCATGTTGTTGCGGACGGCGCAGTGGGCGATGATCATTGAGGCTGCACCCTGGGGGCCGAAAGTATCTTTAGAAGCAATTTATGTGGGTACCGAATAGAAAATTAAGTTTTTGGTATTTAGAGTAAAGAGAAGATGTGCGTCATTCTAGAAGGCGTTTGGGCATTTTGCTTAGCGCATTGTTGTGTTCTAAGGATGTGCGCATACGAAACCTCGAGTGAGGTTGAGGAGAGAGCACCTTCAACAACATCCGCACACGTCGACACTGAGTAGTGTCAGCAGCGACTTGTTACTGACAGACATTCAGCAGACTTCAAGCCTACCAGAAAGGTGAGCATACGATCGATACCCTTGTGGACCAGCAACACGACACTTTCTCAAGTAAATTGTGGATATTAGTAAGGTTACCGGCTCATTCAGACCTTGCCGTCCCGTCTTGTCCTCCAACGCCGATCAGAATGCATACGCCTCCCCTAGTTCTCCGTCCAACGGATATCTTAGACCTTGAGCCACAGGTTAAGGACGCCCTTGGCGTACTCGACAATCTCGTCTCCGCCGAGCTTGCTCTCTCCATACAGACGGTCGACGAAGCTGATGGGAACCTCGGCGACAGAGAAGCCCATGGCCTTTGCCCTGACCATCATCTCCATCTGGAAAGTGTATCCCTTGCTCTCGGTGCTGGTGATGACCTTCTGCAGCACCTCCCTCTTGTAAAGCCTGAAGCTGCCGGTCAAGTCACTGACGCCAGGGCGCAGCAGAGTGTCGGCGAACAGATTGGCACCACGGCTGACAAACTTGCGCTTGAGATCCCAGCCGTAGACACCGCCGTTGCCGGCGTAGCGGGTGCCAGTGACAATGTCGTAGTTCTTCTCAGCCTGCACCCTGACCATCTCGGCGATGAACTTGGGGTGATGCGAGAAGTCGGCGTCCATGATGATGACGTAGTTTCCGGTAGCGAACTGCAGGCCGTGGACGTAGGCGGTGCCCAGGCCTAGCTTGCCAGCGCGCGGCTTCAGGAGGATGCGCTTCGGGCTGTAGGCGTTCTGGAGCTGCTTGGCCACTTCCTGGGTGCCGTCGGGGGAGCCATCGTCGACGACGACAATCTCCCAGTCGAGGTTGCTGCGCAAATATCAGCGTGAGCTGTGGGAGGGTGCATCGCAGGCGTCGAGCGTACTTCTCGGTGAAGGTCTTGGCCAGCAGCCAGCAGATGATGGGGAGGTTGCGGCGCTCGTTGTAGGTGGGCAGGAGCACCGAGTACTTGTTCTTGGAGGCCATTGCAGGAGACGGGGAGCGAAGGAGCGTGGATGAGGCAATTGGCGGCGTAATGAGCGACTGGCAGGCGGGGCGGCGACGGTTCAGGGCAGCCGGCGGACAGCTTCGAGGAGCTCGGGGTGCTGTTGCGAGGTGGCCTGGCCCCCGACCGCCGCCTCGGCGAAGACACGCCGGCGCGCAAGAGGCCCGCGTAGGGCTGAGGCGTCACTATTCTGCTGGTGGCCGCCCGATGCCCGCCATGCGCGGCAAAAGCGGGCGCACGCGGCCAGCTCTTCCTAGGGCGTTGCCTGCGCGCTGCTCGATCGGCATTTCACTTTCGCATCTTCCGGCCCTCGTCGCATTCCCACCGCAATCTCTCGCGACGGGCATGCTGCGCCCATGACCGTTGCCGGCTCTTACTTCATTCTTTGACCGGTTTTCTGCCCGCAAACCACCCTGCGGCTGCCTCCTCAATGTCCCAACCTTCCACCACCCACCGGCACCACCTTCGCAAGAGCTACTTTCGATAGATTGCACGACGCGTTCGCTCCAACAAAATGCCCTCGCATCTCGCTGCACCGTCGCGTCCGCGCGAGCGCCCCCGCCCGCCAAACCCCGTCGCTGCCCAGAACGAGCAGCAGTGGATCTTCACCGAGGAAGACCTGCTGCACACGCCCTCGATCGAGGATGGCATGCCGCCCGAGCAGGAGAAGGAAATGCGGTACAAGGGCATGACCTTCATATACCAGGTTGGCGCCATGTTGAAGCTGCCGCAGCTCACTCTGTCGACCGCCGGCGTCTTCTTGAATCGCTTCATCACCCGTCGCTCGCTGGTGAGCAAGGACGGATACAAGGCGCTTCACCATTACGTACGTTCTCCCCTCCCAGGCCTACCCTGCGAGGCTAACCCGCACAAGCAAATCGCGGCAACGTCCCTGTTCCTCGCGACAAAGGTGGAGGAAAACTGCCGCAAGATGAAAGAGCTGGTTATAGCATGCTGCAGGGTTGCGCAGAAGAACCCGAACCTCCTCGTCGACGAGCAGACAAAGGACTTCTGGCGATGGCGCGACACGATCCTGTATAACGAGGACGTGCTGCTTGAGACCATCTGCTTCGATCTGACCATCGACTCGCCGCATAAGCTCCTCTTCGATATGCTGGTGTACCACGGCGTGGAGCACCACAAGCGGCTCCGCAACGCAGCATGGAGCTTCATCAACGACAGCAACCTTACCCAGCTCTGCCTCCTCTTCACCTCGCGCACAATAGCAGCGGCAGCGTTGTACTGCGGGGCACGTCTCTGTGACGTTGGCTTCGAGGATGAGGACGGCAAGCCGTGGTGGGAGATCCAGCACGTAACGCTGCGGGACATCAGGCGGACGTGCAACTACATGGCGAACATCTACGAGAATGTCCCGCCGCAGAAGGGTGGCGAGAGCATCTACGTAGGTCTACGGACCCCGGAGGACGGCGACCCCCTGTTCGCGCAGACGAGGCTAAGGACATCGCAGACGCCCACGAGCCCTGCACCAAGCTCCGTCGGTATGGAGCGGACAAGCAGCGAGCAAGGCGTCAAGCGGTCGCGCGACGAGGTTATCAAAACGGAGAATGGAGACGGCGACGCGAATGGAAGCCGAAAGAACGAACCCGACACAGCGGAAGCGGTGAAGCACGAGGAAAAGAAGGAGCGTGTTTCCGAAGGAGAGCCCGGGGCGAAGCGTATCAAGACGGAGGCGAACGGGGCGTCTGCAGAAGCACAGGCGTCCACGGAGGAAGGGAAGAGGATAGCCGCGGATGAGGACCTCAGCGAAGAAGGAGAAGTGGAGGAATAGTGGTCCTGCGTGGGCCCGGCATCCAATCCCAGGCGGCCGGCCTTGCATTCATGTGCGTACGGGCAGCACAACACCAAGTGGGAGTCACGATGCGGCAAGGGTTCCAGGGAGGTTAGTCAGGTATCAGGTGAGAAGTTTATATTATTGCATCAGCGCAGGCGTTTAGGTGGACACTGACAGCGGGGGCGTTTGGGCCAATTTGCTGCGGAGAAACTCCATGGGGAGGGGCTTGATTTTGGAGATAACCCATGGGGAACAGGGTCGACAGCGTGACGGTCAGACGACACAATCAATGTACGAGTACCAAGCAGCGGCAAGCGGCTCTCTGCAGCGTGCATGCAGCGGCTCCCCTTAGTAAGAGACGGATCTGCCGTTGGGATTTTTTTTCTCTGTCGCAGCGCCGCACGGCAGCCTCGGTGTGGCCTCGGGGGTGTGGAAATCGGGCGCCCCCATTGGCCACCCGCCGCGATAAGCATTCCCTGCCGTCATCGCCAATGCGGAGCAGCGCCGCGTGCATGGCACTTGACACCATGGTGCCCGCCCGCGCCAGAGGATTACTAGACTGGACCGTCCCGATTACAGAGCCACATGGCTCCAACCTCCATAAGGCCCGATGTGCGCACTTCTCCCCGTCCTGACGCAAGCTCTCCAATTTCACAGTCGTCTCTTCTCTGCCCTCGAGCACTCCCCATTGACGTTGCTCTCCCACGAGCACCTCTTTCCAACCGCAACACCACGCGTCCCACGGAGGCAGACACTTCTCCCAGCTCGCCGGAATGGCCAGACAAACCTCCCCGTTCCTGCGGCTCCCCACAGAGATCCGGCTCATGATCTACGAGGAACTGCTCCTCCCTCCCGCATCCAAAGAGCCATGCCCGCCCAACACTAAATTCGTGGCGCCGGACTACCACGAGTACGAACCCACCAGCACCTCCAACACCCTCCGCGCCCCTCGCACGCTGCAAATCCGCACCATCGACCCAGCCAAGCTCGCGGCCAATCCGTCCCTCCTCCCGCCCACCTCCTCGCGGCCGCGCTACCACATCCGCAGCGACGCCTTCCGCTCGCGCACCACGCCGACCACCTACGCGCTCCAGAACAACCCAGGCCTGCACCCGGCCATCCTGGCCACCTGCCGGCAGGTGCACGCCGAGGCGGCCGGGCTGCTCTACTCGTCGTACGCGTTCGACTTCGACACGCACGTCGAGGCCATCGTGCCGTTCCTGTCGGCGCTCACGCCCGCGGCCCGCGCGCGCATCGCCCGCCTCGCCCTCGTCAAGCGCGCCCTCCCCTACGTCAAGGAGTTCGACCGCGCCGAGTGGCGCGCCGCCTGCGAGTACACGGCCGCGCACCTGAACGTCGCCGGCCTCTCCCTCGCGCTGGGCGTCGTCGCCGGCAAGCCGCCCGCCGGCTGGGCCGACAGCCCCGCCCTGACCGTCGAGCACTTCCGCCTCGTGCAGCCGCGGAGCGTCGGCAGCAGGCCGGCGTCCGGCGCGGCAACGCCTACGTCGTCGTCGTCGAGCGGGGATGACGAGGGGAAGGTGTTGAATGGCGAGATGTTGTACGGTCTCGGCTTGAAGGCTATCGCCGGCGTGGACTTCGAGTGGGTCGAGCAGCTGCTGTGGCTGCGCGGCGTCAGGGACGTGCATGTGCGGGCGATTGTCGAGCATTGTCCGCCGCCGGTGAGCGAGACGATGGCGTTCTGGGTGAGCTTTTCGAAGAGCGTGGAGGGGTCGTTCAGGGAGTGGATGAGGGGGGTGATGTTGGTGTAGTGAGGAGGAGGACGACGCTGGGTTGGAAAAAGGATGGGTGGAGTTTGGTCTCCTTTGCATTTTCTGTGCGTTCTGGTTTTTGGAGAGGTGGAAAATGGGTAGATGAGCTTGCGGCATTCGGGTGTTTTCCTGGGTTGATAGTGTTTGTAGGTGAGTTTGTGGTCTCGAGTGATTCTTTCTGTTGGTGTGCTGGTCTGACTGCTTCTTTCCAGTTTACCAAAGGACTACAAGGATTATGTTGTGCATTTTGGCACAGCGTGCAACGAAGAAAGCGACGGACCCTGACAGGCATGCGTTCAATCACTTTGAAGTGAGAATTACGAGCTGAAACGTGGACACAGCGTTCACCAACAACAGAAAATTCTTCTCGGGCCGCCGGAGCCGGCACACCGACTCACTGGCAACCAAGGGTGTTAGATAAGACAAGAGTGACGAAGACTTTGGAACTTTCATGAGACTTAGGAGCGACCGAGGACAAACTTTTCAGAGCTATGACGGCCTTCAAGATCGACACGTTTCGGTAGACCTGGCTGTGGAGGCGATTTTGGCAGGTACTATAGGCGCAAGTTGGAATATTGTGCTACGTGGTTAGACAATCAATTGAATATTTAATCGTGGCGGATTCTTAAAGTTCATGGTGAGTAGGTACATCCTCTTTACAACAAAGGAATTGAAATTAAAATGTTCACTCATTCAGCGCTTGCGCAAAAAAGTTACGCGCAGAGAGTCTTAGCATTTTAGGATGGTCGCAGTGTATCGCATTGTCGTTGCCTAACTATAGTAGGCCTGCAAGAAGTGAAGATATAGAACCAGAAAAAAGTCAACCACAACCCGCTTCGTCGCCATTCGAAAACAAACAATCTGGGGGGAATCCAATCAAACAGCGCTCCTGATATCAAGCCCAAAATTATGAAAGCGACCGTCGGCTAAAACCATCACCGAAATGCAAATGCAACGTGTCATATGTATACGCAAGGGAGAGGCATGGTCCCGTCAGGCACCGAGAGAGAAGGGAACAAAGGAACAAGCTCAGCAGTTTTGGAGGTAGTTGCTGGGCACTAGGCCGACGCGTCCAGGCTTGCTGACGACCTCGGCCTCCCACCAGCCGTCGTCCTGCTCGCGGGTGATGGCGAGAATGTCGCCCTTGTTGAAGCTGAGCTCTTCTGGGATTTGAGCCTGATACATGTACATCGCGCGAGCTGTCGATAATTGATTAGAGCGGGGATCCCAGAAGAGGCGAAGAATTGTGACTTACAATAATGCATGATCGGACGACCGTCCTTGGTGTAGCGAGCATCTGCTGCGACACTCCTGCTCCGGACGCGGCCTACCTGACCCTGTCCACCACCGTAGTCGGCACTGCCGCCACTGCCTCCTCCATAGTAACTCTGCGGTCGAGTGCTAGAGCGACCGGTCCTCTGGCTGCCCGCATATCCACCCCCGCCGTCGCTAGGAGACGGAGCGAGCACCATCGCACCTCCAGCGCTACTACCAGGTCTTTGAGCTGGACCGCCAAAGTGCGGTGCAGGTGAGGTGGCGCCTCCACGAGTACCAGGACGACTGAACTGAGGCTGTGGCGATACTGCGCGCGGAACATTTCCAGGAGATCCATAACGGGAGTTCCAGCTCCCGGAATCGCGAGGTTTGATTGGGCTGGTTGACTGAGCCCTGGGGCGGTTTCCTCCAGCAGGAGCAGCATACGGGTTTGGAGACGCGGCGCGGTTGTTCATGCCAGGCCTAGGACTGACTGCCCTTGGGCCAGGACTTGGTGCTCGAACGTCTTGACTGCCACGAGTGCTCGGACGAGAAGATCCTCCAGAAGCTCGGGGGTTGAACATGTTCTGCGTTTGCTTGACATAACTTTGCGTTGTCTGCTGCATCTGCTTCGCTGTGTGAGCAGGTTGAGGTGCGCCTAGGCGACTCATTGGCTGCTCGTACGAAGGCGGAGGCATTCCACGATTGCTGCTAGCAAGAGGCGTAGGGACGTTGCCGCCAGCATCAGACAAAGTTCCAGGAGTCCCAGGAGGTGCCGGGGTTGCGAGACCAGCATAACGGTCGGCAGTCATGCGCAATGATGACTGCTTGGAGGGCGCCTTTAGCTCCGCAAGAGCTTGCGCGATTGGATCCGCCTCGTCGCCGCCAGTGTTGGCAGCCTCTTGCCTCCTCTTGTCAGGAGATGCAACGTCAAAGACGTTCTTTCCAACATTCAGCTGAAAGTTGGCTCGTGGGTCGACAGGCTCTGAATCAGGCTCGGGGCTGGCGGAAACTCTGTCATTGCCGAGAATAGTAGGACGAGCTTGGCGGCCATAGGGAGGTCGGGAGCCGTCACGACCACCTGCAGCTGACCAAGTGTTACGTCCGGTTGGAGTGGAAACTGTTGGAGACCCGCTTTCTTCCCCCTTGCTCTTCCTCTTGAATGGACTATGGCTCTGAAAGAATCCGCTTTTTTTCTTCAAAACCGCACGTTCGCGAGGTGCTGGTGTGGCGGGTTCGATTGCCGGGTCTTCCATCTGCTTGATAGGCGACGGTGCAGCGCTAGCAGGGTCTGCACTGGTGAAGGATGTCGGGGCTGAGAGATCGCTGCGCGAGTCGCGGCTGTCTGGACGGACTGGGCTCGGAATTGAGGAACTTCTCTCAGATGGCGGGGGCATACGGCAGAATTGAGTCATCCCATCCACAGGATAGGCGTTGTGGGGAACCTGCGGGATATCTCCGTATTGGCTTTGGTACTGCTCTTGCATGGCTTGCGCTACAGCACGTGGGTCAGGCCTGGCGGGTATCGAAGGGTCCATAGGCTGTGCTGCTGGTAAACCTGCTTCCTTGTGCCCCAGTTCTCGGGCCAGCGGGTTGTTTGGATCATGATGAGATTCGAACAATGATGGCTGTGGTGATGCACTCCGGAAGGCTGGGTTCATGGTTCGCGCAAACTGAGCAACAGTGTAATTGTTCTCCTCGGAAGTGATAGACGCATCATCCGAAACATCTCCACGGCAGAAATCGATGAACTTGGGAGGATCGGGGATCTCCTGGCCTGTACCACAGTCCCGGATGAAGTTAGTGATATCTTTTTCGACCTCGCAATCTTCAAGGGAAAGCCGGATCTTCTCGAGGGACTGTATATCATGTTAGCACTTGCCTATTGGCTCCAATTGAAGACTTAGCGTACTGCATCATCGCTTACGCAGACTGTGGACGCAATATTGGCGAAAGCCCACAAGCTGCTCTTCATAAAGTCGATACGCTCTTCCTCGAGATCTTGGAATTGCTATGGTGCTGTTAGTAAGTTGATCAGTTGAAGGTAGGAGCTTCCGTACATCGCAGGCCTTCTTCCACTCCCTGTTCCACCGAGCAGTCGTCTCTTCTAAGATCTTGACCGCCTGCTCGTATTCCTGGCTGCTTCCAGAAAGTTGAACTTGGGTCTTCTCCAGCTTTGCCTTGTTCTTCCGCTCCTCGTGGCCCATAACCATGTGTCCTTGCGCAAGGTAACCCTTGATCTTTAGGCTGTCCTGCTCGAACTTGTCTCGTGCCTTGTTGACGGCGGACGTTTGTTGCATTTTAACCTTCAAAAGCTTCTCGATACCGGTCTGTACAATCTTCCGCCGTTCCTTCAGGCCGCCTGTGAATGCCGAAAGTTGCTCCTCCAGTTCTGATTTCATCTGGCCTGCGATTTGCTGGTGTTGCTTGCCCATCGCTTCGATCTCGGCGCGGACGACATCGAGGGACATCTTCAGAGTACCGGACTCTGACGACCCAAGGGGCTTACGGGATAGGTTGAGGAGCTTGCGGGCGTATTCTTCTTCGATATGGGCGCGAGCTGCGAGTGTGTCAGCTGGTGAGAATTCACGGCAGACAAACCAGCTAACCAGTGTAGAACGACTTCATCTCATCGCCAGTGACCTTGGCATTGTGCATGCGCTCGAGGAGCGGACCAACACCAGCGTCATCCTTGCCCCAGAAATTGTTCGCAACTGGCAATGGTTAGTAGAGACCGGGGCTGGGGAAACGGGGAGATCGCACACGACAGAGAGACCGACGGTGGGTCGGACATGGTGGTCCCAGGCATGGTGCCGGGAGTTCAGCGACGTCGATGCAGCGGACGGATGGGGGAGACAGAGAACAGAGGGCGGAGGGAAGAAGGCAGCAGTGCGGCGTGCTGCAGGGCGTCGCAGTAATTAACAGACAAGCAGGGGCGCAGGGTCGTCGGCGCGTGCCTTGGCTGGTGGAGCGGCTGGCAGCAGCTGGAGAGCTGTCGGGGCGGCTTGGCAAACATGATGCGGCCTGCGTTCGCTGGGTAACCGGCCGCGAGCGCCACGCTCGACGCCCCGTGGCCCCGCGCCTCCTCCGCACCGCCCCAGCCGGCCTGAGGCCACGTGAAACCGCTCGTCCTCCAGCCCGGCGCGCTGCTGGGCGGCGGGCGTCAGGGCGCCTCGACCAGAGTCCCAGTCGGGGCCGGCTCCAACGGTGCCTGTCGCCTTCGCTCCGCCGCGCCGCCGGCGAGGAAGCCCGCCTCACCACCCGCGACGCACTGCTGCATGCCCTGCCGCGACAGCCGCTGATATCCCGAGGCCTTGAGCTGCGGCATGGCGGGCGGGAGCCCGCAGCTGGGCCTACAGGGCGCCGCGGCGGGCGGGCCAGTGCAATGGCACGCTGGGCGGATAGCAAATAGGCTGCGGGCGCGGGGAGGGCATGTTTGCGCCCGTCGCAGCATTGCCGGGCGTGCTCGCGCGGTCGCGGTCGCGCCGTGGGTGGTTCATGCGAGCGTGACGGGCGCCCGGCGCGCTCAAGACGGCGCTGTGGTCCTGGATTGAATTGCGCGCGTGAATGCCAGCTGCTCTGCGGCCCTGCGGTTCTGCGCTGCCGTGCTGCTCGCTCTCGCTGCTCCCACCGGGAAGTGCCGCGCGAGGCCCGTTCACGTCTTCGGGCTGCCAACCTTGAACTTCACCTACAGTGCCATCGTCCCCCACCGACCACACCTGTCCTCCTCTCCACCACCCTCTTCCTGCCCAGTCGCGCGTGCGAACCCGATGGAATAGCTGCCTAGATGAGCCAGCAATTCCCCTGGGGCTCTTCAAGTCAGCAACCCAGCGGACGGCGTGGCCTTACTCCCATCTCAACCGCCTTCACCTCGACACGCTCCAACTCGGCTGCCAACAGCCCCTCGCGAGCCTCCTTCTCACCCGTCAACAACCCCCCTTCCGTTGCATCGTCCGGCACCCGACGCATCATCAGCCGCACCTCGTCCGCCTCGTCGACCTCGTCGCCCTTCTCGCCGTCGCAAGCCGGATCGCAGCAGCAGCACACGCCCGGCCAGCTGCTGTCTTCCGGGCGCTCCAGAACCATAGCTTCCCAAGGCGCTTCGCACTTTGCTTCCTCCGCCGCGGCTTTGCCTTCCGCATCGCAAGGTGGTGGAGGTGCGCCAAGCACCAGCGGCGGAGGGAGCTCCAAAGTAGCTCGGGCCTCGCCTTCACTCTCGCAGTCGGGCAACATCGGCTCGCCGAGCAGCACGTCGACCGCGTCCGCTCCGTCCGGCCAGTCGCTCGCCAAGATCGTCATCGCCCAGGTCTTCCTGCTCCTGAGCTCGCTAAAGGAAGATAAGGACAAGGCCAAGTGGGAACAGCAAACCGACCAGATCCGCAAGGTCAGTGCCGCCCGCCGCCCCCCTCCGCATTGCTACTGACACTCTCCCCCACCACAGCTGGTCAATTCGAACGGCATGGAGGTCTTCTCAAAGTACTTTCGCCGCCTGCTTCAAAGCAATGCGCCGCAGATCTTCCCGGGCTCCGCCAAGGGCGGTGACAACTCTGGCAGCTACGGTCTGCTTGTAGAGGAGATGCACAAGATCACGCGCGACCCCCAGCAAGCCTACAAGATTGCAGAGTCAATTGACACAACGGAAGGCGATCTCTTCAGAGACTTCGACCTGTCCACATTCATGGAGCATTTCAAGCTGGATCCGGTCGCCAAGACCACCTTAGCTTTGGCGTGCAAGACCACGTCAAAGTCGGATTTGAGAACCAAGGGTGAGGCAGCTGCCCTTAGCCCTGACCTTCCGTAGCCTGCTGACTTTACTCTAGCCGATGCCATTCTTTCCAACAACTACCAGAACTTCCTCATGACCCTTGTCAATTCCGTTCCCGACTCGCAAGACGACATCTCACCAGCCATCCTCGCGACCGTCATCGATCGTCTTGCGCAAGACCCTCCACGCACCTGGAACGACGACAGCAAGAACAACCTGCTTTTCGCCATCCGCGCCAAGTACGACAAGTCGACGGGAATACTGCCCCCGGACGTCACCGCAGCGCTCCACATGTTCGAGCTGCTCGAGAATCAGAATCCGCTGATCAAGCATGTACAACGTGCCGGGCCGCGCTCGACGTCGAGTCTGGACTCGTGCAAGGAGATGTTGGCCTCGGTCGAGACACGAGACATTAGCTACCAGCAAGTCGCGAATGCGCTCCTCTTCATGGCCATCACCCAGAACGGCCAGGCATACAATGCGAGCAACTTCGTAGCGGCATTACGGGAGCATCGTGCGGGACAGCGGCTCGACTGGCAGGATGTGGTCCACTCGTTTGACCGCGAGGGCCTCAAGGTCACCTCACAGCACTTTTTGGCGCTGTACAACGCGTTTCTGCCGTTAGCCCAGGAGTATGAGAACTTTGACATCCAGCTACTATGGGGAGGATCATGGAGCAACCAGGACACACAACTGTCATTCGTCGTGGCATTCTTGGCCTGTAGCCCTGAGGATTTGGACGTCACGCAGGTTCCTCGCCTTCGTAAGGCATTCACGCTCGAGCAATTCGAAGATGCCTCCGAAGTGGTCAAGGAACGTGCAAAGGAGGTCGTGAAACATCCGCTTGTTTCGCTAGATGCTACCGCAGCCCTCTTCAACATCATCTTCCGCTCACAAGAGACATACAACATTGCTCAACGTTCGCAGATCCCGCAGACCGTTATCAACCAGAATACCGACATCTTCGTCGTCGCCGCATCGGCTGTGCCCAAGCCATGGGTCGGCCTCCAGGAGATGGCCATGCGCCAACTGTTCGGTCCTTTCGTCGAAAAGCGCGTGCCCAACGTCTACAGCTTTGCCCTCCACGGCCTCTGGAAGCAGGACAGCATTTGGGTTGCTGCTAGATTCCTTGACTTCTACAACGCCAATCCTCTTTCCTTGACAACCATAATGGAGCATGCGGCAGAGCATGTTTGGACTCAAGACCTCGTTGCATTGAACTCTGACATGAGTCTGGATCTTGCAGCACTCGCACACAGGGAAGGTTTGTTTGACCTGGAACCTTGGGCGCAGGACACTTTGAGGCAGATCCCGGTTTTCCCTAGGGTTCTTGCTTCATTCCTCAACAACAAGGCCGAGACGGATCTGCAAGCCCAGCGCGAGGGTGTCCCGCCTGCGAATATTCCCCTCGCAGTGAAGACTGTCCACCCTCTCCTAGGATTCCTCCAGGGCCACTTGCCGGATGAGGAGTTGGTTTCTCTACAGCGGATTTGCATTGGAGCATACCCAAGGTTGATCAACTACGGCGAGGGCTTCGATGAACTTATCGACGCCAATGGAAAGGACGGGAATGCTATTTCACCAGAGGCCGACAGGAAGATGCAGGAACATTACAAGAACATGTACAGCGGTGAGAGCGATGTGCGTCATATCATCGAGGAACTGCAGAAGTACAAGACTTCCGAGGACCCTGCGGACCAAGACCTGTTCGCCTGTATGATCCACGGCCTCTTCGACGAGTACAACTGCTTCGGAGAATATCCTCTGGAAGCACTTGCAACTACTGCGGTTCTTTTCGGCGGCATCATCCAGTACAATCTGCTATCCCGCATTCCTCTTCAGGCTGGCCTGGCTATGGTTTTGGAGGCGGTTCAGGACTATCCACCAGAGGTCTCCATGTACAAGTTTGGATTGCAGGCACTTCTGAACTTCTCTAACAGGCTCCACGAATGGCCCAGCTTCTGTGACCGCCTCCTCCGTGTGCCCGGACTGCAAGGTACTGAGGTATGGAACAAGGCGGAAGAGATCGTTAGACGGCAGCGTTCTGGTGAAACCAACGGCGAAACCAACGGCGACACGCAGAACGGTATTTCCTTGACCAATGGAAACGTGGAAGACTTTCCACACGAACCAAGCGTGCGCCAGTTCAGCTGCCTGCACATAGATCCCCCGCTTCGTCCAGAGGTTTACGAGGATCCGGATGAGGAGGTGCAGGATAAGGTTCTCTTCGTCCTCAACAACGTCTCGGAGCGCAACATTGTGGAAAAGCTTAACGATCTCAAGGACGCCTTGGAGGAAAAGCATCATCAATGGTTCGCCGGCTATCTCGTTGAGGAACGTGCGAAGATGCAACCCAACTTCCAGCAGTTGTACCTCGACATGTTGGATGGATTCAACGATAGGATGCTCTGGGCTGAGGTTCTCCGCGAGACTTACGTTTCGGTCATTCGCATGCTTAACGCGGAATCCACCATGAACTCGTCTACTGAGCGTACTCATCTGAAGAACCTTGGTGGTTGGCTTGGCTCTCTGACTATTGCCAGGAACAAGCCCATCAAGTTCAAGAACATTTCCTTTAAGGATTTGCTGGTCGAAGGCCATGATACTCAACGCCTCCTCATCGTAATCCCTTTCACCTGCAAGGTCCTCATCCAAGCCAGCAAGTCAACCGTTTTTAGGCCCCCGAATCCCTGGCTTATGGAGATCATCCGCCTGCTCATCGAACTGTACCACTTTGCCGAACTCAAACTCAACCTGAAGTTTGAGATTGAGGTTCTGTGTAAGGGCTTGGACCTCGACTATAAGACCATCGAACCATCCGATTGCATCAGGTCTAGGCCTCTTCACGAGGAAGAGATTCTAGCACAAGCGATGCCGGATGGCCTGGAAGGCTTCAATGATTTGTCCTTGGTCGGCCTCAACCGGGCTAGGGCTGTCAACGACCGGTTCTCACCCGCTGCCATTCAAGCCTCTTTGCCGGATCTTGGCTCGGCGCTCGTATACCCACCTGCGTCCGGCAACATGGCAGCCACGAGCCGCTTGCGACAGATCTTCCACACAGCTGCGCAATCAGCCATTGCGGAGATTATCGCGCCCGTTGTCGAACGCTCTGTCACGATTGCGGCTATTTCTACGTCGCAGCTGGTCGCCAAGGACTTTGCTACTGAGGCCGATGAGAATAAGATGCGCGACGCTGCGCACACAATGGTCAAGTCTTTGTCTGGCAGCCTTGCGCTTGTTACTTGCAAGGAGCCGTTGCGCATGAGCATCATGAACAACATTCGCATTCTAGCTCGGGATCTCCCAGAGCAAGCCTTGCCCGAAGGCCTTATCCTCATGTTTGTCAATGACAATCTGGACACGGTCTGCGGCATGGTTGAGCAAGCCGCAGAACAGCAATCCATTGCAGAGATCGACGTACAGATTGAAGGAGGGATTCGCTCTCGACGTTACCATCGCAACACGAACCCTCGCGAGCCGTTCAACGATCCTCCGGTCAAGCACTGGGCCACCTTCATTCCCGAGCCTTACAGGCAGAGCCCCGGTGGACTCAACACGGAACAGTTGGCCATCTACGAGGATTTTGGTCGCCAAGCCCGAGGAATGTCGCAAGTCAACAACGCCTCCCAGGACAGTGGTCGCCAAATGTCCGAGGTCCTGCAAGAGCAGTATCCTCAGGTTCCGAATCTCCCAACGCCTGCAGAGCCGCCTGCGATCCCGCGTCCCGGCTCTCAGGCCCCTTCGCGCCTTCAGACCGCTCCGCCTATGTCAGCGACGCTGCCACAGGCTCAGTTGAATGGTTATGTTGATGCTCAGACCGCAAGCGAACGCGCGTTAGCTCTTCTTCTGGATCTACAGCGCACCTCAAAGGAAGCTCAAGAAGAGCATATTGAAGAGTTGGGCCCTTCTGCTCCTACTCGTGATGCCTTCGAGCAACTCATTCACCTCGTGGAGAACTCGGGTACTACGAGGGACCAACTTTGCCTGGGCATCGCTGGACGTGTGATTACATACTTGTTTGCGGAGGCTGAGCGGCGTCTGGAGATCGAGGTGATGGTGCAGCTGGTCATCCAATTGTGCCAGATATCCGTCAATACCTCGCGGCAGATCATGATGTGGCTTGCAAACCTTGAGAACGAGCGTCTGCTTAATGCCCCGGTCGTTATCTGCACCGTTACTGCCGGCCTTCTTGATCTTCAGCGCATCGATTTGGCTGCATCGAAGGCCATCCAAGGTCGCAACCTGCACGCCTTGGACTTCCTTTCCCAGTTTATGGACGAGATTCTCCTGGGCCTTACCCCGGCTGCTTTCCGCACAGACTTCTCCAAGTCGCTCGAGGCCTTGACGCAATGGCTCGCGGAAGATTCAGATCTTGAGGTTGGAAAGCTGATCATGTCCAAGCTCCAAGTTCCGGAGGAGCGTGTACCGACTCCTCCCAATGGTGCCAGCAAGTACCAGGTGGAGTATGTATTCGAGGAGTGGGTCCATCTCCTCCGATTTGGTCAACGTCAGGCTCCTTCTGAGAGGATGGTCGCTGCTTTCATTAGCCAACTGCACGCCCGTGGGTTCATGAAGACGCAGGATGATTCCGCCCACTTCCTTCGTGTCTGCGTCGAGGCAACTGTGGATGCGTACGAGCGGGAGGAACTTGTTCCCTTCCCAAGCCTGGACAACGCCTACATTTTCGTGGATGCGTTGGCAAAGCTCATCGTCTCCTTGGTCGTCTACCAGAGCGATGACGATGGTCTGACAACATCCAACAAGGCGACGTACCTCGAGGGCATTCTCAGCCTGGTCATCCTGGTGCTCTCACACCACCATCGCACCCGACAGGAGCGCTTCAACCAGAAGGTTTTCTTCCGCCTCTTCGCTGCCATCATCTGCGAACTTCATGACGCTAGGGATCTTCTCCCCGGCCTCGAGCCAGACTTTATGTTGGTCATGGGTAAAGCTTTCTTGGTCCTCCAGCCGAGGTACTTCGCCGGCTTCACATTTGCTTGGCTCACCTTGGTCTCGCACCGCATGTTCATGCCTGTCATGCTCAAGTTGGCCGATGACACTAGGTGGGATCTCTACGCTAAGCTCACCGAGGAGCTTCTCTCGCACGCCGGTAACCTCATGAAGCCGGCGGAGCCCAGTGCCGAAGCTAAGAACTTCTACCGCGGCGTTCTGAGGACGCTTCTGGTCATTCATCACGACTTCCCCGAGTTTCTGGCTGAGAACCACTTCCGCTTGTGCAACGCGATCCCGATGCACTGCACTCAGCTTCGCAACTTGGTCGTCAGTGCCTACCCGTCTTCCTACCCTGAGCTCCCGGATCCGTTTACCGCGGGCTTCAAGGTCGATCGTCTCGAAGATGTGAGGAAGGCGCCGGTTGTTCGTGGCGACATCGAAGAGCCTCTGCGTCAGCACGGCATCAAGGATGTGGTTGATGGCCTGCTTCGCGCGTCGGACCAGAGCCCTGAGGAGATCCAGAAGATCTGCGATGCCATCTACCGCCCTGAGCGTGAGGAAACTGGATTGGCCTTGGCACCTGTCCTCGTTGACACTGCCCTCTTGCACTCTGTTGCCCTGTACGTTGGCAGCAATGCAGTCTCCACCGCTGGCAAAGGCCCGGTCTTCAATGCCGCTTCTCCTCATGCCAAGCTTTTGGAGAGTCTCGCTAAGGAGCTTCGCCCGGAAGGCCGTTACCACTTCCTCAGCGCCATGACGAACCAGCTGCGCTGGCCCAACAGCCACACTCACTGGTTTAGTTATGCCATCCTGCACCTTTTCGGATCGAGCAGCGACCAGATTAGCTTGGACGTCAAGCAGCAGATCACGCGCGTTCTCCTGGAGCGCCTTCTCGTGCACCGCCCGCACCCGTGGGGACTCATCATCACGTTGTTGGAGATTCTCAAGAACCGCGACTACCAGTTCTGGGAGCTGCCCTTCGTCAAGGCTGCGCCCGAGGTAAGACACATTTCACTCACCTGTCTGGCGAGAATGAGTTACACTGACGTAGAACTACACAGGTCGAACGCCTCTTCGGGGCGCTGTTCCAGCACATCAACCAAAGCCCACGCGCGATCTCGTAAAGGCTGTTTGCGACAATCTGAACATGCCGTGGTGGATGCGCCCTCCTGAGCTGCTGAGCCGTTCTGAGATAATCCAGCTTAACGACCTCAACAACGTTTGATACGGCACGAACAACAGATCGAGAAAAGCGTGAACGTGAACTCGCGCAATCGGCTCAATTCAGCTCAACGGCTTGAGCCACGTCACGATTGAAATGCTCACGTGGTATGACTTGACACACGACACCTTTCTTCTGAACAACCGGGGTCTATACAAAAAGACAGAACGAGAAGCTAGTCTCCTCTTCTGTTTGATTTCCTGCTCTCATCTCCTATGGGGAGAGAGGGCAAAATTCTCCCTGACTTTTTTCCTTTCTTGATGCATTTTCAGTGCGCCGGGTTTGGGTAAACTAAAAAAGGGCATTTGCGTGGCGAAGGAGGGGTCTTCTTTTTTCTTCTCAGACAAAGAAATTAATTGGCGACGGGATGGGTCGAAAGTGGGAGGTGGTGCAAATGCGGGAGAACTTCTTTACTACCAGGGTGATGGCGGGGTTAGTGTGTGGTTTTATGCTTTCTCTCTACTTCTTTTTAAACAAACTCTGGGCTTCTTTCAGTTTTGATTTTGATCTTCACTACGTGGGGGTATTCTTGCTGATACACTGTTTCTGCTGCTTTCACCCTTTCTCAAGGTATTCTTCGGGAATCCCTTTGGCACTGAAGATCTATCATGACCAGGAGATCGCACCTCCATCCACCTTGGGTGAGCTCCTGGAGCCGTCATTCCTTAAACAGGATTATCTCTGCTGGGAGAGGGGAATCGCAGCGGAGCAGCTTTTGATTCTTTTTTTTTTTCTGATGGGAGGTTCTGTTGGACGGAGCGGCCTTCCCCTTTTTACCTGAAGACTTTGCGAAGGCGTTCTTTGGGGGAAGTGTGTAGGTCGATACGGCGGTAGATTAACGACCCTTCGGGAGGTACATAGCCTCTTCTTCTTCCTATTCTCTAACTATTTCATCTCCATGGATATGTAGATTTGTAAATTTCTTCTCGTCATTCATGAAGATGCACTAGTGTAAACCCCGGCGCCTTAAGTTGGCTAATCGTGTAGGCAATCACCTGAAGCACCATCACCATCTCTTCGTGTGCTCAGTCCGCGCCTTGCACTAGCAAGCACAAGGCGGGTTCAAACCATCTATTCGGATCCAAAAGTATACGGCGAGCAACTCGCATTCCCTCATTGAGACGAACACTTCGACTCACCCATGCGCAAGACACCATCCCGCACCTCGCACTTTACTTCGCCGTCTTCCAACCCTGCAGCCTAGAACATCAACCCAAATAACCACATCCCGACTTCTACCTGCCCATCATCACACGAAGGAAGTGGCCCCATTTCTCACACCATTTCCCCCTTTTCCAAGCACCCTCCAAGCCACACTCCCAACAGATCTCGAATCATACGACGCACCGCCCACAATGAACAGATGCATAGTACGACAGATCCGAGCAATGATGTCTTGTTTAATTTGCAGCTACCTGATCTTTGCCTACATACGAGAGACGGGGGAAAAAAGCTAAGCCACAGGCACACAGGTAAAGCAGTCAGTCTTCCGACAAATCAGTCTCTCCGATCAACTCCTCCCATCTCCGTCTTGGGCGAAATAGAGCAGGAAAAAAAAAACAAGAGCTTCTACCATCAACCCATTCTTCTCTCACGCGCGCAAGCTGTTGAAACACCAAAACAAGTTTCCAAAGACCACCAGAGATAAAACTCACGTGGAAGGTTTCCCTCCCTCATTCGTGAGCGTGACGTAAGCCCAGTTCGCGACCGCAACGCTGATCCCCGACGTTTTCGTCTTTCTGGCACAGCGTTCGGGCCGGTTGGACATCGACTCTTTGAGTTTCGCTCGGACAGTTCTCCGAGCTAGACTTGGCGACCTCGTTCGCTTCCTTCCCTTGACTTTTGATGGCTCTCATCCGGGGAGTCTCGAAAAGTGAAAATAGGATTAAAGTATGCGCGCTCGTACGTGTGTTGAATTGCTGTTCGTAGCCAAAGAGAAAGATTCAAAGCAAAAAAGTACAGGCCCAGCCGTGGAGCTTTGAACTACCTGTTATATGCTTGCCGTTGTGCGCGTTGAGACCCTAACATGATACAAGAACGAGAAGATTCCAGTAGGAAGAGGAAGAAAAATCGAGGTTGAAATGAAAAACCAACCTTAACGAGCCATCCATTCTAAAGTAGTATAAAAACTGCTGCTGTTGATGTGCCTAGAGAAGGAACGGCCCTCCCGCCCGCTAGCAAACTTTCATATTTTCGAACATCATGAAGAAGGGGCGGTGGTGGCCTTGGACAGGTACTTGGCAGCCTTCTTGGGGTCGAACTTCCAGACGCCGTTGGTCTTGTCGGCCTCGATGGGCTCCTGGATGCGGGCGGCCAGCTTCTCGAAGACGGGGAAGTCGTCTGTGCGCGTGAAGTAGCGGCGCTCCCACTCGCGGCCCTCCTCGCGCTCGACGCGGCGCATCTCGCGCTGCTGGTTCTCGATGATGCTCTTCTCGCGGCCCGTCGTGTCCATGTCGCCCACGGCGATGCCGGCCGCCACCTTCTGCCACGCGCGGCGCGACTCCAGCTCGTCCTGCTCCTCGACCGGCGCGAGCGTGAGCGGCGTCGTCTTGTTGGTGCGCGCGTCGTACGTCTCGACCGTCGTCTTGCCCTTCTTGATGGTGAAGGCCTCGGTCCACTGGCCGTCGATGGTGTAGATGGCGTCCTTCTCCGTCTTGTCGTGCGGGTACAGCGACGCGGTGAAGCTGTTCTTCTTGCCGCTGATCCAGCCGCGCCCACTGTAGTCGATCTTGGCAGTGTAGCCCGACGACGACGTGATGTAGGATTGCCGGTTCAGCTCGACGTAGGGCGAGCCGGTGATCAGGCCTTCGATGTGCAGCGAGGGGAGGGTGATCAGGAAGTCTTCATCGTAGGCGTCTACGTGCAGCACGGCGTGGCCGATTTGCTGTCCGAGTACGAGGTCAGCCAGTGCGCCGTGTGGACGGATCTGTGTAACGCGGCCGGAGCCCTTACCTTGACGTTGATGGTGCGCGAGAACGAGGCCTTCTGGCCGCAGTAGCCTGTCAGGCGGACGCCGTGCTTGTCGTTCCAGATCGAGTAGGCCGTGACAGGCGGGTGGTGGCTGCAAGCCGGAAATTAGCATCCGCGCCTAGCTTCGCCACGGCCGTCATATGGGGTCCGGTGTTGTGTGCGTACCTGACCTGCTCGCTGACCAACTCGGTGGTGCCGGCGTCGTCCTCCCACTTGCCCAGGAACAGCTCGCCCAGGAACGGGTTGAGGGGCTTCTTCTCGCTGCCCAGCTTCTCGCTGCGGCTGGCGTACTGCTGCTTGAGGGTGCTGAGGAACCACTTGAGCACGGCGAGGGCGCGCTCGGCGGGATCCTCCTTCGCGGCGGGGGCGACGAAGAGCTGGGGGTGCTCGGCCCAGTAAGACGAGAACTCGACCAGCGACGTGGAGCTGAGGATGAAGGGCGGGGCGGTCATCGACGACAGGTCGCCGTTGAACGAGGCGATCGACTACATGGCGGCAGAGGGGGTCAGCGGCGGCGGGAGCAGAGCGAGTCTTGGTGAGCGGCGGAACAGAAAAAGTGCGAGGGCATGCGGCGTTGGGGTGCTAGGCACGGCACCAAACAAGCAAGCTGGTGCGTATTCGTACCTTGAGAAACGAGGTCCACGACCCCCGCGCCTGGGGCGGCACGGCCGAGGCTTCGGCATTACTGTTGGAGGCCATAGCTGGGATCGTAGGAAGCTGGGTAGGGAAACTTGATCGGGAAGGAGGCAGGGCCTTTTGAATTGGCGGAGGGCGAGTTGAGGTTTGGACTGCTGCGGCCGCGGCGAGGGGTCTGTGGTAGGGTAGCGCGCGTGGCTTAGCGGCCCAGGCGTCATGCTCTCAGCCTGAAGGTTGCCCGACCCGGTAGCTGGAGGCATTGGCCCATCACGCTCACTGCGCACACGCCGCACCGCCGCCATTCGACGCAGACCTGCGTCCACCGTCCCCGGCGCCCAGCAGCTGCGCTGGATGTCGCTCCCGCGCTGACGACAGGCCCGCCCGCCGATCGCTGCCGCGCGCGCTGCCGCTGCCGCTCCCCGCCCTTTCGCTGCCTCCCGATGCCTGCACCGCAGCCCGGGTGCCAGATCGGCTCGATGTGGCCTGCTGCATGGGCACTCCTCTGCGGCAGCACGCCGGCTGGCTCGACACATGTGATGGCGTTGACACAATAGGCTCCGTTTAGGAGCGCGCTCTCGGCCGCGTTCGCGCTGCGCGGGCGACGTCAGCGGTGCTGTGCAACGCCGCCGACAGAGTGCGGGGTGCCCGGCACTCCTCCTCATTCGTGGACACGTCTGTCGATAGCACCGTCTGCACGCCGTCTTCCTCTGCAGCCCGCCGACAGCATCGCCGGCTCACAGCTCTAGCTTTGATTAAGGGTTACGAGCTCATGTCCGAGAAATCTCCACTTGCACCACGAAACAGACGGAGCAAGCGTGCCCATGAATGTACTTTTATTTGCTTTCTATGATCCCGAGACTACTGCGAAAGCCGGACATGGTTTCGCTGCAAAAATTAAATGCTGGAGCAATCTGTATGCACCTTTCATATTCATCATCACTCGTCAATCCGCCGTCTCCCGTCTGCCAATTTAAGTCTTGACCGTGGGCTCGCTGCGGCCAGTGAACTCCTCCAGCTTGAGTAGGCTGGTCGCGAGGTCGACGTTGTCCTTGAGGTACTCCTGCGTGTCCAGGTCGTACTTGCTGGCGTCCGACTCGTGCTTCTCGACGTACAGACGGATCGTGGCGCCGCTGCTGCCGGTGCCCGACAGGCGGACCACAATGCGGCTGCCGTCGTCGAACTTGATGTAGATGCCCTGGTTCTTGCTGACGCTGCCGTCCAGGTCGGTGTAGGAGAAGTCGCCCGCGTCAACGACCTTGCGGCCCTTGATGGACGAGCCAACGAACTCGGCCTTCTTGGTGGTGATCAGCTCCGTGACGTGAGCAACCATCTTGTTGGCGCCCTCCGACTCGCAGCCCTCGTAGTCGTAGCGAGTGAAGAAGGTGCGGCCGTAAGTCTTCCAGAAGTCCTGCTGGATCGACTTGATGCTGGGCGTGGTGCCCGTCTTTTGGCCAACACCAGCAAGGATGTTGAGCCAGGCGACAACGGCCCAAAGACCGTCCTTCTCACGGATGTGGTTGCTGCCAGTGCCGAAGGACTCCTCACCGCAGATGTTCATCTTGTCGGCATCGAAGAGACCGCAGAAGAACTTCCAGCCAGTGGGAACCTCGTACGACTGGACGCCCTTGGCCTTGGCAACGAGGTCAATCGCGCCGGAGGTGGGCATGGAGCGGGCAAGACCGTAGATGCCCTGCTTCTTGAAGTATGGGATCAGGTCGGCGTAGTGGGCGATGATAGCCAAGCTGTCACCGGGAGAGACGAAGGCGTTGGCACCGTAGATCATGTTACGGTCACCATCTCCATCACTGGCAGCACCGAACTGGATGCCCTTCGCATCGACAACGTCGACGAGAGACTTAGCGTAGACCAGGTTGGGGTCGGGGTGGTGGCCACCGAAGTCGGGCTTGGGAACGCAGTTCTGAGTGCTCCCAGCCAGTCCGAGCTCCTTCTCGAAGATGTCAACTCCGTAGGGGCCGGTGACACCACTGAGACCATCGAAGAGAACCTTGAAGTCAGGGTGCTCCTTGAGGAACGCCTTGATCAGGTCGAAGTCGAAGATGCTCTTCAGCATTTTGAGGTAGTCCTCGGTAGAGTGAATGATCTCGACCTCGAGAGGGCCGACAGTCTGGGTGCCGAGCTTGCTCAGGTCGACATCAGGGATCTCGGCGATCTTGTACGATGTCAGGGTCTTCGAGGTCTCGTAGATCTTGTTGGTGACACTTTCGGGTGCGGGAGCACCGTTGGCAAGGTTGTACTTGATGCCGAAATCCTCCTCAGGGCCTGTATGATAGTCTCATCAACCATTGTTCGCCGGTAAAGGGGCTCCGATCCTTCTTCCCCAGGTTTGGATCCTTCACTTACCACCAGGGTTGTGGCTCGCGGTGAGCAGGATACCACCGGTAGCCTTGCGGACGCGAATGACATTGCTGGCAGCGGGAGTGCTGAGAATGCCATCCTGGCCGATGATGAGCTTCTTAACGCCGTATGCTGCACCGATCTTGGCGATCAACTGCGTGACCTCCGGGTTCCAGTATCGTCCATCACCACCAATGACGAGGGTGCTGCCCTCAACGCCTTCGGGGATCGAGAGGAGGATGGAGGTAACGAAAGCCTCGCTGTAGTTGGGTTTCTGGAAGACCTTGACCTTCTTGCGAAGACCAGAGCTGTGGGAGGGAGGACGTTAGCATTCGTTTGCAGATAATCGCGGGGCAACACAACGAGGGAGGAACGTGGGGCACATGGAGGAATTGGCGAGGAGACGACTCTCTGGCCAGCGCAAAGGCTCCAGAAGACTCGCCGAGTGCCTCCCAAGGACACCTGGGTGTACCTTGGAGTGAGGAGACCTCGGGTGGGCGCAATTGGAATTGGTGGAGGAACGGGATAGAGTTTCTGCACACGTCACTGCGGGGGGTCACTTACGTTCCGGGCTTCTGGTCCTGGAAGGGCTCGAGGGACACGGTCTTAACGCTCATGATTGCGGTCGAGAGAGAATTGGCAGTGGTGATGATGTGGAGGAGAGAGGCGGGAGGGATAAGGAGAAGGTTAGGAGTTGGAGGGCTGGCCGACAACAGATAGTGGGGTTCGTGAAGCTCTGACGCCACCCGCGAGGGGATAGCTCCTCAACACACCCATGTCAAGCGTCAACCCGCCACGACACTTTGTCGATCAGAAATGGGGTTCCTGTCATTCGAGAACATTGCTGATTGCGGATGCACTAGGTCTGCTTTCGCCCTCGCCAGTCAACGAGCCTGCGCCCTCTGAGATGCAAATTCGGACCTGCGACTGCAGAATCGCGAAAGCCCAACATCCCTGCCGCTTTGCTCGTACTCTCACCGCCGCCAGTGCGCGCGTCCCAATGGGGTAAGCGGGGGACCAGATTTCACGTGAAAACCATCAAGGCAGCATTCCCACAGCGTGTGAGGGGATTTGTGCATTTCATGGGAGTGCAAATAAATGGATGTGAATGTGATCATGGCTGGTGAATGAGTGAGCGCGAGCAGGCCCAAGTTTGAGACCCTTATCATGTGATCTGCTGAGTAAGGCCGGCCGCACACGCCCACACCGAAAAAGCAACAATGACCAGCTCCCTTTGGTCCATCTTGTCTCGCCCATGCTTAAACACTCACCTATAGCTGCTCACGCTACGTCCGCTAGACGCAACAAAGCAACCTCCGCCGACGCACGACAAGAGACCATCCCCATGTGCGAACGGAGGGTGATGATAGGTGTTCCTGTGCCTGTCATCACGCGCACTTTCCGCCGTCATCGTCATGCAATGACGCCTTGGCGTCGCCTGCCAGCAAGTCTCGGGTGAACATGTCAACACGAGGCTGGCGGCGAAGGGATCGCACACCTCCAGCATCCTCCAGATCGCGAGGGGTCGCTCGTGAAGGAAGCCAAGCGGACGAGACAAAAATTCCCCGACGGCCTTAAGCCTCTGACGTCCGCTGCCAGGAGCCTTGAGTGCGCGGAGGGGAGCTGCAGCCGCCGGCCAGCGTGAAGTGGCGCAGACGATTTCAACAAATACGACATGTGTTGCGAGGTGGAGCATCCGTCTGGATGGCCTTGGCCTGACTTTTACCGCGCTCTCGCATCCGGACGGCTGCTCTGGAGCCCGTGCTTTGCTTTCATTATTGGGTCTCGAGAAGGCTGTGGCCCTCGGCTGCAACGCTTCTCTGTGACCAGACCGGAGGAGGCCACGGCTGACGGCGATGCGAGCACGACGGTGGACGAGGATTTTCGCTCGGTTCCAGGCACTGGGGAGCGCAGTCAATGTGACCTCAGTCAGCAACGGACGTGATTTCCGGTTATGTGGAGACAGCTCAGAAGAAGCTCCAGGGCCAAGACAGCATTATGCACTCGCCGAGCTGAGCGATATCGGCAAGGGCATCCAAAGTCTGGTGGCATTGTGGCTTTCAGGGTCTCTGCAGCCACGGCGAACGCCTGCACGCATAGAACATCACCGAACTGATCCGAACTTCCAGCGTCTTGGACAAAAGAAACAAGATCTGCGACGGGCCCTGAGTCGCTGCTGAGGGGCGGTGGTCTGGTCCGATGAATCAACGCAGTGCTGATGGCTTACAGATTCGTTGGTCAGCCCGCCGAGGCCTTGGTGCTCCGAGCACCCAGACGACGCCAGAATCACCAAGAATGGTATCAGTGGCTCTTACCCTCATGTATTATGAATTCGGAAACAAGTACGAGAAAGAAATAGAGAGCAGCACGGTAGTGTGGGGGAAATACCACGTTGGCACCCCAAAGGATGCTCTGCTTCCACCTCCGCCTGCCATTGCGTAACAGGCGCACAGTACTAAGTGGAGCGCGGATGTGTTTCGCTCTTTCATCCGGCCAACTGTAAAACAACGCAAAAGCAAGCCTAATGCTGAGCCATGCGAACCCAAAGAACGGCCGAGACGATGACAGAACGAGGGCACCGATGCCACGACCCCGCCACTAGCCCGCTGGCTACATTGGTGGTACGCAAGACGGTGCCGCAGCTTGGGCAAATGGACGAATCGGAGCGAGGATGAAAAATCGCTTCGATGTGATTGAGTGCAGCACCTGCAGACGGATTGCGAAGCTCCCGCGTCAACACCACGTTTTCCGGACCACAGTGGATAGAAAAAGAGGGGAACAGGGAGGAAAGAGGAAGGTCGTGCCCTTGCGCCCCGCGCCAGAAGAGACGGCGGCGCGCCACCTCCAAGCTCCCGGGTCTCCTCAATATTTTCGTCGCGCCCCCCGGCACGGCAAGATTTGATTATCAGCTGAGTACCTCACATGTACTACCTAATTTGACGATGGACATTCAGGAACACAGTCGACCAACCAAGCCACGGCCAAAAAGTAAGTAAGCGAGGTCACCAGCTCTCGCAGCGGTTGCAGCGCTAAGTACTACACATCACTGCAATAAATCAACACCGATGCTCACTTCCTTAAGTCCGATATCATCATCAGTTGTGTTGAAAGTACGAAGCCTCTCGTTGCGCTCCTCAGGCATGTATAGCATTTCAGCGATGTGAAAGCACAAGCCGCAAGCAACCACTCAAACGCCTCGTGTTGCACAAGGCCGTGCTACGCTCATCAAACGCCGTCGGGGATAGCTCCGACCTCACCACCCTAAACCCCGACGTTAACCACCTTTCTTCGAGTGGGGTCCCATTCGGCGAATATCCACGGCATTTGCCTTGAAAAAAGCAAGGCTCCGCCGCGGCGATCTTCAAGAGACAGGATTTTCATTCCGTTTCTACGGACGGCCCGCAACGAGGGAGCGTGGGTTCTGTTTCGAGCCTTTCCCGAAGTCGATGCTGAACTCCGATGCCAGGTCATACGTGGTGTGGTATCTTATCATGCCCGAGGGAGGGGGAGGGGGCGGCAGGCGAAAAACAAGGCTCCGTCAGCCAGCACCAGCGAGCGGGTGGGTGCAAAAGCCCAAAAGCTTCTTGAACCCTAAAAAATGGGACCTATGGATCCTTTGAACAGAGGCGGCCTTGAAGAGTGAGGAATGTCATCATCCTACGGATTATACGTGTGCCTACATTTCTCGGTGGCTGGTACATAGTGAGCGGCCACGACTTACCGGCGCATTGTTTGGACAGCTCCTCCGAGGCATTTACCTAATGGCAGGGTTTCAAAATTAACAGACGACACCTCTCTCGCTCTGTTTACCCATCATGGCCGCATAATGATGCCACGGGCTCCACACTTTGAAGAAAAGCAAAGGGGGAAGGTAAGCAAGTGTGGAGGGTCTGTGGCGTGCTGCCAGCAAGCCCGCACACGGTTAAGGTTGCAGCACTAAAGTCGTGACAGACAGACACCCTACCCGACCTGACTACTCCGCTCGGAGGAAGGAAAGACCCGAAATAGCGCCCGAACGGGTGCGGGATGGTGCCGAAGTTACCGTCTTAAAGCCGACGCCATCTGTGCTGCGGTGCTGTACCGGGTACCAGTGACATGCCCATCATTCGCTATTTGGCTGGTGGTCAGCCCGGACTTCCTACCGGCCTCTACAGCTAAAAAGAAAGGGGGACAGCGTGGCAATGAGCCGACAACTAAGGATCACATGCGGAAAATCACTGCAGACATGAGATCTGAGACTTTTCCTCTCTCCCCAACGCTACTGTGAAGATCAGTGAGGCTGAGATGCCCGATTCTCCACGAGCAAGGACGCCTAAAGAAGACTTCGGCTTAAGCCGGACGGGATGCTACGCAGCAGTAGTCTCCACTTTTACTTTTCTTTCTTTGCTTGTCTCCACAACCACTTACCCGGTTTCATGCTCCGTTAATAATCATAATCCTTGCGTAGAATCATACTCGGGAGCTGCCCTATGAATAAACTTCAGGAACGAGAAGCAGAGACCCTGGACGCAAGTATAGCTAGCAATGCATACGAAATACGAAGTCCGCAAACCGGTCCGAACAACGCAGTCTCCCCCAGAAAAGCCAGCTCCACAACTACTATGAGATCATCATTCCGGATCGTCTCAGCAAGCGAGGAAGAGACGGCAAAGAAAAAGGAGAAGCTGGTCACGACACCGTATCCAAGGCCAGTGTAGATGTAAGTGGTGGCAAACAGAATAAAATAAGCACTCATCGGACCGCCGCACAGCCCCACCTCGCACAAAGGCTGCCTTTTACATACTACAAGCATGTAAGCCTCAGAAACTTCCATACCCACACCAGCATGCAACACCTCACTCCCAGCCCTGCCTGATTCGCCGCCATTGTCAGAAAGGATGGAGGTTAAAGCAGGAAAGAGACACCGAGAACGCCCATGCACTTTAGCCGGCCGCCGGCGTCGCCGCCTCCGCCGCCGCCTCCGTCCACCTCGATCGCGGCGGGCCCACGCGCGGCGAAAAACTCACCACGCGCGCCGTCGACGGCCAGAAGACTGCTAGCCCGCTGCCTTGTGTGGTTTCTTGCATCGCTCCCACCCTGCCGTCGTGGAGCAGCCAGCAGTCTGGACAGCGACGATCCGTCCACCCACGGCCTCGGGCGCGCTACATACCCGCCGTACCCGCGTTGGCCCGCTCCCCTTCCAGTGCCTGGTGATTTGGCCTTGTTCTGCTGGCTGGCCTGTCACCTGCCGCCTGCATGATGATGCGGCTATTGGATTGCCCTGTACTTGCCGAAGCGGGCGTCTCCTACATGGTTATTGAGTGCCCGAAACGAAATCATGAAACAAAAATCCTCCAATGCCCGCGCCTTGCGATGCGCACGTGAAGACCAAACGGCCCTATTTTCACCCCATGAATTTTCTCGTCGCGCCTTCGGATGCCCAAAGGATCCTTCATCCGAAGGCGAAGAACCTCGGCGAGGAGGAAGTCCTGATCCGAAGGCTCTCGAGGAGCCAGCAGTCGGGTCGAATCGGGCTGCGCAAGAAGCGACAGAGCGGTCAGCAGTACCGAGGAGCAGAACAGCGTCTTTACGAAAATATGTATCCCATTTCACTTTTTAAAGCCTCAATAATATCGTTAAAACGCAAATTTGTGTCAAACTGTAGAAAGAACAGCCGCAAGCCCAAACCGAGGGCTGCATAATCCACGCCAATCTCACCAGACTTCTACAGAAGCTTCGTCTAAGCCTGAAGCTGAGTCTGGTGCTGGGCGTGGTGACCGTTTCCATTGTGAGGCTGATGAGCCTCATCATGATGAACGCCGTTGCTATGCTCAACCGGGGAACCAAAAACGGAATCAACAACCTCCTGGCTTCTAATCGAAGCAACAGAGAGTAGGGTATCACTTAACTGCAGGTGCGAAGGCGTGTCAGCTTTTAATCTTCTTCTTGGCCGTGGAAGTGGGATTCCGGGGTGGAGTGATGATTTGTGGTGCTCGGGGTGCCGGCCGCCGATCGTTTTCGGAGAGCGGTGTTTTGTAGGAGGGTGTGAATCGAAACAGGAAGGTGGGAGAGGGCATTTGGCGAATGAAGAGCCATGCCTTGTGAAGCGAGGTGGGGTGCTTGGTGGGGAGAGGGAACCCCGAGGGGCGTGGGAGAAAACTTACACCGTGCGTCATCTCATTACAACCTTGCAGCCAAATGCCAGCATTGGGGCTAACCTTGCCCTCTTCGAACAAAACGCCGTAGTTCCTGCTGACCTCCCACTTCTGGCCAGCACGACCGCCACCGGGCATCAGCCAGCGGCTGCCCTGGAGGATGTCCTCATGCTCGGTGCGCTCGTAGCCAACAGCCACGACGACAAGGTCGTAGTCGTGGATCTCCTCGACGGCCTCCTTGCGCGCACAGAACTCGTTGCGGTGGTTCGCCACAACCAGGCGAACGCCACCCTTGATGACCGGCGACTCGCCGGCCTCCACCACGTTGCGGAAGTTCAGGATCCTGTGGGGCCAGTTCTCCTCAGCACCGAGCCTCATCTTCTGCAGGTACATGGTCTCAAACAGCCTCTCAAGCAGGCCGAGGCGGACGACACCGTAGTTGGTGACCTTGTCGTCCAGAATCGTCTTGGTGCGGAGCTCCGGGTCACGGCTGAACATGTCATCCGTCCTGTCCGGGTTGAAGATCTCGTTGACGAAAGGCGAGTCGTCACTGGGACGGAGGTGCTGGCCCCTGATGAGGAGGTTCGTCTTCGCGTTGGGGTAGTTGTGCTGAAGGTTTTCGAAGATCTCAGCAGCACTCTGTCCAGCACCGATGACGGCGATGTTGTAGGGCGCATTGCGCTCGGGCAGGAGCTTGGGCGCCGTGTACTTGAAGGTCGAGGAGTGGATGACCTTGGAGTGGTCCTGGGGGAACGGGGCGGGGATCTTGGCACGGCCACCAGTGGCAATGACAACGTGCCTCGCCCGGCGAGAGATGGTCTCGCCAGTGACGGTGTTCCTGGACTTGACGACGAACGAATCAACAGCAGCGCTGTCAATGGTGGTCTTCTCAGGCACAACCTGGACAACCTCCTGGCCGTAGGAGGTGACGTCGTTGAAGTGGCTGGCACACCACCTGAGGTAGTCCTCGTACTCAACACGAGGGGGGAGGAAGGTGTTGAGGTTGGTGAAGTCAATCAGCCTGCCGTTCTGGTGCAGGTAGTTGAGGTAGGTGAAGTTGCTGCGCGGGTTGCGCAGAGTCGCCATGTCTTTGATGAATGAAATTTGCATGTGAGCGCCTTCGAGGAGCATGCCGGCGTGCCAGCGGAACTCGGACTGTTTCTCCAGGAAGGCAACCTTGGGCAGCTTGTCCAGCTGCCCCACATGGCCTGAGGCCTCAATGGCATCGTGCATCGCCACGGCGATGGCGAGCGATGCAGGACCGAAGCCGACACAGACGATGTCGTGCAGCTCGTCCTCGGAGGTGGGCCTCAGGAAAGAGGTGTTTTGGTGCATCTTGGGCTGGGTGGCCCTGTGGACGCTGCGCAGGGGCTGGTTGTTGTGTTGCGGGGGCGGGGTGAAGCTCTCGAGGGAGCTCTGTCTCGACGCGGGAAGCTCGGCGTGAGGGGCCATTGCGCGGTGGTGGTGGTGGCGGTGGTGGTTGCTGGTACGCTCAGAGGATACAAACTGTATATATACATCAGCCATGGGCCACTTCCCGCACGGCCGCGCGCCGCCACGGCTCGTCCTGCCGGCGGCGGGGATTGGCTGTGGGCGCTCACCTGGCACTGCAGCGTCGCTACGCGGTCTACGGCGTTGAACGGGGTGGGATCGCAGCCGGGGCTGGCGAATCGCAGGCGCGGTATTTCTAAGCTGCTGGCCGTCACCACGTGCGTGTCAGTGGCTGCGTTTGGCTGCTTGGGGAGACGATGACGACATGGTTTGCGCGGGCAGGAGCGGGCCGGGCAGCGTACGTTTTAGCTCAGCAGCGGCACAGCAAGGTGCTTCAGGTGGAAGGGAGCAGCTAGCTTCGTGGTGTCGCTGGAGAGGAGAACCAACGGCAGGCTGGGGACGGTGTAGTGCAGCTGCGGCCCTTTGGCGTCTTATGTACGGGCAAGCTTGCTGCCCGCTTTGGAGCTCTCGCCCGGCGCGACCCGTCCGCCAAGCGGCAGCGGGCAGCGCAGAGCGAAGGCAGCGCGAGCTCACCAGACAATCGGGCGAGGTGTTCCTGTTAGCAAAGTGCATCGATGGCGCGCGTCGGGCGGCGCAATCCACAGCTAGCCCAAAGGGCAGCCGCTGGCGATGATCTGAATCAGATAATTATTAGATAAGATTAGCGCCGCGGCCGAGGTGGAACGCGGCGAGAAATTTTTTTTCGGCGTGCAGCGCGCTGGACCATGGCTCATGCAGGGCGCCTGGCGCGAGTCGAGCGGACGGACGCCGCGCTGGAAGAAGCAAGTGCGAGGGGGGAAACGCGCGTGCTGCCCTGTCGGCGGCCCTGCTGTCGTGCCCGCCTGCCCTGCCGGGCGCGTGCGTGCGCCGAGCTTCGCTTCGCCCCCCAAGACACACCAAGCCCGCCGAGGAGCCCGGCCCACTACGCCTATTTTATCTGATCCGTTCCCGCCGGCGCCGCCGACTTTCGGACCCAGCCAGGGCTGCCGCGTCCGGGGGCGGCGCCCAGCCATCGGCAAAAGCCACCCACGTCTGCCCGCGCTAGCAGCACACCATGGCCACCTTCCGACGACGAATTTTTCAGACGGTGCTCCTTGTGCCCGGTACCGAGGTCGCCGGCTGCCTGCGCGCTGCCCAGCTGCCCGCGGACGCCGGCCCCGTCGCTGTCCTCGCGCGTCCTGTCGCCAGGGACCGCCGCGTCGTCCAGATCGCGCGCGTCCCAATCGGGCAATCGGCCTGGACCTGCGCTGCACCACGCACAACATCGCAGATCAGGAACGGAACTCTGTTGCCACGGCACGTTGATCGCAGACGCTCTCTGGATAGCTGTATTATGATCCTAGGAGCTGACGCGTTAATCTACGGGGTTTAAGTGTTACCACACGGCCAGACGCGGGCCTGCATGTATTGCGGGCCACCTCCCGAAAACTGTCGCTCCATACAGCTCAGTACGCGCGGCCACTGCCTGTTGCGGGACCCCGTGGCAGAAACAAACACTCGCGCTGAAATGAAAAGTGAAAACATATCCCTGCTGTCACATTCGACCCCACAGCGCCCGAACGCCCTGCTGGAAACACCAGTGAAGCAAGCCTATCAAGTCAGCTGCTGCGTCTCGACCATGCCCGAATAGATGCCCCCATGCGCGACAAGCTCATCGTGATTCCCCTGCTCCACAATCCTGCCGTTCTCGAAGACGAAGATGCGATCAGCCTTTTGCACGCTGGCAAGGCGATGCGCTACCATAATAGTGGTTCGTCCCGACGATGCGGCTGCGATCGCCCTTCTAACCTCTTTTTCACTCGTGGCATCTAGCTGCGAGGTAGCTTCATCCAGCAGCAGGATCTCCGGGTCTCTGATGAGCGCGCGCGCTATCGCCAGTCGCTGCCGCTGCCCGCCCGACAGCTGCCCACCATTGGCGCCAACCTCGGTGTTGTAGCCCTCCGGCAGGCCCATGATGAAGTCGTGGAGAGCACACATCTTGCAGACCTTCTCCACTTCTTCCCGACTCGGCGTGTGGCCAGGCCGCGCGCCCAGGGACACATTATGGATGATGGTTCCGGGGAACAGGTTTGGCTCCTGTTCGACCAGACCAATCCTAGCCCTGTGTGAATACACCGGCTTGCCCTTGATGTTTTCACCATCCATGTAGACCGATCCAGACGTGGGGTCGTAAAATCGTTCAATCAAAGCGATTGAGGATGACTTGCCCGCGCCAGACCGACCGACGAAAGCGACGTATTCGCCAGCCCGGATTGACAGATTGACTTCCTTGAGTGCAAGAGTATCCGGCCTGGAGGGATAGGCAAGGCTGACATTCCTGAGCTCCAACGTGCCCTTGCGGCTACGGCCCTTCGGCTTCTCGGCTAAATTGTCCGTGGATGAAAGAGTGCCTGTGCTCGTTGAGCCTGGGCTGTCGATGATGATGGAAGGCTTTTCGTCGTGAAGCCTGAAGACATTGCGAGCCGCGGATTTGGCGCGAGTGATCTCCGGAGCAAGACTGAACATCTGTCCTGCAGACTGTGCCGAGAACAGGAGAGCCGGGAGCACGGTGAAAAAGTCGACCATGCCATACATGCCCTCACGCACTTGTTTGGATCCCCTAAAAGAGTAGTTGTTAACAACGGTCTTAGATAACGTTATTTTCTCGGGAAGAAAGACTTACCACCAGTAGGCCAGAGCATACACAAAGTATGTGATGGCAAGCGAGAAAGCCAGCAAGATGTTCGAAATAAGAGTGAACTTCAAACTCTCCTCGTACGGGCCTTGAATGGCCTTCTTGTACTGCTTCAGCACGCCGCGCTCGCGACCAAGGGCGGCGACGGTGCGAATGGAAGCGCAAGCCTCAGACGCCAGAGCTGCAGCATCGTTGTAAGAAGTCTCATGTCGTTCCTCTGCCATAGACAGAACTCGAAGCCTAAAAAACCCAGCGAGAAGCATAATGGGAACAGCGGCGAGCAGAACGACGGCGATCTTCCAGGCTATAATGTGAGCAAGGATCATACCGCCGCAGATCGATGTAGTGACCGAGAAGAGGGTGCCGATGATGACGCCAGACAGGCCGCTGATGTGGCCGGCATCCATGCTCAAGCTCGACATGAGCGAGTGAGACGAACGTCCGGGTTTCGAAAACCAAGACACATCTTGTCTGAGAATGTTCCTGAGTGACGTGTCCTGGATGCGACAGAGGAGCCACTGAGAGACTACGCCGAAGCATGATCCGCTAGTGATGTATGCGCAGAGGGCGATGAGCGAGAGGATGAAGAACAGCAGGCAGAAGAAGTTGACACGGCTGTCGAAGTTGGGCTCATCAAACTGCGTGTTCAAAGTCGACACGAGGTTTCCGAAAATGATTGCCTCGCCAATGATGATCGCTCCGCTGCACATGGAGGCGAACAATCCAAGGAGGATATAGAAGGTTTCGGGTTTGCTGAGAAGGAATGCCCTGCGCAGCACCTGAGCAATGCTGAACGACTTGGCCGGCTCTTTTTTCTCGGTTGGCTCCACTTGTTTGACGGTGGGTGATTCAACTTCTTTATCCATGTCCGTAGTCATTGGAGCAATGCTCGGTGTTGCGGTGATTGACGACGTCTTCGAATCTAGTGGGCTTTTATCAAACTTCTGGGCCTCAACAAGACGCTTGTAAGTTCCGTCCATCTCGATAAGGCTATCGTGGGTGCCTTCCTCGATCAGATTCCCTTGATCCATGACCATGATCTTCGCGGCCTTTTTAATCGTGGCCAAACGATGTGCGATGATGATGGTCGTTCGACCGGATACAGACGTAGCTCTGTCAAGTGCTTTGAGGACCAAGGCTTCGCTAGTCGCATCCATAGCACTCGTGTATTCGTCGAGAATGAGCAAAGAGGGATTGCCAACGAGGGCTCTCGCGAGACAAATCCGCTGCTTCTGCCCCCCGGATAACGACGTATGACCTGAACTGCCAATTGCGGTGTGGATGCCATCAGGTAGAATGTCGAAAAAGTCACATGCTGCTTCCTGTGCAGCCCGTTCGCAACGGCGAAGGACTTCCTCATCAGAAAGGCCATGATCTTCGCCCAGTCCGTATTTGATGTTGTCGAAAATGGTACCAGTGAAAAGGACTGGCTCTTGGTTGACCATCGAGATTCGAGAGCGAAGCCCCTGAACGTTGAATTGTTTGACGTCCTTAGAGCCAATTGTGACCTTTCCAGACGATGGGTCATAGAACCTTAGGAGAAGGCCAGCGACAGTGGATTTGCCAGAACCAGAAGAACCCACAATTCCGTTCACTGCGCCCGGTTGGAAGTTGAGGTTCACGCCATTCAGGACTCTCGCTGTCGGCCTTGCAGGGTAGACGAACGTGACGTTCTCGAAGCGTATCCCGTCAGCGAAAGAGGAGTCGTCAGGGCGTTCGCCCTCGTTCGCATAAACATCGATATGCGAGTCCGCATGGTCCAAGACCTCAAAGATCGATTCACCGGCACCCGCTGCCATGGCGAAGGTTTGGATGAAGGGTCCAAATTGACCAACGACGAAAGATGCGTCGAGGATGAGGAAGACAACGGCGTAGATGGTACCTGCACCTCCATCGTGGCCTCTCTGTTCTTGTAGACGCGTACCATACCAGAAAGCAAGAGCATTGGCAGAATACGCAGTGAAGTAAACACAGCCCAGCATGACTGCTCCCGCGATGGACTTTCTGACACCAAGGCGAACCGAGTCTTTGAGGAGGACGAGGTAGTCATCACACAACTTGTCGGCAATGCCAAAAGCCTGGACAACCTGGACAGCCTTAAGGGCGCTTGACGCGATCGCCGCTGCCTTTTCTGCAATGTCGGCTGAACTCTTTTGGAGCTTGGCGACTGTTTTGGAGCCGAAGGTGATGATGATGAACATGGTTGGAATGACAGCCACGAGGAGAATTCCAGTCAATTGAGCATCCAAGATAAAGCCGACAGTGAAAGCGGCCACGAAGTAGGAAATGGACTGGATGAAGAGGCCAACTTTCTCCGAGGTTCCAAGCTGTACGGTCTGCGTTTTCTCGGTGAGGATACTTGTCATGTCCGGTGATTCGACGTCGAAATAGGCCATCTCCATACCCAGGGCACGTTCAACGAGGGCCTCCCGTAGGCCGCGGGAGGTCCTCTCGCCAATGATGCCCCAGCATACAGCCCATCCCCAAGTGATCACAAAGTATGCCACCGCAACCCCCAGCAGTTGGGAAATCCGGACTTGTAGTTCGTGCTCTGACGGAGGGAAGGCGTCGATGATGTGGCCAAAAATGACACCGATGAGTGGCAGCGGGACACCTGCGGCTATGCCTAGGATGACACCGGCGACGAGGATGCATCGGTCTTGGAAGCTCTTGAGAGGCCGGTAGAGGGAGAAGTAGGACGTCTTGAAGGGGTTGAGGCCAGCGATGCGTCGAAAGAACGTTCTCGAGACTCCGCCAATCTCAGCGTGCCATGCTCGGGGCTGAGCAGTGCTCAAAGAGGCCATGTCCATTTCCCGGCGCCATTGAGAGTCGCCTGCGCTGACATTCCGGGTATGCCGTGCGTGCTGAGAATGGGAATCTCCAGCCGAAGGGTCGCCGTCGTTGCGAGTGCGGACGGGTTCGAGAGCCATGGGCTCTGGCGGCACAATGGAGGCCTCCATGGATCAATTGGACGGCGGAGAAGACTGGCCTCCAAGGTGTCCTGAACAGGCTTTTACGGATAAGGGAAACGGCGCGTAGGCGGGTCAGAGGGCCATGTCTTCTAGAAATCGGAACAAAAAAGCTTGGCTCGGCCAGCACAACTCAGAGCCTGCACAGTCCCGAAGGGGAAACCGGGGGAGGACAGCGCCGCGACACGCAGACCGAAGAAGAGCGGGGAGGGAGAAGACACGGACGCAGACACGCGCGAGCGGTCAAGGCACAGGCGCACGCGATGATGACACGGCAGGAAACGGACGAGAGCGCAGGCCGGTGCCGGTGGCGCTGGGCGACAGCCGGGGCGGCGCCTTAACCGGCGCGGGCGTGCGCGCTGGAGGCATGGCAGCATTGACGGCGAGCCGACGCCGGTCGGCACACAGGGTTCAGAAACGGACGCTACTGGGCAGGCGTCGGCGGCCGCGGTATGGACAGAGGGGCGGCGCGGTTGCCGTGCACATCGACGCAGGTGGTGGACCACCCACGTAAGGGCCGGCGCCATCGGCTAATCCCTGCAGTGTGGGGCTTATCAGATCCGCCCGCTGCACAGGGCCTAGGGCGAAAGAGGCTGCTGTTAAGCCTCTTGGAGGCGTGCTTCCGGCGGCCAAGCTCCTGAAAGATTTTGCATGCAACCTCCGCCGGCCACAGCCCTGCGCCGGAATTATCTGATGATCAGATGAGATTTCCTGTGACACACGATTTCCACCGCCGCGCTCGCTGCCCGCGCCTTCGCTGCCCCCCGGCCGGGCCAGGGCGGTCCGCGCGGGCGCTCCGATGGCGGCCCCGGACCAGCCATCCCGGGCTCGCGCCCTGCGGCGGGCGTGGCGCGCTGACCTGTCTCCGCGTGGGCGTGGCAGGCGTGGCAGGCGTGGCAGGCAGGGCGGCGGCGAGGCAGCAGGCGGCGGCGCTGCGGTTGGCTGCGCGTGCCTGGCGCGGAGCTGGTGTTGCTCCAGGCGTGCTCCAGGTGAGCTCCAGACGCGGGCGCGGCGGCTGCGCGCTAGCAGCAGTGGCCCCAGCCCAGCATGGCCCTGCTTCGGCGGGCGCCCCAGCGCGGCATGGGCCACCATTAGCATCGTCATCGACCGCGACTTCACGCGCCATCGCTCAGAATCTGTCACTCCTGGGCGCCATGGACGCGGGCTCCAGCGTGGTCCTTCTACATCGCCTGTGGCCGCAAATTATGCGCCGCTGAATTCCGGCGCAGTGATTCGCTGATCCCGCTATCCCGCCGGCTGTGGTCGCTATACTTGTACCACTTGCGCGCGCCGTCCCTCACGCCTGTCTGTCCCTGATTTCCTAATACAGTCCGTGACGGCGCTACCATGGACCTGACAGCCTTTCCAAACCTCCATCCGACGCAGGCAGCGCCCGCCGCCGCCGGCCCGGCCGCAGAAGAGATTCTCACCGGCCTCCCGCCGCTGCCGGACGACGCCGTTCTGCGCGCGTGGGCGGCGTTGCTGCGAGCATACGCGGGCGTGGATGCCGTGCGGTTTCTGGTGGACGACGCTGCGGTGGAGATTAGCGCCACCAGCGGCAGCATCTCCAGCATCGCGCCACCGGAGCTCGCGTCGCAGCCCGCGAACGTCACTCGAGTCTGCCTCAACTCGGTATGTCGCGCAACACCGCGCTTCTCCGCAACCGCCCTCCTAACGCCCATCCAGGCTCCTCCGGCCCACTCGTTGGCCCTGACTTTTCATTACGACCGTGACGCGGCCCGGGGACGCCTGGTTTCCTCGGCTTATCTGCCCGGCCAGCACCTCCGCCACATGGCATCGCAGCTGAGACGCTGCATCGCCCAGGCATCCGCTTCGAGTGAAAACTCGGAGCCCGCTGAGCCCCAGATGAGCGCCGCGCTGTCAGTCCTCAACCCGCATCCGGAGGCGCTGGAAGGCCCGCGGTTGCTCCACCACCTTGTGCGCTGGGCAGAACACTCCGCGAAGCCCGCGATTGACTACCTCGGTCACGACGGGCAACGCACAGAGCTGCCCTACGCCTCCCTGGACCGGGTGACGACGTCGCTGGCGATCAAAATCAGCACCCACCTGACTCCGGCGCGGCCGCACCCCGTGGTGCCGTTGTTGATTCCGCAATGCCCGGACCTCTACATTGCCCAGCTTGCCATCCTGAAGGCAGGCGGGGCTTTTTGTCCTTTGAACTTGGACGCGCCTCCAGAGCGCGTGAAGTTCATCATCGAGGACGTCTCTGCCAACCTCGTCATCACCACTGCTTCACTTCGCGATAAGATACCCCCGAGCGAGAATGTTCATGTTTTATTGGTAGACGACAGCTATTACGATTCAGAAACGGAAGATGCGAAGGATCTTCCCAGCCCCAGCTCAGAAGACCTTGCCTACGTTATGTACACCTCGGGGTCCACAGGCACCCCCAAGGGTGTGGGTGTCTCGCATTTCGCTGCCACTCAGAGCTTGCTGGCCCATGACCGGCACGTTCCCGCTTTTTCCCGATTCCTTCAGTTCGCCGCGCCGACGTTCGATGTGTCGGTGTTCGAAATTTTCTTCCCTTTCTTCAGAGGCTGCACGCTTGTCACGTGTGATCGCACAGATCTGCTCAGTGACCTGCCGGGCATGATGAGGACGCTTGAGGTGGATGCAGCCGAGCTTACCCCTACGGTTGCAGGGACCCTTCTGCAGGCGCGCAAGGCTGTCCCGAAGCTAAAGCTCCTCCTTACGATCGGCGAAATGCTTAGCACCCAGGTCGTGCATGAGTTCGGCGGCAACGAATCCCAGCCAAGCATCCTGTGGGGCATGTATGGCCCCACGGAAGCCGCTATACATTGCACCCTCCAACCAAACTTTAGTGCCCAATCAAAGGTGGGCAATATCGGAGTTCCACTAGACACCGTTTCAGCCTTTGTCGTTGCTCCCCCACCTGAAGATCAATCTATACCCGCATCCTTGGAAATCCTTCCCATTGGTCAGATAGGAGAGCTTGCCGTCGGCGGACACCAGCTTGCTGTCGGGTATCTCAACCGGCCCGAGCAGACCGCTGCCGCCTTCGTCGATCACCCGCAATACGGGCGCTTGTACCGAACAGGCGATAAGGCAAGGATATTACCCGATGGTACCCTGGAATGTCTGGGTCGCATTTCTTCTGGCCAGGTGAAGCTGAGAGGGCAGCGTGTTGAACTCGGAGAAGTGGAGCAGGCCTTATCAAAGATCTCTGGATGCCGCAGCGCCACTGCCAGCGTCATCGCAGGGATCCTTGTGGCTTTCTGTCTTGTTCAGGGTGGCAACATTACTGCTCAGCAGATCATCACCGAATCCAAACGTTGGCTGCCCGCCTTCATGGTGCCGGGCGATGTCGTCGTTTTGGATGATCTCCCTCGACTGCCGTCTGGGAAGGTCGACCGGAAAGGACTCGAAGCCAGTTACAAGCAAAGGCAGGAATCGAACGACACTACACGACGGGAACCTGCGGACGAAGCAGAGAGCCTTATCTGTGGCGCTCTTGCCGACGTACTACAGCACACTGTTTATCCGACAAGCAACCTCGCTGCCCTGGGCCTCGACTCGTTGAAGGCAATCAGGGTAGCATCGTCGCTACGATCTTCTGGTTATTCCTTGGGCGCTGTCGATATTCTGTCTGCACACGACCCTGCTTCTCTCAGATCATTACTCAAGGGCCGTAATACTCCCGACGATCTCTCACCTGCTCCAAGTGATGTTTTCAAAGACCTCAAGCTGCATGTCCTGGACTCACCGGAACTGGCTGACTGCAAATCTGATGTCCAAGATGTCCTCGGGTGCACGCCGTTGCAGACAGCCATGCTTGCAGAAACGGCAATAAACCCGAAGGCTTACTGTAACTGGGTTGAGCTTGAGATTCAACAAGCTTGTAGTGTTGATGACATCAAGAGCTGGCTCAAAGAGCTTGGAAGAAAGAACGAAGTCCTGCGCTCTGGTTTCTGTAGTTCGACGGGATCTTCGCACTCATACGCCCAGATCATCTGGTCGGACCTTTCAGATGAACAACTGGTAGAGGTTGATGAGTTCCAGAAAAGCTACGAACTTGGCTCGCCGCAATCGATGCTTCGGCCACTCAGATTCCAAATCCGTTCCTCCGCAGACTGCTCCAGGATCCTTTGTCAAATTCCACACGCACTGTATGACGGATGGTCTATGGATCTCATCGTTTCAGATCTCAGAGATCTGGCTTCTGGCCGAGAACTCAAAGGGAGGCCACAATTTCGCGATGTGGCAGTGCACTTTGCGACCCTAAGGGAAGCTGAACTTGCTCCATCACTGGATTACTGGAAAAGTCAATTGGACAACTACACTTACACACCTCTTCCAAACTTCAACGGCAAGAAGGTTCTCGCGACAAATCTCGCCGTCACAGGCCGGAGCTACTCAACTCCCCTTGAGAAGCTCCAGCAGCAGGCCAGTGCCCTTAAGGTCAACCCTCAGGTTTTCTTCCAGGCAGCTCTTGCATTCCTTGCCAGCTTCTATTTCAACAACACGGATGTCACCTTCGGAACAGTGACCTCTGGTCGGACAATCCCTGTTTCCGGCATTGAAGATATCATTGGTCCTTGCATAGCCACGCTTCCTCTCAGGGTTGACGTCTCGCATACACGTACAATCAAGGATCTGCTCCTCTATATCCATGAACTCAACAGGGCGATGCTGGGCCATTGCGAGCTTCCGCTCCGTGATCTTAAGAGAGCATGCGGCATGGCTCCAGGAAGTCCTCTCTTTGACATTTTGTTCGTTTGGCAAGAGACTTTGCATAGCCATGGCAACTTCAATGGTTTAGTCCAGCAAGTCGACGGTGCCGATCAGCTCGAATTCAAGCTGACTCTGGAATTTGAGCCTCGTTCAACTGGAATAGTCTCCAGAGCAACTTTCGATCCCGCCGTCCTCCCCGAGGCACAGGTCGACATTCTCATCTCCCAGATGGAGCAGCTTGTCAACTACTTTGTGGAAGATTTCGATGGTCATTTGGCGCTTTCGCTTGAGCGGCTGGGTAACTCCGTGCTATCAATCGAGAATGCTGAGTTCAAGCATGAGGAGATTCACGATGGACCTGCATACGCCGTCGAGATCAGAAGCGAGAAGACCCCGGAAGCTCCAGCGGTGGCCTTCAGCCACAGCATCTCTGAGGACAACATCGAGACAACGACGATTTCTTACAGGGAATTGAACATGAGGGCCAACCGACTCGCAAACCTTTTGCTTGCTCAGAACACAATGCCCGACGAACTTGTCTGCATCTGCATGGAGAAGTCTATTGATCTATATGTGTCAATCCTTGCAACCTTGAAGGTTGGCGCTGGATACGTCCCCATAACACCGGAGACGCCTCTGGACAGGATCCAGTTCATTCTCGAGGAGGCTCAGGTACGGACGTGCTTGACTAGGAGTGACTGCACTGCCGATCTACGCTCTCTGGGCAATCGCAACGTCATCAATGTGGACACGGCCGATATGAAGGAACTCAGAACCGAGAACCCCAACATACCTTACGATGGATCACGTATTGCCTATGGAGTCTTCACGTCCGGGAGTACCGGTACACCCAAGGGAGTCTTGGTTACACAGGATAACCTTGTGAGCAACTTGAAGGTTTTGTCCGAGATCTACCCGTGCCCTCAAGGATCACGGCTTCTCCAGTCTTGCTCCCAGGCCTTCGATGTGTCAGTGTTCGAGATCTTTTTCTCGTGGTATGCTGGCATGTGTCTATGTTCTGGGACAAAGGACGAGCTTTTCCAAGACATGGAGCTCGCGATTCGTCAAATGGGTATTACGCATCTCAGCCTCACACCCACAGTGGCAGCTTTGGTCAACCCCGATAACGTTCCAAACGTCAAATTCCTTGTCACTGCAGGCGAAGCTGTCACCGAGCATGTCAAGAGGACCTGGGCTGGAAAGGGTCTCTTTCAAGGATACGGACCGTCTGAGACAACCAACATTTGTACCGTTCGACCGAACGTTACCGAAGAAGACCTGATCAACAATATTGGAGCACCTTTCACCAATACTTCTGCCTTCGTGATGGATGAGGCAAAGGACGTTTTAATTCCACGGGGCGGTGTTGGTGAGCTCTGTTTCGGCGGTGATCAGGTCTATCGCGGTTATCTGAATATGCCCGACCTAACCGCGAGGAAGATCATCAACCACCCGGCCTTCGGTCGTATCTACAGGAGTGGAGACATGGGTCGGCTCTGTCCAGACGGATCTATCCTGTTTACCGGCAGATCAGACGATCAGGTCAAGCTGCGCGGTCAGCGTATCGAACTTGGTGAAATCAACAGTTGCATCCTGGATTCGCCATCAGTCATAGATTGCGTCACCCTTCTGATGGGCGTACAAAACAAATCCGCTCAGCAACTGGTCTCTTTTTGGGTACCTTCTGATGCCTCATCTCCGAACTGTCAAGTCATTCCCATCGAACCTACAACACAGAAGACGGTAGCCGATGTCTTCGACAATCTAGCCAACAAGCTTCCGGTATACATGCTGCCGAATGCGCTTGTCCCCGTCACATCTATTCCAATGACCACTCAAGGAAAGACAGACAAACGCAAGCTTACAGCCATGCATCAGCAACTGAGCTCGGATTATATTGACTCCGTTTCTCGGAAGTCTGAAGAGGCCGACGACACTGGAGACTGGTCTGACATTGAGCGCAGCATTGCTGCTGTCCTGTCTGAGGTCGTCAAGATTCCCGTGGACGAGGTCAGAAGACAGGCATCTTTCTTCGCGTACGGTTTAGATTCCATCTCTGCGATTTCGCTGTCCAATGGTCTCAAAGGTGCTGGGTTCCAACGGATTCCGGTCTCAGCAGTCCTACAAAATCCAAGTGTGTCGCGTTTAGCAAGGTTCGTGACTGACAAGACTTCGGCTTCTGAGAACCAATGTCTAGCGGTTGATCTTGCTGCTACTTTCAGCACAGCTACGAAGGAGCAGATCCTTGCAGCCTTCAATTACAAGCAAATTGTCATTTCAAAGGTTCTGCCATGCAGTCCCCTGCAGGAAGCAATGCTCTCATCAGGAAGTTCTTCTGAGGCCGCGACATATCTCAACAAGATGCTTTTCAAGGTCAAGGGCGATGTCGCTCGTCTGCGCGAATGCTGGAATAGCATGTGCAGGAGACACGAAATTCTACGGACCTGTTTCGTTGCTACTGATGATCCTCAGTACGCATTTGCACAGGTTGTTCTCGAACACAGTGAGCCCAGGTGGGACGAAGTCAGTGCAACAGAGGCAAACATCGCCACCGAGATTGACCAATATGTTCACTCAATCATCCCATCCATGGCCGAGTCTGAGCAACCGCCACTCCGGTTCGCAATACTGTCCACAGGACAAACCAATTTCCTGCTCTTCTGCTGTCATCACGCGCTGTATGACGGCGCGGCGATGGGACAGCTTATGACCGAAGTTGAGTCAATGTATGACGGCAAGGAGCTTCCCCCAATTGCTACTTTCGAGCCATTCTTGGAGCAAATGATTCAGGTCCGCTCTGAGGAGACAGACGCTTTCTGGTCTGATCGACTCAAGGGCCTGGAACCAACGTCATTCCCCGACCTCACCGGTCTCTCTGTTTCTGCCCGCAAAAACAAGACTGAGCGGTCTATCTTCATAGAGGACTTGCCGTTCTCGCTTAGCAGTCTTGAATCGGATTGCCGCAGACTTTCATGCTCCCTTCTGGCTTTGGGTCAAGCCAGCTGGGCCAAGGTATTGTCCCTCTACACTGGTGAGAGCGACCTTTGCTTTGGTAATGTTGTCAGCGGGCGTACTCTCCCCATAGACGGCCTTGAAAGGCTCGTCGCACCTTGCTTCAACACTCTGCCGATCAGAGTGGACCTGTCCGCCACCAACAGAAACAGCGACTTGCTTCAATATCTTTCCACGTTTAATGCGGATACCTTGCCTTACCAGTTGACGCCCCTGCGGCGCATCCAGGCAAGGTTCAGTAATGACGGTTCCCATCTTTTTGATACACTTTTCATTCTACAGCAATCGGCCTACCATCTTAATGAGAACATTTGGTCGTTAGAGGAAGACTTAGGAGAGATGGATGTAAGTTTGTTACGCTTGTATGGAACTAGAGCTAATGAAAATCCAGTTTCCACTTGTTTGCGAGCTTGTTCCTAATCGTAACGATGATACCCTTGCTTTGGTTCTACACTTCCATGAGTAAGTCCACTGCCGATTCAACTTTGCACCTTAGCTGATATCGTCATCTTTAGAGCGTTTATCGAGAAGAAAGATATCCGCATCGTTTACGAGGCGTACGCCTCTGCATTGAAATCTTGCATTCAATACCCTTCGGCCCAATACTCCGACATCGTTCCTCTTTCCGATACCCTGCTTTCTACAAGCAACCTCAACTTCACCACAATCAAGCCTCGCACAGAGCCGTTGCTACATGCTGGCTTTGAAAGCAATGCGGAGGCTACGCCCAACGCCGTTGCCCTTGATTTCCAACATGCGGACGGCAGTCGTGGCCGTTGGACCTTCACCGAACTGAATCAAATCTCCAACCAGATCGCTCATGCTCTTTTGGAGCACGGCGTGACTTTTGATGACGCCGTTCCAATCTGTATTCCGAAGTCTCCCCAGTACTACGCCAGCGTTCTTGCAGTGCTCAAGGCGGGTGCGACATTCACGCCAATTGACGCAAATCTCCCCGTTTCTCGAAAGCAATTCATGCTACAGGAGCTTGGGGCCAAAATCGTCATTTCGAACGCATGGGTTGATACCACCTGGTGCGGAGACGCAAAGATCTTGTCCATCGATGCTATTGGAAGCCTTCCGACACATAACCCGAATGTTAAGGGTCTGAAGCCAGAGCATTTGGCTTACAGACTCTACACCTCGGGATCAACAGGAACTCCCAAGGCCGTCAGTGTTGAGCATCGCAATCCCGTCCAGACTGTTGAAGCCTCCAGGTCAATAATTCCGTGGAACCCGGAGTCCCGTCTTCTGCAGTTTGCTGCAATCACGTTTGATATGTGTTACTACGACTGCTTCCTTGCTTGGACGTTCGGATTTACTCTCTGTGCGGCTGAACAGTCTGCCATGCTCAACGATACACCCGGGATAATCAATTCCATGCAGGTCACTTTGACGGATCTGACCCCTTCAGTTGCTCTCAGTTTGCCGCAAGACGCTGTGCCGACGTTACAGTACTTGTACTGCATTGGAGAAGCCATGCCCCAAGAGCTCGTCGACCGTTGGGCCGGGAAACTTGTCAACTCCTACGGTCCCACTGAAGCTGCCTTCTGCGTCACCATCTTCCCTGTCTCGAAAGATATCAAGTCTTCTGTCATCGGTAGACCGTTCCCTACCACGAGCTTTATTGTGCAGTCGCAAGACGGCTCATCCACCTTGCCTGTGTTTGGTGTTGGTGAACTATACATCGGTGGCTCTCAAGTTGCTCGCGAGTACCATGCCAATCAGGAGATGACGCAGTCTCGGTTCGTCTCTCGTTACGGCCAGCGCTTCTACAAGTCGGGAGATGTTGTTCGCATGCTCGGCAATGGCACTTTTGAGTTCGTCGGACGCGCCGATGACCAAGTCAAGATCCGTGGTTTGCGTGTCGAACTGGGCGAGATCAGCCACGTTTTGCGAGATTCTCATGAAGCTATCACAAGCGTCAGCACGCAAGTCTTCAGGGCCTCCGATGAATCGAAGGAGCAGATTGTAGCCTTCCTGGCTGTTGGCCCGAATAAGGACAACCTCGATCTTGAAGAAATTAAGGTCCAAGCCAAGAAGGGGGCTTCCAGCAAACTGCCAGCCTACATGGTCCCCAACTTCTTCATCTTCATTGACCGCATTCCGCTTTCCGCCGCCGGAAAGGTCGATAAGAGGGCACTTAAGGCAATTTTCCAGGAATCTGATGAGGCAAACCATGACATTGTCTCTATTGAGGATGAACGAGACTGGACTTCAACCGAGCTCGAAATCCGAGCTGCACTGGCTCACATATCGAAAGTTGCTTCGGAAAACATTGGCCTGCACACCACAATTTATCAGCTCGGCCTTGACAGTATTAGTGCCGTGCAAGTCGCGGCGAACCTGAGAAAAAAGAACTTCAAGGTCACCGCATCCGATGTTCTGGAGCGTCCCACCTGTGCTGACCTCGCCGTGGTTTTGCAAAGTGGAGATTCTTCGGATGCAGCTGAGCAAAAGTTTGACTTCAAGAGCTTCGACGAGCAGTACCGGTCCACCATTTGTCAAGATCTGAATGTTAATAGCTCTGACATTACGGCTGTGCACCCGTGTACTCCCCTCCAGGCCGGTATGATCTCCCAATTCCTGCACTCTGAGGGCAAGATGTACTTCAACTACATGCACTACGAGTTCGAAGGCGTTTCCTTGGATGGAATGGAGCAAGCAGCCCACTTGCTCCTTGAGAAGCATGACGTCCTCCGGTCTGGATTTGTGCATGTCAATCACTCTCAGTATGCGTTCGCCATGGTGACCTACTCCAATACCGCTTCCTACTTGCCGATCACCAAACTTGAAAACTCCAACGACGTCTTCGGCGCAGTTCAGAAGTGGCGGGACGATTCCCGGGGCCAGGTCTTGAGCAGCTTACACAAGAGCGCTTTCCGCGTGCTACTAGTGGAAGGCACAGCTGGCGTGTCTGTTCACTTCTCCATCTTGCATTCCTTGTACGATGCTCAGAGTATCCGGATCTTGCTGGATGACCTTTCCAATTTCTGCACTGAAGGAAAGGAACCCGCACCTGTGTCATTCGAGGCCGTCCTCGGCACAATACTCATATCTAGCAGTGAAGATAATGAGGAACGCAAACGCTTCTGGGAAGAAAAGAGCAACGACGTCTTCATTAACCCCTTCCCGAGCATGACCCCGCTTCGTGTCAAGGAGGGCCAAACGCTTGTCCTGTCCAAGACCTGCTCTCAAAGCCAACGCCAGTTGGAAGCAGGCTGCCGCAAGACTGGCATAACGATGCAAGCCGCAGGTCAAGCGGCATGGGCTCGTTTGTTATCGGCATACATTGGCGAGGAGGCCGCAACCTTCGGTGTCGTCTTCTCCGGTCGAACAGAAGAGAACGCCGAATCGGTTGCTTTCCCCTGCATTACCACCGTTCCGCTACCAGCTCGCAACAACTCGAGCAATCGCGCTCTTCTCAACAGCATGATGACGTTCAACTCCGCAGTTCGCAAACATCAATTTACCCCCTTGACCAAGATTCAACGATGGACAGGTCACCCCGATGAGGCTCTCTTTGATACAATTTTCGCCTACCAAAAGCTTTCCAGTGACAGCAGCAGCAGTAGCCACTGGAAGCTGGTTGACGAAGATGCCACCGTTGATGCTGCCGTATCCATCGAGCTCGAGCCCATTGATTCGGATCAGCTCGAGTTCAGAATTACCTACAGGTCAGATCGCGTCCCTGAAGAACAGGCAAAGGTGATCTTGGAACAATTGGATAGCATCATGCTTGACCTCATTTTTCACCCTGATGGTCAAGTCGACGATGCCTTCAAGAACTCTCCGGAGCTTCTGTCTATTACGCCGCCGAAGGAGAGGGAGATTGCATGCGATGTGACTCTTCTCCATGAGTTCGTCGAGAGGAGTGCGCGCAAGCAGCCAGACAAGATTGCCTTCGAGTTCGCGACAGAGATCGAGGATGGTAAAGTCACTAGTAAAACCTGGACTTACAAGGAATTGGACGCGGAGGGCAACAAGATCGCCAACCTGCTCAAGAGCAGCGGCATCGAGCCTGGTGGTCTTATCGCAATTTGCTTCGACAAGTGCCCGGAAGCTTCATTTGGTATTCTTGGTATCCTCAAAGCTGGATGTGCCTATGTTGCGCTGGACCCGGGTGCACCGGTGGCGCGCAAAGCATTCATCACGCATGATTCAAAGGCCGGGATGGTCGTCTCCATGAAAAGCCAGACCGAGGCATTGAAGGGCCAAGTCAGCGTACCGATAATCAACCTGGATGAGGTCGACTACACGAAGTTGTCTCTGGAGAAGCCCCAGCTGTCAAGAGAAGTGACTCCGCAAGATCTGAGCTACTGCCTCTACACCTCGGGTACCACTGGAACCCCCAAGGGCTGCGAGCTTACCCACGAGAACGCGGTTCAGGCCACGTTGGCTTTCTCCAGACTGTTCTACCCTCGCTGGGACGCAAACTCAAGGTGGCTGCAATTTGCATCTTTCCACTTCGACGTTTCGGTGCTCGAGCAGTACTGGACGTGGTCAGAAGGCATCCGCCTTGTGTCTGCGCCAAGAGACCTGATCTTCGAGGATCTCGCTGGGACGATCTCTGCGCTTGAGATTACCCACATTGACTTGACTCCAAGTTTGGCCAGGATTCTGCAGCCGGAAGACGTGCCGACGCTGACGAGGGGTGTCTTCATCACTGGCGGCGAGGCCCTCAAGCAGGAGATTCTTGACGCTTGGGGAAAGCACGAAGTCATCCACAATGGCTACGGTCCGACTGAGGCCACGATCGGTGTGACCATGTTCCCTCGTGTTCCAGACAATGGCAAGCCATCGAACATTGGCCCACAATTCGACAACGTAGGCTCCTTCGTCTTCAGGCCCAAAACCAGTATTCCTGTCCTGCGCGGTGGTGTTGGTGAACTTTGCGTCTCAGGAAAGCTTGTTGGAAAGGGCTACCTAAACCGCCCTGACCTTACAAACGAGAAGTTCCCTTACCTTGAGGAATTTGGAGAGAAGATTTATCGCACTGGAGATTTGGTTCGCATCCTGCACGATGGATCTTTTGACTTCCTTGGACGTGCGGACGACCAAGTCAAACTTCGTGGACAGCGTCTTGAGATTGGCGAGATCAACAGTGTCATCAATCAATCGGAAGCGCAAGTCATGGATGTCGCCACTCTGGTTCTCAAGCACCCCAAGCAACAGAAGGACCAGCTTGTCAGCTTCGTGGTGACGAAGTCCACCCTGGTGAAGAAGCAGAAGCCAGCCATCAGCCAAGATGGCAAAGATGCGATGCAGATTGCTGCAGAAGCCTGCCGTTCGAAGCTTCCCGTCTACATGGTCCCCACTCACTTCATCCCTCTTACTTCGATGCCGCTTTCTCCGAACAACAAGGCTGATGGAAAGCAACTGAAGGAGCTTTACGCTTCCCTCAGCCCTGAACAGCTTCAAGCAATTTCCACATCAGCGGAGGATGGTGGCGCTGTTTCTTCTGCCGAGGAGAAGAAGATCGCTGAAGTACTTGCTTCCATGGCCTCGGTTGATGACAGCAACATCTCCAGAACATCAAGTATCTTCGAGCTAGGTCTTGATTCCATTTCTGTCATCGGCTTTGCTGGTGCGCTGAGAAAGGCGGGCTTCCGCAATGCACAGGCGTCGGTGGTCATGAAGAATCCCGTCATCAGTCGACTGGCGAAGGCTCTTGCCTCAAAGAACCCCGGCGCGTCTTCCGAAAGAAGCTCCATTCTTGCAGCGAAGCAGACTATCTCTGCATGCCAGCATCAGTACAAGGCAATTGCAGCGCGGTCTCTTAGTGTGCGGCAAAACGAGATCGAGGGCATTGCGCCTTGCTCTCCGCTCCAGGAAGGTATCATTACTCGATCCTTGGAGAGCGACAAGCCAGTCTATTTCGCCGCTTTCAAATTCGAGCTTTCTGAAGACGTGGATCTGGCCAGGTTGCAAAGAGCTTGGGAGAAGGTGTTCGAGTCTGTCCAGATACTACGAGCCCGCTTCATTCCCACGGACAACGGTTACATTCAAGTTGTCCTTCGCGGCCAGCCTCTACCATGGGTTGAAACCTCCGTACCGAATCCTGATGAGATTGACGGATACCTTGACACACGGAAGCTCAAGTGGTGGACTCAGAACAGAGACAAGCTCATGAGGCCTTTTGAGCTCGTCACGACGGTGTCTCCCAGCAAGAAGGTTTTCTCAGTGCACATCATGCACGTTCTATACGACGGTGCCAGTCTGCCCATGCTCCTCCAAAAGGTCGAGGAAGAGTACAAGGGAGAGGGGAAGATCAATTTTGGCCCTGCTTTCTTGGAAGTCCTTCCTTACGGACCACTGAGAAGCTCGCCTGAAGCTCAATCGTTCTGGACCAATCACCTTTCTTCCGCTCCCAGCTGCTTGATGCCAGTCTTGACTTCTAGCACGCAAAACAAAGACATCACGATCAGCACTAACCTCTCTAACTTGACAGCATTTGAGAGCGTCAGAAGGAAGCTTGACGTAACGCATCAAGCCCTGGTGCAAGCATCATGGGCAGCCGTTCTCCAGAAGCACTTCACTGGAGCTGTGACGCTCGGGATGGTCGTTTCGGGTAGATCCATCGACTTTGAAGGAGCGGACCAGACCATTGGACCCATGTTCAACACCATCCCTTTCCACCTCCGTTTCGGCAAAAACGAGAATTGGGCTCAAGTTGTGCGCAGATGCCATGACTTCAACACTTCAGCCCTTCCATACCAGCATACACCGCTCCGCGACATCATGAAGTGGTGCAAGCGGGCACCAAGCCAGCCGCTCTTTGACACTCTGTTCGTTTTCCAGAAGGAAATGGAAGATAGCGAGCCCGACAAGACCCTGTGGACTTTGCTTGAAGATCAGCCTGAAGCCGATTATCCACTTGCGCTTGAAGTAGAGCAGAAGCAAGACGGATCCCTGGGTCTCACTATTGTGGCTCAGGGTCACATTGCGGACCAGGAAACACTCCATGGCCTTCTTACTGAATTTGAAACTGCGTTTACCGACTTGCTAAATAATCCAGAGGCACTCATCTCGGACACCGTTGGCGACATCCAGTCCTCCAGCTCAGCTCACACGAACGGCATGAACGGCCACGCCAACGGCTATCTGAACGGTGTAGAAGGATTCGAATGGACAGCCGTAGCCCGGCGCATTCAGGACGAGATCGCCACACTTGCCGGTATCGAACCTGCCGAGGTGGATGAGCACACGACAATTTTCGAGTTTGGGTTGGATAGTATCGATGCTATCAAGCTCTCCTCGAGGCTCAAGAAGAGTGGGATCAACCTCCCGGTCAGCCAGATCATGCGTAGCTTGACCATTCCCCGGATGACCAAGGAGGTCACCGAGAAGGCTTCCGACAGCCAAGCTGTCACACCGGGTGCCACACTGGAATCGCAACAGGCTCAGCTCGTGGACCATTTCCGCAAGACGGACACCATTGACATGGAGAAGGTTGAGCGCATCTTGCCAGTTACTCCTCTTCAGGAGGCAATGGTCGCAGAGATGCTGTCATCCGACTTCCATCACTATTTCAACCACGATGTCTTGAAACTCGCGCCCGAGGTTGATATCGAGAAGATGAAGCAGGCCTGGCTGAGCGTTTTCCGCAGCTCCGCCGTCCTTCGTACCGCCTTTGAAGAGGTAGAAGACCCTGATCTTGACATGTCTTTTGCGCAGATTGTGTACAAGCCGAAGGACCTGATCATCCGGGACGTCGAAGCCGCTTCTCAGGAGGAAATCGACTCTATTTTGGAGAGCATCAGAACCAAGACTGCCGAGAAGGGTGGAAAGGCAGATCTTTTCCAACTGAGCGTCATCCGAACCAACTCCGAGACTTATCTGGCTTTATCAGTTGCTCACGCTCTGTATGATGGCTGGTCTCTGGGCCTCGTTCACGGTGATGTTCAAAACGCGTATGCAGGCAACAGCAATGTCCGGCCCGCGTACGATCACATCTTGGAAGATATTTTGAATGCCTCTGGAGAAAAAGCTGCGAACTTCTGGCGCGACTTTCTGGGTGGAGCGCCCAGTGGGCTGCTTTCACAGGGTCGGGTGCAAGACCTCAGCACCGAGCTTGAGGTCTACCGCAAGGAGCACACCGCATCGGTATCTGTCGAGGCTCTCCGCTCCTTCTGCAAGAATGCTGGTATCACCCTGCAAGCTCTTGGCCAGACATGCTGGTCGCTTGTGCTTGCCTCCTACCTCGGCAAGCTAGATCTCGTCTTCGGAGTAGTGTTGTCTGGAAGAGACAGCCAGGAGGCGGAGGACGTCATGTTCCCGACAATGAACACCGTGGCTGTCAGATCAATCATTCACGGGACGAGAAAGGAGATGCTTAGGTACATGCAGGAGAACATCAGCACCATGAGGCAGTTCCAGCACTTCCCGCTCCGCAAGGCCAAGGCCATGGCGGAAACCCGCGGCAGGTCTCTCTTCGACTCACTCTTCATCTTCCAGACTCGGCCCAGCGAAGACAACCAAAGCGCATCCGACGCTTTGTACGAGTCTGTTGGAGGTGCTGCTGATGTTGAGTATCCGGTTGCTGTCGAGATGGAGGCGGTTGGTGACACTCTTGTCTGGCGCGCCGCTTGCAAGTCGAACGTATTTGATGAAGTTGGCACCGATGAGCTTCTCAAGCGTGTTGACGCCGTTGTCAAGAACATTGTCGACTCTCCGGATGCTGGTGCTGTTGCTTACGGAGGTGATGGCGCTTCTGTCTGTGGCCTGCCTCCGTTCAAGGACCTCTCTGCCGAGAGTAGTGATGCAGACGAGACCGAAATTCTTGTCAACGGTACCCATACTTCAACCGAGTGGACAGCGACCGAAAAGATGGTCCGGGAAGTGCTCTCTACAGTCTCCAAGGTCCCTGAGGATGAGATCACTAAGGATCTGACAATGTTCCACCTGGGATTGGACTCGATCAGCGCAATCAAGGTGTCTTCGCTGCTGCGGAAGAAGTCAATCAAGCTTAGCGTCAGTGAAATGCTGCGCGCTGCAACCGTGGAGAAGATGGCACAGGTCATTGAGGGCCGGCAGGCGAGCACCACCACGCCCGAGGCATCTCCAGAAAAGGTTCTGGCCGATGCGCTGAAGCCCTTGGACGTGGAGAACCTGTTCAAGGATGCGAAGATCTCGTCGGAGAATGTTGAGCAAGTGATGCCAGCCACCGCTGGCCAGACCTACATGCTGTCTGTCTGGCAGAAGACGGAAGGCTCACTGCTCTTCCCTGAATTCGAGTACCACATCGAGGGCTCTATCGATGAAGAGCGCCTTCGCGGGGCCTGGAACTCACTGGTTTGCGCCAACCCTATTCTGCGGACAATGTTCGTTGCTAGCGGGAATCAGGATACGCCGTTCATCCAGGTGGTCTTGAAGCAGACTGAGCAGGGATTCCAAACTATTAACACCTACACACCGCCTGTGAAGCCTCGGAAGAAGCGCAGCTCCTCTCGTACCAGATCCTTGATCAAAAAGGTGTCGCAGAAGTTCAAGCACGCACTTTCCCGGCATGCTGAGGAAGGGAAGCAACCGCTGCAGAACGGAGAACCGATGCCAACCAAGTCGATCCAGCCCTTCGTCAAGCTCGTTGCCAAGAAGCAGCACGACCGCTGGCACCTCACACTCAAAATCCACCACGCCCTCTACGATGGCGTCAGCCTCCCCATCCTGATGCAGCAATTCCAAACCCTCTGCACCAATCCCTCCCAACCGCCCGCTCCCAGCACCGCCTTCCCCTCCCTCATCGCCGCAACCGCCTCGCCCGACTCCCTCGCCAAGCGCCGCGCCTTCTGGACCTCCTACCTCCAGGACGCAGCCCCGGCGCCGCGCCTCAACCAACCCGCCTCGCCCCGGCCCGGCCGCGTCAGCGTCTTCAAACCCAACATCTGCGCCTCCGTCGCCGCGCTCGAGGCGGCCGCCATGAAGCGCGGCATCAACGTGCAGTCGCTCTTCCTGGCGGCGTACGCGCGCCTGTACGCGCGCCTGACGGGCGCGCAGGCCGGCGCGGACGTCGTGTTCGGCCTGTGGCTCGCGAACCGCAGCCACGCGGTCGACGGCCTGGCGGACGCGGCGGCGCCGACGGTCAACCTCGTGCCGCTGCGCGTGAGGGCCGCGCTGGCGAAGGACGCGTTCGAGGTGGCGGCGCAGGTGCAGGCGGATCTGAGGGAGATTGGGAGCGTGGAGAACGCCGGGACGGGGCTGTGGGAGGTGGGCACGTGGACGGGGGTGAGGGTGGATTCGTTTGTGAACTTCTTGAAGCTGCCCGAAGGAGAGGATGGTGAGAAGGGTGCAGAAGGTGTCAGGGTGAGGGAGGTGGAGAACGAGGGGTTGAAGGAGGGGTGGAGTCGGGTGGAGAAGAACGAAGAAGGGCCATTTGAGGTCCCGGCGGAGTTGCGGAGGAGTGCGGTCGGCGATGCTTACTTGGTGAGTCTTGGTTCCGCGGATCCTGTGAGAAGAGCTCTTACTGATGACGTGCAGCACTCGCTTGATGTCGAAGCGACGGTCAGGGGAGGCAGATTGGATATGGGTGTTTTCTGCAACGCAGAGCTCCTAGGCCTTTCAAAGGCCGAGCAGCTTGTGAGGGATATGGCGGAGGAGTTTAAAAACTTGATGGAGTAAGAGCCTACCCATCATTTGTGGATCAAGAGACTTGTCCGGCTCTCCAGATTGAGCCGGTCACTGGACCAGTGTGCCGGACAGGTGCTCCAGATCCTTGAGTTCTTGGCTGTTTCATTTTCATAGTTTGTTCGACTCATCTCCTATTGTTCTGCCTTGCGGCATCGTTCATAGAAAGGGCATAGAAGCGACAGGCGTTTGTGATTTGCTGTATATAGTTTCGGTAACGACTGGTATATACGCTTGCTTAGAAAATTCTGGCTCTTGCAACGGTGAGGCTACCAACGAATGTGCCTGCACAAGGTAAACCATTCAAGACTGAAGGCTTTCGTGCAGTCATGAATTCATCAGCGAATGTCAGTCGTGGACTCATCAACGAACGTGGAAGCGCCCAGCGCCTCGCCCCCAAGCCGAATCACCGCTGCCCTCTCACCACCGTGAACTCACGCCGCGGCTTCGAAGGAGGCCGCATCCAGGCAGGCAATCTCTCGCCGGCCCGGGCCAGAGACCCCTGCCTCCGCAGCTTCGACGGCACGCGCTCCGGCAGCGCGGCGAACTGCGCAAACAACGCCGCCTTCTCGCCATACACCTCCTCCTCGCGCACCACGTCCGCAAGGTCCTCCTGCGCCCTCAGCGCCGCCTTCTCGTCGAAGACCTCCTCCTCACCCTCCCCCTCCCTCCTCTCCTTCCGTATCCGCCTCCTCGCCCTCTTCTTCGTCCCCATCCTCTCCAGCCGCCCCTTCCTCTCCCCTCCAGCCGCCGAATCGTCCTTCCCGCGCTGCTGCTCCTCCTCGCGGCGCCGCGCCGTCGGCGTCGCCGCCCGCCACCGGATGAAGTACCGCGGCTCGCGCAGCCGCTTGGGCAGGTAGTAGGCGCCCAGCGGCGGCGGGTTCTGCGTGCGGAGGTCGAGCATCGCCGGCACGGTGCCGGGCCGGTTCAGGATGCCGCTGATCTCGGCCCAGGTGTAGGGCCCTTCTTCGACGAGGTGCGGCTGCTGGGGGTGGGGGGGTTTCGGGGTTACCGGGGGTCGGTTCGGATCGGGTGGTGGGGGGGAGGAGGAAGGAAGGGAATGCAGGGCCGGGGAGATGGCCCGGGGGGGTGCAGGGAGAGTGCTTACGTCGGGGGGCTTGGCGAAGAGGAAATCGAACATGGCAGCGGCGTCGGGCGCACGGACTCGGGGTGGGTGGTGTGGTTGAGGGTGTCTCGGTTTTCGTGTGGGATTGTTGATCGGGGCGGACGGGTGGGTGGCTGGCGGTTGCGGCCCCCGCTCACGACGGGCAGCTGCGATCTGCGCGGGGAGAAAGGCTTTTGAAATATTGACATGATTGTGCGGGGAAGGTTAAAATTGTGAAACAAGCATGATGACAAGTGACGATGGCGGTTGGGTGTTGAGAGGGAGAATTTGGTCGGCTAACCCCCTGGGTTCCACGGATCTGTGTCCACGCCTTGCGCTCGTCCAGGCCACATCGTTCGAGAAGTTGGCAGAGGAAAATCACGAATTCCTTCCTTGGGGTTTCCGAAGGATGAAAGGCCCTATTCGGAGGGGTACATCGTTCTGCGGTGGTTCTTGAGACCCTGAGAGACGGTGCAACTGCATCTAGTCAGCCAAACAGTTCCGTCTTGGGCCCCAAATCCCCCCTTCCTTGCTAAATGGACCTAGAATCTTAGGTCCCGGACGTCATATCAGTAATCTGAAAATGTACATTACGGTGGTGGAGGTTTTGTTGGTCCTGCAAGCAGTTCTCTCGGTCCGAAGCCTTCCACAATGGTTAAACCAGCTCCTCCAAACCAGGAAGGAAACAAGGAGCTCTATATAGGTCTACATTTAGGGTATGTGAGTAGTATAAAGCGCAGTAATCCCGAGAAATGGAAGCTTTTACCCTAAGCATCTGCCACACAATGGATATTTTGAAAAGAAGTAAGCAAATATTAAGGCGGATTGCTGCTGACACAAACGTCGCACATGATAATACAAATAATCAGGCCGATGGCTCAATAAGCCGTTGATGTGAAGAGTGTCATAGCAGTGTTGGCGACACATACCTCAACACTCTGCGTCCTCTTAACCTTCGTCAAAGCGCCACCTGTTCAACATCTCGAAGCTATTGTAGTCACATGGCAGAGAATCGATCGCAAACCCCAAGCTTGTTTCTGTCCAAAGGAAGTCATCAAGCAGCATGTCCTCCGAAAATGCTTCGGCATCTGTCTCAGTGTTGAGGCCAGACGTCAGTTCTTCCGGAAACTTCTGCACTAAGCTCTCGCCTGGCACCGTAAAAACTGATGCCGCCTGAAAAGGACTGTCGTCCGAGTTCCCGGAGTCCGGGCTCGTAGCTTGATTGTTCTCCAAAATGTATGTGTTGGAGCCCCCCTCGTGCGCGGGGCTTCCCAGCTCCTGGTAGAGTTTGAAAAGGCTCTGTCGGATCCGCTTCGCAATGTTCCAGGCGGTGGATAGCTCCTCCAATATCTGCAGACATGACTGGATCATTCGAGCTTCCTTTAATTTTGTCCCTTCCGGTTTCTGCTTTGCTAGTTGTAGCAAGACAATTGACGCCGACAGTGTGCAGTGGGTTGCCGTTATGGGACTTTTGCGGAAGGATCCGTACACTTGCCGGTACCTACGGGCTACAAGTACCATCTGTCTGCTGGCTTCGTGACACGTTACAGTAGCCTTTTTGGTTATGGCATCGTTTCCCTCTCCAGTCGGTTGTTCTTGATTTTTAGCCAGAAATGGTTTCATCAGAAGAATAAAAGATGTGTGATACACCATGTGCGTAGTGTAAGCCTGTGGAGGTATGTCGTTGTTGGACGTGCGATCAATCCGAAGTTCGGGCGGTAGGTCGTAGAACCAAGTCTTCAGTTCAAGAATGCAAGAGGAAAGAAACGAAACCTTTTGCTGCTGGTTCACCAATGGCTTTGGAGCATATCTGTGGCAATTACGTTTGTGTCCCTAGTGGTTGAATGGCCGGTTCACTTACAGCGTGAGGATGATTTTTTCCAATATGCAGCACAGGGCAATTAATGCCGTTTGATGGGGCTTCGAGTTTGAGGGAATGTTGACCGCTCCCTGGTGGTCCTACGGGAATAGAATAATTAGTACCGCTTTGTGAAGCTAACAAGGACGACCTGAAGATTTCGCATGTACACAGCAGGAGTTTCTTACCAACATAGTACAGACTCTGCCACTGTAAATTGCTGCAAGCTTATCATGGCAATACAACGCCCAATATATCTGTCTTCTAAGGTCCGCTTCTTCTATAGGCATCAGATCAGAGCCAGCCAAGGACTTTGCATCCAGGTTGAGGCCCATGTCGAGGGCTAATCGATTGGCCATTCCATGATGCAGCCAGCCCGCCGCATCAGATCCAGTGGCCTATGACCGTCAGAATTCAGTGAATTTTGCTTCCACGCATAGGAGTGTCTGGCTTACAAAGTACATCATTCCCAGAAGGCATAGTGATTGGATGGTTGTGATGCTGGGCCACTTCAGCTCGTAACGAAGCAGCACTTCTGCCCTTTCAAAGAACACATTTCCAGCTGTGTTGGAATCGTCTGGATCTGAACGTAGCTCGGGTCTGTCTGAGAAGCGTGATCCAAGGGCAAGCATACAGTTCAAAAGCAAAGGGCTGGAGTATCGGCCATTGCAGCGTTCGCTTTCTCGGAAGAGCTCTTCGTTGACCACCTGGTACCAAGGCTGCTCCCATGTGAAATACAGATCAATCAGCTCCCCTTTCAACTCGTCCGACACCTGGTCTTGGTCCTCATCGATCTGTAAAAAACGACTGGACTGGATGCGGGACTGAATGGATTCTGGAGCACCGTCAAGCCGAGCCCCCGGACTGCATCCGGACGATTGAAACTCAAGACGGCCACTCGTTGGCCCAAAATAACGCATCTCGCCATCTTGGTCGAAGTTCAAAGACTCGTCCAGAGATAAGGCTCCCTCAAATGCGGCGCAGAGCTCTTCGAAGTGGGATGAGCTGGTTCCGCCTCCAATGTCTGCTCGTCCAGAGCTGGCCACAGGCACGGATTCCGGAGATGCCTTGTCTTCTGCTATGGCTCGGGCCACGGCGGCATCGACGTCAATACCATGCGATTCCAAAACACGCTCCAGCAGCTCGATGCGATTCCGCAGAAGCCGGACGTAGGACTGGGGCGCAGGGCGGCGCCCGTCCTCTTCAAATCGGAACCGACATTCTATGCTGCGATCTGCACACCGCGAGCAGGATGGCCGTTTGCCGTCACACTGATAAACGTCAACACGCGGAAGACGGGGGGGCCGAAGTCAGATCACGTGACTGGATCTACGGGACTCCACCTTTGCGCGTCGGCGGCGGCACTCTTCGCAAGCTTTTGATGTGTATTTTCGTCTCGCTGTTCCGGCACCCGCGTTGACGCTCTGCCGCTCACGGGCTGCAGGGCGAGGTGCGGTGGACATGACGCTTCGTTGGCGGAGGTGCTGAGGGCGGTAGTGCCCGGTTAGGGCTGACACAAAGCGGGCTTGGACGGCGGAGAAGCCTCTTGCGCCGCAGGATAACGGTGACGTAGACGGCCAAGGCCAGTGTGCAGAATTTGCACAGGGAATGTTTGTTGGTTTGTCAGCGGGACCAAGATGTCCTCCCAACCGAAGAGGAATTTATATTCCGCCCTGTGTTCAGATCACGTGATGCTCAGTATAAAGTAACCACCACGAACGCCAATGACGGGCAATCAGGCTAGAAGCTGTTGGATTACAGACAGAAGTTCATTATTCTCTTTGTTTCGGACTGCCGCAATCATGTCAGGCCTCAAATACTACGCGTACGAAGGCAAGGGCCAAAGATCGCTTGAGAAGCATTGGTACAGCCAAGCTGTCCGCGTGGGCAACAGGATTGAGTGCTCCGGCCAGGGTACGCTTGAGCTTTTCTTACACTTGCAACATGCGCGCTGACATTCTCTTTGCAATCAGGCGGATGGGATCCCGAAACCGAAGTGTTTTACACCGAAATCAACGCGCAGATCGACCAGGCATTCAAGAACGTCGACCTCAACCTCAAGGACGCCGGCGGAAAAGGATGGTCTCAGGTCTTCCGCGTCAACTCCTACCACGTGCCGCTCAACAATGAGGCGCTGGCGGCAATGCGCCGGAATTTCGAGAAGTGGATGCCGAACCACAAACCGATCTGGACATGTGTTGGTGTTACTAGGCTTGGAGAGGACGACATGAGGGTGGAGATTGAGGTGGTTGCTTTGGATGAGTAGGGTGCTGCAAACGCAAGCTAGCTTGCTCAGTGATGCTTCTTCAATGCAACCGAAACTTTCTCCTGTTTGACAGCTCAACCTTGGAGTTCATTGATATAGACATTGAGTAACTCAAGTAAGATTCAGTCACTTGATGTATTCTTCATTTCTTCAACTGGGAAATCTTGATCTTTCAACTTTGCTAGTTTTGTAGAAGACCATCCCGTCTTTCCTCTATCCACCGTGTTCAGCACCAACGACAGGCAATAGCTGACCACCCCCGTCCCGCACCACTGCGAGAACACGCCCAGCGACACCAACACAGCCGCGCGCCGGTGGGGTGGCCCATGAAGGACTGCCACTGCGGGAGCAACTGCAGCCCGTTCATCATGGTGGCGTCGTAGCCGTTGGCGGCGCTGAGGAGCATGAGGCTGAAGATGGAGAAGTTGAGCCGGAGGAGGTGCCGTTGCGTGTACCAGCGCGGTGGGTTCGCTGGGAGGGCCGTTGTGAGCGCCTGGGGGCTGTGAGGGTGCTGCTGTGTTTGATGGATGGGTTTGGAGGACTTACTGCGCCGGCGCGGCTGGCGACTTTGTCTGGCATTTTTCCCGACCTGTGTCTTCAAGGGAGTCGACGCGAGGTCGAGGCATGGGGGTCTCTGTCGAAGCTCAAATACTCCATGCCTGACTCGTGGAATGTGCGAGAGGAGAAAGCAGCGCTTTCCATCGTGTTTTTGGATGGTAGTTTTGGAGGTGCCAAGGCGGGGAGTTGCGGGTACGTGGAAGAAGTGCCCGGTTTATACTACTTGGAAAGGACAGGTGCGAGCTGAAAGTGGCGGCCCGTTGCCGCGGTCGGACCCTCCCAGCGGGCCGGGAGTGGGCCAGGCGGAGCAGCGCTTTTTCTTCAAGTGGCACAGAGACGAGCAGTGGGTAGAAAGTGAATGCAATGTATAAAGTTCTATACGAAGAAGAATTTGAGGCTTAAGTGTGAGGAATTGAATTGAACAGAGCGTCCAAGACAGAAGGGAAGAATGAAAAACTGAATCCACAGCATTTTCCCATGCTGCTCTGGGAAGGCGTTCGAAAGTGGCCTTGATAGGCGTACCGGTCGCCCCGAAAACAAGGGCCCAGACCAGAATACGTTGAAGAAAATTTGAATATAGAGGAAGCAGAGAGACGCTTACTCATCTCAGTTTTGAGGCACAGCAAGCGGTAGCATGCTCGCAGTCGGGCTCGGGGCTGACGGCAAGCCATGCGGACCAGACGTACCCGTTGAGCCCGTCTCATCATCATCCGCTACGGCTGCGAGGATCTTGTTGCCTCCCAAGCCACCCAGTCCACTGAGCGTGTCGTCGTCAACGTCTTCCACGGCTTCCCCAATGCTGCCATCTTCTTGAATGAACCCATCAAAGAAGCCCATGCCAATGCACTTCAGCCCCTCGGGCCCACCGGCACTCTTGATGGCACGTTCGACGCACCCAGCCTTGATCAGAATGGGAAGGTTGAAAGTAGCCCACTGCGTCCCGTTGCTCCAGCTTCCGAATTCCCAGGAGGTGAGAGCACCGCATCCCTTCTCTTCTTTCTTGAGCGAGCCGCCGTCATCGCCCGACCAGTTGTTGATGGGGGTGACCTGGATGGAGTATGCAAGCGACGCGTAGTCCCACAGGTAGCAGTCTCCGGTAGGAACTGCTGCTGCAGCACTCGACGCTGCTGCGGCGGAGGCTGCTGATGCCGACGAGGCTGAAGCTACCGAAGCCGCAGATTCCGAAGATACAGATGCAACGCTAGCGGAGGACACAGAGGCAACGCTGGCAGAAGACACCGAGGCCACACTTTCTGAAGATACCGATGCAGCGCTGGCGGACGAAGCGGAGGCCGCGGAAGCAGAGCTAGCCGACGCCGCGCTTCCGCCAGACGTCGTAGCCTCTGCTGTCGTGGTAGCCTCGTTGGACGTCGCTGTGGAAGGGGCAGCGGAGATCGTGCAAGCAGCCTGTCTCTTCTTGATGTCTGCCGTCGTCTCTGGAAATTGGAGAAACGGCTCAGTCGGGAAGGCCAAGTTCGCCGGTGCGTAAGTCTGCTCAAGATTGCGGCTATCGAAGTCAGTATTCCGGTGCTTCTCATAATGATGCGCGAGCAGACTCTGTGGTATGGAAACTTACATAGCTTTGCCGTAGCTATTCAAATTGCCATCGGAGTCGGTGGTTGTTGCATATTGCACCAGAGAGTTTGAGACCTTGCTGGCATGCTGTTGAATGGAGGCGATATTGTCTGAAAGGAGACCTTGGATATACTTGCGGTAATTCTGCAGGTTGGTTAGCAAGACTGAACAGGAGCGTTGCGGGTGTCCAGATCCCAAATTACCTCAGCGAAATTGATAGGATCCTGGCATGATCCCCACAACTCGTCGAATCTCACAAAAGCTGCGTAGACCTCGCTCTGTCCGGTGACAAATACTCTCTGAACCACGTCCATTTTCAAGAAGTCGATAACCATGCCCATACGATTCCAGAGATTGAGGTTTTTGTCAACTTGGCCGCCTTCACCACCCGCCTGTGGCTGCTCAATACCGTCAAGTTTGGGGTTAAAGAAAGTCCCCTTCAAACCATTGACCGCTTTATCGAGCCCGACGAAATTGTAATTGAGATTATTGGGCACGCGATTGAAGAGCGATTGCAGCCTAATCTGCTTCGCTGTATTCGGATCACCTTGCTTTGGTTTGTAGTCATCCGGGAAGTTGGCATCCGTCTGGTCAACGAAAAGCCCGTTGAAAGTGCTACACTGATCTGGGTTGTTGGAAGTGAATAGAGAGTCCAGGAATTGCCTCGGAATGGCTTTCTCGACTGTGAACATCCTTAGTAAACTTGCAGTTTTCAGGCGCTACATAGACTATCGGGATATACTTACAGACATGGTCGGCATTTACTTCATTAACCTGAGGCTTCGGGAGAAAGTTCGGGTCGTGGTAGAGTTGGGACACTTCACCACACGATCCAACCTTCACTCTGTACCACCACTGGTCTTGTTGGATTTTACCGCCGGGATTTTGATCTGTGATGAGGTTTCGTTTGTTCTGTAGTTCATTGTTTCCTGGCCATCCCGGGTACTTGATTTCCTTGCCTCCGATCTCACACGTCCCGAATTTCTTGATTCTCGTCTTGTCAGTAGCGCGCTTCGCCAGACCGTGGACAATAGCTACAATTGAAGAGTACGTTGTCAGCATCAAACTAATGCGCTTGCTGGAACAGACCATACTCACATGGGTTGGGGCTTGTCGTTTCTTGGACCTCATACTCGATGCGGCCAGCAATGCTCCGCTTCTTGGTTTCCGTGGTGTCCTCGGCATCGGGCTCACCCTCATCGGGCAGACTCGCGCTATCGAGTGTGTAGGTCCAACAAGTAGCGGTCGCCGTGGCAGTAGTAGTCGTTGCCGAAGCAGTCAAGTCGCAACCGGTGATTGTAGAAGTCGAGGTTTCGCAAGAAGCTGTTGCAGTGACCAGGCCGGAGGACCCTGAAGTGGTGGTCTCGTGGCAAGTAACAAAAAGCTCCTCGGTAGTTGTTGAGCTGGTACAGGAGCTGGACGAGGACGATGTCGTCGAAGTTGCGGTCGAGCTTGGGTCCCCAGTCGTCGTCTCCACAGAGGGATCGTTGTCATTGTTCAAAGTGACGGGAGGCAAACCAGAGAAAGGAGGGACTGGCGGCCAAACAAAGACCCCAGGCCCAGGACCAAAGCCGAAGAGCTCAATGCCGCCACCTCCACAGAATGGGCAGCCCCATAGAACAGGCACGACGGTTTCATGACCATCCGAGTCTGTAGTTGTAACATGGGTGTTTGTGGTGACGCCGTCTATCGTGCTAACAGACTGTGTCGAGGCAGAACTCGCCGTCGTTGTCATCATTGGAGGGAGATCACTTGTGTCTGAAGTGGTCGTCGAGGTAATGGTTGGCATTCCGGTAGTTGATCCCGGATTAGCTGTGGTTGTAGAAATCGCCGATGGGTCACTAATGCTAGACCCAGTGTTTGACGTGGTTGAGGAACTATCCGTACCAGACACAGTCTCCGATGACGACGAGCCCGTAGGTATCGTTCCATTCGTAGGAGTGTTCGTCGTCGGAATCGAAGTATCTGTAGAGGTGGTGTCCGTTGTGGATGCTGAACTGTTGTTCGTGCTGACGGTGCTCGCGGTGGAAATTGAGCTGCCTGAAGAGATAATACCGGTCGTGGAGACGGAGCCATTCAACGGAGGCGTCAATGAAGGTGTGGTGGCTGTTGAGATACTGCTCCCAGTGCTTGTGGTAGGGACCGAAGTGTTTGTCGAGACTGTGTTAGCCGTAGATATTGAGGTTGAACCAGAGCCAATTGAGGTGGCAATGGTAGTTCCATTGGAACCAGCACTTGTTTGAAGGCCTCCAGAGGTAGATAATTCTGGGGTAACAATGGACGTAGCATTTAGCCCGGCGGTTGTTGCGTCTGTCGTCAATGGGACATTGCTGGTTGGCCTGGAACTTGACTCAATTGAGCTGGTGCTTGAGATCACGCTGGTATTTGTATATGCCGTAGCATTCCAGGACGAGAAAACGCCATCTGACTGAGCAGAAGCCAGGGAGAGTGTGCCGATGAGGCAAAAAATGAGGGTAGACGGAGAAGACGGCATAGCTGCCGGTATCGATCCGAGGGATCAAAAAGCGAAAATTGGATCAGTCAAGTAGCGAAATAAACGATTGAGGTGTCATGTAGTGGAAAATTCGAAATCGGAACTAAAGAAACAACAAAAGAGTGTATCTATTGAAGGTAGGTACTCTCGAGTCCTCGAGATAGCAGCCGTTTTTGTACAGCTGAGAAAACGTCCAAAATTGGGATACGCGAAGGATTCCAGGCTTCTCGCAAGGGTGCTGTGATGGGACGCCCTAATCACGTTGTTGGTTCCAGGAGTGGCCTTGTCTGCACAAGCCACAGAGTCAAGTAATACAACTGCACAAAGTGTTTCAACGGCAGAGGCGTCCGTTGCGGCCCCCAGTGGCATTAATAAGGCTCGGCGTCACTTACCGGCTAACGGTGTGAATTGAACGCGCATAAGGCTCGTGAGTAGCAGATCTTCTCGACGAATGCGGATGAATCTGCTTACATATGCCATCCAGAAGACATACTAGGGGTCGCCATTGATATTTTACTGCAAGATATCGCAGCCCGAACCATGCGGTGAGTAGAAAAACCAATAAATGCACAGCTTTTCCGCAGATTACAGCGTAGGGAACAGTCGGTAAATGGGAATTTTTGGCCCCATCATGAAACCACCAGCAAGATAGAGCTGCCGGATAAGCAATTTCATCTGCACCTATTCCGTGCACCCGGGGGCGGGTCGTGCAAGGGCTCGGTAGGGGTTCGCATTGTTGCTAAAATTGCAACCGATCGACGGTCTTGTCCCGAAATGCAAGTGGGGTCTACCTTTGTGGAGAAAAGGCAACAAGAAATGCCCGGCTGTGCTGGAAGCGACCGGCAGGGAGGTGTTGACGTGACCGAAACACTGGCTTAACTAGGCACATGTTGGTTGTCCAGGCGGCTTGTAGGATTCAGGGCCAGCCGTGGGCTGTTTGCGGGTTGAAACATCAGCCCAAGATGTGGAAATAAGGAGCGAATCCATCTGGACTGTGCATCCCGTGTTTGTTGGTGGGCATATCGCTGATTGGCGCAAGCGGCGGGAACAGACGATCGTGAGCTGGATCGATGGCGGCTATCGGAAGCTGGGCCGCTGGTGATGGACGAGCAGCGACGCGTGAAAGGTGAAGACGCGTGTGTGTGTGTGTGCAAGGTTTGCTTGCGCCCCCTCGTCGTTGAGCCCTTAGCGCCGTTTATTTCTGGACGGGCTCGGGACCCGGGCTGCCTCACCTCACCACCCTTGAACCCTCGCCCTGCCAAGTGCCTCATCTCTGTGGCGCCGCCGTGCTGCTCCTCGCAAACAACTCCTCACTTGAGAGCCATCGCCAGCACCTGCTCGGGCATACAGACCATCTCTCATTTTCCACCCCCATGGCACGCCCTGAGAAGCCCGCTCTCCCACCAGAGCTGTGGGCCCACATCATGGACTACTGCTCCACAAACACCTTGAAGGCTCTCGCACTTGTCTCCCGCAGTTGTTGCGAAGAGGCGCGCAAGTGTATTTACCACTCTGTCTTCTTCTGTGAAGGCAACAGACATTCAGCTCACTCTCGTGGAACCTGCATCCGGGATCTGTCTGCATTTCGCCAGTCTCTATCACCCTGGTCTGACTGGCGACGTTGTCTCCATCACGCCCATCTGTGTTGGGCGAACAACGCTCATAAGCACCCCTGGGATGAGCCCTTGCGTCCGGCGAATGAGAGCGATATACGGCTGGATGAACTCGTCATCCAAACCGCAAATCTGCTCTCAGAGTCGCATACTCTGAAAACCCTTCACCTCTCCCCGCCGCTGCTGGGCTCGGCTGTCCCTTTCGCTGTCAAACGTCTGGACTCGCTGACTATACCCATTACCAACTCCCTCCATCACAACCCCGATTTTGCGAAACTACTGAAGCTCTTTCAAATTCCATCGTTGAGGAAGGTGGAGCTTGATCAAATGCTTCGTCTGAACTGCGTAGTCCCGGACGACTGCCGTCGACCTGGAACTTCAAACGTGGCCCATCTGGAGTTCTCCCTCTGTGGCCCTGTCAGTGAAGAGATTGCTCACCTTCTTTCCTGGCCAAAAGATCTACAAACTCTTGTCTTCAAGGAGGGCATGGCTGAAGGGCTTAACCGATTTGCCTATGATTCCGGCGACACCAATGCCCTCAAGTTGCAGGAGGCTCTGAGGCCAGTGGAAAAAACACTTCAAGATCTCAATCTCGATCTGGTAAACGCTCATTCCGATGGATTGACGGACGGACCTCTCCCAAATAATGCATTCCAATCATTCACCAAACTGCGGCGACTAAGAATACCAATCAACATACTCATAGAGTTCGAGGACGACGAAGACACATATGACGAAAACGAGCATATACCGCACGGCCCTGCATGGAGTATCCACTCGCAATTCCCGCACTGTATCGAAGAGCTCGAATTCGTGATTTCGGAAGAATGGTGGTGGGGTGATTGGGAAACGAATGTGCCGAGCAAAGAGACAAAGGAGTTGTTTGCGTACGTCTCCGGACTTGCTGATGGAAATGAGATTCACTATCCGAATCTGAAAAGAGTGCTCATTTCGAACGAACCCGGAGATTTGGGCTACGGGTACAATGATACCAGGGTGGAGCGCGACTACGTTCGAGAGTTCATCGATCGGTTACAGTCCAGCGGAATCTCTGTATCCATATTTCACCGCAATCTTTAAATGATCATGTAACCCATGCCTACCTATCTTTATTGCTTTCACATTATTAACATGCCTCTTCTGTTTCTGTAGGACCAGACGGGAACGCGGATGTATCTGACTGGCTCAAGGACGAAAGCAACGGGGAATGCAGCTGGTATTTTAAAGAATGATTTTCGGCACAGGTATAGCACAGGGTTTGATGGATGTTCAGCCGCCGCTCAATTTCATGAGCAACCTTGGTGGTTTATCTGGGGCCAGCCAGCTAACCACCTTCTGCTTCTAGAAATGTAAGCGAGCATCAAGGATCTCCGCCGCTAATCTTCCCCGTAAAGCCGCTCAACCCCAGGAATACTGATAACAGTGATGCCCTATCTACAACTCCAACACAAACAGGAGGCGCACCGAATAGATGACAGTGACTGCACACATACTTCAGGAATCGCATCCGTTCTTAACATCCGTCTCCCGCTGTCGGGGTTGCGCCGCGCCAGGCCATGATAAGCTGAATACTTGCATTGGTAACGGCAGACACTGATAAGATATCAGACGCAGCAGCGCCGTTGGTACCCACATGCGGACGAAAGTGGGGAGAATACTGGGGCGAGACGGGACGGGCTGTGAAGTCGATGATGATGTCGCTGACTTTTACCCAGCGGCTTGCTGTTGCTATCCTTCGTTGTTCCTGACTTTTGCTCATCCCTCTTCTTTCTCTTCTCACGCCCGAGATCTTCTTCCTCAATTGATTTTCATCAACCCATGTTTCTCTCAGCACCATGGCTTCGGAATCCAAGCTGAAAGACGTCGAGGCGCACTCGGTGCAAGATGACAAAATAAGGACCAACATCGTGGTGAAAGACGGCGACGAGGCATTGAAGTTCCTCGCCGCCGAAGGCACCGCCGGCGAGCTCTCCCCCATCGACGAGAAGGCGCTGGTGCGAAAGATCGACTGGATGATCCTTCCGCTGATGTGGTGCTGCTACTGCCTGCAGTACCTGGACAAGACCCTGAGTACGGCGCCAAAAACACATACACATCACCAGCTGACCCTCCCCAGTCAACTACGCCGCCGTCATGGGCCTCTACACCGACGCCAGCATCAACACCGACCAGTTCTCCACCCTCGCCTGGATCTTCTACGCCTCGTACCTCGCGTTCGAGTTCCCGCACGGCTACGGCATGCAGCGCCTCCCCACGGCCAAGTACCTGGGGGCGATGGTGACACTCTGGGGCGCCGTGATCGCGGCCACGGCGGCGTGCCGCAGCTACGGCGCGCTGATCGCGACGCGGGTGCTGCTCGGCGTCTTCGAGGCCGCGGTGGCGCCCAGCCTGATCCTGGTGACGGGCATGTGGTACAAGAAGAAGGAGCAGCCGTCGCGCGTCGGCCTGTGGTACCTGGGCACGGGCGCCGGCACCGTCATCGGGAGCCTGATCTCCTTCGGCTTCCAGCACTACGCCGGCGCCGCCTTCACGTCGTGGCAGATCATGTTCCTGGTCGTCGGCCTGGTCACCGTGGCCGTGGGCGTCGCCGTCGTCGCCCTGCTGCCGGACAACCCGATGAGCGCGCGCAGGCTGACGCACGCCGAGAGGGTGTGGGCGATCGAGCGGCTGCGCGAGAACCAGACGGGGATTGAGAACGTGCATTTCAAGTGGGTACAGGTGAGGGAGTGCTTTGTGGATCCGCAGACGTGGCTGTTGGGGCTGGTGACGGTGGCGAGCAACATCCCGAATGCGGCGACGAGCAGCTTCCAGGCGACGATCATCAAGGGGTTTGGGTTTGATAGCAAGACGACGGCGTTGTTGAGCATCCCGGCAGGGGTGGTGATTATCATCGCCATTCTGGTGGCAACGTACGCGGCGGGGCACTTTAACCAGCGTGGGCCGTTTGCAATCGGCACGCAGATTACTGGTGTGTTGGGTGGTTGCTTGGTAAGTGGCTTCTGCAGAGTAATTGTTCTCGAGACTGGGAAGCTGATCTGACGCTTGTAGATTGCGTTTCTGCCGGAAGACAACAAGGTCGGGAGGCTGATCGGCATTTACATCATGAACGGTATAGTGGCAGGCCTGCCGCTCATGTACGCCTGGGTTGCCGCCAATTTCGCCGGTCATACGAAGAAGGTAACCATGAACGCAGTTCTGTTGATCAGCTTCTGCCTGGGAAATATCATTGGGCCCTTGACTTTCCGAGACGGCGATGCACCGGAATATCTTCCCGCGAAGATTGCCATCATCGTGGCGGACTGTGTGTCCATTGTCTTGATCGTTATCTTGCGGCTGTATTACATCAGGGAGAATAAGAGGAGAGATCGTCTGAACGTCAGCCATCAGGAAAACATCGAGTTCTTGGATCTAACGGACAAGGAAAATTTGGAGTTCCGGTATTCTCTTTAGACATTTGTTAGAATGGTTAGCGGAGATTCCACTGGGAAGGTAGACCGAAGAATGGCGCAAACGCGAGAGTTAAAAATTTGAGTCCAAATCTAGCAAGCTATGCACTTACCGTTTAGAATCTCACAGCAAGTCCTCGATTTGTCTCCATGAACCCTTGATGAATCCCTCCACCTACATGCCATCTCAAACATCAAAAATCTTCCCTGGGTTCATCAAAGAATAAGGATCCAGCGCCCGCTTCAGATCTCTCATCACGCCGATCGTTTCCGGGCCCAGTTCCTTCATGAGAGAGGCCTTCTTGCTGAGCCCAACCGAATGCTGCAGGCCGTCAGTCTCAACAGCACTTCGTCCGAAAAGACTTTACTACTCACCTCTCCCGTGCATGTGCCCTCCATCTCCAGCGCCTTGTCCACCATCCTGTAGACAACCCTTTTCACCTTCTCCACCTGCTCCGGATCTTTCTTGTTGTAAAATATGGCCGAATGGAAGTTGCCATCGCCCACATGCCCGAGCATCGACGCGAACATACCGAGCTCGCTAAGCTCCTTCTTCGAGTCCTCTGCCACGACAACATCAGCAAACTTCACGCAAGCTCCAGTGCACCCGGCACAACGCACCAATGATCTCCGCCAGCCGACTCAACGGCACCGCCACGTCCGTGCTCCAGATCTCCTCGTCCTCCCCCTTCAGCGCCAGCATGCTCCACAGCGCCTCCTTCCGCGCGCTCCACAGCTCCCGCTGCTCCGCCTCATCCGCGGCGAACATAAACTCGCCGCACCGGTTCGCCCGCGCGATCTGCTGCACCGTCTCGATGTTCTCCCTGACGCCGGCCCTGTTCCCCGAGAACTTGAAGAACACCGTCGTCGTCTCGGCCCAGCGCCGCGTGGTCGAGCCGACGCGGTTGATGACGCCCATCTGCACGTCGTCCATGATCTCCATGGCGGCGACCGGCACGCCCGCGCGCATGACCGCCGACACCGCCTTGGCGGCCGCGCCGATCGACGGGAACGACACGACGGCGACGCTGGTCTCTTGCGGCAGGACCGTCAGTTTGAGGGTTGCCTCGGTGACGAGGCCGAGCGTCCCCTCGGCGCCGACGAACAGGTTGGTGAGGTTGTAGCCGGCGGCGGTCTTGCGGGGGCGCCGGCGCGTCTTGATGATGCGGCCATCGGCCAGCACGACGGTGAGGTTGACGACCCAGTCTTTCATCGTGCCGTAGCGGACGGCGTTGGTGCCGGAGCAGCTGGTGCCGACCATGCCGCCCTGCGGGTGCGTGTTAGATGAGGTGGGCTGGGCTGAGATGGCGGAGAGGGAAACGTACGATGCGAGCGCCTGGGCCGGGGTCGACGGGGAAGAAGAGACCGGCGTCCTTGATCTTTTCGTTGAGCTCCATCCAGGGGACGGCGGGCTGGACCACGACGTCGAGATCGTTGTCGTGGATAGCGATGATCTTGTCCATGTGCGCAAAGTCGATGCTGAAGCCGCCATAAGGGGCGGTGAACTGGCCTTCTACGCTTGTGCCACCGGAGAAGGGGATGATTGGGATTTTGTACTTGTAGCAGGCTTTGGCAATTTGAGAAACCTCTTCGGTTGATCTGGGATAGGCGACAGCTATGGGGAGTTGGTCAACGTTGGTGGTGGACCAATCTGAGTAGCCATGGCGGTGCAGATCATCGGGATCGGTGCTGATGGCGTCTTGCCCGAGCAGTGTCCTCAGTTCCTCTATGGCCTTTTCCATCTGCTTTTTGGAGGCGTAGGCCGGCTTGCCCGCCTGCCTGTCGCGGGGCAAAAGTGAGCTGGAATCATTGACGCCATACAAGTAGGCAAGAGAGGCGGTGAATGCCATGAGAAGAGCAATCCGAGGAGTTGTCCAAAAGGCAGGGGGGCTATGCCGGATTGGCGCGGCAGCCTGCTGGGTTGAGTTTTGCCGTGCATGCAGCCTGGACGCTCTTGAGGGCGAAGCGAGCGCTGGCCGAATTGGCCGTGTCAGCCGCCTCACAGACCTGAACATGATGTGCAGAATTTGGCCAAGCGTTGTCGGAGGCGATCAAGGCATGGATGGGGGATGAGGTTAGCAATCCCACTCCTCACGGAGGTGGGGCGCTGGTGGGCCCGATGGAATCCCCGCGTTGGAGGCGGATCAAAGCCGATGGCCGGTGGGCGCGGTCCGCCTCCCGCGTCGGTCCGTTCGTGTGCGCGCCGCCAGCCTATCAGCACCAAGAAGAAAGATGCTTGTGTCGCGCTGAGCGTTTGGTCGTTAGCCGAGATTTGGACACGGTGGAAAATGCCAGAGGAACGTGGTTGCTGTGTGGGGCTTGAGAGCCGAGACGGGCAGGAACCCTTCGGCAAACAAAATCTGACGTCACTGTGCCGGGGAAAAGCTCAGACTCATCCTCTGCTTCCTTCTCCTGCACCACCAGCTTCCGATCAGCAGCTTCACTGCAGGCATTGCATTGGCACCCGCGGAGATTCGATACAGTGTTCTCTCTTACGCTACTCATTCTGCAACAATACACCATCAGCGCAATCCCGCTTCTTTCTCACTCAGCTTTGCTAGCTTCAGGCTCAACTCCCAGACCTCCCTCTGCTTCTTCTCGTCCTTCGACTCAGCCGCTGCTTCGCCATGCTCCGAGCCATTCATGTAGACGCCCTTCGGATATCCGCCCAAGTTATCCAGCCCCAGCGCAGCCCTCACGACGTCTGTGGCTGATTTTTTCACCGTCCGGAACGTTCCGTTTGGCCACACGTGTTGTGCCGCCCTCGTATATCCCATGAACCCAGGACCGACGATATATTTCACGAAGGGGCTCTTGCTGTATTTGCTGATCATGTTCGCATGGACCATGGCGCCGGGGTCGACACCAATAATGCAGAGCTTGTCCAAGCCAGGAGCAGAGTCCAGGCGCTTCTGCAATTGGAACCTTTGCACAGCTAAATCAGCAACACAGTTCCTTCCATCAAATCTCCGGAGAGAGAACAAAAACTCACATGAACATGACCTGGCACAACTTCGCCACACCGTACCGCCGCATGGCATCGTTGGCCTCATCGCCAGCTTGCGGTTCCTGCTTCGCAAAAGCAAACTCCTCCGGATCCCACGAGAGTTTTTCCGGGCTGAATCGTGACTTCGCCGAATCAGACTCCATGCTCGAAACGTACACGATCCGCCCGTTATGTTTGTCCATGCTCCTCAGCAGGAGAAGGGACAGCTGAACATTCGCCAGGTGATTCACCGCGAAATTCATCTCCAACTTCTCCCCATCCTTGCTGAAGCTGGTGTACCTGCGCTCGGGACCGACTGGCACGTATGCCGCGTTGAGTATCAGACCGCGTATGGGTGGAAGCTCGCCGGACGCGACTCGGGAGTTGATGTTTGCAGCGAAGGCCCGGATGGATTCGAACTTGCTAAGATCAAGCTCAGCAAGTTGGGCGTGCCTGTCGCCGGCGCTGGATTCGATTAGGTCGTCGAGCGGCTTCGCGTTCGTAGCGTTCTTGTCTCGGACCGTGAAGATGAGAGTATACGGCTCCGCGCGGTGGATAATCGTCTCCGAAATGGCGAAACCGAGACCGCCAGCTGCGCCGGTGACGATGATTGTGCCAGACATTCTGTTTCTATCGTCTTCTGTTCGTTGGAGTATTGCAAAGGTGCAGAGATACCGCGAAGCAACAGCGATGGAGACGACCTATTATAGCCCTCGGGTTCTATCCGACAGGCCGTTCACCTTAGCCATACTTCGAAAGCCTTTTCAGTTCGGCACCCGGATTCCTTCCGTTCCGTGGGTGATAAGAGCTTGAAGCCTGCTCACATAAGCTCCAGCTAGTCACGTCCCGCAACTTTATCCTTTTTGGGGTCGTGAGGATACCATGCATCTCAAAGGGAGCCTCATCTCCTTTGCGGAGCACGGAACCCAGAAAACAGCTGATTTATCATCAGAGCAATCGGCTCTACCGATTCCGGGCCGATCGACTTCCTGATTTCGGTCGTATTCGGTACGGGAATACGGAATACAGCCTGAGGGTTCAGCCCGAAGTGCACCTTTGTCAGATCCCCTCATGGAGAGAAAGAGACGGAGAGGGAAAAGATAAAGAACACCTAATATGGACAACACCAAGCTCAACCGTGAAAGCACGTTATCAAAAACTTTGGATGTCATTTTACGCAGTTCCGCAGTTCTGTTCTCGAAGAATAGACCGTCCGTTCCTGGAACATGTGCCCAGAACACAAGTGCTCAGCACGGGCATCCAATACGACAGCAGAGCCTCGGAAAGCAGAGTCTCGGAAAGCATCCAATCAAATGCCCCACTACCCGAGTTGCCTAAGAAAGGTCGATATAGTCCGCAAGACCGTACTTTATAAGCCTGCAGTCGCCGGCATGAACAGAATCATTGATCACAGCCAGCTCTCACTCATCAAAGCTTCGATATACAAAAGGTCATAATGACACAGTCTCTCAAGGTTGCCGTGGCTAGCCTACTACTCATTACTACTTCTGCTTCTGCCTTATCCTCCTCCGCTGCTTCAGAAGCGTGCAGTTCTTTGGCAGAGACGTACAACGATACAGTCTACTTCCCCAGCTCCACCGCCTACGAAGATGTGAATGAAGGTGGGTTATTTTCCTCCAAAAAGTTCCTCTGCATAGATTACTGACAAATATACTCCAGATTATTGGTCTCTCAGCTCCGTTCTTGACCCAGCTTGCATCTTCACGCCATCCACCGCTGAGGAGGTATCTCACGCTGTCAGCACGTTTAAGCATTTCGGCGCCCCATTTGCTGTTAAAGGAAATGGAGGAATGCCAATTGACGGCTTCGCAAACATCAACTCCTCCGGCATCCTTCTTTCTTTCGAAAACATGAAGGTCCTGTCGCTCTCCGAGGACCGTTCTGTGGTCACAATCGGACCAGGGAATGACTGGGACGCAGTATACAGCTTCCTCCAACCCTACGACTTGACCACCGTCGGAGCGCGCCTCGGCCTCGTCGGTGTCTCCGGCCACCTTCTGGGCGGCGGAATGACCTACCTGAGCAACGAGCACGGCTTCTCTAGCACTAGCGTGGTCGAGTACGAGGTTAGTCTGCACTCCTTAGAAACCCCTTCTTTCCAACCCGCACCTAACCACCGGCCAGTGCGTCCTCGCCAACGGTACCATCATCTCCGCCACTTCAACCTCCCACCCCGATCTCCACTGGTCCCTCCGCAGTGGCGGCAACTCCTTCGCCCTCATCACCGCCTTCCACATGCGCACCCTCCCCACTGGACCCATATATGCCGGCTTCGGCACCTATGACTCCTCACAAACCGCCAACTGGATCACCACCGTCCACTCCCAAGCGCTCTACGGCGACGCCGACACCGCCGGCGGCGTCGAAGCCACCGCCACCTGGAACCCCTCCGCCGGCCCCGACGACCTCTCCTACACCAGCTACCTCTTCTACCACGGCGACGAAGCCCAACCCGCCATCCTCGCCAACTGGACAGGCGCACTGCTGACGCCAACAAACCCACAGCCCCTCAACCGCACCACCGTCGCCGCCTTCTCGCGCAGCCTGTACGGCGGCGTCCCGCAAAACCTGGGCGCGCGCACGCGCTTCGCGGTGCTCGGCGTCAGCGCGACGCGCGGCGGGGAGGCGGCGGTGGCGGCGGTGCACGACGGCTTCTTCGACGCGGCGCGCGCGCAGCTGGCCGGCGTCAGGGGCGTGATGGCCGGGCTGGTGGCGCTGCCGGTCGGGAAGAGGTTCGTCGAGGCAAACGGAGGGGCCCAGCACGTGACGGGCGCCGAGGCGGGGCAGGCGCCGTGGATCTGGATCATCCAGACGTACACGTGGAGCGACGCGGCCGATGATGCGGTGGTGGAGGGGTTCGCGGAGAGGTGGGCGGGTGAGATGGGGGCGCGGTTGGAGGCGGAGGGGTGGGCGGAGGGCGGGCTGTATCTGAATGATGCGGAGAGGTGGCAGAACGTGTTCGCGAGCTATGGGGAGGGGAACCTGAGGAAGCTGAAGGAGGTTAGGGAGGAGTACGATCCGGAGATGGTGTTTACGAGGCTTATGCCTGGGGGCTGGAAGGTGGCGGATGCCTGATTAGCGAGGCGGGACCAGGCGGGCTACGATTGTGCTGGCAGTTCGCCTTCCGGAGGTGAATTGTCTACTCAGATGCGGCATCATGATGTGAGCCCGCACTGAACCAAATCCAGGGTACACGCCTCAGCACCGTACCAATAGTAGACGTCAAGTGTAGCAAGCCTTGCAGGTTTTGCTTATCAAATTAGGCCTCAGCAATTTGATCCGCCAAAACCGACTTCGCTCGACTTGACTATCTCCTGAACACCCTGAACGCAACAAGCACCAGACGCTCAAAGCTTTGTTCTCTCCGAAAACTGTGGCATCTGTGGCAGCAGCGTGATACTGACTGTCTCTTATCGAACATCTCTACCGTCTCCCCCGGCGCAAACGAAGTTGTACATGTAGTCATCCAGTGCAATGGTTCATAGAATTCTCGAGTGAAGTATCCCTCCCAAGACGACCGCGTTTGCCGCTGTATTGAGACAGTTTGCTTGGAGAGCAAATCTTAATCACCTATGAACATTATGAATTGTTCCAGCTCGCAAAATCACTGCAGCCGTTGAACCGCTCTGAGCCACTGTCCGGATTTTGCTTCTGTGCCGGTTCGTCACGACCATCTCCATCTTTGCCCTGGCCGTCCATTTTCTCACCCGCGCTCGTCCTCCAACTCTCCTTTATCCACAAATGCAGCACCGTGCTCCCCACAGATGCCAACAACCAGCACCATGGAATGGTGACGAACATCCACATCCTGAAGTCGTAAATCTCGGCCAACAAGAAAAGCGAGATGAGCGACGCAGCAAAGATACAAGCATAGCGAACCCGCCGGAGGTATCGCTGCTCGCGCTCTAGCAGTCTCATACAGCACGCGCAAATGAGAAAGACGGCAAGGGCCAGATAGAACAAAAGATCGTGGTGGCGATGCACCAGTCTCGAAGGAACAAATGGGGAAACAGCCCTGGCAAAGCCGAGATACTGCGCGACTGCTGTCAGAGAACTTCAACGCTCTTTGAGGTAAGGGCAAGCGTTACACTGACTTTTTCAGTGAGCCTCACTTCCGGTAACAATGGCTTCTTTGAGATTGTTGGTTTCCCACTCCTGGCAGCTTTGCTCATCTTATGGTATACCCAGGTCCAGCGACTGGCCGCGTCGATCCGCATCAGGATTGTGCACGAGAGCAACATGAGGGAGTGCAGAATTGTGAAAATGGCCACGCGAATGTGTGGATTGTGCATTATCCAGTTAGCGAGGCAATGGAGACAGATGCCCATTTTGGAAATCTGGCGATTACCGAATAGAGAGGAACGCAGATTGATGAGTTCGAAAGAGCAAACACGAGGACAGATCAGTTGAATAATCGAGAGATTCACAACGCCCACAGAAACAACACAGCAAGTGTGCGGACCCTTGTGTGTTTAATGGCATAGCGCTGCCTGCAGATTTGTGGACATGTGGCATTGTCGGCGCTCCCAGGCAGCAGGAGACTACAGCCCGGAAGGATTTTACTGCTTACTCGGAAGGCACAGCTACCAAAGAACACGGCCGGCTAGACTGTCATAACCCCGTAGCTGATTTGTCTTTCGGCTTGTCCCTTCTTATTTGATCAACGCTTGAAGCAATAGAGCGGAGAAGGTGTGTCGTGACTGTCGTCAGGAGACAAGCAGGTCGAGGCCGATAAAAGTTAGACTTCGACGAGCGATCGACGTGCGATGTCTGGATGGTCACGCTTTTTGAGCGGAGGAAGGAAAAATGGTTTGATAGATCGGACCGAGATTAGGCAAGAAGCTTCCTGGCTTTATGTATACGACGAAGTGGGGGGTCCCAAGATGTGTCTAGCTCGATGCGGAAGGTGCAGCCACAGCGCACCATTTTGCGCCGTCGCTGCAACTTGCCCTGCACTTTATATACATGACGGTTGCACTGTTGGGTGAATCCAGGGCCTCCTCTCATGCGCACGCGGGCTGCGAATCGTGCTGCATGGCCTGTGTGGTTCTAGAAGCGTCTTGGTCCTCTCCAGCAGAACACCGGGGCGCCGCACGGGCTTCGACGCCGACTGATGTGCTGTGCGGGCCACTCGCGTGTTTTGTAATTAGCTTCACCGCACCCAGGGATCAGCATGCCAGCTGCATCAGCATCGGGAAGCGCTAGCTCAGGCTTACTCGGTTCGGACACCGCTCACTGAGCCGGCCCGGCGGAAGCCCTACAAAGCCCCGACCCGACCCTCGCCCTGCCTACAAGCACTTCCATTCGCAGCGCATCCGACCCGTCCATGGCTGTGCTCCACCAGCCGTGCCGCCATGTCTGTCCCTTACGAAAACCCGGACTACAACCAGACCTTCCGGTACTGCGGCAAAACGCGGCTGTGCAAGACCGACAATCCGTATGACGTCGACATCGCTGGCATCGGCGTGAGTCTTGATTCCGGCCCGCCCATCCCCGACGTCTGCTCACCGGCTCATCTGCAAAGGTCCTCATCTCCTTCATCGCCACCGCAGCCTTCACCCTGCTGACCATTGTGCTCGGCTACCTCTGCGAATGGCTGCCCGGCACCAACACAAACCAAGTCGACCAGGCGGTCATCCTGACAATCACCACCTTCGTGAAGTTCTGCTTCCGCCCCAGTCTGTCCAGGATCGAGAAGCTGCGCGAGAAGCTGCGCGACCGCCTCTCCTCGCGCTCCTTCCACAAGAAACACTTTCCCAATGAGCTGGCCAGGAAGTGGTCTGCTGCGCTGGAGCGCTTTATCCTGGCCATGAGCGACCAGCAGCTCGTCACCGGCATTGCCGTTCTGGTCACCATCTACACCAAGGCCTGCGAGATCTCCATCTACTCGTTCCAGATGGCCGCCGCGCTTGCTTGGTTCTCCTCGACAACCCACCTGGCCACCCTCACTATCCTGACCACCTACTTCGACAACCACCGCGTGGCCCGCAACTTCCGCGCCTTGGTGATGATTGCCATGATGGTCATGCTGGCTGCCGCCCAGATCATCAGCAGCTCCGAGAGCGTGCAGCACTCGTCCACCGACAACTACTTCGGATGCGCCCTGAAGAAGTCCTTCAAGCTCTCGCCGAAAGATGGATACGAAGCCATCAATTTAAGCCTGATCATCGCCTGGCTGATCGCGTCGTACTCCAGCAGAATGATCTCGCTCTACTCTCCGCACCGGGACTCCGCACAAAGCTGGCCGATGCGGCAACTTGCGCGTCTCTTCCGCTTGGAGCTCGAGGAGCCCACCGAGGAGGACGACTCGTTGGCCAAGCTCGACCAGGTGGTCGAAGCCGTTGACGCCCGCCTCCGCGCTGGTCCGTTGAGAAGATCGCCTTTCCTTCGCCGTCTTTGCGTTGCTTACACGTACTTCTTCGCCCTCGCCGGCGCCATCGAACGCGCATTCACCAACTCCTTCCTGTGGCATCTCATCTGGCTGTTCTTCGGAGCCACTTTCGGCATCGGCCAAGTCATTTCCATTCGCAAAGACTACACCGTACCCTATCGCAAGGATCAGGAGGTTGAAACGCTCAACAAATGGGGTTTCGGCCAGATCCTCCCTCTGGTTCTCTTAGCCTTGCCTGTGCTAACCGGCCTGGAGGCATACTTTGAGACAAAAGACGAGATCGAGCAGCATCCACTCAATCGGGACCGGACTCAGAGCTCCGCATCGTCAACCTCCAGCAAGGATGCCGCCGACTTTGAGATGGTAGCACTGCCTTCCGAAACAGAGGATTCCATCACGCCCCTCTCCCACCGCCACACGAACACTTCACTGGCGAACACCGGCAGCGTGTACGATCTCCCTTTGGCTCGGGTCATTCTCGTATTCTACATCGTCCTGTGGCTGGGTCTCTCCCAGCTGGTTGCCGTCAGCGCCGCCACAAACTTCTCCGATCTGGGCTTGATGATCCCACTTGTCATGGTCCTGGCCGGCTTCTACATCTGGAGCGTCGTCGTGTTCGACATCCTTGAGCTGCTCAATGCTTTCCGCAGAAAGAAGAAACAGAAAGGGGCTCGCTGAGGAGATCTACCCTGAAAGACGGGAAAAACAATTCTTACTAGGCTAAAGATGGCGTAGCTGAAAAGAAAAAGAAATAGGGATGCATGAGAGCCTTGAAGGCTCACCTCACCTCTTTTCCCCGCACGCACATCCCCACTGTAAACCTCCCCTAAAAACCGGCGTGCGCACGGTCACCTTCTCCTGAGTACGCTTGCTCTCAGCATACCACCAGCCGCTCCAAATCCTCCCCCGGACCCTCCTAGAAGTCGTTTATGCTCGGCGCATCATAAAATCGCTCTTCACCGGCCGTTTCATCGCCCCGTAATGTTGTAGAACAGGCCCGAACCCCTGGATTTCCAACGTGAATGGGAGTCTGCGATTTTCGAGGACGTCCATGGTGGTGGAGGAGGCTTGGGAGAATGAGGAAAGGATAAGGAAGAAAGTAGAAAGAAAGTAGGGAAAAAGTGGGAAGGAAGTGGGAAGGAAGTAGGAAGAGAGTAGGAGAAAAGTAAGAGGGAACAAGAGAGAAAAGGAGGGAAAAGAAGGGAAGATTTGCTCACGGTACCATGGGAAATTCCACCAATGTCCTCTCGGCCGGCGTCGTATTACCACCAATCACGCAAGCCATTATGCGAGGACCTTAAGGCCAATAACCTTTTCATCATCCACCCAGTACTTTGGATTAGCAGAAGCCGGACTCACAGGTAACTACGCAGTTGGTATACAACCTCTAATGAACAATGCTTTATTGCAGCACCATGTACAAGCTCTCCAATCTACACCCCTCGATCAAACCATCCTGCAATGCTCCAAATCCTCCATGATGCTCCGACCCCAAAGTAAACAATCTAAAACATAGCAGCCCTCTTCACGGTACCAGCCTCCGGCGGCTCGTCACCCTCGCAGAACTGCTTGATTCTCAGAGTGATATCGTTCTGGGCCTGGCACGTAAGGTTGTCGCCCTCAGAGCCCGGGTTACCAGGGTCGCCGGTCGCGCTGCAAGGAGTCACGAGGTTTCCGTTGGCGATGGCGTAGTAAGTGACACCAGCCTCAGTGCAGATCGAGCAACTACATCACCTCCGTCAGCACAAAACCGCGCCATGCATTTCAAGAAGGAGGGGGGGAAACAAAGCTTACCTCTGGACGTGCTGCCAGTAGACGGTCATGGTCACGATCTGGGCGCCTCCCTCCCAGCTCTTGTCGTCGGTGTCGTAGCTGGACTTGACGGTGGCGCCCAGGTCGGCCTGGTCGCAGTTCATCCACCGCTCGTCGGTGGCCTCGGACAGCTGGCCGCGGCACGACGACACGGCGCCCGTGTTCTCGTTCTGCAGCGTGAAGCTGATCTGGTAGCTGTTCGCGTTGCCGGACACCAGCAGGCCGCGCACGATGATCGGCTGCAGCTGGGCCGGGTCCGGCGTGGTGGCGGTGCGGGCGCAGGTGCTCTGGCGCGTGAAGAGGTCGGTGTCCCGCGGCGAGAAGAAGGAGTCCCGGATGGCGATGGGGCCGGCGAGGGCCATGGAGGAGAAGAGGAAGAGAGGCGTGAACAGCATGGTTGGTGGAAGGTGTCGGAGTGCAGAGGCGAGTGCTGTTTTTGGAGCGGAATTGTGTCGTGGTGTAGAGAAAAGTGCTTTTCAGTTTGGAAAGGTAAGTTTAAAGGCTATGGAGTTGATGCTGTCTTCAAGAAGCGCGCAATTCAGAGTATATATATACTCTGGACACCTCTCCTCCTCTTCTACTCACAATCTTTATTTAGAAACCCCAAGAACCAAGAATAGGGATGAGAAAGTCTACACTGGTCATCGTGAAGTCAAACTACGTTTACTTCTCCGCCCGACGATGCCAAGAGCAGTGCGGCCCTCCACTTGAGCCGCCAAAAGGAAGGCCGAAGGTCTAACCGTCGGCGATGTGGCGAGAAGGGTCCCCGTAAGGCAGTGCTGGAGAAAGGCGGTTGGCGATAATCTTAATAAGGTTGTACTTTCCGTAAAAAGCCTATTTCCAACCATCTCACCTATCACGCACCTGATCTGTCTCGAGATTCATCTATTAAAGGTAATGACAAGTGCCTTAACGAGTTAGCCCCATGCACGATTCAGCCTCGGATGCGTGACATCAAGCCGTTGAAGCTTCTCCGGTGGGTTTTCGCAGACAGGCCAACCACATTGTGGAGAAATGCTTTCTAGAACTGTTTATTTTTATCCCATGTTCTTAGTAGCTTCCGTTAATTCCGTTTGTGTAGCCGCACGCAAACACGGTCACAGTGCACCGACCAGTTCTGAAGTCCATACTTCTCGGATATCGTACGGCGATTCCAGCTGCTCTTTTTCATTGGTGATGAGTTTCAAGGCTGCGTCACCTCAAGCACTCGAGAAACATAGATCACCTTCCGTCTTGATCTGGTTTGCGCGAAGTGTGCTGGCTTGTTCGCCACAATTCCATATGTCCAGAAGGCGGCTTTCTCGACACTTGGCTTGGGTTCATCTACGGTGATTTGGCAACTGGCGAGGACTGTTCTGGATCCCTTCGGTGTCTTTGGGGTAAAAGCTTGGCCGTGGAAGGACTGCTCGACGTGTTTGAGATGGGGAATGGAGCGAGGATTCTACAAGGCCGTGGCTGTGCTTTAGCATCGATTGCGCCGGTGGGCCACTAGATCGTCTGCAGTCATAGGCCTGTAATCAAACTCTGTTGGTGGGTGATTCGCGTCCGCGCCACTGAGCGATGATCGATGAAGTTAATCACCCACTCAAAAAAGTCATTGCACTTCCCTTTCCGTTCACCGCTCGGCATTACCAAATTCATCACAATAAGCACGTTGCTGACCGCGCCCAATACCATCACAGTTGCATCTCGTACCAGGCTTTCGATCAGCCTCCACTGCAATCACATGCTTCGGAAGCGGGCTGGTGGCATGCGTTCATTGTAGCTGGCTACAGTGTCGCCCATATTGCACCGTCTTGGGCTGGCGCGAAAAGCCGCTTACATTTTGTGGTGATCGAGCGTCTACCTATTCGGCTCTTTCGTTGAGTTTGTCTCGCCATGCATGAGAGCTTGAGGGAGAAGTGGTGGGGCCAATAGGTCATTCTGGGCGATGTGCTCACGAGTGATGGGTGGTGTACTTTGCGGCTCTCCCTAGCTGGGTGTGTGTATATTATTCGAGATATACAAATTCAAGTATTTGAAAGACCATCACGATGATCTTGACGGAACTAGGGATGGCGGCACAGCAACACAGCTCCGCTGCTGGCCCCACTCCGTGACGTGGCATCCACAATTCTTATACTGGCACTGCAATCACCATCAGAAGCTATAGGCGCGCTCATTAAGCCAGGCTTAACTCGTCATTGTCAAATCTCCTCCGCTCTTCACAAGAGCGAGTTCATTACTCGACCCAACATGTATCTTTTGTGCTGCGAATCCCAAGGAGAACCCGACCATATCAAAATATCCCTCAAAGAGTTCAGCGATGCAAAGATACCTAGATACGCCATTCTGTCTCACCGATGGGGCGCGGTCGACGACGAAGTGACCTTTGGCGACCTTATGAGTGGCAAAGCAGAATACGAGAGACAGATCGGATACGCAAAGATTGAGGGATGCTGCAGGCAGGCTTTGGAGGACGGCATATCCTATGTCTGGATCGACTCCTGCTGCATTGATAAGCGCAGCAGTGCCGAGCTTTCCGAGGCGATCAACTCCATGTACCGATACTACCAGGAAGCGGAAGTCTGCTACGCATATTTGGAAGACGTCCCAAGCGCTTCTGAAGACCCTCGAAGCCCGGACTCTCACTTTCGAAGGAGTGTCTGGTTCAAGCGTGGATGGACCCTGCAAGAGCTACTCGCTCCCGAAGACGTTATTTTCTTCGATGGAAATTGGGTTGAGATAGGTACGAAGATCGGCTTGGCGGGCGCGGTAAAAAGCATCACCAACATCGACGAGATGTTTCTTCTCAAGCCTAAGCTGATCCGGGAGACCACCATCGCCAGAAGAATGTCTTGGGCTGCTACAAGACAGAGCACTAGGGTCGAGGACATGGCGTATTCTTTAATGGGCATTTTCAACGTGAATATGCCCGTCATATACGGCGAAGGTCGGGAGGCTTTTACCCGACTTCAGCTCGAGATCATAAGGACCTCCAACGACCACACCATCTTCGCCTGGGAACTACCTCATGTTGGTGGAGACGGTGGAATGCTCGCCTCATCACCCGCATATTTCAAGAGAGGGTCTCGTCTCGAACGCATCCCCTACCACGTGTGGCTTGGAGTGCGTAACGCTTCTGATCTGGTGTCTATGAGCGCAACCCCGCTGGAATATTCATTCACCAATGTCGGGCTACGCATATGGCTTCAAATAGCCCCTATCGGTGACGATGGACTATTCAAAGCCAAACTGGCATGCAAGTATAGAGATTCGGATGACGCGGTGAGCGTATATCTCCGAAGCGGAAGAGCCCTGGGTATGCAAGTCGGCACGGTCTACAATCGAGTGAGTTTGCCGCCAGTGCTCAATGAGGAAGGCGTAACGTTCGATTTCCGGCAAATTTACATTGCACAATGGGCCATGGGACTTGGCCAAGATAACCGAAGGTCAACAGTGGCAGCGCCATACCGCAGGTTCCTTTTCGACCGAAGGCAAGAATTAGGGCTCACCGACGGATTCATGGTCGTTGAAAGATATCCAAGCAACCGCGTCTATAGGCGCAGGTTCAACAGAGACGACGCGGGGCTTTCGCTTCGTAGCGCTGTAAAACTCTCAGACTACAAGTCTACGGAGATGGTCGCAGTGTTCTTCGGGACTTTCAAAGGCCAGGAGTGGGTCGACCTTTCAATTCCGGATCGGAAGGACGAGACTGCTGGAGAGTTGTTCCGGGCATACCAATGCAATCACGGCCGGGATCTCATGCACCGCGAGCGATTGGACCGGTGTGAATGCCTTCTTCCTTTGAGCAGAAGACTGGTTTTCGCGACGTTGAGAATGATGCACGGGGGTACGGAAGTGAGATTGAAGATCAAACAGTTGACATGAAGGAGTGTGGAACGGTGCAGTAAAAGCCCTGCTTGTAGTTTACCGTTTCTTCCAGCTCTTCAGCTGCTTCACTCGTACCAGACATGAGAGCGCCACGGCAACGAACTAGTCAACGGCGGCAGGAGCGAGGCGGCGCGAAGCAGCCACAGCGCGGCGACCGCGCCAAGCGACCCAGACTATCATGGCAGCTAAACCATCCGTCCAGATGGAGTTGGCAAACACTGCCTTGGACGCTCGCATCCGGACGAGTGCGTTCAACGCCTGCGTGAATGACGACGCGACGGGTACGCGACCGCGCGGGCCGCCAAGACGGTCGCTGCAGCAACGCCGCGGCAACGGCTATTTACAAGCCCTTGGACCACACCGTCCCGACACCACCACCCGCACCTCGTCGCACCCACACAGCAGCCACCATGGCCAACTCGTCGCTATTCGAGGTGTACCTGCGTCTCCGCCCCGCCGCCGCGGCCGCTGGAGACCGCTTTCTCGACGTCGAAGACGCGGAGAAGCACTTCCCCGACCACATTACGATCAAGCCGCCGGAGAACGACCGCCGCAAGAGAGCCGTCGAACGCTTCGCTTTCACGCGCGTCTTTGAGGACGATGCCGCCCAGATCGACGTCTTTGACGGCACCGGCATGCTTCCTCTCATCGAGGGCGTGCTTGGTGCCGAAGGACGGGAAGGCCGCGACGGTCTTCTGGCGACGCTGGGCGTGACGGGCTCGGGAAAGGTACGACACATCCCCAAGGCTGCCCACACAAAGCTCACCGTGCATCCAGAGCCACACCATCCTGGGCTCCAAGTCCCAGCGCGGCCTGACGCAGATGGCCCTCGACGTCCTCTTCTCCAACATCGGCGACCTCCTCGTCGACCCCGCCACGTCGTCGTCCACATTCCCCTCGATCGCCGCCGCCGATGTGTCCGAAGCGCAGATGTTCCCTGCCTCGCTCTACCTGGACACGCTCTACGGAGACAATGCCTCGGCTTCCCGAGCGCAGACGCCCTCGCGGGCACAGACACCCGGATTGGTAGGCTCACCATCAGCATCCCCCGTTCACCCCACATCAGTAGGCCTGTATCCCAGTCTTGTACAGAAGCTCAGCCAGCTCAACAACCGCAACTCTCCTTCTCCCCTCAAATCGCCATCCAAGTTCTCTCTTAGCGTCCAGCCCGTCACAACGGGCATCGCACGCGTCACACGTAGTACAGCGGCTAAGATTAGATCTGCAAACATAAAGGACGGCAACAGCTCCTTCATTAGCATCGGTATGCCGAACACCAAGCAGCGCCAGCACATGCCGCGCGTCTCGACCATGCCCGCCACGCCGACCATGGACGACCAGACCTTCGACGTCGACCAAACCGCCGAATACGCCATCGTCGTCTCCATGTTCGAAGTCTACAACGACCGCATCTTCGACCTGCTCACCGGCGCGTCGCAGAGCTCGAAGCTCATGAACGGCGGCCGCCGCCGCGCACTGCTGTTCAAGCCGACAGAGCAGTCGCCAGACAGGAAGCAAGTGGCAGGGCTCAAGAAGATCATCTGCGGAAACCTCGAAGAGGCGCTGATGGTGCTGGAGACGGGTCTGATGGAGCGAAAGGTCACGGGCACCGGCAGCAACGCCGTGAGCTCGCGCAGCCACGGCTTCTTCTGCGTCGAGCTCAAGAAGCGGCACCGAGCCACCCGCGGCCCATGGAGCAGCAGCACCCTGACCATCTGTGATCTCGCCGGTAACCACCGCCAACCCTCCCCAACCAAATCCCCCCTCTAACGCGCATCCCGCAGGCTCCGAACGCGCCCGCAACGCCAAAACCGCCGGCGAGACGCTCGCCGAAGCCGGCAAGATCAACGAGTCCCTGATGTACCTGGGCCAATGCATGCAGATGCAATCCGACAACAGCGCCGTGGACAGCAGCAAGCGCGCCATCGTGCCTTTCCGGCAATGCAAGCTCACCGAGCTGCTCTTCTCCAACTCCTTCCCGTCCGCCCACAGCCACTCCTCCTCCCACCACCACCACGCCCTCCCCCGCGTCCCCCAGAAGGCCATCATGGTCGTCACCGCCGACCCCTTCGGCGACTACAACGCCACCTCCCAGATCCTGCGCTACTCCGCGCTGGCGCGCGAAGTGACGGTCCCACGCGTGCCGTCCGCGACGGGCGCGATCCAGCTGGGCACGACGACGATCCGGCACGCGACGGACGCAGCGGCGGCGCCCGCGCGGCCACCGACGGCGCAGTCGGCGTCGGGGCGCATCACGCCGTCGGCGGCGCAGGCGCTGGAGGAGCAGCTCGACAACACGCTGGGCGAGGTGGCGCGGCTGGGCGAGCAGCTGGACGTGCTGCACCTGCGGCTGCGCGACGAGCGGGCGCGGCGCGTCGCCGCCGAGGCCAGCTGGCGCGCCGCCGAGGAGAACATGGTCGAGGTCGAGGCCGGGCTGCGCGAGGAGCTGTACGCCGAGTACGAGGGCCGGCTCGAGGCGCTGCAGCGCCGCTACAAGGCCAGCTGGGATGAGGAGGCGGACCGGAAGGACGAGTGCTGGGACCGGAAGGTGGAGATCCTGACCAAGGGGATCGCGGTGCACGAGGATGACGATGAGGAAGAAGGCGAGGGCCGCGCGGCGGCGGCGGAGAGGATCGCGGAGCTGGAGGACGAGAACGACGCGCTGAGGAGGCAGGTCGAGGCGCTGCGGCGCGACCAGCAGGCGCGGAGCCCGTCCAAGACCCACCGTCAGGTCGGTCGCCTGGCGAGCGGTCCCGGCGCGGTGCAGCTGACGCCGAAGGCGTCGCTGCCGCTGCGCACCCCGAGCAGGGGCAATGCCGTCTTGCCGGGCGCGAGGAAGCAGCGCGTGCTGAAGGCGAAGAGGTGGGAGGTCGAGAACGATCCGTTCGACAGCGAGTAACTTGGGTCTGGGTGTTGGATTGGCTGGGGGATGGGTGCATTGGGACGAGCATAGACGGCTAGGGGAGGAGACGGCGAAAGATGATACCCAGGTCTTGACTTTTTTTTTTTCTGGCTGCGGCGTTGGACGTGGGGACGAACAGGCGGGCAACGGGGATCGGGTTGCATCTAAAACTGGGGGTTGGGTTGGTCTTCTGATACACGTACACACACACTTGTTTGGAGACGGGTTTCTTGGAGTTGCGGTGTGTTAAGGAAACTAAAGCCACGGATCGGGAATCCTGATGCTCTTCCATTTGCTTCAATCAAACTTTCCTACATTAAATGTACGGATAACGGCCGTCAAAAGGGGGCGGAGAAGTCCTCGTTCTGTTGCTCTCTGTGCCTTTCGAGAGACTCGCTCGTACAAACATTCGAAGATGAATCCTCCGGAATCAACCATCGTGAGACATGTGCTTTGGGACCGGCCGTTGTTCTTGCGCTGTGCGTTGGCTGTAACTACTTCGCTCTGTGGCTTCTCCTAATTATCATAGCGGGGTGTCCTACCCCCCACCCATATTGTACAAGATGTTGGGCTCCACGTGGGGTTGGGATGTGAGAGTTCTGATGCGTGAGCGCGCGGGTTTCTTCGGACCTTCCGCAGTCCACTAGCCTATCCGTCCTCCCCATATACCTGAGATCGGGACACCAGTCACTTGGGTACTGGTCCCAGCAGCCAAAAGAAAATAAAGGAAAGTTTGGGGCTTGCGGTGGAATGAACCCCGCCCGCTAAGCGTGTTAGCGGCTCGTGTCTAGCGTCGTCCAGATGGGGTTCTCTGGACGACGAAAAGACACTTCAGGAACTGCTGCTTCCCTCTCGACTGTGATCGAGCGGTTAGCAGCCTGCCGTGAGACCGGATAGTAAGACGAGGTTAGAGCTGTGAGAGTGGAGCCCTCTCCATGACTCGGTCTCTCTGTTTCAACCAGCACCATTGGCACGGCGCCGCTGCATCAGCTGTATCTGCTTTGATATCAGCGCAACCTGCTTCTGCAAGAGCGTCAGTTCGTCGTTGTCGTCCTCGTTGCCGCCACCAGTCCTGTTGTTGACGGCGCCAGCCCGCACCATGCCTGAGCCTGAGCAGTTCGGACACGGACGCTGCTCGACGACGGCAGGTGAAACCGGGAGCGCAGACGCCCTGCCCGTCGTGCTCGACGCTGTTGATGCGGATGGGCCAGGTCCAGCGCTGCCGCCGAGGTTGCCAAACCCGTTCGTGTTGTTTGATGTGTTGTAGGAAGTGTAGTCGGTAGCCGACAGCGACGTCGTGGCAGGCATGGTCTGGCGGCGCTGCGAAGTGCGCGGTGGACTGGCAGGCCCGATAACGCGCACACCGCTCTCAAAAACGAAGGGGCGCTCGTTCTGGTTCTGCGTGGGGCCAGGCGGCATTGGATCCCCGTTCATGTCATGCCCGTTGAGATCAAAGCCTAGAGCTGCTTGTTGTTGCTGCTGCTGCTGCTGTTGCTGCTGTTGCTGCTGCTGAACCTGCTGTTGCTGCTGCTGGACCTGCTGCTGGACCTGCTGCTGAACCTGCTGTTGCTGGTGAGCGACCATGCTTTGCTGTTGTTGCACTGCCTGCATTTGCTGCACGCCTTGCTGCTGCTGTGCCTGCTGCTCCCGCACCATGCGATCCGCCCGTCTCGAATCCTCCATGGCGACCTGCATTTCGCGCTGGCGGTCGACCAGGTCGGTGGTGGTGGGGCCGGCGCCAGGTTGCTTGTGGCTGGGACGGCGGGGCATGGCCTCGCCGCGAGCCTCGAGCAGGCTCTGTTTCGACTTAGCGGCCAGACGCTCCGTGATCTCCTCGCCAAAGCGCTCACGAATCAGGTCGACAATAGCGCGCGGCTCCGTGTCGACAGCGACGTGGAAGCCAGCGCGCTGGATGACGTCCTTGACCCAGCGCTGAGTGTGCTGCACGCCGCGCTTCGCGTATTTGGGCTTGCCGTCGGCATCCTCGTAGACGTCGCGGCTGCAGGTGTGGTTCGCGACGACCGACGACACGGTCAGCACGCCCGTGTCCTTGTTGATGGTAGCGCGCAGCTTCCACGGGCAGCCCTGCATGAAGTGGCGGCACTGGTAGATGGCGCGCGTCTGGTCCTTCTTGTGGATGCGCGTCAGGAACTTGTCGCGCAGGGCCCAGCTGTTGACGGCGAAGCGCAGGGCCTCGAAGTCGGCGTAGGTGCTGCCCTCGCGGGGCGTGGGGATGTCGAGGTCAGGCGGGGCATTGTTCTGGTTGTGTTGCTGGTGCTGCTGGTGGTGGTGGGACTGGCGATGGTGGTGGTCGTCGGGGTCGTCGCTGTCGGACGCACCCGGCTGGTGAGGTTGTTGTTGTTGCTGCGGCGGCGGCGCGTGCGGGTGGTGCTGCGGCTGGGTCTGCAGGTGGTGTAGAGGATGGGCCGGGTGGGTAGGAGGAGCGTGAGGCTGCGGAGGGGGGTAATGTGCAGCGGCGGGCATCATGGTGGGCTGGTATGGATGTGCTGCGGGCATCGAGACTCCTGCTTGCATAGGCGGTGCCTGCGTGGAAACGAAAGGCTCGCTGCCGTACGGAGTCGGCGCATGCTGGTTCGCTCGACGCCGCGGGGTCGATCGTTTGGGGTGGTGCCCGGGGTTCAGGCGAACCTGCTGGTGGTGATCAGAGTCCGTCTTGCCGGCGTGCACGAGGGTTTGGGCGCGTCTACCTTGTTCGGCATGCTGATGTTGTGAACTGGTGGGTGTGAGTTCCGAGGCGATGCCCCTTGTACACTCGGGCGGCGTGGCTCAGCCGCCGAGAGCGCCCCAGCATCACGCGCGACCGCAGGCCAGTCCATCGTGGGCGCGCTCCAGCGTCCAAACCGCGCGCCTGCCGCTCCGGGCCCTGGTGATGTCAGCTGCTGCTCTCTGGTCCTCGCGCGCAGAGCACGCACGAGCTGGCTGCTGCCGGGCGGTCCCTTGTGCGGCAACCTTATTCCTGCCCACGGCCGGACCGTTTTCTGTCACCAGCCGGGCTGTGCGTAGCGCAGCCGAAGAAGCTGCGTCAAGCCCGCCCAATGACGCGCACCTGTGGTGTTACTGAGGCCGGCTGCATTGTGATGGGGTGCGAGACTTGCCCGTTCCAGCCGTGGCAAGACACGCTGCGCCGAACCCGCCGCCAGGCCGCTTGCCCTCTCGGCCTCGTTCCCCAGAACCGGCCTTAGCCTCCAGCTCAATGCTTACATGCCCGTCTGGTCCTCTTGTCCCGCAAGACTCACAACCTTCCTCGCTCATGCGGCTCCGTCCTTGGCCTAGCCTTGCGCCAGAGCCGTGACCGCGTGGCTTGCCTGCTCTTGGACGCCTGGGTGGGGAATTGGCTTACCGGACGCCGGATTTTGCTGCCCGTAGCTAATCAGATTAGATCCAGAATGGCCGTCGAGTGGTCTGACTGCTGCTGTACTCGCCTGACGTGCACTTCGTACAGAGGCACGATTGCAAGACCGTGTTCAATCCGCATGACACTGCTGCACCAGGACAGCCCAAGCCGTCTGCCACGTAGAAGTGAAGGGGCCGTCCGGGCACGAAACCGCAGCAGGCGTTTCGAGAGCATGGCCGGGAAGGACTTTGCAAGTCCCAATGCATTCATTGCAGCACGTAGAGACCTCGAAGACGGCTGAGTCTGCAAGACTTCATAGGCACAAGTGGTTGAGCTATCGACAGTGAGATGATACGGCTTCTGTGCACCCCCCTTGTGAGTATACGGGCGACTAACAATGCCACCCTGTGAACCTGAATCTTGCACATGCATTCAGGCGCATGCCAAAGCCCTCAAGAGCACAGTGGGAATCCCAAGTCGTGGTCCACGAGTCATGTTGTGGTAGATCCATCGTCGCATCCTTTTCTGGACTTGATGCGTCGATCAAACACAGAATTTGGAAGACCGGGCAACCCTCCGAAAGAGAGGCGCAACTGAGTATCTTCAATTAATCAACACTAGCATTCGACGTTGCGAACTAAATAGCTCTCCATGGGGAGGTTTTAAGATCATCTATACCACGACACTCCAGCCGCGGCGATCTCGACGGGTCATTTCGCAATTGTTTTTCACTGAGAGATGTGGGAGCGCTTCACGGAGAGAAATCCCAAAGATCTTGACCCGAATGGTCCCGATACAAGGCAACGGGAGAACTCACGCTGAGACAGTCTAGATGGAAACAATGTTCGTGGATTGGGATGTTCAACCTATCCACCTGTTCCTGCGGGTTCCTCTTCGTGTGTTAAAACAAAGCTCGTGGCGCATCCAGCTGCGATCGTCTTGACACTGCCCTTGACAGGGATCTCGTTCCATGTATCAACCACATCGCCAGCTTCATTCGTAGGCTTTCCGCAATTCCCGTGCTCGCCCCAGCCCCATGCCACCACCTTGTCATCCCTGGTCTTTGCGAGGACATGTTCGCTACCTATGGCCATGGATTCAATCGGAGGAAGGTCCTTGGAAGGCATCTGACCGTGGTCATTCCGCCCCCAGGCTACGATAGAACCAGACTCGAGGAGGACGTATATGCTGCTCCAACCCGCACCAATATCAACATAGTCAGTAATGTTCTCGGGTGCCGCCGACTTCACCGAGTATTTGTCTGAGCCAAGAACCAGGTGTGTGCCTTCGCGGGGATGGCCGGCAATATACGTAAATTCTCGTCCACATGCAACGCGGAGTGCATGGAAGGGGATGCCCGCTATTTTTCGGGGCGCCCAGATAATGGCTGCAGGCTCGCCCAGCTGTCCTTTGCGTCCGTTTCCCCAGCCATAGACCTCTCCATTGTCAAGCACAGCAACAGTGTGGCTCATGCAAGAAGCGATATCAACTACACGAGTACCGGGCGGAGGAAACTTGGGAATTCTTTGAGGCCACGGCGATTCTTTCGTCTTCTCACCCTGTCCGAGCTCTCCGTGGTTACCTGTACCGCAGCTCATCACGCGGTCATCAGATACCAGAATGGACGCCGCCCAGGTAGCTGAGCAGAGCTTGATGAATGGTGGAGTTGGCAGTCTTGGGATTATGCTGTCGGTAAATTCTGAGATTCCCGCTGACAGATTTTGCCACGGGATGCGTCCGTTTGCGTTGTCGCCAGATGCAAACATTTCGCATTCAGAAGTTAGTATGATGGTGTGGTTGCCTCCCGCGGCGATTTGCGCAGGCTGATTATCCCGCAGACGATGTGTATCTGCGACGGGCTGCGGCTCTGACACATCCTCAGTGTGAGAGAGGCCTAGCTGTCCGGAGCCGTTAGAGCCAAAAGCGTAGAGCGTGGTGGGCGGCGCGCGCTGGGGCCGCTCGTGGGAAAGAAGCCACATGGTTTTGCAAGATGCAGGGCAAGCGAACTAGGAAACTGAAGAGGCGGGGCGGCAGCGCAGATGGGCGGCGCAAGGTGCCAGTGTTGCGGGTTGAGTTGGGGCTCGGCAGCCGTGAAGAGGCGGAGGTTGTGATTAGATAAGATCGGCGCCGGCAAGCTCCGCGCACAATCCGTTAGCGAAAACCACCGCAAATTCAGAGCGCGCCGTGCCCGACTGGACTTTCGAAGCGACAGCGGACGACAACGACTCAACCCCACGACACCATCCGGCACACCACATCCCGCCATCCACCCAGCAACCATGGCCGCCGTTCAGAGTGTGCAATGCTTCGGCAAGAAGAAGACCGCGACTGCCGTCGCCCACTGCAAGGCCGGCAAGGGCCTTGTCAAGGTCAACGGCAAGCCGCTCTCCCTCGTTGAGCCCGCCGTCCTGCGCTTCAAGGTCTACGAGCCGCTCCTCATCCTCGGCCTCGACAAGTTCGGTGCGTCTCCGCAGACATTCGGGAGTTGAAGGGCCTGGAAACTGACTGCCAGCGCAGCCAACGTCGACATCCGCGTCCGCGTCACCGGTGGTGGTCACACCTCCCAGGTCTACGCCATCCGCCAGGCCATCGCCAAGTCCATCGTGCGTGCCATTCCCCGGAGAAATCACCAGGCGCAACGGTCGCTAACTGCATACACAGATCGCCTACTACCAGAAGTTCGTCGATGAGCACTCCAAGAACCAGCTCAAGCAGGCCCTCGTCCAGTACGACCGTACCCTCCTCGTTGCCGACAACAGGAGGTGCGAGCCTAAGAAGTTCGGCGGTCCCGGCGCTCGCGCGAGATACCAGAAGTCGTACCGTTAAGCGACGCATGCACGAGGGGGGAGATGGAGTGTTGGCTTTGCTGGTGCTGGGGCACTACATCCTCGGATTTCTGGGTTTTGCGGGCAATCATTCAATAAAAAGGAAATGACACTGATTGCAAGCACATGGTTCTGTGCAAAAGATGGAGTACTGTGGTATGATCATGCATCGGGTTCTACGCGTCCAAAAATTGGCACCGTCTGGCTACAATGCAAATCGTACATGATTATTGGACGCTGTCAAGGCTGCACGGCTTGGAGCAAGGATTGTGTGGGTTTTGGACACTTCCAAGCTCCCTGTTGGCACGCAGCTCAAAATCCCCAAAAATGGCAGTCTCGATGCTCAAGAACCGGACTCCAAATATGCTTAGGGATCATTTCACCCCATGTGATTCGCTGACATCAACCAACACACTCGCAACCTCTTTCCTAATTCTCTCTCCCTTCTCTTGCTATGAAAAGCACTTCACATTTCGGCTCTCATGCAACTTCGACTCTGACTGATGACGTCCACACGCATGACAAGTTCTTTGACACCCTCGGGCACCTTTATTGCCTAGCATCTTCTGCGTATTGACACCGCTTAACTGCTCACCTAGCTCTCAAGAGCGTGTCCATAGAAGTCTACTTTTACCTCTGCGTTCACCTTCCTAGCCCATTCGCCTCACATTAGCGCATCCAAACCTCACCTCTCCCATATGTCAAGCGAAACCTCCCGGACAAACGAGGCCCGGTACTGCCTCGTCGATAGGAACGGCCAGCTATGGCCGGCAGTACAATGTGAGGAAGACATGGTCCCGGCGGATGAGGTTGAGGTTCGCCCATCAGGCTACTACCAAGCAGTTCTTCTGCTTGCCGTCTTCGAATTGTAAGCCTCGTGATCAAAGCACTATAAAATCTACTTAAAAGGTCTTGTGGAAAAAGTGGTTTTCTGACTTCACCTTACTCAAACAACAGCAAATGGGTCCTTCCAACCGACCTCCACGAATTTGACCCTTCCACCAGCCAGACGATTGCGGACGGGCGACAACAAGAAAAATTTCAAGCGGCCTTTAGTAGCGTCATCGGCTCACCAAACACGCCGGAGCACCAGACATACCCAGACCTTGGATTCTGGCGCAGCGAGCTGCTGGCACGTAATCTTCACAAGATCGAAAACAGCGCTGCTGGTCCCGGCGACACCATGGTACCGCCGAAATCATCCGGAAGTTTGGCAATGACACCACCGTCCACCAAAAATGCGAAGCGACCTTGGGCCAAATTCAAGCTTGATAACCAATTCGGACCCGAGTTTGGACATACTAAGAAGATCAAGACGGAAGCTGGGAAGCACACTAGCCACTGGGTTCCAGATGAATGTGATGATGAGAGAGTCAACGCCCCTCCTCCTCCAGGCTACTTCGAGAAATTGAAGCAGAGCTGCGACTTGGAGTTGGAAGATCAGAACCTGAACCTCTCTTCCGACAGCAGTGACAACGCAAGCGGAAGTGACGACAGCGACGAAAGCGACGGAAGCGACGCTATCGATGATGTGTCAAGTGACGAAGGCGGTGACGAGGAGAAGCGCCAGTTGCCCAAAAGTCAACTATCAGGAATCAAGGAAGAGGCAGCAACCAACACGGTCAAGACACCTAGACGACGCATCTTTCCAGCCAAGTCGACCTCCGGAACGACATCAGCAGGCGCTCGGTCTCCAAACGACATAAAGCAGCACGATGAGAACCAACAAGAGATCATGCAGCTCTGCAGAGAACTGGACACTGCCAGGGCCGAACTCCGTTGGGAGCAGGCCGAGACTGCCGCCAACCGACTAGTCGGAGTCGCCCCCTGGTCGGACAAGGCGACTACCCTCATCGCTAAAGTTGCTTTCCGAGTCGCACCCCGTCCTGACGTTCAAGGTGGCTTCGAGAACCAACTCCGCAATTTCGTCGCAGTACAGATAGCCCAGAACTACGAGCAGCTCCGCGAAACCAACAACACAATGGTTGCAATGATCTTTCGGGATCACGAGGATCTCGCGGAGATGGTCTATGAGCGGAGATTGCGTGTTCTCCGCGCCAAAAAGATTCAAATCGTGGAGATCGATAGTGACTAGAGAATGTTAGAGAACGTTGTTCATCAAGCGGGCTCAGACAATCGTCTTTTCATCGACTTCACTTCGAACTTGCGCCGCTTTCCAGCTACACAACGCGGTCGCACAGGCTGACGACGTTTCAGTCTTGCTTTGCATTCCTGCGAGGATGCTCGACATGCCACATTACTAAAGCTTATGGAACGTGGCATCTCAGTGGCCGGTGGCACATCTTACACTTATATTCTACTTATGCTTGAGTTACCTAAATTGCTCAAAAACATGTAGGAGACCTTCATCGCGGAGATACCAGTCATCTATCCTAAAAGAATTTCTGTTTTCTCCACTTCTTTCCTTCAATGGTTTCCATGAAATTCTTCACATATATCTTCAGCGGTTATTCAGGAAGCGTTAGGCTTGAGAGGCGGATGCAATAGTGCAGCAGCTTTTCTTAGTGCGGGTTGCTTCTCCCCATTAGAACGAGCTCATCTATGTTTCCAGGAGGCGAGAGATAGAGCTTTGTACATGAAGAGACGCAAGTCATAAAATATCGTAGCGAAGTGAACTGGCCGCTCAGATCCCGTATCTCGCACCCTCCTGAATCGTTAATCAGTGCGACGGATTAGGCATTGAGAGTGAAGCTAGTAAGGATATGGCATCGTTTCATTGGCTGACTCGAATGGCAAAGTTGAAATTAGATTGGATGTTTCCTTTCTCAGGAGGGGGGTACGATAACTTGCGACGTTCGATGTTGTTCAAATGCCAAGAGAGATGTTGGTAGGGGTGCATCCAAGCTTTGCTGATTTTGGAATCGCGCTTTATCTACACTGGTTCTTTCTGTAGATTTTCGACAGCGGGAAAGTGTGATGCAGGTGTTGTCTGCGCTTGCGACATAGATTCTCGTGAGGAGCTTACTCCGCACGTCCTTCTGTGCTGTTCCGCCGGTCAGCATCAGCGCGCCGCGAGTCAGGGAGCTTCCCCCACTTCCAGCCCTCCGCCAATGCACCTCTCCAATCAGCGATCGTCGAGATAGCATTATCCTACCGTTGCATCACTTCACCTGCCCACCTCGCAGAACGCCGTCTTCTGCGATGTTACCACGACTTCAGCTGTCCGGCTGCAGAATCACCATCAGTTAGCCAGCGAATTGAAGCCTCTCCCGCTCGTTACCTCCGCACCTGCCTCACCTGTCGTGACCGACCGCTTTTAGCCTCGACACCATCCACAACCACCACCCACCTCCCCCTCTTCCACATCCCACCGCACCCATTCCCAACAGCATCCACCCAAAATGCACAACAACACCCTCCCGGCCGCCAAATCGGGCGAGGAGCCCATCCCCACCACGACCGCGACGTCCACGAAGCCCTCCTCCAAGCTCCCCCTGCGCCCCAAGAAACTCCTCGCCGACTCACCCTCCCCGCCGCGCATCCTCGTCATCGGCGCCGGCTCGCGCGGCACCGCCTACGCCGGGGCGATCGCGACGCACACGGCGGCCACGATCGTCGCCGTCGCCGAGCCGGTCGCCTTCAAGCGACGGGAGTTCGTGCGCGCGTACATGGACGACAGCAGCGGCGACGGCGACGGCGACGACGGCAGCGGCGACGGACAACGCGGGTTCGCGGGCTGGCGCGAGTGGGTGGCGTGGGAGCGGGGGCGGCGGGCGGGCGGGAAGGCGGCCAGCGTGGACGCGGCGTTCGTGTGCGTGCTGGACGAGCAGCACCGCGAGGTGGTGCAGGGGCTGGCGCCGCTGGGGCTGGCCGTCATGTGCGAGAAGCCGCTGGCGACCACGCTGGCCGACTGCGTGGCGATCTACGAGGCCATGCTGCGGGGCGGCGGCGCGGCGCCGCAGGTGTTCAGCATCGGGCATGTGCTGAGGTACTCGCCGCATAACATGCTGCTGAGGCGGTTGGTGAGGGGGGAAGGGGTGGTGGGCGAGGTGTTGAGCGTGGAGCATACGGAGCCGGTTGGTTGGTGGCACTTCTCGCATAGCTTTGTGAGGTAGGTTGCTGATTTGCTACTGTGTACAGGTTGGTGGCATTTTTCGCACAGTTACGTGAGGTATGATTGGCTGTTGTTGTCCTGTTTTGGCGCTGTTGCAACTGCTTACCGTGGAGTAGGGGAAATTGGAGAAGAGAGTCTACCACGGCTCCTTCGCTCCTTACGAAGTCCTGTCACGACATCGACTTTCTGCTGTGGATGCTTAGCGAGCCGGCGAAGGAGGGGGAGAAGGCCCACAAGCCAGCTTTCTTGAGCTCCACTGGAAAATTGAATTTCTACAGGAAGGCGAGGAAGCCGGCGGCTGCTGGCGCGGCAACCAACTGCCTGTCATGTCCCATTGAGAGGGATTGCATGTTCAGCGCGAAGAAGATCTACGGCGAGAGGCATCTGAGGAACGGCAACGCGAAGTGGCCGGTCAAGATTGTCAATCCTGAAATCGAGGACTGCCTCAGCACGATGGGGCTCGACGCAGCCGAGAACATGCTGCTGAAGGATCTCTCGGAAGACTGGACATCCGACACACCAAGCGAAGAAGTTCGTAGGCGACCCTGGTTTGGGCGCTGCGTGTGGGAGGCTGACAATGACGTCTGCGACGATCAATGCGTTACAATTACCTGGGAGGATGATGCTGCCTCAGGTTCGCTCGCCAAAACCGCGCAGTTTCACATGGTTGCCTTCACGGAGAAGATATGCGAACGCCGCGGGCGCATATACGGCACGAAGGGTGAGATCGAGTACGACAGCGCCACGATCAAACTGCACGACTTCGCGACGGGCCACACGGAGACTTTCTACCCAGAGCAGCCTGGTGGTGGACACGGGGGTGGCGATGACGGCCTGGCAACGCAGTTTGTGCAGGCTGTAGGCGCCGTCAAGGACGGCAGGATGGGCGTGGAAGAGGCGCAGAAAAGGTTCATTGGGTGCACGCTCGAGGAAGTGGTTCAAAGTCACGCAATGGTGTTCGCGGCCGAGGACGCAAGAAAGCAGCGCGCGGTAGTGGACTGGCCGTCGTGGTGGCAGAAGAACGTCGAAGAGCGGCTGCCGCCGAAGGCATGAGCTGGGCCAGCGCATGACCGGGAGGATTCGGGGTCCGCCGCAGCCGCCCGGGTGCTCGGAAGCATCGACGACGTCGTGGCAGCGGCAGCAATGCGTGAGCATGACGAAGGCGGGCACGTGGCCGGCCCAGTGTCTACGCGCTCGCGATCGCGGTCAAGACGTCGTCTTTTTTTGCACCTCCAGATTCTGCTCGCAGCACAGACACAGCAGCTCTTTCAATGGAAGTTAATTTCCCTACGCGCGTCGAATTACGCATCCCGAGCGTCGTGCGCGCAGCGGGAGACGGTAGATCAGCCGCTGCACAGGCGGCTCCAGCTGGGCGCGTAGAGCCTCTCTCGCGGATCAGACGACGATCGCGAGGTGGCATGCTACGCTGGGGCTCCGGCCTCAGATCACGGAGGAGGCTGAGCAGCCGCAAGTGGAGCTCCTGACCATGCGAGGATCGTTCTGTTTCCTTCTCGAAGGCAGCAATTTGGGACGCAATTTGGAGAAGCGCTGAGGCGGCGCTTAGGGACATTTGCGCGAGTGGTTGCGGCTCTGAGTATTTTTGCCGGCCAATCAGCGCGCGCGCGCGTCGCGGGGAAGGCGTCCAACCAGCGGCTATCCGCACGGCCACAGCAGCTGCCGCCCCAACCCCAACGTTACGCTGCGACGGTTGCGCTGCGCATGGCGCCGGGAGGCTGAAGGCGCAGACTCTGCTCTCGAACGCACGCAGGTAGCCGCCCAGGCCGCAGAACCAGGCGACCCGCGGCGCTAGAGCATGCTCAGGGCCGCAACAACTGCCGTCAGAGCAGCGGTGAACGCTCGCCAGAGAAAGGAGATGTTCTCGAAGGCGGCCGGCACGGAGCGAAGGCCTAGGGCGCTGCTAGGAGCTGCTGGGCGTGCGGGCGGGCCTCGGGAGCAGCAAAACCTGAACACCTCAGGACTCAACGTGGCCCGCCAGCGTTCACCGCTCGCAGGTGTGAGTCACTCTTGCAGGTGCAGCTGCAGCTACGAAACGAACTTTCACTGTGGGCCAGTGAGCTGGCAGTCGGTATGACTCTTCGCGGAATCGGCGCCCGGGATGCTGTCCGCGCCGGCCAATCACGCCGCCGAACGCGCTTTTTTTCCGCCGGCGCCAGCTGCAGCGACGCCAAACGTCCACCGCCCTGCCGTCCACCGCCGGCGCCTCGCCGCGCCCCGAACCGGGCCCTGCGCTGCAAATAGCGCCCGAAGCGGACGTTGCATTGTCCCAAATTAACCCCAAAGCGCCGTCTCGCCAGCCGCCGCCCGCGCAGCGCCTCGCCCGGCAGCGCAGCACTCCGGCGCCCACACGTAGCACCGGCGCCCCAATCAGGCCGCGCGAAGCCACTTTGGGCTGGCATAATGCCCATAATAGCGCCCGTCTCAGAAAAGAATTGCGCATAAGCTTTCCCATAGGACGCGATGTTTCACGCACCACTGCCCCGCTGGATGGACGCTCCCGCACACGGACCTGATACTCGCTGCACATGGCCTCGGGGCCCTAAATCGGGTCCATCCGTCGATCAGTGTGTTTCAAGTTGTTTGCCGCTAGTCCCACTTTCCCCGGCTCTGCAAGATTCTTTGGATGTCACGGCCTCACAGCCTGGTGAATAAGTACCAGCGGCTCTGCCGCACAACCTCTGCTCTCCTCTCCACTCATCCTGTCTTCACACTCCATATTCTCCGCGCGTGTCACTACGAGGCCCACGAGTCTCTTGCGTGCTCTCTTCTTTTCTTTCACTGTTTGCTTAGAGTGTCTCCTGGAGCTGGTCTCCTCCACCTAATCCGCCCGTTAATCACCTCTTGTTTATTTTCTAAGCCGTTGCGTAAGTGGTCCATGAGTCCCGTGCCAAGATGGCCTTCTCTTACGCGTCTCAGTCCGGAAGCAACACGCCCAAAAACCATGTACTCAAGACACACCACCCCTCCTTCGTCCTATGGCTCCTACTGCCAGGACGCTCAGACCTCCTTCGAGGCGCCCTATGGAGTCCTGACGCCCGATGCCTCTCCCGAGTGCATGGCCACCGTGCCCACTCCGGCGAGATCTCCCATCCGTCAGCATGGCCCTCTCCTGCTGCCCAAGATCCGGTCCCAGGATCAGACCACCGAGCCCTCCACCAGTGGCCCCATCAGACACCGCCGGACGGCGTCTGCTGCCAGTGGCATTTCCAACTACAGCCCTTACGCGCGGCCTTCCTCCGTGGGTCGCCGGTCGACTAGCCCTCTCAGCAACGCCTCGGTTGGCTCCCCTGGCTCCACTTCGATGCTGTCGCCGTACGACAACGGCTACGGCTCCGGCCTAAACTCGCCCATCAACCTCTCGCGTCGCCCTTCCATGGCCACCCACTCTCGGTCTCACTCGGCCTCCGGTGTGCGGTCCCACTCTCGTTCTAGCTCCGCTACTAGCATCGATGAGACCGTCATCAACCGTTTCGGCTACCCTACCTACCGGAACCTCCCGAGCTACGTCACTCAGACCTCGGCGGCTCAGACTGCTTCGTTCAACCTGGCGTCTGCCATGCCCATGAACAACTTCCCCCTCCAGACCACCCAGTCCTTCGAGGACCAGATCCCTGCTGTGGCACCTGCCGTCCAGCACCCCTTGGCATACGAGCTTCAGTCCGAGGCCTTCGACCAGCCTGCGGCTACCACCACCCTCCTGGACTACCTCACCAGTGCCAACCCCTCCCCTGCCCTCGTCCAGCGTGTCACCACCGGTGGCCGCAACCTGACCGGCACCCACTACTGGTGGGACATCCGCAACCTTCGCAGCTGGGATGACTTCAACATGGAGACCATCAGCTCCATCCCCGGGCTGATGCCCCTCCTCCAGATCCCCGTTGATGCCATGTCCCTTCCTACTCCTCCCAAGGCCAACATGATGCCCGAGAGCGAGTCTGCCCTTCATGACATCGTCCGTGACTACTACGGCACCAAGGTCAGCGCCGCCCTCAACATTGCTCAGGGAACCACGCACATGTCTCTCCGTTCTCGCAAGGGTCTTCCCACCAACCAGACTCCTGTCGACTTCGTGTCGAACTACCCGACCGACTACGAGAAGACCATCTACGGTGACCAGCGCGGCCGCGTTGTCGGCATCGTCAAGGCGTACGACCAGTGGAACACCGGCATGCGCTCCGAGGCACCCAACAAGCAGGTCTACTACCTCGCCGGCCTCGCGCACCTGCACCGCGTCATGCGCGAGCACGGCTGCCGCTACGGCTTCATCATGACGGAGATCGAGATGGTCTGCGTGCGCTGCGGCGGCGACCCCTCCGCTCCCGGCCAGACCATGGACACTGCGACCGTCAGCGCCGACGCCGGCTCCGGCGTCCCGCTCTTCGGCTACCTCGAGCTCAGCCCGCCGATCCGCATCTCGACGCACGGCATGCCCGTTGACGTCGAGACGGGCGAGCCGATGGCGCAGATGACGGCGGGCCTGGCGCTCTGGTACCTGCACATGCTGGCCAAGGAAAGCCCGCTCCCCGGCATCCAGGGCAGCTGGCGCATGGAGGTCGGTGGCCCGGCGGCGCTGACCCGCCAGCACTGCCTCGACAAGGACGCCTGGATCCCCAAGCCCAACCTCAGCGAGAAGCGCGAGGCCAAGCGCCTGCGCGGCTGGGTGTTCCCGGACGAGCCGCTCAACAGGAAGGAGCTAGGCAAGAGCAAGCGCTCGCGGTCGAGCAGGTAAATAAAGAGAGAAAGATGACACGCTCACGCGGATTCGTCCAAGCTGGCTTGGCGAAATGTTTTTATGGTTTGTGACGATGATGATGGAAGGATTAAATGATGCAGCATATGGACATTGGAGTTTTGATCAGCATTTCCGGGCGTTTTTCGATCCAAAGCGATCTTGAGGTTGCTTTTGCACATAACAACACAACAAATAAATACTTAACTACTAAGAAATATTCAAATTAAACGCCCCTAGAGGGTTTCGAAAGCTTTGCCCCATCCATGATCGTCCTCGTGCTTGGGCTTTGGTCAGGATATTCTGACGATGCGGAGTCGGGTGTTGAGGTTGGACGCTGCCGCGGCACGCCGTCGCGGCTTCCTGGCGTCATCCTCGGCAACTTTGGGGTGCACCCCAGTACTCCACTTTCTGGAGCTTATATCCATGCTATACCCGTGCCCGCAACAACGACTTCCCCTCCTGCACGCACCGTTGCTGACGTGCAATTGAAGAGCTTAAAGCCTCCTCGCTCCGGTTTCCAGAGCTGCATCGGCCAGAACGCCATTGAGTGATTTACCCGCACGAGCCACAACGTCCTCCATCCACTTCCTGCACCATGTCGTCCACCAACCGCGTGAGCCAGATCGCTGGCCACCTCAATTTCCCGAAAGGGCTGCTGGCCGGGCAGGTCGCCATCATCACCGGGTCCGGGCAGGGCATTGGCGCCGAGGCAGCGAAGCTGTTCGCAAATGAGGGCGCGAAGGTTGTGGTGTCGGATATTGATGCCAGTAAGACTTCCTTTCCACTGATCCATGCCACACGTGCTGCTGGGAGGACGCGAACCGGTGCTAACTACTCAAACAGAGAAGGCCGAGGAGGTTGCAAAGCAGATCAACGAGAGCGGCGGCAGCGCGCTGGCCGTGGCCGGCGACATGCTGGACGATGCGTACATCGACTCGCTGGTCAAGAAGAGCGCCGAGTTTGGCGGCGGCAAGATCCACATCATCGTCAACAACGCCGGCTTCACCTGGGACGGGGTGATCCACAAGGTGAGCGCACCAAGTTTCCCCCCAGTCTTCAGACACGCACACGGTTTCTAAATGTCTTCTTCTTTTACCAGACCACCGACAAGCAATGGGACACCATCGTCGCGCTCCACAACACCGCACCGTTCAAGCTCGTCCGCGCGGCGGCGCCCTTCTTCCGGGTCAAGGACGGCGAGCCGCGCAGCGTCATCAACATCAGCTCGACGTCGGGGCTGCACGGCAACGCGGGGCAGGCCAACTACGCGCTGGCCAAGGCGGGCGTGGTCGGGCTGACCAAGACGATCGCGAAGGAGTGGGGGCCGGCGTTCGGCGTGCGCGCCAACACGGTCGCGTTCGGGCACATCCTGACGCGGCTGACGGCGGCGAAGGAGGAGGGCGCGTTCGTCACCACGCCCGACGGCCAGAAGGTCGCGCTGGGCATCCCGATGGCGCAGGGCGCCGCCAAGCAGAAGGGCGGCTTCCCGGACATCCCGCTGGGCAGACCCGGCACGGCGACCGAGGCGGCGAGCGCGGTGCTGGCCGTCGCGAGCCCGCTGTTTAGCTACGTGAGTGGGCAGACGATCTCGGTGACGGGCGGGAGGAACATCTAGGGGGGTGGGGGAGTTGCTTGGGCTGGGCTGAGGGGGCTGGTGCATCCGTTTGGATGCAGGACTGTGGCAGCAAAAGCGCACATGTCGTCCGAATGTACATATGGTTCAGTCTCGTGCGTGTGCAGGTTGCGTGGACACGCCGTTGATTGTCTTGGAGCTGGGGCCACCTGCGGCTCTCTGGGGAAATTTTGGATGACGACGAAAATAGCTGGATTACGAGTTCATTTCGCAAGCGAGCGTGGGGACTTGATGCAGTGCTTCGAGCGAGAAGGCGCAACAGGAGAGAGGGCATGCTCGTCCGGGTGGAAGCTTCAACCTGCCATGCGAAGGGATCACGTACTTGGTGAGAGCCGGCGTCAACGATCAAGACGGCTGGAATGGTGGTACAATGCTCTTTCGTAACTCCATCGTTAAGGCAGCCAACAGTGGGGACTTGGAGAGTTCGTCGGGATGAGCTTGGCTCAATTCTTACTGCACTATCTTATCTAGATGAAAGCTTCAACTCCCCATGCCTGGTTGCGGAAAGGCACTAGACCGTTTGGGTTTGACGGATGTTCATTCACAACCTTTGGATCATGACCGCCACGGGCGGTTGAGGCATTCAAACGGATGGAAACGTGCGACACGCAGGAGGACACACCGGTCAACGTGAATGCTTCATATCCCCGTCTGTGATTGCCCTACGGACTGCCGTTGCGGTCCTTTACAGCCAGTGCCGGGATGCAGGACCCTGCTCCGTCGCCCCAGCCAGCATCGAGAACGCCTGGTTGAGTGGAGCAGCCGCCTGCTGAAAGTCTCGACTTCCAACAAAGCGGCCGCCCGGACGAGCAGAGCGCATGGCCGGATTGCGCCACCGAGCTGGATTCTGCGACGATTATCGCGAGGCTGCGGGGCGCTTCTCGGCGGAGACGTCGCTTCTCCGGATAAGGCGGGTGTGCAGCAGCGGCGCAGGAATCCGTCGAGCGTCAAGAATGCGGCGGCGACGGCGCAGACGGCGAGATGTTTACGGGCACACGCGCGCAGAGCAGCAGCGCGGGCATTTGCGGCGCCTGAAGCAGCGGCGCGGCGAGCTGGAGACAGATTGCGGGTGCGCCAAGGGACAAGGAGGCGCCTCTGAGGGCGAATTCGTAATGGAGGCTGGCGAGCATCCGAGTCGCCGAGCATTCGAGACAGCCAGCGATCTCCCCTGCAGCCCCAGACACGGCTTGCACCGCCGCACCCAGCACGCATCAGTCTCCTTTCACCACAGCACGCTCTCTCTTCCTTCTCGCCGCTCGTTAGCACCCCCGAATTGCCGTCCAGCCCCGCCCCGGTCCGCGACCATGAGCGCTCATTGACCGCGCAGCAACACCCAGCCCAGCCCCCCAGATCCACCGCATCCGCATCCGCGCGCCGCGTCATACGCCCCCGGGACCTGGCGTCCCACCACCACCACACCAATGGTCGACGAAAAGCACCCCTACGACCCCAAGGAGAGCCTCCCCATCCCGACGTACGAGGAGGCCACCTCGTCCCGTCCCTCGTCGGTCCTCTCCCACCTCGGCCCCAACGAGGTCAGCGACGATGCGGAGCGGCAAGGCCTGCTGGGCCCCCGGCGGCGGAGCCAGTCGGGCGCCGGGGGCTCGCGCCGTGCCGATGGATACCAGCAGCCGTCGGTCGAGTCCGTCCGGGACAGCATGGAGAGCGACCTGTCGCTGCCGGACATGGTTGGCGACAGCGACGACGAGGAGACGGGCCTGCAGCGCGAGATGGAGCAGCTCGAGGTCATCGAGGCCGGCGGCCAGCCGCACGGTAGCCGCCGCGCCCGCATAGGCATGAGCTTCTCCAAGCGCATCTCCAGCATCGGCGCCACCCTGTCGTCGATGCGCCTGCCGCGCCTGCGCAAGCCCCTCCGCTGGCCCACCTTCTCGTGCAGCATCCCCTCCATCCCGGAGCACATGCGCCCCGGCTACAGCGTCATCCTGCGCCTGTTCGGCGTGCTGATGATGGCCTCGCTGGTCTACGCCCTGCTCGTCACCTCCGTCTTCCCGCTCGGCCACGGCGGCATGGCGCCCTTCAATCCGGAGTGGGCGCGCTCGTTTGTGCAGTCGCAGATCTCGGCGGACCGCATCCGCGAGAACCTCAAGCACATCACCAGCATCGACCACGTTGCCGGCACCAAGGGAGACAAGTTCTTGGCTAATTGGATTGAGTCGTTCTTCAAGCAGGCCGGCATGGACAAGGTCGCCACGCTGGAATATAATGTCTACCTGAACTACCCCACCAAGGAGGGCCGGAGAGTGGCCATCGTCGACCCTCCGGAGTTTAGATACGAGGCCAAGCTCGAGGAAGAGCTGGCCGTGCCCGGCACCCGGCCCGAGCAGCAGACCATGGTCTTCCACGGCCTGTCGAGGTCCGGCAACGTCACGGCGCCCCTTGTGTATGCGAATTACGGAAGCCAGGAGGACTTTAAGACTCTGAGAGACCGCGGGATAGATGTTAACGGCACTGTTGTGTTGGTTCGCTACTATGGCTCCATGTCGGATCGTGCGATGAAGGTCAAGTTTGCGGAGGAGAATGGTGCAGTGGGATGCTTGATCTACTCGGATCCGAAGGACGATGGGTTTGTCAGAGGTGACGTTTACCCTGATGGAAGATGGAGACCTGAGGATGGAGTCTCGAGAGGCTCGGTCGCGCAGTCCGCTTGGATTGTTGGAGATGTACTTACCCCGGGCATTGGAAGTGTCATGGAAGCGGATCGCATCAGCAAGGATAACAATCCTGCCCTGCCTAATATTCCGAGTATGCCGCTAGCTTGGCGCGACGCAAAGCCGCTGCTGCAGGCACTCAAGGGCCACGGAGACAAGGTCCCTAAAGAGTGGGTTGGCGGCATACCTGAAGTCGACTGGTGGACGGGCGACAGTACTTCTCCGCTTGTGCTTCTCCAAAACGAACAGGATGAGGAGGAAAAGCAGCCCATCTGGAACGTCATGGGAGTGTTCGAGGGAGTCGAGACATCTTCCAAGAAGATCTTCGTGGGCAACCACCGTGACGCTTGGTGTTTCGGATCAGCAGATGCTGGGGGGTTTGTTCACTCTTCAGCTGCATACGCTTGCTTTTGCTAATAGTTGCAGTGGCACGGCAATCATGATGGAAGTCATCACCGCTCTCGATCTCCTTGTCCAGCAAGGCTGGCGTCCGCTCCGCAGCATTTACTTCGCATCCTGGGATGCTGAAGAGTACAACATCATTGGCTCAACTGAATACGTGGAAGACCACATCGAGGACATCCGTGACAACGCCATCGCCTATCTCAACGTCGATGTCGGCGTTGTTGGCGACAAGTTCCGGGCTTTGGGATCTCCTCTTTTCCAACACGCACTCTCACGTGTCCTCGGCCGTGTTGCGGACCCCCTGAAGAACCGCACCGTTGGTGATATCTGGACAGAAGAAGGTGGTCAGCTGGGAGGTCTCGGCGCCGGCAGTGATTATGTCGCATTCCAGGATCTGGCAGGATGCTCTAGCATCGACATCATGTTCGATGGGCCTGAAAATGGCTATCCCTACCACAGCTGCTACGAGACCTTCGACTGGATGGACCAATTCGGTGATCCGGGCTTCATTTACCACGCAACACTTGCCGAGATCTGGGTGCTTCTTATCCTCGAGATCGCGCAGGAGCCAATCTATCCGTTTGACCTGAAGGACTATGGCCTGGCTGTCAAGGGTTATATCAACGACCTGGAGAAGTACGCTATTGGAAAGGACGCCACAGAAGGCAAAAAGCTCGACCTTACATCGCTCCGTAAAGCGGCCGACACGCTCGGGCAGAATGCCAAGGAGTTTGAGGGCTGGGAAGATTGGTGGTGGGGCCAGTTCCGTGGACGTGCGGGCTACGAGACGAACACCATGGGCATGCAGCGGCTATCACATAACGCGCGTATGTCCAACTTCGAGACCCACCTGCTGGACTTGCCGGCGGACGGCAAGGAAGACAAAGGAGGCGAGGACGGCGAACAGCACGGCATCCCCGGGCGCGAACAGTTCAAACACGTCATCTTTGGACCCGACGCGTGGAGCGGGTACGACGAGGCATATTTCCCGGCTGTTAGAGACGCGATCGAGCTGGGCAACTGGTCGCTGGCGCAGACACAGGCGGACAAAGCTGCACGCATCCTCTCCAAGGCGGCGGATAAGCTGCTACATTGAGAGAGAAGATGGGGCTAGGAGGGAGTTTGTGGATTCATTGGGCACGGCGTTTTGGGGGACTACTGTTGTCACCACTACCATCCTGGGCGAAGGCATTGGGCTGTACATTGAGCTTCGATTTATTGTGCAAGTACCGGCGCACAGAAGCGGCACGCAAGACGCGAATTTCATATATTTTCTTTTTCGACAATGCACGTTCTTGCGGAAGAATGGACGGCGCCAGCTCATGTTGGCATGGCCTCGGCACGTAAATTAAAGCGCGTCTTCGTCCGGACGGCTGCTGCAGCTGCTCGTGCAGGCACCGTAAACACTTTACGCGCCTTGTCGGCCGGGGCACATCTCTGTGTATCGGCGTTTCTTCTGCGGCGCACCGTGTTCCCGCGACTCAGGCGCTTGTGCGTGCGTGCGCAATATGGCTGTGACGTAGGAGTTCCACGGCCGCGGCGACGGCGCGGGCACTCGGGGACTCGTGTCGTCAACATGTGCGACATTGGGCGCGTCCGCCGCTCGCCGTTCGCCGTTCGCAGGGCTGGCCAGGCTCTCCTCCAGGCAGCTTCTCGGGCTGGTGTGCTGAGATCAGGCTCTGCGGCGCTGTGAGATGAGCTGGTGCCGGGCTCGCGTGCATGCGCCACCCCCGGACGGCCGCACTGATTCGGCGAGCGCGCGAGGCTCTCGGCAGCGCGGCAGCCTCACTCCAGCCCGACGCACCCACCCAGCCGCGCGCAGCCAGCACGCCGCGCGCCGCACGCAACCGCGGGCAGCGCAGGGCGAGGGCGAGGGCGTCGGACGCGTGGCGGGCGCGCAGCAGGGCGGGCAACGCGCCGCGGCGAAACAGCGGCGGGCGGGCTGGTGGAGGATCGCGAGCCGGCGCCTCGATGCAGCTCGGCCTAACCGCTGCGGTCATAGCGCGGAAGCGAGGGTTGGCGGCGTCAGCCTGAGCCTTTCCATCTTGCGCCCGCTCGCCGTTCTCTCGCCCTCACCACCCACCACCCGCCCGTCCTTCGCCATCCAGGATCGCGGAGCCCCCGTCTTGTTCCATCCGCCCCATCGCGCCCCTGCCGGCTCCGCTGCTCTACTTTGCTTTGGACACCGCGGCCGCTCTTCGCACTCCACTCTGCCTTCCTCTGCCCGCGCCGGATAGCTGCTCGAACTCGAGGGATCGCGCATCATGACTGAGGTGTCGTCCACTCGCCTCTACCTGGGGAACCTTCCTCGCAACGGTATGCACACTCCCTGATGTCCTGCCCGGCTGCTGGATCGGATCGCCCGCACCCACGCTTTGGATGGATTTGGATCGTTGCTGGACACAGCCGGCCCGCAGGAACTGACACCAACTCCACCACCACCATCCCGTCGCTTTTTTTCCTGGAGAGATGCGCGTCGCTGACTAGCAATCCCCACCACCACAGCCACCAAGGCGGATGTTGAAGCCCACTTTGCGACCCATGGCACTGGCGAGATCACCGAGATCAAGCTCATGAACGGCTTCGGCTTCATCGAGTACAAGGATGCCATGGACGCCCGCGACGTCGTTCCTGGTGAGTCTCCAGCCCTCCCCCGCGTGCGCGCCTGAAACACAATCGCTGACCTGTGCCACCAGCCTTCCGTACGTTGTTGCGCCCCCAAGCCTGCATAAGCGATCGGCGCTTTTCTGACACTGTTCCACCGCAGATGGGTCGGACTTCATGGGCGAGCGCCTCGTCGTCCAGTTCGCCCGTGGCTCCCGCCGCCAGAACGACGGCTACTCCCACCAGGAGCGTGCCGTCCCGCGCCCCAGGCGCACCCCGTTCCGCATGTCCATCACTGGTCTTCCCGTCGAGACGAGCTGGCAGGTTAGCACTCTCCCCGTAACACTTGGTTCAGAGACCTTTGGATCCCCCTTCTTGTCCACGTTCCCGTCACCCATCCATGTACCTTGAGCCAGCAATGTCGCGTGGTCTGCGCCTCCCAGGCTGATCGGATCCGCTTGTGGGGTGCTTCCTCTTCCGGGCAGCCGGACGCTGGTCTCTATCTTCCCCTTCCACCCTGTTCAAGGCCGTCTATGTAGAGCGTTCCTCACTTCTCTTGTCTTGTCCCGGGGATTGCCACCGGAATCACGCGAGGCCTGTTTCTTTCACTGGTGGTTTGGAAGTTCTGGACCGGGACTGGACCTTTCACTTTGCTTCTCGCTCATCACCGCTCATCCATTTGCTGCCTTGGCCGGAACTTACACACTGGACCTATAGGACCTGAAGGACTTCGCCCGCCAGTCTGGATTGGACGTCGTCTACTCCGAGGTTGGCCGCGAGCGCGACGGTCGTGGGTAAGCATCCACCGCCCAGACCCTCGATGAGAATGCCATTGATCTAACCTAGCCAGATTTGTTGAGTATGAGACTGCCAACGATCTCCGCAACGCCGTCGAGAAGCTCGACAACCGCGAATTCAAGGGGCAGGCTGTCCGATGCGTCCAAGATGTCAGATTCCAAAGCTGTCCCACTGCCTGGATGACCGTCCGTGTTCTGACTATTACCAGATTCAGGAGGAGCGCCCCCGTGAGCGCTACAGGTCCCGCTCGCCCGCCCGTGGAGGACGCGGCGGCGGTGGCGGCGGCGGTGGCGGCTACGGCCCTCCTGACGACGACTACTACCGTCGTGGTCCTCCTCGCGGCTACAGCCCTCGCCGCGACGACTACCGCCGTCGTTCGCCTCCTCGCGACTACTATGACCCGCGTGACCGCTACGCGCGCTCTCCCCCTCGCGTCCGCGGTCCTCCCGTCGACGACGCTTACCCGCCGCCCCGCGCGCGCTACCCCGACGACCCCTATGATGCCCGTGGGCCTCCACCTCCTCGTCGTGGCTACGAGCCCGACCCCTACATGAACGGACATGACAGGCCGTATGGTCGTCCTCCGTCCCCCCGTGGTAGGCCCAGGAGCCCCGGTGCACGCTCTGGTTATGACGACGGCTACAACCGTCGTCCTTACTGGTGAATACCATAATATTCCTGGTTAAATTTCCGCTTACTCGTTTAGAACATCCCTCCACGTAAACCATACCCATGCAAGCCCTGCATATCGACGAAATGCGCGAATGAGGGATGGGGAACAGTTAGTTACTGGAGCCTCCAGGATGATCATCAACAATGAAAAGGAGCTTTGAGTGTACGATTTGACGGATCTAATGGTGGGTTCTTCTTTCTGTTCTCGAATCGAGAGTGGAAGGAGGGGGGAGAATTTGGGGGGAGTAAGGAAATCGAAAATGGGAAACAAAAAGCTGCTCGTGGGGAGGATGGCTTTGGCCGGCATGCTTGCGAGTGGCTTTCTGTCACCTGCTATCATTTTCTTTTCTTCTTTCTACCGGCTCTAGGTTTGGTTTTTTTTTTCCGCTTTCCACATTCGCGAAAGTGCGCGATCGATCCGTGGGACTCGCCGGATTTCGGGTTCCACCGTTTCTTCTTCCACAACTTCCTCGACTGCTAGTCAAGGGAGCGTCACGATCGGGCTTGTAGCATATAGTTGAAAAGTCATGATTCTATGCCTTTTGGCTCGTTCTTCTGGTGGTCGTGATTGGTATGGTGGGCAAAGGAGGTCGATTGGGTGTTTCGGAAAGTGTTCAGCAGAAGGTGTTTCGGTAAGTGTTCAGCAGAAGGTAGGTTGAGAGCTGCCTGTGACAGTGATGAAGGGAACGCTAACGAGTACGTATGTTCTCCTAACACCTTATCCTCTTGCCCCCTGGCCTCTCCGCCTCTATGGTAGAGGTCTCGATAGGGTTTTACACTTGTCGTAGTGCTGACGGAAAGCTCGCAAGTCCAGAGAACCCTAGTCCTTCGATTTCAAGCCTTTCTCACTCAGACCTCAGACCCCGCACTTGGTCCCACGCTGCTCCCCATGTAAGCTTAGAAGGAGTCGTGCGTAACGTTGTCTATATATTAACGTCTCGCAGCACTCATCCAAACTATCTTCATTCAAGCAAACGAGGACTGAGAACGAAGAATAGAAAGCACACACCTTGCCTTCTTATCTTTTCTCTTTCTCTCCTTTTTCTATTCTACGCCCCACCACCACCACGATGACGACGAACACCGTCCCTGTTTCTACTTCTCCTTCTTCCTCCCCCTCCTCCCACCCACCAACAACGCCCCCAGCCCCACCAAAGCCCATCTCCCTCGCCCACATCTTCCTCCAAACCTCGCCGTCCCGCTTCCCGGCCCTGGTCGCGTGGTACAAGGCGTTCCTGCCGGCCACGGCGACGCACGAGACGGACCGGCTCGCGTTCCTGACGTACGACCACGAGCACCACCGGGTGGCCATCGGGGCGCTGCCGGGGGTGCGCGACGGCGGGCGCGACGGCGCGGGCGCGGGCATGCGGCACGTGGCGTTCGCGCACGCGAGCCTGCGCGACCTGGCGGACGCGTACGCGGCCAGGCGGGCGGCCGGCGCGCTGCCGGAGCGCTGCGTCAACCACGGCATGACGACCAGCATGTACTATCGCGACCCGGATGGGGGTGGGGTTGAGGTGCAGGTGTGTTTGGGTTGTCTCTTTCTTTCTTTCTTTGTGTCATTACTTCTGTCCTTCTATCTTTCCTTTCTTCTATCCTTCTATCTTTCCTTCTATCTTTCCTTCTATCTTTCCTTCTATTCTTCTTTCTATCCTTCCTTCTTTCTTCACCTCCACAGATGTAAGGTGCTACACTGATATACCCGTGGGGATACCCAGGTCGACAACTTCGACACGGCCGAGGAGGCCAAGGCGTACATGCGGACCGAGGCGTTCGCGGCGAACCCGCTGGGCGCGGACTTCGACCCCGAGGAACTGGTGAGGAGGCTGGAGGCCGGGGAGAGCGAGCAGGACATCAAGAGGATGGTCGATGCGGGCCCGAGGGATGCGTTCTCGGTGCTGCCTTGACCCTCTTGCGAGCGCAGGACGGATGGGTGGATGGTGGTTTGGAAAAATCAATTGAGGGGTATGTTTTCGCGTTTTCTTCCTGATGTTCTATCCTGTGCTTACTATTACGGCTGCTATGAAATTGCACAAAAAATGACGTGGTATCTATCTTCTCCCGTTTACGCCTCGCGCCCTCCCTTCCTCCCTTTCCCTCCTCTACGGCCGCAACGTCGAGTCCTTCGCGATGCTCGACCGCCTGGGCGAGACCGGCGTGCCGTTCGGCACCTCACCTTCCCCCTCTCGCCGCCGCTCCGGACTCCTCATGATCCTCTGGTCGTCCCCCTCGATGAACGAGAAATGGCCGGACGCGCCGTCGTCGCGTAGATGATGGTGGTGCGGCTGCTCGGGCACCTCTAGCTCCGCGATCCCGTCCATCGACTGCTGCGTCGGCGCGTAGCCCGAGCGCGTCACGACGGCGTACGACGCCTCCTCCACCGTCGGGCTGTACCCGTCGGCCACGGCCATGGCCACGCTCTCGCGGATGTGCGGGGGCGCCGACGAGCCGCCGTCCGCCGAGTAGGGTCGGCCGCCGCCGCCGCCGCCGCTCCGGTCGGACGCCGGCGAGACGGGCGAGACGACGTAGTCCTGGTGGTGGTGGTGGTGGTCGCCGGGGCTGCTGGGCTGGCGGTCGTGCAGGCCCGTCTTCTCCGGCGGGTAGCGGGCGCCGGTGGGCTCGGACTCGAGCTCGCTGACGACGGTGCGGGAGTCGAGCTCGCTGATGACCGTCCGCGAGTCTGCCGGCACGGTCGAGCCGGCGGCGACGGAACCCTCGACCTCCTCGTACGCCGGCAGCTCCTCCTCCTCGACGGGGCCGTGCCAGTCCTGCGGCAGCCCCGACGACGTGAAGCCCGCGGGCACGGCGTGCCCGCTTCCGCGGCTGGCCGCGCGCTGGACCTCGACACCCCGCCCCCTGGCGCCGGCGGCGCCGTTGACGGACCGCTGCGAGCCGTGGCGATGCCTGAAGCCGCTCCAGGCGCCGTGGATGCTGCCGTGGTGCGCCTCCCCGCCGCCGTCCACCGCGCGCTGCTTGCCCTTGCTGCCGGTCCTGGCCGGCAGCACGCCCGGGGTGCGCGCGGCCAGCGCCTTCCACGCGCCGACGATGCGGGCGACCTCGTCGGGGCGCACGCGGCCCAGCTCCTCCAGGCCCTGGGCCATGCGCGCCGCGACGACGTAGTTGCGCTCGCTCCTGCCCGAGTGCTTGCTCAGCTCCATGTAGATGCCCTTGAAGCCGTAGCCGGGCAGGCCGAACACGGCCGCGCCGGGCTTGATCAGCACGCCCAGGCTGCCCCAGACGAGCCCCTTGGCCAGGCCGACGGGCCCCTCGTGGTAGGCGCCCTTGATGGGCTGCGTGATCAGCCCGGTGAAGCCGTCGTAGAAGCCGAGGCCCAGCTCCTTGCCCGCCTCCTTGAGCCCCGAGGCCAGGCCGGTGACCTTCTTGTTCTTGCGGACGGTGGGGTCGCCGTAGAGCTTCGGGGCGTTGTGGAAGCCCTTGGCGATGGAGAGGGTGAGGTCCATGGGCGCCTTGATGCCGGCGCTGAGGACGCGCGAGCGCTTGGAAGAAGAAGTGTTGTGCGTGGAGCTCGAGTCGCTGCCGTTGCTCTTGTGGGACGAGGTGGTGGACGAGTGGTGCAGCGAGGTCATGGAGCGCTGCTGGTGGGCGACGGGCGCGGGTCCGAAGTCCGCCTCCAGGCGATGCCTCGCCGCGTCGCTGGCGCTGACGGCGCGCACGTCGTCCATCGAGCTCCTCCGCGACCCGGGCACCGACGCCGACGACTTGATGGTCGGCGTCCGCGATCCGTTGCTCCCCGGCGGATGGTCCTTCTTCGTCGACGACGACGACGACAGCGCGCTGGGGATGTCGGCGATGCCCGCGCCCAGGCTCCTCAGCGTGCCCAGCAGCACGCCCGCGCCGCCCGACACCGGGTCCCACGGCCCCTCGTCCGTGTCGTACTCGCAGGGGCGGTACAGGGCCAGGTCGTCGAAGTCCAGCAGCTCCTCGCTGCCCAGCACGGCGGCGGCCAGGGCGCTCAGCCGCGTCCGGGCCTTCGCGTGCCACCACACGGCGGCGCGCTGCGGAGCCACGGCGCAGCGCTTGTCGCGGAGCTTCAGGCCGCGGTGGAAGCTGCGGGCGGCGCGCTCGGGGCCGTCCTCGGCGCGCAGCTGGGCGGCGATGCGGGCGGCGCGCTCGCGCGTCTCGGGCAGCAGGGCGGTGCCGATGGCGCACGACAGGTTCTCGGCGGTGAGCTGCTTGTGGTGGATGGGGTCCGGGCCGGCGCCGGCGCGGGCGACGATGCCGCCCCAGAAGAACTGGTCGCCGAAGAAGGGCACGACGACGGTGGGGCAGCCGGCGGCGAGCCCGGCGGCGAGCGTGCCGGCCCCGCCGTGGTGCACGACGCAGGACACCCGGGCGAACAGCCAGTCGTGTGGGCAGTCGCCGAGGAAGAAGACGGAGCCGCTGGCCGGGGCGGACGGCGAGTCCGGCGACGCGGGGCTGCTGGCGCCGCCCAGATTGCCCCAGCCGCGCGACACCAGGGCGCGCTGGCCGGAGCGCTGCAGGGCGCCGAGCACGGTGGCGGTCAGCGCGGCCGGGTCGTCGACGACGATGGAGCCGAAGCCGATGTAGATGGGCGGCGGGCCGGCGGCGAGGAAGGCGGCCAGGTCGGGCGGCGGGGTGTAGGCGGTCCTGGTCTCGAGGAAGAAGAAGCCGGACACGTCGATGGCCGAGCCCCAGTCGCGCGGCTTGGGCAGCAGGGCGGGCGACCAGCAGTAGGTCACGGGGATCTTGAGGCGGTGCACCAGGCCGGCGGCGGAGCCCAGGCCCAGCGGCGCGAGGAACAGCTCGGACTCGCGGAAGCGGTTGATGACGTCGCCCAGGCCCTGCCACATCAGCATGTCGACGAGCGCGTACGACACGAAGTTGCGCAGGTGCGGGTCGGTGTTGGTGGCGGTGATCTTGCTCAGCGGGTGCGGGAAGGCCTGGGTCGGCGACCACGGCATGGTGAACATGACGTGCAGCGGGATGCCCAGCTTCTCGGCGACGTGCACGTGGGCGAAGCTGGGCGGGTTGGCGATGATGGCGTCGGCGACGAAGGGCGGCGGCGGCTGGCTCGCGCTGGACGACACGCTGGCCACGTCGACGTCGGCGCCGCCGTCGAGCGTGCTGGCCGGGCCGTCGCCCGGGTCGATGCACGAGCGCCAGCAGCCGTGCAGGATCTGCTCGATGTCCTTGCGGCGGCGGTTGACGTCGCCGGCGGTGAACGACTTGAGGTCGGGCACCAGGCCGGGGTTCTTGACCATGAACTCCATCAGCTGCGCGGGCGAGCCGCCGATGTCGAAGAACTCCAGCCCGTGGCCGGCCACGAAGGCGCGAAAGTTGCCGTGCGTGGCCAGGCGCACGCGGTGGCCGTACTTCTCGCGCAGCAGCTTGCCCAGCGCCACGAACGGCTGCACGTCGCCGCGGCTGCCCACCACCTGGATCACCACGTTCATGCGCGGCGGGCTCAGCGTTGAGTGCTGCCCGCTCGCCGACGACACGTCGCTGGCCGCCGAGGACGACGCCGGCGTCGATTCCTGGTCCTGCAGCGTCTCCAGCGCCGGGATCAGCAGCTTGGACAGCCGGTTGTCGCGGTCCAGGATCTGCATGTCGATGCGCCCGTCCTCGGTGGCGGCCGCCCCGCCCTGCACGTTGCTGTCGTTGAAGCCGACATTGTGGCCGAAGTTCAGGCTGCTGTACGCGGGCGGCGCCGGCGTGTTGTGGAAGTCGTCGCCGTCGTCTGCCGGTGGTTGTGGTTGTGGTTGCGGTTGCGGTTGCGGTTGCGGTTGCGGATGCGATTGTGGCTGCGGCTGTGACGACGACGCAGGCACGTAGCGGAAACGGTCCTCCGCCTCATTGGCCGGTTGCTTGTCATCCATGTCTCCTCCTGTTTGGCCGTCGTTCGGGACGGTAGCCTTCGGGAGCGAGAAGTCCTGGAGCTGGTTCCCCGGCGGACTGCGGCGGGGTCAGGTATTTAACGGCGGCAGGTAAGGCTGAGACGCGTTTCGGCAGGTTCCACATAGCGCTCCAGACAAGAAATGCAAAGACCTGGTGCTAAGCCTTGAGCGAGTCTAAATTCGAGATTGTATGTCGTGGGCTTGTCGGCGTGTCAGACCCGACTACGAGACCGAGAACGCGATTGGTGAATCCGAGTGCAATCCGAGTTCCTCAACGCCATGTCTTCTGTCTGCTGTCTTCTGTGCACCGGACGAGTCGCCTCTTGGATGCGGATCAGCATTCTGCAGCCACTGGCCAGACATGTGTCCTGTCTTGCTCCATCCGTCACATGCGGTTCTGCGCCGGCCACGGCCTGGTCTGGTGTTGCTTCTTATATACATCCTCGCTTTAACAAGCTTTGGTCCTGCGCACGGCCGTCTTTCCGAATACGATGGGTGCGACACTCGCATCTGTATTCGCGTTCTACATGTGCCAACGCCCTCTGCGCTCGTACACATGGGACAATTGTGGATCTGGAAGACAAGGGTTGTCGGGCTCGCGCTCTGCATGCCTATTGCTCTAGTATCGATATAAATAAAACTGACCGGTGAGAGAGGCGCCAGGTAAAACGACAAGCCACTTGGACCACTGCCATAATGCGGCGCTTCCGGGACTTCCGGGATGCCCTACAGACTGTGGTGTTGGGTGTTTCTCACCGCCCCCTTTCCTGTAGCGCGAAAGTGAAGACTCACAGATACAATGCACTGATATTCCAGCAAGACGGTGGGAATTGGACGTATGACGTGCGAGATATGCCCAACGTACCGTGTCGTAGAGTAGAAGGCCGCCTGTTCTGAGACGGCTTGCCGCGTCAACCGTTGGAATACACAATAGCTCAGAACCAAGATACCTATAGCAAAAGGCTCCACCAATGATTTTCATGCATGTAGGTGCCGAGATCGAGCGTTACCGTCCAAACAAGCTCATGTCGCCCCGCTCTGCCGAGCCTTTACGTGCAGTAGGACAGTCCGTGGGCAGCATGACAAAGACAGTGGGTCTAAACTACAGCTAACTTACCTGCTGACCAAAGCATCAAGAGCCGTCCGTGGCCCACGTGCTGCGAGTGGCGGTGAGCCTGATAGGAGCGCTGCCCTTTTAACCCTTACGCGCAGTGACTTCCCACGCAACCAGGAAACTGGAGTTTCAACTCCCATATCAGGTAAAGCATCTTGTAACTGCTCTGCTTCTTTATTCATGCATTTCACTTCGTCTTCGCTTGGAGCAGGTCAAAGGACTGTTGACCAATTGGGCCCTGATCTTGATGTTTCCGTGCAGTGACGTTACAGCTTCATCCTCTGGGCCACCAGCTCCTTCCCTTACCGAATGTCTTCAATATCCATCCTTGATGAGTTTCATCATGAATTTCAGTGGCCTGTGATCATCTGCAATGGTCAATGAATAAGGATCAGATAATAAGGATGATTATGACACCCGCTGTCTTTCGAACCGCTAATGTTTCTCTGGTCCAAGATGAGGGGCAAGGGAAAAAAAAAATAGAAAAACACAAAAGGCAGTCAGCCAGTGTGATATACTGCCCTGGATGAGGCTGTCTGTCAGGTTGCCCAAAATGGATGGGAATTGGGATTTGGGGTGGAAATGGATGAACTGTATTCAAGTGTCCGGATGTCGTCGATTTACCTCATGACTCGAAACGCGCTTGCGCAGATCCACAAGGTAAACCTTGTACGTAGTCCTCGTGATTTTGTTCTATCATCCTCAGTGACGAATCAAAGATGACGAAGCAGTGGACGGCGAGTGAAATGAGTATCAAGCGGAAGACCAGGCCCCCTTGCTACGCCCTACCCGCATACCCCTGGCCGTACCCATGCCTATTGCACCACCCATCCTCATTCCCGGGCTCGGCCAGCTCTCCCGGCCTCCCGCTCCCTCCACGCTCCGCCCCCACCTCCACATTCGTGCTCACTTCAATCACCAACGGCAAGCCACCAGGGCCGCCTCCACACCCCTTCTGGTCCCACAGCCCGTCGCCATCCCCATCCTTCCCCTTCCCCCCCTGCTCCTCCCCACCCCCAACAATCCTCTCCATACTCTCCGTCTCGCCCTCCCTAAACGTCCCCAGCACGGTCGACACGGCATACGGATCCCTCCTCGCCAACCCCCTATGCCCCTTCTTCCGCCCACTCCCCCCGACCGTCCCATCCGCGAGCTCAAAGCCGCCATCCCCCGTCGACGGCTTCTTCGCGTCCGCCGAGACTCCCCCACCGCTGGGGTACGACAGCGTGCCGGCGCGGCGGCGCCAGAACTCGCGCGTGAAGGCGGGCCGGATCATGGTGGCCTGGCCGACGAAGACGGCGACGGCGTCCTCGCGGCACGACCAGATGGCGGCCGTCGCGCCCGACTGCAGCGCCAGCACGAACACCACGCGCAGCACCGCCGCCGTCATGATGAACACGCCCGCGCCGAAGAGGACCGAGAGCCCGAGCTTGCGCCAGACGGTCGTGCGGAGCGGGATGATGACCTGCGGGGGGCGTCAGTGGTGGAGGGGGTGGAGGGGATGGGATGGGAGCTCGTACGGGTGCTGGGATGCTGATGATGAGGAGGTCGGTGCTGAGGTTCAGCGTGAGGACGGTGATCAGGAACGTCTGGCTCTGCGGCATGCAGTGTTCTGGGAGGATCGGTCTCGTTAGCCTGGGCGTGCGGAAGCCCCCCTGCGCGGGCTGGAGGGGGAGGAGAGAAGGTGGCGACGCGCACTTCCTGGGTCGGGCAGGACCTGCCAGATCTTGCGGAACGGGCGGCAGGCCGTGCTGAACAGGATCAGTATCGACACGCCCGTGACCACCACGAAGCACATGGCCGGCTTGATGAAGCGTGCGACCGGCAGCCCGACGACGACGCGCTGGTACAGGAACAGCATGTTCATCTTCAGCGTCCAGATGAGCGCGATGTACGTGTACCAGCCGACCATGAACCATTTGGAGCCGAGTGCCCGCGTTTCGCGCTCCTCCGGCGTCATCGCGAGACGCTGCTCCATGCTGAGATGCGAAGTGTCGCCTGTGCCGCCGACGATGTGCGCTGCTATGGTCATGGTGGTGTAAGCCATCTGAGACGAGCATCAGCAAGGGAGGGATCCAGCAGGATTTTTTAGATGCAGCACTCACCCACGCCGGCACGACTAGGAAATCATCGGGCTTGAAGTTCTGGATCCCCACCATCCGCCAGCGGCAGTAGATCCTCATCGCGATGGTGAGCGTCCCGAAACTGTAAAGTGTCCATGTCTCGATGATGGCCGCGTCAAGTGCAGTAACCATGTCTGGCGGAACAATCACACACTGGCTCTCCCGGATGATGGCTGGCTGGGGGACGACATCAGTGAAGAGATGACTGTGAGCAGGAGAAACAGAGTCTTGTCTCTCTTCGAGCCCGTATAGATAGGCGAGAGACAATCTGGATGCGCAGATCAGGAGTCGAGTTTCAGGCTGGACGTGTGTCCTGGCCCGGGCGGGTATCATGTTGCCGGGCGGCGCACATTGGGTGCGGCTGTGGCGAAGCACGTTGCGAAAGGTTGCATTGAACAGTTGAAGCGGTGAGTGGAGCCCTGGCTGGGAGGTTGCAGCAACCGAAGCCAAGACGAGGAAGTGGCTCTGGTTTCCCTATTGAACATGGCTGTGCCGCATCTGGGGCCCCGCTTCTCCAAATGAGAAGTGGGCTCACCGTGCATGCGGTCCGAGCCGGCAGTAAGCGCTACACTTCGCTGTATCTTCCTACTCCGACGTTCAGCACGAGCCACACGGCCGGAGATGCCTTCTTAAAGTCTCTACTTTGCAAAAGAACTCCGTGGGTCAAGCACGTAATGGTACAGATGCTGTGGTGGGGATTGCCCACGTCCCAGACGCTGTGCCGCAGCTGTGCCGCTCATAACCCGATGAAGATGCAAACCCCACCAACATCCCTACTTCAGCAGCAGGCCCGGACAGGCTTACGTAGGATGCCATAAGCACACCCCAACTAGTCTTCAATACCGGAAGGAAGTGCTCTGTCAGCCATTGGCCACCATCGCAGCAGTAGGAGCCACCACCTCTATAGGCAAAATCCAATGGACGTCAGCAAGCTCCCCGGTACCGTTGGCGACATAAAGTGCATCTGAGTCTTAGCTCGACCTAGCCCGCGGGCCTGACAGGGTATCCACAGAAATCGCAATCGGCTCATTTGCCAGGGGGACCGCCCCCAACGGTCCCTGCATCCATTCCAGGTGGATTGATTCTCCAGGCACCAGGCCTCCCGGCCGATGGAGACCCATTGCCAGATAAATCCGTGGGCTTTGCCGTCCTGGATAAGCCCGCAACTCGTCCTCATCTCACAGTCCCAGCTGAAGGCAGCAGATCTCGACGATGACGATTGTGACGGAGCTCGACGCACTGATCGTGGGCGCAGGGTTCGGCGGGGTGTGGCAGCTGCACAAGCTGCGGCAGGAGGGCCACCGGGTGCGGCTGGTCGAGAGCGGAGACGACTTCGGCGGGGTGTGGTACTGGAACCGGTACCCGGGCGCGCGCGTGGACAGCAGCATCCCGCACTACGAGTTCTCGCTCCCAGAGCTGTGGTCCCAATGGACGTGGAAGGAGCGCTTCCCGGACTGGAGCCAACTGCAGGCCTACTTCGCCTTCGTCGCCGACAAGCTGGACCTGCGCCGCGACGCCCAGTTCAACACCACCGTCACCCAGGCCGTCTTCGGCGACAGCGACAGCCGCTGGACCGTCCGCACCGACACCGGAGAGGTCTTCCGCGTCAAGTTCCTGCTGCTCAACGTCGGGTTCGCGGCGAAGCGCTACATCCCCGACTTCCCAGGGCTGGACCGTTTCAAGGGGACATGGGTGCATCCGTCGTACTGGCCCAAGGACGGCCTCGACCTCGCGGGGAAGCGCGTCGCCGTCATCGGCACCGGCTCGACGGGCATCCAGCTTTCGCACGAGATCAGCAAGGTGGCGGCGCAGCTGGCCGTGTTCCAGCGCACGCCAAACCTGGCGCTGCCCATGCGGCAGGAGCACTACGCCGGCGACGAGCAGATCGCGCCCAAGAGCAGCTACCCGTCCATCTACGACATGCGCACCAAGTCGTACTCGGGCTTCGACTTCAACTTCCTGCCCCGCGGAACCTTCGACGACACGCCTGAGCAGCGGCGTCAGACGTACGAGGAGCTGTGGAAGAAGGGCGACTTCGAGTACTGGCTCGCCACCTACAAGGATATGCTCTTCGATGCCGCCGCCAACAAGGAGGCCTACGACTTCTGGCGCGACAAGACCCGCGCCCGCATCCGCGACCCGGCGCTGCACGAGAAGCTGGCCCCGGAAGTACAGCCACATGCCTTCGGCTGCAAGCGCATCTCGCTCGAGAACGGCTACTTCGAGATCTTCAACCAGGACAACGTGCGCCTGGTCGACGTCAACGCCACCCCCATCGCCGAGGTCACCGAGCGCGGCATCCGCATCGGCCACGGCGACGGCGAGCTGCTCGAGTTCGACTGCATCATCCTGGCCACCGGCTACGACGCCATCACCGGCGGCCTCACCCAGATCGACATCCGCGGCCCGGCCGGCCCCAGCCTGGCCGACAAGTGGCAGCAGAAGGGCGCGAGCACCTTCCTGGGCATCTCCAGCGCCGGCTTCCCCAACATGTTCTTCACCTACGGCCCGCAGGCCCCGACCGCCCTGTGCAACGGCCCCACCTGCGCCGAGCTGCAGGGCAACTGGATTGCCGCCGTGATGCGCCACATGCAGGAGAAGGGCCTGCAGCGCATCGATGCCACGCCCGAGAGCGAGGAGGAGTACGTCAAGCTGGTGAACGACATTGCATATACGACGCTGCTGCCGGGGACGAAGAGCGTAAGTCCTGCTCCGGCTCTATTTTGCTGCTGATGGTTGCTAATGCGTGCGCAGTGGTACATGGGCGACAACATCCCGGGGAAGAAGAGACAGCCGCTGCTCTACCTGGCAGGCGTCCACACGTACTACGCGCGGCTTAATGACTGTGCTGCTGCTGGCTACTCGGGATTTCAGCTCAAGTGAGGACTCAAGTGTCTGGAAACATCTGGCCGCCTGACTTATTGAACTCTTTGCAACGACGGCTGTCTGATGCGGTAGATATCAAAGACTTACACGGCCATTCCATCTCTACCTTCACAGCTTTAATTTAAATCTCCCCCAGATCCGGGCTGCACCGTCCACGTACTACTAAGCATGCTTAGCAGAGCCTAAATTTACGTCTGACGTAACTCTATTCTACTAGAAAATAAGCTAGCAGCCAACAAGTAACCTTAATCCGCACCACAATGCACTAATGGATCCCGAACACGTCAAGACATGCCAGCACCGCTTAAATCTGGAAGGTCGCGATTTGGGAACATTGAATTGGCTATAATGGCCCTTGTGATTTGCATCCTCCCATCGCCCGTCTTCATCACAAGGTTACGTAATCAAGAGGTAGTAAATCTGCCACCTAGCTCAAGACCTCGACTTTTAGGGGCAGTTTCGCGATATAAATCCTATCGGCTCGTGTCTCGTAATTCGGGTTTAGGAACCACTGACGCTAGTTGCGGGGCCGCTAAATGTTGGAGACAAAGTCTCTTTAGGATCCTCTGTGGGTTAGGAAATCCGACTGTAGAGAGACCGTGCGGACGACCGGGCCACCGTGGGCATGTACGCACCTCTTCGGAAAACCCATTCGTGATGTATGCCCCTACAACAAAAGACACTTGCCCTGTACAACCCCTGCTCACCATTAATCCTAGTCGGGTCGGATGGGCCTCGTTTCTTCGTACGAGTCAAGTCGAAATGGGGCGCAAGCTTGCGTGCGAGAGAAACACCGACCTCTCATTAGCTACATTGTCCTTTGCACGGCCACTGTGACCAAGTAGCAACCCCTCTAATACAATGCCTATCCGACCGCAGCAGAGCTCAGTCGCGAATACGATCAAGGAGGTAAGAATACGACTTCGCCACTGAGATCTACCATGCTGCGGACACCTGTGCCTTGCAGGAGTAGAGTGAGATATAAAAGACGTATTCCAGTTCCACTTACACCATCACCATCCTGCAGCTACTTCTTCTTCTCCACAGACAAACATGGCACTTCCACGGCTTTTCACCAGCGTCTGCTTCTTCGCCACGGCGCTTGCAGCCACAAACACTACCGGCTCTGGCGTCCAAGACGCTTGCAATGAGCTGGCGACCTTGTACCCAGACCTCATCCTCACTCGGAACTCGACAAACTACACGGTCGAGACTACGCACTACTGGGAGAAGAGATCAAACTTGGAGCCGCTCTGCATTTTCCAGCCGACCAATGCAGACCAGGTTGCCAGTTCGGTTGGCATTTTCCACAAGCACCAAGCTCAGTTTGCGGTGCGCGGAGGAGGACACATGAACGTAAGTGATCAGGAACCCCTGGATACTGCACCTACTCATGCATCCACAGAATCCCGGCTCGAACAACATCAACGACGGAGTTTTGCTGGCCCTCAACGGGCTCACCCAGTTGAACATCCTGGAGGATGAAGGCCTGGTCGAACTCGGCCCTGGCAACCGCTGGGAGAATGCCTACTCTGCTCTCGGAGAGGTTGGAAAATACATGATCGGCGGTCGGTTGAAATCAATCGGAGTGCCAGGACTCTCATTGATCGGCGGGGTTCACTATTTCGCCAACAAATACGGATACGCCATGGACAACGTCATGAGCTACGATGTGGTCCTCGGCAACGGCACTCAAGTCATCGCAAACTCAACCTCGAACCCGGATCTTTTCTGGGCGCTCAAGGGAGGCGGCAACAACTTTGGAGTGGTGACGAAATTTGTCTCCAAGACATACGACATCCCCAAGATCAGCACCACGATCCAGAACTTCAACGAGAGTGGCGTTCCGGCTTTCATCAAAGCCGCCTGCGCTCTCGCTCAAAACGATGACTCTTCGGTGGGAGCCGGCGCCGTCATCTCCATCACCTACAACGCCACCACGAAAGACGTGTCTGCATCCATTCTCGGCGTCCAGGAAGGAACGGAATCTCCGCCCTCGAAGTTTGCCGAGTTCTCGGCCATCCCTGCCGTCCGGAGCGTCAACAACGTCACAACTCCGCCGCAGTGGCATGCCAACCTCGACTCGCCGTTCCAGATGTTCAGGTGAGTTTCGGTGCCGATAAACACCATATCCATCAAGCCACTAATCCAACGTGTAGGAATATATACGGTCAGCACGCGATCAAGCCGGATTCCGACGCTCTGTATGAGATGTACAGGGAGTGGAAGGCCGCCGTCGACGACATTTCCGATGTCGGTGGGCTCTATCCTACGTTCGTGCTGAACATGGCCCCCAGGACCGCTGCTTCTGTTGCCAAGACGAACGGGATCGGCAACACGTGGGGCCTCGACGACAGCGAATCATACATCTGTACGCACTCCTCGGGGACTTCGATCCTCTTCAACATTCTCGGCTTGTCGTTGTGCTAACGGAGACGCGCAGGGTGGGAGCTCAGCACCGGCTGGGATTCGAGCCACGATGATCTGCGCATGACGTACTGGACCCGCTCGCTCGTCGAGCGCTTCCATGCCACGAACACGGCGAAGAACTTGACCTCGGAGTTCGTCTACATGGGCGACGCTGCCGATTGGCAGGACGTCTTCAAGGGATTTGCTCCCGGTAACGTCGAGAAGATGAAGCAGATCAGGGACAAGTACGACGTCGACGGGGTGTTTCACAAGCTGAACTGGGGCGGTTTCAAGCTTGGCTACTAAGAATATCCGCTCGCATGCTATAAGGTATCTAGACCGGGCGAGACTAGCCTATCACATCTGCGATACTTTTTGAGAATTGGTGGGAAGAGAGCGAGGCCCGGGTTTGCGACGCGCCTGTGAAAGGCACCAATCAGCTCGGTGATCTCCTTTCAATTTGGATTACATTCTTGTATACATTAGAATATTTTGTCAATACAACCAAACTTTTGGTTCACTACTCCAACTTATCTATCCATTCAGGAGAGCGCAAGTTGCACTCTTGGTGGCGTGATGTGATAATGGGTGCTTCCTCATTTGCTCAGCACTCTCCAACTGGTAAGCGAATTATGATAACTCATAGAGAAATCCGTGCTCATACCCACTACTGCGGATAACACGGGCTAACACATAGCTTGATTTAACAGGACCAATATGCTGGACACACAGCTCCCAGTCCCAGCCACTTGCCCTGCGTCGCTCCGTCCCGCCGACTCCCATCCCGACATACACACTACGACTACCGAGTTCTGGCACGCTACTTTCTGTAGGATGAAGCCCGCAAAGATTGGTAGTTAGTCACGCTCATCATCAACGACAGATGGTGACGAGCCCCAGCAACGTGGTGAAGGAGCCGAATTGATCAACCCGAGCCTTGTCACCGCCTCCCCAAACACCGCAGAAGTAAGTGCAAACGGTATCCTCATAAGACCTCTCACTTGATCTTTCCTGTGAATTGCCCAGGCCACCAGCGCCGTTCTCATTCTAAATCTGTCGTATCTACTCTACGGATGTGTACGATCCCAGCCAGTATGTATCCTCCGCCCACGATCCACGTGAGCCGCACCAAGCGCAACTAGCACCTAGCTCTACCCATCTACTGGTGATACCTGCTCACGCCCCCCGTCTCCACGCCCACGCCCTCGCCCGCCATCGCGCTCTGCCTCTCCCTCCTCGCAATCTTCCGATTCAGCCACCAGTACTGCGCGTTCGCCGCGACCGCAAACACCAGGCCGACGCTCGTCAGCACGACGATGGCGGTCCAGCCGGTCGCGTACAGCGGCTTGTCGCTGCTCTGGAATAGCTGGCCGCCGATGATGCCGGCGGCGTTGGCCGACATGATGAACAGTGCCATGGTGATGCTGCGCTCGCCGGCCGAGCGGGCGTTGAGCGCGAGCCAGGACCCGTTCACGGCGTGGTACGTCATGCTGAACGACAGCGCGAGCGTGAGCACGCCGTAGCGGGCGTGGTTGTTGGACGAGTGGATCAGGGCGCGGTTGGCGATGGTGACGGCCCACCAGATGAGCACGCCGAGGAGGACGAGGGGGCCGCGGTAGCCGAAGTGGTCACTTTTACATGGTTAGGGAGTGGTTTCTTTTGGTTGGATAGGGGGTGCTTACGCCATGAGACCCCAGCTCACGTTGAGGACGAGGGAGATCCAGCCGCCGACGGAGACGAGAGCGTTCGAGACAAGGCGACCGTAACCGAAGGAGCTGACGAGGGTCGGAGCGTACGAGTTGAGTGTGTTGTTTGGCGCGATGGCGGTCAGTGTTAGCAGCAGGTGTGCGTAGACCCTCCAGTTTGAAAGCTGTGGAAGTAACAATTAGCCGCTCAAAGCCTTCCCTGTATGAAGAGGATTTTGGAGGAACCTACGGCACAGCGGAGCTCGTGCAAGTCTATCCACTTCTTCTTCGCCAATTTGCGCGGGTCATCGAAGATGATTCGGCGGTGCAGGATGTCGGCTTCCCGATCGGTGAAGTAGCGGAAGCCAAATATGCTCTTAGGTTGGAATATACTCTTAGGGAACATGGTCGCAAAGAGGATCCCGACCATGCAGGTGAACATTCCCTCAATCTAGTTCCAATTAGCTTCAGCCATTGACATGGGCTCCGACAAGACATACAATGAAAAGCCACTGCCAGCCCGCCAGATTTGCGACTCCTCGCATGTGAAGACTGTAGTCCGTTAGCTCTGGGCTTTCGTCTGAATATTTCGCCTGTTTCTTACATTCCATAGCCTATCAGACCACTGCTTGCAACAGCCGTCAAATTGCCAAGGAAAAATATGGAGAAGCGCTTGCTTGTCTCGTCCCTCTTGTAGAACATGGAAATGGTATACAGGCCTGCCGGGATGAAACCAGCCTCGCACAGGCCGAGAAGGATCCGCGTGCACATGTACGCGCCAACGCCCTTCTGGAAGGCTTGGAACGTTGCGACAAGGCCCCTGACGATGTGTCAACTCGATACGAGAGAAGAAGAATTCTAGACGGGAATTGCGCCATGCATACCATGCGAAAATCTGACCACTAATCCACTTCTGGGGACCGATTCGGTACAGAATGAGGTTGCTTGGGATCTGGGCATACTTCAGCACCAATCCAAGCAGGCGGAAGGGAGCACAGCAGTGGTACCTCAAGGATCACAATACCAGCAGACAGCAGCTGTTGGCCAATGTTGAACTGGAACTGGGTGATTCCCACGTCCTCCATGAAATAATCGGTCAAGGCATTGCCGCTTCAGGGCTGTCAATACGAGAGCACGCGGCTGTGGCGCAAAAGCACGTACATGTTTCCCCGGTCCAGCTGGAGGGCATAGAAGCCGAGCACCAGGAGCGGCATCACGACCATGTCCAATCTGGGTAACTCGCATCAGCTCGGGAGCACGGCAGATCGAACGACCCGGCAGCAGGGCGGCTGCAGATCTCGGCGGGGCGGGCGGGTTAAGCATACTTTCGCACCAGCAGCCTCTCCTCCTCTGGGGTCCAGTCGATCTCGTCATGCTCGCTGAGCGACGGGGTCTGGTCTTGAAGATAGTCGTCGGTCACCGGCTTCTTCTCGAACGGCAAGTTGGGATCGTTTGGGCGGGAGGGGAGGGATCGATCATGGTGGTGAGAAGAAGTAGAGAATACCATGTTGGGCCAGCAGCGGCTCGAAATCCGACACTTCCTCGTCCTTGGCGGAGAAGATGGATGAAGCAGCAGACGGCCAGGCACGCGAAAAGGAGCGGACGCGACCGGCCAGGGCAGCGCTTATAAACGACATGATTCCGCGCGGCTTTGATGCATCAGATCTGGGTCCACCCGATCCGGGGTCTGATGGGCGGCCGCTCAGGTTGTCGGCAGGTGTCGCTGGGGGCGACGGGGTCCTGCCGGCCGCCATGGTGGGTTGCGGCTGGGCGGGCGGCGGGTTCGAGCAGGCAGGTCGCGCAGGCCGGGCAGGGGTTGCCGGGGCCTGACGGGGCAGCGCGGCGGCGCGTGTGGGGCAGTTGCGCGTGCGGATGGCGCCTCGGGGGGTGGAGGGCGTGCTGGGCGGGTTGCGGCGCGGGTTAGTGAGGTCGAGGGCATCAGGCCCAACGCGCGCGCTGCTGAAGCTCGGGAGACGTGTCGAATGGGAGGTGACGTATCCCTGTCTCGCGACGCGCCCGGCCAATCAGCGCCCACCCCGCGCCTTGATGCCATCTGCGAGACGACTTGCGTGCTGAGCACAACATCGCCCAATCTGTGCTGTCTGCGCCGCTCGCTGCCGCCGGCCTGCGTTTTTCATGCTGAGTGTTCGCGTTACGCCGCGCGAAAAGACCTGACAGGGCCGTGGGACTCAGGTCTTCATGCCGTTGGGAAATCATCCACAGCGCAAGCATGTTTCTCAAATTCCTCGAGCATCCTTTCCACGCTTGTTCGACGTGTAGGCCCTGTGTCTGTGGCAGTCGAGCTACCAAGAAGCCGTACGAGCGGGCCGCCGCAATACTGCGGGAAGAAGTGCTTATCGACTCTCAGCATTGCTTCTTCGACGCCATTGACTTCACCGCAAATGCTGCAAATGCTGACACATCCAACTGTCACGCACACTTAGCTTACAGAACCGCACGCTTTAACGGGTCCGCTATAGCGAGCAAGTCAACAAGCCCGCATTTTTGGGCCTCCCACCACGCCCGACTCACCGACCTGATGGCTTTTTTTGCAAGCGGTCTGCATGAAGCTAAGCACAAGCAAGTAAGGTGCACCGAGATAAGGGCCTTCCAATGTCTTGCATGCCGTCGTAATCAGCTTGTTGCAGGGCTGCGTCACACAGAGCAAAATGCTTGTACGCGGCCTGCAGTAGTGCACTGTTCCTTCCATCCTCAATGGTGTGATTTTTGTACTCGCGTCGCCGCCACTGGCAATTGTCTCTCCTGTTTCAGGCCGGCTATTGCGCGGATTGCAGCGCAGTGGCTCGGGGTTCGATTTAACACCGGGGGCCTCCGAGCACAGGAGGGCTCCGCAGAAGCCTCGAGGATCTGCGGGCCCACGAGTGTTGATGCTCATCCCTACCTTGCTTCAACTCTACTTAAAAACGAATGTCTCACACGGAAATGATGCTCTACATCCTTCTTATGGCTGAATGATACTCATTCCGACGACCTACCAGCTGTCTTCCGGTCGGCCAAAACTAATGAGCAACGGCCAACAGAAAGGCGAGTCTTGCGCAATTCCTTTCAAAAGAGAGAGTAAAGTCTCCCATATGTCTTCAAGGCATTGAAAAGCTATCTCTTCCATGCACTGTCTTGACCGTCGAACCGTAGAGCAAGAGTTACCCTTTACAAAGATTGGGGCCAAAATCTTCAACTAACGTCATAAGAATGCAACTTAACGCCCTTCATGAGATCAGCATGTTCACTGCAGCTCACAATCATCTCGTGCCTGATCCCAGAGTCAATCCGCCGATCACTGGGAGAAGTCCGCGCAAAAGAGATCCGGGCTTTAGGAAGCTTCTTCAACAACCGCATTCGTAGCGAGAAAGCCAATGTGACCAGACTGAAAGACCTGCAACTGTTATTGTGCCGTCTGAATTGTTCTGCTATCAACCTGTTTCCCAAACTCGCGGAGGCATTCTCCTTCCTCGACCAATTTCCGTTTCATTTTTCCACACCCACTCGCTAAGAATGTACTTCTTTATCAATTTCTTTCAAAGGCCGTCATTACCGACCCTGTATCATTTGGGAGAGACACACGAGCAAAGTGATTCTCCAGTCTTTATGTGAGAACTCCACAAAGTAGCCAATACCCTTGTAAACACCGAAGGAATTGGCCTGCGTTAGCTTGTCGTGTCTCCTTCTACGATGCAGAACGAAAGGCTCGCTGTAGCTCCTTCGAAGCCAACCGAGAACTACATGATCCTTTGACATATAATTCCGTAAGCTCCAGCTAACAGTTCCACCGGTATAGATAACTAACCACCCCGACATACCCCCACATGATCGTAGCCCTGCGCCACCGTGAGTGCCATTTTCAAGCAGCCACAGATCCGACTCTTAAACCTCGGCATCACAGTCTCATTGACGACCACGGATCCACAATGCAAATGTCTGGATTTTTACTGCCCTGTGGGTGTTTTATATTGAATCGAACCACAAACTGTTTTGTTGCTCCCTTTCGTCGGCCATGTTTCTCACCCCCTCCCGTCGTGCCAGTGTCAATATCCGGCATGATCATGTTCAGCATCGTTCTACAAGCTTGCTGCTCATCTTCAGCATCTGTAAATATAGAAATCGTCGTATGTAAGAACTGCGGATGAATGTGCTTAGGTTTCTGGATGACCGTGCTTTGGTGAGCTATGTCACAGCACTCTCGCCTACAAGGAACAGTGGAGCGGAGATCACATGGAAAAAGCAAGGGTCTCAAAGGCGGTGATAGCAGGGGCTGAGCTTCATGAACAGCTACTTGCAGAACAAGAGAATCAGAGGTCGAAGAAGGTTGGACTTGAGAATGCCAATTTGGTGTTGAGGATGGCCGTTTGGCGTAAGGAGCACGTGGTATTGAGTGCTGTAGTTCACCTGCATAATGCTTCCTCGACACATCGGTGTGGGTTAGTTCAGCTGAAGCTCATGAGATGTGCAATCTTGGACTCTAAAAACAAACGTGATCCTGCAGAGCAACAAAAGGCATTGGTGCATTTTCAATTGCAATTGACAGTAAAAATTTTGAATAGAAAGAATACGAACGAATGCGTATGACACGAACCCGAGATCCAGTAGGCATTTACAATGAAACTCATGAAGACATTCCCATCAACAAAAAAGGTACCAATGATAAGACAGAGAGTAGAGAGAAGAAGAGACGCAAGAATTAGAAAAGCGCTGTAACCCACCTCAATCGCACCTTGTACACCCAACGATGAAAACGCCTTCGCCGCCATTATTTTTACCGTTTCGCCGCCTCCGCAGCTGCCTGCTGCGCCTGAAGCTGCTCCCTAATCCCGCTCCCAACCGCCCGGTACCAAACATCCCGACCCCAGCGCACCGCCCTCTCCACCGCCTGGCTCGGCCTATCGATGGCCGGCCTGACATCCAGGAAGAACACCGGCATACCGTGCTCAGGCTCGCCCTCATAGTAATCGATGACGTACCTCCTCTCCACGACATCACCGCCCGGCACCTGCCTCTGCACGAACCAGTCATGCCTGTCGAACGGCGGCTCGGCGCTGAACTGGCTCGGCCACACCTGCCCCAAGAACTGCATCATCCGCGCCTTCGGCGTCAGCTCGCCAGGCCTGCCCATGAACCGCACCAGCCGCGGCGGCTGGCTGTCGGCGTCGGGCCAGCGCTCCAGCAGCTCGCCGGCCAGGCTGCCCTCCTCGCCGCGCGCGCTCGCGCGCCAGCCGTGCGCCAGCCCCTGCCCGAAGCGGCGCTCCCACTCGAGGATCTCGGCCCACGCGCCCTCGTTCAGGAAGTTGTGCACCGCCACCATGCTCTCGACCGCGTCCTGCGGCGTGTCCGTGTAGCCCTTGCGCAGCATCGCGTTGTACATCTGCTGCGGCGACGGGTACTCCCAGTTGCCGCCGCCGTCGCCGCGCGGGATCGACGACGGCTCGCGCTCCGTGGGCAGGTCGAGCGTCTGGTGCGCGGCCCGGTCCTGCGACAGGTTCGACGGCATGAAGTTGAGCGGGTTGAGCTTCTCCAGGAGCCCGGATTTGGGGGGAGCGGCCGAGGTCGAGGAGCCGTCGTTCTTCTTCTCCGGCGGGACGTAGGGACATGCGCCTGCGGGGACCGGGGCGGCTTGGGGTGGTGATGCAGGCGGTGCGGCGCCCTTCTGGTGCATGGGGCAGCCGGGCTGGGAAGAAGTCAGCGGAGAACTCCCATGTTCAGTCTAAATGGACGACTTACGGGCGGAGAAGCAGCGGAGGATCGAGGAAGAGAATGCGGGGCGACGGGCGCCGCGGGCTCTGAATCTGCCCAAAACCAACCCATGGTGAACGCGATGTGAGGAGGGTAATGGGTCTCGGAGGAATAAAACAGGAGGATTGATGGCTGAGCGATTGCGGTTTGTTTGCGGCGAAAGTGAGGAAAGAAAGTTGCGGAGCAGGGGCCACGATGATGGCACGGAAGGCGCTTTGGTCCTTTGGGTCTGCGGCTCCGACTCGCCTCCGGCCGCCCGTCTCTGCCCGGTAGGACGGCAGGACAACTTAAGTTGCTGCCGTATTAGCCCAAGTTTCATGCACAAAAGACGGCAACCTTTACTTTAGACATAGTCACAACCATCCGCGGATCGACTAATCATAGATTTCTAGCCCAATTATTCCCGAAAGTCTTCAGCCTCATGTTCTGCATCCGAAAACTTTCCCCTTTCGCACGCGGCATGACGTTTCTGGCGAAATTTGTCTCGTGCTTTGCTAATAATCAATAGCTAATTGGTCGGACCGCCCACCTACTTTTTCTCGCGCCCACCTACCATTTCAAGTTGAATATTCTCTACTCTATTGTGTATCTAATTACTCAACTCCAGTCCCGAAAATGCATCGAGACTTCTTCTACTCATCCCGAAAATTTGAAATTGAACCATGTTCTTACTTCGCCTCCCCCCTCTGCGGCGCCCATCCCTTCAGCCATTCCCTCCCCTTCTGCAGGTCTCCTCCCTCAGCCTCCATAGCTGCCACACACCACTCCAATCCATACCCACCCTGCCCACTGACATCCCCCTCCGCAGCCATCATCTCCGCCATCCCTCGCCTGTTCTGACTTGATTCATCCGTGCAGAAGTGCAGCGGTGTCTCTGGCACCTGCCCTTCAATCACCTGTAGCTTTTCGAGGTGCGGCTTGATCAACGGCAGCGCCTCCTTCGACGACAAGCCCGCAGGCTCGATCCCCGCATTCTGGCGACCGGTCTTGCACATCTCGTTGCGGCACCAGCTCTTGCCGCAGCCGGACAGCAGCTGCGTGAGGTAGCGGCGCTCGACACGGCGGCGTAGCGCCTTTCCCTCTGGGTCATACATGCTGACGTACAGCGGGCCGAAGCACACGCTGCAGAGCCCGATATCGTTTCCTGGGCCCTGGCCCATGCGCGTGCTGGCACGCGTGTCGCCCGTCTTGCTGGCACCATCCAGTGTGCGGCCGCAGTTGGCGTTGCGGCAAAGGCGCGGCGCGGGGCGGCTGAGCTTTTCGAACTCATGATGTTTCATGTGCGTTGACATGTCGCGGAGCCGGATGATCTTGTTGCAGAGGTGGCATTCGGTCGTGCGGCCGCCGTCGGCGAGCTCATGTGGCGTGAGGCCTGATAGAAGGGCTTCCGGATTTGGTTCATCTGGGTCGCCCTCTTGCGGCACTTCGAGGTGGCAGAATTGACAGAGGATATGCTTGCCGGGGCATACGGTTGTCTTGTGTTGTGCTAATTGAGAGAGAGAGGTGAAATTTCGGTTGCAGCTGTCGCAGGTGTGAGTATTGTGAAATAAGGCATCATGTTTCGAATGGCTGAGTGCTGTATTCCCGGAAAAGGTGTCGTGAGGGCAGTGCCAGTGATTCTGAAAGGCTTCGGAGCGCTTTTGGAAAACCTGGCCACAACCTTTGGGACAGACCACATTGTTCCGGAGACAGAAGTTTTCGTGGAGGAACAGCGTTCGTTGCGGGACCCACTGATGACAGTTTTTGCACTGTACATCATCCGGGTTTGGTGGTGTAGAATCCGTTGATGTTGCAGAGTCGGTAGGGGGTTCTCTGTCGTCGGCGGGATCGAATGGTGCGGCCCGAAGCTGGAAAGTTTTTGGAGATTTCTCGCCTGAGAAGTCCTCCGGAGAGTATGCGTGGACGGATATCCACAAAGACTCTGCCTCTTCCAGCTCTACATTGGTGGGGCGTAGTCTCACTCGCTTGGGGTATTTGCTAGACACGTCCGCAAAGACATGCTCGTCGGCCCGCGGTTTCGTTCGCTGCCGGGGCCCGAATGGGCTCACGTAGAGATCAACCTCTTCGTCCTCGTCCACCCCGCTCAGCTCAATCTCTATGCCCTGGGCCCGGATCCAGGAAGGTAATTCGTAATCCACGTATTCGCCGTCCAGGACCTGACCTTGCTCAATCTTGAGCAAATCGAGCTTCCCACCTGCCGAGCTTCCTCCTGTTGTTCCGGGAGCCCTCTGCGCCTTTGCTGCGATCTTCTTTAAAGTCTCACGGGCCTGATCTTCGTTCAGAGCCTCGATATCCACCTCCAAATCCGTGTCCACTACGCAAATGCCATCGTCCTCTGGCTTGAAGCCATCCACCAAAAACCTAAATTCCTCTTTCTTGCCTCCAGATCCGCGACCACCGGGTATTACTAATATTTCTCCATTCGTCAAAGTCGTAAAATTCGCGCGCAGGTGTTGCTCCAGGAGTGATTTCCAGTCCTTCGGGTCATAGCCGGCCTCTAACGGGCGCAGCTTCACGAATGTGCCTTTTGGCAGTTGTTTCGCATGCACGGTAATCCGCGGTCTCTCCGTTCCGTTTATCGCGACTTCCCCCACTCCATTTGCCATTGCCGTGTCTTCATCGCTGGCATTGCCGCTCGAAGTATTGCTGTCATCTCCACCCTCCGGCTCAAGGCCAAGGGACTGCCTCAGGAATTTACTAAGCACGACCTCGCCCTCGTCTGCGGAGAATTCCCTGATACCAGCATATATTGCCTTGCCATTTTCGGGGTTGACCAGACGGAAGGTGAGAGGATGTGGTAGTTGCTGCACTCGGTCTTGGTATTGCAGCTCGCGCGCGTGACGTTCGGCGGCGAAGGTGTGCGGGTTGAACGGGTCGAAGGTCGAGGTGTGCGCTTGGTTCGAGGAGGACTGAGCTGACACTACTGGCGCAGCGGCCAGCAGCTGTTCGAGGGCGGAGGGTGGGAGCAGCAGCTTGTCGCCGGGGAGCTGCCGCGCTTTCGAGGGTGCCGCGACGTCGAACTGCGCGGACCACTGCAGAGGAGCGGGTTCTGCGGGGTCGGAAGCCATGTTTGAGGCGGGTGATGGGGAAGGAGAGGCGCGCAAAGAAGCGCAAGAAGTAAAAAGGAGGGAGGTGCTCAGGCGCGACGGTAACTTCTCGAAGCTGCAATTGTAAGCAGCGCAGGCGAAAGCACGCGGGCCGCCGCGGTGACGCAGGCGCCACAGCTCCGATAAGATTGCGGACCGCCGATGCGCTAGACCCAGACAGGCAATATGTGTGGCTTGCGCGCCAGCTCGAATGCCATGACAGCATGGCTTGACATGATTGATGGCCGGTCGAACGACTCACTCCCGCGCTGCATGCGGTAGCTGCGCGCCGTCGCATATATTCGCCCCCCTCCCGCGCTCCTCCTCCGTCCTCCCAACAGTTTCCCCTTCTCCAAAGCCCTTCCACTCGCGTCTGCGCCTCACCCAGCATTCCTTCAATGGCTCCATCTGCGGATGCTGCCACACCTCTCACGCTTCATGACCTGCTGAGCAACTCGCTCTTACTCCGCCAAATCTCGCCCTACCTCCCAACGGCCTCGATCTTCGCCCTCGCGCGCGCGAACAAGGCTTTCTACGCCCTCGTCCACCATTCCCCCGACGTCTTCCGCTACCTCGACCTCTCGAGCGTCAAGTCGGCCGTCATCCCGAACAATGCGCCACTCGACCGCGGCGGCAACACCTGGCGCGCCGAGCGCATGGACGAGGCGCTGACCGAGGACGAGTTCTACTCCGGGCCCCTCCTGGGCATATTCTCCAGGCTCGCGAGGAAGGACATCCTGCAGCATGTGCACACGCTGGTGTTGGACGGGCTGAGCGTGCCGGCGGACCTGGTGCGCGAGATCGTGGCCGAGGACCGCTTCAGCGTGCGCATCCTGTCGATCCGCGAGGCGGAGCACCTCAACGAGCGCAAGCTGCAGCAGGTGCTGCGGTACGCGGTGCGCCCCACCCGTCCCGCCGGGACGCCGCGCCTGAAGGGCCTCTACGTCTTCGGCGCAAAAGAACCCGGTCCTGTGACGGAGCCGGTGTCAAAGAAGCAGCGGAGCCCACCCCGGACGCCCGGCGGCGTCATGACTTCTCTTGGCGCGCAGATCGGAGCGGAGTGGAACCAGCGTTCCAGCGACGCCTTGTCGTCGGCGCTGGCGCGCTCGGAGCATCACAAGTGGTATCAGTCTGCGGGGCGCGTGTTGCACAAGCGCCCGTCGGCGGAGTGGGCGGAGACGCTCAAGGCGTGCGAGGGCATCATCTTCTTCGACGCCGTCCTATGCAGGGGGCCGCGCCATGACATCGCCGCCGCGCAGGCGGAAAATGGATCCCCGCACTCCTACCTGGCACCTGCAGTTGCCAGCATCGCCCTGGGGCCATCCGGCTGCCAGAGCTGCCACAGCTGTCCTGAAGGACCTGCCGCTTTTGGAAGCTCTCCAGCACATCACCTACCATTGCTGAGCCCACCGCCATTGCATTCATCCACTGTCAGGTCTGCTCAGAAGCCATCCATGCATCCAGGCAATACGCCACCCAAGTTGATTGTTCGGTGTGAAGAGTGCCTCCGTGGTCGCTGGTGTGAGCGCTGCAATAAGTGGTGGGACGAGCAGTGCTACGCTGGGAGTGCAAGTCATGGCACTGCCAACAGCTCTACGCTCACCGCCATGCAGCAGACCGAGGCCCTCCAGGATATGGCAGCCGAGGGCCAGACTCCCAAAGATATCAAGGTACATATGGGCCTCTGCACCGCACACTGCCTAGTCGAGGAGATGATGTCAGGGGCCGGGAGCGCTGGTATGTGGGGATGAAGAGGTAAAAAAAAAAGAGAGAGAGGATAAAGACCCGCATCAACAATTACCCACCAGGGAAACAACAAACGAAAAGGGAAAAAACGGGTACACCAAAGCAGCGCTCAAGATCTCGGCCCCGGCACTCAGAGGTATGTTCTGGAAGTGGTCTCTGACCTGGAGTAGCTGACACGACTGTGAACCTAGATCGGCGTGAAGCGCGAATGCTTTGGCTGCGGTCCAACTGTACGTGTGGCATCCACCACTACCACCGTCTCTGCCATCTTCCCATCTTGTCACTGCTATTTTTCCTTTTTGAATGTTTCTGACTGACATCGCGCGTGTCACCTACACAGTGCGCTGAGTGCAAAGCCCTGTTCATCCGCGCCTGCCGCACCTGCCGCAACGAGTATTGCATCATCGATAACGACGGCTCATCCGCTATCGCTGTATGATCTTTCTTCCCTCTACGGATGTGATTTCTTGTTTTTTTCTTGAGTTCTTGATCTGATACCCGCGCTCTGCAGTGCGACTGGTGCAACTACAGCGGCCGCCGGACGAGGGAGCTGTACTGAGAGATTGCTCAGTACAGCGTCTCTCCTTGCATCAAAAACGGAACTATGCTCTAACCAGGAGTTTGGAACGGAACCAAATTGGCGCCAAAAAGAGAAAGATAAGACATGGTAGGCAAAGCGGGGCGACGGGCGCATAGCATGGCTAGCGTGGTTTCTTTTTGATTCTCTTCTCTTTTTCACGTTCTCCCGGGTTTCTTTTTGAGCGACACCTGGCTATCATTGGGTATTGGTTGGTTACACTACCCTCTTAAGGCAAAGCATCTCCTCTCTTGGTTTTCGGTTGGCATAGGCAAGAGAACCTACCACCTCCACCTCTTCGTAGTAGAAGATATCCATCTCCAAATCCCCACTCTCGTCAGCAAGAGATTTATTTTGAGTTGGACCGGCGTTTCGGCAATGGCTATACCAGAATCTGATGTCAACCATCAAACACAAGAGCGACATGCACATGCTGCTGGATGGAAGATTTTCGCTTTGCAAGCTGCTCGTTGCAGCCAATTTTTCGTCTACTTGGTGCGTGCCTGATTCGACACCACGGCTCCTTCTAGCCAAAGCCTAAGCCCTCCCCCACCATGCCTTGCGGCAGTGTTGCCGTCAACTCAATCTGAGAAGCGGCCAGTCTAGTATACATCGACCCCTTTCCACAACTGATTCGAGAGCCCGTCCCTCATGTTCCAGATGCGAGCGCGAAAAAAGTAGGGTTATCAGAGTCGACGTTGTAAAGGAAACTGAACACAAAGGAGGTCCTTCGTAACGTGGATTGATAGAGTGAGAAACCGGAAATAGAAAGAGGATGAGCAATAAAGGGCAAACCATCAAAAAGAAACCTGCAGCTCTTTCCAGTGTCAATTTTGTTCAAACTTCCTGGGCTTGCTTTGGCTCGTGCTTCTTGCAAATTAGACTAAGAAAGTCCGCAAATGTGATCAAAGTCAGTCCTCTGCTTGATGAGAGAAAAGCAGAATGAGTCTACGGTCGTGTGCGCGGGTGCATCTTTGGTGAACTCCATTAGACCCGCCGCCGGAACGCCATGCTATGCCAGAACCGCAAAATAATTTTTTTTGTGTTGATGTGGATTTGTTGATTTGAAATCCCGGGTATCGGTTTCGCAAGACTGGAGAAGTCCATGATTGGTGGCCCGCTTGAAGAAATATTGAAGAAGGAAAGTGGTCCGTAGCTCGAAGGCTATGAGAGTTCGATAGAATGGAAACTGGAAGTGCTCATGTACTGTTGGAGTCCATGCGCTTGAAACGAGGGGATTCCCTTTCCACCCGTGGAAGAGGTCGTCATTTAGGTAGCTGGAAGCTTGTCGACCTTGAGGCCCTTCTCCTTGACCCACTCCGGGTTGAGGAGCTTATCCTTGTCTTGATACAGGAGCTTGTAGGCAGTCCGGATGGTACCATCGCTCACACCCGCGACAGGCGCAATCTCTTTCGCCGTCAAGGGCTGCTCGACTAGGTAGCTAATCATGTAGATGCAAGCAGCGCATGCGGAGAGAGGCGAGCGACCGGCCAGGCACCCATGCCTCACCATCTCCTCGGCAAGCCTCTGAGCCAGCATCTGCACCCGGTTGTCCAAGCCAAGAGCATTGCAGTAGCGCGCACATAGTTCTGGGGGCGAGGTGGCTTCTTTGGACTTGTAAGCGTCACCTGCCATGACCATACCGCCGGTCGTGACAACCGTACCGGACTTGTTCTGCTTGTTGAAGAACCCGTCCAGTAACTTGAAGATGCGGCCGATTTCCTTTTTCGAAACGCCCGTCAACTCGTGCAGTTCGCGGAAGGAACGACCCTGTTGAGCCTGACGGCAAGCTAGGAACAGGCAGCCGGCGACGATGGTGTCGAGCGCCTTGCCCTTGAACAGCTTCGAGTCGTCTGTCATCTTGTACATGTGCTTGGCAGTATCGCTAACAGTATGCGGGAGAAGCCAACGGTCGCACCACTGGCCGATCAGTTTGTACGCCTGCATAAGCGACTTGTTGCTCTTATCGGTGCCCGACTTGTTTTGCGCGCGATTGAGCTCCCGGCTCTTCGCACCATCCGTGTAGGAGATGTTTGTCGCCAGCTGCGAGCCGTTGAGCAGCGGATTGGCGGCATCACCGACACGCGAGGGGTCGTCACCGTTCTGATCGTCGTTCGAGAAGGTTCGCCACTCGGAACGAGTGTCGACAACGCGAGCAGACAGAACCAGCCCACAGGATCCGCAGACAGTGTCACCGCTAGAGAACTCCTCGACCAGGTTCGGAGGAGATTCCTTGCAGTCGGGGCAGATCATGTGGATGTTGAAGTTGTCCACATACTCGTCCTCTTGCTTCATGCTGTTCTCCATCGGACGCACTTCACCCGGAGAGAGAGCCATGACGAGCGATGGAGTAGACAGGCGCTTCGGGAGGACTTGCTCCAGCGTAAGCTGTCGCTTCGGAGCCGGCGGCGGGACTGCGACCGGAGCTGCTTCGCTATGGCGCAAGAGCGAACGTGGTCGTCGGTTTGCGAGGCGACGTCTCCCGCGTCTATTAGGCACCGGCGGAGGGGTGAAGCGCGGATAGCTCTCCTTGTGCAGGAGCTGTTGAAAGCCTCGCTTCCAGCGGCGTAGACGACGGGGTGGTACGGTCGTGTCGGAGTCGACACCTACGGACGGGCAGGGTACGTTGCGGTCGAGGACAAGGAAGAGAAGTGGTGAGGATCCGGAGGCAACACGCATAACGGCGCGCGGACTTGGCGGCTGAGTCATCCTCGGACTCATGCACGTGAGCTTGGATTTGTAAAGCGTAGCGGGCTGGAAAGAGATTGGCTCGGCGTTGAGGAAGAGCGGAGGGTTTTGGTTCTGTCATCTTGAGGAAGGCTGGAGAAGCTGCAGTTGTGAAAGCTATGCTATTGTGACCGCGCTGTTCACGTCGAGCAGACGGCGCGGTGCTGTTTGGAAGAGGTGAGGCGCACGGATCAACGGCGCGAAGGAAGTTCAACTTCACCCTCCGGCATCGCCTCGACGACGGAGCTCCATCAAGAGAAGCATCACCACCCCCGCGCCATCATGCTTGCTCAGACAATCCGGGCTTCTGTGAGTACAGTTGCGCCTGCTACCGCTGAATTCGATGCTGACGACGCGCCCAGCGCCTTTCCGTCGGCCGTCTGGCCCAGCGCAATGCCGTCATGGCGCGCCGCACCTACCTCACGCCTACGGCCGTCCGTCAAGGTATATTGATCCTCAATTCGCATCGTGCCATCACGAATGGCTGACAGCGGCATCAATTGCAGCCGACCTCGTCCAGGACATGTACCTGCGCGAGCTGAAGAACTACAAGCCTACGCCCGTCAAGCCCACCGATGCCGAGGGTCAGGTCCAGAAGTTCGCCATCCCCAAGCCCCCCACCTCGCCCGAGGAGAGCGACCTTGCCAGCGACCTGAAGGAGTACGAGACCCAGCAGCCCGAGGTTGAGGGTCAGGCCGCGGGCGAGACCTCAGCGGTGGAGGAGGACTGGTTCGAGGAGGAGGAAGAGGCGCCCGCTGCTGCCCACTAGGTGCCGGAATAATCGATTGTACAAAAATACTCCGCCGACCGTCTCATAACGCAATTGAGGCAGTGACTCTCGGTCAGGAAGCTCTTCCAGCGCTCGATTAGGTTATTTAACTGGTCAATTTCCTTCCTCCATAAGAATCCAATCCGCAGCTAGACTTCTGCGTAAAGAGAGTTCTCAAGAAGCATTTACATGATGTATCCTTGACGTCAGCTGCAGTGTCATCTCCGCCCTTTCCACCGCCGAGACAGTGCAGTGCCGTAGGCTGGTACGAGGTCGGTTCGCGAAGTATTGCAACAAGTTTTCACGCAGTGAGCTGGAGCATTCATCTGGATGGGTTTTGTGTTTCTCTCGCTCCTCATTTACGTCCAGGCGAATGCTTTCACTGTCCATGAAGGTGTGCGCGTGTTGCACCACTTCCCGAACCGACCTCGTAGGACTGCCGCTTAGGGCGCTCTAGGGGAGACAGTGCGCTTCAATCCCGACACCAATATTTCGGTTCTGAGCGTGCATGGGACATGTCGCTTCTGAAAACAACAGGGGTAGCAATGGCTTCATCTGTATGTACCGCGTTCCCGAGACTTAGACGCGCGCAGTGTCGCGGCCGCTGGCGGGGTCCAAGGACGCCTACTACTGTGCGGCCTGCGCGATCAGCGGCGCAGGAGAGAGAGCAGTGGTGGGCCGGAGCAATTTCCGTGGAATATTCCACGGCCCTGATCGAGATTCTGCTTCGTCTAAGTTGGTGATCTTCATCCTCTTATATGCAGCGGGCAGGATCACCAGCGCGCTCCTGGGCAACAGCCGCAAGCCACAGCGACCCGAAGCGCTGACACCAACGTGGCAGGCTTGTGGGCTGGTTGCGCCAGGCTGCGCGCGGCTTGGCCTCTGGGTGTCGTGACGACGAACCGTGCCTTGGAACTCGTATCGTGCGCCTCCGCCCGCCAAAACCTTAATGCCAGGGCTGGGAGCTCGCAGTCGTCCGCCGGCGCCGAGCTGCTGGGCATCCTGAAATCTCGAAAACTACGCAATCGCCCTCGCGCTGGCCGGAAAGGTTGCCGGCTGAGCTGAGCGCACAGCCGAGCGGCCGGAGCGCAGTGCTGCTGCACACAACAATTTCTCTCTTGGCCCCTAGCCCCGAACGAGCGGGCCGCAGCGATGGCGACCGGCACAGCGCGCGACACGGGTATAGGGGAAGGGAAGGGCGCCTTGAGCGGCGGTGCGGCTGCGACGCTGCAGGCGTGACTCGCCCTCGATGGCGGTGGCCGCAAATACGGCGCTGGACGGCTGCGGCAGCGTAGATCGCTAGGCGAGGCAGCGCTCACGATTCGCCGCAGCGGCGCGGCGGGCCAAGAGGAAGCCAAAAATAATGTTGCTGCGCAGGCTGCACGCTCCTACTGGCCAGCGCTGCGCTAAGGGTCCGCCGACCGCGCGCGGGCAGTGGGATCTTGAACGCCGCCCGTGTTGTCTGTGACGACAGGGTGAGGAGCCCGCCTCCAGCCAATTTGCGCTTTTGTTTCAACCAACCTCCAGCTGCTATCGCGCCAACGTCCGCCTTCCCACGGCGCTCTCTCCACAATCGCTCGCCGTGCTGGCCCGCTGCGCCCGCGACCCTCGTTCCTCCCCACCACCGCTCGCTCCACGCCCTTCTCCTAGCTCGTAGCTATCTCACACCGCGCGCCGTCCCCCAGACCCACCACCGCGTGAGCCACCCCAGCCCCAGCTCCTCCCAGGCAGCCAGCTCTCCCGCGCGTGCGCAGCCTGTCTTTTCCTCTTCGCAACCCTGCGGGTTCCCTTTATCTCGAGCAGCGGCCAACCCTGAACGCGCGGCAGCCCCAGCCTGTGCCTCACTCTCGACCTGCGCCGTCCGCCGACGATCTTCAGGCGCATCGCGCGGATCCCTGCTTGCCCAGCTCTGCCGCTGCGCTCCAAATCTTTCCTTCGTGCCTTCTGGGAAGCCCCGGGCGGGGATCACCCATCGTTATCAGCTTGCCTGCTCTTGTCGCCGGATGATGGGGAGTTGGAGCTAGCTCGTGTCTGAGACCTGCAACTGCGCACCGAGCCGCATTCCTCCAGAGCATTCCATATCGATAGGTATCGTTGCACAATGGCGGCTACAAGCATGGCCGCTGCTAGCAGTTCAACGAGTTCGGTCATTGGGAGAGACCGGAGCATGTCAGATGCCGCCACCGCCCACAACGTCGTCGATGACCCCCGCCCGCCCGAAGCCGTGCACCTCCCCCGCTCAGCAAGCTACACCTACTTCCCTCCGGTCAAAGACCTGGAGTACGAAGACTCTTCCGTCGTGGAGCTCAAAGGCAGGATCTCCGAGGCGGATCTGCGATCGTCGAGAGATGACGATTCGCCCTACTCCTCCTCCGGAGGCTCGACCCCCGAGAACGAATCCGCCGACAGTCCAGACACGAAGCCCGCACAGCCGGCAAATCCGCCGCCTCAACAGTCGAGGCTGTCCCGGTTTTTCTCGTCGTCGCGCGAGCCTCTAACCTTGGCCGCTCAGGCAAAGGAGGAGAAGAAGGATAAGAACAATACACGGAAGGAGTCGCAGAAGGAACCCCCGAAGCAACTACAGAAGCAGCCCCCGAAGGAGGTTCAAAAAGAGCCCCGGAAGAGCTCGCAGAAGGAGAACTCGAAGCAAACCTCGAAGCCGACTCCGAAACAGCCACAGAAAGAGGTCCCGAAGCAGACCGAGAGAGAGACGGCTAAAGAGGCCCCAAAAGCCGCACCAAAGCAGGGCTCACCGGAGGCCCCTAATGCCGCATCAAAACAGGCCTCGAAGGAGTCCCCGAAAGATAACCAGCAAAGGGCACAAAGTGAGAAGGATAAGGAGAAGGAAAAGGAGAAGACAGACAAGCAGGAAGCTGATCAGCAGGCCGTGCCTCCGAAACGGTCGCTTACTCATCTTCGACGGAAGTCCTGGGTGCCTTCCAGTGCGAAGGAGTCGTCTCCAGTCAAATCTTCAGGAGAAGATGCTGTAAACGGCACACGCCCATCTCCCGAGAAGCGACGGAGCTTCATTAACTCATCCCGGCGAAAATCCATCCTCCGCAAGGATTCCGACCCTCCTCCGATCGAGGAAGACCGCGCAGAGCGCCCGGCTCCCACATCTCGGCGAAAGTCGTTCATACGGAAGGAATCAGAAGGGTCGCCCGCGCCAGAAGATCGTCTCAGCAATCGCATATCGCGGAGGATGTCCATTATGCGGAAGGATTCGGATCATAAGGAAGCGGAATCGTCTCCTGCGGAAGATCAAAGCACGAAATCGCCCAAGAAAGGTAGCGTTCTTACGAAGAGACCAAGGAAACCCTCGGATGCGTATATCAAGCCGGTAAAAGCTGAAGAGCTCCCACCGATCCCGGCCGTACCTGAAATGCCAAAGTCTCCAGGGATTCCGAAGTCCCCGAACCTACCAAGGTCTCCATCAATGCCAAGCTCGCCTCAACTAGGCCAATCTTTCTCCACGGATAGGCTCCCGATGCTAGTGAGGTCTCCACCATCACAGGAATCTGTCATTCCACCAATGCCAAAGCCGGTAAACCAAGAGAAGCTGAAGACTTTCTCGTTAGAGACGCCTAAGAAGAAGGATGAGCTCTGGGGTCAGTTCAGGAGTCTGGATGGTGACTATCAAAAGTGGGTAGCTGCGCATGTTTCATTCCTTCACCACATGCTAAACTGCCCTTGAACACAGGTTTTCTTCGAAGTCCATTGCACTGAAAGCCAACGTTGTGCGGCAAAACTTAATTCCGTTTCTTCGAACCTATGCAACACATCCATCGAACATTAAGATTCGGCCAGAGGACTTGGATCGCCGCACGAACATCTTGAACAGATGGTGGACCGGATTGCTGGAGATGATCAATGGCAAGAACAATCAGTCCATCTCCGGATCCGACAGGCCACATATTTTGCAGGCGATTGTAGGTATCATGGAAAGGCCAGAATGGCGTACTCATCCATCGCCATACGCTCCCCTGACCGAGAGAAACGCGCCTACACTGCCCAGGTCGCATTCTTCAACCTCATTGGCATCCGCGGATTCCGACTTCTTGTCCGAATCCGTGCACCACAACGTACGCAACACCTTCATCCAGAACTTGACGGCACAGATGGGGTTCGTAGTTGAGAAAATGTCTTTGCGAAACGCGCCGGCAAGCTTGGTGAACTTTTGCGGTAAGACTTGCGCGTACGCATTTTTCTTCTGCCCAGGAATGGCCGACATCCTGGTCCGACTATGGTCTCCGTCTCTGGATGCTATGAGACGAGTCATGGGCGAATGCAGTATGTCAGACAGGACGAAGCTTGATCAAACGTCCAAGCTCATTCTCCCGAACTTTCCACCGAATCTCCACTCCCTTGGATTCACCAACCTACACAAAACTTTCCGTGAACTCCGCAAGCCGGCACCCTTCCCTCTCGGCACAGCAAACCTGCCATGGTATGGGTCATGGGTAAAGCGGTGGTCGGGAACGGAAAGTGATCTTTTCTACGTCTTTACCAAGTGCTATCACATTCTGGTCACGGATTTCCTGCCAACAAACACCACAAGCGCTGAGCGACTCTGCGTTCCCGGACTAGTCATGGTTCATGCGCAGATTCTCGCCAATTTGGACGAGACCCTTCATCGACACGCAGCGTTGGCAGCGCAGAAGGAAGAAGACCACACGGCCTCGTCAATTACGTTTGACGACGTGCTAGCCGACGGGCCGGACGCCGCGGCCTCAGCACTCCCTCTGCCTCCGGCGAATGCCGTCCGGCTAATGGCGGAGAATCGCTTAATCATGCTTCTTCGAGACTTCCTTTCGGCAGGAAGTGCTCATACGACCACAGCCCCTCATATGTTTGCAGAAAGTTTCAGTCGTCTCTTACAAGCATCTGCTCGTAGGGTCTCAATTTTCGATCATAACGCGTCTTATACCCTTTGCGATTTTCTGGAAGAAGCTCTTTTGATTTTGCTGCGTTACGAGCGTGCTTCTGAGAAGCCGGTTCTGGACTGGTCTTTTTGGATTTCAGTGTACAAGCGCATGACCGAGAGTCACAACACTACCACGGAGATCCGTCTTCTTTCATCTTTATACAGTGTATGGGGCACGATTGTTGAAGACGAAAACCGGAAACAAGAGCTCTGCCTCAACTTCCTCCTTGAGCCAGAGTACTTTGAGAGTAGGTTTAATCACTGGTGCCCAATGCTCAGAGCATACTACATGAGGCTGTTATGTTGGCGCATCTCGAGGTTTGATGGGGAGGCTACGGACTGCGATATGTAAGTGCTGAGGTTGAAACTCTTAATGGGAACTATATTTGCTAACAAACCACAGGCAAATCCTGAAAAGGGTTGAAGAAAGGCTCCAATCAGTCTGGTCTCATTACCTGTATCTACAGGAAATGGCCCAGACTCGCAACGAGCCGTTGCCTTCAACAACACCTTGTAACCCAGCACCCGGACGCCGACTACTCATCATTCGACACGATGCACCGCTGTCTCCCGCAAACGGGCCTTTCCTCTCGTTTGATGGCATCGTTTCGAATGCGTCGAAGAATCAGTCTACGCCTTACGGCAGTCACTCCTCGCTCGAGAGCCAGCTGGGCGATACGAATATCCGCCCAACTTCTGCGTTATCTATTGCATCTGACAATTCAGACGCCGGCGACGAGGAAAATGGGAAGAGACGATTCAGCCTGCTACGAACGCTCCTAAGCGTACCAAAGGGACGATCGAAGTCCCGTAGCCCTGATCCACCAGCATCCCGCCAAGGAGCCTCGAATCCATCGACCTCTGACAACACCACGTCTGAGTCGTCAGCTAAGCCGAAGCACAACACGCCGGAAGTTCCGCCACACCGCAGCTACTGCTTCCGCTTCTCTCTGGAATGGGTACATGACAAGCGCTTCGCAAACCCTGGCCCGATGCGCCTCTTACCTCCACGCCTTCCACCGGCAGCCCACAACTTCCTGTTTGCACAACGGGATGAGGCGGAAACGGCGAATCCCAAGCCGATCACCAGCGTCAAGCCGGAAGGATCGGCAACGACTACGAGCAAGTATGCAGGACGTGCGCTCGGCGAGTGGGCGATAGTGGTTGGTGAATGCCAGAGCTTCTTCCAGCGTAGGAAGGACGAGGGTGTGCCAGGCAACAAGCTCGTGGAAACGCCTACGCTTGGCGTCGAAGTTTTCCGGCGGCCAGGCTGAGACCAGTCCTTAGGCCTTCTGGTCAGCAGGGAAATTCGAAGCCAGAGTCAAGACAAAAAGTGAAAAGGGTTTTCTTCGTCTGGAACCTGCATTTCGTCAACGTCCAACGGTCAGGCATCGGACTGACCATCTAAAGGCTTGTCTTATATTCCCTTCTCATAATCCGACATTTCTTTTTTAATATTCTTGGCCAGAACGGAGCCGAAGCACATAATTGCATCACATGGGCGGGACCTTTTCTTTCCTTGTTTGGTGGTTGGGTAAATGACATGCGTCTGTCTCATCTTGGCCGTCCCTTCCTTCTTTACGTTGGCTTTCTATGTAGTCGTGGGGCCTTGGCGTTTTCGAACTCGTTCTGGGCGTTAATATCTCTTCGTGCAGTGGCATCTGCTCACCGGCAAGCGAGCAATACAACTTGGACTTTGCATACGACGCTGTTCCGGACTCGATGATGCAGGGGACGTGAACACGAGGCGTGCCCACTCATGCTCAGTCAGGTACACACGAGGTCGGCCGGTGCATTCCAGAACATGGCTGCTTGCCGCAGAGGTCGTACGAAAGCTGCAAGATGCATCCGAACGCGAATCACAGTCAGACACGGGCCTTGGCGGGTCGGGCTGAGCACCTCTACCCCACATGAACGTAATTTTACTGCGGTCCAAGTCTCAGTCGGAGTGGGAAGGCCGCCCTGAACGTGCGGACGTGGCCGTGTTACTTGGAGACAGGCCAGCTGGGAGATGACTGCCTAGAGCCTGCCGGATGGGCTGATCGGTTTTCGTGTCACAGGGGAGCCGCGTGCATGGTGCTCGTGCCTGGGTGGCATTTTCGTGACGAAATTTCGATCGCTGATCAAGGTGTTGGATGGCACAGATGCATGGCGTGATGCCCTGGGGGCGGCAGGGCGGGTTTGTTGGGGCGTGGATACAGGAGGTCTCGGTTTGAAGTTTCTGCTCCCATGTGCACGGTAGGTTTGCAACTCTGCGGCGGCTGCACACGAAGCTTATTAGAGAAGCTTATCCACGAGGGCCACATCGTCACGAGGCCAGGAGCGAGGAGACAGTTCTTGGGATGACGTTGTGGGCGACCATTTTTAGCAGCAGAACGGAGCGCATGAAACGACGGGGGCAGGCCAAGCGCCGAGCACGAGCGCAGGCGGAGCATGCTCGCACGAGGTTACAAATCTCTCACCGATGATTTGCGGTGAGCGCTGGAGGGCTTTGGCCTAGCTGCAGGCGCCGGTGTTGAGGATTTCGGACAATAGATGGAGAGCCGGGCGGCAGCTGCGGCACTTGCAGGGGCCACGACGCCGACTCGCTTGCGGTCCGCCGCCACCGACGCGGATCCTCCGACCGTCCTCCTCCACGCCCGCCAACCGCAGCACCGCGATTACTCGACGACACCACTCCAGCACGTCGGCAATTCCGCCGCGCGAGCAGCCTCGAGGCTAAGCTTTGCGCGGGCTACGGCGCCTCGGTTCTCCCACGGCAAACACGGCTCGGCAGCCCACCGCTTCTCGGCCCGGGGGGCGCGGGAGGACGTGCCAGGAAAGAGATGGGCGGTTGGCTGCTGCGGATGGCTTGCGGGCGTTGGACCACCGCTCTGCCGGACGACCACGACGACGCTCATCGCCCTCGCGCCTCGCTTGGCCCACACATCCGCTCCAATCTGCGCCGCTGTGCCGTCATCCTTTGTCATTTGATTGCTCGTCGCGCCTTGGTAGAAGACGTCCTCGAGCTGATTCAGCCCGCCACCCTGGGCGGCACGCCGTGTCAGACCAGTCACTCGGAACCAGCACATCCTGCGTCTCTAGCCGCGCAGTCAATAGGAACCTCGACACCGACCGAGCGGTGCCGATCGTCTCCGCAACGGAACGTCTGGCAAGCGTGAGTTAGAGCACATTTCCTCTCTGGGCCAGCTGACGGCCATTCGGGCCTCCCGGCGTTGCTCGGCAGATGCTGTGCTGGCCGGGCAATCCACGAGGGTTGCAGAGGCTGAGGTGAGATTCGCGCGCCATGCCACCAACCACAGCCCTCCAGATTCTGCTGAGCCCTCGCGCTGGCGTGAGATAGGCGGAACCTCCCGGTCCTCCCTTACTTCTGTATACTGTTCATCGACTGAGCCTTTCAACCAAGCTTCTGACTGCGGCCATGGTCGTGGCAATGCACCCCGCGATGCAACGCCGCCACAAGTGCTGGAATTGTCCCTCGAGCCTCAGCCACGATCCTGGTGGAACGCGGGAAACGAGGCCGTGAGTGCCTGAAACGCAGAGCACGTCCCACTACTTTCACTTCATTTACAATTTGCAGCCAGGCTACGGAGAAAGAGCTACAGATCCCCCACCCAGTTCCGCCGCCAGCGTCGGGATGGCGTTTTTAGTGGCTATGCGGAGACAAGCACCAGCTGCCGGTGCATGCAGATCATCAATATTGCGGCTCAATCTCCCACACCTCGCCGCAACCTCAGCAACCTCGCCCCCCATGTCTGTCAGGAAAAAGCCCGACGCTACTGCGCCTTGGTCTTACCTGAACGGGCGCGGCCGCAGAGGGCTGCAGAGCAAGAATTGCCGTATACTGCAAGTGATCTTCGCTCGCACCGCCATGACACGCAGACCACCCTGTCGCTGCCCAGGCTCCCATGCTGGATCAGGCACGCCGCGATGCGCTGCTGGCTGCAACGCCGCCTCGCTTGTCGCGCTCGGCCGGCTAGATTGAGTTCTCGCACACCGCTGCGCGTGTTCTGCTGATGCCTGCTCGTCCCGTCTCCCCTGGCGCACCGCCCGTCCGCCAGCCCGAGATCACACTACCTCGACAGCTCCGGCCAACGGCGGCCGCACTGATGCGGGTAAGCTAAGCAGCACGGTGGGTCGGAGCTTGCTGCCGCCGACGGTGCTGCTGGCTGTCCTTCGCCTCCTCCGATCTGAGCAAATCCTGGGCAATAGGTAAGATATATAAAGATGAGTGAGACCCCTTGAGCATGATCTTCTTCTTGCAGCATCAACGCAGCCCAGTCTCTCCAGTAGGTCTTACACACCAGACGCAGGGCAGGTATAAGCTGTCCAATCGCCCGTCTCTCCATCGTTTTAACTTTTTTGTTTCTTTATCACTCGTCCATCTCTACTCTCTTTGAGATACGCCCTCATCTCTCCAACAACCACACTCATAATGTATTTCTCCAAGTCTTCCCTCTTCCTCCTCGCCACGTCTGCCGGCGTGCAGGCCCTCTCCTTCTCGGACGTCTCCTCTGCCGCTTCGGTCCTGAAGCGCGAGGCCGCGGATTTGGGCAACAGCCTCGTCAACCTGGTCAAGAAGCAGGACTCGTGCCCCTCTGCATGGACTGACGTCGCCGCGGCACTGAAGCCCATGTTCTTGGACGGCTCCGTGTGCAGCGATGACGCCCGCGCTGCCATCCGTCTCGCCTTCCACGACTGCTTCTCCGGCGGTTGTGACGGCTCTATCATCCTGGCTGAGGAGTACAACCGCCCTGCCAACAACGGCCTCCAGGCCTTCGCTCAGAAGCTAGCACCACTGGCGGGCCAGTTCGGCGTCGGGACGGCGGATCTGATCCAGTTTGCCGGTGGTAAGTTCAATATCACTTCCAATGTGCCCATGAAACACAGACAGCTGACGCGAACCCCACAGCCCAAGCCATCGCAACCTGCCCCCTGGGCCCCCGCATCTCCGTCAAGGTCGGCCGCACGGACAGCTCGACCCCGTCCGAGGACGGGCAGCTGCCCTCGTCGCAGGCCAGCGCCTCGACGCTGATCGCGGGGTTCGCGGCCAAGGGCTTCAGCTCCACGGACCTGGTCGCGCTCGTCGGCGCGCACAGCACGGCCAAGCAGTTCTTCGACCAGCCCGACAAGGCCGGCCAGAGCATGGACAGCACCCCGGGCACCTGGGACACCAAGTTCTACCGCGAGACGACGCTGGGCACCGCGCCCGTCAGCCTGCAGAGCGACAAGAACCTCGCCAGCGACCCGGCCACGATCGCGCAGTGGACCGCGTTCAACGCCCAGGGTGCGTGGGCGGCGGCGTTCGTGAGCGCGTAAGTTTGTCCTGATTGTTCGGATGCGGGATCGATTGCTGACCGGTTTGCGTGCAGGATGAACAAGATGTCCGTACTGGGCAACGATGCCGGTAGCTTGACGGACTGCACGAGCGTGCTGTCTGCGGCGACGAGCAAGCGTGATATCAAGGCTGCGCCGATTGCGGATCGGATGTAAGGGGCTAGCCCGTCACGGAAGAGATGGAAAAAAGTGCAATGACCGGCGTTTTGTGTGCTTTTTTGGGATATGGGTGTTATGAACCGCTTTGCATGTCTTAATTGGTAATGTTTTCTTGTCTGATACCTGTTAAGAATGATCTATTCTATCTTGGAGGCTGGGGAGGAGTTTTGAGGATTATGAGCATGCTAGAGAGATGAGAGCAACAAAATTAAGCAAAGCATGTATAGTAGCATTTTAATAACCCGCTATTTTATCTATCCGGAGGTCTTGATTTGTCCATGTTGTTTTGTCGTGAAGTCACTGCGAAGTCACGACCGCTCTTGGATTCGCCGCTCAAAACCACACCAAATCAAGCTTGTTACAATTCCGCGTGTTGCAGAATATATCGCCTATCAAATACACCCCAAATCGATGCCAGACTTCACAAATGCGCGTATTGCATCCATACGTCTCACTACCACCAACCAAACTTCGCCGCCGTCAACCGTGAGTAGCGCAACCCTGGTACCGGTACACTACATCCCTCACCCGCTCCTCCCGCTCGTTCCACAAGCACACAACGGCTCTCTCGTAACGCCACCCTTAATCATCCTGCCCTAATTCCCCACAAAACCACACGGCATCCGGGGTCCGCAACGGTCCCAACCTAACTTTCTCTCTCTCCCACTACTCCTCTACTAAGCCCAGTCGTCGTCTCCGTTCGCGACGGGGCTAAAATAAGAAAACATTCAGACAGCCACGTTCCAAACGAAGCGCACACGTAACCATTCGTCAATTTCTCGAGAAAGTGCGAGCGAGGAAAGACTGCGCCTTCTAAGCACCCTCGGCGGGCCAGACGCGAGCCAGTCATGTCAGGTCAGGGTGGGCCCAGGATGCTGCACATAAGCAGCCCGCGGCGTCCGATTAAGAACGCAGCAGCAGGAGCAGCAGCAGCACACCCCAGGCGATTACTCCCGCGAACCGCAGCGGCGGGATACATACATCCACACCTGACGCCACGCGTTGACGCGCATGCTGCGCCGCCCTGCCGACTGAGTCGTAGCCTGCATACGTGCTCGGAGGAGACGGCAGCGGGCCGTACGTACTGCACGCAGAGTCAGTCGGTCGTCCCAGCCCTGTCCGCCCCACTTGCTGATGTGAGCCAGGCTCTTGCCAATCGCCCCGCCGATGCGAACGGTCGCCGGTGATGATCGACGCCTTCTTTCGAACAGCGCACGTCGACGTCGACATTCCCCCCCCCCCCTCCCGGGCCCCGGTCCCCGGCAGCGATCTTGCCGGTTCTGCTGTGCTGTTCCCCCCCTCCCCCTCGCTGCGGCCTTCGCCCGTGAGCCCGGTTCGTGGGAGCAGACCGGGGGCGGTGCGGACGGGAGAGAGGAGGGATGGTTCGTGGACGATCAGCGTTTCGTTCCGGCGATCTGCGGCCGGGAGGGTGGTTCTGTGTACTCGCGGGCGGGTCACGCACATGTACACGTGCGTGCGTGGGAGGAGATCGAGGTGCCTGTGGCCGCCTGCGGACATGTATTCCAGATGCCCGTGGACACTTCCGCCTGACCTCCCCATCCGGTCCCATCCGCTGATCACTCCGGTTCTCTCTCTCTGCTGTGCGGTGCTCGGCCGAAGGGACAGAGCAGAGCGATCGCGAGGCCTCGAGACCCGCCTGACCTCGCCGTGCAGAAGGCCGGCACCGGTCGCGCGTGTGCGTGTATGTGCGTGCAGATGCATGGCCGGGATACGTGCGTGCGTGTATGCCTTACTCGCCAGAACGTGCTCCGTAGGGCTGCAGCAAGACCACTTCTGAAGAAAAGACACCCTTGATCCATGTAGGTGTATGTACCTACCCGCGTGAGAGTAGCGCGCGTGGGGCCGGGGCCGAGACATGCGTGCTTAGGGTTGATCGTGTGGCTGCTGATGAGGCGGTGCGCTTCGGCGGCTGGACTTGCTCTTTTTTCTCTCCCTGCGGCCGATCTGAGGGTTTCTAAAGATAGAGCCGCGTGTAAGAGAGAAAGTATGAGTCCCGTGGCGGTGGCTCTGCGGCTAATATTATTTGAGGTTTGGCTTATGAATCTTGAGGTCGCGTGAGATGTGCTCTTTCTTTTTTCCTTGTGGAAGAAATAGGCAGTGGAACCAAAAAACGGGCGGCGGAGAGGCTGACTATGCCGTCGCACGATGCTTTTTCTCTTGTACAACCTGTAGATAGGTGGTCGGGTGGTACATGTGTCGCGGACTTGGTAATACTAATAGGTAAGTGCATGTCTTTGGATGTATAACAAGATGGGCTAAGAGCTGTGTGTTGTTACAGGCGCATGAGGTTAATGGGACCTGCGGAGACCTGACACGTGAAAGACGAGTAGCCGAACACAACGTCATCATCACGACAACAAAGCACACCTACTTTAGGTCATAACATTCATTTGTGATTTCGTGAATAGAATTTCGAGGAGTCTGATGCTGTCACTCGAGTGTAGAGATTATCCATACAGAGGCATCGTGCCTTTCAACCGGGTTCCACCGTCACCTCCACCGCAGCTGCACTTCCGTGCGGGTATCAGCCACTGCACTATTTCTTGCTCGTCGTCTCCTCGGCGTGTTTCGCGAGAACGTGAGTAGGGTTGGACGACAGGCCACTCTTTTGGTCCTCGGAGGCCTGCTTGGAGCCCTTGTCGGGGCCGGCGCCCAGGTCGTTGGGGGCGGACTGCGCACCCTTCTGCTGAGCGTCGGTCAGGCGCTCCGGGTCGGGAGACTGGCGGCCGGCGTTGGGGGCAGACATTGTGGTTGTTGGTTTGGTGAGGCTGCTTGCGGTGCTACGTCAGTAGGGTGTTTGCGTAGGTGAGGGTGATGATGTGGAGGAGGCTGAGTCTGGGGCGATGGGGGCCGACAGATGAGACAGTGTATGTAGGTCTGAAACGCAGAGCTGATGAGAGAGACGCATACAGTGTGAGGTCTGCGGAAGGGTTCTGCTGTGTCGCCGTCAGCCATCAGGATCCGTTGCCTGGAGCTGCACGCGACGGAAACATCGTCACGACGACAGCTCGTTGTGCCAGCAGACTCACCTTGAGGAACTGGAGCTCTGAGAACAATGGGAGCGGCTTGGGAGAATTGGCTGCTGTTGTTGGGAGGAGAGACTGCTCGTCTTAAGCCTATATGATGCTTCGGCTGCCCCACGGTGACGTCACATGTACGAACGTCGTCACTGGTGAACGACTGGCCTCAGTGGCAGGAGCGCCCACCGGCCCGGCGTTTATCCACCTGCAAGCACACAGCAGTCGCCATCGGTGACGAAACCGCGGGAGGCTGATCAAGCGCGCTGATCGAGCACCATCGACCATCGACGTCGCATCCCGGTTTCCCAATTCCGGCTCGATGACCTGCATCAGAGCCTAAATTGGCCCCGCATGCGCTTGGATTTATCCTTATCTACTGCTTAAAATATCCCGCCATAGCCCTGTCTCAAACGCCGTCCCGCTTGTACATATCTCATTTGCAGTCCCAGTGTCCGTTGACCCAGTCGGTAATGACGCTCGTAAAGCTCCGTCCTTCCATGTACGCCTGCGTGTCCGTCTCGTTGTACTCCTGGCCCAGGTATCGCAGCGCCTGCAGGACCCAGGGCTGCACGAATTCGTTGAATACCAGATCCACCTCTTCGGGCTTTTCTTCCTTGGCATTCGTCGAGTTAAAGCCAAGCTCGGCTTGGATACAGTTCGGGACCTCGTAGAATTTTATGGCCGAATGGACCGTATCGTCGCCGTCTTCTCCAGCATCGTCGATGGTTGTGTACCCTGGAATGAGATCGGATGACTTGCCGGCCTGGCCAAGCGGGGCTTGCGCTCCTTCCTGGCTGCCAAACTCCGACTTGAGGCTTCGCGAAGAAGCGATGCTCAAACGACCGCTCTGCTGCTCGGGAGGTGCGAGCACTGATGCGTCCAAAGTCCGCTGAGAGGCTGCATGAAGCACTTGGCCTTCATTGTTCAGAAGCTTGAGAACTTTCTCAGCGTCAGCATACGGCACGTCCTTGACGTACCGGAACCCGCTTGTGAATGGAGAGACGAGGAAAGTGCTGTCTCTCGTGAACGGCCCCTTGAAAATGTCGAAGCGCATGGCTCCGGTGTTTGTGATCACAAGGGCCTTCTTGTTCTCCGCAATACGAGAAGTATTGCTGAGTTGCTCAGGCAGAACGTGCTCTTGCAACCAAGTAAAGATGCTGTCGTTAGCTGGGAATGGAGCACGGTTGACCCAGAGGTTCTGTGGCGCACAGCCATGCTCCGTATCAAGCTTGAGCTCCTTCCGGGCTTTCGCAATAATCTTGGTGACATTCTTTCCTTCAGCAGTGGGGAAGGTGGTCTCGTTCTTGCTGCTGTGGTGGTGGAGCGAGAAGAGGTTGTTGTCAATATAGCGGCGCCCGAAAGTGAGTCCCGCCGTCTGAGGAGCGAGGGTCTTGGACTTCCCGGTACTCAATCCCTGTATCGACAAGAAGCCGATGGTCTCCATGTACCGTCCGCTTGCAATTGCAACGGAGTTGGAATCAAATTTCTTGAAATCGCGAACATGCGCATGTCCACCGAAGAACTGGATCGGGATGTCCCACTGCACGGACCGAATGGCTTTGAAGATATGCAGGTACTCTGGGGTTCGGAGCGCCACGTGACCGATGACCAGGATCAGGTCCACCTCCTTGTCACGGATGGCGTCTTGGAACCATTTCTCCTTGACAGTATCCTCAACGGTTTTCACGACCGTGTTGTTGGCATTCCCGGCAAAGTTGAATAGAAAACCAAACGCGAGCACCCGGATGCCTTGGTTCTTGGTGGTGAACTTCTTGTATCGTTGGGCTAGCGGCTCAAGTTCTCCCGTCTCGGGATTAGTAATGTCCAAGTTGGATGCAAGGTAGCTCCCGTTGAAATTCGGAACTGTGTAGTAGAATTCGTTCTCCGAAGAATTCTGCTTGTAAAGTTCGTGGTTGCCAGAGCATATGACGTCAATCTGCTGGTGCTTGAAGATGTCGAACGTGTATTTGCCCTTTGGTTCGGATGCATCATAAAGGCCGTTGCCTTCGACACGATCGCCCGTGTCAACAAGCAAAAGGTCTACTCCGTCGGCATCCGCGCGATCGCGCATATGCTTGGCAAACGAGATGTAGTCACCCCAGTCAGCCGAATATGACGACCTGCATCGAGCAAGGTCAGCAGAAAGCCCCGGAGACGGTGCCGAGAGTGTTACTCTTGCAGGTGCCCGCCATGCCAGCCGTGAGTGTCGGTAGTGTGGAGGAAGTTGAGTTGGGCCCAAGGCAACTCCCGAAGAGGTGCCGCTTTGGGCGAGGGAGCGGAGGGCTGCGCCCCATGTGCGCCGGCCGCCAAAAGCAGCGGTAAAAGAGACCGCGGGATCATGGTGTGCTCGTAGCAGAGAACCTCTCTGATGGGAGAGATGATGATAAGGAGTTGCTGAGGTGGCTGGCACCTTGATGGTTTGAGCTCGACGCAGGTCACGCGGCAGATCGGGACTAGCGCCGGAGCACCGGCGAAACGATGATCCCATTTCGCTTCAACCCGTCCACAGAACTTTCCATTTTTCGAGACTCCGACAGCGACGACGACAACCGGCTAACCCAGTGCCTGCTCAACAACCGTCAAAATGGTACGTCGCCATGCGTCGAGACCGCTGCTACGATGCGCCCTCCATGCGGCTCCGCGCGAATTGCTCCTCAGGACGGCAGATTGCTGACATTTTCCGTCACAGGCCATCAAGCACAACCAGCAGATCCCTCACAACCGTAAGAAATTCTTCCGCACGCCCGCGCCAACGACTCCGCTGACAACCGCCCGCAGACTTCCGCAAGGACTGGCAGCGCTATGTCCGCGTGCACTTCGATCAGGTAATTCCCCTCTCAGCCGGCTGAGAGCAGAGGCGCCGATCGAACGGACATTTCTCTAATACCCGTCGAATAGGCTGGCAAGAAGAAGAGCAGGCGCAATGCCCGCCAGGCTAAGGCCGCTGCCATTGCCCCCCGCCCGGTCGACAAGCTGAGGCCCGTCGTCCGTTGCCCGACCACCAAGTACAACCGCCGTGTTCGTGCTGGTCGCGGCTTCTCCCTCGCTGAGCTGAAGGTATGGATTGGAACAATGGATTGAGGGAGTTTTGTGGAAGCTGACTGGATACAAGGCTGCTGGCATCCCCCGCAAGCTTGCGCCCACCATCGGTATCTCGGTCGACCCCCGCCGCCAGAACCTGTCCGAGGAGGGCCTGAAGGCCAACGTCGAGCGCCTCCAGGAGTTCCGCAAGCGCCTCATCGTCTTCCCCCGCCGCACTGGCACCAAGTCCGCCAAGAAGGGTGACGCCTCTGCTGAGGAGGTCAAGGCCGTCAAGTCTGGCGAGAACGTCAAGTCGGTCGCCTCCAGCTTCCCCATCGCCAAGGAGGCTGGTGTTACGGAGGGCGCCATCTCCGCCTTCCCCGCCACCGAGAACGCTTTCCGCACTCTCCGTGTCGCTCGCTCTGACGCCCGCCTGGTCGGTGTCCGCGAGAAGCGCGCCAAGGCTGCCGCCGAGGCCGCCGCCGAGAAGGCCAAATAGACGGGTCAAAAAAGTGCTGGGTTGGCGTTCGTTGCTTGTACCTGAAAATGGATTCGGACGAGCATCATGCCTAATTAACGGTACCAAAATCAAGGAATGGGAATGCTTGGCTTTAAAGATACCCCCAACATGAGGACAACCTCTGTTTTACAAGTGAACTGTGCGGGTGCCGTGATGATTTCAGAAAGTAATGTCTTGCATTTGCGACGATCCGATGACAGCAGTTTGAAGCATTTAACGGCCTGAAAGGGCCATTTTTCTTTCAATAATCTAACGTCTCAGGCACTATGCAGATTCCGTTTACAGGGGTAGTTTCTACAGCCGATGGCTAGTCCGAGGATAACATGGTTTGACCCAAGATCGCACCTAGCTTTGGGGAGTTGAAGCAGTCATCCAGATACAATAGTCACTCAATGTGTGCGAAACGTATCTGGGTGAATGCTTCAGCTCCCCATGCATGGTAAATTGGGTCTTCATTTTCGACTGTACCTGTCAATCACTTGACTACAGGATTCGCATCAGAAACTTAACAAGCAGCTAACATACAAAGCAGAAATCGAACTACGCTCTCACGCCCACTCCTCGGCAATCATCTTCGCCGCCCTCTCCGCAATTCCATACACGGCCGTCTGTATGTGGGCCGACAGCTGCACAGGCATAACGCTCGCATCGACGACCCTCACGTTCGCGGTCCCGTAGACCTTCAGGGCCGGATCGACCACGCCGCCTAGCTCCTTCGCCATCATGGCGGCCGTGCCCATGGGGTGGTAGACGGTCGCGGCGGCCACGTCGACGTAGGCCTCCCACTCGGCGTCGCCGCTACCCAGGGGCACGGCAGCCTCGCCCGGCTCGTACTCGGCGACCCAGAGGTCGCGCAGCGGCGGGGTGTGGGCGACGTCGCGCAGATGGCGGGCCATGGCGATCAGGGCGGCTTTGTCGTAGGCGGCGCTGAAGTAGCGCGGGTCGATGACGGGCGGGCCGGAGACGTCGGACGCGTTGACGTGCACGGCGCCGCGCGAGAAAGTGTGCTGCAGGGCGCCGATCAGCGTGAAGAAGCCCTGGCCGTAGAGGGTGGAGTTGCGGGCCGGGTAGCCCTTGGCGCCGGTGAAGCCGTCGGAGAAGATGATCTCGAAGGAGGGCACGGTGGGGTCGGCGAGGAAGGCGAGCTTGGCGGCGGAGATGGGGTCGGAGGGGTCGGCGGCAGCGGAGGCGAGGGAGAGCAGCGAGGCAGTGGTGCTGCTGTTGGCGCCGAAGGCATCGGCCCAGGTCATGTAGGCGTAGCCGGAGCCGGTGTAGTCGTAGGCGCCGCCGCGGATGCCGGCGTGCCAGAGGGCGAGCTGCTCGGCGGCGTAGGTGGCGTTGTAGCGGAGCTTGTCGAAGGAGGTGTACTCGGGCTTGAGCTGGTACGACGTCTGGATGCGCATGTGGTCCTGGAACGGTTCGTTAGGTCGCCCGGAGGCTCTTCAGACGGCTGCCCGCGGATTCATCTTCGTACCTGCAGGTTCTCGCCGACGCCGGGCAGGTCGACGAGCGGCTCGATGCCGGCGGCGGAGAGGATGCTGGCGTTGCCGATGCCCGACGCCTCGAGCAGCGGCGGCGAGAGCAGCGCGCCCGCGCTGAGGACGACCTCCTTCGCCGCCGTGATGACCGTCCCGTCCGCCAGCGTCACCCCCGTCGCAACAACCCTCCCGTCCGCGTCCCGCTCGTCCGCGAAGTTCACCCTCGCCACCGTCGTCTCCGTGCGCACCTCCAGGTTCGCCCCCGCCACGTCCAGATACGCCGCGCTGTAGCTCCGCGAGTAGTCGGTCGCCCGCACGCTGCTCGGCTGCCGCATCGTCCCCAGCACGCTCCCGTTCAGGCTCTCCACGTTCCGCTCGATGCCCAGCGCCTCCATCGCGGGTATGAACGCCGCCTGCTGCGCCGGCACTTTCGCGTTCACGACCGTCTGCACCGGCCCGCCGAACGCGACGCCGTCCTCGCCGTAAACCACGCCGCCCTCGGCCGCCTCCTGCTGCGCGCTCGGCCGCGTGAAGTTCTCGACCGCCAGCATCGCCGCGTACATGCCGTCCCAGCCCCAGCCAGGATCGTCGCCGAACTCCTCCTGCCCCCACACGTCGTACTCGGCCACGGTCGCCCGGTTCCAGCACATGAGGTTGAGCGCCGAGCTGCCGCCCAGCACCCGCCCGCGCGTCTGCGCCCACGCCCGCCCGCCGCCCAGCGGCTGCGCCACCGACGTCAGGTTCCAGTCGTAGGCCCCGCCGATCGTCGTGCCGCGCTTGCCCGCGACGTTGACGCCGTCGGACGCGAAGGCCGCCGGCCCGGCCTCGAGGACGAGGACGGAGGCTGCCGGCGCGGACGTCGAGAGCCGGGCGGAGAGCGCGAGGCCGGCCGTGCCGCCGCCGATGATGATCTGGTGGGGGGCGTGAGTGGGAGGGGCGTGGGGAGGAGAGGGATGGGACGTACGAAGTCGTAGCTCGTGGCGTTGGACTGGCGGGGGAGGACGGAGGCGAAGGTGGTGGGGGAGAGGGCGAGCGAGCAGACGAGGAGGTGGAGGAGGGAGAGCGAGCTCCCGGGCGTGAGGGAGGCCATTTCGAGAGGCGCGAGTTCGAAGGAGGAGCGCGAAAACGGTTCAACCCGCCGTTCTTGCACACCCGCGCCTAACAGCTACATTATAGCTGTTGAGCTTTGCCCGCTCGGCAATTATCCACCCGCCCGCCAAGCGGGAACACGGTATGCGCTATGTCTAACCCATAGCCAATGCGTGTGCGGAAAAAAAATGTTTGGGGGAAAGGCGGGCGGATTCAGCCGTTGTGGAAAGGACACGCAGGGACGGCTTGTAAATTAAGACATACCCTGTCGAATGGCCAGCCACGACAGCCTTCCGCATCTCAAAGGATCCGGTGCGGCACTGCTTGCAGTTTAGTTCCAAGGCCCTACCCCTGCCGCGAGTCAAAACGATCTGGAAGGATTTCTTCTTCCCGGCGAGACTTCATGACACACCACCGCAGAAGCGGGGCTGTGGAATGCGAGCGGGGCGCCGTTGAATCGGGCGGGTTCCGCATGGGGAGAGTGCTTGGGGGCCGAAAACACGGTAGATGGATGCGGTTGGTTTCCCGATTGGTTGACGGCCTCGCTACCCATCCCGCGTACCTGCCGAGATTCCGTTATCTTTCGATGAAAGTACGGTCCAGGGGTATGGTGGAATACGGGATACATGGAGGTTAAATGGAGGCCGTTGCCCGCTACGCGAGGTCAATGTTCTCGCCGCCAAGGAGATGCGGTATACAACGTGCTCTCGGCTCCCGTGCTGGGATTTGTTCTATTGGCTACGCAACAATGACTGCGGCGAAGCGCCGGATGCTGTGCAGACGCAAAGCCTGTTGATGTACGGTATATAGAGCCACATCACTTTGCTCGCAAGCAGCTCAGCAAAGCTATCTGTTCGTGTCTCGTAGCTATCTATGTCCAGATGCTTAGCTACTTTCTACAGAAATACGGCAGAATTCGTGATTTGGGTGCAAGACGTCTGCTCCTTCTCGACACATGAAGCAGTAGTCAAGAAAGTTACATTCATAGCAGATGAACCTCGGTCCGATGATGTCCTATAAAGATCAGCGTGCTTGCTCATTTGAATCTTGTGGGATAGGGCCAACGCACAGTTTCGCAAGAATCGCAGTTGAAGTTGTAGTATTCCTTGCCGGCGGAGACCCCCGATGGTGGCTCTCGTAGCTCAAGAGTGCAATTTGTCTCGGACAGCAGTTTCGCATTTTGGAAGAACTCAGCCAAAGCCCATGGGGTCCAGTATGTGGGTTTCTTCGGGAAGTTCGTCTTCACTGCAGTCTCCTGAATACCCGCAGATTTTAGGGTGGCGATCAACAACGGATTACCAGCTCTTGCAGCCCAGTGCAATGGTGTGAAACTGGATTCCTGTTGGATCAGTTCAGCAGAACACGGAAGTTGGAGAATCCTTTGGACGAGGTCAACAGATGAGGAGGCCGCTGCATAATGGAGGACAGTGCGTCCTCTGGGATCTTTTGCTGTTGGGTTGAATCCAGACGAAACCAGAAGGTCGAAGGTAGAGACGTTACCACTCAGCGCTGCCATGTGAAGGGCACTTCGACCTTCAAAGTCCGGCTTGAAGTAGGAGTTCGGCGGCCGTCTATCAAGGAGGACTTGTAGAATCTCGTTCAACCCTGCACGGGCAGCGTGGTGAAACGGACTCCAAGGGCTGCTTGTCATGAGAGCATCAAAATCCGCCACCGAGTCGAGTAACAGCTTGAAACACGCAGTGCTCCCAGAGGCTGTTGCAAAATACAAGGCATTTCTACCATCGTGGTTTATGACATTTGGATCGGCACCATGCTCCAGAAGCCTCCGGACAGCTTCTTCATGGTTTCTGTCCGCCGCAACGTCCAATGGCGTCCACTCGTAGTAGTCCTTGGCCGAGACGCTGGCACCACGAGCCAGTAGAACATCCATAACGCCAACATGTCCGTGGTCTGCAGCAATGTGTAAGGGTTGCCGTCCATCATGCTGTTTTGATGAGATATTGGCTCCGTGGTCCAGAAGGAAGACGATCATCTCTGTCTGCTTCTCTTGCGATGCCTCATGTAGCGGTGTAAATCCCTGTTTGTACTCGACTTGCACATCCACTCCCATTTTCAGAAGGTACTCTGCAACCCCAATGTAACCACCGCTTGCTGCAGCATGCAACGGCGATATTTTGCCCGGAGATTTGAACTCTGCTCCGTGGTTGATGAGAAGTTTGACCATCTCCAACTGGTTTCCCCACGCGGCACCGTGAATTGGCGTATATCCGCTGGGTAGTTCTGCCGTTAAACTTGCTCCCCTGGCTATCAAGAAGCTGGCAATGTCGATATGGCCGTAATAAGCCGCCACATACAGCGCCGACATTCCGCTACGGTTATTGCCAATTTCCATATCTGCGCCGTGGTCCATCAAGCATTTGAAAATATCATAATAACCTCTTGTGGTTGCGGTGTGTAAGCTTGTAAGCCCCTCATTGCATGTGGATGCAAGATTAGCACCACGCTTGAGCAAGTATTCGACGATGTCAAGCTTTTCTGCCTTTACAGCGCAGCACAGAGCATTCTTGTCGTCTGCGCTTTTGGCCTCGATATCCGCTCCGTGATCCAGAAGGACTTCTGTAATTTGAAGACTTTTGTCAGCAGCGATATGAAGTGGCGTCCATCCTGAAGACGATGCCGTTGATGTCTTCGCGCCCCGTGAAAGCAAGTAAACGACAGACTCGTAACTTGATACGCTGGTAGCAAAAGATAGTGCGCCCCAACCATCCGGAGCCTTTTCCTCGATATCAACTCCGTAATCCAACAGAGCCTGGATGACGTTGGTATGCTTGTGGTCCGTCGCAGAGTGAAGTGGCGTAAATCCCGAAGAACAGGTTGTCGAAGCGTTGGCTCCGCGAGATAAAAGGTAGACGGTGGCTTCGTACCTTCCTTGGCTTGCTGCCCAGCGCAACGCCGTCCAGCCGGTGGGGTCTTTCATCTCAATGTCGACTCCATGGTCAAGCAGAGCTTGAATGATTCGGGCGCGATTAACAGACGCAGCTGCATGAAGAGGTGCATATCCGTTGGAGCAAGCTGTCACCGCATCAGCCCCTCTGGATAAAAGGTATACGACAGCTTCGTAGGCTCCTTCCCTGATGGCCCATCGCAAAACGGTCCAACCGTCAGGATCTTTCGCATTGACATCGATTCCATGATCTAGCAGAGTCTTGATGGTTTCAACATGATCATATGATGCATGGAGAGGTAAGTATCCTTTAGAGCAAAGCGACGTCGCATCTGCTCCATGCTTCAAGAGGCGTGCAACGATGTCGCTGTGCCCTTTCGCAGCTGAGCATCGGAGAGCCGTGCATCCTTCATTGTCTCGCCTCTCAGTATCGGCTCCATGATTCAGAAGAAGGTCCGCAATATCTGCATGCCCGTTTTGCGCAGCTGCTCTTAGCGCAGTCCATCCATCGTTGGCTTGTGCTGATACTTCTGCTCCATGCTTGAGCAGCAGTTCCACAATGCTGACATGTCCGTTCGAAGCTGCTCCTGTCAGAGGATCCCATCCACCTGCGTCTTGTATTGACAGATCGGCGCCTTGATCCAGTAGAAAGACGGTAACATCCTGGTGTCCGTTTCGAGCAGAGCAAGCCAGCGGCGTCCAACCACCCAAACTCTTGATGTCAAGGTCTATCCTGTATTTGAGCAATAGTTTTACCATCTCCAGAAAGTTGTTCTGGGCTGCAACATGCAATAGTCCCAACCCGTCAAGAAACTCGGAACTATCAGCTCCGTTTTCCAAAAGATAAGCGGCGACATCGACATTTCCTCGAGTAACAGCAAACCGCAAGGGGGTAAAGCCGCTTCCACCCTTTGCATTGACATCTGCTCCATGGCCCACCAGAGATCGGACCATTTCCAGGCGGTTCCATTCTGCGGCACTGTGAAGGGGTGTCCATCCTGATTTTTCTGCAATAGCGACGTCTGCGCCTCGATTCAGAAGGTACTCGGCAACAGCGGAGCGGGACTCTTTGACAGCCAGCCACAATATTGTCTCCCCTTGCTCCGACTTTGCATTCAAGCTTGATGGTTCCTGGTCAAGTAGCAATTTGACAGCGTCAAGGTGTCCACTGTTGGTTGCATCGTGGACTGGCAGCCACCCACTCCTGGATGCCACATTTTTGGCTCCCAGTTTGATGAGATATTCGATAACACTCAACCTCCCATTGGCGGCAGCTTGCATCATTGGCGTGACACCAGTGTCAGTGGTCACGTTCGGGTCAGCTCCGGCGTCCACGAGCCTTTGGACAATATCAAGGAATCCAGCTCCGGCTGAGAAATGCAGAATTGTCCATCCACCGTCTTTGCGCCCCTTCCAGTTCGCTCCGATATCCAGGAGATGCTCCGAAATATCGTGGCGGCAGGCAAATGCCGCTGCATGGAATGGGGTGGAGTGCTCATTATCCATTGCCTCAACGTTCGCACCATTCTTGAGCAGGAGCTTGACTGCTTCAACTGACGATGCATCATGAAGAACTGTTCGTCCGTTTTTGTCGGTCGCGTTGGAATCTGCTCCATGATCCAGCAGAATCTGCAGCATTTCGATGTGGCCCTTGGTCGCTGCCATGTGAAGAGGGGTGAAGCCCTGGTACTTCATATGAATTGACTCCTTTGCGCCATTCTCTAGAAGTATGGAAGCTAAGTTCGAGTGATTGAGCTGGGCGCAAAGGTATAGTGGAGTTGACCCATCATTTCTCGCTAGTGCGGTGGTCTTCCCTGCCCCCTTTTCAAGGAGCCGGGAGAGTAAGGTAAGATTTCCAATTCGACACGCGGCATACAAGGGCGATGTGTTATCGTTGTCAATAATGGTCGGGTCGGCCCCTTGTTCAAGTAGGAGCAACGCAATCTGGGTGTGCTTGTAGTCGCAGGCATGGCGTAATGCGGTGGATCCGCTCGAATCAGGAAGGTTGATATTCGTGCCGAAATCGATCAGGCACGCTACAACGTCCTCGTGGCCATTCATTGCTGCATAGTTCAGTGGTGTGTTCTGTGGAGCAGTATTATCATCTTTTAGCGCTCCGTTCTTCAACAATCTCTTGACGATGGCTAGATGGCCTTTCGAACAGGCCGTGTGGAGTGGTGTTGCATTGTTGTGTGCTCTGCGACAAACAAGATCCGGCTTCGTGGAAACCAGCCACTCTGCAGCTTTTACCAGACCTAGATCAAGAGCCATGTTGAGCGGGTTGCCGGGCCTGAATTCTTTTACTCCGTCTTTCAAGTGTGGCTGGATTCTAGGGTCGTTGTCAATCCTGACGGCTGTCCAACTGTAGAAGATCGAGTTGTCTGCATCCAACAAAACTTTCTGGAGGTCCAGAACCATCTCATCATCCTGTTTTGCTTGCAAAGCATGCTTCTCCCAAAACTCGGAGGCGTAGTCCCGGAATGTGCATGGTATCCGACGATCTTCGGGCAAAAGGGCAGGTTGCCACACTTCCGGATAACATACGTATTGAAGACACAGTTTCGCTAGCTCGGTATGGTGTTCTTCTAGTTTCGAGGCTTCGGGATCCCCTTCTTCGGCGATGGTGCATAGCTTGTGGAGCAAGAATTCCTTGACGGATGCGTGCGCGAGGTGTAAGGTCCTGGAACCCGGGGGGTCATCATCGCCAGATGCTCGGACGTCAATGAGAGACCCACAGAGACCTTTAATCTCGCTCTTGATGTATTCTTCGTTGATTTCATCAGGCCAGTCATCAATGTTGAGGCTGGTGGCATGCAGCGTGACTAGGAGAGCCTCTGTGATTTCCGTCACAGTCAAAGGGCGGAATGAGAACGCAACCAGTCGCAGCATTGCCAACGTCCGTTCCCTGTCATCATCTGCGCGGCTCTCAATGTCCCGCCATGTCCTCATGTAGGTGTCCATCAGCGTCCTGGGCATTTTCTCCACAATCTGCCGCAACTGGTTGGTGTTCTTCGTCGGCCGCAGTTGGTCCAGATTCTGCTGCTTGATCCAGAGGAACATGCCATCGCTCTTCTCTGCCAGCCTTGAAGACAGCTCCTGCTTGACTTCATCGGATTTTCCGCCTAAGCGGCGGTTTATCTCCGCTGAGGCTAATCGATCAAGGTCAGCCCGGACAAGTTCCTTGGACACCGAACACTCGAATGTGATGATGCCAGGAGCATCCTGAGAGGGTGAGAGAAGGTCTTCTCGGATGTCGCCCTCATTCCGACTTGTGACCAGTACACTCGTCTTTGTCTGCGTTGCGGCTTCCTTGATTTTCCGGAGAAACTGAGACTGTCTGCGATACGACTCGTTAAACTCATCGAAGCCGTCAATGACTATCACACATCCGGGGCTTTTGGAGAGCAACCCCGTCCAAATCTTCCATACGTCGGTCTGAGATGCAACTGTTCCTCTGCCGATATCACGGGAGTTCATATGTTCCCAAATAGACCCGATGACGGAGGGGGTTCGGCGGATGAGCTGCCAGATCCAAGTGCGAATGATGTCCTCAAAGTTACTTCCCGCCTGAGCGTACGGAGAACAAAAACAATACAATAACGAGTGGTCCTGGACCAGGGACTGAGTCTGGTGTTGGATGATGGAGGCACTCAGGACTGTTTTGCCCGATCCGGCAGGTCCGTGTATCCACAACAACTTGGATGGGCCGTTCTCTGGATCGTCTGACAGCCAGGATTTGTATGCGGAATGGTTAAAAATCCAATTGCACGTGCCCTCCAGCCGGGCATTTGTGTGTGTGTCGTATTGCTGGTCGATTGGTGGCGCTTGAAGCCATTCAACAATGTCCCGGCGGCGCTCCTCATCAAGTCTTCGTGTTGCCTCCTCTATTGCTTATCAATAAGACGTAAATACAGCAAGCTTTAGATCATCTCTTACCTCTTGCTTTTTCCTCTGCATCCTTTGAGGACTGTGAGTCTTTCAGAGGCACAATCTCGTAAAGAGCCTCCACGATCTCCTTCATCTTCTCCAGCCCGTTCCACACCAACTTATCCCGGCCAAATCCCCAAGAGATTCCTTTAGCGGATGGAATTGGAGACTTTGGCCGATCTCCCCCAGGCCTTGAATGAAAGCGAGCTCCGGGCTCCAGCTTGCCTGACGACGTTTTTGTCCGAGCTGGACGTTCCACGCCCAACTTCGACAACCGTCTCGCCACGTCGAGATTGTACCACTGGAAGTTCTCAAGATGATCTTGCACCATGTCCCAAATATCCGGATTCTCCAACTCTTCGTCGTACCCTTCTTCTACCTCGTCGTCCGCAGTAATGCCGACGGATCGCTTCCATTTCTCGAGATGATGGTTGAGGAATTTCAGCTGCGCGGCTGCATTCCCAGAATCTCGATCGAACTGTCGAGCGAAGTGGACCTGATGGCCGAAAGCAACAGTCCCGCTGACGTTGGCCGGCACAGAAAAGACAAACCCCGCGGCGTCCATGTTGCCCCCGGCTCAAGATCTCCTATATCGCAGGCTTGGCCCTCTGAGTGTCGGTCAGATGCTGTGGAAGTGTACTGGAAGTTAGTTCGAAGTGTAGGAACTTAGAAGGTGGCATTGTGGCGGAGCACGGAAGTTGGTTACGCAAAGGTGTGGGGTCCAAGATGGGAGGACCAGTTCGTTCCGAGCGCTTATCGTGCCTCTCGCCGGCCAAGGATTCCCTGCAAAACCAAGCTGTCTATGACAGTAGTGGTTTGAAAACACCTATGACGTGCCACGGTAAACATTACGTTGTTCTTGCTGAACGAATCAGCCCTTGGATTTCGCGGCCCCCACAAGCCACACCATGGATCCGAGGCACTAATGAACGGCTCGTGTTTCGTTGCATCCGCGTGCCCCTACTAAGATTCAGCCTCACAGCCAGTAGTTGAATATATTGTGCTTCTCAAGCGTACAGAACGGTGCTGCAGCTGACGGCTAGCTCGAAGAAAGATAGAATTTAAACATGCCGCTTTAGAGGTGGTAGACTGATCATGCGCACCTGTCCTCATTTGCTTTTTTTTTTTTTTTTTTCAATATATGGATCCCACATCGCAGCCGCCGAATAAATCTCATATCTTGCGCATCTGTGAACAATTTTAAAGAGATTTTCTGACAATAGTAGGGTTCGCTATCATTTCAACACCCCCCGCAGTCCACAGCTTTGAAGACCAAAATTCGTTTACATGATAACACACGACTTCTTACATTTGGGCTCCACTCGATTCACGCATGCTTTTGCCATGAATGCCAACAACTCTTCACACCTTTCCCCGTTCTTTACAGAACACTCGAAGTACGTCGGAAGGGTAATCTCCCTCAATCGTGACCATTTAACCTTGATGCCACAGATCTTCCGCCAGTGCTCTTTGAGCACCATTTCCCTACGTATCTTCTCTATGTCATTTTCCGTGATAAGCTCGTTCATTTTCCTATCCGATCTCAAGTCGGACTTCAAACCAACAAGAATTATCTCTGCCGCATCGTAACCGCGGAAGTGCAAAGCTTCCACAGACCACTGTAGTATAAGAAAATGTAAGAGATGAGCATAGGTCGTATAGAATGAACGATGCACCTACGTAGTCTTTCACACGTCTCAAACTCTCCGGGTTGTCTATTGCGAAGCACAACAGCACAACCCTCTTATGCTCGTAGGCCATCTGCCTTAGAGAATGAGAATTCTCAGCAGATGTGTCCATCAATTCAAGCTCAAGATTGCCGCGTATCGTATCGCACTTGATTATTCGTAGCTCCGCCACGTCGGGAACAGGCTTATCGGAAGGACAGTGGTTAGATTTTGACTCGGTGGGCGTTGGTAAAGGCTAACCTACGTCGAGGATGCGGCCCTTGGTGAGGAGTCTGAGCACATCATGTGAGATCTTCAGAAAAGAAGGACTTCAACCGCTGCTTACTGGTGCAGACTGCTCTTCCCAATTCCATCGTTGCCGATTAAAACAGCGCTGCGGCGGATTGGCCAAGTCTCTGACGGTTCCCAGGAGAGGGGCTCCTGCTCCGCAGAGGCCCTTTCCTTTGATGGACCCAGAATTCTCTCTGTCAGCATTGATGAATACTTGAAAGGATAATGCGACCGTCGTTTATGAGTGTGCTTAGTATTTTCGATGTTGCGGCACGGTTGTAAGGCCAAGACGAGGCGAAGCGGGGATGCGGCTGACCGGTAGATTAATTTGCTAGGCAGCAGTAAGGCTGACAGCGGCTAGCCAGAAATTTCACAAACAGTCTTAAAACATTTTTAATTTCTAATGCAATACCTCCCTTTGGGCAAGTTTGCCCGGCACACACGTCATCCGAGATGGGTGTTATACAGAACCATCCTTTTTCCGTTACCGCAATTGTTGCACAGATTCTTCTGTATCAACTCCCGAGCTCATAACGGAAGGAAAATAACAATTGAGCCGCAGCAGAACCGACATTATAGATAAGATGAGAGCATGCGTGACCGGTGAGGGGATGAACTTCCTTGGATGAGTAAACGGATTCCGGAGATTGCGAGGACGGGAGGTTTGGAGACTGTGCATGAGGACAGAACAAGGGCCTTGAGCGAGGTACTCAGCAGAGCTCTTACTGGTGAAACTGAGGTGGAAGGAAGTGACGCTGAAAGTTAAATAGCACATGAGAAAGATAAGCTTCTCGTATTCCAGAGCCGGCCCATCCAGCCACGAGGTCACGTCTCTTGTGGCAACATCAAGTCAAGCGGGAACGCGAAGTGAGGACAGCTGATCAATGGGTTTAGTGAGGATGATGCTTCTGTGGAGGCATTCCAGATACCAAGCTCGAAGCGCACAGGGAAAACTGTGAGTTTTTCATCCTTGCTTGCAGCGAGCCGAGAATTTGTGGACGAGTACAGGAAACCTCTCGTATGTGGATGAAGATGCTGTAGAGGACGATCTTCCCCAATGTCGGTATTCAGGTGTCGGAATCCTTCTGGAGACATTTGAGACGTATACTTATTTCAGAAGGAATGGCGCGCTGAGCTTCTGTGGACTTCATAGTTTAAAAAAGAAATTGTGGAAGCGATTCTGCTGAGGACCATGATTTTGAAAACGGGATGAGGTTCTGAATAGATTGGGATGAAGAGAAACCTCTAAATGGAAAAATGTAGTAAGAATTACGCAAAGCTCGTACTACCTCACCTCCAAAATCATCGATGTTTTCTCACAATCAGCCGCTTTAGGCCATGGTAACTCACCCTGTTCATCACTTGCTGCATTAATATTGGAGGAAATTTTTAAAAGTCAAATTTCTACGCCTAAGAACGCATGCCGCTCACTGTACGAACCGAGATGATGAGGGGTATCTATGCTATGCTTGGGAATGAACAGTGAAAGAAACGGCATGAGCCAGAAGAAGAAATTGAGGGGAAGGAAAGGCATCAAAGAGACAAGCCAGTCATGGGCTCAGAAAATCCGTTGGCCATCTGTTTCTGGGCCCTAAAGCCTCACGAAGTTAGAATCCTCATCGCTGGGATTTCTGTTTCCCGAAGTAAATTCTAAGGCCTGAACGAAGGATTTTCTAGCGCAGAGTGGCATGTAAACAGCTCAATGTGAAGACCAGGTGGAGAGCCATTGGTGACAGCTGTTGAGATATTTGAAGCGCAAGAAAGCCGGAAGAAATGGGGTGCTGTAGTTTAGTTGGTGAGCGGCATCTCCGTAGGAGAACAGCTCGACCTGGCTTTAGCTGCTAGCAGAGAGCTTAGCAGTAGCTGATGGCGTCTGAGTCGGCCGAGCGAGGCCGGCAGATGTCTGACGAGTAGTCGCTGACAGCACTGTCACGTCGATTGACATGCTGCAGGGCTTCGCAGTCTCCGTCGTCATCCAAGGCATCAGAATTGAGGATCTCATAAAAGTTTGCCGATTTCCTCGGTTTCAGCTGGACTTGAGAAGTTGGCTGGACAGCGTCAAAGAAATTGGGATGAGTGCGTTGCGGCAAAGGCGCAGCACAATCATCGGGAACGAACTCCAACTTCAGAGCCCTGTACGGCATCCTCGACGCCATGCATGTACGTGCGTATCCACAGCGCTGAACGGAATTAGTGTAGACAATGAAGTCGTTGCCTTGCACCTTGATGTCAATGATGACAAGGTTGTGGATGTGCTCCATGTCATTCTGAATATCGTGCTCAGTGACAAAGCGCTTTCCGTTGCGCAGACGAAGGATACGGGTGGCCCTATTGCTGGCGATCCTGTTGTAGAGATGGTCATTGAGGTGAAACTGGCGGTCAGCCCAGTCGACATGAACCTACACATTGTTATACTCATGGTCAATCGCGTCCAGGACATAATAGCTTACCCGCTTGCTGTTGATGTAGATGTCATGGCGCCGGGCAAAGGTACGGAATGCCTGAGCATCCGTACCACGCAGAAAAGAGACGCGTACGGCACGCTCGTTGTAGCGGTAGACCTCGATGATCGTGCCACCTTTGATATGCTCAATGATATCCTTTAGGCTTGTGTCTGCGGAGAAGCCCGTCATCTCCAAGGTGCGCTGATCCCGGCGAGATATGTGGTCTACTTCGGGAGCATTCCGCTCAACAATGTGCTCGGCTCTATGCGGCTTGCTATTCGCGGACTGGGCAGGAAAGAATTTCTGTGGCATCGAAGGCGGAATGGAGTCCTGATTGTGTGGCATTGTGAAACTCTCTGAGGTAGCGGACGTAACGTTCACGTCGGAAGTAGGCGCAGAGAGGTCGTGAGACAAGGAGCTCGGTTGCAGATCCGTCTGTGGAGCCATGCTAGTCGTAGAACGTTGACCTGTAGCTCCGTTTCCACTGACGGTAGTATGGCCATTGCTACGCTGTGGGGTGTTGGTAGGCGAGCCCCAGCGTGGGGTGGTGTACATTTCGAGAGTGGCCGGCTCAACTCCATCCTCGAGTAGGTTCTTCCGAAGGGTAACTATGTCAGGTTAAAAAGTCTTTGCGCCAAAATTGGCGGTAAGCTTACGGTACTCGCTTAGAGCGCGGGTCTATTGGAGGAGACGGTCAGCAACGGCCGGGGTGGTGGACAATGGGAGAACTGACCAGGAAATCATACTCGGACATCTGGATCCGAACCAGGGAAGGATCAGACGGATCGTAGGGCGGGCACTTGATGCTGTTAGCTCAGAAGCGCAGCAGCGGATCAAAGTTCAGAACGCGTCAAACGCACAAGGTGAGCACTTCAAGTGCGTTAGCATGCGACCCTGAAGTAGCTGGTGCGATGGACTCACCGCATGAAAAGAGCTTGGAAATACTCTTGGCCGACCTCAACCTTGTCGCCGCGAGCGACGGCAGGAACCGGCAGCGCCATGAGGCAAATCAGAAGCAGAAGGTTGCGGATCAGATTTAGGTGAAGTGAGGAATTTGAAGCAAGCTGCACGCCCCAGGGTCCTTCTTCTGGAAGAGGAAGCGAGCTTGGGCCCGCGGACTAGGCCTCATGGGGCATAGAGGATCCACGGGATCTGAGCTTGGCAGCAGCCATGCGGCATGACGCGTGCCGGTCGCGGTTTCCCAAATTTTCGGCGCTCGACAATTCAACCACCGCGCGCCCTGCCCGTTGATGGATCGCAATCATGGGCCACAGTCTCCGCCGCAACCTCAGCAACAGCTAGCAGAGTCCCTCTCCGCGGCCCAAGGCGATGGCGGCGGCGGCTCGCTCTTTTCTCAGCTCACCGGGAACCCCTACTTCACTGCTGTCAGTCCGCTCCAAGACGCACATGCCAGGGCGCATTGCTGACAGCATAATGCCAGGGCTTCGGCCTTGCAGGGCTCGCAACCGTTGGCCGCTTAGGACAGCAGGGCCTCAAGCGTGGTGCTGTTCTCCTTCGCCGTCGCATGCTCGTCGAGCTAGAAGTCACCAAGACCGACGAAGCTTATCCGTGGCTGTTACAATGGATGTACCAACGTGGGCACGCACTAGGCTCAGAGACAGCCGCAGAGGCTGCTCGGTATGTGCCAAATATGGCTTGCAGGCAGGATTCGAAGTTCTCACATGGCCTTTTAGAGACACCCAAGGCGGCGGCTTCCTCAACTCGCTCGCGCGCCGAATTACTCCGCGTATGCATCATCTCCAGCTCAACACTACTGTCCGCAAGCGCTCCGACGGTGCCGAAATGATTGATTTCTACCTTCGGCCCGGACATGGAAGGCACATTATTCGCTACAACAACGCCTGGATGATGGTCAACCGAGAACGGCAGGGCAACTACCTGGATACGAACAACGAGCCCTTCGAGACTGTCACACTCACAACGCTGTATGCCCACAAGCACGTCTTCGAGCAACTTTTTGCTGAAGCTCATGAGATGGCACAACAGCATCACGAGGGCAAGACGAGCATCCTCGTCCCCGAAGGCTTTGACTGGAAGCCATTCGGGTCGCCAAAGCGGAAGAGGCCGCTTGAATCCGTAGTGCTTGAAGAAGGTGTCAAGGAGCGCTTAATTCAGGACATGCAGGAATTCATCGACAAGCGAGAGTGGTACTTCGACCGGGGAATTCCGTACCGGAGGGGCTACTTGCTCTACGGGCCGCCGGGCACGGGTAAAAGCTCGGTTATTGAAGCAATTGCGGGTCACCTCAATTTCAACATTGCGATGTTGAATTTGAGCCAGCGAGGCATGACTGACGACAAGCTGCAGCTCATGCTCACCAAAGTGCCCCCGCGGACTTTGGTCCTTCTGGAGGATGCGGATGCGGCGTGGGTCAACCGCAGACAGTCCAACCAGGATGGCTACTCAGGCGCAACAGTCACATTCTCTGGTCTCCTGAACGCGCTCGACGGGGTTGCAAGCGCAGAAGAGCGCATACTTTTCCTGACGACGAACCATGTGGAGCGTTTAGACGAGGCTCTGATTCGGCCCGGCCGGGTGGACGTCACAGTCCGCATCGGAGAGGCAACAGAGTGGCAGATCAGACAGCTCTTGGAGCGGTTCTACGGCGAGGCGGATCCCGGCGGCGCGGGCCGGGAGAGGTTTTTGGCAAAGGCGCGTAAGCTCGGCTTAGTGGGCGCGCTGAGCCCGGCGGAGCTCCAAGGGCTGTTCCTCTACAACAAGGAGGATCTGGACGGCGCCAGTGCGAGTTTGGACGAACTTGCATCGATGCATGCGCAGTTGGCGCGGAAAGCGAATATCCCCGAGTGACCTGGCCGCCACGGTGCTCCCTGTAGAATATGTATGGATAGGTAGATACTCGAACGAAGATGCTCTGTCTGCAACAAGCACCCTGGCGGACGCCGAAACAGCACCACTGGCGGGAGACGCGGAAGGTCAGGCCGTCTTGAGTTGAGGCCGCAGAAGCGGCCCTGGACGCGAGGACCAGGCCGAGGTCGCAGTGGCTGCAAGGGACGGGCCTGCCGGTTTTGCGCCTTCGCTCCGATGTGACCAGTGTGTGACGGCAGCATGTCATGCGCGCATGCGGCAGGCGGAGGGCTGCGTGATGAGCAAAAGAAATTTCCTGTGACCTGGCAGCGATCGCAGCTCACCGCCGCGCGTGCCGCGTGCAAAAGCCCAGGGAAAGCCCCCACGTTGAGTCACGTTCCGCATTTCGCCGCTTTATCGTACGGCGGATCTAGCCTTGTTATCTGATGGAAAGACCTTTCCAAGCCCCAAGCGTCCCAGAAGCCTGGCTCGCAGCTGTCCGTCACGCAACAAGGCTCCTAGTGACGCGCCGGTCGCATGCAGGCCTCCGAGAGCGCGGAAAAGGCGCCGGCCCATCCTTCCACGTCAGGAGCCTGTTGTCCACGCCTATACGACCACGCCTCAGCCGCGCCCAAGCTAGTACATGGCACGTCCAAGCCGCAATCCCGGAGCACAAAAAAAGCAACTCGCTGCATCAGCCACCTCCCCGATGCTGTCTGTCGCCCGCCCAAGCCCCGCGCCGTATCACCACCCTCCAACGCCGCCGCACACCATCCTCCGCACCTCTCTGCTCTCGGAACCACCCACGCGCAGGGCGACATCGCGCCCCAAGACCCGCGCACCATGTCGAAGACCCCGCTGCTCCTGCGCTCGTCGCCTGCCCAGGGCACCGGCTCCTACGGCGCCCTGCCCGTCCACATACTGAGCACCAGCAACGAGAGCTCCGCCGACGAGAGCACGCACGACCTCGACCATGTCATGCGCACCGGCAAGCGGAAAGCCAAGAGCAACCTGCGCGACGCCGACACAATAACGGAGGAGGAGGCCGAGTCCAGCAAAGCTCCGCGCAACCGCACTGCCTCTGATGGCCGCCTGCTAGACGACAAGGGCACCAAGCGGAGCCGTAGGAAAAGTTTGCCGGCCGTCAACCTGCCCGATGATCACCCCTCGGCCGTTGAGGCTTGGGTCGGCAGTCTGGAGGGCGAGATGGAGTCTGGCCTGGAAGGAAGGTTTAATTCCAAGGCTGGAATGCCGTCTGCCGCGCCAGTCACGGAGGACACACCCTCGGATTCCTTCCAGTCCGACAGCTCCGAAGCCATAGATATTGACGGCTCGGAGGACGGGGGCTCTGAGGTTGGGGGCCAGGTTCGAGACAAGGCGGCTGAGGAGAGTCCACCAGACGACTCTCCCTACCCTCAGGTGCGGGCTGCGGTGCGGCCCTCAGACGACACATCTTTGTCCATTAATACTCCGCGCATGTGGACGCTGTCCATGCTCTTCTCCATCCTCGGCTCTTCCACAAATTTGTTCTTTTCCCTAAGATATCCCAGTGTTAGCATTACACCGGTCATCGCGCTTCTTCTCGTCCACCCAATTGGTCTGCTCTGGGATCAGCTCCTGAAGCGCCTAGATGATCCCGCCGAGGTCTTCACCAACGGATCCATTCATCACAGAGCCGCGGATGCGGTGGAATATGGTTCTTCTAATGGCGCCATCAACCTCCAGGACCATGACGGCGACGGGAGCATGGCACATGGCGAAAAGAAGCGGAGCTGGACACGAAGCTTGAGGCTTTGGCTTGCGCAAGGCAAATGGAACGAGAAGGAACATTGCTGCGTCTACATCAGCAGCAATGTCTCTTTCGGCTTCGCCTTTGCGACTGACGTAAGTTTGCCCTCCGTATAACCAACATATGTGCTCGCTAATGCATTGTCTAGGTCATCGTCGAGCAATCCATGTTCTATCACCAGAAACTCACCATTACCTATCAGATCCTCCTAACCATTTCGACCCAGATTCTCGGGTATGCTCTAGCCGGGCTCACCAGACGCTTCTTGGTCAGGCCCAGTGGAATGATCTGGCCTGGCACCTTGATCTCCACGGCAATGTTCACGACACTGCATAAGCAGGACAATGCACCAGCGAATGGGTGGAAAGTCTCGCGTATGAAGTTTTTCCTCTACGTTTTCTTGGGCTCTGCAGCATTCTACTTCCTTCCTGGTCTGCTTTTCCCTGCTCTGAGCTATTTCAGCGTCATCACGTGGTTTGCACCGAAGAACGTTGTTGTCGCTAATCTGGTGAGGAATTTTTGCTCTTTCAAGAGCCGGATGTGTTACTAATGCATGTTTAGTTCGGTGTCGCCTCTGGGCTCGGCCTTTTCCCCATGACGTTCGACTGGTCCCAGATCGCCTACATCGGATCTCCCCTGGTAGTTCCGTTCTGGGCCGCGCTCAACATTGTCGGAGGTCTAGTCGTGGTCATGTGGATCATGGCACCCATAATGTGTAAGTGTGCCATTATTCTCACACCAGAAGCCGCTTGCTGACCTGTGACTCTAGACTACTTGAACATCATGTACTCGTCGTACATGCCGATTCTCTCGGCTGCCGTGTTCGATAATACCGGGAAACCATACGATGTCAGCAAGATCCTTACAACAGACTTTCTCTTCGACGAGAAAGCGTACGAGAGCTACAGCCGCGTATTCCTCCCCATCACCTACGTCTTGAGTTATGCGTTGCAGTTTGCGGCCCTTACCGCTTTGCTTTCGCACACGGCGTGCTGGCATGGAAAGGATATCCTGCGGCAATGGAAGGCATCTTGGAAGGAGATTAAGGGCCAGAGCGAGCAACCGGGATATCAGCAGATTCCTCAAGAACAGCAGCCTCTACGTCACAAGAAGTCAACTCGCAGCATGACGGCGTCAATGCCCGATTTGGACAATATGATGGCTGCGGAGGACGTCCACAACCGGCTGATGAGAAGGTACAAGGATGCCCCAATGACCTGGTATCTTCTGACGGGTGTCGTAATGACCGCCATCGGAATGTTTGTGGTCGAATAGTAAGTTCTTCTGCCACATCTTGGACGAGCATTGCCTGACAGAATTGCAGCTATCCCATTCACCTGCCTTGGTACGGTCTCCTGCTCGCATTGGGCATTTGCACGATCCTATTCATCCCGATCGGCATTGTGATGGCAATCACAAATCAACAAAGCAGCTTGTACCTGATCTGTCAGCTCATCTGTGGCGTTGTTTTCCCTGGACGACCAGTTGCAAACATGGTGTTCGTAACGTACGGATACATCACTTCCACTCAGGGCTTGAAATTCTCCTCGGACCTTAAACTCGGCCATTATATGAAGATCCCGCCACGTCTCCTCTTCATGCTTCAACTTGCGGCCACGGTTGTCTCCAGTCTCACGCAGATCGGCGTATTGAATTGGATGCTGGCAAACATCCCTGGTATCTGCACGTCTGAAGCCATCAACGGATTCAATTGCCCCATTGCTCGGGTCCACTTCAATGGTAGCATCTTGTGGGGTGTAGTCGGCCCGGCGCGATTTTTTGGCCCCGGAGCACTCTACCGCCCGCTGGTCTGGGCTTTCCTACTTGGCACCATCGCACCTGTTGGGGTTTGGCTTCTTGGTCGGAAACAGAAGCACAGCATTTGGCGGAAGGTCAATTTGCCAGTTCTTTTCGGCAGTCTCAGCTGGATCCCACCGGCAACGGGTCTCAACTTCTCGGTATGGGCCGTTGTTTGCTGGCTCTTCAACGACTTCATCCGGACCCGGAAGAGCGCGTGGTGGAAGAAGTACAACATGACACTGTCCGCAGCGCTTGACTCGGGAGTTGCGGTGGGTGTTGTTGTTGTCTTCTTCGGAGTCATTTACCCGGGATTCAACAAGGGATTCAGCTGGTGGGGCACGGAGGTCTTCAAACAGGTATGGTTTGCCTTTTCCAATTTATTTGACAGCATGCTAATGCACCTTTCTTAATAGGGTTGTGACTGGAAGGCTTGCCCGTACAAGTCCGTGGAGCCGGGACAACACTTCGGCCCTGACACGTGGTGATGATGGAACGAGAATGAGACGAACACAAAAACGGCCTCCCAAGTAACGACATACCGGAGAAGCGAGACGAAGCGCTCCCGGGACACTCTGATGATACCCTTCACTTCGACGATTGAGCATTTCACATAGACTCATTGATTGCATCTTGTGTGTTTTTTTGATTATAGCATTGCGGCCCGGGACTTTGATGATTGAGTTAAGTTTTTGCTTCTGCGGCACAATTTTTTGATTTTTGCATCTGGCTTGGCCACGTAGAACATGACTATTGTCGTTCTGACTCGGATGGGTTGCGGTGAACTCGGCGGGCATATGCATGGGCACGGGCGGGTAGAGCATAGCATGCATTTGGATTTAGCATTGGGAGAGAAACTGGCATCAGCGGGCGGTTACAGGATTGCGTAGGTTTAGCATAAGCGGAGGACAGATGCTCGGGCAGCACTCGCGGTGCTACCGGGATGGTAGATGCGGAAAGCAAGCGTTTTAGACATGCGTTTGTTCGTGGGCCGACACGAATGAAACACGAACCACAATTTGCGGCAAGCTGTCCACTTCCCCGACGGAATTGAGTTGTCAGAATGACAGCGTTGCGACGGTTTCCCCGGATCGCGGAAGCCATGGGCAAGCTCGGAGTGCACGTGACCGGCTGAAGTGACCACTTCAACACCTCTGGGCAGAAAGCTAAGCTAGGCGTCACTCTGCCCGCAACAGACACCACGGTACACCACAACTCCACGCGCCTGCCACAACGACCCCTAGCCCCGCGCACGCTCTCCGGCCGCTTACCTCCGCTGCATCCACCTCCACCGGCCGAACACCGCACTCGGCGCGCGCAATTCGCCCTTCCCCCCCGGGCGAACACGACACCCCGTTTTCCGGGCGTGGCCTCTTCCACCAACCTCAGCAAGACTCCGCCAAAAGGACGCAACCATGGCCAACTACTACGGCGCATCACCCAACGCCGGCGCCAGCGGCGCGTACGGCCAGCCCGCAGCCGCGTCGGCGCAGAACCTCAACTTCTACCAGTCGTCGTACTCGCAGCAGCCGGTCTCGGGCCACACGACGCCCTTCCAGGCGTACAATGGCGGCGCCGTCTCCAGCGCCTACGCGGGCGCGGGGTTCGGCGGTGCCGGCAGCATGGCGGGGCCGAGCGGCTTCGGCGGCGCCGTGCCAGGCGTGAGCGGGCGGATGGGCGAGCAGGGCGGGCTGAGGACGGGCTGGTTGGCGGCGTTTGGGACGGAGGGATATGAGGGCGAGCCGCCGTTGCTGGAGGAGCTGGGTGTGAATTTCGGGCATATCAAGACAAAGGTGAGTGGGTGACGTGGGGTGGCGGTGGAGGAAGAATGGCCGGTGGTGGGGTTCGTGGTTCTGTGCGGGTTGGCTGACGGCGATGACAGACTCTCACGGTGCTGAACCCCTTGGCGCGGATAGACCAGCATATCATGGACGACTCGGACCTGGCGGGCCCGATCCTGTTCTTCCTGCTGTTCGGCACGTTCCTGCTCTTCGTAAGTTGCGGTTCCTCTCCTCCGCGCGGCGGCGCAATTGGCTGACACGGCGGCCCTGGCTGCTTCCAGTCTGGCAAGGTACACTTCGGCTACATCTACGGTCTCGCGCTGCTAGGCAGCACCTCGCTGCACATGATCCTGTCCCTCATGTCTCCGCCCGTCGACTCGGCCACGGCCGCGTCCGGCCACCCTTCGCACCCCACGTCGTCGCACTTCTCGTCGACCCTGACCTTCCCCCGCTCCGCGTCGGTGCTCGGATACTGCCTCCTGCCGCTGGTGCTGACGTCGCTGGTTGGAATCGCGATCCCCATGGACGGCCCCTTCGGCTACATCCTGACCACGGCCGCCATCCTCTGGTGCACGTACAGCAGCAGCGCCATGTTCTGCGCCGTCGGCCGCATGAGCGGCATGCGCGGCCTCGTTGCGTACCCGCTTGGGCTGTTCTACGTCGGCTTCGGCATCATGGCAATCTTCAGCAGCAGGGGCACCGGCAGCTTGGCCGCGAAGACGGCGGTAGGCGGTGCGTGAGAGAACACGGGCAGTCCAAAAGATTGGCGGGGGTTTATTTCGTGGTGGCTCAAAGCTTTCTTGACAGTGTCGACGTTAGCGTTTCATGGTGGGGAGGGAAGGTTGGGATGCATGCATGCAAGGATGACGATGTCTTTTGGCGGCGGACGTGTACGATGGAGTCGATTGCTGGGATGAAATGGGAAAAGCACGGCGTCTCTGGGTGGATAGAGGAAAGCATGAACGGCCCCGGCTCAGATACAAGTAACCTAATTGAAACATAAAAAGATGACACGCTCTTCCGACTCGGCAAAAGGACGGTGGCGTTCCAAATCGGCATGCCGGCCGCGACTTCGGCAGCGGGGTGTGTCATGCCGACGGCCGTGTCAAGCAGACCACGACCTCCCAGGCGGTGCTTGCTGCAACTGTTTGTTCACCGTACACAACTGGAGCCGCGAGGTGAAGGCAGGCCGCCGTCCCTAGCCACAGACCAAGTGACAGCGCGCAATTGCTAATCCGAGCCGTCTGTTTATCTGCTATCCATCCGCGTTGCCGTCCGCGTCGCCTTTCTTCCTCCTCCACCATTTCCTTTCCCCGCCCGCTCTCTTCCAACAGGCGCGTTTCGCTCAACCAACTCTCTTCCTTACGGTCTATTTCGATAAGTTCTAGAGGAATATCTCTAAGATAGACCCACCTTTGGTGTTTTCTCCAGCACAACCCGCTTTCGTTCGCGGCGCAGTCCAGGATGGTACAGCCAACGGTCAACCCCACGGCGGAGGCAGGAGACATTTCTGTGAGGGAGTGGATATGCTGGGTACGTTCCTCCGCACGCTGTGCTGCCTCATTCGCAACATCCTACGCGTCCTCGTCCTTCCCTCTCCCCCAATCTTTCCCTCCCAGCACCCACTCAACCTCCTCCGCCCCTCCCACACCCGCTCCAAATCCCTCCTCTCCCGCCACCGAAAGACGCAAGACCCTCCACACTAACGTTCTCCCCCGGCACCCCCAGGACGGCGAAGCCCCCGCGGAGCCCACGTCCACGCTCGTCCTCACCACGCCGGCCGCCACCTTCCTCGACACGCGCCTGACGCTCCCCACGGCCACCACGCCGCCCGCCGCCGCGCCGCTGCCCAACGCCGGCGGCCCGCTCGCCCGCCTCGACTGGGCCTTCTCGGGCTCGTCCGAGTCGCTGCCGCCCGCCGACGTGCCGGCCGCGTCGCTGGCGGCCCCGCTGGTGGCCGTCGACGCGGGCGCGCTGGCGTCGCCGGCGCACGGAGGCACCGGGTGGCTGAGGGTGCCGCGCAAGCGGTGGAACCACGTCGTCGACAGCAGGTGCGCGTGGGGCGCCAGCCCGCGGCCCGACGAGGGCTGCATGTTCCCGGTGGCCGGCCGGCCGGAGGCGTGTCTGGAGGTGGGGGCGATGGAGAAGGTGCCGGGCAGCGGGGCGGTGGTGGCGTACCAGGAGCTGTGGGTCACGGTCGATGCGAGGGTGAGTTCTCTTTTTTTTTGCTTCTTGGCGTCAATCCCCTTCCCCCTGTCTTTTTGTCGTTTCGGGGATGTTGGTGCTGTTGCGCTTCTTCTTTGGTGGCGAGAGCTGATGAGACTGGCGTGGGCAGCAAGTTGGGAACGAGCGCAGGCGTCAGGGCATGGTGCTATCGCTGTCGATCCCGGACGAGAAGGCTAGGGGCATCGTGGTGCGCGTCGGACAGTTCTGCCAGGGGCTGCTGATGATCGACCATGAGATCACGCTCGAGCGCTGGGAGTATTGTGCCGGCCCGCGGAGTCCTGGGGGCGGGTGGCAGCGTGTTGCGAAGCTGGGCGGCAGATTCTTGCCCTGTCAGTGGACGTTTGAGGGGGGCAGGGCTGAGGGCGTGGAGGTTGGAAATACGTTGGTGGATGAGAAGTTCGAGTGGAAGGTTGAGGAGAAGTTTGCATGGTAGTATGAAGTAGATTAGGCCTTGGGGATTGGTTGTATTGGGAACATGGGGACTTGCGGTGTGTTGGGTACGGGTGGGCATTTGATGAACAGGGTTTTTGGAAAGGGTAAAGCCATACGGTAATGTTGGTGACGCCTCATGAATAGGTACAGGGAGCTATATTATCGGAAGAAGAGTGATGTTCATAGCGGGGATAGGAATGCTTCAGTGTAGCTGCTGCACAGTAACGGACAACCTCTTCCGATAAAGACGAAGAACTTTAAGACATTCTGGCCAAGAAACTTTAACAGTCCCTGGTTGGGGATTCAGCCCTTGGAATATGCTGCAACTTCCGTCTCGCAATCATAGATGGGCCGTATATCTAGATTCAGATGCTGGAAAATCTTTCATTTGTCTCTTTGGGAAGTGGCTCAGAGATATCCAGGAGCGAGTCTGCTTTGATCAATCACGCTGATGCTTGGAGTGAAGAAGCCTCTGACGAAACTACTAATAGTGAATTTGGAACCGCATAGCTCCCTACAAATAGATTCGAATGTTTGCAGGCTTGCAATCAATCAGACTCGAGATCTTAAGTACATCTCATAGACCCGCCGAGAGCCTGCTGTCCGTCGGAAAGCCCGAGATCCTGAATGGAAAGGGATTAAAAGGCCTGACTGAGACTACTTGTACAAGAGATGAGCAGTGATCAAGAGTGAATCGTCCGCGAAAGTCACGAGTTCATTGACTTGCTGAGCGATTGCTCTCAGAGAAGTGAAAGGCTGTGATCTCACCATACTGGACCGCCGCCGCCGGCTTCACTCCACTTCACCCTACCTCACCGCCAGGCAACAGTGCACGGGCCTGGGCCCTGAAGTCGCGCGAGCTCAAGGCAAAGCTCCGCCGTCTTTACTCCAACTCAGCTTCTTCAACCACCAACCCGCGTCTCGCCTTGCGGCGTGCGCATCAGCGCCGGATGGGCCCTAGATAGGCAATACGCATGCTGCGTGACTCAGGTGAGCTCCTTCTGGACTCTGGGCCCAGTAGACGCGTCAAATTGACGCACCTACTGGGCCCGGATTTCGGAAGAGGATCTGGGGGGGAGGCCGTGCCAAAATTTTGGGAGTTCATGCTGACTCAGCTATAAGATCCCTTTTTCTCTGCGGGCATGCAGACGTTTGAAGTTGCAAAATGGATTACCAGATTGGGTGGTCTGCATGTTTCCCCAAGCTGGTCAGCTAAGCGAGGTGACGTAATCGGTCGAAGAAAAGGCATGCGCCGGCGCGGTCGGTGCTGAGGAGGATTTTCGGAAAGTGACTCCAAGAGCTGATTCATGGAAGAGACGGGCTTTTCAACTTCGGTATAGCATCGGAAGTCTGGCTTCGGACGTTTTCGATGAGGTCCAAAACACTACTTCCCTCTTTTCCACTTGCCTTCCTCACTCTTCCATACCCGACATCCGAAGACCTGCTCATATTACTCGGTAAATCTCATGTTATTTCCATCAGTTGAGAGGCTAGATAGTCACTTTTTTGCTAGGGTTTAATTTGTGGCCACAAAGCCGATCGTCCCGCTGCGATCTTATATTATTTCCACTGCCCAAATCTGGATTTTTGATCCTTAAGAGCTTGGTAAAAACAAATGTAAGATCTTTACACATACAGATGGTAGACAGATAAGGATACTGGGTCCACACCCCTGTCAGTGGGCTTCACAAGATCTCGAGCCTCCTGTATAAGGACGTGATAACAGCATGTGACAACCACTAATTATAGAAGTGGTGAAGACAAAATGGCCGCATGGTACTATTTCACAACCAAACCATTAAGCTCGTTTGCGCGGAAATTACTCTACGGGCACCTGAGGAAGTAGAGCCTTTTGAGTTCAACCACAACGGAAACAAGGCACCAGCTAGTCTTCAGAACCGATCCGTGGAAATTACTTTTAGAAATGTAGGATGATGGTGTGGAAAATGACCTTTGCAGGTCCACGCACGTCTGGTCAAATGGCCCGTCCGAGTTCAGAATTTTCCTAATAATTCCGCAAAAGCAGGGAGATCACAGTGATGTCCGCGAACGCATGCAATATAAGCAGGATCACCTCGGACCTTCCTACAGTATCCACCCAGAAACTCCATTTGCGCTATCATGGATGACACGCTTCCGACACGCTCACACATTAACTGGCGCGTTTCTCCTGTACGAAACGCAGATGTCCACTTCTCGCTGCTGTGGTCCCAATGTCAAGGCCGTGAGGCTGCACCTCTCGGCTGCATCACCTTTTAATCCAACGGTGAAGATAACCAACTCATATCCCCTCAACATAACATCTGAGCATGATGATGAACAACATCTCTACACTGAAGATGGTCCGGACAGAGAAGATCAACCCCAAAGCTCGTCCCCTCTTGTGGATGGCTGGGACAGTTGACTTGGAACACAAGGAACAGAATAGAGCAGTACGGGAGGTCATGGTAGAGAGGTTTGCATGAGGTGACGGAAGAAGTGTTGGGGAAACGCGGCTGCTCTTGTTTTGACTTGCAAATGAATTTGAACGCCCCTGAAACCTATGTACAGCAGACACTGCTGAGAAGAGGCGGCGAGCCTCTCCAAATCTGGTTTAATATCACAGCTCCCTGCCTTATTCTTTCTTCCGATTGATGCGATCCGTTCATTTGCCCTCCGCAGCCAACTCGCGCTCCGCCTGCTGATAGTACTTGGCGGTGTCGACACCATGCTAGGAATTGTCAGGTTCATCCCATCGCAGCCAAGACAAGAAGCATTTTGATGACTAACCTGGTTGTGGTTGGCGAAGTTGAACCACGGGATCAAGTGGTTGAAGACGCCACTGTATCTAGAGTTCCTCGAGGCGACGCCCTGGAGGTGCTCCGACATCTTAGACTCGCCGTACAGGGGCTGGCCAGCCTTGACCTTGTCGACCATTTCCCTCATGTCCATCTCAATCTCCCGCCTGTTCTCGGTAACGCCGTAGAAGCGGTCTGTGATGTGTTAGCACCGGAACCTGGCAAGGGCGGGGCACGGCAGGCGCACAGATGGAGCGGTTGTAGACGGTCAGGAAGCCCGCGACGGCGCCGACACCGACGGTCAGACGCATGATGGGAGAGAAGCCACCGCGGCCGACGTACGAAGGCGCGACGCGCTCCCACAGGGCGAGCAGGGCGGGACCACCGGCAGCAGTGGCGGCGCCGGTGGCATAGTCGGAGGGGCGGGCATAGGCGACGACTCGCTTAAAGTGACTGCGGCTGTCAGCGGCGGCAATTGGGGCGCAGGAGGGGCGCGAAGCGGGCGTACGGGTCGCTGTCAATGAGCTGTTTAATATGTCAGTCGCTATTGGCCCAATTGACGGTGCGGTCGAGGGAGGGTGCACGCACCGGGTAGTCGGCGTTGAGCTGCTTGGCCGGGACGACAGGCCGTGGCCGCACTTCGGGGTTGTCCATTGTGGTCGGGGGCGTGGGTTGGGGCTGCTGTGCTGGGTGGGCAGCTGGGGACGGGCAGAGGTGGTGTCGGGTGAAGTTCGAGGATCGGCGCGCCAAGGCGGCGGGCGCGAGCTGCAGGCTGCGCGAGAAAAGGTGACGCCGGCCGCTCAAGCACACCCGCGCGCGTCTCGGACAGCTCCTCAGCGCGCCGCCAATTATGCCCGCCCTGCCCTCGCCCGGCACCCCGCTGCGCTGAACACGCAACAACATGGCCACCATGGAGCTCGACACCCAGAGCCGCTCGCGCAACGGCTCCATCGTCCCCGTCACCCACGCGCGCCCGACCGTTGCCGACCTGAACGGCGAGAACCACTATGCCCAGGTTGCGCGCAAGCACTGGCTGGACAGCTCCAAGCCGCCCAAGGTGCGCCCGCAGGTCGTCAAGGACGAGCTGTGGGACAGCCTGGAGAAGGACGATTTCCCCTATGCCTCGCTGCTGATTCTGGAGAATCTGCAGCTGCTGGAGAAGTACCTCTGGCCAGGCTACACCGACGACGCGTCCAACCACCACGTGCTGCTGCTGGCTCTGCTCGTCAATGTCAAGCGCCGCGAGAACTTGGCCTCATGGGGCAAGTAGAGGCCTCCACACGCCGTCCCGCCTGCTGCTAACTGATTGACAGAGCATTTCACGACCAAGCCGTCCGAGTTTTCCTCTTTCTTCCGCCGCATCCTGTCCATGGCCATCGATTCCTCCCTCTCCTCCAAAATTCGGACCCACCTGATTTCCTTCGTCATTGGAGCCTTCCAGTCCCTGGACAGTGGTCTGGTGCGCAAGGAGTGTGCGCCCTTGGTCTCGATCGCTATTTGGCAGAACCTGCACAGTGAGGCCGCGCGGGAGGAAAAGCTGGAGAAGAATGTTATGCTGCGCAAGGCATGGAGGTCGGCCGGAAAGCGCTACGATGCTGGCGACGACGAGGTCAAGACCAAGCTCCGCTTTGAGCGGGCGTGGCTCTTCACCCTCCTTCTGGACTTCTTGAACAGGATTTACGATCCCGCCCAGGTGCGCAACTCGGAGAATCTGCGCTACTGCGAACGCTTCATCGAGTTCCTTACCGACCTGGAGAGCCAACTCCCCACCCGCCGTTACGTGAACACTCTGCTCCACGATCTCAACCTCCTTCCTGCCATCCAGCTCTCTCCTCTCTATTGCGACGAGGAAAACGGCCTGTTCCGTGACCTGGTCGTTCTCCTGAGACACTTTACCTTCTTCCCGATAGACGACCAGATAGGCCAGCAACTCTCTCCCGCCGAATACCACGAGGCCCACTGCGCAACATTGGCAAGGTTGCAACGGACCGCCATCAAGCATTTCCCCTCCAAACTCACTATCCTGGCTCTTTCGAACTATGGCTCTTTGGACCAGCGGGCGGACCTTGAGGCTCATTTAGAGGCGTTGACGGAGCCGGAACTGGTAGAGCTCTGCAAGTTGCTTAGTTTCAGGACGGAATACCCGAAATCTTCGCTGGTGGTTCAGGATCGGACTCTCTTAACCGAGCTCATTGTTTCTGCCCATGAGAGGAAACCGACTTTCCAGGACTCCGTTAGGGAAATGACTGTCCTTCCTACTGAGCGTACGCTGTATGAGTCCACTTTCCTGCGCAACGAGACGTACGATGGATCTAGACCACTGGCTATTCCGAAATTGAACCTCCAGTACCTGACCCTGGGCGATTTCCTTTGGAGATCGTTCATTCTGCACCGTTGCGAGGCTTTCTACGAGATCAGAAAAGACATGGAGGACGTCATCAAACGCCTGCAACGGAAGAATGTCAGAGGAGCAGTGCAATTTTCTGGAACCTCAAGGATGGCTCTGCCTATCTCGAAGCCTGCCATCACCGATGTTGCCCCTGCCAAGGTTGGTGAGACCGCCCCGTCTAAGGTGCAAGCAGAGGTCATCATGGATGTGAGCCGCCTGAATTTCAACGTGCTCAAGGAATGGGAATCTCTACGTACTGATGACATTGTGTACCTTCTTTCCGTGGACCCTCCGGAAGACTCGCGCGCCATTAGAAACGGTGGTGCTCCAGCAAGTGGCGCTGAAAAGATCGGGCTGAAGCACCTGCGGTGTGCCGAAGTTGTGCAGGTCCTGGATGACAACGGCCGCCAGTTGCGGGACAGGAAAAACCAGCAAGAAGGCCAGGGTCGCAGGGCTCGTCAGCGCCGAATTATCCTCAAGATTGACGGGTTGGCTTATCAAGAAGACATGGATCGTGCTGCGAAGGGCTTGCCAAACGTTTACGACTCGATCAACTTGATCGTGCGTCGTAGAGGCCGGGAGAACAATTTTAAGCCTATCTTGGAGTCTATAAGGCGCTTGACGCTCTCTGACCTGCCTGCACCTTCGTGGCTTCAGGAGGTCTTTCTGGGTTACGGAGATCCTGCTGGTGCCACCTACAAGCGTCTAGCCAACCGGTTAAAGAGGATTGATTTCCGCGATACGTTCCTCAGCTGGGGTCACCTTGTCTCAAGTCTCGAAGGCAAGGCGGTCGAGCCTGCTGATGGCCACATGGGAAGCTTTGGTCCACCATATGTACTGGAATTTCCCGAGGAAGAGCAGCAGCAGGAGGCCCCCACGCGTCCTCCGAAGAAGCGGAGGCGAACCAAAGCAGAGGCGCCTGAACCTGCCCAGACGGGCCCGGAGGCTGTTCACGTCTCAACATATAAGCCCCCGAACATGGGCCCCTATCCTACCGATGCACCTAAGCTAAACACTGTGCCATTCACTCCCGCACAAACCGAAGCTATCACGTCCGGCACCCAGCCAGGCCTGACTGTCATCGTTGGTCCTCCAGGAACAGGCAAGACCGACGTTGCAACCCAGATAATCAACAATATCTACCACAACTTCCCCAGTCAGCGGACTTTACTTATTGCTCACAGCAACCAAGCTCTCAACCAGCTGTTCCAGAAGATTGTTGCTCTCGACATTGATGAGCGGCATCTCCTTCGTCTTGGACATGGCGAGGAAGAGCTGGAGACAGAGGCTAGCTACAGCAAGCATGGTCGTGTGGAGTCCTTCCGGGAGATCGGCACTCGGTATCTGGCCGAGGTAGACCGTCTTGCTGCCAACTTCAACGCACCCGGTGCACACGGCCAATCGTGCGAAACGGCTGGATATTTCAATTCCGTTTACGTCCAGCCCTCTTGGACGAAATACTGGAATGCTGTTGAATCTGGCGAGTTTAGCGATGAAGAGGTTGTGTCCAACTTCCCTTTCCATTCATACTTCTCCAATGCTCCGCAACCTCTCTTTCCCCAAGACGCATCCCGGGAAGCCCTCTTGGATATTGCCTTAGGATGCTACCATCACATCGAAAAAATCTTCTCCGAGCTTGAAGACATCAGGCCATTCGAGATCCTGCGCAACCCGAGGGACAGTGCCAACTACCTTCTGGTAAAGGAAGCCAGGGTCATCGCCATGACGTCGACCCATGCAGCAATGAGACGGCAGGAAATTGCGAGCCTCGGGTTCCATTACGACAACGTCATTATGGAAGAAGCTGCCCAGATCACCGAAATCGAAAATTTCATTCCCCTCGCTTTGCAGAATCCCAAGGATGGCGAACTCCCGCTGCAAAGAGTGGTTTTGTGCGGCGACCATCTACAGAACTCGCCCGTGGTTCAGAACCTCGCCTTCAGGCAGTATGCCAACCTCGAGCAATCCCTATTCCTTAGGTTGGTGAGGCTCGGTGTACCCACAATCATGCTCGATCAGCAAGGCCGTGCACGGCCGACTCTGGCGGAGCTTTACAAGTGGCGCTACCCTAAATTGGGCAATCTGCCCTCCGTCGAGTCGAGTGCGGAATTCCAAGCGGCGAATGCTGGTTTCCGCTTCGACTACCAGTTTATCAATGTGCCTGACTACAAGGGTCGTGGCGAGATGGAGCCGACGCCGCATTTCATCCAAAACTTGGGTGAGGCGGAATACGCGGTTGCTCTATACATGTACATGCGTCTCCTCGGGTACTCGGCATCAAAGATCTCCATCTTAACAACGTATGCCGGTCAGAAGGCTCTCATCAGAGATGTCTTGACCCACAGATGTGCCAAAAACAGGCTCTTCGGAATGCCTAGGATCGTGACGACGGTGGACAAGTACCAGGGCGAGCAAAATGACTGTAAGTTTGCCTCTACCATTTTCAGAAAACAGAACACAGCGCTAACTTAACCAGACGTCATCCTCTCACTCGTGAGAACATCCCGCGTGGGTTACCTGCGCGACATCCGCCGTCTCACCGTCGCGCTCTCCCGCGCCCGTCTGGGCCTGTACATCCTGGGTCGCCGCGAGGTCTTCGAGGCCTCGTACGAGCTCAAGCCGGCCTTCGACATCCTGCTGCAGCGGCCCGACAAGCTCGCCCTCGTCACGAACGAAATGTTCCCGACCGCCAGAGCACTGAACGACGAGCCCGAGTCAACGGAGATGGAGGGCGTCGAGCACCTGGGTCAGTACGTTTTCGAGATGACGCAGGCAAAGGTCGCGGCGTTGAAGGCGAACGGCGGTGTGCTCCCGCCGATCGAGCAGATGCCAAAGGACGAGGATATGGAGATTGATGAGGCTGAGGCTGAGGAGGAGGAGGAGGAGGAAGAGGACGGTGCTGACGAAGCGGTGGATGATGAGCCTGAGGATGATGAGGAGTTGGCCTAAGGGTATTTACGAGGGATTTTTCTAGTCTAGTGTAGCATATCGGTTGGGCAAGGAGTTGCCGAGGATACCAGGTCCAACGAAAGACATAACTTTGGCAGAGACAAAAACAGATATTTTCCACGCGTGGCAGTGATGCTGCACTTGCTTGTTGTGATTGAGTCGGCCTGTGAGTTTAGCATCGGCCGTGGAGAAGAACGCTTGTGATGTGCTTTCACTTTCATTTCGAAGTTTCAACACGCAGATAACCGGCATGCGAGGCCCTCCTTTCTTTGAAGTACGTAAATCTTGAAAAACGATCGTCCAGTTCGTCAACCATTTGCGAAAAAGAAACAAGAAGCGAAAAAGGACGAGAAACGCCGCCCAGCATATCCACTGTTCTCTCTTTACAACGCCCAAGATCAACACGTACAAATCCCTCCCTCCTTCCTCACCACCCAAACTTCTCCACGTTGACCCTCACGGCATGCCCCTCCCCCACCAGCCGGCTGCACGCGTTCCTCGCGTCGCGGTTCATCGCATCCGGGCCGCTCACCACCACCCCGGTCGTCGCCGCGCCGCCGCCACCGTGCTCCCTCACCCACCGGCCCACGATGCCCTCGACGTCGGGCCGGCCGGCGTCGCGGGTCGGCTCCGTCACCAGCACGTCGGCGCCCCAGCCGCGCAGCTCGTCGAGCCGCTGGGCGGGCAGCCACTCGCGGTGGGCGGGCTGGCGCACGACCCACAGGAAGCACACCTTGGACGGGCCGCCGCGGCAGCCGGGGGCGAGCCCGCGCGTCTGGCGCTCGAGGTCCGGGCGGGCGGCGGGGTTGAGCAGGGTCCAGAGCAGGGGGAAGGCGACGGCGACGCCGCTGCCGCCGGCGACGACGACGGCGAGGTTGGAGGATTGGAGGAGGCGCAGCGGGCGGGTGGAGCCGTAGGGCCCGTCGAGGCGGACGAGCGTCGACGAGTTGGTCTGCGCGTGGCGGAGCAGCGCCTGGCTGAAGCCCGAGCGCGCGCGCACGAGGAGGGAGAGCCAGGCGTGGCGGCCGTCGTCGTTGTCGTGCGGGTGGAGCGAGACGCGGGGCTTGGACGGGGCCGGCGTGGCGATGGTGAAGGGGTGCGCCTGCAGGGCGTGGAGGCTGCCGAGGGCCGGGATGCTGATGAAGACGTGGTCGGGCGCGTTCCAGCCGCGGAGGACGGTGCGGCGGTAGAGCTGCTGGCCCCAGGTGCTGGAGGGGATGGACCAGTTGGAGGAGAGGCGGACGGTCTGGCCGTCGGGCAGGATGGTGAGGTCGGCGCGGAGGTGGGTGGATTTGATGGCCAGGCGGTAGACGAGGCGGTCGACGACGAAGATGAGGAGCGCGATGCCGACCCAGAGGCGGGAGCGGGCGTGGTGGATGAAGAGGAAGACGAGGGCAAGGGTTTGGAGGGCGACGTGCAGGGCGAGGAAGAGCTCGTAGAAGAGGGCGCGGAAGGTTCGAAGGGAGGTCAGGTAGAGGAGTTCGTAGCAGACGAAGGCCAGGAGCCCGAAGGAGACGACGCGTGTGAAGACGAAGCGGGCGAGCGAGAAGCCGAGGTGGCGGAGGAGGCCGTACCACACGGCAAACATGCCCAGGCCGTGGAGCAGTGCGAGAAGACACAGCAGCTCACCCAAACGGCGGTGGAGGATGTTGAGCGACTCGTAGGAGTACCCGGTCAGCCATGTTATTGGCTGGTTCTTCGCGGCAAAGAGATACAGCAGGGGCAAATTCAGAGCAATGAGCATGCCACAGCGGTCCGCGAACACGAAGACGTTCTCCGGGGTGAATTCCAGACGGAAGAACAGGTAGAAGACATTCAGCCCTAGGAAGGCCAGGATCAACAGGGTGGTGCCGTTGGCCGGCAGCTCCTTGTGGACCACAGGAATGGGTCGTGGCTGATACATGAGCCAAGCTTTGACGCGGTGCAACGCGACCCCCAGCACCCCGGGCTTTTTCGACGTCTTCGCATCTCCGCGCGGCAGCAACGGCTGCTGCTCGTCCGGCACCTTGCTGGCGCCGGCCTTGGGGGCGTCCGGAGGCGTTGCTGTGCCTTCCAAAGTGCTGCTCGACGAGGACGACGCGCCGCTCTCCTCGGCGCCTGCCACGCCGCTCCTTCCGCGGGCTATATGCATGTTGTCGTTCTCCTTCCCAGCTCTTCTGGCGGCGGCCCGTCGCCGCCAGGCGCGCCGCATGACACCACCCCATTGCGCAGCGGCGAGGCCAAGCAGCACGACGAGCAGCACGAGGTTGTAGGTGTTGAGCAGCACCCGGGAGAACAAGACAGCCTCGACCAGCTTCCTGAACCTGGGGTCCCGCCCGGCAGGATTGTTGCCGGGGTCGAAGTCCTCGTTGACGGAAATGGTGTCATCGCGGAAGAGCGGCGGCGCGGCGGCGGAGGAAAAGCTGGAGGTGTCGGCGGCGGCGGAGAGGGCGTGCTGGATGGCTGACTTGAGCCAGGCGCTCGAAGGGTCGTCCATGGAGCCCCGGGTTGCAAGGAGAGCGCCGTGCGAGGCAGGAATGCAGTGGGACCGGAACTGCGGAGACGCAGTGGGTGAGCACGAGGTATCGGCCTCGTCGATCTACCGGCGGCGAGTCATGCCGCGGACTTGCGACAAATGGCGGCCTGATGCGATGCCGACTAGGCGCGGGTGATGCGCTGCCACGTCTCCGCGTCGGGTCGCGCCAGAGACACTCAAAGCAGCGCTGGACGGCAGAAGGGCGCTGCTGTCTGCGCGTGGGATGCCCGGTGGCAGTGGCAGGGGCCTGTAGAGCCATCGGCGGCAGGCCCGGCCCACCCCGAAGGAGGAATGCGGCCATGCGGGGACCGGTCCGGACGGGACACTAAATTACTCTATTTGGCCCCAGACAGCCCACAGCAACCGTACGAGTACTTATCATTGCAACGTCCCGCTACATGAAGATAACGAACGCCCGCCGAGGCTCCTGTCCATTAGACGGTTCCTTCTGCCCGACCATCTGCTGACCTGCGCTTGACCCCCGCACTCCGAAATCCGCTCAAAGGATCGTGCGACCAACAGAAAATAGCCCGAATAGCACCACTGCGTGCAGAAGTGAGGTCCACCCGAGCGCTGGCAACCAATCTCTTCCTGACACTTCCACACTCATCAGCTCTTTTCATCCTTCTCGTCCTTCTCGTCCTTTTCCTTCGACCCTCCAGAAGGTCCGGCAGGGCTCGCCTCGTTCTCAACAGCAGGCGTGACTGTTCCAGGGCTCACATCGCTTGCGAAGGACTCGTTCTCCCGCAACGTGACGCCTGAGAGCCCGTCTGACGGACCCGCAGTTGTGCCGGGAGATATTCCTGGGGATTCCTGAGAACTTTCTCCTTGAGAGCCCGGAGGGAACATCTGCACGCCGCCCTCGTCGTCGTCACTGTCCTCGTCGCTACTCACAGCCGGCGTATCAAGATTCTGGAGCTCCGGACTCTTCATCACGACACCCACGTCACGTGTGTCGTCTGGTGATGCTTCGCCGCTTATCAAGCCGCTGTTGACGCTGTCAGGCGTCTGGGGCGGTATCTCGCCATCGTCTTGCCCAAGAGGGCTGGGTTCCGACGGTGGGATGAAACCGACTGCCTTCGCAACAGCTGCCGCCTCCTCGTCGGTCGCCGCCGACTGGAGCTCGTCAAGCATAACACTATGCCTGTGACCCATGTCCAGCAGATGGCCACCCGCTGATCCGCTCTTGTCAAGCAAGTCCCGGTAGCCTGTCCTGCTCGGGTCTTGAAGGCGCTTCCGTTTGGTCTTTGCTCTTTTGCTAGTGGGCCGCACAACAATGACCGGCACGGGAGAATGCTGAAGGCAATATTTCGATACCGACCCAGGAAGCAAGCCCTGGAAACCACCCAGACTGCGACCGCGTGTGCCGACGATCAGGATGGCCGGTTCGTGCAGGTTGATCCGCGAGAGTGTAAGCTCATGGCTAGCTCAAAGATATACGAGGTTCTGGAACATACCATTTCGTCGATGACCTTCTGTACCTTGCCGACGGAGAACTCCAGGACAAGATTGATGGCCTTGTTCTCGGTGTTCTTGATTTGGATTCTGTCCATCAACTTTTCCGCCTCTTCCCGGTATCTTCCGTGGTCGATGCTGCTCTCTCCAGCAACCTTGTCGTCCTTCTCCACTACTTGCAGGCAGACAATCTCGTCTCCATCGTCGACCAGCTCATCGATAAGCCATTCCAGTGCATACTCCGAGTATTCGTTGGAATCCAGGCCGCAAAGAAAAGTCCGCGATCTCTTCGTGTATTCATAGTCCTTGTGCTTCCGAATCAACGTGAAAGAGTTCTCCTCTATGAAGTCGGCGGGCTTGTCGAATGTGTCGAAGGATACGCGGGGCTGGAAGACACTGTGCGGCCGTCAGCAAAGCACATGTCTGTGGTTCCGGAGGCATTGGGGCCGCAGGGCTGAAAATGTTGGGTCGAGGCACATGCACGATCAACGAACGCACTTCGGAGCTAGCGAGTGCGCTGCAGCTCCACGCGCGGGCTGTGGGACCCAAGTGGGGCGCAGCGTAGCGGGCTTGGGGCGGGAGGGAGGCATAATGGGCCGATTGCGAGGGCGAGAGCGGACACTCACGGTGGAGGTGGAGGAGACGACAGCCGGCGCTGGGGTCTGACCTTGGGGCTGCCACTCCGCTTGGGCAGCCCTTGATTTGCGAGGAACTGGATGGATGGGCGGCGCGCGACATCCTGCTGGCGCACGGCTGAGAGGGAATCGAGCTTCGCTGCAGCCGCGGCGGGGGTGCCGGATGGGTCGACGGGGGAGGTTGGCGATGTCGAACCGTCGGGTGCGGTTTGGCCGGGCGTGGGGTGCGGCATGGCAGGCAGTCGCTGATTGGTATGCGGCCGGGGCACGAGGACAGAGCAGGCGTGGAGCCGCTGGTGCAGGACCTGTGATATCGGGAGACGTCGCAGCGGGCGTGTGCCTCAACGCGCGCCAGCTGCCCTCTGCGTGCTGTCGCTCGCGCTGACGAAGCCGGGGGCGGGGAGGGGTGCTTCCTTTGCGGGCGAGCGATTCGACGGCGGCCGGGGCAGGTGAGGACCGCGCAGCACGCGAGCTTGCGGGACGCGGCGTTCGTGAATGACGGGTTCAGAAGGATGGAGCGCCACGGGGGAGGAGGAGCTGTGCAAGGTGACTTGGATAGAGGCTTGGCCGCGAAGCTCGGCATGATGCAAGTCCACGGCTGGGCGGCGCTTTCAGGGTCTCCCCGCGCCGACTCAAGCGAAACACGCCGCTGCCGTCACTCTACCTCCAACGTCCGTCCAGACGGCCATCTTATCGCGCTGCCCGCAAGCCTTCCGGCTGCCGTTCCAAACCCAGCCCTACGTCACGCCCAATCCGTCTGAGCCGGCCCCTGCCGCGAACAGTCTAATTAAACAGCGTCTTCAAGTAAAGCGATGCGGAAACGTCTCTTAGAACAGAGCACTATGGTGCATGATGCGACACGCCCGCATACAATTCGTAGTAAGGGCAGAGGGCCTGCAGTTCTCGTGGTTTGGGGCTTTTGCGAGCTGTTTACCGAGTGCACAAGCTCGGCTCATGAACCACTATGAATGACCATGCGGTCCAATCTCCGAGACAAAAAATATTTTCTGAGCAATCCGGACGCGTGCAGCAACATTGTACGGCGTGGGAAATTAGCTGGACAACCAAGCTTCCAAGGCTACGCCCTCAGCATTGGCACAGAAGCTTCCTCATCCGCCCAGAACGATTTGATCACCAAACCCCATCTATTTTGACTCTGAACTGATGCAACGCGAAAAATGTCTAGAGAACCTTCTGTAGCACCTCCCCTTCGAAGTCCATTACCTCACTTCGTCGTCAAGTCATAACCCATCTAAGCCTCCAGTGCCTTGAGCTCGCCCTCCTTGACCTTGCCCGCACCGACGAGGCGCTGGACCTCCTCAGAGTAAACCTGCTTGATCTCACCGGCGTCCTTCTTGCCGTTGAGCTTGGCGACGAAGGCGGCAAGGTCGTCAGCATCCAGCTTGGTGATGAGAGAGTCGGTCTGGTTGAGCACCGCCTCGATCTGCGAGGCCGGAGCGTCACCACCAGCGTGGAAGTAGTTGGCGTCCTTGACAGCGTTACGGATCACACGCTTGTTCTTCTTAGCCGCATTCTTGGCCGCCTCCTTGGCCTTCTTGCCGGCCTCCCTCTCGGCCTTTGCGTTGGCCTCCTTCTCAGCCGCCTGGCGGGCCTCCTCCTCCTTCTTCTTTTGCGCCTCCTCGGCCGCACGCTTAGCCTCGGCCTCCTTCTCGAGACGCTTCTTGTTCTTCTGAGCGTACTCCTGCTGGCGGAACTTCTTGATACGCTCGTCCGTGGCCAGGCAGTCGTCCACAAGATGCCTCAGACGAGCAGTGTCCTCGGTCTTCTTCTTCTTGCGGGCGTTGAGGTTCTTCTTCTCGATGTGGCGCTTCTGGTCACGGCTCTCGGTGTCGTCGGGAACATCCTCGTCCTGGTACTCGAAAGATCTCCAGCTGTCGAAGTTGTACCAGAAGTTGTAGAAATTCTCAACCTCCTCCTTGGAGCTCTTCTCGTCGCCAAGCTTGGGTACAGGCTGGTTCTTGGAGAAGCGGCCCTCGGACTCGAAAACCTTGCCCCACAGCTTGTAGAAGTTGCCCTTCTGGGCTTCCTTCTTGGTCGGAGGCTCGACATCCGCGGCCTCGTCGACCGAGTCGAACTGGCGGCGCTTGACGGGGTCGAGCAGAACCTCGGTGGCCTTCTGGATGCACTTGAAGAAGTTGTCGTCCTGGGCCTTGCCGGCGGCGGCCTTCTTGTCGGGGTGGTGCTTGAGGACCTTCTTGCGGTGGGCACGCTTGATCTGCTCCTCGGTGGCCTTCCAGCGGTACTTGGTGATACCGAGCACGGCGTAGTGGTCTTGGTTCTGTGACAGAATTGTCAATGGGGGTTCGTGGGACGGAGCGTGGGTGTGCTCTTTACCTTCCAGTCCTTGGCATCACGCTGGAACATCAGCGGGTCCTCGGGCTCAGAGATCTCGCCATCGTCCTCATCCTCGACCTTCTTGGTGGCCTTCTCGGCCTGGATGCGGTCGTCCTCGGAAAAGGTGCGCTTGTGGCGCTTTCTGCGGGCGTGGGCGAGGAAGTGAGGGCCGACAGGCTCGACGGTGCGCTGGGTAGCGGCGGACAGGGTGCCGGTGGCCTTGAAGTCCTTGTCGGCAGCCCAGCCCGAAGGCAGGACAGGCAGCGGGAGGGCGATCTGCACAGACGACATGGTGTTGTGGAGGGAGTGGTGCTGGCAGCGGAGGAGGGCAGGCTGGAGATTTTCTGAAGGGACGCAAAAAGCAGGCCGAAGTGTCGCCGCTCGCCCCGAGCGGGCGGATCTCTCTCCCGTCAAAGCCCTGCCGACCAGCTGGCAGCTACCGCCGCGTAATTCGGTCCAAGGTCCAGCCCCAGCTCTCCAGTGTCGCCGTCGCGCTGGACAATGTACTCGCGCGCAATTCGCTTAGCCGCATAGGTCCACCGTCACGATGTTTCAGGTACACTGTCTGCTCTCACATCTCCGTCCGCCATGCTGAATGGCATCCAGCGTCTCAAAGGCGCCATAGATTCGCGCATCGCCGAGGAGCAGGCCCGCCAGCGCCAGGCGGCGCAGCAGACTCAATCCCAGCATCCTGCCCGCTCGAGCTCCCTCCGTCGCACCAGCTCGAACCTGTCGCCAGCAGGCCGCCGCCCAAGGACCCCCGATGTAGGCGACAAGGCGCAAGGCAGAGGCCCCGATCCCTCCGAGTTCGACCCGGACGTCGTTGTCGGGGAGGACGAGCTCAGCCGCAGCACAACCCCACGCCCACCGAACGAGAAGGACGAGTCTGCCCAGCAGCAACCTACCGAGAATGGCGATGCCGTCAAGGGGGACAACGAGGGCGCAGAAGCGGCAAGGGATGCCAAGGTTGCTGCCTCGAATGAGCTGCCCACCGAAGTGCGCGTAAGGCTACGTAAGCTGGAAAAGCTGGAGCCCAAGTATTCTGGTATATTTCCCTACCTTGCCGCGCGGACAGGCGATCTGACCGGCCCACAGAATTACTACGCTCGTACCGCATCGCTCACGCGCGCGTGACCGCAATCGAGCCCTTTGAAGCTTCTTTGAGAGAGCACACTCCTCTGGCCTCGATCAACGACCCAGGAGCTCTGGTGGAGTACCTGCAACAGCTTCAGCTGAAGGGAGACATGGTCATGGATGAACTCAAGCGCGTCTCGGGCGAGCGTGATACTCTCAATAAGAAGCTGGAAGAGGCAGAGAAGCGTGCCAAGGAAGCGCAGGAAGAGGCTTCGGCGTTGCGCTCGGCCAAGGAAGCTACCAGCGGATCTGCGACAGACGCCGATGCCGGAGCTACGGAAGACAAAGATCCTAAGCAGACGAACGGAGACAAAGACGCCTCAGAGGAGACGGAAGAGTTCTTTTCCTACGATAGCGAGCTCCCTCGGGTCCAGAAGGAGCTCCGAGAAAGGGAGGAGCAGGTTGCGGGGCTTGAGGAGGAAAACAAAACGCTCAAGAATGACCTGACTTCAGCCAAGGAATCTGCCGAGCAGCTGGTTCAGAACTTGGAGACTGCCACTCGGGATCTGCAAACCCTTAAGGACACCAAGGATCGCTCGGAGAAGGACGCAGCGGAGCAGGCGAAGACTCTTCAAGCAACAGCAGATGACTTGAAAGAAAAGTTGGATAAGGCACAGAAAGAGCTCGACAGTCAAGAGAAGGCTCGTGGTGAACAGGAAGGTCTCAATGCCGAGCTACGAACTAAGATCGAGGAGGCCTACAAGGAACTCGGAGAACTCCGCAAGTCCAAACCCAGCGACTCGACATCCGATGAAGCGAAGCGTCTCCAGAACCAAGTGCAGGAGCTCCAGTCTGAAATGTCCGACCTTCGTTCCACGCAGTCAAAGGCCGAACAGCGCGGTGAAACTCTGAATGGGCTAGTTCAAACACTCAAGGGCCAGTTGAAAGACGCCGAAACCGAGAAGGAGCGTCTCAAGAAGAGCGCGGAAGCCAACACGACTAAGCCTCAACAAGAACCCCAGAGGCCCGACACAGCAGACAAGACTCAACCCACACAAGCTACCGGAGCGGCGAAAAAGAAAAACAACAAAAAGAAGAAGAAGGGTGGCAAGGGCGGTGCAGCCGGTGCGACCGGTGCGGCAACCAGCGCTACCCCGGAGAGGGCTGGTACGCCTGCACCGTCGGAGACGACTACCTTGGTCACGGAGAAGGATGGCGAGGATTGGGAAGCGCCTATGAAAGCCACCCTCGATGAGTTGCAAGGCATCCTTGATGAGAGAGACGCCGCCATTGAGCGTCTCTCTAGCAAGATAAAGGATCAGGAGGCCCTCCAAGAAGAACTCGACGACCTAAGACACGAATTGGTGGAAGTCGGTGGAGAACACGTCGCATCGAAGGACAAGATCAAGGAATTGTCAGCGGAAAAATCAGCTTTGCAAGGAAGCGTGGAGAAGCTGGAGAAGGAAATCGCGGAACTACGGACGAAACAAGCATCCAGTGCAGATTCGGAAAAGGAACGTCAGGGCTTAGCAAAGGATTTCGAGGAACTCAAAGGTAAAGCAGACTCTTTGGAGACTGACTTAACCGCCGCGCAACAACTGGCTGCTCAGCGTTTCAAGGACCTCACGGACCTGAGAGAAGTGTTGCAAAAAGCCCAACCAGAGCTTACTTCCTTGCGCAAGGAAGTCGCCGAGTTGAAGGGTGTTAAGGATGAGGCAACGAGCAAAGCCGCTGAAGTTCGGAAGCTTGAGGCTAAGGAGCGGGATCTTCGGGCCGAAATCGCCATCTACAAGTCGCAGGTATCAGCGAAGGATGTCGAAATCAAGTCTCTCAATGACAAGTTGAAGCAAGAGACGAGCAAGAATATTGCACTCGACCAGACATGCAGCAAAGCTCAGAGGGATCTCGAGAGATCGGAGGGCGAACGATCTGAAGCGGTCGAGGCGCGCGATCGACTACAGAAGGACCTCTCTAGAACGCAGGAGGAGTTGAAGACATCCCGAGCAAACATCAAGAGCTTGGAGCAGCAGGTCGAGAAACTCAACCGGGACGCATCGACACTGAGGGAGGAAATCGAGCTGAAGAGCGCCCAATATGCCAGCGCCCAAAGCTTGATGAACAGCATGCAAGATCAAACGCAAGAGATAGGCACGCAGATGAAGGAGGTGCGCGAGAAGTGTGAAAGTCTCGAGGAGGAGCTCGCGGATGCGCACAGGCTTTTGAGCGAACGCAGTCGCGAAGGTGAGACAATGAGAAGACTTCTTGCCGACGTGGAGAGTCGAGCCGAGGCGCGCGTTAAAGAGATGCGTGAGCGTATGGATCTGGCCATCGAGGAGAGAGACCGTGCCGAGGACCAAGCAAATACAATCGGGCGGCGCCGAGCAAGAGAAATCGAGGACCTGAAGCAAAAGGTTAGGGATGCCGAGCGGTCGTTGAGCAGAGTCCAGGAAGAAAAAGAGGAATTCTCGACAGCGGAGAAGGATATGCGCAAGCAGAAGGAGGATCTCGAGCGCAAAGCGGCCCAAGCAACCGAAGAGGTCGCGGAGGTCAGGGCGGCAATGAACCAGCTGCGCGATGCGCTGGACGAGGGTGAGAAGCAAACGCGCGAGCTTGAGAGGGAGAAGGGGGAGTTGCGCCGCTCTCTGGAGGAGACGCAGACCAAGTTGGAGAAATTGCAGAAGTCAAGCAAGGTAAGCGTAGAGTCCCGGATTTCGGGTGCAAAATTACTAACACCTGCTAGTCATTGGCTGACGAGCTCCGGGCTCTGCAATCGAAGACAAAGTCGCCTACACAGTCCGGCATAACATCATCACGATCCTCCATCGACTCAGCCCGCGGGCGGGTGGCCTCTCCTCCGCTCTCGAAGGGGAGGTCGCCGTCGATTGCCACAGAGGTTGGATCAGCGTCAGGTGCCATGGATCTTGTGTATCTCAAAAACGTACTCCTCCAGTTCCTGGAGCAGAAGGACAAGAAGCACCAGATGCAGCTCGTGCCGGTGCTTGGCATGCTGCTGCATTTCGACAAGAAGGACGAGCAGAAGTGGATGTCAGCGATCACGACAAGGTAGCTGGTGTCGCGCGCAGTTGGCACGGGATTGTTTGGCAGCAGGGCAGCTGGCGGGGTTTGACGTTTGGACCAGCGCATGGCCGGCAGCATAATGTTTCGGGGGGCGAGAGGGGGTGTAATTTGGAGCATGCCGTCCGCCTGGACGCATCCGAGGGGCGGGAGCATGTCCAGTGCCAAACGCGGACATGCGGAGACAGGACGGTGCGTCATGGGCATCTGGGACAGGGCTCGGCAGATGCGGCAGGACCTGATAGACCCAGAGCGATGTATTAGCTTAGACGCAATGGAGCGCTGCAGTACCGCGTGCTAGCCCGGGCGCGGCAGTCGGGAGAGGGCGGGCGGCAGGCGCGACCGCGCTGGCTGTGGCTCTGGCGCTGGCGGGTTTGGCTGCGCGTTGCACCCAGATCCGCTGGGCGCGCGCGCGGCGGAGTTGCGGGCGTGGCGGCGTGTAGATCTGCTCTGCAAACCTGCTCCCGCCGTCGCCAGCCTCTTCCGGCGGCCTTCTGCCCTCTTGCATCATTGCCTCCTGCCCTGCGCTCCACGCCCCCAGCCGTCCTGCGCGGGCTGCAACACCGCTCCGCCGCCAGCTCACAGGCACAGGCTCCGCGCCGCGCAGTTGTCTTCTCTTGCCGCCAGGAGCCCCTCTCCCGTGACTTGTCGCACAGCCTGCAGCGCGGCCAGTGACGCCTCGCCCCGCTGCCGCCAATCGCAGGGGCACGGCCCACCGTCTTCCCGGCCTCAGCACCACGACCGCAAGCCTGTCCTAGGGCAGCAATCCCTCTGAAAGCGCCGCCTCCACAACCACCGCGCCCGCCTCCACCAAGCCCTCCACCCACACCACCGCGCCCTCCCCCTGCCTGCCCTGCGCGCCGCTTAGCTGCCGTTCGATGAGCCCCGGCCGCGCCGCTTCTCCGATCTCCCGATCGCCGGTCGCACCCATACCGCAAGAAACCAGTCTGACCGCACCGCGACCCAGCGCGCCCTCGCCTGTATGAACGGCAGCGCCGCCGACATGAACGGCACCGACATCAAGAAGGCCGCCATCAACAAGGCCAAGCAAGTCGCACAGGCCGCCAATGGCAACGGAGGCAAGAAGCGCCGGAAGGGCACCGACCTCAAGCCCATCATCACCACCGAGCAGCAGAAGGCCGACCAGAGTCCCGCCAGCTCCAACAACAGCTTCCAGTACAGGTGCGTTGCCCCTTCCCCGTGCCCCTGCCCGAGCGCCCGCTAAGCTAACCCGCCGATCCCAGCGTGCAAAATACCGCATCGCCGCTGCAGCACCACAAGGTTTCGTACACCTCGCAACTCAGCCGCTCGCCCTCGTCCACATCGTCGTCCGACGCCGACCCCGCCGAGAACACGGCTGACGAGGAAGACTCGGAGGACTACTGCAAGGGCGGCTACCACCCCGTCCAGGTCGGCGAGCAGTACAACAACGGCCGCTACACCGTCGTGCGCAAGCTGGGCTGGGGCCACTTTTCCACCGTCTGGCTGTCGCGCGACAACAACACCGGCAAGCATGTGGCCCTCAAGGTCGTGCGCTCCGCCGCACACTACACCGAGACTGCCCTCGACGAGATCAAGCTGCTGAACAAGGTTGTCGAGGCCAACAAGGACCACCCGGGCCGCGCGCATGTCGTGAGTCTTGTAGACTCCTTCAACCACAAGGGCCCCAACGGCGTGCACGTCTGCATGGTGTTTGAGGTTTTGGGCGAGAACCTGCTGGGTCTGATCAAGAGGTGGAATCACCGTGGCATCCCCATGCCGCTGGTCAAGCAGATCACCAAGCAGGTTTTGCTCGGCTTGGACTATCTGCACCGCGAGTGCGGCATCATCCACACCGATCTAAAGCCGGAGAACGTTCTGATTGAGATTGGCGACGTGGAGCAGATTGTGAAGACGTATGTCAATGATGATTCAAAGAAGAAAGATGAGAAGGACGACAACAGGAACGGTAGGAGGAGGAGGAGAACTCTCATCACCGGCAGCCAGCCCCTGCCGAGCCCGCTCAATGCCAGCTTCAGCCAGAACGAGCTAGCCAACTTCCCGGGAAGCACCGCCAGTCTCAACAAGATCGTCAACGAGAACTCAGGTAATAAATCCCCAATCTCCGGCTCAAGCCCATCTCCAAAAGACGATGTCTTAATGAGTGGCGCAATAGGATCGTCACCGGCTTCGGGGCTGTCTATGCTGGAGACTTTGGGAGTCAGGAACGCAACCAGCAGCGAGGATGACGTGCAGAAGACTAGGGAGAAGACTGCGTAAGTTTCTCCTCATTGCATGCTGGAACACTCTTGACTCTAACTAGCCGCAGCGACCTCTTGACGAAGGAAGTCTCGGGCATAAGCCTTGACAAATCAAGTAAGCCATCTTCAGAGAAGCTGAAGGAGGACGTCAGCTTCGAGACCATTTCCGTCAAGATTGCCGATCTTGGCAACGCATGTTGGGTTGGCCATCACTTCACCAACGACATCCAGACCAGGCAGTACCGCTCGCCGGAGGTTATCCTTGGATCCAAGTGGGGTGCGAGTACGGACGTCTGGAGCATGGCTGCTATGGTTAGTTGAAATCCCTGTTCTTTAGCCGCGGCTAGGGCTGACTTTTTTTTCTTTTTTTAGGTTTTTGAGCTTATCACCGGTGACTACCTCTTCGATCCTCAATCTGGAACCAAGTACGGCAAAGACGACGACCACATTGCGCAGATCATCGAACTTCTCGGCACCTTCCCCAAGTCCCTTTGTCAGTCTGGCAAGTGGTCGCAAGAAATCTTCAACAGGCGTGGTGAATTGCGCAACATCCACCGCCTGCGCCACTGGGCGCTTCCGGACGTTTTGCGGGAGAAGTATCACTTCAGCGTTGAGGATTCGAAGAAGATTGCGGACTTCCTGCTGCCCATGCTGGAGCTTCTTCCGGCTGAGAGGGCCAATGCTGGCGGTATGAGCAACCACAGCTTCCTTGACGACACCAAGGGCATGGAAGACATCAAGCTTGATATTCCGTTGGGCAGCAAGGGCGATGGCATAGAGGGATGGGCTAGCGAAGTCAAGAAGCCTCGGTAGACGATTACCAGGGTTCTGGGCGCGCGCGAAAGCTCCGATTAGTCTTTTTCTGTTCATTGCTTTTAACGGAAATAGACGAGCAAACTGGGTGTTCATGGTTTGGCTGATCATATGATATTTCCTCTTTCCTTTCGTCTTCATGCCACATTTTCCTTGGAAACGGTTCATTGGATTGGTGATGGCAGTCTCTACCTCGACACTTTCCCGGGTGTCCGGCGGGGCAGCTGTAAACCGCACCCTCTCTTACGCGGGTGGACGAGCCCACGGAAGCCGAAAATGGGAAGCCGAAAATGGGAAGCCTAAGAAAAGCAACAACGGATAGCGAAATGTACCAATGACGGGATAAGCGGTGTGGATTCTGTGGCTGTGTGTAGAGAATCGGAGAAGACAGCGTTTCGATCGGGAGCGGACTGACCGTCCTTGTTTTTGGACGAAGCACGACTAGCATTTTTCCTTTCTCCGCGCGGCTGTATGTTTGCTTTTTCTCCCTGCTGGCCTGGCTCGTCGGAACGCACTTCATGAAGCATTGCCAAAACACGCACGCCAGGCATGATGTTCTCTTTTGTTGCCTTCGTTGGCTGTCCTTTCGCCACTTTTGTTGGACCCTTTCGGGCCGACGGCTGCGCTACCCGAACCACGTACATTGTCCTTCTCCTTCTACATGGCCTGCGCCTCTCTCCCGGATCTGCTTTGGTGGGCTGGGTGGGTCTCTTGTTTGCCTGTTTGTCTGCTGTTTTCGCGCCGGTGGAGGATAGCGGTCGGGGATTTTTCTTTCCCAGGGGGGGTTCGGTCTTTTCTCGTTCGGCTGGTTGCTGTTTCTGGGCGTCGCTTCCCCTTTCCTCAGTCTGACTCGACTCGCTATTCTAGATAGTGTGCCAGTGAAGCGTTCTGTCGTGAGCTTTTGTATCTAAAACAACCCACATAAATACGCGCGCGCGGCACTCGCGGTTACGAATGCTCGAGAACGAATTTTCTAGGGAACCGCGCACACGAGGGGGGAACCGAATGATTCCCGGTAATGGGCATAGAAGGGCTTGAGCTGTCCGCATTTTCTGTCCCCGATCCGCAGCTTCCGCGGGATTCTGGAAGGGCTGGTGATACGTGGATAAGGGTTTAGAGATGTCGTCAGCGGTCCCATGCGCGTGGAAGGTGGAAATGGACAGTTGGTTCACCACGCGCTTTTCCCACGCAGTCCCTGAACCGGTTGAACGCTTTTCGGTCCTTTTGTCTCCGCAACGATAGACCGAACTATCAGAGATCTACGCTCATCCACGAAATTTGGAGAGCCGATGTGTGCAGCCTTGGTTATCTCTTGTGGAAAATTCACAGATGGTATGAAACCCTCAACGACTCTTTTCGTTTGTTAATTAGCGGCACCGGCAGTGAGAAGAACCAAGTTCTGGCAGCTTTCTTTCCAGAACTAACAAGCGAGGAATCTTGCACGAGTCTTCTGGGAGGCTTGTTGAAACGAGTCACTTGATCGAGAAAGAATTTATAACTACGAGGGATAAGCCATTACAGAATAGTGAAGTACGGGACAAGAATGAGAGATGGCTTCAGAAGACCTTTTCCTTCGCCTCATGGTGATGGAATAAGGTCAATATGCGCTCATTGCCAAAGCATGTCCTCCTCCCATGATTGCAACTCCGGCTGGGGCCGTTCAGACCGGGTCATGTGGTCGGAAGGACATGTTTAGGCCTGCCGAGGGAAATAACATCAACAAAATACCCGCAGTTGCATTGACCATATAACCAACACAGACGAAAGCCAAGAAGAGACAAATGGAAGCAGAAGAAATACAGGTGGCTCATCGAGAGGATAGGCCGACTCTTGAAAATCCCCTTAGTAGGGGACGTCGAATCCCGAAGAGGAACTTCCGTACCACGCGGGCGCGGCGTCGCCCTGCTGCGAGTGCGACGTCTGCACAGGACCACTGTAATATTTGGTCCGGAAGGTGGTTTGCGGGGTCCACTCCGACTGGAGGTATTCCGGCTGGGTATATTCCCCCTGGGGGTACTCCGGGCGGGTGTAGTCCGGCCGGGGGTACTCCAACTGAGGGTACTCCCACTGGGTGTAGTCCGGCTGAGGAGGGTACCACGGTTCATCAAAATCCGGCTCATCCTCCTCCGGACAAGACTGGAACTGATCGTTCTGATCGAACGGTTGAGTCGGGCATTCAGGCGCATTCGCCATGCGCGCCGACCTGTCCGTCGTTGTCGGGCCGGAGCTGCGGGTCACAGCGCACTCATCAGACGACTCGTCGTTCTCGCACGGGCACAGATGGAGTGTGAGGCTCTCGGTAGGATCTTGGAGGTTATGGACCGGGGGTCCTGAGATGATGGTGTGGGTGCTATGGTCGTCCAAGGGGCAGCGGTAGATGTAGGGGCACTCCGCTCCCGACGTGCAAGGAATGTTGTTGCCAGACGGCGCCTGTACGACTATCGACTGATTCCAGAAGGGACAGCTGGCACCGGATTTCTCCTTCTGGTTCCAGCAGTTGACGTCTGTGGTTGGTGGTTAGCCGACTTGAAGGTTCGTGTCTGTTGGAAAAGCTTGGCTTACAGCTCAAGTTGTACCAGATCTGCTTGGCTGAGGGGGTCACTTCGAACTGGATGATGGATTTGCCCTCCTGTTTGATCTTGTACGACTTGCCCCCGTCATTGTCCTTCAGTTTGTACTGCTCTCCCCACAGCTGCCCTGGAGCAACGGTATGCTCCGGTCCCTCGGAGTCGCCGGCGGCGTGAAGGAAGATAGGGGCCTCGCAGTGATTGTGAACTTGGACTTTTCCATCAGCGCCGGGGATGGTATATTCTGCGGAGACGAAGCCCGGCGCAGCCAAGGCCGCGATGCCGGTGAGGGGAGTGAAAATCTTCATGATTGAAATTCTTCACAGATAAGCAGTGAAGAAGAGCGATTATAGAAGAGATGAAGAGGAAATTCGAGGACGAAAAGAAGTCGAGAGCCTGCCTCTTATACCCGGCGTGATGAGAGGGTCTGCTCTTAGCCATAATTACGTTATTGAACGATCTGCCCAACACCTTGATTTATTACACCGATGGGCCAGGCTTGCATTTTGAAGTTTGGTCAAGGAACGCCGATAGAGTCCTACGCCAACTCCATGGTTTCTTGGTCGTTTGTTGCCCGGTGGCTCCCCCGGACGTTACTTGAGAAGAGTCAGCGACTTAATCTTCGGAAGTGCTCGGTCGGGCTTTGTGACAGCGATTGGCGAGAGAAAGTGAAGTGCGCGAACAGCTTACCGCGATACCAACTCCTCTCCAGCGCTCTTGAAGATTGTCGCGTCCGCGCACTAGGGAGCGAGGTGCACTTGCTGGCTGGAAGTCCCAGGGACGTCAGGGACGTTGCGGCCACCCACAGGAAGCAGCGAGTGGTTAAGGGAAGGAACTAGGGACGCGTAGTCATCCTGGTGGAGAAGTCACCAGGATACCACGGTCGCTGCAACTTCTCCAGCTTGCAGGTTCAATCCCTGACGCAGCAACTACACGCGCAGCGAACCTCCCAGCCACGGCCATATTCAACAGTTACTAGTCTCCGCATCCATCTTCTATCAGGTCGGTTACGGTCGACACCAGTCGCAGCTTCGGCGATACCTGATCCACCTGAAGAGAAGCAAGTCCTAGCAGTGCTGCAGCACCAAGTGGAGTCCCCTCTCTTAGTTCTCATGAGCCCACACCCTTTTACTAACACACGGCAACCTCCTTACACAACAAAGCCGCGGAAAAATTCTTTATTTGGAAACTACCCTGGGATGGTCACCCAGAATTTAGCGTCTGTTGGCGAAAGGGGAAGATGCTGAGAGCGGATGACGATGTTCTCACCCGGCAAAGAAGGGTCCAACAAGACCAGATCTCCCAAGCACGGTTCTGCCATTTGAATTGTTGGGAAACGAGCTGCTCATTAGTCTTAAGTGTATGCCTACAGAAGCCGCTGGAAACAGTGACATGATTATCGCGAAGCCTGCAGAGAGGAGAGCAATGTCAAGCGTATTGCGGCTCTCCGATTTGGCTATGGTATGGTCTCCCATCACGAATATGAACGGCTCTTACCGTAGTGTATATGCGTTGGTGAATCCGCTTGGCTTGCCAAGCGCGAGCCCTGTTGGTGATGGTCTACTGTTGGATATCACGTGTTTCAAGGTCTCCTTATATCACACCACATAGCTTAGCCACAATCACTCGTATAAGAGGCAAGCGGGTCACCCACCCTCTTCCTCTTCATGCCAATCATCAATGGATCATCGTTGTTCATCAACATTCCAACATCTACTCAGCCAACGTAGAGAGGTGAGTCGCACTGTCGCCCAACGCACCTCTCCACTTACAAGCAGTATACAAGGAAGAGGAAACGTGGCTTAAATGACTATCATTTCGACGAAACAGACTCGATGTAGTGCGTTATGGTCTCGTTTTTCTCAGGCGCCTTGCGCAGCGGAATTCACTTCGTGGTTATACTTCACCCCACTTTCACACAACCAATCTTCTTTGTGCATCGGAACATGTTCGTAGTAGGGTCTTACATGATATGCTAGAGCTTAAGTAAGGATGGAAGGGAAATTTGCAACATCAGCTTCACCACAAGCTGTGCTGTCTTGCTAATGTATCCTTGAATTTACATCCAGTTCCCATACTAATTAGAGCTCAATCATTCAGCTCAAATTATCTCATGTCTCGTCCCTTCCTACTATCCCCGCTCAGATTTCTCTCCCTCAATTGTTCTCCTACCATACGCACGCACATACATATACAAACCCTTACGTACGAGGTCGGTTCGGATAGTATTGCAACACGTGGGCAGTTGAAGCATTCATCCAGACACAAATGTGTAGTGAGAGGAATGTCAATCCCGTTTGGATGAATGCTTCAACTGCCCACGTGTTGCAATACTATCCGAACCGACCTCGTACTTCGAATCAGGCCTCTAAATCGGGTACAACATGAAAGTCTCCATTGGTAGTATTTTTACCCTGATTCAAAGTACGTCCTGTTTGGGCGCCACTCAAAGCATCCTTATCCTTTTGTATTGCTGTGATGCGCGTGATCATATTGCATACGTTCTTAGAAGTGAAGTTGTTGGTCGGATCCAGATGTTGCACAACTTCCTTTGAGCTGAACGAGTACATATTTTGGAGTGGCGAGGTTTCCATATCTACCGATGATCGAGGAACCACGTGTATCGTGAACTCGGGGGCCTGCTTGAAAAAAAAAGGTAAGTCAGAAAAAAAAAAAGGTAACGGATTGTAATCTCAGGTGATACTGACTTCTTCTGCAAACTGACGTAACAGAACCGACTTGCCGCCAAAAGACTCCTCGCCAAATAGGAACAGATTCGTTTCCTTGTAATTGCATATGCGATGGTGGATGAGAGAGGATGCTAGCATACTGTTGCTGAAGAACTTCACATTTTCTTCTCCAGCTGGCCATCCGGGAAGGTTACCGATGATCTGCTTGAGCTTGTGGAGTGAGAATGGACTTGGTGCTAATAGGAAGAACCGGGATCTGTGTTCGTTAGCCAATTTAGCACTATAATGTAATGAAATCAGATCCCTACCTTGTTTTCGCTGAAATAACCGCTCCAAGTGTAACTGCTCGCCAACGGCCTTGTTGTCGTAGTTGAACCATTGCATTCACAGCGTTGCTGATGAGAACTTTGCGCTCTCTTTCATTGAGAGAGTTTGAACAACGAAAGATCAAGATTGCTCGATCAGTATTGACTTCTCCACGAGAGACAATTGTGGTCAGGTGTCCAGAGAAACAGTGCTCGACTCCATTCACGGTCTTCACCATCCCGGTCAGTCCATATGCTGGCATGAAATTTGGTGAATTTCTCATGAAGGGCCCGCCGGATGCGAAATTCAATCCGGTTACTGGATGTTGAAAGTTCCCCTGGTCAAACATATGCAACACAGCGTGTGCGTCGATGCAGGAGGAAGTGAGATTGGTCAGATCAGCGCCACACTTTGGCCAGGGGCAAGTCTTCTTTTTGACTTTCTCGTTCCTCGGGAGTTTTCTGAAGACACAAGGTGCTTGGAAAACACAGCAGTTGACGCATAGACCTCCCTCGCATAGTGGTACGCAGACGCACGTCGATATGTTACATCTCAGACACTTTGGGGTAGATGATGTCAGAATTCCTATCGTTCGGCAGGAAATCCCCCTCTTCTTGCACTCCTCACATTCATTGTCCGTCATTGGCTTAGGCGTGTTTAGTTGCAGGATTGCGCAGTTGATGCAGCAGCAACTTCCTTTCAATACCACAGCGCTTTTACTGTCCAGAGTGGCGGTTGCGGGGTTGTCGGTCTTCCTGGCGGGCTTTGGCGGTGGGATGTCGTCCGGAACACCAGACCAACAGTTCAAGCCCCGGCTTGAACATTCCGTACATGGAAAGCCTTGAATGTATGCCGTGCACGTCAGTCCATAATGTCGACAGACAACGCATCTTGGTGGCGGGAAATTATCAGCATCGAGGAAGTCCAGTTTTTCCAAAGCGGCACGGGTTGGTATCTTGAAATCCTTATCAAATTGTGTTGAAAATTGGCGCGGTGCAGAATGTAGTACAATTCTTGGCATGCCGTGTGAGGGGGGGCAGGAGAGGTGCCCGACTTATCCTCAAACACGGTACTATACCTAATCTAGCAACTAACGTACACGTGATTTCCAACAAGTTGGTCCAGTAATTGTTCAGCAGCTCTTCTCGGAGTCGGAGTATCAGGAGTAGATAGCTCTGCAATCGAGGGGCGCATGGGTGACGGCTTAATTCTTGAATCAAATCGCGTCTGATCAGTTGATGAGAACTTCGGTAACGAAGGCTTAGAGGCTTGTTGCGGCGTCCACAGGGCTGGCTGCTGGCGTGGTTCCTGTATTTGCGTCCAGAGTCCAATCGATAAACGGGGCCGCTTCTGGGGCGGTGGGGTCATGTCGCGGCTTGGTTGTTGTATCCCATTATCCTGACTGTCCTTCTGAGCGGGCTGTCGCTCCTGCTGGTGAGATTGCTGGGCTGAAAAGAATCCTGTTATCCTTGTCTGTCCCTTATCATCGGCCCTCTTTGCGGCCCTCTTTGCGGCCTTCTTCTTGGCCATCTCGTTGCGCGGAGCAGGTTTCCAATAATGTAGACGCTGGAAGTCTATCGCCGGGGTGAAGCGTTGGTGACTACTCGGCCGTCAGATGGATGGGAGAGGCAGCGGGCCAGGTGGAGAATCGTGAGGTGAAGAACTTACCTGGTCTTGTCTTCACCGCGGTCGCCGCGTTTCCGCTGCTGGGGGAGGCTGTTTGGCCGTCAGACGGATGGAAGAGGCGGCGGGTGGGCGAGCTGAAGAATGTGAGGTGAGGAACTTACCTGGTCTTATCTTCGGTGCGTTCGCTACGTTTGCTGCATTTGCCGTTTTCGCTGGTGCTAGGTGAAGCTGCTCTGCCGTCAGGTAGATGGGTGAGGTGGAGAGGCACAAGGTGAAAGACGACTGGGCGGCAGTCTTGGTCACGGATACATTATTTTTTTTTATTAATCTGGGGAAATTGATCTGACATTGATGCTATAAAGCACTATTATTGGCTTCTGAGGCTGTTTTACACCACTTTGTGAGTGGTATGACTGGCCTCGACGCCGCTACGGAAGTAGATCGAGAGAAATCCTCACGCAGGCTTGCATTCTTCAAGCTCCTAACCGAAATTCCGGGGCTTTAACAGGCAAACCATATGCAAGATAGCTTTACTGACGCATAAGTCTTTACTACAACGCCTAATCCGCTGGACATAAGCTTCTTCAGGGCTCTAATCTCAACAGTGTTCTTGTAGGCCGTGTTTGCGTTGATGAGTGGCACATTTGCCAATCTGGACGAAATCCTCTTTTGAAGCTCGTGTACACTTTCACCAGCCACAATACCAAGCTGGTAAAGAGAGTCGAACGCCCGTTCTTTCTCTTTGTGTCCGGAACTCCCATGCATCAAGGGCCTGAGTCCCTCAAGGAACCCCCACAGCGAGTTATGTCAGACAAGAATCTTTTCCTAAAGATCTACATCCCGAGAAGTTCAACGACCTCAGAGAGAAGAAGATCAAGAACAACAATAAGAAGCAACAGAGAACGACGACACATGCACACTCTTTGATGTCACTTCGGTCGGCCTACGACACTTATGCTCTCAGCATCAATGTTTTTATTTGGTCGTTCAAAGCTCGATGGAGGGCAAGGCATTGAAGAGGAAGATTTGATCTTTCACTATACCCTACCTCGCGAGTCAAAGATCTTGCTACTTCAGAGCTTCTGCCCACGCCTTCTCGGCTCCAGGAGTGTTATTATCCGGAAATCGCTGCTTCAATCTGTTAAATAAGATGATATACACAAAATTTTGGAGTTGTCTTTCAGGAAACCAGCAAATGGGATCATAGGGCACTTGGTCTAGGGGTATGATTTTCGCTTCGCATGGCTTAAAATGCTTGTGAAAGGTCGTGGGTTCAATTCCCACAGTGTCCAATTCTTTTGCCTTTTGGCACTTCATGCATGAGGCACCATGCTCGTGGGGGTTTCTTTTTGCCTACGAGACAAGGCTGAGAAGTTATCGCGAGAAAATCGGGGGGGATACCTGTAGGAAGGGGATTTTCTTCATAGGCATGAACAAGAAGGTTAGCAGCTACTACTGATGCCAAGTGCCTTGCGCCAGAATACAAAACATCTTCCAGCCTCGCAAAAATCATCCACTTGCGACCAGGTGCCCAACGATTTCATTGGCTGGTTTGATGAAAGAAGAATGCAGGGGTGTGTGTACGTTGGTTCGGTGGGCAGCGCCTGGCTACCTTGTATTTTCTACTTGTTCTCATTGGTGGGTTTATCGAGCTACAGGACGCCGTTGTATGCTTCTTCTTGTCGGTAGGCAGCTTTGCTCTTGGGCAGTTTTGAGACTACAAAGTAGACGACTATATAGTTGATGTAATCTCTGTGGAGGGTAAACGCTACTATACTACTAAAAATGAGACATGCAGAAGACTGCACATTAGTAGAAAAGATCGAGATACTCCCCCAGTCAAGGAGATAGCACTCCCGTCCTTCACAGCCGATCCAACGTCACATTAGCCGGACCCCTCGAGCGTGAACGGCTTCCTTTCGACCGCCAGCACAATGCGCATCGAACAACCCGAGCTTCGAAGATTCTCGTTATCAAATTTCGATCCGAAAGCGATCTCCGACATTGCTATTACTTAAGCCCGGATATCCTCTCCTGCTTGGCAGCCGCGGCAAGCGGGGGATCTCCCCGCGCAATGACGGAAAACTAACCTCGCCTTATCCGAAGCATGACGTGGACCAAGAGCAACAGGCCCGGGGGGAAATAGAAATCGAACCATGACAGCGCCTGCTGCTTGCTCGTCATTCAGTGAAACTTTGGTTGAGTGGATCTTAGTTTCATGCACCAGGGTCCTTCCTCGCACACTCAACCGGTGGTGCAGCTTGCTCGTGACAGGGCAAGTAGAGACATCATGTCTAGCACATGCATGTGGAGAATGGGTGAGATTCGTGTATTCATTTATACATCACAATTCAGTCTTCTACTCCAATGATGCAGCCCCATTTTCCCTTCGAAAAGGCCATCCCCCATTAAACATCTCAAAACAAGCTTCGGTCGCAATTATGCAACGAGCTTACAGCTGGCCAGCAGTGTTGAAGTCGACGAGAGCCTCCTTGACGCGGACGGTCATGGTCTTCTCACCCTCACGGACCCAGACACGGGGGTCGTAGAACTTCTTGTTGGGCTTGTCGGCACCATCGGGGTTGCCGACCTGGGTCAAGATGTAGTCCTTCTTGTTCAGGACGTAGTCGCGGATACCGGTGAGGTAGGCCCTGCGAGTTTATTAGTGTTTGCTCATGCGCGAACGAAACAGGAGATGCATACCACTGCAGGTCGGTGTCGAGGTTGACCTTGACGACACCGTAGCTGATGGCCTGCTGGAACTCCTCCTTGGAGCTGCCGGAGCCACCGTGGAAGACGAGGAAGACAGGCTTGTCGTCCTTGGAGCCGACGGCCTGCTTGACGTGCTGCTGGTGCTTGGACAGAAGCTCGGGGTGGAGCTTGACGTTGCCGGGCTTGTAGACACCGTGGACGTTGCCGAAGCCAGCGGCAATGGAGAAGAAGGGCGAGATGGCGGACAGCCTCTGGTAGATCATGAGGATGTCCTCGGGCTGGGTGTAGAGAGAGTTGTTGTCAACATCCTCGTTGTTGACACCGTCCTCCTCGCCACCGGTGATGCCAATCTCCATCTCGAGGAGCTGCTTCATGGGAGCCATGCGCTGGAGGTACTTGGCGGTGGTGGAGACGTTGTACTCGACGTCCTCCTCGGAAAGGTCAATCATGTGCGAGGACCAGAGGGGCTCGCCGGTCTTCTTGAACCACTCCTCGTCGGCATCGAGCATGCCGTCCAACCAGGGCAGGAGCTTCTTGGCGCAGTGGTCGGTGTGGAGGATGACGGGAACGCCGTAGGCGGGAGCAATGGCGCGGATGTAGTGGGCCGCTGCAATGGCACCCTGGATGGAGGCAAACTGGTCCTTGTTGTCGACGCCCTTGCCGGCGAAGTAGGCGGCACCACCCTGCGAGGTCTGCAGGATGATGGGCGACTTGCTATCGCGGGCAGCCTCGAGGGCGCCAACGACGGTCGAAGAGCTGGTGACGTTCTGCGCGCGGTGAGCCAATTGGCGCCAGAGCCGGATCGAGGCTACTTACGATGGCGGGGATGGCGAACTTGTGCTCCTGAGCGTACTTGAAGAGCTTCAGGACGTCATCGCCGTAGATGACACCGGCCTTGCGGCTGAGAACGTCTTGGGCACCCATGTTGATGTTGTGGAGAGTTGTGTCTGGCGGGGAGCAGCGGGTTAGAGGCGGAAAGCAGGCGGGCAGGTGCGTGGTTGGGGGTATCACAGGGAGGTGCAGAGGGCAGAGGGGGCGAGGGGGAGGGGCAGTTTTTGAAGCCGCAGGGCTTGACGGCGAGGTGGATCGGTTGCATCAGCGGGGCCCTAGCTCTGCGCCTGCTGCGACGGCAGGTGCGGCGAGCTAGGCGCACAGGCAGCGCCGGGAGGCAAACTCACCAGATCAAGGCGTGCAGGCGCGATGGGAGTGCGATGATTTCAGTGGGCTCGTGTCGGTGGGAGGAAGAAGCTGCGTGTGTTGAGGGGCAGGTGGGGATTTCATCATAACACTGCGGCCGATTGTGTCATGCCTGGCGGGGCTACGGCTCTGCATCGGCGCTGCCACTGTGAAATCTTCCCGAGGATCCTCGTCTCCGGCAACCACAGGCACGCCCGCCCTGCGCCCTCACTGGCCAGCGCCGGCCGCAGGATCAGCGAGATGCCGGCTCCGTCCGTCGCGGCTGGCCCAGCACACGAACCCGCCCAAGCGTCCGGATGGCCTGCGAGCAGCCAGCGCAGCGCCGACGGCCTCCTCCAATGCGCAGCTCTGCATTAGTGACGGACGCGCGCAGCCCAGCACTGTTGGGCCCGCCCAGCGCCGCGCTCGGCGATTTGCGACGCCGTTGGGCGGTCGGCTTGGCGGTCGGCGGCGTGGGCGAGCATGCAAGGCGAGCGGCGTTGAAGGAACCAGATTGGATGCTTATCTTACAGTCCACCTAAGCTATCTCGACAAGACATTTTTATCGCGCAGCCGGTGACATCCTCCTGATGTCTTCTCGGAGCCGAAAAACCTCAGAGTTAGTGTATGTCCTTTTATTTGCCTCCGCCGACGGGAGCCAGAGGTCGCACCATCATGATTCCACCTCAGGCACTGGCTCGAAAGATGGGGATAACGCGCAGTTTTCGCCTCACGCCTTCCTCTGCCCCCTTAACCTTGATCTCGACCTCGTAGTCGCCTGAAAACTTCAGCCGAGTCGCGTCGTCGGCAGACGTGCCGTCAATAAAGTGTACGTCCTCCTGTGACACCGTCACCAGCGTGCCTTCCTCGTTCACAGCAAGATGGTCCCTGATGAACGCCGCGACATCTATCGTGGAAACCGATCCGTGGATTCCAACTCGCTCGTCCACCTCCTGCTTGGCCTGCGCGGCCGATGCCGCAGCGAGGACGTCTGCGGCGGATATGCCGCGGGGGCGTGGCTGCACCTTGGCCGGTTGTTCTTGTGGTGGTTTGTCCTTTGCCGATTTTTGGAAATCCATGCGCGCCGGAACGAAGATGTCAATCAGCTCCATAGACCGTTGAGGCTGTCGCGTCGTCAGTAACTGTGCCTGCCAGGCTTGGTCGGACGCGGCAGTCGTCGTGCATTCCGTCTGCACATGGCGGGGCCACTCGGGCTCGTGAAAAGAGCCAATTCGACGTGAAGCTCGTGACGATGACCCAGCCTCAAGCGGAATGCCCAATGCCTGCCGCAACCATGTTTTTGTGAAGCACGTACGCTGATTCTCTCGACCTCAATGGGCTTGGGCTTTGCAATCTCCAGCACCTCCGGGCCAGTCTCCCCCTTGACCTTGATCTCTTCCAAGACGAAGGCGTGATCGCGCTCGATGGAGGCATCCTTTTGCCGGAGCTCTTTCAATTCCGTGGCCGTCACGTACTCGGCGGTGCGCGCAGGAAACCAATTGTTCCTCATCTGGCCGGCCGAGACCGGGACCAGGGAGCCTGCGAGCACGGCGTCAGCCCCGGGCGCGGCATTGGCGTCGCGCGAGACGTACCTTTGCGGCCAAAGGCCTTGACATCCTTGAGCAGGCGGACGGGAATGGTGTGCGGGAGCTTGCTGAGCTTCTTCTTGCCGCGGATCTGCTGCTGGAGCGGCGACCAGGGGCGCAGGGCGGAGGCGGCGACGCGGCGGGCGCACGAGGAGCAGCGGGGCAGCAGCGAGGGCCGCAGCGGAGCGGACATGGCGGCGGGTGCTGGCTGGCGAGGCTGCGGGCTGGTGTTTGGCGCAGAGCGAGTGTCCGGCGGCGCTTGGCAGGCTGCGTCGGCACTTCGCCGCGCCGACCGCGCCAAAACCTCACGGACGGCGGCGGGCATTGCGGCCTGCTGCCGTGGGCGCTGCGCACTGCGAGCAATGGATCTGCCGCTGTGCGAGTGACCGATTCGCCCGCCCTGCTCACGCGCCTCAGCCTGCCCCGGCGATATCCGCTAAGCAGCCCGTCATCACCTTCATGCCCATCCCAGCCCAGCCCGCTGCCTCCTCCCACCCTCCCGGCCTGCCTGCGCCATGCCGGACAAGCCGCTGACCATTGCGACCTATGCCGCCGGAGCCTCTCTGGCGGCCATCACCCTCGTCTACGTCTTTGGCCCGACCTTCTTCCTCGACGACGATTCCGCAAACTCCGCGCGCAAGAAGGGCGTCGTCGGCCTCAGCAACCCCGCAAACGACTGTTTTATCAACTCCGTCCTCCAGGCCCTCGCCGGCCTCCCCAACCTGCGCGTCTACCTGATCCGGGAAACCCACCGCCGCGCGCTTGACGGAACCGACGTCTACAAGGTCCCTGAGAATGCCAAGGACGCCGAGGAGTTCAAGAAAGATGTCTCGGCCGTGAAGCTGGACGGGCTGCAGCAAGGCATTGTCACCCATGCCCTGAAGGAGGTGCTGGACAGGTTGAACGAGCGGCCTATATACCGGAAGACAATCTCGGCGCAGAGTTTTGTCAACGCGCTCGAGCGCGCGTTTCTGTCGCGCATCAGCCGCCAGCAGCAGGACGCCCAGGAGTTTCTCCAAATTGTCGCCGAGCGCGTGTGCGAGGAGTACCACGCGGGCCAAAAGGTGCGGAGGCGAGTAAGGAGGCAGCAGGCCGCCCAGTCAAGAGTGGATGACCCGGAAAAGGAGAACGCCGATCTCAGAAAGGAGCTCCTGAAGCAGAAGATAGGCCCTGCCGCCGACGCGGATGAGGATTCGGATGCCGACGACCCGGACGATGAGGAGGGCTTTCCCTTTGAGGGCAAGCTGGAGTCCCAGATTGAGTGTCTCACTTGCCATTTCAAGCCGAAGCCGTCAGTCTCCAGCTTCGTCACCTTGACCCTGAACGTACCCCACCAATCTTCTACCTCGCTAAACCAATGCTTCGACGGCATGCTCAAGATCGAGCATATCGACGATTTCAAGTGCGAGTACTGCCGTCTTCAGCACGCTGTAGAAGTTAAAGAGAAAGAGTTAGAAAAAGCGGACAAGGACGAAGCGCGTGAGCGACTGGAGTCGGATGTTGTGAAGTTGCGCAAGGCAATGGAGGAGGATCCTGAGAAGCCCCCAGCCGATGTTGAGCTTCCGGAGAGCAGCGCAGCGCCCAAGAGAAGAATTGCGCGCCATATGCGCATCTCCACTTTCCCCAAGGTCCTAGCTGTCCATCTCTCAAGATCTCTTTTCACCGCCGGAAACTACGGTAACTATTCAACAAAAAACATGGCAAAGGTCTCTTTCCCTGAAACCTTGCCTCTTGGTGGCATACTGGATCAAAGGAAGTATCACTTGTTAGGTGTTGTCACACATAAGGGTGGCCACAACAGCGGTCACTATGAGAGCTTCCGGCGACAGATATACATTCCTCCTTACTCCACACCTCACTCTTTCGGCACGGAGGGTGTCTACAGTCTCAGCGGCAGTCCGAACCCCAGCGCGGTGCAAAGCCCGCGCCCTTCAGCGAGTAGAGAGCATCTTGAACCTTCTGAGAGTCCTGACTCGCCATACTTGCCATCTCCCGCCTTCCCCGCTGCCTCTTCAGCGTCAATATCGTCCAAGTCATCGCTCTCGTCCACGCGCCAACGACCGGCACCAACATCCGCACCTCGCGACGACTCATCCCTGAAGCAAACCCAATCGACCGCGTCTCCAGGTCTCTCACCATCAAAATTACACGCTGTTAGCGAGAAAGCAGCGTCAAAAGCCGAGTCCATTGCCAAATCGGTGAAGCGGAGACCGAAGAGACGAGACAACAGGTGGTGGCGCATCAGCGACGACAAAGTCAAGGAAAGCAAGACAAGCGATGTTTTGGGCATGCAGAAGGAGGTTTATATGCTCTTCTACGAGCTCGCCAGACCGGGCGAGGAAGAATCTTGATTTCGCAAAAATAAGTTTTTTTGCAGAGTGGGCACGGTGTTTATCGGCGTTTTATATGTGGCATTTGCGGGCATCTTGGGGTAACTTGCATCATCTCAAGCAAGCGGATTTGCATGTTGGGCGGACTTTTGGGTGAGGAGGTCTCGTGTGTTGGTGATAGGGCTGCACGGCTCCGGTCAGAGCATCATAGAAGGGAAGCGGCTCGGGCTGGCTTGTCATCAGTGTGGGTTGTTTCTTGTGTTTGTTTTGTCTTGTTTCAATTCTTGTTCTATTCTACTCTTGCATTGGTAAACGTCTGGTTTATCACTTCAGCATGTCCGTTCCCTGCTGGAATCCAGACTGTCGTCGGTTCTGGAATCTTATTGTTATTTTCTTACGTTTATCTTCTACTACTTCTCACCTTGACGGTCTGGTTCCATTGCTACTGGTGCTCGGATACGTGTTGGGTGAAGTGGGTTTCGGTATTTCGTGTGAATATTAAGTTCGAACAAAGTAAGTGGGAGAACTCCTTTTTCTTCCCGTATTCATGAATGCTTTCTACGCGGGATTTTGGACCTTTGAAAATCATCGACGCGAAGACAGACGAATTTGAGAGGCGAAAAAGAAAAAGATGTCGGCAGGGCCACAATACATAACATGTTCCAAAACCCCTGAGTAGCATAGATGCTCGGCCATTGTCCCATCTCGCTCAATATTCGAACTTCTCCATCCAAGAGGTAACCTAGAAGGAGGTAGAATTCTCTACAATCTCAAATTTGGCGGATACTTCATCAACCGTTGTTAGAGGGAAGATGAACGATGCTAAAAATTTTCAATTGGTTCCGTTTTCAGGGTAATTGCGCCGCATCTCTATCGAGTACTCCACTCCGCGCCCAGACCTTCCTGATAGGGGAATTTTTGTTTGAATACATCTTTCCACGTTGTCCTTAGCACCACGGACCTAACATTGTAGATGTTTCAATCAGAAGAATTTATTTCAGGTGGCCAAGCAGAAGAAGCTACATTGCAGCCATTTCTCGGACTCATTCTATTTTCACAACTTTGATGAACAGCAGTTGGTAATTATTTTCATCATAAGCACCCTCCACTTCACCAGCGCAAGCACCTCCGATAATTCCTCCTCCGTAGTTCAAAACATCCCATACATCCAGGTCTAGTATTAAGCGAGTATGCCAGAGGGTATAGCAGCACGAAAACATATAATCTTGTCATCTTTCCTTTTTCCCCGGAACAGCATCACTTACTGGCGAAGGTCTGACGTCCGCCGTGAGGAATCACTGATCGAGCTCCTCAAAACAACTTCACCAGGAAGCCCTTCTTCTTCTCCACGGCAACCTCGGGCGCCGAGCCCGCCTTCCCGTCCTCCTCGGCATCCGGCAAGCTCTGCTCATCCGTGAGACGCGGGTTGCGCAGGACGAGCGAGAAGAAGATGAGGAGCGACGACAGGCAGATGCCGGTGATGCACAGGTAGTTCTGGGTGGTGCGGTAGGCGGCGATGACGCTCTGGCGCTGGGGGGTGCCGACGGGGTTGCTCACGGACCAGGTGAGCGGGTCGGCGTAGACGGTGGCGGCGGCGGTGGCGTCGCCGAGCTGCTTCTCCAGCTGGCCCGGCAGCACCTGCGACCACACGGCGCCCGAGACGCAGGCGCCCAGCGCGGAGCCGATGTTGTAGGTGCCGAGGTACAGGCCCGTCACGATGGCCAGGTGCTCGTGCTTGGTGGCGGCCTGGATGGAGGCCTGCGTCGGGTAGGGGAACATGCCGCCGGCGATGCCGAGGAGGACCTGCGCGCCGATCATGCCCGAGGAGTGGGATAGAGAGGTGCCGCCGCGGTAGTGGATCAGCATCCCGAAAGCGACCATGAACAGGCAGGTGCCCATGACGATGAAGGGCTTGAGGCGGCGGACCTTGAAGACCACGGCGCCGAGGAACCAGCCCATGAGCACAGAGGCGAAGCTGTAGAGCTGCGTGATGCGCGTTGCGCTCTTGACGGACTCGTTGAAGGCGACGACCAGGACGGTGTACAGGAAGTCGGCTTGCATGTACCAGGCCCAGTTCAGGCACATGGCGATGCCGAGGGCGCCCCAGACGGAGCGGTCCTTGAGCAACTGATAGGGTTTAGTTTGGTCCAAGCAAGATGGTGGTCAGGGGAACGACTTACGTGGAAGGGGATAAGCGGGTGGACAGTCCTCATTTCCCACCAGGCAAAGACAGGAATACAGGCAATGCCAACGATGAGCGGAGCCAGGATGTGGGCTGTCTTCCAAGTTTCAGAAACACCACCGGCGAGGGTGAGAGGCGTCAGAATGAGAGCAAAGACGGCGATCATAAGGATGATGCCGATGACATCAAGTTGCCAGAAGAGAGCCTTCGTGAGGCCTCCAGCGCCGAGGATCTCGAAGGGAGTCTTGTAGTCAGCTAGGTCGGCAGACTTCTTAGCCCTGCGGTGGGCGATGAAGAGAGCGGCGAGGAGAGGGATGGCAGAAATGGGGTAGATGATGGCCCACATTCCAATTCCCCATCTCCAGCCCGCGTGAATGAGGGTAGAGGAAGCGATATCACCAGAGACCCAAGTGTTGATGATAAATGGAGTCGCCGGGATGTAAGAGAAAAAGAGACGAGCGCGCAGGGACGAGATGTCACCAATGATGACCTCAACCAGCAGGATCACAAAAGTGTATCCAATCTGGGCCATGTTAGCTTTGAGGGAGTCGTCGGAAAGCGATTCTCGAGCAGCATACCTGGTAAAGCACAGCTCCGGCGCAGAAAGTGGCGACATCGTTGGAAGCAGCCTCGACGATGGTGCCGAGGACGTAGAAGAAGATGGAGACGAGGACCAGCTCAACACGGCCGAAGACATCGGCAATCTTGGAGGCAGTGGGCTGTCCGACGGCAGCAATGACGCTGCGCACGACGTTGATGGAGGCCAGGAGACTGTGATGTTGGAAAGACGCGGTGGCAGTCGTCTTCGGAGAATTAGCGAATGCCTGCAGCACGGCGTCCAGGGATTGGGCGCGGGAGCGAGAGCATGCATGCAGAGGATCCACCTACCTGATATGTATAGCGAACGGTGCCATCGAGGGAATAGGCATAGGCGATGAGGAAGACGCCAATGAACAGGAAGACGCGATCGAAAAGAGTGAGGTGAGCAGCAATGGCCTCGATGCGCTTGACACCGGGGCTGGTAGCACCCAGCAGCTGGAACTCCTCCTCCTGAGAGGAGGCAGCCTTGGAGCCGGCGCCCGCAGGGCGGGACGTGTCGTCGGCAGCGACCTCTTTGGAGTGGTGGATCTCGGCAGTCATCCTGTTCCGTGTGGATTTGCACGACCAGGCGGAGAGGGGCAAGGCGGGTCGATGCAAAGACAAGGTTTCGCTGCAGCACTGGAGGGCTGGGAGCGGGCCATATAAGAGATTGATCGATAAGATCAGGCCAGGCCGGCGCATCGGGCCCGCCGGCGGGGGCGTCGAGAATTTTCACATCCCAAGAGCGTGTCAAGGAGCGGTTTAGGCAAGAACAGGCAAGCTAAGCCCGATGGCGGCGGCCAGCTGGACGGACTCGCCGCTGCAAAGGCACGCCGCTGGGCAGATCGAGCGACAGCTGGCGCCGGGCAGCAGGAGCTCGCGAATCAGGACGCAGCGGTGGCGGGCTCGACGAGGCGACGAGCAGTGCAGACAGAAGCGGACGCAAGGAAGCCGTGGTGGGCGGCCGGGTCGGGCTGATGCGCAGGAGGCGGCCGCGGTGTGGAGCGTGGAGCGCGGGAGCTGCAAGTCAGTGCCAGTGCGGGCGCGTGGGAGATCGCTCGCCGCTGCCGGGGCAAGATGGGGCCATGCAAGGAATTACGGTTGCGTTATGCTTTGCTGGCGACGAAGGCCCGAACGGAGCCGCCGCCCGCGCGTGGTAGAAAAAGCAGCCAGGGTCGCACTCCTAGCACAGCAGTCTGCGGCGATGCGGCGGTGGAGTTGCATCTGGCTCGGGGCCCTTCCCAGCGCGCGGCGTGGCACTAGGCCTGCGATCAGATAACTTTAAAGATGCACCGAAACGCCTGATAAACGGATCGCTTGTCCGAGCAAGCCGCGAAGCCAGTGCCAGTGCCAGTGCCAGGGCCAGGTGCAGCCCGGGGGCCGCGCACGTGACGGCCGCGAGCCTCGGCTCAAGCTCCGCCAGGGCCGCGGGCGTGCTCGGAGGTCTCCAGTGCCATGCCAGCGCCAGTGCTCGCCCATCCAGCGTCACCGCGCCAGCCCATCGCACCTCTTGCTCCCCGATGAGCTGCGCCTGCTGAGACAGCAACTGCCGCCACCATGGTCCGCGAGGACCTCGTCAGTTCCGCCGTGAGTCGCCTCTCTCGCCGCGTGCCAGCCCGGCACGAGCTAATGGCCAGCAGGTTACTTGTGAGCACCGCGCCCAGCGTCGCCTCGCGCCCCAGCTCACCGTCTTCTGCAGTCCTCCAGGATCCCTCGGTTGCCAGCGCGCCCATTGAGAAGCGCATCGCCTTTCTCCAGTCCAAGAACCTGACCCAGGAAGAGGTCGATGCCGCCTTAGCTCGCGCAGGCGGCGAGGGCCCGCCGCCGTCCACCGCCGTCTCAGCGCCCTCGGGCCAGCCTCCTCAGCCCTACGGCTACCAGCAACCGCCGCCGCCGCCGGGATATGGCGCGTATCCGGGTTACTGGCAGCAGCCTCCGCCGCCGCCGTAAGACGCCCGCGCGAACCACGCGAAGACAATACCGGACAAGCAGCTGACGTACGAGGACTGCAGGGTGCCGAAGCGCGACTGGCGGGACTGGTTCATCATGGCTACAGTCATGGGTGGAGTGGGCTACGGTCTCTATTTCACAGCAAAGGTATACTCTTTCCTTGCGCGCTTTCAGAAATCCAGGCTGACCACGTGCAGCGCTACATATACCCCATGATAGCACCTCCGACCCCGCCGCAGCTGGAGCAGGACAAGAAGTCAATCGACGAATCGTTTGAGAAAGCATTCGCCCTCCTAGACCAGCTCAACACCGACACAACCGCGCTCAAGGCTTCAGAGGAGCAGCGGACACAGCGCTTAGACACGGCGATCACGGAGATGGAGACGGTCATGGACTCGTTGAAGGACTCTCTCAAGCGGCGCGACGGCGACAGCCGCAAGCTGGAGGACGACGTGAGGGGGCTGCGCGATCTGATTCCGAAGGCGCTGGAGGCGCACAAAGAGAGCACGGACAATAGATTGAAGGACCTCTCGCAGGAGCTGAAGAGCCTGAAGACGCTGGTCGGAAACCGCATGGGGTCCAGCTCGCCCAGCACCGCGTCTAGACCGGCATCGGGCGTGAACATGTGGGGCTCGCAAGGGCAGGGCGGCGTGAATGGCAACGCTGCTGGCGGGGCTTCGACACCGGCGACCCCGGCCGTGGCTGCGCCTGCTCCGGCAGGCGGCGCTGCCAATGGCTCGGGCGAGGCGCAGCAGCCGGACAGCAGCTCGTCGGCGGCGCCTGCTGCTGCTGCTGCTCCTGCTCAGACGGCATCCAGCCCGTACGGCAGGTTCAGCAACGGGCGAGCGGCCATTCCGGCATGGCAGATGGCCGCAGCCAAGAAGAACGAGGCGGAGAAGAAGGACACGTCGGAAAGCGGGACTGTCAGCGAAGCGGCTGCCGGGGCGTAAAACAAGGGCGATCGCGTATGTACATTGAAGCTGTTGGGATGGGTTCGCATCGGCGTTCTTTGCTTGGGAGCCGCAAATAAGCAGCGTGGACCATGTATTTCAGTGGCTTGAGCGGGCTTCTGTCCCCGATGCAGCGGGAATAACAAAACGAGGGGTGCGGCTAGCGACTCGCCTAGTGGTGTGTTCCGGATGGCATGCATCGAAGGCTGGCGCATCTCGATGCGGCCCGTTTACCGCAAGCCCGTCGATTGGACCAGCAGCCGGTGCGGCGCAGGTGTTGAGAAACCTTCCCTTTTGCATAGACAGCCTCGACGATCGCGGGCGGCGGACGCGGACCTGCCGGCCGGCCCTATTGCAATCGACGAATAGCGGACGGGCCAAGTGCCTTTTGCATGTGTACTGTTGCCCCGTCCCGCCGGACAGCGACTATACAGGCCGACGGGGCTGGACTCGTCACGAGGGCCAGGGGGAGCGGTGGACAGGATTTCAAACCCAGTCGGCCATTGCATCACTTTTCTCACGCACACCAAATTGCTGCCAGCACGAGCACCAGCTGATGACGATCGAGTCTGCCTCGGAACCCAGAAACCGCAACACTGCCCTCCTGAGCCACGGTCCCGCATGCGCTCGGGATTGGACAGAGAAAAGATGAGCTCGCCGTTCGTAATACTTACGTACGGCGTGCCTGGGAAGCCGCCGAAGGTCCTCGCGAGCAACGCGGAAACGTGCTCTCTGCTGTGCCCGAACGCTCTCGCCCTTCCCGATCGGCTTGGTTTAAGCACCGCATGAAGCTGCGGAGCCGCTGCTATCCACACGGCCCGTATCCACAATTTTCTTGCCCGTCATCATCATGCACCATCACGATTGCACGCCCGCAAGCCGCCCAAGAGTAGGGCCACTCGGCGGAGCACCGCAAGCGACACGCAGCGCCGCGCCTTGCCCCGTCCCCTCCGCCGCAGCACACGCAACGAAACCCTTCGCTCCAGCGCCGCAGGCGTCGTCGCGGGCGCAGGCGCAGGCGCAAGCAAAAGCCGCCAGCTGCGAGGCGCCTCGTCCCCGGTTAGGGCTCTTCTCGGGAGCTCCCTGCCGGCAAATCATCCCTCATGCTCCGTCCGGGCTGAATGCCGCCGGGGCGGGCGCGGGCGATGCGATGGGAACGGCGGAGCAGACGAGCGTCCATCCAGGGTTAAAGTGGGCCGGAAATAAACGCGCGTAGGTTGTGTTTCTTCTCGCCCATTTGCCTCGCTCGTCGCCGGTTGCACGGCGTACGCCAGGGCCCTCGGCCGGGGCGACCAGACTGCGGAATCGAGATTTCGGCTTTATTATTATTTTCTTTTTTTCCTGGACGTCTGAATCGGGAAATCAGGCAACGTTTCGAGGCGCGTGCCTGGTCCGGGCCTGGGCTCCGCGCGGGTTGGTCGCGCGCCGTTGGGGCTTGGGCGGCGATGAGGCTGGCACCGAGAGAGCGCCGCGCGCCCGTTCTGCTTCGCTGGGCTGGCGGCCCGTCAGGCGTCAGGCGCGCCGCGTGTGGCCTGTTGACGATGTGTGTGATAGAGGGCGCAGGAGTTGAAAAAAAAAGATGACAGGGGAGGGGTTACGGGACAAAAACAGCTGATGAATGCCTGTGTGCCTGGCGTGCTGTGACGCAAAGGGCGAAGATCGGAGGGGGGTGACCGGCGCCCGCGAACGCGCAGACGAGCGAGCGCGAGGGGTGTGCGGCGAGGGCTGTGCATATGTATTGTAAATCCGATCAGACGTTCTTGTCTTGTGGCTCCCCCAAAAGGTCCGCTTCGCCCCTCCTCAAGTCGTCCCAAGCGCCGGCCCCCCGTCCCAAGCGTTTTGGCTGGTGAATAATAGCATACGGGATATCGTTAGCCGGGCTCTCGGGCATCTGGGCCCAGGAGCCACTGCGCTATCTGAGCTGATTCTCGCCCGGCCTTGCTCTTACACAACCCAAAAGGCTTGGCCGATGGTCTCTGGCTTGCTGACGGTGCTTTTCCCCATATTTATTTATGTACAAGCTGCTCCCTCCCCCAGTCTCCCATTTCTCCCCACCCCAGCCCTCCACTTCACTTCCCACCTCTCCCGAGTCAGGCGCTGGATCCCATGGAGTTTGGAATGTGGCAGCAGGCACGCTAGAGGGAAAACACGTTGGAGGAATCTTGAAGGGGTGCTTGCATAAGGGACTATCGGTCTCTCTCCCCCCGGTGGCACCGCACAGCATCTCTATACCAGGTCAACGCCGGATTCCCCTGTGCTCTATCGGACCATACGCCTGTGAGGAAACAAACACCGAAAACCAAGGGATCCCTCCTCTTGAGCGCCACGCTTGCTTCACTTTTGCCCAAAGGTGCGCACCGCAAACATTACTTGGAAAAGTCAAGTACCGATCAGGAAAACGAACACGGAAAGGCTGGAGAAAGTATACGAACCAGGAAACAGAAACAGGAAAGAAACAAGAAACATGTGTGAGGATACAAAGGCTGTACAACGTGGGGTGAAGAGTCGGAGCTCGCACGCACGAAGGGGAAAGAAGTCTTCGGGCCAGCAAACAGCGCACGATAAAGCATACGCACTTCACACGCAGGACGCATTGGATCGAATGTTTGCTCCAGAGCAAGAAATCCAATGGAAACATTGTGTGAGAATAAGCATTTACCGACACTGACGGTAAGACCGCAAGGAAAAGGACGCGCGAAAAAAGGCCCCGGCAGTTCCGTTGTTGCTTTTTCCCTTTACTGCACTTTTCCATTACATCCCTTCCACGTCATTCGAAAACCGAGGTTACTGGAATCGTCTGTTCATCCTTGAATGCGTTTTTATGCTTTGGTTCAAGGAGACCGTGCCGCCGTACTCGGGAGAATGCAATCTTTCGTCAACAGCCGTGACGAATGCCTCACACATGCTTGTTGGAGCCAAGGCCGAAAGAAACCGCTAGGGTTCGTTTAGATGGTGGATATTCCCTAGGATCAATGCATGCCAGTGGCCCGGAGCTTCCCCATCAAGAACGGCATCTGTTCGAATAGTTCCGGGGCGACGGTCCAGTTGTTGAGGTTGCTGATATGTTCCCGGAAGGCAGGTGACAGCGCTAGGCTGCCGGAGTTAGGTTCGCAGTAGACGAGGTGGGATTCTTCGTGGGGCCAGTTCAGGGAGAGGTGGTTCACGAGGACACCTGCCACGTGGTGCTCGGGGTTGTGGAGGAAGAAGTCCCGGACGGCAGGCCTATGGGCCGATTGTGTTAGCAGACATTCCCTCTCGGATTTCGCCCCGGCCCACACCCGGCCAGCCAGGTGTCCAAACATACCAGGGGAGGAAGTCGATGGTCGGATCATGCGGGATGACCTGCTGGAATTGCGTGGGTCTTGCCCACTCTGGGAGGTTTTCCAGTCTTTGTCGACTCGGACAGATTTGCCACTGTTTCGCTTGTCAGCGGGGCCGTCCATATAAAGGCAGAGGCATCTCGCCCTCCACAAGGGCGGATATGTCACTGGATCCATACCGCCATGACTTCCTTGAGCATCTCGCAGGCCGCGAGTTTTTCTGCCAGCCCGGCTCCCGAAAAGAACATGTTGGCAACCCTCGGAGCCCACATGGACAAGGGCTGCTCGTTGTCGAAATCGGTCTCTCCGTTGATGAGGGTGTGGATGTCGTTCTCTGGTTGGCCGAACACCTTCTGGTCCGAGGCGCCGTCTGCTCGCGCTGCTCTCTTCCCTTCCCGGAATGTTGCGTAGGTGTACGTCACCGGGTTGATGTGCGATCCGTGGGCCAGGTTGGGCTGGAAGTTTATGGTCGGGTGGTTCATGGCGTGGGCGGCAATGGGCATCGGCGAAGCACTCGATCCAAGAACGCTCTGCTTGCTACAGTCAAGGTCAGTGGGTGTTGGGTCGGGGCGGTGCTGGGTGGTGGGCGACTAACTTTCCCTGCGGCATCACCGCGGGAGCAGCCGACTCCTCCCGGTAGGGCGAGGCCTGGACATGCGGGGGAGAGAAGGTGCCGTCGGGCATCCAGACGCCACTGTCGCCTGTTGCTAGGAGGGGGTGTGTCGACCACTGTGCCTGCAACGCCTTGTTAGGTACCCGGCCGTCGCCTGGGATTGATGGGGCACCTGAAACACACCTCCGTGGTCGTCGGCAGACCTTGCGCGAACCCAGGGCTGACCGTCTGCTCGTATGCTGTGTAGTAGGCGGGCATCGACTCCGGTGTTGCTGCCGTTGCCGTCACGTCACTCTTCCGGTCCGCGCCCATGGACGATGACGACGACGACGAGCCGACGGCGGGCGCGGCATCGTCGGACCCGGGTTGCGTCGTCCTGGGGCCCTCCAGTATCTTCCTGATCTCGTCGGCCGAGTGTTCGGAAAAGCCATTGTTCTGGATCTCGATCGCGAGTCGTGTGGCAGCCTCGCGCTGCGACGAGGTCGCGAGCAGCGGAAGGACCGACTTAACCTCCTCCAGCTCCTGCTCCAGCTTCTTCACATTCACGCGCAACGTGCCCTGCCACCTGTGTTCCTGTCGCATGTCGTAACTGCACGTAGAGCCCTTCATCGCGCAGGTGTTGCACACGGGCTGCAGCCCATTGCACTGGCGGGCGGCGGTGTTAGTCTGGGGCGGCCGTCGGGCGGCGGGGCGCTGGACACGCACCTTGCTCTTTCGTTTCTTGCATGGCACGCACGCTATGGCGGTGATGCGCCCTCTTTTTGAGCCCAGCTTGGGGGTGGTGGTGGTGGGCGACGGAGTGTTGTCCGACGACTGAGAAGAGAGCTGTGGAGGAGACGGACCGACCTGGATAGGTCGAAACAAGGGCCGCTGCTGGTACGCCGGCATGTTACTCCCTTGGACTTGGGCGGCGGAATGACTAGACGGCGACAGAATGACTCGCTGGCCTGGCGAGGACGCAGATCTCGCGGGCGGTTGACTGGCTTGACCGGAGCGCGAGGGGTGGTTTTGCGAAGGTACAGCGGCAGAGGTCACCGGCGAGGATAGGGTCGGGTCTATGGGAAGGTCTGCGCATTTTGATGTCAGTATCAAAAAGACGAGAGCTGTCTATCTCCGAAGAATTGACATGCAAAATAGGGTCATGGATTGGGCATCACTCGGTGCCAGCAGTCCCCAGTGTTTCGCCTCATACGCAGCCAGAGCTTCGGGGTCGCCAGAGCGAGAGGCGGCAGAGGCCAGGAAACTCTAAGCACCACGCTAGGCACGAGGGCCAGGCACCGCTTCTGGAATGAATTGTCTGGCGGCTTACCTGACGAAATCATACCACGAATGAGCGGGTGGCCTGTAGCGGGAAGGGTGGGGAGGTCCAATGATGCGTCGAGTCCGATCTTCCTCTTGTTGCGACCGCCTGCCCGCCGGCCTTGGCTTGCCCGCGAGCGTGAGGGCTCTATCTCAGCGGACGCACAGCTTATAGACGCGCTTCAACACCCAACGAGGCCTGTGTCACCATCAGCGCCTCGTCGCCCAATGGCGCAAATCGGGGCGGCCCAGCGCGCATAAGGGTCCTCACCTAGCGGAGTCCGAACCAGGCGCCGGAATGGGGACGCGGAGATGCTTCCTAAGCGGTGGCCCTGAGCGGTCAATCGATGATGGCGGAGCGGGCGCGGGCGCGGGCGAATAGCGACACACCTACTTTCTCGATGCTGCCGGAGAGGCCAGAGAGACGATCTTAAAAGGCCTGGCTGGTCTGGCAAAAGACGACGCACCATGCGCCTTTTGCCCACCACTGCGCGATCTGCCCGCTGGACCTTGATCCCTACCGCACGCCTGCTCGGTGCTGCTGCTCTCCCAGCCCTGGGGCAACGTGCGGCCGCTAGTTTGATGAAGAGAGCCGACGCCTGCGGTGGCCGTTTGCCTTTCGACGATGGGGACAAACACCCGGACACCGTTTCGAGCCGCTGAGCACGCCCGCTGCGCAGCCCGGCACTCCCAAGCTTTCCGGTACGCTACGCACCGCGGTCGCCGCCTAGCTCCAGCTGATCCCGGACCGCCCGAGTCTGCGCGCTCCGGATCTTGCAAATACACATGCCCGCAGTGACCTGATTCAAGCAGCCCAACCCACCCATGCGTACCATCACCCTGATGAGCGGGATCGTCGGTGGGCGCAGCAATCGAGTCGCGGGCGGTCCACCTGCCGCGCTGCTCGGCAGCCCCAAGGCCACAGCAGCCTCTCGCAGGCGCTGGCTCCGTTCGTGGCTAGCCCGCGAGGCGCGACGGGACTCTGTGCGCGCGCGCGCGACAGATCTGACAAGCTGCTGCTGCTGCACTCTGACGTCCCACGCCGACACTCTCTTTGCCAGCCCGTCCCGGGAACTACCCCACAAGCGTGTGGTCTGGAACGCGATCGCCAGCGCTGCGCCCGTCGTACGCATGCGGGCAGCGCCGCCGCTGGGCGGCCAAGTGTTGATCGCAGCGTGCCTGGGACCAAGGGACGTGGGACCCTCCGCTCCCAAGCTGTCACCACCACAGCACACGAACCCCTATCGGCCCGACTCGCCCTCTCCAGACCACAGTCTTCATGACGGGCAGCCGCGCGCGCGACGAGCCACAGCCGCTGGATGACGCGTGGTGGTGGCGCCGACGCCTCCAACGTCCGCCCGCCCCTTCATCATCGCGCAGCACTCGCCCGCCGTAGCCCGAGCCTCGACAGGGACACGACGATCCGTTGCCGATGGGGCTTCGGCTCACATGCTTGCTGCTGATCTTGGGTTGCCAGATCACCGTCGTCACGATGCCCTACCGCTCGCACAACTCCGCCCGCGAACGCCTCTTCCAAGCTGCGCCGGCGGGCGCACGAGGCGGCGTCATGGACCCTGACCGGCTTGCCTCGTCAGCAGAGCCGCGCGACAGACGGCTCCAAAGTCAAGCTCGGTACGCGTAGCGCTCGTCGTGGAGAGCACCGAGCTTGGACGCTCGACGGCGACAGCGCTGCCCAAGACTTAGACGCCCAAAGATCTCCTCCTTTCAACGCGCGCCCCTCGTACGGCTGTCTCGGGCCGCGGTTACAGATTCAAATCTCCGCGCGCAGAGGCCGGCGCCCTCGACGCCGCTTAGAAAGAGGCGTAGCGTCGCAGAGGTCACCCACAGGGTCGGTAGGTGAAGGGTGACAGTTGCGTGTCCGCTTGCCACCGTCGCCGCCCCTTGGGTGTTGATGCAGCTGTGAAAACTTTGAGGCGGTGGGTCCCTATTCCACCCTCATCTTGCTCAGTGTCCCGAAGAGGCATGTACAGCAGCCCCCTCCGCTGGAAGGAACCGTAAGGCGGCTGCAGTCGGTTCTGCTAGGCCCTACAAGCAGACACCGACCCGCGTCTGATGACTAGTAGCGCCCTCTAGCTCGTTCGGATCTCGCCTGTGGCGGATCGCCTCTTCTGGCAACCCGTCTTGAGTTAGACCAGTTCCGCGTCGTCGTCGCTCCTTGGCTCGTTCGGCCCACCTTCCGAGGTCCTGGTCCGACTGTGCCTCGCAACGAACCCGAGGTAAGTTCGCTCGTGGAGGCCAACGCGACAAGTAGAAAACGTCTGTGGTTTGGCGCTTAGGATGTGGAAGCCATCGCTAGCGAGGCGATTTATTGCCCGGGAAGTGAGCATCGATGCCAAGAGTGAACATCATACAGGCAAATGCCGACCAACAAGAGGGCACGTGCTGGAGCCGACTATAGCGTGAAAATCATCAGCGGCACTCCGTCGTTGGCCTTTGGTGCGCGTAGACACCTCCGAGCACAGAGCTTAGCTGGGATCGACCGGCACTTAAGCGCAGGCATCCATGTTTAGCTGAAGACGAGCAAGATCCAGTTTATTTTTGAGCGCTGCGAAGCTCGAATCATTTGCCAGCGTGCCGGCAAAAGGCCACGCTGGGGACGCGAGCTGAGCTTTGCGAGGCTTGCGAGCGTTGGCTCCCGCGGTCAGGTTCCATGCCAGACCGCCACGGCGTGAACCGCTCGCGCTCGAGCAGGCCGATCATGAATCGTGTGGCGGCCCGCTCTACTCGTCTTGGCCTAACGGCGGCGCCGATTAGATCCTGCCCCTCCCCGGTTTTTTCAGCTGCCGTCCTCAGCACGTTGGTCCAGCAAAGATTTGACGTTGCATCGCCGAGTCTGCACGGGTCAGGTCAGTTCACGTCGAAGACGAGGTTCGCGTGGCAGCTGAAACCTCTCTCTCACTGCGCCAATATGCATCCTGCGTGCCGGTTCCCAATGAGCGCGCCTCGAGATTCGGCAATCGAGTCATTTGCTTTATTGGCGCAGGGGTGCCGACTTTTTCTTAGATCAAACCATCGGGTGCCCGCTCTATCAGATGGCTCTGGGTAAAAGGGAAGCGTGCGTAGCTAGCTTGGATGAAGGCAAGCGTTGCAAGGGCCCGTGTCCTCAGGCCACAAGTGGTATCATCTGGGCGACGGGCGCTGGAGAAATCCAGGAGCTGCTTGCTGGAGGCGGGAGATTGCTGCCCCCGCCAGAGCGGGTGTTTTGATGATGCATGAGGGACTTCCCTTGCCGGACGTAGATGAAGATGCTCACAGGGCAGGCCGCTCTGTGCAGGTGGGATCAGCCGCGCTGAATCATGGGCGGCGTGCCAGATTATCTCAACGCCAAAGGCCAGACCGGGGCCGATCCGGGCAGGACGGTTGTCCCTGCGGCCACGAGTTTCACCTCTTGGCGCGCTGCGAGACCGGTGGCTGGGTCCACAGCGCTGCGTGCCGCGAGGGGCGCGTCGGGACGGCGGGGAGACGGCTGGCGGTGGAGCACGCTGGAGACGTCGGCGGGCGTGAGACACGCTGCGTGGACGCGAGCTCCCTTGCGCAATGTAAGCAGCAGGTCAACATGAGGATCCGCGTCGGTGGGCAGCAATGGTGCCTGAGGCTCGGCGCAGCCTGCAGCCTGCAGCTCGCTTTGATGAGCTCAGCGAGCGATGGGCCGTTCACGTGCACGTTTCGCCTGAGTAAGCCGGCGCAATGTTTTGCCGGCGTCTGCCCGGGCAGCGACGACGAACGCCACGGCCATTCCATGCAGGAGCCGCAATCACGTCACGCTATCGCGCTCGCAGCTTCACTCCACCTGCTGCTGTGCGCGCCCCGGGCAGTCGCGTCGCTGGCTTCTCGTCGTCCCTGCTCCGTCTCGCCGCGCGCGAGACCCGCAACAGAGCCTTCGCGCTGAGGCTCAGGAGGGAGGACACACTTCGCTGGTTCGACTTCTGTCAGGCCTGCAAAATCTCCAGAGACGCACGCTAATCCCCAATCATCCCGCTCTGCACCGCAGGTAGCAAGGCCAGCAGTCACGATGAGCTCGCGCTCCGAGTCGGAGGGAGAGATTCACGAACACGAGGTCGACAAGGCAACTACGGCACAGCCATCATCGAAGGGCATCAGCGTTAACCGTCAATCCAGACCCCGCGCGTCAGATTCGGAGTCTCCCAGGGCCGCGCATGAGGACAAGCCGCGCCGTTACCGCTCGCGCTCGCGCTCTCCCTACAGGCACCGCTCACCCCGCGGAGAGAAGCGCCGCCGTGACGAGGATTTGTACAGTGACCGGGATCGCCATGACCCACGCCGCTTCAAGGTCCGCTATGAGGACAGGCGCTCGTACGACGATGACCGCCGCCACCGTGTCTCTTATGCCGACATAGACCGTGGCGATTCCTCCCGGCTCTCTTCGAGGCATGACGATCCGCGCGACCGCAACCGCTACAGCAGACACTCGACTCGAAGCCGCTCGCCGCCCCGTGCGCATGCGAGAGGCGGACACGATCGAGCCTCGGACAGGCGCAATGGAAGACACGAGCCGGAGCGGAGGGATCGGAGGCAACAAGGTCGCGAGAATGGTTCAGATTGGCGCTCACGGGAGCATCCAGGGACTGAGCGCATCAACAACGGCAGTGATAGGCACACGTCTGCACGCCATGATCCTCCAGCGCGTCTCACACAGCATGATGCTGACATGAAGGATGTTTCTGCTGGGGTCAAGAAGTACGTTTCGCCCCGCCTCAACGTTGAATGTCAAAGTGCTGACCACACTTAGGCCTGCAGCAGCGCCGAATGGAGCTCGCGAAGATGCCGAAATGGCCGACCAGCCCGAACCCGAGCTCGAACCCGAGCCCGAACCCGTTGACGAGGAAGCTGAGATTGAGAAGCGCCGCAAGTTGAGAGAAGCGCTCAAAGCTAAGTTAATGGGCCAATCTACACCTCTGATTGTGCAGGTGCTACAACCTGGGGTTGAGTCTGGATCTTCAACTCCACAGGCAGATAGCCAAGGCAGCCGCATTGAACGTTCTGGTATGCATCATCCTGTCCGCGTATTCGGATATGACTAATGCTGCGCAGTCTCCCCCATGGTGGTGTCACCTGGAACCCCCCAAGACAGCTCTGCACCAGCCTCACCGCCTGTTGTTGCAGTTCAAAATGACGAGGAACTTGCCAATCGCAAACGCGTGGATACTGCCGACGCCGAGGAGCCATCAGCCGCTGACTATGATCCAACTATGGATACACAGGAGGATAGGGCTCGCCTTGATCAGAAACACAATCGCGAAGTTCCAGCGACAGCTTACAACGAAGTCGAGGCTCAGCCGAAATCTGGCGAAGCTCCAATCGCGGAACCCAAGGTGGAGAACCCGCCTGCAAGCAAAAAGAAAACCAAGGATGACTTTGACATGTTCGCCGACGACGATGACGAGGATATGTTTGCGTCAGAGACCCCTGCAAACGCCAACGTGGCCGAGACAACCGAGAATGCCAAGGCCTCACAGGTCAAGAAGCTAGACAGCAGCATGCTCGATGTCTGGGACGACCCACAGGGTTACTACAAGGTCATTCTCAATGAGCTTCTGGATGACCGGTATGAGGTTCAGGCACGCTTAGGCAAGGGTGTGTTCTCAGAAGTCGTGCGCGCAAAGGATGTCCAGACCGGCCATCTCGTCGCCATCAAGATTATCCGTAATGATGAGATTCTGAGGAAGGCCGGCGTGAAGGAGATCGAGATGCTGGAGAAGCTCATCGAGAATGATGCGGACGACAAGCGCCACTGCATCCGTCTCGAGAGGTGGTTCGACCACAAGCACCATCTCTGTATGGTGTTTGAACACCTCAGCATCAACCTACGCGAAGTCCTGAAGAAGTTTGGCCGTGATGTGGGACTCCATCTGAAGGCGGTCCGTTCGTATGCTCAACAGATGTTCGTGGCGCTGAGTCTGCTACGCAAGTGCAATATTGTGCATGCAGACATCAAGCCTGACAATATGCTGGTCAACGAAAACCGGACTGTTCTGAAGATCTGCGATCTAGGTTCAGCTGCGGATATCTCGGAATGCGAAGTGCCAGCTGGCCTGTTGGTGAGTCGTTTTTACCGCGCCCCTGAGATCATGCTCGGTATCCAGCACGACTACGGTATCGATATGTGGGCCATCGGATGTACTCTGTTCGAGCTCTACACCGGCAAGATCTTGTTCACTGGTCGCGACAACAATCAGATGCTCCGCTCAATCCAGGAATGCCGTGGCAAAATCAGCCCCAAGCTTCTCAAGAAGGGCTGGGCTGATTACGTGTACGAGCACTTTGACCCGAACCTTCAGATGTTCAGAAGCGTGGAGACGGACAAGATCACTGGAAAGGTACTTCACCGCAATCCAATTGCCGACGCAAGACATGCTGACAAAACCACACAGGATGTGACTCGCATGGTTAATATCCTCAAGCCAACGCGTGATCTCAAGTCTCGCTTGATTGGCAGCACCAAGGGTCTGAGCGAGGCTGAGGTCAAGGAAATTAACCTCTTCTATGACCTGCTGGACAAATGCCTGGCGCTCAACCCAGAGAAGCGCATCACTCCTGGCGAGGCTCTCAAGCACCCTTTCATCCACCGCACTAAACTTTAAAGGTATCGCCTGGCGGCTCGTTTGTTTGCATTCACACACCTACACTGATTTCTGGGGCATAGATGGGCGTACGGGGCATTCAACTCAGCAAGGAGTTGTTCTGCATGCACTTCGTCCACTCACGATATACCACTTGCATCACAAGGCTTTCCGGGTTTTTACTTTCTTGGGAATAATTCAGGGCACAACCCAGTCTCTGGCTGAGCTTGCCGACGGATAGAAATCAGTTTGCATGGGGTGACATTGCCCGTAAGGCTTTCTCGGGTCACTAGCTACCTGGCATAGATAAGCCCAAAGTACACTGTGGATTGAGGGTGCATCTGCACACTTGTGGCCATGATCCCCGGTGACGTGTAAGCCACCGCGACATGGAGGCTCTCTCCCCCGCAGCCGACTTGTGGCTCCGAAAGTCAACTCGCCGTCAACTGCCGCATCTCCTCACCGACACTCACACCCTGACAATAGCATCAATGCGAAAGCGACGTCGGGAGAAGGCACAGGGCGCATGGTCTTGGTCCAAGGGTCTTGTGGGAACCGATGGCACGGGAAGCTAAGCTCCGCACCCGCCTTTACCGCCTCTCTCGTCCCAACTCCCGACCCAGCGGTTCCTCGGAGCCCTGGGGTGCCAGCAACCAACCAAGGCCGGCGCCTAGCGTTCCTCTCGCCTGGTACGCCGTTCAAATGCCGAGGCCCGGGTGGCATGCTGCGGCGCGCGGTGCCCCGACTGACCTGACCCGACGTGAAATCCCACACGCGCCAATGCATGCACGCAGAGGCAGGCATCGCACATCGGGCCAGGGCCCTCCATACTCTCGCCCAGCGCCCGCGACCAACACTGCCCTCATCCGGGAACGATCGCCCGTGTCTCGGGCGGCGCGTGAGCCTAATCGAGTCCTTTGTCTTCGTTGCCTGCTCGAGTGATTCATTGGTTTTCGATCGGGCCCAGAGCCGTGCGTTGCTGCGGGCGTATTGAGTTTCGATCGTTTCGATTGCCTTTTGCATTTACGTACTGACCGGTGGTGACTGCGTCATGTTACGGTTGAAGAATACGTGCTGTGGCTGGCGGGACGGCTGCAGCTGTGTTATACAACAGGCAGCCGTGTTAAGATTCGTCGATGGGAGGTCTGCTTTATCGATTGCTGCAGGTGGACACGGCACGAACGACGTCATCCTCGCGACGGTGCGGACTTGGTCTGCCTTGGTGCTTCGCAGGTAAGTATCAGGCGTCACAACAGGCTTTGCGTCGTGCGAATAGAGGGGCGCTACAAGCACGGATGGCCAGGACGCCGTCAGGGTCTTGACATGGAGCCGCAACATCCTGTCAGCCATACAATATCGGCGAAATCTATCTGTATCAAGTGGCTGAAAAGGCGGGCTGTCCCAACGTCAGACCAACACCGGTAAAACACACGCTGTCTGCCTTCTCGATCGGGTGTTTTCGCCTGGTCCGGTGCATCAGGAGAAGCAAGTTCGACGGACTGGATAGAGAAATGCTCGACGCTTTTTTTTTTATCGGCGGGTTCTGCGGTTGCACATGGAAAAGAAGAGAGACAAAAAAGATCTTCGCCACACACACACACACCGCAGTCCGAGGCAGCGGATTACTGTTGTCTCATAGTCTCCACAGACGCTTACACTTCCCCTGCCCACCCCCGTTCTGGTGCTGTGCTGTTCAAAGGCCGACGGTGAACCGGTGTCTGCGGGATGCATGACCGCTCATGGACGGAGCGCGGCGTATCCGATGTGGGGTCACCAACGTGCTTCCTTGTCCATCGGCGCTGCGCCAGCCCCCGTGCCCCTCCTCGCTTCTGCACACTCGGGTACGTGGACTCTGCGAATGGAGCCAGCAGAGAGCCAATCAGCCCGCATGCCCAAAAGTAAGGCTGAAGTGCCCCACCCCGTGCGCGATAAAAAAAAAGTTGTTCGACGAAAAGGAGAGAACGTGGCTTGCTCTTGCTTCTGTGACTTGGTACGGATCATTAGCGAGAATAGAATGGGCCTCTCGCTTTTCTTCAGCCCCACCTGCAAGTCCCTGCATTGCTGGCTGCAATGCTACCCCACCCACCGTGGCTGCTACCTTGGTCGGAGAAAAGGAGTTTGCTCCGTCGTGTCTTCCATCACACCATCGCACGCGCTACAGGATGGACCAATCCGGACAGAGCTTGTGGGCAAGATACTGTTTAGTGTTTTCGCCGAGACTGGTCTTATCTTATCGATAACTTTTGATAAGGTACCTGATTAGGAGGTGGGGTGAAAAAAGAGGGCCGCGTGGGGAATAAGCAACTCCAAAGCTCAGCCACGTTCCGACCAAAGGCAAAAAGATAGGATGCGACGCGGATGGGACTCGAACCCACAATCTTTGCCATGTTCCTGATACAAGATGTTGTTCTTAATGCCGGAAAGCAACGCCTTACCATTAGGCCACCGCGCCTTTGATTGAGGTATCTAAGCGCTTGCCAAATTTACAACTACTAGAAATCAAAATAGCCGAGAAATCGCCGAACGTACTGTGCTGCAATGCTCTCCTGCCTCGAGCACGTTTTCATAGCTCAAAGGAGCAACATTGATGGTTATTCTGAATGAAATTTCGGACATCATTGCTTAAAAAATGAATGCCTGTCATTATAGTACTCAAGCAAAGCTTTTGATGAGGTTGTACATATGTTCATTCTTTTAATCCGTCTAAATGAGCAGCCTCCTATTCAAGACGAGCGCCTACGCTACGATCCTGTTGCAACGCTTCTCAAAGACTCCCGCACTAAGACTTCTCCGCGTGTCAGACAGTATACATCTCATTCTTCGCCCGCGATATTAGAACAGGAACCCGAGTTCTTAACCCAAACCCCCCCGATACTCCGCCACTCATTCGAATGGACCAGTGAAGCCAGAGGAACATCGGAAATAAAGCCTCTTTTTTTTTCTAAAAAAAAAAAGGAGCAAAAAGGAGAAGGAGATAGAGATAGCATCAGACTCTACTTTAAGAGGATATCCTGCCATTCGAATCCGTCTCTTTGCAAAGCCTCTCCTTTCATCATGCCATGTACATACGCTTCTCCGATCAACGTATAAAGCCCGAGATCACCACAATGCGTCTCTACGAATCCCTTTTCCTCCCTCCGCAATACGAAGGGTACTTTTGCCCCAGCAATGACATGCACTTCGTCTCCAACTATTGCCGACGCCGCCGCCAGGCAAAGGTAGCCAGCGCTAGTGACAAACAGCTTGCGATTGTGTGTTCTGCTCCCAAAATGCAGGATCACCTCGGTCACAACCTCCCTGGCATTCTCCTCATCGGACGGGTTTGCGCATGTGAAATATTGCGAGGTCAACTCATCCAGCACCTGGTTGCTCAGACTCTGGAACATCTTCCCGTCTGCGTCCGCTATGTTTGATGCCGCCACCCGGGCGTGGACGCCGAGTGCCTTCAGGTAGGATGTTGGAGCAGGCTGCTCGCACAAAGCCGATTCGTCGGTCACGCAGGTTCTCCAAAAGGCGTCCAGAACTGTTTCTCCGGTCATATATTGGGGGCCCAGAGACGATGCGAGGCGCGAGAACCACAGTATTTGTTCCGTCCGATGCACTGTTGGCACGTCTACCGTGGCAACGAGAGTGTCTAAATGATATGAAGTAGTTTGGAGAGTATTCGGATGTTGTGCGAGCGGCCACGATGTGGAAGGGCTGGTGCCTCCTAATGCCCTATGTTTGGCCTACGGTATGCACAGTTCGATAGCTGGGTCATGAGAGTCCGAGACTGATCCGTAATCAGGCACCCAAGAAGGTAGATCACTGTCCCTGCCTTCCGGAGCACCAATTTGTCCAAAGATATCAAGTGTCTTCTCGTGGCCGATGATCCACTTTGTTGCCTCGACGAAGACTTCGGCTTTTTCTTTCGTGTAATCTGCCTTGATTGGGCAATCTCCGCCGTATATCCCGAGAATGGGGAAGATTTTGTCTCTCGGATCCGTGACCGAGAATGGCCGTGTTTCTCTCAACAGGAAGTGGAGGGTCATCTCTTGACCGGTGTGCAACTTCCGCCGAAGCAGGTTCATCTTACCCACCATGCTATGCTGTGAGACGCCATACTCATTGGGAACTATATGTATAATCAGTAGTGGGATGTAAGAGAGGAGGGGCATACCTACGAGCAATTTTAGACGACCAACAAACCTCAGCCCAAGTTGGACTCCGGAGAAGATCGGCGACATTTGCAACCTTGGACCAGGGAATCACGTGTTCACCACAGACTACGTCTACAGCCTGTCCAAGTGTGATCTCTTGAATCACCCACCCACGTTGGAAGACCGGACGCTTGAAAAACTCCAGTACGGCAGTCCATTCAAAGGACCCAAAAGGCGGTACATCAAGATTCGGGTCGTCTGCTAACTCTTGCGGGGTAGGAATCTTGGCGCCTGGCACCTTGCGGTTTACTTCCCAAATCATTTCAAAAAGGGAGAAGGCAGCGGCAGTGTATTCGTCCTCCTCTCCAACCCATACTAAAACCCTTTGCGACCTGTTGTACACCAGCCGCATGTAACTGACCTGGATCTCGCGTTCCGCAAGGCTGCTTTGATTGATGCTGATCTGATCTGCCCAAATGTACCGCGGCCGATCTTTGTGACGAAGACGCCTCAGGGCGTCCCGGAGGCCGGTATTGATGTTGATGAAGCTTCCGGGTAGGTAGACTGGGTGTTTGAAGTCAATCATACTCCGAAACGCCTGGTCGGTCTCCTTGTTCCACACCTTGTAGTTGGCACGCTCGAAACTGGTTTCCTTCCAGGTGTAGGACAGAGCCTCGTATTGGGGTGGTTCGTCCAGGTCTACGGGTATCAAACGGCATTGCAGCTTGTCCTCATAATCACCTGGCAGTAATTTGATGACTCTGGTCGCATCCTTGCCTTCCTGGAGATAGCGGAGGAACACCTCACCTTCGTCCTCGAGATAGGTGTGTTCCTCCAGACCACGGAATAGATAGTCTCCAAGATCTTTTCCATCGTGCGTTACTACATCCACCCGGTCTCCTCGTGAACTTGGGCCCCTCGGTCGGTACTCGACTGTTGGTTTGAAATCAAGACCGATGTCATATTTTGCAACAAAGTCTTCGGCGTTCGGATGAAGGTCAGGGCCGACAATGCGGAGCCCGTGTTCGGTAAATTGCACTGCCGTTGGAACATCACTGGCGGAATTGAGCCTTCCTTCCCTCAAAGCGAGATCGCTCTTGAAAATTTTCTTGAAAGCTTCAATAAGTTGATCTTCAGTATCGTCCACCGTTGACATTTGGCCAGCGGGCTTGACTCTCTGGTCAGGATGCTCGAGAGCTTTCCTGAGAGCGTCACAGTGGTCCGCCGAGCCATCGGCTGCGCTGCAGGACAGTACGCTCAAAGAACCTGCTGCCCTACGGAGAGCGCTGATTTCAGATTGCTGATCCCGGATCTCGGTTTCATTTTCCGCTGCTGGCTCAGTACTTGGAATCGGGGATGTCGTCGCCTTCAAAGCTGGCCTGGAGCCTGATTCCATCAAATAGAATAACCCATCGAAATCTTTCCCGAGAGCTTCCAGGCTGTGAACGGCCTTTTCTAACTCCTCGTCGGCCATTCCGGTAGTGTCCAAGAATTTGGACCGTTTGATACATCTGATGACAGTGTGCTTGCGGTCATGAGCGTTGCGGGGGCTAACCAGACAAGACGCGCAGAAGTCTACGTCAACACACTGTGCGCATTTGTATCGGATGCCTTTGATGTATTCGTCCTTCTCGATACAGCCTGGCCCGTCGCACATAACCCCGTTGTGTACCGTATTACATTCCACGTTGTCCTCCGGCTGGTCTGGCAGCAGGGCAATTGGGTTTTCGGCTGCATTCGAGATTGTGGTGAGCTTGCGTTCGTGCTCTGTACCTAGCTCCGCGGAGCGGTTGGTCGTGTCGACATTTCTTTCGGCGCTTGAGCGAGATATGGCTGTGCTAGGGTCTTCAGACGTTTGGTCTTCGGCACCCTCCAAGTCGTCCAGATGTTCCGCGAGCTCAATCCTTGCGCTGGACACGAAATTGGCCCAACCAGGATACTGGGCTCTGGCCCACACTCCAATCCTGTCGCCGGGCACAAGAGTCGAGATGAAATCCTCGCCGTTGCCCGAGCCGTCCTCTTCGCTGATCTTTGATTTTGATTTGCGGCTCCACGTGATACAGTGACGTTTGACTGTTCCATTGGCATGCATATTGTGCTGCAATGGCCATGTGTATCGGACGGTGCTGTCCGCCCCGTCGGGGGTCGAGGCTTGCAGCGTCCAGCCAAGAGACCGTAATACGGCCAAACAGTCGACAGGTTGATCAAAGGAACAATTCAAAATATGTGACGGCGCTTGGGGTTCGTTATGGTGGAGAGTCCGGAATACGGTGATTTCGAACCAGGTGTGCGAGTGGCGATAGGTGCCGTGGTGGGCCGCGTCTCCAGACCATCCTTGGTCATGGCTTTCAATCGCAAAACGCACATAGTTGACCCGTTCCGGAACTGGATCGGAGAGGAGGTAAAGAACAGATTTCGAATGCGAAGGCTGTGACGAAGCGTGGACCACGAAAGGGTCTGATCTACTGTTGGAGACAACCATGTTGCAACCGTGCTGGCTGGACGTTGGAAAGCTGTTTTGAGGTACTAGGACTCGTATGGCTGTTGGCGGGGCAGCTTGAGTTTGGGCCACTGAGGCATCTTTTGTACAAGCCTGCTCAGCCTTGCTGCCTGCTCGCCACTCTGAAGGGGGGTCCAATTGGTGATGAGGCGACACAGCCACACTGGGTCGCAAAAGCAATAAACAGCTTCCACTCGCTCATGGGTAGCTGGAGCATTCGTCTGGGTGGAAGTTCTTCAAGTTAACTACCAACACAGTCCAGAGGAATGCCTCAATTACGCATGCAAATTACTTACTTGCTTGATCGATCGGAGCACCTCTTCCTGTACCGCCATTTCTTCCGCGGCCCGTCTTGCAGCGAAAAGTCGAGTCACACAAGTGTCTGTAGCGGGCAACCCGCCAATAAATCTCCGAACTCCTTGCTCACCGTGTCACCCACCAGAGAGCATCGTCTTCCCTTTTCCATTTCCGCCCTTCCACCAACCACTGCCCTCAACCCACAAACACCCTCCTCCCATCCGGCCCGGCCAAATCCATCCCCTCCTCCTCCCCCAGCCTCGGCACGTACCGATACACCAGCCCACGACACACCACGCACGTATTCCTCTCCCTCAACCACCTCCTCGCGCACCTCTCGCCCAGCACATGCCCGCACGCCAACCGCACCGGCTCCTCCTCCTCACCCCCCTCCCCAAACTCCTCCAAGCAAACCAAACACGCCTCCGGCACCTCCATCACCCACCCGCCATCGCGCCCCCCCTCCCCCTCCCCAACCCTCTCTACCAACCTCCCCACCACGCCGGCCCCCAACCGCGGCCACACCACGCCGGCCAGGAACAGCGCCTCGGCGCGGCCCCTCGCCACGCCCGCCAGCTCCAGCGCGCGCACGTACGCGCCCGCGTCGGCCACGGGCTCCTGCAGCCCGCTGGCGCGGTCGAACGCCTCCTCGCGGCAGGACGCGCGGGCCGTGGCCGGCACGGGCCCCGGCCCGAGGGCGGGCAGCGACACGGCGCTCGCGGCCAGGCGCGCGGCCAGGCGCAGGCGGGAGGCGGCGCGGGCGGCCGGCGCGAGCGACGCGTACGTGTGCGGGAGGTGCGCCGCGAGCGCGGCGTCGAGGGCCAGCGCGGCCGCTTGGATGGTGCGGGTGAGCGGGGCCGAGGGGGGTGGGGGAGGCGGCGGGGTGAGGCCGGAGGAAGGGTCGAGGGGGTGTGGCCGGATGCCGGTGGTGAGGAGGTGGTGGAGGGTGTGGGCGAGGAGGCGGGTGATGAGCAGTGGTGTTCCCGGTCGGGTTCGTGGTGGAGGCGTCAGTAACGATGGAGGATCCGCCCGTAATGTGGGAGGGTCCGTGTGGATGGGTATGTTGTTTTCCATGACCGGTTTTCGGATGTTGGTAGTTGAAACGAGATCAAGGTATTGTGAGCAAACGAATATAAGATTTTCAGATTTTGTTGAGAGAGTTTTTCAGATGCTGAATGTGGTTGGTTTGAATTATTTTGACGATGGATTGATTCCCACAGACTTTAAGCTCTTTTCTTGGAACGAAAGAGGATCTTGTGTGTCAGTTTGAATGGTAGTATAGTGCAACATTTTGAGAGAAACAGCTTTGTATAGACAACAACAGGAGCATTGTCTCGAGAGGCTCGTTCTATCTTAAACAAAGCTATCTCAAGGATCTTCACTTTCTGTCAAATTCGGCCTACCTTATGGGAAAAGACATCTCAAATGATGCTAGAAGATAATGAGGGTCCAGTGAATCGCTCGGGGCTGTGTTCAGGAGTTGCGATTAAGGGATTGGTTAGGAAATTTGAGATCTTTGGAAGGCAATGGAAGGCACTGTGATGTTTTTTCGCATAAGCTTTCTGCTCTAGTGCGAAGAAACACTCGAATTTCTGTTTGTTGTCACTGTGGTTTAGCTATTCGACACTGCCTGGGTATCATGCAACTACGAAACGTCCTTCAGCCTACAACCTCGTCAACGGGAACCGAACTTTGCTATCAAAGTTCGACACGACTTCCGCTTGATGTACTAAAGAAAAGGGATGCGCTCAGGGGTACACTGACCTAACCAATGGCGCCATACCAATGCATGCACAGACTCCAATAAACACCGGCCCAATACAGCCCTACCGGACAACACGAAGCAGAAGCCTCACCTTGCCTTTGGGCGGCGGATAATGACTCTGTCCCCCTCTTGAAGTTCCCACCCGACCCCGCTCTTTACGAGTTGATCCCAATTCTTGCCTGTGCACTTCTCAATGTACCCCTTTTCGGCACCGAAGTAGCTCCTTCCAATACACTTGAGAGCGTGGAGCCGGATCTCGTCCTCTTTGAACTCCATGATGCGCTTCTGGTAGCCGTCGACCAGTTTGTGCAGCTGCCAGAAGCTGATCCAGTCGTCCATGACCAGCGCTCGGAGCAGGCGATCCACACGGCCCGTCGGATCCGAGTAGGCAAGACCAAGGCTTGATCTGTGCGAGAAGGCCGAGGCAAGTTCTCCCTGACGACAAGCCAGATCAAGGATGTAGTAGCCGGCGAACTCGTTGAACTCGGAGCTGGTCATGGGCGTCTGGGCGTGGATGTCGTGCAGCAGGTAGCGCAGGGCAGGAAGATATGATTCCCACGACTTGGTCAGGATGGCGGCGTGTATGATGAAGATGTAGGCGCGCTGGGCGAAATGGTCGGTGCGGTGGGAGGCGACGATGGCTTCGCGGAGCTTGCGCATGGCCGAGAGGATGACACCGAGCTCGACAGTGGTGTTCCGTGCTTGGATGGAGGGTGACTCGAGCGCCTGCGAGGGATCGCGCTTAGCTGGACGGTTGATCGAGGGCGTCAGCGGAGCGCTCTTGGCCGGAGGGAGACACGGACGCTGGCGCTTCGCACTGCTGAGGGGAGAGGGGGTCGCGGATACTTTCGAGGCCGGACTGGTCTGGGCATCGGACACAGACATGGCGGCGAACTGCTCGGCCAGCTTCTCGCCGCCGCCTGAAGCTGCGCAGAACTTCATGTAGCGGTCAACAATCTTGGTGTAGTACGGCTCCTGGGCGCGGACATCATTGAGCCTGGCCGGGCGTTAGCAGAGCAGCGACACGGGTCAGCACGGGGCGTCCCTGGTCTCGCCCTTGGAAGGCAGGCCGTATGCCTCGAGGGGGTCCGAGGGGCCCGGCTTGAGCCTGCTCCACTGCATCGACGGGCCTCTGCGGCCAACGGGCCGCTGCGGCGCACTCATGGTCGGCGGTGCGGCGCGGCCAGGCGGTCTGCAGCGCTCGGGCAACGCGCGAGAGCGGGCGGCGGTGGTGCAGTCGCGGCGGCGATGGCGGCGGCAATGGCTGGGCGCGCAATGGAGAAGGGGAATGGAGGGGCAGTGGGCGGATGGCGGGGTGGGTGATGTTCGTGCTCGGGCAGTCGCGCCCACGTCACCGCGGCCGCCGGCTCTCACATGTCGCCCGAGCCGCACTGACCGTCGCTGTCGCTGCTGCCTCCCAACACTTTGCGTGCTGCTCTCAACCGCAATGTGAAAAGCCAGACGCCGTCTTCTCCAGGACCATGAACTCGGCACGGCAGGCTGCTGACGCCGTCGTCAAGGTTGAAAAGCGCCTGGAAGAGCGCTTGACCTTGTTATGGCATGAGATTCAGCCGTGGCAGCAGGACAACCACTACATCCACAGCGGCTACCGCCCGGCGTCCTACTCGTACCGCAAGTCGGTGAAGAGCCTGGGCTATCTGCACAATGAGACCGTCAACGTCTACACCCACCTGCTGGGCTCCGTGGTGGCCGTCGTCACCAGCCTGGTCTTCTACCGCGCCATCAGGCTGCGCTACAACACCGCCACCCACGAGGACATTGTCATGTTCGGCTGCTTCTTCGCCGGTGCTGCCGCCTGCCTGGGCCTGAGCGCCACCTTCCACCTGACGAGCAACCACTCGCCGCAGGTCCAGAAGTTTGGAAACAAGCTGGACTACATGGGCATCGTGTTCCTGATCTGGGGCAGCTTCGTTCCCAGTGTCTACTACGGCCTTCTGGAGCATCCGAGCTACGTGCGGTTCTACTGGGTCATGGTGTGTCCGTCGAACAGCTTGGCAGGATGGGCATGGCTGACAAGTGCCCAGATCACGACCAATGGCATCGCATGTGCAACTGCTTCCGCCCTGGACAAGTTCCGGTCTCCCGCGTTCCGTCCCATCCGCGCCGCCATGTTTGTGGCGCTTGGCCTTTCAGCCATTTTCCCCGTCGTGAGCGGGTTGAAGCTCTACGGTCTCCGAGCGTTGAAGGAAAGGATCGCCCTCGACTGGCTGGTCGCGCATGGGCTTATGTATATCATTGGCGCTGCCATCTATGCTGTACGATCTCCCGCTGCTCGGATCGATGTTCATGCGCTAACGAATTCCAGCTGCGATTTCCCGAACGCATTTGGCCGGGGCGCTTTGACATTTGGGGGAGCTCTCACCAGATCTTCCACGTTCTGGTGCTGTGCGCTGCAGCAACCCACTTCGTGGGCTTGATCAAAGCTTTTGACTTCCAGCACAGCCAGCCCTATGTCCAAGAGGACCGCCTGCACTTGCTGGATATTCCTTGGCTCTGAAGCCAAGCCAGCCGCTTGAGCTACGGTAGCATCACAGGTGGTACCAATGCTGCACCCGGACCTCGTAACGCGAAAATAGGAGTGTGTGGCCGGACTCGTGTGTCGCTGAGACATCTGCCGGTGGTCTCAGTGCAGAATAGAGAGAGTGGTGGGAGAACGGTATTTAGAGGAACCGTCGCCAAGGCTAGACATGGCAGCGGTCGGATAGAAGACGCGAATAGAACAAGACATGAATAGAAGCCGACGGTGGATTTAGCAGGAGAGGGGAAACGTCGGCAATGCTGTGGTCAATGCGACTGGTGCCCCTTGGTCCATGGGGCATCATGTTCTCGACCTGTTCTCCGCCGCGGCTCCCTTTCATCTCCGAGCGTCGAGGCCTCCTCCGCAACAGCCGACGGTCCGGTGCGTAGGGCTGGCTGGCAATCCCCCAGGTCGACGCCATCAGCCCAACCTGTGGAATGCCAGCCTGAATGACGACGTGAGTGCCCACCAGCTGCGTCACACTTCAGCTCCGTCCTTGGCGCCACGCGTGGCAGCCAACCTCGTACAGCCGGCTGACGGAAACAACGCCGAGCGGGACTAACCGCCAGCCACGGCAACGGCGGGTGGCCGCAGGCCGATGCTGGGCTTCCTGCAAACAAGCATCAGGAGAAGCAGCCAATCTCGCTCCTGGCGGTGGCGCTCCGGGAGAGGCTGTGCCATGGCAGCAGAGCCGCTGTGCCTCTCCCGACACCACCGGCCAGGCCGTGTCTGCAGGCCAACGGCTGGCCGGTGCCAAAGGAATTACTGTTTCTCCTGTCTCATCCTCCCCTATTCCCTAGCCCTTTTCCGTTTATTCGCTCGCACGCCTCCGCCTTTACGAGATTAGCCCGATGGCAGGCAGGGATGCCAGCCCGCACAACCCTGCAGCTGATCATCGACGTGGACCCGGCCCACACCACATCAGGTTTCTATTTATTCACTTCAGGCCCTCGCTCTCCCATCCCGCTCTCCTTCATCCTCCAACGGTCTCCTCTCTCTCAGCGGTCGATTCTCACCGCAGTCTCTCGTTCATATTACCAACCCAACACTCGTTAATACCTTAATACATTGCACCATGAAGTTCACCACCTCCGCCGCCCTCCTCGCTGGCGCCATCCCCGCGGCCAGCGCCCTCCGCAAGGGCTTCAACGTTGGCGCCCAGAACGCCGACGGGTCGTGCAAGACCCAGGCGCAGTGGGCGCAGGACTTCAAGGGCATGAAGAACCTGCCCGGCAACTTCGTGGACGTGCGCGTGTACGCGGCGTCGGACTGCAACACGCTCGACCTGGCCGTGCCGGCGGCGCAGGCTGCCGGCGTGCAGCTGCTGGTGGGCATCTGGACCGAGGACGACGCGCACTACAGCGCCGAGAAGGCGGCGCTCGAGGCGGCCATCACCAAGTACGGCGTCAGCTGGATCTCGGCCGTGTCGGTCGGCAGCGAGGACCTGTACCGCGGCGACACCCAGGCGTGGCGCCTGGCCGAGCAGGTGTACGACGTGCGCGGCATGATCAGCCAGGACAAGTACGGCGGCAAGGGCATCTGGGTCGGCCACGTCGACACGTACAACGCGTGGAACGCCTCGTCGGCCGACCTCATCCAGGCCGTCGACTTCGTCGGCGTCGACGCCTACCCCTACTGGCAGGGCGTGACGCCCGACCAGGCCAAGGCCACCTTCCAGACCGCCCTCGACGAGACCCAGAACTTCATCAACCAGTACAACCCCGCCGCCAAGCTCTGGATCACCGAGACCGGCTGGCCCGTCGCCGGCCCCGACTTCGGCAACAGCAAGGCCAACACCGCCAACGCCAAGATCTTCTGGGACGAGGTGCTGTGCGAGTTCGCCAACAAGTACTCCACCTGGTGGTACACCCTCCACGACACCTCCACCGAGGCCCAGGACTTCGGCGTCGTCGACGACAACTTCGGCGCCCTCTTCGACCTCAACTGCCCCAGCTCGTAAGGGGCTCGGTCGGACGTTAATGCATGGCGGAATGTGTTTGGGAAACAGGACATGCTTTTAGAGAGGGACTGGGCATGTGTGAATGATTGGGACACCAATTGTGCGATCGCGGGAGACGTTAATGCGTAATCGCCGACAAACTTCAAGCTTCAATGTAAATATTTTGACACCAATGACTGTGCCGATGACTGCGTGAGACGATGATGATGAAGTCGTGTGTTTAGTCTGCTGTTCCACACGCCAGGGATCGACAACTCTATCCAAAATATGCTTATCCCATTTGACTCGGAGCACCACAGCCAATCCACCAGACAGGCTTTCATGTCACTGATAACGCACTGATCATTTCTTTACACCATTACTGGCAACCCAGAGCGCACGACATCAAGCCTCAAGCGGCGGCAAGCAAAATACAGGATTATCGGGCAGCTCTATTCATTCTATTCGAACATGGAAAGTAGTACGTGATGCGCGGCCCAGCCATCGCCTATGCCAACAAGCCCTTCTCCACCGTGGGCAATTCGTGAAGTACGTTCATCTTTTTGGTCTCCCATCTCTCCACACTGATTACAAGTTTCATAGACAAGGGGGTGAAGGAAAAACACACGAGGGAAAGATAGACACATCAACTCATCTTCCCCATCTCCACATCGGCCTCGGCGTAATCGTCATCCACATCGCCCCAATCACCCATCCGCACCTTCTTCCCCAACCACACGCCCAGCCCGGACACGACGCACGCGGCCAGGAACCAGCCCTCGAACCAGCGCTCCACGAAGCCGGGCTCGAGCGGGGCGCCCAGGGCCTCGGTGATGACGCCGCGGTACTCGGGCGGCAGGTTGCTGCGCAGCAGCAGGGCCGAGCTGATGACGTAGGTCGCGCTGATCTGGGAGACGATGAGGGCGATGTTGGACTGGGCGTGCTGGAGCAGGCTCGGCGCCAGCCGCGTGAAGAGCAGGAACGTCTGCAGCACGCTGTTGAACGAGGCCAGCAGCATGACGCCCGCCAGCAGGAACGAGATCTGCCGCGACCACGCTGCGCGGTCCAGCGAGGGGTCCCAGTGCTTGGCGAGGAGCGCGAGGATGTTGTTGATGGGGTCGCTGTTCGAGAAGTTGGTGCCGGGCGAGTGGAAGCGGCGGAAGGTGGTGAGCGTCGTCGCGCCGATGCGGTACAGGCAGTAGATGGAGAAGATGTACGAGAAGAGGTTGAGCAGGTGGCCCACCGCCGTCTTGGACCGCAGCTGCGCCTGCCGTCGGTTCTGCAGAGCCAGGAGCGAGTTGGACAGCCCGGCCGCCATCGTCTCGAGCCCCGAGATCTCAAGCTGGAGCCCCTGTCGCTCCTGGTGCTCCGCGTTTCCACGGATCGTGCCGATGACTCGCGTCATGAAGCCCTCTTGCGGGTTCTCGGACAGCCGGCGCTGCACGGCCCGCAACCGGCTCTGCTTCGCCAGCAGCATGTCGTTCGTTGCGTCAAGGCCGACCTGCTTGCGCGCAATGTCGGCCTCTGTGATCTGCAGTGGATGGTGTCAGTGACGGGGTTCCTTGCACTTCGGACGCCTGTTTCACAATGCGTGGCAGAAACGTACCATCTTTTGTTTGACCCCAAAGTTTTGCCACAGCGAACTGACGGCCGCAAAGCCTGCGAGACTGGCCATCAGGCTGACGCCAATAACGCCTATCCTCTCCAGACACCCCTCGCTGAAGCTGTGCTTGTTCACGTAGCTCTTCTCGTGCAGGTAGCTGCCCAGCAAACCTTCGCCCAGCCACCAGAATCCCAACAGCCACAGCGACATTCCAATGCCCTCCATCAGCCACGCAACCTTGACCCTCCCCTTGCCCGCATCCGTGAAGCTCCACCCCCCGGCGGAGATGACCGAGTGGATCTCGAGCGCCGGCGTGACCAGTATCAGGAGGACGAGCAGCAGCGAGAGCGTCGCTCGGAGGGCCAGGCCGCGGGCCTGCGGGTTGACCGAGTTGGTGATCTCGCAGAGGATGAGCTCGACCAGCACGACGCTCAGGGCGACGTTGGTCGAGAAGACGAGCCCGGCCACGCGCTGCACCGACGGCGCGCCGGGCCTCCGCCGCCACGGCTCGCGGAAGGCGACGGCGGCGGTGGGCGAGTGCGACTCGTGCAGCAGCGACGACGGCGGCGGCTTGGAGCCCGACAGCAGCGGGAACAGGCGGTAGTGCACGCCCAGCGCGGCTATGACGAAGGTTGCGATGAACGGCAGGCACGCGAAGAAGGTGCTCGATGCCGAGCGGCGCATGTAGTCGGGAGTGCAGTCATCGCAGTCGTCGGCGGAGGGCAGCATGGGTTGGAGCGTGCGAGGGCGACGGCGACGGCGGGCGAGCGAGAGGCGGGCGTGCAATCAGCGCGGGTCGAGGGTGCGGACGCGGAGACGGGTGCGGTTGCGGTTGCGAGGAGGCAGCCGGTGCTCGGTGGAAGGGGCGATGGCGAGCATTACATGGGCGTCAAAGTGAAAGGGATCGGCGTTGAAGGGCGGCTGTCGCAGCTCATGGATTGACCTTGCATCACCGCCCGAGGCGGAGTCTCCGGACGCGCAACACTCGCCGTGGCCCCAGCCACACAGCCCACCCCCGGCCAAGCTGCAAGGGCTGGCTGAAATTGCCCAATTGCGATGCGCGACGCCACTCTCGCTCGACGACGCAAGCACATCTACTGCTGCTGCTCCTCGTCGACGTTGTCCCGCACACGCGTTGCGCGCACTGCTGCATTAGCGCTGTCTCTCATGCACGATCGCTTCGGCTCGACCCGGCCGCGCCTCGACGTCGGCGGTGCCCCGGAATGGTATGCAGCGATGGACATGTAGAAACGGAAATCGTTGCGGGCTCCACATTTTGGTGATCTCTCTTCCTATAGCAACCCTGTCATTTCAAAGATGCTGCGGCGTAGATCAGCGCCGGGCCACTGTAGCAACTGTCACAACACCCACACCACCGCCGTTGAGGCTTTCGTCCGGGCGAGCTTTGTAGTTGCCTACGAGGTCGGTTCGGGCAGTATTGCATCACGTGCCTACCTTCATGGGCAGTTGGAGCATTCATCCGGACGTGGTTGACATTCCTTTCACTGCACATCTGCGTCCGGACGAATGCTTCAACTACCCATGTGTAAAAGGGACGCGTTGCAATTCTATCTGAACTGACCTCGTGCTCCACTTCCATTTCCGGACGAATCCTTCGGCGGCCTATGCATAGCTGCCTCAGCCACACTGTTGTACGGCACCAGTCCGACTGGCGCAGCTCCAGGAGAATGGATATGGTAGGTAAGTCATGTCCATTCTCTAAGTACCCTACCAGTGCAGGATAACTAGCTATGCTCCTGCTACTACTAAGCCAGGTGCTATGTCGGGGAGATCCGAGCAGTCCAGATCGATCCGGATAGACCATGACACCGACCGTGATCCGCAACGGTCAAAACGAAGCTCACGTTACTCCTGACAGAACAGACTATCACAGGAGAAGGCTCTAAGCAAAAAGAGAGCGCCAACCCGGGATCGAACTGGGGACATCGGGATGACTGCGAGATAACTAGAATCCGACATCCACTACGTAGTAAATCCGTTCTATCGTAGAACGTCTGGAACGAAAGACGTCGAGAAAACTTTTGCTTTGGATACAGATTGGGAAAAAACCAACATTTTACCTATCAAGCGTCAATAGCTCAGCGGTAGAGCGTAGGATTGCAGTTATCTCGCAGTCATCCCGAGGTCCCCGGTTCGATCCCGGGTTGGCGCTCTCTTTTTGCTTAGAGCCTTCTCCTGTGATAGTCTGTTCTGTCAGGAGTAACGTGAGCTTCGTTTTGACCGTTGCGGATCACGGTCGGACTGGCCGTCGACTGGGGGAACAAGCAGCCGACTAGCCCACCCCTCGTCCTCAGAACTACTCAACACCACCAATCATAGATTTACGATTATCTAGTTCCTAATAAAGCAGTCTATTTGCGAGCCTGCAAATCGACTGTCAATTATTTGCCATCGTGCTAAAACACTATTCAGGTCGCAAAGCAAAACTTCGCCTCTCGTGCCAGAAGGATGATGGATCGTGGACCCCTTCGAAGAATGAGAATGCCGGAGCGAAGGAGACCCAGCAGCTAAAGGCGATCCGTCTCGCCGAATACGAGCGGGACGCCCCGAAACCCTCAGAGAACCCGAACAACAAGCTCAACGATCTCCTGCAGGGAACGATGCTCCCCGAAGGCATCCTGAAGGACCACGAGATTACGATCGCGGGCACGCCTAGCTACTTTGCGTCCCAGAAGAACTTCGCCAATTGGCTTAAGAACTTAAGAGCCAAGGTGCACATGAATCTGCAGAAGACTACGACGCACGTAGTGCAGGGCAAGGGAGTAACGCAGTCACATACAGTCATGAAAGCCGCAAAGAACCGCAACCATGTCATGATTCTGTCCGAAGAGGCTACTTTCGGGTGGCCAAGGCCATGGTTGACGACGCCCACGATGACGCGGAGACCCCGACACCAAAGACCCCGAAAAGGAAACCTACGCTCACGGATTTGGAGCAACGGGTCGGATAATGCTCCATGATTATGCCTGTAATCACCTAATCTGCTAAGCCCACCAATCCGAGAAAGCACACAAGACATGGTTGCAGATTATTACAGCAATTACCACAAGGTACGTTCATGATAAGGGGTCGAAAGCATCCATTACAACAGCTATATTCACCTCTCACTATCAATCCGGAAACAGTGCAAGGTAGTCTCTCAGACACAGCTCCAGCTTCATATCCTCTTTTTCAATTCCGAATCGTAACATGCTCTTTTGGGTATCTGTTCGATCTAACGCCATGTAAAACAAGCCGAGAAGATCATACTGGCCATAAGCTGTAATACAAACAAGAATCATGCTGCAGGAAAAGAAGCAACGCCAGGGATCATTACATCAGAATCGGTAAAAGAAGCAATTAAGAAGGAGAAAAAGAAAAGCATTATTTCAAACTTTGAAGGAATAGGGGAAAAGAAAACATGAAAGGCGTCCAACCGTCCAGGAGGCCGTGAGAATGCCGTGAAACCTGTCTCCTTTCCGGACCACGTAGCTGATCTCCATATCACGGGAGCAGCAAATCCGTCCTCCTCCGCGACAGCCCCTTGTTCAGACGCTCCTGGATCTGCGCCTGCTGCGCCTGCTGCATCTGCTCGGGGAGGTTCATGTTGCTCGCGAAAGGCGTGCGCATGAACGGCGTGGGCGCCGGGGCATGCTGGCCCTCGTACGGCTCCTCGTTGTCGAGCTCTATGACGACACGCTCCCTGCGGCGGTCGCCGCGCGTCTGGCCGTGCTGGGGCGTCTCCTTGAAGCCGCCCTCGTCGCGGTCCTCCTGCTTCTGCGGCCACAGGATCTGGCGCGTCACGACGGCGCGGATCTGCATGAAGACGACGAAGAACCAGGTCAGGATCAGGCCGATGGTCAGCACGCAGCCGACGACGTTGATGGCGTGGTTGTTGTTGAGCGCCTTGGCCACGGCGAAGGTGGCCGTCGTGAGCGCCGTGTTCGGGAAGATGAACGAGTACCACGTCATCGCGAAGTCCATCTTGCGGCGAGTGGCCGGGCTGGCGTGGGCGCCGACGGAGACGAAGAAGAACCAAAGGGCCAGACCCCATAGCCAGATTCCGACCCAGTTGGCGAGGATCTTGCTGATCTGTGCCGCGAGCTGACCGTCGCCCATGAAGTCATCTGGCACGCAGCTGGGAAGGACTTGGCCCATGCTGATTATACCGGCGATGGTGAAGCCCGATGGACCAACGCTAATGAACATACCGGGACGGAGAGACTCTCGTGGGAGCTTTTGTGTCATCAGTCTGTAGAGAAAGGCAGCGTAGATCATGAGCGAGACCATGAAGCCGATGCCCTGCAGAACGACCCCACCGACGATGATGTCAAGCGAGCGGTCTGCGGCAGTTTTCTTTGCCAAGTTTCCAGCATGCGGACCCACAATCAGAAGAGGGTAAGCAGGGAAGATCCACACCGGAGTCATTTGAGAAATGGTAAAAGTTTGGGTGGACCACCTGGTCAAGTGTCAGTGGATCGATACGGACCACGGGGCAGCAATAGAAACAGGGCACGGAGCAAGGAACTTACATGATGAGATAAATGCCACAGGAAAAAATAATGGCCATCCCACAATAGATCCAATACAGAACGACCATGGCGTCTTCAAGCCAAGATCCTGTGAAGTCCACTCCATACTGCGAGATGTTGAGGAGGATGGTCCCAAAACTGATGATCGATGCCGGTATGAACAGAGATTCGGTTGGATGAAGAAAACTAGCCCGGAAGGTCGAAGGATATAGGTAGAAGCGCAGGCCTATGCCGGCACAGTTGAAGAGAAAGAGTGCAATGTTGAGGAGAAAGAAGATGCAGCCAATCGCATACAGGCCGTTGAAACGGAAGGGCACTGCAAGGTGAAGTTAGTCTTGTGCGAGCGTACTTGCAAACAAAGCTAGCTAGTCATTGCACGAGCCAGTCCTGAACAAACACCTCAGAACGAATGCGGGGCCCACGAACCGTTGTGCAGCACATTGGCAATTCCTCCAGTCGCCATCGTCATGGTAAACCAAGTCCAGGTGAAGTGCCGAATGCGTTCTTTCAGAGCCAGCCGGTGTGGTTCTTCCTTCTCGTTCCACTCCTTCTCCTTCTCCTTCGTGTCCGTGCCATTTTGTAGCGACATTGGGGTTGAGCCGCCGTTCTGGTCCTCCCAGTGCACAGTGGAGCCTCGGTGGCCGTTGGTGGGTGCGGAAGGCGACTTGGACGAGGCCGAGTGCTCGGACGAGCTCGAGGACCGGGGCGAGGTGGTGAAGACGAAGGGATTGGCCGTGGGATTGGCAGACCGCACCGAGCCCGGGCTCGGAGTGTCGTCAATGTCGTAGGGGCGCGACGAGGACTCAGCCATGGCGGCGGCGAGTCGTCGGTCGAGGGCGCGTGCGGAGATACGGGTGTTTGGGTGGGGGTTCCGTTTCACGGCGGAGGTTTGATCGTGGATATAAGCATCCAGGCGCGCAGACAGACCGGGGGTTGCCGCCGAGCTTCCTGCGTGGAGGCTCTCATGGGAGGTGTGGGAGCACAGGCGGCGGTGGAGCGGTGCAGCATTTCTCTCGGGGGTCGGGTGGCCGGCACGGTGTCGAGGCTATATGACATCTTGGGCAGACATCGCGTGGGCGTTTTCGCCTGTGTCGCAGGGCTGGGCCGCGCAAACCTTGCTGCGATCTGCAATTCCCGGCGCTGGCGTGCCGGCCTGCTGCCCGCGGCTGCCGCTGCTGGTGCTCGCCGTTCCCAACGCTGCCAGCTACGTCTTGGTCTGCACGCCGCCGCAGGATCGCAGATTGGCTGAAACCTGGCGAGGCCAGATAGACGACCGCCCGGCCTGCCTGAGCGCTGTCCAGCCAGCTGGCCCTTGGCCCATCAACCGCTGCCCCAAGCCGCAACCCCTCTGACATCATTAGCGCGGCTCGATGGCCCAAAGGGTCCGGGGGCGTAGTCATCTGGAGCATCCAAAGATTTGCCTTTTTTCTGATGCTCGATCTGCAGCGTTCGAGCGTGTGCTGGGACCCAAGTGGCGGGCTGCTTACATGGCGTCTCCGGCCTACCACCGCAATACTTCAACCGCCCGCCCTCGGCCGTCCAGCGCAGCGCACGCGACGCGGCTTCCGACGTTGCCCTCTCTCAGACCCGCCGCTGCTGTCGCGCAGACGTCGGGAATGGCACTACCCGATCGCGCGTGGCTCGGAGCTCCGAGAGCTGGCTGGGCGGGCCCAGCTCGGACACCGTCGCGCTGGAGGAGAGACAGAGTGCACGGCGGCGGAGCAGACGACGTTGGCTGCTCGAAGACGCAGGGCCCAGGGCCAAGAGCCGGGTGTGGAGGAGGAGTGCCAATGGGGGCGCCGGCCGGATGAACGAATAGGCAAGCCGTTCTTCCAGCCCGCGACGCGCCCGCATTCGCCCGCAATTGCCCGCGCCCACTGCCGAACTGCTCCTCCGCCGCGCTTCCGACAGCTTTCCCCGGCCGCCTTACCCCAGGCACCATGTAGCTATTTCCTCCCCGCGTGGCAGTCCGCTTCGTCTTTTCTCCCTGCACCCCCAGTCCCCAGCTCTCCAGCTTCAATTCCCGTCTCTCTTTCCCCCGAGTTCGTCGTTGGTCCGTGGCAATTGGCGTCCCCATCATGGCAGGCTTCATACAAAAAGGCGCCAAGAACATTCTCCAGAAGAACCCCAACGACATCGTCTTCCTGTCTGCGCTGAGAACGCCGGTCACAAGGGCGAAGAAGGGCGGCCTGAAGGATGCCTACGACCACGAGCTGCTCGCAACCGTACGCCCGCCCCGCCTCCCAGCCCGCATCCGCAGCACGAAGCAGCCCCAGCTAACCCGAGCATCCGCGCGCAGGTGCTGAAAGCCACGCTCGACAAGAACCCCAAGCTCGACCCGGCCGCCGTGCAGGACGTGCAGGTCGGCACCGTGCTCTCGGAGCTGGGCGGCTCCAAGGCGGGCCGCATGGCGCTGAACCACGTCGGCTACCCCAGCAGCGTGGCCTTCCAGACCGTCAACCGCGCGTGCAGCTCCGGGCTGGCCGCCATCACCGGCGTGGCCCACAGCATAGCGGTGGGCGCCATCGACGTCGGCATCGGCGGCGGCATGGAGAGCATGACGCGTAACTACGGCTCGCGCGCCATCCCGACGGTGCTGTGGCCGGCCCTCAAGGACAGCCCCGTCAAGGACGCCCGCGACTGCATCATGAACATGGGCATCACCGCCGAGAACGTCGCCGAGCGCTACGGCGTCAGCCGCGCCGACCAGGACGCCTTCGCCGCTCACTCCCAGCAGAAGGCCGCGCGGGCCCAGAAGTCCGGCCTCTTCGACGCCGAGATCGTGCCCGTCACCACGCGCACCCGCCCCGACCCGGAGGTCCCGGAGAACGAGGAGGAGGTCACCGTCCGGGAGGACGACGGCATCAGGCCGACGACCACCGTCGAGAAGCTGTCGGCCATGAAGCCTGCCTTCAAGCCCGACGGCTCGTCCACCGCTGGAAACAGCTCGCAGGTCTCGGACGGCGCCGCCGCCGCTCTCATGATGCGCCGCAGCACCGCACACGCCCTTGGTCTCCAGGACTCCATCGTCGGCAAGTGGGCCGGCACTCAGGTTGTCGGCTGCGCCCCTGACGAGATGGGCGTTGGTCCCGCCATTGCCATCCCCAAACTGCTTGACTACACCGGCGTGAAGAAGGAGGAGGTTGGAATCTGGGAGATCAACGAGGCTTTCGCAAGCCAGGCTCTGTACTGCATCCGGAAACTAGGTATTCAGGAGGAGAAGGTCAACCCCAAGGGTGGTGCTATTGCCCTCGGCCACCCTCTGGGCGCCACTGGCGCAAGACAGCTGGCCACGCTGCTCCCGGAGATGGAGAGGCAAAGCCAGGAGCTTGGTGTTATTAGCATGTGCATCGGAACGGGTATGGGCATGGCCAGTTTGATTGTGAGGGAATAGTCACAGGACAAGGATTCGTGTAAATACCCATGATGGAAAAATTGATGAATGTTTGGATATCATGTTACTGAATGACCGCCGATTGTTATAACTGGTCCGATGCCTCGCCCTTCTTCTTCTTGCGCTTCTTCTTCTTTTTCTTCTTCTCGGAGCTGTCTGCCGCCACATTATCTGTAGAGCCAGCAGGTTTCTTCGACTCGTCGTCCTCGCGAGAGGCCTTTGACAGGGCTGACTTTGATGTTGCCTTGCCTGATTCCTCCTCAGAGTCCTCAGAATCGGATTGCCCGTCTTTCCGTGCACCTCCATTTTTTAGCACAGGACTGGCCTCGGACTCTTCCTTCTTGGATGCTTGAAAATCCTGCTCGGCCTTCACCGTAGCCTTCTCCTTATTCTCTGCCTGCAACTTTTGCTTCCTCTTTTGCTTCTTGGAGCGTTCCTCCAACATCTCATCCAGGAAACTGACAGGCCTCTTCCTGGACTTTTCCTGCACCGGCGACGCCGCTGGTGCCACCTGTTTTGATGCCGCCTTTCCTTTCACTTCGCCCTCAGACCCAGTGTCATCCTCCGAGACTTCCTTCCTCACCGGAGCTGGCGCCGTCTTCCTCTTCGACTTGAACATAGCTGCGCGTCCATCCTCGTCGTCGTCGCTGTCGTCCTGGACCCGGGAGGGCTTCGATGGGCGCTCCAGCTTCTTGGTCGGCAAGTGCGAGGCGGCGGCGGACTTCTGGCCCTTAGCGGCATGCTTGCCGAGTATTTGCTGGCGGAGTCTGTCGTTGGAGGAGAGCTGGTTGCGCTTGAAGCTGCCGTCGAGGATGTCTTTGGGGGGCTCGGCGCCAACGCCTAGACTAGCAATCGTGAGCAGACTCGGACAGGGACGCGCGTGGGGCATGCAAGAGGCATACATGTCGGAGCCGGGGGTGAACAGGGCGGACTCCTCCTGCTGCAGCTGCTCGGGCGTCTTCTGGGCGGCTGGGTCCTCGGCGGGGCGCGGCGGCAGCCACGATGCGACGAGGCTCTGGCTGCGGGCGAGGGCGACGCTGACGCGGTTGAAGGCGACGTCCTCGGGGCGCACTGCGGCGGGCATGCTGGGCGGGGGAGGAGGCGGAGGCGGAGGAGGAGGCTGCGGGGACGGGCGCGGCAGCGGTGGTGAAAAAGTGACAGCGGCGGCGGGCGCGCCCATGCGGACGGGCGTGTGCCAAGCCGGATGCAAAACCAGCTGCTTGTGACCCTATCACAACGGCGTGCCCAAGCACTCCTCTGCATCCATCTCCGCTCCACCTCTCCTCTCTTCCATCGCCCAGAAGCCACCATGTACAAGCTGGCGCGCGCCGGTAGGCCTATGGCCAGTGCCCTCAGGGCCTCCCAGGTATGCGATGCCGGCGATGCTGCCCGCGCCGTGCTGGCTGCAGCTGCTCCGCCTGCATGTAAACCCATGCTAACCCGCCGCCAGGGTGCTCCGTTGAGGGCCTCCGTCGTCCAGCAGACCCGCAACCTCTCCATCCACGAGTACCGCTCTGCTGCCCTGCTCGAATCCGTATGCTGCCCGCCCGCCTAGCCCACACGCGTCGCCAGCCCGCTAATCTCCGCCCAGTACGGCATCGGCGTCCCCAAGGGCAGCGTCGCGAAGACGCCGCAGGAGGCCGAGGAAGTGGCCAAGAGCATCTGTACGTGCGCATTGGACGCTCCTGTGGGACGGCTGACCAACAACAGCAGCCGGCGATGACATGGTCATCAAGGCCCAGGTGCTTGCCGGCGGCAGAGGAAAGGGCACCTTCGACAACGGCTTCAAGGGCGGTGTCCGCGTTATCTACTCGTAGGGCTCCCCATGCTCCCTCCGAGTTATCCCCAAAATTATAGCATATCAGCTGATGTAGCGCTGGTGTCAGACCCACCGAGGCTCGCATCCTTGCGGAGCAGATGATCGGCCACAAGCTCATCACCAAGCAGACCGGCGCCGCCGGCCGCCAGTGCAACTCGGTCTTCATTGTCGAGCGCAAGTTCGCTCGCCGCGAGTTCTACCTCGCCGTCCTGATGGACCGCGCCTCCCAGGCCCCGGTCATCGTCGCCTCGTCGCAGGGTGGCATGGACATTGAGACCGTGGCCAAGGAGCACCCCGAGGCCATCACCACCACCAAGATCGACATCCACAAGGGTGTCACCGACGAGATTGCCCGCGACATTGCCACCCAGCTGGGCTTCTCCGAGCAGTGCATCGAGGATGCCAAGGACACCATCCAGAAGCTGTACAAGGTCTTCATGGAGAAGGATGCCACCCAGATCGAGATCAACCCGCTGTCCGAGACCACCGACCACCAGGTGCTGGCCATGGACGCCAAGCTGAACTTCGACGACAACGCCGAGTTCCGCCAGGAGGAGGTCTTCTCGTGGCGCGACGTGACCCAGGAGGACCCCGACGAGGTCAAGGCCGCCCAGTCCAACCTCAACTTCATCAAGCTGGACGGCGACATTGGCTGCCTGGTCAACGGTGCCGGTCTCGCCATGGCCACCATGGACATCATCAAGCTCAACGGTGGCCAGCCCGCCAACTTCCTGGACGTCGGCGGCGGCGCCACTCCCGAGGCCATCAAGCAGGCCTTTGACCTGATCACCTCGGACCCCAAGGTCACGGCTGTCTTCGTCAACATCTTCGGCGGTATCGTCCGCTGCGACGCCATCGCCAAAGGTCTCATCTCGGTCGTGCAGAGCATGAACCTGCGCATCCCCATCATTGCCAGATTACAGGGCACCAACGTGGAGGCCGCCCGCAAGCTCATCGACGAGTCCGGCCTGAAGATCTTCTCCATCGACGACCTCCAGAGCGCCGCCGAGAAGTCGGTCCAGTTCTCCAAGGTTGTCAAGATGGCTCGCGACATCGACGTCGGTGTCGAGTTCACCCTGGGCATCTAAATCTCCCTCCCTCGGCATTTCATTTAAAGGAGGGGGCAAAGGTGGTGCGGAGGCATTGGGATGGTTCAAGTCAAAGTCAGCCAGGCGAGCAAACATTGTGGTCTCTCTTATACCTTAGATTCCTAAACCTCTTTCTGGGCGGCGTGTGTGCCAAATTTCCTTGGTTTTTGCGGTGCGCTCTCCAAAGCATGTATGTGAAGAAGAGAAGAAGCTTGTATTTTGCCGGCCAAATTTGTTGGTGATCTCTGAAAGTCTTGCTTCGTGCGTGACCTTTGTGCGCGTGGAAGCGGCTTTGTGGAGGGCTGTTGTATCTATCTATCATGAGCATGAAAGGATGATGCTCCGTACATTAATGCGACTTTCTGCATTCTCGAGGATCGTCATGCTGTGCTAATCTTAACGTGCGTTTCAGGGACGGTGAAAGAGGCCTAGGACTTGTCAGCACGAGTGTGTGGGTGATGATGATGGCCTGGACTCGGCCGTAGAGCGCTGGAAGTGAGTCTTTGAGACCACATGAAAAACAAGGTCCTATGTCACTACTCCGCAGCCATAGCACCGCCCATTACAAGCCTCGCCTAATCATTTCCACCAATAGACACCCTAGTCCCGCTGACGCTACGTTGGGGACCGCCTAAGAAAAGGGAAAAAAACCAACCTCACCTCAGGCCGAGAGTAAGCAGCCATGTCTAACAAGATACATTATCAGACAGTCTCTACGCCACATATTGCACACGTATATGCACATATGTTGCTGGACAGGAAAATCCCCACCAATCTCTTATCTCAGCAACATGCCAGAACCATACGAGTACCAGCCACTGTCAAAGCCAACGTCAGTCAGGCTTCTTTATAGCCGCAGCCAGCCTGACCAATCAAATACTCCCTCTAAAGAGCCCACCGAACTTGGAACTCAACAGTACTCAATACGCGAAGAGGATCTTGAACTGAAACCGGAATTCGAAGCTTTGTCATACACGCGGCAATATGATTCATATGTCGAAACAACACGGCTATTAGAGCAGATCACTGTAGACGGGCAAGCACTTTGGGTTAATAGCAATCTTGTAGATGCTTTGAGAAGACTTGCAATTCTTAAGAGGCCGACCCCGATCTGGATAGATGCAGTTTGCATCAACCAGGCTGTCATGGTTTATCCAGGTGGATCCGGATACTCATTCTCCAGATCCATCTGGATTCCCAGACATGGCTCCTACACCTTAGGGAGGGGTATATATAGTTATCCTACTCCGGTAGAATTAGATAGCGAATCGGACACACATCACCCATGATATCGATCCGCATCACAGGCCGACGTCATGGAGCGGAGCAATCAGGTCAACATGATGGGGAGGATCTATTCAAACGCACGAACTGTGATTGTATGGATTGGATCAACACCGTCGGCCAGCGACGGAACGACAGTACCTGACACCCTCGCAAAGCCTGAGAGGATACTCCAACGCATAGATACATTTCCACAACTTGAAAGATTCTCATCGGAAGTGGGTATCGATCTCAGTTGTGCCGCTGAGGCACTAAAGTAGGCCAAGTTTAGCGTTCGTATGAGCGAGCTTCATGTCATTTTGGATATATTTAGATATGGTTGGTTTTCAAGGGCATGGACCATACAAGAGGTCACGTTGGCAAATGAAGTCATCGTGTACTTTGGCGAGACCGAGATCCCCTGGAAGATCCTGCACAACACCGCCCTAATGGCCGGCGCTCTTGTCCAACATACATAGCGTCTTTTTATTTTGATGCCATCTGGAAGACGTTGACAGCTCCCGTCATTGGGGTTGATGGCTTCCCTGCTGAACGCTTGAAGAGCACTTTCCCTCATTGGCTGGTCTGGTACATGATGAATTCCATTCAATGGGCTGAAATAGGCTTGGAAGAGGGGCATCACCTCAAATACTTCCTGACTGGAGGGATTCATCGGAAAAGAAAAGACCGATGCACACTTCCGGACAACATGGCAAAGAATCTTCGAGACGCGGTCCGACAACTCGGGCATGTCTTCGCGGATGACATCGATATCGAAGAGATGATGACGACAATCGAGGATACTCTGAAGGCGAGCTGGAAGACTGTAGATGGTGAAGACACCGCAGAGCATAAAGATATCTCATTGGAGCTCCGCCAACCGTTAGTCAAATTTGATAAGGCGTACTACTGGAGCTACAAGGGTCGCGTGCTTTTCAGAACCAAGGAGAACCTCATCGGTCTGAGCCCGCAGTCAACGCTGCCTGGAGACCAAGTGTTCATGTTGCGGAATGCCCATGTTCCATTCATCTTGCGGCCAGTGTCCAGCGGAGCCTACGAACTGGTAGGAGAAGCGTATGTGCATGGCCTCATGGAAGGGCAGGCGATGCACGAAGTCACCGGGCAGATGAGCAGGATTGAGATAGTGCATACATCAATTTCAAACACATGGAGATCTTCAGCTCGTCACCAGTCCGAGAATCCCAAGCCCGACCTCCAACACGGTCCCCACATCCTCCAACACCGCCTCCGCCACCCCCGCCCTCACCATCTCCATAGCCTGGGCATCATTCCTGGCCTGCATCGGCAGAGGTCCGACGATCACAGGTGCGTCGCTCTTGATCTTGAAAACATGCGCGCGGTCTGCCGTCTCCACCACCGCGTCCACGCGCATCCGGTACTGCCTGCTCACGCTGGACAGATTGACAGTCGCCGGGATGTACTCCAGCTTCCCCATCCCGACCTCCTTCTCCTCCCCCGGAACAACGGCCCCCAGGTTAAACAGCTTCAGCTCGGCCGCGGTGGCGCCGTGGCTCCGGCTGTGCTCCACGGTGCGCGTGATCGCCACCGCCGTCTTGCACTTGACGCGGGCGTCGACCGACCTCAGCAGGAACGGCGGCGGCGTCGGGACGGGGACGTCGTTGGGCCGAGCGGGCAGGACGTCTAGCTTGACGCACAGCTTCCAGGGCTCCGTCGGGCTGAGGTAGACGGGGTGCGAGGTGGTGATGCGGAGGCGGAGCGTGGGCTTCTTGGACAGGCCTGCGAGGCTCCGGCTGGTCGGCTGCGGACGCGCGTGCTCTGGCAGCAGGTCGAAGCCGCGGGCTTCGTGCGTGGTTTGGTCCTGATGCTCGCTTTCCGGCGGCGCGTGCGAGGAGGCTGGGATGAAGTTGAGAAGGAGTGAGGCGTCTTTTTCTTGAGGCCCGTCGTCCTTGAACTGGATGCTTGCTACCAACGCGTAGGATACGATGCTGTAGTGGCCGCTGACCAATCCCTTGGTTCGGGCGTTAAGGTGGAGAGATGGAGGAAGCACTTGCTCTGGAAACTGGGCGATAGTCGGTCCCGCGCCCCATTGCTCCAATTTTCGAGGGGCTGTTGACGTTGGAAACGTGAAGGAGAAGGGCCAGTCGTGTTTCCCAGGATCGAGGACTGTGGTATCGTCCGAAAGGAGAATCTGAGATTCTTCAAACAAACACACCCGGTCGCGGTATTGGTTGTAGATTCCGGTGAGGGGATTCTTTTCGACTATCGTGGACTTGAGGCGGCCCCAGAACTTGATCTCGATTCGCCCCACCGACCTGGCGGTGAGGCTTTCATACTGGACGCGTCCCTCCACCACATCTCCGGACAGATATAAAGTCTGATCGGAATCAAGTGAAATGCGCAGTGCCATGGTAGGCCGTTTCAGAGACCAAAGAGATGAACCCTGAATGTAGAGTGATGGGCCTGCTGTACGGATATTGCAGTGAAGGAGATCAATTGATGCAATGCGCAAAGCGAAATCAAATACTCACAGAACGTGATTAGTTCTCGCTGAAAGAACATCCAGGTGCATGTACACTTGTTTATAGGATTCAATTGGAGATGAGGTTGTGGGAGCACTCCCGCGGACATCCGAATTGATTCAGATCTCCAGTCAGTGCGTAGGGCGGTGTTCCAACCAGCCGACTGAAGACCACTACGCTCGACCACCGCCTGGGGATAATCTCCGAACACTGCAGCATATATCAAAAATCATTTTTTGGGGGGATCGTGCAGCCCTTGTGCAGACGAGAGAGCCAATGCTTTTGCGTAGTTGAGTAGAAGACGGAGTGCGGAATAGCAGATGACCGAGGAAATTGAGACCGTAAACTTAAGCACAACATTTGGGCTATACCCATTTCATTTCCCGTCGTAGTATCCGGGTTGGGGGTTTCGGTAGTAGTCCTCGCTCGTATGGATTTTGTGAATTGCATTGGATTATCCACTATAACAACCCACACCACGAATGCTTTCTGAGTAAGAGTAACACTAGTGGCGACGTAGGTGCATCCCACTACTTACCAATTTGACCCTCGCATTCATTCTCTTTGTTGTTACTAAGCACATTCCTGTCCTCGAGAGGATCAAAGGCTGCCTCCACTTGACTTAGTGCTTCTGAGTGCCCTCATCCGAGATCCTAGTGAATGGGAATCCTTCTACAAGTCTCACACTCCTTGGAAATTGCTCTCCCTTATTAGTCTTGGTTTTCTCACGACTCTTGGGCCCAGTCTGTCAAGATCGTCTCGACGGCGCCATTCCGCTAGCTCATTAGTCTGGCATCGTGCACCTCGTATCTGGCGCTGACGATGTGTGGTTTGCGGGGGGCAAGAATTGTTACTATTCTTTTTCTTTCCATTCAAGTACTCTCTTTATTAAAGTGCCGCCTCTTCATTGCGTCTTGGCTGGCTCATCGAAGTCCAATATTAGAGATTAGGGTATAAATCGGCAACTTGCAAGAAAATGATTACTCCTCTTCGTCTCCGTCCTTGAACTCCACAGGGTGTTTGTCCAAACTCTCATACCATTGGATAAGGCTTCCGATCAAGAAAGCCCAGCTGCCCCAGAACGTGCTGCATGAGGCTTGGTACTGCGCCCAGCTGCTGGCGTCATAGCCAAAGGCTGGACAAAGCGTGAAACCAATGCCGCCAATCAGATTCCAGAAGCCGATGTGCCAGCCGAGCACGGATGGTGCCGGTTTCCACCACGTCACCTGTGTCTCGACCATGAAGAGGGCGCCGGAAAGGATGAAACCAGATCCCCCGATGATCTGCGGGGTCCAGTACACACCATCCCTTAGGCCGGTGGACATGTTGTCGTAGATCCCGGGAAGTGAGGTGAATCCCGCGATCCAGAAGATCGTGGCGGCGATCAACTGGACGAAGGAAGCAAGGAAACCTAGTTCACGAAAGTAGTGGGTTCGAAGATCCTTCCAAGAAGGCATCCAGCGCCACTTGCGAACATCCACAGGGTCCGCGCCGGAGCCTACGAGGTTGTTCCTGTTGGAATGGTGGTGATCGCACGGTGCCACGGGGTGGACGCGTACGACGACGGGATCTGTGACGGCCTTTTCCGGATCAGGCTGTTTCTCAACCTGCGACGTTTGGAAACCGGAGCTCTGGGAATGCCCATGGAATAGATGCTCGACAGCCCAGCCGAAACAACCGGAGCGGTGATCATTGACTGCTTCGAGCAGCAGGAGAATGGATCCAATGACGAAGATGGTCGCACCTACGAAAGCAGTGATGCCGCCTCCATACAACACCTCGTTACGAAACTCGGAAGACGGGCGAATGAGCGGGAGAAAAGCGAAGAAGCCGTTGATGACCCAGACGATGCTGCCGAGAGAGAAGATCACGGCAACGAGGTACGATATGTCCCAGACGGGGAAGTGGGTGAACATGCGGGCTATGCCGTGCGCGATCTGGGCTGGCTGATTGGTCTTCTTGGGAAGGTCATGCTTGGCTGTGGCGGTGCGAGCAGCATGAGCAGCTCGGGCCTTGTCGACCTGCAACGCATGCCTGCCCTTGCGGTTGTTTCGGGAGCTCCACTTGAAGGAAACGCCCGGGCTTGACTCGGTGTGGAAACCCTTTTCGCCCTCGTCGATGATGTTATAGTGGGCGCGCGTAGGGTTGAACTGCTTCAGCGGGCCGTTGACCCTATGTGTGATGCGAAGATCGCGGCGGTGAAGTAGCGGCTCACGCTCATTGTGAAATTGACGGTTTCGGGGGGGCACGCCGTGGGTAGTCGCAGTGTTGAAGTCTTCGGAAAAGCGCTGTGGTAAAGTCAGTCGCGCACGAATGACTGCGTGGCAAGGAATGCGGCGTACACTCATGCGTCGGCTGCCCAGGCCCGTAGGCGTGGAGGGCGATGGAGGTGTCGCCATGGCGTCGCGCGCGGGAACGAGCGTGTTTAGTGAGAGGTGACGGGGCTGGAGCAAGAGAGACAGCGGAAGGTTGGCCGCTCAAGCGGTCCAGATCCCATTGCGCTGGGAAAGCATGTCATGATGAGTTTTCCAAGACGCGGCGCTGAGAGCAGGCCGGTTGCGCGTCGTTGACAAACACGCGTTAACGTCACTCGCTCGGGATCCCGCCGGCGAATCCTGCCTTGCTTTCTCAACCCGCACGCACGCCAAACCCTCCAAACACCGCCGCAACCTACCTGACCGCTGCTGCTCGCGCTTCGCTCCTGCCGACAATGGCCTCTGCTCTCGACGACGACGCGCTGCAGATGGCCTTTGGCACCTGGCGCCGCGCAATCCCTCGCTCTTCCACGTTCGCCCACTTTCCACCGACAGCCGCGCCTGGACACCATTGCATTGCAGCGTAGAATCCTGAACCGCTCTCCTCGCAACTGCCATCTCACGGCAGCGTTGGAGTCACGACCGACTCCGCCATCATGCTCGCCGAGTTCCGTGCAGCGAAGGAGGCTGGCCCAGAGCCATGGCTGGTCCGGGGCGTCCCGCCTTGTTTTACGATCCTGCGCTTGTCGAGCCGATCGCGCTCCTACGCGCGGTTTCGCGTGGGATAGCGGAGCGTGGAGGAATGCAACGCGTCTGAGGAGGCTGGCCCATGGTATCAACGAGGAGAAGATCACTTTGGTGTTGAGATGGGAGGCCCCAGGCTTTTCTTCATCTGCGATCACGCCCGAGGAATATCCGTTATGACGCCATGGTGGCCTGCATCCAGACGACCAATGTCAGGAAGGTACGGGTAACCATGGTGCAGAGCGAGAGAGCAAGAGCAAGGACAAAGTTGGACCCGTGATCACTTCTGCCTCGTTGCTAGAGTAGTTCACCTTACCATCTGCTACGTTTTGCACGCCTACCGGATATGACTGCATCATTATTCCATTGACAAATGATGACGAGTATATCCAGGACCTTCAGAACCCCAACCCCCCAAGCCTGCAATACGCCAATGGGTTTCCTGGAGCTCGTCATGAGATAGCGACCCAGAGCGCCCTCACTAACAATGAGCTACTCGAGTAGTATGCGACAGGTCCAACCACAAGGCAGGTCTAGGTTCATTCTACCATCTTTCACAGGTTGACCTCTATGCCGGATTCATCGGAATTCCTCTCTGGTGTGATCTCGAGGTGGAGTCGTTCCAACGGACCTATCCTGTCTACCAAGGCCGGTGATCCTGAATTGCCTATATCCATGATCCGTCCCTTCCGTCATTGCGTTCAATAGCCACGAGGACGATCATCATCATCCGGTACTGCCGGTTGCAGTCCGTTTTCCGGGTTATACTGGATGCGATCTACCGGGAGCACCCGCTGACAGACACTAGTCCAATTCACATTGGTTCCCGAAATTTCTCCTACTCATAGACTTCTACCCCTTTCTTACTGGAGAAAGGTTGCCCGGCACAGCCATACTGGACGCGTAAGAGTGGACCGATCAGGCGTACCGATGGCTGGAAGGATGGACGCCCTCCCCGAGCGGTACTTCTTGCGTAACGCTCGCAATAATGATCCTTCGCCTCTGCAATCTGGCCTTTCCTTTCTCACATCATTGACTTTGACCCATAGCATCCTGTGGCGCGGATGTGAACGGAGTTGCCGTTCGCGGTTGCCTAGTGCCGGCGTTTCTCGCCCTAGGCCCACCGACCGGCTCTCAAAGTTGCCCTTTCCTTTCAGCCTGGTTTTCTCTCCGGCGGTGGCGTAAAGAGCCGGCTCGGATGCGGCCGATTCGTGGCTGGCGCTGTCACTCGGTACCAGCAGGCGAACAGTCATTCCCGTGGTTAATAACGCCACAGTCCAACTAGGCACCAGAAACCGAGCATCCTTTGTACTCCTTGCTTGCAAATGGCTGCATCGTCTCGATCTGCTCTTCTCCGATGACAAATGCCACGCGGTCTTCTAGAAGAGGGATGCATCTAGTCCTCCTAAACCTTCTATTCGCCGCTAGAGCATTATGGAGTATTTTCCCAATAGCACCTTAGTGTTGGCGAAGGGCGGCGATGGTGGCAAAATAGTAGACCCACCTGTCTGCAAGCAAGCGAGAGCTGGCGTGCACTTCTCGTGTCCGTGTCATCGGGCGGACGTATGCGGCATGTCAGCCACAAATGAAGGTGCTTCGGCCGGTTTGCTGCGCACGACGGGACGCTACTGATCCCGGGCACACACACACATGGGGGTGATCTTTTATTCTCGAACCGCCGGAAAGGCCGAGAGCGCATATCGTTGAGAGCGTTGCCAAGCTTTGCTCTGGCTGGGTTCGACTCGAGTGTCCAACCATGAGCCCACATAAACTTTGCTCTCATAGCGGCCAGAACCGCTGAGACAACTTACGACAAAACAGCCCGCTGGAATTGCACTTTGAGCTGTTGTCAACGAAAGTCTTTCAGCTGTACTCACCGGTTTGCGGCGTTCATTAATGCTCATATGTTCCAAACGTCAAAACATGCGAGATACCGAATCGAGTAAGCACGCATCTGCAAGACTACCAACAAGCTCGAACCCTCACCCTGCTCGTCCCGCGGCGCAAGTGAGAGGCAGGCTGGCCAAAGTGTGGGGGAAAGATGATGCTTTGAGCTAGTCGCACAAGCTATCTTGCTGCACGTACCCGCAACACGAGGGGGGCTGGAGTATGGAGAGCAAGCCGAGTGGGCACTTGGCCCCAAGGGTCCCGAAATCGTGAGCATGTAAGAGCGAGTGAAAGGAGCCAGCCATCAGCAGCATCCTTTACATGCATGCAAGCGGAATTAGAGTTCGAAGATGACTAGTCAACCTTTTGCGCGCAACGCCACCAACACTATACTGCAACGGGCCCACAGCAGCGTCACGTTACTTGGGCCCTTTTGGACGCGCCGTTAGAGCCTGTTCGCTGCTGCATGTGCGATCGGAAGCAGGCTTTTTTTTTTTTCTTTTTCCCTTCTCTCTACCCGGATCTGGGCCTATCCGGTCCCTCTTTTTCGGTGCTTGCGTGCCCGCGCAGGGAGTCGAAGCAGCGAGCGAATGACTAACTTACCGCCTTCCCGCCGATGGCCCAACACACCGTCCGCACGCGCAGCACGGGGACGCACGCACAAGTCGTCGGGTCGGAAAGTTAGTTTAAAGCGAGATAAATAAGCTTTTTGCAAGCTGACCTATCGTGTGACGGTCGGTGCGGCTTTGCTGCGGTGCTATACATACATACCAAGCAAAACAACCAAGGCGGGCCGGTGCAAAGGATGAAAGATTACAGCAGCTGATGAGAGACCTTACTGCTCGCACCGGCAAACGCCACACCGCGTTGGCGGGGCTTAGTTGCAAAGTGTTCGTAGGCAGACGGCAACAGGTGACGAGCCGGGGTAAGCTGCGCCGAACGGGTCGCGGCGGCAAGCCTGGCTCCAGTCAGCAAAACGAAAGGCGGAGGCCGATCGATGGTACGTGGATGTCTCTCTTTGCTGCGAAGGAGTGTTGGCATGATGAGAGGCATGCCACCACCGCGCGGCCGATGATGGCAGATGGGCATGCTGTTGGCTGACGTCTGCTGTCTGATCGAGAGACGCCTTCCCGCGCGGCAACCCGTGCTCGACGGCTTTCCCGCTCTCACGCACCCCTACCCGCACCCTGCCACCACTCCTCCGCTGATGAGGGCGGATGGTGGGTGGGATGATGTGATGCACGCCGGTCCCAGCCTGGAACGGGAAGGCCAGGGCAGGACGAGGGCGCAAGAGTTGGGAAGGGGTGGCATGGTGAAGCACGGGAAGAAGCGTGTGGCAGCGCTGGCCGTCTCTCTGGCGCCAAGGGAAATCGGCATCTGATCGTTGATGCGCATTGGCAGCTCTGGCGCTGTAGTTTCTTGTCCGCCGGGGAGCTGGCGCATGGATGGAACGGACAGCGCGGGCAGGCGGGACGGCCTCGCACCGACTCTCAGATTTGCACGTCTCAGCTCATCTCGATTGGAGAGCGCCGAGGGCAGGGCAGCGCTCGCGCGAGGCCCGTGGAGGGTTAGGGAGGAATTGCTCCGACGCGGACCGGGTTATGACGATGATGTGCGAGTCGCACGTTGAGAACGTTTCATCATGGTCCCCTTTGCAATGCGATCAGCTGGAAGCGGCAGTGCTGCCGCAGGACGGGCTGTGGGATGATGACGACTGGCAGGTCACGAGGGGAGGCTGCGGCAAAGTAATTGATGCGGTCCGTTCGGCGCATAATATCACGGAGAGTGAGATCAGAATAACGTTGCAGTAAGCGACGCTGCTCGGGCCCGCGAGCGCGACAATATGCGGTCAACACGAGAAGATGGGGGAACGGCGTTCGCGGCGGCGCTGGAGTGTGGAGAGGTGGTCCCTTGGTCCCTTGGTCGCTCGAGGCGGTGGGGAGTCATGCCGCTGTTGCGAGCGCGGCCAGTGGCGTGCATGCTTAGCCACGCACCCACGACACAGGTGTTTGTTCTTGTGGGAACGACCCCAGAGTTGGCAATTAATTCGCCACATCGTGAGACTGTAGCGGGAAAGCTTAGCGGGAGACCGAGGGCAGCAGCGCCAGGGAAAGCTCCGTCAGACGCGAGATCACAATCGAAACGCAGCCCGGAGATCGCGGGCGCTGGCTGGCCTTGTGGCCTTGCGCGCGGCACACGGCTGCTGAGGGCCGCGCAGAAGCCGCGCCTCGTTTCCTGGGAAGGATGGGCGATGCAACTGCGCGCACACCCAGACACTGCCCCATCAGCGGCGAAGGAAGGCGGCGTGGGCGGGAAGGTCGGCCCACCAGCCACTGGACGGCCGGCGGCGCGGCAACCCTCTCTCGTCCCGGTAGCGCGCGCTGCTGTGGAGAGGGCGGGAGACCAAGTCAACAATCGATAAGCATCAGGACTCTCGTGCAGGCCGCTAGACCTCAGATCGGCCCACTGGCGAGACGAGCGGTGAGCGTCACACACGGCGCCCGGCCGGGCGACTTGACAGCGAAGCTGAAGACTGCCTGCGTGGTGTCTGTGACAGTCCATGTGGGGTTGCTGCTCACGGGGGCACGATGGACTTTTTTTGCCTTCGTGTGTGTGGCCACGGCGCGCTCCTGGGCCGTCGTGGGCCATGCGCGGCCTCGTAAACTCCACCCGCTGCTTGCCGTGAGCACGCATTTGGCCCCCCAGCCCCAGCAGCGAAACGGCAGCGCGGCAGTACGTTCTGCCGGCCTGTACCGCCGGGGCACCGCAACACGAGAAGCCCGCAGCGACGCGCACCCATGCTCAGTCGAATTTTCTGGAGCTGGTGACCCAACGATCGGCGCGCGAGCCAACCGCGTCAGGCTAGTGCGCGTACAGCATGGAAGCTTCCTCAGGGCAGGATAGCGCTCGCGGACCAGTCGGCGCGCGGTGGGCAGCCGGTGGCCGGGCGCGGCAGGGATATCGATCGCTGCTTGCTGCTCTCCACAGGCGCCGTTCTAGCCCAGTCCCGTAGCGCGCCCCATTTCTTGCCGGTCAGTCGTTTCCACACCGTACTCGCCAGCCAGGCCTAGTCAAGCCGTCGCGGGCGCATCGCGTAAGTCTATCTGCGATGACCCACCAGAAACGTGGTTTGCCAGGAGATGGGCTTTTTCGTCGCGGCGGCAGTCAGACGGCGCCGGCGGTCATGCGCAGGCCGGAGCTTTGTCTTGTTTGCGGCGCGCCGCCCAGCTGAAACCGCGCGTGCGATTTTCTCATTGGCCTACTAATTTCCGCCGCCGGGCGCTGAGATGACGAACGGCGCTGGGTGTGCGAGGCGTCGAGCTGGCGGCGGTGGCCAATCAGCCGGGCGCTGGGCACGGCCCAATGGCAAGAGTAAGGCGGGCCTCTGCCTCTGCGCACGCCCCGTTATTTTGGCCAGCCAGCCGGCTGTGAGCAGGCTGTGAGACAGCCAATCACTGTCAAACAGCTCTCGTTACGGAGGCTAAATAGGGTCGGAGGGCGTTTCGCAGCAGGCAAGTGGCGAGCAGGCCGCCGTCCCACCGCGGCCAGCGCATGATGGTTTCGCTGCGCGTTGCGAGTCATCGCCGGGGCGCCCAAGATTAGCAGCGCAGAGGCCGTGCCGCAGCCAAAGTATTGGGAGTCATGATGGAGGCTGTTGCTCCGTGGATCTGCGCGCGGCTTGGACGAGACGGGCGCACGCCGCCGAGGCAGGGCGGCGCTGCGAGCTCGCGTGCCGTCGTCAGCCAACGGCTCGTGGGCGACTGGGCGGACGTTGGGCCAGGGGCCGGCGGCGATCTCCTGCCTGGACGTGGGCCGTGGGCCGTGGGCCGTGGGCCGTGGGCGCGGCTGGCATGCGTGCGACCGGCCGCGACGCTGCGTCTGGGGAGGCACGCCGCGTGCGCTGCGACATTTTTGCCGCTTTGTCGCTGCCGGAACGAGGAATGCACTGGGCCCGTTTTGGCACGCTGGGCAGCGCGCGACGACGCATGCAGCACCCGGCCCCCAGCTGCACCGCGAGCATCGCTGCTGCACGCCAAGCGCGTTGGCTGGCCGGCGAGACGCTCGCGCCGCGCGCCATTGGCTGCGCCGCCCAGCGAGGAGGGCGGGCGCAGCGCCTGTGCGCCGGCCTGTTCCTTGCACACGCTGCACGCAAGACGCCCGCTAGGGAGGGCGTGCTGCTAGGGCTCTGGCCCGCCCAGCGCAGTCACGCCCGCTGCGACACGCCAGAGATCCTTCGCCGTGCCGCTAACGTCAATCCCGCCGGCGTCAGCCTGCAGTGCCTGAGCGCCGTGTCGCCGCCGGCCAGGGGGGCCCGCAACAAAGTAGCCACGCCTAGTCCGTCTTCGTCATTGCGGTGGAGCATGGATCACCTAGCCTGCGCCTTCCTATTAGACAGGCCCTTGTCGCGCCCTGCAACGTTCATCGGCGCCCGGACATCTGCAGCACTTATCATCACCGCTGCCCGCCTCGGCTGCCCGCCTACTACTGCCTTTGCCTGCCATACCTGTCTACATCATAACATCCCGCCCACCACCAACCTCACCTCTCCCCTCCCGCCTCACAGCCCTCAGCCTCTCCCAGCCGCCTCACCCAATTGACTCTCCCGGCTTTCCTTTTCTCACCTCTCTGCTCTTCTGCGTCTCCGACCGGCCCACAGGAATCCTGGTGCTTTCTTGTCCCTAGGCCGCTTGGATCCACCGCTTTAATAGTCCTTGGAGCCCTTCGCTGGACCACCGAGGACGACCTCTCTCACTCCGCCCCAGCTTTCCACCATGTTGCCGACCCCGCCCGCATCGCCAACGCTCAGTGGAGGATACGCCCCGCCCCAGCAACGGTTGGGACAGATTCTCGCCGGCCGCCTACAGTTCATTGGAATCCTTGGTGAGGGCGCCTATGGAACCGTCTACAAGGCCGTGGATATCCACTCCGGAGTCCAGTATGCTGTCAAGGCCCTGAACAAGCTCAACCTCGAGCCCCGCCAGAGGAAATTCCAGCAGCGTGAGATCCAGCTCCATCACTTGGCCAGTTCGCACCCAAATGTAGTGTCGCTGGTCAAGATAATGGACTCACCTGAGTGCACATACGTAGTCTTGGAGTACTGCCCCGACGGCGACCTCTTCTCCAACATCACTGAGCGCGGAAGGTACGCCCGCGATGACGAGCTTGCCAGGAGAGCATTCCTCCAGATCTTGGACGCCGTAGGCTACTGCCACTCCCTTGGCATCTACCACCGGGACCTGAAGCCCGAGAACATTCTGGTCACGGATAACGGCAACACCGTCAAGCTCGCTGACTTTGGCCTCGCCACCTCTGACCCTTACACCTCTGACTTCGGGTGCGGATCTACCTTCTACATGTCTCCAGGTATGCATTCCGTGGAGCGATGATCCCTGCGCACAGATGCTAACGTGTCACAGAATGCCAACAGCCCAACCCCAAGGCTTACGCATCCTACGAGTCGGCACCCAATGACGTCTGGTCGTTGGGCGTCATCCTCGTGAACCTGACTTGCGGACGCAACCCTTGGAAAAAGGCCTCTCTGGAGGACTCTACCTTCCGTGCCTTCATGAAGGATCCCAACTTCCTCAGGACCATTCTTCCCATCTCGTACGAGTTGGACGCCATTTTGAGGAGGATCTTCGATCCCAACCCGGCCACCAGAATCAAGCTTCCCGAACTGAGGGATCTGATTCAGCGTTGCCCGAGGTTCACCAAGGCCCCCACCCCCATCTACGCACCTGCACCCATCTCTCCCCCGATCCAGCCCTATGACCAGTGCAACCCGGGATTCCAGCCTGGAATGATGCCGATGCCCCAACCTTACATGGCCAGCTTTATTCCTCAGGCACCCATCTCTCCTCCGCCGTACTCCCTTCAGTACCCTGCTCTCTCCATCTCTTCTGGAAGCTCCGGGTCTGACACTGGTTCCGTCTTCTCTCACTTGTCCTCCAATTCCTCGGCTTCTTCCAATTCTTCAATTACGCATATGAACAGCATGCCGTGCCAGGGCGCAGGCATTGTCCCCCACCATTCATACGTTCCCAGCCCGGCCAACGCTTGGCTAAGCTCCTACTTCCAGCAGGCCGGTAATCTGGTGAAGCAGTTCTCTCAGCAGCTGTCCTTCCAACGGCCTCTCTGCGCCCATTAGACCGGAGCCATCCCTTCGGAAGTTCCTGCCATCACGGAGATTTCTTCTATTTATCTTTATGAGCCTTCTTCACGATGTGTTCTATACTACCCTTTTCCAAAAGTCACGACGAGATGAGTTGTACTCTTTTCCAGTAAGGTGTTACGGGGTTGGCAAGGAACCGGCGCAAAACAAATCACCCACGGCGTTTTTCCCATGGACATTTTTATTACCGAGGTCTCGAATTCCACCGAGGACAGATATAGACGAACGGGGTCCCCGGTATTCCTGTATTGCTTTTTAATTTGCTTCCGGATATTTCAGCCTTGAGGCCAGTCGTTTCTCCATACTAGAATGGCGAGCGGATATCTGCTTTTTTCTACAAAGACTGCACCGGGGGGATGTACCTGATCAGCTCAGAGGGGGGCCCGGAGCAGATGCAGCATTTCATGGGAGTTTCCACACAACAAGCACCTGGAGTGTCACTTGCGGGAGATTGATTTTTGCTCCATTCACATTCATTTTGATACCAGAGCACAAAAGCTCAGTTGTAAGATAGCGAGACTTCACAAAGGATGGCTTTGTTAGCTGGAATGGACGCCTTAGCGAGAGGCGCAGCAATGGACCAAAAAAAAAAATAAACAATAGACGCGAAAGCCTGGTTCACGCATCACAGCGACCACCTTACCTTCCTGATCTGCACACCCTTGGTGACGCGCGAGTTTCATTGATCGACAGCTTGGAGCCCAGAGGACGTCGCGCCGGGCGACGGCTGGGCGGCGCACTGGCCCCCCGGTCAATCTTCAACTGTTCGCATGCAGGCAGCGAAGGAAAAGCTACCGGCCGGCTGGACGTCATAATCTCGCTTCCCCTTTCTAACTGACCAAATTAGCAGGCTGATCAATCACAGGCCGGGCGCCCAGCGCATCGCGGGCGGCTGGCAGCCGTCGCACGCTAGCGGGCCTGGGATTGCAGCCTCCTCCGGGGCGCGCGGCCGGGGGTGGGCAGCGAACCAGGATGCGGGAGAGTGTATTGTCTTGCACACGGTGGTGTGCTGCCCGGCCAATGGGGGCCTTGGGCAGGCTGGAGATTGAGTTTGCAGCGTCATTGGCATCGGCAGATGAGTGGCCGTTTCTGGGCACCGGTGATGGGCGGGCTGGAGCTAAGGCGCTGATGGCCCGATTTCGAGGCGCAGGGCGGCACACAGAGGCAAGCTCCCGAGCCCAGCCCAGTCCTGTTGTTGCTGTGCCATGCCATGCATGCATGCCTGCACTTCACGATTCTGCTGCCGGCGCTCGAGAGATCCGTCATCTGACCCGCGCGCCCGCCGCCTTGCCAAGGTGGCCGCTTCAGCCTGGCCGGCGGCTCCTGCCACTAGCGTGCCTGCTCACGTTGTTTGCACGCCGCCGCGCCAGACCACCGCCACCGCGCAAAGGGCCCGGCCGGCGATGCCACCACCGCGACGACGGCCTCCGACGGCCTCCGCCGGCGCCGGGCTGGGTGCATCGCATCGCATCGCACCGCGCCGCGGATTCGCAGCGCGCCTCGCGGCCACGGAGGATCGCCGTGATGGGCGCGAGGCCCCACTGTTCAGATGTCACGGCGGCCGCGTACCTGCTGGCTGACCGGTAGGCTGAGAGCGCCCCCAGTGCCCCGTTTGCAACGCCGTCCAGCGTCCCCGGACGCATGTCATCGCGCACAGTTGCAACGTGCGACAAGCAGTGGCGAAGGATGCGGTCCCTTGCCGTGTTTCTGCGCTCCGTTCCTCCAGCCGGACGGGTGGCCGTTTCGACACGCGGTTGATATCGCGCCTGCGCAGCCTCAGTCATGCGCTGACGCCGTCACCAGACCACTGGGCGAGAAGCAAATATTCCGCGCTTGCAACTCGTCAATCGCCGTTCTGTCAAACGTCAGACAACGTCGATTGGGCTGCCGGCCGCTTTTTACGCCCCCCTCCACGCCTCCAGCTAAACAAGCACTTCGCGGCTAAGATGCACATGCGAAACCCCCCCACTCACAGCCTGCCACAACTCAACCCTCCCTGCACCCGCTCACTCTACCTGACGACTCGAATCGCCGCACTGCCCTCCACCAAGCTCCAGCCATCTTCCATGCGAGATGCCGCAACTCCACGCCTCCTGGGGCCCGGCAGTTGGGCGTTGGGAGTTGGGAGGCGGAGGCCATCACGTTGCTTGCACCACTGCCTCCGCGCCGCCCCGCGCGCGCCGCTCCTCCCGCTGAGCCTTACCCTAGTCACGGTCTCCTGCCATCTCCCTCTCTTGCCCAGAGTCGGCTGAAGGCTGACCCGGCACAGGCTCCACGCATGCACGGAGGCCCTGTGCGTCCGTGACGCCCACGCCCGCTCTCGCGGACTCTCTTGTCATACACGACGAATCTCCAGCGGCAGCGGGTCTTGATCGAGGGTCGTGGCACGACGCGCCCTTGCTCTCCTTCCGCCAAGTTGACCGGGGCTACACAGCCCGCGGAGCGGAACGCGCGCGCTTGCGTGCAACTGCGCTGCTATTGCTGCGCTCGCCCGCCTCATGTACTCCAGATCCGACCGGCTGCAGCCCCTAATGCATGCGCCCGGCTTGATGCGGTGCTGTCCCATGGCGGCGACGCTGCAGCCGTTGGAAGATGCGTGTGCCACCGCCGGGCGGCGCCGTCAGCGAGAGGCTGGGGCCAGCGCCCGGCTGTGCAGCCTCTATTCGAAGTAAGGTCCAGGTGAGTCGTCTCAGATGGGCGTGCATGCCTACCTCAACTGCTCGTCAGCATTACTTCTCTGTGGCAATGCTCGCGTGCCGGTCCGCCGCCCGGCTAGCCACCACTCGAGCTCTGCCTCCCTCGCCGCCTCGTCACCTTGTGCGAGTATGCATGCTCCTGTCCATATGTCACGCATGTATCGCCATGTGGATTAGATTGCGGCCGTCGTGGCTGTGGAAAGGAGGCCGAAGCAGCGTCACCCCGTGGCCCTCCCAGGCGCGTGTCGACTGCCTCATTCGCGATCATGCAGCGGCCCCGACGGCTCGTCCGCAGACGTCCCTTGGTCCCTCCCCCCACGGCTTCTCCGGGACGCGGAAGGCGCAGGCTGGGTGCGTTGCATGGCGGGCGGCTGTTCCTGCTGTTCACTCGCCCCGGGAAGCTGCTGTGTCTGGGCCTTTGCGGGCCATTGTGCGCGCTTCAGTTGGTAGGCGCGGAGAGAAAGAAGCGGGCTGGACGCAGCAGCAGTGCCATGCATACACGTCAAACGTCAGACGCAGCCAACGTTGCCCAACTGCACCCTTTGCTTCGTTCCTAGTGTCTCCGCCTCTGCATTTTCTTCTGCCTCGTTCTCGTCAGACTACTCGCCGCGTTGGTCCATTGATTTTCTTCACACTACGCGCCCAGCCCCCTCCTCCAGAGCGTGAAATATGACACGTTCCTTTTTCCTCGGTCCGCGCCAGTCATCGCCCTCTCTTTTCCGTAGCCCGGCGCGTTGATCCACCGGAGGGACGCACGCGCGCGAGCTCTCCGGCCTTCATGTCGAACCACGATAACAAACGTGGAGACGGTACGCACAACAAAAAGCAACTTGGCATTGGCAATGTTGTCGCGCCACCATGCGTCCGGCACGCGCAGAGCGGTGACAGCAACAACAGCTACTGCTGCAAGCGGGTCCTCAATTCGCCGTCGAGAAACGGACAGCAAGGAAAGACACTACGGGCGTCCTACCATCTTGGTGTCATACAGACTGCAGTATACACTCCACCGCCGTGCCTGGAAACTGCAGGTGAGGCGATGAATCGAAGCAACCAACAGCGTGACCTCTCGCTCGGACAGGGCAGTAACGCCCCGGAACGACCGCGACGCACTTTTGCCGGCTGACGCTGATGGGATGACACGACGACGGTGTGGCAAACCAGCTTCATCTTCTTTACGACATCGCGCGCGCGGGCTCTGCCGGGGCAACAACACAGCCTAGTGATCTCTGGTGTCGTGTGGACACGCTGATGGCGAACTCCAGAAGCAAGCCTCATTCGCCTGCCACCCGCCACCGTTACGGCACGAGCAGCATGTGGATACCGCGACAAGGAAGCGTGATGCTGAGCTGCGGCACGCATCATCTAATTGCAGGCGTTCCTCGTCAAGCATTCAGGGCGCCTCGCTCGACGACGACACGATGCGAGACCGTCTGGCCGTCGTTGCTCGTTCCGGAGCAGAGAGGTCTGCCGCTTGGCATCATTCCGCGCCGATCGCCCCTCTCACACCACGTCGCGCTTTTCTCTTCGCGAGTTTGAGACATGAGGCTCCGCTCGTCAAGGTCGCAAGATGATTTTTCTCCGAGAAGGGGGGGCGTTTCTCGTCTCGTGTCTGCCGCACCGCTACCGGTCTGCCGCACGCCAGCCGTCCCGTTCTTCATGTGCCGCCCGCCGTAAGCATAATTTCCGTCGGCCCTGACGAGACGCCACCGCCAGGCAGGCCGTCCGCTTTTGCAATATTGGTGAACCGAGCTGTGGGATGCTTCCGGAGCGCAAACCGATTCATTGATGTAGGGGGTCCTTGGCAGCCATATGGCGAGACGTTTCCCGAATGCGGATGGGACGCTCCGTAAGCGTGGGTTTTTCCAGCTGATGCACTAGATTTTCGACATGGGGATCCGGATGCCTGCGGCGATGGCATCTCCTGAGCAGGCCTTTGGATTGCACCTTGCCTCAACGGAGCTCTGTCTCGCGAGGACCACCTGTTTTGCCTTTCAATAATCACATTCTCATCACGTTGTGATGGTCGCGCTAAGCAATGGCGCTCGCGTGTTTAGCTCTGGGCAAAAAGAGGTCGGTGCGAGCCGCCCTCGACCCACAACCCCAAAAAGACTAAAAAGAAACGTACAACAGCCGGGATTCCCCAATGGTCACCCACTTGAGTACTAATCGGCCGGTCCGAAGCTTGAGTACGGCTGAGCGGACGGGAAGCCCTAGATTCTTCGACCTATGATCGTACGTGAAGGAAGGTGTTGGTGTTTGTGATTATATTTGCCAGCTTGTGCCCACGCATCACGGAGTCTTGGAAAAGGGTTATCCGACCAGTGTGGCGCATCGCGCATGGGAATATCGCATCATGCTGCCAGCGGGCAGCCTACGCATTTCGGAGTAGATGTTTTTGCAATTGCTAACCATGCAATGTAGATACACCAAGACCCCCGCCGACCCAATGCATCCGTCTATAGTCTATACCGTCTATTGAAATCAGCCCGTCTATTAAAAACACCACCAGTGCCAAGGACTCCAGAAAATGCTTCCAGGACATCACCACAACACCCGCCCGTTCGTCCACTTAATCTGCTAGCTCGTCAGCAAACGCCGTCTCCACATGCCGGGGGGTTTCGACTCACCACTGCCATCCTCGTTCGTCTTAGCAGGAGCACCGTTGCTGCGGCATCCCGTGATCGGGCTGCAGCCGCGGCTCGGCGGGTTGGCCGGCTGGCCGGGGCCGCAGTTGGCCTTGTTGGGGCCGTTGCAGGGGATGCGGTTGGCGCCCATGGCGCCGTTGCTGATGTGGCCGCCGTTCTGCGGCTCGGGGTTGGCGAGGGGCGCGGCGGCAGAGAGGCCGACGGCGAGGAAGAGGAGGGCGAAAGAGGGACGCATTCTGGCGGTTGTGGAAAGGGGAGGAAAGATTGGCTGGGGTTGGAGTGGTTGTGGGAAGAGGGTGGTCAGTTGGCGTGAAAAGAGTGTGCTGAGTTGCTGTGAAAGAGCGTCGAATTGCTGAAAGAGAGTGAGTGTTGAGTTGCTGGATGATGAGCACCTTTGAGGGTCTATGGCATGCGTTCTTATACTGCGAGGGAGATGGAGACGTAGACATGCGCATGAGACGGACTTCTCGTCGGGTCCGTGATAGCGTTGCTCCAAACTGTGGTGTAGATGAATACGATAGTCTCTTCAACTCGTGCTGTGCGCTCGGAGCACCTCCTGCACGCTCTCTTGGCTGGTGTTGAGCTTTCTGGCGCCAGCCTCGGCTCCCGCGTCCTTCTAGAAGCATTTAGCGCGGCGCCGTAGGCCGGATATAGTTTCGTGGCCCTCTAAGCAGCACAAGCTCGGTGTTGGTTGTTTCGACCGTTTCACCGGCTTGATGTCATCGGTCTAGATTCGAGGACCCTGTGTTAGCGGTAGCGCGTTCTAAACCCCGGGCTTGTTGTACTGTATGGTGGGATAAGCGTAGCTTGGGAACGAGCAGAAGCGAGCAAGCCCATCAGCATCGCCGCGCACCTCACTGCCATCTACCATCGACGTCAATGGTGATGATAAGCTTCCGAATTGAGAAATGCAGAAGGAGAGAGTACTGGTGCCATGAAACAATTCTTAGGTCTGCTGCATCCCGCTTCTCTGACGGGCAGCTGCTGGTTGCTGCCGTTCGCCGCATCGTGTGATTGACGGTGTCTGTGCTTACTGGTCAAGCTTTTGAAATGGTCCATCACAGCAATGACTAAATGCCACGTCAAAATGAGAGGGAGAAGACGGAATTAGTATGCTTATACAATTATTGGGACTGGCACCATGAATGGTGACAACAAAATAGAGGCGCGGTAGAACGGTGCGGCTTCCTCGGAGCTGACTACGAATCTCACTTGGACGCACGCAGAGCTAAGTGGTCCTACGCCATCCCTCTGCACGCCTGTTATTTCTCCTACTTCCATTTTCCAGACTGACGTGATCTTAAAGGTGGTCAGTTATTCAGGCTGCCCGGCATTGCCCAGTGCGAACCTCCTTCGAGGGCTTTGCCGGTGCGTTGTTGGATGGCTTTCATATTCTCGGGATGTTTATATTGATATTCTAACCATGCGCGGGAATCTGAGAAATTGACCGTGACCATTGCAGTCTGTCGTAAGATTTAAAAACTCTGCCTTCTGCCTTTCATCACCAATCTCCGGTGGAGTCTGACCATAACACAAACCACACTCTCTGTTTCCATGATAAGTACCATCAAATGCTAGCAAGGGTTGATACAACAGCTCATTTCTTCTTTTTCTTCTTTCCATCTGGGTTCTTGCTATTTCTAGCTTCCGCCTCTTCTCGCAGGCGGCCATCATGGCACGAGGCACATTCTTTTTTTTGGGATGGTGGTGAACGTTGTGCTTCTTGCATATGACGACGTGACCTTTCTTTACGCAGCGTTGGAGGTCCATGGCGTGGCCTTCGGGGCTGTGAATCGGACAATCAGTAAAAGAACGTACGAACATCAACCATGTGGGTCTTACCAGTGATATTTTCCGGTACTGGTCATTTCGAGGGCAATGAGGCCTGTAATTGCTGTGTGGTATGCCGGTGGCCCATCCCCGATTGACGGCGCGGTCTTTGCAGTGCCAGCTTCACATGTGAGTTCTATCTTGCGGAGCCTTTCTGTGACCAAATGCCCAAGCTACCCGCTCATGTTGCCAATGCTCCTAATTGGCGGAAGATAGGGTGGTGGGGAGTGCGGCACAGTCCGGAAAAGCATGGATCCGATGCCGCCAACCGTCCCCTGCTGAAGCCGATCTACTCCCTTCACATTAAAAAAACATGTCAACCCCGACTTCTAAGCGCTGATAGACCCGTGCAATCCGCAACTCAGATCTCCACTCAAGGCTATTTCATACGTCGGCCATCCTCACTCAAACAGGGCGTGCTTCCTTTTCGGTAGCAACAAGTGGGTCTTGAGCCTGTGAGAGAAGTAGCACCGTAGCCAGAACTGATCATATACCAGAGGCAACAACAAGTCTTACCCTGATTTCCGGACGTCTGCCACCACCACATTAGCTTCGCGCTTTCCCAGCAAGTCAACGCACCATGAGCGGCACTAGCTCTCACCATAGCCATAGTAGTGGCTCCAGCTATGATCCGCTAGGTCCGTTTGCGCGTGTCATTGCCGCTCTCTGCACCGACGCACTGCCAGACTTGGCACTTGACATTCGCTGCAAGGCATTCCCCAACTCCCACGTGCCACCCTCCCTCACTTGCCAGCCCACAGACCATCCGATCACCGGTGCATACAACATCGTCTACGAGCTCAGATTCAGCGACGGAGTACAATGGATGCTCAAGGTCCCCAAAGCAGGCCACAGCGGATCTTGGGACGACTCGGCAGCGAGCTCCCTCACCACAGAGGTCCTCGCCATGAAGTTCCTGAAACGGAAGACCACAATACCCCTCCCCACCGTTTATGACTTCAGTGCTTACATGGAAAACCGCCTTAACGTTCCGTACATCCTGATGGAGAAGATTACCGGTATCTCACTCAGCGACTTCTGGTACGACAGGAACTTCACTCGCGAGGAGCGCAGATCACGAAATGGCCGCCTTCTTCCCGAGCTTGCGGCAGCGATGCTCCAAATGAATTCATTCACCTTCGACAAGGGCGGCTCGCCGCTATTCGATTCGGAAGACCGAATCTCAGGCGTCGGACCACTGAGGCTGAAGGATTTCAACGACGAGTTTGCAAACATTTTGAAGATTTCTGGAGATGAGGGTACTTCCGGAGATGGCGGTGATTACGTCAGCGTATTCCGAGAGGTTGGCCCTTTCAGCAATGCTGGGGAGCAGCTGAGTTGGGCTCTTCATGACCGGAAACGCACCGTACCAGCCAGCCACAAGTACATAGAGGGGTGGGAGAAGATGTTGGAGCTCTTCGTGTCCTGGATTCCGGAAACAGATGCTCCCCTACCCAAGGCATCAGGAGAACCACATGTTCCAGAAGCCCAACACCAGGCTTTTGTTTTGAGTCACGCGGACTTTGACACTCAGAACATCATTGTTACCAATGATGGCCACTTGGCCGGATTCATAGACTGGGATGGTATAGCAATCGTACCGCGCTCGCTCGGCAACGAGAGATACCCATTCTGGCTAATGCATGACTGGAATCCTTTCACTTACTTCTACGACGAAGACAAGGACCAAGTGCGCCCTCATAGCCATAGATTTGGGGGTGGGTGCTGCCCAACTAAGGACTCCCCAGATGATTTGGCGTTCTACCGCAACCTTTACCAATCTACCATCACCGACCTCTCCAAAACTATCTTAAGCAGGTCGGATGGGAACCAGGCCGCTGCCGACAGCGCTGACCTGGAGGAGTCACTTCGCCGTGTCCGTTCCCTTACAATGAACTCACTTATCATCACCTCTCTGGAGCTGGCCTGCTCGAGCAGGTGGGGCTCCACGGAGATTATGCACCACATTTGGGAACGTATCAAGGAAGTGATCGCGACGACTCCAGCACAGATTCATCTACAGAAGCGGACGGAGACAGTGACGAGGAACCTACTACTTCACAGGCCGCCGACATCAACACAAATTCTCCAGGCTTGTCGGAAGACGCCATGCTCGCAGCCGTTGAGCCCCTTAGCAGTGAGTCTGCCGACAGCAACAAGGTTCCTGCGAAAGACGACAAACAAGAACAGCCTGCCGCTCCCTCAGACTCATCGACAAGCGAAGACTCTGATGAACAAAATGAGCCTTCCAAGCCTGATGAGGAGAGAGACTATGGGAACTTCATATTCTACGATGTTGCCATAGCGCTAGCCAAGGACACACTGGACGAGGAGCGCTATAGGAAACTAAAGGACGGGTTCGAGCGCTTGTTCGTTTGAGCGTGATCAACCGATCGCAGTGCTTCATGACCGTGTGGCTTGACACGGCCAATGCAAAATTGTGGGAACCCTGCAGAGGGGTATCGCACCCGACCGCCAGCTCGAAGTGCTTTTTATGTGTACCAGAGGCCTGTCGACCTCCAACAAGGGCGGGACTGATGATTCTGACCTATCATATTTCAGAACGAGCTCAGTGATCCCCTGTTCGGATGCCCGAGATTCCTCGAGTCATCGGGCGGCTGCGGTAACCCTCTGTGCATGGCATGGGAGTGAGAAGTCAGAACTGGTGTAATTTTAGAAGATCCAGGGATCTTCGCGGATTCGGTAAAGGGGCTTGATAGTGACTTATTGCCTTCTGTGCAACCTGTTCTCGGGGCATTGCCCAATGTGGAGCAAGGCAATGGTTCAGCTGAATGGTCATATTGATCTGTTCCGCTGTGTCCGTTGCCTGTGACGTAAGTTGTAACACTTGCTATTTAGTGCATAAGCGATGTATTAAAAATCGGATTGTGGCGTCGGTCGAGCTCGAACGTCCAAGGGGCACGTTCTCCCGCCCTGTCTGTAGAATGGAACGCCAAAATAGCGTATGGTCTGTATTCTATGTCTCCCGCGGCCGATTCTGATGAAGAACGTGTGAAACACTGTACGACACGGCTGAGCTGCACCCATGTTCTGTTCGGCGCACTTATCTCAGCTGAAATTATCTACCGGAGTAGTCGCATCATCTTCATTTCCCTCTACTTTTCAACTGAATCATCTCCAGTTCGTCTTTAAGCTGACAACGAGAATGAAGATCTCCTGTGCGCTATGGCTACATCTGTGGTTGCCAGAGTCATTGGCTTTTGTTGGTAACCTTCTGGCCATGTGCGCCCTCGTCACAGTCTTGGCTGTATCTGATGGAAAACCCATGTTCTATTGGCACGGAATAACACTGAACGCATTGATATCGGCCATTGCGACCACAGCAAAAGCTCTTATTATGTTCGTTGTTGCCGAGGGAATAAGCCAGTGGAAGTGGATGTTATTCCTCAGACAGAGGCGTACCCTGCAAGAATTTGATTTAATGGACTCAGCAAGTCGTGGGCCTTGTGGAAGCCTCAAGATGCTATGGAAATGCAGAGTTCCGTGAGTGCCTCGAGCCTTGCCTATCTTTGCATTGAGGTTCACTGACATCACAGTTTTCTTGTGCAAATTGGTGCCCTGGTCACAATCCTTGGAATCTCAGTTGAACCGTTGTTCCAGCAACTTATTCAATATGACCAACTCATCATCGAACACAATGATCCTGACGCAATCATTGTTCGAGCGCAGCGATATTCAAAAGGGACAAGGCACACAGAAGGAGGTGCCGATCATTTGAGTGAGCTGCCGGTACCTTGCCCCTGTTCACCAAGGTTCCTCTGACACTGTTACCGTTCTAGTCGGCCCCGACGGCAAAGGCACTCCTTTTCAAGAAACTTCTGCCGATATTGATTACTCCATGCAAGCCGCTATCCTGTACGGACTCGCCCAGCCACTCCATGATGCAGCGCAAGAAGCGACCTTTAGATGCCCTTCTGGAAACTGTACTTGGGATGATTTCGAGTCTTTAGCAGTGTGCAGCCTTTGCAATAACGTCTCCGATAGGTTGCAACCGTTCATTACCCGATCACCTGTGCAACTCGATCAGGTAGGAATTGACAAGCTACGTTCAGATAATACCACCGGGCTCTGGCTTCCCAACGGGCTCTTTCTTGATGGCACTACCGGTGGCACTTTCGACTCAACGACAAGCCTTGGTGCCGGTGACGCTGCCAGAACGATTTCTCTAAAGTACATCGAAACCCTTATCTGGGCAATAACGTTCCTAAGAGGGAGTTCCTCTACAAATCCGAACACCGCAGTTGAGGCAGTTGAATGTGGGATCTTCTACTGCGTGAAGCGGTACGAATCCAAGGTAGAAGATGGGGCCCTCCTCGAAACAGAAGCGGTAGTCACCGACGCCGTCCGAAGGAACAATTCATGGTGGCCATTGAGACAGTCTGGCTACGAAAGCCTGCGGTCTGTAGCAGAGTTCTACAAGAATTTGCAACCAGACTACCCTGAGCCGTCTGCCTGGGCACAATCCGGTTGGGCCAGGATCGACTACGCGAACACCACCACAACCCGCAAATTCAGCAGCCTTAGGTTCGACAACCTGACCTCGAGCATAGACAGGAGTGACCTCATGCTAGGCGATGGTTTCAACATATCACAGGATGCGGTGGTCAGCATCAGCTCGTACTTTCAGTCGACTTTTGCCACAAGCGGTATGGCATATCTCATCGAGAATGCCTCAGCCCCCGGGCATACATTCCAAGCTTTGGTCAACGGCTATCGGATAAGCGATACGCAAAATCGGGCCAAGAGCACTCCTAGCATCCTCCGCATGCTCTTCGACAGCCCAGACTTGGACGCCACGTTCCGCAGCCTTGCACGGAGCATGAGCAACGCCATCCGCGCGGGCAGCGATGATTCAAGGGTTCAGACTGGACGGAGCGGAACGACGGAGACGCTCTACCGGATTGAATGGGGATATGTCGTGACCCACTGCGTCGTCGTTATTTCCGGATCTACATTCCTCGTCCTCACTGTGTACAAGAACAGGCGTCAGAAGGTTCCTGTTTGGAAGTCAAATGCTCTCGCCGTATTGCTGTATGGCCCGTATGCCGCAGAGTATTTGCAAGACGCAAAGACAATAGATTCACTGCAGAAAAAAGCGGCTGCTGCTTCTGTCCAAATGGCCGAGCAAGAAGATTCGGCAGAAGGTGAGAGCACTTGTGCAATTACCCACTTCCCCTCCGGTCCCTCATCCAGCAATGCATTCCCCAACCTCCATCTCTTTAATATACTCCATTTTTCAGCTGATAACTCTGTGGAAGACTGTTCCAGGATCCCCATGAAGGCCTTTAAGCAGCCAAAAGTAACCGTTTCACCTCAGGCCTCTGTGACAGCTTTGCTGGATGACGACTTTGCTGCGTCAAATACAGAAGGGCGTCAACACCTGGGGCGGTCACCATCTTCGAGCTCGGGTTCCGTTCGGACAGCTAGTATCAGATCAAATTCTCTAGGAATGAGATGGAGTTAGCGGTCAGGAGGTCAAGTGAACAGGGAAGATGGGAAATATAGGCTCAACTGAGAGTATCCAAACGGGAATAGACGAGTGGTCTGCAGGGCAAAAGCCGTATATCGGATAGAGGGAACGTGCAGCTCTTAGCCAAAAGCTGCCTCAAATAGCATTAGTGAAAATGGATCATTATTATCCAAGTCATACAAGTAAAATCCGAAAGACTACCGGCCGACCATCATCCCAAACAGAGCTAAAAAAAAAAAAAAAGGGGGGGGGGGGACAATCTGGTCAAAAAGTTAAGCCAACTAGCACCACCACACACGCAAATCCCGTCTCACTACAACCGCACGCGCAGAAAACAGCATTAACGCTGTCCAACATCCTTCAGATACTTCTCAAACTCGCACTTCCATGCCGTCGGATCATCCTCCCTCCTGTACGGGTCCCAATTCAGCTTCTCCGCATCCACCCATACATTCTCGCCCAGCGACACCTTTCCCCTGCCCACCAACCCCTCCTCGGCCTCTCCACCAGCCCACAATCCCTCCCACGCCTTCAAAATCTTCTTCCCGTCCGTCTCGTCGCGGTCGACTGGGTCGCGCCAGACGCTAACGTCGAACTGTCTGTCCTTCGCGAAGAAGAAGTTCGGCAACGACGTGAGCGTGGCGTTGGAGGCTGGGAAGGGCTGCATGGTTTCCTCGCGGACGGTGTCGAGAGTGAGGAGGAGTGGTGCGTGGTTGTTGGTGGTGGAGGCGAGGTAAGAGGAGACACTATCGTCGAAGGAGACGTTTGAGGCGGAGAGCTGGATGTTGGGGCCGCGAAGGAGGGCGTGGTCGATATGGTATTCCGGGTTGGGAGAATCGGTGGAGCCGTAGAGGTAGAACGGCATGCGGGTGGTGGGGTAGGTGGAAGAGACGCAGGGGCCGGTGAGAGGCCGGTCGAGGAGGGCGTTGGTGACCCGAGCTTTGAAGGGTGGAAGGATGGGGCCGCTGGTGGTGTTAGTGGGTTGTTGGACGTTGGGGGTGGAGAGACTTACGTCAACTTGGAGTGCATGTAGCCTACCAGTTCCCCGGAGCCCTCGATGACTTGGGTCAGGTCGACAGCATCCGTGGTCTTGAAGATGAAGACCTCCTCACGGTACTGATCTCGAAGGGTTTGGTACAATTCCATGTCGACCTCTGGCAGGCCAACCTCGAGGATGGTCTGCCTGCGGTGATTCGCGACGTGGAAGCTGGGTTTGTGAAGAAGGAAGACTGTATCATTGCCTTGCATCAGGAATTCGTGAATGGATGCACTGGATTCGTTGCGCTGTCGAACAGTCTATCGATCGTCAGCCATCAATTAACGTACTCAAGAAATCCATCATGGATAGATCGTGGGCAAGAATAGACAACAGAGCTACTACTCACATCAACTTCGGTCTTCACAACCTTCTTGAAGATGTTGGTCAGCTCGGAGATAAAATCCTTCTCCGTAGGGAAAGGCGACATGACGACGTTTCGCAGCACGAAGAGATCATGACCATCTTCCGAATCCAAACCAAGCCTTTTCTTGAAATTCTTGGCGCAGTCGCCGTACAGCTCCGGCGAGAATTCAGTTGATGTGAGGTACAGGGGGATCTCACTGGGTTTATCGGCCGGCGAATCGACCGAGAAGTTTTGCACCACACGCTGCATCAGGTAGTTGGCTTCCAGCGTGTCGTTGTTGAGTTCACCATCGGCATTGCGGAAGTTGATGGCAAAGGCATTGATGTTCAAGTCTGAGCCGAGCTTTCGGAGGAGTGAGAGCGCGCTGTCGCCGCCGGGGCTGGTGTTGCTGTTGCTGACGATATTGAGGTTGGATGCTGAGAGAATGTTGTCGCGGATCCATTGCTTTTCGGCTTCGATGGACTCTGGGGTTGCGTCGTCGGCGAGCTCGGACGGGAGCATGTTGAAAGGCACGACGGTGAAGGACATTGAGTCGTCAGTCATTGCTGCCCACTGGGCCGAGAGCTACTCATCGGGCAAATTAGTTCAGCTCCGGGCTAGTAGGCGAAAAGACTGTAGGAGATCTTACCCTGCTGCAACTGAAAGTGGCTTCGCCCAGCAGTGCTCCGTACCCCTCCTGATCTAGCCCGATGCACTTGTTGGATAAGAAAGTCGACACAGCCGAGGCTCCGGGTTTGCTGTTGACAGTCAGTCGTTTCTATGCGGGTGCACATAAAATATAATCACTTACCTGCCCTCAACCCCATAGACCCCAATGTTCAACGTCGAGCCCTGCGACAGGTAAGGGCTCGTCCACGTAACCAAATGTCTCAGCCGTCCATCCTTGTAGCACAGCCCACCCGCCGGGTACGGGATGTATCCGGCCTTGTGCGGATCGACCGTGATCGAATCGGCGTGCCTCAGCCACCAGATGTCCTCCTGCGTCTCTATACGTAGCGAACTATCCGGCACGAACCCATCCGCGCCGCCCAAGTCAACGGGAAGGTTGCCTGAGAATGTGCTACCGGGAATGTAATCACGCGGCAGCATGGATGCGAAGTATCCGCCCCAGGCGGCATCGGCGTGCACGAGGAAGGACAGACCTCGCGCTTGAAACTTGCGGCGCATTGCCAGGACGTCACCTAAGCGGTCAACCGCACCTTCCTCAGTGCTGCCGATGATGGCGACAACGGCGTAGACAGGTTGCCCGTTCTTGAGGTTCTCTTCGAGGCGCTGCTCAAGCTTCTTCATATCCATGCGAGCGCCGTTGTCGACATCGATGCCGATCATGTTGTCAGAGCCGATGCCGGCAATTGCTATCGGAGTGTGAGCTGTATGCATCTTTCTCCATGGTGTGGAATGTGGACAACAGGAGTGAAGCTTACCTCCTCCCTTGGGCCAGGAGTAGTGCCTTGTGTTGGAGACCATGTATTGAGCTGGCTTCTCAATGCCGAAGTCCCGCTCCAGAGCATCTTTTCCGCGTGATTGAATGCCGAACTCATCTAACACCTGCTCCAAAAATTTAGAAGAGATGTTGTATTCACGGTTTAGGCGGTCGGGTATGTCTAGGATGGTCTCTGGCTTGAGGTTCAGCAACTCCCAAGTGGAAAGCTCTTTGAAGAGCTTTTCTTCGTTCCGGGCCGTCTTGATCGTGAAAGTGTCGGCAGTAAAGGATAGAGGTCCATCCAGAGCTTGGCGTATGGAGAGAGGGTAGAATTTGATGTTTCGAGCTGGAGAGCACGTCAATAAAGGAAGACTTCACGAGATCGCAGACTCTTGTTTTCTGCGGCTTTGGGATGTACTGACCAGACCTGGAAAAATCAGTGTTCTGTCCGATGGCCACGCAAGGTCATAGACTTACCAAATTGATTCCAGGTTGGCAATCGTCCCGTCACAAGTGACATGACCCCAAGGAGTTGGCTTCGAGGGGTCTTCCTTCTCATTGAGGTCGTATCCAAACATCTCGCTAAGCTGGTCCCCAACCTCCATCTCGAGGAGGGTCGTGAGCGGACTGGCTTCAAAAGCCACGTTGTTCGGGTTGTACAACATGGTGGAGAAGTAGCCGAGCATGGCAGGCATGTTGAGATCCGTACACATGTGAGCTTGGTACCTTGGAGACCAGAAGGGGATGGAATGCTGGCCGAGCATCTTTGAGGTTGCTTCAATGGCTCTGGAGACATCTTCAGTGCGCCTCTTGAACGTCTCCGAGCTTTGGATCTCGTTGGTGATGAATTCCTACAGCAAGTAGAAGCGTGTTGGTTAGTGGCGGTGATTTCATTGTAGGAGAGGCGGGGCAGATACATACTCCATCACTGGGGAAGTATTTCAACCTTGATTCCTGCAGCTGGTTAAGAACGACATCCAGGTTGTCCTTGAAGTACTTCAAGTTCTCGGCCTGGGGCCCGATGAAGTAGGAGCTGATGGCCTGGTGGGACTTGTCCTCTACGGACTTCTTGGAAGCGCCGCTGGTGAAGACGTTCCCGCCATCTTTCTTGAGCTCGATGCCTCCGGTGATACCCCCAATCCCTTTCGAAAGGTCAATGCCACCACTGGCAGAGACGCTGCCGACTTTGGGGACGTTGATTCCGCTGGTAGCGGAGGCAGATCCAAGCTTGGGCACGCTAATGCCGCCGCCAATCTTGAAGTTACTCATGACTGTCGTGACGCTTGGTGGGTATGGAAGATATCTGCTCGGTCTGTGCGGTAGTAGACCATTGATTACAACGAGGATTGAATGCACTGGATGAGGTCCTTATATGCTCTTCGTGGCCGGAACCAGCGCCTGGGGCACCAGCATCATGCCGCTCCACTCCTCTCGGCGGGCCGCAGCTTCCCCTCTCCGTGTAGCATCGGCTGGATATGAGCGATACATTTGGGGCAAGATTTGAGCTGGCAGCTGCTCCGTTCCATTGAGCCGCTGCATGCTGCCAGTGCCCGCATCTGCGCAGCTCGAGTGCTCGAGCCTATGGCCAAGAACGAAGGTGGCTGATTTACGGGGAACGAGGCATATATGTCGTATGTGGCGGTCCTGTTTGGCTGGACACTGCAAGTGCACACTTGTGCGTAATTCAAAGTGAGCACTATCCAAGTCCACATGCTCCTCCCGAGGACATTTCCGTAGACGACCAGCGTCCTGGTTTCCACATCGGAGTGGGAAGCGGTGCGAACACATCAGCAAAGCACAGGTAGCACCCAAACATCAATGTGCTTTCCGCGCACGGTTGGCCGCAGATGAAGGTGGAGAAGCGGGGCCTTCGTGCGTCGTGTTTTCGCAGCGCAGAATTGGTATGCGCCATCTTGCACAAGGGCCGGGCCGTCGGGGTGGGGTTTCCAGGAAGCTATCGAAAGATCTCCGCTCGCTCGATTGCAGGCAGAGCATGCGGATTGGTCCACGGCCGTGGCTGCGAGCTCGATAGGCCAGGTCCGCAGGCTCGCGACGTGGGTCGTTGGATGACCTGCAGGCGGCGATTGGCGCGCTGGTGGCCGACGCTATGCGAACTCGTATCCTGGAGGCACATCAAGGGACGCGGTGCAACACGAGGCTGGCTGCCTGCGAGCGTCTCGCGATCGATCAGGCTGTCGTGAGGGCTGCACGTCATGGCAGACGGGCAGGCGGGCAGGCGTCGGTCGACGTGCGGGGCGAACAATGGCGATGGCAATGGCGATGGCACAACGGGCAGGAGGGAAGGAGGCATCCGCATTCCGAAACAGCTAGCGCCCATCATCTCCCATCTCCCACCTCCCACCTCCCACCTCCCCCCACGTTGTCACTTTCTCGTTCCTCGCCGCAAACCTGCTTCTCAAACCCCGAGGTTCCCGTACTCGTCGGTCTTCTGCTCCAGTCTCTGCCGCGCCGTCTCGTCCTTGCAGCTGGCCGTGAAGACGCCCGTGTTCCTCCGCGCCTCGTCCTCCACCAGCTCGTCCAGCGGTATGAAATCCGCCGGCTCGCCGAACATGGCGTCGAACTTGTTCCTGATGTCGCCTGGCAGCTCCACTGCATGCTCGCTGTCCCTCAGCCACACACGCAGCAAGTGCCTGGGGTGCTCCGGGTCGTCGACGTAGCCGGTGCGCGCATGCTGAAGAGCGACGTTGTTGACCCATTCGATGTCGCCTTTCTCCAGCTTCGTCGTGACGCTGTATTGCTCTGCAACCCAGTTGAACCCCGCGAAGGCTTCGCGTTCCTCGAACGTAAGCTCCTCGAAGCTCTTGTCGCGCTCCGGCACCTCGGCGAACCCGATGAAGGTTCGGGTGGAAAAGTTGAGCATCAGTCTCTCCTGGAACCAGTGCAGCAGCCGAACGCCCTCCGCTGGGATTCCGTTTCTGCATGCCTGGAGCTTAGTTCACAACAAACCCGAATTCGACGAGGTGAGGAACGGGGGAGACGCACGCTCGCCATCGGAACCTTCGCTCTCCCAAGAGCCGTAGGATGTCTGGCCGATGCTCCGCCAAATGGTTGTACACTCTCCACGCGCTGGCGATCTTGGACTCACCACCCTGTGAATTTTCCGGCACCGAGACCGCCATCAGCGAAACCACGTCTGCTCCTGCATCGCTGTGGTACATCTGCGCCGCCGCGTTCTGCGCCGACACGTAAATGGCTCCGCGCTTCGTCCTCTCGATATGCGCAATGCTCTAATAATGAGATCAGGGAAGGCCCATCGGATGTGAAGATGATGGCGTAGCACCCACCTTGATATGGCACAGCCCACGTCGGATGCCCTGGGGCAGCCGCTGATCTCCAACCCAAGAATTGAGTCCCAGGCAGACAATGACAAGCTCGTCCTTCTCGTACTTTTCCACAGGTATACCACGGAGCAGGTTGATGCCAGTCCCGTGATAAATATTATGCGAGATGTTGCGAAGCACCTGGCCCAGGCTTGGGAGTGGGAAGTGATTTCTTGCCAATTCTGAGAGAGGTATGCTGAGACTCTTGAAATGCTACGCGGCCGTATTCCGTCAGTATCCTGCATTATCATCGAGGCGCGCTACAAACCTTGGTTGCGTTATCAATCTCCGAAATGTCGGAGTCATTCAGAACATGGACCCATTTCTCCGCTGTGTTCAAGAAGTCGTCAGCTGTGTGCACCGCAGCTGCAAGAGTCGAGCTTACGCTGGGCTCGCAAGTCCTCTCCGGACCACACGAGCGGCCCAGAAAGCTTTTTTGGCCAGCCCTGCGGGATATCTCCGAAGTCAGTGTCCTGGGCGTGGGCACTGTTTGCAGCCTCCCATTCTGGTTTGTTGAGGAGAAAGCCCGGCGAGTCTGAGTAGAGCTCATATGGAAGGACTGTAGCTGCCATCGTCACAACAAGAGGAAGTCTTTCGGCAATCCCGCATTGGCAACAACTTTCCTGGGTCGCCTCGCATTTCAATAAATACATGGGGCTGGGGCGGGGTGCACTGCAGATGCCGAACGACCAATTCTGCAGGCTGATTACGTGCTCAACCTCCACTCTTGAGGCACGCGTAAGCTATCAGCATGCCGTGATCAAGGCCTGGTCTTGTGCTATGTTCCTATCGGAAAATAAATACATTTTCGAATGCATTTTGACAGCGCAGATCTCGGTTCTCTACTATTATCTCTTGTCGCATTGGCAAAATGGGTCAATTCCTTCCCGCCGACTCCAAAGCTCCAAGCCCGGAGACTACTCCGCTACCAGAAGAAGTATATGGCAGTGAAGCAGGGCCAAGAAAGACCGCGGCAGAGCGCAAGCTGATATGGAAGCTCGACCTCTTCATCCTTAGCTGGGCCTGCTTCGGCTACTTCCTGCGGCTGCTGGACACTTCGAACATGACGAACGCCTACGTGAGTGGAATGCGCGAGGACCTCAACCTCACAGGAAACCAATTCAATATCTTCACTACTTTTTGGACTTGCGGGTACATCGTTGGCCAGATTCCTTCGCAGCTCGTCATTACCAAAATTCGGCCCTCGATATGGATTCCTGGAGCGGAGATCCTGTGGGCCGTGTTTACCTTCTCGTTTGCTGCCATGCACAGCGAAAAGCAAATATACGCGGTCCGGTTTCTGATTGGTCTTGCCGAAAGCCCCTTTTACGTCGGTGCTATCACGCTGCTCGGTAACTGGTATACTCCAGAAGGTGAGCAGCAAGAATTCTCTCCGTCCAATTGGTCAAGCACATCTCGTTAACCAGAAAACATGGTTGTTGCATGCGCGTAGAGCTTGGGAAGCGCGCTACAATATTCTACTCCGCATCCTTTGCCGCCAATATGTTTTCGGGCTACCTCCAAGCCGGCGTGTACAATGGCATGAACAACTTGCATGGAATTGCCGGCTGGCGCTGGCTCTTCATAATGTGTGGCGTGATATCCGTTCCCGGCGCGCTATGGGGCTTCTTCGCCGTCCCAGACTCACCCTACAACACCCGGGCCAAATGGCTCACACCGGCCGAGGTCGAGCTAGCCAAAGCGAGGATGATCAGAGAAGACAGACGGCCGTTCCATGGTGTGTCGTGGGACGTGATCAAGAAACTGGTCACGTTCAACCAGTTCTGGCCCATGGTGATCGCGTACATGTAAATCTCAACCTCAGTGAATGAAGCGTGTGGATTTTCGGCTGACGCAGGGGCGGGACAGATGTTTCTGTCTGGATACTTACTACCTCACCTTCTTCGCCATTTGGCTGAAGTCCCTGAGCACCTACAGCGTTGCCCAAATCAACGTGTAAGCGCCCAATCCACCCTCCCTCTACACTCACCTCCGGCGATATCCTTGCTCACCCGTCCTCAGCATCCCCACCGGCGCCGCCGCAATCGGCCTCGTCAGCACCATCCTCTGGGGCTACCTCAGCGACCGCCTCCGCGCCCGCCTCCCCGTCGCCGCGCTCATCACACTCGTCAACGTCGTCGGCAGCCTCGTCCTCGCCATCGCGCCCTCCCGCGCCGGAATCTTCTTCGGCTACTTCGTCAACGCAGCGACGTACGCGTACGGGCCCATCGTCCTGGTAGGACCTCCTCCCTTCCACCCCCTCTTCCCCTTTCTGTGAACTGAAAAGTTCGACCGGCAGACTTGGATCAACGAGACCTGCGGAGACCGCCCGGCCCAGCGCGCCCTCATCATCGGCGTGGCGCAGACGATGGGCGCGACCTTCTCGGCCTGGGTGCCGGTGCTGATATTCGATACGGGGACCGACGCGCCGCTGTTCCGGAAGGGGTACATCACCGTCACTGTTTTGTCTGTCGTGCAGGTGAGTGAAACAGTCCTACCGAGTCTGGGGTGGCGTGGAGAAAAAGGTCGCGCTGATAAATTGTGTGATAGCTACTAATGGTGTTTCTTATGATGTGGTTTGAGAGAGGGAGGAGAGCGAAAGCATGAGGTGTTGCATGGTGGAGGCTGGACGGAGGTTTTGGGAAAAGTTTCGCAACCATATTGAGCGTTTCGGAATGCTGATGTTGGAAGAATGGGGTTTGATTAATGAGCATAATGAGCTGTTTGCGTTCACAGAGTTAACTCATCAGAGCGGACAGCAATAGCCACACTTCACAACCTTGCGCAAATGATCCACAGTTGGACCCGTCTAGCCCTACGGAAGAGATTTTTACCCACAAATCATGAGCCCCAGTACTTCAAATGGCCGCTAGTAAAAAAGACCCCAAACATACTCCTATTTCTTAAAGCTAGTAGAGGAGCCACCAGCGCTCTCGGTTGCCGCGGAGCCTCCGGGTTGGTATTCGCGCTACTCCTACTTAATGGGCTGGCCGCTGGAGTAGTTCGTGTTCTGACAGCCAGCGGCTATGTGTTGGTTGTTGTCCGTGCAGTTGAAACCTTTCTTGCTGCTGCCATTCATTGCGGCGATGTTTTGCTGAATTGGTGTATTGAATGTGGAGGGTAGGCGGGATGATCGAATGTAGTGCATATTTGCTTAATTATACGAAAGACCGAATAGCTTTTGCCGTCTGCGAGACGTTCTGAATTTATATGCCACGGACACGTACATAGTACCGCGTGCTGAATTGGGTAGCATTTGAACTGTGGTTCGCGATATTGCTCCAGACCATTATTGTGGTTGGTTGAAACTCATTTAGTCAGGGGTCCTGATATAAGTTACTGTGCGCGCCTCTTAGATCCTTTCTCCAGCATTCGCGAAGTAAAGCACCTGCTCTAAATAATAATAACTCCACGTTCTAAAACAATTGCGTTGCATTACATTGATCAAACATTTCATTCGTCTACCGCTCTGCTTCTCCCTTCCCCGTTCACCAAAAATCTGCCAAAGCAAACCAAAATGCCCAAAAGCCTTGCGAGACTGTTAAAGCTCGCCACCGAAAATGTTAAAACGAATATCGCTCATGTGATGTGATGCCCTTTCCCCCAGTTCCACGCTTGTATGAACGCCATATGCCGCCGCATTAAATGTTAAATGAACTTGATTTTCCCCTTTCTACCATCGCTGTAAATGCGCAACGAGTATGCAAGTATGTTTGGAGGAGGAAGGAGAGTTGAGGGGTGATTGGTCACCCGAAGTTGTTAAGAACCGGGTGAACGATGGGGATCATGAACCCCTGGGGTATCATAGCTGTTTTTTGGTGTTCACGAGTCGATAGACTCGACGGGGGCGCAGGTGCAGAAGAGGTTCGTGTCGCCATAAGCTATCAATTCGCGTTAGTCAACTTGGTCTTTTGCGGATTATATTGGGAAAAATGCAATACTCACTATCATCCAACCGCGTCACGCTCGGCCAGAACTTCTTCTCCTTGAGGTACGGCAGCGGGTAAGCCGCATACTCGCGCGTATACGGCCTGTTCCAGTCCGCAACGAGCAGATCCTTCTGGCTGTGAGGCGACAACTTCAGCACATTGCCCTCGCGCGGCACCTCGCCCTTCTCGACAGCCTCGATCTCCTTGCGGATCTGAATCAGGGCGTCGCAGAAACGGTCTAGCTCCTCCTTGCTCTCGCTCTCGGTCGGCTCGATCATCAGCGTGTTGGCGACGGGCCAGCTCATGGTAGGCGCGTGGAAGCCGTAATCCTGGAGACGCTTGGCGATGTCGATGGCCTCAACACCGGATGTTTCCTTGAACTTACGCACGTCAAGAATGAACTCGTGCGCGCAGCGGCCCGCTGCGTTAGTGTACAGGATCGGGTAGTGTGGCTTGAGGCGGGAGAGAATGTAGTTGGCATTCAGGAGGGTGATCTTCGTTGCGTGCGTGAGGCCGTGACCACCCATCATCTTGATGTAAGCCCAGGAGATGGGCAGGATAGACGAGGAGCCCCAAGGAGCGCCGGAGACAGGAGCGATAGCATTCTCACCACCGGTCGGGACGATAGGGTGACCAGGAAGGAAAGGAGCCAGGTGCTTAGCCACACCGATAGGGCCAACACCAGGGCCGCCGCCACCGTGAGGGATACAGAAGGTCTTGTGGAGATTCAGATGGCAGACGTCAGCGCCGATCTCGCCAGGCGAGCAAAGACCGATCTGAGCGTTCATGTTGGCGCCATCCATGTAGACTTGACCACCGTGCTCGTGGACAAGCTTGCAGACCTCCTTGATCTTGGGCTCAAAGACACCGAAGGTGCTGGGGTAGGTAACCATGATGGCGCCGAGTTCCTCGCTGTACTTTTCGCATTTGGCCTTGAGGTCCTCCATATCCAAGTTGCCTGTTCCGGTATCACACTTAATCGTTACAACGCGCATACCGGCCATGGCAGCACTAGCAGGGTTGGTGCCGTGAGCGGAGACTGGAATCAAGCAAATGTCACGCTTCTTGCCGGGCTGCTGCTCCTGGTACTTGCGGATGACACGAAGACCAGTGAACTCGCCCTGGGCACCAGAGTTAGGCTGGAGAGAGACGGAGTGGAAACCGGTAATCTCAGCAAGATCACTCTCAAGTTCAGTGATGAGGGTCTCATAACCCTTCGCCTGATCCTTGGGCACAAACGGGTGGAGTGACGAGAATTCAGGCCAAGTGACTGGAGCCATTTCGGTGGTGGCGTTAAGCTTCATGGTGCAGGAACCGAGGGGAATCATGGAGTGGACGAGAGAGAGATCCTTGGACTGAAGATGGTGGATGTAGCGGAGCAGTTCCGTCTCAGAGTGGTGAGTGTTGAACACGGGATGGGTGAGATACGGGGTCGTGCGCTTGAACTTCTCCGGAACGGCGCTGGTCTTGACTTGGTCCGCGAGAGCCTCAACATCGGGCAGCGTCTTAACACCAACAAACTTGCTGAAGACTTCCAGAATATCCTCAACATCGGTTTTGGTGACGGTCTCGTCGACGGTGATACCAATGTGGCTGTCGTCGATCTTCCTCAAGTTGATCTTCTTTGTGTCCAGAGCCTTCTTGATCAGCAAGTCCGAGTTGTTCTCCGTATCGACAACGACCGTGTCGAACAGGACAGCTCCCTTCTCGCCGGTACCACGCTTCCTCGTCTCGAAGCCCAGCTGGTTCAGGCCCTTCTGCAGGACTCTGGCGGCAGTAACGGTCCTCTCCGCGATGGCCTTCAGGCCCTGGGGGCCATGGTAGATGGCGAAGAACGCACTCATGTTCGCCAAGAGCGCCTGGGCGGTACAAATGTTGCTAGTGGCCTTCTCCCTGCGGATGTGCTGTTCACGCGTTTGCAGGGCCAACCTTGCCGCGTTATCGCCCAACCGGTCCTTCGACAAGCCGATCAAACGACCGGGCATCTTGCGCTTGTGCTTATCGCTCACCGCAAAAAACGCAGCATGGGGTCCACCGTATCCGAAAGGCACACCGAAGCGCTGCGCATTGCCGAAAGCCACATCCGCGCCGAACTCGCTGGGCGCCTTCAAAACAGTCAGGGCAAGCAAGTCCGTGGCAACGCTGACGGTGGCGCCAAGCTTGTGCACAGTGTCAGAGAGTCCCTGGTAGTCCTCAACACCTCCCTGGGTATCCGGGTACTGCACAAGCACGCCGACAAGATCCTGGCCAATTTCCTCCACGCGCTTGCTGCCGTCCTTCAGCACATCACCGGTCTCGATGGTGATGCCAAATCCTTGCGCGCGTGACTGCAGAACAGCAATTGTCTGCGGGTGACAGTTCTCGTCAACGAAGAAAATCTTGGTCGGCCTCTTGAGTCTGCTCGCGGGCAGAGCGTTCATAGCGAGCGTCATAGCGAGCGTCATAGCCTCCGCAGCGGCCGTCGGCTCATCCAGCACAGAAGCGTTAGCAATGGGCAGCCCAGTGAGGTCAGAGACCATGGTCTGGAAGTTAAGCAGGGATTCCAAGCGTCCCTGGCTGATCTCGGGCTGGTAGGGGGTGTAGCTGGTGTACCAGCCGGGGCCCTCGAGCACGTTGCGCTTGATCACCTCGGGCGTGCGGGTGCCGGCATATCCGCAGCCAATGTAGCTGCGGTAGACACTGTTGCCATTGGCAATCTCGCGCAGGCGGCCCATCAGCTCGCTCTCCGTGTATCCGTCCTGGCTGAATGCCGTCTCATTGTCCTTGGAGCGGATGGCGGGCCCGTTGATCTTGAGATCGCGGTCCGAGAGCACGTCCTCGGGGACGACCTGCTTCACGAAGTCGTCGAGGGAGTTGACGGGCGGATCGAGAGTCTTGAGCATCTGCTCAGCATCGCTGGCGGAGGGCCCAATGTGGCGGTGGGGGAAGGTGTCGAGCGGCGCGAAGGCAGAGCCGCGCTTCTTCGCCGGCGTGTTGCCATTCGTGTCTGCGGTGGAGCTCGAGTAGAAGGTCCGCACGGAAGGCGTCCTGGAGAAGCTCTTCAGCGCCGGCAGCGTCTGGCGCTGGGCGGCGAGCAAGAAGCGGGAGCTGCGCGCAGCGCGCACGGCGCTGTCCTGCGAGAGCACAAGACGCGTCGCGCGAAAGCTCGCCCTGGCACACTGGGACTGCATCTTGGGGAGGTCAGAGAGGTCAAGATGCTTGACAGAGCTTCACGCGCCCCTTCGCGCTGTGGGAGGGGGGTTCTTTAGCGAGCCGGCGCGGTCAGGAAAAGCTGGTGGCGGTGGTGACGTTTTGCAGCTTGGCCGCGTTCCCAACGATGTGAGCTCTCAGGAATCCGCAGCTCGTCCAGCACACGCCGCTCGGGGAGAGGGAGAAATCGGTCGCGTCAGACTGGCCGGGGCGCGCGGTCGCAGGTGCTGGAGGCTTTCTTCTGGGCGTGCTTGACCGTCTTTTCCATTTCTTGGGCGGCACCAGGATGGCATGGCCGTTTTGAGGCGCTGGTTATCAGCGGCACAGCGCGCGCTCGGTGCTCTCGGGATCCTCGCCGATACACTAAATTCCGATCTCGGAATCCTGCGGAGCGATCCCTGCGACGCGGCCTAAAGGCACGCGAGGCCAGAGATACAAGAGTCAGCGTCCAGGCACATGAAAAAATGGTATCAGGTAACGCGTCGCCGCCTGTGCTGCTCATTGGCTGTCCCTGCGCTGAAGCAGTGCGCCTCAGGCCATTGATCACCACCATCACCAGTCTAGGGCCTGCTTCAGCGCCGTATTAGATGATGAAACTGCATATCCGCCGAATGGCGTGCACCGGCTGCCAGCCCGAGGTCAGGCTTCGGTGACTTTTTTCCTTTCGACCTGCCCGCCTCGGGCACGCGTGCCGGCGCCGCCGCCTTCTTCTTTTTAGCACCAGAGCACCTGCACAAGTGAGTGCGCGCAACAGGCGTGTATAGAATCTCATTGTGTATGCAACTAAAGAACCACCAATCGCAGACCCACCAGCCTACTTTCAGCATGTCCAACCGACGCAATTCCAGTCAATTGCATGCTCCATGCCCCCCAGCGCCGCCGCTCATCTGCTGTGTGACAAACTTTTTAGACCCCCTGTCAACCGGAACGCCAAATTAGGAAAATTAAACCCTCTCGCCTAGCCAGCAAACGTAACCGCATCCCGCCTCCAGCCTCGGCTCCTTCCCCCTCAGGTCTCAACCCATAGCCCGGCCATCGCATATGCGTAGGCCAGGGCAGGGGAGTTCCGGGGAAACAAAAAAAGCCAGGTGGGAGGAGAACGACGGCGTTTGACGGTCATGTGCGAGATTCAAGAGTCGAAGAATATCAGGCTCGAAGCAGTCGTGATCGCAGAAACAAGATTCCTCCTGGCCCCCGGAAATGCAGAAAAGTGAAAAACAAACATTCGTGATTGAAACCCCGCAAAGCTCATGCGCCTGTCTTGAAACGCCATTTGTTGCAAGTTGTAGAGTACAGTTGGGAAAGACACTAATGGGTGCCATTGACCATGGTGACATCATCAGCAGGAGCAGTGAGGATCGAGTACTGGCCACCAGCTCCAGCCCAGTTGAGCTTCTTCTCGCGGACCGCAGTGTTGTCGATCATCGTAGCAACCTCAATGTCGTCGTCAGTGCCCTGGCCGGTCTGATAGTTGGCCGAAAAGCCCCAGGAGTAGGCCTTGCCCTCCTTGCTGATTGCGATGGTGTGGTCAGAGCCACAGGCAACGAACGCGGCGTTGATGTCGGGGACCTCAGTGGGAACCTTGAGAATACGGGGTCTGTCGTGCTCGTCCTTCTTGATCTTGTCTTCTGGAAGACCCTTGAGAGTATTCATAGGCAGGCCCATCTGGTAGCCGTCGAGACGGCCCCAGACGAGGCACTTGCCATCTTCGGTAACAGCAGCCGAGTGATGACCGCCGCCGTCGATCATCTTGATGTTCTTGCCAGCAAGGGCGGGAACCTTATTGGGCTTGATGATGACCGCATCGTCCTCTCCAGCGTTTTCGGGAAGGCCGGTCTCGCCGAAGTTGTTCAGACCCCAGGCCCACACGTTGCCGCTCTTGTCAATAGCAAAAGAGTGGTACGCGCCGCAGGCGATTTGCGTGATCTTCTTGCGCGGGAGTCCGAACTCGCGGGGGACAAGACCCTCCGTCTTGGTGCGCTCAACAACACGACGACCCAGCTGGTTCTGCTGGCCACTGCCCCAGGCAAAGACATTGCCGTCGGCGTCAAGGGCAAGAACATGGTTTGCGCCGCACACAATCTCGCGGACTTTCTTGAGTTCCGGAAGGAGGACTGGGGTCTTCTGGATGAAGGACTGCTTGCTGAAACCGAAGATACCCTCGTTACTTCTGAAGGTGCCCCAGCCGTAGACGAGACCATCATCGGTGACAGCGAAAGAAGAGCTGTCCGCAGCAGCAACCTGGACAAACTTGGTGCCCTCGGGGAAAGCGTCGGCAGGAATGGCAGTAGGCGTGGCCTCTTTAGGGTTCATACCGCTGTCAGAACCCGAGTCGGAGCTGTCGTCACTCTTGTTGTCATCCATATCAATCAGGCCGCCTTCCCAGGTGGTATCGCGACCCAAAGCACCCTGATCATTGACGCCCCAGGAGAGGATCTTGTTGTCATGGGTCAGGGCGAGCACGTGCATGCCGCCGGCAGCAACCTGCACGACCCCAACGCTGTCGGCAGGGAGAAGGGGGTTGAGGCGCGGGCGTTTGACATCAACTGCGTTCTTGGCAGTCCCCAGACCCAGCTCACCAGAGCTTCCCTCGCCGAACACATAAACGTTGAGCTTTTTGGTAGGTGCCTGGTTCTTGTTGTCGTCCTTGAGACGCGCGATTCTGATCTTCTTCGCAACAGGAACCGCAGGCTCCTCCGAGGCCTTGCGCTTCCTGGTAGTCTTCGCGGGAGCAGACGCAGTGCTCGTGGTTGTAGCAACCGTCTCTTGAGTAGGCTGGTCTTGCGTGGCTTCGCTCGTGGCTTGCGTCGAGAAGCTCGCGGTCGCAGCGTCACTCTTGTCGTCGGCTGTAATCGCGCATCAGTCAGTGGAAGTTCATCAAATTCAAGAAAGCGCGATGCGCGTCAAGGAACGATCAAGACGCGCTTCGGAGGCAGAAACGTACTCTTTTTCTTCGCAGCCGTCTTCTTCACAGTCTTCTTGGCAGGCGGCTCGTCGGCGTCCTTCTTCGCGGGCCTACCGCGCTTGGGAAGAGTCTTTGTTGCGCCATTGGTGACAGCCGGCTTTGACGCGGGAGCCTTCTTCGTGGCGGCGGCCTTCGTGGTCTTCGCGGTTTTTGCAGCGGCCGTCTTAGGGGCGGGGGCAGCCTTCTTGGGGGCTGCAGCTGCGGCAGCTCTCTTGGGAGGCATTGTGAGGTCAAGGGATAGCGGAGTGGTTGTGGAGGGTTGTAGATGAGCTGCGCGATGGCGGCTCAGTCGAGGGAGCTTGGGTTGATGGTAGCGCGATGCAGCAGCTGATGGCGGGAGGCTGCAGCAGGCAGAAGAGATGTCCGGCGACACGTCAACACAGACCCACGGGCGAATCGGCGAGGACGGAGCTTCGAGGAACTGAAAACGATGTGAGCGAGGCGCAGCGCAATGGAAAGAAGAAGCTTGCAGAAAAAGTTGCGGGCTGGGTGAAAGAGTGAATAGCCGGCTTTGTTTTTGAGGGTGATGTGATGCGACCGGGGGCGCGCTCCCGATTCGTTCGCGTCGCACCGCATTCCGTGCACAGGCCATCCCGGTCGCCGCCGCAGCTCACCACAGAGCCGCAGCGCTCGCACACCACACCTCTCGACAGCAGCCTCGATAGATCCACGAGTCTCAGTGCGGAGACGCGCACACTGCACCATCACGCATACTGCCGTACGGCTCTTCAGGTCGCAAAGACACCAGCCAGCAATGCGCGCAGCCCCGCGACATATTCCGGCCGCCTGCAGCACATTCAGGATCTCTCCCCCAATACGCAGCAAACACGCTTTCACGCCACTGTCGAGCGACTCATAACTGATATTCAAGTGTACGAGACGGCCTTCGGGTGTGGCGTCACCTGGTGCAAATCATATTTCCTAACCCTGCCTCTAAACCTTGCCTTCGATGCCCGAACCTGCCCGTTCACCGTGCGCTCCTCAAGAATCCCACTACACCAACGCAATACCCGCCCAGGGCGCCAAGCCTCTGTCTCTCCTTGCCCGCCTCCTCGCGCCATTCCTTCAGCGCCTGCACAACCTGCTCATCGCTCGTGATCTCCTCGCCGTGTAGACGCAGGAACACCGCCATCCACGCCTGGATCAGCTCGTAGTCGCGCTTCAGCCGCAGTCGCGTGGTAAGCGCTTGGATGAACGTCAGGAACTCGTGCGACGGCGGCGTCTCCAAAGAGCGGATCGCCAGATCGGCTGCGCTTGGAGGAAGCGAAGACAGGTAAGACACCAGAGCATCAGACTCGCCAGTCTCGGAAGCGTTAGCGAGGTGCCGACTGAATTCCGACTGGTGAGCCCCGGACTTCGAGATCCGAGACAAAGGCCCTGACTGCGCGGTGGGTTCTTGCTGCGCTACTCCAGCAATAGCACCGCTAGCTGCTGGATTGGCCGCGCCACTCTGAAGACTCGGGAGGAAGAAAGGCGCCTTTTCTGGGGCCTTCGGTGCCTCTTTTGGTTTGTTGCGCTCGCGGATCAGGTCGAGATGCAGAAGATTCTGCCATCTAGACTTTGGAACAAGACTGAGGGTGGTTATCGATTCGCTCAGTTGATCCACGGATGGAATGCCAGCATCTTGTTCTTCCTCTGGCTCCTGGTCGTCTTCTGCAGAAGCGGCGGATATGATGTTCTCACCGCCTTCACCCGATGCTGTCGGCGCGTCGACCTCTGCGATATCGTTGTCGGAGATGTGTCTCGTTGGGACATGAGTGAAGAGAGTCTTGTTCGTCCAGATATTTACTCCGACATTGTCTTCCTGGGCTAAAGCAAGATACTCGCCAGTTGCAGACATGCCTAATGCGGTGCACATGCTGCGCAGCTTCATTGCATCAATCATGTGCCCGGTGGGCAGGTCCCACACGCGGATAACGGAGTCAGCTGAGGCAGCAATGATCCAACGCCCATCATTCGAGAACGTGAAGTCGTTGATCCGACCTTGGCAGCCGAAGAGCTCTCTGACCAGCTTCTTAGTCTCAATATCGATAACGCGGATAGAGGAATCAGAGCAGCTGAAGGCAATGAGGTCGCTTGAGCTGTGGTAGCGGAGGCTTGTAATGGTGACCATAGGGTTCCAATCAATCTCATGAAGTAATCGACCGTTGGTGAAATCCCAGAACTGTAATCGTTAGTAATAGCACTCAGACAGGTTCAAGTAAGTACTCACCTTGACTTTGCCATCATCACCGCAACTGATAACCGTCCGGTTGAGGTTGTCTACGGTGATACCGGTAACCGCTTTCGAGTGTTTGCCTTGTCCTCTCGCGAAGCTCTTAGGCTTGTCGTCTAATTCTATCGAGTCTTCCTCTAGCTGCTGTAGCTTTAGGCGTTTTGCTTGTTGAGGTGTGAGTTTCGCGGGGAATCGTTGACGGTGGATGCCAGATTGCAGGTTGAACATGTCAAGGCCGCCTCCTTGCGAGCCTACGAGGGCGAAAGTGCCACAAGGCGAGATGGCGACGCTCTGGTATTGTCAGCATCATGCACTCAAGGGAACCAGGCGATGCAGCCTACCGTTACTGGCGTCCCGTCACCAGTGTCGAATGCCCACCGACCAGCCTTCTTCTTGCCCCAGAACCATGTTCTCGCCGTCTTGCTGTCTTCGTGTGCGGTGACCATGCTCTCCCAACCATTAAGACCAGTTGACTCAGAGCCCTTCCCTTTGCCAGGATTGGTCCAGATGGCGTTGACACCTGGCACGGCCCCCATACCACCGTCGCGATTAAGGGAGCATGCCATGCATGTGATTTTCGGAGCCCTCAAGTCCTCAATTGACAGACTGCTATCCAGAGATGCAAGCCCCTCGCTGAGAATACCCATCTTCTTCGCTTTCTTGCGAATGTTGCCTTGGCTCAGTTCCGTGCTCTGACCGTCGCGCCGCAAACTCCAGCCCCATAGAGTTCGGTCTTTGCTTGCACTGAGAAGCCACTTACCTCCAGCGTCGGCGCCGTCTGCGTCTGAAGGAAGGAATTGGAGTGTCGAAACAGGGGCCGCATGTCCGCTGCGGGAGTGGAGGATTCGAGGAACCGGCGAGAAAGGAGTCTGGTCGAAAATCCACGTCTTCAAAGAGTTATCGAGGCCACTTGTGACAACAACAGCTTGACCAGCCAGGAACTCGATCTTGCTGATGCCACCAGCTACACCGCCGTCCGCCGATGACGGTGGAGCGTGAGCGCCACGCAGCACACCCATTTTCCTGCCACCCTCATTCAGGTCCCAGAAAATAACATCTCCGGTATCCTTCGAGGCTGTCGCCATCACACCATCTTTCCGACCATCGTCCCCTGCGCCGAGTCCATCAGTCCGGAAAGAAATGGACGTTACCGGAGCCCTCTTCGACGATCCGGTATTCACAGTAAGAATCTCCTTGTCCGCGCGGATATCGTGGATTACAACAGGGCCGCTGCTGTACGAGATGGCGACAAGCGATAAAGCAGGCGTTGGCTGCAGGGCAGTCACAGCGCCGTATTCAGCAGCAGCCGGTAGGATTGTGTAAAGCAATCTACCAGTATTGATGTTCCAAATCTCGACGCTTCCATCTTGCCTGCCTGCGAGTATCTTGTTCAGGTAGGTGGGCATGTTGCAAACACCGCCGGTGAGCAAGCTGCCGGCACCACCAACACGCGGCGCAGTGAGAGTCGTGTAGTGCTCCAATGTCTCGGACTTCCAGACCTCAATTCTTGTAGAGCCACATCCTACAATCCATGCGCCAAAGACCAGGAGCTTCTTGATGTTCTCATTGCATCTTCTCGGAATCTCGAGTTCGGCAACCTTCTTGCCACGCTTGAATAACCACACTCCTCTCGGAGCCTGCTTATCTTCACCACCCCATGCAGCCAGAATCTTATCTTTCCATGCTGACGTAGCGGTAATGAGCTCCGGCGTTTGTGGTCTTGTTATGAAAACGAGGTTTAGGCCGCGACGTAGATCGTAGGTTTGCAGGCTTCGTCCGACGGAGGTAGTGATCTGGAATGTGGTCTTTCCGAGAGGAACGGTCGTGAATGGCACATCAGTTGGTGAAATCAGTCCTACAGTCTGCGCAGGTCAGCACTTTTTTTCTGGGCCGTCAGACATAAAAAATGGCGGCGCGTACGCGGAACGGCGCGAACAGCCTTGATTTTCCCGGGCGCGGCTTGCCCTCGGGCTGCACTTTGCTCGCATTGAGCCTCTGCCGCTTGGCGACGCGGCGGCCGGCGACTTCGGTAGAGGTGACAGTCGCAGGCATTTGGGCAAGAAAAGAGCAGGCGGAGAGCGCGTTGCTGGAGCTCCGTCGCGGCGGGTGAAGCTGCGGGTCGAAAAATTCAGGTGGATTCGCCGGGATCTGCAGGGCGCCACAGCGGCCGTGGCTAGGCCGCAGCTAGGCCGGGGGGCAATAGTCGTGGCCGCGCATCCCCCCGCGCCTTGCTCCATGTGGGCAGCTGTCTCACGACTCCAACCTTGTGCATGCAATAGTGCTATTCTTGCTTTTGGCCCCGACAGGAAGCAGAGCTCGTGCCCCGCCTCAGACACGACATCAAGCATGCCAAGTTCGCACCGCAGGCCCGAAACTGCACCTCGAGAGCTTGCATGAGCGTGCTGAATCTGTCCCAATGGCAGCCCAGCAAGATGCATAACGCGGCCCTACACAGTCGCAGCAGTAGTCAAGCACTCAAGTAATGGAAGCCCGTGGGGCGAGTAGTGCAACGACCAAGGCCTGTCTCCGAGCTACACGTGCGATATGAAGTCATGTGGGGAGAGCGTGCCAGCCGGGCGGTGCTCCCCAGATGCGCGACGGAGCGGGTGACTCGTGGGGATGGAGGCTGAAGAGAGCGCTGGGGGCGCGCGAGAGCCAGTCACGGAAGCACGCCCTCCGCGTGGGTGAGCACTGCTGCCCGTCGCGGCCCGGCAGCGCGGCGTGGCAGGAAATAGGCGTGCGATGGCAACGACTAACGCGAGAACCCCCCGGGCCACTAACGTCATTCGCTGGGCCTAAGGCACGCATGCAGCACTTGCAGCGCGTCCGCTCTCCTGCCGAAAAGCAAATCCTCGAACCGCCACGTCCTGCGCGTCACGTCGGTCCAGCCACCCCAGATGGATCCTCTAACACGCACAACTAGTGGTGAGAGCACCAGGTCGCGTCATGGATCACATTCGCTGTCTGGCGCCTCGTCGCCCTCGGCCAACCGCAAGGCTCGCTCTGCCGACCCTGGCACCAGCCTGGGCGACGTAGACCGGGCCAGCATATCTATGCCCCCTCCGAACCCCAAACCCATTGCTCGCCAGCAGCCCGACCGCAGACCCTCCAAGGCTTCCGACACCCTGGTGCCCGCCTCCAGCATCTTCGACCATCCCGAGGCCCAGAACTCCTCCGCAATCGACGATGATCCCACCCCGACCACTGCCATGTCTCCCTCCGCCGACAAGGAGTCCAACCGCATGTCCTTCTCGTCCCTGTACTCGCTCGGGTCGCAGATCTACAACAGTGCTCGCGGCTCCGGCGGTCCCAGCTCTATTGCGGGCAGTGAGCCGGATGGTACGTTTTGTGCATTCTTTGCCAGCTGTGCAGGCTAACATCACCCGAAGCGAAGTCGGACGGACCTTCCTATGGAACAACTACGCAAACATCGTCCTTCTCGGTCACCACTTCCAGTAACAACAATGGCCCCTCGCCGTCGCAGCTACTCTCTCCGCGCGAGCAGGGCGGCGACCATAGCTCTTCCACTTCGCAGTCCCTGAACGGACATCCTACCCACACCTCTCCGCACTCGACACCATTACTGCAGCACCGCCGTTCTCGCAGTCGGACTACCAACCCTGCTCGAAGGACGAGCCACCACGGCTCCAGCATTGCTGGTAGCGGAAGCCCGGCGAGCGAGCGCAGCATGGCAGCGAGCAAAGATGGCCGGGACACCGAACCCAGAAAACCCCCGATTGGCATCATCGGAGTTTGTGCCATGGATACAAAGGCACGGAGCAAGCCCAGTCGGAACATTCTGAACAGGCTCATTGCGAACCAGGATTTTGAGGTCATTATCTTCGGTGACAAGGTCATCTTAGACGAAGAGGTGGAGAACTGGCCCATCTGCGACTTCTTGATATCCTTCTTTTCGGAAGGCTTTCCTCTCGACAAGGCCATCGCCTATGCCAAACTCAGGAAGCCGTTCTGTGTTAACGACCTGCCAATGCAGACAGTCCTCTGGGATCGCCGCCTGTGCTTGAAGATCCTGGACAAGTTGAATGTGCCGACCCCGAAGAGAGTGGAAGTGAACCGTGATGGCGGACCTACCTTGCCTTCTGCTGAGCTAGCCCAGCTCATGTATGAAAAGACGGGAGTCAAGTTGGAAGGCGCGGAAGATGGTACTGGAGGTGGTGTCAAACCTCCGGTGAGCGTTGAAGCACTTGAGGATAATGATGTGATTCGCGTGGATGGTGTTGAGCTTCGAAAGCCCTTTGTCGAGAAGCCGACGAGCGGTGAAGATCACAACATTCATATCTACTTCCCGAAATCCGCAGGTGGTGGTGGTCGTCGACTTTTCAGAAAAATCAACAACAAAAGCTCGGAGGCGGACGACACTCTTGATGTTCCGAGATCAGTTACCGATCCGGACAGCAGCTACATCTACGAACAGTTCCTTCGAGTGGAGAATGCCGAGGATGTCAAAGCCTATACCGTTGGTCCGGATTTCTGCCATGCGGAGACCAGGAAATCCCCAGTTGTCGATGGCGTTGTGAAGCGCAACCCGAACGGCAAGGAAATCCGCTATGTCACCAGTCTCACCAAAGAAGAGGTGGCTATAGCCTCCAGGATTGCCCAGGGCTTTGGACAACGGGTCTGCGGCTTCGATTTGCTTCGTACTGGAGACAAGAGCTACGTCATTGATGTCAATGGGTGGAGCTTTGTCAAGGATAATAACGACTACTACGAAAAATGCTCAAGCATTCTCAAGCAGATGTTCATCCAAGAAAAGCAGCGCCGCGGTGGGTCCAAGCCACCCGAGCAGGCTTCCAGCGAGCATGAAGATGCGCCAAGCCTTACAGAAAAGCCTGTAAACCAGCGGAAGAACACCCTCTCCGGCCACAGGGCTCAGTTGAAATCCATTCTCAAATCCCCAAGCATGTCCCGAATCGCGCATCATGTGCACCATGGCCACCACAGTCATGGTTCAGGTTCACCTGATCTCTCGTCTAGCACTACTCCGATCACATCGCCTCCAAGCCTCGAGAAGGACCCGAGAACTTCTTCGCCCACACCCGCAGCTAGTGAGATGCTTCCGCCTCCCGCCGTCGCGGAGGTGACTTCCCATCCACGGACTGAGACGGAGGGACAGACAACACCATTACCAAAGCCAGCATCTAAAGCTCAGTGGAAGCTCAAAGGAATGGTTTCAGTTATCCGCCACGCGGACAGAACGCCAAAGCAGAAGATCAAGTACAGTTTCCACACGAAACCTTTCATCGACCTACTCAAAGGGCATCAGGAGGAAGTTCTGTTGACTGGTGAGCTAGCACTTCAAAGTGTTCAGGATGCCGTCACAAAAGCTTTTGCAGAAGGCGAAGAAGACAAGGACAAGCTCAATAGCCTCAGGAATGCATTGAACAAGCGCATTGGTTGGCCTGGAACCAAGGTGCAAATCAAGCCGATGTTCCGCAAGCGCAAGAAGGAAGAGATGCCTCCAGAGCTCCTCGCAGAGATGCCCTCGGAGAGCGAGAACGAGAAAGGTCATGAAGGGCACAGCGCTGAAGACAAGCCCCCAGAGGACCCAGAGAAGCTGAAGGAGTGGAGAGAAAAGAGAAGCGACTCACTCTCCGGCATCACTTTGTCACGCATCGCTGCCGCCGAAAACAACTTGATCCTCGACAAGCTCCAGCTTATCATCAAATGGGGTGGCGAGCCAACACATTCGGCTCGTTATCAAGCTCACGATCTCGGCGAGAACCTCAGGAACGATATGCTCCTCATGAACCGCGATGCTTTGGACGATGTCCGCGTCTACAGTAGCTCTGAACGCCGTTCAACAACAAGCGCTCAGATCTTTGCAACCACGTTCCTCAACCAGCAAGAACTTCCCCACGACTTCATTACCGTGCGGAAGGACCTCCTCGACGATTCCAATGCAGCCAAGGACGAGATGGATAAGGTCAAGAAGAAGTTGAAGATTCTTCTCCGACAAGGCAACAAGGCCCCACCACAATTTGCTTGGCCCGACAATATGCCCGAGCCATTCATCGTCGTTCGTCGTGTTGTCGACCTCATGAAGTTCCACCGGAAGGTTATGCGTCACAACTTCACGAAGCTGCGAAGCAGTGCGGCATCGTCTTTGGCTGCCGTTGCGAAGGGGACTGCAGCCGACGTTGCCAATGGTGGAGACGGATCTACGGTCACGACCACATCCACGAATATAACGAGCATCCAGGCCCGCTGGTGCAGTGGTGAAGACCCCGAGCTTTTCAGGGAGCGATGGGAGAAACTGTTCAAGGAATTTTGTGATGAAGAGAAAGTTGACCCGAGCAAGGTATCGGAGCTTTATGACACCATGAAGTTCGATGCCCTTCACAACCGGCAGTTCCTCGAATGGGTTTTTACCCCTGATACTAGCTTACTAGAAGAGGAAGCGCTTGAAGATAGTGCCATCAAGGATAACAACACATCTAGCGCCAAATCTACGCAACCTCCGAGCCCTTCGGAGCCAATGCGTGAGCCGCCGAAGGAGCAGCAACCGCATGATAAGGGAAGTATATCCCAGCGCATGGGGTTCAGACGCCGCTCCGAAGCCGCCTCGGCGTTCGGTAGCAGGTCTAAGGAACAGTCGCCCGCACCTGAGTCCTACTTCAACCTCTTCGAGGGTGTTGGCAACGGTTCTTTGCCTTCCAAGGCGAAGACCGACGCACGTCTGGAGCGTCTGAGAGAGCTCTACAAGCTTTGCAAGGTCCTATTTGACTACATCGGCCCGCAGGAATACGGCATTACCGACGCGGAGAAGCTCGAAATCGGTCTCTTAACCTCCCTCCCTCTCCTCAAAGAGATTGTCAAGGACCTCGAGGAGGTACAAGCATCCGAAGATCCGAAATCCTTCTTCTACTTCACCAAGGAATCCCACATCTACACGCTCCTCAATTGCATACTCGAGGGTGGCATCCAGACCAAGATCAAGCGCAACGCCATCCCCGAGCTCGACTACCTGTCCCAGATCTGCTTTGAGCTCTTCGAATCCCAGAACTCGACGTCCGAGGACGAGCCTAGCTCGTTCAACTACTCGATCCGCATCAGCTTGAGCCCCGGCTGTCACACATTCGACCCGCTAGACGTGCAGCTCGACTCGAAGCATTGTATTGGCATCGCGCAGCGTAGGAGCCTCACGAGCCATCACGATTGGATGCAGGTCATCGAGACTCTGAGGGATAAGTTCCACACGGTGAAGCTACCCAAGTCGTTCATTGCGATCAACTTGTCGGAGAAAGTGCCGCAGGCATTTGGGATGCAGGAGAAGTCGGACGAGCTATTGACGCAGTCGGAGCTGGAGGAGGGACTGGAGTCGCAAGAAGAGAAGCAGGAGCTGAATGAGAAGCTCGATGAGACGCAAGAGAAACAAGAGGCCCTGCAAGAGCAACAAGAGCAGCAGGTTCAACAAGAATAGACGGTCTGTGAATTTTCAAGACGAACCACGTGTCATGACTTTCCTTTGGCATGGACTTTCTCCTTTGGTGTTCTCGTTTGCAGCATCTGGGTTTAGAAATGGCCGTCTGGATCACGGTTTGGGGCCTGGGGTGTGGATAGAGTAGAGCCGTAGCGAAGCTGATTTGGAGGCTTGCATGGAAATGAGGGTTGGTTGTCTGAATGGTTTGAGCGTTGTCGTTGGGATTCAAGAAACTAAGCAACAATGTTCGATATACTATGCGAATTATCATTGTGATTGATATGGGTTCACTTTCTCTTACAGTACACACCTAGTGAATGCAGGCTCGGGCTTTCGTATGTAAATTCGCTACATACTACCACCTCGCTCCCGCGTAGCAAGAAAGCTCTCCAATACTCGACTCTCAGCTGATTGTGTATTTTGGGATATCATGATAACTGCTGCTCCGAATTGCCTTTTAGTCCCACAGGCATGGCTTGCTTCCTCAATACCTCGCATCCATATCCTCCAAGTCCACCTCATCTTCCGACTCCTCCTGCACCTCCACATCCGCAATCCCAGACTCCGGTTTCGCCAACTTCTTCCCCTGCTGTTCCGCCTGCTCGCCACTTTCAACACTCCCGGTAGTGACACCCAAGCTCCTCGCCTGCTCTTCCGTCAACTCCACCACCATTGGCGCGAAATCTCCCGTCTCGTCATCCTCATCGAACCGCGTTCCCACATCCATCTCAACGCGCTCTCCATCCTCCAGCTCAAGCATGCCTCTCCTCACGAACGAGTCGTCCAGCTGCCAGCCAAATTCCTCCTTCAGGAAATCCTCCAGCTCGTCCAGTTCGTCCACAACGTCCGACTTCTCCTTGCCCTCCAGCTCCTCAAGGCCCTTCCTAAATTTCCGTAGTAGTTTCTTCAGCATCGCGCCACCCTCATCGCTCAGATCAAACAGCATGCCCTCCGCATCCTGGCAATGCTGCAGCTGCAGCTTCAAAAGCTGCAAAAAGCTGACGTACAGCCCCGCCCTCCTTACCACCGCCTTCTTGCACGTCAGCAGCAGCGTCAGGATCCTCTTCCACTGCTCCAGGCAGCTGTTGTTATTCAGCGTCAGCACCATCAAAAACGCAAACTGCATCTCCCCCAGCAGCTGCGCCTCGTCGCCGCCGCAATACCGCTCCAGCAGATCGCCGAGCGCCCACGACCGATCCTGCGCGGCCTCGGTGCGCTCCCTGCCGGTCACGCCGGGGCGCCAGGTGCGCTTGAGGTCGACCGGCAGCAGGCACAGCTCCTTCTCGGGCTGGAAGGCGCTCTGCTCGCGCGGCAGGCCGGGGATGTCGTCCATGTCCCTGGCGGCGCTGCTCGCGCTGGTCAGGCACCAGTGGTCGCGGCGGCGCTCGGCGCCCAGGACGCGGTCCAGCAGCGGCTCGCCGACGCGGTCCGTCAGCCGGCGCCAGTCGAGCTCCTTGTCGCCCTCGTCGTCGGCGTCCTTGCTGGCGCTCTGCCGGTACGGCGTCAGCCCGTCGCGCCACACCGCCCCGAGGTTCGCGCGCCACCGCAGCGCCTCCGCCGTGTCCGTCTCGGCGACGAGCTCCTCGGTCTCGCGGTCCCACTTCTTGATGAAGAGCTCGGGCGGGCCGGAGCCGTCGGCCGCGGCGCCGCCGCCGCGCACGCGGAACCAGGCGCCGTGGCGGACGGAGAGCGAGTTGGTGCTGCTGGCGAAGACGAAGTGCCACCCCGGCGGTAGCTCTCTGATGCCCTTGAAGCGGTCCGTGGTGGTGAAGGAGAGGAGGTTGATGCCGCCGAGGGCGCCGGCTGGGACGAGGAGGAGGACACAGGCTTTGCCGTCCATCTTTTTCTTTCTTTCTTCTTTCTCCGCGGATGGAGTGTTTGCTTGCTGGATGATCGGTGGTCTTCCGGAACTCGAAAAGTTCAGGGTTTCCGGATTGGGTGGCGGATGTGGGAAAATTGCCACGATCTCGGGTCCGCTGCGGCCTGTGATGGTGTGGAAAAGCGTAGAATTTATCGCATGGCGTCAAATCGGGAGTTGCGGCGGCGAAACGAGGACTTTCGCTCGGCTCATACAGCGAAGGTCATGGAAGTTTTCAGCAGCAGTTTTGCTGTTTAGGTCTTTCTCCTACCAAGCGTGCATATTAATGATTCGGCGTAGGTGACGTCGGACATGGTGCGCACGTGAAAAGTTGCAGCGTCGCAGCCTCGAGCGAAAGTCGTTGCCGGCCGAACCTCCCGCATTCAGCGACAAGAACTCTTTAGAATTAGGTCACGGCAGCGCATGTTCAAGAGTCTGAATGATCTTATTTATTGTATTCAAAAATTGATAGCAGATAAAGTTATGTAGGGAGTCAAAACCACCTAACGAAATAGAATGTCCGTTAAGTTTTCTCAAGACGTTCCCACCATGGCTACACCGCATACGGACCGGTTGTAAGGTTATGCGAATGATAGTCCGCATGAAGTGCAGCGGTAATCTTCCTCGATTCCAGGAACCGCTTCAGCTAGGATAAAGGCTGGGCGGGCAGATATTTCGAGGTTGCAAAGGCGGTGAACCACCTAGCGAGTGTCACGGAGGGAAGAGGGGCATGGAAATCATTCGTGACCCTTACATTTCTTTTTTGCTGCCTAAAGTTGGGTGAACTGGCGAGTGCACGTTTGAAATGATCTGATGGTCAATTCAATGTGACAAGCCGAAAAGGTGAGGACCAGGCGAAAAATGCCGTTCCTCTCGTAGTTGTCATCAGCCCCATAGACCTCGAACGCACACCCAAAACCATGCGCACCAAATCAGAGACGGCGACCACGGCGACCACCCTTCCTGCGAGTAGAGTCGGAAGGAGTGGGGGTGACGTCCTCGATGCGGCCGATCTTCATGCCAGCACGGGCAAGAGCGCGGAGGGCGGACTGAGCACCGGGACCGGGGGTCTTGGTGCCGTTACCACCGGTGGCCCTGATCTTGACGTGGAGGGCAGTGATGCCGAGCTCCTTGCAGCGGGCAGCGACGTCCTGAGCAGCCAACATGGCAGCGTAGGGGGAGGACTCGTCACGGCTTTTAAGCATTAGCTTAAGAATCTGGAGAAAAATTGTGCTCGGAGACGTACTCAGCCTTGACCTTCATGCCACCAGTGACACGGGAGATGGTTTCACGGCCCGAGAGATCAGTGACGTGGACGAAGGTCTGGAATAACAGATCAGCGCTTGGTCCTTGAGAAATTCTTGTCCAAAAGTCCAAGTCCACGACCACCGAGAAATCATCTGCCCCGCAGCCTCCCTCGTCTTCAAACACCATCCTTCAATGCTGCCAAGGTTCATCTCGTCGAGTAAAACTGGCAGCCCTCTGTCGGAAGCCAACCAATTTCCTGCAACTTCCCCAGCTTCGTGACCCCATGCGTTTCCCCCTCTTAAATTCGTGGACTCGCTGCAGGCGTGTTGACAGGGAAATGGACATTTCGGTGGACTTCTGGACTGGACCAACGGCTAAAATCATGCGGCACTCACATCGTTGAAGGAGGCGAAGATACGGGCAACGCCGAAGACGCTACACGGAAGAATCAGCAAACAGCTCCAACGGTCGCGCATCCGCGTATTGGCAACTTACAGCTCGCCCTCACGGACCTGAGGTCCGAGCTGGACGTTCTCCTGGGGAGCGCGGGCGACCTTCTTGGGAGGCATTGTGTCGGCTGAGGGTGATGACAAGGAGGGGTTGTCGTTGGGGTTGTCGAGGGTCGCTGGTGGTCGTCGCGAGAGGAGGAAAACCGGAGGCGCTTTTTCGCGCGGCGTCGCGGTGTGGGCGCCAAGATTTTCGCGGGCCGGTGTTCAGCCGGACGCGGCGCCGACCTCGCTTGTTCGCGTGCAGGCCTTTTAATCTTCTCACCTCCGCCTCTTCTCGTCCTTTCTTCTGCACCGCGCGACTTACAATGTGCGCTGCGCCCACTTGAGACTGCGACGTACCTGGCTCTAACGGCGAGCTATTGAGAATACACAGCAGCACTTGAGCACGCGGCTTTCCCATTGTCGGCGCTGCGACGCGCCCCCACTCACAGTCATGGCGGACTCGGACAAGACGGTCGGCATCATTGGCATGGGCGACATGGGGAAGATGTACGCGAAGAGGATCAGCGAGGCTGGCTGGAGGTAAGTCGTGTGTGTGGAGCATGGTGGGCATTGTTTCTGCAAAGGTAAGCGACTTCCTCCGCTCTCTCCTTCCTTTGTAATGATGACTTGAGTGCATTTGGCTCGAGTATGGCCTTTCGTCTCCGATGTTGCCGTTCCGGTACTCGGAAGTGCGGGAGGTCGTCCATGATGTAACATCTCAGCTACCTTTTTCTTCTTTGTCTGAAAAACACCAACTTCACCACGTTCTGTTCGCAAGCTCTTTTCCAGACCAGCTTTGCTAACTCGCGAAAAGTTTTCACAGATACACTCGATCATGCTGAATTTTGAACCCATCTGATGGTTGATCCCGTGCAGGGTCAACGCCTGCGATGCGCCGAGCAAGTACGAAGAATTGAAAGAGCTGTACGCCGGACACGTAGGGCACACATCTTGTACTTTATCCAGAGCATCCAAGGGCGGCTGGCTGAGGCTCGCGCTAGAACAATATACACATATACCCCGACGGCCATCTCGTCTCCAGGTGCAGTGACTACATCATCTACAGCGTGCCAGCTGAGGCTATCGACAGCGTTGTCGCCAAATACGGCCCATGTATGAATTGCGCGACCACTTGATCCCAAAGCCTTCAACCGTGCCAACTGATACCTTTGCTCCCACGCAGCCACCAAGCTCGGCGGTATCGTGGGCGGACAGACGTCCTGCAAAGCACCGGAGATCGCTGCCTTCGAGAAACACCTGCCGCCAGACGTCGAGATCGTGCCAGTCCACTCCCTCCACGGGCCCGGCGTCGACCCCAAAGGCCAGCCGCTCGTCCTAATCCAGCACCGCGCCTCGGACGCCTCCTTCGCGCTGGTCGAGCGCATCCTCTCATGCCTAAACTCCAAGCACGTCTACCTGACCGCCGCCGAGCACGACCGCATCACCGCCGACACGCAAGCCGTCACGCACGCGGCCTTCCTCTCCATGGGCGCGGCCTGGCACGCCAACGCACAGTTTCCCTGGGAGATCCCGCGCTACGTGGGCGGCATCGAGAACGTCAAGATCAACGTGACGCTGCGCATCTACAGCAACAAGTGGCACGTGTACGCCGGGCTCGCCATCCTCAACCCCTACGCCCAGCGCCAGATCCGCCAGTACGCCGCCAGCGTTACCGAGCTGTTCAAGCTGATGCTGGCCGGCCACAAGGACGAGCTGCGCGCCCGCATCTACACCGCCGCCAAGGCGGTGTTCAGGGATCAGGGTGATGAGAACCTTCTGCTCAAGGATGACGTGCTCGATCGGTTTAGTCTGGGCGAGAAGCCGCCCGAGAGGGTGAAGAATAACCATTTGAGCTTGCTGGCTATGGTGGATTGTTGGTGGAAGCTGGGAATCGTGCCGTACGATCATATGATCTGCTCGACGCCTGTGAGTTTGTGCAGTACCGTTCGCTTGGGGGACGGGCCTGGAAAGGAAGAAGGCGAGTTGAACAAGAGGGTGTGCTAATATAGTTGATGTGAACAGCTCTTCCGTCTTTGGCTTGGAATCACGGAGTACCTGTTCCGCAAGCCCGACTTGCTTGAGGAGGTCATCGAGACGGCGATTCACGACAATACCTTCCGTGCCGACGACCTGGAGTTCACGTTCGCCGCCAGAGTATGTGGTCTCTCCTTTCCTTTGAATCACCCTGCGAGACTGACAGGATAACCGCAGGACTGGAGTGACCGCGTGAGCCTGGGACACATGGAAGCGTACCGCGAGAAGTTTGAGCATATCCAGACTTACTTCGAGCCCCGTTTCCCGGAGGCGAAGAGAGTAGGTAACGAGATGATCAAGACCATCTTGGCAAAGACCACGAATTCGTAGAGATCATAGTATTTGGGTATTCCCAGGTGGTAGCCACCACTTTAGGACTTCGTCCTGCTGGAGCCATCACCTCACTGTTCTAATCTTACAATCATGCCGTAATGAAGCCAATCATGGGTATTGTGATCGTTTTTTGTCTCCAAACCGTGCCAGCGCCCAGTTATTGGTGAGCGCCTCCCTATGTATACGCCTTTTCTGCTGAGGTGAACATTTCCCACGTAGAGATGCGCCAATGCCGTGTTTTCGACTTGTGCGAGGCTGCCTGCTCCGCAATCCTGATGTTCAGCCGTTCAGCGGCGATAGCCACGGTCATTGCGCCTCATGTTGTCGGAGTACAGACGGCCCTCGCTCCTGCGGTTGTCCCAGCGATCGTCGCGCCTGTAGTTGTCGCGACCAGCGTTGTCTGGGAAGCCGTACCTGCCGTCCTGGTACTCGGGATCTGCGCGCCTGTTGGTCCTCTCGGGCTCCCTCCTATCCATGTCGTCGTCGTCAAGCTCCATGCCCTCGCGGTCATCTACAGTCTTGGACGACTGGAGGCCGGAACGCTGGTTCGGCATGATGGGGCTAGGGCCGCTCTCCTTCATGAAGACGTACAGAAGTCTTCCATCGGCCTGAGTGTGTTGTGTCAGCAGCGGATCGCTTGTATTTTGAAAGAGTGGGAAGTACTTTGCGGTTGTTGAACATGGCGATGACGTTGTCAGCACCGCTCTTTTCCACGAACTGCATCTCGGCGATGACAGTCGGATTGGAACTGGTGAGCCTGCAGCCCATCATCTCTCCGCCAACCGGAGTCATGACAGCCTCAATGTCTGCAGCAGTGGTACCGGGGGCGAAGTTGCTTGCGACGACAGTCCAGCCGGAGGGCTGAGCAGCGCCACGGATGCTGATGCCACTTGCGCCCTTGGAGGAAGCGGCCTGGTTGTAGGATCCATTGGACTGCTCCGGACGGAGCTCCTGGTAGAGGCGGCTGCCGGTCTCAATGCGGGAGGTAGACTGCGTACGAGGAAGCTTTGCGACGCGCGATGCGCGGGGGTTGTTCACATGGTGAAGGTCATGGCCCCAGCGCGTATTGTTGATGCTCGGCTTCGGAACGGCGGAGGAGGCGCGCTGTCGCACAAAGTCAAGGCGTTAGCATGCAAAGAGACTCGAGGTGATTCGGTACCTCAGCGGACCTTCGTCACGCCCATGCGGCTGGCCAGACTTCCTCCGGCAGCGGCGCCCTTGCGGGTGTTGTTGTTGGCGGCGGCTTGAGCGCCCGGGGCGCTCTTCCTGCGGCCGGAGCCCAGGATCTCATTCGCAAGGGCCTCTCTCTTCTGCTGCTCGCGGCCTGCGGGGTGGTGACGATTAGCTGGGTGCAGGTGGTTTAGGAGACGGAAGCGCGCGCGTACCGCGTTGGATGATCTGGTCGAAGGAGACGGGCTTGTCCTTGGTGGGAGCCATTGCTGCAGCTGCGGATGCGGCGGAGGACGGGATGCGGGAGGGCGGTAGCTAAGTGAGAGGCAGGCGCAGGAAGGTGGCGGGCTTGTCGGGGAGGGACCGGCGGAGCAGAAGGCGAGTTGCGGGAGAGGCGACGCGGAGGATGTGACGCTTTTCTGGCGCACGGGCCACTGATCTCCCCGGCGCCCTGGGCTTCCTGCGCAGAGCCGCAACTCTCCACACCCGTCTCCTCTCACCCGCCTGTCTTTTCCTGTGCATCTCACCTCCGGTCCGGTACTCAGCACGCTTGCATAGCGACGACTGACTCGCCAGGGTCCTGGAGGCTCGCTGTATCTCCGCGTTTGACGACCTCGGATTCGGAGTTTGAAGCAGGCTCCGAAGACTGGAATGCGCCGATGGACTGCAAGTTGAAATCCTCATCATGCCATACTCAGCCAAGCGCCTACTACGTACACTGTAACGAATCCCCAACCGTCCACCGTTGCTGCTCCCAGCTACTTGGCTACGTAGCCTCAATCCAGGTGTCGGAAGTTGAATATATCAGTCCCAGGCGGCCACTTCCGAACTCGCAATTATTCACGATTCTCTGATTCCTTAGCGCTAACCGTCGGCTGCAGAACCTGTCGATTCTCTTCCACGGCGGTGTCCTTCGCCGCGTCTAAAACGTGCGCTTGAAGTAGAATACACTTAAGTGCAACCTATGAGCCAACGCAACAGAGAATCAGTCTTGTGATAGGCCACCAAGACGTCGAGGTCCTTAGAATATGGCAAGAATGTTCGGTGGGCTGGCCACTCCTCCGGGCACGTTGCAAACCTTGCTTGTCAGGAAGAACGACCAACGTTTCTCCTTCGCACAGTGCTCCGCCAGCGCTTCGAGGTCGAATAGCTCCCCAATAGGACAGCCCCAGCCCGCCAGGAGGACTTCGTGTAAGAGGTATTCCTTCTGGCTTGCTACGCTTCCCGTCAGTGGGATCCGGAAAGGCTGTCAATGGAACTCACGCCAACATTCGAAGGAGGGCTGGTCACCCGCGACCGCGGAGAAGTTTTCCCAGATCCACTGCAGCATTCCTTCACTCTGCTCGACACCAGTAAAGGTAGGCGGTACTACCTTCGAGAGGGCTGACAGCTCAGACTTGCCCATAGTGTTGTATGCCGCAAGGTATCCTGTTCTCTGTCAGCCTGCAGATCTCTTTCAGGATACGGAAGGAAGCCAGTACCAGAGCGGATGAGGAGAATGTCTCCAAATTTGATTTCTACCCCCTGGTATTTTGCGCAAGCGTGGAGCTGTGAAAGTGGTATGGAGCCTGTCTTGAAAGGCTCGTACCCTACATTATGTTCAAGCCGCCAGGTATGCCAGTCCAGGAGGATACCACGGCCAACGATGCCCTTCTCAGACCATGCTAGTTGAATTAGCTAATCATAAGCCCCGTCAGAGAAAAAAAGATGGCGCACCATGGATGCCATTCACGTTTGTGGCGTGTTCGCCATGGATATCATCGAGAGTGACACCGTTGTAGAACCTCTGCTCTTTCTGATACGCGAAATGGCGGAGGCCATCCCCTGGAGACACGTCAGAAATAATTAACAGCCTGTATTAACACATACATTGACTGCTGCTTTGCGTGTTGAAAGTCCACACGTCATCGTTGACGATACGTGGAGGCTTCTGATACACGTGTTTGTGGAACACCTGTCGGCCGAAGAAAGGAACATCGCCCTGGGCATCCAAAGGCCAGTCGAGAGAGATTCTGGTATTTCAATCAACATAAGTTCTACCTTCGAGTGGTCTCTAAAGTGAGATAATAAAGTGAATGGCAAAAGCAGCTGCGAGAAAATAGCCGCTTTTGCTTACCTCGTCCCAGTCTTAATTTCTTTCGCCGCTTCAAGGACAACGTCTTCTGTCAAACGGTTCAGAAATCCTAGCTCATCATTCTCGCCGTACCTGCATGACATCAGCACAACGCGGACTTGATTCTACACCCGGACTGCATACAGGCCCCAGGCGGAGTGATGAGGATCACCCTTTCTCAAAGGTAGATCAAAGAATTTAGGGATTTTCTCCATCACGGCATCAATAGTGTTGTGGATCGGGGCTGCCCTCGAGAACGAGGAGAGGTTATATCAATGAGGGGCAGAAGCTCAACCCCGACCTGGGGTAGCACCCGATGCCTTCCCCACCTCGTCGGCCTCGGTATCCGCCACCGAGATTTTGCCGTGAATACCAATGCAGCAAACACTTCGCGCTCAGGAAATAATTTTTGTTCCAAAGGACTTGATGTCATGATTCCTAGTTCTTTGAGCACAATTTCTAGCCAAGGAACAAGTTCTGTCAAAGAATTCGGTTCCTGTCTACTATTATGGCAGCCTGATCCTCTCATCACGTGGAGAAGATCCCGCCCCCGCTACTAGTGCGGCTACTTGCATCCACTCATGAATCTTCACAAGAGACTCTAGCGGTAACCGCCATAATTTCCACGAGCTATAGTATCCTGCCATCTGCGGGCTGCCGCGGCCTCCCTCATCTGCCTCGTTCTCGGGACAATCATGGAATCCGCGGCTGAGGAAAACCTACCACCACCACCCCAAGACGATGTAGACGGTGCGGTAGAAGCAGTATCTGATGATCCACCATACGTTGATGTGCCCGCGGAAGAGCCGGCCCACGAAGTTGGGGGCCCGTAATTGTAGGGGTACTCCGCAATGTGGCCGGGCCACAGTGAGCCTCCCTGCATGTAGAGCCGAGAGTAGGAAGAGGACTTAGGATATTGGGACATCTACAGTGTCACAAATTTGTTGAAAGTGCGAGTGGAGGCGAGGGAAGAGAAGTCCATTCCAGAGTGCGAAAAAATGCTGCGGCTTTAACCCCTCTTAAATAGACTTCGGCGTGACGTATCGGTCTTCTCCGTGGGCGAACAACAATTGGATTTTGACGTGGCATTAATGAGACCTATGATGACCTGATGAGATCTCTTTGTACGCAATCAGCCGTGGTTTTAGCAACGGCATAGTTGTATGTACATGTAATTTGTTGGCATTTTGTGGCTTCGACGGTTTGTGCAGAGATTCGGCCGTCCATACTCTTGATCGATTCCTCCACGAATCTCACAAGCTCTATTACCGAAATGGCTCCTTCGTTGCGAATGATGGTAAAGCATAAGGGGATCAGCGCTTTGTTGCCTAGCTCACGTGCTACGGTCAACTTGTATGAGACACACTCCCAATCACTGCACTACATCTGTTCCTCAAGTCTCGTCAGACACCTATTTACCCTTCCATGCCTGCGTTGTTTAGTTTACTATCGGGTGTGCGCTGACGTGGATTTGCGCTAGGCGCCTTCATTGAAATTCGCAACGGTAATCCCTTCTGCACCCGCCATTGCTGCAACCATCGCCCGCATCAAGCCCTGCCTGTGCCATTGCTGGACTGGATGAGATCAGACATGGTTCCACGCCACCACCACACCTGACACCTCAGCAGCATCGCCGATCCCACGCCTCCAGGTGGAATTTGAAGCGGCGAATCACGACAGCAAGTATGCGGAGGGAACTTGACGCCGCAATAGCGCATGCATGCACACGTCTTTGCTCAAGGCAGAAACTGTTCGCTACGCCTCGCGCGGATGCCTGGAGCTGCAATTCCACAGCAAATCAAACGATCATGGCAGGCGTATCCAGCTCAGCCTTGCATGCTTATGCATCATCCGATATGTCGACGTCCAAAGATGTATGGTGCAACCGAGGCTCGCGTGCGCTGACTCCGTCGAGCTAAGCCCCGCAGCCACCGAAGTGTTCGTCAGGCTGAATTCCACGCTTCTGCCACCAAGTCTTTTCCCAAGACTTGCCTCAAATACCTGGATTCAACTCCTGAACTTAGCCCACAATCGTCTTTTGTCCCTAAACTTCTTCATCTTTTCATCGCTACTCAAAAGCATACAATGCGGCCATTGCACTTCCATCTGTGCCATTGATTTCGTCTGAAAGCGTTCGCCATGGCCGCCGATCCACTCTCAATCTCCGCCAGCATTGCAGGCCTCGTCACGCTCGCCGACGTCGTTTTCATCCGAACGTTCAAGTACGTCCAGAGCGTGAAGGGTGCAGAGAAGGAAATCTCGTCACTGGCCAATGAACTACAATCTCTGTCTGGTGTGCTCCACAGCCTCCACCTGCGCATTGGACAGCTTGATAACTACACAAACACCCACAATGCATCCTTCCGGCCCCAGCTCATCGATTCATGCCTACGACTCCTGATCAAGGTCCGAGATAAACTTGAAAAACACAATCCCGGAGCACAAGGACAAGAGATGACAGATTCCTCAATGAGGAGACTGAAATGGCCATTCTCGGTGGCAAACACAAAGGAACTCATCGCGGATATCGAGCGCCACAAAGGTACATTAGCCATGGCTTTATCGGCGGACACGATGACGGCTGCTCAAACGTTGCTATCAAAGCAAGAGCAGCTCCAATCCGACATGGATGAAATCAAGACAGACTTGAAGCGACGAAGGACATTCGAGGACAAGGTCACCGACTTCATGGCCGCGGCTTTGGATGACAAACAGAGAGAGGTCATCCAATTCTTCGGCAGTGTTAATCCGAGAGAGAGACATCAGACCAGCTTCAGCCTGCGGCATCCCAGGACAGGCCTGTGGCTACTCGAGAGTGACGAATTTCAGGCCTGGCTCGACGACGAAGGCTCTAAACTTTGGCTGTCAGGGATTCCCGGGGCAGGAAAGACGGTAATTGCTTCTGCCGTCATCGAGAAAGTCATCGAGCAATGCTCTCTCAGCAATCACGAGAAAGGATTCGCCTACTTCTACTGCGATTACAAAGACGAGCAAAGTCAAGAGCCATCCAAGATTCTGGGATCTCTTGCAGCCCAGTTGGCTGTGCAGAATGAACAAAGCATGAGAATACTCCACAAGCACTACGAAAGATACCATCTCCCGGGAAAACTTCACTCAAGTTCAGGCAAGCCATCGTTGGCTACGCTCATCCAGGAGATGAGTGAGAACCACACTGATGTGGCAATCATTGTCGATGCCTTGGATGAATGCGGCAAGAATGTCGCCACTGTTGCTGAAATGCTGGCAAGCCTCAATGCTGAGCAAGGACGCAACATCAAGACCTTACTCCTCAGCAGAGATGAACATGAGATACGCTGTATTCTTCAAGATACCTTTGTCCCTGTTCCTATCGCTGCCCGAAGTAGTGATCTCAGCCTGTATGTTGCTTCTGAGATTGAGACAAGAATGAGCTCTGGGAAGTTGCGCATCAGGAACCCTACACTCAAGGCTGAGATTATGGAAAGACTGATCAATGAATCTGACGGAATGTAAGTACTTCCATCTTATCTGCACAGCGCAAGAATGGTGTGGGAACCGTACATTGATACATGTCTCCTACCTCAACCGTGCTACTGCATTGAGTATTCTGACATGGTCCCGGGATCACAACAGGTTCCGCTGGGTTGCTTGCCAAATAGACCATCTATGTGAGCTTCCACATGACAAAGCACGCCGAGAAGCATTGAAAAATCTCCCTCCAGACCTCAACTCGACGTACGAACGAATTCTTAAGCGAGTCAATGAGCGGAGTGATTACTGCCGTACATTGGTCCAGAAAACCCTACAATGGGTTATCTGTGCGAAAGCACCAATCAGGGTGGCGGGACTTTGTGAGGCCCTCACTATCGAAGACGGAGCAACCACCTTGGATTACGACAGTCTACCTGATGAGGAGGACATTCTCAGATATTGCAGTAGTCTGATCAGAAGAATTGTCCACGGAGATCACCTGGAGCTTGCACATTTCACTGTTGAAGAATACCTAAGGGGGATCGACCTGCATTCTGCCAGCTCCCTTGCACCTTACCGGATCGATTCTGCACGAACTCCTCTGGCCCTTTCGAGAGCTTGCTTGACGTATCTAAATATGGAACGATTTGACCAGGACATGCCACCTGATTATGAAGCCTGGGAACAACGGCAGAAAGAGCACCCTTTCCGCGACCACGCTGTCTTCTACTGGGATGGATACGCCTCAGAACATCTGGAGAATGGCTTCCTGTTTAGCCTTATTCAGAAATTGTTCCACCCTGGAAAGAGCAAAAGTTTCTTGAATTGGGCATTGGACATGGTCATGCATTGGAAGGATTTCTTCAACAGTGCTTCTTTTTCCCTCGAAGTGTCATCGCCCCTCCATTATGCCGCAATGCTTCGAATGCGCCGACTCGAAGAATGGCTGTTATCAGAAGGCTGCGAAGTCAATCAAGCAAGCAAGTATGGTTCGCCATTACAATGTGCAATCTTCGGGCCGCAATCCATGAGCTTAGCATCCAATTCTCTCGAGATGAGCTCCCTTCCAATAGGTCCTCTGGATGCAAGGGTGCGAGAGACCATTGAGCTCCTGCTTGTAGCAGGCGCTGATGCCACGCTAAAACTTCGGGATGGAGAACGACAGTATCACTCTATTCTGGCCTGTCTTTTCCATTCTGGTTGCGACTTGGATGAGCATGAAATTGTTCCATGGTTAAAACTTCTATTGGCAGGCGGGGCAATTCTGGATCAAGAGTCACTCGAGGCACTATTGAGTGGCTATAATGATCGTAAGGGCCTCACTAATATTCTCGAGACCTTTTCTGAAGACAATATCGAGGACTCTCAGAAGGGCAAATTTATTGATGTGCTTAGAAGAGAGCAATGTTCCAACGCTCCACGCTGGTCCTCCCCCACAAGGAAAGCTCATGACCAGACAATGACCGCACAACTCAAAGATGAGCTGGCAGCTTCGCTTAGTGTCAACCACATTGGCCCGCAATCACGTGTTTTACCTCCTTGTTCCACATGCGTTTTACTACTTGCCTTGTTACTACACCATGAACCTACCCCTGCACAAGTCATTCACCCTAGTTATGCGTATTTCCGTAAATCCGATCATTACACCTATATAGCAAGATTCTGTAGCAACAATAAGAAAACCAGCGGTGTCTTACTTTCTCGCGCCGTTCCACACTTAGACTTGCCGCCCAGTTGGATCAGCCGGAAAAAATCTCTCACCTTCTCAGCAACAACGAACTGGACATCAACTCGGTCACCGAAGACACCAAAACACCGGCTTTGTATATCGCCGCCTCTTATGATTCTTTGAATGCTCTCAAGTTGCTGCTTGACTTAGGAGCTGACCCCAACCAAGCAGATGTCGACGGTGAAACTGCTCTGCATGCCTGTGCATCTAGCAGGAACGGTGATGCCGTATCCTTGTTGATTGAGAAAGGTGCAAGCATTTTCAGCATGGATAACGACGGACGTACTCCTTTGGATGCGGCAGCCTTCGAAAACAATACCGACGTTCTGGAAGTCTCGCTTCTCGCTGTGGAGACAAGTAAAGGAGAAACATCGCTGAGACAAGCTTTGTGTGCTTCTGCACTTCTCGATGCTGCAAAAGGGGGTTCTGATGATGCGCTTTTACTATTGACGGAGCACATGGAAGATCCACATCCCAGGTTTGAAGATGGCACGACTTTGGCACATTATTGTCACACGATATCGCCGGCGACCTTGCGCGTGTTGATCGACAGGGGTTTGGATCTGCAGGCCATGACAGCCAGTGGCCAGTCTCCTCTTTCTGTTGCTATATCTGAGCCGATTAACCCAGACACGGAGATCATTTCACTTTTGGCAACTAGCGCTACGATCAACCTTCCAGACTCGAGGGGATGGACACCTCTTCATCATTTCTTCAGTCGAGCCTTGGAATTTTCGAATGGATTTGGGATCCTCACCACCCTCCTGTATCACGGTGCAGACACTACGAATACGGACGCAGATGGGAGATCGCCCGTTGACGTCTTAGTGGACTCAGGAGTGGTTCCTTCAAATAAAGAGTTGGAAGCTGAAATCTTCCTGCGGACTGTCCTTGGAGACGAATACAACTCTAATGCTATTGCCGAGGACTTTCGTCGAACTAAGGCTTTGATCTGGGCCATCAAGTCGGGACAATGGGACTGGGCGCAGGCACTCTTGAGGCAAGGAACCAACATCGGCTTGCGTGTTGCCGACGAGAACAAAACATCGCCTCTGGAAGTCATTTGTCTGTTGGACTGTCCGGAACCAGTCTTTCGATCATTCGTCGAGAGAGCAGATGCATCACTTATTGAAGGAAGAAGCCCAGTATCGGATCGAGGCCTTCTACATCTGATCTGCTCACATAAGTCACTGGCGCCAGTCGAGCACCTCAAAATCCTGTTGGACTCAGGAGCTGATGTCAACATGACTACACAGTCAGACCAAAAGACTGCCCTGATACTTGCTGTGCAAGGAAACAAAGTCAAACATGCGGAGATCCTTTTGCGGTATGGAGCAGACATCCACAAAGTCTACTCTAGAGGTTTAAACGCTGTACAAGTGGCAGCATGGTTTGGCAATCTCGAAGTTTTGGTCATTCTCAGGGCCTTCGCAGGGTCTCAGATTGACTGGGAAACTCGCGTCTATGTGGACCGTAGATGCAACTCATTTAAGAAAAAGTCTCCGAGGTCAACTGTCCTTCACTTGGCATCTGACCAAATTAGAGTGCTGAAGTACCTTGTGGATGAAAATCTCAACGACGTCAATTGTGTAGATGGGAATGGAGATACTGCACTTCATCTATCCACTTTCCACGGAGAAGAAGATTGTGTCCGGCTTCTGATACAGAATGGAGCACATGTCAATACCAAGAATATCGAAGGGAAAACTCCGCTACACGTGGCAGCACTCATGGGATATGGAAAACTCGTCCAGGTTCTGATCTCAAATGGAGCGAACGTTGATGCACTCGATGTTGGAAAGCAATCTCCTCTACATTCGGCATCAATCAGCGGCGAAGAAGGTATTGTACGCATGCTGTTGAATCATGGGGCGAACTCTACTCCTGATGACGGAGGTATGACCCCAGAAATACTTGCATTGATTGGACGTCACATATCAACGGCCGAGCTACTCGGCAGTCAATCGAAAATCCACAAAAGTATGTGTCAATCTAGCCAGCCTACAGCGAGAGAAGAAAAAAAAAACTGACTTGCTACCAGCCACATCGTCTCACGTTCAATCTCGTCAGAACAAGCTTTCTAAGTCTCTGATATCGGCCATCGAACAGAGAAATGCGTCTCTTGTTAAAGATTTGATTCTTGCAGGAGCGTATACCGACTCTACACACGATGGCTGCAACGGTTGCACACCTCTCATGATCTCTCTTCATTTGAAGCTCCCCGATATTGCTCAAATACTAGTTGAAAGTGGATTCTCTACACTTGGCGAAATTTGTTACATGTCTCCTTTTAGAGGCTTCACTCCAGTCCATCTCGCCGCTCGCGATGAACTTCTCCACGAGGTTCTCTTCACCCTTCTCTCCAAGCATTCTCATAGGGAAGACTACCACACAATGATACCAGTCCATCCTCTACATATCGCGGTCGCAAACTCCAACCATGTGGGAATCGAATGTCTCCTCAAGTATTACTCTGGCACTCTGAGTGCGCATATCACTGACGCCAATCCTGCCCTTGAAGAAGACGACTTGAGTAAAGTTGGGACGAGGATGGTCAAACCAATTCCTAAAAATACGAAGCACTTTAAAGACAATAAGAAGGTATGTGCTGTAGTCAACCTGGAAATCAGGACGGATGACCTCCACCGAATCGGGATACTAGTGCCGGGATTAGCGATGGAGCAATTGAAACACAGTCCAGCTACACCTTTGCACCTAGCTGCTAGGATGGGTGACTGCAGGTCGGTGGCAATTCTTCTCAGCTATGGGGCTAAGGTAAACAGCCTTACGCGTCACAAAGTGACACCTTTGCATCTCGCCGCGCTCTTCGGATCGACAGAGATGGTAAAATTGCTTTTGCAGCAAGGTGCAGATGTGAATGCCAGAGACTCTCAGTACCAGACACCAGCCATGGTGGCAGCGCGAGCAGGGCACTTGGAAGTGCTTGAGGAACTCTGCGGGAACGACGCCAATCTCTCTTTGCGGGACGAACGCAACAACAATGTGGCTCAAATTTCCGCACTATTTTCATCAAAGAAAGTAAAGGCCTTCTTTATGGATAAGACACTGATGCCCAGTGCAATGTCATATGCACCACTATGGTGGTCCTGCGGTTCATTCGGTCTGGGCACTGCAAGCTTTTGTTTGAATACAGAAATGTTCAGGTTGGATCTGGAAAGCTTCGACGGGATCGGAGGCAATCGGTTGATCACCCGAAGCCGAAATTCATTTCTGAGAATGATGCTGAAGCGGCTGGCGAAAGACTGCCCGGCTATGGTCTCTATCAGTGGTCGGCAACCGCACGGGGCTGACAGTCCGCTTTGTGTGGCAGCACGCATGGAAAATGTCAAGGCCATGAAGATCCTTCTCGAGTACGGCTGCGATTTCGAAACCGAAGGAAGCGAAGAAGGCACCCCTCTTATGGTTGCATGTCGAGCGGGCCACTTCCAGGTGGTGGAATTCCTGGTGCGGGAAAGAGCTCGGATAGCCTACCAGAAAGGCACTGACGTCTTCAACTCCATTGAGGCGGCGGATAGACACCCGGACATCCAAGAGTGGCTCCTCGTTGGCAGATGGACACGACAGCGCAAGATTGAGCATGCCTGCGGAGACGACGTCAAAGTCAGAGATTGTCGGCCATGGGCTGGGTTGGTGGAAGTAAAGGTTCCTCTGAAGGGCAGATATGGAAGATTTGGCCAGGAGAGCAGCTGGGAACACATGATTCGTCTGAGACGGCTTCGAAGAGAATTCGAGGGGAAAGTGGTGCGATGGGGGGATGGAATTCCTGTTCCTTTTGTTACTCTTTGAAGCAACTATTGGAGTTTTGGTTGGATTGATTGTAAGCTTTCATCAGAGCTTGTACCAGGTGTCTCGATGTTTACAAAGAACAAGCCTGATGAGCCTTCGATTTTGTGTCTTTTCGTCATCCATTCCTGCCTGAGGCACAGATATGGGAAAACCTCGGCCTTGCGGAGCGGGCGCGAAGCTCTTCAGCACGCGCCGCAACAACGCGCTCTCGCCGTCATTCCCGGGGCACGCCAGCTTCTCATGGATCCCTATGTCTCTCCTGCGGGAAGCGCAACGATGCCTAGCTAACCAGGCCGCGCGCAAGAGCCTCAATGCCTTCATCACGCTCCCCGACACCGCCGCCGTGCTGCGCCAGGCTCAGCACGCCGAGTCGCACGCCTCGCAGCGTAAATCCCCCTCCACCTCCGGACATCCTCACCACCAATTGAGCCCCCTGACACCGCCTGTCTCCCAGAATCCCCCCTCGCCGGCCGCCTCATAGCCGTTAAAGACAACATCTGCACCGTCGACGCACCTACGACCTGCGCCTCCGCCCTCCTCCGCACCTTCACCTCGCCGTTCGATGCCACGGTGGTCAGCCGTCTCCGCGCCGCCGGCGCAGTGGTGGCGGGCAAGACGAACCTGGACGAGTTTGGGATGGGGTCGCACAGCCTGAACTCGAGCTTCGGGCCGGTGTCGCAGCAACCTGACAGCGCAGGCGAGAGCGTTTCGGCAGGTGGGAGCTCGGGCGGAAGCGCCGTGGCCGTCGCTACTGAGCAGTGTTGGGCGTACGTTCTCGCCAACCGGCGCCCCCTTTCCCCAAATCGGGTTTTGGGTTCATCTGCGGGGCAATTCTGGAGCGGAAAGTTTCTGGGGCTGACGTCGATCACGCGTTCTACAGGGCTCTGGGGACCGACACGGGCGGATCTGTAAGGCTGCCAGCCGCATACACGGGCATAGTGGGCTTCAAGCCGTCGTACGGCCTGGTGTCTCGGTGGGGCGTGGTCGCGTACGCCAACTCGCTCGACACGGTGGGCGTGCTGGCGCGGGACACCAAGGCCGCCAGAGAGGTCTTCCGTACGTCCCCAAACACACACCCTCCCCTCCCAGGATAACGAACCATTCGAACTGACACGGGGCTCACCCCACCAGACGCCATAAACGCCCACGACCCCTCCGACCTAACCAGCCTCCCCCCGCACACCCGCGCCCGCCTGAAAACCCACCTCTCCCGCAAGGGCCCCCTCCGCATCGGCGTTCCAACCGACTACAACATCACCGAGCTCACCGCCCCGGTCCGCCGCGCCTGGGCCGCGACGCTCCGGCACCTGCGCGGGCTGGGGCACGCCGTCCGGCCCGTCGCCCTCCCCACGACGCACCAGGCGCTGTCGGCGTACTACGTGCTCGCGCCCGCCGAGGCGTCGTCCAACCTGGCCAAGTACGACGGCGTGCGGTATGGCACGCGGGCGGCCGGCGCGGACGGCGGCGACGGCCGCGCGCTGTTCAGCCGCACGCGCGGCGAGGGCTTCGGCGACGAGGTCAAGCGGCGCGTCGTGCTCGGCGCGTACACGCTGAGCGCGGAGGCGATGGACAACTACTTCATCCAGGCGCAGCGCGTGCGGCGGCTGGTGCAGCGGGACTTCGATGGCTGCTTCGCGAGCCCGAATCCGCTCGTCGTCGAAGGCGGAGGTCATGGGAGGGGTGGTGGTCGTGGTGAAGAGGAGGGCGTGGACGTGCTGGTGTGCCCGACGGCGCCGAGCCTGCCGCCGCGGGTGGAGGGGCTGAGGGACGCGGAGCCGGTGGATGCGTACATGAACGATGTGTTCACGGTGCCGGCAAGTTTGGCGGGGCTGCCGGCGATGAGCGTGCCGGTGGCGGGGGAGGAGGGGACGGTTGGCATGCAGGTTGTTGCGCAGTTTGGGAGTGATGAGCTGGTGTTTGATGTTGCGGAGATGATAGAGCAGATGTGATATCAACATGGCACGCATGAACGTAGAGACTCCTGAATGGCTTGTTCAATGGCTTATTGGATTATTCATCTGCCAACCATTACGGCGTCGTCCTTTGCGGATCGATATGCTAGTATTACAGAGTATGCGAGATGCCCTTTTGCCCAGTGTCGTAAAATCGTCAAAGAGGTGCCCTCTCTCGAAGTCATCTACTATTATTTCTTGTTCCCGGATGCCTGGTCCTGGGTCGGGATTGGCTTGCCACCGTCACCGTGCGGCATGATGCCGGCGCCCTTCTCAGCAGGAGGCGGCGTTGCGGTCTTGTCGGCGCGGGCGACGTGGTCACTCTATGTTCCATCCGTCAGTGTTTCGTGGTTTCGGGGAGGAGTGACACGAGGTTGCAGAGGCTCGTACCTTTTCCTGGCCGGCACCGTGGATGATGTCGTGGCCGGCCTCAACGGCGTTGTCTGAAGCTCCGGATCCGTCACGAGGCATGCTGGCTGCGCTTTGTGTTCGTGAGAGGTTGGGGGTGGTGGTGGTGAGGATGGTGTGAAGCTTTCAAAGAAGGTTTGCAGGACTTGTGCGAGATAGGGTCGAGAGATCTAGAAGCGCAGAGAACGCAGGCAGCTATATAAACGACTTGCAGGGCCAGAATGCTCTAAACCGTGGATGCATGACATCGTCGTCCGTTGAGCACCGTCGTCATGTGGGAGGAGGTGATGTGCTGTCGACGTCATTGGGGCTCCTGCGGACAGGAACAAAGAATTGGATCTGCGATGGCGGGTCAATCAATCAGGAACAGGTCGCAGGCTAATTTCCGTCCGATTGCCTTTCCGCTCTGCGGCTGGCTGCTGTCGGGAGGAAGGGAGGAAGGTTCCCGTCACGGTTTCAGCAGCTGCCTTTGTGTCTTGGTGTGGCTCCGCCTGCACTTGCTCCGCTTGCCTTCTTCGGCTGCGCGCTCGGCTAAATGCCACACCCGCCGCGGTTGGGTGATGTCGCGAGACAAGGGATGGAGCATGTCAGCCTGTCAGCCACAGTCAGCATTACAGCGCACACCTCAGCTAGCAATGTTGCACAGCAGCGATCGTCACGACACGAGCAGGGAGCGAGAGCATCGAGGTTGTGAATAATGGTGGTAAATTCGTTTACTGCTTATTTGAGCCGGAGCCCTTGTCTCATACTTCATGACCTTCCCTAAACCACCGTGTCGCGAAAGCTAGTCACACAGTTGCAATCCCATACCGCCCAATTGAACACCCTGAACACCCTTCAAGCCCGTGTTGTTAGGTCGTTTTGCCTGAACCCGTGCCCCCAATGATGCCCGCTATCTTGTACAGAACTCCCTCTCCCGATACATTGTCTTCTGATCTCTCTTTCGAATGATGACGATAGTCTTCGGAGTCGCCGGACAGTTCTCCGCGTTTCCCGTTCCCGCAAAATCCCAGAAGACCCGGAAACCTTTCCAGCAACTCTGAAGCTAGGCTTACGCAGCGGTGCCAGGCCCGTCGCTAACAGAAACTGTTGCGCCTGAGTCGGCGTGCAGGTCATAAGACTTTGCGCCAGAGTGCTCGTAAAGGTTGAGGGGTCCCACTGAGTCTTGGGAGAAAGAGTCGTCGAAGAAGCTGCCCTCCGGATGGTCAGAAATATATGCTGACAGATCGAAGAGCTGAGAAGCGTCATCGACGAAAGATGAAGGTTGAGTAGGATCAGATAGGTAATCGCCCAGGGGAAAGTCGACAGGCTTGCCGGAAGCGTCGAACTGGAAGTTGAGCTGTGGGCCGACCGACACTGCAGGTCGCACAACATTGCTGCAGAATGTTGTGTCTGGTCGGGCTCCACAAAGCTCAGTTCGTCGTTCCGGGGCGTGGGTGGCTGGGACGAGGAGTTGACGGGCGAGTCGTAGTCTTCCATCGACTCGGGGCTGGCGTACGATGACTGGTTCATCGCCGGGCTGCCAAACGATGACTCGGCGTTCATGGCAGGGCTGGTGAAGGATGCTTCGCGGGGGTTGATGGTGGTGCTGGCGACAGAGGCCTCGCGGTCCATGGTGGCGCTATCGGCCGATGTGGTAATGATGGTTGGGGTGGAGAGGGGGGCCGGCTTGGCGGCAGAGGTGGGAGCGGAGGTCGGCGCGGGAGTGGACGCTGCGCTCCATGTGTCGGGGGCGGGCATCTCGATGCCGTCGACGATGCGAGGAAGCGCGGGAAGCTGCTCGGTGGCGCGGCTGCGGTACCATGAGAGCTGGTCCTCGAGCTGCGCGGTGTAGGTGAAGAAGCGCTCGAGCGAGTCCTTGTAGTGGTCCCGCTCGTTGGTCAGCTTCTCCATCTCCTCGCGCTTGCGCTCCCTCGAGTTGTGGGCGGCGAGGCGGTTGCGCTTGACGCGCTCGATGCGGCGCTGCTCCTTCTCGTCGGCCGTCTTTGCGCGCTTGCGGGGCGGCAGGTTGGTCTTCGGCTCGGGCAGCACCTGGCCCCACGACTTGCGCTTCTTCGGGGCCTGCTTCTGGCCGGACGAGGCCGATGTGGTGTGGGAGGGCGTCTGGCCGGGCGCGACCTCGGGGATGGCGGCAGGGCTGGGCGCTTGGTGGAGGTCCTCCATCTTGATGGTGGTGGGGATGTCGCTGGCGGGGGGCGTGAGCATGGAGAAGTCGAGCGGCGTGGCAGTCATGGCGGGGTTAGAGAAGGTGAAGGATGACTGCGTTGCGTCCATGGCTCTGCTGCGCGCTGCTATGCATCTGGCCGGGTGAAGAACGAGGTGGGCCGTGCCTTTGTACGGTCGGATGTGGTCTGGAGGCAGCAGCGGCGGCAGAGGACAGGTGTTCTTAAGTAGGCGCGGCGCAGCCCAGGAGGCGGAGGGCGCAGGGGCGCTAGCGGCCGCGACGCGCAAGGGCAGGCAAGGCAATCCTGGACCAGGGCCCGCGGCACCCCCTAAATTTGTCGCTCTGCGGGGCCCATCGCGCATCTCTTGGCTCCCTGGCGCGGGCCCCGGCGTCCGTGTGTTGCTTCAGCTGCTCCCACAGCCTGAGAGCCAGCCCCCCCGGCGCGCGGTCCTCCGTTTCACGACGGTGGGCTGCCTCGTCAAGCCTCGTCGCGCCCGCGCCCGCGCCCGCCGCCCAGCGCAACTCCCAGGGCGGCGCCACTGCGACGCGTCCGGATTCCTGGCCCGGATTGCATGCTCCTTGCCTGTGTCGCCGTGCCTCTGCTCGCCGGCGCCCTGCCTCGCCGCGCCAGCACGCCAACACCAGCCCTGGCGGTCAGTCACGGCGCTGTCCAGCACCACGGCGGCCCGTTTGCTGCGGCATCACCGCCTGCTGCACAGACGCGCTGCAGCGCCGCACGAGCTCGCGGGCTGCATGTCGCCTCTCACGAGCGACTCGCACCGCCCGCGGCCGTGTCGTGGCGAGCGCGGCGGCCGCAAGATGAAGGCGTTCGTTCTTCCCATTAAGCTATATACGGCGCAATCTCCCCGACGGCAAGCCCTCCGCGGCTGCTCGCGAGGGCGCGCCCCTGGGCTCTCTCGCGGCATCGGCGGAGGGCTGCGGGATTCCTAATTCGTGCGAGTAAGCCAGCAACACTATATACGAGGGCCGTCGGGTCCGGAGCGAGTCAAAATGCGGCAGCTGGCGGCTGTTCTGGAAGCTTCAGGCAGCTCAGGGCCGGCCGCTTGATCGGCGGCGATGCTGCGTTCGAGAAGGCGAGGCAAGACCGCCGTCGTCCCGGCGAGCCGTCGCGCAATCGATAGGCCCAGCAGCCCCTGGATCGAGTCGCGATGCCCACGAGCCGCTGCTGTCGACCGAGCCGTGGCTGCGACTGCTGCTCGCATCCGCGGTGGCGGCCGGTGACGACGACGGCCGCGCGACTGACTGCGACTGACTGTGGCTGACTGCGACCGATGCGGCCGCCTGCGAATGGCGGCCCGCCGAATGCTGCTGCCTCTGCCCGCAACGCGCCCGCCTGCTCTCCTGAGCAGCGCCATCACGCCGGCGCAGCGGTGACGAGAACCTGGCGGCGGCGGCCCACAGGCAGCGCAGTTCTCCGCGTCTCTACTCGCCAACAAATGGCGCAATCACCGTCCAGGCTGCCTATCGTGTGTTGTAGGCTGCGTGTACCGCGGGCCGGATCTCCCAGCAGCACGAGCGCCCCGACCGCCTTTCGCTCTCCCCATCGCTCGCCGTCGCCAGCGCTGTGCCGAACACCGGCAGCCCGGGGGAAAAGGTCGGGGAGCGGCACCGGTGACGACCAGCTCAGCAGCGTGGAGCCCTTTCCCCACACCATCGGCATTCGAGAAGCTCGCTTGCGCCCATCTCAAACCTGCAACCCCACTGCTGCACAGGCGCCCAGAGCAGCCATCTCGAGACTCGACGCCCGACGCTCGATGCTCGACACTCGACACTCGAGCGGCGTGCCGACTGCCGCATCTCCTCGCCGCAGACACAGCAGCCCTCACATGGCGCCCTCAGTTGGGAGGAGCAGCGCCCTCGCCCTCGCCCTCCCGCCCAGCGCGGCGCGTCCCGCTGTGCAGGCTCGCGGCGTTGCATTTTTAGAGATCGTCCAATGATTGCCCCTGCGCCCTGAGCCTCGTTGGGGTCCGCGACGCGATCCCGCGCTGCAGGATCAAGCTTAACCTCGCCTCGGCCAGCCCTGTTGCCGCCGGACTGCCCGGGTGCTATTATTGTTATTGCCTGCGCGCCGGCATCGCAACAGGCCCAACATTGGAACGGAAGCGGAATGGGAAGAAGCAAATAGCGTAGGGCGAGGTGCGGTTTGCATTCCCCACGCCACGCGCTCCAACGGTTTGTACCGCGGCAGCTCTGCTTCTTTGGCTCTCAATAGTCCGACATCCCTTGCTCAAGCTTTCCTCCGTGTTCTCTCTCGCACCATTCCGCGCGTTCAATTTTTTAAAGTCCTGTTCTAAGATGGCTGTGCGGCGAGCGTTACGTAGCGGTGGTAGTGCTGCGTGTGTGCGTTGCGCAATCTGGAACCACCACCAAACCAGAAAGCTTATTTCCTCTTCTCTTACAACCATCTCTCTCCACATTTCCCTCAAACCGGCCTAGTGACATATTTTGCAAACGACGCAATTCATACTCCTCGCAATTATCGTACATGGACGTTGCGCGCCACTGTCATTAGCCACTGAACGCACACTTCGCCAAACATTCAACACAACGCATCCCTTCCCAATGCCCGCGGGAGAGCAGCAGATCAACGATCTCGCAAAGGCGGCCACGGGCGCCGCGGCGGCGGCGGCGGCGGCGGCAGCGGCGGCGGGCGCAAACAACGGCGCGTCCCTTCCTCCGCCCGATCCCTACTCGGCACCAGCGCGCCCCGTGCTCCCCCCGTTTCACCTAGCCCCCAACAACGGTTTCCCAGTCGGGGGAGCACGCGTTCTGGATCGGGACGAGTTGGTGCCGGTGTCTCCTGGTGGCCCTTGGGGTGGTAACGCCCGCACGCCGAGGTCCAAAGGTCCTTCTGATACAGCGCACGGCCTGACGCGCGACTTCAAACAACTTCGAGGCCTTGTTTCAGAGGGCTCGCACCGCTTGGCAAACTCCAGCGCCCCGGGGGATCTTAGGCTGGGCCCTGTGAACGGAAGGACCCTTGGACGGACGGGGGGCCGAGGTGTCCCTAAATTGGCAGCAGGGAGCTAGATCCTGACTCGGCAATCCTCCAACGGGCATGGCCCCGACATTACCACTGACTGACTGACGAAGAGGGCGCTGCAGACTACCCTGCCCGTCACTGGCTGACTGATTGACGACCAACGGAAGGGTGTCCAGGACCTGAGGGAGGCACAGGCGGCGAACGGTGACAGCCGGACGGCCGAGGCAGGAGGCGGAGGATGCTCGTGATCCTCGATGCGCAACAGCCGCCTTGGGACGAGCGCGAGGCGGCACGGGGCAGGAATGTCGTGCAGCTGAGGAAAATGACGACAGTGCAGGAAGAGCTGAGGGTTGACGAGGGCGCGAGCAGGAGCAGGAGCCAACTGTTTGCTGGCGCAGCGCGTCCGTCCTTCATCCGGGTTGATGGTGATCAGGGGCAACAAACAGGCATGCGTGCCTTTGGTATAATACAGGAAACATTCGGGGGCCACAGCGAGCAGGCAGACAGAAGGCAAAAAGTAGGCAGCGAGACTTTCTTTCCAGCGTTCTGGAGAGGGGTCTGATTTCGTGGGGGTTTTTACCAAAAGAGACAGACGCGCCCGAAAAAGGTAACCGCATGCGGCCAATCACGTTTCCATATATAGAAAACCAGCCGTTCTGGTCATGGTGTGCCCCACTCACCATGCATCTTCCTGGGTTGAATGGGCTGTGAAAATGCGAGTCGTTGTTCCGCTCCACTGTTTGATGAGATGAGAAGAGACGAAATGAGCAGCGAGGACCCCGCCCTGGTCGTCAATCAAGAAGCGCGGTGGCAAATCTCGAGACGAAAGAATCACGAGTTGCAAAGGCTGGTGCCCAAGGTCCCTTGCGACCGTCCCGTACCGTTGCAGCTGCTCCCCCAGCTCCACTCAAAAAAAAGCAGGCGGACCATCAAACAGCCCCCCACCACCACCCACCACCACGCGAGCTCCAGGGACCAGCCACCCAGTTCGCGCCTCACCAACGCGCGTGACCAGTCCAAATCTTCGTCAATCCGGAAACACACAAGTGCATCCCCACCGCAACCGTACCGCACCGCACTGCACCGCAGTCCTGCCTAGCTAGTCGGCACAGAATTAGCCTCGTTCTCAACACCAGCTTTAGCTCAGCCCTGCGAACCAACACGACGTCATAAGCGCCGGTGGATGTCCGGGCGTCTAGATGGCCAGCAATACAAGCCGCCAAGTGCGCTCCAACAAGCATTTGCGTTTCATGATGCGCGGGAAAGGCTCAGGGTTTGCGGTGCGGTACCGCGCCGCGTTGGAGGCGCGCCCATGTGATTCTTTTCCTTCATCGTGCCGCACAACAACAACAACAACAACAACAACAACAACAACAACAACAACAACAACAACAACAACATGACCACAACATAGATGTGTATTCCTTTTATTCCTTCTTCTTTGTGGTATTTTCTGTTCCTGAAGATGCAAGGGGGGAGACATGCCCAAACGCCCATCTCCCACCCGAAGGAAACGCAGGCGAGTTGGTTTGCGGCGAAGCATTGACCCGCGCCTCATCATCCGCACGCAAAACGTCTGCTCATGCAATGCAATACTGTCCGTCCATCCGTCCGTTCCGTGTTCCAAGCCCAGCGTGAGGCCACGATATCCCATTATTTCCTTTCGCACATCCTCTTTCATCTATCAAACTAATCAAAATTCTCGGTCTCCAAGCCCAGCCTATGCCCCAATCTCCTGCCCTGCCCTTGCCAGCGCCTCGAACACTCTCGGCGGCAGCTTGTACCGCACCAGACCGGCAAACACCATCATATCCCTGGCAGTGGTCTCGAGTTGCTCGACGACGTGCTTGTTGGCAGCCGTGGCCTCGAAGCTTGCCTGGCGCAGCTCGTCGCGGCGGCGGCCGCAGCAGATGATGGTCCACATGAGCAGGTGACCGATCAGGCGCGCCACCACTGGCGGAAGCCCGTTGAACGTCTGCGCGTGCCGGCGGATCTCTTGCATGTTGGACTGCTTGCCCGTGGGGAGGAGGCCGGTTTCGTGGATGGACTGGTTGAAATGTCAGTGTGTGCCGAATGAGAGGGAGGATGAAAAAACTCACATCCAGTGCGGCAGCCCAGTGGCCTTGCTCGACAAAGCTCTTGGCCAGTGAGATCTGTAGTAGCATGTTCAGGGCCTGGCGGTTTGACTGCTTCACTCTGTTGTACATGAGCGCGTTCGAGCTGTACAGGTTGTTCATGTTCATCGCCAGCTGCGCCGGATCGTCGACGGCCGTCAAGCTGAGGCTGCCGGTAGTGTCTTTGTGCGCCTCGCGCGGCTTCAGCGGCTCCAGCTTGTGCGGCTTCTGCCCAATGTCGACGGCGAGAGCGTCTGACAGAGCACGGTTGACAATTACAATCACGCTGTCGTAGTCCTCGGCCAAGTGGTACAGAAGCACAGCATCCGTCGTGCGACCGGCTTCGTCGGCCACGGATGCAGCTTGCAGGGTAATGTTCTTGAGGAACTCTTCCTGGTCGGACAGACCGATAAGGCGGAGACGGAACTCGATCGCACCAGTGATGCGAGTGCCATCGGAGCGAATGTCGCCCAATAGCAAGGCGAATTCGCGGGTCTCGAGTACCAATTCGCGTAGCGCTTCGAGGCAACATGAGGCTTGGGACTGGCCCAGTTGGCCCTCGAGATCTGCGTTAAGATTGAGGAGGACGAGGTAGTCAGCCGCAGCTTCCGCCTTTGCTGCACGGAAGTCGCGTGTGTAATGGCCGATGATGCGGCAGAAGTTGATCTGGGGCTTTTGGCGTGTGGAAAACGACACTGTGGCTGTATCAGTCAACCTGATCAGGTATCTCCGGGGTAGGAACACTCACTGATCTCGTTGCCGGCGGTGAAAAAGTCAGCAACTCTTAGCAGGCCGTAGTAGGATAGGCCAATTGCGAAGTGAACTGCAGTCGTGTAGCTTTGTTGGTAGAGGAAGTTAATGCCCTCCTCAAACATGCCTGCGAGGACGTGTAGCAGGAAGCAAACGCCGTATTGACCATTCGCGTCAGAGCCCTGGAAATGCCTCTCTTTGATGTCCGTGATTGTGGCTCTGATATTGTCAAGCGCAAAGGTCTCGCCAGCAGCCTCCTCCGCACGATTGACCTCTCTTGCCAGGCTGAATTGCAGCCATGCCCAGTCTTGCATGCCCTTGCTAATTCCTTCCAGAGTGGTGCGGCTGAGCTCGCAGCGTCCAACGACCTTGTAGCAGGCCATCCGATAGGGATCGAGGGAGTTCTCCGGAGCAAGACGCATGCGATTCTGGTACTCGGCATTGATGCGAGTCTGCAATTCCGGAGGCAGTCGTCTATCATCACTGTTGACAAAGGCAGCCAGGTATGAAGGGAAATTGCGGTCCAAGCTCCTGATGGCGCGCTCGTTCTCCGCGACGTAGTCGAGTGCGTCTCTGTAAAGACCAGCGCGAAGCAGATAGAAGATGAGGGCCCAGCAGTAGTCCTCTCCAACGCTCTGAAGCTCGATGCTGTCCGCTGCAAGCTCTTTCCTAGCATGAAGCAGTCTGATGAAGCCACGGACTTGACTGATTTGGGTAGGCTCGCCCCCGACCATAGATTCCGTAGGGTTCCTCGCGTTCATCTCCTTGATCTCAGCTAGGAACTTCGTCTCCAAGAATCTCCGGGCCCCGTCCAAGATGCGTTTGCGCATTGCGATGGCCTTTCCTGCGGTCGCGTTCTCCTCTAGGTAGTCTCCGGCGAATTGACGCTCCTTAGGCGGGGGATCTCTGCTAGAGTCATCCGCTAACTTCTCTCCGATGATGTCTACTAGAGCATGATACGAATCCACCAGGTGGTTAGAGTTCTGCGATGATTGTTAGTATGAGAAAGATACGAGTTGTTGTATGCACTTACATCAGTTCCCGCAACCTTCTCGATCTCCGCAAACTCAGCCATGACAGGATACGGCCTCTCCTCTAAGCGCGACAGGTTTAATTCCTTGACCTTCGCCGCGTACTTCTCCTGCTTGTCCCTCATGAAGCGGCTCTCCGGGACCGGTGGTGCGGCACTAGGGCCATTGCTGTCCGCAAAGCCATTAATCCGTCCTCCACCCGCTGCCGCAGGTGCACCAATAACAGACTTGTTCATAGTAGAGGCACTGAAGGATACGCCAGCAGCACTGGCCGAAGCGCCGAACCCTCTGCCCTTGCGCTTCGAGCGACCGAATGCTCCCCGCTCCACAGGTGCGCCAATACCGCTCACGCTGGCCTCCAGGTTCTCCACTTGCCGACCCAAACCAAAGTGCTCATAGATCCGCTTGCGCTGCGCGTCCCATTCCAGTTGAATGTTGTCCTCGAGGAAGTTGTCGAAGTCCTTCTTTGATTGTTCCAGGCCCTCGGCAATCATGGCCAGCGTGGATTGGGAGTGGAGGTTCGAGATGTACGCATCGATGTCAACATCAACGGAGCTGGGGATGGGTTTTTGCGTGCTGACGCCGGCCTGGGCGCTGAATTGGTTGAGGTCTTTAAGGGCGGAGGATGTATTGACACCAGAGGCTGCGAGGAGATAGTGGCTGCACGACAAGATTAGTATCGAGATGAGTGACGGCAACGAAGATAGCTTACGCCTTGCTGTCGCGCGCCAGCGGCGCCGAAGGTCCTCCCTGCCCAAGGTTCCTGACCTTCCTCGCGATATCTCCCAAGCCAAGCTGCAAGCTGGGCAGGTCACCGAAGGCCGAAGTCCCATTTTCCTGTGCTGCTCTCTTCCTGCTACGCTCGAGCAAGTGGTCGAAGTACGCGGTCTGGCCCGTGGCGGCTTGCGATTGCGACAGCGGGCCACTCTGCTGCTGCGTTTGGCCTTGGGTGTTTGCCTGTGGTTGCTGTTGCTGTTGCTGCTGCTGGTTGGCGTTCAAGCCGCTGAAGAGGCCGCCGCCGCCCGCCTGTGGCTGTGACGTGGTAGAGCCCAGGCCGCCGAATAGCCCTCCGCCCGTGGTACCGGTTGTCGGTTGTTGTTGCTGCTGCTGTTGCTGTTGTTGCTGGGGTTGTTGCTGGGGCTGGTTGCCGCCGAGAGCGGATCCAAACAAGCCGCCAGACGCGGGCGCCGTCGTCTTCGCTGCTCCTCCAAGACCACCGAAGAGGCTCGCGCCCTGCTGAGGTTGCGACGTGGCGGCAGCGCCGGCGCCGCCAAACAAACCTCCGCCAGTTTGTCCGCCGGCTGAGCTGGTAGCTCCTCCTCCAAGGCCGCCGAAAAGACCTCCGCCGGCAGGCTTACTGGCCTGGTTGTTCTGGCCAAAGCCGGATCCGAAGAGCGACGACATGGCGAGCGATGAGACGGTCGGATCCGGGCTGGGGTGGGTGGTGGTCGGAGCGCAATGGGATGCGCGTGGGTGCGGTAGCTGCAGAGAGCTGCGTCGGACGCGATTGTTTTCAATTGGGCCGGCGGGAAACTTTCGGTTAGCGCCGACTGCCCGCGCTCACCACCGTCCTGCCTGAGGCCACCGCCGTCCGTCTTGCATGTTGGACTCTTGTGCGAAAGCCATTGTGTATTGTGGCCAAACGCACATTGACGTGTCTGCGCGACGAAAGAGAGCATCCCATGCAAGGGTCTGGAGACAGCAGTGGCTTGGCTTAACTCTGCCGCCCTAGACCTAGGGACCATCGCCTTTTTTTGGTAGCTTGTCACCGGGCTGCTACATCACCGTCGCCAATTTTGCTACGTGTAGAAGTCTTTCAACTCAACTACATCTTGCGGAGTGTCATTGCCGCTAACTTAGTTGCGTGGATGTACCATCTGGCGGATACTACGCAGGCACGAATGTGGCCCGTTTGGTTTGAAGCACTACCGAGAATCACAGTACAAACACGTTACCACCCAAACAATAGACACCGTGATATATCCAAATAAAAGGGGATCTGGTTATCCGTTTTCACGCAACACGACTCAGACGACGGCAAGATGCTGGCCTGTTTGTTGATGAAGCAACTACTGACCACCGCCCAAAATCTCGAGATCATATGATGCCTAGTTTGATCGAACGTGGCAGTTGTCGACAGCATATATTGAGCAGGAGATCGATGGACTAGAGCTTTTGCAAACCGTTCTATGCCAAACTTCGATTTGGGAGATCCATTGTTCTCTCTGTTTCTGACGCTCTATTCCTGTCCACGCTGTAATCTCTGCAAGTCCTTTGGGCCAAGTAATTCTTCTAGCATTTGAAACATCGACTCAATGTCTTCTCCAAAATTACAATACGAACCGGTCAACGGACCTTGGGAGCCGCCTTGGGTCGAGCATAGGAAAGGCGAAGGATGGGTCCAAGCGGGTCGCGCTGTCAACGTGAAGCCTCGCTATGCTTGGGTTTGGCCCAAGGATGGGAAGCGCCAAGATTGGTGGGGTCGCTGGAAAGATATCGTCACAGGCCGGGGGCCGGACATGCACGTTTCCATCAACGGCGATTCACGAGACCGGCAGAAAGACTGGCCGTCGAGGGCGCAGTGGTCGGGATGGAAGGATCTAGCTGATCCAACTGAAGACAAGGGAGGGTCGATGCCAACCATACCGTGGACCAAAAGGGGAGTCGACGAGAAATACGACTTCCGGAAGCGCAGATATGTGCGACCTGACAAGAAGTCTTGGACGGACGCAAAATGGCAGAGGCCGCCGAACAACCACTTCACGAGACCCAGGGCATTCCGCGACATCGAAGGCCAGTACTGGGAGCAGCGTCGTCGATGGCCGGATCCGAAGGATTGGTAATTTGCGCCAGCGTTCAGAGGCATGCTTCGTGGAAAGGCTCCCAGACAGTCTGTTGGTTGCCGTCGGCATTGGTGGCTTGTTTGCTCCTCCTTGCAGGCGGGCTTAACGCAGCATTATCCAAGAGTTTACCGCATTTTGCGCACTTAGCAGTCCTCGTGTTAGTGTATGCAGCAATCATATCCAAGAGATAGGAGAGATCATTTGGCCTGGGCCTGGATGCGATGCATCGAGTGATTGCGGAGAAAAGTGGCATATTTCCAGGGCATTCGACCATGAAAGTCGCGTGGTTTCCTGGGTCGACGTTGCAGGTAACCTGGAACTTAAGCACCATTGACGAGACCTTGAACATGATCTAAGGGAGTTAGCGACAGCAAAACAGCAGCACAGAACGGCGCGGCGTACCGTGATCATGCGGCCCTCTTCGACATCAACCTTGAAATTCGGGTGTGACTCCTTGAAAGCGTTGACGGCGGGCATTATCGCCGAAGCATCAAACTTGTCTTCTGCATCACTGCCCTTTCCGCGCGACCTCTTCTCTTTTGACTTCGCTGGCCTCTGGTGCTTCTCTGCGACGTCTATCCAGCCATAGCGCTGAACGCTAGCCCCTTTGGTCAGGTCGGGGTCGGCCTTCACGCTCTGGGTTGCATGCGCTAGTATGTCCTGAACGGCCTCGCTTTTCCAGGTGCGGTCGAACACCTGCTGGCTTTTTTGCAGGGCGATAGCGGTACGGCGGAAATCGCTGCTGACGGCTTGAGGGGAGTCTTGCGGAGACGTGAAGGGCGCGACGAGGTTGGGGACAACAAGGCGGAGCTCATCCAGCTAGGGCGCGAGTCAGCTTGCTAATGCGACGGGGTGTGAAAGCGCGGATGGAAAGACCGACTTGGTCCTGGAGCTTCTCGAGCGTTGCCAGAGCTGCAATGCAGCGCGCCTCGTCCCAGGGGCCGTCGCCGTCCTGTGTGGCTTGAGCGGCAGACATGCTGAGCGGCGACCAGCAGACGCGGGCAGCTGGCTACGGCGTGGCGGGGTGGGACAGGGTGGTGGTGAGGCAGCGGGCGGGGTGAGGTTGGCGCAAGCAAAACGCGGCGACGCCAACGCCAGCGGCGATCATGCGGGAACGGTTGCGACAGACCGCGGGGGAGCTTCCGCGCAGGGATCAGCGGCGGCCGGCGGCTTCACAGGCACACCGGACATGGATGCGCACGCCAACGCGTCGCCTATCCGCGCCCGGCCAGGCGTCATCTGCGCCGCGCTCGAATCGGCACCATGCTCAGCAGCCTCTCCAGGCAGCCTTTCTCACGCCGCGGGGCGCAGCACACCGCGCGCCGGGCCTTGCCGGCGTTAGCAGCTGCGCGCTCCGGCGGCGTAACTCCGCAGGCCGCAGGCCGATGGCTCCCGCGGGCCAAAGATCGCCCGGCTCGCGTTGTCCAATCGTCCGCAGGCACTTTTTCATCCTCCTCGCGCCTATTAATCCCTCGCGGCCCAGCCCTCGTCCCGTCCAAATGCCCAGGCTACTGCGCTCGTTGCTCCGCCCGCCGCGACGCCATTGCCGCCATCCCACGCACCGCAGGCCCTTCCACGCCTCCGCCAGCATGTCGTCCGCCTCCACCAGCGCTCTTCTGTACGCAACAACCATCTCGGCTTCCCAGGTGACCGGCGCCGTGCCGGAGGATGCCAAGGAGCTCGCCCACCATGCGAAGGGCGGCAAGGGCTTTTTGAATCCATGGGAGTCCTACAATGAAATGAGCGTCCCCGTGCTCTTGGGCAAAATGATCTGGTATGCGGAACAGTGATAGCTCTGTATACAAGCGCCATTGGCTAAGGCGAGCATATCAGGAGATCGTTGAGCGGCAATGCCAACAGGCCAAACACCACCCCGCCCACCGTTCCCATCCGCAAGCCCCAATTCCTTCCCTCCCGCGACACTCCCCAGCTCAGAACCACCTGGCTCGGCCACGCCTGCTATCTGGTCGAGTTCCCCGGTGGCCTGCGCGTCCTGTTTGATCCTGTTTTCGAGGGAAGATGCGGTCCAATGGCCATGCTTGGCCCCAAGCGATACAACGACCCTCCCTGCAAGATAGAAGATATCCCTGCAATTGACATTGTTGTTATCTCTCACGCTCACTACGACCACCTTTCTCACCCCACTGTCACCAAGATCAAGCAACTACACCCCAACGTGCACTTCTTTGCCCCTCTGGGAAACAAGAAGTGGTTTGCGGATTCTGGCCTACACAACGCTACAGAATTGGATTGGTGGCAGAGTCGGGATGTCCATCTCTCCCCTGTTGAGGAATCCAAGCCGCAGGTAGTCGAGTCTGGCAGCCAAGTCAAGTCAGCCAAGGATATTCTTGCCACAGTTGAGTGCCTTCCATGTCAGCACATGGCCGCAAGGACACCATTTGACAAGGCGCATACCTTGTGGGCATCATGGAGCATTAGCAGTGGAGGAAAGAAAGTGTGGTTTGGAGGGTGAGTGCGCTCTTGATGCCGGCAGTTGCACGTACTAAAAAAGACAGTGATACCGGCTATCGCAGCGTTCCCTCAATCCCGAAGGGAGAAGACGACTATGGCCCGAAATACCAAAATCTCCCGACTTGTCCAGCTTTCAAGCAGATTGGCGAGCTTCGCGGACCTTTTGATCTAGGCCTGATCCCCATTGGTGCATATGAGCCCAGATTCATCATGTCGCCCATGCACGCAAATCCATTCGACAGTGCCAACATCTTTGTGGATACCCAATGCAAGAGAGCATTGGGTATGCATTGGGGAACCTGGGTTCTGACAGAAGAGGACGTCCTCGAGCCACCCAGGCTCCTTAAGAAGGCCCTGTCCGGAAAAGGAATTCCCGAGGAGGGCGTTTTCGACGTTTGCGACATCGGCGAGAGCCGCGAGTTCTCGTAGTTTCGACTTCCACTGCACTGCATGTATACGATAGTTCAAGCGCTGTACAAAATGGTCGGCTGCATCAGGGGCATCCTTTTGGTCTCACACCTTAGATCTCTTTTCTTGTAAATCTACGATATCATTTCCCTCCCATGTCATAATATTAAGACCTCCACGAATTACTTGCCCCCTCCCGAGGCAATCTCATCTCTACAGCCGTTTCTAACTGCTCACAGCTCCGCAAATATAACACCCATTGCGAAGATACCGAGTATCGTGGACCACAATCGCACGGGCCCAAACTCAGGCGCAACACCTTGGAACTCCTCCGGGCCTGTTCCGTTACTATGTGAAGTGCCGTTGGCTGTAGTAACCGAAGCTGTCGGCTCTTCCGACGTGGTCTCCGAAGGCGAGATACTCGACTCCGGCGTCTCCGTCACACTCACTTCAGTAGACGGCTGCGTGGTCGTGGCAGTAGGCGAAGCAGTTGCCCCGGCAGGATGGTCAAGAGTAATGGTGTACGTCGTCTGCGCGTCGGAAATTGTGGCCACGGTCTGAGTTGCCAGGTTGGGGCACAGGGCTCGTCCGAAAGCCACGGCCTCTGTGGAAGACACGTCAGTTGCCGTAATCGCCAGCATTCTATCTATCGAAGAGGTTCTCTCACTTGTCAAGTCGTCCCCGCTGCAATCTTTTGCAATCAGAGCAACCAAATCATTGACGATGACGTCATCCTTACACAGACACTGCGGCTTGCTCGGATCGCACTTGCTCCGCCCGATGGTGTTGAGGATCGGCGACCGTGCGCACTCTGGGAGGCTGCTGAAGTCGATGGCGCCTAGGGCGCCGGCGGTGACGAGCGTGGTCGCCAGAAGGACGCGGGGAATGAGAGACAGCATTCCTGAGACCCGACAAAGTGAACGAGCGGAGAAAAGGACGTCAGTCACTGATCAGCCCTGCTGCGGAAATAAAGCCCCAGAAAAATTGGATATAGATGACGACGAACTCTCCAGGATGGTCGAAAAGTAAGTTTTCCATTGGAGAAATCTTATACAGAACCGACATTTCTTTGGAGGTCGACGACAATGGGTCAAGATTCCGCTCGCGACGGGCTTCGGATATCAGAGACAATGAAGTCATTCATTACGCCCGACTACCAACCCCCCGTTCCCCTCCCGCAAGCAAAACTCGCCCGTCGACGACGCTGACGTCGGACCGAACAACCTCACGCGCGCGGGTAGCCGTCGTCATCGCCGGCCCGCTCCCGCAAACGGCCGGGCTCGGACAAAGAAAACCCGGGGGCAAGAGACCTTGCACATTCCTCCCCGGCCCGTTGCAGCAAAGCTTGGTGCCAAGACGCAGAGCTTCGAGTGACGTGTTGGCTTTCATGTCAGTTCTGAGCTTAGTGGCGACTATGGACGTGCTGCATGCAAATGTGTACGTCAGGACCCTTGGGGGCGTTGTGTGTGTCAGGTAGTTGGACGGTTGGTGATGTAGACGATGATGTAGGAGGAGCATGGCAGCTTGTGGCAGGTGTTGTCCTGGTGCGATGGGAGAGGTGTGGGGACGAAGTCTTAAGGCGGGCAAGGTTCATTAGTTTTTTCTGGGGTGAAGGTGTAGTGGACAGAGCAGAGCTAATTCTACAAGCTTACACACTGTCTCCTACCATTCTCTCACCCCTTCAGGACTGAGGGGGAACCTTGGATACCCTCTCATCAGGCGTCTCAAAGCGTCTCAAAGTCAACGGTAGAAAGACTATGTTATCAACATCGACGTCCAGGAGACGGCGCAGCCACTTCGATGTGGACCCGGACGCTTACACACGGTATTCCAGACACCTTGACTTCTTTTTTCTTTCCCCTCTGTCACTTCCGGGTACCATCGCCGCCTACCTCGCCGACTAACCCGACCCTTCCTCCCAGCATCATGCACGCCCACACCAGCGCCCAGCTCGCCGCCACCGCCTTCCCACCCGTCGTGTCCGCCTCCCCCCACGCCACCAGCGCCGCCAGAATCCCCACTCCTCCCGACTCCAGCAAATCTCCCATCCGCGTCAGCGATAACAAAACCATCGTCGTCGAAGCCCCGCCCAGCGGAGGCAACAGCGACGGAAGCAACAGCGATAGCGACAGCGACAGCTCAGACAGCGCCGGGATAGACAGCGCGGCCAAGAGCTGCTCGCCGGTCGAGTTCGACGCCAAGAACCTGCATATTCCGGTGCAGAAAAGCCGGAGTCCGGAGGAGGTGAAGGTGGGGGGAGTGGGGGTGGAGGGGCAGGGGAGGAGGAAGAGCGAGGGCGCGGCTGCGGCGCTGATGAGGAAATTGGGTATGGGGTGGGCGGCGAAGTGGGAGGGGGGCGTGGGTGAGGAAGGGGATCCACATGAGAAAGTGGTTGGGCCCGGTGCGGAGGGGCAGGACAAGGCGAGGAGGGGGAGTACCGGGTGGCATGCGCCGACGAGGTTGAAGTGTGACTGCGATGGCTGTGAGGGGTGTCGCGTGAGGAAGAGAGTGTTGGCCAGGAATGGTTTGTGCATGGGCGCGGCGGCGGGGGGGCGGAGGGAGACGGCTTAAGAGGCTGTTGTTGGCGGGGCGATTATGAATTTTATTGCTTCTATGAAGTCGATTGGTATTCTGTGGCCTATGCGGTATGATTGAGCGTTCCTGGGCACTGAGATTTCCTCTGTCGTTATGGTTTGGTTGATCCAATGACCTTTAACGGAGTTGTTACTTGCTGTTCTACGACCGCGGGACGTAAGTTGGCAGTAGTGAGTGAACAGTTGGAAGAAATTTCTTTTAGTCCAAGAATCCTTGACAAGCTCATTCGGCATGAGGTTCATCAGAGAGGCCCCGTCAAATGCATACCGCCAAATTTAAGAGCATGAAGTGTCTCGATTGTCAGAGCCAGACGGCCAGGCAGGAATATGGCTGCAGATAAAGACCACATTGCACTCTATCATGAGCGAGATATCCGATAGATAAAGCTCTAGGAAGGAGCAACTTCTTATGTGGCCATGTTCACTTGTCTGCCTCAAATCTCGTATTCCTTCGGGTTTATGCCAGACTCTGTGTAGGGTTCCAACTAGGTTGTGCATCTGGTGGGCTACAATGCTTGAGACTGCACTTGCCGCGTACATATACCCCCATCGAATACCTTATATTATTAATCTCACCAAAACTGTGTGAAGCTCTGCCCAAAAGGCTCCTTCCCTTTCAATATCTCACCTTGGGCATTAGAAAGGCACTGCCTTGCCTCAAACCTATACCGGAACCGGAAGAGTGGACGAATCGAAGTCTAGCAGCTTCTGAAGCCTGGGTCGCACTCAAATCTCGACCACCTGGACTTTATTGCCCAAACGCCCGCTGTTCCCCTTCATCAGACCAGCATTGACCAACACGGTCCCCTTCTCCTCCCCGCCCCAGATCCTATCCCACAAGACGCCTCTGACTCCCCAGAATAACACTGAAGTCAGGTCGATCCAGGTCGGAATGCTGAAGATGCCCCGGGTCAGGCCTGTCACCGGGCGAGCCAGCGCGCGCTCGTACGCCTTCTGGCCATCGTCCCACCAGCTGACTTCTCTCCCAGCGCCGACGTGGACGTGGCCGAACACGTGAAGAAGGGGGCGGATGCGCCACGTCTCACGCATCAGATGCTCGCAGCCCATGCCATCAGGGAGGGGCAAATCACGATGGTACTTGGGCGGCGTGTGGGTGACCAAAATGTCAATGTCCCTGGGGATGGTGTCGGTCCAGGCATCGCGGCCACGCGGATACTGGAACGCAAACTCCGGGCCGCCGCACTCGGGGATCTGCGGGGCGCCGTATATCTTGAGGGTGCGCGGCGGGGAGGCGCGCTGGGGAGAGGGGATTGTCACGGTCAGCTCGGCGTGTTGGAGATAGCGGACGCCCTTCCACTGCAGCTCGACGTTGCGGTCGGGCTCGGCCAGGGTGCGTCTGGAGCGCGGGTCCAGGTAGGTGTCGTGGTTGCCGGCGACGACGACCTTGTGCGGGTGCGGGAGAGAGCTCAGCCAGTCAATCTGGGCCTGCAGCTCGGAGACTGTGCCGGCATTGCCCAGGTCGCCGGCGTGGATCAGGATGTCGCCGTCGGGGACGGGCTGGGTCAGGGTGTGCGTGTCAGAGACACAGACGACGCGGACGGCGGGGCGCGGGGGCGCAGGGCCGCTGCGGAGGCCATTGAGCAAGCGGTAGAGGACGTAGATGAGGCACTTGAGCGGGGCGCGCAGGAGCAGCACGGCGATGCTGGAGGGCTCGAAGGGCGAGTCGTCGCCAAACAGCAGGCGGCGCAGCGGTGACGGCAGCATTGGCATGGTCGGTCGGGGCTGGGAGGCAGCCGGACGCTAGCTCGGGCTCGCGGTCGGTCGCGCAAGCCATGGCTGTGCGACGCGGCATCCAGCCTGCGCTTGGAGGGATCGGCTGGCGACAGGCGAGGTGATGGGCGCGGGGGTGCGTGGCGCGCACGGTGACGTCGTGGGGCCTGTCTCGCATCGCCCGCCGCCCGCCGCCCGGCTGCCCTGCCTGCTCTCTGCCCAGGACTCCCAGACTTGGCCGCGGGCAGCTGCAGCTGAACACGGGACCGCGCTACCAACATGGACCACGAAGCCAGCCTGCTTTTCCGGGCCATGACCTCGCACTTCTCCCACCGTACTCCCTCCCTCCAGCGCCCGCCGTCCCATTGACGCCCTCGCTCACCGTCGCCAGCAAACAACCTGCACGCAGACATGGCGTCGCCCGGCCCCAAGAGCCCCGCGCTCAAGACCAACATGGATGTCGACTATGTCGTGTCCTACCGCTTCAGCGCCACCGGTGAGCTCCAGAACAGCCCGCCCACGGCCAATTGCTGACCGCCTGCCCGCAGACAGGGACACCGCCCTGGCCAAGTTCGAGAAGCTCATCACCGCTCTCGCCTCCGTCGGCCTGGCCACCAAGGTACGCAACGGCGAAGACAGCTCCGTGCTCGTCTTCTGCAAGGTTGCCTCCGAGGAGCACCTGTACGGCGAGGTCTACCGCTCGAGGTGCGTTCGTTGCTCTGCCGATGCCCGCCGCATCCGCTCACACAACAGGCAACAGAGTCCGCGACTGGATCCACGGCATTCGATCCGCCGAGCCCCCGCGAGAGACCCGTCGAGCGCTCGACTCCGAGCCGCTGTCCGAGGCCGAGCGCCTGCGCATCATATACCAGCTCATAACGAATGCTGAGTCGGAGGGAGGCGCCGGCATCACGCCCAAGGAGGGCGAGTGGAAGGAGGTTGAATCGGTCTTTGCCCTGCACGACCACGCCTACAACCACGCCTGGATCAAGAAATGGAGCACCCAATACCTCCTGAAGCCTGAAGACTTGGACGAGATCCGCAATCGCCTGGGCGAGAAGGTATGACGTGATTTCAGCTGCTGCGTGTCCTGCCACTGACTCGTTTCAGGTCGCCTTCTACTTCGCCTTCACGCAGTCCTACTTCACCTTCCTGATCTTTCCCGCCGCATTCGGCTTCGCATCATGGCTCATTCTTGGCCACTTCTCTCCCATCTACGCCCTCGTGAACGCCCTCTGGTGCACCGTGTTCACCGAGTGGTGGAAACATCAGGAATATGACCTTGGGGTGCGGTGGGGTGTCCGCGGCGTCTCTTCCATCGAGACTGTCCGGAAGGATTTCAAGCACGAGAAAGAAACCCAGGATCCTGTGACTGGCGAGACCATCAAGGTGTTCCCGGTGAAGAAGCGCTTCCAGCGCCAATTGCTGCAAATCCCCTTTGCTCTGTCTGCCGCAGTCATTCTGGGCAGTCTGATTGCCACTTGCTTTGGCATTGAAATCTTCATTTCAGAGATTTACAACGGACCATTGAAGATGATTTTGGTACGTCATGCACAAAATACTCGTGTGGAATAATGTCTTATGTTCTTCTAGGTATTCTTGCCCACCGGTATCTTGACTACCTGCATGCCCATTCTCCTCGGAATCTTGACCAACTTCGCCAAGCAGCTGACGGAGTTTGAAAATTACGACACCCATGGGTCCTACGAGACGGCCATGACCCAGAAGATCTTTGTCCTGAACTTCATTGTCTCCTACCTGCCCATCATTCTCACCGCTTTCGTCTACGTCCCCTTTGGCAACCACATCGTTCCCTATCTAGACGTGTTCAGCCTCACGGTCAAGCCGTTTGCTGAAGATGAGAAGCAGCTGCAGAGACCGTCTTCTTGGACTATCAACCCGGACAGGCTGAAGAAGCAGGTCATCTACTTCACTGTGACTGCGCAGGTCGTCAACTTGGGTATGGAAGTCATTGTGCCTTACCTGAAGCGCCGCGGATTCGCCAAGTACAAGAAGATCCAGAGTGAAAGGGCCGCAAAGAATGGCGGCGCCGCCCCTAATGTTGCCGCCAATGATCCGCCGGAGGAGGCCGCTTTCCTCGACCGCGTGCGTAAGGAGGCAGAACTCGACATTTACGATGTGACCCAGGACCTGCGCGAGATGGTTCTCCAATTTGGCTACCTCTCCCTCTTCTCCGTTGTCTGGCCGCTGACCGCAGTCTCTTTCCTGATCAACGACTGGGTTGAGCTGCGTGCTGACGCCATCAAAATATGTGTTGAGATGCAGCGTCCCACGCCCTGGCGCGCCGACACCATCGGCCCATGGCTCGATAGCCTCAGCTTCCTGACCTGGTTCGGCAGTATCACCACCTCCGCACTGGTCTACCTCTTCTGGAACGACGGCCTCGGTCCCGATGGTACGCCTGCAGACATCAAGGGCTGGGCTCTCCTCCTCTCCATCTTCTTCTGCGAGCACCTCTTCCTGGCCGTCCGCTGGGCCATCCGCGTCGCAATCTCCAAGATGGACTCTCCTGGTCGCCAAAAGGAGCGCCGTGAGCGCTACCTCATCCGCCGCCGCTACTTCTCCGAGAGCTTGAACGAGGTTGAGAAGCTTCCTAAGCTTGCTGAGGGGGCTGCCGAGATTGGCGTTGATGCGCTCGAGGAGGAAGCTCGTCGTGCTAGCCAAGGTGACGGCAGGCTCGAAGATAAATTCTGGAACAGGCAGCAGGGCTGGCGTGAGACGGTGATGGTGGGCAAGAGGCTGATCGAAAGCGCTGCGACTAAGGAGTCGAAGAAGGAGCAGTAAAGGGATTCTGTTCGACTTCTGTTTTGCGCTGCTGCTTTATGCAACGTGCTCGCAATCCTTCAAGTAAGGGGTTTCTCAAATCCCAAGTTCCGGCCGACCGTTTTCTTTTGCGATGGACGGCGGAAAGGCGACGATGACGACGAAAAAAATGGCGACTGGGTTGGGTGGAAAGATGGACGAACGGCTGAATGGAATGAACGACGGAAAACGGCGGATCTATGAAACGAGAAGAAGCGGACGGACATGAGAATCTCCTTTTAGTCTCAAATCATTGCCTCTTCAAATACTTTCTTGTTTCTTTTTCTGTCATCGAGCAAGCGTACTATAGAAAACTGGCTTCCTTTACATGTCTTAGAAACGTCTTCTCAAATACTTTCCCTCTTCCAGCGAGTTGAAGATGTTTTGGCGATATTACGTGACAGACAGCTTTCGATTTCGTGGTAGGGTGGGCAGCATCATCAAAATAATGGATACGGCACTTGAAACAAAGTATCTTCCAATTCAACGACATGTCCGCCTCGCCCCCCATCCATCGCCCGATCGATCCTTCCTCCTCAGAGACCCGCGTGTAGCGGATAAGCAGTGACGAGAAAAGGCGCCCGACCCACAGCCGGCACTTTGCCCGGCCAGAGGCTGGGTGGGCAAAAGTGCCAGATGCGGGCAAGAAGCGTGGTGGGTTTAGTATTGATGCTGATGTTGAAGATTTTGCAATCATTGCCTATAGCAACCTCGACAGTCCCTTGGGGGGGATCCGTGGGAATACTTTTAGCTTTGAAGATTTGTGGCCTACGTAGAGCGGTTGTCGTTAGTAGAATGCCGGAAGATGAGCGTTTTACCGGTGAGGGGGGGGTGCTCTGGTGCTGCCCGTGGGAAGGACTGGGATGTACTGGCTGTCGTAGGAAAGCCTGGCAGTTACGGTAAGTAGAGAAAGATAAAGCAAGCCATGGATACTACGTCTGAGGAGTCATTAAGAGAGCTAGAAAGAACCAACAAAAATCTAAGATCGAAAGAAGGAACAGGAAAAGAAACCCCGCCATTAGTAGCTCGCTGCTGCTGGGAGATGTTATACATGAAAAGCAAAAGCAAGCAGTGGCCCTTTCCTCCCGGAAAAAACTGGTTGTGGTGCTGGCACAGGACATCCAGAGGAGGCCGTGCTGCCTCGTTTCAGTCAAGTTAGAGCTACCCAGGAGATTGCTTGATCCGGTAAAGTCTATCCCGGAACTCTTTGTTCGTAATGTAATGCCGCTTCGTTGATCATGCCAGGAGAATGAGTCGCTGTCAAAGACGATATTTCTCTTCGCATTGTAGCAAGGAAAGTGTGCCTATCCGTAAAGTCGTGCGAACTGTGTTGCAAATACGCCATCCCGCCGAGACCTCGGGCTTCAGTCCTTTGGCCGGAATTACCCAGATGTATAATTCAGCAGTCGTGATCTGACGCGGGTAAGAGGTAGGACGGCGAAGTGAATAAAAACGATAGGCAATCGAGCATTGACCGTTGGGTGCGATGGTGGAGAATCGCATCAGAGTTCCCTCTAAGGATGAAGCAAGTCCTAGTTGGTAATGTCCAAGTCCTCTGGCCAGTGAATCTGCGTGGACGTAAGCAGCAACCCCATGAACTTGCTGAATTATCGCTGCGCGCATTTCAAGTAACGGGTCGAGGCCAGAGATGGCGAGTGGTCCACGCTTCCTGTGCGCTTACACGTTTAGCGCGGGCTTCATCGTCCCATATAGCTTCATGGGCCAGTATTGCGTAATCCTTTTCTCATCGTTTTTGGAGACATAGACATGCTTCTCGCGGTTTCCAGTGAAGAGTTCCGCAAGTTTAGGCGCCGTCATCTCGTGCGCTGCTTTCGTAGCCCATTTGCTAATGTCTCGAGGGACCGACGCAGAGCTTGTCATCCGACTGATCATTTAGCGCTCTGCATTCAACTGTTCACTGAGTTAAAACTAACAGAGTCTATGCCCAAAAAGGGTTGTACTTGCTCACCGATGTCTGTTCGATTCGAAGATTTTCCTGAGACGGTTGCGTTGCCACTGGAAGGAGGAGTAGTCACCAGCAAACAGCACGCTGAGAATGCTTTCGTTCTTACGCTCCACCGGGGCGCAAGCTTTCAACTGAGCCATCCGACGCTGGAGCTCCTTGAACGCATCTCTGAAGCACCGCTGAATGAGCACAACATTGTGAGATCCGGAAGAGATATCGTTATTTGCGGTGTTCGGATCGATGATGGAAAGACGGTCTGCCCTGGTGGGTTTGCCATTCAAATCCCAAGAACCCTGGCAGTATTAGCGAAAGACCCATTGGGGTCTAGTCCATTCAGAGGGCGTACCTTGACCACGTATTCAATGGGATTAAGAGAGATCCTCGTGGTGTTGAGATTGAACTTGTTGCCGTAAAGGTCGAAGAAATTCAACAGCAATTCGCCAAAGTCGCTATCCGCGGTATGATTGTTGCTCTGACGGACAGGCATGGTGTGAATAAGACTCACGACCAAGCAGATCACAGAGAACCCCCCAAGACCTCCAGTGTAGACCTCATTCAAGCCACGCATCGCGAGAAACTGCTTGACTAGCGTAGCAATGACAGGCATGGCGGGGTATATCTTCTTCCACTCCTGGAAGGTCTTGTTCGCAACAATGCCAGTCTGGTTATCAAAGGAGATATCAACTTTGAGTCCTGTGACACGATCGACCAACTTGACAATCGGCACTCTGGCTTTGGCGACGACTTCCGTGGCGCCGGGCTGGCTAATACCATCTCGTTCCAGGACACTCGATACCTTGTAAAGGTCCCTCTTCTGGAACGATCCTTGTCCATTCCTGAAGAACTGTTTGCTAAGAAGAACGAGGTCCATGTCAGCGGTGGGTAGATACAAACCCGCCGCGAATGAGCCGAAGCAATGCAACTCAGACCCATGGAATGCGACCTGAAGGCTTCGCTCAATGCGCTTGACCAGGTCACGTCGAATCTCATCCTCGAAGGGATGGGGCTTAACATAGTCGTAGAAATCAGAGATCTCCTTGTGAAGCCATGTGCTCATGTTGGCTGAGCCAGAGTGATCGCTGGTGCACCAAGGTGCACGCGGAGTCTCTGCACGGGGGCGCCAGTCTTCGACGACACGGCCATCGATGACTTCGCGTTTGCGCTTCTTGCTCTTGGGCGGCGGCGGAAGGCTTTCCAGGTCATCGTCATCATCATCCTGGTAGGCTCGCTTCATGGCTCTCGGTCCTGTGGGAGGCGGCTGCGCGGGAGGCGCAGGAGGCGGCCACACATCAAGGCTGTTGACCGGCGGAGGCCGCGGAGGTAGCCCGGAAAGGCCTGGTGGAGGGCCCATCGAAGCTGCGTTGTATTTGTTCCCGGTCAGATCGTCTGACGGGAGAGTCTTGCGATCAGGATGAAGGTTGTCAAGGTGGCTAAACGAGCTCCCCCCTGGCCGACGAGACTCACTTTCATCATCGTCGCTGTTCTGCTGGTCTTCATCATCATCAAAGTTGAGGGAAATGAAGTCGTCGTTCTTGGTGACGGCGTTAGAGGCAGCAGCGTCATGTTCAGGAGCAACCTTGGCCTTGCGAATGAGTTTCACAAAATCACGCCTCTTCGCGTGCGTCTCATCCGGCGGAGGGAGTGCAGTGTAAGGGTCGGGATTCGACCAGCGAGGGGCAGCGTTGCCATCATCGGCTTTGTCTTCTGTGGTGGCTCTGACCCTCTTGGCTGGCGGGCGGTCCTCGTCGTCCGACGCATCCTCATCGCCAGAGTCAAGGTCCATCTCTGCTTCCGAATCTGAGACATCACTCAGCGATATGAACTTAGCTGTGCCAGGATTCATGCCATCTAATTGTTCGGGGGTTTTCTCGCGGGTGGAGCGCAGGATGGGGCGTTCATGAGGAGCCGGAGGACGCCATGGGCCGCGGCCTTGTCGAGGGCGGCGTATGTCGCGCGCTTGGGGCCTTTTGGCGCGATCGCGGGGAGGACGTTGAGCGTCGGCAGGCGGGAAGCGAAGATCTTGATCTCCGGCACGGAAGCTGAAGTCGTCTCGACGGTCGCCATTGCGGGGAGCATCGCGATCATTGCGGCCTCCAGGCCTGTAGTTATCACCGCCACCAAATTGGTACACGTTGGACGGGGGCGAGCGACGCGGTGGAGACCTGCGTCCGCCGCGGTGGTCGCGCTGGTCACGGTAGTCGCGCTGGTCGCGCTGGTTGCCGTAGCTGGGGCGGTAGGTCGACATAACTGCGGCGAAAACGACCCTCGTACAGGGACGAGCTCAGCAGGCTCGCGACCGGCTGGCTGGCGTTTCTGCGAGATGTGCGGCGCTGCGCTGGTGTTGGCGTCGGGGCGCGATGCAGAAGTGGGGTGAGGTTGAGATGGTGTGCAGGAGGCGCGCACTCGGGCGTCGAAAATATGTTCGGAAGTCGCGTCCGCCCGCAGATCTTCGTCGCTTACGTCACCTTCTTCAGGCCCGTGCCCAGCTCCAGTCCGCGACCGGCGGCAGGGTCTCGCGAGCACCTGCAGCGCGCATGCAGCCACCAGTGCTCAGGCCGGTGGGATGATCGTCCTTTTCCACACTCGCTCACTGGTTGCACGCCAGTCCACGGAGTCCGCAGTAGTGCTTTTGGGGGATCGCGACTGGGCAGTCATTAGGGCTTCTCATCAGCCAAAGTAACGTTTAGGTTTGCATTTTCCATTCACAACATGCCACAGGGCTGTTTGCTGGTCGTGGCGGCGCAAAGCAAACAGCTGCGAGAAACCATCAATGCTTGTTGTATCATGCACAGCTCTCGTATCCCTTCAATTGATTGAAACCACAGCAGCGATAGAGCGAGCATGAACGAGTAGAAGAGTGAATTTACTGACTGAAAAGCAGATATGCTTATCCAGCCAAAGGTATCTCCGAGAGAGCCCAATGCCTCAATGCCTTCCTGCTCTTGTGTCTAGTGGATCGCCCGCCGAGCTATATCGGAACAAGTATTGATAGTAAATGTACAGTCGAGAGTGGAGAAGTCGGATCCTCCAACCGTCCTGGCCGGGACCCAAAGGCCCAGTCCTGCCCACGCTTCTTGAATGTCCTCGTGAAATATCGTGCAAACCGCAACTCCCAAACTCCGTGCTGATGCGATAGACCCGGACAATGCTCCCATGCAATGCGCCAATGCCGGAGTCCAGACTGCTTCGACCGCTGAATGCCGCATGCCGCATGCCGCATAGGCCGGCGCGAATGTGTTACCGGGCTAGAAAGCGTCCTTCCGGTAAGCGCCATGATCTGGCTATTTCTCCTTGTACAGCTTGGGGTTCCAACCTTCTTTCAGCTCCGCCTCCCGCTCCGCCGCCTGCTCGGCCGTCCGCACTTCCATTTCTATCCGTTCGCGGGCGCGTAGGATTTTGCTCTGCAGGTAGAAGCTGCCGCCACGCTTGGGGTCGTTGAGGTCGAACATCTTCTTGAACCGGTCCATGACGTTCTCGATATCCGTCTTTCCGCCCTTGGGTGGCGCGACATTGAGGATCTTGCAGGCTTCCTCGAGGGTCAAGCCGGAGGAGGCGAAGGTCTTCCCGTTGCCGCCCCCGTTCTTTGCGTTGGCCTGGGCGTACTTCTGCGATGCGGCGGCCTGTCTCCAGGCTTCGGCGAAGGCGCGGCCAACGACGCGGGAGCCGGTGACGACGACCTGGGTGATGATGCGGTGCGCCTGGGAGGGTCAGCGGGCGCGCGCAGGGGACGAGCGATGGTGGATTCTGGGAGCAGCCCTACCATGGTGACAAGCGAGCGAAGAGACGGACACTGGCTGGCGTCGACGAGCGCGGACGCGGATGGATGGATGGCGTTGAGGATCCCAAAATTTCCCGGCGGCCAAAGTCAGACACGGCAGGCCCAGGGCCGGTCGGCGAAAAGCGACGAGGGCGCCGGCGCCGAGCCCAGCCTCGCACACGTGACGGGATCGCCCGCAGCACCGCCAGCCGCTTCCGGCACCGGGGTGCTGTGTCGCAGCATGGGGCATGGCGGCGTCGCTGTTGTGTCTATGACCCAAGCCCGCCATGGCGCTGCGCGGCCTCTCGTGCGCTTCCGTGACTTTCTCCCTTCGCTGTCTGGTCGGCCGGCCATGTAGCGTCTCCCGCACCGCCCGCTCGCCGCCGCAGCAGCCCCGTAACGCCCGCAAGAGCCTCGATCACATGTGCCGACCGCCGTGAAAGCCGAATCAGCGCTCAAAAGGGCATATATCGCATCGTGGCCCTCGTGCAGCCGCCGAGCACAGAGCCTCGGCCAGCAGGACACCAAAATCTGGTCTGTTGTCCAGCTCGCGCCCGCTCGCTGCCGCCTGCCAGCTGCCCTGCCCGCACCAAACACATGCTCCGCCTCGGCGTTATGACGCCGTGATCACTGCGCATGCATGGCCGCACTTGGCAAGACCGCGACTTTGAATACCTTGATGGTGCCAGCGTCCTAATGCCGTCGACAGATACGCCCTGGGTCTCTCAGATGTCCCCTTCGTCGAATCCCTCCAAGTCTGCGCCGCCGGGCGCCGGGGACCCCAATCCGCCCACCTATGCCGCCTTCGCGCCCGTTACGCTGGGGCACCTCCCGGCGGCCACCAAGCAGCGCTCCACCATCCTCGTCCACCAGAAGTCGCCGCTGCTCGCTGCCACCCCGCCGCAGGTCACCCGCGCCCTCGCCTACTCGCACCCCTTCCTCCTCCCGCTCAACAAGTTCGTGGGGCTAGTGTCATGGACAACCGGCGACCCATGGGAGAGCTTTCTGTTCATCGCTGCCTTCTGGGCTCTCACGCTGTACGGCGACACCGTCATTAAGTTTGCCGGCCCGATCGTTGCTGTGGCAGGCATCATACTGGGCATGTACACGCGGAGGTACTCGCCGCTGTCCTCCACGGGCTGGACCGGCGAGAAGAGCACAGGACACAAACGAGGCGCTTCTGTGTCCAGCGAGAGCCACCAGAAGAGTTTGGAGGATATCGTGGACTCGCTCAAGCTGTTCACCTCCAGGTGCAACATTTTGCTGGATCCCTTCATCCGCCTGACGGATTTCCTGTCCACCCAGCGTACCGCGACTTCAGCCACAACGAGGCCTGCGCTGACAACGCTATTCATCCGCATCCTGTTCTTGACACCGTTCTGGTTGCTGCTGACCCTTCCTCCCTTGCGCCTGCTGACGACCAGGCGCATTGTCCTGGCTTTCGGGACTGTGATCCTCAGCTGGCACTCGCGGCCCGCAAGAGTTACTCGCATCGTTCTTTGGCGCTCGAGATTGGTCCGTCGTACTTTGGCCCTCATCACTGGCCTCGATGTTGGAGAGCCCGAGCTTGTGGCAACCGGCTCTGAAAAAGGAAAGGCTCCTCCGCTCCCGCCGCGGCCGAAGAAGGATGCGAATGCCATAGCAGCATCCTTGGCCGCCAAACACAGGGCAGACTCCCCAGGTGTCCGCTTCACTTTCACGTTGTTCGAGAACCAGCGTCGGTGGTTAGGGATCGGATGGACGGCGTCGTTGCTTACCTACGAACGGGCGCCTTGGACAGACGAGCACTTGAACCCCGCGCCTGACAAAGACCATTTCGACCTCCCAGAGGTTGACGGAGGCCATGCACGATGGAGATGGGTGGAAGGGAGTGAGTGGAGAGTTGAGGGTGCAGAAAGCGAGGAGGATGACAACCGTGGTTGGATCTTCTATGACAACAAGGTAAGGCTGACTTCGTCGATATTCGTGCGTTGCTAACAGTCAATTAGTGGCGCGACGGTCGACGTGGACAAGACGGATGGGGGCGCTATACCAGGCGTCGCAAGTGGTGCCGCGATGCAGAGCTTGTTGAGATTACTCCTTCAACTGAGATAACCCCTTCGCCCACCCCTAAACCTCCGATAGGCGACGAACCCACCTTCTCCGAAGCAGATACAGCAAGGCCCGAGGAGACGCCATCCGAATATTCTATGTCCACCAGGGATGATACTAGCAGTGATGGAAAAGTCCGCAAGAGGCGCTGGTTTGGTCGGCGGCCGAGCAGGGCAGCCAGCGAAAAAAGCATCGCTACAGGCAGCGCCGATGGCGCTGATCTGGACCTTCGAAGTGACGAAGAGGATGTGCATACACCACTACGTTACCATGCAACGCGGGAAAGCGAATGGGGGTTAGGAGACGAGGCGCGAATGGACTTGGGATAATCCTCCTACTCACATCGGTCGGGCCCGGTCAAAGGAATCACGGTGGCGTATACGGACAGACCAGTGCGGATACCAGCGGGTCACGGCTCTTCTCGGGTCACTACAGCTGATGGGCTCCGCTAATGGGACTTCTGTTTGAGGAACGAGCCTTGTTGGGCGGTGATGTGCAGCATCACGGGACTGCTTTCACTATCTTGCGACTAAGGTATTGGGCTCGATAAGATATCAGCGGCTATGCTACATGGATTGAGCCTTTTGCTTTTCTCGGCGTCTTCGATGATGTACGTATTTGTTCAGTTTCGATTGGCGAGCGCATCCTGCGCGTGGGCTTCGTGATTGGCGCGCCGCGGCATTCTAACGAGGCAGAAATAGTCATGAGATTTCGGTCTTCCATGGGCTTGGGACCTGAGTTACCATTATTGGCCACCCAGGCGGCATCCCACGCGCCCAAGACAGCTCCGGTACGTAACGGGATGGCTGGGGCTTACACACGCATGCAAGCCTCACTCGCTGCTGATGGACGTCGATGTCACGGGCAGCTCTAGCCTGGCTGGCTTGGTGTAGCGTCTCCAGCCGGATACATCTCCGAGCCGCACAAATGCCGCCGAGGGCCAGGACTGCCGGTGGAGCAGCAGGCTGCGGTTGTCGCATCAGCAAGCGGCAGCGACGACACTCGGCCAGCCTGCCATGCCGCACTGTTCGCGCAGCTAGCGGGTGGCTGCCAGCAGTCACGAGTAGCACCGCAGCAGCCCGATGCTGCCAACAGGTCGACTTAAGGTAGGCCACGCATGTGACGCCTCGCGCGAAGCGGCCAATCAGCCCTGCCGGCCGCATCACCATGCTTCGATGCCCTTGCCCGATCGGGCCAGCGTCACGCATCCAGCCAGCAGGTACGTATTTCGGCGGCGGTCGGGTCCTATCGCCCTGCCCGAGGGACAGGGCCTCTTTGCTTTTTCGCAGCCCACCATTCACCAGGCGCAGGCCTGCAAGCGGCGAGCCGTACCGCGCCGTTCTTGTGCGTTCCAGTCGGCGCCAATGCCTCCACGCGTGCCGGATCGACCAATTGCTCGACGAGATCCGCGACGCCCCCACTGCGCATCCCACTGCCCTCTCCGCACCGTGCATGGCCATGATGCATGCCACACCCACCCATCTCCGTGTCCTCCACCCAGTCGAATGACTACCGCGATTGACGACGCCACGCCCCGTCCGAGCGGCCCCCGGCCGCCCGTGCAAAGGCACCTCCCCAAGCCCGCGGGCTCTTGCCAACCGCCCAGCGTTACTCAAACGAGCCCCGGTCAGGGCTGGCCTGCAGGCCTGGGCTTATCCGCGTGAAGCGCCACGTTGGTGAAGCAGCCCCGCACGAGGCGCGTGCTGCATGCTGCATGGATGCTGTCGTCCGGCTGGCACGAGTTACCGGAAGTGGACAATCGGTTGGTGTAGGGAACCCCCGTGCAGGGCCAAGAGCTCCGTGGCGGGAGGGAAGGCAGATGGATATATAAAGACCTCGTAGAGTACCTTGACGTCCTCTTCTTTTCTTCTTCATCCGGTCCAAGACATCTGCAATCAGCATCCAACTCAAGCAACCACCCGTTTTTCAAAACAACCAGTCACCCATTATCAACATGTCTCCCTGGTAATTACACCCTTCCCAGCGATGCCCCTCCCCCAAGACAGCCACCTCTCTGTCCTCTCTCTCTCTCTCTTCCCCAACTCTCCATCTCTCCGGAGAGCGTGCCGCAAAAGGCTGACATGCGTGTTCTTTTCTCTGCCGAACAGCAACTGCAACACCTGCTCCTGCGCCAACGGCCAGTGCAACGGCTGCTCCTGCAGCTCCTGCGGCGTAAGCTGTCGCCTCAACCCCTACCCTCTAAGCTCCTCGCCGAGATGAAGCTGCGGATCACGCACACCTTCGTCTCCTTCCCAGCATGGGGAGGTGGGGCAGCCTGAAGCTCTTCGAGAGAGAGAAGCAAAGAGGGAGTTCCTCAGAACACCACCGCTAACACGATCTCTTCTCGCACCGCTTGTAGCACTAAACAGGCCTCCCATAACGCCTGCATGAAAACCTCCACCACCCGCAACAACAGCCGTCCATCATCCACCTCCACCAAGTTTCAAGGGTTTACTTCTTCTTCTTCGCATTCGATATGTTCGTCTTCGCCAACAACGGAGTCGTCTACTTCTTCTTCGATATCATGGGGGCCCGATCATCCAATTAGGATCGGTGGACGGGGGCCGGGGAGTTTCGGCGGCTATGGAGCTTGGAGAGGGTTTTAAGGGATACACATCACTCTCTTTTCCTTTTGATACACCAATGACAATATAAAGAACTGGCCAGAAACACCATCAGTCCGTGCTCGTTCGTGTGCTGTGAAGATGATGCTTTTCGCCTTTCCCGAGTTCTCCGAGAGCTTGATCCCCACTGTTGGGCAAGCTTCAGCCGCGTATGTGGGTGAGATCCTGCTAGCTTTGTTTGCTATCAGCTCTTTGTCTCAGGGTTTGCCGCCCGGCTTGTTGGTCAAGTTTCATCCCCGGTCATGGCGCATGACATGGGACGGGAGCGGGATGCACAGGCGGGAAATATGTCCGTGAAGCGGACAGCTCGGGCCACTTTCTCTCCAAGGATCTCGCGACTGAGGTCAAGGGTCCGCGAAATGCATACGTCAAAGACGGTTAAGCAGTCAGGACAGTCGGGCAATTACGCGTCACGCATAGCAAAGGCACCGCAAGTTGTTGAAGATCATTTTTTGTTCATTTAATCATCCCGGAATTCGGACCGCCGTGTAAGAAAGAAAAGTACATGCCCGTCCCTCAAGCTCAGCCTGATGTTCCTTGAGGAACTCCGTTTGCCATGCTCCCTTCACTTGCAGTTTGCCGCCCGTTGTAGTAGCCTGGAGAAGAGTGCCGAAGGAAAGTGAAGATGCCGGATCAGGGTGAATGATTGTCGTTGTATGAAAACTCGATGATTGAAAGCAAGCAAAGCACAGTTGTGGAACCGTTGTTCAGAGGTCTATGCTTCGTCGAACCGGGAGGGCATGGTGTGGTGTGAGGTGGGCGGGGTGTTTATTTCTGCAGGCGGGAGGTCAGCTTGGCGGGGCTCGGTGCTGGAAGCCGTTGTCGGCAGCAGAGGCAGGGCCACTTACGCCGCAGGTGCAGTTGGCACCGCACTGGCAGTTGGAACCGCAGGAGCAGCCGTGGTCAGACATGGTGGTTGAGGGTTGGGGTGGGTGGAGTTGGCTGTGGTGTAACGTGTGAAGTCTGCTGTCGAGGGCTGAATGGAGGTCGATGGGTGGTTGTTGCTGGGTTCAAGAAGACGAGGGCCGCGGAGGCGGGGCTTTTATCAGCAGACCGCAGCCGCACCGCACAGGGCACAGGGTCGGCGGCCAGCGAGGCAGGCAGCTCAGCCGGGCGCCAGCCCGCCTCGCTCTTGCCCGCTCGTGCTCGGCCGCTCCTGCAGGGCCCGCGCGTGCGAGGCTCGACTCGCCCGATCCTGGCAAGCGTCGCCCCGCCCGCGACCTCACCTCGCCGGCACCCCCACCACAGACCCTCGCTACCGCTACACGTGAAACGCGGCGACACAGCCGTCTTCAGCGCTGTCGTCTCTGCGCGGCCGGTGAGCAGGTTCTCTCGTCTGCCACACGCTGGCTCTGCAGGGATCCATTGAGCAGGTTTGAGCAGCGAATCCAGGCGGGCAGCACGACGCACCGCTGTGCTGCGCAGCTGCAATGCAATGCGCCCTCCGTCTTAGCCTCCGCAGTGTGTTTGCCACCCGTCCGCCTGCAACGTTCGTGAATCGCGAATCGTCAGCAGCTCCGAAAAGCAACGCTCGCGCCTAGGCCTTATCCGATAGCTAGCCGTGGGCTGCGTGGTATTCGCGGACGCTGTACCCCTGGCGCATCCCAGCCGCTCTCCAGATTCTGGAGCCGGCAGTTGGCTGACGACTGCTCGCGCCGCCTTGCCGGGTGCCGCCTGACGACGCTGCCCGCCTGATGCACCCTTTCCCGGTAGCTTTTGCGGGCGAGAGATTTGTGCGGCGGCATGCTTTGCTGAGAGATTTGTGCGAACCGGTCCAGGCGCGGGGCAGAGTTTGATACGGCCGCTCCGCACAAAAGACTCAGCTCCGCTTCCGTCGCCTGCGATCTCCGAGCGCGCCTGCGCCTGCCAGGGGCCCGCGCGCAATCGGCCGTGTGATGTCATGCTTCCGCTCCTGCGGGTTACGCGAACGAGCGCTGCCGAGAAGCCGTCACGGCTTGGCTCTGTACAACACAAAAGCCTATTCCTCCGCAAATCACAGCGAGCGCTGCCGCCCTTTGCCAAACACCGCGAGTGCGAATCGAGAAGGCCGGAGCATTGGCGGGGGAGAGACGCCCACCAGCAGCCCACCTCCACTGCCCAGTCAGACTGATGTCCTGCACCCACGTTCCAGGAAGCCGCCTTCTGAGACGACGCAACATTCCCTCCTGTCCAACTTCGCCGTATTCTTCGAGAGTGGACGTTTAAGACCCTGTTGGGCTTTTAACAGCCAGCCTTCAAGTGGACTTCCTTACGACGCGCGGGGCACCTTCCACACCAACCACACCACAACCTCACATTTTCAAATCTAGTGCAGTATTCGATCCCAGCGCTATACGTTCATGATCAACAAAATAGGGAAGCAACGTAGGTTTTAGGAGGAAGTGGGTGTTTAACTAATATGGACGGCCTCCCTGGCACTAAGCCTATGTGTCAACCACTACTCTCAACTTGTTGAACATCTCATCTCGGTCACACCCTCACTGATAGCACTGACTAGGGTCTAAATGATCGCACCGCATATCTTTAAGCACATATAACGTTCTCCCCCGGATATGTCGCCTACAACTTTCTAATTTGAGAGAATATCACCACAGCTTTCCTGGCTTCATCGACCTGCAGTCAGACCCTACACCGACCAAGTATGCCACGCCATGAAGACGCAACTTATATCACTCATCATCTTAGTAACCTAATACTTCCTCCTGCTACGACTTCGCCTGTCGCTCCTAATTTCCCAGAAAAGAACGTCTTCTTGTCTTCGGTCCGGGTTTTATGGCTGGTGCAAGCCTGCAAGGTGATACAAATTTCTTTTGATTTGTTCTTTTTTTTTGGGGGATAAAAGACTCGGAACAAAACTACAGCTCTCGTGCGCGTAGAATGGAAACCCTCTTCTGCGTCGATAGCACTATGGAGTTTCGAGAACGTTGATGCTGCTAGAGCAGCGGGTGACTAATCTATCGAACCTTTCTGCAGGCTGGATCAAGGCCGGTTCTTGTATCGGTCAGTTAATTAGCCTGTATTGGTAATCCTGTGAAAAGTGCGCTTGGGTGGCTCACTTATTGCAGTGCTAAATTGTATTCTGGATGCAGTAAGTACCGGTGGCCACGGATAGCCCGTCAAGAGGACGAGACATACTTTGGAAGCATATTGAGACCGTAGACCAGGCTGGATCTGAAGCTGACCTTGTTTGCATCTTTTCCCACACCTTAGGATCTGAACGAATGTTCCGCGTCCTCGAATCGAGGTCTCTAAGCTCCTGCAATTGTACACGGATATATTCCCTTAAATTCGGCCGGGCAAAGGATTCCACTGTTGGATGTGCTTTGGCTTCACCGGCGCGGCAGATAACGGAGGGTTCCGTCGCTCCTTGCCCAGATGGTCCTTGCAACTAAGGCTGCGCGTACGGTGAAGATGGTTCCTCTCTTGAGAATTTGCGTGCCTATAGACCGCCGTGGCGCCTTCTTTGTCCGGCGTTTGCGCTTGTTGTTCGAGGTGGTTTGGAAAAGGGTCAAGGGTTGGAGACTGACAGCCCCTTTTCTAGGACAATCTCTGTAGCACGATGTGCCTCTGCAGATTGGCCGCCGAATGAAGCAAGTTTGGGTGGGGCATGTCTTTTGTTGGAGATTCGGAAGTGCTACTTTAGGTACGTTGGAGAAGTGAAACTTGGAGTATGCTTCCAGAGCTTCCCAGAAGAAGAAGAAAAAAGAAAAGCTCTATCTGCGGAATATTCCGGAAACAAGGACGTGGTAAGCTACCTTCAGCATGCTTCAATACGTCGATGCTACGGGCTGTGAAATGAGTGTGAAAGAGAGCGTACACTGTCAATGGGAGCCAAAGCGCTTATCCGAATGAATCTGTCATTCCAATCCAGTTTCTGCCATTATGCATCGGCCAACGCTTCTCTGTGTTGGATTATCATATTTGTCAGAGCTAAGGAGAATAAATTTCCGCGAGGAGATGCTGTGTCGCGTGCGCACAACAAGAGCAGCGCAATCGAGGTACATCCCCGGATGGGTAGCTGAAGCTTTCGTCCAAATCAACTTGATGGGCTACTTTCTGTACTCCTGTGTCCGGACGAATGCTTCAACTCCCCATGGGGCACGGACAAACGGATATGACCTCCACCGCGGAGCGGGCCGTTGCGCGGCGTGCAGCACTGACCTATGACGTCACGCGCCACGGTTGCCCGGATTTCTTTTCGCGGCGGCCGATAGTGGCGCTGGACAGCGGCAAGCCATATAAAGCCATTTGCCCGGCTGGGGTTTCACAGGCGGCTTCATGGCGCATGATGGACAGGTTTGTGCGCTTGAATATGAGCATTTCATTCATTCGCTACAGCTTGGTACTGCAGCTGGCCTCATTGGCCAGAAGACTTGTAATAAAGCAGATTGTGAGCAAAACAACCTTTAACCTTTAACACCATTTTTTCCGGGGTATCGTCCCATTCTGGCCATGCCCCTTTACGCCACTAAATGCCGCCTAATGACAACGGAAAGAGAAGGAAGCCACAAGTCTAGACCAGGAGCCACTCCGAGTCCGACTCCTCGGAAGCAGACTCCCCGCAAATGACAAAGCTCTCCTCCATATCAGTAGAGACAGGGTTGGGGCTGGGGTCGGGGCTGGCAACATCCAGCTCGGCGAACAGGGTGTCGAGGCCGTAGTCGGAGTCAATGGACGACATGGAAGGGCGGCGCGACTGCTTGGCGACGGGTCCATTGAACAGCTTGCAGATGACCTCGTCGGTCTTGACGGCACGCGAGGACTTCGGGCCGACAAGCTTCGGGATGTCGCGATTCTCTGTGAAACGGGTTAGGGTGACGTGGTTGCCGTCTGAACATGCAGTGGCGAGCACTTACCGAAGTTACGAGCGGCATTGACCTTCGACAAGTCGGATAGGAAGGTCGGGTGGGTAGCAGCGAAGAGCTTGAACTCTTCGCTCTCGTTGAGCCTCTGCGTCGTGAAGCAATTGACGCAGTAGTGCAGGACATTCTCCAAGAGAACCGGCTTGTTCTCGAGGTGCTTGTACAGGAAGTCGGTCGCCTCAACCAGATCGAAAGGTGAAGTCGCAAGGCTCGTTGCGTCGTCGAGGCTGGCGGCGAAGTTGAAGGTGGCCAGATCCATCAGCTCCTTGCTGTTGATAGTCTCGGCAACGTATATCATCTGAGCATGGTAGAGGAGGTTCGGGTCGACGTTCTCTTCCGGATCCTCGACCGTGTAGCTTCCGAGGTACAACCAGCGGGCGAGGCCGATACCACACTTGTCAGAGGGGACCTTCAAGGTGAGGCTGAGTTTGTCGCCAGGGCCGAAGTCAATGGCTTGGCCAAGAAGGGGAGAACGCTGCGCGATGATGGTGAAGTCGAGATCGCGCAGGACCGTCTGAGCTCCAGCGAAGTCTTCAAAGTACAGAATGACGGTGCCAGGATCGAAACACTTGAGGAAGTCGGAAGACGCCATCTTGAAAGCTGGGGTGAGCGGGGAGAGCGTACGGTGGTAAAGGCGGCTACACAGCCTTGCAGACAGCGGCCGGCGGTGCGGGCAAAGAGCAGGCTGAACGGATGCGGACGCGGCCAGAGGTTGACGACGGGCTGGAGGAGTGGTTCAGGTTGAGGAGGAGGAGTGGCTGCAGAGAAGAGGGTGGTAGAAATACCTGCGCGCCTGCTGCGGATCTTGGCGCTGGCAGGCGGCTCCCTTCAGGTGAGGAGCAGTGCTGTGGAAGTGAGGTTTAAAGGGCACACTCAAGCGGGACCCCTCCCCGCAAGCTCCAGGCGGCAGCCTACAGGCGCAGCACCCGTCACCGCCAGCTTAAACGCGGCTCAGCCGTGCTACCGTCAGCGCCTGAGGACTGTGGCTCATAGCGGCGTCGGGGCGTGCCATTGGCCGGCGTCGCAGGGCACACAGACACAGCCTTGCGCGCGAGGCCCGGGGCGCGCAGCTGCCGCGCGCGGTCGAAGGCGCCGCCGCAGCATCGCGGGCGCCGAGCGCACGGCGCAAGGCTGCACGGCGTCTGGCGTGCGGTCCGCGTCTTCACGATGTCTGGATGTTGTCGGCGGTCGGCGACACGGGCACGGAACAGGCAGGCCCCATTGATTGCAGCTCTGATTGCGTTGGCCCAGGCGCAGCCAGTGGCCGCCGCCGAGGCATCCGAAGCTCCCAGCATGCGCGTCTCACCACTCTCATTGCATCGCATTTCCCAACGGCGCCCGCCCGCAATAAGAAGGGCAAGCGCCCGCCCTTGACTCACCCTCCCGCAATTCCCTCCAGCCCGAGCATCTAGCGCAGCATGGCCTGGTTTTCCCTCCTCCCGGAGCACCTCAGCGCGTTCGAAACATGGATCGCGCGCCTCTTCGTAGGGCTGCCTGACTCGCCTCTGCGTCTCCACTGCGCCCCAAGCTGAACGCTGCTACAGATTTTCTGCGGCGTCGTGACCATCGGCCCGTGGGCTGCCCTGATCGTCTACGACCTCGTCCTGTATTGCTTCCGCACCGTCACCTACGAGCTTCCAATTGTTGGCGGGCGCGCCAGAGGCAAGCGTCGACCGCGCGCCCCGAGCCTGAAGGAGCGCCCCAGCGGCCAGCGCCGACAATTCAACCCAATGCTGCAGTCCGACGATGAAGACTCTGCACGCGCCTCAGGAACTTCGCGAACCGCCGAATCGAACGCATCCATACAATACCGCAATGCTGCGAGGGAGGACAGTTGAGCGCAGTGCGCAAACAAATCAGCGCGGGATTGGGTGGGCTAGGAGAAGGCAGCAAAGGTAGCTGCACAATAGAGGAAGCTCTCGCGCATTTGCGCAGAGCGCATTCACCGGTCGCTTGGAGTTAGGGCGCACTTTCCCACCAGTCACGGCTTTGGCTCTGGAGCATCTCTCGGAGCCACTTTGGTTGTTGCCTAGCCAGATCCCGCGACCTCACAGTCATCCGCTTGCGTGCGCTAGGGCTTCTTGACGGAAGAACTGTTATCTGACAATTTCAGAGACCCTGCAACCTCCACTCGTCCTTTGTGGAATTGCCCGACAGTTCTTTCATTGCAGTTTTGGGTTTTGGGGGCATGACCCTTCTCCAACACAGCATTACTGGACTGCATCAATTTGAAGATGCCGCCGAGGAAATGCGACAATCACATTGTAGTCAAGCCCAGAGCTCCAACCTCAACGAGTCTCCCCTACAGCCGCAGCCCTACGTATATTTCACAAGAGCCGATCGACGACGCTAGCCAAGTCTCTCTCCGTCGACCTTCGGCACACGGAAGCCGCAGCTAACCTCAAGCGGCAATTGGATCCGGGTGATGCATTGTCTCCGCACACGCGCCTCTCAACCCGGCAAGATACGAGCCAGCCGATCTGAAGACTCATCGAACAGCATTGCAACTGCAAACATCGCTTGCTTCGCTACATCTACTGGCAATACCCCGACGACACCGCGTGAACGAGGTTCAGCTCACTGGATACACTTGAGCGTCATCACGATGTTTCCAATTGATGTTTCGCGTATTCCTTTTCTCGCAAGCTTTCTCATTGTAGCAATCGCGTGCAGCTACAAATTGTTATCTCTGAAAGCCTCGAAAGCACAGGTAGTGCCGCCTCTGCACGACTGCTGATGATTGACTGTTGCTGGCCCAGTTCCTTGTGAAGATGCTAATTGTCTGCTAGAAAATAGAACTTAGCAGTAGCTCAAAGCATGAGAAACCTGGAGAGCAGCCGAGCAAAGAGCCATATTACTTAATCACTCCGCTCAAAGCCTTCGACTGGCGCGAGGAGAAGCCCTTGCAGCTGCGCCCATTCAAGCCAAAATATCATTTGACCATGGGTAAGCCGCACATGTCAAATTAAGACGCCAGTTTTCAACGCGATGTTAACATCCATCAGCGCTCGAGACCACGACGTTGTCCGAGCTGGTACCAATGGACAATACATACCTCGAACGACTCGCCATACGACGCCAGCTCATCAAGGATGAGGGCAAGTACGTCGTAGCTGCGAATGATACCATCAAGCCAGCTGTCGATGAATTCTACAAATGGATGACCGCAGTCTACCTCCCTCGCCATTTCCCTACCATCTTCAAACTCATTCTCCAACCTGGTACAAGCCGCACCGCCCTCCGCAACCTCGCCACGGACGAAGACATCCCGCTCCAACCGCCTACTAGCGTGACTGAAGCGCTAAGCATCCTTGGCAGTCACGTCGACGACGAATTCCTCTTCCTGCGGCCGTCCACCGACCCAGCCGACGAAGGCAAGTACAGGCTTGAAGGGTTCGTCAACTGCTTCCCGTCCGGTTTCGACACGTTTGCCAAGCTCGGTCTCAAGCTCGCCGATATCCACACGCCGGTGCCCGGTTATGCAGCCAAGCTCGAGCGAAGCATGGACCGCTTCTTCGCTAGCTTGCCCGTTGGAAAGATCGTGAGGAGGCACAACTGGAGTGTTACGACCAATACGAAGCTTTTCTCGCTCGGTGGAAATCACCTGTACGAGGGCGAGGCCGTGCAGCCGCTGACGAAGGATGAGATCGATATTGAGCAGACGGTCTTACGGTGCGAGCGGCAGACGCTACATCGGCTGCCGGTGAATGACGATGTGCTGGTGTTTGCATTCAAAACGTATCAGTACCCGTTGAGGGAAATCAAAGAGGAGGGAAGTGGTGAGGCGTTGGCGGAGGCGGTGGACGGCTTGAGTAGAGGGAGCGTGCCGCGGATGGCGTTTTATAAAAGACAGGTTGTGTGGGGGGATGCAGTGAAGGCGTATTTGAGGAGCTGAGCCACTGGTGGAGAGAAGTAAGATACATTGTGGCTTAATTCAATCTTGGACAGAAGCACCATGTTGTTACGGCGCAGCCTTCACAGGCAGAGAGTTGAGGATCAACCCGACGGAACAGCGAGAAGTCGGAAGGCACAAAAGATCCGAGGTCACAAGACTCCTCACGTGAGACAGCACGTGCGCCCCACTTGTGCCCTCAATAAACGGCACGCCAACTTGTGCCCTCAAGTAACGGCACGCTCAGCGGTGCCCTTGAGGGACGGCACCACCAGATTGTTACAACTTTCCTACAGTATATAAGCACACTCACTTAGCTAGATACTTGACCCTTCGTGGTCAACTTCAATAATCAATCTACACCATTGATTAGTAACACGGCCTTCGCACGCAGTGCCCAGTCACGTGTATTCGTTCATACTTGTTCTCTCCCCCTACCTTGTACCCACTCAAGGTAAACCCTACACGGCTTACCACCCTCTTTGGTGTTTGATCCTTAGAGGCAGAGGCCCGCCGTTACACATGTGTATCTCAGTCTGAAGATGTTGCATCCACCATGATGGCGAGCTGTGATGGCTCCTTAAGCAAAGATTCAACTGCGGCGTCTAGGAAGTCTTCGTTTCGTACAGTCTCGCAACACAAATGGAGCGCTGAACTATTCTTGTAGATAGAGCTAGCGTCCCTCTTCTTTCACTATCAAGGCCTAATAAATATATCAAATACGCACAGTGTACGCCTCTCGGGTCTCCGCAGTCGGTTCGCACAGCTCGAACCTTTCACCTACCATGTCAAGGGTCAGCAGCACTGCGTCTAGCATGCTCGCCTACCAAGTCATCGCGACCGTCTGAATCCAAGTCGCGCCACCGATGCCAGTGTTCGTCTCCCAGCAAAATGTGCACCACATGCAGAATGCTAGCGCTGAGGCCGCGGAGCTACAATCGCCGAGCGCAGTGAGAATTGCTGTGCGTGCAGCGGTCGATGCCTGTAGCGAAGGAAGAATTGCCGCCTCACTCAATGGCGGTTGTGTGTTCAGCACAATGATGTGTAGGGAATCACTGGTAAGGTTGCTAAAGACGAAGGAAGCCGGCAGGATTGATGAGTATGACGAAGCTGATGAGAAGAGCTGCAAGGATGATGAAAAAGAGGTCTTGGTGGTGTTAGTGATGTCCGTTTGTCAAGACAAGGAAAGAAATTGCACTCTAAAGTGAGCTAGACTAGGATGGAGTGGAAAAGGTGGAGGTACTCGCCGCGCACGGAGGAGGCTGCGCCAAGTGTCAAGTGAGCGTGTAAGCTATCTGTAGGGGTAGTCGGGGCGTTCATTCCGATGGCTTTGGCAATAACATTGAAGTGCTTCTGCATCCGGACGAGTGTTTCAACTGTCCACGGCGGTGATGGAGAACGTTGCCAAGAACACAATCCACTGCGCCATCCACGTGACATCGCGCGGTGGAGCGCGTGTGAAACAAGCCGATCTGAGATCAGCTACAAGGGATTGCTGCGCCGACTTGGGAGATGATTGGCTGTGGGGAGCTGAAGCATTAGCCCCGATGCAAAAGCTTCCATCGTGCTTCGACGAGGCCGATTCGGAAAGTATTGTGACACGCACATATCTTCATGGGCAAGGATTCGGTCTCTCTTCCACTGCGCACTTGCGTAGTACATCCAGACAAAAGCTTCAACTGCCCATGTGCTCCTACCTTCCTGTCGTGGGAAGCAGGCGGGCGGGCGGCGGGCGACCTTCTGCAGCTGCTCGTCTGGGCGATGCAAGCAGCAACGAAGGCACCGGCTAGGCTGCGCAACATTCCTCACCTTCTCCTCGCCCAAACACCACCCCCGGCGTCCATACGATCCGCCCCGTCCAGCATGCCCACCGATGCCAGGCCGGAGGGGCAGCGCGGGGCCGTGCGCAGAGGCTCCCGCCGCGACGCTCGGGCCGGCGCGCCATCGCTGATGCAGCTAGCCCGCGACGCGCAGCGGCTAAAGACGCGTCTCGCCGCCAGCGCTCCTCTCTTCTTCTTCACCAACCGCATCCAACAACACGCGAATCTTCAACGTTGTCGCATCTGCTCCACCACGCGTGTTCTCACTTGATTTCTCGATTGCTCCAGTTCTCCAAGCGTTTTCTCGCCTTCGTCCCGCGTTTCTTCCAGCGTCTACTCAATTTCTTTCTCAATGAGCGCGTTTCACCAACCCCGCGCTCGCCGTGGCCTTGCCGATGGGTCCCGCAAGCTCAGCAATGCTGAGAAGTTCAGAGCTCGCTATGGCCGCTTTGGCGAGCGAATGCCTAGGTCCACGGATTTCGACGATCCCATGGCTCCCGCCGATGAGGATCCCATCGAGGCCTACGAGGACTGGAAGCGTCAACGCCTCGCTTCCATCTACGGAGAGGACGACGCTCATCAGCCATCCGAGGATGTCCATCAGCCATACGCGTATGAAAAGCCTGACCATCGCTTCCCGGCCGAAGAAGTCGTCGAGGAAGCCCATAAGCCCTACACGTATGAGAAGCCTATCCACGTATTCCCGGTCAAAGAATATCTTCAGCAACTCTCCGAAGAAGAATCTCTCGAAGGTTCCGATGACTTCAGCCGTAAGCTACTTGAAAAGACCGGGCCTTACGGATCAACGCGCGAGGAAGAGGTCGAGCCTGTACACAAAGGCTTTACGTCATACTCACGCAAGCGCCTTGAACCCGTGCATTCAGCGCCGTACACGAGATCTGCAGACTTCAACCCGTCCGCAAACCCTACCGCCAATGACCAGCCCGTCAAGAAGTATCGCGACCCATTCGCAGGCGCTCCCCGCTACAAATGGTGGGAGGCCTGGAAGGATCCCACTCAGCTCCCTGAATGTCCACTCCCTCCAGCACTGGCGGCCCACTACGCGTGGGAGGCAGAAGAGAAGAAAATGCGAGAAGCCGGCAAAGACACCGACAGCTCCGGTAGAAAGCTGAGGGACTTCACCGGGAAAGAATTCAACTTGTTGCGGCTCATGAGCGCGGATGTGCGCTTGGCAGATCCAAATGAACCCTTAGAACCCCCCGACTACAAGGAAGAGCGCGAAGAACCTCAACACGTTCGGACGCCCCTCAAATACTCTGACTTCAACTGGGACCTCATGCAAGATCCTGCTGATTCCATACTCGCATCAACACCAGGCGTCCACAGAAAGCTCAATCTTAATTGGCACCGCTTCGGTAACGCCAAGCTTGATGAAGTCATTCGGCAACAGAACGAGCCGGTTGAGGAGGAATCGGAACCCGAAATCGATCTCCCAACAGAGGCCGAACTGGATGAGCAAAATAGGCAGCGATATAGGCCTAGACCTGAGCCAGAGCCTGAACAGGAACCCAGCACGCCTGAACAGGAACCTAGCATGCCCAAACAGGAACCCAGCGTACCTGAACAAGGGCCCAGCATACCTGAACAGGGGCCCAGCACACCTGTCACAACCCCGCCTGAGCCCAAAAGGCACCCTGGACCGATGACTCCTGAGCAGTTGGATAAGAGCATCCAAGAAATCCACAAGCGCGTGGGTACTCCTTCTCGGCCTCCTGGCGAGAAGCCAGATCCTGCACAGGATGTACTCCGAGCGCTATCGCGTAAGTTATCACCCACGAGCAGTCCGCCCCCCAGAGAGGAGGACGACGACGACAGCAAGTCGACTCACGCCCGACAAGATTCGGTTACAGAGAACAAGAAAAAGCCAAATGTGCCACAAAAAAGGTCTTCCAACCTACAACAGGCTTTGGCAACCATAACACCATCATACAAACTACCAAAATTTCCAAAATTACCGCAATTCCCTAAATCTGCTCTTTCCACCATCCTTGGAAAGACCCGAGGTGCAGATCACGACTACGGCGATTCCACGGTCGAGTCTTTGAAGGGCCTAATGCTACCATCCGGCACTCCATCCCCGGTTGAGGCACCTGAACAGACGTCTCAGGAGATCGACACGCCTAGCGCAAAGCCCAAAAACACAGCAGAGCGCGAAAGGCAGCAAGAAATACTACAACTGCGAAGTATGAATGCTCGATTGACCGCCGCTCGAAGCAGCATTCGAGACGCAAATCGTAATGCCAGACATCTCGAAAATTCTGTCGACGCGGCGGAGTCTCAGGCGAAGGACGTCAAACAGACGCACAACACGGAGGAGACTAAAACGATTATTACACACGACCACAGAGACTGTCTCTGCCACGCGTCCCCCGCGTTCTTGATCTGGATGGGGATCAGAAGGTCATTCGTCTCTAAAGACAGCGACGGTCGACAACAGTTCACATGGTTCGGACTCCTATTCTCTCTATTTCTTATTTGGTACATATCGGAGATCGCGATCTCCGAATTCTTCGGAAACACGAATTACGCGACAACGATGCATGGCTACGGCGTTAATCCTTCTGCACCGAGATACCCTTATGCATGGCTTACGATCATCTCATGGATACCCCCTTTCGGCTGGCTGCTTTCTTTTAAAGATACCCCTCTTGTTTATCAAGCGACTCGCACCGTACTGCTTTCCTGAGCCCGATTGTCGGCGCTCCAGCCTTTTATTTTGGCGGTACAGCATTCTGTCTTTGGAGCTTGTGTTTCCTGGTTTGACGAAGGAACTTTCTGTCTTTGTAATTTGAGATTGGCGGTTGGCGCTCTAGCCTTATATTTGGGGCATTTTGAGGCGGCTGGCGTGGACTTTCTTTTTGCTCTCGGATTGGTTCTGGTTTCCTTCTGGGCTGGAACTTTGACTCCTCCTCTGGGGTAGAGTTGGTTCGCCGCCAAGGACGATCAGATCAGCGTTCATTTCCTTCTTGGGCTGGAACTTTGACTCCCCCTCTGGGGTTGAGTTGGTTCGCCGTCAAAGGAAATGAGTACGTAGTGAGTTTGTGGAGTAGTGCAACAAGAATACACTCTTCACGCAATAAGCAGCTAGACCATTCGTCCGGACGAAAACGTGCAGCGATGGACGTTGCCATGCCCATCCGGATGAATCCTTCGGCTGCCCTTGAAGGCAGTGTCGAGATGACGTCAATGACCGTGCCGATGCAGCTCACCATTCTTTCGGCGAGCAGCTTCAGGGAGCTACACTAGCGCCAGCCCGCAGCACAAAACCGCATCGAACCCCCTTGGATTCCCATTGTTCTACCAACCCTACATTCAACTCATCCTGCGCGATAAAAAATGGCCATCCCCAGACCCGCTTCATCGCTCCGCGCCGCTCTGCTTCGGCCGGTGGCCAGCCCCGTTTCCAGGCCCGCGCTGCCGATTGCCACACAGCGCTTTGCTCACTCAGGGTATGGTGACGGCAAAGGCGACCCTGTTGGCGAGAATCCGCAGAAGCAGTCGCCAGCCAAGTCGAGAGATATCGAGCACCCAGGCCCTCCTCCGCCCGACGTCGGCAAGGGCACAGACGCCACAGCTGCTAAAGACGCGGGCAAGGGTCGAAAGTCGGAGTCCCCGTCCTCGGGATCGCAGCAGAGCAGCCACTCAGTCAAAGGTGCGGAGCCCAAGATCCTGAACGCCAACCCGCCAGCGGAAGAGAGCCCAGAGGTCCGGCAGCACAACAAGGAGATGGAGAACCGGGCGGAGAGGGCAGCGACAAAGATCAGCAATGAGGATGCAGAGAAGGATAAGGTGCCGCCCGGATTCTGGTCTGGAGGTGAGCAAGCTCAACTCGATCGCCACATCACTTGCACATGCTAATGGTGTTGCTGCAGGCCACGGAGGAACGAAGGGCCAGTAATTGATTGCGACCGAGCTTCGGTGGGCACTGCAGGCGGAATTGGGGCAAGTGAGATGACGACGATGATGGTTGCACCGCTCGGCGGGCTTCTCGCGACGGACGTTGATGACGGCGGCGTGTACCATATTACTCCGCGATAGCCTCCACTGCACAGCATGAATCATGGGCCAACTGCACGGCAATCGCTGAACCTGGCGCGTGAGCGTGGCTTGACACGAAGCAGGACGCGGGGCGCACGAAGCGCGCGATTGTGGCTGCAGAGCACGCACGGCGGCAATGGCACAGACGGTGACGTGGTGATGTCAGGGCAAAAGGGCGATGGCGAATGTGATGGGAAAGCTTGCTTTCTGCGTCAGGAAACCTGGGGCGGGCGGCTTCCCCGTAGTGGCGCATTGATCGACGATTGCCCGGGCGCGTCCGTGCCCGCGCTGGTGTGCGGCAATGGGTCAGGATTGCGTCAGTGGGCGAGCTAGCTGCAGCTTCCACAAAGGAAGCTTAAGTTCCTGTGCCCACCGCCCCCAGTCAACAACACACCTGTCGACCTCCTCATCCCGAATTCTATTGCCTACCGCCCAACCCTACCTCCTCCATCGCCCATCCACGCCCTGAAGCATGAGGTTCAACTTCGCGTCCGCCCTGGTGGTGGCTCTGGCCGCAGAGTCTGCTGTTGCCAGCACCTGGTTTGGCAAGGCCGGTACGTCATAACACGCGCTCACTTGGACGTGGGCGTGCGCCTTCTGAGTCCATCCGCCTAACACTCTCGACAGCCTACAACAAGTGGCACGAGACCGAGCTCGAGCGCTGGCTCTCTGACCATGACGTCCCCTATCCTACTCCCGCAGACCGCAAGGACCTGGAGAACCTGGTCAAGGACAACTGGAATGCCAAGGTCGCCCAGCCCTACAACAGCTGGGATACCCAGCAGCTCCAGTCGTACCTGGGCTCCAAGGGCCAGCAGGCAAAGAAGGGCGCCGAGCAGGACAAGGACAGCTTGGTTGCCTCCGTCAAGGCCTACTGGCACGAGACTGAGGACCAGGCTTCCAATGCCTACAACAGCGTCAAAGACTGGATCTTCGACTCGTAAGTCACACTGAACTCCTGGCTCATCATCTCGTATTTTAACGCGTCGATAGCTGGACCGACTCGCAGCTCAAGGCATTCCTCGACCGCCACGGTATCCCCAGCCCTGAGCCCCGTACCCGTGATACCCTCCTCAGGTCCGCGCGTGAGAACTACCAGACCGCGGCCAACAAAGTCGGCGAGACTGCCGCTTACCCTGGTAACTGGCTCTACGAGTCTTGGTCTGAGTCTGAGCTCAAGGCTTGGCTTGATGAGCGCGGCTACCCTGCTCCCCAGCCCAGCACCCGTGACAAGCTCATCGCCTCCATTCGCCGCAACTCCCGTCTTGCCTCTGATGCTATGAAGGCTGCTCAAGAGTCGGCGTCTTCATCTGCTGCCACCGCTCAACAGAGCCTCACTGATGCACTTCTCGATGCTTGGTCCGACAGCCAGATCAAGGAGTGGCTCGACAAGAACGGCGTCAAGGTCCCGCAGGGCTCCAAGCGCAACGAGCTGACTGCTCTCGCTCGCAAGCACCGCGCGAAGCTCACCGGCGACAACGCCAAGCACTCTGTCACCAGCGCGTATGGGGCTGCCACGTCCAGGGCCGGCAACCAGTACGCCCAGGCCACCGACGATGCTTCGCTGAAGGCCAACCAGGCCTACGGCGCTGCTGGCTACTACATTGACTGGATCAAGTCCAAGCTCGGCCTTGCTGCCTCGGATGCATACGCCAGTGTCAACAGCGCGGCGTCGGCGGCGTCGTCCAGCGCAAGCAGTGCCAGTTCCCAAGCATCCAAGAGCGGAAAGAAGTCTGCTGCTGCGGCCACGGACGCTGCCGCAGAGAGCGCTTCGATCGCCAAGCACAAGGCCGAAGAGGCGGCTCAGCAGGCCACGGACAGAATCAAGGAAGAGTTGTAAAAATGCAAAGGTCAAGGGCGTCATGGTGGACCAAGATCAGCGACTGGTTGGTTGAGAGGATAAGAACTTCGTGGTTTCACGCGGCACGAGCTTACGATGGATACCGAATGGAAAATCCCTTACGGAGCGGAATTTGATCTGGGGTTTCATGGAGTGGCTCCTGTGTACTATTACAACGGATGGGAAGCATTGCTTAGGGCCAGCAGTAGCATAGCTGATTCCTGAGCAGCGTAGTTAATGAAATCAAAAGCTCTGGTAACAGTCACTGACGCGCTGTGTGTTCTGGCTGCGAGGCTGGGTGTCCTGCCTGAGGCGACAAGGCCGGCAACACTTCGCAAGTGCGGGGCACGGGGGACGCAAAGCACCAAGCAGACAGGCTTGTGCGGTATTTGGGATGTTGTCGCCTGGAGGGCGCGGGTCGAAACGTGTCTGCATGGCGGCAGGCAACAATGGCTCCTGCCCGAGACCCGGACTGCCGGGATCGCCAGCAGCGTCACGGAACCACCCACTGCGCCTGGATGCCGAGTCACACCTTTGCTCTTTCCCCAGCGCGGCGTGGCGCGGCTCAGGGTCGCGGGTCGTGGTGTTGGTGGTGGTGTGGGCAGCGGTGCGGATGCCCCCCACAGAACCACCACTCCGGCCCCTCCATCCCACGGTTCAGGGCCGACGCTCGACCACGGCACCGTGCGGGTGAGACTCCCGCGCCTCTTTCTCTTTCTCTCTCTCGCCCCGCCGTGGCAAGACACGCGTGGCTTTTCTGATCCTCGGGACGCTTGAAGCCTTTGCCCTGCCGCTGCTTCGACCACCTGCAGCCCGCGCTGTCAACGCTTCACCCACGCGGCACGCCCTACGTAGTCGACCCGCCGGCTGCCACCCGAAGGGTCCTCTTGGAGCCGTTGCAGACTGAACCCAAAGGAAAGCGTGCGAGTCTCAGCCCGGCCCAGAGTCAAAGGGTCTGAGAATATATCTCTCGCGGTGACCGAGGACGAGAAGAGCGGTCCCGCCCCAGCTGTTAACCACAGTCGCCGCACACGCTTAGTGAATTGCTGAGACTACTCTGGCCCTCTTCTTGCCCTTCTTGCCCTTCTGCTGCCCGCACCGCCTACCATCACCAGGGCGCCTTTCCTTTCGCCCACACCCAGACAAACCACCCTCGTTTGCGAGATCGCAGCACCCACCCAGCACAGCACAGCACAGCGCAGCGCAGGCGAAGCTCCCTTCCACTCTCTCTGGACAGCACACACTCCGTGCTCCTCACTCGCTCGCGCCGCCAAATACGCCCCAGCAACCCGACTGCGCGCGAACATGGCCTCCCGGTCCTTCAACAACATGCCTTCGGGCGCCTCGCGCAGCTCTTCCAGATCCTCCAGATCTTCGCGCCGCTACTCCCCCACCAGAGACGCGGAAGCCGCCGCCGACCTCAGGTCAGTCCCCTCTCCCCCCCTGCCCCCCTCTCCGCGCAGTACCAACGCCGCTTCAAAGACAACGTGCAGGCGCCGTGCCCCCATCCAGCTGGACCCGCACCATCCGCTCATACGTCCCGATCAGCATAACCACCAACCTCGCGCGCCTCGATCCGCGGAACCGGCAGCAGCACGCCCGCGGCACCGTCATCATCCCCATCGTCGACGACGACGACGAGCGCGACAGCCGCCCGCGCTGGCTCCGCAGCCTGCCGGCCATTCCCTCGCTCTCCTCGCTCGCCCGCACCGTCGCCGCCGCCGCTTCCGCCAACACGACGACGACGGGCCGCCACCGCCGCCGCCGCAGCTACGCGACCGTGCTCGAGCCCTTCCACCCCGTCGACGACCCTTGCTCCGACGACGACGACGGCGACGCCGCCAGCACCGGCACGTCCGTCCCCTTCCTCGACGCCGACGCCTCGCCCGCCGCCGGCCCGCCCTCCTCCGCCTCCGTCGACGCGGACCCGGACGCCTACTTCCTGGTGCACGACGCCGGAGACGTCGACGCCGACGAGACGTACGACCCGCGCCGCTGGGCCGCGCTGCAGCGCCAGCAGAGGAGGCGGCCGCAGCACCCGCTGCCGGGCGAGAGGCTGTGGGACGGCGCGATGGCGGTGAGGGGGGTGGCGTTGGAGGCGGCGAGGGTGGGCGCGCAGGTAGGAGCTGCGCTCGTGAGTGCTGGGACCCCGGAGTTGGTGGGGGATTTGGCGAGGGAGGTGAGGATGAGGGGGGTGAGGAGGAGGGTGGGGTTGGAGGTCATGAGGGAGCAGTGGCTGGTGCAGACGGGAGAGGGGGTCGTGGAGGACGGGCAGCAGTGGGTGGACGAGGATGATGAGGATGATGAGAGCGATGAGGAGGAAGACGTGGAGGAAGATGATGTGGAGGAGGAGAGTGTTGAGGACGAGAACGAGTTGGAGGACGATGAGGATGAGTACGAGGATAAGGAGGTTGTGACCGAGGGTTTGACGGGTCCTTGGGTTGAGCAGACTGGTATTGGTGGTGGGTCGCCGCACGAGGACGAAGTTCCGAGGCCAGCCAAGGACGACGAGGACGACGAGGACAACGAGGACAACGACAGCAGCATCGACGGGGACGAGGCGTTCTTTGATACGCTGGAGGGAAGCGCTCCTAGCACCTCGCACTCGCGCAGCACCAGCACTCAAGCTGCTTCCAGGTCGGGCCAGCCTACCCCTTCCAGCCGTGGCGCCCCCAGCAGCACTCTTCCTGCTGCCACCCTTCAACTCACCACGGCCGATCACCAAAGCCTCGTCGATGCCAGCCTCGCTGCCGGCTTTGATATCCTGGACGAGGAGGACACTCGCCGCCCCATGTGGGATCTTGACGACATTGCCCCGTACCACCGCCGCCCCCTGCACGCGTACCGCCGGTGCCAGCACACCCAGCCTCACCGTCAGCACGAGAACGCGGTCGCCAGTACAAGGACTTCCAACGCTACGCCTGCCACCCACCAGCCGCAGTGGATGAGTGCTTCTGCTTTTCGTCCAGCCACTTCGCCCAACTCCACTCCTACTGCGGGCAGGTCCAACATCGGAACGAGAGTCCTTGCGCGTCCACCGTCGCCAGGAAGCGCTGGAATTGCCATGATCTCAGAGCGCTCGCAGGACCTGCCGCGCAGCAACGTTGGCCGCCACAGCACTCGCTACAACGGTCGTGACGATGGTGTCCCCACTTCTTCCACCAGCGGCTCGCGTCGCTGAGTCTTCTGATACCCAGTCGAGCACCGGGTGCCTGACTGCTTGTTTCAACATTACGGAACTTCATGTGCTTTTTTTATCCTCGTGCCTTTCATTCCACCTCTTTTAGTTTCAACTCTTTCTTCTCTCCTCGTTTGCAGCAAACGAGCAAGCATGGCGAACAGATCCATTGGGCGGCGTACACAGGTACAAACGGAGATTGGCGGAGAGGGCGGTCTTCAATGCTTTTTTTTTCTTTATTCTCCTTTCCTCTCCACTCTCCAGGCGCTGGAGGGCGACGAACATAGACGAATCTCGAACCGCAGTGCAGCGGGGTTTCAACTTTGTCTCTTTCTTGTATATCTGTTTTGGTTGTCTTGGAAAAAAAGAGTCTGGTGTTTCGAACAAGGTGATGGACGATCAGCTTAGGCTTTCTCTTTTCAAGCATGGTGGCATGGTGGCTTACATCCGGATCGTTGGTTCTCACTTTCTTTCTCCTGGCTCGTGGCGGAAAGGCAGTTTGCTTTTTAGTGTCCTTTGGGGCAGTGCTGCAAATCATTGCAGACAGGAAGGGAGACAGGTGAACAGATAGAAATCGAACAGCGACGGCAGCATATGCAGAACAGAGGAATGAAAACATGCAGAAAGAAATACGAGAGGGTATTTCTGGTACTACAAAAGAGCTACTGTCTGAGTTTGTGTGGTTAAAACGCCTTACCTGCTGCTTAAAAAAGAGTGCTACAAAAACAAAGCTTTGAATCGAAGAACAAAAAGAAACTTCCAAGATAGAACACCGCTTCCATGGTGAATGTGATTCTGACTTATTTGTCCAGAGAAGAAGAAGGAAAACAGACAAGGCCGCCCCTTCATTTTTTCTTCCCCTTACTCTTGCTCCTCGTCGACCTCGACGGCGGCGCGTCCTCGTCCGACTCCGCGCTGTTCTCCGCCGACGCGTCCGTAACCTTCCAGATGGGCTTTCCAGGCGCGCCTTCGTCGTTGCCACCACCACGCTTCCCGTCCAGGCTTGCGCGCGCCTCGGCCCGTTTGATCTGCCCCACGAGCTTCTGCGCCTCGTTCTCCTCGCCGTTGGTGCCGCCGCAGCCCATGCACTTCCACTTGCCCAGGTCTTCCAGCGACTTTGTGCCCGGCGGCGCCTGGCCGTTGACGAGGCGGCAGTGCGCGCAGATGAGCGCGAAGCGGTTCTTCGGCTGCGTCTCGTCCTCGCCCAGCAGCACGTCCATGATGCGGTCGTACCACTGCGGCCCGCGGGGGACCTCGGGCGCATACTGCGCAGAGAAGGCGTTCGGTGCGAACTCGGCGTTGGGTGGCCCGCCGGCGAGAGGGCCGTCGGCTTGCGGCTGGGGTGCGAAGGGTGGTTGCGGTTGGCCTGCCGGGAAGGGTGGCAGGAAGGGCTGGCCCTCACCGGGCGTGACGGGGCGCGATGAGCCCCCTTCGGGCGCGGGCGGAAGGTTGTTGCGGGGGATGTTGGCGGTGGGAGGCGGCGCGAAGCCGGTGCGGCCTGGATGGGGGCCGGCGGCGGAAGAGGGCCTTTCGTCCCCTGAAGGCCGGCGCTGATCCGGCGTGGAGGGCTCCTTCTTGGGAGAGTGCCTGGGCGTGCCATATTTCTCCAACAGTTGTTGCGTGGAGTTGTACTTGGTAGCTTCCTTGAGCTTCTCGATCGTGGAGTCGCGCTCCTTGTAGAGATTGTCCAGGTAGGACTGGGTGTTGGAGATGCGGTAGTTGAAGTAGGCAGTCAATGCCTGGCGGACGCCATAGATACTGCTCCGTGTATTAGCACATGCGGTGGCAGCTCTGAGCGGGGAGTACACACACAAGCGGGCCGCCGGCCAGGCCGGTGTACTCGATGGGGCCCCAATTTCGCCAGCCGGTGATCAGGGTCAGGATGAGGGCGGCGAGGATGTATGCAAAGGTGGTGTACAAGGTCCACATGACCTTGATCTTGCGGGAGTTCTGGCGCAGGCGGTCGCCGCGGGCGCTGGCCTTGGTGATCTTGGTGGACAGCGCTGCAAGCGTCTTCTCGAAACCGGCAGCGGAAGTGTCATCCTGGCTTCACGGATCAGCGCTTGCGGCTCCTATTTGCGCGCGAGGCTGGCAGAGGCGTGCACTCACCCGCCACGGCCAGAGGGACACCATGGTGCCGGGTAGGGAGCAGTGCTCGGGGACGGGGTGCTAGAGGGGGCGGGGGAGCGCGGTGTTGAGCATTGTTTGCAGGCGGCAGCTGCGCGGCGCGTGGCTTCTTTCTGGCCTACGTCAATCCCCGATGCGCAGGGATGCCCCGTCGACCTCCCGTGCCAAGCGAGCCACGGAAATCCGACGCGCTTAGATAAGCAGAATTCTGCGCCCTGACCTCTCTGTCGCCCCAGACTCTGGCCTGCACTCTCGCCGCTCGTGAAGCTTCGGAACCGCCAGCGCCAGACCGCCCCTCCACCGGAACGCCCATTGCTCGCTCGAAATGGCCCTCGCTGCCTACAGAAACATCCTGCGCGCCACCCGGCTCGCCTTCCAGGGTGCAATCCCTCCCGGCGCAGTCTCTTTCTGAAGGTTTGCCTTTGCTAACTCTATTGCCGCAGGCGACGCTGCCATTCTGTCTGCCGCCCGCATGAAGGCACGGGACGATTTCTACGCCAGCCGGGCTCTCGATCCCAACAGCGAAGACGCCAAAAAGCAGGTTGCCCACGCGAACGAAGTCGCCAAGATTTTGAAGGAGAACGTTGTGCAAGGACAGGTCAACGATGACGGCAGATACAGTACGTCTGGACACTTTGGCATGGGCTTCTTGTGGCTGATTGAACGCGACATTTGCAGAGCTGAGGATACACGAGCAGACGGAACGTGGCGACAACGAGAGCATAAAGAACCCCACGGGGAAGAATACTCTGGCAGGTGTGAAATGCTGCTCAGCTTGATTATTATCCATTTCCTGGCGCATAAATGTGATACCCGGTTGCTTTTTCCCAATCTCAGACCTGGCTTCCTCGTATCTAACGCCCAAAAACGCCTTCTGAATGCATATTCCGCTTGAACAGCCGGCCAGAATGACAGTGACCGGCCATCAACGACCAACCCACGCTCCGGAATGTCCCAAACACGCGTGAATCCACCCCGCGACTCTCCGCTAGTCTCTCAATTGCCCGCTAAACTTGCGTAGTTGACCTCCTCTGATCCCGGCGGCGGTGCAATAGAAGCGAGGCTGTCGAGGTCCTCCGCTGCTCCAGCCGCGGAAGACGGGCCGGCAGCACTTGATCTCTGACCGCTGGATGAGGCACCGGTGGCATTCTTCGTCTGCCGGCCGGATCTTGCGTGTGCCATCCGCTCTTCCCGTTCCATGGTGTCCAAAGGCTTCGGTCTCCCCCACTGCACTCGCAGAGGCACTCCCTTGACTACAGCCCTACCCTGGCATGCCTCAGCTGCCTTCTCGGCGGAGTTCCTGATGACATAGTTGACAAATGCGCAATGCGATCGGTGCGAGCAGATGAGCGATCGAAGCTGCCCGAACTTGGTGAAGAAGGTGCGGATTTCGTGTTCGGGAAGGTCATCTTCGACGCCGGTGATGAATAGCGAGGTGATCTTCGTGTCGGCTGGAGGTAGGATATCCTCAGGTCGTGGTGCCAGCTGCGCAGCGCTTGGGAATCCCCGTCCTCCACGGCCTGTGCGGCTTAATGGACCACGCGCACCCGACGGCCCAGCCTTGGTGTCCTTCGTCCGGATAGGTCCCGGCCTGTGAAGCTGAAGCTGGCTGTCACCGTCACCCGCACCTGGCGCAGGCAGCGCCTTCTGCCCGTCCTTGCCCGTCTCTTCCGATTCCAATTCTAGCCTCCGTTGCTTCTTGTAGTAGGGCTCGCTCTGAGCGAGACGGCGCAACAGCTCCCTCGCCTTCTCGTCCGTCTTCTCGTACTCCTCCACCGCGCCTCTACCCTCCTCAATCTCCTTCTCGTGATTCTGCGCGTAGTACTCGCGGTTGATATTGCTCTGGGGGCCGGGAGCAACCATCTTGAGGGCGGCATCTCTGACGACGATGGGCAGGCCGAAGGACAGGTCGAGCATGCAGCACTGGCAGCAGTTCTTCAGGCGCGCGCAGGTGAGGCAGATATTGGTGCGCTTCTGGCGCGAGGTGCGGTCGGCCTTCCACTTGAAGACGGTGAAGGGCCGGGTGCACACCTTGCACTCTTGGCCATAGTCTTCCTTGAGCATTTGCACGTATGGGTTGTCCGGCAGGCATCGCTCGCAGACGGAGGGGAAGTCGGTGCTCTCCCAGCCGGAGCGGTTCAGGTCGTGCTTGATCTGAGGCGGCATGGCGCGCGACCGGCGTCGTTATGTGTAGATGGTGGCTGCGCGGGTGGTTCGTGGGGGCCGCGTGCTCGGATGGCGGATGCTGGTGGTTGATATGACCTCAAAAGTTGGCCGGCAGAGAAGGCCGGCGGCTCTTTCGCCATCCGGGTTGTGGCGTTGGGGGGGTGTCTTAGTCATGCGGCGCGGTGGCCGTATTTTTTCACGTGCTTGCATGGATCGGGCAGCTCCTCGACGCGTTCTCAATTTCAGCGAGCTGCATTGCCTCGCTGGCTGTGGCGAGAAGCTCTTGATTTGCCCGTGGCGACTCTCAGTCGAATCGCACAGCCATCTGTGCAGGCTGGGGCAATGTTCCTGCATTCTTGCCGCCGGCGACTTTGGTGTTCCTGCGCGCAGAGCCGCAGCTGCCAGGCGAAAGCTGCAGGCGTCACGCACAAATCTTGGGAGACCGAAGCCAAATCAAACGCCCCACCGGGGCTCCTGCAGAGAGCGTATGGACGCTCCATGGCCACGAGTGGCTGCACAGCCGGCGGCATTGTAACATGAGAGTTGGGCTGGAGGTCTGCTGAACTAGTGCTAGCCAGTACCAATGGCGGCGACCGCCTACCTAGAACAGGGCGCAGGCCGCCCCCTCGATCGTCGGCTTCTGCGAGCTGCTCGGGCCGTGCTGCCAGGAACGCCAGCTCATTTCTCCAGTCGCGCGCCGGCGGTGAGCCGCCCAGACCCCTAAAACAGCTGATTTATTTCCCTCCACCTCTCCACGCTCTCTTCCGTGCCGCTTGTTCGCAACCTTCCTTCCCGTCCTTTCGGAACTCTCTATCCACCTACCCGACCGAGCCTCCTATAAAAATCCGGCTTCGCACCGTCGCCCTCCAACCTTCAACATGGCACCAATGGTTCTCGAGCAGGAAAACAAGGAACGCGATATGGCGTACAAGGAGGCCCTCCACGGCACCTCAGGCCAGGTCCGCGGAGGCACCTGGGCCATGTTGAGCAAGAAGGACAACGCCGCCAATGCTGCGGCTGCCGACGAGTACTTCAAGCACTGGGACAACAAGGGTGCTGCCGACGAGACTCCCGAGATCCGCGAGGCGCGCAAGGCGGAATATGCCACTCTCACCAGGCAGTAGGTTGCCACGCCCCGCTCATGCCAGTGTTCTGTCTGTTAATTGTCTCCAGCTACTACAACCTCGCCACCGACTTCTACGAGATGGGTTGGGCCCAGTCCTTCCACTTCTGCCGCTTCGCCTATGGCGAGCCCTTCAAGCAAGCTCTTGCCCGCCACGAGCACTACCTCGCTCACGTCATGGGTCTCCGGGATAACATGAAGGTTCTTGATGTTGGCTGTGGTGTCGGCGGCCCGGCCAGGGAGATCTGCAAGTTCAGCGGTGCCAACATCACCGGTCTCAACAACAACGACTACCAGATCGATCGTGCCACCTGGTACGCGCAGAAGGAGGGTCTCTCGAACAAGTTGGACTTTGTCAAGGGTGACTTCATGGTAAGCCACGGCAATTGGTCGTGTCGAGAGCATGTGCTAACATTCTCCATCACAGCAAATGTCGTTCCCCGACAACAGCTTCGACGCCGTCTACGCCATTGAGGCCACCGTCCACGCCCCCTCGCTCGAGGGCATCTACTCGGAGATTTTCCGTGTCCTGAAGCCTGGCGGTGTCTTCGGTGTGTACGAGTGGCTCATGACCGACAAGTACGACAACGACAACCAGCACCACCGCCAGATCCGCCTGGACATCGAGCTCGGCGACGGCATTTCCAACATGGAGAAGATCGAGGTTGCCCTCGACGCTATGAAGAAGGCCGGCTTTGAGCTGGAGCTCAACGAGGACCTTGCTGATCGCGCGGACCCCAGGCCGTGGTACTGGCCGCTGAGCGGAGACTTCAAGCAGATGGGCTCTGTCTGGGAGTTCGTGACCATTTTCAGGATGCACAAGATCGGCCGGACTCTGGCGCACAAGTTCTGTGGTACGATGGAGTACTTCGGCCTTGCGCCGAAGGGCACCCAGAAGACGGCCGACAGCCTGGCGATTGCCGGCGATGCGCTCGTCAAGGGTGGCCAGGAGAAGCTCTTCACGCCCATGTACCTGATGGTCGGACGCAAGCCCAAGGCATAGACGGGTCAGAGCAAGACCTGGGGGGAGGACGGACTTATCTTCGCGCTATCTTGGTCGTGCACTGCGCACTGGCATCTGCATTTCGCTTCTAGATACTATTGTGTGCGTAGATATGGTTTTTTTCTGTTACGGCTCGGGCTGGGCCTTGTGTAGTTGCACCACAGCCTCTAATAATGTCAGTTATGCATGTAAGCCAATAGTTGTTGCTCCGTGGCCGGTGTGCAGTCAGCGGCGAGGGCTGAGATACGACTGTCGGAACAGCCTCAACAGCTCCGAAGATGGCGCGCGCGCCGGAGCCGCATTCGGCCTCGCTGCAGCGCGCGGGAGTCTGCAAACGCGGCGCCAGGCTGCGCGGCGCATCAAATAAGTCGACGCAGTCGCCGCGTGCCCGCGGGCCGCATCGGCGCAGACTGCAGCCGCCTTGCGGGCTGCGATAATGTTGGCGGGGCGGCTCAACGCGGCAGTGCGCGTGTCGGAGAGCCGGCGTTGGTTGGGGCGCGGGTTGCGGCGAGAATTTCCGCGAAGCAACAACTGAGCTGATTCCTCTTCCTCACCACCACCCTGCCGCTCCCATCGCTCGACGGCCGCCCGCTCCCTCCTCCCCAGTCCCTCCCATCCTCGTCCTCTCTCTAATCAGCGATGTCCGCCGCGAGACTATTCCGCCCCGCCTCCCGCCTGCTGGCGGCATCGCGGCCCACCACCCTCCGCTCCGCCTTCCGCCCTGCTCGCGCCCTGCCGGCTCTGCGCAGCTATGCCACCCCCAGCGGATCCAAGGAGATGACCGTCCGTGAGGCCCTCAACGAGGCCATGGTCGAGGAGATGGAGAGGAATGAGAAGATCTTCGTCATGGGCGAGGAGGTCGCACAGTACAACGGAGCGTGAGTGCCCACCAGCGCTTCTGCGACCCGAGGGAGCTCGAGCCCACGCATTGGCTGCGCTCCGGAGCTTCCCAGGGCGCCGCAATTGGCGCGAGAACCATTGGCGGGATGGCAATGCTGACGGAAGCTGCTGCGCTACAGTTACAAGGTCACCAAGGGCCTGCTCGACCGCTTCGGCGAGAAGAGGGTCATTGACACGCCCATCACTGAGTCCGGTTTCTGCGGTCTGACCGTCGGCGCTGCCCTGGCCGGCCTGCACCCCATCTGCGAGTTCATGACCTTCAACTTCGCCATGCAGGCCATCGACCAGATTATCAACTCGGCCGCGAAGACCCACTACATGTCCGGCGGTATCCAGCCCTGCAACATCACCTTCCGTGGCCCCAACGGTTTCGCCGCCGGTGTCGCCGCCCAGCACTCTCAGGACTACTCTGCCTGGTACGGCAGCATTCCCGGTCTTAAGGTTGTTTCGCCCTACAGCGCCGAGGACGCCAAGGGCTTGCTGAAGGCTGCTATCCGCGACCCCAACCCCGTCGTCGTTCTGGAGAACGAGTAGGTTCACACATATCAGTGGTTCATTCCAATTGCTGACGTTCGCCAGGCTGCTGTACGGTCTGTCCTTCCCTATGAGCGAGGAGGCTCAACGCGACGACTTTGTTATTCCGGTATGCATCCCGCGTCAAAGGCTCGATAGCGCGCCCTAACAAATTGTGTAGTTCGGCAAGGCCAAGATTGAGCGCCCCGGCAAGGACCTCACCATCGTCACTATCTCCCGCTGCGTTGGTCAGTCGCTGGCTGCTGCCGAGAAGCTGAAGCAAAAGTACGGCGTTGAGGCCGAGGTCCTCAACCTCCGTTCCATCAAGCCCCTGGACGTCGAGGCTATCATTAAGTCCGTCAAGAAGACCGGCCACCTGATGTCGGTTGCCTCTGATTTCCCGTCGTTCGGTATCGGTGCCGAGATCATGGCCCTGACCTGCGAGTACGGCTTCGACTACCTCCAGGCTCCTCCCGTCCGTGTCACTGGTGCTGAGGTTCCCACGCCCTACGCGCAGAAGCTTGAGGAGCTGGCTTTCCCCCAGGAGGACTTGATTGCTGACTACGCTGCCAAGCTGCTGCGGGTGTAAAAAGCAATGGGCGAGTGAATTAAATTCTTCCTTTTGCTTTTTCCCATCTCTTTATTTTGCATGACCAATCTAGAACGTTGTTCTTGCCCATTAGTTTGGCGGCGCGGGGAAACATTGTATTTCTAGCGTTGCGCGTTTGCGACAGTCCCATCCCGACACCCACCATTTCCTCCAAACCTCCGTCCCCCCTGTACTTAGGATACCTAACTTGAAGCACATGTGGCGCAAGTGGAATTGCTTTCGCAGTGACCATTTACCCTTTCCGAGCCCAAATTTGCTCTCGAAAATGAAGAATTGCGCTCGCGTTTGCTACTCGGACAGAGACTTGTCGTTTGCTACATCGAAGGCATGGACATGCAAACTACGAGAAATTCAACACTTCCCCTTTCCGCTCACGTCAATTCAGAGGACCAGCGCAGCAATCGGTATAAAGGTCCGAGAAGGCTCGCACTTCTTCGTCAAACTGTCGTGCTTCCACCGGCCAGCAGTCGCGCTATTGCGTCTCACCATTTCCTACCAGAGACCACAAGAGCTCCTTCATTCTCTTTGAGCTGTCAAGCAAACGATCCAATCATCCCTCAGTCTCGTCTCGTTTACAAGCACCTTTCTCTCCCTTTGTCCTACTACATACCCATAGAGACATTCATTCTTCCCGTACACGTCCACGCAGCTCTCCCACCCTTCCAACACTAGTCTCGTCCATCAGTCTTTATCTCCCATCTACCAAAAGCCAATCTACTTCAAAAGCAGAGGCAAAGCCAAACAGCAACCCACTCTCCGTTCCGTAACCCGCGACCCGCCCCAAACCCCCGGGACCAAACGAACTGCAACCCCCGCTCACCTGACCACCCACCCGCCTACCCAGCCATCTAGGGGAACCACGCTCCACCCAATCCAACCCGATGTGCTTCGTCCTCATCGGCTGCTGGCCCTGCGGCCACATGAAGCCCATCCGCACCCGCTTCTGCGACCAAGCCGAGCCCCTCGCCGCCGCCGTCGACCCCCAGCAACGACAGCAGCAACCGCAACCGCAACCGCAACAGCAGCCGCACCCACGGCCCCACGCCTTCCACCAGATCCGTCCGCGAGGATCATCGCTCTTCGGCTCCTCCTCGGGGGGCCCGGCCGCGAGCCAGGGGCTGGCGTCGCCGGGCGGGACGGCGGGGGCGGCGGCGCCGCTGGCGCCGTGTCCAAAGGGCGTGAATCAGTACGAGCACGAGCCGGGGAAGGCGTGTCCGCTGTGCGGGAAGGAGCCGAGGGAGGTGGGGGCGGGGGTGCGGGAGGGGAGGGCGGGGGAGGAGGGTGAGGGGACGGCGGTGGCGCCTTGGCTGGTGCAGGAGTTGGCGGAGCAGGTGTGGAGGGAGGGGGGAGGAACTGCTGGCGTGGAGGGGTTGGGTGGAGGGTTGGGTGCGGACGGGCAGCAGCTGTTGACGCCGCTGGCGGATGGGATGGTCGGAGGTGCGGATGCCAGACTTGATGTTGGTGGGGAGGCGGAGGCGGAGCTGTTTCGGTGGTGTTTGGGCGACTTCTCGACGTCAAGTTGCGGTGTTTGAACGGGAGAGGTGGTGCAATCGTGTAAGATCTTGAGAGACGTCGTTAATCACTTAATGTCATCAGAGGTAGGATGCCTTCAGTAGCTTTGTGTAATAAGCAGCTGCTCTTGTTCAAGCTGCAATCTTCAGATCTGGATTTTCCTGTATGACGTCTATGCCAACCATTCGAAGAAACCAAATGTCTCGTCTTCTTGTTATCCCTTGTGAAAAATAACGCCGTGAAGATATTCGTAGGGCTGGACAGATCCAGTCTCCCTGCTCTTCTCTGTCCCTCTTTTTCTTCTTCTTGCTTTTGCTCTGCCCTCAGTTCAACACCGATTTTTTTGATCAACCCGTCTAATTTGACGCCTTCGCCTTCAGGGCCTCCGTAGCGAGGCGGTCGTGCTCGTCGATGTCCCTGTAATCATTAGGTTAGCAAAGCCACAGATTACGCATGCTCAGCCAGGTGACTCACATTGCCTCCCACGGGTAGTTGATCCACTCATCGCCGACGGTCTGGGCGGCGAGGTATTTGCCCTCGTCCATCAGGTCCTTGGGAAGAGTGCCCTTCTTCTTCTTGTCCTTGTTGTGCAGCACGAAGATGGAGAAGGTCGTCTTCTCGCCGGTGCGGCCAAGCTTCTGCGTAGCCGTCTCAACGTCCTTCTCCAGCTCACGTACGGCGTACTCGAGCGTCGTGCGCGTATCGTCGACCTCGTCGACGATCAGCACGTTCTTGCCGATCAGGTTGGCCATCTCGAGGGACGACAGATCCAGCCACTGCGTGCGCGTCACCTTGGTGCCGGGCGCCTCGACCTCATCGGTACCGAGCGACTCATAAAGCGACAGGCCGATCGCTTGGATGGGGATGTTGGGGCTGCCGGGCTTCTTGAGGAAGGAGCTGTGACGTGTGGATGGTGATCAGCCTGGTTTGCTTCTCGTTTTGTTCCTGGCTTCTTGGATTTTCTGCGTTCTGGTGCCACAGGGATGTCGGGCGAGGAGGCTTCCTTACCGCAGAATGCGCGCGGGCACGTAGCCGCCGCCGCCAATGGCGATCATGAGGTTGGGCTTGAACTCATTGAGGATCTTCTCGGCGCTCTTCTGGCAGAGCTTGTGGACCTGGAGGTGTGACTCTCGTGTCAGCGCTTGCGCTCAGGCGTCGCCCGGCGTTCGACCTGGGCGCTCGCGCGGAACAGGAACAGAAAGCGCGCCATGCGAGAGGCGGCGGGAGCGCGTCGACGGCGAGGCGGCGGGCAAACGGGCCTGCGACGGTGGCTGCCTGGACGCGCTCTTTCCCTCTGTCCGCGCTGGCTATGACGCACTGCGCTCCGGGGCGGGTGCATGTCAGGCGGGCTGGGAGCAGCCGGGACGGCGACTGACCTCGTTGTACGTGACGTAGATCTTCTGGACCATGGTGGGCAGACGCGGGCTCGGGGGCAGCTTTCTCTGGGGGGCACTCTTCTGGGTTGTACAGGCAAAAAAATAAAAGCAGTCGGCCGGCGCTGCTACTTGACTGGTGGACGGGCTCGAGGGGCACGGACATGGATTCTCGCAGCGCCCACGGTCCCCACTCTGGCGGCCGGCCCCGATCCCACTGCCTCTGCCTCGCCAAGCCTCGAGCCCGCCTGCGCGGCGCCTTTCTCGGAGCCGCCAGCAGCGGTCGCCCGCCAACGCCCAGGCCGCAATTCTTCCTCGCTGCGCGCTCCGCTGCGCGCCCGCTCATTGGCTGCCCAACAACTTCACAGCAGCTCCTCTCTCGGTATGCGCTCCGGCAGCTGGAGGTGCGGATCAAAGCACCACACCGCGCAGTGCCCGCGGCGGAGCAGCACCAGCAGGTGCTCGTTGCCCAGCAGCGCCTCGTCCCCGGGCATCCCGCTGTGCTCTGCCGCCATGTCCTCGGGGATGTCCATGATCCCCAGGTGCAGCCCGCGCCGCGCCAGCGTCTGGTACGTCTGCGGCCCCCACGTGCTGTCCTTCGTCCGTGCTTCCTCGTCAGTGACCGCCGGGGGCATGTAGAACATGGCGTCCTTCCAGAGGCAGACGGTGAACTTGTCGAACGGCGTCTTCCTGAAGTAGTCGTTGCGAAATGCAGGAAGAGCGTCGTTCGATGTCGTGATGATCAGCTTATTGAGCACGTTGTCGAAGACGATGGTCGTCATCGTGCGTGCAAACACCTCCTCCTCGCGGTATCCGAACGGGCGGATGGGAGGCTTGATGTGGTAGAAACGGCTCTCGTAGTCCATTGGACGGATTTCTGCTGCCCGCAGAGAATACACCGAGACACTCACGTCGTGGTCAAATCTTCCGAGAAGCACACCGTCAAACGACCAACGCTCAAAGGACAGCCAATTCTTGGTGTCTTTGCGAAGGCAGAAGAACCAGACTATTGAACGGGACCGCTCATCAACAACCACGCATTTGGGCATGTACTGACTGCCGACAGAATTAGTTCCGAGCGAACCGAGAGCGATCTGGCAGCACTGACTATGGCCTGCCCTCGTCCACAAGGCGGACTCGATTGACTTCAAAAGACCGAGTGCGCCTATCAACAGCATTCCAGAGGTAGACGTTCAGCCGCGTGCTCCAAGAGGGATTGCGTGACTCAGAAGCAACGAGAACGGTCTGGCCCTGGGCAGCAAACACCTCTAGATTCTGGTTTTGGAGCGTGAAGTGCGTCTGCTCTTTGGTGTCCAGATCATAAATATGGCAAACGCGGGAGTACAGGGTGAAGAACGCAACGAGCCTCTCAGTCAGCTTCATGAAGCCGATCTGCTCGCGCGCGTCGGTCATGATCGAGTGATGCTCCCCGGTGCGAAAGTTGAACGCCCCGATCCGGCGCATCTCCTTCCAGGCAAGCGTGTCTTTGGCAAAGTCGGCGCCGGGAAACTCACCGCGGTCGGCTGCCGTCATCTGGCCGTACCAGTTGCCGAAGTAGAAGGTGCCGTGGTACGGACGGCCCTCTCGAAAGCGCTTCACGTGATCTGCCTTCCATTTGTGGACGGTGTACGGCTCTCTATACAGACCTGCTTCCTCGCCAGCCAGCTTCGGGTCGTCGGCGGAGTACCAGGTGTCCAGCGCGGAGCCCGTCACGTGGGTGGAGGACAGCACGCTCTGCCAGCGGCGGGCGACCTGGGGGCAATCAGCATGCTGGCGGCGGCGGCAAACCTGTGGCGGGGCATACCCGCTGGTACTGGAAGGGCGCGTTGGGCGGGAGGTGGTGGAAGATGTACGAGACAATCTCGACGGGCAGCGAGCCCACGATGTCGCAGCGGAAGTCGCGCTGGGCCAGGCGGGCAAGCAGCTCCCTCCACTCGGCGGTGGTGAGGCGCTCGACGATGCCGTCCAGTCTAAAACACGCGCGGTCAGCAGGGTCGCAGTCTGGCGGCCGGCGGGCGAGACAGCGCGGGTTCCAGGCGCGGGCGCTGCAGCGGGATAGGCGAGCGCAGACGTGATATGCTTAATTGAACGACCGCACGAGACCAGGCCGGTTGGGGCAAGAGAGGGCGCGTCTGGCACCGGGCACTCACGCTGCTCGGCGCGCGGCCGGAGAGGGAAGCTCAGCAAAGTCGTGGGCCAGGAGCGCCATGCCTGCGCGCGGGCCTAGATCGCCTGGAGCGTCGCGCAACCAGCGGCGGCAGCGGTCGCGGGCGCGGAGAGAGCGGCCTCGTGGCGCCCGTTGGGAGTCTGGGGGCGCGGGAGCTGGTGGATCGGCAGGGCGTGGAGCATGTCAGCACGCGTTGTACACGGCGGGCGAGTTTCACCATGGGCCTGGATCGAGTGGTTGTTGCTTCCCCTGATGCTCGCAGCGCAAGCCGCGCCTAGGAAGCTCTGGCTCCACACCGTCCTGGCGTCCTCGGTTGAGATCCGCCGCATCGACGACCTGCGCCCGCCCCGGCCCCGTTCTATCGCAGCGCAGCCGGCCTCACGCGTCCCACACGCCGCTGCCGACGTGCCCCTTTGCCGCTGCCGATGCCAGCGTAGCTCCGCGCGTCTGCGCCCCCGAGAGCTCCCCAGCAGCCAAGCTCGCCCATCCCCAGCACCACCCGGCCGGACGAGCTCGACCGCACCAGGTCCCCGCAAATTCCATTGACCCTTATCCCCTGGGCCCAGCGCCCTCGCCGACCGCAGACGCCCTGATCCAGCGCGCCCAAACACGCCCGCCGCCCGCCGCCGCCGCCCAGCGCCCAGCGCCGCCCGCCGTCACCGAGCCCACCACCGCCCAGCGCCCTCCGCCGCGCTCGCCGCGTCCGCCGCCCGCTCTGTCGCCGCCGCTGCCGCCCGCCGTAGGATGCCGTGAGCCTGCCCGCGCCGCCGACGTCGTTATTCTTAGCAAGAGCTGGCCGGGTGATGAGACACTGGGTGCCGTCGACCGGACCGAGGACGCTGCGCATCTGTTATACTTGGACCAACACCCACCGGTGACGGCGCGTCGCAAGTCCCTGTGACACCCCCGCCACCATGGCCTCCAGCGCCGAATCCGTGCGGCGCAGCCCCTTCTCCGCCGACGCGCTTGCGCCAGGTATGCACAAGACCATACCGATCCTCCCATCGTCGTCAGCCGCCTCGTCGTTGACCCCCCCGGCCCCCGCAGGAGACCCAATGGACGTCACTCCCTCGAACACCACCTCCACGGCTCCTCCATCCCAGCCCAGCCCGGCCCTGGACCGCAACGGTGGGAACCAGTCGGAACCGGAGAACCCCAGCTCCACCAACAGCCAGCAGGGCAGCAGCGCCAATAATGCCGCCCCGTCCAACGCGAGCTCGTCTGGTGCAAACAACACCAACGGGAACGGCTCCACTAATAGCAGCAACGGCCCTGGCCTCGGAGCGGCTGCTGCAGCGCAGCAGCCCAAAGTCGTACAAACCGCCTTCATCCACAAGCTCTACAAGTACGTGCACCGCGCGCCGTTGGACGCGGCCGGGATCTGAACTGACTCGCCGCAGCATGCTCGAAGACCAGTCCATCCAGCATTTGATTTCGTGGTCCAGCACCAACGAGAGTTTCGTCATGTCTCCTTCGAATGAGTTTTCAAAAGTTCTCTCGTGCGTCCCCGTGGACCGGCTGCACGCATGGGCTGTGCTAACACGGCCGACAGTTCCTACTTCAAACACACCAACATATCCTCTTTCGTGCGACAGTTGAACATGTACGGGTTCCACAAAGGTCAGTGTTGCGCCCTGCGCGGCTTTCACGTGCTCATATCGTGCAGTGAGCGACGTTTTCCACACCGGCTCCCCCGACTCTCCGCTGTGGGAGTTCAAGCACGGCAACGGCAATTTTAAGCGAGGAGATCTCGTCGGCCTGAGGGAGATCAAGCGGCGAGCCTCGCGGCATGCTCTCATACATCGCGATTCCTTTTCCACTGGCCCAAAATCATCTGCTCCGTCTTCCGGAGCTCCTGTAGAGCCAATGCCTGATCCGGTAGACGCTCGGCTGCAGATGCTCGAGCACAGCCTCTACGACATGCATGCTAGGCTTGCACGGACAGAAGATAGTTATGCATACGTCAATCAACGATGCCACGTGCTCACGGAAAGCCTGATGCGCTGCCACCAGGTTTGTAGTCTGATCTGCTCTCTCAAGTCCTATACTTACAGGCCCAGTGGAACTATGAGCTCTCAAACTGCGTCAAGGCGATGGTCCCTGACCCAGAGCATCAAATACACAAGGATGGTGGGTCTTTACCGTTTGAATGCGGGGTCGGCGCGAGCTAATCAATGCAGTGACCATGATGCAAAATGAGATTGCACGACAGTCTGAAGTCCTCCGGTCAATGGAGGAGCAGCAGGACAACATACAGTCCGCGCGCTCCCAATATTTCTCAAACCTGCAAAATGACAGCATGGCGCCAGCATCGCCTCGCCAAATGCCCCAGAACGACACGCGACGGCCTTCGTTAGCAGACGCCGGGCGGCCAGGGTCCTATAGGGGCACTGGAACCGCTGTTCCACCACACCTGCAGGTTGTTTCGCCCCGGCGGTACGGCTCTATCAATCAGGGAAACTATTCGCCCTCGTCATTGCGGCCACCGGTCCAACAGGCGCCGCCGCCACCTCCGCCGCAAATTCAGCATCCGCTCGCAAACGCCAATTCCCCGCCAGCAAATCTGTCCAGGAGGCACACCTCCGCGGATATCAGATTACACGGCTGGCAGGCACCACCACCGCCACCGGCACACTCTCCATACGCATCTGGGCACAACTCAACCCCATGGCCATCATCACCGCACCGGACGCCCGTCGGCGGCGACGAACAGCTTCGCAACGCCCTGGCGCAGTACGAGATCACGCGTGGGCCTCGACAGCACCCCGGTTCGCGCAACGCCACGCCCCCGCCCAATGAGCCCGGGTCGAGCCTCAACCCCGACGCGGGTTGGACCTTGCCCGGCGCGCGATATCCGTTCCGTGGAATCGACACGCCAGGCCCACCAACCCGGCGGTCGAGCATGGCATCAAACGTGCATTCGCTGCTCAACCCGGCCGAGACGGCGGAGCGAGCCGACGAGGACGAACCGCAGGGTGACCTTAAGAGGAAGAGGATGATATGACAGAAAATATGCATCAGAAAGCTCTCTCTCATGCATTTCTTCATTCTACCACAATTTTGGGCCCTGATTACTTTTCCTTCCGGATCTCTCTTTATTTCTTCACGTCAGTATTGAAGTTGGCTTTTGTCATCGACCAGCCCAGCCCAAAGTTTGAATAGCCATGTTGATGTCTTATTTTTCAAGCGGCTTCTCCTCGAGCTGGGCTGTACGGTTCTTTGCTTGCTTTTCCGGACGGGAACGGTTCCGCCAGATCATTTTTCGTCCCTTTCCCCCGCTTTTTTTTTTTTCTCTAAAAAAATGAACGATCAATTGCTAAAATCGGGGGCCTCCTGATTTGATCACATAGGGCGAAGACCTTGTTATTTTCTTTCTCTTTTTCCCTCTTAGGGCGGCATTCACTCCCCTGTTCATTCCATACAGAAGAAGAGGTACTTTAAGCATGGATGATTAGTGCCGATAGGGTGGGTAGGTAGTTAAAGGGGGAAGTAGTTTTACAGGTTTGGATCGAGGTTGGGGTTGGGCGTTGATGAGTGGACGACTCCTGCACCGTCGCTCTTACCTTTTTGTCTGTGGAAGGGACATGAGTGGACGGTCGTTTTTCTGTCACTCACGCGCAGTCTCCTGCAGCAGGAATTCGAATGCGGCGCGTACGTCCTTTTCATGTTTTGGGATATGTCGGCTCGTGGCACAAATCACCTATCGGGCGAGGGAAAAAAAAGCAAGGGGGGAGGAGATAGGGAGCGCGAAACGAGAAAGCATCGGAAGGGAAAAGGGGGGGTTGCAAGACACACCTTTCCTCACCCTCCTCAAACCCGTCTCATAATGTGACGGAGGTGGCACAGTAGCTGTTGTTTTGTAGTAGGAGGGAATGTGTGTATGTGCGCGTGGCAGAAAGCTTCCTATCTGTCAGTTAGTCATCTTCGAGGTCTTCCCCCCTCCCCAGCTCTAGCTACAGCTACGATCGTAAACATTTTCAACGGCGTTTTTTTTGGTGGAATTTACTGTCATCACCGAGGACTTGAACTTCGTTTTTTTTTTTCGGATGGAAGGGAGCCTATGGATATATGGTGAGGCCGGAGTCGATGGATGGCCAAATGACCGGAAGGCGAGACGTTAATGAGAGCCTTTTACTGCTACGTACTTCTCTTTGCGTATTTAGTGGTGCGTGATGGTGCGTGCCGCACGCATGGTTGTTGTGGAGCATTACTGCTGTTATCTCATAGGGGGTGGAACAAGCAGAAAATGCTTTGCCATAACATTTTCAGCTTATAGGCCTAGCCGCCGAAAGTATGATGAGTCTTATGCTCTTGTGGGTCGGTTCGGAAAGTATTGCAACACGTACTTACCTTCATGGGGAGGTAATGCATTCATCTAGATGAATTCATCATTTCATGTACGTCCGGACGAATGCTTCGACTTCCTACTGACTGTAATAGTGCACGTCGAAGGCATGTTTGCGGTCCCCTATGTACTTTTACTTAGTGCATCCCTACATTACAATTAGCTTTTACCGACCATTATCATTTGTCACTCGTGATCACGCATTAAAAACTTGGAAGGAACAAGTATACGCGGCGACCAGGGTGTTTTAATTGGGGGAGATTACGAATACAGCATACTAACTACTCAGAACCACTGACCATCCATACTGCAAAGCCGCGCAAAAATCCTTCCAACGCAGAGGTATCCATAACAGTAAAAATTCAGAACATCGTAACAGGACATGACAATCAATGCACTACTAAGACGCAGTCCTTTTCGCGCCTCAAAAAACCACATCCCATAACAGACGCTCCAAAAAGCACGAGATAGGTGGGGTTGGCAAAGCCAATGCACAAATAAAGACGCACACGCTGGTGGAAAGGGGTAGTAGAAGGAAAAGAAAAACAAACGAAAGCCAGTCCATGGCGGTGGGTCGCAGACGCACATTCGAGATTTTTTTTTCCCTTGTTTACCCTTTTCTGGAGTGGTGAAATTCGGCATGGGGATGAGGTGGAAAGGGGGAGTCATGTTGCCTGTGACAATCTTCTTGAGTGGAGTAACAAAAAGCAAAAACGGTTGTCAACCTGAACTCCGTTCCTTGTCCGACCTGTCATACTCGGGGGGACAGGCTAAACCGCCCGGAGAGATGGCGACTCTCCTCTCAGGCGGGGCCTGTAGTGTTTGTCAATCTGGGGATATGATGCTTGTGGCCCCTCCGAGCAGAGTTAGTAACAATCTTGGGTTGATCCATGTTCGAGCGACGTTCGATCGCCAACATGCAGTTCCAGCCCACACCTTAGATGATGGACTTGGGAGACTTGGCGTTGCCAATCTCGACAATGTCATCGATGTGGTTGCACATGGCGACGAAGAGGTCGAAGAACATCTTGCCGCCCATCTCCATCTCGGCCTGCATGGTGCCGCTGCGCTTGAAGGTGCGTCGACTGCGGATGATCAGCGCCAGGTAGTGGGCGCGCAACCGCGAGTCCGTGTCGGGCGTGTGGGCGTAGGCGTAGCGCGCCGAGCGCAGCACGGTGCCGACGTCAATGCCCGCCTGCAGGCCCTGCTTGCGCAGAGCCAGCCGCTTGAGCTCGGCCAGCCCGTACCGCTCCGCCGCGCAGTACACGACCGTGTCCCGCAGGAGCACGGCCCCCTCGCCGGCGTGGAAGATGGTCGCCATGCTGTTGCTGGCGCCCGCTGCTTCGCTCACTCCTCCTCCTCGGCCGCCGTTGTTTTGTGGGGTGTTGTTTGGGTCCGGTGTTGTCTGGGTTGAGGGGACCACCTCGGCGCCCTCGAGCATCCACGACCCGCGCCGCTTGTCGTGAAGCAGCCGCGGGGTGTAGTCGCCCTTGTACAGGTACTCGAGCACGCACGAGAAGATCTCGGGCTCCTCGTCAGGCAGAACGATGCGCTTGTTGGGCGACTCGTCGAAGAACTGGCCGCGCAGCGCCGCCTGGAAGAACGGCGAATGGCACAGTACGTCTTCGTGAGCCGCGAAGAGCCGCTGGTCGCGGCCGATCACCATGGTGATGATGGCACTGGTGAGCTTGGGCGAACCGCTGGCGGCAAACGAGTCAGTGATGGGGCCTGGTATGCGTCTCGCAGCGAAGTGACTCACCTGCCCACCGACGCGGGGCTCTCTAGCTTCTCGAGCATCTTCTGCTTCGTCTCCTCGCGAAACGACCTCTTCGGCTGCTGCTTGGTGATCTTGCCCACGCGATCCTTCGTCCCCTGGGAAGAAGTGAAAGACCGTTTGAACATGCTGGGAAACACCGAAGAGAAAGACCGTTTGAAACGAGCGATGGTTGCTGAAGCGGGAGCAGAAACGACCGGAACGACAGACAATCGAAAAGAGCGTGGAAAGTTAGTTTGACGCTTCACGCTGCCGTCAGTACTGGCATTCGCGCAAGTCGTGTTGGCGGTATTGCGAGCTCCGGAAGCGAGACTTCGGGGAGAATGCGGAAGTTCGCTCTGCTAGAATCGGGGAGATCCTAAGCGGTATGTTCGGCGGGCTCGAGACTTGGCTGGACGTGGAAGCGTGCAGAGCAAGCGGGCTGAGGCGGCGGGGGACAGGCCGTGTTTAAGTAAGGTTGGCTGGTGTGGTGCTGCCCTGCCGCCAAGCGCTTAATCGCTGCACTGTGGTCTGTGCCTGGCCATGAGCCACCGGGCGCCATTGGGCGCGCGGTGCATAGGGCTGGGGAGAGGGCGGAGAGGCAGCAGCGCTTTTGCCTATTCGTGTGGTACCAGCACAGCAAGCCGCAGCCGGCGCTGTGTGTGGACGCCCGTGCAGCCGGCGCTCAGCGCTGCGGCAGGGATGCGAGGATCACTCGTCGCCATTGGCACAAATGACGTACAGCCCCAGCCCCGCGAGATAAGACAGCGCTGGCGCAGCCGGACGCGAGGACTCGTGCGCTCGCAGGCGCGAGGACTCAAGCACGACGCGTCCGCCAGCACGACGCCGCAGCGACGCGGTCCCACGCGTGCCGGGACGCAAGGCGTCGCCGTCGCCGTTTGGGTTGCGTTGGGCGCGCAAACGGACGCGGCCTACCCCAGTTCTCGCGGGCGGCCGGGCGACAGTGGCTGCAAGGGGCCGTGCTGATTGGCCGGCGCGCGGACATTGCGACGCCCGTGGAACACGCCAGCGCCAGACGGACGCGGTGTCATGTGTCAGGCCCAGAGCCATTTGCGGCTGCCGAGAGGGGAAGGCATGCCCGAGGCGGCGCGGAAGCTTTCGGTTGTGTCAGGGGCAGGGTCCGCTGACATCAAACGGCCCCTGCCCTGGATCCCCCGACGTCACCCAGCCCATGCACGCTCCCTCCATTTCTCTGCGCAAACAGCCAATTCGTTGTTCTGTGGGTACGAATGCTCCTATTGCCGCCGTCTCTGCTATCCATGTGCCGGGCGACTCCAAAGCTTTGCTTGACCCCAGCCCCGACTGTCTTTTCTCCTAGCATGCAGCCCAACAATATCCACACCTGAAGACTAAGAATAGAATTTGCCAAAACCTGCATGCGTCGAAGGGCCCCTGGCTTCGCTCCGCCCTCCCGCTCTGCCCAAGTCTCCGTCTACAGCCAGCCCCCAAGCCGTCTAAAGCCAGCTCCCAAGGCCCTCCGTCCATGCAAGCCACGCTGCTCCTTCTATAGAAACGGGAAACCCCAGAGAAGAGAATCGTTTCTTAAATATCCAATACTGTGAAGCTCAAAGTAGACGCCTCGGCGCCGTTAATGCCACAAAAAAAGAATTAGGCCCCATCGTTGTCGTGATATGAGCCTGGTGGTGTTGTAAAGGATGCTACCCGTGTACCGTGTCTCGACGCCGTAGTGATGCCATGCCTGGTAATGATGAATCATCCATAATTGGCCAACGTTCGCAGCAGGTCTGTATTCCTGCTGGTCGTGTCCGTATGGGATTCCGCCAGGTCTCAATAACAGATCGTAGTCGTTCAACCGTCCCCCTCAGTCCTGATGCTGCTCCACAAGCCACTCCAGAACCGTCTCGTAACAAAGGACAAACTGGCGCAGACTTTGCACCATGCTGAGTCGCTGATGTCTGAAAGCCTCGACCGTCTTTTCAATCAGATCGATGTCGTTCCGATCAACCCACCCATCTTCGTGCTCGTCCACATCCGCCCCAGCCGACGGTTCGAAGAAGGAGCTGTCCTTATTCTTCGTTGGCGGAGCTTTGTCCACATCCATGGGAGATGTTTGGCGCTGTGAGCGTGAGCTCCGCTGCCGCTTGAGCATGTCGATAACACTGTCAACAGTACAGAAAGTGCCGGTTCGGCCGCAACCAGCGCTGCAATGCACAAGCACCGGATGTCTGTTCGGTGGGTCGGGATCATCCACCGAGCCACCCTGTGTCTGTCGAACAACAGCATCGCATTGCTCCACGAGTCCGAGAAGGTGGGCTGGGTGCGCAGGTGCTCCGAAGTCAGGCCAGTTCGAGTACTGAAGTTGGGTGATTTCGCGCATGCGCGCAAAGGGGAGTTCGGTGTTTGATAGTGTGAACCTGCGAACAATAACATAAGGCTGTTCTGAGTCCGGGGCTTTCGGGGTGTCCGGCTGGGGGAAGTAGCTTTGATTTTGCGACGAGCCTCCTGAACTTCCCGAGGAGCGGCTTCCTGTGTTGCCTCTTGCATGGTGGCGCTTGACAGCACCCGGCTCCAAAGAAGCGCGATGCTCCGTGTGGAAATTCAACTTGAAAGGTCCATATTGTTGAGCATCCCAGTAGTTGTGCGCTTTGATCTGGCCGCCTTCCTTCTCGGCTGTCAACATGACAATGACACGAACATCCTGTTGCCATACGACACTCCAGAAGTCTGCGAATGTGACGGGAATCGGGCCTTGGGTTGCGATGTATCGCTTGTTCGACCACGGTGGCTTGACGTGGTTGGCGTTGACGTAGTCGCAACCTTCGGTTGGAACACCCTCCAATTTGACTCGAGTATGCTCAAAGGGCCAGATGTTGTTGTAGCGGTTCTTGCTTCCCTTCTCAATGCCTGCGATTTTAACACTCTTTGGAGCATCGGATCCAGTTTCGTGTTCACCGTAGACAACCTTTCCGGACAGAGCTTCCTGCATGCGTTTCTGCTCACGCTTCTCGATTTGAAGGAACTTTTCTGACACCGAAGCGCCCTTATCCTTTTCTTCAGCCGCAGTTTTGAGCCACCCAGGTAGATCCCGCTGAGTCGCGTTGTTCATCCTTTGAGGTCGTTTGATAGGCATTTGACCAACGCCGCCAATGAGGTCCATATTCTGCCGAATGTTGCCAAAAAATGGATTTGCTGCGTTTTGGGTAGCCGGCATAGGGCAACCGCCAACAACAGGGGCAGGCCCCGGAAGATTCTCCAGCTTCAGGTTGGGCTTTTTGCTAGCGGGTTGGGCTGAATTGGCTCCTTTTGATACGAAGGACGAGAACTTGCTTGCGAACTCGCCGATACCCCCACGTATTATGTAGGAGGGCCCACACCACCCTTCGTTGGAGAATTTCTTGAGGGTGTTGACACAGCTGGTGGCATCTTTGAGCTGTGCAGAATCCGCATCATAGACGACAATGTATCTGCAGCTTCTCCAGTTTTCGAATTTCTTCCTTTGGCTGTCTTCTTTGAATGTCTCGGCTAGCTTTTCAACGTTGAAGGAGGCTCTTTTCAGAAGGGTTGTGGGAAGGCAGAGATTAAGGGCGCCGCGTATTCTCGAAAGTGCATATTGTGTGGAAACGCGCAGATCCAGGAGGAGAATCTCCTCTTCCGACGACTCCAAAAGGGTGACGACATGCTGTGGAGTTACCATGACTGGGCCCTGCTTAGGGTCTTTGATTTCCGTATCAAAGTTTGCAGGTAATGTTTCCGCACGAGAGTGCGTAGAAAGGCTCGAGGGCACTTTGTGGCCTGGCATTGATAGCCTGTCAGGCACGCCCGTGGCGAACTGGGGTGGTTGCTCGCTGTCGGATGATTCCGAGTAGCTCGCAGGGGAGAGACGGCGCGGGCGATTGGTAAAGGCAGTTGAATCAGTTGACAACATGCGCTTCGGGGAGCGCGGCTTCTCTGGAGTCAGCATGGAGCCGCTCGAGTCGCTGCTCTTGGGCGAGATGGGGGTGCCATTTTGGTGTGATGAAGGATAATCGGCGGTGCTCGCCGAGCGTGCGGGGGGTGGATTTGAAAGATTCATCGGTGTTTTCGCGATGGTAAACTGCGACAGCCCACCGCCGAGACTGAATTTCCTGGACTCTTCCGACTGGCGGCGGAATGCCTCGAAATCAGGGTTCTGGTCGACAGGTATTACGCGAGGTGAGGCAGCGGCAGTGGAGCGCACATTGGAGTTCAGCGGACTCCAGTTGGCCCGGGCGTGGCGCGCACCGCTGGAGGAGAAGAAGTCGGTGGTAGAGTCGAAGGCGAGGCCAAAGTAGTTGGGGCTGGGACTGCGGGCGTCCTGGGCAATGGGCGAGCGGGCGTCATTGGGACGAAGGGCCGGCGGCAGCGGTTGGCCGACCGACGCGGGTGTTCGAGCGGTGGTTGAGCGCGAGGGCGCTGGCCGCTGCTGGGAATGCGGATGGTGCTCCCACGCACAGGGAGTGTGCGACGGGGTGGCGGCGCTGGTGGTCATGCTGTTCGAGAATGCGAGACTGGGAGAGGCCTGACAGCCAGGGCGGAAGAGCGCAGTGGATGTGGGCATCAAACGCGGGAGATCGGTTCGCAGGCGGGCAGGGCGGTCATAGCGATCTTAAGGTGAGGACTGCGCGCGTGAGGTTGCGGACGTGGAAGGGAGGACGGCGAGGATGGCGGGCGAGCCACGCATTACATCATCGCGGCAAACGAGTCAGCGGAGGCGGAGCAGGCCACTTTGAAACGCACAACGGCCCTGCACAGTGCGGCGGAATCGAATATTTGCGCCGCGCTCAGGACAGCGGGGGTGGACAGGGCGCGATGATGTGTTGGAGTGGAGCGCGTAGGGGTGCTCGAGAGCGTGGGAGAGGAAGGGTGACGGACGTCCAGAGCTTGACGCAGGGTAGCGAAGGCGCCAAATTCACGGCGGCGGCGTGACCGATCTGCCTCTCTGTGCGTTGATCCAACAGGGCCAGGGGCGCCTAAGGATTTCTCACGGCGCCGTTCGCGGAGATAGGGCAGCAGCGTTTAGGAGTATATTGAGAGACGCCGGCGCCCGGGCTGCCGCGTTCTAGCCTCCATCCTGATACACCAGGCGGTGCAGCGCTCTGGGACGGCCCAGCTTGGCGCAGCGCAGGCCCGCGCGCTGCCTTTGTGCGCCGCGCAGAGCAGCAGCACCAGCACCGCCGCCCGCACCGCTGCCCGCGCCGGCAGCGCAGCAAAAGCGAACGTCGCGCTGAAGCGGTGGAGTGAGCTGGCGGGGCTTGCCCATTGCCCGTGTCAGCGCAAATCAGCGCGTCGGCGGCACAACGTCTCCGCTTGCTCGTGAGTCGTGCGCGCGCCGCTCTCGCGTTCCAGACTTCTGCAGCGGCAATTTGGCCCGCGCGCGCTCGGTCCGCCGGCGTCTGCGGCAATGATGCAAAACCGGATTTCTGCTGGCTTCGCCATGCCACCGCTGCGAATGCCATGCGGAACCGCCCAGGGTCCGCGCGACCGCACTCAGCTTCAATCGCAGGTGCTGCGCCTGGCGCGACGCCGGACGCAGCGCCACGTGACAGGCCACGATCGCTCGGCGAGGCAGGGCGAGCCCAGCCAGGCGGGCGATGTGCGGTGGGCGCGCGCGCGCTGGATCCAGGGCGACGGCGATGACCGCATGGAAAAAGTTAAGGCGGCGACGCATTGATGAGGTGTGCTGCTGATCGCCGAGCTGGTGGTTGCCCCTTTTGGGGCTCCGCTGGACCCTTCAGCGCGCTCGCTTCGCAAGGCACTGTGGCTGCCTGCGCCACGCCCAGGGTGCGCCCAGGGTGCGCCCAGGGTGCGTCTCTCCGCGAAAACACCGTCGATCGCCTGCTGGAGTCACACGCTCTGACGTCGCCTCGCCTGCTCCGCTGCGCTCAGTGCCTGCGCCCCAGCGGACTGACTGCCTGGGTGACCGCTGGCCGCAGCGCTGCTGCCCTGCCACTGAGCTGCCCGCCGGCCCTGCGCTCCAGCGCTCCAGCGCTCCTCCGCCCGGCTCGCCGCTTGCCGCACGCCCGCACGCCAGCCGCACCGCCCGCGGAACAGACCCTGGGGCTTTCGCGAACGAAGTCTCGTTGACTGGCCCAACCCGCCGCGCCGGCCCACTCGTGACGCGATAACCTCCCCGGCAACACGCGACTTCGGCCCAACTGTGACCGGTCGTGCCGCGGAACCGCGTCCAGATCTACCCTCCGCCCCGTTGGGGCTCGCTCCGCTGCACGCCTGTGCGAGCATACCCACGCGGGAAACGCGCCTCGACCTCGTTGACGTCTGCATGCAGCCGTAAGTATCCTCCGCCCTGTCGCTGTTGTTCGTATTGCACGCTGCCTCCAGCTCCTCGTTCGCCTGCAGCCGAGGGACCACTCTCAACTGTAGAGACGCGGGACACGTCAGGCTCGAGCCAGCACACGCCTTTTTACATGCCCAAAGCTTGTGAGCTGGAGCAGGCCTTGGCCGGAAGCGCGCCTTCCTGCGCCCAAGCATCCGTTGCCAGCTAGCGCAGCCACGGGCAAGGACGATCCTCGTGCCGCTAGCTGTGCTATGCAGTCTTGGAGTCCTGTCTCGGTCATCTCAAGCTCCAGCTCACTATCTCTTGCGACTGTCACTTCTCTCGACCCTGCTCTGATGGACTACCGGCTGCAGCGATCGAGTCTCCTCTGATTGATTGTGGCGCCCGTTCGTTCTGCACCAGCGTCGGCACGCCTCGCTCTATCTGCTACCTCACAGCTGACTTGGCGAGCATGACCAGGCTCTCAGAAAGAGATCGCAATAGAAACTCTCTTCCCACGTCCACCATGTTACTCGATCTTCCGCACGAGCTCCTGCTGGAGATCATTCATTTCCTCGACCCGGGCAGCTTTTCACAGTTCATTCGTGTTTGCAAGACTCTCCAATCCATTGCGCTCGGCTCCACTCCCCTCCACAATCAACTAGGCAAAGTGCCCGGCATCAACGATAGACTTGTGGGCAAGGATGTGAACAAGCTTTACAAGATCTTCAAGCGACGCAGCTCGCGGAATCTTCTGCACGGAATAGATGCTCTTGCCGACGTGGCGCGCTTTACCCTTCCTGACTCAGAGCGCCTGAAATATGGGGTTTTCATGAACTGCAGCTGCAAAACAGACCACTTGTTGCTGGCGGTAGTACGTCCGGCAGACGCATCGGTCGGCGTGTACAGCATCAAGTCTCAGTTTCCCATTCTCAAGTGTGTTCTGTCACCTGCTGCTCTAGACCTCGGTCCTGAAGAAGACTTCGAATTCGAGGTCGTCAAGACGGCTTTCTACGACCCACATGAGCGCTCAACAACCTGTCAGTGTGTGGACAAGCTCGCCGTGCTGTACCGGTATCATCTGAAGGGCGGTGGACAAGGCCCTTTCGTCGAAGCGGCTTATAGGCAATCCAAAGAGCTAATGAAGCTCGTAACGTGGTCTTTCACCGATGCTTTCGACGCTACTATCGAGGAAGTGCGGGATATCAACAGAAGCCTTGAGCCCAGGGCGATGGCTATGGCAGATGACGGCAGTGCTATCATATGTTACGACATCAACCCGTTTGCGCGCAAAGGCTCAGGGGAATCATGGCAAGTAGAGTGGGTGCAGAGGCGTCCGAACAGATTCTACGGTATGCCTGCTCTTCCTACCAACCTCAGCCTCTGATAAGATGAGATTTTAACTGATTTTGCAGACCCATTTCCACACACCAAACTATACGACACGAGTTGTGCAGCAAGCGATGCCCCGGCACCGAACGAAATCACAATCATCAAGCGCAGGGTATGGCTCTTCACTCCTGGAATACCGACGCCACAGTGGGAGATGGATGACTACAGCTTAGCGAGCTCCATCCACATGTCTCCTGCACCATTCTCCATGACCTCGAGGCCATTCAACGCCTCTTCATTCGGCTTCCCACTCGCGGAACACCACAAGCACGGACTCGTGGATCCGGCGGGGGATGATTATTGCCTAAACAGCGTGCTTCAGCTACATGTCCTCACCGAAGGATCTACTCCGGGTGCCTATATCGTTAAAGGCGTTCATTTCCCGGATGGCTGTCAACACTACAACCCATTACACCGATACCCTGCGCTCGAGCATTTCATTGTCGCAGAACTTGGGGGCCTCAGCCTTGCCGCAGGCGCAACCTCTACACTCGGACTAGTACTGGCAGTCTCCCCGCGTAAGCGGCGCATCGCCGTCGCTACTTGGAAACGGATCCAGGTTTGGGTGCTCCACCCGAACGCCTTCTTTGAGCGTCAGAACCACTCAAATGGGTGCTTATCGGTCATGAGCAGCAATAGTAGCTCCGGTGACAGCACAGAGACCAATGCAACAATCTCAACGACGTCTCAGCACAGCAGCCCCGGTGGGATGCAAGACAGCTCGACCCCTATCCTAAGCACCACAAGCACAGTTGATGACAGCGCGCTTACCGCCTCAACCACCAATGCAACTCAAGATGATTCAGTCTCCACCTCAAGTGCAAATGCAACGCACGGCAGCGCGAACTCCGTCTCAAGCAACGTGTCAACCACTACAGCTACATCAACGGACTCCTCAGCTTCCGCTTTCTCAAATGATGATAGTTCCGATCTAGATGAATGGCCTTGGGTTGACCGGTGTGGATGGGACTACTACTCGTGTTACCCGCGTCGCTACATCATGGACGCACCGCACAGCAGGTACGATGAAGACCGCTCGGAGATTGTGAGCCTTCAACCAGTCGAGCTGCCGACCCAGGGCGTGGTACACGCGCTTGCATTTAACGGCGAGGATAGCCTTTGGGCTTGGACGGACCGCGGTCCAGTACGCTGGCACTTCGACGGCGGTTGTGACGCCCGGAGGGAGCAATATCCGCTGAACTGGCAGGTGAGGGAGATGAACGTCGGCAGTTGAGACGGACACTCTCTATAGATAACCAGAAGTATGCTCAAATGTTGGAAATCAAAAGGCTCGGGAGCCAAGGTGTTCTGAAAGGCCATTTGCTAGGGATAGCTTCAGAAGGTTGCATATGGGTCACTAATCTCCCTTAGCTTTTTTTCACTATTCATTTGACCAAATCGGGTCGTCTATGTCGAGGACAGCTGGGAAAGGCTTGTGTCGGCGGCGCTGGACGGACCCCAATGTTTGCACCATGTTGGTCTCGTGAGATTGGGCATGATATACTTTCTATGGCGCATTCATGGCTCTGTACTATCTTCACATCTTGGTCTTTTGTCATTTCGGCATGACTCTATAACAACGGCACATATGGTGGGCAATCACCTTGGCATGTGCCAGCTTTTGTTACAGAGGGGCACCACAGCCGGTGGCTGATCTGATGCAGAATTACCCCTGATCATAGGGAGTCGAAGCATTTACTCGGACGTAAAAGACATGAATATATACCAAATCTATCTAGCTGAACACTTCAACTCTGCGCGCAAAAATAAGGGAAACAGGTGTTGAGTGCACTGTCGCGCAAGCTGAAGGCTGCAGTAGTCACCTCTCAAAGGGGATAGCAGAGCTACTCCTAATATTATTTTGTTTTGAAAAGAAAATCGCATGTGAACCTTTTTTTTGGCGCCAGCGCTTTGCTCTCTACAGGTGAAATGACGTCCATACTTTTTATATAGAAGCAAATGCACTCGAATGTTCAGTAAGAAGTATGCAAACCCTATCCAGCTAATTTTCTCAACTCTCACCGAAGGCACTCGCTCATCAACAGTATTTTCAGAGTGACAATGGAGGTCACGGCATGAAATAGATGGCCTTTACTTTTTCCACTGTGAAATTAGTCCAGATACAATCTTGGCGAAAGTATTTGTGATATTTCAAACTAGCCTTCGGCTGCAGGAAACTCGTCCGTACTTTCCACCCTCAAACCATACATCCAATTGGCTCGCTGTGGAAAAAGGAAAGCAGAGAAACCCAATCCGACGGTCAGCCCGGCCACTTTAATCCTGTACGAGGTTCTAGATCTCGGAGATTCTCACCCAAGCCAATCTCGTTGACAAGAAACGAAGAACAGAGCCTACTTGGTTTCGAGTAATAAACTCTGACCCTGCATGATGGACATTATTCAGGTCGCCCCCAATCGTTCCGTGCCTCCGCTTCGCTCCCAATGGAAACGAAGGAACGAAAAAAGCCCTGCAGTATGACGAAATACGTAGCCTTTCCCCCTCCCCCACTCATAGCCGATTCCGCGTTCCCGTGACGGGAAAACCCACACACACGCTCCACCCCCCCCACCTCGATCGGGTGCATGCTCGCGCGGCGTAGACATGTGCGTGTATGACTTGTACAAGCAAAGATACCAGCGGGCAAGTCTGAGTGGCTGCCAGCATTCCATTCCTGCATACGCGCGCGCATCAATCAATAGCGGCTGGGGGAGGAAGCAGCGGGATGATTAGACTTTCGATCTCACACAGTGGGCCTGAAAAATCTGCTCCTATAAGTGTGCATAGAAACTCCGGGAAGCTCCTGAAACGTCGATGAGGGAGGGAGGGGCGGCGGTGGGGTGTGTTAGAAGAGAGGGTGTGGTAGGGCAGGGCGGTGTCAGGGCGGGCAAGGCTAACGAGACGCACGGATGGGCGGTGTGTCGTCACCGTTCATGTTTCCCTTGACACAATGGAACGCGTGCGCGCCTGAAGGAGGCTGTTTGGGTTTATCAATCTTCCACGCAGAACAAGGCCTTGCATCACCAGGCGTATCATGACGAATCGTTGCCCGGGGGAAGAATGTGGGGATGCGCGGGAACACCAGTCAGGGTCAATCCATTCATGTCGATTCGTCGATCCTTGTTTCTTCTCTCATGTTCTCTGCTGGTGCCCCTCGCAGAACGTTTCACGAATAGATGGTAGTACATGAAAATTATGTTTTCTATACTTGCTTCCCTGATGCCAGCCTGCGCCTTCCGTAGCTGCCGAGAATGCGATGACAAGATGCGACTTCTGCCAGTGCAACGATAAGCAAGCATGATCGATGATCTGCTGCATTGCGTCCTCCTCCCCCATCTCCCGCGAGCCGCTTACTTCCAGAGCTTCGACAAACTCATCTGCTTGTCGTCGTGCTTGTTGAGGATCTTGGCCGTTGCCAGGTCGAAGTCCTCCTGGGTAACGTGTACACGTCGCTCGCGGAGAGCGTACATACCCGCCTCAGTGCAGACACCCTTCAGCTCGGCGCCGGAGCAACCGTTCATCTTCTCGGCGATCTTTGTCAGGTTGATACCACGGGTAAGGTTCATGGAGCGCGAGTGGATGCGCAGGATGTCGGCGCGGGCCTCGACGGTTGGCGGGGGGAACTCGATCTTGCGGTCAATCCGGCCGGGACGAAGAAGGGCAGGGTCCAGGATGTCGAGACGGTTGGTGGCCATGATAATCTTGATGTTCTTGGTCGGCTCGAAGCCATCGAGCTGGTTGAGGAGCTCCAGCATGGTGCGCTGCACCTCCGAGTCACCGCCAGAAGAGCCCTCCACACGGCTGCTGCCGATGCTGTCGATTTCGTCCATGAAGATGATCGACGGTGCATGTTCACGTGCCATGACGAACAGCTCACGCACCATGCGGGAGCCTTCACCAATGTACTTCTGCACCAGCTCGCTACCCGACACTCTGATGAACTTGCAGTCGGTGTGATGTGCCACTGCACGGGCGAGCAGCGTCTTTCCAGTTCCCGGCGGCCCGTACAGCAACACGCCCTTCGGCTGTGCGATACCAAGTGATTCGAACAGCTCCGGGTGCTTCAAACCCAGCTCGATGACTTCCTTGATTTCCTTGATCTGCTGGTCCAGACCACCGATCATGTCGTATGTGCTGTCGGGCACCTTCTCGACCATCATGAGCGAGACGAGCGGGTCGACGGATGACGGGAGCATCTTCTCCAGCTTGTAGGAGTCGCTGAGGAGGGTGACACGTTTGCCGGCGGTCAGCTTGGATATGTCGACCTGGTCCGAGACATCGACGACTGGAGACGGGTCAGCAACAGCAGCGCGGCCGCTGGGTTGTTGAGAAAAGCTTACCGTATTTGCCCTCCGGATGCACCTTGACCAGGACCTTCTTCGTGCCCATCACCTTGACGACCTCGCCGACGTAAGAGCCGGGCTGCTGCAGCAGGCCCAGCTCCTCGCGCAGTAACCGCACGCGCGAGTTGTAGTCATTGCGCTGTGCTTCTAGACGGCGGAGCTTGGCCTGGCCCTGGATGATCTCGAGCTTCATGCTCTCGATCTTGTTGTGGAAGAAGGTGTCGAGAGCCATGGCGGTGGCGGCCGGGGGGCGGTGGTCGTGTGGACGGTGGGCGGGGGACGCGCTGGGGCGGATGGGCGCGGGCGGCAGCGGCGAGACACGCGCGGGAGCGATGCAGGGTCGGGGGGATGGCGGCAGATGGGCGGTGGGACGGGCTGGCGCTGGCGATGGTGTTGAAGCTCTGGAGCTTGCGGCCACTCAGCGGCGTCGGCGTTCTCGGCGGCAGTCCGCCCGATCAGCGCTGGGAGCGGCTGGCTGGCTGGCGACGCGCGGGCCCCCAGCCCGACGGACGGCGGCCGCTATCTCTCTGTGACGCCAGCCAGGCCGGAAGGCTCAGGCGCGCACCCGCCGCGAACTGGCCTCACGTGTGCTGCAAGCTTGCAATCATAGCTGCGCCAGCGATCGCGCACCCCGTAATAATCGTAGCGCAGCTAGCGCGGCGTGTGCAGCATGATAGACGGTCATCTGCCGGCCCCCATGTCGCCAACAATCCTCTGCCTCCGTCTGCGTATAATAGTAGCATGCGACCAGCTTACCGCCTTTCCGTGACCGCGCCCGCGCTCTCCAGCAGCTCCCGCACGGCCCAGCAGCCTGACAACAAACAGGCCCGTAGGCGGCTACTCGCCTCATTCCTCAGCGCCTGACGGTCTCATTCCACCTGCCGAGCCTCGAAATGGCCGACGAACAGGGCGACGCCCGGCAAGAGACTGGCCAAGCGGCTATCTCGGACGTAAACAATGCTCAGGCTAGCAGGCCTGGCAGCGCGCGAGCCCCAGAGCGGGATGGCGAGCGAGCAACAAGAGGAGCCCAACCACCTCCAAGCCAACCTGGTGCGTTGCCAAAATTCCTCTCCCGCAGAAATGTACCGCTCCGTGAAGGGCTCCCCGGCTAACGCCTCCTCCGCCCCAGGCGCCTCTGCGTCCTCGAGCAGCACCGCGCGACCCCAGATAGACCCTCAGCAGCAGCCAGCACCGCCGCCGCAGCAGGGCCTCAAGCCGCCCCAGCGCAAGGGCATGGGCCGCCGCACGACGTCCACAACCCGCGTCCACCGCGGCCAAGAGTTCTCGGTCGACGATGCTGAGGACGAGGTCGCCCAGACGCTGCAGCAGCAGCAGAAGCAGGCCAGGATGGCTTCCGGCTCGCTGCGCCGCATACCCTCCACCCTGCGCCGACGACCCATCGCTCAGACGCCATTCCTCGCGAAGGTCGACTCCACCGACGACGAAGACGCAGGTCTTCAAGAGAGCACCCATTCTGGCATGCGGACCCCTCCGGAATTGCAGCCCGCTGGCTCCTCCGGCGATGACACAATACGTGCCGACGAGGAGGAGGAGGAAGCCGAGGTTGGCAATGACGGCGGCGACGACGACGACGACGACGCCGACCTCAGCGACGCCGAGAGCTTCACCCTGAAAGACCGGCAGGAGGCTATCAACGAGACGCACCCTTTCGGTATCAGGATCTGGAAGCCCGCTTTGTACAAGAAGAATCGTTCGGTTCAGAAGACGGCGGAAGGAGACATTCACTCCACTCCCGGAGGCTTTGTCAGCCCGTGGCTCGTGCTCTTCAATTTCTTGTGGACTTTGATCTTCGGCTGGTGGCTTGCGGCAATTGCGGCCGCCGGCGCGCTTCTCTGCTTCCTGCTCGGATTTACCGACGGATCCATAGCGTATGGGAGGACCTTCTGGGGCCTTTCCAAGTACCTGTTGTATCCGTTCGGCAAGTATGTCAAGCTCATCCAGGAAGAAGCATACCTTGAGGAGGACGATGGAGAAGGCCGCAGCATCAGCGAATACGAGCAATGGCAGAGCGGTGATATTGAAGAAGGCCGTCTTTTCTTTGGTCCCTCGTCAAATAGGTCTTTGGTTGGGCGACATCGCAACAGCATTGACTCTGCAGATGAGACTCAGAGCCTCTTAGGCCGGCCCAGCCGGGGCAGCAACGCAGATTCCGGGCACGGCGTGGGCAATAAGAGAAGACTCTTTGGCCGAGGAAAGTGGAGCGTTGGCAGAGTCGTTTTCTTCATCATCTTCTACGGCCTGCTGACTCCGTCCCTTTTCCTGGTCTCCGGCATATGCTGGCTCCTTGTCTTCAGCATTCCTATGGGCAGGGTGACCTACCTCCTATTTGACCATCTCCGCCGGCATCCTTTGGCCTTGTCGTTTCACTCTGACATTAGCGATATCCGTGCGGACGGCGAACCGAACTCCTCTATCCTGCTTTGCACGTACAGGGCAGTAGGCATCAAGTACTGGAAGTACACCGTGGACGGCACCAACATCTTCCTCATCAACTTGCTCGGCGTGGTTGTCTTTGTAATCTTCGACTACTTTGTCCTCGACGAGGCACTGGGTCTGGAAATTGCGCTGACGAATCAGTTCTTGGTCTTCACTTTGGCTCTGTTCTCAATCATTCCACTGGCATACTTTATCGGTCAAGCTGTTGCGTCCATCTCGGCTCAGTCTTCTATGGGAGTAGGCGCTACTATCAACGCGTTCTTCTCAACCGTCGTGGAGGTTTTCCTTTATTGTGTTGCTTTGAAGCAAGGCAAGGCACAGCTAGTGGAGGGCAGCATCATCGGCAGTATTTTTGCCGGTGTCTTGTTCCTTCCCGGTCTTTCGATGTGCTTTGGTGCCTTGAAGAGGAAGACTCAACGCTTCAACGTTAAATCAGCAGGTGTGACGTCGACGATGCTGCTCTTTGCAGTCATTGGCGTCTTTGGCCCGACCTTATTCTACCAGATCTACGGAAGCGTAAATACCCCTTTCCAAGTCGCCTGGGAGTAAATGCTAATTCGACACAGCACGAACTTAACTGTCGCGACTGTAGCCATGGACGCACACAGCAGGACAATGAGCGGGATTGCCGTCGGTGCTACTTTGACCAGTCTCCTGCAGTTCACGACCGTTTCTACCTCCAGGCGGTCCGACCATTCGTCTGGCTATGCTCCGTTACCCTTTTTCTCGCTTATGCTGTTGGGCTCCTTTTCACTCTCCGGACACACGCCGCAGTCATTTGGAGCTCTGAGGTTGATGAGAAGAAGGCGGATAAGATGGATATGGCAGCCAGTCACCTCGCTGCAACCGGTTCCCTGCATGTTCAGCAACCGCACCCTGGTGTTGCTGCGGGAGATCATGTCCCCTCGTACGGCACGATTTCTAAGGGTTCTGACATTCGCGAATCTGCCTTGTACAAACGCATCCTTGGCCAATCTCTCAAGCAAGCTGGTCTTTCTGCGGGCGGCGACACTCTAGACAAAGCGAAGTCCTCGTATAGCACTGGAGCACACACGCCCCATGTCGTGCCTGCCCAGGATGTCGACGACTATCAACACGACGCACGCAGCCAGCGCAGCATCAACATACATGGCATGTCGGAAGAGGAGAACAACCAACTGGTCCGCCAGGTTGCCGAAATGGCAGCCACTGCTGCTGCTGTTGCCGCGCGCGATGCTACCATACCTAAGCATGCCCGCAGGGTCTCACAAGTCAATCTGAATGCGTCAGGTCACGCTGAGCGTCCAAATCTTCACAGAACGGGCACAGCTGGCGAGGAAATCGACGATGGCCATACAGCGACTGGCCACGGTGGTGGTCACGATGCACCCAACTGGAGTCGTACGAAGTCAGCTGCTATTCTTCTGACGGCAACAGTGGCGTATGCCATCATTGCGGAAATCCTAGTCAACACTGTTGATGCCGTCTTGGAGAACGTGGATATTGACGAAAAGTTCCTTGGTATTACCTTGTTCGCACTCGTTCCGAATACGACCGAGTTCTTGGTATGACCACCTGATCTAGTTGTCTCGAGAGAAATTTGTTTCACTGATGATATTGTAACAGAACGCCATCTCCTTCGCCATGAATGGCAACATCGCTCTTTCCATGGAAATTGGTTCGGCGTACGCTCTTCAAGTGTGCCTGCTCCAGATTCCGGCCCTTGTACTGTACAGCGGGATCGAGGGTCGGTTCATTGACGAGCACAACGTTCTCGGCCACACATTCAGTGAGTGCTCCTGAGCCAACCAGACGTGAAGCAGCTACTGACCATATACTTAGCTCTCATTTTCCCCCAGTGGGACATGGTCACAGTGATATTATGCGTCTTCCTGCTGTCATATATGTACGGTGAGGGCAAGAGCAATTACTTCAAGGGCTCGATTCTCATTCTTTCGTACCTCGTCGTGGTCGTTGGCTTCTTCTTTGCTGGCTACACCGATGACGACACCATGGAGATCAACCGCTTTGACACGCTGGCGCTCGGCGGTAACCCCCAGTTTTCGCAAACATTCAAGACCATCGGGAAGAGTAGAGGGGGAAGAGCATACTAGTCGAGCAGATGCTTGACTGGACTAGTTGGCGAGGTGAGCCGTTTAGCTGAGAGACAAGTTGAGACAAAAATGGAGGTGTAGGATGAGTGCTCGGTGAGACGGTGAGATGGCGGCTGTTCATTTTTACTCTTCAGTTTTGGGGTTGGTGGGTGGTTGGTGCTTAGCAGGGACGGCAGTCTGGCTCTGGCTCTGGAGGAATTTTCATAAACGTCTTTTTTCTCAAGCTCCTTCCAGTGTCTTCTTTCTTTTTTGTCTATAAGTTGGCCGCGAGGCCAAAGCACATTCTGGGTGGCATAGCGGTGGCGTTAAAATTTCTTTTCTCTTGTCGGTGTTCTTACCTTGTTCATGATTCGACCCTAGATAGCAGTGTGCTTTCTCCTTCTTCAGAACAGATTCCTCTTTGGTTCCTTCTGTTGTCCTCGACGAGAGCGGCTGCTCACTCTCCCGGGGACAGCCAAACATAAGTTTTTCAAGTGCTGAGCACGCATTTTTCGGAAGTAGCCGTGAAGAAAGCATAGCTGTGGCTAGCTCAAGACGGCAGATAAAGCAACCGTGCGGAGCTGAGGGGCCGCGTCATGAAGAAACGCGGCTCGCAGTGCGGATGGACAACAAGAAGCAGCACAGTCCACGGCGATGGCTTTTGAGGCTGGCTCAACTGTCGGTCTAGAAACGCTGAGCGTGTGGAATAAAGCCAAGGCCCAACAGCACGTGGTTCGCGCACTTCCCAAAGCGGTAATCGCGGCGCTTCGGGCAGATCCGTGGAGGAGAAAAACGTGTTCGGAGACCCACAAGGCGCCGGCGAGCCCGGTGAGATAGGGAGTAGGGCGCAGGAGAGCTGAAAGGATGTCTCCGTGAGGGAGTGGGGCATGGGGTGAGAGTGCGGAGAAGCGAGAGAGTTTGCTTGGAGGAGGCCGCTGTTTTGCACGACGAGAGGCTGGCGGGTGAGCAGCAAAATGCGGCCGCGCTCCGCCAGGGTCAGGCCGCAAGCGGGATGGTGGTGCGGGCTGCAGCCGCTAGCACCGGTTGACACCGCATCCTCGCATGAAGGGCCGCCGCTTCGGGCTGCCGTGCTGGCCGCCGCTCGCGCTTCGGGGTGCTGGCATCGCCCGCTGCGGTCTCGACGCCGGCAGTTGCCAGCCTGCCAGCGCGGCAGCGAGCTGAGCACCTGCAGGCGCCCCTGCCAGGCACCGGCGCGCTGGCTCGCTTGGCGTCTATCTCCCGCGCTGACGGGTGGCCGCGAGCGAGCAGACATCACCTCACCGCAGGCCCGCTGCGCACGCCACAAAACACCACCCTCCCAGCCACAGACCCTCTCCCGCCCGCGGTGAGCCCCAACCTGCGCCCGCAGAGCCCTGTGCTGCCCACTACCGCCTGCGGCGGCGCAGGCTGGAAGCCATCCACGCCCTCGCATCCTTCGCGCCTCACGCCCGTAGTGTCCGGAGTGTCCGACATCGTCGAGTCCTCTGCCTGTGCTCCAGCCTGTCCATGGCGTGCACCTCCAAGATGTCTCCACCATGCATTTCGTGTCTGCAGCATTTAAGGCGGCGGAGTCCCGACACAAACCACTTCTCCGCCACAGCCAGCTTCCTCCTTCCCTCCTCTCACCCACTGCTCAGTTCAATAGAACCTTCTGTTCTCCTCTGAGTCTCCACAGCCAAGATGCGCGCCGCAGTCCTGCTCCCCTTCGCCATTGGCCTCGCCGCTGCGGGCCCTGTCCACAAGAGGCAGACCATGGACTTCGCAGCCATCTCGGACGAGCTTGTCGACGACATCGCCGCCATTGATCCCGCTGATCTGGGCCCGGTCGACCCTGTTGTTCAGGCGACTACGGTTGCTGATGCCACCTCGGCCTATGACGCTACGTCTGCCATTGCGGCTGCCACGAGCGCTGTCACTGCTGTTGTTGAGAAGCGCAGTGCCTGCGCCACCTATTCTGGGTAAGTTAGTTTTCCGTCCACTCCGCTGGCCTTTGAGCTGACCTGTCCCAGTGCCGGCCCTGTGGTCACCTCGAGCCCCAGCGCCTGGGTCTCCGACCCTGCGTTGACCACGCTCGCCCTCCAGGCCGCCACCCCCACGAACTACGTAGCGGCCAGCAACTTTCAGAATCTCCAGGGTGCCGCCCAGCAGATGGGCTACTTGACCGTTCACACCCTGGACGAGTACAGCCCGGCCGCATGCGCCGCCTATTGCGACAGTGAGGACCTCTGCCAGGGCTTCAACGTCTATCTTGAGCGTGACCCTTCTGCCGAGCCCTCCTGCACCGACGGTGGCGACCCTGATAGCATTACTACTATCGCCTGCACCCTCTACTCCTTCCACGTCGCGGCGTCCAAGGCCACCAACACCGGCCAATGGCGCGACAACTTCCATGTCGTCATCACGGGCTCCAACGGCTACAACAAGGCCGACACTAAGCTCTCCAGCCCGACCATGACCACCATCGACGGCTTCAAGGCGCCCCAGGACTTTGGTGACGCCGCTGTCAACGCCCCCAAGTACAACGACTTCGACAGCTACATCACCTACAAGACCTACACCGACGCCTACGACCCGCGCATCTGCGCCAAGGCGTGCACCACCCAGACCAAGTACAACAAGGACACTGCTGTGAACGGCGAGTACAAGGCCTGCAACTACTTTGTCGCCTACGTCTTGGCCAAGAATGATGAGCCCCAGGGACTGTTCTGCTCCCTGTACTCGCTGCCCTGGAGCCGCACCTATGCCGTCAACACTGGCTACTACGACGGCTCTGACCACTACACCATCTACAACTCGCTCGCCTACACTGTCGACAGCGATCTTGACTTTGGCAACAACGCCGCCATTGAGGACTTCGTCTACACCGATGCTTAGACGCATAGTTCGAGGTGGCTTGCGGGGATGAGGAGAAATCTGACCGGAAGAGGAGTTGATGTTACGAACTTTCCTTTTGTAGCTGCTTGACTAGATGATAGTTGATGATAGATTAATGTTATCATGCCCTTACTTCACTGATCTATCCGAAGTGAACCAACTCGCTAGCTAAAGAGCGTACCGGGCTGATAGAAAGTATAGCGTGGTCGCGTGGCTGAGAGTGGCTGGAAGCTTGGTGGAGACTAAAGCGCCATCCGCTCGTGGAGGGTGGCTGTCGACGCCCACGCAACGGCCACTTATTATGGAAGACGAGCTATGCGAATGAGTGGTCTCTAAATTTACTGACGACTGCACTACTATTCTACTCGTCTAGTACTAGCTCTCCATTCTCTTGCTCGGTGAACATCTGCTCAAATGAAGTAATTTCATGTTTCTATTTTCAGATTTTGCCTGGTAAATCGCAAGTTGGTTCTGTTCTACCCGATATGAACGTCCAGTATACAATATACACCCACCCCCGCCGCGTCCCCACTCACCCTTCCACCACCGCCACCCCCTCCCTACTCTCCCTCGCCAACCGCTCAAACCTCTCCTTCAACGGATCCCCTTCCTCCAGCCCCGCCGCCACCAGATGCACCGCCGCTCTCGCATTCTCCCTGTTCGGCGACCCTTCCTCGCCCTTCGTCACCGCGTCCCGCACAACCGCCCAATCCTCCTCCTCCGCGAACGCGTCCGCCACCCTGCGCGCCCCGCCCGCGGCGCCCGCCACCAGCCCGAACCCGAACCACGCCTCGGACGCCAGGGCCGGCACCTGCTCCTGCCGCACCATCAGCAGCAGCGGGCGCGTCGCGTCGGCGAGCGCCAGCAGCCCGCGCCACGGCTCCTCCGTCGCCGCGTCGCCGCCGCCGCCTGCGGCCTTCTCGCGCGCGCGCAGCTGCCGGCAGATGGCGATCAGCAGCCTGCCGACCTCGAAGCCGGTCTTGGTCTGCCTCGCGGCGGCGAGGAGGGCGGCGAGGGCGTCGGCGTCGCGGGCCAGGGCGGCGGCGGTGGCGAAGGAGTGGTTGACGAGGCGGCGCAGGACGGCGGCGACCTCGAAGTCGAGCTCGGTCTCCCTGCGGGCGAGGAGCGCGGTGAGCGTGGGGAGGGCGTCGGCGGCGGCGACGGCGTCGACGTTGGCGGCGGGCTGGGCGAGGTGCCGGAGGAAGCCGGCGGCGAGGTAGAGGAGGGTGCGCTCGGCGGCGGGGGAGCGGAGGATGGCGAGGGTGGGGAGGTGGTAGGACTGGTCGTGGACCATGGCGATGTTGATGGCGTCCGAGACGGCGATGTTGCCGAGGGTGATGCAGGCGCAGGTTTGGAGGATGGGGGACGGCGAAGAGAGCCAGGTGCCTTGCTCGCGGATGAGAGGGCTTGTGAGGTTGTAGAAGACGGCGAAGTCGTCGGAGGCGGTGATGGCGGCGATGGTGTTCATGACGAGGCCGGTCGTGATGCGCAGGTCTTCCTGGAAGTCTTTCTTGTCCTCCTCGTCCATGGCTTGCTGGAGGAGGTCGAGCTGGTCGGTCTTGAGCTTCAGCATGCGCGTGATCTGGGTGAGGCCGTCGGAGCGCAGGATCTTGTTCTGGATGGTGCTGTCCTGCAGGTATACAGAGGCAGCGGCTATCAGGCCTTTGAAGTCTTCCCACTCCTCGCAAGCGGGGAAGTACTGCATGATGGCGTTCAGGCAGTCTTCAGACTCGGCGAGCACATCTTCTGACAGGTTGTCGGAGACCCAGGCGAGGAGTTCGATCACCTGGGACTCGTTCTGGCTCTCGTCAGACAGAAGACGGCACAGGTGACGGTCGAGCCGCAAGCCTGCGGCCTCTTTCTGCGCAGGTTCTGGTCTGCGGTCAGGCGTTTCGCTGTGGAGCTCGGCGGATCAAGGTGGCACATACCGTAGCCCAAGCATGTGTTGTAGAGGACGCTGATTGCGACGGGCGTGAGAGCGGGATCCTGCAGGCAGCTGATGATCTTGTCCAGGAAGGGAAGCACCACTGCGCGGGACTCATCGCGGTCTGCAACGCCATTGCCCACAGCACGCAGAAGCTGCTTGGAGGAGGCCGTCGGGAGGGCGGCGGGGCCGAGGTTCTCCAGGTAGTATTTCAGAAGACCAGACTTCTCGATGGGCTCGCGCCACTTCTCTGGACCGCATTAGAGCACTCGGACTGCACGGCACAGCCAGCAATGGTGGTGGGAGAAGGCTCACGGTCACGGCTCGCATCGGCCAACAACTCGAGCGCCTTGTCCCACGCCGCGGGCTGGTCGCCTTTCCGGAGCTCTTCCAGACGGGCAAGCAAGCCCCCCAGCGGGCCTGCATCCGGCTCCCGGCCTGGTGAATCAAAAAAGGCTTCGACCGCCGCGGTGAAGGACGGCGGGTCGCTTGCGGGAGGCCATTCCATTTTTAATTTTTGGGGGGTTGCGGCAATCCTTGGAATCTACAGCAGCGCTTCGAGTGAGTGTACCGCCAAAGTCACCCGGGCATGTTCTGCGCGGAGGCCGCGAAGGATGATGAGCGGCTTGGGTTCTGGGGCCTTCGATAGGGGACCGGGGTGCCCTTGCAGCCCGCGATCGCCGTCACGTGCGCCCGGGGCCACCTTGACTCTCCCGCGGCCACCAGCGCGCTGAGCTCCAACTGCCAGGCGCTGCACGCCCACACCAACCAACAGCTTCTCCTTCCGCTCTTTCGACCGTCCGCTTCACGTCCTCTCCTTACAGCACTGCTTCGTCCGCACGCCTTCCACCATGACGCGCGCCCAGCAGACCATCTCCATTGGGCTCCTGCTCTCTTCCGTACGCCATCACCCCTTCTCTCGGCAGCCTCACAACGCCATCCGCTGACGCAATTGGCAGCTCTACCTAGCCCTCTACCTAGGCCTTGTCCCGCTCGCCCCCAAGATCCAGGACGAAGTCATTCCCGTCGTATGTGCCCTGCTGCAGCCTCTTCCGCACCGCAAACACCCCCGCAGTCTCCCTGCAACAACCGCACGCGCTCTTTTTCAGCATGCCGTCAATTGCTGACCTTCCTCTCCTACTGCCGCAGCTTCCCTTCTGGGCGCTTGTTTCCTTTGGCGCATACCTCCTCTTCAAGCTGGGCTGGGGTGTCTTCACCTTCAACGATGTCCCGCAAGCGCACAAGGAGTTGATGGCCGAGATCGACCAGGCGAGGACTGAGCTGAGGACCAAGGGCGTCGATGTTGACTAGGCTGTGAGAAAACAAGAAGGGCATGGGTTGGCGTTCTGGGAGGGTGGATGTACCACTCGGATATGGTCAGGAGAACCTGAAGCAGGCATTGCGCGTCAAGGGATCGACTCTATGATCTACTGTACTCTACAAGGACGCTACTCCGCCCAATGACCTACGTGGCTGGGTATAATCGATCTACAAAAGTACACCCTTCCTCACAGCCGCAAATGCAAATGCGGGGAAAAAAGAAGAAAAACCAAAAGAAAATCTGTACACCACAAAGCTCCGTTCACGCAGTAGCTTCTTCCTGCGCGTGTTGCTCCTTCAGCCTCTTCTCCGTCTTCATAAACTCTCTAATACCCACAGGAATATCCTTCCAAAGGTCCTCCTGCCTCGGTTTCTCAGAGGGCGCATCCTCCAAGCCACCAATCGCGCTCAGATCAATGTCCCAGTTCGCCTCGCTCCCACCGCCATCGTCGTCCATTGAAGATGCAACGTGCGTTGGCGTACCTTCGGCGGCCAGCATCCTCCCCGTCCCCTGCCCCTTCAACCTCCTCTCCGTCTCTTGCGCCCTGAGCCTCGCCTTGGCCTCGGCCGACGCGGCGGCCCACTCCTCCAGGTCCTCGCCGTAGACGTCCCACACGCAGTTGACGCAGCCGGACATGCAGCAGTTGTCGGGCTCCTCGGGCTTCGGCGGCACCCGCACGCCGGCGATCAGCTTGGACTCGCTGTCGCGCTTCTCCTTGCGCTCCGTGGGGCCGGCCAGCCGCGACCCGAAGACGATGCGCGCCTTCGCGAGCGTCTCCTCCTTGTCCGTCTTGGGCAGCTCGTCGGCTGGCGGCGGGGTGGGCGGCGTGCGCGTGGCGGTTGGTGTTTGGTGCAGTGGGTGCGAGAGCATGTCGGCGTAGAAGCCTTGCAGAGGCATGGCTTGCTCGCCGGGCTTCGCGATGTAGTATTTTATCGTGCGGCGGGGTGGTGTTCTGTCGTTATTTGCGAGGCCGAGGCTGCGGGTGCGGATGCTGGGGCGGAGCTGGCGCAGGCAGCTGGCGCATAGAGGGAGGCGGGGGGTTGGTAGAGCCATTGCGCGGCTGGCGGCCGGCTGTAGAAGCGGGAAGTGTCGTGGTGTGCGAAACGCGGGTGGTGTGAAGAATGATGGCGAGATTCCCCTGTGTTAATCGGTGTGATAGTGGGGCAGAGAGCGCATGCTGCGTGAGCGGTTGGCTGGCGGAGGAGTGGATGGGAAAGGTGAAAAAGAGGCGATGAAGTCATCCCGGCGCTGCAACAAGCAACCAGGGCCCGCTTCCCCCCGGCACTTCCGGCCTCGGAGCCTTTCCGCCCGAGGTCTGCCGCCGCCCGCCCGCGACGCGTGCTCGTGCCGACGCGACATCAAGACAACCAAACATCGCGACACCTGCGCCTCACATTGACGCGCCCGCATCCACGCAACCATGGCCGAGCCCTCGCCCAAACGCCGCAGGACCTCCGCCGAGCCCGACGTCTCAGCAACTGGCGACTTCCGCCCGCGCAACGCCCTGCGTCGCACGCCTCCGCGCCGGGCGTCCTGGCTGTCTCCAACGAAGGCCAGCCTTGCCCGCTTCAACCCCGAGATCCTATCCCGCCGCGCCTCCGCCGCCTCGGCAGCCGCCGAGCCAGCTGCTGGGCCCGCCGACCCGCCGACCCGCGGCCAGCGAGCGCTCTCGTACGTGCTGGGAGAGAGCCAGCAGCAGCCCGACCGCCCCGACGCAGCGAACGCCCCGGCGCAGGGGCCCCCCGAAGGAGAACGCAGACATTCGATAGGCGGGCGCCTGCTGCCCAGCAGAGACGTCCTGCAGGCCGCGGCGGCGGACCAGCTGGCGCACGAGAGCGCGCAGGCGGAGAAGAGGACGACGTCCGCTGCCGACACCAACGACGACCTGCCCTCGCATCCGGCAGAGTCGCCGGCTGCAAGGCCGGATCTGCCGCCGCGGGAGGGCCTGTTCTCGTCGCCGAGCAAGAGGCCGAGGAGGAATAGGTCGCTCGGTCAGCGGTTGTCGTCGCCGTTCAAACCGCGCGAGTCGCCGCTGAGGTTGGAACCGCCGGCTTCTGCGGGTGTGGAGGAGTCCAGCCCGACGCCGAGGGAGCGGGTGCAGAGGTTGCCGCTGCCGGTCGGGGCTGGCGCGGCGGAGCAGACAGCGGCGCCTGTTGAGCCGAAGAAAGAAGTGGTGGATCCGAGGCTGAAGGAGAAAGAACGTCTTCAGAAACAATTGCGGGAATTGCAAAAGGAGGTCAAACAGTATGAGCAAGAGATTGAGCGCAGCCGGAACGCTCCAGATGATGAGAACGTGGAGGATCTCTCTACATTAGTGTGAGTGCTCAAGTGAGCCCTCAATGGTGCCAATGCTAATAAATTACAGTTCTCTTGCCAACAAAGCTAACCCTACACCACCTATCACAAAGCCAGAGGCTCCGCCGCTGTCTTCTCTTCTGTCCGCCTTTCTACCTCTCGCCAGACCTATTCGCCCACCTACTCCGCCGTCTGATGAGTCGGAGAAGCCGTTGCCTTCTCACGAGCCTATCGAATTAGATGACCCGCTTCCCTATCTGCGACTGTTTACTTCATTCCACTGCAGCTCTGAGGTAGATGTAGCACAGGGTTCTGAACATCAAGTCCATTCCGTCAGCATGCGCTCTCCGTCCTCTCTACTCCATCTTGACTTCGACCTCACCGCGGATCCCGCTACCCAGAGTGTTCGGAAGTTGGACGTACTCTCCATCTCGCCCTGGGCTACACACGAATTGGGCGCTTGGGTCACACAACGAGCCACAGAAAATGATGTTGGCGGAGTTTGCTGGGCGACGGAATCGTATTACGACCTTGCCATCAAGCGTGCGAAGTGCTGGGCCCGTTGCTTCAGAGAATTTGGCCGTCTCCTCAACGACGATACGGAAGCAAAGGTGGCGAATAACAGCACCAAAAAGACCAATAAGCGTAAAGGAGGTCAGCAAGATATGCCCACAAGCTCCAATCTGTTGGAGGACGAGGCCGAAGAAGTATCCGGCATCGGCAATGACCTTACAACAACTAAAGAGCAAAATGAGCGCCCGATTACCAGGTCAGAATTGCTACGTGGCCTGGGCCGCGACCATATCATTCTGCGGAGTAAAGAGGTCCTTTTCAGGATCTCGTGGAACATTCAATTCGATTGGACAGGGGAGGCAGAGTCAATGATTAGGGCGGATGTGGCTCTGCCTAGTGTTTGTAAGTGCTCTCTGGAGGGCGACTTGGCGGTTGTTGCATGCTGAAAATATGTTTACAGGGCGCGAAGCGGATGATCGAGGCTCGCTGATGAAGATTCCTGCAGCTTTTGACAGGCTTGTTGCTGAAATGGGCATGTTTGAGAGTATTAAGGCTATGGTAGGCTTGCTATATGCTTGAGCAAAGGCCAGCTTCTTTTCGCTGTTGTTGCCCGTTTATTAGAAGATACCCAAACTTGAGACTTTTGTGTTTTTTTCCAATTTTCATGATCAACTCTAGGTTTCCCCCTTCCGCCTCTCCCCCGTCCAAGACAAAAGAGCAGAGATATGTTTGACTTGACTGATGATTGAAGTCATGTCTCCCAAAGACTAAGACGCATCATGACGAGAGTATCAGGTACAGTGCAGGGGAATACAACCACCGACAAGACGAATAAACAAAACTGAGGGAAACAGCAGAAGTATGAAGCGCATTTCCGAAAGACTACATAGGTTGACAGACCTCGCACAGTTGACCTGAGGGTATCCAACTAGGCGGATTTGCCTTCATGGTCCGGGCTCGGCCACTCTCCCTCATTACCCCCGTTCTGGGGTTCGTCCAAAGCATGGTTTTCTGGGACGGGCGAGGTCGAGGATTTACCTGTGTTGAAACTCTCCGGCGTGCCGTTACCCTTGCGGTGTTGCGTCCTCTTGTGGCGCTTTTGAGTCGGGTCAGCCCTGCTGGCCGCGTACGGGATGTGCTGGTCAACATCACGCTCATGATAAGGTCCAGCGCGATGGCGAGCCGAAGGGCCAGGCCGGGGTCTTGTGGTGTCTCTTCGGATTCCCGGCTCCTCGTGCGGATCTTCCCAGGTGTCTTCGGGCCCGCCCAGCTGGAGGTGCCTTCGATCAAGACGCTCGCCATCGGAGCCCAAGGATTCATCGTCGATACGGCCGCCGGGCCGGTAGACGTTCCTCTCGATTTCCATGCGGCTGAGCAGCTCGTAAGGGGCGCCGTAGTAGCGCATACCGATGGGCGCCTGGATGCCCTGGGGCACGTGGACCCATTCGCCGCCGCCGTCGGGGCCGCCCATGCTGTGCATAGTGGCGTAGGCGCCCTTCTCGTCGAGGGCGAGGTCCTGGCCCTGGGCCTTCTTGAGCACCTTGCTGCGGTAGTCCGGGCCGTACCGGCGCACCATGGCGCCCTCGACCTGGCTCCGCAGCTGGGTCAGCAGCGCGTTCTGCACGTCCCACCGCGGCGTGCGCCGGTACGGCTCCCACGCGTGCCGCACCTCGGCGCTCATCTCCGCCCGCCAGAGCGTGACCGTCATGCCGCCGTCGCCCTCGCCGACGATCGGCACCGCCGCCGCCCCGCCAAACAGCCCGCCGCCGCCCCGCCGCGCCCACTGGATGTCGCAGCAGAAGCGGGCGTAGCGCTTGGGCTTGCCGCCGTACTTGCCGCCGTTGTTGCCGGCGTCGAGGGCGGCGGCGGTGGCGCCGTCGAGCACCTCCTTGACGTAGAAGTGGAAGGCGATCTTGCCCTTGGGCCAGATGATGTTGACGAATGCTGGGCCGGGATGCGTCAGCGCTGGGGTTGCTGTGCTGCGTGTCTCTTTCGAGATTGCTGGGAGCGGTGGATGAAGCCAGGAGCTTACTTTTGATTTCACGGACCAGCTCTCGCCGGCGGTTCTTGTCAGAGATTGCGAAGCCGGCAAAGGACGCCAGCATGTTGGCTCCCGCGTGCACGACATAGGAGCAGCTGTTGGCGAGCACGTCAGCAAGTGCTGGCTTCCTGGCCTGTTGCACGGCTCGATTGCTTACCCCATGGTGGCTTGTCGGTGGTGGGCGCGTCGGCGGCGTGGGAGAGGAGAATTCTTCAGGCGCTGGCTTAACAGCGAATATGTGGTCGAAGCTGAAGTCGGTGATGAGCACACCGGTTGCGGGAGGAGGCTGGCTCGGAGGTTTATATGATAGCTTCGCTCCCAAGGGCGGCGTCTTTGTTGACTTGAGAGTCCTCTGGATCCTCAACTATCCGATGACGCACCGGGGACTTTTGCTATCTACTAAGCGTGATGATCTGAAACGGACTACGCCGTGCCTGGCATTGTATCACGCAATCCACGGTTCTCCCGATACTCCATTGGGATGTCTCCCAAGGGTTGAGGCCAGGAACCCCGCACAGTTTTGTTATATTTAGAAGATATTCTGATGTTTCTTTACGTATTTGCATTGTGGAGCTGGACGGGATTAGAAAAGGGGCCCATCGAATCTGGTTCAACGGTCCGCGGAAACACCGCCCCAGGCCCAACAAATCCTCTGTATGTCCCTGAATTTAAGCCCCTGCACACTTCAAACCCCGAATTGCAAACAGTGGGAGCTTTGATGCTTTGAATAAACCTCCCATTCCGTGGTCCCAAATCCGAGCTGAGGCTCAGTCTCAGCCAACATCAACGATTCGTGCACCAGTCCAGGCCTCTGACCTCGCCAGACAGGAGGGCCAGGATTGGACTGCGAAATCTGATGCTACCGGGTTATTGGGCCGGATTTCTCAGCAGTGCTCGGAACACTTGCGTCATGCAGTCTGACGTTTTCTTTACTCTCGTCATTTGGGCTGTCGGGAAAAATTTCCGGTCTGAGAGGGAGAGTAGAGTGATGAATCCTCAACATCCCCAACGCGCTACTATGCTGTATTGAGGGATTTTTGCTCTTTGATAGCTCAGGTGTCCTCTGCTTCGAAAGCTCTGCACTCCTCCACCTACCACTGCGATCTACTTACTTTATGTCAAACTCCCTCACAACAAAACGATATCCTCTATCTGTTCGTGATCATACAGCACGTCAGACTCGGAGAAGGGGGTTGAGGAAGATAAAGAGTCATTGCTCCCATCATGCTCTGTTTCCAAGCCTTCATCGTCGCCGCAAACGTGCTTGTCCTTCGGATCCTTGGTGTAGTTGACACTTTCCAAAGCCAAATTCTTGTAACCGTTGCCAAAGACGTCCAACATTTTCGCTTCAATCTCATGCAGCAGTTCCTCCAAAAGCTCCACTTTTGCCCACATCGGCACTTCCGACCTCATGTCACCAACGTGGTCGGCACAGTATTCACTGCGCATTTCACAAAGCGTGACCTGCCTGTCAAACTCTATCCTCTCCAGTTCAACGTCACCACCGGTTTTGTTGAATAGCGACTCTCCGCACGTTTCGAATTTGCTTGATTTGCAATCCGATCCACCCTCGATGTGGATTGTGGTAGGCCGCTGAGCACGCGCTTCGATGCGCATGAGTCTGGCCGAGTACACACGCGTGTACAAGGAGGATTTCTCGGTCTCGAGAGAGTATCTATGGGAATTGTAGTGCGTCTCTCGCTTGAATTCAGGGGCACCGCTGATCAGAATGCTAAAGGGACCGCCTGGCGGGTAGAGCATGCTCGCGTAAGCTGTCTCTCGGGTGAGTACTCCTGAACACTTGCTGTAGAACTGCAGAGGTTTCTTACTGCAGATCTCATTTCTGAGAATCTGCTCGCGTTCCCTCAGAGCGGAAACTTTATTGCTGCTGATGTGTCAGTTAAGTTCATTCAAGTTTGACGGAGAAGTCCTTTACCCCATTTCGATCCTTGAGCAAAGTTCTGATAGCACCTGTGCTTTCAGTGGTGAAAGGAAGAAGAAAAACAATTCTTTAACGGAATATATATACGCGGGTGTTGCCTGACTCAAGGATGCTACCACGGTTGTGTTGTAAGTTCAGACCCTTGAGTATTAGGCAACCGTAGCTTTTAACGTTCCAACACTTCGGGCGCGCCACAGTGGGCCGCAGAAGAAATGGCACTACAGAAGTGTTGTAGCAAGATATACACTACTCCCAACCCGCTGGAGCCCCGAGAGGGGGCACTATAGACACTCTGAGCAAACGAAGTAATCGGACGTGATCCGTCCTATTGCCCCTTTTTCACAGGGATGCTCCAGCCGACAGAACGCGTATAGCGGGAGTCTCATGGAGAGTTGATCAAACTTGGAACTGAAATTTCTATGTTTACATGCTTTCCCCGAAACTTGCAAGAAATTTAGCACCAAATTCTGCCCTGGTCCCATAATCCCAGATACACATCCTACGCTGCATACGACGGCAGCTTCTCGAAGCCTCCACCACCACTCTTCCCCAAACCTGCGAATCTACTCATCCTGCTTCTGGAATACGCCGACTCCTTTTTTTCCGCATCCGCACTCTCATTCTCGGCGGCAGCGTGCATACAACGTTCCAGGACCAGCTTCCTGAACTCACTCCCGAATTTCTTCTCCATGTCCTCCACAACCACCTTCTTCAGCGTCTCAAGCGGAAACACCTTTGCCCAGGCCGGGACCGAACCCCTCAAATCGCTGCCCCAAGCTGAGTAGGTCGTCCGCACTTCGTATAACGTGACGCGGGCGTTGACGTTGGGTGCGACGAAGGCGAGTTGCGTGAGAACACCTCGTCGGCCGCGGACAGTATAACAATCGTCATAACAGGGATATGCGCACACCTGCACCCTTTTGCGCTCAAGAACCTCGTAGTTTTCGGCGCCAGAAATGAAGATCTCGAAGGAACCGCCGTCGGAATGGAGCACGCGCGCGTAGGCTTGCGAAGGGCTCGGATCAGTACAGAACGTTGAAACCGCTTGCTCGAGCTGTGCATCCCTACTGATTATCTCTTCTTCCAGCGCATGGCGGCGAGCCCTGCAAATCCTACTTTGCGAATATCTGCGGCGTCCGTAAGCAACGTGGGTTAGTGATAGAAGAAAGACTTACCCCATCGTCAGCGAGGTCACAGCAGCGTCTAAGATCGGGGTGGGTTTGCTAAGTCTACGTGAGAGAAGGCAGCAGCAGCAAAGAAAAGACAGCTTTATGTTGAAGAATAATAAGAAGAAGAGCGAAGTTTGGTACTGTAAAAGCACCGAACCGGGACGGACCAAGGTTGGTCGTCTCCGTTAGACCACGAGCGAAAACACCTACGTGACCCTCTCACTCCCCACCACCACTATATCTGAGTACCGTTGACTCGCTCAGCCACTCCGGTATACCGGCAGCGGCCCGGCCTGTTCTTCGCCCGGTTCTCCCAGCCGCTTCTCATTCCCGCACTTTCCATCCTCCCCTTCCACGGTCTCCGTCCCCTCACCAGCCCCGACCTTCCTCTTCCACTCAACCTCGAACCCCGTGAACCGGAACTCACACCACCACGAGCACCAACAGCCCGGCCCCCACGCCGCGCACTCAGGCTTCCCAGCACCCGCACCACCGCACCGCCCCCCCTCCCGCCCCCCTCCACCCTCCCCACCCCGCCAGCACCCCCTCCGCCCTCCGCCTGACCTCCCCCCTCAGCCTCTCCAGCACGTCAATCTGCACGGCCTCCGGCGCCGCGTCACCCACACGCCTTTTGCCGGCTGCGTACGTGCTCTCGACCTCCGCGAGCGCGATGCGTCCTCGCCGGATGCGCGGCCCCTTCATCCCGGCGGGGCGACCTCTGCGGCCGTCGTCGGCACGGCGGTTTGCACGCACTGCCTGCGTCCTCGCCGGGGCCGTGACGAGCGCGAGCTGCGCCGAGACTCTGCGGCGGCGGGCGGCGTCGTCGGTGCTGTTGTGTTTGGACGGCGGCGGCGGCGGCGGGCCGGTGGTGATGAGGAGGTCGAACGTGGCGCCCGGGTGGAGGAGGCGGGCGTGCGCTGCGGTTTCGGACTGAGCATGTCGGGGGAGGGTTGCGTTGGGGTGGGGGGGATCGATGCTTACTGAGGATCTCGGCTCTGAGGGCGCGGATGCGGAGGGCGGACTGGGAGGACCTGGGATGCGGTGCGGTGAGTACATGCTCAGCCTGGTGATGCCTGGATATGGGAAGGAGGACTCACCCCATGATGGTGACGGTCTTGGTTTTCTTGTGGTTCAGTTGACGCGGAAGGCAGCGCAGCAAAGAGGCTGGTATTTATGGGGAGAGAATGTGGATATGGAATGACGAAACACTGCGTTCTGGTAGCCTGAAATTGGTCCAATACCAGTCTTCAGCACCTCTCTATAGCTTTATAGCTCGGTGAAACAAACCGGAAACAATCAAAGTCAGGCTATTCTGGACCGGTGAGTGCGCTGGCTAACGTGAGAAGAGGGGCTTGGCGTAAGATTCTGGTCCTCAACCTGCCAGCCTCGTAGAGAACACCAAGGTAGAGAACGATAGCTTCCGTACACCGTTAGATCGTTATATTTACACAGCATGTTGACCAAAAATCCTCTATTTATACAAGAGATCCCGTCCAACAAACCTAAATTATCGTCCTAATTTTTCTCCCCTTTCACATCCTCCTACGCCTTTTGCATTAACGAGAACCCGAACTTGTACACCCTCGCCGCCAGCACCGACAACGACCCGCCTATCGTCACGATCCCGCCATACAGCCATAGCGACGTGAAGCCGTGCTTGCTCTGGATCGCACCACCAATCGGCGTACCAATCAGAATGCCAATGGCGATGCACGAGAAGGCCATGCCCATGCGCGTGCCGATCTTTCCGCGGTCGGGCGACAGCAAGACCAAAATCGGTGGCGGCAGGGAGACGAAGGTCCCGCTGAAGAAGCCGTACAGCACGCAGAAGACGACGAGACCACCCAGGTTTGACACAGGAATGAGGCAGAGGATGAGGATGCCGGAGAGCATGGCACAGGGGGTGATGGTGTTGAAGCGGCCGATGCGGTCGGCCAGCATGTTTGGGAAGATGCGGCCGAAGGTGGACGACGCGTTCATGATGGACAGCATGTAGAAGGCCAGGTCCTTGCTGACGATGCTCTTGTCGATGGCGTACAGCTGGATGTAGAAGAACGGCGTGTACAGCCCCATGAACACGATCATGGCGCCCAGGATGAACAGCACGTACGGCGGCTCCTTGAACGCCGGTAGGTCCAGTATCTTGCGGCGCGAGGCAGGCAGCACGCGCACTTTCATGCACACATTCGGCACGAGGAGCGTGGCTAGGGCGATGAAGCCGATGATGCGGCACGTCCAGGGGAAGCCGATGGGCTCGATCAGGCGGTGCAGCATGATGGGGTAGATGACGCCGCCGATGCTGCTGCCGGCGGCGGCGATGCCGGTGGCGGTGGCGAGGCGGGTGGTGAAGTAGGTGCTGAGAATGGCCACGCTGGGGACGAACAGGCAGCCGGTGCCTGCGCCGATGCAGAAGGCCTGGGCCAGGAGGACCTGCCAGTACTCGGTGCAGAGACTGAGCATCATCTGGCCGAAGACGACGAGGAAGGAGCCGACGACAAGCAGGTGGCGGAAGTAGCCTGCGTCGTAGATAGGGCCTGTCATGGCGCCGACAAGCATGAGCAGGTAGGCCTGGATGGAGCCGATCCACGAGACTGAAGACGGGCTGGCATCCTTGAGCAGGTCGCTTTCGTAGTAGGTCTGGTAGCTCCCGAAGGAGTTGACGATGCCCCTGGTCTGTGGGTTAGCAAATATGCTTAAACAAGATGCCTGCCCGTGTCATCGATCGCCGACACGCAAGGCTTAGCGACTGCCAACTGGCATCGCAGCCCGTCACTCACCAGGAGTTGAAGAACAAAAAGAAAGCACCCAGGACCTGCAGCCACGCCAACAGACCTCCATTCGGCACGGACGAGATGTTGTTGATCGAGTGCTTCGACTTCCTCGACGCCGTCTTCTCCAGCGGCCTGTGCGCCTCGTCTGTCGCGGCGGCGGCGGCTCTCGCATTGGCGGCGGCGTCGATGTCCGTCTCCGACAGCTCCTGCAGCGTCTGGTCCTTCTTCTCCGGGTCCGTGTCGGGCGCCGAGGCCGCAGACGAGACGGTCGACTCGGCGCGCTCAATGTCGTCGCGCATCTCTGGCTTTGCGCACTATGCGGCGCACGCACCCAGGGGATCGGATTGGGGCCGGGATGGTGGTTGCGTCTGTGGCGTTTATCTCCGTCGAAGACAGTGTGAGAGAAAAGGGCGAAGAAGCGGTGCCGGCAGGACAGAAAAGGAACTACGGCAGGCAGCCAAGCACCAGGAGGCCCGGGTACGGACGAAAGAAAAAAAGTTGGAGATCGTAAGAGTGCGGAATTGCGTCGCCACAAGGAGGCCCGGAGCAGGGCAAACGGCGCAGCACGGCCAGCAGGAGGCCCTGTCGCCTTTATGATGGCACCTTCTTCGGCTGCGGCTGTTCGTCTGGCGAGAGGAGACCCCTGCGCCCCGCGTTTTTTTATTCATCATCACCGCGCACATCATGCGCCCGGGCGTTCGCGCTGTTTGGAAGGCGAGCACTTCCTTGCCCATTTGCCGATTTGCCGGCCCGCAGCCGCCTCTCCTCCTCATCCTCCTGCCCTCCCGCCATTGGTGCGTCTGAGGCGAGGGCCCGCGCGCTGCAGGCATGCTGCAGTACTCCGTATGTCCACCCTAATTCCGCCCAAGTGGATGCTGTGAACAGCCGTGAGGTAAGCAAGCCCGGGTCGCGTCATCCCAACTTGCTTAAATCGACCTCCGTCACGCGCTGCCCTGGCTTGATCTCACCTCCACGCCTCTGCATCCGTCAGCAGCGGAACGGGAGATTTTCAGGATGCTGCGAGCCACGCTCCCTCCGATCACGGCCTTGGTGACTCATAAGCCCACAGCTCTCTCCCCGCCGCCGTCACATCATCGCCCTCGTGCTTCGGCACAGTCGCGAGCAACGTAACTATATCGTGTTAGTTGATGCTGGTCTCGAGAAAGCCTATCCCTACAAGAAAAGAAAGAACATCGAGCTATCTCAGCCACCAACGTGCTGAAAGAAAAAAAAAGCCGGCCTGTAAGCATCGCCCAGGAAATAGCTAGTGGTGTGGTATACAAGTCGTCATGTCATGATTCTTTCCCCCCGACCATTCGTCCGTCTTGCCGTGTGCCGGAGAGCTGCACTTTTTTTCCTTTTCTGTCCGTAATCCGTCCATCCAACATGAGCAACCAGAATCCCTCCAGCCAGCAAGGAAATCCTCATCCACCCCTCCTATGTATCGTCCATCCAGATCCCCTGCCGTCAAAGGCCAACCAATACCCTCGCTAAGTCCCTTCACGCGTGCTTAATGGAACTGGAAAAAGCCCTGCCAAATTACTCGTTTCGTGAATTGTGAAACTCGACCCAGGAAACCCCACAGAACGCCCGCCACCCGCTATGCAAATGCCGTTATGCTTTTTTTCTTTTCCGACAAAGAGTACACATCAACAGCGAAAGAAGGAAATAAAAATGGGAACTAGACGACGACGTTAATGCATCTGTTCGGGACTCTTGTCTGACGACGCCGGAGTATCAATGTCTTGACGCGAACGGACAAGGCGGAACCCCGATGCGTGCTGCGGCCATGGTTCAACCCGCTCGCACCAGACGAGGTTCTGCTGGAGACCCTCGTCTTTCTCCAACTGGGCGCTGGCGTGCTTGGCCACCTTCCTCCGACGGCTCTCGCGCTCCTCAACTGCGTTGTGCATCATCTGAGCAACCTTGCCCTTACCAAGACGGCTGCAGAGAACAAAGTCCTCCAGCAGAGCCTTCAGCACCGGGAAAGGCAGCGAGAGAATGATGCTGGACAGAAGGCCAATGATGAACTGCGAAGGACCCGCTGGATCAACCGGAACCTCGCCGAACCGGATCTGGCTGAGACGGGGATTGCGGCTGGTAGGTCTTGGCTCATCCATCGACGGCAGTCGCGGAATTTCGTAGAGCTGCGAGGCGGACGTTTCCAGCTCGAACTCGTTGGGAAAGTTGTGGACCAAGAATCCATTGATGGTCTGCAGGAAGTGCGTGCTGTAGGGCCCATACGTCGGCGCAAAGTCAGTGTCGAACTTCGAGGATGCATCGTCGCTGGACGAGTCTTCGGGCGTATCATCGACACGCCAGCTAGAATCAAGACCGCCATCAAGGGCAAAGATCAGAGCAGTCTCGACAGTGTCCCAGCGCAGAAGCTCGGTAGCAATCTCAAGGCCGCGGCTAACAATGCTACGGATTTCCAGCCAGTAGCCCGCAGCCGCGTAAGCAAGAGCATCGCTCATACGACGGGATGGCGATCCATATCCATCGGCATTCGCCAAGCTTCCAGTGAAAGGCGCCAGACCTTGCAGGAAGTTCCTCGGAGTGAGCAAATCCTCACCGTACAAGAATTTCAGCGCCTCCGCAAAGATAGGGCCATCCAAGAAACGATCGTCAACCAGAACATTGAGAACGCGCAAGCCGTTTTCGTAATGAGTAGGGTGAGCCTTTGCCATGGCATCAGCGAACTTGCGAGAACGGCCAAGAATGATACCATGCACCGGCAGGCAAAGGATTAAGCCACGGCCTCCGTGCGCGTAGAGCTTGAGCACATGGTCCGCATAATCGCGATTGGCAAACTGAGCGCGCATGTACTCCCTCAAACCAAACCCAGCGCTTGGTTGCGGGTGGGCAGTTTGGAACCTTGGCACAGCGACATCGCGGGGAACGACGCCATTCTGCATTGGATGCGGGTGCACAGCAATTGGCAAGGCGTCTGATACGGGAGGGCGGATCTTCGGCGATGAGGCCTGCGAGCCTGACCTCGACAGGGAATGTACACCGTTCGTGTGCACAGGCGAAAAGGACTGCACGTAGGCAGCACCAGGGTAGACAGGAGAGAAGCCGGCAGTGGTTGCACTCGGGCTCGGCGTGGAATGGGCCGGTCGCATGTGAGGCGGTAAAGGCTGGTCCCTTCTGATTCCGAAATTCCCCTGCGGCGCCACACCCATGGCTGGGAGCATCATACCCGCGTGGGGTTCCGAAAAATTATGGGAGTGACCCGGGAACGGGTAAGGCGGCGCCATCATGCCTGAGGCCGGGTGCGCTCCAGGCGGAGGATATGGCAAGTTCCCATTTGTAACAGGAGGAGCTGGAGAGACGCTGGACGAGTCAGGGTAGCCGCCGAAGACGATGCTGTTGGCACTAGGGCGCGGGTTGTGGATGGTGGCAGGGTTCGGGGGAGGCTGCGGGCGGGTGAAGGTGGACGAAGTAGTCGAAGTAGGAGTAGAGCGGTCGGTGGAAGGATAGAATGGCGGAGGAAGCTCGAAGGGTGGGCGTTGTGGACGGGTGGTATGCGGCGGCGCCTGCGGCTCACGCGAGACGGCCTGACCAGCCTCCTGCGGCTGCTCCTGGCGGGGCTCCGGCTCAGGCGCGGCGGTGGAATTGTCTGTGAGATGATCAGCAACCTTGGGAAAGCTACGCCTCGTACCAGGAGGGTGTTGCGCACCTAAATCAGCCGTCGACGAGGCGTCTGGGGTGACGGCGTCGGCCGTCGCACGCGAGGCGTCAGCTGGAGCTTCCACCGCGGCGCCTGCGTTCTCGTTGTCCGGAGTCTTCTCGTGAGCTCCATGTCCATTCGTGGCCGGCGGGAGCTCCGGCGCGGTGACAGCAGGCTCGGGCAGGTGCTCAGCGACAGGAGCGTCGGGCTGCGTGGTGGTGCGCGGCGCATTTTCGTTGCTGGGCTCAGAGACTTTCGCGGTCGCGTAGTCCTCGGGCGGCGGCTTCTTGGGCCGCTGGGAACGCGTGAAGGGCAGCGGAATAGCCGGGACGATGCGAGGGACAACAGGGGCGGGCGTAGCAGACTTGGTGCGCGTCGAGCGGGCGGGCTCTGCGGTGGACGGAGCCATGGCGTCGCGCAATGGAGCAACCGGCGGCAGGGTCTCGGGGCGGGCTCGCTGGGGCACTTGGCTGGCTGGGCAGCGTCTCCAGGAGTAGCTGCGCACGGCAGGGCAGGCCAATTATCCTGGAGCGCCTGCGGAATGGCAGTCGGCGGCGGGCGTGGGCTGGGGCGCTGGTGATGCGAGGTAAAATGTCGGTTGAAGGTTTCGCGCGCGGTGGGGGAAGCTGGCCAGCTTCGTCATAGCACCCGCCGCTCACCGCCAGGCAGACACTGGCCCTGTGCCACCTGACAGCTCTCTTGTCCCGTCTCTGCTGCACCGGCACCGGCTCCCTGAGGCCTGCGTGCGACCGCGGGCGAGCTGCGCCGCCACACCGCTCGCACAGGCGCAGCCCCGGCCAGCCGTGTGCCGCCCGCGATGCGACAGCTCCGCAGCCTGCGCTCCTCCGTGCTGGAGCAGCCGGGCACTTCGTGGCCGTCCTGGTCCCTGCCGTAGCTGCCCGCATATGGCCCAGCACCTCGCAGCAGGAGCAGTGCCTGCAATGGCGTGCCAGCTCTCCGTGCCAGAGGCCAGCGGCGAGGGAGCGATGCCGCCCGGGTCGTGACTTCTCTGCCCGCCTGCCTGAACTTACTCTGTCCGCAGCATGCGTGCTGTCGCCCTCATCCTCGATTCTCCTTTATTCTGCACATACGTCCTACCTGCCGTCATCTAGTGTCGCATCACTCCCATTCACTCGAGGCTTCCCGCCCTATTCTAAGCCAGTTTATTCCTCAGAACTTCATTCTTCAGTTGAGGTATGCCCTCCAACCCCGGGAGAAGGCGGAGACAGGCGCAACAAGCTAGAAAGCGAGCCGGCAAAGCCACCATAGAGCGCGTCTCCTTAGAGAGCTGCTCGCCCATGGATCATGTTGACGATGGGGGATCTGACAGTCCTGCTGGGACTCCTGCAGTAGTCCCCTACCGAATCCTCACACATGTACGCGGGCATACCAGCAGGATCGACCGCTCCAGCCCCTACACCCGACGAGGCCTCGAGAGCGGCGGAGGAAAGGATGCTGCGGAAAGAGGCAAAGGCGCGAAGGAAGAAAGCAGCAGCGCGGAGGAAGTCAACGATGAAGGCTCCGTCAACCCAACCGAGCAAAGCACAGTTCCGACAAGGCCTGCCTTCGAAGCATGGATCAAGCAAGTCCCGAGTCAAGCGTGCCATGAGGAAGCTCAAGCCTCGCCGGAAGGCGGCCACGCTCACCTACTAGACCCTGAGGCAGACCCTGTGCAGTCAAATCCTGAATCGTTCTTAACCTTTCCATTCGAGGTTCGACCGCAGACTGCTCCATATTCTGTCGGGCAGCACAAAAGGGCACCCTTCCCGGATGCCTCCTCCTGCGCCGATGCACTTGTCGGGAAGACCGCTGCTGCGACGGTACCATCCACTGCTCCTACATTGCTCTGCATGGTTGCTAGTGGAGCTGCATTTTTCCTTAGTCATCAGCAGCCTGCACTCAGTGTTCCACCTCCTGAGAGAGTCAGTAGCAGCTTAGTTGCCGACAGTCCTTCATCTGGCTCTCGCCGCCCCGTGATGACCTACGACCAGCAGCGTTGCGTACGCCCCAGAACGCAGCCCACCGCTTCTTTTGGGCAAAATTTCAACCGTTATATCAGCCATGGTCCGCCCCCCTGTGTTGACCGTCCCAAGTGGGTGCCACACTCGCTTCAACCGCAAAAACCTTCTTTACCTTTGCAAAACAACACTCGAGTTTCAATCCCTCCTAGATTCGAGCCGGTCTTTGGAGCAACTCCAGCCAGCACAGCTCCGCTCACAAACGGCGACACGCTTACAAATAGCACCGCGGCACAAGACGTGACTCTTGCTTCTACACAGGCTTTATCGCTACATACGCTTTCTAGTGCCGCAGACAGCTCGATAGCTTATCCGCAGAGCCCACTTTATCCTTTTCGTTCGGTATGGCCTGAGTACAAGTCTCATGAACGGTCCAAACCTCTATCGAAGCCGACGTGGGCTCTCGGACACGCCTGGTCAAACGGCCTCCCGCTCCCGCTGTCTGCCAACGCAGAAGAGAGGTCATGCTCTATCTACAACAGTAGCCAAACCGGACGCTACCAGCCAGTTATCACCTCCCCCACTCTTGTTGAAGACAGCCAAGTCACCCCCATCAATGACCCAGCCATCATTGAGGCAAAATTGAGACCTCCTTCGCTTCCCATGAGACGCACCAATACCGCTGCCCAGATTTTCGAGCTCGCCGTGAAGGCAGAAGAGGAGCGTATCGCCGAAGCGAGGACTAAGGCGGAGCTCAAAGCCCATCTCCACAGCCTCACGAAGACACCTAGCCAAGAATACGGCGACAAAAAGGCCACCCAGGAGCTTGTCGGCCCGAAGAAAGTCTCGTCTAAGACTCACAGCAGAAAGCTGTTTGATGCCAAGTCAGCCAGGAAAGAGGAGCAGCGCAGAGAACGTATTTCGGAGGGTAGCGACGACTTGTGGGAAGGTGAGACGCTGCCAGATGATGACTGGGAGTTTGTGGAGTGGCCGCCGATGAACGGTCTGATTTGGAAGAGTTCGGGGCTCGACAGGTTGGTGCTTGGATTGGGGGATGCAGAGGACTGATGATGTGTGTGTTTTGTCTAGTTGAGATGGAATACCCTGCTGGTTTGTCATCACTCGTGGGCTTGTTGTCGTAGGAAATAAGCAATATGATTTTCATCCAACTGTACACTATGAGGTGAGGCTTGTGTGGTCTTGAGCGCCTATACAGTGGCAGCAACTAGGTGCCCTATGAGGGCCTGTGCGAAGTCAAATGAGAGTGAACTGATAAACTGTCCTCCCTTCCGAGTCTTCACCGTCCTTAAGATGACCCAAGTTTTCCGCATCCTCCAGAATCTGCAACCCCTTCAGAAGACTGTCTGCACCACCGGGTTCCAACACATCGATCTCAAAGAAAGCTATACGTTGAAACTCGCCATCCCTCTCTGCCACCGGTTCCAGAACCAATCCTTCAACCGTCCCCGCAATCGGCGAGCCCACAGGAAAAAACAAGCTCCCAGCCGGCATGGTGTGCTCAGCCGCGTGCACAACTTGTTCGTCCCACTCATCCAGAAACACCTTCAAGCTCCACGGCGCCTCCGCCCGCGCCGGCCGGGACAAGCTCAACGGCTCGTCCATCACCTTCATCACAATCGGCTCACCACTCCTATACAACAGCCCCCTCACCTTCAACCTCGCGCTCCGCAGCTGGCCCGTCTCCACGCCGCCAAACCCCTCCACGCTCGGCACCATCTCTCGCACGAAGAACGGCGCCGCCTGGCCCGCCCGCCTCCCGACGTAGTGGTACGCGCCGCGGCTCTCGACCTGGGCGTCCAGGCTGGCCCAGCTCCACGTCGGGGCGCGCCAGCGGGCGGGGCGGCGCAGCGGGCGGCGCTCGTCGACGTCGGTGCGCCAGAGCACGTCCTCGGCCAGGCGGCTGCGCCAGAGGCCCGCGACGTACGCGTCGCCGGTGGCGTCCTGCATGGTCTCGGCGAGCGCCTGCACGGCGATCAGCTTGTCGGCCGGGCGCGACAGCCGCGTCGCCGAGTACGCGTTGACCAGCTCGCTCCAGTGCGCGTGGGCGCCGGCCAGCTCGTGCTCGGCGGCTGCCGGCTGCCCGCGCTGCTGCTGCTGCAGCGCCCGCAGCCGCGTCGTGAAGCGCGAGGTCACGCGCGGAACGTGGGGGCCGAGGTTTTTGGTGCGCAGGTCGCGCGGGAACATCTCGGAGCGGAGGGCGGTGTTGCATTGCCAGTACAGCTGCGTGCGGCCGAAGTGGAGGATGCGCGGGGAGAGGGAGCGTTCCTGCAGGACCCAGCCGCGCTTGTTGAGCGGTGCGGATTCGACCTCGCGGTCCCAGATGCCGCCGTTGAAGATGTAGTAGCGGCCAGGAGGCTTGTGGGAGACGAGATCGGGATGCTTCCAGGTGATGTTGACGGTTATGTGGCGGGAGCTGTGGGGGTTGCGCTGGAAGGAGAGGCCGTCTTGGTCGCCGGAGGCGGCTGTGGCGGCGATGTTGAGAGAGCCGTTGCTGTAGACGTGGCGCATCATTGCTGATTCTTTACGCCAGTCGTCTGCGGAGTCTTGGAGGATACCTTAGGAGGATATTAGCTCTAACAATCATTCACTGTGTAATATACGCAGTACTTACATAAAGAATCAATCCAGAGGTACCGTAAGCCCAGCTTCCGAGCCACGCACACTGCATGCTGGAATGTTCTGGGAAGTGTTTCAATATTGATACCGTTCTGTAAAATTTCAAGATTATTCTGGATCAAACGCAGAGATTGGGTATGGCCCCAGGAATGACTGAGAGTCGCATATGGCATCTCGAACCCAGGTTCTGGAATAAAGAGCCTGACAGCCGCATCCTCAGGAGCGCCAACATCCACGATCCGGCTAGGAAAAAATGGTTCAGTTGTTGTTGCAGCTTCAGCGCATGCAGAACAGTGCTCTCCCAGACAGTTGTTGTACCATTCTTGTGCTATCGCCAACGACGAATCCGAAAGTGTATCCGGGGATTCCACATAGAGAGATGCAGCATCTTCAGCTCCTATTCCTGGATCAGACAGCCATTGACTTGAGCGGATGGAGGCTCGTACTTTCAGCTTCTATCAGCTTGAGTATCGCTTCAGGCGGAAGAATGGTCGACGGAGCCCCGGAGTCCGAGTATTTCCGTTCGATGAAAAGAAGCTCGTCATCAAGAAACAGCCATTCAATTCTGGAGTGCTTGTGGCGGTCCTCAAAATCCTCAGCAGACGGGTCTGGTAGAAAGGCGTCGCAGGTACTGATGAGAAGGCAGAGATGGCAACCAGCAGCGATTGAGGTCTGGAATGATTGTAGGCTCGGGTGATGAGTCCTAATATTTAGCGGCGAGACGGTTCTGGTACTGGTGCCGGCGAAGACCGCTTGACACGCTTTGCACAGCATTTCCCGCGAAAGAACGGTGTGAATGGTGGAGCAAGAGCAATCGCGGTGCAGGTTAAGCGAAGAGTCCGAGGCTTATATACGTGCCGCGAAGGCTGTGTAGGTGGATTGGGAAGGGCTGTTGCTTGAGTCTCATGGCTTTCGCCCGAACGCCGAAGAGGCGGGAACCGTGTGAGCATGGGCGAGCGTCAAAAGACTGCACCTGCAATGGGGACAGAAACCAGGCGCGTGCTGGCCCGGACTCTCGAAGCGCTCGGAGCAGTGGGGCTGCAGACGGCGCGCCGCGTGCGGTGGTGGCCGGCGGCAGCGGCAGCGGCAGCGGTGGTGATCGCGCGAGACCGCGGCGCGGCCCAAGCTCCCCGGAAAAACGGGCAGCCGCGTTGTTTACCTCTGCGCCGTCGTCTAAACAAAAGACTCTAGCAACACCCACTGCAAGCGCAAGTGCAAGTGCGACCAGTGCCGCTGGCTCCAGACACCATGTCGACGCCACTCTCGCCCTCCGCCTCCTCCTTCTCCTTCAAGTCCAAGACGCCCACCACCGCACGTCACCGCGCATTCAGCAACCTCTCGCACGTCTCGCCGCGATCGCCCCGGTCGCCTCTCATCAAAATGGACGACACCGGTGTCGATTCGCCCAGCTCGCCCTTCATCTCTCTCGTTGACCAGGAGAACATGCCGCCGCGGACAGACTCGCACAACGACAAGACCGAGGACCTGAGGTTCGACGACGAGATGACTGCGCAATCTGTGCGCAAGATGTCCGTCGACGTCCTCTCGCCTCTTAAGACGTCGCGCATGAACAGCCGTTCGCCGAGCAAGCGCTCTTCCGTCGTCGAGCCCGTCGAATCCTCCGGGTCTCCAGCGCCCGCTGCGCCAGTCGAGGTAGAGCCTACCATGCGTGAAAACGAAGGCCTTACCGTCGCCATCGACGCCATGGAGCAAGAGAAGATGAACGCAACCTTTAGCGACATCTCTTACTACCAGAATGCCCACGAGTCAATGGATGATCAGGATGACCAGGACGACGTCGACAACACCTGCTTCAGCACCTTCTCCGAGATCCCAAATGCAGACATGACTATGTTCGCAAAACTTGGACAACGGAGCCCGACTAAACAACTTTTCTCCAATGTAAGCAAACCCTCTTGCTCACGCCTATACCAAACAGTGTGCTGACCGTTCGCAAGGCAAAGACACCCCGCAAGACCCCCGGCACCCCAGGAACTGCTCGGAAGCGCGAATACCATGGCTACGACCGTTCGCCGTCCCCAACCCCGCGCCGCCACAAGAGCCCATCGGTGGCGGAGAGGGATAGTGATACAACAAATCTTCTGCTCGATTTCACGTCCCAGATGGAATCTTTTGGTGCCGCACCTCGCCGGTCTCCTTCCAAGCGCCACTCCCCGTCCAAGTCTGCCGGCGGCGAGGCGAGCCTGCGCAACTATCTCAACAACCAACGGTCACCCTTGAAACACGGCGCAGATCCTGCCACTCCGCGCAGGCAGAGCAACCTTCTCAACCTTCTTGACTTCGAACTCCCTCCCATGCCGACGCCGAGGTCAATTCCCACCATAACTGTGCGCGAACTCGAGTCGATGAAGTCCAACTACCAATCTCAAATATCTTCCTTGACAGCTACGCTGAGCGGTCGCGCTGCTGAAGTCGAGAGTCTGAAGAAGGCTGTTAGTGATGCTGAGCGTCGCGTTGGCGAAGCACAAGAGCACGTTCGTGAGGAGAGATCCGCGCGCGAACACGCCGAGAAGGAGAAGTCAGAGTGGGAGAGGCGTGGTGTTGAAGTGGAGGAAGTCCTCCGCAGCATCCGTGAGGAAGTGTATAGAAGCGACAAGGAGCGCGAGGAACTCGTTCGCAAGCTCGAGGAGAGTGAGCGCCGGGCCGAAGAAGCGGAAGCGCGCGCCGCGGAGCATGAGACCCGTGCTCTCGAAGCCGAGGGCAAGATTGTCGACCAGAGCATCATGACGACCGCAGACAGCAGCGACAAGGGACCCCGCTATACCGCCGAGGAGGTTCAACGCCAGATTGATGAGAAGGTTGCGACCTTGTGCCGCGAGCTGCACGTTGTCTACAAGAAGAAGCATGAGACCAAGGTTGCTGCGCTCAAGAAGTCTTACGAGTCCAAGGCTGAGAGGAAGCATGCGGAGCTTACACGCAAGGTCGAGGAGCTCGGCAAGCAGATCGAGGACCTCCAAGCCCGCAAGGATGCCACCTTCTCAGGCGTCCTGCCTGAAGGTCTCGACCCCCAGGCTGCCGCAAACCGCGAAGCAGACCTCAAGCGCATGGAGGAGCAGAAGGCAGAGCTCGAGCAGCAGAAGGCTCGTCTCGCAGGCCTGACCGGCGAGATTGAAGCCGTCCGCGCCGAGCGCGCACAGCTGCTGCACGAGCTTGAGACGGAGCGCCGCGAGAAGGGCGAGTTGGTTGCCGCCGTGGACGAGATGCTCGCGCTGCAAGCCGACGACGGCGCCACGCCGCGACAGCAGCAATCAGTGGCCGAGGACTTCCGCCGCAGCGTCACCGGATCCGGTGCCTCCGCTGGAGGCAATGCCAATGGTAACGGCAACTCTGAGAACTTCCGCAGTAGCGGCGTCGGCAGGCCTTCTGGCTTACGTGCTCCGGGTGGATTTGGCTTTGGCGGAGCCGCTGGTGGAGAGAGCAGGATCGGGAGGAGCGCTGCCGGAGCGTCTGGTCTGAACAGGAGCGGTGGCTCTGGCGGGGCGCCCCAGAGCAGGATGATGAGCAATATCCAACGCATGGGTATGGGCGCTGGCAGGAGCTACGAGTAGATGGTTCGTACAGAGAAGTTTCCGTCATTGTATAACACAAGATGTACATGGCACGAAGCCAAACACAAAGGTGGATGGTAGCGTAGCTCGGCGGCCTGGGTGTTTCGTTCGAGGTTTCTTCCTGGAGAGGCCACATTGGTGCTACGGCAGGCGGCGTTTCCGGGAGGAATTGGTTTGCTTGGATTCTTGACGGGGTTTGGATTGCATGACGAGGGGTCTTTTCCAGGGAGGCGTTTTGTCTACGGACAGGATGTTTCCCATCTTGGAGAAAGGGGGTCTTCTCCTTGTCACGAAGTTTTTAACGCTTAATGTGGATACCAATCTTGGGTTTTGGAGGCTCCCGTTTGTCTGTACATTTCAAAAAAAAAGTTCGTTCATAATGACGAGTGCTTGAAGCGTGAATGTCTCCTCGTGGATCGTTCACATCAGCCTTTGCGGCCAGCTTCGTACCTGTGGGTATCATGTTATCCCCTCGCCGGAGGCATCTGTCCTTACCATCTTGTTCGCTGAGATACTTTTATTCTCCTTCCCAACCCTGTACCGCTCATCATTACTCAGACTCGTCGTCATCAACCATCGTCGTTCTCCTCGACGAGCCTGCAGTCGCATTGCTCATCCTGTTACGGTTCGGTGGTTGAGCGGCCCGCTCGCCCACGAAGTCTTGCTCAGTCCATTCGGCCTTGCAGATGGGACACCTTTTATCTGGACGCGTGCGGAAGAAGTGGCGGACGCAGGCGTCGTGCAGACGGCAGCGGCAGCTGCGATTGGAGCAGCGTTGGCCCTGGAATCACAAACACACACCCATCAGCAGCCAACCTTCCTCCAGCATTGCCCCCTCGCCGGGCACAGAAAACTGTCAGGGGATCGAACTCACCACAGTCACGATCTGCCTGCACGCCTCGCACATCTTCACCCTGTCCCTGACTCCACCCCCCTCCCCCTCGTCCTCACTCTCCCCCGCCGGGTCGTTGTACGTCTCGACCAGCCACCCCCGCAGCTCCATCAGCGCCCGCGCGCTCAGACTCACGTACCCCCGCGCGCTCTTCTCGAACCACCCCTCCTCGACCAAATCATCCAACACCTTCTGCGCCTGGGCCATGGTCAAGCTCGCGCCCTGCGACTGCTGCGTGGGCTGCGTCTCCCCACCCCCGGCGACGGCCGACTCCCGATTGCGGGGCGCCTTGTGCAGGTTGAGCGCCTGCATGCCCGTCAGGGCCAGCACCTCGGCGCGCGCGGTGTTGTGCGTCTCGAACATGGCGTCCAGCAGGCGCTTGACGAAGGCGATCTCGTCGGACGAGTGCGTCGTCGCCAGCTGGGTCAGCGCGTCCGAGGCGGTGTTGACGAGCGCGTAGACGGGCTCGCCGCGGTGGGGCGACGGCGTCTGCGGGTGGGCGCTGCGGATCTCGAGGTCGAGCGGCGAGAGCGAGGCGTTGAGCGTCGAGATGTAGGCGCCGAAGTCGTCGGCGGTTATGTCGGCGGGGGCGACCGGGCGGGTTTCTGGGCGGGATGGGGTTAGTGCGGGGAGGGCTGGGGGTTGTGGGCGGTCTCACCGTCGCGGGCGGAGAGGATGCTGGCGAGGATGGGCTGGGCTTCTTCGAAGGTCATGACTGAGCGGGCGAGGAATGCCTGGAGGAAGGCCCGGTGGCTGTCGTTGTACGGGGATTCGACGTCTGCCATGGTGCTGTTGGAGGAGTGAATTCGTTTGTGGTGCGGGGTGGTGGAGGGAAAAGGTGCGAGACAGCGGCTGAAGATGTCGCGTCGTGGGAGACGCGTTTGTGGTCCGTGCGAGTTTTTTTCCCGCTGATGCTGCGTCATACATCGATGTAGGATCTTCTTTTACCTCGTCTTACCCGAAGAAGTGTTGATGCGTCTGGCGTCTAGCGTCTAGCGTCTAGCATTGTCTTCAGCTTGTCCGCATGGGCGAGTGAATAGAAAATACTATTGATCATCGACCCATTTGCACGAAATAGGAAATGAACGCACGCATACAACACAATTATACACAAAAGTGATATACATTCTAGTATCTACAGATACATCTATAACGTCTACGCTTTTGAACGCCCTTAAATGCCATCTGAGACGCAATGCCCCTTTTCTTTCAATTCTATGAGTCGTCACGGATTTCTAGGTATATAAGCGAGCGCATGCCGTGGTCATGACTATCTAAAGCTTTATCTTCTCCAACGATTGACTTCAACTTTGGTCGATTACCACCGGGCCCTGAACGCCGACTGAAAGCCTGCCAATTTATAAGTCTGCAAGAAAGTAAGAGTTAAGAATGCAGCAGAAGCGCTGGCGCAATCAGCCCGCCAGCGGGGCGACGCGCGAACCCATCTGCTGGTGGGTCATGTCGATGTCGTCGGGGATGTTCAGCGAGTCGAAGGCCGGCTCAACCGGCGAGATGCGGCTCGCCATGCTCTCGAGCACGGGCTCGGGCGTCGGCGAGCGGCTGATGGACTGCGGGTTGGGGTTGGGCACGAGGAGCGGCACGGCGAAGGACGTCGGCTTCACGGCCTGGGGGCTGCGCGGGCTGTTGAGGCCCTCGCGGATGGTGCTGCGCTTGGCCGAGATGCGGGCCTCCGACGGCAGCATCTGCTCGAACCCGAGGCGGCGGGCGACCTTCTCGATCGACTTGAAGTAGCGCACGGTCTTGACCTTGAGCTCGAGCGTCGCGTCCTCGTCGACGACGAGCATCGGGTGCTGGTGCTGCTGCAGCGCGGACAGCGTCCACATGTGGTTGACGCCCTCCTCGACACACTTCTGCAGCGCAAGCGCCTTGTGCGGGCCCGTGATGATGACGACGACCTCGCGCGCGTCCATGACGGTCCCGACGCCGACGGTCAGCGCCATGGCGGGCACCTGCGAGACGTCGTTGTCGAAGAAGCGCGAGTTCGCCAGGATGGTGTCGTACGCCAGCGTCTTCACCCGCGTCCGCGACTGCAGCGACGAGCCGGGCTCGTTGAACGCGATGTGCCCGTCGGCGCCGATGCCGCCGAGGAACAGCTCGATGCCGCCGACCGCCTTGATCTTCTCCTCGTATGCAAGGCACTCGGCCTCGAGATCCGGCGCGTTGCCGTTCAGGATGTTGATGTTGGCCGGGTCCAGGTCGACGTGCGAGAAGAAGTGCTTGTACATGAAGCTGTGGTACGACTCCGGGTGCTCGCGCGGGATGCCAACGTACTCGTCCTAGGGTGCACCTGTCAGCGCTCGTGTTCCTTTCCGCAGCGAATTGGGCGTGCTGATTGGCTGGGCGGGTGGCACAAGGCCTGCCAGCTCGCGCACACACCGCCCCTGTATTCCACAGTACTGGTGGTGCTGCTGGTGGAGCATGCGCGACTTGTCTCGAAGGGCGCCGCAGCTCGTGACACAAACGGCAAGACTTGCTCGCCTGGCTCCAGCCGGGCGGTGCGCTAGCATCTGCAAGCAATAGTGCTGTCTGTGCATTCCTTCGGGGAACACGAAGAAGATGCGTATTTATAGACGTCGTGTGACGCGAGCAGTGAAGGAAAGGTCGGGCCGTACCATGTTGAACGTAATCACGTTCCGGAACGAGACCTCGCCATTCTTGTACTTCTGCACCAGCACCTTGTATATGATCTCGGGGCTGCTGCCCGTCGGCAGGCCGAGGACGAAGGGCTTCTCGGGCGTGGGCTCGAAGGCCTTGATGCGCTCTACGATTGGCACGAAGACGTCATGTTAAACATGTTTCTATTATTGGGCCTGGCAGAAAAAGGAAACCAATACGGCAGCGGGGTGCCTGGTGGAGAGACACGGACGTACCGACGATGTAGTCTGCTATATACTTGGACGCCGTGTGGGCATCCTCGCGAATGATGAGCCTCCTGGAGGCGGTTAGGTCAGCACTAGCCACACAGCCTAGCTGAAGAAAAGCTTACATGGTGGTGGAGGGGGTCGGTGCGCTGTGTCTGTCCGCAAATGGGCGGGTGTCTGGGGTGCAGGAGATGGTGGTAGCAGTGGTTTGCAGCAGCTCGCGCTCGCCCGCCCGTTTTTGGGGCTCGCAGAGGGTTTTTACATGCTCTGGTAGCAGAGGGTCAGCGGCGTTGCCACCGAGTCTGAATGGCATCACGGCCGTCATCGGCGAAAGTGTGCCGGATTCGCGGCGCTTCATTGGGCGCGCTGGCCGGTGTTGTCGGGGTTCGTCGGTGCATCATCGTGGTGCTACCATACAACGTCGCCGCTGCACCGGCGATGCTTTGCCCATCGCCAGCACAAGGCCTGGCGGCCACGATGGCGGACAGCGGGCGAGGCCGTGGTCCCACTGGCACGCCGTCATACCACGCGGCCGGCGCAACGCAGACCGGGGCTGCTGCTGCTGATGATCCTGCGATGCCCGTGGCCCGTCGCGGCCGAGTCAGCACGGGTCGCAGCTGGCGATAGCCAGGTCGCGCTGCTCGTCTGCGACAGTGTTATCTGGAGTCGGCCGCCAGCGCTGGACTGTGCCCGTCGCTGGCGATCAAAGGGTTACATCTGGGAGGGGGGTTGTGGCTGCTCGACCGTTGCAGCAGGCCGCGAGCGCGATTGGCCGGCGGGCAGCCGTGGGAAAGCGAGCGCGCGGAGGGCAGGCACACGCCGGCTCTGTCGTGCAGCGGCCGAGCTGCAGTAGTTGGTCAGCGCCCCGGCGCCACCAGAGGCCGCGGGGGCGCGTCCGCCCAGGCGAGTCCGCCTCCGCCCTTCCCCTTCGCAGCGCGACCCTGGCGGCCGGGCGCATGCCGAGTCCACCTGTCGCCGTATTTGTGCGCAACAGCCGGCCAAGCGCGTCTTATCGCGCCAGCCCGCGCCGCACCGTTGGCTGACCCGGTGCAGAAGGATGCTGCTGCTATCTCCCGCGGACAGCTCCTTGCGGCGCCCATGCGCCGTGCGGAGGAAGCTTGGTGGCCGCTAGCGCTCCGCTGGGGCACGACACGCCACGGCCCAGCAATATATAGAACACGCTCCTGCTCGTGTGCCCGCCGCCAGGCCGAGTGCTTCACGCGCATGTCGAACCAGTGACACCCTCGTCCCACGCCGCCCTGGTTGCCGCCCTCTGCTCCACTGCTCCCCGCCCGCGACCAGCAGCCGCCGCCGACTCCACCGCGCCTCCCCTATCTCCGCCTCGCCTGCACACGGGCCCAGCGCGCCGCAACCACCGCCTGCGATCCAATTGCCCTCCCACCATGGCCGAAAGCGAGAAGCAGTCCCAGGCCGACGAGCGCCCCGCCTCGGGCACCCCGCCGCCGTATGGCGAAGAGGCCGGCGTGGTCGATTCGCGCAAGAAGTCGTGGAAGTACCGCGAGATCAACGTCCTGGGCCACAAGGTCTGGTACGCGTCGCCGTCTGTGCAGCTGGGCATTGTGTCGTTCGTGTGCTTCATGTGCCCGGGCATGTTCAATGCGCTGTCGGGCATGGGTGGCGGCGGCCAGGTCGACACCGAGGCCGCCAACAAGGCCAACATCGCCCTCTACTCGACCTTCTCCGTCGTCGGCTTCTTCGCCGGCACCATCGCCAACGTGCTCGGCGTCAAGTTTGCCCTGGGCTTTGGCGGCCTGGGCTACAGCATCTACGTCGCGTCGTTCCTCAGCTTCTCGCACACCCAGAACTACGGCTTCACCATCTTCGCCGGCGCCTTCCTGGGTGTGTGCGCCGGCCTGCTCTGGTGCGCCCAGGGCGCCATCATGATGTCGTATCCGCCCGAGGGCAGCAAGGGCCGCTACATTTCGTGGTTCTGGATGATTTTCAACATGGGCGCTGTCATTGGAAGCTTGGTAGGCTCTAACCGCCCCGTCGGGACTCGAGTGTGGCATGGCCACGAGCCCGAGTTTCGAGAACCCTTCAACGGTCTCCCTTGCTAACCATTTCCGTCCCGCGTCGCAGATTCCCCTGGGCCAGAACATCCACACCACCACAGCCTCGACCGTCAGCGATGGCACCTACATCGGCTTCCTGATCCTGACCCTGATCGGTGCCGGCCTCGCCTTTACGCTTTGCAGTGCCAAGAGCGTCGTCCGTGAGGATGGCTCGCATATTATTTTGATGAAGAACCCCAGCTGGAAGACCGAGCTTATCGGCCTGGGCGAGACCTTCGTCTCCGACCCATACATCGTCGTCCTCTTCCCCATGTTCTTCGCCTCCAACTGGTTCTACACCTATCACTTCAACGACGTCAACGCCGCCTACTTCAACACTCGCACTCGCGCCCTCAACAACACCCTGTACTACATCATGCAGATCATTGGCGCCTACATCTTCGGCTACGCCCTCGATCTGCAACGCTTCCGCCGTACCACCCGCGCCAAGGTTTGCTGGGTCGTTCTCTTCATCCTGACTATGGCCATCTGGGGCGGCGGCTATGCTTTCCAGAAGACCTACACCCGCGCAGATACTACGGCCGCCGACTTCCACGTCCAGGACTGGACAGAGAGCAGCTACATCGGCCACATGTTCCTCTACATGTTCTACGGTTTCTACGACTCGGTATGGCAGACGTCTGTCTACTGGTAAGTCATCGCCCCTTACACATGGCGCAACCACCAAAAAAAAAAAAAAATCAATGCTAACGCCATCCCAACAGGCTCATGGGCGCAATGACCAACAACGGCCGCAAGCTCGCCAACTTTGCCGGCTTCTACAAGGGTATCCAATCCGCCGGCGCCGCCATCATCTGGGCGCTCGATCTTAAGAAGCTGCCCTTCATGAACCTCTTCGCCTCTTGCTGGGTCCTGCTGGCTGGCAGTCTGGTCGTCGCTCTGCCCGTCATCCTCATCAAGATCCAGGACCACGTCTCCCTCGAGGAGGACCTCAAGTTCACCGATGAGAGCTTGACCGACGTGGTGCCCGTCGGTACCACGGCGTTCGAGGCCGAGACGACGAAGGAGACGCCGAAGGCCTAACTGCGTTTTTTGCCAACTATCAATGACAAGTGTTCACTCTTCTGTTGTGATTTAATTTGCGTAAGTTCTTGTAATTATCATGGTGGTGGATGAGGTGGGATGAATGGAATGGAGAGGGGGAGCCATTGACAACTATGATGAAAGCGTTCCGAGCGGGTCGTTGTTGCTGTGGGCTGCATTTTCGAGGGGTATTGCTGGGTCTGGGCAATTTCACTTTTCCCTTTGGTTTCGAGACGTCGAGATGAGTAAACGAATCAACGGGGCGTGGGGAGAGAGCAGCGAACGGCTGGCTTGCGGACGGGGCAGTGTGGACGAGAGTGTGCCTCCCTCTCTTTGATGATACCATTACAGGAGAGAGAAGAACGATAGGCAGGGAAAAGAGTTTAGATTTTGTCTTCACTTCAGTCTTTCACTTCGCACCATGCCTCCGAACCCGTGAATGCCTCCCATCCCTTGCTTCGAGTTGGAAGGACGTCAGATGGCAGCTTTCTTCACCGCCATTGCGAATGTACGTACTCCCCGACCATCTGATTGGGGGCCGAAAGGTGAGAAGTGACGTTGGGCAGGAAAAGGCAAGACATTATTGCGCGCCGGTCTGGACTCATTCCTGCAACGTTCCCTGTGGTGTCTCTGCACCACTCTCCCGCTACACGCTCTCAGGTCGCCACACATGCACATGTGCCATATTATTAAAAATAAAACGAAATCACCCCTCCTCACGTCTGCAGGTTCGCCTCTTCGGGCATCCGAATACGGAAATAAATATCGGCAGCTAGGTTCGTGATTGTGATTGAGCGCGATTACGGATTACGGCCACACGGCTATCCGGCTGACCACCACTTATCTTGGCGCCGCCGTACCGTCCTCGGCCCAGAACAGCTGGGGAATCGGAGGAGGCTGAAGGGACGTTGCAACGTCGCTTAGCAGTCCGGAAAGGGTAATGTGTGGACAAGGGAAAATGGGTCATTTGACGTTTTCTCGTTTTCGCGCCACAACCATTTTCCGGGAACCACTACCGTCGCCCGTCGCGACTCGACAGACTCCTCGGGTGGGCAGAGTACGTGCTCGTCCATGTAAGCAAGTCGCCACGCTAGAGATAGCGTAGTTGCATTTCGGCCATTTCCTGAGACTAGATTGGGGCTCGGAAGAAGGGCGAGATCGCAACGCGTTCCTGAGTTCCCGAGAGGTAGGTAGGATGTGACTTGACGCGCGCGTGATGTCGCCATCGGCATACGAGGGAACACCCTACCATCAGCACTGGCCCCGGTTGAGGCTCGTTTGTGGGGTACGTGTGGATGGACGGGTAACGGAAAAACGATGGAAAGGGTATGTGGACAGGGAGATGGCACTCTAGCCGCTCTTGCAACTGCTACTTTGCCAGCTGCTACCTTGATGGATGAACGTAGCATCTCCATCGGAGAAAAGGAAATTGGGGGAGACGTGATGGGGATCCGCCGAAATCTTATCTTGCTTGGCGATGTGGATGCGAGTAGTGCATGTGGTAAGAAATAGGGTTTGCTTACAAATGTAACCAAGGCTTCACTACGTTACCTTGGTATTACTGTCAGCTTTATTTTTTGGTTTCAAATGAAGGACGGTTCTGGCGAACAACGACCGTCATCTTGCATGGCCAAACAGGCAGTCGGGCGTGCTGCTCCCCATCATGACCATCAAAGATGGGCAGCTGTGCATGGAGGACACGACCATAGTAGGAAACAAAAAATGAGCCGTCTCATTTTAGGAACACTTCAGCTCAGCACAGCCGGAATTCAGTGAAGGTGGCGGCGACTGCGGCGCGATTAGCTCGCATATGGTGGAATTCCAACACGGAACTTTCCAGCTGGTGTGTGATGTTGGTGACCGTTTGACGTCGAACAAACAACGGAGCGGTGAGAGATCGCATGAACTTGAGAAGCAGCCTGACGCATTCCTAGGCAACTCGACGCCCTTTATTCCCTCAGTGCCGGACTGGTAACTTCGCCGTCTGTGAGGGAGGTGGGGCGACGAGAGAATAGGTTGCGCCGGCAGCGCCGAGAGAGATTCAGAGATGGCAAACAGGAGACACGGCGTCTCTTGAAGTTCATGCCTGCGCGCCTGGATGTTGTCGACCAAGGAGGACATGGTGTAGCGGCCTGCACCCAACGAAAGAAACTCAACCACGTCGTTTCCAGACGTTTTAGAATGCCTCAGCTTCTGTGAGGGATAGGGCATCCAACGGCCAATCAGAGAGAGTCTGAAACAACGCCACGACGGTTTGAGCCTAAGAGGCGCGGCAAGGCCGACGGAAGGTCAACGGACCCATGCTTCTGGAAGCACATGCGGCATCTTCCAGCACCCAAACGGTTCAGCGTCTGTGAGGGGCAGGTTTGAGGTGGCAACCCGCAGGGAAACGAAACGGCGCGGTGAGCCTTGAAGCAGCCGCTCAGCTTTCTTCAGCCCGCGACCGCACCGCGGCTGCGAGGGGCAAGTTGGCGACAGTGCGCCGAAGGGCGCTGGGGCAGCGGTCCCAAGAAGCGAGGACTCTGCGTGAAGGAAGTGCCCCGCACGACGCAAGCATGTCAGAGCGGCGGAGCACGGCAGAGGCTTGGGCATCTCCAGGTTCCTGTGGACGGTTCCACGGGCGAGGCGTGATCACGCTGGCGGCGGGCTGGGTCACGCCAGGACATAGTTGGAATTCCCGTCAGCAACCGAGATCTTGCCATATGTAACACAAGGCGGGACGCTCAGCGATCGGCCGGCGCAGAGCAGCCGAGCGTCGGCACGGAATAGGCAACAGTGGATCGTGTACGTGTTGTTGTGACTACAACGGAAAAATTGCGATCTCCCGGCGACAATAATGCGATGGAGCCGGCGTGCCTGAAGCAGACGGAGACTTACTCGGTAGGGTTGCAGGCAGACCCTCCGCGAGTGGAGTGCAACGCCAGCGGGTGGGCTCTCCGCAAACATGGCTTGATAAGGCGGGCCGCGATACCAAGCTTTTGCTGCTGCAGGTGAACGATTGGGCGTTTGATGCCCGGCCCTTGGCCGTCTGCAGGGCCGAATCGGCGTTACAGCCAGCGGCAGATGGTGGGCGTCGATTCGCGTGCGGGAGCGTGGCATGTGCCCGGCCGTGGCGTCGGAAGCTGCTCCGCGGCGGAAAGGCTTCATCCTACGTTGACGCTGGACGGACGAGAGCTGCTCGTTTGGTGTAGGAGGCGCCATGGCATGCCGCGGTGCCGCCGCCAGCCCGGGGCGTTCGTGCAGGCCGGCCGCGGGGCACGCACAGATTGCAGGAGGCGCGCGGCTGCACGCCGGGGACTCCAGGCTGGAGCCGGTGCGGGCGCTGGGCCGGTGCTGCTGGGCGGGGAGCGCATCGCAGAGGCTGCGCAGGTGGTGAGGCGCGCGCTGCTGCTGCCGCTGCGATGCTGAAACGGCGCGGGGCTTGGCGCGCGGCGGGCTTCGAGCCGCAGAGCTGCCGTCAGCTGGCGGGTCGCGCAGCAGTAGCGCCGGGAGGCACACGTGGATCGCGGCCGGGGGCTGGTGGTGACGGCAGCGGGCAGCGGGCAGCGGGCGCGGGCGCAGGCGCAGGCGCAGGCGCTGGCCGGCCGCGCTGGAGAGGCCGGACGGGGATGGCCAGGCTCAGATGCGGCGGCGCTGCATGGGCGCTGATGGGCGCGGCGGGCGGCGATTGGCTGCGGGGGCCTCCTGCTGGCCCAATGGCCCTCGGCTCTCCGTTGCGGAATAGCCATGTTGCAACGTCTGGTATCATCCATCCTCAGCAAAAAGCTGTCTTGCAACAACGAGAGCGCGCGCGCCGTTCTCTGCGCTCGCGCGCCGGTGCTCCACCGCCGCCCGGCAGCCACCCTTGCTTGGCCTGCCGTGCCCAAAGCGGCCTGCGAGCCTCCAGGCCCGCGGATGACACCTTCCTCCCCTACGACACTGTCCAAGGCTCGCCAGAGCTCCGTACAAGCGCCATGCATAAGCTCCGTTTGCGACATCGGTCCAATCGAGCAGAAGCCTGAAATCTCTGGACTGCCGTCCTTACTGCCAACACGAGTGCTACGCGGCCGGGCTCCCTACTTCTAGTACATAGCCGGCCGGCCGACCTGGCGCTGGCACTGACACACGCCCTATCTGCCTGCCCTTCGCTCCGTCCGCCTCGCCAGCACCGCCACCTTGGCCGTTGTCTGCTCCTCTTCAATGTTTGACGTCTGGCACGCTCTCCTAGCCGCCGTTGAGAGGCTCGCCATGTTCCCCTCACTAGTCCACACCGTCTGCAGCCCGCCCCAGCTGTCGCCGTCCAAGCATGGCCTCCACAATGTAGTCCGCGCCTGCGACCTGACCATGGACGACTTCCTGCGCGATGCCACGCGCCAGTTCGAGGCCCCGCTGCATCCCGACCGCCTGCTGCAGATGTCGGCCAGGCTGCAGCAGGACTTCCAGCGGAAGCTCCAGCGCAGCGACATGTGCATGCTGCCCTCCTACAACCACACCCTGCCCACCGGCCTCGAGCGCGGCCGCTACCTGGCCCTGGACGTCGGCGGCTCGACGTTCCGCGTCGCCCTGGTTGAGTTGGCCGGCAAGGCGGCGGCCGAGAGCTGCATGAGCATCGCGAAGATGCGCAGCTTCCGCATCGACGACGCCGTCCGCGCCCTGGAGGGCAGCGCCTTCTTCGACTGGATGGCCACCCGCATCCGCGAGACGCTCGACGACGCCGACGTCCGCGCAAAGCTTTCGAGAGACACGCTGCCAATGGGCCTGTCGTGGTCTTTCCCGGTTGAGTAAGCCGCTCGTGTCCCTTCACGGCCTCCCGCTGACCGCGCACCGCAGGCAAACCTCGATCCGCACCGGCATTCTGCTGGAGATGGGCAAGGGATTCCGTGCCACCAATGGCGTGCAGAGGAAGGATCTCGGCGATTTGATCATGCAGGCCTGCAGCCGCCAGGTATGCGCCCGTCTTTCGCCTCGTCTACGCGACGCTGACCGCAGACAGGGCCTCAACGTCCGCATGGATGCCATTGTGAACGACTCGTCAGCCACTCTGCTGTCGCGCGCCTACCAGGACGACTCCACGCGCCTGGCCCTCATCCTCGGAACTGGATTCAATGCCTCCGTTCACCTGCCGGTCACTGCCCTGTCGCGCGAGAAGTTCGGCACCAGGCCCCAGGAGTGGCACGACGCGGCAGAGCGTGTGCTTGTTAACACCGAGCTCAGCATGTTTGGCAAGAACATCCTTCCTCTCACCCGCTGGGACGAGATGCTCAACAAGAACCACGACAACCCCGACTTCCAGCCCTACGAGCACCTGATCGCCGGCCGCTACATGGGAGAAATCGTCCGTCTGGTCCTGCTTGAGGCAATTCAAACCGCCGGCCTCTTTGGCGGGCAAGTCCCGGAGCGCTTCATGGAGCGCTACAGCTTCGACACTGGCATCATGGCTGTTATTGAGGCGTGAGTGAAGCCAACGTTAACTGCTCTATCGCACGTCAAGGTTGACATCCTTGTAGGGACGACACTCCGACGCTCACCAAGGCTTGCACCATACTCCAAGCCAACCACCCCCTGGCCACGCCTCCCACGTCCACCGATCTTTACTACGTACGCCAAGTGTGCCAATTGGTCTCTCACCGGGCCGCCGCGTACCTTGCAACTGGCATCCATGCCTTGTGGTCGCTACGAAACAAGTCAGAAGGCTTTTCCGCCGCCGACGCCGGCCACATCACCATCAGCTGCAACGGCTCTGTGATCGAGAAATACCCGTCGTTCAGGACAGTTTCCCAGCAGTACATCGACGAGCTCACCACGCGATCCGGCGCACCATCCCGGGCCGTTGACCTGGAAATGGCCATTGAGTCTTCGATTTTTGGCGCTGCCGTTGCAGTGTGCTGCCTGGAGGATCACCACTCGTAAATGAGCCTCGTAGACGCCAGCCGACAAAAACGACGTTTCCAGTGTAGTCAAGATTTGCCTCGACCCGGCGTCTTGGGTCCATCCTGAGACAGGCAGATCCACGGAGCAGCAGGGCAGGAGACACAAACGGTGCAGCCAGACGTCATCCTGTTTGCTTGGCTGTTTGGGGTTGGCGCGGGGCATGCATCCGCAGACCGGGTTCACTGCGAGACCGTTCTGCAGGACCAGCCCTTGCCCCTCTTCCTATCCTACCTTCGCAAAACAGGCTCGGGTCGCACAGGAAAAGTCCACCCGCCCGCCGACCGGGCGGACGTGTGAAGCTGTTTTGAGAACAAACAGCAAGGAGACAGCAGCAGCAAGAGTGTTTCGCATTCTCGTATTTTGGGGCCGCGAAGCGATATATCCGGCCATCATTGGCGTTTTCCGGCTTCTCATTTTCGTCATTTGGTTGAAAGGGTCTTCGGCAGCTTGCATGTACGATTCCGCCGTGACATCTGTACATGCATACCTGCTGGGAACCACTTTCAAGCCAGTGGCGCGTTGCATCATCGGTAACGGCTTTCTCATCACGCTCGCCTGGCTGGGGTTTCCCCTGGTCGCTCTAGTGTTGCGGAGCGAGCGAGCGGGTGGCGGCTGTCGGTAGAGGAGATCTTTGGTTTGAATGTTTCGTTTGGTCTCGTCTCCGACGAGGTTGCATTGCGTGGGTGCATCGGGCGCATATATTGGATTCCTTTCGCCATCTTAATCCTGGAAATGGCCACATTGGAAAATATTTCTTCCATCTTGTTCCTGGTCCTCTCGGGCGGCTGAAACGGGGTGTTGGGTTTCTTTGTTTTTTCGGACAGTCTGTTCTGGTCACGCATCCCATATTCCCTACTCTTTTGTTTCTGCTCCATACCCCATGGGAATGGGACTTCTTTTCGCTGTCATTGCATATTATCTACTGCATATAATGGTACAGAAATGAGGCAAGGACAAATCTAGCATATATACCCGAACTACTCCTCAATTTCCGAATCATCACGACGAGAAAACTACCTTAACGCATGCACGCATGAGTTGTCCTCTTCTCGCATGCTCACATGAAGCTTCACTGTGCTCATACAGCATGGCCTCCCTATCCTGCACATGGCACGGCATGCGCCTTCCGGCCAATTGTCCGGCGCCAGCTCCAAAAGCACAGGGCTTCGTTGCACGACATCCATCACACCACAGCCAACAGCCACAGCTCATACAGACGCACACGCCTCATTCATCCCCATCCCCGCCTCACCCCATCCTCACTCCCTATCCCCCGTTCCCCGAACAAACTCCCCGCCCGCACGCACCAGACCGGAGAGCGCAGCCGCCCCACCCGACGACGACAATCCCCGCCCCCCAATCACACCATTCGCCCCACACCAGGCAACTGCACCTCACGCTACCATCGCCCCACGGGGCCGGAACCGCCCATCTGATCAAGAACCCCCGGGACCATTCGGAGAAACCCAGCACAATCCACCAGTGGCGCTCACGGAACAGACAATGCACCCATCTACACAAAAAATCCCTATCCTCCCAGAAACCGATTCCGCCTGCATAAAGTAGCCCGGCCTTCTGGGTCGATAGTAAGCAAGCATCGCACCGCAGCGGCTCGAGCACTGCTCTAGTCCCCAAGCGGGCTGCTCGTTCTCGCCTCGCGGTCGATTAATTCGTTGGCTGGTGGCGACGCAGTCCGATCTGCGATCTCCCTCCCCGTCCCCCGCGGCGGCAGATTTGCCATGCATGTGCGCATGAGCTGTCCAGCCGGGCTGGGCTCGACCAACAGGCCGTCGGCGCTGAAATACGGGGGCGGGCCGTGTAGACTTCCTCCTGGGGTGTCACATGCGCTGCGTTCTTTCGGAAGCCAAAGACAACCGGCAACGCTACGCCAGGCCCTCGACGCTCCACAAAGGTCTTTGGCGGCTGCAGTCGACACGATTTTGGTAGGCGACATCCCGGCCGGAGACCGGAGACGAGAGACCGTCTCCCCAATGTCTGAGCCCAGAGCCGCCGATCGGACAAGCAATGTCCATCAGACTACCTCTCTTCCCTTTCCAGGATCTCTCCCATCAACTGGCTCACGCGCCCGAAGCAGTGCGAAGTTCGAAGAGGGCATCAGTTTCATTCATTACTCTTTCCGGCAGACTCTCTTTTTCCGAGGTCTGGTACTTGGGGGGACCCCAGGAAGACCAAGAGCTCACTGGTTTGTTCCATGCATGTACAGCCCATGTGCCCACTCCCTCGCACACAGTAGCACCCGTGATCCGAGCTTGGGACCAGCCCTTCCTCTGTTCCTCTCCCTATAGTTCGTAGGATGAATGAGGGCGCTTGGCAGATCTCTCATGCCTCTGCGGTGAAAGAGAAGACGGAAAGGAAAAGGATCGCGCAGATCACCACGGTCGTTTCTTCCGTTGTTACCATCTACCGACTAGGACCGCTGCGTCGATAGCTCGCACAAGATCTCATAAGAGAGGAGCACATACACACATTATTGAAAGAGAAAGCAAGAAAAAAAAATTGAATCCATGATAAAGTAGTGGCAGTGAGGACCAGCCAACCATACATAACCACGCAAGAAGCGGACAAAAAGGTATCTTCAAGATGTCAAAAAACAAAGTTCCCTCCAGGAAGAAAAAGCGAGGGAGAATTTGATAACGAAGGAAAAAAACAAACAAACAGAACAGCCAGCTTTCAGGCCCTGAACTGCCGTCGCTCCGATATGACGACGAGCTTTTCCCGTACCGTCTGTTTGTATCCCAAAAATGTTCCCAGTCTTTGATCGCTGAGCAAAATGATCATTCCATTTTCCTTCCAAGACACCTCCATGTTTCAAAAAGTGACCGTCCGGTATCGCGCCAAAATGTGGTGATGTGTGTTCCCACATCCAAAAGATTAACCCTCTGTAGCCAGTCTGGTCGTGGACAAGGTGTCCACCGCGAAGATCGGTTCATCTCTGTGCCCTTGCCAGATCTCGAACAGTGCAACCGTCTTCTCTCCTCCCGTGGCATCCCGTCCCCAGACCCGGCGATCCCCATCGTCCCGTTGCTCAATCGGGTATAAAATCGACCTGGAAGCCCCAATTCCGTGTACGTACTCGGCTTTCCGCGGTCTGAACTTAACTGGGTATCAGAAAAGAAACAAAATATAAATGATGTGTTCATCATCGCTCCATCAGCGCGCAATGCGGTTGCGCTGTGTAGCCTTGCCGTCATCTTCCTATCGAGTCATGCCGTGAACAGCCAGCGGCCATGACCCTCTCCTGCTTCTTCTTTTACTCCTCTTTCTTCTCAACCCTTGATCGTACACACATGGCACATCCCTCTCCTTACGGCGACGACTCAGAGAAGTATCTTTTTGACCTGTTCCTCACAGCCATCGCCTTCGGATCCTGCGGCAGGTTCGTGTGGTGCACAACGTGTGGTCTGTACACGGCGTCGACAGGCGGCATCCAGTCGTCCAGACCCAAGGGGAAGTACTCATACAACAGGTCGGCGCTTTCATCCGGGCTGCTGATCAGATTTATCGAGAACGATGGTGCACGGGCAGGAGGCTGTGTTAGCTTGGGCAACTTTTTGCTTGACTCAGATGGTGACTCAGGCTTCTTCGCTTCGTCCTCGGTCAGAGACAGACTGATGGGCTGTGATAATGCTGGCCGAGGTTGCGATGTGTGGCGTGCTAGATCTGGACTTGATTGGGCATAGGCTGGAGCCGGCGGCATGCTGTAGGAGGCTGGCGCAGGAGGGATGGCCGTCATAGCTCCGGTCTGGCTGGTGGGAATCTTCCATTCGAAAAAGTCGGGTGATACTAGCGTGTCGTTCGGATCGAACTGGAATGGCATTTGGGGTATTTCGACGGTTGTGGCTGTGGAATGCTCGCGCTTGTGGCTGTGATGATTCTGGCCTGACTCGGTTCCCGTCGATGTCCGGGTTGGCTGGGCAGGAGTGTGCGACTTGCGAGCAGCAGTGCTGTTTCCAATCGGAAAGTCTTTCCGAGACTGGAAGTTCCTGGGACTCCTGCCACGGACAATGATGGCACCGGACTGCACTTCGCAGATTGAAACTCTCATGCCGTTGGAAAGGGTCGCCATGACCTTCAGCCTGACCACGAAGTGCTGCTGGAGCTCCTTCCGCCGCCCGTTGTTCGCCGTGGCAATCCTGAACTGTAACCGCTTCCAGGCAATCGGGAAGCTCACATACTCCGAGTCCAGCTCCTGGCCGTTGGACAGGTCGAGCGGGATCGAGGGGGGCTCCTTCTCCGTCTTGTCCTCGACAATCTGCGTGCTGCTTGCGGGGGTCTTCCACGGCACGGAAATGATCTTCACCGGGTTTCCCTCGACTGACTCGGTGGCGGATATGGTCAATTCCTGAGCTAGCACCGGAATCTGCTCGCCTTGCTCGGTCATGATGTATTGCAGGGTGCGCGGCAGGGTGATGGTGCCGGTGATTTGGAAGAGGTTCCGGCGGTAGCAGGTCAGCTCGGTGGGAGGCGCGGCGTTATCGCCTGCCGAGGCCCAGGGCGACTCGGCGAGAAAGAACATGCCGCGCAGCTGCGCCGACAGCGAGATGGACGTGCGGCGGTAGGCATAGTCGAGGATTGTGTAGGGGAAGCTGGGCGGCGAGAAGCTCAGCAGCTTGTTGTCGCGCTCGACGGAATCGCCGTCGGGCAGGGCGGTGTCGGGCTGGGTCTGCTGGTCGTATGCGCTCAGGGCGTCGGAGAAGGGGTCCTCGTAGGCGGTCGAGTAGCGCTTGAGCGGCGGCTGCTGGCCCGGGTGCAGAGGGTGGTGCTGGTAGGTCGCATCTTCGCTCCTGCTTGCGATTAGCATCATGCTTCCCGCGGCGCTGCGGAGGGCGGGTGGGTCGCACCCAGCGAAGGTTTCCTGGTCGAAGTTGGAGTGGCCGTCGAGGTTATCCAGCGGCAGCAGCGGGCCCTGGAGCGCGTCGGGGGCGGTTACGCCCGACAGTTGCATCGACGGCGCCAAGTAATTCATGGTGATGGTGTCGAAGCCCTCCATCGCTTCAGTCGGCCGGCGCCGGGCAGGGAGCTGTGCGGGTGGTAGTCGGCTGCATGCGCTCGCTGCTGGGCTCGGAGAGGTGCTGCGGGCGGGCGGGCCGTGGAGAGGGTATGGGCTCGTATGGGGCTGTGGGCGTCTGGATAGCAGCTGGGGTTGTCGAGGGCGTGCGCGCGGGCAGGTGTTGGCTGGGGCGCGCTGGATCGAATGCCGGGCGAGGCACTAGCCGTAGGTCGCCAGGCTGCCCACCCCGGCCCGCCGCTCTAGGGCGGGTGCGAGGCGCGCTGCTGCGAAGGTGCGCTGCTGAGCTAAGATTGGAAGCCTGCTTCGGCCAGCAAGACGCCCGCCTGTGTTCTGTGCGACCGACCTGCCCCATCCGCTGCCTCTTGCAGCCTCCAGCCCGCCCGTCGAATCTGCGCCGGCGGCCCGGGTCCGAGGCCAAGGGCGTGCCAGATGCTCTCCGAGCCGCGCGCGCCGCCTGACAGGCCCCAGGCCCCGCGCGTTTCGGGAAGGCTTCGAGAACAGCCGTCGCCGTTGCTGAGGCGCGCGCGTCCGCCAGCAGGCTGCCGGCGGCCAGCGTGCGGCGTGCGTGTAGGGCTGGCAGCGGCGCCTCTGGATCGCCCTCCTCCCGCACGGCCTGCCCGAAACAGCGCACGGCAGGGCCGAGCTGCTGCACCCACCCCCACGCAGGTCCCCGCCGCCCCGGCTGGCCTGAACGTGCAGGCGCGTGCAATCACCGTCACCCACAACACATGCCGGACTTCTGTCCATCCAAGAGTAACGACTAGGCTGTACTGTCAATACACAAGCGACATGGTGGTCCGGGTATTCCAAAAACTCCAATTTGCCCGTCGCCCCAAGCCCCAAGCCCAGCTGACCCGGCCCACCCAGGACTAAACCGCCTTACGAAGGTGGCACCATGGTCCAGGTGGCCGCATCGCAGCTGACTTCCTCGAAATTATGCAACACGCTGAAGCCCATCGCCGATAGCCCGTCAAAGCTGCCGTCTCCGTCCATCTGCGTCGTGCGTTAGCGAGCCTGCATGAGTGGTCTGCCAGGGAGGAACACCTACGTAGTCCAAGATGCACGCATTGCACTGCTGCTGCTTGATCTGCCGCATCCCCAGCAGAATAAGCCCCTGCAGCAGCGTCGAGTACTCGCCCACCGCAGGGGATATGACCGGCGACGAGATGCCGCCTGTGAGTTCTCCGACGTCCTTCATCGCCGGCACGAAATCCGACATGCGCGAGTGCATGTTGTAGAGCACCACCGTTCCCACCAGCGCGCCGTCCTCCGGCCGCTTGGCGCGAATAATTCCACATGCTGCCGGATCTGCGAGCGCGAGCTTGTACACCTCGGCCAAGCCTTGGCGATTACTTGTCTTGATATGATCCAGCACCGGTCCGGCATATTCCCAGCCGTACACCAGGTCGAACTCGGCCCCGGCGCTGGCGAGGCTTTTTGCCATCCCCTCTGGTGGTGACCACTCTGACAAATTGCGCGCAATCATGCTGCAAACCGGTCGCGAGAGCGCTGTGTTCCAGCCCATGTTGGCAAACCATGAGCGGAGTCTCTTGCGTTCTGCGCCGTGCCCTGTTGGAATTCCAAGGAAGAGGCTTGGTAGACGCGACCCAAGCTGGAAGCGCTTGATGCCTTCGCGTTGAAGTAGTGTGCGGATCGCACGGTTGTGCAGCGAGTGGCCGATCGAGAGCTTGCGACGCGACGGGTCCACGAAGAGTGCCCCTATCACTCCTGTGCCGGTGGTCTTGAAGAAATAGGTTGAGCAGAAGCCGTAGAGTGCGTGCGTGCTGCTGTTGCGCACAACGAAGTGAGACTCGACAACTTCTGGGTGGTGCAGAAGGAACGAGTTCGATGTCGCGCTCGCCAATTCTGAGCGCTGACCTGGAGGCATTCCCTCATTTGCTGCCCTGATAAGGTTATCAAGAGCATTTGCATCTCTTTCCTCGTTGAAGATCTCGACCAGCCAGTGTTGTTTGGATTGATGTAGTTTTTGACTGTGGCTGATAGTACCTGGCAGAGCGCCAGCCGGGTTGTGCTCGCCGTAGAGGACCTTGACCAGGGAGTTGAGGGCGGTCTCGGTAAAATCATATGTGCAGATGTAGGTGCTGATGGTCGAGTCCAAGGCGAAATCGTACGGCGAGCTCACAGCAACCACGATAAGCGGCTTCTCTCTCCTTTCTCCACCCGCTGTGTACTGCATGTTGCAGATCATGGAGACATGCTTAGTGAAGCCGTGTTGGTACAGGTTCCGATTGGCATCTGCTGTAAGGATTATCACCGCGCTTGCTCGACTGATGAGATTCTCATGAACTGGCCGAACACCGTTCGCAGTATAAGACGTGTGTAGGACACGTCCGTTCCGCTGGCGCGCAAGAGACCTTCCAAGTTCGCGAAAGACGCGCTCGCCACTCATCACAGAGGCACTGCGCTCCCATACTGCTGGTTCAGGTGAGCCGGCTGATACTGTTTCCGATAAGGCGACGGACGCTGCAGATGCTGGAAGAGGCTTGACGAGAGGCGTGAGAAGCAGGAGTTCCTCGTCCGGTTCGAGAATATTTGACAACGGCAGGAAGCGGTTCTTGTCTCTGACTACGGTGATGGAACAGTTGTAGGCTCTAGTAGAAAGAGCAGTATGCGATGGCTGGAGGGTTGATAGTAGCTTGACGCCTGGGGGATTCAATGCTTTGTCCCAGCTTGTGCACTTGGCCTTCATAGTCAATACTCTGCGCAGAGATTCTTTTACTCTCTCCCTGGTGATCATCGAATTCTCGATGCCGAGCTTGAGGCCGCTAATGGCTTCCTGTTGCACAGAGAAGGAGCGGCAAAGAAGAACAATGTCGCAGCCTGCATTGACAGCCATGACGGTTCCACCGCCGACGCCGATGTTGTGGCTCAGCGCTTCCATCTCCAGACACTCTGAAACAACGACACCGTCAAAATGCAGGTCTGACCGTAGGAGTCCATCAACGACCTGGTCAGAAAGGCAGGCGTGCATGACATTGAGGCCAGCAGAGGACATGGCGCAGCCTCCGACCATCATCGAATCGAGACCTTGGGCAATGGCATTTCGAAAGGGCACCAAGGCGCTCAGGCTCAGCTGCTCGAGGGACTCGGTGATGATTGGAACATCGAGAGCTGAGCCAAGAAACTCCAGGTTGCCGTATGATGGAAAATGCTTTCCCATGGTAGCTACGCCGGCTTCTTTGTAGCCTCTTACGAAGGCCACACCGTAGGCAGACACCTCTTGTGGGTCGTCGCCAGTGGTTCTGACGCCCAGCGGCTGATTGCGGGCATTGGTGAGGACATCCAGGCAGGGTCCCATAATGAGATTGATGCCGCAGGCAGCAACCTCTTGGGCGGTTGCTTTTGCGACCTCAAAGGCAAGGTCAGTCGAGCCGGTGGCAGCGATGCCCATGGCGCTCGGATACTGGCGAATGTAGATTTCATCGAACAAGCTGTTGACGCCGCCATTTTCCTGATCGAGGCCGATGAGGAGCGGCACTGGATAGCCGGCGTCGTGAGCGCATTTTTGCAGTTCGTAGCACAACCTCGTGGTCTCCTCGGCAGCTGTTCGAGTTCAGCAGGCGCCCTGGACGTAAATCTTACTGTGCAGGCGAGGCTTACACTTCAGGTTCTTAGCCGTGAGCAAGATGGAGCCAATGTGGTGCTTTTCAATCAACTCGCGAATCTGCGGGGTCAGTGAGGTTCCATCGAACCCCATCATAAACAACTGGCCCTGTCATCGTTCCGTCAGCACGCAGCAGCGGGCAGTGGAGCCTGCCTGGCCGAGGGCATACCAGGGTCCTGCGAGTCAACGTTAGCCAGGGTCACATGTTGTCGCGATGTCGCGATGCAGCGGAGGATGGTACCAATCGAGGTCGTCCCAAAAGGGATCGAGGTGGGATTGCTGGCCGACCATGATGCTCTGTCGGGCGGGCAGGGAGCTGGGCCGGCGAATGGCACACTGGGGCTCGCTCAGACGCGGATCTTGCTGTGACGTGAAGTGGTATTGAGCATGTCTGCAACGTCCGGAGCGGCGCGGTCGGATTAGGGCGTAGCGCCCTTGGCAGGCTGGCTTGAACGGCTATGTTACACCTGCGCGGGAGCTGCAAGTCATCCCTTGCGCTGCGATTACTCGGGGGCAGATGAAACTGACGCGCCAGGTGACGGCGGGTTGGGTTGACGGACGATGGGGTTGAGGTTACATCCAGCGACGGGAGGGCCCAGCGATCTCCAGCTCTGGCGCCAACGCCCCTCGGCTGCTCGCTTGGGCCAGCCCTGAGTCGCCGCCGCCGACAGCCCGCTGCCCGCTGCCCGCCAGCCACTGCCCGTGCAGGCTGCCCGTCGCCGCGCCGTTGCGACTCCCCACCGACTGCTTCCGCTGCCCGCGCTCGCCCGCCACAACGGCGACCTCGCCGCCGGCCTGGCCAGAGGCTGCTGTCCACACGCCTGTCCACGTTACTTCCCGGCGCCGGCCTCGCCCTATCACGATAGGCCTGCAGGGCTGCGGCTGCTACAATGACGTCCCACTGGCGAGTTTCGCCCGCCGCTGCGACGCTGCCGGCAGCTGCCCACGCATAACATGCAAATGTTTTCCTTGCCACGCTCCTTCATTTTTTTCGTGTTTTCTTCAGACACTCCCTCGCATCGCCCGCCTTGCCTGGCGTGTTCCCGTACTGCGCTGCATTCTCTAGCGAGTCCGCTATCAATATATTGCTCCCGCCACCCCTGCCGCCATGCCGATAGCAACCTCGCCCGTCCGTCAGCGCAGCGGTATCACAAAGCTTACCAATTGCCGTATCGTCAAGGGCGACCGGCTCGTCGACGAGGACCTGTGGTTCAGCTCCGTGACAGGCAAGGTCCTGCACAGCCAAGAAATCTTCTACGAGCACCAGCTCGTCCCCGACCACATCATCGACCTGGGAGGCCGCATCGTGTCGCCTGGCTTCCTCGACGTTCAGCTCAACGGCGGCTTCGGCTTCGACTTCTCCGTCGTGCCTGACGACGTCTCGCTCTATGCCAAGGGCGTGCTGCGCGTCAACAAGAGCCTCATCACCACCGGCGTGACCTCATACCTGCCGACTCTGACCAGCCAGAAGAGCGACGTCTATCACAAGGTCAGCAATCATGCATGGCACGTCCAGTAAGCATAAGCGCTGACATTAGGCCACCAGGCACTGCCATACCTGGGCCCCTCCGGCTTCCGTAGAAATGCAAGAGATGGCTCAGAGTCCCTTGGCGCCCATTGCGAGGGCCCCTTCATGAACCCGACCAAGAACGGCATCCACAACCTCGCGGTTCTCCGCACGGCTCCCAATGGCATCGCCGACCTGGAGGATTGCTATGGAGCCGAAAACATGCAGCCGGAGTACAGTCCCATCAGGCTGATCACCCTCGCCCCCGAGCTGCCTGGCACGCTGTCCTGCATCCCCGAGCTGAAGGCCCGCGGCATCGACGTCTCCATCGGCCACTCGGAGGCAACTTTCGAGGAAGCCAGCGTGGCCATGGATGCCGGCGCGAAGATGATCACGCACCTGTTCAACGCGATGCGCCCGCTGCACCACCGCAACCCGGGCGTCTTCGGTCTGCTAGGCACCGCGGCGTCGTCTTCGCAGAAGCCCTTCTTCGGCCTCATCGCCGACGGCATCCACCTGCACTCGACGACGGTCAAGATCGCGTGGCACGCCCACCCGGAGGGCATGGTCCTCGTCACCGACGCCATGGCGCTCGCCGGCCTCGCCGATGGCACCTACGAGTGGACCAACGGCTCGCGCATCGTCAAGCGCGGCCCTGTCCTCACGCAGGAGGAGACGGGCAGGATTGCCGGCAGTGCTGTGTCCCTGATTGAATGCGTCAACAACTTCCTCAGCTGGACCGGCGCCACCGTCCCGCAGGCCGTCAAGGCAGTCACCGAGACTCCCGCGCGCATGCTAGGCCTCCAGGGCGTGAAGGGCTCACTTGAGCCGGGTGCTGACGCTGACATCGTCATCCTCGACGAGGAGGTTGACGCTAATGGTGGACGTAAGCTTCGTGTTGATCAGGTGTGGAAGTTTGGTGAGCCGGTCTTCGACGCCGCTGTGAAGACTGCGTAAGGTGAGAAGTGCTAATGCTTCTGGTGTTTGGGTGCATTTCCTTTGGTGGCGTTTTTGATTTAAAGAGTAAATCCCTTAGAGCATTTCTACTGGTAGAAACTAACAAGATTGAATATGTCTATATAAGACTAACGGAGTAGAGTACAAACGTTGAAGATGTAGAGCATAGACCGTAGATACCCTTCGGTGTTGAAGATTGTTTCTGTAAATATCTGTGTGTATTTTCATCTGCATTTGTTTGCGGGGGTTCCGTGGTTTATATGGGGTTCAGATGCGGTTTCGATTGTTTCTTTTTTCCCTGTTCTTTCTTTAGTACCCGTAGTGGTTGGCGTACTTGACCTTATATCAGAGAGTGAATTTAAAGAACTTATTGGGCATTTCCTTTATTCTCTTGACTTCGACATCGCGCGCCACACCCTCACCTACTGTACCCGATCCGGACCTACAGCGTCGATTCTACACTCTTGATTCCCCGGGCGCGTACTCCAACAAGGAGTCTTTTTTCTTGGATTTCTCGCAGCTGCGTCAAAAAACTGAAACTAAACTTGCGCTAGACCAAGAGACGGACATAAAAGTTTGCCAGAGAATCAAAGGGTGATAGATTGCTAGTCGGAAAAGCCCAAAGGGTTAATAGACGGCCACCAGCCCTGTCATGGGAAGATAATACCTGGATAGCTCGTGATGATCGAGGAACTTTAAGATTACTACAAGAGAAACAGAGAAGAGCTCGGCCAAGATCCGCACAGCTTGTGGTGTATATAACATAGCTCTCAGATTCGACGACTTGCTCTCCATATACTAAAGCGCTGCTAACAATCCGTTGCGCTTCCAACAGACGCCCACCTGACTCCCTAAAGTCCTAGCTTTCTTCTTCGCATGAAAGAACGAGAAGCTGGCATCAAGATACTACCAGGGCAGAATTATAGCAAAACCTAAGGGTTCAATGTAGAGCATCATTAGTTTTATCACTGTATCCACGCTACTCGACGACCAGGGCCTCAAGTATGAAAGTAAAGCATCTGCTCGATTCTCTCCCTCCTCCCAAACAGACCTCGAATTACAAGAACACGAATTAAAGATATCCCGGCTGTCAGCCTATCAACATCGCCAATCTCGACCGGATTCCCCGTGAAGGAGATGCCGAACACCCTGTCTACCTCATACGATTTTCCGATGTCAGGAAAGACCACACCGATAAGCCGGCTACCCTCACCAAATACGATCACACCTTCTGCGGGTCCTCACAGCCCAGTCTCTGGAAAGGTGCTGATCTGCGTACCGGCATTGTCTTTTGTGGGCTGGACCGATTGTTAATCGTTCAATCTGGCCAATTTACAGGAGCAGGTCCGCAGAGTGCATCTCCGCATCAGATTCATTATCTTCTAGATACTAGCGTTCATCAAGAAGCCCACTTCAGAGGTACCAAGCATCCCTACGCTATAGTAAGACCATCTACTGAGCTACTCCACAAACCGTTCTTCCAGGAATCACGGTGTCGTTCAAACAGAAAGGCTTATACAGTGCAGATAATTTAGTGGGGGTGGCCGACTATCTCAGAGATACCATGTACCGGCAAAAATCGAGAATAATCTCACGAAGGGGTCGTCTAACAGCCAGAGAGTGGAGCAATAACTTGTCTTTGGGACAAAACACATTCAGGGGAAATCTTCAGATGTAGAGGTTGGATCAATAAATCCGCCTCACAAATAATAACTTCATATTCATAAGGAGCGACTCGATGATATCAGAATCGAGAAAAAAGACGTAAAGCAGAAGAGCAGCCAAGAGGCGACAATCAACTTTAACGTCCTTTGAGCAATCTGTGCTATTTGGAGTTTACCTCCCCTTTGCATAGCCTTCGTGAATTCTAGCAAGTATCCGTCATGCTTAGCATGAACCCTCAGATCCACCGATCTGGCTGGCTTCGCAACCGTCCGGATAGAAGAAAGAAGCAACACTGGGTTAGGTCAGCTTCCAGCTCTAATTCAAGTTGCACTAGAAAACTTACGCAATGATTACATAGGCAGCAATCAGCAGAGAACCCTCGAGGTAGTTACTTCGTCCGTCAAGAATGAGGAAGTTGATGACGAAAGCCGTGACAAATAGGGAGACGGTCTCAAAGATATTGAAGTAGAGGGACATGTCTTTGCCCATGATCCAGCCAAGGATTACGATAAACGGAGTGACGAAGATAGCTGGTACGATAGTTAGCATTTTCTGTGAAAGCCCGGATCTTGAGACAACCTACCGATCTGGATACTACTGCCGACAGCAACGCCGATTGCAAGATCCATTTTGTTCTTCGCGGCCACAGTAACCGCCGTGACGTGTTCTGCAGCGTTACCAACAATGGGGAGAATGATCAGACCGATGAAGGCCTGGCTAATACCGGTAGTCTCCACCAGAGGTTCGATAGAGTCACTCATGAAGTCTGCGCATACAGCGACCAAGCCCGTACTGATCAACAGCATCACTATAGCGGAAGTTCGAGACATCTCGTGCTTCTCCACCTCTTCCGTTGGCTCAAGTGGGGAGTTCGTGTGCCCCGGATAGGCTGCCAACGGTGGCGCAGATCCATGTGCAGAGTTGTTCGAATTCCTGTTCAGACGGTCGGGCAAAGAAGCGGTGCGACGGAGGCCACGCCCAGCTCCCGTAACAGGCCCAGCCGTGGGAGGCGGCGTGACGAACACATTGTTGGAAAGGAAACCCGGCATAGGGATTGCGGGACGAGCAGAGAGCTGGCGCAAGTTGAACGGGCGCCTTGCCGAGCTCGAGGAGACCGGGTGACCAGTTTCGTTGGCCTCCCGCATGGTCGGTTCATCCGCGAAGCCAACACGGCGTGGATCCTTCTCGGCTTCGGATGCCTTCTTAGATTTGCGTCCTTGGTCCTTCTCGTCGAGGTTTCCATCATTTCCGCCATCAGTGGCTTGCTTCCTATGCTTCCTCTTTTGCTTCCTTCGAGTCTTTTCAGCTGGAGGAGAAGTAGAAGACCCGGCTTCAAAGTCACGGACGCGAGGTCCAGGAGCACGAACGTCATCGGTATCAGCCTCATCGCCGCTGAGAATAGCGCCAAGGACAGAACCGCGCCTGGACGAGCTCTCTGGAGCGTTGGCTTGGTTGTCGAAATAGGCCCGGTGGTTCTCAACTGAGGGGGAGCTCATGACTGAGGGAATCGATGGGGTGTCTTTAGTGGAGCTCGTGCTAGACTTGCGGCGCTTACGGTGCCTGAAAGCTCGCTTAATCTTCTTCGCCGTAGTGTTCGATCCAGATGAGCTATCCGTGTCCGAGCTGCTCGAGTCACTGGATGAGTCCGACGAGCTGGAAGAGTTGAGCATGTCGGCCAAGACGCCTGGGTGGGATTCTTCATCGATGATGTGCTGCGGCGTGCTCTCGTAGAGATACGCGTGCGACTTCAGCTGGAACATGAGATAAAGAACGTATACGAGGAGCAAGATCACACTGGTGCCGCGGCTGACTTGGAGAGTCTTCTCATCGGCCGTGCTGTAGCTGGAGAACGAGGCATGGAACGCCGTCTATTGACCCGTCAGTAAAGCTGATTCGTGCTGGCCAAAGGTGAGTTTTGATGGGGCAACGTACAGGCAAGAGCAGGCTCATCACAGCCAAACTGAGCAAACAAGCACTCATCTGCGTGACCGTGCTGTTGTAGACCTAGGGCATGCATTAGCACCATGCAGGTCCACTGACTCGGCGTCATTGCTTACCTGCTCTTGGAAGCGCAAGCCACCAAGAAGGAAGGCCATGCCAAGGATAAGAAGCAAATTCGCAAGAATGGAGCCAAGCAGCGAGGCTTGGACAACGCGGATCTCGTCCTTGGCAAGCAGGATAATGAACAGGATCAACTCAACAGCGTTGCCAAAGGAGACGTTGAGCAGAGCACCCAGAGTGTCTCCAAGCCTCACGGCGACGCTTTCAGTGGCGTGGCTCAAGAGACCGGCAAGCGGAATGATAGCTATGGCGTTCATGGAGAAGACCAGCTCGTCAGACATGCCGGCCGGCTTACTAGCAATGCCTATGGGAACGAAGACCAGCAACACGTTGACCCAGCTATAGCAGATGGCATCCTTGAGATGCTTGAAAAAGCGGATGGTGCCATTCTTCGCGCGAGTGGGAAGAGGCGGCTTCTCGGCGGAATCTAGGGTGGGAGACGGCGCTCCATCAAGCTGGGTATTGTTGGGAGGAGGGGCAGGCGGAGGCGGCGACGCGGATGTGCTGTCGGCGACATGGTTGTGGGTTGGCTGGCTGCCCGCACTGGTGCGGCGCTCATGGTTGGGCTTGGGCTTCTCGGAAGTGGTTGTGGATGAGGCTGAGGCTGTAGAAGGCTCCGTGCCATTGCTGGGCGGGTTGCTCAGTGGAAGAATGGACCGCTGGGCGCTTCGGGGCTGGCGGTTCGAGGCATGTGCTTTTGCCCACGAGTTGATACGGTCTAGAAGGCGATTAGAGGGATCTCCCATCGAGGTGTGGTTCGCGCGGGTGCGAAGAGTGAAAGGTGTCGGAGGGAAGCCAAGGGCAGGCCGGGGCTAATAAGCACATGATAAGGCGGGACGAGGCGCCAGGAGCATTCCGGACGAGCCGCTAAGCGTGGGTCGCAGGCGTGGCCAAGAGGGCTTGCTCCACGTTGCCGCTGGGCGGGCTGGGATGTGGTCGACTTACGCATATCCGAGGGCTGGCCACTCAGAGGGCTGTGTCAGGCCGAGCTGCTGCGCACGTCGACCGGGCTGCTGGAGGCGCGAGAAACGGCGGGAGCGCGGGCGAAGGAGAGAGAGGGCGGCCAGAGGGCTGACAGCGGAAACGGCGCGCCTCTTGAGCGAACTAGCGCGGCGCGTTGTCTTCACGGCTGCCGTTTGTCGCGACCTTGGTCTGGCAACAGCCCCTTTGCTTGCTGGGCCTGGCCACCCAAGTACGTCACGCCAAGGCACGAAGGCAGCAACTGAGCCACAGTGTGGCGTCCGCGCCGCCCGCGATTGGCCGCCTTCGCTTCCTCACGTGCGCGCGACGCAAATCCGGGCGGCGGATCCACCGCCCGCGCGCAGCACCGCAGTGGCAGCGCCAGCCGCGAGCCAGCGATGGCGCCCCAGAAGCAACGACCGACAACGCGTTCCACACGTCAGGACCGGCCGCAGCGCCCCCAACCAGACCAGCGCCGGCATGGCGCAATCGATGTGACTCCGAGCCCTGCCTGCAGCATGAGATAACGAGCGTCGCCTCTCGTCTTGGCGGCCACACGTCGCGAAAGCGGATACGCCTGCAGCACCATGCACTGTCCGTGTCCGTGGGCTGCCCGCTGCGACACGGACGCCGGCCTGGCAGCCTCACTCGCAGTCAGCCGCCGCGCAGCACGGCCGTCGCAGCCGAGCGAGCCCACGCGCTTTGACGTCTCGATGACTCCTCGCAAAAATGAAGCCAAGGCTCCTCGAACACGCTTGAACACACGCGGCGCAAAGGCCGTAAAGGCCGGCACATGAGCTGTTGCGAGGCGCCAGCGACTCGGCACGCGCGCCGAATCCCGACCAACGGCACGACGATGGGCGGTTCAGGGGCTGTCCACGAAGCAAATGGCATCTTTCGTCCTCACCGCATGCTCCGCTTACGTCTATCAGCATCCAGGGAGAGCGGGGTGAGCTCATGTGTCTTCTTCCGTCGCTCCCTGGCCGCGGGATCGGCGCGAACTATTGCTGCGCTGCCTCTCCCCAAGCTTCCTGGCTTCGCACCGTCCGTCTTCGCCGCAGCAACGAGAAAGCTTGTCCGGCTATGGAAGGCGGAGGACGGCAACGGGGCGGAGGGACTGTACGACGTCCTTCCTTGATTTCCTGCAGCAGTGAAAGCCACGGTGAGCTGGAACACCCGTTCTGACGAGGCTTACGTATCGTTTTCTACGAAGTAAACTTGCATCTGAATGGCTGCTTCAACGCTCTGTGCGGTTTCTACTATTGCTATAATACACGCCCTGACCCCATGTGACCCAGATGCGCGAATTCGAATACGCACCTGTATGCTGACCTTCGAGCCAGTGAGACGCGAACCAATACTGGCTGTAGATCTATATTTCATTGCACACGCATCGCTCGTTGTTCCATCGCCGTTCCGATTCTTCCGGGTCTAGCCCGGTCTTTACGCTCCCTTGGGTCACATGCCCAACATCGTGGTTCGCTCGCAAGATAGTAGCAGTAACGTTCGGACGCTTGCCGCAGCCGATGGCTGGCCTGAAGGGCCTTGGGCAACCAAACCTGGCTACGTGGACGTTTACTACATTGGACTGGATACCTTTGACACACTGAGCAGTTTTTTGTGTCCGAGCGAATGCTTCATACGTGGTCAGTTTGTGAAGTATTGCATCAGGAACATACTCCTTACACATGGGACAGGCGAAGCATTCTGCCGGACGCGAATGCGCAGTGAAGAGAATACTCAACCAACCCGCACGAACGCTTCCGCTATTCATGAAAAATAGGCATGTGTTGCAACGATGTCCGAACCGAACTAGTAACTATGGGCTGGATGGCGTTGCACCATCTTCTGCCTCGCAGCGATCAGAAACTCAGCGGGCAGTGAAGCAATAAGTTCGAGATTCAAGTGCGATCTCCAATTGCGGAAGAAAATGTTCTTTATCGTGTTTTTCTGCTGATTGATTGAGTCTCGCATCAAACAATTTGCATGATTACTCGACGTCCTCTTCCCGAGTAATTCGAGGATCTCACCGAACTGTCAGTCACTGCTTATCTAACAATACTTGTGCTAAGGATATCTTATTCGATTGGATTTTTAAGTATGTTTGCTCGTAATATTAATACTTACATCAGCCACTCCCGCAACACCATTTGAGCATCCTCAAGCAAGAGATACGAGATAATCATCAGGAATACGGTACAGTTCTGCAGCGATAGCCGACTGAATGAGTACCTGTGTAAGGCGCCTGTTCGTTGGACCAACACGTCCAGCAGGCAATTCAGCCCAGGCCTCGTCGAGGGAAGTCGAACCGGAGTTCGGCATACCACCCCGCAGATGCTCCGCTGCAGCAAGTATCAGGAAGTTTTCCAGATCAGCAACCTGAACGGAATCCTCGTGATGACGCACAAGCCAACGTGCCGCCACCTCCACGCCCTCCTCTACTCCACGAGCATCCTCTGGACTCACTCGAAAGTCCGTCGGCCACCGATCAATAACGAACAGCTTGATCCTCAGAGTGTGAATGGCCAAGGCAACATACCCAAGACGGGTGATGGTCTGGTCTCGCAGCGCAGCGCTCTCTTCCGCTTCCAGCGGAAGATACTCCAGGGGGTCTCCAACCCACCGGTCTGCTAAATTCTCGTGGACGTAGTGAGGTGTAACTCGAGTGTACAGCTCGCACCCACAAATGGGACATGCTGTCTTGTTTAGCCATGAGTACCGTTTATCTAGGCATCGGCGTCCGATGATGTGTCTACATTTATGGAAGCGGACTAGCTCCTCGACTTTCCCGTGGGCATCAGGCTCACCGAATGTCTCCCAACAACCGCTGCACCTATCCCGCTGCTCCTCAGTGATTTCCTCCGGTCGGATCTCCTGGACCCAGTCACGGAGGAACTCAGCGTATGCTGGAATACCGTTGTTGGAAGCCATGCTTGACAACGGGGAGAGCTGGGTAGTTGAAGTTTTGAAGAGAGCTGTGCTTGCGATTTCACAACGTGCAGATGATATACGAACCGTTTAACTTAAACAAAACTATTATCTCTCTTTACAATATACGGAGCAAAAATGCAGCTTGCAGTCTTTCGCTGTGCACCTCTTTGTTAAGGTACGTGTTCTTCCTTTAAAAAGGATGCTTTGTTCGGCAATAACATTTCGGAGTATTTGGAAGGCACTGTTCTCCTCGTTTGCGAAACGGTTTAGCCAGCACTGGAGGTCTCTCTCATCAGAGGTGAAGAGGAAAAAGAAGAGAAAAAGACTGTAGTCATTTATAGAATGGTAATATGCAACAAGAAGATATCAAAGCTGGAAGAGACGCCATTAGCATCGTTTCTCGCATATATTCTGCTCGAAATTACCTTCTTCGGGTTGCATTCTCCCATTCCAATTTGTACTCCTTCAAATATACCTCTTACACCTTCCTCCCACATTATTACCGTCATATCCCATAATCTAGAGCTCTAGGGGGAAACCCGGTTAGGTAACACATCGGTTCGAAAAGTAATCCAAGACGCACATACTTCCTTAGGCAGCTAAGGTATTCATCCGGACGTGGGTGTATAGCGAAAAACATAACAGACACATCCGGATAAATGCCTCACTTATCCATTTAAAACACTTTCATAATAAGCCTCTTACGAATTGCTCCCACGTATAGCAAAAGCAGGCCAGAAACGACCGATCAAGCCACCTCGCCCATCCTCCCGCCACAAACACCCCCCATTCGTCGTCGCCATCGTCGTCGGCGCCCTCACTACAGTCCCAAAGACCCCCGCTAGCACCACCAACGGAGTCTCTCTCCCGACATTTACTCGGATAGACACAGTCACAGACACTCTGGCGCGGCACTTGCTGCCGGTAATATGCTGGAAGCGGTTGAATGGGTAGACGAGCAGCTCTGTGTGCTGATCCGTGGCGCAGATGTTTCGAGCGGGGCTGCCGCCGCTCCACCGGGTGGCTTGAGAGCTGTTGTCGTCGGTGGTGGAGGTTTTGGTGATGGACGACGACAGGTTTTGCGGGCAGGGGTAGATGGGGACAGCGGTGTTGTTGAAGATGGCGGCGCAGTGGGGTGGGCAGGTGATCGGGCGAGGCCAGGTTTGTTCGGTGCAGGCGCCGCGGTAGATCTGTCTTGGTGTTGGTTGGCGTGGTGAAATTGGCGATGGTGGTGAAAGACCTACGGAACCGTAGTTATCGAGGCAGCGTTGTTGAACAAACATGCGTCTTTCTCTTTTTAGCACCGGCTTATCTCGTGGTCATCATGGTATGAGCCCCAGGACGAGTCTGCGGCTTCGCCGCTGCTCCAATAGTGTTTTGCGTTGGTAAGGGCCGTGGCGGAGATTACGAGAAGTAAGCTGAACAATCCCATGTCAATTCAAGCTCCCATGAAGGAATGCAGGGGAACTAGAGAAATACAAGGTGTGCTGCATGTTCAATCACACTTGGGTTGGTTAGAGCTGCGCGAACTGCATGTCAGCCTCCGCTCACGAACGTACCAGGATTCAGCTCCCGCAATAAGCCCTGTGTAGCATAACATTCAAACAGAAAAAGTAGCGATTTGCTTAAAAATTGGTGATGTGCGAGCAATTCACAGACCAGCCTGTATGTGGCTCACTGTGCATCTATCCATTTGCCTATCGGCGGATGAGACCCAAAAGATTCGGCCCCGTGAAAACGCCATGAACTCCCATCCTGTGTCCTTTCTTTCCCCGCCCGGATTTGACAATCTCCACGCTTAGTTCCTGAGAGCCCTGAGCCGCTCGTTGAGGCCCTCCTCCACCTCCTCGGTAGGGCCGATCTTCGTCTTCGCTGGGGTGGCGCTCTCGAGTTCCTGGTTCAGCTCGAGGCCGGCCTTGTCCGCCGTCTGTGCCATCAAGCGGTCGACATCGTCCTGCGGGGTGCCAACCGCCGTGGCCGATGACGTCGCGTTCTCGTAGTAGGCGGTCGCAACGTCCAGATCCTCGAACTGCGTCTCGAATTTGTCCATGACGGCGGATATCTGCGCGACGAAACCAATCGTGTTAGATGGAGCTTCCTCGCGAGGCATACGGCGGGTTAAAATAGTACCTTCTCGAGGTCCATGGCCTTCATGGCCGAATCCATGCCCTTGACCACATTTGCCATGCTGCCGGTCACCTGGCGCATCGTCACCGCCGTTTGTACTCTGCTGCTGACGGCATCGATGCGCGACGCGAGACGCAGCAGGTTGAGCTTCTCGTTCTGCTTCCTTATAGCGTTCTGCGCGTAGATCTTGGCGATGTCGTTGTGGCCTTGCTTCATAGCCTGTGCGGAGTCGGTGTGTCAGTCCTGCGACGTTCTCTCGGCGGTTCGACGAGCGGGTTCGCTCCATGGAAGGGCGGGCGGGCGCACCTTCTCGAGCTTCGTCTTCTCGGTCTGCTCATCTTTGCCGGCCTTCGCGGCTTGCCGGTTGAGCTGCTTCGCGGTGAACTGCGAGCCCAAGCACTGTTAGCGCGGGGTGCATGCGGGGGTGGGTGCGACGTGCCTTGAGGTTGAACAGGGCTTTCTCGAGGCCGGACATGGTTGCGATCGCGTGGACGGGGCAGCGCTGGTGGGATAAGCGAGTTTGTGGGGTGCAGCAGGCGTTGGGGTGGTGAGTCTGGTGCAGCTCTGCCTGGCCTGATAGAGCGGCCGCTGCGCTCTGGCGCCAGGCGCCGCGGCAGTCTCGCTCGCTCGCTTCGGGAAACGTCATCAGCCGCCCTTGGCCGCAGCGGCACCTAGGGCAGCGCGTGCGGCTCGCGGCCAAGCCATGCGCGCCCACCCAGCCACACCATTGTTCGTTTTGATGTACTGTCAAAGAAATCGTTCATAGCCATAAGCTGATGCTGATGATGCACGTTGTCTGTCCGGTGGCCCAGTCCCCCCCATGCATTTCCGTCCTTTCCGTTCACCTGCAACGCCTTAAACGCCCGTCCGCAACGCCGGAGATAACCCTCGTAGCCTTCTCACGCCTCGTGCGGCCCCGAGTTGAACTTGTCGGTGGCCGACCGGAAAAGCTCCTGCTGCTGCCGGATCAACTCCTCCTCACTCAGACCACTCTGCTCGATCTTGCTTTGCTTCTTCTCGCGGTTCTGGGAATTGGGCGTTAGCGCGCCTGCCCGAGAAGGCGGCAGTGTTCGGGCACCCACCATCTGCTGCTTGCGCTGGTCCGCTGCGACCTGCATGATGTCGTCCACATAGTTGCCGAAGCCGAAGTCCTCCAGCGCGGCCTTGACGTGCTCGCACGCGATCGTCTTCTTTGCTTCCTTCTCGGCGATATCGTTGGCCTCGGACGAGATCATGGTGATAAACTCGACGCAGCATTCAATCAAGAGATCGCGTGTCTCCTTCGCGAACGAGACGCCAGGATCATTTGCGAGAATCTCGTTGATGATCTTCTGAACAGTGGCTTTGTCTCGGTCAGCGCGGCTCGAAATGTGAGGCTGGCGCGGGGTGTTTAGGCATCCCCTCCTTGGGCGTCGCGAGATGACAAACACGACGGGGAGGGGCGGTGTGCGCGCGCGGGTCGCGTGGGATCGTAGAGGAGAGTCGCATACCTTTCGGGAGCGAAAGCTCATCGTTGCCTGCCACGACTGTTAGCATCCCGTTCCGCTATCCAGCTGGCGCCGGCGCGCGCGCGAGGACAGCCTGCTCAGTTGCAACGCACCTCCAAACTCGCGGTCCGACATGGCTCCCGTGGACAGGCTATCAGGCTGGGCAAGAGGGTGAAGACAGCGAGGAGAGTGGGCGTTCGCGATCAGTTCTGCGCGCACAAAACATTGTCGCGGTTCACCATTGGCATTCTTTAAATGTTGGAACAGAGCTGACGCTTCATCCTAGCCCGGCCGCCGCACGGGCCGCGTCGGGCTCGGCGAAGCTCTGCTTCCGAGCTGCTCAAAGCCGCGCCTCGAAACATTTTCTTCGCTTCCCATCACCACCACCCAGAGCCGCAAAATTCTGCTGAACACCGCCTGTTCAGCAGCTTGTAGCATGGTAAGTCGCCCGCGCTCTCCTCACGCCCTCTCCTTCCGAAGATGAACATTCGTGTCGCCCCTATCAGACCACATCGTGGAGATTACCTGTCCTAAGCCAAACGGACTATCTGAGAAGAACCATTCACAGCTTCATTTTTCACGTTTGAGGCGCGAACGTACGCTGACGTTCTGTTAGACACCGTAGGCCACAGGCAACGAAGCAACCCCCGAGCAGCTGCCGCCGGTGTGAGCAAACGTCCGAGGCGCGTCGGCCATGAACGCAAATGGCGCGTCGGCCCGCGCAGTATCTGCCTCAGGTGTGGCGCACACACCGGTCGGCGCCTGGTCTGCATAAATGCGGTACAACTTATGCAGGGCCACATAGGGACTCCGTCTCAGGCTCTGACTGGACATGTGAGCGTTGTCGGAGCTAGCGCACGGAGGCTCTCCCACATTGCGGGATCCCCAGAGCGGGCGACTATCAGGCCGCACCCGCATGATTCTCCGATGGGATCATCAAGCATGGCGCCACCCCGCTTGATCGTACGATCAACTGCACAACGGCCCGCACCCCTCTAATCCTAGCACATAGCACAGCATATCCATGATTAGCGAGCATGCCCCGGATAGGTATGCCCCGATCTTCCACATCAGCCGCGTCACCCCACACGCCAATCGATGAACAAGCATCAAAGAATACTACCATCTCCGGACATTCTGTGACGATCCGTTCTTGATTGATGACACGGTCGAGTCGCCTATCGTTGTGGCGTTGCTGACCCTGTGCGTGTCATGGTGACTGACCCTGTGGAACATCGTGTTGACAGGAGCTTATTTCAACATCGTAATCCGTATCGGTACGTTCCTGATCCTGTTCTCCTTTTCATCCCTTCCTGTGATGACAAAAGATCACATTCCATGCTAAGACGGAGGGTGTCAAAGCCCTATGTCGAGAAAGTGTCGAGCCTTTTCATCTTTCGACTGAGACACAAAACTTCTATTGCTCTATCAAATTCTCAAACAAGACAGTCGGCTAACGCCGTGATCAGCACTAGGACCATTCAAACTGGCCTGGAGGCGACTCAAGCGTCTTGGAACACCGAGAGCTCCTGGTCGTTCCAGCTGCAGGGACTGCATTAGCATAGGATTTTGGAAGCAGCATGTGGGGACACGTACTTGAGGAATCGGCCATTAAGCTCCTTGGGAGCATCCAGAACCAATCGAGCCATGACATTGCCTGGCTGGTCAGGACGTAGCAATTTCCCGTTTGGCTTTAGACCCAGAAACTTTTCGGCATCCTTGGGATCCATGTTCTTGTGATGAGTTGCTCTAATGTTGTCCTGCATGGCCGTGTCAACGGTGCCTGGACGGATGGAGACCGTGGTGACGTCGGGCTCTTCAGCCGCCAGAGTCTCGGCCATGTGATTGAGCACCGCCTTGGACGCCCCGTAAACGCCCCAGGCTGCATAGGAGTGGGCAGCGGCGCCCGAAGATACGAGCACGATGCGGCCCTTGGCAGATCGCAGCGCTGGCAGGGCGGCCTTGATCTGCACCACTGGTCAAGATAGAGAGCTTTAGTGGGCACGGCGGAATCTTACCAGAGCGGCAGCAGAGAACACATTGACATCAAATGCAGCCCTCCATTCCTCGGGATCGGTGTCGGCGATCTTCTTCACCGGTTCGAGGACGCCGTGGTTGACAACAAGGCCATCAAGGCGGCCCCAGGCCGAGGCTGCGAGATCGGCGGCCTGCTTGCCGACAGAAAAGTCGGAGAGGTCTCCTGACAGCAGCTGCACCTGCTCCGGGTAGTCTGCACGCAGCCGCTCCAGTGGCTCCTTGCTTCGGGCGATAACGACGAGCCTGCATTGGCGCTGCAGCAGGAAGTGGCTAATGGCGAGCCCGATGCCTGTTGGTGCCGGGCCGAGCGGCGGCAGTGGTCAGCAACGGGCGCGGCCGCGGGACTGGAGAGGGGGCCGGCGGCGTACCCCGTGAGGCGCCGGTCACGATGATGACTTTCCCCGCGGTGGCCATTGGTGGTTCGATGCGGCTTGCGCGGCGGAGGGCAGGCGGCGACGGTTGGATCAGAGCTGGGAACGGAAGCCGGGCACGGGAGCACAAAAAAAGTCTCGCTTCGACGCGGGCTGCACGAGAAACGACTCGCCCCGAGCAGACCCGCCTCTGGCTGGTGCGGCTGGTGGATCGCCCGGCGGGCACCGGGGCAGGCGCTGCAGGCATGCGAGGGGTGCAGCAATTGGGCGGGCGGACGTCATGGCCGATGTGGGGTTTGGCGCCTTTCACAACGCCGTCGCTGGGACTGATCGTATGATATCTGCTTAACTGAAGCAGGCGCACAACAATGCTGCTCCAGCTCTTACATAAACCGCGGCCGGGCTGGCCCAGCCGCCGGCCTCCCTCCTCCCAACCGCAGATCCACGATCCATTGCTCCCCGCGCCCAAATGGCGAGCCCTCCGACGCAGACCGTGATCCTCGGCGCCGGCATCATCGGCCTCTCGACCGCCTACTACCTCGCAACCGCCCCCGACGTCGATCCGAGCGCCATCCACATAGTCGAGTCTGCCAGCGAGCTGTTCTGCTCCGCCTCCGGCCTCGCGGGCGGCTTCCTTGCCGCCGACTGTGCGCCTCCCGCCCTCCAGGAACGCGCGCGTGAGAGCTGACGCTGAGCCAGGGTTCGCGCCATCCGTTGCGCCACTGGGCGCGCTCTCCTTCCGCCTGCACCGCGAGCTCGCGGAGAAGCACGACGGCCGCCAGAAATGGGGCTTCTGCCTGAGCACCGGCACCTCGCTCAGCCAGGACCCGGACAACGAAGATGCGGTGCTGGGCAGCGGCGAAGACTGGCTGCGCAACGGCACCAGCCGCGCCAAAGCCGCCGGCGCCTCCGACCACTTTGCTGAGGGCGAGGGCCCCGCGTGGCTGACGCTGAAGTCTGGCAGCAGCCTCGAGGTCATCAGCCAGGACGAGAGCACCGCCCAGATGTGAGTTCCCCGGTGGCGTGTCCAGCCCGGCAGATGCTGACTCCCACCAGAGATCCCAAGCGCCTTTGCGACTTCCTGCTAAGACAGTGCCAAGACAAGGGGGTTCAACTACACCACCCGGCGAGGGCGGTGGGTGTCTCAAGAGATGAGAAGGGGATGCTGAGCGCGGTGCGCGTCGCCAATGAGACCGGCATGGAAGTTGAAGGTAGAAAATCCCTCCCCGAAACGTCATGCTTGCGAGATGCTGACTGGAGTAGTTCCATGCGCGCGTCTCGTAGTCACCGCCGGCGCCTGGACCCCCAAGGTCTTCACCACTCTGTTCCCGCGCGCCAACGTCCGGATACCCATTTCTCCACTCGCCGGTCACTCGCTCCTCCTCCGCTCGCCCAGATGGTCCCCCGAAGACGAAAGCAAGGGCTGCCATGCAATCTTCGCCACCGATACCCTCGGATTCTCCCCCGAACTTTTCAGCAGACTAAACGGAGAGCTCTACATCGCTGGCCTCAATACCACAATGATTCCATTACCGGAGCTCGCCTCGGATGTGCAGCCTAAGGAAGATGCGATGAAGCAACTGAAGGATGTTGCGGCTGCACTGTGTGCCTCGCCAGAGCAGCAGGGTGATTTGGAGTTTCTAAGGGAAGGATTGGTAAGGCTGGTTAATAAAAGTCGGCACTGGTCACCCACTTACTTTGCGCAGTGCTACCGACCTGTTACATCCAGCGGCAGGCCGATTATCTCTCGAGTTCCCGATATGAAGCTCGGTATTCAGACCCTTGGTGGCAGCCAAGGTGGCGTCTTCGTGGCTGCCGGCCACGGCGCCTGGGGTAAGATTTGTGCGACCATGGCGCTTGCTTGCATTTTGCTAATCAGACGGCAGGAATTTCCCAGTCTCTCGGCACCGGAAAGGTCATGGCAGAACTTATGCGTGGCCAGCCGACATCGGTCAACATCAAGGCACTGGCCCTGCCGGCGTAGACTACTCGGCTACAAAAACCACCACCACGCACACAACACCCACAGCAACACTGCCTCTCCACGGCTTCTCACACGGTCGACTCATCAAAACGAGGATCTCGGTGAATAGATCTCATTTGCTACAGTCAGTCGCTCTGATGGAAGCCCATTGACGACACACGGAACTATGATTTCGGCACGGATGTATTAAGTATGGCTTTTTCAAAAACTCAATTCCCATCGAGCATTGCATGAGGGACGGCTGAATAGATAGGACGGCGTTAAAAAGACACAATTCTACTTTGCTACTCAGAAACATGGTTAAACTTTCCCCGAGATCTGATTAATAAACGCACTACTTCTGCGATCGCCCCACAGCGTGAAGATACTCGGAGCCCTCGGGACGGCCGCGGGTCTCGTTACCCGATGCTATTGTCTTGAACGATGGAATCGAGAACACAGGTACAGTCATGAGAGGCTGCAGATGCAGCCGTCGTCATGTGTATGTTGAATTCAACCTTGCACAATCAAGGATATAAGCTAACCGTTCAGAGAGGAATAGTGGACTGATTTTCGAGTAAGCCCGCTTCTCCAGTCACCAAACCCCACTCCGCTTCCCTGGTAACGGTGAGAGCAGGGCTTACGTCCGCTTGAAAATTCTGCCGAAGGAACAACGCTACAGCCCTGGAGCTGTGCGCTGTTAGAGCTGTCGAGCATTGTCTTTGGAGAGGTCTCGGCGTCCGAACGACTCTTACCTTTCAGGAAACCCACATTTTCCTTCCGCTAAGAGCTTGGAGTACTGCCGCTTGCGCTCGCTCTCATGGAATATCTCAAAGATAAGTTAGTGGAGATTCTACAGTGTTAATGGTACATGCGCAACCCCATCTGGGGAAGCTGCCCACACGGTCCTGGTCCTAAAAATCACCACCCTTTCCACGGCCATCACACCTCCCTCACAACGTCCTCGTTATCAACCACAAAGTAGTAGTGATGTGCCGCCGCCGCAATGCAAGCATGCTGCACATGCAGCCACACCTTATCCCCGACCTCGAACCTCTCCTCCACCATGCCCACACCCTCCTCCCCGCCTGCCGCCGCCGTCACAACCCCATGCTCTTGACTCACCCGTCCAACAACCCACTCCCCCACCCCCCCAACCACCCTCCCATACCCAGCGATCGGCCCCGTCTCCCTCCCCAACGCGATCGCCCCCGCGTTGACGACCGCCTCGCCCCTCTCCGGATACACCGAGCACACCTCCGCCAGCACCCGCACCGCCAGGTCCCCCGCGCCCACGCAGCCCGCCCCCAGCTGCTGCAGGTCGTTGGCCACAAAGTTGCCGGCGTGCAGCTCGAGCCGCACGCCTCCCCTCCCCGGCGCCTCCTCCTCCGCCGCCCCCGCGCGCAGCAGCAGCTCCCGCACCACGTGCGCCATCGGCGGAGCGGTCCAGAAGCGCGGCCGCCGCCAGCGCCGCGGACAAGGACGGCCGGGGAGCGCTGGGCCGCGGCGAGGTCGGCGCGAGCCCGGCGCGGCGGTAGCCCGGATCGATCTTGATGAAGGCGGGCCAGGGGGCTGGCGAGGCGGCGGTGCTGTTGAAGGCCTCGAGGGCGGTGATTTGCGAGGCGTGGAGGGATGGGAGGGCGGAGGGGCGGATGGGGATGCCGTAGAGGATCTGGGAGGCGGCGTGAGCTTGCGGGTGGATGGAGAGGTGTGCCGCTGGGCTGTCGGGGGCGTTGATGAGGAGGGTGGTTACCTCTTCCAAGATGCCCTCCTGGACCAGGGGGAGCAGACCTCGGATCTCTCGTAATGTTGATGCTACACACCCTTTTGCAACGTCTCCGAGCATCAGTCTGGAAGCCTCTAGAGACTGGGGCAAAGAGTCGTCAGCTACGGTGTGGTCAATCGAGACTCGTCCGAAGCAAACGAACCTTGAGCGTCTTGACATGTGGTCGGAATTGAATTCCCAGGCTCCTGATATCGTCGTGCAACCTCTGGACATTTCGATCTACTGTCGGCTTACTGAGGACGAAAGCGGGGGTGGGAAGTTCGTCGGCTGGACGGCCGATGATTGTTCCAATGACTAGGGTGTGATGTCGACCATTTTTGCGGAAAGATCAACCTGGATGTCTCTACGTTCCCGAGAATACAGTGCAGCATTTATAATAATAATCCTTGATCAGTACACTGCAGCTCAGCACGCTGAGGAAATTAATCAATCACCGTAGAAATAGCTAGCTGATTGAGGTAGGCAAATGCCTCCTTCCCAGTCCGGCACGTAAGCTACTCACATTGGGCAGAGAACGCATGCTATGCTCACCGGATGAAGCTCCAAAGGAAGATGGACAAATAATTCGGGCAGCCATATTTCGCAGTCCGGAAGTCTTGCTTAATCTGCGGTGGGGTGAGCCAAGTGACATGTGGTCGTTGTGCGTGGAGGCTCATCCCCTATCCTCGCTCCGGCTGGTCATTTTTGCAAAGCTTATTAGTCTGATCTGGGGCGGAGGCTGGCATCTTTTCAAGCCTACGCACTGCATGTTCTCATTCAACAACTGCGATTCTTCGGGCCTTTCCCTCTCAGCTGCCAGGGAATTGCGGACGACAAGAGGCCTCAAATCTGTACCATTGCTCTCGACCACATTGCAGAAAATAACCTAAGGAGGCCTTCCTCATTGGTTAAATACGAGGAACACACAGTAGAAGACCGCGAATTTGTCTGCAAAATCATGAAGCTTGATCGCGAGGGACAGGCCTACAGCCAGGGAGCTTTTGAATGACAAGCAGTTCGGATCGTAGTTGTATTTCGAATATACCTTCATAGCGATAAATTCGCTAAGCGCTAATACTCGGGATCAAAAGTTCAGGGGAAAGTCGTCTGAGCGAAAGGTGATTCTGGAAAGCACGGGGAAGATCCGTACCATGTCGTCCGCTCAGAAATTCTGCGCGCCGCAGTGACCCGGAGACTATTATGAGACACTTAATGGAAGCGGAGTAGTGGGATTGGACCACACAACTGGAACTCAGCTGTAGTCGAGCTAAGATCGGGTTGGGAAGCCTTGCACAAACGTCGCATATGGGAATTTGAAGCATTCCGCCGGGCGTAGATGTGCAGTGAATGAAGTCTCTTCCCGATCAGGATCAATGCTTTAGCTGCTCATTTGTGAAGTTGCTGCAAAGCTTCCCGAATCGACCTCGTACTCGTACGCCTTGGGAACTCAGCATGTTTCCGACCACCACAAGTCTCCATGACGTCACATTTAGCCCGCTGTTCTTGTTTTACGCTTATTTTAGGGCTCCACTGGCTCGGTATAACAAAAGCTTCGAGAAGGCTTCTGGCTCGGGGATAAGACGCAAGATCGGGGGTAAGCGCATGCTCGGCGATATGGTTGCTTCGGAAGCTGGGATGAGGGTCAACTCGGCAAAAGAATCAGACAACGAGAAACGTGTTTTCGTATCTCCGAGCTCCGCGTCTGACATGAACCTGCACGCTAACTACAACAGGGGAAGACAAAAGCCGCCGAATATCTTCACCATGGCACCTTCTGGCGCGGGCAGAGCTGGAGCGAGTAGTGGCACTCGCAAGGCCCGACGCTAGAGACCAAGCCTCCTCTATCCCGCACATGCCGCGCAACGTTCCCATGACATTGGCCAAATGAACGGAAGTCTAATGGAGAAAGACACGCAATGCAGCAGAATCTGGTCCGGACTCGGATGAAAGGGAAAAGGAGGAAGATGTGGTATACGGCGCCCACTATTAAACACGGGGCTGCGCCGGCCAGCTGGTTTCTTCACAACACCAAGGTGCACCGGGTGCCTGCCTTCCTCTACACCCCAGTCCACCTGCAGGGTTGAATCCTTTTGGAAGCAGCAACCGCCATGCCATCCCCTCTCTGGGCCGCTGCGGCTGCCGCCTCTTTGACCGCCGTGCAGGCTGCTACACTCGGCGACGTCTGCACCACCTCCCACGCGCAGTCCGCGCTCCCATCCTACCCGGGCATCACCATCGATTCGTCTTCGGTCCAGACTGCCGCGGTCTACAACTCGTCGGTCAGCTCAGACTGGTATCCAAGCGCAGTCATTGACTACTGCAACGTCACCTTCGCCTACTCCCACGATGGCATGGCCGACGATGTCACCCATGTCTCGTACCTGGTCCCTGCTCCGGACAAGTTCAAGAATCGATACGTCTCGACGGGCGGCGGTGGTCTGGCCATCAACTCCGAAGCCCAGTACAGCCCCTCCGGCATCATCGTCGGCGCCGTGTCCGGCATCACCGACGGCGGTTTCGGCTCGTTCTCGATCCAGTGGGACGATGTGTTCCTCCTGGCCAACAACACCATCAACTGGCCCAGCGTGTATTCTTTTGGCTACGTCGCCCACCACGAGCTGGCCACGCTTGGCAAGGAGTTCGCCCGGAAGTTCTACAGCGTCCCCGAGAGCCAGAAGGTCTACTCGTACTACCAAGGCTGCTCCGAGGGTGGGCGTGAGGGCTGGAGCCAGCTTCAGCGCTTCGCCGACCAGTTCGACGGAGCCGCCATCGGCGCTCCTGCTTTCCGCTACGGCCAGCAGCAGGTCAACCACCTTGTCCCCAACGTGGTTGAGCAGACTCTGGGCTACTTCCCTCCCCCCTGCGAGCTGGAGAAGATCATGAACTTGACTATCGCTGCCTGCGACCCTCTCGATGGCAAGACTGACGGCATCATATCCCGCTCTGATCTTTGCAAGCTTCACTTCAACGTCAACAGCACGGTCGGCACGCCCTACTCCTGTGCGGCCACCACGGGTTCGAGCGGCGGTTTCGCCGCCTTGGAAGCCCGCCAAATGCCCACCGTCTCTGAGCCCGCCCAGAACGGAACCATCACCGCCGAGGGCGCCGCTGTTGCCAGCACCATCCTGGATGGTCTCCATGATTCGGACGGCAAGCAGGTCTACATCTGGTACCAGCCGGGAGCGGCGTTCGACGACGCCGACACGGCCTACGACTCGACCACCGGCAAGTGGGAGCTCAGCATCAGCTCTCTCGGCGGCGAGTGGGTTGGCCGCTTCCTGGAGCTGCAGAACGTGACCAACCTGTCCACCTTGGACAACGTCACCTACGACACGCTCAAGCAGTGGATGGCGCTCGGCTGGAGCAAGTACGCCGACTCGCTGCAGACCACCAACCCCGACCTCACGGGCTTCCAGTCCGCGGGCGGCAAGGTCATCCACGTGCACGGCGAGCAGGACAACTCGATCCCCACCGGCTCGTCGGTCCACTACTACGAGTCGGTCCGCAGCATCATGTACCCGCACCTGAGCTACAACGACAGCGTCGCCGCGCTCGACGACTTCTACCGCCTGTACCTGGTGCCCGGCGCCGCCCACTGCTCCACCAACGACTGGCAGCCGGGTGGTCCCTGGCCGCAGACCACGCTGCAGACCGTCATCGAATGGGTTGAGCATGGAGTGGCCCCCGCCACCCTCAACGCAACCGGAGACATCAGCAGCCTGTGCCGCTGGCCCTTGCGCCCGTTGTGGTCCAACAATGGCACCTCATTCGACTGCGTCTACGATCAGGACTCCATCGATACTTGGAAGTACGATTTCGACGCCTGGAAGCTGCCTCTGTATTAGAAGAGGTCGTTCAGTTGAGCTGCGGGGCATCATGAGCACATTGTATTACTAGAAAATTTCTTTGTAGCAATATGTTATACCAAACTCCCTACATTCATGTTGAATTCGGGACTGCTATTTTACATGTTGAATCAGCACAGTGTCTACCGTCTACTGTCTATTGCTTCTCTATCTAAGTTCTATTCTATCATCTATGGTCGCTTTTTCCCCATGCAATTCGAATCCACCCGTCGTGCCGCCCCCGCTCAGATTCGCTCGCTATGCCCGGACCCCGAAACGAGGCTCGAGGTCGAGTCCTTGACCTGCTGCTGCCTCAGTATCCCGAGCCGATCCTTCCGCTTCATCTCAAAATTCTCACCCTTCTCCTCGTCATCATGATGGCTGTGGTGATGGTGCTGCTGATACGCATGCCACGAGAGGCCGTCAATCTCCGGCGCCTCCTGCCCCTGCAGGTACAAAAACCACAGAAAGGTGCCGCAAAACAGGCCGCCGCCGACGATGTTCCCCAGCAGCGCGGGCACGACGCCCTTCCACACGTACAGGCCGACCGTCAACCCGGGCGCGTCGAGCCAGAGGCCCAGGGGCACGAAGAACATGTTGGCGGCGACGTGGTCGAAGCCGAGGCTGACGAAGGCGAAGACGGGCCAGTAGATGCCCAGGATCTTGGAGGCGAGGTCGCGGCCCTGCATGCCGAGGAAGCAGGCGAGGCAGACGAGCCAGTTGCAGCCGATGCCGCGCAGGAAGATCTCGTGGAAGAGCGGCTTGACCTGCTTCTTGGTGGCGAAGAGGATGGCCTCTTCCTTGAACGGATCGGCGGCGAAGACGCCGCCGGGCCCGAAGATGACGCCGACCATGAAGAGCGCGCCGGCGAGGTTGCCGAGGAAGGTGAGGAGCCAGTGCGAGAGCATGCGCGCGACCGAGAGGCGGCGGTGCAGGACGGCGACGGTGGTGTACTGAACGTCGGGTAGGTGGTTAGTTCGGGGACTTTCGCAACACCGGGGCTGCCGCTTACCATGAAGCTGCCGGTGCACAAGTCCGTGCCGGTCAGGATGATCAGCACCAGCCTGACAGCTGTGAGCATGGACCCCCGCAACAACAAGTTTATCAGGACACTGACCCGTAAGGAAATACGAGAGCACCCAGCAGACGCGCTACGCCGGGAGCATGTTCTTGAAGCTAAATAGCAACTCAGCACCCCCGTTGTCTCCTGAACGAAAAGACGCGGCTTGACTGACCCACGGCGAAGTGTTTGCCACGAGGCAAGATGCAGCAGCAAACGACAGGAAGCAGCCGGCGCTAAAAGCTGATAGGAATATCTTTTCCGGACGCATCTGGCCCTTTTTCACGCCCGCTCTCGAGACCATCTCTATGGCCTCGACCGGAGAGTACGAATTGAAACTCATGATTGACCAAGGGGGCGGGTCAAGAATTATGGGTAGTGGCAGAAGAGAAGAGAGGAAACGGGTAGATCTTGGTTGACGGCGTCGTCACGGCGTCTTAAATCGCTCGCTCGGTCGAGAGAGCTCACCGGAACATCAAACACCAACAAGGCATCGTCAAACGCAGCGCTCCGGGCCGGAATATATTGCCTTTCTCGCGCACGCAATCACAGCCTCCGCCGCCGTAAATTGCGCTGCCAAGAAGCCGACTTGTTCCGATGGCTGAGCGCTGGTCTCTTGGTATGGCTGCTTGGCGGGCTGGACGCCCAGCATGTCTGACTCTCGAGCAGGAAGATCCGCGAGCCGCTGCGCAGAAGCCGCGCATACTCCCAAAGCCACCCGCAAAGCTTCTGTCGTCCATGACTTTCTCGGCCCCGGGTCGGGGTGCGGCTCCAAATCAGGAAACAAATGTGCAGTTGCCGCGTTGCGCCATCGAGCCGAGTAGCTCCCAGAGATAGCGTGGAGACGCAGCCGATAGTTTGAGGCTAGGAGACCTGCTCAGATCGGAAGTAAACGGGATTCACATACCGAGCGCTTTCCCCAGCATTTCGTGGGGCCCCATATCTCGCCCTCTGACTTCCCTCATGTGAGACAGTAGGCAGTGCCCACCCAGCGCCTTGCATATCTCTTAACCTGCGTCTCTCCGAAACTCTGATACGCTCTCCCCCTAATCGATCGAGCACCCGCCGCCAATCAAATGAAGCAGGGACGAAAATGTGGAGTAGACTAGACGCCGCCGACCGGAGCGCCTTGTTGCGAAGAAGTGATGTGCATTGGTGGTGACGTGGACCGACGAGAATGTTGTAACAAGCCCAAGACGACCAAGAACGAGGCGCCGCCTTTTGAGCCCTCTGATCTGAGGAAGGAAGGAAAGAGCATAGCCTCGCCAATCTTCTTGTCTAAAAGGAGGAAGAGGAAGAACCGGAAGCAGGAGTGGACATCCAATGAAACTCTAAAGACAAACGAAATTGAAGCATGGTGCCCGAAGCGGACTCGTAACCCCAAGCCGATTTGCAGGAACAGAAAGTCTGCTTGCGACGATCGACGCCTTCTCCTCCCTTTTACCGCACCAAAGCAACTGGAAATTACCAAGAAAAGCATCAGTACACTTACCAGCCAGCCACCTTCTCCCCCCACAAGCACCAGACGCAGCCCCTCCTCCTTCAGTGGAGCAACAAGAAATCTGTCGGCATGTGCTCTAGCATGACATCCTCCCCCTCCCCCTCAACCACCGACCCCTCCTTCAGCACATTCAACGCGCCCGTCAGCCTCCTCAGATCCGTCACCTGCCTCAACAACGCCTGCTGCACGGGCGCGTTGCTCGCGGTCGGAAACTCGGTCCTGATCCAGTCCTCCAGCCCCTCGAAGCCGTCGTCCAGCTGCAGCGTGACGGCGTGCCTGCTGCCGCGGAACCAGCGCTTGATGAACAGGCGCTCCAGGGCGCGCGAGAACTTGTCGTTGAACTGGTAGGTGCCGACGACGCTCGGCACGAAGACGACGGTCAGGGCGACGTCGGGCAGGCCGTGGGCGTCGAAGGCGTCCAGCAGGGCCGACAGGTGCTCGAGCGGGCGCAGCTCGACGACGGTGAAGCGGCGCAGCAGCTTGCGCTGGTCCGGGCTGCGCACGCGCGACAGGAAGCTCTGCACGCGGTCGACGACGGGCTTGGCGATCTGGTCGCGGGCCGGGTCGCGCGGGTCCTCCTCGCTGAACTCGGTGTCCCAGCGGTTGAAGTACTTGCGGTAGTTGGGGCGCGCGATGCGGCGGCCGGCCAGGTTGTCGAAGACGATGGCGTTGTGGGCGAAGGCGGCGTCGACGCTTTCCTGGCGCACCTGGCGGCACGTGCGCCGGAACGCGAAGAAGTGCGGCGTCGAGCCCAGCAGCCGCGCCGTGCCGTACTCGTAGCGCAGCCCGGCCGGGTCGGTGAAGACGAGCGCGTAGATTTCGTCTCGCAGCTCGCGGGGGAGCCGGAAGAACGGCGAGGGCTGGGCGGCGGCGTCGATGGCGGGGGGTGGCGTGCCGGCGGAGGTGGAGAGCGTGGTGGTGGTTGTGGCGGTGGTGTCGGTGTGGGCGGGATCCATTGCGGCAGCAATTGTGGCTGGCATTGGCCGGTGGTCTCTCGGATCTCTAGAGCTGCTGGCCCCGCATGTTTGGGATGTCTCAAACGGCGGACGAGATGTTGCACGGCGAGGGGACAGGGCCCGTCCGTGGATCCTACTCCAGTCGGGAGGTCCAAGTCAGATGACAGCCTTCCGCTTGCGGCATGGCGCGCGCTGCCGGACCAGCGGCGATTAGCTCAGTATCAGAACCAGCCGTTAAGTACAGCCTTACGGACTGTTGCGAAATAGGGATCCCTTGAGCGCCTCGGTCACGAGGGCCCGTTTCAGCCGTGTGCTGTCAGAATGCAAATAGACGCTGCAGCCCAACTTTCGATCGTTTGGGTTAAGATTCTCTCTATACACTTTCCCTCTGACTGGAACCTCTCGTTGGGAGCACCCGCAGCATTCGCTCTCGATTGATGGTGGCTATCCCGCACGTGTTCGTCCGAGAGATGAATCGTTGGACCAACATCGGCCCTCCTCATGGCCTTCCCCACCGGCTCTAAGCTTGTTCTGCGTAGCGTGACCGCCCATTGCAGCCGTTGCCACTCCGTCCAGTTGCAGACACCTGGTGCTGTATCGGGCCCTCGATGCCTCCGAAATTCTTCCCGGGTTGTGGCTTTCGAAGCTCGGTGTAGCTCAGCCAAAAGCCCTTCCCCTGGCAAGCACAGTATTCCCTTGACAGTTGCCCTCTCGCCATTGCCCGTCTCATCTACCGTCCCACATTCTCCAAGCCCGGCATGTCCTCGAACCCGCCCAGATCCTTGATGAACTGCTCGAAGTCCACGCCCTGCTTCTCAAACAGCTCCTTCGCCTTGAGCACCGCGTCCTGCTGGCGCTCCGGCGTGAACCCGCCGGGCAAGCTGCTCTCGTACTGAATGAGCTCGATCCACCTGAAGAACAAGCTCTCCTTGCCCATCGCCGTGAGCCGGTCCTTGAACGCCACAATCTTCTTCCTCCCCTCGTCCTCAGCTCCATGATCCAGCTTGTGCACCTCCCACACGCACCAGCCCACCGCCTCGCCCCCATACACCCAGACGCTCTTCTCAAACTTCCCCTCCTCAATCTCGCCGTTGTCCACCGCCTTGTGCGCCCGCACCATGGCGTCGAAATCCAAATCCCAGCTCGCGTTCTGCATCAGGTACCCCGTCTTCTCCCGCACGTACCTCTTGTCGATCGCCGGCAACACCCTCGTCTTGAACCACGGGCTCTCCTCCCCGCCGCTCCCGTCGGTCTCCTCGCCCAGCAGCTCCTTCGCGCCCCAGCCCCTGCTCTCGCGCACGTAGATTTCCCGGCGCCTGAACCCGACCGCCCACCGCCACCGGCACGGGTTGCCGGGCGCCTCGGCGAAGAAGGTCAGCGGCCACGTGCCCACCACCACCACCAGCACGTAGTCGGCCAGGAACATGGCCGCGCGCCGCGCCGCGATGCCCGCCAGCTGCGCCCACGTCGCCGCCTCGCGCGCCACGCTGTGCGCCGTCTGGTTGCCCAGCGCCGCCAGCAGCATGTCCCAGTACACCGGCAGCGCCGCCCACGCCCGCCACAGGAGCAGCCCCGCGATCCCCGCGTTCAGCAGCACCGGCACCGCGAAGATCCGCTTCTTGAACTCCGCCGGCTGCGTGTCGATGTGCGTGATGTACACGCGCTCCCGGTCCAGCGTCGACAGGAACGGCTCGAGCTCCGGCGCCCGCGAGAAGGGCGGTGGCGGCGTCGCGGGAGGCGCGGCAGGCTTCGTGCCCGCTTTGGCGCCCTGCTTGGCGGCTTTGCGGGCCATTGTTGCGAGCGGTTGGTTCGAGAAGTGTGGGTGCGAGGTGGGAAGGCCAATGGCGGCCGGGTTGGTTGTGGTGCGAGGGTTGGGGGGTTTAGGAGGAAGGGACGCGCGGGAAAGCTGTCATGAGGCGGAGTTAAGGTGGGTTTCTCCGACGGACCCACTACCATGATCGTTCCATGGGTAAAGCTCCTGCACGTTGTGGTTCCTCTGGACCACGCACCGCGCTTAAATCTTGGTTTGTCTGATCCACTCAACGGCCCTGATCATGTGTCACCTTCGGAGCAGACTGCAATCACAATCCGAGTCGACGGCTGCGCATTCAACACCATGCATTGGCATCCAGATATCGCTGAGCTGGATAAAGCAATTATCCTGAGCTTGACCGATCATTGCAAAGCAACAAAACAAACAATCCAGCAGAACAGACTTCCATCATGAGTAGGCCCCTTAAACCCCTTTTTGAATGAGAGAAATAAGGTTTCAACACCAAACAAGAAACCAGAAAGAAGAAACCAGAAAACACAGCTGAGAAAGAGAATTGAACCTTTTGAAGAGAGCCGAGTTGTAGATAATACAGAACCCTCCCACCCGTGATTGTGTGATCCGTGCCGTCCCCCTTTGCAGGAAAAAAACTCATCATCTCAATACGCAGCTTTCATGTCCATTCGAAAGAAGGAAAAAGAGAAACCCGATATGAAGACCCGATCCCCCTTTAAGCACCCCAGTTTGTTCCAGTTATCCACACCTAAGTGTCCATGAGTGATAAGCTTTTCCGAAACCGGGTGAACCTTGAACGCCAGGTGTTTAATGACCATAGTTGCCGCCCCACCCGCCACCGCGCCCGTAGCTGCCGTAGCTACCAAATCCTGCTCCGTATCCGCCGTAGCCACCGCCGTGGCTCTGTCCGCCCTGGTGTCCTCCAAGCCCGCCCAATCCATACTGAGATCCAGGGTAGCCGCCGAAGCCCTGCTGGTGCGACTGTGGCGGCGGCAGGCCGGACTGAGCACCCTGGCCGGCCGAGTTGGTGGCAGAGCCGGGGCGGCCAGGCTGACCGATCGACGACGGGCTAGGTCCGGTCGCAGCCTTCTCGCCGAAAGGCTTCAATGAATCCTCAGTGCCAGCCTGGGAAGCCGACTGCTGCTGACCGTATGGCTGGTTTTGCCCGGGGAAGACGCCCTGGTTGCGGCCGAAAACATCGGGCATGCCGCCAAATGCACCGCTGCTAGCCGTGTGCTGCTGCGTCTGCGAGGGCTGCGTCGAGCTAGCACGGTAATCACCAAGTCCTCCAGCAAGAGCACTGTCGCGACCGTGCATCGAGGAAGCACCGTGCATCGAGGAAGCACCGAACCCGCCAACGTTTGCCGGAGACGAGCTGTGAGCATCATAGGTAGTCTGAGGAGACATACCGTAGGCAGCGTGGTGGGGCTGGCCGTACATGTTCTTGCCAAAAGGAGCGCCGTAGCCTTGACCGCCGTACGCACCGCCGAACTGGTTCATGTAGGCGTTGTAGTAGGGGCTGTTGTAGTAAGGGTGGCTACCGTAGGGGAAGCCGCTGTGACCAGTCTGTCCGTGGGGCTGGTGCATGTGCTGAGACTGGGCTGCCGGGTGGTGCTGAGCAGCCATAGTGGGAGCGGGGGTGTTGTGACCGCTGTTCTGAGCGTCGCCATAACGGCTCTGGTTCTGTGATGATAAGTCAGGTACTAATTTTGAAATAGATGGTGAAGATAGATTGTTCGGAGACTTCGAGGACGAGTCCCTTTGTGCAGAATCAACGGGGTTCAGACGGGAATCCCGGGACCACTGGCCAGTTTGATAATCTGAGGAGCCAGAGTATTCGCGACTGCTGTGGGTCCCAGAACGCCGCGTCCGGAGGCGGTCGGGAGAATGTGAAGGAATATAGCCTACCTGTTGCGATTGACTGGTGGGGAAAGCAGAATCGCCGGCTGCAGGACCGAATCCACTTCCGGTCCTCTGTTCCTGCGCGTTGGCTTCCTGCTGTTGGTTCCCACCAGCTTGCTGTCCGTATCCAGCGCCGTAGTAGTTCTGGTACGCATTTCTCTGCTGGTCAGATGTGTAGTACGATGAGTAGTCATTAGGCGCAGACGAGAAACCTCCAAGGGAAGAGGGGGCCTGAGGTTGTTGAATGTTCTGCGGCTGCGTGTGGCTCGGGAAGCTATCGAACTGGTTGGGCTGCGAGACGGGCGCGCCAAACGGATCGTAAGGCTTCTGGGCCTGGGCTGCCGGCTCCGACTGCACGTTGGTTTGGCCGTAGCGGCCGAATTGGCTGTAGGGCTGAGCAGCTTGGCCTCCGATAGCAGGAGATTGTTGCTGAGGTTGTTGGTTCACAGGAGGCAGACCAGGGGCCGGCTTAGGGGTGGGGACGGCGGGTTCCTGGGGCTGCGCCTCACTAGGGACAGCAGGCTGGCGAGGAGCAGGAGGAAGAGAGGTCCTCGGCTGCTGGGTGGGAGAGTGCTGGGGAGGCTGCGTGCGCGTCTCGGCCTCCTCACGGTCTTCATCGACATCAAGCGCGGCATCGCCGTTCAAACCAAGGCTGCCAAACTGCACAGCCGCACGATCCACCGCATGGTTCCCGGGCATGACAACTGCCTCCTGTTGTTCCAAAATCTTCCTCTGATAGCTGGCACTGCGGCCCTGGGTAGAGGTAGCCTTCTGTGCAGACGCGGCAAATCCTCCAATAGTGGGGCGTGCCGCCGGCGTACGCTGAGGTCCGGTCAAAGGTGTCGCAACTCCAATTACGCTGCCGCTAGCAACGGTGCTAGCAGCAGTACCAGTCGGGGGCGGGTCCGCAACATCTGGCAAGTTCTCGACATTCTCTTTGGTGAGCTCGTCCTTCGACGGAGTGATCTGGGTGGAGGGGACTTCAGGCACTTCGGGGGTAGGCGCGGGAGGCTCTACGGCTACAGCAGGCGGCTCTGGAGCGGGGGCCTCGTCGGCGGCGGGAGGTATGGGGAGTTCTTCAGCTTGGACTGCGGTTTCAATCTCCTTCGTCGGTTCGGGTACGGCTGCTGGGACGGGGGCGGCGGGCTCGGGCGGCGGGGCAGCAGCAGCAGGCTTGGGAGGTGCAGGTGCGGGCTTCGGCTTCGCAAACATCTGGGCCCACGTCTTCTTCGGGGGTTCCTGAGGAGCAGCAGGCTTCTTCACAGCCTCAACTGCGGCGGCCGGCTTGGCATCCGCTGCGGTATTCCATTGACCGTCTGCAGCTCCATCGGTTCCGTCCGCAGCTGCGGACGTGTCCCATGCGTTGTTCGAGTCGGTCGTCGTCACCGGCGTGTCCCAGGCAGAAGACTCGTTCGTAGGGACAGAAACGCCTGCACCAGAGCGCGAGCCGTTCGCCGCATGCGCTCCGCCGCGACTGCCGCGGAATCCACCTCTGCCACGCTCAGTTCCACGCCCGCGGCCACCGCGAGTGCCCTCAAAGCGGCCTCTGCCACCGCGCGCAGTGCCAGATGTCGCGGCGGCTTCAGAGCCGACTGCCGAGGTGTCCTTCACCTTCGAGCGCGCGCGGTCGTTCTTCTTGGGGACTTCAGCGAACTGGGAGATCTGTCCTGTAGGCGGAGGCTTGTCAACACTGCGCGGCGGAGTAAATACAGGCGGGCGTCGGGGTAAAACCTTCTAGGATCTTCTCGCTGGCCACGTTGAGGTCACCGTCGCTCTCGTGCAGAGCCAGCAGCAGGTCGAGGTCGGTCCAGTCGGGGAAGGTCTCCTTGATGGTCGCCAATTGGATGGCATACTGTTGCCTCAGCTGGCCCAGCTCGCCCTCCTCGGCAGAAGCGTCGATTGAGCCTGCGCTTTTGTGGTCGCCGTTGGTCTTCTGGGATCTGGGGCCGCGGGAGCTGTATCCACCGCGGCCGCCGCGGGCTGAGCTCCTGCCGCGAGGAGCTGAAGGCCGTGATTGCACTTCAGACATTATGGACGGGGGTTGGGGGGGGCTGCCGGTGACGCAGTGGGGGGTTGGACGACGATGGAGGGTCAGGGCCGCAAGGGCTGGTCGGTCGACGCGATGACGACGGGAAGCGGAGCAGGAGCGAGCCTTCAGCTTGAGGGCGAGGAGGGTTGCAAGCCGACGCAGGCCTGCTCGGGGAGGGAGGCAGTGTGAGGATCAAGCGTGGGCCGGGCGGCTCAGCAAGGGGAGCATGGAGCGGTGGGAGCGTTGAAGAAGGCAGGTGATGCAGTGGTTTGCGCTGGACTTTGAGAGAGCAGCGCCCAAGAGCCAAAGCTGCTGGAACAGGCAAGGTTTATCCGCCGCGCACGCCCACAACCGGCGGTAAACATCAGCCCTCCCCGTAACAAACCGCCCACGCCGTCACACGACGAGCCCCAGCCCGCAGCCCGCAGCCCGCTCCGCCCTGTGCGCGCGCCGGCATTGGCGCTCCGCTGCGCGCCCTCTGCGCGCCCTCTGCGCCAGCAGCCAGAAACGCACCCGCGACGCGCGCCGCGGCGGGCGAGGCCCACGGCGCGGCGTGCCCATGCGCGGCAGAACGAAACGTAACGCGTGTAGTCAGCCGAGCGCGTATGTAACGATCGCCAGCGCCAGCGCCGCACCGCAAGCGTCAGGCCAGCGCGTCGCATCCAAGTCCGCTGTCCAACCTCAGCGCGCCTGCTTGCCCGCTCCATTGCGCGCGCTTCGCCCCCGTCCCGTCAGCCCGCCTGCGCATTCTGTGCTGCGCCGCCGCCATGCACGCCTGCGCGGCCCGTCCGACGTCTGCAGGTCCGCCGTCTGTGTCGCGCCCCTAACCGCAAATGCTCGCCGCCAATCCTGCCCCTCCGCTCTGCCAGTGCACCGGCCCTGCAGGAGTGTTTGCGAGCACACGCGCGACAGCCTCACGCCCATCAGCGCGCGACAGCGCATCTCCGCCCTCCGCGAGCAGGCATTCTCGGTCCAGGCTTTTGCCACACCGGCCCGTCGCGTTGCGTCATTGGCCACCTTTTTGAATTGTTTTCTTCACCGCCAATCAGATGCTCTTGATCTAGCCATCGACCCAAGCCTGCTACCGCCAGCCGTGCCAGGCCGCACATCGGGCTGCCCAGCTACTCTCCTGGAATTCACGTGAGTTGTTCATTGGCGATGAGCTTTGGACAACGCCGAATCAGATTGTGAAGATGCGTGCTTTCACATTTACTGATTTTCATGTTTCGATCTATGTGCATTTTGAGAGTCGTCAACTACGCAAGTATACTGTGTGCCCACAGAGAAGCCTAGTACGGTGGTTGCCTAACGGTACGGATGTTCACAGTCGTACTCAGCCTTGCATGTACAACGCATGCAGGTAGGGCAAGAGTATATACATCCAAGCCACTGGCACAGCCTAATCGCATACGTTGAAGAGTAAGCCCACCTTCCTTCCTCCCAATTGTGGCCGCAACTCTTTACGATGGATCCGCCTACCAACTTCCCCCTTACTACATTTGCCTTGTCTAGGTTTCACGTCTAGCTCTATAGCGCGGACGCAGCATTCTAGAAACCTAGATTCCAAACACAACTCATTCTACCATATCCAGGTGATCCGGAGAAGGGATTACCATCGGACAACGTACATACGAGGGATCGGGTTACGGCCAAAGTGCGTTGCAAAGAGGATGGCTCAAGGCAAAAGATGTGATACTGCGCGTAGCGGAAATGGTTTATTTCAATGACACCCTCAAAACCACTCGTTCCTTACTTCAAAGGGTATACCTCGACTTCAGGTGGCGCCACCAGTCCCTCGCCATCCATGCGTCAAATTCAGTGATATGATCGGCGCTGTTGGCCAGCATAACGAAGTTAGTGACGCCGGTGGGAACCCAGTCGTAAAAGTCTGCACCAATTGTAAGTATGCCGAAGTGTTATCGTCGGACTACCGCTGCTGAAAACTTACCATCAAGCGCGAACGTATGGCCCAGCTCATGAATCACCGTCTCGATATTGTCCTTCTCCAGACCGCCAATAAACTCCTGCTCGCTCAGACGCTGGCCCCAATCACCGCCCGCGCCCGCGCCAAACTCCATTGACGATGTGATCCAGAGGCTCTGGTCTGCACACAGCCGCGTTAGCACCCACCGTCTCCGCCCTTCGTCTTCTGAGATTTTCGGAAAAGAAAAAAAAACTCACCATAGTGCTTCTCCGCGCCCGCCTTGCACCCCGAATAGTCTCCATCCTGATGGAAAAACCGGCCGCACCCCTCATCGCACTGCGGGATTCCCTCCGCATCAGTGCCGGTGTACACCTCAATACCGGTCGTATCACCCTCCAGCAGGGCCTTATCCTTCACCGCCCAGCCCACCACCTTCACCGGCACCTCATCATACGGCCAGCCGTCAAACCCCTTGAACACGTCCATCCACTTCTTGAACTGGCGCTGGATCGCCGTCTCGGTGAGCGTGCGCTGCGCAGCCGTGACCTTGCTGTCCGACTCCCAGCGGACGCAGTAGTTGATGGAGCCGTTGTTCGCGATCACTTGGTCGTATCTGGGGTGGGCTCACTTAGCTGCATGTCCCGGCGGACGGGGAGGGGATCCGAGCTCACCCGTAGTTCTTGAACTCGAGCGCGTTGCCGTAGGTCGTGGACGTGTGGTTCCAGACCTCCTCGAGCGGCTTGACCAGCTCGGCCGGCGGGTCCCAGGTGGTCGCGGGCGCGGGCGCCGCCTGGCGGCGCAGCACCGTCTCGGTGAGGGGAGCGGCCTGCGTGCCGACGGCGGCAGACAGAAGAGATAGAGCGAGTGCGGATTTCATGGTGGTCGGCAAGAAAAAAGGAACGACTTTGTTTTCCGAGCAAGGAACGACTATCCTCCAAAGAAAGAGAGGACTTGGTTGTTTCAATCCATTGCCATGGCGGAGGCGATTTTGCTATATAAGGACTGTCCGGCACGACGGCAAGAGCAGTCGTACCATGAAACTCCGCAATGGCCGGGAGCATTTGTTCAGGAAATAAGAGTAGGGGTGATCTGTATAGCGATCATGACACTGCCAAGTGCCTATACGAACCACTCAAAACGATGTTTCGACGCTTGGCGTTGACTAAAGTCCGCCCGGCTTGGCTGTGGATAATGGCACGACCGTTTTCTTGGCTTGCGAGACCATGAGGGCCGTAAGTTTCATGTATGGAGACTGGAAGCACCAACGCCCACCAATGGCGTGCAGAAGCGCGGAATACGTGAAGCCGGTCATTGCAGATCATCTATCGAGAGACTGTCAGTGGACCTGGGCTCTAGACTTCATGGCGACGGGCAATCCCGTGTCTAAATGTTTTTGGAAGTGATTAGCAGACCATGGTGCTCAACCGTCGGTGCCATGTGGCGATATGGGAGAACCCTTAGACACGGAACTATGCTGCATGTTTGCTGGACGAAGACACATGCATACACACCTCGGAGGAGCTCTACAACCGTGCGCAGTCCACACCGTCACGGCTATCACGAGGCCCTCCAACTCTCTCCTTGTAGAGTCCTTGACGAAGACACGCACCTGCTCTTTCTCCATTTCAAAACTAGAAGAAGTTATCAAGAGAGTAAACCCAGGTCTACACACTCATCCACCCAGACCAATGTATAAAGTCGTAGAAGTAGACGAAGAAACGCCATAGAAAGGCAAGGGGGACGAGCGAACGGACAATGCCTCCCTCGCATCTCGTAACATCCAGGTATTCACAGAAAGAGGAGAGAAAGCAAAAAAGCAAGGCGACTTGTGTACGTATGTATCGATCAACAACGCAAACGACAAAAAGCCAACCCACAACAAAGAGTAACAGAAGCGCGAGGGACGACATGTTTTTTTTTCGGAGGCTCTTAAGAGATTAAAAAGGGTACTAACTGCCACAGCCCAACATTCACCTTCGGACACGCACACACAGCAGTGTAGGGTAACCTGCCAACCAAAAAACACGTACACCTAGAGACAGCGAACACTTGTGTCAAATCGCAATGCTCCTAGCCGGCCCCCTCGTTATCCACCACCTCCCACCAACATTTGATTGCTCTGGAGAGAAAACCGCTGCCCGCCCTACAATGCAATAGTGTGTCGAAACTAGGTTGAGGAGGGAAAGAAAAGTATGAAGAAAAGGGGGATGCGAGAAGGAGTACCCGCCCGGACCCCGAATCGATTAGTGGGGGGCCATGCCCTCCGCGAGGCGCTCCGCCATCGTCTTCAGCAGCGCGGGCGGGACCGAATCGTCCGTTGCGCGAATGGTAAGACGGTACATCTGTAGCATATGTTAGCGGCCAGTCAACTTCCTTGTAGTTATCCGTCGAAAAGAACTCACCATGGTATCAAAGTTCGGCTCCAACCGCATCAAACACCCAACCCTTCCCTCATGCATATGCAGCACCGTGGCGCCGACAAGGTTCTTCTGGTTCGGGTCAACACCATCTAGAATACCCCACTTGAAGCCCTCGACGACTCTCCGAGTGTAGGTCATGTTTGTGGTGCGGTTTTTGCGGGTGAGACCGAAGACCTTCTGTGCCTCGCGCGGCGCACCGCCAATCTGCTTCCAGCGCTTGAAGAAATCATCAGCCGACAGTTGCGCGCCTTCCATATACTTGTACAACAAGACCGGCAGCTGCAGGGTCAGTCCTTGCAGAGAGCCCGAAAGGTAGGAAATGCGGATTGTCGGGGGGTGTTCAAAGACGTTCTTGGCTTCGAACATGATCATCTGCTGGGTCTGGCCATCTGGGTGGATTGTTGTATCCGGTAGTGACTTGATGTCCGTCTTGAGGGTTTCAGCGGAGCGGTTGTCTAGTGTTGTGGTGAAGGAGGTCATGATCGACGAGGACTTGTTGCTGAAATACAGGATGATGCAGCCAAGCTCGCCACGGTATTCGGACCGCAACCCAATCTGGATCTGCTGGTCTTCGTAAAGCACACCTTCCGGCCGGAGAAGTAGCCTGTTGTAGCCAACCTCCCAATCCGGGCTCAAGTGCACAGCGCTGGCGAGGTTCGCGCCCTTGCCGCTGTCTGGGTGCAAATCGAGACCCATCAGGTCGGCAACTCCATTGGCTGCGCCATTACCGTTCGCCGTTGGTGTTGTAGGCGTGCCGTTGTTCGACAAAGCATTGGTGAACGACCGCTTCAGACCGGTGTTCTGCACCAGGTTGAACTCCTTCGGATCCGTGTTCGCGTCCCTGCCGCCAACGACCCAAGTTCGCTTGTCGCTAGAGTTCGCGTGCTTCTGGTGGAGGCGGGATAGAAGTGCCGAGGCGCGTTCAGGGAATGGCGGCATCTCATCGCAGACAGTCCGTAGCAGGTCGTCTGTTGGAAGAGTCGCCAAGGCCAGGTACTCGCACGCTCTTTGCTGGAGCTCCGAGTCCAAGGTGTGGCTGAAGTCGGAGAAGACCTGCAAAAGTTGCGGCTTGATTTCGGGGAACAGATTGACGAATTTGACAAAACATGACAGAATGATAGCACGAGTGCTGGAAGAGCAGCCCAGCATCTTCCCCCGCAACGCATAGAACTGCTCGATCGGGCTGCAGCCCTTATTATCGGCAATCAAGTGGCCGAACTCTCCCAGGAGATAACCGCCAATTTTGACCAAGGTCTCATGGCAGTGTTCCGCCTTGACGTATTGAAGGATGTTTTGGGCCGCATATACCTGAAGCTCCTCATTGTTCGTGACAATCTGGATGACACGCTGCCAGACCTCATCGCTGACATGGTCACCCGCCATGGCAATCAGCCGTAGCGAGATATCCACATACCATTGGACATCGGTAGCGTATTTCTCCGTCAAAATGGCAATCTTCAAAACCATCTCTTCCCTGATTGCAAAGTCGGCCGTTTGAAGGTACTTTAGGAGCTCCGAAACGATGGGTGCTGCGTTGGTGGAATCACACATGCTGTAGAGCAAGTCCAGACCCTGCCGACGAACGCTGATATCCCTGTCCCGCAACGATCCGATAATAATACTCTGGTGCTTCTTGATCGGGTCCAGAGTCTCAGCTCGTGCTGCCAGGTGCGTCATGGCCTCCAGTCCAAGATACCGGACGTTTGTTTCTCGTGACTGGATGAATTTGCCTAGCCGTGAAGAAATCTGTACCATCAGATCGTGCTCCGTGTCCAGGTGAATGACCAGGTTGATGGCCTCGAAAAGAACAGCATTTTGAGCGTTGTTCTGCTGCACATTCTTCGGCATCTCCATTGCTGAGTCCATGATGCGCTGCAAGGATTCTCGGATCAAATTACGGACATGGGTGTCCTCCGACGGCGGGTAATACTGGAGCAGCCGCAGCAGCTTGACCTGAATCCACGGACACGGGACCTTGTAGTAAAGATAGTCAGCCGCACACTCGCTGTCTACCACAATCTTTTTCAAACGGTGCGCGGCCTTGATGTAGCTCCCGCGATACTGTTGCGGGTTGTCCTGCAGCAGCGCCATGATGAGCGATGTGACAGACAGAGCCACACCCATGTCCGGATCGTCCATCAATGCTATTATGCGCTCGGCCCATTCCTGCTGCACGATCCCAGGGAACTTCCGGTAAAGACGCAGCAGCGTGAGGGCGGCCTTCTTCTTGACGAAAGATTTGGATGTCGGAGAAATCAGCAACCGGTGGACGTCCATTGCTAGCGCCTCGCCCATCTCCTTGCCTCCGACATTGGCGATGGCGTGCAGCGCAAGGCAGTTGAACAGCTCATTATGGTCCAGGAGGTCCTTCCGTATGCTGTTGACGACCAAGTGCAGCAGCTCGTGCTCCTCGTGGAGGAACAGGGTGACGGCCAGGTAGCCAATCTGCTTCTCCGAGTACTTATTCGCGCTGATCAGGTTGACGGCCTCGAGGTGGCCAAAGTCGACGTTCCAGCCCAGGATGTAGATGTACAGCAGCTTGCAGACGTACTTCTTCTTGGAGTAGCCGTTGAGGCCGCCGTCCTTGAACTTCTGGCGGATGTTGGCCAGCTCCTTGTTGATGCGCTTCTCCTCGAGCTCGCGCGCGCGGGCGTTGCGCAGATCGGCGATGAACGACACCAGCCCGCGCATCGAGTTCTGCTGGCCGGAGCTCCCGCGGCTGAACAGGCCGCCGCCGCCGCCGGTGTTGGAGGCCATGGGTGCTGGGGGTGGTGCTGGCGGCGATGGGTCGATGGGGCGGTCTCTTGGAGGACCAATGCGGCGCTCTCTTCTTCGCCTCGGGGGCGGCGGAGGTCCGCCGGGATGTCAGCGGGAGGGCAGCAGCTGGGCTCGCAGGCGTCGGCGCTGCTCGCGTTTTTTTCGTGTCGTCCGGCAGCGCGTAGGGGGGCAGCGGCGGAGGTATGCGGAGGTAAGGAGCGTGAGGGGCGGATGTCTTGGCCGGAGAGTCGCGGTGGCTGAGGGCGCGCGCGTGCTCGAGAGAGGGGTAGGTAGAGGACACGAGGGTGCTCGACGCGTAGGCTGCTGGGGCGACGCGAGGCCGATGGGCGGGGGGGATTATTTTCGTCAGGCTGGCGCAAGGAGGCTCTGTCGCGAGCATGAGCTGTCTTGGTACCCCGGGAGCTTGCCGCCCACCCGCCCTGCCTGCTGGCCCTGTCGACTCGGAGGCCAGGTTGACCCGACGAGGCGATCGCCAGCGCGCGGCGATCGTCGCGCCCTCTCCACGCCTCCCCGACGCCTGCAAGCGGCCAGGCACGCATGTGGGCCGCTGGTGATGGCATTCTGCATTGGTATCGCTGCTTAACCTAAATCCAAAAACCCCCGCCCCGAGTCCGCAACCATGAAACCCGCGCCCAGCCTGCCCGTGGCGGCTCCCTTAACGCCTTGCAACTCCGTCCCCATGCCTGCATCCCGCACGTCGCCCGCGCAACCCTTCCGAACGACGCCGAGCCCGCAATTGCCTATTTCTTGGTGGTGAAGTCCGTCTCCAGCTCCGACTGGCCGGCTTCGGTGCCCGCGCAGGTGCAGGAGGCTGGTGGGCACTGTTAGCAAGGTCTTGGGACACTGGGGCCGGCGGGATGGACATACTGCTGGACCTCTTGCCGCAGGCGCACTTGTCGCCAGTGACGGTGTTCTCCTCGCCCGCGCGGTTGCAGGTGCAAGCGCCGGCAGCACGCTGGCCTGTAGACAGCGCAATTAGCATCAGCTTCAACAAGGGCGGGGCATGGCGAGGACAATATGTCTAGGGCTGAAGGCAGGGTGCGGGGGGCACCATGGGATCCGGGAGGGCTGGGTTCAAGACATACCGCAAGAGCAAGTAGCACCGGCGACCTTGTTCTCGGTCGACGCCTTGTCGCAGGTGCAGTGCATCGCCTTCTGCTTGCCGCACGAGCAGGTGGCCTCCTTGGCGCAGACGCAGCTCTGGCCATCACGCTTGCAGCAGGTCGCGGGAACGGTGCCGACGGGAGCAGACATGGCGGCGGTAGGTGCGGGTGGAACTGGGAGGTGCGAGGTGGGTGGGTGGGTGTTGTGTCTTTGGATACAGGGTTTCCAAAGTTGATCGGTGGCTGCGTTGGCTTGAGACTGGTGGATGGAGAGGGACAGAAGACAGGCAGCAGAGCGTGGTCCTTTTATGCTTCCCAAAGGGCGAGTATCTGATGCTGGCATCTGATATGGTAGGCACAGGCCCGGCCAATCAGAAGCTTCCCGAAGTAAGCGGGGGGCGATGCGCGTTCCATGACAGCCCACCTCACGACACTCCCGCTGCAAGGTTTTCAGTGAATTCAGGTCAATTCGACCTAATCATATGCAACGCTATTGGCTCGTTCGGGCCTCCTCTTCCCGAGTCTACGTCGCTCTCGTACGTTGATGACTTGTTTGGGGCCATCGCCGAAATCCAGCAATCTAGCCTCCGCATTCCGTGTGGCAATTCTCCACTTGATCTTGCTTTGCTGACAATGGTCCGCCCACCTATTGGCCGTCGGGCCCTTTGTTCCTGAAAACGTTTGAAAGTGTCTGGAAGATTGTCCACACCACCTCGTATGCAAGGCCATCAGGTCGTCTGGTACCTGCAAGCTCGATTATGTCCGAGCAGACTGGTTTTACATCCGAAGGCAGCGCGCAACAACCGCGGCAGCATCCCCAGGTCTGCTTAAGCTATCTTCGTACGCCGATTCACCCATCAGCCATGATCTTTAGCCGTAGCTTTTTCTCGCTTCAAAAGACTATGTACGCATGGTATCCTAATGCAAGCCAAAGGGTATATTAGCCCTAATTGGAGACCGCCAATCTATGTTCCCATGCCTTGAGCCGTTAGCTTACCAGACCCGCGCCCGAAAATGCTGATTGGTATCATTATGCCATCTTATTTCCCCGACAATAAACGCCCAGAGAAATGCTCCGTGATCTTGCACACCTGCGAAAGTACTTTTCGATTTACCCGAATGGGAATCAACCTTCCCAAAGAAGAAGTCTGTCCGATGCAGGGTGCAGGACAACTACATCCAGTCGTCCTCAAAATCGCCTTCGTCGTTCAGACCAGCCAAGCCCACGTCTTCCGCTGTGGCATCGACATCCTGGTCAGCCTCACCCTCGCTCTCTTCGTCATCATCCTCTTCATCGTCATCCTCGATGACGGTTGCTTGCTGTTGACTGGCCCCTTGGGATTGCTGAGTAGCTGAAGGGGTGGCGAGAGCATTGCCGGCCCGAGGTCCAACGGCGCCATCCAGTGGTTCTTCTTCATACTCAACCGACATCTCGGTAGGGGCAGGACTTCCTGCATTACTGGGACGACTGCTGGAAGTCTGGCTGACCTCCGGCTCGCTGCCTCCCATGGTAGGAAAGAGAGCATTGAGCTTCTCGTAATTGATGTGCCTGGTGTATCCCTTTCCACGTCTCTGTCCCATCCTCTGCATGCCCTCTACCGCGCTGCCAATGGGAGACTCGCGGGCATACTCGCTCATGTCGCCGAGCTGCGGCTGCTTCTTCCGCGGCTTCTTCTTTTTCGGGCCGCCATTGGCTTCTTCGAGCGCCTTTTTAAGCAGCTTTGCTTGCTGCTCGCGCAACCAGTCGTGATTATGGGTAACCCAAATGCGTTCTTTGATAGCAATCTCTGCTGGAGAAAGCAAGCAATTCGCCACTTCCGGGTCATCGTCGAACTCATGATCTTCGACAATTTCCGTTTCTGGTGCCCTTTGTTCTCCTCTCATGTGATTGGCAAGTGCCTTTGAGCGTGCTTCGACAAGGGCAAAATTGGCATCTTCGACCTTGTTGACCTCAGGATCGTGAAGAATATTCTCGATTTCCTCTTCAATCTCCTGTTCAACTTGCAAATCCTCTTCGGCCACCGGCGGTGGAGGATCCTTCTTCTTCCTGGGCCGTCCTGGCTTTCTCTTTTCGGATGTGCCTTCGCCAGCTTGCATCTCTTCCGCAGCCAAGTTGGTGGCGGCAAGCAGGCTCGGGTCAATTGGCACCGACGCGGGGACAGCAGGTATGAGGAAGCCATCGGCATCGCGACGAGGTTCCTGCGACGGACCGGGTGCAACCGATGCCTGGCGGGACCCAGGTTGTGAGAGCATGTTTTCCGCGGCTTGCTCCGCTTCAGTCAATTTCCGTCTTTTCGATGCTCGTTCGCGTGCCTGATAGACTGACGGAGGCTCCTTCTCTTCCGGCAGATCAGCATAACGCTGCCGAAACTCGTCAACGGTGAGCTGGCCACTCTGCGTCCGCTTGAATTCAACGAGGCGTTTGGCGATGGTCATGTCAGCAACCTTGACCACGTAGACCACCTCCCGGACAGTTCGTCGAAAGTTGTTCATGCGGGCTGCGAGGATGATGCATGCACCGCAAACTCCTGCCGGCTGTCTTCCTTCAACCATCCAGTCTCGCTTCATTCTCTTGAGAATCTTCACGGCATCATCTGCCACTTTCCTTCCACCGACTTCTCCAAACTCCAATTTGTCCACGTATTTCTTGATGAGAGGCTCAGGCTCGAGACTGACGTACTCTGCCTTTCTCGAGGGGTCGGCAATGAACAGTTTGGCAAGTAGTTCCTTGTAAGTCTCTCCGAGCTTGAAGACGTTGAGCTAAACCCCAATTAGCATAATTCAGGTGTCCAAGGGAGCAATCTTGAGACTCACCTTGATCTTCTCGGCGAAGTCAATGAGGAGATATTTGTTTCCCGGCTTTGTTCTGCATACGTAGTAGAGGCAGCAGGCTGCGATCACAATGGGACGACGTCCATGCGTGAATCTTTCCTTCGCAGCCAACCTGTAGATATTCATGGCCTGCCCTTCAAAGCCCTCTCCGATCATGCGGAGCGCAGTCATGAGCCCTCTTATTGCATCTTGTCCGTTCGACTCGGCGGTGCTCCTGCCTTCGCCGCCAGTCAAGCCCAGACGACGGGCGGAAGCACCCATGGTGTTTGCGTGTCTCTGCTCGTCACCGACGAAGCCACCCTGCACCATGGCCGCACCAGAAGAAGTCTCGCCGAAGGTGACTTCCGAGACAATGTGGGATTCGTTGATGACGTTACCGCAGCTCGTACACACCATGACTCCATCCATGTCTTCTGGAGTGGGGTTGCTACAGCAAGTCTGGCGCTTTGGCTTTTGGCGTGGCGGGAGGGCGCCGACGGGACGCGTCTTGCCGGCATCCTTCAGCGAAGACAGGCGCTCCCGCGGGGGCCTTGGACGCGGTACAGCGCTCATGCCGGGCAGTAGGCGCGGGCTCGGAGCACGGGTGGTTGCGGTGGATGGTGTGCGATCAACGGCGGACCGCGAAGCGCGAAAGTTTTCTTAGAGCTGGTGGCGGACCGGTAGAAGCTGCAGCCAAGTGTTGCGGGCGTCATTTTGCTTGACAGAGCCTACAGCTGGTGGGCGACGACGCGGAGGAGCGGCGACATGGTGGGCAACTTTTTTGTCGGCGATAAGGTCGATAGGCAGGGCTGTCTGCGTGTGCGGGTTGGGTGCGCGGTCGAAAGCGCGAGGCGGAGTGAGGTGGTCGGCAGAGCTGCGGCGAGTCGCCGGCTGGCGGGGTTGGCTCTGTGGTGAAGCGCCGCCGTTGGCGAGCACCGCGCCGCGTCCCAGCAGCCTCCCCCAGTTCGATTCGCGTGGTGGGCGCCATTGCCTCGCTGTTTTGCGCTTTGCGCTTTGCGCTTTGCGCTTTGCGCTTTGCGCTTTGCGCTTTGCGCTTTGCGCTCACCGTCCCACTGGCCCCATTTTCACGTCTGCTGCGAGTCCTGCGAGTCACGCCACATTCCCCGCCATGCGCGTCTTGGTGCCAGCATGGCCAAGGCAGACGTCCCGCGCAGCAGTTTCAGCCGGCCCTGCGGTTCCCCGGTCGTTCTTGGGTCGTGGAAAGCGAAAGCGAACGTCTCCGAGTCTCCTCTTGTGGCCCAAGACTGCACAAGGGCCTTAGCCGACGGCGCCGGACCTGCCGCCGTCCAGATCGATCTTGCACGGACAACGCCTTCCTCAGTGCAGCCGTCCTTGCGGCAGGGGATCATCACCACCCGCCTCCCCTGGCACGCTTGGTTACAGCCCTCGTACATTGTAGCGTGCCATGTGGGTTTTCGGCTTGCGCTTTTCCGGCCGCCACCTGTCGCAGCGCCGTACAGCATACCAATCAGCGTGTCCCGAGCGCGAATGAAGTGCGTGGAAATCTAGCATGTCTGAGCTCCCGGCCCAAATGAGCCGTCGCTGCGACGATCGTCAAGCTGGCGGCAAACTGTCTGTGAGTAGTTTGATATAAGACGCGGATCCGCACTCCCCTATACCTTCTCTGTAAGTGGCCGCGAATGCTTGCCAATCTCTCGCTTGTGACTTGTGCTTGGGCGTAGTGTCTTCACTTCCTGTCTTATTCTCAACCCTTCCCTCGTTTTTTTACGCAGTTGTTCCTCCAGTGTGCTTTCCAGCCTCGCAAAACCATGGAGACCATTCGAAATATCCCCACCTTCCTACCTGGACATCTGCAGGCGAGAGTGGCCGGCTACAGAGATTTCGAAAGCGTGGGACTGATTTCCGCTGCCGCCGTCATTCTCGCTCTATGCTACTTCATCCTCGTCTCGCTCCAGGGCGGGAAGCTCCAAGCGCCGCTCATTGCCGCCCACCTTGACCAAAAAGGACGGGAGAAGAAGTATCTGGAGGACTGCCTGGCATTGCTAAAGGAGGGCTATGGAAAATTCAAGACTGGCCTCGCCATGTATCGCATGACAACGGCGGACGGCAGCGAAACTGTTGTTCTCAGCAGCAAGTACCTCGACGAGCTCAAGGCTATGTCCGACGATCAGCTCAGCTTTAACACTGCCATGGAGAAGCTTCTAGCCGGGAAATACTGCGGCATCGCCGACAGGCAGGTTCCCGTCGCTGTCCATGTGATCAAAGCAGACCTTACCCCGGGCCTTAACCGCCTTATGCCCGTCATCTCGGAAGAAATCGACTTGGCACTTGAGAGGACCATGCCTATTTGCGACGGCTGGACTCCCGTTGTGGTTTATGGGAAGATGTTGGACATTGTTGCTCAAGTATCCGCGCGTGTGTTCGTCGGCGAGCCTCTGTGCCGCAATCCCCGCTGGCTCGAGCTCTCCAAGGATTACACACTCAAGGCATTCCAGGCATCTCGCGCGATCAAGCAATGGAAGCCTTGGATGCGACCCTTGGTTCACAGGTTTCTTCCGGAGATGCGCGAACTTTACAGCGTGCGCGCTGAGGCCATCCGATTCATGGCGCCCATAGCTCAGGGGCGCCAGGAGCTTGAAAGCAAACGTGACGACTTCACGGAATGGATGAAGAACAAATCAAGCGTGGAATTTGCTACGCATTATGAAGAGCAGGCCTATGTCCAAATTCAGTTGGCCCTCGCAGCTATTCATACGACAACAATGTCAATTACCCACATGATCTACGACCTGATCGAGCACCCGGAGTACGTGGAGCCGCTGCGCGAGGAACTCCTATCCGTCATCTCCGAGACCGGTGGCTACCAGAAGGAGACCATGGCGAAGCTGAAGAAGCTTGATAGCTTCATGAAGGAATCCCAGCGTTTCAACCCACCTGGCCTGACGACCTTCAAGCGCTACTGCATGCGCAATCTGACGCTGTCGGACGGAACCTTCCTGCCCAAGGGTACCATCATTGAAGTCGATGGCTCGCAGCCGTACTTCGACCCGCAGAACTTCGAGAATCCTGAGGCCTTCGACCCGCTCCGCTTCTATCGCCTCCGCAACCAGGGCGACAAGAACTCCCACCAGTTCGCCACATCTAACGCCAGCTATCTGCAATGGGGTCAAGGCCGTCACGCTTGCCCCGGCCGTTTCTTCGCGAGCAACGAAATCAAGACTATCCTCTCTAAGATCCTGCTGCACTATGACCTCCAACCCGTAAACAAGGAGGCCGGAAGACCGAAGAACTTTGTGTTCGGCACTCAAGTACGTCCTACCGTCCCCTTACGTCACGACAGAGTAGCGCAACTGACCACTGCACAGATCAACCCCAACCCCATGGCCGAAGTTCTCTTCAAGAAGCGTGAGAACTGAGAGTAGATGCTCCAACTAAACTCTCCGCATTCGAAACTGCCGTATAGACACGATGAACCATGGCGGGCTGCGAACAACCGGGCGTGAGCGGCTTCTGGGCCGCCTCCCGGACCCAGCTTTTCGAAGGTGCTTTTCTGGCGTTTTTCACAGCTCTACACCCCGTTACTCATTCCTCCATCAGAAGTCGCGCCACGAATTGACGATATATATATCCTAATATAAATACACTTCATATAATGTGCATACCAATTCCAGGTCCTCACCCTCGCGCAACACCTCACCCATGAGCGAAAGAAAGCAGCTGAGATGCAAGTGACTACCACGGCCATTTTCGCCCATGAAATCCAAACGCACGCTCGCTTTAGCTCACGCTCCTTATGACACGCTCTTAGGCGAGCGATCCCGACCAGTGATGCTCGCTCGCTTGCGCCTATCCGAGATACTTAGCAGATATCGGCTGGAAGCTCCGCGCGGAGCCGTTTGGAGTAAGAAACGGAACGGAAAACAGCGGCACAACTGAACATTAAAGATCCCAAGCTTTAAGCTATAGGCTATAGTGGAGGGATTTGTAGTGTGTGACTCTCTGCTCGTTGCATGTCCATCTATTAGCTATGCCTTCGGGCTGGTTGCTAGACTACATTCCTGTTCGTCCTCGCTCAGGATCGAAGTCTCCGTTTCCCTAAGTGTTCAGCGAATAGTTCAGGATAATTACGGAAAATATGGCGACGGAGGGGCGTGCATACAGGTAAGCAAAGCAGTAGAAGGTAGGATGACGCAGTGGACATTCGCAACCAGCATGCCGCGGTGTCTCGCATACCCAGCCCCCATTAAATTCATTCTATGCTACCCTTTGCTCATTGAAATTGAGCACGCGAGGTAGTCGAGAGCGGTTGACAAGAGTAAGAAGATGTAAGAGCAACAAGAAACACCCGCGCCATCCTAATCAACCCACCCGTCCTTCTTCCGCAAAAGATTAACTCCAATTGGTCCCGAGTCTAATGCATTTCCCCTGTCTGCTGAACCCGAACCATACTCGCGACTCTCGAGAACCGGACGTCAGCATCACCATCACGGGCCCGCAGCAGCCTCTGCACCCGCCAGATCGATAGCGCCGTCCGTTCCAAATCCATTCAACGCGCCCGGGCCACCATCTGTGGTGTAGACGTGGCTAAAGACCTCCAGGTTGTCGTCGACTAGCCACTGCAGGTCCTCGCTTTCCGGACGCAGCGTGCGGGCCAGGCCGTTGCCGGGCTTTGGATAGTGCGCCGGTGGGTCTGAGTCGTAGCCGTCGCCGTACGGATCCTCGGCGTCATCTATACCTGCATCTTCAGGTTCCGGCACGAGGTGGAGTGAGGGCGAGTGATTTTGGTTGAGCGTGGTCGTGGTGGGTGGGAGTGAAGGGGGAACGTTTGTGGCGGCAGCTGTGGTTGAGGGCGGGGGTATCGAGGTGGTTTTTGCGGGGTTGACGGTTTGAGTGTTGTTGGTTGCGAAATTGGTTTGGTTGAGGGACGAGTTATGGTTGGTTTGGATGGTGGCGCCGTCGGCTGTGGCGTGGTTTGTTACGTTGGCGCCCACTTGACTTGCTAGAGATCCTATGGCGCCGATCAGATTGCGAGCGTTTGGTGCGAAGACCGAGAGGTCGGGATGTGTGTCTGTGGCGTGTAGTATTAGCTCTGTGAGCCTCGCTGCCGATAGCGTTGAGAAGTAGGCTCGTTTCTAGCTCGACCGTTAGCAGATGCCTTGGAGTGGACGCAATTGGTATACCGACTTCTTCTCTGCTCAGATTTACGCCAGATACAAGATCGAGCACGTTGGGGATTGCGTCGTCTTGCTTCTTTTTCGAAGCAGCGCAAGCACCGCAGAACCACTCCTTCTCCGCCACCTGCACAACCTCCCGGTCAATGGGAGGATTATGACAGTACTGGTGGTAGCCTGTGTTGCACCCATCGCAGAAGACTATCATATTGCTTATGGGACTGTGGCCACGCTGGCACACCTTGCAGACGCTCGTCTCGGTGGGCCGGCGATGTGTGCGCTTCTTTCTGGGAGCGGTCGACGGGGACGGGAGAAGGGGCATGAACTGCGCCGGCTTCGTGACATTGCGGCCAGACTTCGTCTTGGTGGGCAGCGGGGTGTAGGATGAAGAGATGTCCGAGTCGTCCTAAGTGTGGCAGGACGGTTAGATTCCGCCATGGCGCAACGTGACAGCAAGCTCACCTCACTGTCCGGCGTGTCTGCCCTCTTCCTCTTACCACCCCGCGAGCCACCGCGTCCTCGGCCCCGGCCGCTGGCCCGTCCTCTGGCAGAGGTCACGCTGGCAGCCGACGCGGGCGTTGCGCTGCTCTCCCCCGCACCTGCTGTGCTCTCCGGCCGCGGGGTTGACGAGCTGGTCAGCGCAGCCTTGGAGCCGCCGCGGGCTCCTCTCTTGTTTGCCGACATAGGCGGCGGGGTGGGGATCTTGTCACTGGTCACCATGCTCTTCAAGACCTGCTCGCGCGCGGCCTCGTAGCCCGGAGTGCCAACATGCGCCGAGGCGTTTGCGCTGACGCGCCGCAGGATCTCTTCGGTGGAGGCGGAGAAGCCCGAGGGTATTCGCGAGACGCCGATGGGCGAGGCGGAGGAGGCGGTCGCGGAGGCTGTGGACGGGGCGGAGGCCGGCTTCAGGGCGTGCAGCGTGGTGGCCGTGGCGGCGCTGGTTGCGGCGGGCCATGGGCGCGAACTGGCAGGCGCAGAGTCGCTGGTCTGACCGTTGTTCTGGTTTGCGGGGGCATTGGCGGGCGCAGGCGCGCCCGGCGGCTGTTCCAGCGACATTTGGGCCCGCGAGAGGAGTGCGACAGGTCGGGCGCGAGGACCTAGGGCAATGGGTGCATCGAGCAGCTGTCTGCTGCGGAGGCGGCGTTTGAGCGGGATGCGCAGACGAGCTGCCCGTTGAACTAACCACCGCGCAGGGGCCATCATGATCTCCGCCTAGCCGTCATCGCTTCCCTGCACTTGGCATCGCCGCATGCGCCCGTCCAAATGCCACAACCCTTCTTCGTTTTCTACATCTGGTCTAAGCTAGGTGGCCGCGGCTGCTGCTGTGAGCTCCGACACTGCGCCTGAGTCCTGCTGCTCCGCTGCGCGTCCTCCCGATCCCCATGCACGCCCCGTCACTTCGTCTCTCGGCGGCTGTCGCCCAAGACTCTCGAGTATCGGGAGCGCGCCGCTGTACGATAAACGACCCAGACCATTGGTTCAGGCCACTACCCCTTCGCTGCGCAGGCTCTCGACTTCCGACTCACTCATGCCAACCAGGTCCTTCAGGATTTCATCCGTGTGCTGACCTGTGTGCCGGTCTATCAGCCCATGCTCTCTCAGGTCTCGATGTTACAGCTTACCAAGTGTCGGTGGCGGCGTCCGGATCTTTGGCTCGGAGAAAGAGTATTTGACCGGAGTGTTGACCAGTTTGATCGGCCCGCATTTCGGGTGCTCTACCTCTGCAACCATGTTCCGCGCAAGGACTACCAGGCGTTCAGTTAGCCTCTTGTCACAGGCCTAAAGCGTCCTTGAAAATACTCACCGTGTTCATGGCTCAACGTCCCTTGGATATCGTTGATTGCGGCATACGGCATCCCACATCCTTCCAATGCCTCCAGCCATTCCTGCGTTGTTTTCTTTCTCGTCTCATTTTCAATTAGCTCTTCGAGTAGCTCTCTGTTCTTCACGCGCAGAGCATTGGTGACGAAGCGCTCATCCTTTGCCCATTCCGGCTTGCCGATTCTCTCGACCAGAATGCCGTACAGTCGGTCATTCCCTCCGCCGAGTAGGATGTCGCCGTCAGCCGTCTTGAAAGCCTTGTAAGGCACAATTGATGCTGTAATGAGTTAGACAGCAGGATCTCCCATGAAAACAAATGACCTACGATGTGCCGTCCCCCACCGTCCCGAATCTTTCTTGCCACTGATGAGGGCAGAGCTAGCGATGTTTGCCAATGTTGCGACTTGGCAATCGCTGAGCGCAACATCGATATGTTGTCCTTTACCGGTTCTGGCACGACCAAGCAGAGCTGCCATGATGGAGTTGGAGGTGTAGAGGCCAGTGGTAAGGTCCGTCACGGCTACACCAACTTTCACGGGGGGTCCATCTCTCGAGCCAGTGATGTGCATCAGGCCCATCTCTCTGCTGATGGTAAGTCCATGTCCAACGACTGTGCAGAGGGTCGCCAGGATAAGCATGACAGATAACTTACGCTTCCACCATAACGTCATAGCCCGCTCGGTTGCTGTAAGGGCCTGTCTGGCCGTAACCCGTGATGCTTGCATAGATCAAACTGGGGTTAATCTTTGAGACACTCTCATAGTCCATCCCATACTTCTTGAGTCCACCGGGAAGGTAATTCTCAACCAAGACGTCGCAGTCTTTAGCCAGCTTATGAAGGACTTCCACACCAGCCGGATGGGCAAATGAAAGACCGAGAGACTTTTTATTCCGATTGACCTGGCAAACTGTTAGTAATGTGACATCACTTTCGAATTGATTCGAGCTATACGGAAAGAAAGTACGCAGACTCGCCCGGTCCTTGAGCATCCTCGGAAGTGTACGTAGCGTACGGAGGACCCCATGCTCTGGTGTCATCCCCGCGGATTGGGTGCTCAATCTTGATAACTTCGGCTCTGCCATTTAATTGGTAAGTATGTGCGAATGCAGAGCAGACAACCTCGAAAGGAGGTGGCCCGTACTAGGTATCCAAAGTCGGCGTACCCTAAGTCGCCCAGAATTTGCGTACAATACGGCTATTCAACTTGGTCAGCAAGAGTGTCAAACGGAGGCCTCGAGAAGTGGAACTTACTCCGGCAAGAACTCTAGTCATGTCCAGGACACGGATGCCAGCCAAGGGAAGAGTCGCGGCGTGTGCTGCTCCAGCAGCCGTCGCCAATGACCTGTTCTTCAGGGCATTGTGATTGGCCGGGCGGATTGGTTGGCAAAGCTGCCGGGCAATTGGGGTGCGGGTGATCAGTCTCGACATTTCTCCAGCTCTACAAGCTTCCTCACGTTTTCTGGGAGATGGAACTTAAGAGTGCTCGAGACGGAGAGTTGTGAGAGCCCCGCGGCAGGCGCAGGCGATAGCCGGGGGCGCTGGGGAGCTTGGGCCTCGGCTTCTGCGTCACGCAGCGATCGTCGGCGTCGCCTGCCCTCTTTTTCCCACGCCACAAGCACTCCCACCATGTTTACCGGCATCGTCGAGATCATCGGCAGTAAGCAGCACAGAAGACCTCAGCATGCGCCGTGTCACGGGCCGGACTGACCGAGACAGCCGTCTCCGCGTTGGAGAAGCAGGATGACACCGCCAGCGGCGGGGGCGGGACATCGCTGACCATCTCCGGCGCTGAGGAAATTCTGGTCGACGCGCACCTAGGCGACAGCATCAGCGTCAATGGTCAGCCCTGCTGCCTCCAGACACTCGGGCCATCTCATGTTGACGCTTTGCAGGCACCTGCCTGACCGTCACCGAGTTCGACAAGTCCTCCTTCAAGGTCGGCGTCGCCCCCGAGACGCTCCGCCGCACGAACCTAGGCTCGCTCAAGCAGGGCTCTAATGTCAACCTTGAGCGCGCCGTTTCTGCATCCACGCGCATGGGTGGCCACTTCGTTCAGGGCCATGTCGATACCGTCGCGACCATCCTGTCCGTCACCCCCGACGGCAACGCGAAGACCTTCCGCTTCCAACCGCGCGACAAGTCCATCCTGAGATACATCGTCGAGAAGGGATACGTCACGATAGACGGCGCAAGCCTGACGGTGACAAAAGTCCAGGACGGGGCAGACGGCTGGTGGGAGGTCATGCTCATTGCCTACACTCAGGAGAAGGTTGTCACCGCAGGGAAGCAACCCGGCGAGGAGGTCAACGTCGAGGTCGACCAGGTCGGAAAATACGTCGAGAAGAGCGTGGCTGGCTATTTTGAGGACAAGGCCAGCGGTGATATTGCCATCCTGGAGAAGATGGTTGCCAGGCTGGTGGACGAGCGGCTGAAGGCAAATGGCAAGTGATCCGAGACAGACCACGTGCATTTGTCGAGGTGTCCAATCAGTGGCAGGTCCCGCCCACATGTTGGTGTGCTTACGGTCGTTCCTGGGGCTGCATTTCACTCATGAAGGAGGGCGCTTGGACAGTGATTGCACGAATACCTTGCCGTGGTGGCGCAGCCCGGCCTTGTGGGAGTGAGGCGGAGCGCAAGGCGGGCTGGCAATAAGAGTGTAGGCATCCATCACGTATATAAAGCTGCTGGGCGTCCTCAGACGTCTGCTCTCGCTATTTCAAAAGCTCTATCGCTTGCCATGGCACCACATGCGTCTATTCGTCCGCTCGTAGGCCGGCCCGCGCCCCAGGACTCCGCTCGATTCGTCCCATCTTATCAGGTCTTGCCAGCACACTCACGGCGGAGCATGCGCGTCCACGCCGCTCTGCAACTAGGAGCGCCGTACAAGCGCTCCGAACGGCGCCCATCGCAGACGTCGATACGACGTAGGCTCATCGGGGACGTCTCGACGAGCCGGACTGCAGGTCTCTCTAGGCAACACTGCAGCGGCGATCGTCCCGATAGCGGCAGCCGAAGGCTTCGGCTTAGAGACGGACGGCTCAACCCTGCTCGCGAGTGGTGCCGCCAATGGCCACGGTCGGGTCAAGACGCAAGAGATGCATTGTCATGCAGAGGGCTCGTCCATGGTTTGATCGCGCCGAGGGTCACGTTCGTGGGATCAGCGGCATGCGGGTAGGATGCGCATGCGTTGGCTTTCGATTGGCCTGCCCTGCCATTGACAGCTCATCAACGGCGGTAGAGCCTCAGCAGCTGCGCTTCCGGCCGGCGCGCTGCTCACCTCTTGTGCCGCAGTTCAATTGCCCCGGACTTCTCCCAGAGCATCGCTGGGCGAGCCCGCAACCTTCATGACTGTGCGGCGCACAAACGTTGTTTTAGCCTCCCCCGCTACACAAACTCCGGCCCTCGCCCACTCCCGCACGTCACGCCATGCACAATGGACTGGTCGCTGCTTGACCTGGCCAAGGAGGCCGAGGACGTGGCGTCCGGCCTGCAGATCTTCGTCGACGATGTCCCCGGCTACGACCGCGACTTCCTGGCCCACATCAGCGCGCTGTTCGCCATCAGCGCCGAGCTGCGGCATCTCGAGGAGCTCGTCGGCCATCGCTCGTCCCGTCGCGCCGCCGCCCGGGTCACGCCCGAGCTCGATCTGCTGTGCGGGAGCATGGAGCTGACGATGGACTCGGTGAAGTTTGACCTGTTCGGCGCCAAAGCCCCGGCAAATCCACGTCGCGCGTACGAGCACCTGTGCGCGCAATTTGAACGCGAGGGACGGTCGTTTGGCGGCCGTCTCGTGGCATACCAGGATCTCGCTGTGGGACTTACTGATATCCTGCAAGGGTATGACTAACCTTCCCTGCTCAATGAGCCTGGCGCACTCACACTCGACTAGGGACAGAGAGCTTGAAGACATAGATGGGGTGGTGTTAGTCGTCAAGCAGCTGAAGGCTCGACAGTTGCCATCCATCGCTGACCGTTATGGTAAGTCTGTCCCGCACTGATAGCGCGGCGTTGCTGTCAGCCCGAAACTGCTTATGCCCTTTGCGCATGCCTGCTTCTATGGGACGTTTCAAAGCGGGAAAGTGCGATGCGTCGATGAGAGGCTTACGGGGATATAGAACCTCCGCCACTGCGGCCCATTGCACCATCAGTGCGACCTCCTCTACGCGCGAACCCTCCCTACGTGCCATTATCTCCGAACATGAGCTCGGACGATTGGGATAGCGATAACTCGTTTGTGCTGCCTCCAACAGCACCGCAGGCGCCACTGTCGCCGACCTTCTCTAACTCCTCATTCGATACGTACACGTCTTTCCCGACCTCTCCGAGTCTGGAGTCCAATGGCTCATATAGCCCCATCCATTGGGCTAATAAAATCTTTGATGGGATGCATTCCATGACGCCATTCCGTGGAAATTTGGGCCAACCGTAAGATATGCCTGATCTGATACAGTCCATCCATTGTGCTGATGAGGTGGCCAGAACCCGTTGTCTAGGAAGAGATATCCCTGAGGCCGTGAACAGGCTCTGGGCTGAAGGCTTCTTGAAAGTCGTGGAGCAGTAAGTGATTCTGTTCCCGAATGATGTCCCTTGACTAATCCAAGAAGACCATTTGACGCAGCAGATGCCTTTGTGCGGTTGTACTGGAGGCCGTCCGATCATCGCGCCAGGATTCTCTTCCTGACTAAAGATGCACTCGGCCGACGGTTCCGACACTGTATACCGCTTACCTCGCTGAACATCAGACGCGTTGGTACGTGTCTGCAACTGTCCAGAGGCAATCAATACGACGGCCGCTTAGACCTCTGGGCAAACCTCCGGTTCACCTTCTACGAAAGGATGGTCCTGTTCTTCTGCACTGCTGTGGCTTTGAAGCGTCAGGACGGCGTAGAGAGCCCACTCGGCGTTGAGGACTTCTTCCAACACGGTGAGGACATTGAATTTTCGGCGGAAATCGAAGATGATCGTTACCTCCACGCCTTCCGCGTCTTCAGGGATAGGAACACTGGCGCTGTCCGGTTCGAAGCAACAGCACGCCGCGGGCCCATGCAGAAGACGCCAATCTGGACTGCGTTCGTCACCCAATACATCGGCATGAAAGGATGGATGCGTCGTGTGGGACCGAGGATCCTTTCCCTGAGCGTGCTGCATCCTTACGTCTTCTGCGACAACTACTCGCCGCCCAAAGGCAGAGACGGCCATTTTGAGTTGCGGTTCAAGCTGCGGTCAGGTACGTTGAAGAAGTCTCTTGTTGATCCTAATTGACCAAAAACCTGATCATATCTTGCAGACTGTGAATCGTTTTTGGAAACTTTCCCGGCGATCGGGGCTGCCTAAGCGCCTTCAGCATCATCTCCTACGTTGACGACTCTATGAATTGCATATTTATGACTTACGAAACACGACTTCATGATCCGAAATGAAGATATACCCCATAGGCTGGCGGCAGGTCTCTGTGAGCGTTAGGGGGTTTTCTGCAGGAGGGACTCTGGCACCTGGCACTCGTTACTCAATGAGTAAAAGCAAAGGACATTTTCGGAGGTGGCTTACTCCATCATTTATCCTTCGAGCACGGCATATGCAACAGGCCTAAGGTGATCTGCGCAGGTTATTTAAATATGGGCGGAAGGCTCGCCTCCGCACAGCTTTGGTGGCATTCTGTCCAATGATATTGTTTATCACTTATGCACGCCCTGGTCTCGTTTGCCATGACTGCTGTTTGTGGAAGAAGGTGGACGGGGCAGGACGCGAGCATTGGGCGCAAACAGCGGAGCTGGCGGAAACACGCGCACGGCGATGCCCAGCGCGGACAGCTGCAGAGCATTATTGCGGATCTCGAAAAACAGGAGCGCCAGCGCGGGAGTTCTGCGGCGCTGTGGGTGCCTGCACGCCTGACCGGCCGAAATTGCACCTTCTGTCCCTGCTGGCCATGTGCAGCAATAATAATAGTGCCATCGTAGAAGAGGCGCCGGGGTGTTACCCGGCGCGAGGCCCGATAAGCGCATAAAAAGCCAACGCCGCGCCGCCGACCGCGTCCGTGCGCGACGCGAAAGTTGTCCAGCGACAGAAAAGTCTACCTGACTTTCGCAACATTCTTTGCTCCGCAGCAATTCCCTACTTTTTGGCATAGCCCCTTCTCAATCCTCAGCAATCATGGCCGACGACCGCATGGCCAACCTGGCCCACTCTGAGGCCCACTACTTCAACAGGTACGCGCGCATCCGCCTTCACCAGCGTTCTCTGGGCCGCCGCCGCTGACACTTCACTCCGCAGCTACAACCACCATGGTGAGTCCAGAGAGCCCGTAGCCGTGCGCGCAAGAGCCCGAGCTGACCGTCTGTCGAGGTATCCACGAGGAGATGCTGGTGAGTGCCGCCGCCGCAGCTGCTGCTGCCCCTCCTGCCCCGCGGCGCAGCGCCCTTCGATGCCCGACACTCGGCTGACACCAGGCGTAGAAAGATGAGGTGCGCACGCGGTCGTACCGGGATGCCATTTACCAGAACGGCCACCTCTTCAAGGACAAGGTCGTCTTGGACGTCGGATGCGGTACATCCATCCTCAGCATGTTTGCAGCCCTTCCCACACACCCTGGCCGCCCTCTATGCCCTGGCAGATCCTAATGCGCCGCCGATATCTAGGTTCGCCGTGAGGGCCGGCGCGAAGCACGTCATTGGCGTCGACATGTCGACCATCATCGACAAGGCCAAGGAGATCGTCGAGGCCAACGGCATGTCCGACAAGATTACGCTGCTGCAGGGCAAGATGGAGGAGGTCGAGCTGCCCTTCCCCAAGGTTGACATCATCATCTCCGAGTGGATGGGCTACTTCCTGCTCTACGAGAGCATGCTCGACACCGTGCTCTACGCCAGAGACAGGTATCTGGCTCCCGGCGGTCTGATCTTTCCCGACAAGGCCACCATCTTTTTGGCTGGTATCGAGGACGGCGAGTACAAGGAGGAGAAGATTGGCTGTAAGTCGCGTGCGCTGTCAAAGGTGGTGTTGTACTGATGCGTGCAGTCTGGGACAACGTCTGGGGCTTCGACTACACGCCGCTGAAGAAGACGGCCATGACCGAGCCTCTGGTTGACACGGTCGACATGAAGGCCGTTGTCACCGACCCCTCCGCCGTCTTCAACATCGATCTTTACACGGTCAAGGCGGAAGATCTTGCGTTCTCGGTCCCGTATACGCTCAACGTTCGCCGCAGTGACTTTGTCCACGCCGTAATCGCCTGGTTCGACATCGAGTTCAGCGCCTGCCACAAGCCGATTCGTTTCTCTACTGGCCCGCACACCAAGTACACTCACTGGAAGCAGACGGTGTTCTACATTGACGAGGTCCTCACGGTGGAGGCAGGAGAGAAGATCGTCGGAACGCTGACCAACAAGCCGAACGAGAAGAACAAGCGTGATCTGGACATTGATATCACATACAAGCTTGAGACCGAGGACATGCACAGGCAGTCCGAGGGTGCGGGCAGCTACAAGATGTAAGCTGGACTGTGATTCGACCGATGCTCGGCAGAAGCTAACGCGTCACAGGTGCTGATTGAACCGTTTCAAACCTTGTGTTTGACGGCAGACCCGGCTCCGTCTGACGTCAGGGCAACGTCGGATGTTGATTGCCGGAAGAGCTTTCACGAGCTAACAATCGCGGGAGGATAACGGCCTTCTACCCACTAGACTTAGATGCACGGCAAACCGGGAGTTCTTTCATGAGCGTTCGGCGACGGTGTTTCGTAGCATCAGGGCCGTCTCAACCGATTGAGACGAGAGGTCCAGCAAAGGGTCGGCGCTGGGGGGTTTCGAAAAGACAAACGGCTGGTTCCAACGCAATATTTCGGTTGGCTTGGACACAAAAGTGGTTTCTTGCGAGACCAAAAATGCATTTCTTCAGGATCACATTTCCCGCTTCTTCTTCTCCGCCCTCGGTCGTCATATGATGGGAAGCTCGTATATTTTGGTTTGTACTAACACGCTGCGTAGGCATTACTGACTGCTAGTGGTGCACATCAGAGCATATGCCGGCCACGGCTCGGAAACTTGGCCGACAACGTGGTCGCGCTGGCAGTTGCCACGCTTGCGTCCGAGGGGCGGGTGGCTGCCGGTCCCTGCACCCTAATCGCCCGCCACGTGAAGCATATGCAAGTGCACGCTGTGCATAGATCTGGGAATTTGAGTTACTGGTGAAACGCAAATTGGCGAGCGGAGCATGCCACCAATCACGCCTGTCTTCGCATCTCCGTCCAGTCTTGCGAGCTGCTTGATCCGGAGGCCTCCGCATGCCGGGCGTCAAACAGTCGGCCAAGTTGCAACATGCTCGGCGGGAGGTGATACGGCACCAGGGCGCTTGGGAACCCCGGACTTGCGACGGGCAGCCACACCAGGGACGCGCGATGGCACGTCCGTGTTCACCCAGACGTCACCAGCGGGACCAAGCGTGTGGCAGCCCCGCCTCAGCAATGGAACGGGCTGTCAGTCTGCCACGTGCCTGGCGGATGGCGCAAGCGGGCATGCCAAATATAAGACGTCCGCATTGGCCGGCCAGGGGAACGCACGGCGCCGACGCGGCCGACGTTTCGACGGCGTGGCCACTGGCGGACGGCGAGGCCGGCCTCCTGACTAGGCCTGGAGCAAAGGTCTGAGGGAAAAAAGCCATCTAACGCGGGCGGGCGGCGGATGGGGCTAGGCGGGGCGGCTGGTGGCTCTGCAACTCGCCGAAGGCCGCGATGGACGAGTCGACTCCTCCGCACATCAGCTGATTCCGAGCAGGCCGGCGGGCGCGACGAGCCGCGGGCTCGAGGATCAAGCCAGCCGGATCCGCGGCGGCCACGGCCGGGGAAGGGTTTGGCGATCGCTGAGAGGCCGCGGATCTGCGTCGAGCGTCTGACGCCGCCGGATCTGCAACTCAATCTCAGGTTCCCACGCCCTGGGTCCCCAGGTCCCCTTCGCCCTCCCACCGAGCCGGGTGCGCCGCCAGCCCGCGCTCTGGAGCCTGTGCAAATGCTCCGATCTGCTGGCCGCGCGCCCGGCCATTGGCTGCGCCGCCGGTAGTGCTCGCCGGGCGATGGCGCTACCGCCCAAGCGCAACCCTGCTGGCCTCCCGCCACCCCTGGCCCGGCGCTGGATGCGCGAGCGCGGTACGCATGGCAGACGCGCACGCGCATGGTTCTTCCTGTGAGTGCCAGCAGATAGTGCGGCCGCGAGCCTGCCCGGCCAGCGCGCCAGCCCGCCAGCCAGCCCGGCGCGGTCTCGCAGCTCATATCTCATGTCCGCAGCCTGCCCTCGCCCCCGAAGCCTCCACGCCCACCATGGCGAGACTCAATTCCCTGGAGGACGCGCTCCTCATGCAGGACGTGATTGCTCGCATCACGCCGCACAGCCAGCCGCGCGAGTAAGCAGCTGGACGCCCGAGCATGGCCCATGTGGTTGCTGACAGAGTCGCGCGCAGCCTGTATGACACGGCGCGGCCCGATGTCATCGAGGAGGAGGACGAGGACGCCTGCTGCTACAACGACTACGACGACGACGATGCCGCGCCGTCGGTGAACATCCCGCGCTACCGGGACTCGACAGACGACAAGCAGCGCAAGCGCTCGTCCATCACCTCCATCCCGCCGGCCATCAGCAACGCGAAGACGTCCATCTACCGCACTGCCAACTCCATCATCTCGCAGCGCACCGCCATCGTCGGCAAGAGCCAGCCCAGCGGCGGCATCCAGTACCGCTCGCAGCTCGAGAGCGTGCCCGCCACCGCCGCCAACCTCGAGCGCTTCACCGGCTGGGAGATGCGCAGCCATCCGTCCGAGCGGCCGGTCTCGATCTTCTCCGTCACCTCCGGCCTGCGCCACTCGAAGCCGCCGAGCATCATGCAGCCCCGCATCTTCCAGGCCCTGCCGCGCGAGGTGTACGCCTGCGTGCTGCAGCAATTGGAGGTGCTGCATTTCGGACGGGGCGCGCAGAGCTGCACTACCTGCTACCTGCGGGACTTGTACAACATTGCGTTGACGAGCCGCTCGTGGGACAAGGCGGCGCGGAACAAGCTGTAAGTATCGAGCGCGTCGGCCGTCTGCGACGAGAGCTAACCCGCCGCGCTGCAGATACTCGAGTCTGTGGCTACCGCCGCCGGACAGTGCGGACACCACGCACTTGAAGATCAAGCCCGCGAGCCGTCTGAAGCTCCTGCGGAAAACGCTGCGCGAGAGAGGGGCGCTGGCAAAGCTGGTGCGTGAGGTCAAGGCGTCGGAACTGCAGCAGGCGTTCCTGCAGGCCAACTACAACGAAGGCCAGGAGATCATCAATGACCTGGCGTCCATTGTCATGGCCTGCCCGAGCCTCGAGCGGCTTGTCGGCTTCCACTGGAAGTACAACCACGAATTCGACCGCCTGAACCACGCGCTGTCCACCCGCCCGAATCTAACGGAAAGAGCATGGATCATAGGCAAGCCGATCAACCACGGCCTCGTGGCCGCCGGAAAGCGAATGACCCAGCAGGACGCCTTCGAGCTCTATCCGGGGCCGACTGAGCTCTTCCTCCACCACCACGACGTTTGCACCAAGCTGCAGACGCTCTTCCTCCACGGCGAAGACGGCGCCGGCGCCATGGACTTCCGCTCCTTCGTCGCTACCTTTCGCAAGCTGACCCACCTCCGCCACCTCCACCTCTCCAACTTCGCCGCCTCTGACTTCAACGACCGCACCCTCGCCGCCCTCCCCACCACTCTCCTCTCCCTTCGCCTCGAAGCCCTCGACGGCGTCACCGACAAAGGCCTCCTCCGCTTCGCCCAGTCCCCTGCCGCCGCCTCGCTCACCTCCCTATCCCTCATCCACCAGGAACTCGTCGACCTCCTCATCCTCATCGCCTTCCTCAAGTTCTGCCGGCGCCTGCAGCGCCTCGCCGTGGTCCAGGACGGCTCCCCCGGCGTGGCCGCGCACATCCCGCTCTTCCGGCCCGTGTTCGCCAGCAGCTCGCTCCGCCGCCTCCACTGGGACGTGCTGATGCCGGGGCCGGCGACCGATGAGCTGGCCGTCAGCATCGCCGGCGGCGCCTTCCCGGAGCTCGTCGAGCTGCGCGCCCCCTGCGACCGCGACGGCGCGCTGCAGGACCTGTGCCGCCCGCGCGCCTGCGTGCTGCTGCCCGAGGACGGCGCGGCGGCGGCGGGGGGAGCCGCCCACCACCACCACCTGAGCAGCAGGCACAAGCACAGCCACAGCGGCGGCAGCAATGGCCGCGACTCCATGAGCCCGAACGGCCCGGGGCTCGGTGACGGGTACGGGGAGAGGGAGAGGGAGAGGGAGGCGTACGGCAGCAGGAACATCGCGAGGGCGCGGCACAGGGCGCAGGACCGCATCGACGCGCGGTGCGGCGCCACCAGCCCGCGCAGCGCGAGCTTCCCGACGTCGTCGGGCTCGTCGTCGGGCGGGAGCGCGGGCGGCGGGAGCGTGGCGGCCAGCAGCGAGGGCTCGGTCGGCGGTGGCGGCGGAGGCGGCGGTGGGATCCAGATCGTGGTCGAGGAGGACGGGGTGGTGGTGGAGAGGTTCTCGTTCGAGCACGTGGGCACGATGGGGTCGCGGGTGGAGTACTGCCTCGAGCCGGACGTGGAGGGGAGCGTGGACGCGGTCGTGAGCGTGGCGGACCTGATGCTGGGCGGCCCGGCGAGGGGGGTCGGCGGCGGGATCGGGATGAGAGAGGCGTGTACGGGGACGGCGACGTCGGGGTCGGGGAAGAGGACGTGGCATCGGCCGAGGCCGAGGATGAGGGTTGTGGAGGTGGCGGATTTCTTTTGAGTGCAACCGAGGAAGATGTTGGGTCTAATGGAGTAAGGTGTCATGGCTGTTTGTTTGGGTTTAGGCGTGGTGGCTTCACTTAAGAGGGCTCTTTTGCATTGGTACGGTGTTGCCTTCCGGTTTGCTGGAGTAGCTGCTTTTGGGTGCATCGGCTGGAAGATTCCCGCACCGTGGGTTGGGTGGTACATTTGGTGTTTTTCGTTGTCAATACACATGCAATGGCAGTCAGTGTTTTGCTGATGCGATTCAGAGCTCACAGTAAGGTGTACGTGCTCGATTCGGGAAGTATTACAACAATTTCCCGTGCACACCGGCGTTGCAGTGGTTTGTGAGCCAACCTCGTGACATTTGTTGAACTACCTCTCCCGCGTGCCCGACTTCCGCAGCGCATCCCGGTGCACCTAGGCCATCCTTCCGCGGTATTTCCCGCAGAACCTTCCCGTTTCATGGGCAAGCAACTTGTTAGCTAAACCTTGTTTTAGGATCTGGAATAGAGAACCGCTAACCACGTACCTGTCCCATTCCTCTTAGTGCTGACTGAAGCCAGGCCAAGCCAGCAAAAGGAAAGTCCAGCCAACACGTGCAGCGCGTCGTCCGCGCTGTAGGCAGCCGCGTCTCCCCCGCTCCACGCGTCAAGAACGACATCTTCTTCCATCGCATCCGTTTTTTGTAATTTGATCCACATCACAAACTCAGCTCTCCTGCATCCGTTACAGCAACCACACTCCACAGACGACCATGTCCACCCCACCATCCCCCCTTATCATGCTCGGCGGCAACATCGTCGGTGCCGGCCTTGTCGGCCTCCTCCTCAATGCCCTCGTCGGCCGCAGGCGCACCCTCACCTTCTTCGCAAACGCCTTCGCCACCACCTTCATCGGCTTCGGCATCAACGCCATGGCCCGCCCCGAAAACGCCCTCTCGTGGTTCGAATGGGACTACCCCACCGCCGCCGACGTCGCCGCCCGCCAGCTGGTCGACCGGATCATGTTCATCTACGGCGCGCGGGACATCTTCATGGGCGTGGCGCTCTACGCCGCGGCTTTCTTTGGCAGTCGGCGCGCGCTGGGGGCGATACTGGTCGCGTGCAGCGCCATCGCCGGCGTGGATGGCGTGGCGTGCAGGATGGCGGGCCAGGGCGAGTGGGGCCACTGGGGGTATGCGCCTGTGTTGACTGTTGTGGGGGCGCTGTTGATGCGCTGAGGGGGTGGGCTGTCCCATGACTGGACTTGCCGCGTTCAAGTCAATCGGCGGGAGGTGAACGGCATTGCCTCGCACGTGGGTTCGTGAGGTCGTGCTCGGATTTTTGTTTTTAGCTCCTCATGGAGTGTGGCGTGCTCACAGTCTCTTCTCGGCCTTTAATTGCGATGGTCGCTTGATCAAAGATCGGATGTACTGAGGCTATATCCCAAACCCAAGCTTAGACTCATGTCCCATGACCACAAGCAACTGGCACCCTGCAGTTCTTCTTATTATATGAAAATGACAAGAAAAAATAAGAGACAGCCCACGTCGTTCATGACGGGACATCCGACCTTGTCGGAACCAATTACCTCCACGGCGCTTGGAGGATTTCGGAGTTGATCAGACAAGCCTACAAATTCAAGGCAAACATGTATCGGGCAGAAGATCCTTTCACGATCCATGCCTCCGGACATTGTCGCCTTCGTCAAGACCATTCATCCAACATGGGATGCATTCATGTACTCGGGATATCGCCGACCCGACTACTTGCTCCATGCAAACAACATGGCCCCCATTAAATTAGCCCTGGGAAGGCTAGCACACGTCTTTAAAGATAGGCTTATGGTCTGTGCCGCCGGGAGAGGAGACAACTGCCGCTTCAGATTATCCTGAGAGATGAAACGAACACTTGACGACACTGCTTTGTCTACTACCAGCTGTAGAAAATGACATCTCTTTTGGTTCTTGACCGAGTTCGATAATGGTATCCAGCCGTGCATTCCTTACTTAGTATGTGTCCGTGAATTGCCCTGTCTTAAATATATTCTGGACCCAAAACCCTTGTACATCTGCGGAAAGAACAGCCGATGAAACGCAAGGCTGCGGCAGACGAAAATCATTGGTCAAGTGTTGCTGCGCCACTCCTACCACCACTCTGAGGCTGTGCTGCACTTTCAGCTGCCAAGAACTGCACTTCTGCGGCAGAAGCTTGTACATTGTTGCCTGAACTGCACTTTCACCGCAGGGATGCACGCAGAACTATATCTGTTTGACGGTTAGCCGAGCGTTTTTCATAGCGGAGTCGACTTTTGGTCCATGCTCACCGTCGAGCTTCTTTGCATTCTTCTCAGATCTGTTCTTGCACTGTCACCATGCCTCGTCACGATTGGGAGGCCCACAAGGCGACGATTGTCGATAAATACAAGAAAAAGGGGATGCGACAAATGATGTCAGAAATGAGTGGAATTGGATTTAATCCTGCGTGAGCGTTCTTGTCTTGCACCCGGGGCCATACGGCGTCTGACTCATTCCCCCAGGAGGAGGTCGTACTTCAACAAATTCGAAGAATGGGGCATCAAAAAGTATGCTAAGAGAGAGAAGAAGGAGAGGATAAGGGGGAGATGTGGAGATACGCCCGCACTCATGTACCCGACGTTCGGTCACCAGTTGGCGTCTTCCGAAGCCGATGCTGACATTCCGTTACAGCCAGGTAGGACTCCACTCCTTCATTACGGTATACTTCATGCTTATTCAAGGCTCCAGATCTACAGTTCAATGCTCAGATGGGAGAGCCAACTCCGTCAATTGAGCTACATAGCTTCAACAGCGCCGATTCCTCTGCTGGAAGAGACAAGCACGGTTCGGGAATGGCTGAGTTGTGGGCTGATACGCGGGAGCCCTCAAATCACCACCACGTGGAGACCCCTCGCTCTTTTCGGTCAAACAAGACTACGCCATCCTATTCGGCCAAGCCTTTCTATTCAAGAAAGGCTGGGTGCTTGCCAGTAACGCGAGGGCCCAAACCCGTGGCCCCAGAATGGGACATCTCCATGGCCACTGAAAGCGGCTTGAGCCTGCCCGAACCTTCTACAGAAGCAAGCATAATCCGAGCACCGAGTCCATCATCGAATGCCCCTGGGCACAGCAGCACCCGAACCATACCTCTCCATGGTTCGTCTGACTGCTCCATGACGCATAGCCCGACGATAGAGGCTATGACATCACTGCGGATTCCGGAAGAGGAGTCATTCATCCCAGAATACCGGCGTCCAGCAGCGAGCAATGATGTGGACTCAGTAGTACGCATATTCAACCGAATTTTGGAACTGCATCACGACGTGGCTAGCCTGGAGGTGGACGTAAGGGGCGCTGTCGCAATCCTCCGCTCCAACAGACAGCTTCATACGTTGGCGCTCCTAAAGTACCTAACGCCCTTGGTTAGCATGATCCTCGACCTCATGCACACTCTTTGCAACCAGTTTGACTCCAACGCCAATAGCAGTGGGAGAAAAACCATATTACGCCTTTGTCACATCTTCTTGGAAGTTTTTCAACCTTACCTGCAAAATAAGTCAGAACCTCCTTTTCATGTGAGAGAATATCATTTTGCGTTGGGAGTTCTCTTCTTCTGTCTCGAATGTAAGAAAAATGCTTCTTCAGCCCCTGTGGCCGCCAGTAAGCCCCAAGGCATTTGGAATCCTTCCCCGGCCATTGACCCAGCTCTCGCTAGCTCTTCCGACCAAGAGAGCAACCTCCTTGTCCACGACATCACCAGCAACCCCTTCAACAGTGTGGACTGGAGCTTTGACCGACTGTGGGGCATACCGACCACCCCAGAACCCGGCCGCTTCGATTTCCCAGAGTGCCACGACCCATACGACTTCCTTCGTATCACGGAAACGGACACGGATCGCGATGGTGATCAGACTCATCAACAGGACGTGAACTTGAAGAAGGGAAAGCAATTGCTTCCGCGTACACCACCTCCGCCTTCGCCGAACTGGGGAGATTGGATCCATCTGCCTACCACGCCGTGACGTAAGGGAAAGACAAAGGATTGAGAAATTGCGTGTGTATTGAAAGATTGCTAAACAAATTGAATTGGAACCCCATCTAAAAGCCTGATAGCTATATCTTCTGTAGTCAATCGTCTACCTTCTGACCTACCTCTCCCGAGAAGCCCATATTTACATTGATAACACTCAATAATATCTCCCAAAATGTGCGCAGTCATATCAACGTGACATCTTTGTGCTCTTACAAGTGTATGCCATTTACAACTTTGCCTTCTCCTTCGGTCCAATCAACGGGTCGTACACGTTTAGACTGAGCGTGTCTGATGGGATACTTGCGTTGTGCATGCTCAAGCCCCTCGTGTCGACCAGGTTGGGGTTGAGCTGGTCGATGCTCGAGCAGCCAATCAGACGCATGTTCATCTCCATCTCGTCCTTGAGCAGCTGCATGGCGCGGTCGACACCCGCCAGGCCGTACGCCGACATGGCGTACAGGAACGGACGACCGATGCCGACGCCCTTGGCACCCAGGCAGAGCGCCTTGATGATGTCGGTCGCGCGGCGGACGCCGCCGTCGATGTAGACCTCGATCTTGTTCTCCCAGCCCCGCTGGCGCAGGATGGGCATCACCTCCGCGAGGACCTCGACGCCGGAGCGCGCAAAGTCGAGCTGACGACCACCGTGGTTGGAGAGGACGACACCTTGCACGCCCGCTTCAACCGCCTTGAGCACATCTTCAACGCACTGCACGCCCTTAAGGATAATCGGCATCTTGGTGATGGACTGGAACCAGGGAATATCCTTCCAGCTGAGCGAGGGGTCGATGAAGGACGAGATGGCGCGCGCGGCGCCCTGGGAGCGGTCGACGCTGTCGTTGGAGCCGCTCTGCACGTTGGAGCCGACGTCGTCAAACTTGCTGCGCATGTCCTTCTCGCGGCGGCCGAGTTGCGGGGCGTCGACTGTGATGAAGAGACCCTTGCAACCGCGCTTTTCAGCGTGTTCCACAATACGCTTAGTGATGTCGCGGTTCTTGTTGACCTGGAAGCATGTCAGTGCCTAGTTCCATACCATGACTCCAAAAGGACGTACGTAGAGCTGCAGCCATTGAACCTGGCCATCCTCTGCTGCATCCACAATCTCATCAAAAGAACAAGACGCAAGCGTGGGGATCATCTGAATGACATTGTGTTTCTTTGCGCCCCGCGTGAGCACCACCTCGCCCTCAGGGTTACCAAGCTTGCCGAGAGCAGTAGCAGTGACGTAGAAGGGGATGTCGACTTTGGTGCCCAGCATTGTTGTCGAAAAGTCGACCTTCTCCACATCGACGAGGATTCGAGGCCGGAACCAGATCTTGTGGAAGGCAGAGTGGTTTTCGCGCATTGTCTATGCACATCGAACGTTAGCCAATTCCTTATCATGTGATGGTTCGCCTTGGACCAGCTGAATGAGGACGTAATTCAACTGGCCGGTGTTGCCAGCCAAGGTGGATCACAGCCAGCGCCCATTGGCATCACGCCACTGTCTGGTGGGTGTTCTTACAATCTCATCGTCGGCACCGCTCGAATAATATGCCCACGCGGTCTTCTTCATGACGTTCCTCGCCACGGCCTCGAAGTCCATCAGGTTGTAGCATTGCTCGAGGATAGGCATCCGCTCGATCCTCTCCTGGCGTGCCTTCTCATCCGGGTCTTCGGCCTTCTCCTCCTGCTCCACAGTGTTCATGTCTACCTCGCCTAGATGCTTCGACTTGTCGAGGTACTTGTCGAGGGTGTCGGGCGGGTGGATGGGCTCGTACTCCTCGGTGGCATCCTTGCCGGCGTACTTGAGGATGATCTTCTGGCCGCCGGGGTGCTCTGGCAGGAACTCGGTGACATCATATGCGCGGCCGTGGACGATGACCCAGCAGCTGTCCTTGGAGCTGTGCTCGGCGACGTCGGCGCCGGTGAGCTTCGCCGGCTGGGTGTCGTTGCTCTTGCGGTTCATGGCGGCGGGCGATGACAGGCAGAGCGGAGGACGGTGGGATTGGCAGAGGCGGGAGGAGGTGCAGCGCGGCAGGTGTTGGGGCGGGCGCCGGGGCAAGATATATTACAATTAGAAGAGGAAGATATTGCAGTTTTGGTCGACTTTAGCCCGCAGCTTCCCTGAACCATCCGACGCGGCTATCGCAGCGGCTCGCGCCCCAGGCGTCGGCTCAAAGGAATACCGAACGACTGTGGGGTAGGCTGGAGCGGCGTGGTGGCAGGCCCGCAGGCCAATGGCAGCGCGGCGCTTGCTAAGCACGGATTCGGTGCGCCGCGGCCTCACCTCTGGCCGCCGGCGCACGTCGCCGCTTCGAGTAATGCAGCACGCCGACCTCGGGCCTGCTGCTGGCGAACTTCTAGCGGCGCGCCGCCGTCTGTCGCGCGGCACCTGGGCTCGTCCTGCCGCGAGCTGCTCGGGGAGGGATGCGGCCTCAGGCAGCACGGCAGCCGGGCCGCGGCCAGGACCAGCGACGCAGGGCGGCCAAGGCCCCGAGCGGCGCTACGACGGCACGAGGACGACGATCCCCTCTGGATGATTGTCCTGCTGCCAATCTAGGCCGATCGCACCAAGCCTCTCGTCATCGTCGCTCACCACCACACGCCTATCTGCCAATACGAGTCCCGTACCTCGCGCCTCTCTCACCTGCGCGAGCCGTCCACAGTACCTCGCGCACCCTCCTGCAGTTTTCCCATGGCTGCGTCGCGACAACCCTCTCCATCCGCCCCGGGAGTCCTCGCACAGCGCCGATCCTAGCCGTCGCGCGTTTCGCACGTCAGCCCAGCGCCGCAGCAATACCGTTACGGGCAGCGTTCATTCAGCCAATCCTTGAACAACTACACACGGACCTCCGGCGTGCTTTGCTTTGCCTGCCCTTCTCCTCCGCGCCGGCTCCGATCGTCCCCCTCCCTTTGCACAGCTCGCGCCTTGCCGACGCTGTGAACCTGCAAGATGGCCGGCTCGGACGTTGAAGCAAAGGTTGTCGTGCTTGGGTCCCAGGTACTGCCCGTCTCTACTCCAAATGCAAGCTCCTCGCAGAAAGCTGACGCGAACCAGGGTGTCGGCAAAACCAGCCTGGTCCACCGATACGTGAAGAACGCCTTCGCAAACACCACCTCGACCGTCGGCGCCTCGTTCCTCACCAAGAAAGTCGTCGACATCGACACATCCACCGTTGTGCGCCTCCAGATATGGGATACTGCCGGCCAGGAGAGGTATCGCAGCATCAGCAAGCTGTACTACCGGGGTAAGTCACGGACCCTGCATCTTGCGCCGCACAGACACAATATCCGCAAAGGTGTGCCAAAGGGGCACGGGGGAGTCCGCATGCGTGGTACACCGGCGACAGGAAGCAGCATGAAAATGCTTGTGCCCTTCGCTTAGGTGTCTGCGGAGGTACTGCAAGGTGGAGACATACAGACGCGGGCGGACGGAATGCTGACGGCATGCATGCAGGCGCTAATGCAGCTGTCCTCTGCTACGACATCACGGACCCGAAGTCCTTCGAAGAAATGGGCCGCTGGCTGATCGAGCTCAAGAATAACCTGGGCGACGACATAATCTTGCACGTGGTCGGCACCAAGGTCGACAGGGTGGCAGAAGACCCCTCCGCGCGGAAAGTCCCTTTCGAACGCTGCATCGCCTACGTCGCCGAGAACTTGTTCCCGCAGCAGGCGCAACAGGACAAGCAGCCCACCTCGGTGCCGAAGAGCCTCTGGGGCGTTGCCGGAGTAACGGGCGGGAGCAAGGATGATAGCGGTATGGCAAGCCCGCAAAGCAACCGAAGCAGCGGCTTCTGGGGGCAGGATGTTGGTTGGGACTGCTGCCACGAGATCAGCGCCAAAGATGGTGAGGGTGTCGAGGAGGTTTTCCGGGTAATCACTCGCAAGCTAGTTGAACAACGGAACAAGAGTATGGAACAAGAGTTCCTGAGCTCCGGCGGCGTGACCCCTGCTGTGAACGGTGGGCCCGGTCAGGCAGGCTACTTCGACTACTCATCCTCCAGTGCGGCAGGCAGCTTCAGAGTCGGCGTGGGCGACAAGCGCAGGAGCTGGCTGGGCTTCCCAACTCCTTCTCCAGGCCTTGGCGGACCTATGCAAACTCCCGGCGGCGAGGATTGGGGTGCCGAGATTGAGAGAGTCGAGAAGAAGAGTGGTAGGTGCTGCTGAGTGTGCACCGCCCAAAGGGCTCGGAGAGTAATTCAGGGCTCGCTCTGGGCGAATCGACGTGGCTTAATCATCAGCACGGTCAACGGCGGATCTTAATCCTAATCACTGGGGTCGTTGAAAAGCAGGCGAGGCGGACTGCTTCTTTTATCAGCACGGTTCTCTGGTATTTTGGCTTCCTCTGATCATCGTTTCTTTTCTTGGCGGGACAGGGTTTCAGCGTTCACCGCTTTTCCGTTATCTTCTTGTGCCTTCTTCTCTTCCCTCATCATGATTCAGTTTCCTCTTAACGGCTTTTTATTTGGGGCATGACGGTCTGCGTTGGTAATAGCGTGCATTTTCCTTGGTCAGCAGTTTGTTGTGCGCTTTCTCTTCTCGTTTTCCTTTTGATCGGTTGGCAAGGGGAGCAGGCGGCATATGGCGTTTGTCCTGATTTCGAAAGAAAGGAAAGATATTACGTCTCCCACACGGGTTGCTCGATTACGAAGGTTATATTGCAGAATGAAGATACCCAAGCGAGATTTCTCAGACTCCTGCCTTCCTTTGGGCACTTGTGACAGATAGCAATCCGCCCAAGCACACCGTCAAACGTAAGGCAACGACATGTGGGCTTTGATAGAGAACGAAGACCACAAAATTGGTTGGAACCATGTCGATTAGTCGCTCCACAGAGCGTCGCAACGGCGTATCCAATGTACTTGGACGGAAAAGCACGGCGGGAAAGACACTAATGGAAACCAGTTGGACCCTTCAACCCACGATGGTAATGATTTCTGGTTCCAACACCTCACCGACTAAGTGGAGTAACTGCGAAGCACCTAAGGATCAATGGTATAACGGTGATTTCCACAGATATTTTTTTTTTGAACACCAAGGTTGATAGTCTTTTGACACAACCAAGTTAGATATTTTTCTGTTACTTCTAACTAAGATCGTCTTTCAATACGACCAGGCTAGATGTTTTCCCAACACCGCCAACGTTAGATATCGATTTTCCTGCGTTTATCACTTGAAATTTCTTCTTGTAATCGTGGTGCACGGTACTAGCAAGTGTTCCTCAGAAGGAGTTGACTGCTCTCGTCAACATGAGTTGTTGACGAACTCTGACTTCCAATTTAACAAGGAAGAGATCTTCCAAACCTCTCCTGTCTCTTCTCCCAATCCATCCATTTGGCTTGTTACCTCGAAGTTCACCGAAGGCAATCCAAAGAGTATACACGCAAGGGTGGAGAAGGTGGTCGCCAACGCAGTCGTGCGTTCTTCTAACTCGTACTGGGATTCCACAGCCAAAAACGCCTCACTCCTTTCCACCAGCGAAAAGCTGAAGCACCACGAACAATCCAATAGCCCACCAGTACCTGCAACGAATACAGTTAGCACGAGAAGCTCCTTCAGAGCCAACAGGCCACCAAAACGAATTAGCATCACTCACTTCTGCAAGAACGTCTTCTCCGGCTCCTCCTGGCCCGCAACCTTCCCGCTCTCGTCCAGCACGACCGGCTTGTTCAGCACGGGCGCCGGGCCCGCCTGCTTCCTCTCCACCCTCACGTCCACGACGTCCTCTTCCGCGGCGGCGCCGTCACCGCGGGGCTCGGCGCCCAGCCCGACGCCGTAGACGGCGCCGTCGCGGTCCGCGTGCAGCACCAGCGTCTTCTTGTACTCCGGGCCCAGCGCGGCGGCCGACGTCAGGATGCCGGTCCACTCGGGCTTCTGGAGGCCGACGCGGACGAGGGCGTCGGGGTCGGAGGAGGCGGGCGAGGGGGGTTTCCAGGACACGACCGAGGCCGATGCGTTGGCGGCGTTGTAGCTGAGCTGCGCGAGGTGCTGGGGCGCGGCGGCGCCGAGCGGCCACGCGTGGATGTTGAGGGTCTTGTCGGCGAGGGCGGTGGTGACGAGGAGGAGGAGGGAGAGGGCGACGGCGAGGAGGGAGGGGGTTGCGGACGCCATTGCGGGGGTGGAGCGGCGCGGGGGCGGGAGCGTGAGGAGCGGCGTGCTTGTGCTTGTGCTTGTCGTCCAGGTGTGCACGAGAGACAGCTGCTGGCGCTGGAGCAGGCGCGGCGCTGGCCAGCCGGAACAACGGCCGGGCCGATGGCGGTGGGCGGGTCTCGGCGGAAAGTAAGCCGAGAAGCGGCTGGCCAGTGGGCGAGCATGCCGCACTCGGAGGCGTGCGGCTGGCCTCTTGGGCGCTGAAATATGGAGTGAGCCCTGAGGCGCGAGGATGGCGGCTGCGGACTGCAGGCCTTTGACTCGTGCAACGTCAACGTGGTCCTGCCGCGCCTCTCGGCTCCGGACGAAAACTGGCATCGTGAACGACGCGCCCAATGGCGGGCGGTGGCGAGGAGAGCCGGTCAGAGCTGGCTGGGTCAATCGCATCCCGTCCGGGGGCGCGGTATCCACAATTCGGCTGTGGAGGGACCTTGAGCTTCTGGAGCTAGGCAGGGTATGAAGTCATTCGTGCAGCTCCCCGGCGATCGTGAGATTTGAAGAGCTAGGAGGCCGCTTCTCAACAGCTTCTGCCGCCCCTCCCCCGCGAAACTCTCTTCTCCTGCCTGTCTCACATCGCCTCTGGAGCTCGTCCTCACGCAATTGAATCCATTCCTCGCGCTCTTCTCGTCCTCTGCACACCCATAGCTACCCCGCGTCAGGCTCTGTTTCGCTGCGAGCCCAAGACAACCCTCGCCAGCCCCCGCGCTCAACACACCGCACTTCGATCGTGAGAGCGGCTGAAGCAGCCATTGTCGCCCACCATGACTTCCCTTCCTTACAGAGCTCCGCCCTCGCGGAAGCAGTCGCGCCAGATGTCCACTGACCCGCGCAACGAGCTGCACCCGCACGTCGATCACTACATCGGCGTCGATGTCGGCACCGGCTCCGCGCGTGCCTGTATCATGAACGACCACGGCGACATTGTCGGCCTTGCGTCTGAGAACATTGGCCTCTGGCAGCCCCAGACCGGCTACTACGTAAGCTCTCCCGGCTTGCAGCCCCAGTTCCGTGGCCGCTGACACGCAGGTGCAGGAGCAATCCACCACCGACATCTGGCGATGCATTTGCTCGTCCATCCGCCGTGCTCTGGACCAGCACAACATCGACGCCTCCACCGTCCGCGGCGTGGGCTTCGATGCCACCTGCTCGCTCGCCGTCTTCAATTCCGAGACGGACGAGCCGGTGTGCGTCACCGGGCCCAATTTCGACAACCAGGACGGCAACGAACGTAACGTCGTGCTGTGGCTGGACCACCGCCCCGTCGATGAGACCGTCAAGATTAACAACACCAAGCACAATCTCCTCCGCTATGTCGGCGGCAAGATGTCCATTGAAATGGAAATTCCCAAGGTCCTTTGGCTCAAGAACAACATGCCCAAGGAGCTGTTCGACAAGTGCAAGTTCTACGACTTGACCGATGCTCTTACCCACATGGCCACTGGCAACGAGACTCGCAGCTTCTGCAGTGTTGTCTGCAAGCAGGGCTTCGTTCCTGTTGGCGTGGATGGCAGTGTCAAGGGCTGGCAGGAGGATTTCCTCAAGGAGATTGGCCTTGAGGACCTGTGCGAAGACAACTTCAAGCGCATGGGTGGTGTCAATGGGGTGGTCCGCCTTCACCCTCCTGAGTCTTGTGCAGCTTAAGGGCTAACCTTGTTTGCAGAACGGAGAATACTCAACTGCTGGAGAGCTTGTTGGCCTGCTGAGCGAGAAGGCTGCGCAGGACATGGGACTTCCCGCTGGTATCGCAATTGGCAGCGGCGTCATCGATGCCTACGCTGGCTGGATTGGTACCGTTGGTGCCAAGGTCAAGCTCAGCGACGACGAGCTCAACGCCGACGCCCCCAAGAACGACGTCTCCCAGGCGTTCACTCGCCTGGCCGCCGTTGCCGGTACCTCCACCTGCCACTTGGCCATGTCCCCTAACCCGGTCTTCGTGCCTGGTGTTTGGGGCCCATACCGTGACGTTCTGCTTCCCGACTACTGGATGGCAGAAGGTGGACAGAGCGCAACTGGCGAACTGCTCAAACACATGATCGAGACCCACCCCGCGTTCAACGAGGCCATGTCGGTAGCTGAGACTTTCAACACCAACATTTACGACTACCTCAACGAGCATCTCCGCGAGATGGCGGAGAACCAGAAGGCGCCGTACATCAGCTGGCTGGGCAGGCACTTCTTCTTCTACGGTGACCTGTTCGGCAACCGTTCCCCGATCGCCGACCCGAACATGAAGGGCGCAATCATCGGTCTGAGCAGCGACAAGTCGCTGGACTCTCTCGCGCTGCAGTACCTCGGAACCATGGAGTTCATCGCTCTGCAGACGCACCAGATCGTGACGGCCATGAACGAGGCCGGCCACCAGATCTCGTCCATCTTCATGTCCGGCTCGCAGTGCCAGAACGAAATTCTGATGCACCTGATCGCTGCGGCTTGCGATATGCCCGTCCTGATCCCTCGCTACGTCCACGCCGCTGTCGTGCACGGTGCGGCCATGCTGGGTGCCAAGGCCGCGTCGACTGAGAAGGATGGCAAGAGCACGCCGCTGTGGGAGATCATGGACCGCTACAGCAAGCCCGGCAAGGCAGTCAAGCCGACCAAGAACGAGGGTGAGAAGAAGCTGCTCGCGACCAAGTACAAGGTCTTCCTCGAGCAGGTCGAGAACCAGCAGCGCTACAGGCAGCTGATCGATGAGACCATTGCGGGCTCCTCTTAAGCAGACTCTTACGACGAACAATCTTGTTGATTTGGCGTGTCTGTACAAGGCGTACAAGACAGGTTTTCGGGTATGACTGACCAAAAATTTCTTTATGATTGACGGAACAAGGACTCTAGAGCGATAGAATGTCCTACAATGAATATTCTCCTAGGGTAGTATGAGACCTTGTGCTGGTGAACTGCTTGTGATGCTCCGTCATGGCCTCGGGAATGTCCCTTACGCTAATCTGCTAATCCGTAGCTCTCCAGCAATTTCTCCCCTTCTCCCCTTGCCTGACGCATCTTCCATCTGATTGAGAACATGCTTGCTTCACCGCATACCCTCCGACGTCATTGAAGAGTGCCAGCCAGCATGACTCAAGCAGGAATTGCGGTTATTCACCTGGTCGCCCGAAACTGGCTCCCAGTAGGCCTGTGGGGAGCTCTTCGAGCGATGACGAAATGGCAGCAATCGATAAGGAATTGATCAGAAGGACGACCGTGCGTGCAACGAACAACCCCCAGATCGGGCCGAGCGGCGAGCAAATCCCGACGACCTTCACGACTTCTCGCGCGTCCGTGTGGCTGGGGAAAAGCTGTCCACGCTTGCTCTCGCAACCACCTCCACAGTCCAGCGCCCCCACACCCACCTGCCCCAATGAGTGCGATTCACACCCGGCACGCCGGCGCATGCCTGCGCCGCTGTCTCAATGCCCCGCGCCTCTTCTCGCCGCACGCCCCCAGCCGGCACGCGTACGCCACCGCGTCGACAGCTCGCAGCAGCACGAGCACCGCGCCCAGACGCGTCGTCCGCGCCGCCAGCACCACCACCTCCTCCTCCACTGTAGCCCGCAGCACCCCATCTTCCTCCTCCGCCGCGCGCCGCACCACGCCATCCGTAACGAACGACGGCATCCCACCCACCACCGTCCGCAACGCCGCCGCCGCACCCCGAGTCGCAACCCCGTCCACCGTCCCCTCCCCTTCCTCTTCCTCCACACAGCCCATCCGCGACCTCGAAGAAGGTCTCTCCGACAAACCGCTCGACCTCGACCCGCAAGAAGGCACGACCGACTGGTCGCGCTCCTTCCACGGGCTCTCGTCGACGCCCTTCTCGGACGCGGCGGCGGCGGCGCTGCTGGAGCCGCTCAACCCGGACGACATCGAGATCAAGCCGGACGGCATCATCTACTTGCCGGAGATCAAGTACCGGCGCATCCTCAACCGGGCGTTCGGGCCGGGCGGGTGGGGGCTGGCGCCGCGCGGCGAGACGATGGTGACGGGCAAGACGGTGACGCGCGAGTACGGGCTGGTGGCCGGCGGCCGGCTGGTCAGCGTCGCGCGCGGCGAGCAGCAGTACTTCGACAGCGAGGGCATCCCCACCGCCACCGAGGGCTGCAAGAGCAACGCGCTGATGCGCTGCTGCAAGGACCTGGGCGTCGCGAGCGAGCTGTGGGATCCGCGCTTCATCCGGAAGTTCAACAAGGAGTACGCCAAGAAGGTGTGGGTCGAGCATGTGGTGACGAAGAAGAAGAAGCAGATTACCGTGCGCAAGGACGACGAGGTGCCGTATCCGTGGAAGGAGAGCAAGTTTGCCGGTTGAGCTGGAATGGCGTCGACTAGGGACGGTAGATGGGAGGGAAGGCACTTTGCGTGCGTTCGTGTACTGGAGGGAGACATACTAGGATCACGGATCTTAGAGAACGAGGAGATATCCAAGGTGAGGGTTTGTGTGCATATGTCCCTTCAAGACGGATGCAGTTCGGTCGAGCAGACGTGGTTTTGATGCTCGGCAATTTTTTGTATGATAGAACAGCCCGATGAGGGCGAAGGAATCACCACAGGCAAAGTAGATCAAGCAGTGCGATGGCGAAAAGAAACAAGAAAGCCCCTCCACCTCATTATTGGGCCAAGGCAAGTGAAAGCATGAACGATCTTTGGTTGTCCACCTACCTAGCTGTAGATATTAAAATATCTTCAGTCACCCACCATCTTTAGATCTTCGAATATCTTAGGGCGGCCACCAACCTATAGATTGTCATCTCGTAAATCAAAGGCTTACGGCATGCTCTCTAGGCAGCACTGCCCGCAGTCCTCTTGTTTTGCCACTATCTTTCATTAGCATAGCCTCTCCCTCACCCCTCACGCGAAGCCCCACGCCTGATGCCTCATCATCTGAAATGCTTTTTGATTGCGGATAGCTACGTTGGTCGCGAGACCCGTAATGTTTTAGATTTTCCGCCTCCTAGTTTCAGTCTCTGGGAGAGCAAGAAAAAAGCTAACCACCTCTAGCATGTTTAATTCAGCGTGACCACCATCAGCAGAGATAGATGGTCTCAAGTATAAGCAAATAATCCCAAACGCCCGAGTGTCCCTACATGAAGTGGTCTAAGCAATAACAGGGTGTACTGTCTCTCTTTCTTAGTACGCCAGGTCATTGCTCGTCGCTCTTCCCCTGTCCTCGCGAGAAGGCGTGCGCGACCTCGATGGCGGCTGCGGCGACAGGCGTCCTTCCTGTTGCTGGCCACCAGCGCCCCACTGCCACGGCATCCATCCGCCGCTGGTGGTCCTACGGCCGCCCTGGCGGGCAGGACCGCCGGGTCCCTCCAGCGCCTCGTCGTATTCAACGCGGTCGAACTCCAGCTCGCTCTTGCTTTTGGTGAGGCCATCGCCGCGCCTCTCCCTGGAGGGGTCCCTCGAGGGATTGTTGTTGTTGGCGGCCTCACGGTCGAAGGCATTGATGAGGGTCTGCAGGCGGTCACGCTGGTTCGCAATGTAGTTGGCACGATCCTCGGGGCGGCCGCGCGCGATCTCCTCCGGGATGAGGGTGCCGCTGGCGGAGAGGGCGGCGGCGGCGTCGTCGCGCGAGCTGCCCTGCTTCTGCCACTGCGCCGCTCCCTGCAGCGCGCCCGACACGAGCCCGTAGAAATCGCCGGCCGGCGCAGCAAGACCCTGGGTCGCCGACGGCAGGTTGAAGCGCGACAGCAGGTTCTGTGCGTAGGTGGCGCCCTGGCCGGCGCGGCTCTGGGGCGGGGCGGGCTGGGTCGGTTGCATGCCGAGCACGTTGACCTTGACAAACTCGATGGCCTGGTTGAGGTACTCCAGGCCGATGCGCTTGCCGTTCTCGTGGGCGTCGCTGATAAAGCGCTCGATCTCATGCTCGTGCTGCGACAGGAAAGGGTGCACGTGCGTCTGGTACAGATATGGGGCCCCCTGGACCAGGTACAGGTAGGCGCCGAAGCGCATCCACGCGTAGAAGGGCACCCAGTCAACCGCCCACGCGAACCAGTATTCGGCGGTCTGGGCGATGGTGAAGCACACCCAGAACATCAGCCATGGCGTCAGCTGCTGGGGGTCGCCGGTGCGCAGCGCTTTGTACGACGCGAAGATGGGGAAGAGCGTGGTGAGCCCCGTGCTGCGGGACAGTGTTAGCAGGGCGTGGCGCGAGGGAAAGAGTTTTCTCGAGTCTCTGCGGGCGTGTTGCGAGCTCTGTGCCGGCTTCCGGCGCTGAAGCCTGAGCTCCAGGCGGACGGCGGAAGCTGGGGGAAGCAGGCCGGGCGGCCGGGGCGGACGGAGCTACGTACGTGAGGAGGTTGGGGACGATGTTGAAGATGCCGAAAAACATGGCTACGGCGGGCGCCAGGCGCGAAGGTCGGACAGGCAGGAGAAGGTGCAGAGGCGTGGGAGCGTCGTGGTGAAAGAAAGCAGCTCGGATGGTGCTCAGGCGGCACTGCCCACTGGCGCGCCCCGCAGTGCGCCGCGGTGAGCTACCCTAGCTCCGCCTTTATCGGCCCTATCGGCGCGGGAGGGGCTTGCCCAGCCGTCTAACCGCGCCCGGAAGCCCGCAGCTATTTTTGCCTGCGGGCAGGCACCAGCAGCGTCGCCATCCACGGCTGACGACATGCCGCCTGCGGCTCCCGCCCGGAGCCCGGCGGTCAGAGAACCTCGACCCTCACGTTACCCCGTCACAAGGTCGGGCGTGCGCCCGTGGCGTCGTATTCTTCCATGCTCGCGACGCCCGCCAGCCAGCCGATGCAAAGCGCCGTCGCCGCCGGCAGGGGCCTGGCTGCCTGTCTCAAGTAGATGCATGCCGCGGGGCCGCTGCCGGTGAGCGGCCTGCCAGCGGTGTGCGTCCGTGCAGACATGAGTTTGCTCGTCTTGAGGTCGGCATGCCAGCAGCACTCCGCGCTGGCGACAAGCCCGTAGGGCTGCGTGGCTGGGGAACGGTGTGCGCCACAGAGCCGTGGACCACTCCAGCTGTCAGTGCCAGACTGGGCCCGTCTGCCGTGGAGATCCCTGGATTGCCCGACCTCCACGTCACAGCCGGCGCGCAGATCCAGCCTCTACAACTGCCCGACTCGTGTGAGCGTCTGTCCACATCAGCATTCCCAGCTGTGTAGAGCCCGCCGTCGTTTCTCGCGTGCTTTTCGCCGTGTATTTATCATTGTCTCCTACTGCGTCTCGCAAGCATTCTGCATCTGGCAAGCGTTTGCATTGCATCACCGTCCACATCTCTAATTCGCCCGTGCAAAAAGCATAAACCACCCAGAATGTGCATCGCCATCATCACCACCGCCCACCCGCGGTATCCATTTATTCTCCTCAACAACCGAGATGTGCGCTCCCCCACACTTGCCCCCCCCGATCCGCCGAGCCGTCGACTGACTCTGCCCCAGGAGTATCTCCACCGCCCCACCGCGCCAGCGCAGTGGTGGGCAGAGCCGCAATCCAATGTCTTGGGCGGCTTCGACCTGCACCGGCCCGTCCACGGCACCTGGCTGGGCATGACGCGCCAGGGCCGCATCGCCGTGCTGACCAACTTCCGTGAGGAGGGCGCCGCCGTCATCCAGGACGAGCGCAGCCGCGGCGCCATCCCCATCGCCTGGCTCAACACCGATCCCGAGGCCAACGAGAGCACCACGCAGTTCGCCCAGCGCCTCGTCGACGACGGCGAGCTCAAGCACGTCGGAGGCTTCAGCATGCTGTACGGCCGCCTCCAGGACGTCGTGAAAAGGAACGGCGCCGACCCCAACGCCGGCCAAGGTCTCGCCGTCATCTCCAACCGCACGCCCTCCGCCAGCGGCCTCATCTGGCTCGGCGGCTCGCCCGACGAGACGCACGCCCTCAGCAACTCGCACTACGGCGACAACTCGTGGCCGAAGATCGTGCAGGGCGAGGCCGCGCTGCGCGACGCCGTCGGCGCCAGCGCCGCAGCCGACGAGCCGCTGGACGCGCTGCTGGGCCGCCTGTTTGGCGTGCTGAGTGCCGACACGATGCCGCGCCAGCGCAACGGCGAGGACTGGGACGTCTACCTGCGTCAGCTGCGCAACAGCATCTTCATCCCCGGCATCGGCCACGACGAGGAGATGCGGCACAAGCCGGCCGACGCGGTGGCGGCCGCCACAGGTGTCGAGGCTGTGAGCGCTACGAGTGGCATCTACGGCACGCAGAAGCAGACGGTCGTGCTGGTGGATCGGGAGGGGAAGGCCACGTTCGTTGAGAGGACGCTGTACGACGGGGAAGGAAGGCCTGTTGAGAAGGGGAAAGGAGATAGGAGGTTTGACTTTCAGGTTGAGGGCTGGTAATGCGCCGATCACATGGTCAACTGCGTGTGGTTTCGAAATGTTTATGAGGAGGATGACGGCGTTGGATCAAGTCGTTCGATACCAGTGATGTTGGAAAAAGAAAACAATGGTGCTGCCGGCTCAGGGGTCTCTCATTGGCTCCACCGCATGGCAAGCCCAGTAGAGTGGATAATCGACAAGGCAGCAAACGGCATCCGTATATAGTTGGACTACATAACTCACACTTGGACATTCACATATGTAGATGGTGGATAGCATAACTTTCGGGAACAGTTCTTATGAAGTCTTTACCCTTTTCACTCTCACACTTCAGCTGCCAAGCTCGAACTGGATAAGTCTCTCCATTCAGTCAGCCACATCAAATTCAGGCGTACCGTCAACTGCATCAACCCTATCACAGTGCCACTAACACACATCCCCATTTCCCTCTCGTACACACCGCAAGTCCTCAACCTGTACGTATGCGCCCTTACAGCGGGACGGTGCATGTCACACCCGTCGCGCGCTTCCACGTCTCATCTACATTCAAAAGTGACCAGTCACCCACAGGCCCGTCCGTCCCGTTATCAATCAGCCAAACGACGAGTTCCGCATCCAAACGGCGGAAGTGGCCTAGGTAAGTGGACCCACGATTCTCAAGCATGCCTTCATGGAAGCCGAGGATGTGACTAACGTTCATGCAGTGGTTAAGGCGCTGCTTTCCCAAAGCAGAAATCGCGAGGTTAGAGATATCTTGACCCACATGAGATTTCCAGACGACTGACAGAAAATATAGTTCGACTCTTGCCTTCCGCATTGGAACATTCCTTTTTGTTTTTGACCCTTTCCGCCTGTGCTCTTCAGGCATAAGGTGTGGCTCCACGCTATATCGCTGTTACTCTTTTGTGCCTTGATGCTGAGTGGCGTGACAGTGGCTTGGCAGAGGTAAAAGGCAACAATGGTGCTCCCACTCAGGTTCGAAATCCAGGCGAATTCGTCTATCAGAAGGGCCCCGCATAGCAACTGGATGACCTGCTGTACAGGGCTTGCTTGCGTCAGCACTGGATATCATCAATTGATGTCTAGACCTGTGAGCTGGAATACTGCAGAGCCAAAATCCCACCCACGACCATCACAATGACCGCTGTCCCTCCTGAACGCCTTCAAATGCTTGTAGAACAAGAAAAATAAAAATACGAACAGTCAGGACTGAGCGCATAGGTTTTTGTATCCTTCTTTCATGCCGGTAAACGGTAGCAAGAAAGTGGAAAATGGCGCCGCTGGTGAATTGTATTGTAGCCGACTCAAAAATAATGGTGGCCATCCGGTCAGGGTCACGGTCTGAGTTTACCGACCCTCATATAGCCTCCGCAAGGGACCCGTAATGAGTCGTATGGTCCAAACGTAGCCATGAACCAGGATTAACAGGTAGGTGCAAAGTATGATCACATTCGTAACGCCCACATAAAAACCGATGAGGCCCTCGTGCCCCGCGCTCAAGGCGCCTATATCAACGATGACGCGGCCGGTGACGAGCTCCCAGAGAATGTGCGTTACTCTCTCTGCAGCACAACGGTCAGCCCCATCAAGCCGAGCATGACGGTCTTGAGCCACGGATATTCACTCAGCAGAATCGTCACATAGCCCACAAAGGGGATGTATGCGAAGACGCTGCCGATGACGTCGCGCTGGCGGTCGAGGAAGGCTTGGCCCCGCGCGTAGAGCTCCGTGTCGTCTGCGACATTGTTGTCGCCCTTGGTGAGGAGGCGAAGAGGGTTCGCTCTGAACAAAGCTTGTCAGCTGTGTCGTCCACACATGTTGCTCCCAGGCAAAATAGCTTGTATGGTTCCAGAAACAAAGATATTCGGAGGCTAACTCACCCTCCTCCGAACCGCCTGACAACGCGATGCACAATCGGGATGTCCTTGCCCTTCACACTGTACACCACCACCTCACCGATCTTCGTCTCCTTCGCCCTGTTCCAGAGGAACAAGAGATCGCCTCTCTGGAATGCTGGCTCCATGGATCCGGACAGTACGACGACGATGGGAGATTGCGAGTCAGTGATGACCGATAGGCCCTTCCAGAGCATGAAGGCGGTGCTGAGGACGAGCGCGAAGTTGAGGACTTGCAGCGCGATTTGGCGCGGCTGCATGCCGGCGAGCGGACCGAGGAGCGAGTCCATCGTTGTTCGTGTGTGGCTGAGTGGTGTTTATGCAGGTCGAGTCGTGGGCGCGAAGAGACCTTGAGGAACGGTAGACGTGGGTCGTCGCTCTTGCGCGTGGTAGCTGTGGGGAGACGCGATATACGTGTTCGCACAATTCGCAGACGGTCGAAAAAGGGACGAATGGACGGTTGAAATTGGCCAGTGGAATGGGCTGCAGCTATGTCGGTGCCGGGTGGTGCGCAGCCTTCTGTGGAGGTTGTTTGGAGCTGCGGTCGACGCGGGAAGATGCGAGTTGATGAAGCCACCTTGGTGTTCAGTCGAGCAGCTGCGGGCCGGAGCTCCCATCGGCAGCAGCTTCCCCGGATTTCGCGCACCACGACATCACGGGACGCGCAACCTGCGTCGGGGCCCATCCAACAAATTTGGCGCTTTTCCATGCAAGAGATCATTGTAGCGTGGGTCTTTATTTGATCTTTCGAATTACATTTCTAAAGCCTAGCTGACATTACCAAAGTCCATGCAAACTCGTGTGCGCGACAAGCAGGAATAAATCATTGTGAGGATGGCCTATCGCATTCCGCAAATCCCTAATGCAAAGGTATCTTCTTTTCCCTGTACTCGTTCAAGCCCAATTCCCCAGACGCACGTAATTATGCTAGAATCTCAGCCGCCCTGTCCACCGTAACGTCCTCGTTGGCCTTCATGTCATAACGACGGAGGTTTCCATTACTCCGATCCAGGGTTGCGGAAGGAAGCCACCAGGGCCGTGTATTGATGCGTGAGTTCCAGAACATGCTGTGATAGGCTTGTGCCCTGGATTATGCTGCGGACTTTGAGCGTTCCCTCTTCCTCGATGAGTCTGCGGATGGTGAAAAGCAATGGAGGAGAGAACTATTTCGCATGTCAGCCATGTCACAACTCGGGGAAAACATGAACACTGGAAACTTACCTCCGAGTACCACCTGTACTGCCAGCAGACCAGACGAATGAGTGCTCCAAGCATAGCTCTTACGTCTGCCACCTGCTCGTACATCTTGAGACAGCCGCGCATCGCCTTGGGGGAAAAGCGGATGCTCAGGCAAGCTTGGTACGCCTCGATACCCTCATCAAAGTGGTGCAGGCGCTCTGCGAGCTCTCCAAGGATCTCCCATTCTTCGGCCGTCTTCTTGTACACAAGCTGTTGTTGGCGATACTGAGCCATCTCCGTCCGCCAAATGGTGTAAACGCGCAGGTCCTCGTACAAGACCATGAAAAGATTGTCCAGCCAGCGCTCACAGAGACGCTTGTTCTGGAATTGAGTGTACGATGTGTGGGAGGGGTCCGGCTCATCGCTTCCAGCTTTGACCTCCTCCGAGGCAACTGTGGTTGCTGGTTTCTCCACCGAGTCACCCGCCTCGACCGCTTCGTTGTTGGTCTCTCCGTCCGGCTTGGATGACTCTCCGTTGGACGATTCTACATCTGGCTTGGACGACTCTCCATTCTCGTTGGTGGCCTCGACTTCTCCATGTCCATTTGGCTGCGGGCTTGGCGATCGGATGGCACTCGTGCTGGCATTACGGCTGGACGGCTGATGCACGACCTGCTTCTCATGCCTGTACTCTTCTTCCATGACGAACACCTGACTCCGTATTCTCAACAGTTGGTCCCATCCGATCTTCTTCGTAATCTTCGTAAGAAGCATGTACGCCTTCAGGAAGGTGCCCTTGAATCCTGCCGCATGCAATTTGCGCAGTGTAGGATGCACCATGTCTACCTCCGAGACACCTGCCGAATCATCGATTTCGTCGCAGACGCTTTCGGGCATTACTGGGAGAGAGACACGGAGCGGTTCCGGCATGCGTGGTGCATCCTTGTCCTGATATGTGAACATGGGGCAAGAGTTGAGCGTCAAGAGCGCCATGTCCCACTGCTCCAGGCTGACGTATATCTCCGCTAATCTTGCCCATGTTCCAAATTCACTAGGAGCAGAAATAACGCTTCTTTTCGCGATCTCCAGCGCCAGCTCAGGACGATTCTTCCGATTGAGGAACTCAGCCTGACAGTCGAGCAGAGAGTAGTCCATGGGGAGCTCCTGGATGGCATCATGGAGCAGCTTCACTGCTTTGACTTCTTCATCCGCGGAGATGTAGACGCGGGAGAGTAGCGAAGCGATTTCCGGGTCCCGTGTGCGCAATTTCTCAAACAGATTGATTCCCGATGCGTAACGGCCGGTGGTGTGAATATAGTTCAGGAGGCCTGTGGTCAAGTGGTTGGAGACGAGATTGGGAACCTGGATTTCAGGATCAGAGCCAAGTTGCCAACCATTGAAGAACAGGCGCTCGGCAGCGTCCAGGAACTTGTGCTCGGACTCCGTAGTTGTAATGGGATTGAACCTCCGGACACCAACAATCCTCTTGATCGTATCGCCCGAACCGTCGTCCGCGTAGGAGTAGGCGCGCAGGACACTGCAGAGATACGTCTCAAGCCACAGCTCATCCGAAGCAACCCTTTTCTCGCCGCGTTCGTCAATGCAGTAGCTCTCGACAGTTCCGGGGATAGCCACCTGGACGCGCATGTCCAGTCTCGAAAAGGCATTGTAGCAGCTGGACACGTCAGCTAAGCCTTCGGGGAGCAAACACGGCGTCTACCGCCCCAGCCTTACCAGTATAGCCCAGAAACGACCTTATTCGTCTTGTCATTCGGGTTGTATGTGAGGGTGTTGATGTAGGCAGCCAAGCTCGCCGACGAAGAGGCATCGACTCCGGTTACGTGATGGTATACGCCGATCTAAAACAGTTCTTAGAGGGTGTCTGCCTAGCCAGGCATTTTGAAGCGAGCAGCGCCATGACCCAAACCCACCTTGTTTGTGGTGCCTTTTGGTTGCTTGACCAGATGGACGAGATCCGGGGGGCCTAATTCCCGCAGCGACTGGAGGGTTTCTGTGCGGGCGTCGACGACGGTTTGTATCTCATCTTCGAAGATCCTGGGCAGAGAGAAGACACGTCAGCAACTCAACTACCAGGAAGCATGTGAGGAGATAGCCACGGGCGGGGCAAGTAGAGGGGCAATTGAGCTAGAAAACGACACCGTGGACAGGCAATCGCAACAGGCATGGACAAGCGCCGTAGGGAGACATGTGCAGACAAATAAATGCGGGACCTACTCCGGAACTGCTGGCTGGGGAACCATGGTGGGCGGCCGGTGAGAAGTGGTGGCGTGCTAGCGCAGCAGCATCAATTGTGCCTGCGGACGGCGGCCGAGGGAGAGAGGAGGTTGCGACGTGCACGCGCTGCTTGGATGGGTCTGGTGGGAGGTGGTGATCGTCGACCGCACCTGAGCTCCCGGCCGGTCGTTGGCAAGCAGGGCAGGGACCGCGCCAGCCCTGTCGCCGCGCCCACGCGCCTTAGTCATGCAGCCCGCTGCGCGCGAGTCGTGCTTGCCGGAGCTGTTGCTGTCGCGCTGCATCACCGCATTGTCCGCCGCCCGCGTCTGAGGTGTCCGCGACACTTCACTCGCGCGCAACGCCGCCGCTCTGCCGCGCATTCCCACCGCCCACACGCTCCCCTCCGCGCCCGCTGTTCCTCCTCCGCGCCTGATGGCCTAGCCCCACGCAAACGCGCCTTTCCCTCACGCCGCGCCGACGACTGGTTGTTACCGCGATCTCGCGCCAGCTTGCGCAAACTGGCAGCTCCTACCACAATTTAATTGGGCATCGCCCACGCTCCCACCATGGCAAGCCCTCGCGCCAGCTTGCAAAATATCTACTCTGACTAACCGAAGCTAGTCTGCATTCAAAGCAATCAACATCGAGTCGGATGTCGAGTCGGACGAGGAGGTCGATGATACCAAGGAAATCCAGATCGAGGAAGCCTTGAAGCTCTACCAGACTGCCCTTAAATACCACTCCGAAGGCCCCAAGTCCTACCAGGAAGCCATCCAGGCCTACAAAGCTCTGTTCGAATCCGACATCTTCAAATACCCCGAGTCGCTGTCCGAGTACCGCCGCACCGAGCTGAACGGAGACCCCGACTATGATTTTATACTCCAGGACGATTATGAGGCTGGCCCGACCCAGCTGGGCGGTGCGACAGACAGCGCGCCCAATACGCTACCCCAGATCCTGCATTTGTCCTACAAGAACCATGGCCAGTTCATGCTAGAAGTGGTGCAGCACAGTCTTCACGAATGTCAGGACTCACTGCTTACGCTGAATGTCACAGCATCTGCAGCTGCTGTCGACGTTCCACTCCGCTATTTTGCTGAGGCCTTGGACAAGGATGACAGCGATCTGGACTTGTGGACGCGCACAGCCTCCGTCGCTGCGCTCACTGGAAGCGGCAGGATAACACGATTCTGCCTGGAGGCTGTCCTTGACGGTGACGATGAAGGTCTGGATAGCATTCTACGTCTCCCGGGCCTGGAAGAAGGCTTTGCGGGGCAGCAATTGCGAGAACTCGTGGAAAAGATGCAGGATAACTTGTCACTGCTACAATCTCCACTTTCCGACTTGAGACGGCGGAAGCTATCTGCTGCCTTGAAGAAGCGTCTGGCACCATTCCCATTTACGCCCCTACCCGCTGATGTCAAGAAGCGCGAGACTATGGAAGAGGCTATGAGTCGTCCATCGCCTCACCTGGTCCTGAATCCGATCAAATCCGACTGGGCGCACGTGGGCGACGCAATCCTAAACGAGTATCTCCAAGAACAGCAGCGATTCGTCGACCCCGGAGCTGGACTACTGATAACATTAAATCTTCCCGATTTGCCCGACGATGCTACAGAGCCACAACAAGGTCCGGCGAATAATGTCCCGGTCGAGAAACAAGCAGACCAGGCTCAGCAACAAATCACAGAAACCCAAGCCAGTGTGGAAGATAAAGATGCAAAGGCTCCCGTCGAAAACGGCGGAGATACGGAGATGAAGGATTCCAATGGCAGCAAAGCAGAACATGAGCGTGTGAAAAATGGCGAAGGCAAATCTGCCGAGCCCTCTGACCGGCCGAATGCCCCATCACGAAAGAGGTCAACAGAATCTGCCGGTCTCCCCGAAACCGCCGAAGGAGGCCGTGGAAGAAGCAAGCGCATCCGAGCTCGTGAATCCATCGGCGACGGGAGTCTGAGCGGTATTGTCACTGCTGCAGATGCAGCCCAGCAGCAGGTTGAGGAGGAACTAAGACAATTTCATGAAGCTGATGATTGGCTGTACGAGATTGTCGGCGAAATGCTAGCAAAGCTAGACGTCAAAGGCTTGGGCTCCCCAAACATCCTGCGAGACATGCTGCGAAACAAGCAGACAGAGTCTTCAAAGATGGGGGAGTCAGGATTCAAAACAGCTGCGACAGATCTCTATACAATCCTCCAGACATTGATCCCACAGGCAGTGCCCATGCTAATGGCCCCGGACTCCATTGATATCCTGGGCAGCGCATCTCGTGAGGCCGGGCTCAATGCTTTCTTGGGATACACAAAATCCTCCAGCTCGCAAGATTCGAACCGACCAGTTCTCGATTGCGACAATCTCTCCAAATGGCCCCCGATTGCCAATACTGGAGGTGTGCCAATCAAGGAACTAGTCTGGACCTGGCTTCAAAGCATGCTCAGACCCGGAGCTTTCCCGGATCCTGAAGACACCCGGTCCAGCTATATGCGACACCAATGGTCTGACGATTTGAAAAGGATTGTTGTGCAGGCAATTGTCAACGTGGATGACTTCCTATACGAGCGCTTGATGCAAAACTTGTCCACTCTCGACTCAAGGATTTTGCAAGACGAAGCAGCGGGTCAGAGACCGTCGTTGAGCAATGAGGACTCTTCCCTGATTGAGATGACTCAGACGGTCTTTGAACTTCATCTCGATATCTACTCGCTGATCAAGCACCCAACCAGCAGCGTCGATGTGTCTACTCAAGTGCTTCAGAGGGAAAGACTCGAGAGATGGTCGCGACTGGCCCGAGATGCCATGGCGCATCGAGCGCCCCTCGAGGGAAAGACCATTGTCGATGAATTGGATTTCAGACACCTTTGGGCGTCAACCTTTCACTTGAGCGTCTCCGACGATATATCTCAGGACTTTGTCGTCACATGCATTGAGGAGCTGAAGACTATAGCAGGTCTTCTTCCCAGTTCTGCTGTTCATGTCCCGAACAACGCCATAATGCCGGAGCTTTCGGTAGAAGCAGCCGAACGGGAATTGACGAAGATCAACATGAAAGAAAGCTTCATGAAGGTGTTCCAGCACGACGAACAGGATCCTGTGTCTGTCATTGAGAGCCTCGAACCCATCTTAGAATCCTCGAATCAAGATGAGCCCCGCCCAGCAACCCGGACTGAGGTTGGTGATAGCCAAGATCTAGAAGACGACATAACGCCAAACGAGGAGGAAGAAAGCCCAACTAGTGATGCCAACCAGGACTCCAGGCCTTCTCCGCTGAAAGCTATGACACAATTCGTCTCAAGCGCCAGTGTCTCATTACGTTTGTCTCTGTGGCAGCGTCTCCGGCAGGCCTACGAGGCGATCGACTACCCACCAAAGGTCGTCTCGTGCTACCTTCGCAGCATCGAGCTTCTTGTGAAGGATCTCAAAAGCAAAGCCTACAGCGAAGCTGGTTTTGAGGCCAGGTCAGCGGAGCTTCTGAAGTCAATCAAAATCATCGACGAGATATTCGAGAGGATTCTCAAACTTGCTCCAGTCGAAAACGTATTTGATTGCATCGATGAAGCTCATATGCGGTCGTCCCTCAATGCCGTGGGCGAACTTCTCTGGCTGTTGAATACTGTCACAGTCTTCGAGGATCTTATTCGTGTGGGTCAAATTCCACAGCCAACATTCGAGGGGCGTTTCAATTCCGCATACACTGCTTTCATGGGAAAGTTGCACGACACCATGGTACGAGGCTGGCTACTGCAATTCCGGCTCCTCTGCGATGCAATGGCGCAGGATAGTGAATTGTTCCCGAAACCAATCGAGGACAAGTTCGAGTATCTTCGCCATGCTCACTATGCTTTCGGGATCCGAAGCTTCTGCTCTGCTTCCAACAAGGCGCTTCTCAGGCTGATGAAGGACGAGATTTTGAAATGGTTCAAAACCGATGAGATACCTGACATCGAAACTCGGGACACCGTGATCTGCCAGGTTCTCTACGACTTATACGGTCTCTTTTGCTTCACCAACGCCGATGACCTGACTGAATATCCAAGCGATCACGATCCTATGGACCAGAAGACTGCTCTCAAGATTCTCGACTTTGTCATGTACCAAGCAAGAAAGGTAAACATCAAAGATTTGCACAAAACCCAGCTCGGATCAACGATTGATGTTGTTCACGGGTACTTGGCGCGCGCCAAACCGGCTGGTGCTGAGGAGATGGCTTTGAACAAGATGAAATACCTTTCGTTCATCAAGTCTCCAATCAACCCACTGGACCTGTACAGATGCGTCAACGGTGTCGGTGGCCTGTCAACTAAGCCGATACCCATGAAGAATGCACGAATTGCGTCTCGAGGCTGGTATTACCTGATGGGTAGCATTGCTTTGAACAGGTTCAGATCTCAGAATCAGAAGCGGCAAGCACCGGTGCCGACGGAGGATATCAACATCGCCTCAGCGTTCTTCGGCCAGGATATTGAGTATGACGCCGAACGGTGGGAAACCTGGTACTCGCAAGCCCAAGCTTACGACTACCAAATTGATGAGATGGTGGCATGGTCAGCTGAAAAGGTCAACAAAGGCGATCCTGAGCTTGTACAACATCAAAGGACAGCCATACACTGCTACACTATGGCGGTTGCGACTGCTATCAGGAACGCGGACTCCTCAGAAGAGACTGCAAACAAGATAGCACAGCTTTACGCCGACTTTGGCATGCGCATCTACTCATCATCCCGCCAACCACTCGACATGCAAGCTTTCACCCTCAAGGACACAGAGGAAAGGTTTTACAGCACCAATCAGGTGATGAGGTCAGCACCGTTTGCGCCTATGGTACCTGTAGCTTCATGGAAATTCGCTAGTGGACTATTCAAGCGGGCTCTTGCCAGAAAACCTGACAATTGGCTGTAAGTACTGTGGCGTCGCTGGACGGCCTATGGAGCTAACTTGTTCGCAGATCTCACTATATGCTGGGAAAATGTTTGTGGAAATTACATTGTGCAGAAGAAGGCACGATACAGCCTCAAAACCGACCAAGCGTTGAGGAGGTCGTGTCCTCATTCACCAAAGCGATTGAGGAGCTTCCGGGAAAGAAAGGCAGTCGCGGAGAACCTATTCTTGAACCGCACTACAAGCTTCTGGCCATCCTTTATAAGCTTGTACAACGAAGGGAGCTTGAGCCTCGAGATGCGAGTGAGAAGCTTCAAGCTACTCGTTTCGCGAGGCAGGTTCCTGTGTTCTCACCAGAGGATTCAGAGCAGCAAGACGACTGGGACGACTACATCCTCAAGGTCTTAAAGGTGCTCCGCTCCGCAGACAAGTCGAATTGGCACCATCGAATGACGGCCAGGGCTGCTCGCATTCACTACGGAAACCCATCACCTGGAGATGTTTACATGGCAGCCTCAATGGCCAAGAGCGAGTTCTCACAGCAAATCTTCACCAAGACTATGCAGCTTCAGGTTTGGAAGCCTGAATTTGAGCGGTTGGGTCGACACTTCGTCTACACAACACGCTACACCCTGTTCTTCATCCAGCTTCTCTTCGAGACCAATGACAGGGCAGGCATGGAGGCGCTGGCGAGGAGAGTCAGGCGCAGGAACCACGAATTCTTCGAGCATACTAGACTTTGGCAGCAGCTTTGTCAGACGTACTTGAAGGTAGAGATAACCCCCACATATGCTAAGACGAGTAGTTAACAAGTACCACAGATGCTCCGACGCGCCGCACAAATTCCGGAAGGCCACGAGGATGCCGTTTTCAAGTCAATAAATCATGAAGAATGGACATCCAGTGCCGCACGACTAGAGGCTTGGTGTCACGATCCGGATACTAGGTCAAATATCCTCGAGGTGTTGCGCGAAGCAATGGAACTCCGCCGTCTGAATAACAATCTTATGAAGGCAACCCTCATTGATGACCTCATCGGCGACACATACGCACTCCTCTACCAACAGGTCGTTCCTACATTGCAACCCGAGCCGGAGCCGACTCCTGCAGCTGCACCTCCTCCAACAGTACCCCCGGCTCCTGCGCCGGCACCAATAGTGCCTGCAGCTACCATCGAACGCAGTAATATGATGTCCATGCAGAACATCATGAATCTTGACGGCGCTGGTGCGAACGAGCCGGCCGCTGGCGCCTTCGGCGTCCTAGCCATGGGCACAAAGCCGGGCCCGGCCACTGCTCCCACCACAGGCACAACCACACCAGCGGCGACACAAGCTGCTCCAGAAGCCTCTGCTGCACCTAAGCCGCGCGCCAAGGGAGTCGGTCGTCGCGAGCTCATGCGCAAGGCTGACGCCGCCGTCACCCGTCCCGTTGCCCCGACCACTCCGGCCGCTGGCTCCGCCAACATCCCCATCCGTGCTTCTCCAGCCCGTCCGATCGCTGCGACGGGAGCGAGTGGTGTTGGCGGCGCTGGTGGACCGTCTGCAGCGACGGATGCGCAACAAATGCGTGTTGTCGTGGAAATTCCGGCTGGGCCTGTGGAGAATGGTGAGGCTGTGGAGGACAGCAACAAGGACGACGCTATGGACGTGGATGGTGCAGAGGGTGGCGCGGGGATGGACAGTAAAGTAGAGAGCGAGGACGAAGGCGAAGGCGAAGGCGAAGGCGAGGGAGATGGCGAGGGAAATGGTGGAGATGAAGGTGAGGGAGACGGTGAAGTCGAGGGTGAACAAGACCAAGATCTCCCGGATGTCGACAACGATGACCCTGAGGTAGAGCCGGAACACGAAGGAATGGACCAAGATGACCAAGAAGCCGAACCGACGGCAGATGAGGCGATGGCAACGGCGGACGAAGGAACAGCAGCGGACGACGAAGCGGCGGACGACGAGAACGACGACACGCTCGTCACCGCAAAGGAAGAAGACGAGGAAGACGAGGAAGAGAAACCGGCACCTCCCCAACCAGAACCGCCCAAGCCCCCCTCTCCTCCTACGGCCACGGTTACGGCTGCCAGCACGGCCCCGGCCTCCATCCATGACAGCGCCGACGACGAGAGCGAGCTCAGCGAGATTGGCGACTCAGACGAAGATATGGCTGAGGGTGCGCGAGCCGCGGCTCAAGCTGCCGAGGAAGCGGCGGCGCTGGCGGCGGCCGAGCAGGCGAGGCAGGCGGCGAGTACTAGCACTCGTGGAAAGGGGGCAGGGAAGAGGGGTGGCGCAAGAGGTGGAGCGAGAGGGAGGGGGAGAGGAGGGAGGGGGAGGGGTAGGGGTGGAGCAAGCGGAGCGGGAGACGGGAAAGCGGGCTAGGCGGTTCGTGCTGTGCACGAGTGTAGCTCTGGAATTAGACGAAGGTTGTGCTGCAAGATAAAGGCGTTGTTTGGCGTTGGCTATCCGTTTTCTTACTCGATATTATGGAATGGTTTCTGTAGCATGGCCGCTAGCAGAGTAGGTTGCGGCATCAGAATGTGTACGTGCAGCGCAGCGAGACGAAGAAAGCCGAATGGGGCGCAAAGCAGCTTTCAGGCTTCAAATTGCCTTTATCTCAATACACACAAAGGCCACCAGCGCTTGGTCTCTCCATCACGTCAAGGTGTGGCAGGGATCTGGATGCGATCGGCCCATAATGGCGAAGATGATCGCGGCCGAGTGGGTGTTCGGACTTTTACTCGTAGCAGGCAGGCAAAGAAGGAGTATAAGCTAAGCACTAACGACACAACAAGAAATATGTACGCGACGATGTAGATCTTGTCAACCCCTTCGGCCTTGATAGCGCCCGTTCCAACCCTCCGAGCCGTGCTTACTGATTACAAGCGCTTCCTATTTAGCGGAGCCACACTCCCGTGGTGGTTGCTTGTCAAACCTCCGCAAATCGTGCAACATGCTTACCTTGCTTGAAGCCCTCCACAAACAGGCCGTCGAGGAACCGGAGCGAATCTACGCTTCTTGCGCCATTTCTGCCGATATCGAGGAAGGGTTCCGGGACATCACTGTCAGGCAGATCCTCAGCGCCATAGATGCCTTCGCATGGTGGCTCCAGGGCGGATGGGGCCGGAGCGAGAGCTTCGACACTATTGCCTATGTTGGACCGTCGGACTTGCGTTATGCAATCTTCTTCTACGCAGCTATCAAATGCGGGTTCAAGGTATGCTCCATGCAGATTGACGGGCGAGGTCGGACTCTCACGCTTCCCAGACGCTCTTCGTGTCCCCGTTGAACAGTTTTGAGGCCAGCAGGTCCATCGTTGAGACAACAGAGTGCTTGAGAATCTTCTACGCTGATCCGTTCGCCAAAGTTGCAAAGGACCTGCAAAGTGCAGCAGCCTCGAGGAATCTTGAAGTCGCCCAGATCGCATCCTTGGACGAGTGCTTGACTGCTGAGTCAACGCCGTATCCGTATGAGAAGACCTTCGAAGAGGCAAAATGGGACCCGATAGTGATCATTCACACCTCGGGAACAACGGGTTTGTGCTCGAATTACATTCACTCGCCCAGACTATGCCACTGACGGACAACCGCAAGGCCTCCCCAAACCAATGACAATGAACTTTGGCTTCTTCAGTACCCTGATGGAGCCGCTCCCGCCTGTGCCCGGCTACAAAGACGGTTCCTTCAATGTTTTCAACCGCCGAACATTTCTTGGCCCTTTCCCTCCGTTTCATCTCGGCGGCGTGTACACCATGATGACGATTCCTGCCTATTGCGCAGCCACCATTGTCATACCACCCCCAGCTGCGGGCCCAGTGTCCGGGGACACTTTGGTCAAGATCATGACCAAGAAGAAGATAGAAGCAATGTTCTCCGCCACCCTTCCGATCGAGCAGGTCATGCGCACACCCGGCGGCGCAGACAAGCTGAAGGAGATGGAGTTCATTTCCTTCGCCGGCGCGCCGCTGCCTCCGTGGTGCGGAGACGAGCTGAGCAAGCACACCACCGTCAAGACATTCTGTAAGCCGCTTCTAATTGACGCATCACCCCGTCCCCATCCATCCCGACCCTCCTGACCCTCCCCCGCAGTCGGCTCCACCGAAACCGGCAAGATCGAGACCCTCCCGCCACCCCCGTCCGACTGGGCCTACATCAAATTCCACCCGGCCATCAACGCCGTGCTCGAGCCCGTGCCGCTCGATCCCTCCGCCGCCGCCGCCGACCCGGCCACCACGCCGCACGAGCTCGTCTTCCCCGCGACCGCCGACCCGGCCGTCGCCCGGCACCGCGGCAACGCCTGGCTGTTCCCGCACGTGGCCGGGGCGGCGTGGCGCAGCGGCGACCTGTTCGCGCGGCACGCGTCGGCGCCGGACCTGTGGCGGTTCCGCGGGCGGGCCGACGACGTCGTCACGCTGGCGGGCGGCGGCGCGCGCTTCTTCCCCGGCGCGTGGGAGGCGGCGGTGCGGGGGCGCGATCCGCGCGTCGCGCACGTCATGGTCGTCGGCGAGGGGAGGGTGCGGCCCGGCGTGCTGGTCGAGCCCAAGGGCGGGGAGCGGCTGGCCGCCGCGGACGTGTGGGCCGCGGTGGAGGAGGCGAATCGCGGCGTGAGGGAGTGCGCGAGGGTGGGGAGGGGTATGGTCAGGGTGGTGGCTGAGGGGTCGTTGGTGAGGGCGCCGAAGGGGACGGTGATCAGGAGGGCGAGCGGGGAGGGGCATCGGGAGGTCATCGAGGAGATGTATGCTGGGGAGGGGTTGTAGGCGTAGAGAGTTTGCTGAATTCTATCTTGGGATATGCAGTGGGTATTAAAAAGAAATAAGAAATATTACACAAATGCCTTTAGCTACCTCCATCTTTCTTCCACGTCTTGAAGCTCATCGTCCATCACTTGGTTGAAGTGGTCGAAGTTGTCAAGATACAGGTGATGGCCCGCCTTCTTGATAATCACCACCTTGGCGTCACCGTTATCCTTTCTTCTCTCGTCTTCATTCTTTCCCGCCAGGGCCTTCTCGTTCTCCTCTTTGATCTTCTTCTCCGCGGCAAGCCCCCCATTGATATCCATCCAATCGTCGTCACCATACATGAAAACGATCGGGACGCCGTTCTCTCCTTGCTGCCTTCCGATCTTGTGAATCCTGCGAATGAGCGGATCGCGCGCATACGCTCCGGGCGCCAGAATGTAAGCGAGCGCATACTCACCGCTCCCCCGCTGCCTGAACAGCGAATAGGAGTAGTCGTGCAAAGCCGATGCTTCCTCCGGCGGCAGGTGCGCGAACCGTCGCGACGTCCATCCGGATGTGAGGCGCGGGCCCAGCGGGCCGGAGAGGCGGATGAAGGAGAACGGGCTGATGTTCGCGTCCCAGAGATGAGCCAGCCACTTGGGCGGTGGTTTCGAGAAGGGTTTCTCGCCTTCTTGTTCCTTCTTCGGCGGTTGGATGTCGGCGGACACACCGTCCAGCGGGATGTCTTGATCGTGGAGGAACTCGTCCGGCAACGCGCCGTCGGCTGGCGGCTCCGGCATGTCGGATTTCACGGCAAAGGGGTCCTCGGGGATGCCGACGGGGCTGACGAGAACGAGCTTCTCCAGGTGTCCGGGATACTTGAGGGCGTACGCGGTGACCATGTAGCCGCCCATGCTGTGGCCGAGGAGGGTGAACCTCTCAATGCCCTTCTGCACGCGCCATTCCTCCAGGGCGTCGATGAACCAGTTCTCGGCCTCGGTGATCTTCCCCTTGCGGTCCTTCGCGCGGATCTTGAAGGGCGGGCGGCTGCTGCGGCCCATGCCCAGCATGTCGAGGGCGTAGAGCCTCCAGCCAGGACGGCGGGTCAGGCTCTCGAAGTTCCGGTAGAAGAAGCCGAGGCCGGCGCCGTAGCCGTGCAGCATGACCAGGTTGTGCTCGACGTCCTCGCCGGTCCGCTCGATTGAGAACTCGTTCAGGGCTCGGTTCTTCCCCTGCAGCTGGACGAGGCGCGAGCGCCATCTTCTTGCGCCATACAGCTGCAGGCTCGCGTCCGAGGATGAGGCGTCGGATGCAGACGGAGTGAGCTCGGTTGACCTGGCCAGGGAGGACTGGGAGGACGAGGTGACTTTGGGGGTGCTTGACCCGCTGGGCTGCGGCTTCTGGACGTGTGGTATGAAGGAGAGCACCCTTTCTTCTGCCACCTCAGGCGCAAGGTTGGTGCACTAAAGCACGTTAGCGGGTGGAGGGATTGGAGTTCGAGCGGAAATGCGGACCCATTGGCTGAAGCCTTCCTTGCGGCTCAGCGGGAACATGGCACTGAAGCTGCGATTGGGCGTCGAGTTGACGCTCTCGACCGACTGGTCTGCGGAGGGTTTTGCGGCCATGTTGGGAATGCGTGGAGTTGGGTCGTGGTGGAGTGAGAGCGACCTCGCGGTGGAGCTGCATGCTTTTGATGCCTGGACGGCTTTAGCCTGGCCCGCTGTCCCCCTCTATCGCCGTTTCCTATCGCCGCCGGCCAGCGCTAACGCCGTGCAGGCTGTGGCTGTACTCCTGTCAGCGAGGGCGCCTGAGGACCCAAGCTTATTCAGGCTCCGCCCGCGGGTTCCGGACGCGAGCTCTGCCAATTGCACGGCGCCGCGAACGAGCCAAGGATGACAGAGGAATACGGCAGCCTGGCAGCGCCACTTCAGGCGCGTCCTTGCATCTCTCGGGGCACTGCTGGCTCCGGGCCGGGCTGCGGTTCAGCCACACGGAGGTGCTCGGGCTGGGAGATGCTCCACGACGCTCGCGGTGGTCAGCGCGCTCCGCTCCGTCTTGCGCCCCGAACCGGCGCGGGCGGTCGCAGCGGCAGCACCGAACACCGACACAACCCACCGACTGTCATCACTTCCACAATGGCCGCAACATGAGCGCTCCAAGGTACGCCGCCTCCCGCCAAAAGGCCTGCCAGCACTGCTCGACAGCCAAGGCCAAATGCGATCGCAAGACACCACGCTGCACCAGGTGCGCCGCGCGCCGCCTGTCTTGCGCTTATCCCCAGCTCCTACCAACAGACGCTTCTGCAGCGTCAGCCCGCCATTGGTCCACGCCCACCATTCTTCCCGCTCCGCAGCGCGAGCTGCCAGCCGGAGCAGACTCCCAGAGCGCGACAAGTGAATCCACGCAGCCAATGGACGCTGTCCGCTCGACCACCACTTCTCCGTCAACATTCGCTGCGAGTCGCGTTCCGAGCACGACCGACACCAGCTTCGGCCAGCCTGATTTTGCAGACCCGGACCTCTTCCCAGCCCTGGAACTCTTTTGCCCCATCGCTGCCGACGACATCAGGAACCGCTGGCTCAATTCTTACATTCCCGTCCCCGGCCAGCAGGTCAAAGAATATCCCGCCTCCATCACAGCCTTCATCTACAGGATTCTCAAGTCGTATGCTGCTGTCGCCGTACGCGGCCGTCGAGTCCCACCCTTCGTACACGCCTCACAGATGACCCCAACATCAACAAGCCCGCCACTTTCTACGTGCCTGACCTTAGTCCGCATATGCGAAACGCTGCTGCCGGGCAGTGAAAGCGTCGCCACCGATGTTTTGCAGAGAGAAATGAACCGCCTCTACGACCACCATGGGACATACGACCATGTGACTTTGCTCGCAGCCTTCCAGGCCTATCTGATCTACTCCTTAGTCCTGTTCTTCCAGCTTGATCAGGGGTCGAGCCCGTTCCTCCGCCAAGCCATGACGAACCTCCAGGATCTTGCTTGCTCAACCAGCCGGCAAGGACTGATGTGTACAGCCGAGCAGCAGCGTGCCCGCCCGAGATGGGAAGCCTGGGTAGTCGCTGAGGCAAAGCGACGCACGCTGTTCGTCATGTACCTTTTTGATAGCCTGCTTTTAGCCCAGGACAGCCTTCCGACCTTTTTCGGTACTGAGCTCCAAGGCCTGCCTGCTCCAGCAAGCCAACCTTTATGGAAAGCACACACGCGCCATGAGTGGGAAGCGGCATATAACATTCACCTCGCAAATTGGGTGGACAGTCTGCGTATTGACGAACTTTGGCCGATTCCCGCAGACCTGCATGGCTCTGGTCTTCTCGAAAGACGCAGGAGAGTGGATCAATGGCTGGAGGATGTCGATGAATTCGGAACAATGCTTTACGCAGTAACGAGCTGCACGCATGGAGGATGATATTGCTATCACCACCTACGCCTACCGAGAAGTTCGAAAACAGCCAATCTCCAGTGATCACAAGCTCAGGTCCGAGATGCAAGCAACGCAATAGATACGATTGTTGAATGGCTAAGACTGCTCTAGCATATGCAAAGCCTCGTCGACGGAGACTAGTCTCAAGTTCATCTTCGGTAGAAGAGTGCCCAGCATGACTTTCGAGACCTCTGCATCATGGTCCAGCGGTAGGTCCAACACATTGTCCGAGATGACGTAAATGCTATAGTCGAGATCGAATAGCCGGTAAACCGTGCTCATAACGACTCCGGAGAGGCTCAGCCCGGACTATAATGGTTCTTGTCAGCCCGGCTCGCAGAGGATGACCTGATAACATACTATGATTACAGTGTCGATGTTCTGTGCCTTCAGAATTTGCTCCAGATTATTTCCCGCGCCAGCGTACCATCGAGTTTTCTGCAGGATGACATCTTTCTCATCCACGGTAAAGTCGGACGCTATCTGCACTCCAGGAGAACCGGCAGCAAAGGGACCGAAGCCTTCGATGAGCTTGGTGAATGGGGCGTCTTTTCCAGCTCGGGCTCTGTAGGGTCGAAGAAGAGACTCGTAAAGATAGTGAGTGGCCGCGGATACTTCTTATGAACCGCGTCGTTCCAGCGGGAACAGCTGGAAACAAACTTTTGTCCCTCGGTCGTGTCCTTGACGGCTTCAATCAGGATCGTCATCAAATCCAAGTTGAGGACACAGTAGTTTTTGCCGAATCCGGAGGCGCCTTCGGCGGTGGGCGATGCAGTAGCCATTATCTGGAGGTTGGCAGGAAGAAGAAAGGAAAGGTAAGAAATGCAAAATCGACGCGTTCTTGAAAACAATTCACACACCAGTTCTAATATTGCATTAATCTCTACGAGCTCGCACTACTAATGTCGAGCTGAACAAGCCATGATTGGCTGTAATTCGGGGTTCAGATATCCAGACCTCAGCCCCGCAAAGCTCAACTCCGGGAGCCCGCCGCGCTTCCATGATTGGCCGGAATTGAGCATTCCCGTGCTCAACTCCGGCATTTCTCCGCTCGCGTCCGATCTATCCCAGAAAGGGAGAGTGGTATAAGTACTTCTTTGTTTCTGTTTCTACGTTCATCGACACATCGAACTCTAAACAGCAATTCATCATAGACCAAAATAGGACATGGCCGTCGGAGACAACGCTGAAGAAGCTCCAGCTGTTGCCCCAAGCACATCATCGGAATCCCCACCGCCAGCACCACCGGTTTCGCCACCAATTCCTGGAGAACCTTACAGCATCTTCGACAAGAGACAGAAGACCCTGATTGTCTTCATTGTATCGACTGCCGCAACGTGTAAGTGTACGATTGCTAAGGTCACCGCATTCTTGATCAGCTTACATGGGGATAGTCTCCGGTTTCGCGTCGAATATCTATTTTCCTGCGCTTCCTACCATCGCCAACGACCTGAATGTTTCCGTGGAGCTGGTCAATCTTACGGTTACTTCGTACCTCATCTTCCAAGGCATAGCTCCCAGCCTCTGGGGACCTATATCCGATGTCAAGGGACGCCGAGTTGCGTACTGCTGCACCTTTCTTGTGTTTCTCGGTGCATGCATCGGCCTAGCAGAGACGAAGAACTACGCCACTCTGATAGTTCTCAGATGCTTGCAAAGCACTGGTAGCGCCAGCACAATTGCGATCGGGTCCGGTGTGATCGGAGACATCACCACTCGCGCCGAGCGCGGAGGCTTCATGGGAATCTTCCAGGCCGGTTTGCTTATGCCTGTTGCCGTTGGCCCAATCATTGGCGGCGCCCTGGCTGAGTCTTTGGGGTGGAGGGCGATCTTCTGGTTCCTGACTGCATACAGCGCCGCCTTCTTGCTGCTGCTAATCGCATTGCTCCCGGAAACGCTGAGGTCAATTGTCGCGAACGGAAGCCAGGTTCCATCGCGTCCCATCGCAAGATATCCGCTATCCATCTACCAAAAGACCACCAGGGAAAGGTGCAACCCGCAAGCGAGCCCGCCACAGCCTGTGCCAAGCAAACGTATCGACATTACTGGGCCATTTCGCATCCTCATCAGCAAACAAGCAGCACCCATCATCATATTCCTCGCTGTTTACTACGCCGTCTGGCAAATGAGCATCACCGCCATGTCCTCCCTCTTCGCCGAACGCTACGGCCTCAACGAAACCCAAGTCGGCCTGACATTCATCGCCAACGGAGCGGGATCCATGATAGGCACGCTCGTGACCGGCAAGCTCCTCGACACCGACTACCGCCGCGTCAGAGCCGCCCACGACGAGGCTCGGCCGTCGCGATCGGACGCCGAGCCGGGCGTCGACCCGGCCCGGCGCTGCGCGGAAGACGGGGCCGACGACGACGACGACGACTTTCCGCTCGAGCGGGCGCGCCTCCGGCTCGTCCCCGTCTTCTCCCTGCTGCAGTGCGCGTCCGTCGCGGTCTTCGGCTGGACCACCCAGCACGCCGGCCGCGTCCACGTCGCCGTCCCGACCGCGGCGACCTTCTTCACCGGCTGGACTGCCGTCTCGACCCAGTCGGTCGTCATGACCTACCTCGTCGACGTCTTCTCCGACAGGAGCGCCGCCGCCAGTGCGAGTCTTAATCTCGCCAGGTGCCTGTTCGCCGCCGGTGGGACGAGCTTTGTCATGCCCATGGTGAATGCGATCGGGGTTGGGTTGGCGTTCACAATATGCGTGGTTGTTCAGGCGGTCGCGTTGCTGGGCGTGGTTGTGCAGTGGAAGTTTGCCAGTGCGTGGAGGAGAGAAGCGGAAAGAGAGAGGAGGCAGCAGACAGAGGACAGGAAGAAGCAGTTGCATCACGGCGCAAGGTGAAATGTCGAAGCACAGGGTGTTTAATTTCCCTGGATGCTATCAATATTCCGGAATAGGGGTTTATTATCCCATGCAGCATGATGTATTTATTCACTGGCTCGATATCTGTAGACAAGTGGTTCGAATTCAGGTTCAAGCAAGAGTGTGATTTCATATTCACTCGCTGCTACAGAAAAGACCAACCGTTCAATCGTAAGAGAAAACCTTAAAAGAGTAAAAGGCCTGCTGGTATCCATCATGCTAGAAAAAAAAAAAAAGCCGTATCGAAGAAGAACAACCCCTGCGCAAACCGAATCATTTTTCCCTCTCCATCTCAACCACCAACTCCCACTCCGTCTTCCTCACATCTGTGCTTAGGTATCATAGTATGCCCGTTCCCCATCTTCATTTCTTCCTTACGAAGAAGCAGCCGGCTTCTCAGAGAGGGGCGCCTGTGCGGACGCAGCAGCGGACTCGGTGCTCTTGGCGCAGCCGGCGCAAGCGCACTTGCCGGGCTCGCAAGGGCACTTTTCCGTGGTGGCGCCGCAGTTGCACTTGGTCTTCTCGGTGCCGGGGACGATCTCCATCTCGGCCTCCTCGGCGGTGGGGACCTTTGTGCCGGCAGCCTCGCCCGTCTGGGGCGTGGCCTGGGCCGCCTGCTGCTTCTTCAGGTCCGCGAGGTGGCGAGCCTCGTTGTGCACGTCGAGGACCTGCTTGTTGCCCTGGTCGTAGAACTGGCGCAGCTTCTGGCCGGTGGGCGTGCCGATGGCCTTGTCGAAGTACGACGACAGGCTGCGCCAGCCGGCGCCGGCCTTCTGCGAGATGGCGTACTTGGTGTCGACGGCCTGCGCCTTCTCGGTCGCCTTGTACTTGTCGTCGAACGACTTGAGGGCGGTGGTGAAGCGGTTCGACACGCCGTGCTGCTTGTCCAGCGCCAGCGCGCGCTCGATGGCGTTGTCGCTGATGACGTAGCCGTGGGCCAGGTACTCGGCGAAGATGCGGCCGCGCGGCTTCTCCTCCTGCGGGATGTGCTCCTCCTCGCCGTGCTCGGGCGACTTGCCGCCCGACAGCTCGTCAAAGCTCTTGGACGAGGTCACCTTGACTTGTGCGGGTCCGAGCTGCGTGTTGTCAAGCAGGAGCGCCGTCTTCGCGGCCGTCTCCTTCTCGAACGTCACCGTCGCGGATTGCGAGTTATCCTTGGTCGGGGTCACAGAGAGGGATTGGATCTTGCCGCTGTAGAAGAGAGCGAAGTTAGCATGCTGAAGCTGTGGAGGCGTTGGGAGGTACGTACCAGAAGCTGAAGAAGTCGCGGACCTCCTTCTCAGTGGTCTGAGAGGCAATGTTCTCAACGTGGACGGAAGCCATTGTGAAGGTTGTGAAAATGTCGATGTGGCTCGTGTGGATGTGTGTGTGGAGTGCGGGTGTTCGGGTGCGAGTTGCAGGCGGATGGCGACGAAGGGCGTTGACGTCGACGGGCTTATGTAGTGGGAGTGGATAAGTTGGTGAGGGGCGGCGGGGGCCGGCGCACAGGGCAGCAGCGAATCATCCAGACGCCCGGTTGACGTCGCGGCGCGTTGCGTCATTAGTGGCTGTGCAACCGGTGGCGAACCCGAGGTGGCCGTCGATTGCCCGGCAGAATCGCAGAGAATACGGCAACGACTAACGTGGCATGCGGTCTCGCATGTGACAGCGACAAGCTCCAGCTGGGCTCCAGCTGGGCGCGAGCTCTGAGCTACGAGCTACGAGCTCCAGCCTGTCGCGTACTCGCTTTTCGTGTCTGCCTGTTCGCGAACGCGCAAAGCGACGCCACAACGCCGGCATCTTCGTTAGGGCTGTGCGAAAAAGAAACGTCGCTTCGCTCCCACCTACATCACTACGGCCGCAGCTTGGATTTCGTTGAATGTGGCTGTGCCACTCAAATTCTCCAGAATCTCCAAGGTGGACTGTCGCCCCAGCTATACGCGCAAAAGTAAGAATGTAGGCACCTGCGTCTTTTGGGAGGTGAGCCAGTCGACCGTCCCACTCATCAAGATTTGAAGCATTCGCCCGCACGCGAAAGTGCAGCGGTAACATAGAGGGGCTATTCGCAAGAACAATACGGCTGACCATACGGTACTGCTGTTCTTTGTCGCGTTGTTCAAAGAAGTAATCTTGGGCTCGGGAGGACAGAGGTTGTGGGTTGTTGCCTTTCCGCTGTCCCCGCGGGGATAAGCGAGGCGCGTGGGCGCAACCGCCGAATGGCAGACATCGCATACACGAGGACCTCGGGCTTGGACATAGTAGATATATTCAACACGTCCTTAAGACTGAGATCTCGATCTGATCAAGATCAAAATCGATTTCCGCGTATTCACCGTGTTCATCGTCGATATCGATCATCGAACATCTCATGTTTCTATTTCAGACAGGTTAAAGACACTGCACGTAAGAGCTGGGGCATACAAGGCGTGGCATGGCGAGCGAGAAGCGGTGTAAAGTCAATTCGGCTGTCGCAGTCAGGTTTGAGGTTTTGAGAGAGTTTGGACATCTTGGCCTCCGGGGTGGTGGTCTGAGAGTGAGGCGGATTGTAGCATGAATGCGCTCATTCTCCGCCGGCGAATGAGGAAGTGCAGATAAGCCGCCGACAGGGATCAGCCGTCGTTCGAGGTACCCAAGTACAGTTGACTTTAGCCTTTTTCCGGATGCGGAATGTTGTATAAGGTTTGAGGTGTCGCGACGGACCCATGGCGGTATCCGCGCTTCCCCGGATGGCGTGCTCTTCGCGTGCTATAGATCGGATAGATCTCTGTTTCGAATGGTGTAGCGGACGTCAACAGTGTTTGCAGGCAAAGCTAAAGCAGTAGGGCCGGCGAATAGCTGCGGGCTAATGGCCGGAAGCTACCAGTTAGCTCAACGCTAAGGTAGTGCCGCTGGCGGATTCGCGGACACGATGCTAATTTACCAAACATCCCAGCGCGCCGTTCCATTTCGCCCGGATTTCTTATCTCCCCCCATCCGCGCCATGCATGCATCGCGGAAGTAGGAACGGAACTCAATCGCGCTGCGGTGTGAGCAGCGTGCGACGGACCGCGCGATTTGCACACCACTCGGAGCACGAAACGGCCAGACCGTTCCTGGGGCTACGGTCCTGCGAGATCGCCGATGTCATGCGGCCACAGTCGAGGCTGGGCTCAGGGTGTGAGGGATAAACAACACGCGACGTGCTTCCCCTCCCGGCCGACTGTGACTGCTCAAATTTCCGAAGCTGGCCACCGTGGCTGGCCGCCCGCTAGCTGCAGCGCTACCGGGCGAAGGCCGTGGGCAGCCGAAGCTTCAGGCGGCTGCTGGGGTGGCATCGCGCCAGGTCGAGCCGAGAACGGCGTTGCATGCGCCTGCGGCTCTTCTCGCCAGCGGGCGGCACGGCTTTTCTTGCAGGTTGCACATGGCAAAGGCCTCTGGTGATGTGGGACGGAGGGCAGCCACCCGCCGGCGGTCATGCAGCGGCCGGGTCGATTTGCCGCTTGGGCGCGATGGTCGGCTGCAGGGTCGCACATGTTGCAGAGCAGTCCGTGTTAGGCGACCAACCAACGGGATTGCAAAGAAAAAAGCGAGCAGGCCGGTGGAGTGCGCGGCCCTGGGCTAGAGAGCGGAACGCAGACCGCTCCTTTGCAGGCTCGACGAGGCGGATGACTCCCACGCGGGGCAGCGCTGGCAGCAGCACCGCGAACACGGCGAGGCTAGCACGCGCTCCGCACTAGAAACGGCGGCGGGGTTTGTTGACGATTCGAGGCGTGTCGTCGACTTTGGCCAGGCGGCGCGGCGGGCACGGACAGCACAGGCAGAGCATCCATGCAGGAGTCGCCCCAGCCGACATCGGCTGGCCCTATCAACACACGCAGCGCGATGCATGGTCGAGCGCGCTAACGGGATGCGACCTGGCACTGCCGTCTGATGCTCGACGCTGGGAGATCATGGGCAAGGGCCACCGCAGCCAAGTCCGGCGTCGCGCGTGAAGATGCAACGGCTCCAGCGCGCCCACCACCGCCAATTGCCCGCAGGGAGGGGAGCGCCAGCCATGCGCGGTGCGGAGCCGAGGGGGAGGAGGTGAGAAGACCGGTGTGGGAGCGTGCGGCCGATCTGCTGACCCCGGATTCGTGAACGTTCTGCGGCGGCGGGGGCGCTGGTTATCTTGCCTGTAGGCGGAAGCGCGCTGCCGGCGGCCACGCCTCTGCGCACCAGCGCCTGGCGCCGGAGCTGTCAGGCGCCTGCGCTGCGCCGTGGAAGCCGCCCGATATGGCGCCTCGCTCGCACGGGCCCGCAGGGCCCTCGCACCGCATGTGGGCAGCGCGCGGATCTCGGGCGGGCGCACTGCGACGCGCCGGGAAGGATAAAACCTTCTCGCCGCTGCCTGTCCTGCTCTTCCGTCCCTCACCCTGCATTCTCTCACTCGTGTCTGCTATCGCGCAATAGTTAGAGTTGGTTCTTGTCTCACTCAGAGGGCTCCGAGGTCAAGCGTCGACAAGTGGCGGCTCTCCCCAGTATAAATCCTGCACAGAGCCCACACGAGGTCGCGCGTTGGCATAACCGTAAGATCTAGGCTGTTTTGAAGAGAAATGTTTCTTACCCACCAGAGAAGATACCCTCGCGACCCCAGCAAGTTCCCCACGAGCCAGCTGTTCGTGCTTGGTGAGTCGCGTCCGCGCCGTGTCCGCCGTGGCCGCCTGCTGACTGGCTCCGTTAGCTCTTGTTCGAGTTGCTGAGCCAATCGCTCTCACCTCCATCTTCCCGTATGCCTGGAAGCTTGTCCTCCACTACCATGCCACCGACGAGAAGAATGCCGCCTTCTACTCCGGCATCCTCATCTCGGCCTTTGCCCTCGCCGAGGCCCTCACCGGCATGCATTGGGGAGGTCTGAGTGACCGCATTGGCCGCAAGCCCGTCCTCTTGCTCGGGTGTGCCGGAACTCTCCTCTCCCTCCTCATCGTCGGCTTTGCCACCAACTTCTGGATCGCTCTCGTCGGCCGAGCCCTCGGTGGCCTTCTCAACGGCAACATTGGCGTCATCCAGACCATGGTCGGTGAGCTCGTCCACAAGCCTGAGCACGAGCGTAAGTCCTACAAGTTAGTCTGAGGTCGCGACACCAAGCTGACGTTCTTGAAGCGCGCGCCTATGCCGTTATGCCGTTCGTTTGGTCTGTGGGGACAATCGTTGGCCGTAAGTAGAGCCCGTGCATGCTCGTCGGGGACGCCTGTGCTAACAACACCCAGCTTCCATTGGTGGGTACTTCGCCGAGCCCTCGAAGAACTTCCCCGCTCTTTTCCCGGAAGGTTCTCTCTTCGACAAGTTTCCCTATCTCCTGCCAAACTTGATCTGTGCTTTGATGCTCTTTGGATCCATCATTGCTGGATACTTCTTCTTGGAGGAGACTCACCCTGACATGCAGCCTTGGAGCACTGCCGAAGATTTGGAAGAGACTTCTGCAGAGACCCCTCTCATGCCCACTGCTGGTGCCACGGCTCACGCTGCCGCAAACTTGGCCACCGAGTCTTACGGCACCTTTGACGAGGTTGATGTCCAACGCGAACAGAACTGGACTGTGAGAGCTGACGGCGGTAATGTCGCTCAGAAGACGGACACTTCCCCGACCGTCTTCTCGAGGAACGTAATGATGCTCGTCATTGCCCTTGGTCTCTTCACCTACCATAGCATGACTTACGACGTTCTGCTCCCGATTTTCCTGCAAGACCATCGCGCCAACGACATCTCTGCACTCAGTGTCCCTCTGGCTGGTGGTCTGGATATGACGATCCAGCAGGTCGGCATGATTCTCAGTGTCAACGGCATCATCGCACTCGTTATTCAAGCCGTCGTCTTCCCGTTGATGGCCGCCTGGATGGGGGTGTGGCGTCTCTTCATCCTGGTCACGGTCGGCCACCCGATTGCCTACTTCATTGTGCCGTATCTCGTGGTATTCCCGAGCAACTGGCTCTATCCCGCCATCTACACCTGCCTCACCATCCGCAACTTCTTCTCCATCGTCGCCTATCCGCTCCTTCTCATCCTCATCAAGGAGGCGTCGCCATCGCCATCCAGCCTGGGCAAGATCAACGGTCTTGCCGCTAGCACCGGAGCCGCCTGCCGCACTATCGCTTCTCCTGTCGCTGGTCTGCTTTACGGTGCTGGCGCTCATGCCAACTTCACGGCCCTCCCGTGGTGGTTCAGTGCGCTCGTTGCTCTCATCGCCTCAGCCCAGATTCCGCTCATTAAGCGTGACAACAAGCGTGAGACACACGTCAAGCCTGTGGCGAAGTGCAGACTTATGCCTGCTGAGGATGAGGAGTGGAAGCAAGAAGTTGTTCACATCACCGTCAGTGAAGTTTGAACACACACAAAAAAAGAATTCTCGCGAAAGAAAAATCGATCACAGGAAAAGGAAAAGAAAAAGGAAAAGAAAATTGAATTCAAGGACTCGAAAACAAAAAGAAGGGATGGATGACATGAAAAGAAAACGGTCTCTTGATGACGCTCTACGGCTATCACGAATCCCTGGCATCGCTTCTGTTTATTGTTGCTCATGGGATAGAGGAGTATGGTGTTTACAGAGCATTGGCGTTTCAAGCGAGCATGGCGTTGTACCGGGGGTGTCTTTTTCATGGAACGGGATATACCTCGATGGCGAACAAGAAAGACTTGATTCGGTTTGAGTGTCAAGCGTTCCAGCATTGCAAGCATTGCTTTATGTTGTCGGATATGTCGTTTGTGTTGCTGTCGTTCGGTTCTGCACTCTCGGGTGCCGGTATTTGCGAGTCTCTGTTTGCTGTTGTTCGCCTGTCGTCGTTGCATTCTTGTCTTTTGGTCGTCTTTCTTCAGACTGTTCATAATAATGACCTGGCGTACATAATGAGGGAAGGTAGAAATTGCGAAATGAAAAAGAAAAGAAACTTGAAACCTAAAAACAGCTGGAACCAAGCGAAAGCAACATCAAGAACAAGCGCGGAAGACGCCCCGCTCATATATCAGCCCGCGTTCGGCGAGCCTCGTCACGTGAAATTGCCTCACTGTGGGCCGCGATGGTGCTGGGGTGGCGGATGACGGCGTCAAAGTGGTCGCGTGCCTGCTTTGGACAGGTCTATCTGCGACATGGCTGTCACACAACATGAATAGATCTGCAGGCGTGTATGGAAGGGAGAGTGAGAGTGGGAAGGGTTCGTGTTTTGTTGTGAGTGGGTGGGTCACCGCCTTTCGTGATAGGCGGCCGTGCGATACGAGAGGGGTGGGGGTTCACGGGAGGAGCAATTGAGCTTGGTACTTCTTTCTTTTCTAGAGTGCACTCGCGCAGGAATTGCAAGTATCTCACTTTTTCCACAAGCATGCCAGTGTTCTGTGGTACTCAATACTCATGTTGTTGTTGTCTCGCAGCGGAACACATGAATCGCGCCGTAAACATCTGCATCCGTCAACCGCTTATCAGCTCTTATCGCCAAATAGTACCTTTTTCTCCAAGCTCTCCCACAGGACGCAACGCTTGCATCTGGCTGTTGGCAAAAACAAAAAAAAATGAAGGCTGATGTTTCCGGTCCGCCATCCCCGCGCACGCCGGTTTTCCGTTGGCTTGTGGCTCAACAAGCAACACGTCTCCTTGCTGCATCTCCAAGCCTTAACCTCGCTCGCATTTCAAGAAGCGCGAATGAGCCGACCACACCCCAGCCACGGGTACTGAAAAAAGGCGTCCAATAGACCGTCTATAGCGGCGGCCAAGCGACCGTCGACCCGACAAAAGCAGCATTTCGGCCGTACGGTCTTCGTGCCGGTGGGATGCTCGCTCCTATCCTATCCCATGCGTACCACGCACACCACTTCCGCCCCAGTCCTTCTGCGCAAACGGCCGTAGGCAGGCCAGACGTTCGAGGTTGATGATCGCCACGCCTGCTGCCGTCGCCTGCGCCGCTTTGCTAACGCTCGTACTCCGTACTCGCGAACTAATACGCTCACCGTCTCTCCGGCCGACGGCCGTACCGCCTGCAGACGTTCGACCTTGCTCCCTTTTCGGCCACCGCAACTCGAGCACTCCCGCTTCAGGCTGTAAGGAAGGCAGCCGTCCGAAGTCAGTTGACCGTGTTCCCTGCCGCGCCGTGCACACCGTCTGTTTCTCCCACCCGGCCGTACGAGCCAGACGTTCGAAGTTGCTGATCCCTCTTTACTAGCGCCGTGGCCGTGGTGCCGTACTCTTCATGCATGCCAGCCTTTCTCTTTTCGACACGGCCGTAGGAATACCAGACGTTTGACCTTGGGCGACACCAGGCACGCCTGAACCCCACATCAACACCGCTTCTCTTGTTCCCTCCGCACTCATCACGGCCGTAGGATCCCGAGACGTTGGAAGTTGCTGATCGAGCCGGTGGTCCGTAGCTGCACGCAGGCGGGCGTTGTGCTCAGAAAGGCGGATGCGTTGGTGGGAGAGTCATGCCGTCCACCATCAAACGTCTGCGTCTCCTCCGGCCGTGGCCAGAAACGTGCAACACGGCCGTACAGCAGTCCAGACGTTCGAAGTTGTCGGCATCCGGTCCCTGGACACGCAAACGCCGGACCGGACGTAGGGCGCAGACGTTCGACGTTGTCGATGCTTTACCCTCCTCGTCCGGACGGCGGAACGCCTGACGCCCATCATCCCCATCATCCCCATCACCGCTGGTTGGCCTTTCCCTTTTCCAACACGGCCGTAGGCCACCGCAGACGTTCGAAGTTGCCGATCCTGTCGGCCGTAGTCCCAAGGTGGCTCGACGCTGCTGCATGCATGCAGGCCGTCGGAAATGGCTTGGTGGGAGCGGAGCAAGTTTGGACGTCTCGAGCGGGTTGCTGCATATGCATCATGCAGCTGAGTAAGTGCGGAGGTGGATTGGACGCGGGTGGGGGCTTGGCAGGCCGGGGGAGAAGCCACTGGTGACCGCGCGGGCACGGTGGGTTGCGGAGGTGAGTAAGGGGTGTTCGATCGGTGGTTGAGCGTGGGAGCTCAAGTAGGTGGAATGCCAGCAGGGATAGGTGAACAGACGCAAGGTAGCGGTGCACGCCTGTCGAGAATCAGGCATTACAAAACTATCTGACTTTTCCCCCACTAAACTAGAGTGGGTCAAGGTAAAGGAGGGATACCACAATAGATATTTTCTTGTCGGCCAGAGGTGAAAACGAAATCTGTTCTACCGCCCACTCATCTAAACAAGATCTAACTCAACCCAAACTAAGCACTCTCACCTTACCACGGAAAAAACCATCTACCAATGTCAACTTACGAAAGAGTTGCTCAACCAGCAAACCCACCCAACTTCCCAACCGATCACATGAGTAAAATACGAGCCCCACCGTCACCATTTCAATCTCGACTCGTTCAATAGATTCTTTCAAGCCTACTGTACACATCCTCTCTTTCATCGATGAACTTTTTTTCTGCCAAAGAACCCAACCCACTCTAAAGAAATTTCCCAGCCGACGACGCCGTCGCTTGTATAGACGGAGAATGACGCCTGTCCCAATCCACCACTGCAAAAGTGCTCTTCCCAGTTCCGATCCGATGATCGAGCATCCTGCTGCGCTCGTCGTACGCTCTTCTCCCCCCTTTGTGTATCCTTCGCTTCCTTGATCCGAGTTGCTCCAAGCGGCCCAGAGACAACCACCAAGGTGTATCATAGTCGCCCAGTCCTTCCCCCATCCACTTTCCCACACTCCCCTCAACGCCTTCCCCTCCCCCTACTCCTGCTCCGACTCCTCTCGCTGTAGCTGCTGTAGCTGCTATAACTCGGGCTCCTCCTCCTCCTTGCCCCTCCACCGCCACCGCCGCCGCCACCACCACTTCCTCCTCCTCCACCTCCCCTCGGCGGCGGTGGACTATCCCTATACGACCCACCACCACCACCGCCGCCGCCACCGCCGCCGCCGCCGCCTTGTCCTCCCCCACCCCTCCTCCTCGGCGGCGGCGATCTCGACAGCGACCTTGACGAATACGACCGACTCCTGCTCCTCCTCGGACTCCTGCTCCGCGAGTAGCTCCTCGGCCGATACGAATACTCGCCCCTCCCGCCGCCGCGCCCGGCACCCGCACCGCCGTAGCCGCGCCTGGGCGGGGAGCGGTAGCGACCGCCGGACGGACCGCCCGGGTACGGGCCGCCGGGGGGAGGCCCTCTGCCGTAGTTGCTGCCGACGCCGGCGGGCGGGGCGCGGGAGGGCGGCGGCGGCGGGCCGTCGAAGCGGTCGTTGTAGGCGGGGGCGGGGTGGTGGTGGTGGTGGTAGGGCGGGGCGGCGTGCGGGCGGCGCGCGGCCGGCGGCGGCGACCGGCCGGGCGAGAAGCGGCGGCGCGGCAGCACGATCGAGACGGCGAGGACGGCGCCGTCGAGCTGCGCTTCATGCATGTGCGCGATGGCGGCTTCGGCCGAGGGCGCGTCGCCGTACATGATGTAGGCGGTGCCGCGGTTGGTCATGACTGCGGGTGCGAGGTTAGCTGGGGCGGGGGTCGTGGAGGGGAGAGGGCGCGCGCGTGTGCTTACATTGGCGGTTGATGGGCATGTCGAGGTCCTGTATCCGGCCGTAGGCGCCGAAGATCTCGCGCAGGTGGTCTTCGTTGACGTTCTTAGTGAGCTTCTCGACGACGATCTGGGCGGAGGCGCCGGTTAGCGGTGGCTCGACTCTTCCTGCGCGTCGCAGATCAGGCACGGAGTGCTCGCCACATACCTTTGAGCTCCGCGGCGGCGACCTGTCGCGGCTGTCACGACTGTCGCGACTCAAGCTCCGGCTGTAGCTGCGGCGGGCGTAGCGCCTGGCGGGCGCGCGGTCTGGGGAGGCGCTCCTGGACACACTGCGGGAGTAGCTGCGGGCTGCGGGGCGGCCATTGTTGCGGCGGACGGGGCGGTCGCTGCGCGGAGTTGGGGAGCGGCTGGCAGGCGTGCGCGAGCGCGACCGCGAACGCGACGCTGAACGCGGCGTGACGGAGCGGCGCGGCGATTGGGCTGGCGACTGGGAGCGCGTGGGCGAGCGGCCGCGGGAGCGGCTGCGCGACGGGGAGGGCGTGCGCGACGGCATTGCGGGGGGCGCGCGGCTGGCGGTCGAGCAGCGGTGTTGCGGAAGCGGAGGGCTGGAGGTGGAGGTGGAGGTGGAGGTGGAGGTGCAGGTGCAGGTGCGGCGGAGCTTCGCGTGGGAGCTCAAAGCTTTGGAGCTGGCGGCTTGGCGCCCGTCGCGTCGCCTCTGCCGGATTTCCCGAAAGAGGCTAGCGCCGCTCGCCAGTCGACATCGACGCCCTGTCGCCGTCAGTTGAGCCTCGACGACGCCGTGCTGGCCCAGACCATTGGGCGCTAAGGTAGCAAGATGGAGAGGCTGGCGAGAAGCTGGCTTGACGCGGCATGTCGCGGTTGGCTTGGCTACTGATAGATCGGCCGTCACTTGCGACGCGTTTTGAGGATGTGCTCCACCGTGTTTGGCTGGGCATCTGGCCAGGCGTTCGGTGGTAGATTGGAGATAAGCTCCGTCGGCCTGGTGTCTTGCAGGTTGCACGAGTGTAGCACATGTTGCCTCCCATGCATCTCGGCAAGTCTCCACCGTGACTTCGAGTAAGACCTGAGTTGCGTCGTGGTACACCCCCGAGGCATGGATATCATCGTAATCAGGACCCGCCAATGCATCTGGCAAGGGCATTGCGTAATGATAGCAGATTGCAGGGCATGTTGAGAGACCTGCTGCTCTACCTGTCAGTGACGACCAATCCGTCTCAAACCAACACTTTCTAGTTGTATCGTTTGGACGCTCTTATCGGGCAGTACAACAAATTGTACATGCAATTGTTGACCAGTTCCTTCACCAAATCCAGCTTCTTTGGCGCTAGTGTGTCTTATTTTGCCCGGGTAAACCCAGCTCCCCCTTTCTTCATATCCCATCAGCACCTCATCTCCATCGAATGCGGTCTCCCAGCGCAACAGAGAGCATGATATACATAAATTCAATTTCGCGCATATGATACTAACGCTCGCGATTGTGTGGTGATTCGGTGTTGCTCCTCAACACCAAGCTGTATAGCTTCTATGGCTCAGTTGGTAGAGCGCGGCACTAGTACTTGATATCCATCAGTCATGCCGAGGTCCTGAGTTCAAATCTCAGTGGAAGCATCCTTTTGCTCTTCTCTGTTCTGAAGCTGAACGTTTTGGTCAAGATGGTTGTCGGACAGTCAGCCCTTCCTCCATCCCTTGCTACCACAGCCCTTATGTGGATGCAAGGCGCCTTGGAAGAAAGACTAAAGCTGTTCGAAGGGATGCCTCCAGTCCCCTTTAAGGATTACGAGGTAGGTTCGGATAGTATTGCAACACGTGGGCAGCTGAAGCATTCATCCAGACGGGATTGACATTCCTCTCACTGCACATTTGCGTCCGGATGAATGCTTCAGCTGCCCACGTGTTGCAATACTATCCGAACCGACCCCGTAATCCTTAAAGGAAAAGGGAAACTACAGCAAGCGTCAGCCGTGATCTGTTTCTCTTTCCGCACGTTAAGACATCTGCGTTAATGTGGCTGCAGCCCTCTGTATGTTAGGTTTCGCTTGGATTTTAACATATAGTTCTCTACAACAGACTGAGAAACTCACAGGAATATACAGGGCAACCGCAGCAATCTTGCAATCGCTTGCTTGCATTTGAATATCTGATATCGATATATGGCTTTGAAGTGAAGAAACTTTGCACTGGCTATACTTCTCGATATCTCAGATGATGGTAGCAGTGATCTAGTTGCTATACTATGTAGAGCTGCTGAAGTCATCTCGCTCCACAATAATGACTGACCGGCTCGAGACCACAATAGCAGCGGCAGCGAAGATCAACACACCCCAACAAACGGCCGTTTCACCAACATCGAGCATGAAGCTAAGGGAAATCCCTCGTGCCCAGCCGCTTCCCGACTAGCACATCCGGGGGACGATGCCGGCAGCTTAGGACAAGGATCACAAGCCGCAGTAGCACGCCAACTCTTGCGTGCATATCGCCATCCCAGATGAAGAAAGCATCCATCGGCTACCACAGATTCCGGTCAGGGTCTTCCTGGGCGCAGTCTGGGCTCTCTCCGTCCTCCGGGAAGAATCGGATGGTGCCAACAATAGTCACCAATGTGGAAGACGTCAAAGTCCCTCATCCGCCCGAGAAACTCGGATCCTCTACCGCAACTCCTCATTGCAGGTGCTCGCTTGCTATCGTGGCGTTTCTCATGGCCCGCAAGCCCTTGGCGACGCAGATATTTTCAAGTCCAGCCTTCTTTGGACTTCCATTGAGCCACGGAGCCATGGCAGCGACGGGGCGGAGAGTCAGTGCCCTTGCCACAATTGCCTGTTGGAAAAGCCCCAGCCAACTCACTTCGCGAAAAATTGCCTTGCACGACGCAGGATTTGCCAGGGGTACACGCGAAGGGCGAGGAAGGCTGTTCCTGCCAGATCATGTGAGCGGCGATTTTCGACGCAGCGGGCGCGGGACGGGGCGATGAAAATCCTGCAAGCCATTGAGCGAGGATGGCAGATCTGTGCATTCGCACACCGCGTGCTGCTGGTTTGGGGATGTCCATATCGAATGTCGGCGGACGTGTGAAACCCCAACTGCGCGTCAGAAAGGGCCGGAATGGACTGCGCACGCATGTGCTCTGGCCACGGCTGGCGGACTCCTGTCGGATTCGATCCCGAGCGTCTCGGACCGGTCCACTGTTGTCCAAGAAGTCCCAACACTTCGCCACCGACACGGCGACGGCGGGCATGAGCATTGACTAAAGCGCTAGCACGGCGCGGGCACGATCGGCTCGCTGCCCTTTCCCCGTGGGCAGCCCCGCGACTCCACGGCCCACTCCCCACCTCCCACACACCGCACCGCGCCCGAGTCCAGCGCGGCATCTTCCTATCGCGCCCGGCACCAGCGCTCTGGAAGCCAGAATCCGACCGCTCCTGCTCTTGGCGCGTCGCGTGCTGCGACCGACTCCGACCTCTGCCCAGACAGCCACGAAAAACGCCACATCGCTCGCGACTCGAGTCACCCGCACACAAGCACGCTGCCGGCCGCGCAACCCAACGGCAGACGGTGCCTCGCTCAATAATGCCTGTGTCACTCAGAACCGCCTAGCCTTGGCCGTTTTGAGCCGCACCGCGCCATGGGGCCACGCCCAGCGCGCGCGCCAACCGGCTTCTGACTTTTCAGCTCGTTCCCCAGCTTGCGTCGTACGATGCTGGACACAGCACCCGCGCGCCCGCGCCTCTGCGTATTCTTGCTCGCCCGCCAAGGCACCGTGCCGCCTTGGGATCGGACGAAGTAGGCTGTCTTCTCCGCGGCTGGCCACCCGCGAGAGACGCCGGCTCGATTCGCCGGCTGCCTGACGAGGCAAATACGGGAGATATCGCGCCGCCCGGCGTGCGAAGGATTCGGCGATGATGGCGCCAAGTCCCAGTCAGCGGGACGGCGGAGGGGAGGAGAGAGGGGGGAGACGGTGGGGGACGGGGGACTGCGGCCTGGGGAAAAAGGCCGCGGGAAGGCTGGTATCGCTCCATGCAGGCTGTCTTCCTCCCCATGGGGCAGATGGTTTCAGCGGAGGGCAGCTGCGTGGGTTCCACAGCTGCGGTCGAATCAAGCCGGACAAGCATCCTCAGCACTCGCCCTATCGCGCCTGGCAAGCCGTTCCCACTTCTTCCCACTCTTGGCCCTTGGCCCGGCGCGCAGTCAGACCACCCGTTTGAGCACCTAGCGGCATACCTGTTCTGGGCTCCCCTCCGCTGTTTGCTTGTCAGCAGGCCTGTTCCGCCAAGTCGGTGGCGCTCCGCTGCTGCTTGGCGCCGTCGGCAGTCTGACGTGGGACTGCACCGTGGTCAAGCATCGAACAGTTTCCTCTCCGCCGTCAGCAGTCTCCATTTTTCGTCAAACCCACACTGTTTCTTCGAGCGTTTCCTCCGCGTCTGGCTGCACTTGTCCGCTGCACGGCGGGGGCTTGGCTGGCCGCGGACAGTCCCCACCCACACGGGCCCATTGGGCTATCTGTTGACCGCCCGGAATTCTCTGCGCGTGCAAGGAACATGCCGTGCAATGCGCGGCACAGTAAATCTGGGGTAACCAGTTCCGGGGCCGTGGGGTAAAATGCCCGACTAACGAGAACCCGGTAGCCCTCCGCCGTTAACCACTTTGTCGCAGCAGCCCCGACGAACACTCGGCCGGCTGGCACAGAATGCTCCTGTGCGATGCTGCGGCGGCCGGGATCGCCGCACAGCGCCATTCCGCATACCAAGCACTCTTGTTTGGGCGAAGGCGGGTTGTGCGCTTCTCGGCCGCATGCTGAAGGAACCTTAACCATGCCGGACGCATGCAAGGACATGACAAGCTCCAGGTCGATGCGTTCCCACGCCCTCGCCCTCAGTCGGGTCAGACCGGACCTGGCGAGGACTTGTCCGGCCCCACCAGAAACTGACCGGCCCCGGTGCCTCTCGTCGGGACGCGTCCAAATCTGCCGGTGACGCTCGGCGCGTTGCATCTCGAGCGGCGCCCGACCCCTACGTCGGACCGCTTGGCGGAGGCCGTCATGGGCTGGCGGCGTGGAGCGCGTCCTCTTGGCCCTCTTGGCCGCGGCACCAGTATGACCGTATGCAAGCCATGATGCTACCCCAGCCGTGCTCGCAGTCCATGAGGAGGCCCCGCATTGCTGCGTGATGATTAGATTGCAGACGTGCTGGCGCGTTTTGCTATATAAGGTGCGCCCTCTGGAATGCCGTCTCCTCCCAGTCCAGCGGTTCTCTTTTCCCTCCAATCCTGAGCTCAAGCGGCAGCTCATTCGTCCCTTTCCTGCCCTTGTCCCTCCAGCCCCGCGAACCAATCATCCATCATGCCTGAGAACGGCGAGCCGGCCGAGCCCATGTCCAGGGGCGTCTGGTTCACGGCCAAGCAAGCTTGGGGCGACCTCTTCATCTGGAAGCAGCGCGTCGTCGTCGTCAATGAGTACGGCGAGGAGCGCACCGAGTGGCAGGAGCCCGCCCCGCTCCAGAACCCCTTCAGCCTCTTCGCCCAGCTGAGCCTCAAGGACTGGGTCTTCTTCCTGGTCGGTCTCGCAGCATGGACCGCCGACGCCTTCGACTTCCACGCCCTGTCCATCCAGACCGTCAAGCTCTCCAAGTACTATGGCCAGTCCAAGACCAACATCACCACCGCCATCACCCTCACACTGCTCCTCCGCTCAATCGGCGCTGCTGCCTTCGGTCTGGCCGGTGACAAGTTCGGCCGCAAGTGGCCCATGGTCGCCAACATGATCATCCTCGGTCTCCTCCAGATTGCCACCATCTACAGCACCACCTTCAATCAGTTCCTGGCCGTCCGCAGCTTGTTCGGCCTGTTCATGGGCGGTGTGTACGGCAATGCCATCGCCATGGCGCTTGAGAACTGCCCGTGAGCATACACCATTTCCCTTCGGTAGTCACGCGACCACCTGCTAACCCAACACTTCTCCACAGCACCAACGCCAGAGGTCTCATGTCCGGTATCCTGCAGCAGGGCTACTCTCTGGGCTACGTCTTCGCGGCCTGCGCCAACCTGGGCGTCGGCGGCTCGACCGACAGCTGGAAGACGGTGTTCTGGATCGCGGCGGGCATCTCCATCTTCGTCGGCATCATCCGCATCTTCTTCCCGGAGTCGCAGCAGTTCATCGAGGCGAAGAAGGCGGGCAAGAAGGCCAAGGCTCCCGGCGCCTTCTGGCAGGAGACCAAGGTGATGCTGGCGCAGGAGTGGAAGATGTGCATCTACTGCATCATCCTGATGACGTGGTTCAACTACTACAGCCACACCTCGCAGGACAGCTACACCACCTTCATGCTCACCCAGAAGGAGCTCGACAACTCGGGCGCGTCGCGGGCCTCCATCCTCATGAAGGTCGGCGCCTGCGTCGGCGGCACCATCATCGGCTACCTCTCGCAGTTCGTCGGCCGCCGCCGCGCCATCATCGCCGCCTCGCTCATCTCCGCCTGCATGATCCCGGCCTGGATCCTGCCCGAGGGCGAGCGCTCCCTCTCCGCCTCTGGCTTCTTCATGCAGTTCTTCGTGCAGGGCGCCTGGGGCGTCATCCCCATCCACCTGAACGAGCTGTCGCCCCCTGCTTTCCGCTCCTCCTTCCCTGGTAAGCCTTCCCATTCCCTCCCTCTCTCACCCTCCACGCATCGTGCTAACGGCTTTTGTCTGTGATAGGTATCACCTACCAACTCGGCAACATGATCTCCTCCCCCTCGGCGCAGATCGTCAACGCCATCGCCGAAAAGACGCTCATCACCATCAACAACGGCGACAAGGTGCCCGCCTACGGCCCGGTCATGGGCGTGGCCACCGCCATCATCGCCGTCGGCATCGCCGTCACCACGGCCTTCGGCCCGGAGAAGCGCGGCCGCCACTTCGAGCAGGCCAAGCCCGCCGGCGCCGTCGAGGAGCCCGTCAAGGACGTCGAGGCCGGCTTCGGCAGCTTCGCCGAGGAGGGCGGCAAGAAGGGCCCCGAGGCGGAGAAGATCGAGATGGCGGACGCGCAGAAGGTTTAGACGCGATAGATCGGATGAGGTGACGTACACCTGGCTACGATTGATGTTTATGATTGTCGATACCCTGTGCATGACCAGGGAATGAATGGATTATTGCATTCATATGCGATTGCTGCCGTGCTTGTGTTTGTGAATATGTCTGCCAGCTTCTTGCTATTGTCTGGGTGATTGCGCTTGCTCGCGAACATAGAAGCGTCGGCCGTTTGCGCTCGAAGCTGGTGAATGCTTCAACTTCGTCTGAATAGAACTCGGCCCGGTGCTCTTCGTTAGAAGGGCTGCCCAGCTATCCCGAGCCAGGCGATGAGATACTTAGATAACCAGCGTTAGGTGCACTACTTGCTCTAGGAGGCTTAGAGAATTGCAATGAGGGATTCATTAGTACTGCTAACTACGATTACGTACTATTGGTTTCATCATCCCAGTCTATCTACGTGCATACAGCATAAATTTGACAGATGAAGCTGGTTTTTTGTTTTTAAATGTTCGTCTTACAAAATACGATGGTGTTTTAGAAGACATAAAAATCATTGGTGTAAATGTTTCAACTATAAATAGTCATTAATTTTTTGAAATTGACCTTCTTCGGCCTATACGACCAACATTCCTAATAGTAACTAACGAAACGTCTTCAAGACCGTCCTAGCCTTGAAGTAGTGCTCCATTCTCCCTCCATCCCTTATCGTCATACGGAGTACAGAAAAGACTCTCACGAGCTTGGTTCGGGAAGCATTCCAATGTGTGGCAACCATAGGCAGCTGAAGCATTCGTCCGGACGTAAACAAGCAGTACAAGAAACGCCGAACCCATACGGATGCATGCTTCAACTGCCTCCGAAGGTATGTATGTGTCAATCTTTTCCGAACCGAGCACCTGGCAACAAAAACATATGCAGTCAAACGTCGCACAAAGAAACAACGCAACGCGCTCGTAAGAGGGACAGCAAAAGGATATGCTTCCACTGAGATTTGAACTCAGGACCTCGGCATGACTGATGGGGATCAGCTACTAGTGCCGCGCTCTACCAACTGAGCCATAGAAGCTATAGAAGCAATACAGGATGGTGTTGAGGAGGGACCCCGTAGACCAGTGCTCCGTTCTGTGGAAGTCGCTTGCTAGAGATGGGCTTATGTAGAGCCCGTCGCTCTGCTGCCCTTGGAAAAGGTTTCGATGGGATGTGGGGTTCCTGATGGACTGGAGACGAAGAAAGGGGGGGCTGATTTTGCTCGGGTAAAACGAGATGCATCGGCCACTTACCCATTCGAGTAAACAAAGCGAACCGTCTGGCCCATCCAGGGGCTGTCGTGCCTGTCCAGCGGCTGAACGCGTGGCGCTGGTGGATCGAGAGACGTGCTCCGATGACGAATGATGTAAACAAGAGGGGAGAAGAGAAAGGCGTTAGGTGGAAATATTCGCAGTATCAAAAATAGATGGTCCAACATTTGCCATGGGAATAGATTCCATTCCTACCTGCCTACTGTTTTCGCCGGCATAAAATGTATACAATAGAGATATCGCTACAGATCTTCTGCTGTTCAGCAGTCGCAGATTTTGTTAGATGCAGCGCGCTTTTCAATTTCGTTCCCACTCACCCGGCCGTTGATGGACAACCAGCCTCTTCACCGGTCAACGGTGATCAGCCAACCGTTATCCAGAATCCTACCGGTTTCGTCTGCACCACCCCAGACAACGACAGCCGCACCGTCAACCTCGGTGCCCTTCGTTGCCGCGAAGCCGATCCGTATATCCATGCCCTTGGTGCCTGACAGACTTGCCGGCCTGTCAGAGACCACATCGCCATCATCGTTGAGGTACTGGTATTGGACCTCCGTCCAGTGCGCATAGCTTGTGTCCAACTTCACCGTGCTCTGGGTGGGGTTCTTCGCGGGGGTCGCGGCGACAGTGGTGGGGAGCTGGAAGGCCCAGACATCGTCGAGATAGGACAGCCCACCCTCCTGGACATCCGGCTTCAATCCACCGACGAGCAGCAGGTAATGGCCAGACTTGCCGGCAGTCACCTCGACCAGGGCGTGGCCAGACCGGTTGGCGGGGCCAGCACCCTCATCGTGTGGGATTGTTTCCCAATCGCCAGAGAGCGTCCGAGCAGGAGGACCGCCAGACTCGGCAAACCTCCAGAGACCGCTAACATCGAAGTGAGAAACACCGCTAGGGACGGGCTCAGAAGTATTGACGCCACCAAAGAGGTAGAGGCGCGAGCCAACACAGGCAAGGCCGGCGCCTAACCTGGCGGGACCGGGCGGGGCTGCCAGCTTATTCCAGATCCTCGATCGAATGTCGAAGGTCCAGAGGTCGTGGATGAGCTCGCCATCGGGTGCCTTGCCGGCGGAGATGAAGATGGTCCCCCATGTGCCGGGCTCGGGCGGCTCTGGCACGACAAGGCTGGGGTCGGGGGGCTGCTGAGGGAGAGTTGCTTGGTCGGTCTTGGTCTCCTTGGGAGCAGGCTCCTCGCTCGCAGCTGCGGCATGGAAGGATCTCGAAGGGGGCACGGGGGCTTCTGCATTCTGGGGGTCGATGGCGGTCCAGTTGCTGCGCGAGGTGGAGAAGACCCAGACTCGGCCGTTCTCGTTGACGGCGCCCTCAACATCGCCGCCGAAGACGAAGATGTCGTCGCCAACCACGACGGCGCTGTGGCCCTTCCGGGCAGCGGGCACGCCCTGGTCCTCCTTGGCAGGCTTGGAGGTGATTGTGGTGTAGTCGGCCTCGGCGATGCCGGACGAGGGCAGGATCACGACGTGCATGTCATTGTCGGCGAGCTGGCCGTCGGCGACCTCGCCGCCGAAGATGTAGGCGCGGCCCTTGACGACGGAGACGGAGTGCGAGGTGCGCGGCAGCGGGGCTCCCTGGACGGGCGAGAAGGCGGCCTTGACGGCGCGCTGGCCGGGCTGAGCGATGCCCTTGGCGAAGCCAAAGGCGCCGGACACGAAGCCCTTGCCGGAGTTGAGGACACCGCCGACGGTTGGCGGCATGGTGGATGCGAAGCGTGGGACTGGGGACTGGAGGGTGGAGGAGGGGGGTGTTTTGTTTGGAGGAGGAGGGGCCGCCGACCGTCAGCTCAGGCAAGCGGCAGGCAGCTGCTGCTTCCCAGCACCAGCTCACGCCAACGCCATGACGTAGGCCCGCGTGGCGGTGCCGAGCCTGCCGGCGCACAGCCAAACCGCGACACCTGTGCCTGGAGCCCCGCACACCCGCGACACGCCCGCCAGGCTGCTCAACCTCGCCCGCCCGCTCGCGATGCCGCCCGGTGTTGGTGTCGTCGTCTGCTGGGAGCTCTCGCCGGCGTGCACGCCCCGGAAAGGCGCCATCCCGCCCGCCCCTTGCGAGCCTCGTCCTCTGATCGTCGCCGCTGGCCGCATGCTCGCACGCCCGCATGTCAGCTGCGCTGTTATTGCTCGGCGCTGACTCGCATTGCCTGCGATCTGCTTTCCGCTCCAGCCGCACGATCAATTGTCGACCGACTGGCGTTTCATCTGCCATCGACAAACGTGCTTCTTGGTCCCCTTCCGTCCGCAGCGCCACCATTTGTGGCGTCGGACAGCCACCGCCGCGCGGGGAGTTGGAGCATCCGGCCTCACTTGAGTTGTGGGCAAAAGCCATTCGGACGAGTGCTTCAATTGACCATGGCTGCTAGTCCTCTCTCGAAAGCCATGCTTACATGTTTAGGCCTGTTATCGCCTGCGGAATGTCGTGGCCCCTGGTCATTTGGACTAGCCACCACTAGGTGCATTCGTGTTGCTCTACTGCTGACTGTGCATGTTGATGTATCATGTCTCCCTGCCCGAAATAGTTAGACGCCGCGGTCCAGCCCGTTCCGCCATCACAATGGGACGGAATGGTCTCGATATAGCATGACCTCCACCGCCAAGTACGCAGCTTGCATAAGTGTGGCCAAGAATTCTGCAAAACTGAATATTTAAGAGACTGATGAGTGCGAAGTCTTAAAATCCACACTCTTCACGCACTATGGAATTTCTCAAAGTCCACCAACTTTTCATACAGCATGACGCAATCGCATCCCTGCTTTTCCTCTCCCTCGTGTACCTTGCCTACAATGCTGTGCGCATAGCACATCGTCTGTATTTCAGTCCGTTGGCCAAATTTCCCGGTCCAAAACTCGCGGCAGCTACCTACTTATACGAAGAATACTACGACATCTGGTTGGGCGGCCAGTATACAAACAAAATCAAGCAGATGCACCAACAGTACGGTAAGTCCATGCACCTCTGTTCCCTCAAAGCCATGAGCTTTAGTTCATCGGTATCAACAGGACCAATCATCCGCATCGGCCCCGAGGAACTCCATGTCAGCGACCCATCGTTCATAGCGCCGCTATACACGCCATCGCCTCATCCATCAATGCAAAACAAAACACCAAAGCGGTATAGGTGGACCCGCCAAGTCTACTCCACCGGCTTCGGCGAGGCTTCTGTGGTTTCAACGACAGACCACGATCTCCACCGTTTGCGCCGCAAGCCTCTGGAGCCCTTCTTTACCGTCGCCCAAACGCGCAAGATCCAGGGACTCATATACGACAAGGCCGATGTGCTGTGCAAGAGGATGAAAGAAGCAGCCGCGGACGAAGAACCAGTGAAGATTAAGCTCGCGTACAGCTGCTACACCACAGACGTCATAAGCAGTAAGCCCGGCGATGTCTAAATATGGGAGCAGGGGCGCTTATTTTCGCATCCAGTGTACCTGCTCGGGGTTTGCTTCGACTTCCTCGATCATCCCGGCTTCAACCGCGAGTTCAGCGACACTGTCACCCAGCTGGCCAAAGCGACTCCGATCTTGAGGCCGTTCTGGTGGTTGACTTCAGTGATGGAGTATGTGCCGCCAGCGCTTCATCGCTACCTGGGTTCTGGTATCAGGGCCGTTTTGGCCCAACGAGAAGTACGCACCAGCACCAATCCCTCTTCCAGCCAATTCCAGTGATACTGATAACACTCTGCCACAGGAAACAAAACACCACCTCGCCCACGCCAAAGCCCGCAAGCTCGCCAAGGAGAAATCCGCCACCCCTCCAACCGAAACCACCTCACCTACCGACTCCCCAACAATAATCGACGCCCTCCTCACCAGCTCGCTCCCCCCGTCCGAGAAGTCCGACTTCCGCCTGCGCATGGAGATTGAAATCCTGCTCGCAGCCGGCACCGAGACGACGGCGACCTGCCTGGGCGCGCTGACCGTCTTCGTGCTCGACGACCAGGACGTGCACGCCAAACTGACGAAAGAGCTGGTCGACGCCATCCCAGACGCCTCGAAACTACCCCCGCTGCAAGTACTAGAAAAGCTACCGTATCTGGTGCGTCCCGCCCCCCCTCACAACACCAACGAAGCCACCACACTGACCGCAACCCCGCCCCCTCGCAGACCGGCGTCATCCGCGAAGGCCTGCGGTACGCTCCTCCCCCTCCCCGCTCTCTTCCCCACTACTAACGCCCCCTCCCCCCTCCGTTCCAGCCTCGGCTTCGGCATCTACACCCGCATCACCCGCATGGCCGAAGAGCCGCTCCCGTACGGCCCCTACGCCATCCCGCCCCTCACGCCCATCAGCATGACCTCCGGCCTGACGCACGTCGACCCGGCCATCTGGGACCAGCCCACCCGATTCATGCCCGAGCGCTGGGCGGACCCGGCGGAGGCCGCCCGGCTGGGGAGGTACCTGACCGCGTTTTCGAAGGGCGGGAGGGCGTGTTTGGGGATCAAGTGAGTGTGGCTGTCCGCCCGGAAGGGGAGTGGGTGTGCTGACGTGAAGTGCAGTCTGGCGTACGCGGAGGTGTACGTTGCGGTGGCGGCGGTGTTCAGGCGATTTGGGCGGATGGAGTTGTGTGGGTTTGGGAAGGAGGACGTGGAGGAGGGTGAGTGTTATCCTCTAAGAAAAGGCAAACGGGTCCAAGAGACATTGCTGACGGTGCGATTGCAGTGGTGGCGGATTGGAACCTGCCGAAGTTCAGGAAAACTCTTAATGAGCTTAGTGTCTACATCAAGTGACGGGGTGAATACTTTTGGAGGTTGTTGGAAATAGCTGAGAATCAAGACTACTTCTTCAGCATGCACGGTAAAAACCGGAGCGGCCAAATGAGAGTTCAGAGTCCTATTCATTTTGTATTTTCTAGCAAGAGAAAAGATATCTGAGCCAAGCCATCAAGCCACCAAACCCACCCATGACTCATGAGCTAGTACACAGTGGTCTTTATGACTTCCACGGATTCAACGCTAAGCTCGCAGGTTTCGTGGCCATGCTGAGCACCAGTGTAGTTCTGAAGAATGTGTGAGCGCAGTTCCGGGGTCATCTTGGACGACGTTGAGATGAGTGTGTAGCCCACTTGAGTCCCCCTCGAGATCGTGCCGGACTCGGGGAGAAGGAGCTTCTCTATGTGTTCCTTGTGATCAGGAGCCATCAGGTCATCGACCCTATCCAGTCCGAGAAACGAGAGGTAAGTCCAGTCAATGCATTCGTGTCCATCAAGGTATGCCACCATTTCAGGTGTGCCGATGATGATATCGGTGCCGCCATCCAGTAGCATGAGGGGACCCGTGGGCTTGCACACTGAGAGCACTTTGATGAGATGGGCAGTCAGGCCTACAGTCAGGTACTGCACCATCTCTTTGAGCTTATTGCAGAGTTCTTCGGTTGGCGCAAGGATCAACGCGAAGGGCACGCGCGAAGTGCTGCGTTGGGCAGAATCCTCAGCCGCGTGGTTGTCCATGCAAGCAATGACAATGAGGGTAATGGTGATAATACGAATCACCATGGCTGTCGTCTTTCCGGAAGCTGCGTGACATGAGAATGAGGAGATGAATACTTGGTTACATGGAGACTAATGAACCTTTTTCCGAGTGCATCATGACGTGCACGGCCTTCTTGAAGTAACGGAATGCAGCAGACTGAATTCCAAGCAGTGTAGGCTCCTTATCGCCACGCTTGAGGTATGACTTGACGTTGTCCAAAATCCGCGAATGGTAGACTTCTGCAATGGTCCAGGGCGATTGCTCAAGTGTACAATCACCTGTGAGCCGTGCGTCCTGGGTTGAGAGTCAGCGGTGGGCTCATGAAGTGAAGCCTCAAATCAGCTTACCTCTGGAGCAACTGACATCGTCTGAGTATGGATGAGTGAATTTGACTAAGTCTCGGGTTGAATCAACTAAGAAGAAGGTTGGTGGTTGTTCGGTGGAGAGGAAGAAGTTCTGATGTTATGCGAAGTGCTAAGATTTATCTGTGGGTGCCGGTTCCTCTGTGGCTGCTGCGGTGTACAAGTGACCACAAGAACTTAAGAAGGCACGACTTCGTCTGCTCTTACCCCATTTGGCTTGCAGTTGCGGAAAGTGCTGGTAAAAAGGCGAAGTGGCCTCTCGCAGTATCAAAGAAAATCAATCCATCATCCTCTCCATTGTTGCCGTTTTCACCATCGGCGGCACGTCATGCCTCTCTGTCATCAATGTCGCCAAGGATCCACGAAGCTGTTTCTCAGAGTACGTTGTGAATGCCATCCGCAATGAGAACATCAAAAAAATGCAATACACCGCCCCTTCAGGATTCTGACAGACGGATGTACTCTTTTATCAAGCGTGCTAGGACGAGTCAACGGTCGTATTGGGGCCCACATCGGCGTGGGCGATTACCAATATTGAACGCGCACCACCTCTACGCTCTACAGCCCATTCTCATCTCAGACTTCTCGGTGATTAGCTCCCAAGGAATCTGCCAGTCTTGCATTGTCCAATTCATCGTTTATGCTTGTGCAGAATTACAAAAATGTTACCGGGATTGCAATGATGAGGTCTGTACGCTTCTTAAGTGTCTCTGCATGATATGCAGAGCTCTCGTGGGCCGCTGCAAGCTCGGCTGCACGAGCCTGGATACCAGACTTAGATTGCATGCGAGGAGGTGAGCCAACACAGCAAGTTGGCGCGAGACATATTGTGTGTAAGAATGCCATATACGTCATGCGCACCTCCACCAGAACTGCCATCTTGCTGGGTTATTCGATCTCCGGAGGATGGAGCGCTGTTGCCCGCTTCCGAGTCGCGTTTCTTCCATAACTGCAGTCTACTCGCTCTGTTGAGGTTGAAAATCCCAAACACTCATTCCCAGCAGGTTTCTCATACTACCGCGTAGGTAGTGATTTAGAGGCCTGAGGCAGAAGCGCTGTGGTGGTTCTTCGGAAGTGAAGGAGAACGAAAATTTGAACGTGTTCGGATCACAGAATTTCTCCCAAGCTTTCCGGCAAAGAACACGAGTAGCTTAGCACTGGTGCTCGCAAAAGAATTAAGCCAAAGAAAAAAAACTGGCCTCATCTGATCCAGGAAGTCGCTTTGCGGGAAAAGCGGTCAGACAAGTGTTCCGCTCGTAACCCTGTTATTCTTAGACTTACTTTATGGAAACGTAGTCTTTGCCTTCAGCCTCCCTCGAATGCTTGAGCCATGCATTCTCCTGGGTTCGTGCTTTAGGGTAGCTGCGTAAGGCTGGCTCCGTAATCTTCCGGTGCAGAAAGGGATTATCCTCTGCATTGCCGTAGGCCCGTAGGTGTTGACGTTTTCCTGCACTAATAGCTGCTCTCTGGATTTATTTCACATGGGCTGCATCTTTCGCCAGTCAAATAAACAGATCGCAGAAGTGAAATAGTTACTTGATGTCTCTGCATAGGTCAACCCAGACAGTGGTATGTACGTAATCTCGAAAGTCAAGACAGATGATGGAAAGCTACCAAACAATGAAGGGAATGAGACCCGCAATTTATATCTTCGTGTCTGCGGGTCTCATCTGTCCTTGTTCCTGGCACACTACATACTATCCTCAGAGTCTATCAGGATCGAAACCGAGGTTCGTTCAGCATGAATTTCAACGCTGGCACAAGCCCCAGGTTGGCCCTGTATCCGCGGTATCAAGGAGAATGCCTGATGTGCTTTCGGGAACGGGAAGTGCGGGTTCGTGTGGCGGTGGAAGGCGTGGGGCTGAAGAGTGGGATTGCAACGTTCGACGCTGTTGAGTCGCAATCGTGGTTTGCTAGGTTCTGAAAGCATCGAAATAGTCTGAGAGGAGATGAGAAGCTGTCGACTCTGTGATTAAGACTTACGATCGAGGAGTCGGCCGCTGATGGGGGAGGTCACATCATCGAGATACCAGCTGTGTTCTTTCTCGCAATTGAGATGCGGCTTCAGAAGCAGCATGAACGCTTCCCACGGAGACGTACCGCATCACTTACCATCTTATGATACCTCAACACCCAAATCGGCAGCCCCGCCTCGTCTCACGTGACCGTGACCCCCTTTCGTGTTTGACTCGCGAACCTGCGTGAGGCGTCCCCTTACTATAGGCCTTTATGCATCTCAAAGCAGCAACAGTAGCCGTCGGACTGCGGCACAGAGTATAGCGAGGAGTATGCTTGTTTCACTCGCCCACTTCTCGTCTACTTCGTCTTTTTCCGGAGTGTTCTCATCCCCATTCGAACAAGCCTCATCATCCGATATGCCCCCCTCGCCTATCGAGAAGCGTAGGCCTGGCGGGGTCCACCTTTCGGATATCGATGCGGTCTGAGATGAAGTGGGGTCATGGGCGAACGTTCAGGCAGGCAGGTGGGACTCAGAGATTCGAGAAAAGAGGGCCCTGCAGACAATTGAGCGGTTCAGGTACGGATAGGTAGGTGACGCCGAGGTAGCATTGTGCGAACGTGTATTCTCGTCCGGGAATTGCATAATAATAGCTGAAGATTGAATTGCGAGCGAGTGGCTTAGCAATTGATGGTGAGTTGCTTTTCCTGCTGGGAATGGGTGCTGTGAGATGCGAACTGAATGTTCCCGCACGCAGTCATCTGGTTTGCCGTTTTTTCCCGGGCTTGGAGCTCTAGAAGCTTTCTCGCAGGCCAGGCACCACCGGCAATGGAGATAGACTGTCCGCGTCATCAAAGCCAAAGCCGGGGACTAACGAATGCGCTTGTCGACACGAACGCCCGCCGATCTTCGATTTTAGTTTCACGGCGGAATGTTCCCTGGAGCTCTTATTCGCGCCTGTCGGCAGACGTATTCGTTAAGCGATGGCCATGACAGGTGAGCAGAATACCTTTTCGGCAGTGCGGCAGGCAGTGATGTCAAAGGCGGAGAACCGATTGCGGACGCGCAAGCGACGGCTTCAGAGAGCAGCAATTTCCACGGATGGCCTGGCCTGCTAAGTTTAGTGGCGCCGGGACGTGCTGGTCAATATGTGCGGACGCTATTGGGCGGGGGGTGAGGGCAGGGTCACGTTGAGTCTGGCCGCGGAGGGTCATTGATGCGGGAAAAGACTCGGAGCAGACAGATTCTGTCGACCCGTTCGATTGATCTGCTCGCGTGGCAGACAGGCGAGTGCCGTGGTTCGAGAGGCTGGACGGCAGCGGCTGAACAGTGCTGAGAATGGAGGCGCCAAAATAGCATCAGGAGAGAGAGGTGCGGACGCCGGGGCCGTGTTGGCGATGAGGCTCGCTTGCGGTGGGAGCAGCGGGAATCATTGAAGGAGCAGCAGCTGGAGCTCCACCGAATAGCATTTCTGGAGAGGCGCATGGCCGCGGGCGGGTGCTGGCGCGCATGTTGGTGTTGGCCGCAGGCCGTGGCCTGGTGCGCTCAAGCTGGAGGTAGAGAGGCGATCAAACAGGGCAGCCGGACTTCGAAACCGCAGGCCGGAGGAGAGCACGCAACGGGGAGGCAGCCAGGCCGCAACGGGCAAGTGACAGCCGGCGAAGCTCCGGTTAAGGACCGTTCGTGCTTGGCGCCATGCGGCATCGAGCGCCCCTGTGTCGGATCACCCGGCGAGAACACTGCCACCTCCTCAGCCCGAAGAAGAGCCCGCGTCCGGGGCGGAGGGGAAACATTTGCATTGCGCAAAACACCGGACGGGCCTAGCCAGAAGCTTGAGCCGGACGCCACGGCAACAACCTTGAGCGGCATGACTTAGCGGACGACAGCATGACGGACCGCTCCTGCGCGAGCAATTGCAGCCGCCCGCTGCGCTGCCGGGCAAAAATAGGAATCAATGGCGGTTCGCTGCGCCTGCTGCGCGCCTGAGCTGGGCCGGCGGAGGGCGGAGGGCGGCGGTTGGCCGCGGGGTGCAGCGCAGTCGGCCAACGCGAGCACGACGATCAGGGCGGCAGCGCGAGCGAGCGGGAGCTTGGTCCAGCGCGGGCGTCGATGGATTTTCGCACATCCACATCACGCCCGCCTGGCCCGAGTCGCCCACCGCGTCGAAACGCCGGCCCCCGAGCCCGTCGACCTCTCACCGTCAGCCACACCCACACGCCGCGGTGCTGACAGCAGGGCGGCCTGGCCGCTGCCCCTGCGTGCTGCATACGCCCGCCGGCGGGCGGTGTTGTGCAGGCTGCCGGCCAATGGGCGCGGCGCTGGAGTGGGTGCGGCTCGCGCGATTGGCGGGCAGCTGGCGGGCGCGGCCGTGTAGTCGCGCGCCTGAAACAGGCCGTTGGCCGGCGGCATGTGGCTGGCCCAGCGGCCGCCCCAGGTCTACGCGAGGCCTGAGGCTGCATTCGGCAGCGCTGGCGGGCGCGGTGGCGTCGGGGAGCAGCGGTGCCTGGGCGCGCGGGCTCCAAAGCGCTGCATTGTCCGGCCAGGCGGCCCAAAGCGCGTGCGCTGCCAGGCGATGCCGCGTCGGCTTCCCTCTTGCGCGGCGCTGTACCTGCATTAGCGCGGCTGGCCAGGGCAGGCCTGCTGGGATGGACCCGCCCTCCGCCGCCATGCAACGCTCTATCGTTTCACGCACCTAGCCGGCCCGCGCTGGGGCCAGCCGACTCCAAGGAAACACGCCCTCGCTGCACTCCACCCACCGCCGTGTTTGCTGTCCGAGAGCCCGAGTGGCTCCAGTCAGCAAGCCCGATGTTTCAGGCCCGTCCAGCGCCTGCGCTGCCGTCCAGCTATATCTACGCCGAGCCCGCCGGGAACTGCAGCTTTTCTCGCCAGTCGTCTTTCCAGTTCTTTCTTTCCCTAGTTGACTGCAAAGCTTCTGTCAAAGCCAAAGTCATTCGTTATCTTTGGTTTTGAGTTCACCTTTCTTTCTTTTTGCTGCATATACTCGCGCGCTCCCACTCTGCCCATCTCGGCACCCAACCGTCTTTAGTCTGATCTTGCTCCTCCGTCACCATGAAGGGTGCGGCTTCCTTCCTTATTGGCGGCTTTGCGGCCCAGCAGGCTGCGGCTACGTTCGGCTCCTTCGGCGCCTCTGGCTCCATCTGGGGCGACAGCGGCGACTGCTTCAGCACCCCCTCCAACACCAACAACGAGTGTACCGATTCGCAGAAGTCCGGCTGGGACTGGAGTGGCATTGCCATCGGCGCCTCCATTGGCTCCTCCTACTCCGGCTTCGAGGCCTCGGGCCTGACCTGCACCAACAACTTCGGCAAGCGTGACCCGCTGACGAAGCGCACCTTCGGCAGCAAGTGTGCCTCTGGTACCATCACCAAGAACACCAGCAGCAACCCCAAGATCGAGTGCTCTGGCAGCCAGAAGGACAAGGGTTTCTCCGTTGGCGAGTTCCAGGTTTCCACCAGCGTCGACACTGATGTCGAGTTCCACTACGGCATGCCCGACGGCTCCACCTGCAAGCACACTGCTTCCTGCAGCTCCAGCGGCACGACCGTCAAGAACGAGCAGTGCGGTGGTGCTACCTCCGTCACCTGGAAGATCCCCGACAACAGCGACAACGAGGACTGCGACTTTGGCATTCACAGCATCGGCTGGGAGTGCGGCTCCAACGGCCAGTCGAGCACCTCTGAGGCCTACAGCAGCGCTACCACCGTTTCCGGCGGCTTCGAGGCTTCGACTCTCATCAGTGTTCCTGCTGTGAGCACTCCTGATGTCTACACCCCGTCTTTCGTTTTCCCGTCTGGCGGCTCTCCCAGCGTTGTCAACAGCGTTGCGACCCCCGGCTTCCCCGGCGGCGATGTCAGCACTCCCGGTGTCCCCGTTATCACGACCCCCGCGGCCCCTGTTTCTTCCGAGGTCAGCGGCGGCGCCAGTAGCAGCCTGAGCGTCCCCTTCTCGTTCAACGGCACTGGCCCCACCGGCTCCATCCCCGCCGGCTACACTGCTTCCACCGTTTACGCCACCTCGGTTTACACCGTGACTTCGTGCGCGCCTACCGTCACCAACTGCCCCGCCACCTCCGGAACTCCCGCTGTCGTCACCTCGATCGTTGCCATCTCCACCACGATCTGCCCCGTCTCTGAGACCGGTGTCGCTTCCGTCCCTGCTGGCTCTGCTCCCTACGGCTCTTCCCCGTCTGCCCCCATCAGCAGCGGTGTCAGCGGTGAGGCTTCTACTCCCGCCGGCTCGTACCCTGGTGTCTCTACTCCTGGCTACAACGGTTTCCCCTCGGGCTCTACCGTCGTTTCTTCCGGTGTTGCTTCGTCGACTTCTGCTGCCCCCTCTGCCAACTGCCCCGGTGTTCTGCCCAAGTGCTTGAACTCTTGGATCACCAAGGTTGGCTGCAAGAGCAACACTGACTACGACTGCTACTGCAAGGAGGCCGACTTCACCAAGAAGGTCATTGAGTGCGTTGACGCCTGGGGTGCGACTGACTCTGAGATCTCTGAGGCTCTCTCTTACCTCACTGGTATCTGCGCTGCCTACGTTCCTGAGAACCCCGGTCTGATCACCAACGTTCCCACCACCGTCACTCTTGGTGTCCCTTCGACCACCCCTGCTGCTTCGCAGACTCCCGCCATCTCCAGCGGCGTTAGCGGTGAGGTTTCCACCCCTGCCGGCTCGATCGTTTCGTACTCGACTTCGACTGTCTACGCTACTTCCCTGTACACCGTTACTTCGTGCGCCCCTGAGGTTACCAACTGCCCGGCCTCCAGCGGAACTCCCGCTGTTGTCACCTCGATTGTTGCCATCTCTACGACCGTCTGCCCCGTCACCGCCACTGAGACTCCCGCGGCCTCTGCTCCCGCTGGCTCTGCCCCTGCTGGTTCTGCCCCTGCTGGTTCTGCCCCTGCTGGCTCCCCCTCTGCCCCGATTTCCAGCGGCGTCGAGGGCGCGGCTAGCACCCCCACCCCGGCTGCCACTACTTCGTTCTCTACTTCGACCATCTACAGCACTGCTGTTTCCACTGCCGTGACCACCGATGAGAGTGGCAGCACCTCCGAGGTTGTCGTCACCCAGACTATCTCTGTTGGCACCACCATCTGCCCCGTCACCGCTACCGAGACTCCTGAGGCTTCGGCCCCTGCTGGTAGCGCCCCGGCTGGCAGCGCCCCTGTTGCTTCTCAGACTCCCGCCATCAGCAGCGGTGTTGAGGGCGAGGCCTCCACCCCCGTCGCTTCCGTCCCGGTCACTGAGGCTACTTCGTACTCGACTTCGACCATCTACAGCACTGCCGTTTCCACCGCCGTGACTACTGATGTGTCTGGCAGCACCTCGGAGGTCGTCGTTACCCAGACCGTCTCCGTTGGCACTACCATCTGCCCCGTCACCGCCACCGAGACCCCTGCGGGCTCCGCGCCGGCCTCTTCTGCTCCCGTTTCTAGCGGTGTCGAGGGTGAGGCTTCTTCTTCCGCTCCCTCTGCTCCGGCCTCTGCTGGTGTGACCCCTGCCCCGTCTGCTCCCGCCGCTGGCAGCAGCGCCCCGGTCCCCGTCGCCTCGTCTGGCGTCGAGGGCGTGACCAGCGCTCCCGCTGTCTCGCAGCCCGCCGGTGGCTCTACCCCCGTCACCACGATCTCGATCGTCCAGACCGTCACCGTGCCGTGCACCTACACCGTCGGCGAGTCGTCTGGCTCCGCTATCCCCAGCAGCAGCACCACCACCGTCCTGTCGACCGCCGTCACCGTCCCGCAGGTCGCCTTCACGACCTCGACCGTCACCGTCAGCGGTGTTCCCACCGTCCAGACCGGCCTTGCCCAGGGTACGCCCGCCTCTGCCTCTGCCACTGCCACCCCCGCCGTCACCTCGACTGCGGGCGTCGCTGGCGGCTACGGCACGCTCAGCTCCGTCTACGTGCCCCCGGCCACCAACACGGTCGTTGGCACGCCCGTTGGCACCCCCGCTGGCACTCCAGTCAGCACTCCTCCTGCCTTCACTGGCGCGGCCTCGAGCCTCAAGGCCGGCTCCATGGTCGGTGCTGGCTTCGTCGCTGCTCTGTTCATGCTTTAAGCGAGCGTGTGTTTTTTTCCTGAAAGCGTGTTTCCTCACTGAATGTGTAATGTGTATCTGGAATACCACGTCTCTCGAACACATCATATTTCCTTTATTTTTCAACTGTGCATATCACCATCTCTCATTTTAGTCTACTGGGGAAAAGGAAAGCGAGTTGCAAACAAGACTTGACTGTCTGTTGCAAAGAGTGTAGCGGCAATACAGCTTATTAGCTGCTTATTGACCCGGGTAATAATCTACTGGAAAGGGTCATAGCGACATCTGGATCAAAAGAAATTTAGATCTCTATCTCCCAAAAACTTGAAGTCTTTCTCTGCTTGACTGTGATTGGTGCCTGCCGTCTGTTTCGTTGACTGCTAAAAACAGACACTTCATTGGGGCTGAGTCGTCCAGCACCAGCGGATGTGTCTTGCGCAGCCAGATTAAAGGGCGGGTGGATGGTGTTTCGGCGTTTGACCTCTTTTGGCACACAATGCGACGCGGCGCTAACGCTCTATACGAGTGGCGGTGATGAGCCAAGGATCGCGCACCCCGGCAGCTTTTCTGACCGGTCGCCGTCCATAAACAGCATTATGGGTATGGTACTATTGACAAGGATTTGCGTGGGAATCGTGGCTGTGTTGGCAATACTGGCAGGCTCGATGTGTGCTAAGGAAAGACAACAGGCAGGGAACGCGGAAGAACCTCAAACGTGGCCTGCGATTAAGGATACGGGACCAAGGACATGTGTTCTGCTTCAATGCCTGGTCGCTGAGATCCGACGGGCCTGCTAGAACCGGGATCAGGGTTTTGGCGAGAGGGAACGCTGACCGCATTTTTCTCTTCTGACCCTCGGATGACGCGGCACTGCTTGAGAGAATAATGCGCGCACGCTGGGTCCCTGAGGGAACTTAGTGAAGTCAAGAGGTGAGACCTATTCAGTCATGGGCAGGCATCTCCCATGAAATTTAATTTGCAGTGTGGCGCGGTGACAATATACAGAGGCCAGCCCTACCTCTCGCAATAGGGCCTGCGGTGCGGGTGAAGATCGAAGAGCTGAATGGAACCGACATGGTTGTCTAAATCGGGTGGTTCGTGACTAATGTCTCCATTCATGTCTTTCCCTGCTTGTGACAGGTTGCAACGGGTGTTGTGATCATTGCGGATGCCGGAAGATGGCCACCATCACCGCTGCATGAGCGTTGCATGTCTTGCTGCTCTTTTGCAGGGCATGAATCACAACTTCAACGAACGCAGCAAGCTTGTTATAATCAGCGGGCTGAGCCTGGCGCCTGACATGCCTTCTAGACCTGCGGCACGTATGGCAGTCTACGCGTGTGAACGCAATCTTGTCTTAGCCAATGGAATTGCAGAGGATAGTATGACGTGGACGTTCTGATGGGAGTGCAATCCAAGAGGCCAGTGTCCGTAATCCAGCCTGACTGCTTGTTCTGTTTCGATTCTAAGAACTGTGGAACTTCGTCGAGCATATCGCCGTGGGGCTTCATATGCCAAACCAGCGCCACTTTATCCTCATTCGAGAGCTTGGTGGGCTATTCTCCTGCTCAGGACTTACCTGACACTATGTCATTGCAGCTGTGAGGAAGGCTGCGGTTTTCTGCATGGCCATCACGCTGCAACGCATCTCAACAGCTGTTGATAGGATAGTCTCAAGGATGGCAATAAGTTTGGCGATGAGTGGGGAGCTGGTCTATGATGGTTTCAATGATGGGGTTCGCCCAGGTCACACAGCAATGGATGGCGGGTACCTCACAGCACTGAAAAGTCCTTTCTCGACATGAGGACTAGTTGAAGTCCGCCAATGATAATGTCAAGCTTGCGAGGGACGTGATGATCGAGGCATTTCCCAAGCACTTTCAAGAAGGTTGCAGTACGGTGAATACTGGGGTGGAAAGATTGCTTCAAATGAAGCCTCCAAACACACGTATCTCCGCAAATCATATTGAAGAGTGAGCGGCTTACGAAACCAAAGCAACTTATACAGCGATTTGGCGCAGCTCTGATTGGGCGAAGGCCTTGCAGGCGTTTTGTCAATGCGCAACCAGGTCAGATGACCGATGCGCCTGCATCGAGGATGGCGGTGAGGTTCCCTGGCTCGACGATATAAGGGGCGTTTGAGCGCTCTCGTTCCAGGCGTTAAAGGCCACCAAAAGGGGCTTATACAGACTGGCCAGCGGTGACCGGGGTTGGCCCGAAAGAGTAGGGAACACCTCCCAAATGAACGGAGCAGATCCGCACGTGACCGGGGAATGTTGGTCGGTGTAACTGCAGCGGCGATCGGAAACGTGGGGTTAGGCTCCAGCCCTACAGCATGCGGCCCGTCGCGGCGGAGCACGTCATCGCGAGCCTGCGCGGCCGGCCACGCTGGCGACGGCGAGGCGAGGAAGCGCAGGTGGAGGCCGCGATGGAGTCTGGGGCGAGGAGGCTCTTGACGGGCGGAGGCTTGGCCCCGGGCCGCGGGAAGCCGCCAGTCGATCCTTGCCCGCGCTTGTCCAAGGCCTACAATGAAACTTATTTGCGACCTCGACTTTTGCGCCCGTCGTTCTCTCACCCGCACACCCAACCACGACCACACCCACGGCCTCCGGATTCGGGCCCGGCACCGCACTGCGACCACAGTCACCCCGTCACCCGCCTCGATTTTCTGCTCTATGGGATCTTCCTGCGACAACACGACCGCCTTCTTCGTTTCGCGCTCCGCCGCGACTGCCCTCAACGCCGCCCCTGCTGACGCCCACGGCCCGGGACTCTCCAAGACTGAGGCGAGCTTCGCTTCGTTGCTTTGGCTAGTGGCGCTAGGTCCGCCTTGAAGGGCGGACGGTAAACGCTGAGAGGTGACGGAAGGGTGCGCGCGGCCTGAATGAACACATTTTGGGTTTCGCAGCTGACACCCGCCTTCGCGTAGCGTACCTGGAGCCACCGCCCGTGGATGGCTGCGTGAGACCTCCCACCCTCTTGTACGAACCGAACAGAATCCCCCAACCCCCCGCGACAATGGTTTTCGCCTTCGACGAGCACGACCAGCACCTGCCGCAGCCGCCTCAGGCTCAGGCCCCGACGAGCGCGCCGCATAATCCCGCGCATGCCGCTATCGACGGAGTCTTGAACGGCGACACTCCTGCGGTCACGATCGCTGCGCCCATGGACGCTGAGCCTGGCCTCCGCCTTGCGCGCAACATCACCCGCTCGCCGCCCATGAAGGTCATGTCGCAGTCACCCCACCGACAGTCCTCGGCGAACCCTACAATGCACGCGCAGATGCTCGGCGAGAAGCTCAACTTCGAGAAGGCCAAGAGCAACGCCGCGAAGAAGAAGAAAAAGAAGCGCGCAAACAGGCCCACTCCGGCCGCGCCTGCCATGCAGACCATTCGCGGATTCCAGACTCCTGTCACCTCGGAGTGTGAGGAGACCGATATTTCGGCTTCCAACACGCCCATGCTCGGCCCCGTCAAGTCGCGCGACCTTCCCAGCGTCACGAGCAGCCCTGCGCTCCGCCCGACTTCCTCGAGCAGCGGCATCAGCTCCATGAAGGCCCAACTGGAGAGACTCAACCTCAGCTCGCCTATGCCGAACCCGGTGACCTCTATGATTGCTGCGTCGAGTAACGTCAGTGTCATTTCCGACTTGTCAAGCAATAGCGACAAGACCGAAATGGAGACGTACGAAGTCGAGATCGACGAGGATTTTGCCAGTGTCGATGTCCGGGAGAGTGTTTTCGAGGATACCACCGATTCCCGTATCGGTTCTCTTACTCGCAAGATGACTGCCGACGACTTCGAGCCCATGCGTTGCCTCGGCAAGGGCTCTTATGGGACCGTGCTCCTCGTCAAGCATAAGGCCACCGGACGCCTCTTTGCGCAGAAGCAGCTGCGGAAGGCTTCTCTGACTGTCCACAAGAAGCTGGTGGAGCAGACCAAGACTGAGCGTGTCATTCTGGAGAACGTCAACCGCCACCCGTTCGTGGTCAAGCTTTACTACGCCTTCCAGGACCATGAGAAGCTCTACCTCATTCTGGAGTACGCGCAGGGTGGAGAGCTGTTCCATCACCTGGCTATGGAGCGTATGTTCACCGAGGAGGTTGCTGCGTTCTACATGGCTGAGATGGTCCTCGCCCTGGAGCATCTCCACCGCAGCGTTGGCGTTGTCTACAGGGACCTTAAGCCTGAGAACTGTCTTCTGGATTCCGAAGGCCATCTTCTTCTCACTGACTTTGGTCTCTCCAAGGTCGCTGTGGACGAGAACGACACTTGCAACTCGATGCTGGGCACCGCCGAGTACATGGCTCCTGAGGTGATCCAGGGCAAGGAGTACGGCTTCCCGGTTGACTGGTGGTCGCTCGGCGCGCTGGGTGTCGATCTCTTGACAGGCTCCCCGCCCTTCACCGCCAACAACAACGCCAAAGTCCAGGAGAAGATCGTTAAGCAGAAGCTCCAGCTACCTTACTTCCTCAGCCCAGACGCGAAGGACCTCCTCACGCGCCTGCTGCGCAAGGAGCCAAACAAGCGTCTCGGCGCCAACATGCCAAAGGACCTCACCACCATCAAGGCGCACCGCTTCTTCCGCAAGATCGACTGGAAGAAGCTGGCCAAGCGCGAGCTCGAGCCGCCCATCGTGCCCCTCATCACCGATCCGGAGCTCGCGGAGAATTTCTCGAGGGAGTTCACGGACCTGGCCGTCAGCCCGGTCGTGTCGATGCACCGCAGCGAGATCCTCTGCGGCAGTGATGTGGACAGCGCGGACGCGTCGGCGCATGCGGAGGCGGAGTTGTTTGGCGGGTTCAGCTTCGTGGCAAGCTCGAGCTTGTTGGAGTGTGGGGATTGGGCGTTTTGACTAGCTGGAATCTTCTGGTCTGTCTCGGTGGTTGGATATGTGGAGGTAGAGGTGGTGGTAGAGAAGGGCATAGAGGGAGAGTGGTGCGAAAGAGGGTCTTTTGGTTATTCATTGCTCTACCGCATTGCTTCCATGGCATTTCTGTGCTGCGCTGCTTTTGCGGTGTTTGCAGATCGCGTGCTTTTGGGTCTTAGTCATAGTGTTGCAGTGTTATTGAATTCTATCATTGCTATCTTTAGCTTCTCTTCTGAAGACCGTGACAGCTTCGTCATTCTCATCTCTTCGAACTATCTATGGATACGCCATCGACAAGAACACATGGCTTGTGCGGGAAGCACAACAAGAGACAGGAATACCTGCAAGAGGGATTTGAAGCACTCATCAGTATAGTTGCTTCGTCGCCTGGCTGGATCTCGTAGTCGCCGATTGTTTCGTTCGAATGCTGTTTTCTTCACTCCAGTTGTCAGCAACCACCATATGTACACTTGTTCTACGTTGACAGTTCTTAAATAGCCTGCATAGAAGAGAATTCACAACACGAAGTTGCCAACAACTGTGAGCAGAATGCTTGCCCACTTAGTCTACCCAAGATGTGGAGACACGAAGCTACGGGAGACATCAAGGAAAGCTCACGCTACCATATAACAAAACGCTCAAAAACTCCCTTATTTAGCGCTCTTAATCTCTTGTTTCACGACTGTCATTCCTCAGCTGCTGTCCTATCCATCTGCATATCCGCCTAAATCCTTTAAATAGCTCACACCAGCCTCTCACCTCATGCTTCCCCCTCAGCAGTCCCCACCCCAACCATCCGGATCCCCACCCATGCCCCGCTGGATAGCATTCCAACCGGCCATGCCCGCCTGGACGAACCCGACGGCCTGATTCACATGGGCATTACCCGACTCAAACCTCGCATTCCGGCCATCCGGCAGCTCATCCTCCAGGTCAAACTGCGAGGCATCGCCCTGATGGCCGTCCATGACGAGCCGCCTGATCAGGTTCCTGTGCTTCGCGAACCACTGCTCCTCGGACAGGGTGGCGTAGCGCTTGCGCTGGTTGGGGTCGTTGGCGGCGGGCGGCAGCGAGAAGGGCCAGTTGACGGTGTAGACGGACCAGCGGGCGGTCAGGAGGTAGAGGAGCGGCCAGGTGAAGAGCCACAGGAAGGACAGGTAGAAGACCCAGCGGATCCAGGTCGTCGTGCGCCAGCGGTTGACGGCATGCGGCGAGTACACGTCGACGGCGCGGTTCTCGAGCGGGAACGAGATCAGGATGTGGCCGCGGTACTGCGTCGACCGGATCAGGGCCTCGACGCGCTGGCGGATGAGCGCCTCGTCGAGCCCGGAGACGGTGCGGGAGACGCGGAAGCTGGGTGGCGGTGAGCGGTGGGGATCGTGTGAGGGGCGAGGGTGCGTTTGCTTACATCTTGAGCTTGGAGGTCGAGGCGCAGTATTCCTGGCACCACTCCTTCAGGTCCGGCTTCGTCTCGCCGACTTCGAGCTCGCGCTGGTAGCCCTTGACGCGCGTCTTGCGGAAGCCGCCGCGGCGGGCGGGCTCGCCGTTCTCGACGGTGCGGTCCTGCCACCAGTCTTCGTCGAGAGGCTTGCCGAGGAAATGCTGTAAGGAGAGCATGATGTCGAAGTCTACGACCTGCTTCTTCTCTTTCTTGTTGCCATTGCGCGTGGTCTGCATGTGGTAGCCATGGATCTGGACGACAGGGCGGGGCGGAAGCAGGCGCAGATAGCCGGTGATGTAGTCGTGTAGGTGGTCCGCATTGGTGAGACGCTCATCCATGCGGATGGTGATTGCGCGGCGGTTGATTGGCTTGCCGAAAGCGTAGTAACGGCCACTGCGCTCAATAACAGCGTACTCATCTGAGTGTGATGGGATGCCATTGGCGGGAGCGGCTGTCGAACCTTCGCCGCTTACGCTGTCGGTGTAGGTGGGCGGCTGGTCACCGAGCTGGGGGGCGTCGTCGTACTCATAGTCGCTGCGGGTGGTGTGCATGGACACGGCATCTGGGTCATCGCGATAGGCGGGAGCAGGGGTTGGTTTGCCCATTTTCAAAGATGGTCTCACAGCACAAGACGTAGAGACGAAGCGCAGTCGGGCTGGGGTTTGACGGAGGGGAATAGGCGAGGCTTTGTCCTGGCGGTGGATTTAAGAGGCGCCAGAAGGATTGTGTCGGGGTAGTTAGACTAGGCGGCAACGACGCCTATCAAGCTAGACCGGACGGCTGAATCCTTTACGCAGGGGAGAGTGGGTCTAAAAATACCCCCGAAACGAGATTTCAATACTCGGAAGGTGCCAGCACCAATCAGACGAGCGCTGGCCACCGGCACGCAGGGTCGGGCCAGTAAAGGCCGTGGGAGGAGGCGGTGGTGGATGAACAACGCGGTGGACGTGGGAGACGCGCCGATGGCAGCACGAGTCACGGTGCAGCGGGACGCGACCGACAGCGCAAAGGCACAAAGGGCCCGAGAAATAAGCTCGAGCGCCAAGCATTTGCTAGCGCGGCGAGTCCCGAGGAATTTCCGCGCGGCCAAAATTTTTGGAGCGCAGATGCGTCACCAAGCTCGCGCTCCCGCTCCCGCTCTCGCTCTGCGCCCAGCGGAGTCTTGATGCGACTCTTCTTCGCTCTGACTCTCGCCCGCTCTCGTCCGCGCGTCTCCGTCCCTCTCGCTGCCGTGCACGTAGCATGGCGCATCGACTCTAGCACTCCAGCAAGACGCTTCCACCCCGCAAAGCCCGCAATGGCCGACACGACCGCCGCGACCAGCGACGCGCCTGCCTCGCTCGCCGACCCGCCCCGCGCTGCCCAGCTCGTCTTGCATGATGGCAAGAAATATAACACCGTGAAGGAGGGCAAGGCCTACATCCTCGTGCCCCCGAACACTGCCACCTCCACCGATCCCAAGAAACAGGGCAAGCACGACGACGACGAGCAGAAGCAGGCTGTCTTCTACAACCCCATTCAGCAATTCAACCGTGATCTCAGTGTGCTGGCCATCCGCGCCTATGGCGAAGATGCGCTGGCCACCAAGACGCGGAAATACAACCAAGAACAATTAAGAGAGAAGAAGCGCCGCGACAGGAAGAGGAAGGCTCGCTCGGAGCAGGAGGGTAAAGACAGCAAGAAACCGCGGGTCGAAAATGGCGCTGAGACTGGTGCAGCAGAGAAGACTGAGCCAGGTGCTGACGTAAAGGCTGAGGATGCACCGGCAGAGACGAATGCCGGCTCCAGCGGCCATGAGGCTGCGAAAGACGAGAGCACTACGTTTGATGACTCGAAGCTGAGCGAGGACTTGCGCGCTTTGGATGAGGAGGCCAAGCAGAACGGCTCGTCCAAGGGCCCCAAGTTCCGCATCCTCGACGCCCTCTCAGCCACCGGCCTTCGTGCTCTCCGCTACGCTCACGAGATCCCCTTCGTGACCTCCGTCACTGGCAACGATCTTTCTCCCTCAGCCGTAGAAGCGATGAAGCTCAACATCAAGCACAACAGACTGGAGGACAAGATCACACCCGTCATTGGAAATGCTGTCGCACACATGTATCAGTTCGTGGGGCAGGAAGGGATTGGTGGTCCAGGACAGAAGTACGACGTGATTGACTTGGATCCCTATGGAACTGCTGTGCCGTTCCTTGACGGAGCAATCCAGGCTGTCACTGATGGCGGTCTCCTGTGTGTTACTTGCACCGATGCTGGTGTGTTCGCATCGACGGGCTACCTCGAGAAGACTTACAGTCAATACGGCGGACTGCCGCTGAAGGGGCTCCATTCCCACGAAGGAGGCCTGCGTTTGATTCTGCACGCGATCGCAACAACGGCCGCGAAGTATGGTATCGCCATTGAGCCCTTACTTAGCTTGTCTATCGACTTCTACGCGCGCGTGTTCGTAAGAGTCCGGAAGAGCCCTGCTGAAGTCAAGTTCCTTGCCGGTAAACAGATGCTTGTGTATAACTGCGACTCCGGTTGTGGGGCATGGACAACCCAGTTTCTCGCAAGGAATTCGGTGCAGGAGGGCAAGAAGGGAACACAGTTCTTCAAGCACAGCTTCGCTCAAGGTCCTTCCGCACCGCCTCATTGCCCTCACTGTGGGTTCAAGACCCATGTAAGTTTTCTTTTTCGCCTCTTATCTATGTGCAGACTAGCAATGATAATAACAGCATCTAGCTTGCCGGGCCCATGTGGGGTGGACCTATCCACAACCCAGCCTTCATCGAAAAGGTCCTCAGCTACCTCCCAACTGTCGATAAAGACACCTACCACACCACTGAGCGCATTGAAGGCATGCTCCGCACCGCCCACGACGAGCTCCTCTTCGAAACCTCCTCCCCATACGCCCGCCCCACCTCCGAAAACCCCTTGCCATCGTCCGATGACATCAAAGACGCCCCTATTCCAAAGATTGACCCAGTCCTCATTGACCACCACCCCTTCTTTCTCAATGTCTCCCACCTAGCAAAGATTCTGCACTGCCAGGCACCTCCCGAAGCGGCGTTCAAGGGTGCATTGAAGAGGCTGGGATATAGGACCACGCGCTCACACTGCAAGCCGGCCATGGTCAAGACAGATGCGCCGTGGGAGGCAATTTGGGAAGTAATGAGGGAATGGGTGCGTCAAAGAAGCCCGGTAAAGGAGGAGAAGTACAGGCTCAACACGCCGGGCGCGGGGATATGGGCAAAAAGGAGAGTCGTTGAAGATGTGGAAATGACGGAGAACAAGGAGGTAGAGAGCGCGGATAAAGAAAAGCAGACAGAGGAGAGTGGTGGTTCGGAGGGAGAAGGCGAAGTGGAGAGGACGAAAGTGTGGTTCCCGGATAATGGTTTGGAGAAACTGCAGAAGTTGGACATTGTCTTCGATGAGAAGTTGGGCAAGGACAAGGAGGGCAAGAAGTTGGTGCGGTATCAGATGAACCCGAGGGCTAATTGGGGCCCGATGAACAGGGCGAAGTAGGATATGCATGTTGGATATTTTTTGGGGGGCTGGCATTGCGGTTCGGTATGCGATATTGGCATTTGACGGCGTTAAAAGACACTCCGAAGCTTTGGAAATGTGGAAGGATGCATCAACTCGAGGGGAAATTAAAAGACAATTGATCATATTTGTATGTTCATGGATATCGGGTGGCATTGTAGTTAGGTTGAGTAGAACGGAAGCCTACATCAGCACTGCCGATCCCGTTACCAATGGTGTTTTCCACCTTGCCATGAACCACTACGTTTTGTATCACGACCGGACAAGAACTCATGGAGTAAATCCCTCTTTTTTTTTTTTTTGTATACCAAGTTAGTCGCAACACGAAACGAACGAAAACACACCGCACGTTGGATATACCTCCCTCATCCCATCCCCTCTCTTTGACGGCAGAGGCGGCACCGGCTACTGCCTCGTGGGCGGCAGTAGCATTGGTTCTGGCTGTTACTTACTACAGGCTCTTGTCTCCATACGATTTTACCATCAATCGCTTGCGCTTTCCTGGCCTCCCGAGCAATTTTCTCTGCAATAAATAGCAGCCATTTGCATTGAGAGACTCTTACTATTTCCACTCATACGCATGGGTGGCGAATGACCGCTCCTCGGGCGCGAACTGTCCAGATTCTCCAGAGGTTGCCATGACCTGCTCCATGCCTGGATGGTTGAACGCATCACAAGATGCGGGGTGCAGATGTTCGCACTGACACTGCCTTTCCAATTCAATTCAACCACCTGCATATGGCTCGCAGTGCTCTCGTTGAGTGGAGCAGTGGCAGGGCAAATCGTGGATCATGGCTAATCACCCACGATCCTGCGTGCTCAGATATGATGGACAGGAACGTGAGAATCAGGTAGTATCTACCCGTAATTTCCGAGAAGCGAGAAAAAGAGGGAATGGTAACGTCTATGGCATTCGAAATGCCAATGGTGAGTCATACTAAATCTTGTTCGATGCTCCACGCCGTGCCGGACGCGATGTTATTTCACAGAAAAGCTATACTTACTGCAACAGCGCATGGCCCAGTGTCTCTCGTGGTCGCACCATGGAGATGAACAGCGATAGCCCCTCCTCCCGGTCGTGGTCCTGTCTCGTCAACGGAAGTGCGGGTGCGATCGGGCTGAGACTCTAGAACAACATCAACACGTGGCACGCTCCACTGCGCCAGCCTTGCCAACCGCCAGTGGACACGCACAGCCCCCTTCAGCCCTCTTCGGCCGAGGGAACGCAGAAACTTCTAGCAAAGCCTTGTGTAATCAAATCCAACTGGCAATCTACTCGTGGCTCGCGCAACCGCGTGTTGGCAGGACGTGAATCCAAATCTTCTACACTAGCCGACGCAACACGGGGAAACGCGTGTGAATGAAACGAGACGGCACTTGCAGCTTGGGGCAGGCGTCGAGCTGCCTCTGGTGGCAGGTCGCGTACTGGCTGCGAACGGGGCGCTTGTAGCTGCGAAGTGACGCGCCAGCGCATCCTTGTCACGTTCGTGTGAGGCATTCGGATCACCTGCATGAGCGCGTATAAGAGCGGGGCAGAAGAATCGAACCGGATCGTCAAGCTTTATCATAAGCATTTCGTCGCTTTAGCCCGAGTAAAGAAAAAAGACAGATAATCCACGCTGGTCGACGACTACAACATGCTTCTTCGCTGTTGAAATTGGTAAGAAAGGGGTGGAATAATCCAGCGGTTTGCCGGCAAGAATGTCTCCATAGCTCAAGGAATTGCATACAATGGGGAAGAAAAGATTCATGTCGCTAAAGCATTACTAAAGTAATATGCCGCGGTGTCGTTGGAGGGGAAACACGATAGCTACATAGGGGACTCTCGTACGTCGTACATACGTTGGGCGGGATGCCGAGAGGCTGTGAAGCACATCAATTTTCATTGATCGACTCACAGACCGCAAATGCGGATGAGACTGAGCATCGACTTCTGGCCTGGGTTTCTTCCTGGAGCGCGGATGGACGGGAAGTAGAAATATAGAAATTGGTAGCTCGCAGGCGCACTTAAAGCTGAAAGGGGGAAAAGCGAAGCGATGAAATACGCGACGTATATGTCCGTTTCAATCTATCACCTACGCCCTCATTCTACACCACCAGCCGGCACTCATACCAATATATCATAAGCCATTCTCTCACTATCCACTACTTGTCGTTCAACCCACCCTCCACCGATGTCATCCAAGAACATATCCACCCCTAAACGCATTGGTATCGTAGAAACGCGCAATCGTACAAGAGGAAAGAAGTCCCCCTCCCTTTATACCTCCCCCCCTCTCACCTGCTTACTCCTTCGCCTTTCCCCTCTCGTAACTAATATCCAGCTGCCACAACGAATCAAAGAACCCCGACTTCCTTGGCTGATGTCCCGGCTGCTTCGCCGCCGACGGCGACATCGGCCTGTCATCCTTGCCATTGCTCATCGACGTCGGTGGTAGACCACCGCCAGCAGCGGCGATCCTCTGTGATGAAGAAGAGCCACCGGCGGCGGCAGCCGCGAGTGCCGACGCCGCCTTGCTCGGGGCAACCGACGAGGGCGGCGTGTCGCCGTTGCTGCTGTTCGAGACGGGCGAAGCGATGGTCGCCTTTGGTGGAGCCTGTTCACAGCGCACCAGGAAGAGTGTCAGCAGGATTGAGGTTGGGGAAGAAGGAAAGAAAAAAAGACACGGAGGGCAAAGAGAGGTTGTGGCTTTACCATCCTCTCTTTCCCCATTCACTCTACTGGACGGGTGCTCTGACCTCTTCGCCCGCAGCGCTGGGGCGGGCAGTGTTGTTGCTCTCTGCTGACGCCTCGCCGTTGTTTTGCTGGTCCGCTGCCGCCGCTGACGAGCCGGCGGCCTTGTTGTTGACGGTCATGCTGCGCTTGGAGCCGGCGCTGCTGCGGCGGCTGTCCAAGCTCTTGTTGAGGGTCTTGCTGGCATCATTGCCGATGAGACTTTTCTTCATGCGGATGCTGCCTTTGGCGTCGATCTTGGTGCTGTCGACGGTGCTCTTGCCAAGGCCAGGCGTCAGCGGCGCGCCGACCTTCTCCTCGGCCGCTTCGACCAGGTGCCAGCGCAAGCCGTCTGATAACTCGAACGGGTTGTCGTCTTCGTACGAAAAGCCACTGCGTTCGCTGGTGATGGAGCGTCCATCACTACCACGGTTGGTGTCCATCGACTTGGACAGGTCGACCACACGCTCCTCGACCTTGGTGATGCGCGCCACCAACCATTCCTTGCTGTGCAACCGGTGCGATTCTTGCTCGCGGAGGAAATAGTGCGGCGCGCCAACGTTGAATGCTGCCCAAGGTCGCGTAGCTTGGTTTCGCGTGGGAAGGAAGAGAGCGAGATCGCCCTCCTTGAAGCCACGGATGGCAATCTTCTCGTGCGCTTCACTCTGGTACCGGTGTGACTTGTCGCGGTACGTGCGGGCTTCCCGCTGCCACTTCCGTGCAGTATGCTCCATGTCTCTCATCCGCTTCGTGATGGCCTCGCTGAAGGTCTCGATATCGAAGCGGCTGATGTTGGCCATGAATTCTGCGAACTGCACCGCTTCGACATCGGCGTTCTCTTGCTCCGTCCACTTGAGCGCTTTGAGAATCTGAGAGTTCTCAAGGGGTTTCTTGGACGGCGGTGGGGACGACACGCTGCGGGTCATGCCTGCTGCACTCTCACCCGGAAGAATAGCGCTTTGACCAGCAACCCTGGAAGCACGCTGGATGACCATCTGGTTGCCTTGCTGTGTGATGGCGAACCCAAGCGTCTCCAGCAGTCTGTGCAACCGATCGTTGTTCGCAAGCAGTCTCTCCGACAAGTCCCTCGCACGCTTCGCCTGCTGTTCGGATCTTGACTCGCCGCTGGTTGAGTTGGCTTGCAGCGTGCTGTACTTCTCCTGCAGATCGGCCAGAGACTTTTGAATGTTGGCCACCTGCGCCTTCGCCTCTGCAAGTTCTGTAGAGAGGCGTTCAACCTTCGTCTCCTCTTCGGTGACACGCTGGCGCAGAGCCTCCGCACCGGTCTCTCCTTCGGCGAACTTTGCGCGCAGATCCTCAAGGTGGCTGCGCTCATCCTTCAACTCTGCAGCCAGAGCATCAGCCCTGGCACTCTCGGTTGCAAGCTCTTCGCTCTTCTTTGTGATCTCCGATTCGTGCGTCTTGATCTGTGTCTCGAACTCATTCCTCTGCTTTGCGGCAGCAGAAGTGAGGGCCTCGTTCTCTGACTTGGCCTTCTCGACAGCTTCGGCAAGCTCGCGGGCATACTCCTTGGATCTCTGTGCAAGCCGCTCGAGCTCGGTTGCCAACTCTGTGCTGTTCTCCGGCAGAGCTTCGCCCTTTGCAAGCGAGGAAAACGCGCTTTGCATCGTGATCTTCCGCTCCGACTGAGCAGCTTCGTGCTCCTGAATGGTACGCTCGGCAGCCTCGGCGCGCTCCTTCTCCCGTTGAACTTCCTCCTCGGCCTCCTTGCGGATCTGATCGAGTTCAGCTTCCAGTGCTTGTTTCTTCTCATCATAATCAGCCCTCTCGTGGTCGCGACTTCCGAGGTTCCTGTCAAGCTCCTCTTCGAGCTCTTCATTTCTGTAGCGAAGCTTCTTGATCTCTGCCTCAAGAGATCTGCGCTCCTCGGACCAGTCTTTCTGCATCGCCTCCATGTTCTCCATGAGATCCTTATTAGTAGAGACTCGCTCTTCAACGTGACGCTGAAGATCGTTGACGGCATCAGTGCGTGCGGAATGCTCTTTCTCCAGATTCACCCTCGCGTCCCTTTCGGCCCTCAACTCATTCTCGAGTTGCACGATTCGCTGAGCTAGAGCTCGCTCCTCGGCGCTCTTGTTGGCAGAATACCTTCGAGATGAGATGGACGAGTGCCGAGAAAGATTTTCTTGGGGTCTCGGGGAGGCAACGCTGGGGTATTGGTCCATCGTGGGCGTCTCGGGCATTTGAGAGGTAGGCGGCGCGACTCCACTTCCGATAGACATGCGGCTGATGTGACTTTGGCGGTGAAGTAGATCCTCCAGCTTCCGAACCCTGCTTTTCGAACTCTTCAACTCCTCCTCCATCTTAGACATTGACTCTCTGAGGACCCGTGTCTCGTCTTCTCCACGGAGTAACAGTGATCCTTTGCCTAGACCGCCCTCATGCGCGCTTCCCGTCTTGAAACCCTTCGCATGCTTGATTTGTTGTCTAGTTGGACGGTCGAGATCCTTGAATGCCTGCGCAAGCGGTTCCACGATAGGATCCAGCCCGCCGATACTGTTCAAAAGGTGCAAATACTCCTGAAAATCTTGGCGAGTGACCTGAGGCCATCCTGCATCTTGACCATTAATGTTGATATCAATGCCGAGCGCGTTGTCGTGTGCGGCATCTATGTTGATGACGTCGCCATTGTTTTTCAGCCACCTCTTCCTTCTACGCTCTTCCTCCTCACGGTATCCTGCTATTTCCTCTGCTAAAGACGACGAGTCCCTCTTTAACTTTTCCGCCCATTCGTTCCTTCTCGCGGCTTCAATCAAGAGAATACCATAGATATAAGGCATCTTCGATATGACTGACAGCGCCTCCAACGCATCCTGGCTCTCGGGTGAAATCTCGATCGACGCGATAGCGGCATTCGCACCCGCAAGGGTTGATTCTATGGACGCAATTGTTTGGAGATGCTCGACCGCGAGGTGAACTGCCGTGTTCTTTCGTTCCACTGAGTGCTTGAGCAGATCGCTCATCTCAAGAGTGTAGTCTCTGAGAGAAGGCAGGAAGTTCCGGGTGTGGAGTAGTGCCATTTTCGAAGCCTGTGCGATGGATGATTTGGATTGCGCCGGAAGCCCGAGGACGTGCTCGTAGTCCGAGTCGACCTTCTTCGCTATGGCCTCGATCTCCTCGAACAAGCGTATGGGCTCCTCTTGGTAGTTGTACGAAGAGTGCATCTGGCTCTGATCCACAGCATTCTGTAGATCATTGTACACCGCCCGAATCTTCTCGATCTGCTTGTCCATCTCGACTATACGTCCCTCTAACTCATCCAGAACAGAGTTGCTAACCGCTGCCGCCTTCTTTGCCTTGTCCGCATTTACGAAAGTATCGAGCGTCGTGCGGGCGTCGCTGTTCTTTCTGGACGGCTTGCGCGGAGTATCATTGCCGAGGGTGGAGATGAAGCGGCGGAACTGCTGGCTGGCAGGTATGGAACTAAGACGCTGAAGATCGGCCTCCCACGACTGCACGCACTCCTCCTGCTCCTTAGCGACAGCGTTGAACCAGTCGCGTGCTTCGGCCTGCTTCTGCTCCAGCGTGCGAATGTGTGTCTCGTGATTGCTGGTGGCGACGCGCACGCCGCGCTCGACGACGGCCTGCTCGCCCAGGCGCTCGCGGGCAGCGGCGGCCATGGAGCGGCACTGCTCCTGCAGGCCCAGCGTCCAGTCGCGGCGCGCCTTGAACAGGTTCTGCCATGCTGCGAGATCGTTCTGGTTGGAGAGAGTGTCCGGCGGCTTTCCAGGCTGAAAGGCTTTAGGGAGCGGCTCGGGCGGTACGAGGTGGTCGAGGTTCTCCGGCGCCGGGAGGGCGAAGAGGTCGCGGTCGTAGAGAAAGATCTCCTTCTGTAGCGGCGCGGTCAGAGCTAGTTTGCGGAGGTTTCACGGGGGCGAGAGATCTCTTACCTCGGTCAGGAGAGTCTGCAGCTTGACGTGCTTGCCGCGCGGGGTGAGCAGGATCTGGTCCTGCGGCGGGATCTTGGTCGCATTGTTAATCCAGGCCTTGAGGGCGTCGAGAGAGCTGAAGACGACGGGGTCGGCGTCGAGCCGCTTGCCCGCGTGGGCGACGAAGACTGACAGCGACATGCGCCTGCCGGCCGTCTATGCGGGTGGTGGAGGGAAAAGGTGTTGTCGCAGCGACATGCCCTCGCGGAGCGTGCGCTGCGGTTAGGCGGTGATGATGATGGCGCTCCGGCCGGTGCACAGCTCAAATGACCGGCAACGCCCTAGCTCCAGCCACAGCGACCACGGGACTGCCGGGATATCCTAGTGTGGGCCGGTGTACAAGACCAGCTCGACGCTCTTCTGGGTGGCGTGCGTGCTGCCTGGAGCGGGCCCTGGGTCCCAATCCTCACGCGGAGGCAGCCTGGCATTCGTTGGGCACCGTGACGTGGCTGACGAGGCTCTTCGCGGCGAAGAATGGTCGACTAGCGGCAACGAATTCCCCGGAGCTGTGGCTGCGCGCGGCTGCCGTCGCGGCGCGTCTCCCGAGACAACACCAACACGCGCGCCTCGTTCCTCGCGGCACATGTCACGCGTGCCTCTCGACGACCATGGATGACGCCAGCCATCAGCCGACGGGGCCCAGCCCGTCACAGGAACCCGGAGACGACCTTATGAACACCCCGGATGCCGATGCCCTGGTACTAAGCGACCCCGAGAAGCTCGTGCTGCAGCTTTATCAGCAAGTGCGCGAGCTAGAGCTCGAGCGCGCCCTGGTCGAGGCACAGCAGAGCGGTACGTTCACCCTGTTTGGACGACTCCAAGCGCCAGGAAAGGCCCATCTGCCCGTTAAAGACAACCACAACTATCTGTATCTTCATCCACGTGCATTCCATCTTAGCAAATACCATCAATCTAGTCACTCTCAGCTGCACGAAGTATTGACCATGCGTCACTCTAACACCACCCAGATGCCCCATCCCCCTCATCAGACGAAACCCTCTCAGATGACGAGGTAGCTCAGCAGCTACTTGTTGCCGAGCGCGAAGCCATGGAAGCACGAGCGTCGTACCTATTGCGCAACAAGATCGTCGAGCAAGTCCTCATCACCGATCCCGTCATCAGAGCCGTACACGCCGGCTCGAATGCTTCATTTGATGAGAGGTCGGTCTTGCTCCCATCCAAAAAAAAAGAAAAAAAATACGATCTCTCCCCCATCTCATCCCATCCGCTCTCAACACCAACAGCAAAACTCGACCCCACTAACGCGAACCACCAGACGGCTCCTCCCCCACCTCCACACCCGCGACGTCCTCTCCATGTACCTCTCTTCCCTCATCGCTAACCTCACTACCACAACCTCCTCCCTCACCACTGCCACCAAAGCCCTCACCGCCGCCAACGCCAAAAACACCTCCCTCGCAACCACCCTCCTCTCCCTCGCCAAACCGCCCGCTTCCTCCGTCGCCGCAGCCGACGAGATCACGGACGCGAACCTGCGCGCCCAGCTGCTCGAGGCCGAGAAGGACGCGACGGCAGCGCGGCGGCGGTGGCGCAGCGTCAAGGGCGTGGCTGCCGGGGTGGTCGTGGGCAGCGGGGTGGACTGGGCGGGCGAGGAGGGGTTGCGGAGGTTGGTGATGGAGGATGAGGAGGATGTCGTGGGCGAGCGGGATTAAGGGTTGAGGGAGGAGACTTGAGGAAGGGGGCAAAGGGGAAAAGAAGACAGAGGTGTTTTTGAGCGATGGTGGCGAGGGTGGCGATTAGGCGAGAATGTGGGAGATGCAGGGGACTTAAAGGCGGCTCTTTATCCCGCGGCTCTTTTAGCTTGGGACATAAGATCTGCACGGATCAAGGATAAGAAATCGAAAGACGAATGTCAATGAATTACCTACGCGAGGTAAAGGGTTTAAAACAAATAATAGCCTCAGGCGGTTGAAAATCATCAGAGTTTAAATCACGCTTATTTTTTCCTGCCGTTACGAGGTATCAGACTTGATAATACATACAGCCGAGAAGGAGGAGAGCCTTCTGTTCCGCAAAAGCATCAGAAATATAAGAACTAGAAATTAACGCCCGTATCATGCCGCTGAGCCACCCCACTAATCGAATAAAAATCAGGCAAAAAGAAGACCAATCATTAACCCCCGGCCCCTAACCCATGGAACGCAATGAAAATAGAATGTCAGCAGTGGGTGATGAGCGTTCCCCCAGGCCACGCCATCCATGATGCTTGCCAGCCGTTGAAGAAAGAAGGAAAAGGGAAGTGAGAAGTCAAGTGTATGTTGAAAACCACGCAGGACAAACATGCAAGCATGCACTCTCGAAGAGAAAGGAAAAAGACAGAAAGAACCTTGTCCACCGCCCCATCTTTCCCACAGTTCGCCATTTTCACCAGAAACTGCACCAGCCGATATAATGCTGGCACAAATTCTCCAGATTCGTCGCCTCACGAATGAGGCGATCGACTTGCGCGTTGACATTGAGCTCCTCCTGCGGCTTGAAATCGCGCCCAGTCAACTTCTGCTTAACACGCGACAGCACCTGCAGCGCGCGCGCATTCTGCTCCTCCTTGGCCTCCGGCTCATTGGGGCCACCGGCGCCAGGCGGCGCGATGCTTGACCGGTGACGCGGCCGGAAGGAGGATTCGGGGCGTTCGCCGGGCGCAACATCGACGCCGATGATGGAGGCACGGCGTTGCGAGGTGAAGGATGGCTCTGGGGGAGATTCGCGGTTGCCGAGGCGCCAATTGAGGAGAGGGTCGTGGATAAACTGCAGTGAAAGTTGGGTCAATATCATAGGCGTTCTTGGCTGATGGGTAGATAGTGTGAGAACTTACAGCTTCGAGCACGGCCATGACGGACTCCTTGTTGCTCCTCAACACACGCATGACATGTTCACAGGTCGTGCGGTAACTACCTTCGATGTTGCTGACTTCCATGGCGTATGTCAACATCCTCGTCAGGCGGAACGGTACGCGCTCGGGGTACTTCTCGCGATGCATGGCAACCTCGAAGCAGTCACCGAAATCGATATGGATAATCTTGCCCGTAACCTTGTCGAGCATCAGGTTGGACGGGTGACGATCACCAAGACCCAAGATGTAGCCGACCATCGACATGACTGCCAGAGACCGAGTGTAGTTGGTACGGCGGTCGAGCCAAGCTTCAGAGCTCTTGCTCTTGAGCCAGAGCACGCGGTAGAGATCTTGGCCGGTGGTGTTGTCCAGGGCGTACCCGAACACCTCGACCTTCTGCATCAAAGTTAAACAGTCGTAGTCTGGAGCCATCTGTAACATGATCCGGTGTTCGATGTTGAGTAGAATCTTGCGGCTCTCGCGGTACTCACGGATGAGCACGTGGAGGGTATCACTGTTCGGCACCCATCCGAGCAGACCGGACTGGGTCGAGAGAGGAATGGCGGGATAACCTTGGATATTGAGATGACGCTTGCGGCTCTCGGCGTCATGCTCAAGCAGTGTGTTGACCAGACCGAAAAGTTGCATGACACGCTCATCCTGCCGTATATCCTCATGACCCTTGAGAGCGTACATGTAATTGACACCATCACTTCCCTTGATCTGCAATCTCCTGGGTCTCTGCTTGGACTGGATGACCGTAGAGACCGGGTCAAATGACTGAATGCGAATGATGGGCTTTCCACTCTGGTAGGTTCCTGGAACAGCAAGGTCGAGGTCGTGCACGGCCTTCAACTTGGGCGACACGTATTGAAGCTCGAGAGTCATCAGTGAAGGTAGTTGACGAGCAATCTTTCGGAAGACTTGGTAGTAGAGATCCCATGCTTGGTTCAAGTCTCCTTCCTCGCCAGAATTACGGAAAGTCTGGCACCAGTCGCGTGCTTCTTGCAGCTCACGGCCGAACGATTGGATGAACGAGATTTCGCGAAGAGTCTCGGGACCCTTATCGAGCATTGCATGCAGTGGCGCAAGCGTTGCAAACATGCCCTCGATATTACGGTCGCCGAAGTAAAGTCTTGAGGCTTCTTCCAGACCCTCGTGCCATTGTTCGTGCCAGAGGACAGCAATACGGATAAGCTCGTGACTGACCAAGTCAGCCTGATCGACAAGCCTGGCAGAATGTTGCCGCATAGCATCCATGAGGGCTGAGGCCGAACGTGACCGGCGGGTGGTGTCTGATTTCATTGAGACTGTGAGAGGGAACACCAATGCTTGAGGGTGAGCACGCCCGACTTCAGACAGTAGGTTGTGAATCGACTGCCGCACTCGGACGTTCGGCTGATTAATACGTGCTAGAAGCTGCGGAATAACCTCCAGCCAAGTGTCAATGCTAACAGTACCGACACCCTCGGTGACGGCTGTGTTGACCTCGGAATGACCTCCATGGGCGAACCAAAGAGTGAGAAGACGAAGAGTATCTTGAAGGGAACTCGTCGAGGAAAGTGAAATCGACTTGAAGAAGCCATGGATGGCAGGAACGATGTGCTCGTGAACAGCACTCGGGGGAAGGTCTGGTGTCGATCTGTCGGCCTGTGGCGTCATGGCGTTGACAACCTCGAAGTTGGCCAATGCCCACGCATGCCATGCTTTGTACCAGTTCTGGTTGTATCGAGTGGCGGCAGCGTAAGCAGATAGAATCTCATGCACGTGCTCGTGCGCCCAGTCGCCGTGGTGCAGATGCGTTTGCCATTCTCCCTGCTTAAGGTAGCATTTGGCGAGGAGCTTCTGAGTTTCCGCCAAGTCAAACTGGGCAGCGCCCGGATTTTGACTTGTGCCATTGACCATCCCAGAACCGTTCATGGTCAATCCACTCATACCGTTTACGAGACTGTTGAAGCCACCATGGACGCCATTGACACCATGGTGGCCATTGATTCCATTCGGCATGGTGCCATTTTGACCCATGGCGTCTTTCGATCTGATCTGAAGATCATCTGCAACTCGGGCCGTGAAGTCTTTCAGAAGATCTAGAGCCTCCTCATTGCGATCTGAAGACCACATGAACTTGAAGACAGCGTACGAGATCGGGTGGGGAATTTCGTGAGCATGGTTGCGGACGTAACCGAAGATGTCCTCGTGTGTGCCACCCAGCAAGGAGCGCAGCGACTTCTCTGCGAGACCAACTCTCTGGTTTTTCCGGCAGAGGTTGGTGAACTTGATCCACATGTGCAAGTTATCTCTCGGAGAAATGACCAGAGCGCGAACTTTGAGCATTCTCTGCCAGATCTCGGGATTTGGCTGGCAGCCAAGCAGGCGTTTCGTCCAAGTCGCACGCATGCTTGCCTGCTTCTCAGGATTGTTGCTGTTCTGCTTGTAGGTGATGATTTCCTCAAGCTCAGCAAGCATCTGAGCACGCACAAGCGGAACGTAGGCACGCTGGTACGACTCGCCGAAGACGGCGCTGAGTTGCGTGTCGAGACCATCGCGTGTCTTGGCGATATGCTTCTGGGCCTCCTCGAATTGGTTCCGATGGATGGCCAGAATAGCGCCAAAGAACGACCAATCCGGGGATGATGATTTCATCACTGACAAGTACTGGTCCATGAGCTCCCATTGTCCCAGACCCCAAGCAGCAGCGGCAGCCAAGGGAGCAATAGATCTCCGGTACTCTTGCGGAGCGTGGATCCACTTGTCCTGGGCCAGTGTCGACAAGACGTCCCATTCACCTAAGGCGTGCAAACATTTCATCTTGCCCATGGTGATCTCGAATGAGTCGGGTTCATCCCTCTCACGTCTTTGGTAGGACTTGAGAGCCTCTTCCCACTTCTCAAGCTTTTCAAACCAGGTTTCTTTCAGCTCAACGTCCTGGTAGTTCTGAGCTTTTCTGAGAATACCGAATGCGGCATCAGTCTGCTGTAGCTGGTTATTGATACTGATGAGAGCTTCAACAGCACGAGCATTCTGTTCTGCATTGAACTCAAGCTCTTTATAATGCAGAGCCTTCGCGTATGCATGGCATCTGGCAGCGTACATGCCAAGCGTGCGGACATCGATTGGAAGTGCCTTATCATCATGCTCCATGAACTCAGCGAGGTTGAGAAGGATTTGAAGGATTTCTGGAGGGATGTTTGGCGATGCAAGCGCGATTTCGATTGATCGCACAAGCTCTTCTTGATACTGGTCGTACAGCTCAGTCCAACAAGAAACGAAAGCTGAATTGAACAAGCTCTTAGCGATGGGGTTGTAGACACTCGCAAGAGGCGTGCAGGCACGGAGAGCCTGTTGAGGGGATTCTCGCAACAGTTCGACGCTAAAGCGCCTCATCCACTCGATCCAATCCTCGCGAGTGGTCTTCTGAGTAGCATCCCAGGCATTCTTGAGATGCTGCTGATTGACCGCAAGCTTCTTCGTCGATATCTCAGTAGCGTTGAGGTCCTCGTCATCGTCACCATACCGCTCATCTGGACTAAGATCCTGAGGGAGAGGCTCTCCCCTCTGCAGCTTGGATACGATCAGGGCGTAGTTGGAATGAGGTACTTTGTGCGTAATAAGAATTTTGTTGATTGTAGGAATGAAGTGGATGTAATCAGGACCGAGTTGGAATATCAAAGCGGATAGCGTATCAAGGGCGGTCTGTTTGAGCGCGATGTCGCTTCCGGCGAGTACTCTCGAGAGCGGATGGATGATCATGGCAGCGAATTCGGAGATGTTCACTTGCCTAGATAGGCGGCCGATTGTTTCAATGGCCGACTTACGCAGGCCATGGGGCTGTCCAGGCTTATCGAACATCCGAACGATGACAGGAATGATCAGATGCATGTACTCCTCTGCGCTTGACCCAAAAATTAGGAATGCATGGAGGACACGCTCTGAGGGCAGACGTTTGACGGATGTGTCCTGGTCCAAGACACCTAACATCAATGGGAGAACGTTGGCGAGGTATATCTTGAACTCTCCTTCTAGAGAGCGTGCAATCGCCTCGATGAGAGAAAGTATGGTGGCTTGCAACTGAATGCCACCACTCCAGAACTCTTGCACTGTCTCGAGAATTGACGGAAGGAAAGGCCTAATGTGTTGGCGCACGATTCTCACGAGCTGACTCAACTGGTTGAAGTAGCCCTCGACACGCCCTGCCGGGGCTCCACGAATGACACCAAGGAAACCAGGAACAACCTGCGGCAAGAAAGGCACGCACTTCAGCCCCATAGTCGCGTAGATGTTCATCACGGCGTCAACAACAGCAGAGTGGTATTGTGCCAATGAGGTGTCCTTTAGAAGTCCCATGAGAGTGTTTATGACGACAGTCGGATAGAATTCTTCGTTCGATGGAGTGATTCCGCTCATGATCAAGGAGACATCGGTGACAGCCTGCGCCTCAGCCTGCAAGTTGTGTTCAGGTGACTTCTCGACGATCTTCTGGTACTCATTGGGGTCTAGAGCTCCGAGCACACCCATGAGCTTGACGGTCTCTTTCCGCAGAGTGTTTGCTGGCTCAGTTCTGACGATGTTTATGAGAATGGTAAGAAGCTCCGAGTGCTCCTTGTAGGGTTCAATAACGTAGCCTGCATTAGAAGCCAGTTGACTCAACGCAATCAAGGCGGCCATGCGTTTCGATTCGGAACTGAGATCCTGGAGGTTCTCGATGATGATGTCCATCAACTCGTTGATGTACTGCCTCATGTCCTCGCCACCCACCGTCGCAAGATCACCGATGGCTTTCAGGGTGGATGAGGCGACTTCAGGATTGCTGTCTCGGGCCTTAGGCAGTAGAACAGTGATCATGGGGTCGACGTAGGGCTTAATCAGCTTTGGTGAGGCACCAACCAAGTTGCTGATAAGTCTTGCACTCTGTTCCTTGTCGCGAGCACTGTTCGAGTATTCTATTTCGGTCAAGAGCTGGACTAGGACCTTGCGTAGTGAGGGGAAGACGTATGCAGGATTGACAGAAGTCAGGCGGCCGATGATAGATATCGCAGCCTCTCGAATCTCGAAAACCTCATCGTTCAGAGCCAGGAATAGGCTTCGAACGTTCTCTGCTTTGCCCAGATGGCGATCGAACCGGTAGTCAAGTGCCCTGAGCACTGTATGACGGATGTCTGGGTCCACATCCGCAACACCACAGGTAAGAAGTTTCTCGATGACATCGCCCACGACCTGGATTGCGTGCTGGCTTGTTTGTGTGACGATGGGATCACCAATGAACAGTTGGCAGGCGGTGAGCGCGGCGGCCTTCCGGATCTCTCGGTTGTCAGCCTCGACGTATTTGATGGCGACGTCTCGAACAAATTCGTTCAGCACATGGCCAGAAAAGTTGAACTCGCCAAGAGTCTTGAGTGCCAGGGCGATTTCACCCTCCTTCTGCCTGATGATCTCCGGAGGTTTATGATCACGAGTCCAGATTTGCGGAGGCGGGGCGTTGTGATGTTGCGGGCTGCCCATGCCTATGAACGGACGACCGCACAAGACCTGACTCAGAAGGTCCAGGAGACGCTCTTGGATAGCCGCTCTACTCGATGGGACGTAGTGGGCCATGTCGACGAGACACTGAGTGAGGGGATCGCTCAACCCGCAAGAGAACATAGGGTCCAAAAGGGAGTCCACGTGCTTGCTCAGTGCCTGCTCAACCGCTATTGACAGCATACTGAGACATTCGAATATTGCTGGTTCTTCCTGCGCGCGGTAGCGCGTCTTCCGAATGAGAGTGTTTTTGATGACCGTCAACGTGCCGTCGATGTACTTTCCGAAATGGCTTCCGACCGCTCCAGCGATCTTCCCCACGACTATGAAAGCCGCACTCCGATCTCTGTTCTCTTCCCTGAGAAGGCCCTGCAAGTGAAGCATGCATGTGTGGAGGTAGTGCTGGGAGAAATCATTTGGTGAGTACGCTGCCAGTAGTGGTATTGTGACAATGACTTCCTGCCTGATCAGCGCATCGCGGTGATCCTTGTAGCGCAGCACATTGTTGCAGGCTTCGATGTACCTGGATCCATGCATAAACATGGCACCCCTTCGGAGAAGCTCCTTCATGGCCAATATCGCGCCGTGTATCGACTCCACCGTATTCACCGTAAATCCAGTCAAAACTTGATCGTACACTTTGCCGAAGAAGTGATTCCGCATTTGCTGGTCACGCGCCGAGATAATCTCCAAGCAAGAGCTGATGGCCTCCGCGGCAGCCTGGCGAATGCGCACCTTCGGATCCCGCAGCGCATACCATATGACCTCGAAGATCTGGGGGACCCATTGGTACATGAGTGTGGGGGAGTTCTTTGCAAGCTCCCTCAGGTTGGACACGGCGGCGAAGCGTCGGTTTTCCTGGCGGTCCATTTGCAGCCATTCCAGCGCGCTCTTCACCTCGGCCTCGACAAGCTCCGCGGTGAGGGTGCCGCCGGGCTTCGCCAGTCTTCCCAGGGCGTGTGACGCTGCGTCGATTGCGGCATTGTCGTTTCCCTGTGATATGGCGCGCAGGTAGCTCGCGAATCGCGTCGTCTTCTGGCCGGCGTCGTCGCCTTTGAAATCTATGAGCTGATCTAGTGCTTGAATGCCTCCAAGGCGCTCGTTCGTCTCGTTTCCTTGCACGACAAGGGCGTTTATGCGGTTGCATACGCGGTCGTAGTAGTTCGCAAACTGGCCCGGTGGCAACTCTGTGAGGGGCGTGAGCGCGGTGCTTGTTGGGCGTTAGCCGGTGCGACGACTGACCTCTGTGAGCGGCCTCAAGGCTTTGGCGCAGTGCCTTTGCGGCATTCTCTCTGACGTCGGCATTCCTGCTGGTGTCAGCGTGGAGCTGCAGGTGAGATCGGGGCGCGCAGCTACCTTGACTTCAGCTCGTTAAACAGCCGGTCGACGGTCTCGGGCGAAGCTGTCGCCATGTTGACGGGGCCGACGGGCCGTTCAGTATCGCGGGGTGAGGGCAGAAGCTGCCATACGAGGAGGGCGGAGGATAGGTCGAGGCCGGAAGGACGAGCCACGGAAGTTCAAGGGGAGGTCTCGCAACGGCGCGCGCGATGAGCTGTGATGTCTCGCAATCAAGGTTACCTTCGGGCAGCTCAGGTTCACCGTCCCGCGCCCGCGCACATGCGTTGGCGTCAACTGCCGGAGTTTCCCCGAGGTGAGTGGTAGCAGTAGCACAGCACACAGCTGCGCCGAGCACGATGCTGATGGTCCTGGCTTTTGTGAAGAGATCCTGGCGCATGGGTCACGGCTGAAGGATTTGTTTCGTGCGACTATACCAGTTCGGCCGCTTCGGTTGTGGTCATGCGTCAGAAACGCGCGACTACTTCATTTGCCATGTATCTAAGCCTGCCTTCGCGGCAAACAAACCCCGTGTAAGCAGTCGCTGCGGCCACCGTGATTCTTTGCACGAATTGGCGGCCGCCACCTGCTCACTCATCTTCTGAGTCTGCAAACATATCCTCCGCCCTCGGGCGCCGTTTGCGAGCCTTTGCCGCCTCAGTCTCACCGGCGGCGTTATTGCTGCCTTTCGGCTCGCTCGGTGCCACCAAGCCCGGTGAACCTGACGGCCTCTCCTCCTCCATCGGCTCACCGTTGGCGTCCTCACCGGCGGCCTTTTCATCCTTAATGTCCTCCATTGGCTCACCGTCGACATCCTCATCCATGGGATCGCCGTCGACATCCCCGTTATCCAATGGTTCCTCGTCTACATCTTCCGCCATGGGATCGCCATCAACATCATCTTTTTTGCTGTCTGCGCTACCGGCAGCCGGCGACTTCTTGTTTTCACCCTGCTTGACCTCGGCCTGGACCTCGACCGGCTTCCACTTCGACTTCGCCGCAGCTCTGGCGGCCTCCTGTTCCGCCTTCTCGACTGCTTGCTTCTCTGCCTCTGAAAGTGGTGGGTTATTGAATACCTCCACAAAGTGAGTTTGGGCTGCAGGTGAGAAGACGTTTCCGCTATCCCACATGCCGAGTATGGTGTTGATGCTCCGCTTCCATTTCTCTGCCCGCAGACGACCCCATTGGAGATCCTTGTCGAGCCGTCCGAGATGCTCGAACAACTTGCGCCTCTTGAACGCCGCTTCGAACCACTCGCGGTATCGCCAGGCCTGACGTACGCCGGAAGTGCCGCATGATGCGAAAATGTCTGAAATGATGTAGAGACCAATCAATTTTGCCGATGAAGGGTCCTCCTTCTCGGTCTTCTTGTCCGCATCTTCCTCCTCTGCTTCATCCTCATGCTTTTGACGATCGGGATTCGCGCTTGTGAATGCGAATGGTTTTACGATGTTTGTGACAAGCATGTTGACAATTTCGTCGGCGCCCTTGTCCGCGTGGTTGATCGCGAACGACGAGACTCGCGCAACATCGCCCCTGCGAAGTCTAGCGGTCGACGTCGGTAAGCGGGCCAGCAGGTGGGTGAGCTTCGATTTCTTCAAAGGGCTCAGATAGGATTTCAGCGCATCTTCTGTGTCGAAACTAGGCTCAGGCGGCCCTCCAGAGACGTGTTGTTGACGCCGCGGACCTTCGTCATCTGAAGCCTCCTCATCCGAAGAGTCGTACTCAGGGTCTGACACGAATTCCTCAAATTTCGTGGTGTATTCGAATGGTAGCGGCTGCTCCGGCGCAATCCAGGGTGCGCTGTCGTAGAAGATCCGTTGCTCCAAAGACTTGAAGCGATTGCGCGTATCTGGGTTCATCTCTGCGCCGGTGATGGTCTGCCACAATTTCCAACGGTACCAAACGCCTCCTGGAGACCGCGCGTTCCACAACCACTCCCATTTTTGGTCTCTTTGCACCTCCGGCCGGTTCATGAGTAATGCCTCAAATTCGGGTCCGTTGTTTAGCAATGATTCGATAGTCCTGTTGATGAGCTTGAGTTGCTTAATGTCAGACGGGGGTTTGACAGTGATCTGTGTCGGCACCGTTCCGCGTCCGTACTGAGTTGTCATAGATCCATACTGCGAAGGAAATTGCTGATTGCCACGCAACGAAGCCGGAGGAGGAGCGCGGCTCATGGACTGGCCTTGGGCTCCGGGAATCGACTTTGCACCAAACGGGAGAGATGAAGACATTGTATTGGTGAGCCCCGCTCCAGAGGCGTCCAGAGATGCTGATGACAGGTGCCGAGAGATTGATAGGTTGAACCCGAATCCTAAGTAGCGCTTCTCTAATGCATTCACAACCGCATCGATGTCCTTTGCCGGTGTGTTTTGCGCGAGTGTGACTATTGCCGACGTGGATTTCCTATCACGGGCTCTAGTGTCGAAGTTTTTACTTATGTTGACGGCTTCCACGGTCAGCGTCGACGGAATCATGCTTTTGATCTCTGCCGGGGTGATACTGGGAGGAAGGGAGGATAGGCGCATGGTAGGTTTGGGGATTGCCTTCTCCACTCCCTTCGAGCCAGCAACATGATCATCCTCATCATCTGAGTCTCGGAATGCTGTAGCTGCATCGAGCGGCCCCGAGTTGCTAAAGGCAAACAGGCCTTGGTCCCTGTCCTTCTGCGAGCCATCAAGCGCTCGCTTCCTGGACAGAGAAGGCGGTGCCGGTCCTAAGCTCCCGGGCCCGCTATTGCCCCTAGGTCCCCTCGGTGCGAAGTGTCTTACGGTTCCTATCCTTGCAGGGGCAGAATCGTTGGGCCTCAGATCGTCGTCGTCATCCTCTACCCCGAGAGACTTCTGGAAGTCTTTGAGGGCTGCCTTAGCTTCCTCTTCCTCGCGCTTACGCTTCGCCTCCGCTTCCTCTCTCTGTCGCTCACGCAGAGATTTCTTGGCTGGAGCACTGAGCTTCTCCGAGAGATCGAAGAAATCCTTAACACCAGAAGCCTTATCCATGGCGGGCAACGAGGGCAGAGGGCGGTACGGTGGGTGCTTTGGTGTCCAAGGAATTGTGGGATAATGCAGACGAATGCGCGACCGACTAAATTCAAACGAGATGGCAGAGACTATTAAGATTAGAACGTCTTTCATTCGAAGCAACAGCTATCTCAAGTGGGTGCAGTGGCCACAAAGTGAGACCGCGTCGCATCCTCGCTGCGCATTGTCGGGTGGTACTCACAATCGCACTGAAGTACGCCCGGCCAGGCGCCGGCGGTGCTCTTTTGCCCGCGTCGTGGAGGTCCAAAGGAAAGAGTGTCGCGGAGTTGGGGCTGTCGGAGGTCGTTTGGGCGGCACGCAACAGCTGCGACGAGGCCTAGCTCGCTCGCGCCGATCCATTACGCACGGACACATGTCCCTCATGTGAGCACGTGGCTACGCGACGGCGAGAACGCGCCGTGGCAACCTAATCCGCGCAGCTCTCACCACTACCCCACCTTGATCCACACACTCCAGCCATGTCGTCGGCGACTGACATCCAAGCGCTTCTGCGCTTTCTATCCAAGGACGCGAAAGTCCCGCTTGCTACTGCCATGGGCAAAGTCAAGGACCTCCAACAGGCTGGTCTCGGAAGGTATGACGCAATCGGCTTGTCTTTGGGCACGTTGAATGAATTCCGTTCATCAAGGTCGCGCCGAGCTAGTTGCAAGCACAATATGAAGCAACTCCTAGCTAGCCATTTCCCAACCTCCCAAATCAAGCCTTCACGTGGTTCCTCAACGCTAACAGGGACGCAGCCCAGACAGCATGTCAAAGTCAAACCTGCAAGACGTGCAGAAGGTATTCACAGATGAGAAACTGGCAAAGCAAGTCTTCAACGCTGCCAAGCGTGTCAGCAAGAAGAGAACATCCACAACCTCCGACGATACGCTGAATGCGCCTGCGGTAAAGAAGTCGCGCATAGGAGCCAGTGAGCCGGGAACACCAGCAGCGTTCGAAGAGTCACTAGCACTCCCAGAACCAAACCATGACGAGAAGTCAATTCGTGATGCAAAGATTGTCACCAACCGAGCGCCATTGGTACTTGCATTCGCGGTTCAACTGTTGAAGTACACCATGCCCGAGCAACCCTTGTCCAGCCGGCTTAGCCTGGCTCAGGCGGTGGTGAGCGCGAATAGTCGAAGTAAAGCAGTCAGCATTGGTATTGAGAGTGGGAAGAGTGCAGATGAGGAGGGCTGGGGCGAAGGCCAGCCAACCGTCAAGGTCATGGGCAGAGAGATCCGAGTGATGAAGAGGTGGGGGTATGAGTGGAAGGAGCAAGATCAAAGCAAAGAAGAACCGCCAGAACTAGACTCTCAGCAGACGCTGCAGGGAGATGCAGAGCCCCCACATGAGCAGCAGCCGCCACTGTGGGGCCTCGACCTGGAAGCATTGAAGAAGAAAAATGGCTCCTCACACCACGTCAATTCGGCCACCGGCGGGCTCCCCATCTACACGGCACAATCCGCCCGCTCGTATCTTCTAAGGTCATTTGACTCGGTGCCAGCAGGGGAGGAGACGAAGCCGGCAAAGAAGCAATCCAGCACAGCAAAGCAAGGAGAAAAGGATCGCAATCTCGGAATGCTGCTAGGCGCGTTAGACCTTCTTTACCAATCTTGGGCGCACGTCCTAGACAAAAACGAGCTTGACAAGAGGGCCTGGAGTTGGTACGTTGCTGTGCGACCTGACGTTGCTGCTGGAGCCGCTGGATGGGGTGAGAAGAACCAAGTCAACTTGGGAGCAATTTTTGATTTGAGGAGGTAGCTCCGATCGTCTCAACCAAAGCCTTCCGTCATAGCACAGAGCCGATCACTATCAAGCCGATCTCACTGTTCCTTGTTCATCGGTGCAATCAGTGCAGAAGTGTCCCTTGCTCTGAAATACTTGTTTGATCTCTTCGTCCGTCTGAATTGAAGAAGACGTCTGGAAAATCCACTAGCATATTTGCGCTAGGAGGTGGACTCGGGTAGCTACGTCACTCTCTCTTCCAAGTGTCTGAACGAACCACCACCCCACAGTATTGTCTGATTTTTTTAGGCCGAGCTCTTTGAATTTTTCGAGGAACGTGTTTGATTGCGCCACTGGGCCGCGTCCGATATCGTCGGCACCAAGCTCTGCAGAAAATACGGATTCTCCGCCCTGCTCACGTGGACCCTTGGACGTGCGCACGACACCAAAATCTGATCTTAAGGGTCGAAGATCTTGCGGGGGCAGTGACCGCATTGCGCAGCCGCCGAGCGTCTGGGCCAGAATCGTTTCACCTTAAAAAAAAGCCGAGCGAGGGGAGGGAAAGATTGACCCAGCCGCTTGCGTGCTCACTTACTCTGACGGGAAGCTGATTGGGTGCGAAAGTTTTCCATTCGGGCCTGCAATAGTGTGATCCCGTAATTAGTGCAGCGCGCTGACTCTCCCGACGAGGCTTCGCCGGAGAGCAAGGAACGCAAAGATCACGCCGGGAGTGGGTCGAGACCGGAAATCTGCGCATGCCTCTTCGAGCGGCCAACAGCATTTGGCGGCGCGTCTATGCAGGCGGCGATGCTGCGACGGGCCGCTGGGGTCAAAGGTGAGGTCGCCAGACAGCGCAGACGCAGGGAGCCTCACACCGCCTGTTCGCGCAACTGCAGCCAAGGGCCGCTGCCGCTGCCGCTGCCTTACCCTAGCAGCCGCGATCCAGGATGCTGCACGGGGCAGGGCTCGGGTAAAGAAAAAGCGAGTGCTCATCGTCAGGGCCTCTGGTTGCCACTTTCTTGCTCGGAAACGGAGGACGCTCATTCAGCCGGAGGCGAGGGCCAGGAGGCCAGGTGGGTGTCCCCCGAGCGCACGCACGTCAACAGCCTCATCAGCAGCGCAGCGCTGCGAATTGCACAGGTGGGGCGCGAGGCCTAGCGTGGGCGGCCATTGGCCAACGGCAGCATCTCCACACGTCTGCCCCAGAGCGCATCTTGGAGTCAGACAGAGTTTCAGCGCGTGTGCTACCGCCAATGGCTGCATATCAGCACCGGCGTGGCCCTCAGGCGCGGGCTGACGGTGGTGCATCAAATGCAAGATGTGGGATCCGGGAGGCGGCAGGCCGCGCAGGAGTCAGCAGGCGGCCAGCGCTGATTGGACCCCGTTTCTGAGCCGGCCCTTTTGGGGATGACCCGCGGTCCGCCGGTGGTCGTCGTTGGGCGGAGAGGCGAGGCACCTGGGAACTTTTTTTTCGCGGAGTCAAACGGTCGCGCCGCCGCGGGCAAGCCGGTGCCTCCGCCGCGGCCGCGGCTGCTGGGCCCGGCAGGCCCGCGCAGTGCAGCGCTGCGCGCGCGATCGGGGCCGCCATGCAGAGGCAGCGGCGCGGGCGGATTGCACAACAATGAAGCCAGCAGGCCAGCAGGGCGACGCAGAGCTGGCTCCTGCTGCATGCGCACTGCAATCCTTGCGGGCAGATCAGAGGAACCCACGTCGAGTTGGGCCGTGTGCCGCGCCATTGCACACTGACCGCTTACCATGCTTGCCTAGCGCCGACCGGGGCCTGGCTCTCAAAATGTTCTACCACCCTCCGCTTCCTTTCTTCTCTCTCACCAGCCCAACAACCCACCCAGACAACGAAGTCGCCCATACCCTTTCCCAAGGACCACATACACCGCTGCCACACCATCTTCGTCGAGAAACATGCCGCAGGCTGTCGCTGAGCTGTAAATCCCCCACTGGAGGGCGTGCGTCCTGCGCGCCCTCCAGTCCGGCAGCCCACCGAGAATTCCAACGACTCTACGACGATACTTCGCACTCGACTGCTTCGAGCAAGCCCTTGCTTGAAGTTCAACACCATAGACCCAAGTCTATCGGAGTACCCGCAGAGTTCCACTACAGCGGCATCGTTTCCCGTCCGGCCACCCCTCGGACTCGACGAATCTACGGCTTGGACCCGGCCAACTGGCCTTTCAAGTCTCGAAGTCTACCAAAGAATTACACCAGATCGTCCGCAGGCGACTTCCTCTACTCTCTGACAGCGCTCTCCTTCTACCTCCCGCGCCCTCAACCCTCCTTCTCTTCTTCTTCTCACACATCACTGTGCACCTCAATCAACTCACCTTTTGAGTTACGAACCTCAACAGCACAAACAAGACGAAAATCCCGACCCATTGAGAACCATGGCGGCCATTCAGACCAGCAAAACGATCGGTCTCATGACCAACGATGTGGGCTCGCCCGAGCTCAGGAGCCCCCACGCACCGACAAAGTCTGGGAGCTCCAAACAACCAGCCCGCAAGCACATCTCCGGAAAAGGAGCCAAGCGCAGTCTGGGCACAACATCAGACGAGACTCTCGGCAACGAGGAGGACAACAGCGCCGACGAGGCGGATGAGGAGGAAGACGATGAGCCAAACGAAGATGCCCCGTCCGGCGGTTTCGGCATGGGCAGAGGCAAGAGGCCTGCCATTCACATTGAGCCTGCCGATAACGAAAAACTTGAGCGCCGCGGGACGGGGCCAAATCAGGAGGGCCTCCTCACTCCTCTCCCCAAGAAGCGCTCCTTGAGCAACACTGGCATATTCGCCATGTTTGACGAGGACGCAGCTAGCGGGAACGAGAAAGACACCCCAACAGCTTATCCGCGCAAGAAGACGGACAGGAAGCTGAGCAACAATGTCAACGGGTTACTGACCTATGAGGGCGTTCGCAAGGGTAGCACTGCCTTTGAGGATGCTCCTCCAGTCGTACCTGAGAACGCCATCGACTCATCTGATGACGATGAGATCTACAATGCTGTTGAGGACATCGACGAGTCGGACAACGATGAATACATTGACGAGAATCTGGAGGAGAAGGCTTTGCGAGAAGCGTTGAGTACATCCGACAACGAAAGCGACGCTGGCGATGGACCGGATGTCTCGATGCTGCTTGACAGCGGTTATCTTGAGGGCAATCTCCTCGACATGGACAATGATCAACTTCTCGGGCTCTCATCTGAGCACTGGGGTGCGATGGAAGAACTTGCCCCTACCCAATCAAACACTTCCACGAGGCGTGTACGCTTCGACGACAATGTCCACACCGTATCTGATGTCGACAGTGATACTTCTTCTGAGGACCTCAACAGCTTCTTCCCCGATCTCTTCCACAAGGAGAACCATCTCCTACCGAGCTTTAGGCATAGCCAGGATTTGGACGAGATGGACTATCTCGACGAATCAACGGCCAGCGACAGTGAGAGATCTTACTGGGACTTCGGCGACGAGAAGGAGCTCTCTAGCAATTCGAGTGACCGAGACCACGACGTCCACACAGAGTCAGGCTCTGAGTCAGAGGCGGGCTCCAGTGGCTACGAGAGTATGGCTCACATTTGTTTGCTCCAATATTTGCCATGTGAAAGCTGACACGATATAGCCGATGAGGGTGACACTACTGACGAGGACTTGCCCCCGCCACCCACCATTCACAAGCCATCACGTGTCCATCGTGACTCATCCTCCTCCGCCGGCTCCGCCACTCCGAAGCCCTCCCCACGGTCCAAGAGGCAGCCACCAGCTAAATCCTCCAAGCGGAAAGGTCCGATGAAGGGCTTTTTCACCCTCGATCCGAGGAGGGCCATCGCTATTCTGGACAGCAGTGGTAAGCGCATGGTTCTGAGGCCTGCTCGCCTGCCGGACAATCAGTTCTGGACTGCCAGCACTGCCAGCAGCACTGCAAACAATAGCCCTCGCAGTGAATTGCAGAACCTAAACGGGGATGACAGCGACTTCAGTGATGGGAATACGAACTTCGCAGACATTATGCTCAGCGGCATCTATGGAGCGGCTGGTGGTCTCAACAACTTCCCCGTCGGGCCACCTGAGGCCTTCTATCCTTTCGTCGGGATTGATGCTGACGGAACGATGGACTTCGATGACGAGGACGAAGACGACATGGAGGATATGCTCGATGTCAACGATTTCATCGACTTCGGAAATGAGAGCGACACCGATGAGGGTGATGAGACGGACGTGCCAACAGCAGTCAACTCCCCTACGAAGGTTCACGCTGGCCACACTCCTGCGAGGGCCGGTCTCTCCGCGGCTCATGAGATGAGTCAAAAAATGCTCCAGCATTTCGACCGCGCCAACGTCAACTCGTTCAGAAGAAATCAGAACCGCTACCGCGATGTTGCTCGACTCCCAGACGACCCCACTGCTCGCGCGCAGGCGTCCAAACCCGTGCGCACGGGAGCATCTGCCGATGCAATCATCACCCCCATGCGTAAGAAGAAAAGATCAGCCAACACTGGTGTTCCTCGCGCCAGCCCTCTCGCTAAGAAGTCTGGCCCAATTGCCGGTGGCTTTACACCCCGTCGCCATTGAGCCAGTCTTTCTCATTTGTGTTCGACAGCTCTGAAATCTCACGAATGCTCGCACGCAGCAAGTTTCTGTGCGTTGAAGTTCGTCGAGTGAGTGTAAGTTGATGGAGCGTGCATGGTTGTCAAGCTTTTGACGATCATCACGCGGTCACGACTTTAACGACGTTACGGCCTTAGGATTCATCCAAAACAGGGGCTTATTCCGGATAATTTCTTAAAAGCTTTCTTTTTGGGAGAAGGAACAGACCTTTCAACGGGCGATGCAGTGTACGATGTGACAAGCTTCTACCCACTTTTCTGCGCTCCGCTCTTGGAATACAGATGTTCGGCACAGAGTTTGGGCGGTTCAGCAATCGCTCCGCTGGAAGGCATGCACCGCTTAATGTCTAGCTTCCTCCCTATTCGACTATCCATTACTGGCCTATCATTTCTTTCATATCCTGCGTTGTGTAGTTTTCTTCTCGTGTGTTTTCCCTTCCTTTCGACGGTAGCTGGGGTTTGGTTCTGGTGCTTAAGGTGCTCTCTCTTCGATTTGCGATACCAACGACTCACATAGTTCCCCTTCTCATGGACTGGATCTGGGTTGGGGACGGTCTCTGGGGGTTCTTTCGGGAGGTCTGATTTCTTCACCAGGGCGGGATGCCGGAGCAACATGCGTTGGGAAAATGTGGTAAATGGCTTTGTGTAGGAATATTATTCGATGGAGCAATTCAATGATAACCCCAAAACGCGTGCCTTTGACTGCGAGACAACAGATTGGAGTCAGGTAGCAGTTGCCACCCAATCATTCATTGCAACTGCATCCATGCCATGTCAAGATCGTGTCGCTTCACTTCCGGATTGGTTATCTGTAGTCTTTCGCCAGCCAAATTCACGTGATCGTTCTTGTCGATCCTAACTTAGAACGACCTTGAACGTCGCTACCGTCCCGTCCGTCTACCTGCCATCGACAGCCTCCACAGAACGGCCATTACCCCTCTTGATTTCGTCCCTGTTTCTCGCAGCCGAACGACAAATGCCCACCCCTAAACCATCGCAGAAAAACTTGTTAATAGCCTTTGACGCGTTCGGCACGCTCTTCACTCCCCGCGCCCCAATCGGCACGCAGTACGGCGAGATTGCGCGCAAGCATAGCATCTGCAAGGATGTCTCAGACGATGAGATCATGAACAGCTTCAAGAAAGGTTCGTCCATTGTTGCATTATGATGTCTTTTCCTCATTGTTGCGCTCTCGTGCTATTCCTACATTTCGCCCGGATTTATTTACTTCCCGCACCATTTTCTAAAGGCTGTGATTGAGTGAGGCTTGGTATCTCATTCTCGTACTCTTGAAAATCGTTATCGTAAAATTTTTTTTCTTCTTTTTGTAAGAAGACGTGGGGTTGAAGAAGAGGGCTCCAGGCTGACGCAGAGACAAAAATGACAGCATTCAAACTCAACGCCAAAGAGAGACCGAATTACGGGAAAGAAGTTGGCATGGACCCGACGGCATGGTGGAGCAGTGTATGTAACACCTTCCCTTCATTTCGTTAACACCATTTCCTCGCACCACCGCGCTGGAATCTTTCCCATTCTTCCTTCGATCTGAATCTGCAAGGCCGGGCCGGGGGCGGACGCGGCGGGCGTGACCGACGCGACATGGGTGCTGCGCAACCATTGCAACGAGCGATGGCCGCAGCCCTCTGGGCTCTGGCACGAAGCTTGGCTGTTGGAAAGTGCATTTCAATCTGCTTTCATCGCTTGCTGACGGGCCCCCGCCACAGATCATAACCCAGACCTTCACCCCGTTCCTCCCGTCCCCCGCCCACCCCCTCCCCGCCCGCCTCGTCCCCGCCCTCCTCGCCCGCTTCGCCTCCCGCTCCGGCTACACCCTCTACCCCGACGTCGTCCCGCTCTTCGCCTCCCTCCGCGCCCTCAGAAACGCCGCCGCGGGGCGCAGGATCGTCACCGCCGTCGTCACCAACTCCGACGACCGCGTCGCCGGCATCCTGCGCTCCTTCGGCCTGCGCGTCGGGCACGTGCCGTATCCGCTCGGTGGCTCGGTGGCGGAGCAGGGGGAGGGGTGGGCGGATAACGATGTCGATTTCGTGCTCACGTCGTATGATTGCGGGTGCGAGAAGCCGCAGCGGGGCATCTTTGATGCAGCGGTGGAGGTGGCCGGAGCGCGGTTTGGGGGTGGTGGTGGTGGCGGCGGCGGCGAGAGGTGGGATACCGTGTATGTAGGGGACGAGGTTGACAAGGACGTTGTCGGGGCGGAGGGGGCGGGGTGGGATGCGGCATTTTTGGTGAATCGGGAGGGGGTGGTGGAGAAGGAGGGAGATGGTGTAGTTGTGGTGAGGAGGAATGATTTGGGTGGGCAGGGGGAGGAGGAGGTGCGGGTGTTGAGAGACCTGAGAAACTTGAGCGGGTATGTTGGTGGTGCGAACGGTTGAGGTGGCCTAGATGACGATGGCGTTCTTGCATTACTTTTGGCAGCATGTTGTCACTGGCGTAGAAGAAGCCTCCCGATCTGGCTGTGATAGAGAAAAACTACCCATGAAATTCCCCCGCCCATGCCGAACTGATGAAACCATTTCGTCCGAAAAGGAAATGAAAAGAACCCGGGAAAAGCAGCCGCAGCAACTTAGCAAGCAACCATGCCGGGTATCCATACGTCATCGCTAAACCTCATATCATAGCAAAATTAAAGCAGTCCCGAACACTAAACGACATTCAACAGCCGAAACCTGAATGGAATCCGTTGCGCCGAGCCCTGTGATGAAGGAAATTTTAATCCGGTCGGGAGTGTTTTTTTTTGGGGGTCGGAAGTTGCTGTGAAAACTTGTCGAAAGTTTTGTAGCTTGGTGAGAACAGACGCGTGCGACATTCTCAGGCCTTAGCCTTCCTGCCACTACACGTAGTCAGTAAACATGCCATGATTGGATTCGGTTTGAAGTCCAGGGTACGCACCGCTTCTGTGGAGCAGACTTAGCCTTGGGAGCTTCCTCGACAACCTCCTCATCGGTTCCGTTCTCCTCGGCCACAGGGGCGGCCTTGGCCTTGGCCTTCCTACCTTTCGCAGCAGGCTTTGGCTCCTCTTCGCCATCGACAGCGCCCTTCGCGGCTTTCTTGCCACGGGCCTTCTTGGGCTTAGGGGCGGGAACAGGCTCCTCGTCCTCTTCAGCGGCGAGTTCATCCTGGTCATCCTCGGGAGTCGGAGCCTTAGGGGCTTTCTTCGTCGCCCTGGCTTTCTTGGGCTTGACGGGAGCTTCCTCGACCTCCTCATTCTCTTCATCGGGTTTGGCTGTCTTGGTGGCCTTCTTGGCCCTGGCCTTCTTGGGAGCAGGAGCCTCATCCTCTTCAACATCAGCGGGCTCCTCGTTCTTGACAGCCTTAGCACCCTTCTTGCCGCGAGCCTTCTTGGGGGCCGGGGCCTCCTCTTCCTCTCCCTCATCTTCGTCATCGGCGGCCTTGCGAGAACGCTTCTTGGTCTTGCTTCCACCACCCTCATCCTGCGGCTGTCAGAGGTGAACTGTATTGTCTATACAAGGGTGGGTGCTTACGTCGTCAATGCCCAACCTCTTCTTGTCAGCCTTGGTAAGACGCATGCCGTTCTGGCCAGGGCGGTTCTTCTCAACATCCTTAATTGGAATTAGCCGTGGAATTCGACCAAAGCACGAACTTGCACATGGAAATAGGCTATAGTGTGAGTGAAAAGAGCAATGTACTTACACCCTTCCAGTCTTCGTCGTCAACGTGGCCCTGCGCGAAAGCCGTGTCGAGCTTGGCCTGCATGTCCTCGGGCAAGTCCTCGTAGCCATCAATCATAGTGAGATCGCCATCAATGAATTCCTTAACATTGGCGATGACCTTGGGAGTGGTGCAGCCCCTGGGCACGTCAGCACTTGCGTAGCGGAGGGGCTCTTGAAGAAAGGTACCAGTGCTTGTAGGCCCAGGACTGCTGCTCCTGGATGGTGACCATGGTGGCAAAGCGAAGCTCGCCCTTCTGGATCTTGATGCCGGCGTTCTTGCATTCGGAGTTCTTACAGCCGGCACGTTTGTTGGGCGACACCTCTGTGAGTTTGTCAGACAAGAAATGTCATGTGAAGAGCACCGCGCATAGTAATCAGTAGCGCGGCGCATCAGGAAGCAAGCAAGCAGAAGATGATTCCGCTGAATGCCATGGGTGCGTAAGGATAATGGCCATGCCCGGGCGAAGGTTTCGGGCGCATGGCAGCAGACAACGTTGCAGCAGCGGGGTCGCGTGTTGACAGGTGACGTTGCAGGCGATTGTGCGACGGCGAAGAACACTCGAGGGAGCGGAAGCGGAGGGAGTGAGGAAGCAGACTTACCGACGCGGTATCCAGACGGCATGGTTGCGGCGAGATCTCGGTGGGTCACTGCGATGGGTTGCTAGTCAGAGAAAGGCCGGCGGGTGCAGGTAAGCAGCGCGGGGAGCTGCAAATTGCGGCGCGGCGCGGCGTGGAGGGCGAGGGTACCTGGGCGGGCAGACGCTGTCAAGCCGGCAAGGTGTCGCGATGGCACAAAAAAGAGCGGACGACGGAGGCGCGGGTGAGGGTGGTTGGGCGAGGCAGCAGGTAGTTATTGTTTCGGCGAGCTGGACATGGCGTCGCGCGACCCCCAGCCGCGCTTGGACCGCTCCGACCTCCACCAGGCTGCCTTCCTTCTTCCCACGCCCGCGCGCTTCTGCCTGTCCAAGTGCTGCTCTTCTGCGGCCCATTGGCGCTGCCGTCGTCCTCGACGCGCCAGCAGCGGGCCGGAGTCGAGCGCGCATTCTGGGCGGTTTGCGTGGCTTCTGAAAGGCACCGCGCGCGGCCCATCACGCGCGAGAACCAGGGCAATGTCGCATGCACGCCGTCAAGCTCCAATTGGATCTGAGACACCATGAGCACTCTTTGAGCCGCGAACTGTCTGGCGTCTGGCCCTGGACCGAGCTCTCCCGAGCTTCTGTCTTGGTGGCGTTCGGCGGCGACCAGCTCTGTCGCGGACGTCATCCCGAACTTTTTTCCTCGACCCGTCGCCCGCACCCGCACCCGCACCCGCAGGCCGCCTCGCTCCTCTGCGCGCCCTGCTTTCTCCTCATGCACACGAGCTTTCAGACCGTGCTTAGTCGAACCTTCCGGCAGCAGCCCAGCGCCGCGTCTGCCGGATACTCCACGGTAGCAGCATGGCTCGCCCCGGCTGCCACAGCTGCGGCGCGACCGCCGCGCCGCCAATTCTCCCAGACTCGACGAAGGCGCGCTCAACCGCTTGACGCCCCCCACGAGTCTTCACACGTCTCGCAGCCGCTTCCCTCGATCCCTAAGAGGCTCCGCGTTCCCGGCCCCGCACGGGAACACAGCGTCGAAGCCTGGGTCGAGCGCCTCGAGCCGTGGCTCCCGCCGCATCTCAGTTCATCGCCCGTCCACGCGCCCGTAATTCCGAATACAGGTCCCGAGAGGACAGACTACATACAAAGCATTGTTTGGTTCGTGTCGCAATCCTGGAAACACAGAGGTGTCGACATACTCAGTTACTTGGCTCTGGAACAAGGAAGATGGGACGTTGTCAAGTGGCTCGTTGGGACGGTCGTCGAGTCATCTGCACGGAGAAAAGGGCGGCTGGAGGATCTGGTCGTCTTTGATACTGTGAAATGGGACGGCGGCCATGGATCGTTGCAAGAAGCTACCAATGAGCCCATAACTGCCCAGAAGATCGGCACGAGCCCGCCATTTCAGCAGACAATCGTTCAATTGACAGACTTCGAGGAAGTTTTGACCGACGGAAGTACTCACCGTAAATCAGCACTCGGTATCATATGGAGAGGCTTGGGAAACATGATTTTGACTGCTGTCGGGGAACGTCCACAAGACAAGGACACGATCATGGCCAACGTCCTCGAGATCCTCGCCCACCTCCACCATTCCGGTATCATTCCCGAGTCGGTGTACCAGTACGAGCCTCCAAAAGATTCGCATTCTCTTCAGCAGCCACCCACACTGTATCTCCTCTCCTCGAGGATCATGACAGCCCTCTCAGACGCGGCCTGGCGAGCACATGAGTCGGCAGTGGCGTCTGCACACAAATCAAATGCACAGTACACTTTCCTCGGCCACGAAATCCCAGGCTCAAGGTACAAGGTCCGCACGCCCGAGCTCGGCTCAGAAGTCTGGCTGGAGCTCATACTCTGGTCATGTCTTCACGGCGGTTGGGCTATTGACGGCGCTACCATACTCGAAAAACTCAGAAATTACAAGGGTAACTCGAGATGGTCGGTCCTTTCATGGAGGAACATCCTTCAAGACCAGGATGGATCGTCTTTTCGCAACATGACTTGGACCGATATATGGTCATTTGCAAGGGCTCGCGGCACGCAAGCAAATTCACCTGATCGTTTCATTGTCGAACGTACCGTCAGCAGTGAGGTGATTGCAGCGTTCATAGACCGGTTTCTCAACTTGGTCGACACAGGTGTTGGCAGTCGTGGCCTGCCCTTCTTGGATGTCTACAAATTTGTCACCAATCTCAAGGATCTCCTCAACCGTGAAAATCTCGGTCTCGGAAGTGCCACATGGGAATCGGTTTTGGTCCGTTTCTTAGAGAGCGGCGCGTTCGATTTCAATACGGAAGCTCGCCTGGTCTCCAAAATGTTGTATTTCACATCCAAATATGACAGAGAACATGACTATCACAACGCCCCTCAAAAGGATGGAAACAACCCAGGATCGCACTCCTACATCTTGGAGCCATCAGCAATCTCACTGGGTATCCTGCATCAAACTTTGCGCATTCACATTAACGACGGGAACCTGAGAGCGGCCGCCAGGGTGACATGGCAATTGCACGCACTGACGGACGAGAATAAAAAACGGTCTATTCAAAGGTTCTTTGAAAAGCTCAACCGCCCGTCGGACAAACCCTCGACCCTTCAGGAATCATTTTCCAGCAACACTTCCCATTTCCACTATCCCGCTTATTCCCCACAGATACCGATTCCTCTATTGGCTGGCCTTCTAAGGTTAGCAACGAAGAGCCAGGAGTACGATTTCGCCAGGAAACTGTTGTATTCCGACAACTACGACGGCCCACTCATCCCATACGAACTTTACTCGCGTAGTGCTATCGCGGCCGCTCTCATTGAGTATGCAGTCGCGGCAGACGACAGACCTCTGATCGCTCGTCTCGTTGAATCTCACCAAACCAAACCTGGAATGTCACTCAGAGTCTCCGAAGTCATGATGGAGAACCAGATGCGGATCAACAACTGGGACTCCGTGGAGAAAATCATTTACGCTCTGGCGAGCAAAAATGAAGGAGCACTGGCGGCCAATGCGGGTGCACTCATCGCAAAGCATCTTCTCATACTGCAGGGGGCACAAGCAAAGTCGACAAAAGAAGTCACGGAGCACGACCCCATCGCAAAGGCTGCCTCTATGCTTCGAAGACTGGCAAAAGCCAAATTCGGTAATAGCGACCGAGAACGCCTCAACCGTTTCCACGGAATCCTCTGCGTCTTGCTGTCAGTCGGACCGGAGTGGCACAGCTTCTGCTCAAAATTAATCTTCTACCACGGCACTCGGAAGCTCGAAATTTCACTTTTAGAACAAGACTTTGCACAGTTGCTACAAGGCGTCACGGAGAGCCGTGGCGCCTACGCAGGCATGCAGCTCATGGTCAAGTGGTGCAAGGACGTCTCGCACGCCCGACCCCTAGAGCCACAGTCTCATCGCTTGGAGTCATCCAGGTCAGAATATGTGCTCAGGTTTGCAAACCTGGACGTGGAGAAGGTATCTGTCACGAAGGCTGACGGATCCAAACTCGTCCTCCGCGGCCAGCGTCTCCAGCCAAGGCTTCCTCTCATGCGCACAGTCTACCGAGCTGCCCTGGCGAGCATCGAAAACGGGTCAGAGTCGCCTTTTGCATGGCGGACTGGAAAGACGCAAGAGGTTCTAGAATGGGCGTTGCGAGGTCTCGAGGCGATGGGGCTTAGCAGACGGGATATCGGGTACGAGCTGCGTGGCATCTATTCCTTGAAAATCCTGAATCGGAAAGCGAAGACGGCAGAGAAAAGAATTCGGAGGAAGGAGGAGAAGGCAAAAGAGCTTGCTGAAGGTCATGAGCCGCCCCAGGAGAGCGAAGGAGAAGAACACGATGATCTGGATTGATATTTCTTGCACGCCAGAAAGACAGATGAGGGTAACTGTACAACACACAACCACCTGTAGATAACCATTTCTCTCTCTTCCTGTATGTACTTAGAAATAGAGTATAGACATTTGCTCTTCCCGAAGCAGTAGGCGGTGATAATCCACACATGCCCACGCTCGTTCCAATTCGATGCACATGGCAGCGCTCAGATTGACAAACAGGCGTCTGTCGCAACAATGATAGAAACCATGCTAATGCTCCGATTCGGATCTACTTTGATCCTCCGGACGCGCTTCAGCTATAACGACATCATCACTCTCACTCACCCACTCGATCGCGTCGTCACAGGTCTTCGCGTCAGCGCCATCTACCATCGATTACCCCGTACACTCCAGATGGGCGAGATCTGGTGGCTTACAGATCGAATGCACAGAATGAACGTGGCTGGCAAGCTGGGGGAGAGCGGAAGCCGCCGTTCCTGGCGCTAGCCTGGATGGACCGAGTGTTGACGTGCACCACGCGGCGCCATGGTCACAGCAATGGCATTAGGATCAGCCGTACCTGTCAATCTTTTGCTCCTCTGCGCTTCTGCGCTTGTCATTCTGTGCGTCGCGCCGACTAGCCGCCTGCTCTTCCGACTTGGCGACCCCGGCCTTTGCTTATTGCCTTTTTAGTCACGATTCGGCGTGAGGTCATGGCCTTTCTGCCCACGTCTAAACCTCTGTAGGCCAGGCTGATTGTGGGATGGCTGTCTTCCTTCCTGCCGCGCATAATGACCAGCTAGTATTGCCCGGAGCAGGAATGGTTTCGGATACGCCGTGTAGCAATCGTACACGCCATGAAGTGACATCAGGACCCATTCACAGTGACGTTCCCAGCCCTCCCGCGCTTGCTTACCGCTATACACCTTCGAGTACATATAATGCGCTGGAGTGCGCCCAGAGTAATCGTACATCCATAAGCAAACAGCTCCTTCTTCCCTACCAACTTTCAAAAACGCTCGCCAACCAAATCAACCACTTCTACGTCAACAAACACACATCAATATGTCCAACTACGAGCAGCAGGATATCTCGTCCGGCAACGCCGGTGACAACGACTACATCAGCCGCTCCGGCCAGTACCAAGTTCCCGTCCAGAAGGACGAGGCGCCTGTCGACGACCCCATCGATAGCGCGACTGCGGACAGCGATGAGCAGTTAGGTAAGCAAATTGGTCCAAATCTCTGTCTCGATTCCTACTTGCTGACCTCAATAACCAGCTCGCGACGAGAAGGAAGCTATCGACGAAGACAACATTGTGTCCAGCCGCACACGCGGTGCGGCCAAGAAAGCTGGCACGTATGCTGAGCCAGGTGATGAGGAGGGTCTGCCCGGTCCTGAGGATGGAACGAGCCAAGGTGCTGCTCGATAAATGATTGTCACATATATAAGACACCCATGTTGTTGATATGTTTTCCCTTAAATCTATGAGTAGCGGGGGCGTAGTTTTAACTTCTTGTATCTCCGCGCTATCGATCACATTAACTCAACACCACACCATGTAGCCCCTTATTATGAAGTGACGATTTCGAAGAAATTACACGTGTGAATAAGATATTTGGAAGGAAGTTGTGACTTGTGGTATGCATCACACCATTTGCAACTTTGCTCACTGGCTATGCCTATCTTTTCACAGTTATATCTGGTAAAGTGTCCGATTCCCACCCGACATAAATAGCAAGAAAATGGCGCGAAAACGGTCGGGTATATAGACAGTAGGTCTCAGTAAAATTCTACAAAACTTCTTGTTCAACCTTCTTCATCCTCCATATCCTCATCTTCATCATCCTCGACGTCGCCCGCTCCTTCGTCATCCAGACCTTCGCTATCCCACTCGTCAGACATATCCTCGTCATAGTCTTGCTCATCGTCTTCTTCGTCGACCTCCTCGCCTCTTGCTTTTTTCTCCGCCTTTTCTTTCTTCTTTTTCTCGACATTTTCCTTTTGGATGCGTTTCCTCTCCTCCTTCTCGCTCCTTCGCTTCTCCCACATCTTGTCCATTGCCTTGATCTCCTCGGCGGTCTTGGTGATGCTCTCATGCCACATGACCTTCCCACCACACAGCCCCTCCTCGACCTTCTGCAGACGCAGCCGCATCCGCGGGCCCAGCTCGACCAGCTTCACAGCCTTCTTCTCGACATTGGTGCTCCGCCCACCAGCGCCAGCATTCGCGCCGGCCTCGCGTGCAGCGGCGGCACGCTGCTTGTCCTTGCGGTTCAGAACCTTGCGCGTGGTCTCCAGCACCTCGACCTCTGCGTCCGTCTCAACCTCGCTCTCGCTGGCGCTGGTGTAGCCGCCGCCGGCGTCCGGGTCGAGCAGGTAGTCGGCCGCGTCCTCCAGCTTGCCGAGATTCGGCAGACCGCGCCGCTTCTTGTCCTTGACCGAGCTATCCAGCCGGCGGAGGCTTTTGGGCATGTCCTTGGTCACGGTTTTCGTCGTGATGGCGTAGTGCCGCAGGTTGATGACGTACGAGTTCGAGTCCGAGGGCGACGGCTCGCGGTTCAGGAGGAGGACGCGCCGGATCGAGGTGAGTGGCGTGGCTTGCGGGGAGATCGGGGGGAAGAGCGATTGGAACATGGTGGTTGTGAGGCTCTCGAGGTGCTTCGGGACGGGGTTGTCCGCGGTCGAGGCTTGGGAGCTCGTGAAGTTGTTCATGACAAGCTACGTGGAGAATCATATTAGAACAGCCCTGGGGGGGGAAGAACGAGCTGTGAACGCACCAGAGGAGCAGTGTGGTATTCGTGACCTCCAGTCCTGGGGTGCTTTTGAGCGCGCTGGACGTCCTTGCACAACGAGTATTTCTCGACGCGGAAATGAAGGGTAGGACCACGCGGGGTCTTTGCGAGGCGCAGGTTGGTGTTTCCAGAGGCCGACTTGGAGAACAGCATAAGGTGGGTAACGCCCAGAGGACCGGCCATTGTGGTGTAATCGCGAAGTTTGTTCGATTTCCTCTCCTGTTTCAATGGTTAGATAAGCCATATCGGGACGCTTCAACAAGCGCGTACCTTCAACCTCGTGGCTGTGCCAGGCTCCATGACCAGTCTCATGTCCTTGACCAGCTGCGAGACACTGGAACCGACTTCTCCAGCTCCCACACGGATGACCATGCTCTTGGGCGAGCCATCGTTGGGCTTCTGTGCGTTCTTGGGCACGGCAGCACCGACGTGCGTGCGCTTCTTGACTCTTCGCTTGGCCATGGCGGGTTCTTGTGTGAGAGGGTTGCAGTTGTGGGATGGTGGTCTTGGGTTGCGGCGGAGACCTGCGCGAGAAAAATCCCGGAATGCGCTTATCGATAAGCAGCCAATTTTCCAACGCCGCGATCCCAAACACCTTTGCGCCACTGCCTTGCACCACCAAAAATGCCCGCCGTCAAGAAGCGCAAGATCAGCCGTGAGCCTGTGGCTGCAAAGCCCAAGGCGACCGCTTCCTCCACCCGCGGCACCCCTGCCGAGAAGTCGACGGCCGAGCCTACGAAGCCTGTCGAGCCCACCTCCGACGATGCGCAAAGCGACGCCGAAGAGCCGTCCGCCGAGGGACAAACAGCAGAGGATGGACAGACACGCAAGAGCTTTAGGGACTTGGGAATCATAGAAGAGCTTTGCAACAGCTGCGAGGCTTTGGGATACAAGCACCCGACTCCCATTCAGGTCGAGTCCATTCCGCTGGCTCTCCAAGGACGCGACCTGATCGGCCTGGCCGAGACTGGTTCAGGAAAGACCGCAGCCTTTGCGCTGCCCATCCTCCAGGATCTGATGGAGAGGCAACAGAAGCTTTTCGGTCTCGTCATGGCACCCACCCGTGAATTGGCCTACCAGATCTCCCAGCAGTTCGAGGCCCTCGGTAGCTTGATAGGCGTCAAGTGCGCCGTTCTTGTCGGAGGCATGGATATGACCCCCCAGCAAATTGCTCTCGGCAAGAATCCGCACATCATCGTGGCCACTCCCGGACGTCTGCTTGACCATTTGGAGAACACGAAGGGGTTCTCCCTAAAGCAGCTGAAGTACCTCGTCATGGACGAAGCCGACAGACTGCTCGACCTCGACTTCGGCCCCATTATCGACAAAATCCTGAAAGTCTTGCCGAAGGAGGGTAGGCGGACATATCTCTTCTCTGCCACCATGAGCTCCAAGGTCGAGAGCCTGCAAAGAGCTAGTTTGAGCAACCCGCTCCGCGTCTCTATCTCCAGCTCTTCCCACCAAACGGTCTCTACGCTCATCCAGCACTACATATTCATCCCCCATAAACATAAGGATCTCTACCTCATCCATCTGCTCAACGACATGATCGGCCACCCGACCATCATCTTCACAAGAACTGTCAACGAGACTCAAAGAATCGCAATCCTCCTCCGGGCACTCGGGTTCGGCGCTATCCCTCTACACGGCCAACTCTCGCAGTCTGCAAGATTAGGCGCTCTCGGCAAATTCAAGGCGAAGTCGCGAGACATCCTCGTGGCTACCGACGTGGCCGCCCGCGGTCTCGATATCCCGAGCGTCTCGTACGTCATCAACTATGACCTTCCCCCGGACTCCAAGACGTACGTTCACCGAGTCGGGCGTACGGCCCGTGCTGGAAAATCTGGCAAGGCTCTTTCTCTTGTCACGCAATATGACGTCGAGATTTGGTTGCGGATTGAGACGGCGTTGGGGAAGAAGCTGTCAGAGGAATCGGTGGTAAAGGAGGAGGTTATGGTGCTTGCTGAGCGTGTTGGCGAGGCACAAAGAGCTGCGGTCAAGGAGATGAAGGATCTACACGAGAACAGGGGCAAGAAGGGAAGTGTTCTCCGTGGACGGAGAGGTGCTGGCAAGAGGGGCCGGGATGACATGGACCATGAGGAGGGTTGAGTTATCATGCCGAATTGGGCTGTGGAATGAGGGAGCGGCAAAAATTTGGCGTCTTTGGCGTAGCTTATACCGATTGCAGCTTTAGATTTCTTGCTCTTTGTCCTAATAGTACCATGCGCTTGTTGCTGGGCTGAAGAGTGCATGTCGTGAGCAGATACCTGCAGCCGCGCCCCACAAATTGGCTACAGTCAAGTCAGCTGAGGATTATGACTTGAAAGGATGCGGAGAAATAGGATAAGCACAATCAGTCATTGAAAGTGAGTCAAATAATGTCAAATGCGCTGCACAAGGCATCAGTAGGCAAAATTTCGGTCACGTGCCCACACATGCGCACAGACGCTTGAAAATGCGGTGCGTTCGCTTCAACCGCGAAATGCGGTGCAGGCCCCTCCAACGGCAAAATAATCATCGCGACACCCACGCGCTCCACAGCCTCACATCCACGCGACACCGACCCCGCAGGCCCCGGATCTGCCGCCACGATGTCTCGTTTCTTTACCGCGGTCGACAGCTCCAGCGAGAGCAGCTCCGATGAGGAGGAGCTTTACTCTGGCTCGGAAGAAGAAGAACAGTCGGAGGAGGAAAGCTCTGAGGAGGAGGAGGAGTCGGACGATGACTCCAGCGATAGCGACGATGGAAAGACTGGTGCAGGACGCTTCTTGAGGGATGTGTCCGATGACGAGGGAAGTGACGAGGAGGAGCGCGTCACCGTTGTCAAGAGTGCGAAGGACAAACGGTTCGAGGAACTCGAGGCCACCATCAAGGCGATCGAGAACGCGGAGAAGATCAACGACTGGGTCGTCATCTCCACAGGTAAGCCTGGAACTGCGCATACGCTTCTATGCGGTTGCATACTGACGGCGCCCCCGCAGAGTTCGATAAGATGAACCGCCAAGTGCCCGCGCTCATCAGGCAAAACGATGGCAAGACGCCCAAGCCGTACATCAAGGCCGTTGCCGAGCTGGAGACCACCATGCTCGAGACCATCGAGAAGCAGAAGGTTACGCCCAAGAAGATGAACGCCACCAACACCCGCGGACTGAACGCCGTGCGCCAGCGCTTGCGCAAGCTGAAGCAGGACTACGCTTCCGAGATTGAGAAGTTCAAGGCCGACCCGGAGAAGTTCATGCAGGATGAGGTCGTTGAGGAGGTTGTCCAGACCCCTAAGAGGAAGACGCAAAAGCAGCTCCTCGCCCTGGCCGACCAGGCCGGCGAGGGTGACGATGAAGGTTTCACAACGGTTGGCCCCAGTGGCAAGGCTATGGTGTACACTCCCGAGAGCATCCTCAAGCACCTCCGGACTATCGTCGAGGCCCGTGGCCGCAAGAACACCGACCGTCTGGAGCAGATCCGCACCATGGAGAAGCTGTACGAGGTGGCTGCCAACGATTACCAGAAGCTCCGCGTTCTCTTGACCTTGATCTCCACCCGGTTCGACCTCACCACCGGTACTGCGAACCAGATGGCCCAGGAGCAGTGGAAGATGTACGTAGATCGAAGCAAACTGACGGAATATGCACTGACACGTGTTTAGGGCTGAGGGTGAACTCCGCAAGCTCCTCGAGGTTCTCGAGAACAACCGGAGTATCATTGTTATCGAGGGTGCCGAGGAATGGGAGGATGATGAGAAGCTTCCCGTGATCAACGAAGGCGAAATCTTCAAGGTCCCCGGCAGCGTCACCTCGTTTGTCGAGCGCCTCGATGATGAGCTCACCCGTGCTCTTCAGCACATCGACCCGCACACCGCTGACTACGTTGAGAGACTTACGGATGAGACCACGCTCTACACCAGCATCGTACGCACTCAGCTGTACGTTGAATGGCTCGTGGAGAAACACGGCGCCGCCCAGGAGAGCTCGAACCGCGTCATCATACGCCGTCTTGAGCACCTTTACTTCAAGCCCTCGCAGGTCATCACAATTCTCGAGGAGAACTCCTGGAAGGCCATCCCCACAGGACTCACTTCTACCATTACCCCCCGCGACGCCACCTCCGACCCTACCACCCTCATCGCAACTCTCTGCACCTACCTGTTCAAGCACAGCGAGGGTATCATTCGGGCTCGTGCCATGCTCTGCGAGATCTACCACCTGGGCCTGCACGACCACTACTACAAGGCTCGTGACATGATGCTCATGTCCCATCTGCAGGAGACTATCTCCAACTTCGACGTCAACACCCAAATCCTGTTCAACCGGACTCTGGTGCAGGTCGGTCTGTGTGCTTTCAGGGCAGGTCTCGTCTACGAAGCGCAGACGTCTCTGCAGGAGATCTGCGGTAGTAACAGGCAGAAGGAGCTCCTCGCCCAGGGTCTCCAGATGCAGCGCTACTCCCAGATCTCGCCTGAGCAGGAGCGGTTGGAGAGGCAGCGCCAGCTGCCGTTCCACATGCACATCAACCTCGAACTGCTTGAGTGCGTCTACCTGACTTGCTCCATGCTTCTCGAGATCCCCCTGCTCGCCCAGGTCGGCTCTTCGCCCGATATCCGGAAGAGGGTCATCAGCAAGACCTACCGCAGGCTGCTAGAGTACCATGAGCGCCAGATTTTCACTGGCCCCCCGGAGAACACTCGCGACCACGTCATGCAGGCCTCGAAAGCACTTGCTGCGGGCGAGTGGAAGAAGTCGGCTGACTTCATCAACTCGATCAAGATCTGGGACCTCATGTCGCAGTCGGACAAGATCAAGGTCATGCTTTCCGAGCAGATCCAGGAGGAGGGTCTTAGGACGTACCTCTTCACCTACGCACCTTTCTACGATACCCTTGCGATCAGCACCTTGGCCTCGATGTTCGAGCTCCCTGACCGCAAGGTCTCTGCTGTCGTCAGCAAGATGATTTCTCACGAGGAGCTTGCGGCAGCACTTGACCAGGTCAACCACGCCATCATCTTCCGCAAGGGTGTTGAGCTCTCGCGTCTGCAGAGCCTGGCTCTTACGCTCAGCGACAAGGCCAGCGGTCTCATCGAGTCCAACGAGAAGACTCTGGAGCAGCGGACACAGGGCATGGCCAATGCTTTCGAGAGACAAGGAGGCCAAGGAGGACGTGGTGGCCGCGGTGGCCGTGGAGGCGGCCGTGGCAGGGGCAGGGGTGGATCGAGCGGCGTTCCCCGTGGTCAGCAGTTCACTGGCGGTGCGCTGGGACGGGCCATTCAGGCATGAGCGTGAAAAGAACAGTTTCTTTGATTTGGCATTAGGGGTTTTTATGCTTTTTTTCTAATGGCTCATGGGAGATGCAAAATGCGTCATGCGCTTCATGGGTATCAGACTACGGGGTAGAGGAATCAAAAAAGTCGTGACAACGTAAAGCATTAATCCCCCTCCTTCGCTGGCGCGTCCGTGATAAAGGTTGGAGACCAATACTCGGTCTCTTCTGTCTGTTTGTCTACCCACAACAGCGAATCGGCCAGGAGATCCTCAATGGCGGCGACTGCTCTAGCGCGCTCCCAGGTCAAGTTGATCTGCAGCATGGATACAGTGACGTATCCCATCACTTGTATAGCTTCGAGCACGGCCGATTGATCTGTGTTGAGCTCCTTCGGGATCGATCGGATCATTTGCTTGTGGCCGAGCTTCACGATGGTGAAGCCCGAGCCCAACGGCTCGAGCGACTTGACGGCCCGCAAGACATCGTCACTGCACAACACAGTGAGTAGCTGAACACGATACCATTTGTAACGATAGCACAACAAGGGGCCTACATACTCAGACACCTCCATCCCACCACCGAAGCCCCTCCCCTTCTGTACCCGCTGCCTGACCTCGTTCAGCGCAATCATGCCGCCGTTCTCAGCCCGCGTCTCCCGGCACACCTCAACCACGCGCACCGCCAGCTCGAAGTAGAAGTCGTTGACGCTGCCGCCCAGCATCTGCGCCCAGATGCTCCCTCCTCCCTTCCCATCACTGCTGGCGCCGCCGCCGCCGCCTTTGCGGTTGGACGAGGCGAGCGGGTCCACGCCGATGGCGTTGCACATGCGCGCGAACTCGGCGCGGAAGGTAGGGTTGGAGCGGATGTCCTTGGCGTGCGTGATGCTGAACTGGTGCAGCAGCGACTGGAAGACGGAAAGCTGGGTCTCGAGCGAGGCGGCCTGCTGGGTGCGGAGGTTGTTGCCGTGCGAGGCGTACTGGGCGGACGTGATGGTGTGACGGTCGAAGGCCGAGAGGCCGACGCCACGGCGGTTGGAGGACATGGTGGGGCTGTGTGCTTCGACTAGGCGTTGGGCGCAGATATCGTGGAGTAGATGCTTCGGAGGGGTGAACGGCGTTGGAGCTCATGCGGGCAGCTGCGATGTCTTGGCGCGATCTCGCGCACGGGCCATCTGCACGGGCCCGCTCGCAAGCGAGGCCGCACCCAATTTTCCCTCCCGCGACTTCTTCTGAAAAAGACCAGACGTCCACGACCCTCCGTCCACCACTAACATCCAGCAGCACCGCCGGAAAGCTCTCGCAATGGCCGTTGTCAAGTCGTACGTCCTCCTCCGCCGCCCGCTCGGCTGAACCCAAGACGAGAATGCAGCTGGTCGTGGTTTTTCCTCGCTGGAGAAGGCTGCCGTTGCGCACCGCCCAGCTCGATACACACTCTTCCTCCCGGTCCTCGGTCCTCACTTGGTCGCGCGCGGCTTTTGAGAATGCGAGGCTGGGGTTTTGGGGCTGAAGACGATCGTCTTCTCCCTTAAATCGAAATTGCCGTACACAGTCGTGCAGCTGGGTGATTCCACGCTCGCATTGAGTACGCGCACTTCTTCTCGAGCGCTCTGCTCGAGGTGTTGTCGATTGAGATCACACAGTCTACTGCGCATTGCCGCGGTGGACTGCTCATCGATCAAAGAAAAGTTCGCCGTCGAGTCCAATCTTCAGTCGGGAATGCCGCACTTGCTGCAGTTCTCGTCTGGGAGCAAGCCTTTGCTGCTCTGCTCACCACCACCCACCAGACTGCTGACATTCTCTCTTGGGTGATATAGTACCGTTCCCACCAAGGACCAGGTCCTGGTCCCTGAGACCCTGCTCAAGAAGCGCAAGACTCAGCAGAAGGACCACGAGAGCCGTGCTGCCGACCTCCAGAAGAAGCGCGACGTAAGTACAGTCCTTCTCCATTGTTTGGGTATTCCGGAGAAGCAGGGATCTAGTGATGATAGCAACCAACCAAGACGACTAGACTTTCGGGTCGATGCTGTCTCTACGTTAACCATCTTTCGGGACTGATTATGTCCTCTTCTCCGGGATATTCTAAGCGCAGTCGACATCTGTTCAGCAAGCTAACAGCACTCTGCACAGGCCAACAAGAAGAAGCGCGAGGTCATCTTCAAGCGCGCCGAGTCCTACGTCAAGGAGTACCGCGATGCTGAGCGCGAGAAGGTCCGCCTTCAGCGCGTCGCCAAGCAGGAGGGCTCCTTCTACGTCCCGGCCGAGCCCAAGCTTGCCTTCGTCGTGCGCATCAAGGGTATCAACAAGATCGACCCCAAGAAGCGCAAGACCCTCCAGCTTCTCCGCCTGCTCCAGATCAACAACGGCATCTTCGTCAAGCTTACCAAGGCTACCACTGAGATGCTGAAGATCGTCGAGCCCTACATCGCCTACGGTTACCCCAACCTCAAGTCCGTCCGCGAGCTTGTGTACAAGCGCGGTTACGGCAAGATCAACAAGCAGCGCATCCCGCTGACCGACAACGCCATCATCGAGGAGCACCTCGGCAAGTTCGGCATTGTCTGCATTGAGGACCTGATCCACGAGATCTACACCGTTGGCCCCAACTTCAAGCAGGCCAGCAACTTCCTCTGGCCCTTCAAGCTGTCCAACCCCACTGGTGGCTTCCGCCCCAGGAAGTTCAAGCACTTCATCGAGGGTGGTGACCTTGGCAACCGTGAGGACCACATCAACGCCCTCATCAGGCAGATGAACTAAGCGGGCTACGGCTCTGCTGGAAATGGTCGTCGGTGGATCTCAAAAAAAGTTTCTTCACGCGGATGGGTTAATGACGGGCATGGCGTCTCTGTATCGTAGGTAGCTGGCTGAAATACCATGGGAGCCGCACAGCCGCTCATCCTTCAACGTTGGCGTTCTGGCGTAACCGCGAATCGAGTGGTTCACATTTCTCTCATTCCTCGTGCAACATGTTTCTACCTGTCTGTCGTGCACAATCGTTCGACACGAGCCATGATGCGTGACACGCCACGCGGTGCTGGCCTCCTCCTTTCCAATGTGAGACATGCCAGCTGGAAAGTTCCTCATCAAACAATGACCCATCGTGGCGGTGACGCGAAACGACGTCGATCAGGCAGCCGCGTTTCGCGTAAACGCGTCTTTTTCCTGTACTCTCGTGTTCCTCTTCCGCTGGTTCCAACCGAATCTCTTGATGACTCTTTTGTTCCTTGAGATGGCACGACCGCCTCGTTGCCTCCCCCAAACTTGCGCGTTCCCTGATGTCTCGTGCCGGGCGGGAAGATTGGACGTTACCGTCTCGTGTTTCCGCGTATGGGTTAGTTTTTTTTTTATCTTCTCTTTTTCTCCTCCTCGCGTGGCACAAGCAGGGAAGGTGGCAAAGGGAAGGCAGGGGGTTGGTGGGCCTACCTGCCAAGAGGGGCAGGCAGAGGGAGCGTTGGGCATTGGGCGATCGTGCAACGTGTGGGTAGCTACGCATCGTCTCAGATGTTCAAGATCTATCGATTCTTCTGTTTGGGGCAGGCGGTATGCAGTCAGGAGACGTGGTGCTTGTCTGGCCAGACCACCTCGTCTGTTCTCTTTGGCGTTTTCTCTCCGGTTTCGAGCCGTGGCAATAAGTCACGGTTATCGGGACTTTGTGTGGAGACTGTGTGCTTGTGGTGACATCCTCTACGTGACGATGGAGTTGGTGAGGTGAGGTGAGGTTGTGGTGGTTGGGGCCTCAGGAACTGGTAATGATGCGGGTTTTTGCGGGTAACGCGGTTCCTGGCTATACGGTTTATTTTCCGGTACGCTATCGGTTCCGCCGGAGTGGGTAGGGCATGTCCTAGTTCGACTGGCACAACTACGTTCCAACATATATCCCTTGTTGATCCCAGAGCAACGAAGGAAGGAGAGTCTGGAAGAGTCGACGAGTCCCTTGCACTAGTATGGGCCCGGAAAACACGTCGCCATGCCCGAAGCTATTATCGGGACCCAGGCAGATGAGCGTTCGCCTAACGGCACCAGCGGTGTTCTCGTGAGACTGGTTAACTCGGGCGTGAAGGGCAATAGCCGGCACCGCAAATGATCTTACCAAAAGGGCTCTCTCTTCGCTATTTCAACACGCGCCTTTCTCTAAAGAGCAGAAGATGAGCGGTCGTCGTTGATAGCCCTTTTAAATGTTTGGTGAGTACCAGAAAATGCCAGGCCCTCTGAGTCAGGTTGTACTGGACCGTAATCACATGTCGAAGTCCTCGCCGTTGTGGATTTGTTCGAACCACAGGTACAGTCATCGGCCGTTGGATCCATGGCATTGAGTGGCATCAGTAGCTCGTGGCCTAGATGTTCGACGGAACCTGGCCTACGACAGCCGCAGAGACATGTGAATGCCAGTGTCGGAAATACTAAACCATAGCACACTCAGTGCTATCCATACAAGAACTTCCTGGAGTGTTCATGCGCACCGAGACTATCGCGGACTACCTGAGTCTTGACGACAGCCTCCCACGCCAGAGTCGCCGTACAGATATCCAAACCTCTTGGTGCGTCCAAAAGCTGATTACACCAGGACTTTGCGGTACAACGTCGTCACTGTCGGATACAGGCCTGAATACTTTCTTATCGACGCGATCTGAGGTACAAGAGTATGCTCTGTTTTCACATGCTCTGTTTCCATGGTAGTATAACTTTCTATCGGTATGGGTTCCAGCCCCCTGGATCGCTGTATATGGTTGGGTTCTTACAAACCTCGTTCCAATATCGATGGGAACAGTGCGGTAGTAGCCTTTCGTCCTCGATCGCAGAAAGACTCTTCAATTGATTCATGCCTTAGCATTGTTATGGAATCCGTAATACGTATTGGGGCACAGTCGAGAAGGGCCTGGCTGGAGGTTACGGCGCAGGCTGATGCGGCTCTCTGCTTCGCGTGCCCCATTTCCCGCCTTCTCTAGCGCACAGAGGCTGTGCATTACACGAACGGGCGTCGCAAGACGAGCTGACCGTTGTCGTGAAGTCCGGGTCCACCACAGTGGCAAGGGATGTCCGTTCGGGGAAGGCACAGTGCACTCAATATCCCGTAGTGAGTTTCGGAGGGGCGTCGAACGTTACCCCAACGGAACGGAACTGGGGGCCGTTATTGCTTGTCGCGTTCGGCGTTCGGAGGACGGGAAGGTCGCGGGTTGAGGGAGGCGTGAAACTCTTCGCACTTTCTGGATTCGAGCAAGCACGCTGGCCACGGGAGCTGAAACGATGGACACCTCGACAGCCGCCTGTGCGCTGCCGTTCTTGCTAGGAGCGATGGCCTGTGGTCTGTTCGTCCCCTGGCCTGTTGGCACTGCCTGGGCATGTTGGCCCGGGGCTGAAGGGCTCTGGCCTAGCTCCTCGCAGAGCCTCGGTTGACGTCTGCCTGTTCTGGGATGCTTGGAGGTGAGCTCGTGTTGCTGTGGCCTCCACGTCACAGACGATGATACGTGTAACCTACAACGGCGTCTGCGTGATCTTCGCCAGCTCTCCTACCAGGTGAGTTTTGAGGGTGTTGGAGCAGTCATCGGGGCGGGCATGATCAGCTTTCACGCCGCAGATGCGCGTGCGGATGCCTGCTCCAGCTCTGCATCCGTCGCAGTGCGTGCACAGAACGCTCCAGTCAGTCGCCCTCCAGCCGCGCGTGCTTCGCGAATGCGAACGCATCATGGTGGCAAGACTCAGCTTATGGAAGGAATGATGGGCGGGCGCCGGACCACGCGCCGCGGCTGCTTGAGGTCAGCTGTACGGCCGCACATCGTCGGTGCACCGTGGCCGCTCCGTCCTCCCGGAAAGCGCGCGTCAGGCCGGCAACGACTACTACGTCCGCACGATGCAGGGCCGCCTCGTCGCAACGCCCCGCCCGTACCACCTACCGGTTCGCACTAAATTGGTCCTCGAATTTTCTTGTCCTTGGGCCGGGATGGCGAATGAAGGGCGGAGGACGGAATGCAGTCAGAAGTCAGCGGACCCCTGGTGAGTAGCCTCCTATGTATACCAGTAGGCGGCCTTTCGGGGTGTAGTGGATGTGCTTTGTCGGCGACCGCGGTCGCGCCTCATCAGCTTACACAGCCGCTGTGGTTTATTTTTCTTGCGTTCCGCAGGTGCCTGCCCAACCGCATCCGTCCTGCTTGGTCCGATGCTCCCGATCCCCTGTTTGCACGGCCGATTGGGCTGGTTGCCGTTGCCTGCGCTGCCGCGTTTTTACGGGGCTGCGCAGGCTGCGGACTGCGGGCTGCGGGCTGCGGGCTGCGGGCTGCGTGTTGCGGCACGCCATCGCCACCAGAAGGCAGCTAGAAGCTCTTTCCGTGTCTGGGGGGGAAATGTCTCACGGCGGCTGGGGCTGGGGAAAGGGAAGGAGGGGCAGGAGCTCCGCCTTCCCGCTCGGGGCGGCGCTGATGGTGTGGGTGGAAAGTGCGAGTGAGTAAATGCGAGTGAGTAGCGTGCAAACGGCCTAGCGCAGCTTGTCCATAAGGGGCCATGTGTGTGGGATGCAGAATTTAGCAACACGGGATCGGGGCTTGGGAGGGGCTTGGGGATTCGCTCTTGCTTCTCCTGCAAGCGAGAGTCACTCGCAACACGTGGGAGATTATTGGCAGGGATTGTGGCGACTGCAGTGGTGTTCTTTCCTTTCTTTGGCCGCCGGAGTCATTGCTATGCTGGATCTTTCGCCAGCTAGGCGCCGGCCGTCCGGATGCGAAGGGTGTCTCCGTGGGGAAAGAATGGTTGGGTGTGGTCAGCTGTCGCGGGGGGAGAAAGATGGAGTTGGCCTGCCTCTTGGTCGGCGGGATATGCTTCACGCTCTCCACCTTCACCGGTTTGGCCGGGCGGCGGCCCTCGTGATTGATGTTTCGCGCGGTTTCTCGCAGGTACGCACCGCCGGCGTGCGGAGAATAAGAGGAGTTCACGGAATTCCGCTTATGCTCGGCAGTGCCGGCAGCTGGTTTGGCACGGCTCGCATCATGCATCGCTCATATGCAGGCCATGCCATGACGCGCCCGTCGGGATGATGCTGATGGCGACGCTGATGACTTCTCGAAGATTTCCCGGCGGCAGGGAACCGGAGACGACGCTCGGGCATGCGGCCAGGAATGGCGCGTGGAGCCACGGAGCCGTTTTGTTTTGGCTGCGCGCGGAGACTCAGACTCATCACAGGGTCCGCGCCACCTCCAGAAACGCGCTACTGTCGTCGCGGAAACGAAGTTACGAAGTTACGAACTCCCCTTGCCGCGCGCAAGCAGGAATTCGCGGTGGCTCTTGTCGGCCACTCTACTTACTGCACCCTTCATCTAACAGTCCAATCCGGGATGACGTGCGCCAGCAATGGGAACGAGCAGACGCGGGCCCGGCACCCCGTCATCCCGCTATCCCCGGTCGCTCGCCCTCTAAAAAAAGCCGAGAGGTGGGTGACCTGGGCCCCGACATGGCGGTCGAGAGCGAGAGAAAAATGGGGTGGGCGGTTGGCGCAGGCGAGAGCTCAACGGGCCCATGTTACATTCTTCTGGCGGTCGGATGTTGGCTGTTCATGCTTGCGGCTGTTGACCGTTCCAACGACGCACACCCAACACCGTCCAGGCATGGCTCGCGGCGGGCGTGTCGATGGAGGGCATGTGGACAGATGAGGGTGATCAAACGAAAGGCTGCTTAGTGCCAGAACTATAGGGGTGGACGACGGCCAGCCGCTAGCTAAATTACCGTGGTAGCGGTAATTGCCGGTAATCTCGTTGCCAGCCAGGCTCTAGAGGGGCCCCGTATGCGGCTTAGCTTCTCGCAGTCCAGCCCACCTGATCCAGATTGTCTTCCACACGTCGGAACGAAGGCAGTGTAGGTAGTGCAGCAGAACAAGACAGGAGTAGGAGTGCGGTGCCCGGAAGGTTCTCGAGAGCGCAAAAAACACCGACTTTGAGAGTCTGCGCAGGCGACAGTATGTACTCAAGAGTCTCAGACCGGCACAGAAAATTACCAAGTGGTATTTTATAGCCATCATTACCGGAAGTACCGCTGGCTGGTAATTGCCTCGGCCACCCCTGGGCGGAATGCAACGCTGACTATTGCTGCGAGCCCAGGCCGCAGAATTCCAGCCGGTGCGGCGGCAGCGGGCCCGACAAAGACGTCAACTGTGGAAGATCATGCCCGAATGAGCACTCCGTGCGTGCCCTGCGTGCCCTTCGATCTTTCCATGGGGGCTTCCGGTCTGTTCCTTCGCGCGCTGGGCGAGACCGTGTAGCTCAGATCACCATACCGCTGTTCCTGTCGACAGGGCATTTTTCTGATCCGGGGTCGATGGGACGGGACATCGCGATGCAATTTGTACGGACGTAAGCCAGTAATTTGGCTGGGCTGGCAGGCGCCAAACGCGCGCGGCCAGCAGCAGCAGGCTGCGACACGTCCAGCAGAGTCATCTCCGTGCCGTCTGCGCTGCCAGCGCGGTCTCAACAGGTGTTCGTTCTGGAGTTATGAAGCAGGGCCACCTCCACGAGCACGAGCACTGGCACTGGCACTGGCACGGCGCGCTTGGGCCGTCGCTCGTGGATCGCGGATAAAAAATCAATAATCTCAGCCACGAGGGGTCCACGGCGAATGAAACATCAGTGGAGGCGCGTCTGCCCAACAGCTGTCACGTTAGCGGTCTTGCATGGAGATAATATGACGAAGGCCACTTTTCTGCTGCTGGGGACGCGGAAGCGGCCGGTACGGGTCAAGTGATTCCTCGCCACCACCGCGCGAGCGGCGGCCTTGGTTCTGCGTGCGCAGCCCCGAGCGAGGAGGGTGTGCAACTAAGCCCGGCGTGTATGACGCTGCCCCCGCGGTCTGATCTTCTGAGCGCGTGGTAGGCCGCCTGCATCGCCCGCCGCCGGCCAACGGAAGAAGCCTGGCGGGATCCAGCACAGCCGGCAGGCCCAAGGCGGTGTCATGCAGCCACGACTCTCTGACGCCGCTCTACGCGTGCTCCTTGCCGCCGGCGCCCACGGCAGGCTTCGAGGCGCGGGTGATTTCGCATCTGAACCTGAGACGATGCGCCCACGGCTGCGGCGCCTCGCATCTCCGGGCCTGCCCAGCGAGGGCGCCGCGCTGCCAGCCGGCCGTCGACGAAGGAGTCTGGTCCTGCGCAATCTGCTGCACGCCCGGCGGGCGGGCCGACTCAGTAATGCGTGCACAAAGGCAAATAATTGTGAGTGTGAGCGAAAATGAGCGAGGCCGGGCGGGCTGGCGCCGACGTGGCGCGCCAAAGCGGCAACGAGCGGCGGCTGCAGTCGTCTGGGCTCCGGCGGACGAGGATTGGCTATTGGGGCGCCCGCTCAGGCGGTCGCTTGGGGTCGTCACCGGCCAGCGGCCTGCGGATCCACCCCTTGAACGAGGCCGTATGCGTTGCGCCCTGGCCGCCGGCCCTTGGCCCTGCTCATTCTTACACTCCAACCCAGCCCGACTCCTCTCCTCCCATCACCATTTCCCTTTTCGCCTCCATTCCCTCCTACGCGCCCGGCGAAGCGCAGCCTCCACCCCCTCGCATCGACGCGTCGTCTGCCCGAGCACTCTCGTCCGGCCTGTCGCTGCCGCACACCGCCCGCCACCCGCGCAGCGAAAAGCCCGTCGCGACGCTCTGCTCTGTGCGTCGACTGCCCTCGAGCGACCGCATCGCCGCTTCTTCTGCCTTGCATCTGGACCTTGCATCCCGCAGAAATCCGCGACTGCCACACAGGCTGTCTGCCCCAGTGCCAGCGCAGACGCCCCCGACGTCCGGATTGCCTGCCACCGCCGGCTCGTCCGCCTGCCGCCGTTTTACGACTGCACTGCAAACCGTGGACAATCTCCTTGTCTCCTTTCGCGCCACGACCGCTCGCCCAACCACCCCTCCGCGACGAGCTATTCACTTAGATTCGTCCCGGCTGACGGATTTGCCTTTCTCCCGGCCCCGACCCTCCGATCAGACTTTCGTCGACTCACCTGCGCCCGTCGCCGCCTAGACGTGTCCGCCGCAATCTCGATCGCGTTCCGTCACTTTCAATCTCCAGACACGCCGAGAAGTCTTCGCCTGGTCGCACCACTTCCCACCACCAGCTCCTTTTAAAACTGCTCTGGTGTTGCGTCTTTTCAGTTCCAACCACAGCGTCTAGTTTTCCCAGAACCTCTAGCAATTCCAGCCAACTCCACGACAACCCATCGCGCATGAGAGCCAGCTGCTAGATCTTCTGGTCAGGTTCGCTTTCAGAGCATTTGCTCGAAGTTCCTTCCGGTCGGAAATAAAAGAGACGGTACATCTTCTTCTCCAACGCGCTCCCTCTCGCGAGACTGACCCGGTTGAGCAGGGCGCGTTTGCACCGTTTCTTTTATTTCTGTGCGACTGCAAAGTCCAGCATGCCGTCTTTCTACCGCCCGCCGATGCCACGGCAGCTACCTCTCTCGCCGCCCGAGTTTATTCCCAGCTACAACAGCAACGGCTGTGGAGGTATGCACTACCAGCAGAACCCCTACTCTGCTCAGCACGGCATCGGAAGCCACGAAGACTCCCGCTACGACTTTACAGAGCGCTACGGCCAAAACTCTGCCATGGCTCCCCCGTCAATCATGTACCCTCAGCATGGCGCCTACCAGAGCACCAATACGTCCAGCCTTCAGCCGCCTCACTACTACGAGTCCGTCGGCGCGCCCATCCTCCCTCTTCCCATGCCCGAAATGGAGATGCATCGCCAGATCCAGCAGGAGCAGCAGCGCGTTGACTCGCACATGAAGGAAGAGAAGCCCGTCGGCGGCGTCTCTGCCAAACTCGACTACGACATGGAGACGATGACGGATTTCGTGTCTGAAATGGCACAGGGAATGTATGCTCTTCTCAAGTCCCCGATCTGCCTCGCAGATATTGACCTCATGCGAAGCATTCAACCAGGTCGTCCATCGCCTGCGTCCTTCCGGAAGTGGGTCCACCAGGTCCTCTGCGCGACGCGTCTTCCCTCCGCGACGATCCTGCTTAGCATGAACTACCTGTCTATTCGCATGGACATGCTCTCGACGGGCTCGCCCTTCAAGAGCAACGACTCGCAGGTCTACAGGTTCCTCACCACTGCTCTGATGCTGGGCAGCAAGTTCCTCGACGACAATACGTTCATCAACCGATCGTGGTCTGAGGTTAGCGGCATCAGCGTCACAGAGCTCAACCAGCTCGAGAGGGACTGGCTCCTCGCCCTCGGCTACAACCTGCACCGCGACCCGACCGAGTCGCGCGGGTTCAACTCCTGGCTCGAGCACTGGAAGGAGTACGAGGCTCGTGTTGCCGCTCGTGCTGCTAACACGACCAAGCTGGCTCCCATCGACACCAGGGTTCAAGGCAATCTTAACCGCCTTCGCTCGATGCCCAAGCTGCCCTCGCCGGTGTCCAACCAGTGCACGTATGCCAAGTCGCTGTCCTCGTGCGACTCGTTCTCCCAGCAGGGCACGCCTGGCTACACGCAGTTTGATCCTTGGCACGTCTCACGTTCCGCGACCGAGCGGTCTCCTGCGTCCGCTCCGCACACCGGACCCACGACTCCGGAGTACTACGGCGGCCCTGGCACCTGGGCTCCGCCGGACGGATATGCTCGCCGCAGCGTGTTCGGGTTCCCTCCGTTCCACCAACTGCCCAGCCCTCAGGAGCAGGCGCCCATGTTCCCTCCGTCGGCGTACACGCACTACGGACAGCACATGTGGGGTGGACACGGAGCTGGCTGCAACTGCCTGTACTGCGCCCGCCAGCACCCGTCCTACTTCATGGCTCCCGGATTCGGTCCCCAGTCGGTCGCGGGCTAAGTTAGGCCGCTAACTTTCCCCCCGCCGCTGGCTCCTGGGCCACCTGTCCCTTTCTGTTATTGATGGTTCGCACCGAGTTGGTATGGAAAAGTTTCCGGGGGGATTGTCTCACAAAAGCACTGCGCATTCTCGATTCCCCTTCCTAGTATTTCTCCTTTCTCTCTGTTCATATTGAGGGAGCAGCCGCTTTCCTCGACGAAGACACGCTCCAGCGGACGCTGTCTACACTTCGGATCCTCTGGCTTTTCCAGCACACGTCAGCTCCGATTGATTTGACGCAAGCACCGCATCCGCCCCGAAATCGCATCTGGCCCTGGCTTGTATAGATTTCCTTCACGAAGTTCTCATTTTCTCATTAGCTGCATTTCTTCTTGCCTGCAGCGGTTTCTTATTTTCGTTGAGTGTTTCAGCGACTAGACTACGGACTTGGCTGGTGGGGGCATTATCGGAAGGGGTGTTGACTGGGATTTCTTTCCTGTTTTTTGCTTCCGGGCTCTCCTCGGCTTCACTGATGCGCCTTTAAAATTCTGCTCTTCGCGCCGCGCCTCGCTGGCCGGTTTGGGCTTGGGCTCAGGCACGGCAAGCGCCGCGCGGACTTCCCTTCGATTTTGCGGATGGTCGCCGGCCCCGCGACACGTGCGGGATCACCTTCATTCCTTCAGACCCTGGACGATCATCGGACCTTCGGCCTTTACACCTTCTAAACGTTAACGACTTCTACTTCGATTCGAGTTTCTCCCTTTGCGCGTACCTCAGGAGCGACAACTTTAGCATTGCCGGAGGCTTGGGACTATCTGCTTTTTCTGTAACTACCCATAATGCATGGCGGCACGCAATACCCATCACAAGAGCCCAGTGGTTTTTCTCGGCTTTCTCTCCTATTTTTTCATTGGCTGGATAATGCGGTAAACATCAAGGTGGTGACGGTTTTACAGTTGCGCGACACGCGCGCGGATTGGGGAGAATTGTGCTTGGTTTCGATTCATTGAAAAGAAAAACAAGAAAAAAAGTACTTATACCAAAAAGACAAGATTGCTCACAACCACTGAGAAATATAAAATCCTCTTCGACTTTCGCCGGTTCTGCCAGCGAAAGTGCCAACGCACATGACTCTCTTCTTCTGGTGTGATGCATGTGACTGCAGAGCGTGTGTGCTGTCTCCTGTCTTGCTGTGTTATATCTGAATCTACTGGTGATGGAGAAGATGATGGGGAGGGCGGTGGCGTTTCATCCCCAGACCTCTTTCATTTCCGAGCCAAGGCGAGAGATATTTCCCTATTCACGTAGCGAAAGACAAGACACGCGAAATTTGGCGCGCGTCAGAGGCTCAGCGATCGAACCGAGGATTGGCTATTTCAGCAAACAGGGTCCGGATCTCCCCATGACCGCGAGGGGCTGAGCTTCGGGGGTGGATAATTTTAGTTTTTTCTGTGTGGTGTGGTGGTGTGGTGTGCGGTGGTGGGTGGTGTGTGCTGAGCCGCCAGCCACGCGCCTGCCACCAGGGTCCACGAAGGGTCTGTGGTCTGTGGTCTCCGTCCGCCGTTCCCGCGCCCCTCTCTGCCTGACTCCGCGCGTCCGTGCGCCGACGTCAACTTCCGTCTCTTCCTCTCTGCTCCCCCTCTCCCGCCCTCCACCTTTGCTGCCGCTGCTGCTGTGACCTGTCCCATCGGCGCGACAGCGCCATGCTACAGCAAGTCGCCAATCGCGAAAATAGCTCGAATGCGTGGTGATGTATGAGGTGAGAGGCGTCGCGTCTGCCATTCGTCTGCGGCAGAGTGAGCCTACGGTTTTGCCCGCGTGGTCGGCTCGGATAGGATTGCTGCGAGCGTGTCCTCCGACGGCCAGCTGGCGCATTCACCCGGTTGTTGCGGGCTTCAGTACTTTTTTGGACTGGAACATGTAAGTCACGAGATTTCCTTTTACACAAGCTTTTGCCCGCCGAAGCACTTGAGAGTCTTTATGAGCGATGTGCATTCTCTGGCTGGGTATTGGGAGGGAGTTGTCTGAGGAGTTGAGGGCTCTGCCAAAGATCGCCACCGCGCCCGCCATCACACGACCTCCGCGCGTCATCGACAATGGGTCGAGGGGCCATGATCTAGGGTCAAGCCCACGCCCAACCCGTTGCAGGCGATTTCCTACGATGCTCCGAGTCCCACTGGACGCACTCTCCGCCAGAACAGTCTACGTCAGGCCCATATCGAGAGTTTCTCCGTCAAAAGGAACCAATGTTTTCGCCATGGCTCGCATGGTTATCACCGCTGCCACTAATGGAAGCATTGGTGAGAGATTACGAAGGGTAGATGCCAGTCACTGAAGAAGGCAAGAGTGGCCGCTTATCGCGGTAAAGCTATATGTGCACGAGGATGGCGCCTGGTGTCGTAGATCACCCCTGACGAACCAGCGGACATCTTTTTTCTCCTCCGTCACAACCTCTGGATCTTCTCTCATTTTTCCAACGCCTCCTTCTCACTTGATCACATTTTTGTCCTGATGGAGTCCAGGTCCTCCCAGATCCCGGCAGCAAGGGAATAAAATGGGACAGAAAGATGAATGACACCAACGACGGAACTCCGACAATAGAGGACTACTAGCGCCTTTCAAAGGAAGAACAGCCCGGCCACTCTCTATGATTCGCCGCTTCGTCGGATGGCTCAGTCCTGCTGGAGAGACGCGGTTGGTGTATACAGTGAGTTAAGGCGGGAATGTCATTTGTATTAAGTAATTATAGTCAACGTAGTTCAAAGAAAAGCTACTGAGATCAAGTTAAAAGTCCAATTTCGCATCATCGCCCCCAGGCTGCTGGAGGGCATATACGTGACTGGTTAGTTATGAGATAAGAACTGGAGTTTGGTTGGGAAGAACTGCAATTTGATCCAAGATAAGAAACGGACAGATCAGATTTTTGTAGCAGGCCGCCTTTAGACAAGGTCAGGCATCTACGTTTTTTGCGTTGTTTGCTCTCGTAGCTCTGTGGCGCAGCTATGGTTTTCCATTTCTATGGCTGTCTGAAGTCGATGTTGTTTTACCGCTCCAAGCTAGGTTCAAACTCATCGGACTCGTTCTATAGATGGGGAATTACATTACCACGCTGATGTAACGCGCCTAGAAAAAAGCACAAAGCTACTCTATTTCTCGTATCAGCCGCTATATGCTACCTTGCGCTAATCTTGTTTATTCTGAAACTTTGTGGGCACATTTCCCATACGCCTTGGGCTTAATGCCGTGTGTAAAACATTCCCAAGTGCTCTGAAAGCTTTCTTGATGCGGCCGGCTAGAATGCTTTCGGCTGTGGTTCCGATTTGGCCATTCGTGATGACTATTGGTTGCTTCTTTTTGGCCCCCGCTGGCCAGCTGACAGCCAACGCCCCGCCCTCGAAGACCTTACACTTTACGACTTTCTTGTTCAAAACCATCCCACCCACCAGATACGTGATCACACTGTTTGATAGTATTCCCTAAACATCCTATATTTTACCCGCTTCGGTCACCGCCAACCAGAAAAGCTCAACTGGCAAAAAGGTGGTGGATTGCAGCCTGGCTTGAATTCCGATCTAGCCTTGCTCAACACACGTATCTACTCATCACGGTGCAAATTGGCACATAATGACCAGTACGGCCCCTGTGGTATCGGACTCATCTGAAGGCGGACGTCCGCCAAGCGGAGACTCGAAGCAAGATGACCGCTCCAGGACGGCAAGCAGTAAGTGTAACGGCGGGCCTCTACCTCTAAGGATCCAAACACCAAAGAGGGTGGTAAGCCGTGTTGGGTTTACCTTGAGTGGGTACAAGAGAGGGTGAGAGAGAACGAAGTGACGAATACACGTATCCGAGCACCGCGTGTGAAGGCCGTGTTACTAATCAATGGTGTAGATTGATTATCGAAGTTGACCACGGAGGGTCAAATACTAGCTAGGGAGTGAAGCTATATATACTATGGAAAGTGTGTACAATCTGGTGGTGCCGTCTCTTGAGGGCACCGCTGAGCGTGCCGTTACTTGAGGGCACGAGTTGGTGTGCCGTTTATTGAGGGCACAGGTGGGTCGCACGTGACACCTCACGTGATAGAGTCCGTGATCTCGTGACTCCGGTTCTGCAGGACTTCCGACTTCTCGTTGTTCCGTCGGAGTTGATCCGTAATTCTCTGACCTGAGAAGGCTGTGCCGTAACAGTAAGACCTTCAGGTTGCAAGGCATATCGAGCGAATACAGAGAAGAAGACGTGAAGCAGCTTATTCAGGCGACTCTTTTGCGAGATGATGGCGAGTGCTCCTTCACAGTTCGATCCCTTGCCCGTGATCCGTACAGACGCAACCTCAAGATGGCAACACTGGACGTTCCGAAGCCTCCAAAGCTTTCTGGAGGCAACTCCAATACGGAATGGCAGTACTAAAATGAAGATGGAGTATCGGTCGTTTTAGACAGCCATTTTACCGGGTTCACTGCTCTGCACACTCCAAGCGATTCGGATTGGACTATGGAGTGAGTTTTGACGCACACTGGTCATGTCTTTGCTGACCATGAGCATTAGTATCGTCGCAATTTCTGGGCTTAATGGCCATGCTTACGGTTCATTCAAACAAAGGAGCGGGTCCTTCATGTGGCTTCGTGATGCATTGCCCAGAGATATCTCGTGTGCTCGAGTAATGATCTACGGATACGATACGTGCCTTGTGAACAGCGAATCATTCCAGAACATATTTGATCTGGGAATGCGATTGAGAAAGTCAATCGTGGATATCCGCAGGGGTATCAACAAGCGCCTGATATTACTCGGACACAGTCTCGGGGGCATCGTGATAAAGGAGGTCCGTTGAGCTTTCTTCAGCTCAATATGGTCGAAGAGCCCGCTGGCATGGGATCTAGGCAATCGTTGAGATGGATAAGGTCAACAGCCGTCAAGACAAGTTGACCTTAGCATCAATTTGTGGCGTGTTGTTCTTCGGCGTGCCAAACCAGGGGATGGAGACCGAGACCCTGGTCCCGATGGTCGGGGATCATGCAAACCGGGGATCCCTGGAATCTCTTCGTCCTCACTCTGAATTTCTCCGAAAGCAATCCGAAGACTTTTCCCGGATCATCGGCAGCACTCTCGCAAAGTGCAGCATAGTCAATTTCTATGAGACTGAGAAATCACCCACCGCTAGATGGAACCAGGTACCCCAGAATTCCCTTTTCCGAGGCTAGAATGATACTCATGTCCGAATCACAGGAGAAAAGCAAATGGGAAATGACTGGCAAAAGCGCGATTCTTGTGGCTCCGCATTCCGCGACGCATGGCCGCCTTCAAGACCAGGGTTCTCACGAAGTAGATCCAATCAACCGATCTCATAGTGAACTCGTCAAGTTCCACGGCCCATTTGACGTGGTGTACTCAACAGTACTTCTCCGAATAGGAGCTATGTGCGATGATGACCAAGGATCATTCAACAGTTAGTGTCCTCTCGGCAGATCAAATGCTATCAGTGTCCTAATAAGGTTGAAGCTTCCCCTGTCTTGTCGCAAACTGAAGAGGGTAGAGATTCAAAGATATCCAATTTCTCGTATGCCACATGCTGACCTTACCCATAGAGTGTCTTAAGTCATTTGCTTTCCGAGAGCAAAATTACCGCCAGCTCGATATAAGGTACTCGGCAGGCACATGCGGATGGCTTTTCGAACACGCTCAATTCCGTGCATGGCTTCAAGACTCAAACAGATTGCTCTGGATCCGCGGAAGACCGGGAAGTGGGAAATCAACCTTCATGAAATATGCCATGGAGAACTTCCACAGTATCAATGCCCAGGGGCTCGTCGCCTCTTTCTTTTTCGACGGCCGTGGCGTGGAGCTTCAGAAGTCGGTCCTTGGGATGTACCGGGCTATCATCCACCAACTCCTCCAGAAGTTCCCTGATGATTTCGCACCGTTGGTACGGAAATTCCAGGAGAACATAAGATCGAGAGGACCAATAGGGAAGGATTGGGATTGGCTAGAGAGTGAGCTGCGTTGCTTCTTCATGTCTATCTTGCCAAGGGTCTGTGCAAACTCTCCTGTCTTCCTATTCATCGATGCATTAGATGAAGCCGGAGAGGACAGAGCCATTGCCATATCCGAGGACTGTGACGAAGTCTTATGCTCAGCAAGTGAGCTGAAGACAAACTTGCGGATTTGCATCTCTTGTCGACACTACCCAGATATCGCCGACTACAAGGGTAGCTCGATTACTGTTGAGGATGAAAATCGGAAAGACATTTCTCTAGTTGTGAAGGAGAAACTCCACAATCTTCCCCGTCTTGATGACTTTGAAAGACTCATTTTAGAGTCAGAACTGATTGAGCATGGCGCCGGTATCTTTCAGTGGGCAACATTGGTCCTCCAGGAAGGCAAGAAGATCAAGTTGAAGGGGAAAAGCATCAGTGCTTTGGAACCACTTTTCAAGAAAGGACCAACAAACTTGGATGACCTCTACGAGTATGTCCTCAACGACTGCGAAAGCAGGTCCGAGAGTGTCAGACTATTCCAGTGGATCCTTTTCGCAATGGAACCTGTCCCTTTGGAAGGACTTTGCGAAGCCATAGCCCTTTCTGGAGACTTTGGTTCCATTGACCTGTCTGATTATCCCGAGAGCTATATTAGTGGAGCTGAACCGGACCAGAAAGAGGACGCGATAAAACATCTTTCAAAGGGCCTCTTGGAGATAAAGCATCACGAGGGCCACCGTTTCGCGCAGTTTATTCACCAATCAGTACCCGACTACCTTCTTCACAAAGGTCTGCAGATTCTTGAGGACCATCCCCAGGGTTCTACACAGGGACGCGGCCACTTCCAGATATCTCGATCATGCATGCATTACTTGCTGATTGATGAAGTACGGTTCAACGGCCACATAACTGAACGACAGCGTCCCGAAGTTCTGGTCAAGACGCTTCCCTTGATTGGGTACGCTTGGAAGTTCTGGAGGTTTCACGTCATTGAGGCGGAGATGGCGGGAATGAACCAAGCTGACCTCGTCGACATCGCGGCTCGGGTGGATGTGCGGGATCTGGCTCCGCGGTGTCCCGCATATACAAACCTCGCATTTTTCGCCCTCGAAGCCCTTATCGAGAAGTACTTTCCACCATCACTGCCCGACTCCCGTTGTATTCCCCTCCGTTTTAGTCAAGATGTAAGCTGGGCGGGATGGCCTTCCGGCGGAGAGACGATGGTCCATTTCCTGTGTCTTGCAGGGATCGCAAGCGCGGTAAGGGATATGATTCGCCGTGATTCTCCTGAGTTGCAACCAAGCTTCGATTGCCCGGCCCCACTTTTGCGTTCCATACAGGGACGCAGTGAAGAAGTGTTCCTCGAATTGGTAGATTCAGGAGTGTTTGACCTTCAAAAGGTCTCGGATGAAGAGAAAGAAGAGTTGGCCTGGTGGGCAGCCGGAGGAGGGCATGAAAGGGCATTGAAACTTTTGATTGGAGCAGGTGCCGGCGTGGAACGGGAGTATGAATCACGCACTCCTATTTCGCTTGCAGCAGAGTTCGGCCATACCGGCGTGACTAAGCTTCTAATTGAGGCGGAAGCGGACTTGTCTTGGTGCAATCATGAGGATCAATTCCCACTTGGACTCGCTGCTGAAAACGGTCACGATGAGGTCGTCGAGTTGCTCCTTGGTCAGGGCGTTGATCCCAATGAGAAGGGCTGGTTTGATGAAACGGCTGCACTTGGATTGGTGAGTCAGGTATCCACTGCGAAGATACTCCTTGCCGCAGGCGCAGAGGTCGATGTCCCATCACCGTTCGGCAAATGGAGCTTGGCAGTCAACGCAGCCGCCACGAGCAATACCGCACTACTCCGAGTACTTCTCGAAGCGGAGTGTGAGCAGAACACCACAAAGACGACCCTTGTCAGTGCAGTTCAGTGCGAGGACCTTGAAGAAGACCGACTCAACGTGATGAGAACGCTTCTCAACGTGGGAGTAGAGCTTGAGGCAAAAAATGAGTATGGACAAAGCGCGCTCGCAATTGCAGTATCCGAGGGCTACGTGAAGGAAGTTATATTCCTGCTCGAGCACGGAGCTGATGTTAACTCGAGGGACAATGATGGCTTAACGCCTCTTCACCACGTCGTCGTTGCCAATCAGGTTGAGATCTGCAGACTGTTATTGGGACTGGGGAGAACAATTGTCGAGGCAGTAGACAACGTAGGTCGGGCACCTCTCATGTATGCTGTTCTCGGCAGATATAGTTGGGACGAAAGCGATGGTAAAATGGCCAAGGAAGAAGAAGAGGAGGAAGAGGAAGAGGAAGAGGAAGAGGAAGAGGAAGAAGAGGAAGACACTGCCATCTTGGAGATCCTTCTTCAGTCAAGACCTGTCAATGTCAATGCCCGGGACAACAATTGGGAGAGTGCTCTTTCCTTTGCTGTCCAAGACCAAAAGTCCAAGAACATTGAAATTCTCCTCGGGCATAGGACGACTAACCCGAATATCAGAGATCGTTGCGGTCGAACACCGCTTATGCAGGCAGCAAAAGATGGGAATGTGGTGATTATCCGGCAGCTCCTGGCTCATGATGGGATAGAGCCTGACCTCCTCGATCGCAACGGCAAGTCAGCGCTTTTATTTGCGGTCAGGAGCAATGCCGCTGAGGTGGTCCGAACTCTCCTGGGGACCGGTCGAGTGCGTGCAAACTCTAGGCCAGATGTCCTCGGTATGACACCTCTTTTGTGGGCTGCAATTAAGGGTTCCATTGAGATGGTTGGCATTTTGTTGGATGCCGAGGAATTCGACGGCCGAACTGTTCAGGCGGCAGATGAAGAAGCCGGACGGCGGAAGCGGCAAAAAAGAGAAGGCATTTGGGACAGGGGCATTGTGAAACAACAAGGTTGGCCGGCGAAGTCACAGCTTTGGCAACGGACCGCTTGGGTGGGTCTAATTAGACGGGAACCCGAGGGATAGGGGAAATAAAGAGAAGCCAGGGGCGGCGCAATCCAAAGCTTAAGCGTATACTCTTCTTTTCGGAGGGGAAGGTGTTCGGATTGCTGTACCCCTGCTCAATGGTTACATGCTCAGTTCCGTCATATCCAAACATCCTCAGAGGCAGAAAAAAAGCAGCCATGAAGACAATGAAAAAGGTCAGATGCCTAGAGTACACGCTAAGATTATGGGGGTTCAGTGCGTCCCGCTCCGTGGAACTGCTCTTGAGAACCGCTGGACTGCGCAGATGATGCATCTCGAGTCTGGGAGTTGGTGGTGAGAGAAGAGGTCGGCCTGTTGCCAGTGCGGGAGCGGAGTTGGAGACTCTCGACAGGTACATAGGTGCGCGCTCTTGTCGGCTCACGAACCCCAGGGCCCAAAAAGCCAAACAGCTTGGCTGAGTGTCATAAGTAGCGATTGAACTCTCTATACCGAATGAAATGAGGATTGTGGATCTGGCTCTGCGCTTTCTGCGTCCGAATGCATGCTGAAGCCTCCGCAGGCAAGCGTACCGTGGCTTCGGCGTTGCGCTGGCGCTGCAGAAGTGTGCGGATCGGCACTGGTGCTCGTCAATAAGCGATGACAGGGCCGTTCGTGACAGGCATCACCCGCCAGCACACTACGCTAAATTGATGCCCCCGGAGTCGAAAGCAGGCAAGCGGGTGGGTACGTATCTTCCCCGCACGCATCAACCACCATATGCCCTCCCTCCCGCGCTTCGACCTCTTCCGTCTCAACATACAGACACAACCAACACATCACCTTCACTCCGCACGTCTCCCTCCTCACCTCTTGCCTCCCTCCTCCCCACCACCCCCCTCCGCCAAAAACTCCCTCAACGTCGTCCCTCCGTCCCCACCCGCACCTCTACACCCTCCTCTCATCACTCGCCCCCACAACCTCCTCACTCCCACTACTCGAAAACGCGCTCCCACCGTCCTCCCCGCGCCCTCCGGCAACCTCCCCCACCCCAACCGGATGCAGCGCCAACCCACCCCTCATCGCACCCCTCTCCGCCGCGCCCAGCGAGCCCTCCGCAGCCGCGGCCACCGCCCACGCCGGCAGCTGATGCCTATTCGCGACGCCGGGCAGCGGGCCCGCATCCGCATCCGCGGCCGACGCGCGGTGCGCCGGCGGCGTGAGGCGGCCCTCGCTCTCGCCGCGCGACGCGGTCGCGGTCGCGGTCGCCGCTCCGGGCGCCTTGGCGACGTGCAGCGGCAGCGGCGGCGGCGGCGGCGTCGATGGCCGGCCCGCGTGGAACGCGTCGCCGCCGTGGTCGCGCACGTTGGCGCCGTACGTGTCGGCGAGGTCGTCGGCGCGGGTGCTGGGGGAGGGGAGGGAGAGCTTGTAGGGGTTGGTGATTGTGATCGGGGGGAGGTCGGTAGAGGAGGGGGAGGAGGAGCCGCGGATGTGGGTGGTGTTGTGGGAGCGGGGGCGACCGGTGGTGGTGAAGAGAAGGGAGGATTTTTTGGAGGGGGAAGAAGCGGCGGTCATGAGGGGGATGGTGCCGGTGGAGGCGTAGTCGTGGGCGTCGGCCGTGGTGATAGCGGAGTGGGGTGGGTAATGATGGTCGTGGTGGTCAGAGGGCTTTAGAGAGGTTAGGGGGAGGTCAGAGCCGCGGCGGTGGAAGATTGGGATGTGCGAGAATGGGCTACGGAAGAGCTCCCACCAGCCGACGAAGATGCTGGGACGGGCGAGGAGGAGGAAGTTTTGAGTGCCGATGAGCTGAGAAGGGTTGGGTGGTCAGTGTGGACTGTGTCGAGAATGTTGCTGGGAAGTGATTGGGAGATGGGAGAGAGAAGGTGACATGAGGCAGGGGACATGAAGTGCTCACCGAACCCAAAAGCAGCGACCCAAGCACCAAATCCTGCGATATCGCCAACTTGTTCGTATACTGCATGCAGGCCTCCCTATTCCCAGCCGTCAACACCAGACACGCGCTCCAGGTCTTCGCATCCGGCTCGTTCGCCTTGCCCGCCACCTCGCCGAAGCGCGTGTCCTGCGCGACGAAGACGATGATGTAGAACAGCGACTCGACCGCCATCACCACCGTCAGTGCCACCCCGCGCCACTGCAACAGCAGCATCCGTCGCATCTTACGCCACGTGTTTTGCGGCCGCGCCGCGCCGCTCCCCGTCGTCGACTCGCTCACGAAGCTCGAGTGCTCCACTCGTCCCCCATTACTAGCCGTCGCCGCCGCCACTGCGGACCTCCGGCGGCCTCGTCTACTCCTGACCAGCACCCGCAAGTACACCCATATGCAGTACCACGTCGTGATGCCCTGCACCAGCAGCGCCGCCCCGGCGAAACCGACCTGCCACGCCCAGAAGGTCAGAATCGCGTGCTTGTGGTTCGGCAGGCAGACTAGGCCGGTGCGGTAAGACACGCCGGTGACGGTGAGCGAGACGGCCGTGAAGGTAGCAGGGATAATGACGCCAGACAAGATCGACATGATCATGAACGGCCGGCCTGGGTCTATCTCCCAGCACACGCGGAGGTGCAGCCAGAGGGCGCGGAAGAGAACTGTGCGGGATCTTCGTTAGCGGATGGAATGTTCTGGGAGGTGGTGAGGGAAAGACGAAGAAGTATGGGAACGACGCACTCCAAAGCGCAGACCCCATGGCTCCGAGCAGGAGCAGTGCGCCAGTCCAGGCGCACGACAAGTCCGAGCCCTGCCCGTTGGGCGTGATCTTGTCGTGGCACATGCTTGGCTCGGTGCCGAGCGGGATGACGAAGGGGATAGAGAAGAAGGTGATGGCCAGCGTCACGCCGATGGTCAGGTAGTGCCGGCTGCTCCGCTCGGGCGGGAGGACGAGGAACGAAAGGAGGAAAAAACAGCAGAGCGCCATGGAGCAAATGCCGACGTAGTTGACGATTTTGAGCTTGCTGAGGTATTCTGCGGGATTATATAAGATTTTCGGGATGGTGCAAGGGGTTCTCATTTGAGGCTTGACGAACCTTCTGGATATATCCAGTCCTGGACGGGGCACGGGAGGCAGCATCTTTGGCCTGCGACGCCGGGATTGATGCCACAGAAGCGTCCGTCGACGTCTATTGTAGGTGAGTATATTGTCAGCTGAAGCTCGAAGAGCGAGAGAGCGACAAGTGATCACATACAGCCTCCGCCTTGTTGGTAGTCGACATCCGAGATGAACGGCGGCGGGCATACCGTCGTGTTATCAGAAGACATGACGAACAGCGGGTCTCGCGGTCCTCCCTTTGGTTGTCAAACGGTGTGCCGTTCTCTTGTCGCCTAAGAGTTGCTTTGCCGATATCTTCTAAAGCTTTGGAGGAACCTAACGCAAGACAGCTCATGAATCCTCGTTACATTAAACAGAAGGAAGAGACACGCGGATGACGTTGAACATGATAGCACGCAGTAGAAAAAGGAGAGAGGTCTTTGTGTCGCTACACCGTCCTTTTCTCTCTCCGGTTTCCGCCTTTGTATGTGACCGAAAGCGGTTGTTCGCAAGGAGTTGCTCGCCAAGTCTCTGCGCCCAGCTCGCCATGGATTTCCGACTACGCACACACGGAGATTGCAAACGCGCTGGAAAATTGGCAGCGACCTGCGTGTGCATCGGATATCGGCGCCAGAGGAATATAAAGCCGTCGTGTGACATTCTTGAGATAGTGGAGAAACGAGGAGGTGAGCTGGAGGTAAGGATTGGTGGAGCGAAGACCCGCGAGATGGTGTTGTTGGCCATGTGGATGGGACGCATACCAAAACAGGTGACCGGAATCTTGTAAGGATTACTCGAGAGAGCGAGGGCTTGTACTAGCATTTGGACACTGGGCTGTGCTGGTGGCCTTGTTTATGCGGGGGGAGTTGAAGCCTTCACCTGGACGCGAGACTGGAATCAGATGGCCGAAATACCGCTACAAACAAAGTCTCTAAATACCTGCGAAATATGTTCGTTTGCTGGGCCGGCAGGGAAGAACCCCATACCTGGTGCGAATAGGGACCATTAAGCGGCGCTTCTAGACGTGCCTTTCTTGGCTTTCCCATTCACTCGACGATCCTCAATACCATCAGGCAGTGCATTCTTAGAAAGCCACATTAGATTAAATCTCGTTCCCAATTTTGCATACCTGGACAAAATTCTATCAGCCAAAGGTCTTGATTTCACTTCTTTCAACGTCATCCTTGAGCCCTCCTGAACGTTTCGAAACCTTCCACCATGAAGAGCAGAATGAATAATTTTGATATTGTACAGCGCTCGTCGATCTGGGGATATTGAGTGCTCGGTCATTAGCAAAAAGCTGCTTTCCTCGTCACCGAAAGATGGTAAACGCCAAACTAAACCCCCCTTATTCGAATCCGTGACGCCTAAGAATGTGAAGCTTGATCGTGAGGTGATCAGACTGGTACACCAGTAAATCCGATCTTGAGCTCTCTTCTAGAACCGTCGATGGACTCGGTGTGCCACCTGCTCTTCCATTCTTGTTCCTTCTGCTGGGCATCCTCCAGAGCTTCTCGGCATTCAGAAGGCAGTTCTGCGAGGATCTCGTCATTGACTTTCGGAAGGCCGTTCACACCCACATCATGGAAGTCTCCATCCGGTCCGGGAACACCAGCTCCAGTGATCGGCGCGGATTCCAAGTACGTATCGACGATCAGGAAATTACGCGCGACAACTGCAGGGACCGGGCCAAAGTTCGTCCGTCCAGGCTTTTGTGCAGAGACAGTCCCATTAGTAGATCCGTTAGTCTCGTGGACACCGTTGGTGAGACCAGAAGTTCCATTGGTGAGCCGCTTCTGCGAGTGTGCCTCTGCGTCTTCGAGATCGTCATCTGCAACTGGTAGTTCTTCCCAGCGTGCGTGGGTAGGCTGCATGATCTTAGGGAAGTGCAACTGATTTGTGTGAGCATCATAGACACCCTCCACATTCGCACGACGAGCAGCTACAAGCACTGAGTTGAATCGGCTGCATGTTGTTAGCATATACTAAGCAGGAGGGCAAAGAGCGGTCTAACCTCGCAGCCCGTGCGTGCTCAAATTGCCAGTTGGCTGACGTGATGTTGATCCTCCGCTTTCCTGGTACGACTTTGCCGTTGGGCATAGGCACGCTGGGACCACCGGTATGATAGACGGCGCTAGCACCGTGCCATGCGACATACTGATTCTTGTTGTACGGCTCACCGGGGCCAGGAAGCCGGTCGTTGGGATCCGCGATTTCTCCCTCAACGTCGCCCCTCTCCCGAGCTGCCCTGACATAGTAATCATCAATGATTCGCCTTCCACCGATGATGATGCGTGCCCCAAACTCTCGGAACACGGAGCGGGCAGTGACCACACCGATGGCACGACCCTTGTACGAGTGGGGAATAATTTCGCGGTCGATCAGGTCGCGCTTCTCATCCTCGTTGACAATAATCTTGTAGAGTTGCATGTGCTTCGTGAAAAACAGGTAGCTGTCCCTAAAGCCACAGCATCTTGCGGGTTCCGTGGACAACATGTACAGCCTCTCTCCGCGGCCGGTGATGGTGAAGACGCGGACGCGGTAGTCTCTGCCGCCCTTTAGATTGCCCATCTTGTCGACCTTCTGCTCTCCCTCTGGATCCTCGGGTAGGGCAACCTCGTCGTCGACGACGTCCATGAGGTTTCCCTCCTTGTCAATGGGGACGCGCGTGACGTGGGATGGGCCTCCTCTGGGCCGTCCTCTGAAGCCGCCGGTAGACGGCCGGCCGCGACGGCGTTTGGCCGGAGTGCCCCGTTGCGAATCATTGTCGTTGTTGGAGTCGGCGTTGTCCCAGTCTGGAGGGCGGTTCTTGGGCGGACGTCCCAGGCGGCGTTTGCGCGGAAACTGCTGGACGACTGGCGACGAGCGCTCTGAGGGCGGCTCTGGCTCGGCCTCAGCCTCGGCCTCGTCGTCTGGGTCCTGGGCAGGCGTGGCAACATCGTCGTCGCCGTCCTGCTCGACGGGCGTCTCGTCCTGCGACTCTTGCGCGTCGGCGTCGGACTCGGCGACGGCGGGCGTGGGTGTTCCTGGCGGGCGGGTTAGCAGGGCGCAAAGGCGAGGGCATTGGCGGGCAGCGCACTGATGGGGGTGGAGGCAGCAGCTGCTGCGCGCGACCGGCGGGGAGGCATGGCCTGGGTGGGCTGGGGCGGGTTCGGCGCGGTGGGCGCGTTTGCGGTGGTGTCCGTTCCTTGCTCGCTCGCGCGCGCGGTGCTGGTCGACGCGGCCCAGCAACTCTTCCAGCTGGGCTGGCGGCGGCTGCTGAGTCAGCGGGCCAAGTTCGGGCGCGGCTCCCGATAAGATAAGATGGCTTGGCGCGCCGGGCGCGAGTCCGCCGCTAGGCGCCGGCCGGGTGGGTGTCCACGATGCAGGCCTGCATTCCAATTACTCGCCGGGCGCCTTCACATGCCTGCGGATTGCCATCATTCCGTCATAGCTGGACGGGTGCAGCGCGTATCCTGCAGGAGACCACCGCGACAAACACCCGTCCTCACGCGGCCGAGTCACTCGGCAGCTGCGCGCTGCAGCTGCAATCGCGCGCTGCTGGCGCTGCTGGCTGGTCTGCGGGCGGCTGGCTGGCCGGCTGCGTCGCGCGGCTGGGCTAGCTGCAGGCTCCGTACGAGGATGGCGATGCTTGACGATCTGTGCTAGCTGTGCTACACTCGTGGCCTGACAGGCAGCGCTCCTTGATTTGCGGCGCGGTGACGATGCAGCGGTGGTCAGACACCGGTCAGCGCTACCTCTCGCGGTGGCAGCTGCGCGGCGCGCTGCGGACGCTGGCCGTCGCGCTGGGCTCGCTGGGCTCTGGCATGGTCGCCCAAAGCGGGTGGCGCGTGAAGTCATTCTGCTGGCCGCAATGCAAAGGGGAAGCGGTGTAATGGCACGGCGGGCGCGGTGGGCCTCACCCTGCATAAGCGGTGGGTAGGGGCGCGTTGGTTCAGGCGTCTTGCGGCGCCCGTTTACGTCTGCTATCGCACCTGGTGGAGAGGAGGAGCGCGCACTTGCCTGCGCTGGGCTGCCTTCATCACCGAACAGCCAGCCCCACCGCCGGAGGCCCTCGAACCTAGCACTGCCCGCCGCCCAATAGGCGTGCGCGCATCGGTCCAACTTGCGGTCGGACATTTGCTGCGCACTGGCTAGGGGCTTTCCTGCCGGCCACGCGAGAGATGACGCTGCCTTTAGTACCTCCCAGGCCTCTCAAAGCCGCGACGCCGCCCGCGTCTTCTTCGCCGTCTGCACCGCCCTCCCGCCCGCACACTGCAAATGAGCGCCCGGCCGCACAAGCACCAGACGCCTTCGCAGAGAACCTTCCACTTCGCCTACCACGCCCGCTATCCCGACGACTGAGCCCCGCCCACCGCGTCCGCCCGGGGCACCATCTGCAGAGCACCAAGTCGCTGAGCGCCGTGCCGACGCTGTCGATCGACGACGCCGTCTCGCCGGGCCCAACAGCAGCGCCCCCAGCACAACTCCCTCCGCGCCCGCCGCGGCATTGGACCACCATGGCCACGCACGACCAAGGCCTCCACGCCCACGGCAGCGCCGCGACCGACCTGCTGCGGCAGGCCATGATGCAGAGGTGAGTGCACACCCTCCAGCCCGCGAGTTGCACGGCCTGCACCGCAATCTGGGGCGCTCGCTTGCCAGCCCTTCGCACCAGCACCGATCGGGCCGAGCTGCTGGCGCAGAGGACGAGGGTCGTTCGATTTTCGACCAGCACTCGCCCGGCCAATCGTGTTACACACGGATTTCTTGAAATAGACGCAGCGCTGCCGTCACTCACCTCGAGATCACGCTTCGCACGCCTCGCTCTTCCTCCGCCTCCACCACCCCGCCGAGGGCCCCCCAAGCCATGCCGTCCGCTAACCGTCTTGCGCCACACAGCAAAGTCGGCGACGACGATCACGACCACATCGGCTCCAACAGCTCCACGCCGCCGGGCGCCGCAACACCACGCCCGGACCCGACCGACAAGCGACAGCCCGGCATTCTCAGCTACTTTGGCCAGGTTCGTTCTTCTCTCCCCTCGATTCCTTCGGTCTTCCGCCCCCGCACCTCGTTGTCCGGCCCCTCTGCCTCTGCCCAGCCCTCAGAGCCCCAAGAGCCCTCAGATAGCGCCGCTGCACACCCCGATGGAGGCGCGGAGAGAAGGAAGGACGCTGAGCCGAGTGCGGGCGCTGGCGCGCTCCCCACCGCGCCCAGCTCGCCGCGGAGACAGCTGAGTGGCGAGGACGACTCCCCCCCACTGCTGCCACATGAGCGGCTGGACGCCGTCTCGCCGCAGGCGTCGGCGCCCAAGAGCGATCTTTCCTTCTCCTACCCCACGCCGCCAGCTTCCTCCGCCTCGTCCCTGCACCGAGTTAGCAAGGACGAGGGCAGTTCGCTCTCGAGCGGCCCACCCACCTCTCCCCGCTCGCACTCTGCGCACGATAAGAAAGATGGCTCCTCTGCATCCACCTCCCGAAGGCACACTTTCGCGATGTCCAGCCCCGTGTCTAGCATTACTACGACAAAACCCGTTCCCGCTGCACATTTGTCGACTCCTTCGAACACCGTCCCAACAAATCCGCCAACTACACTCTCTCACTCTGTCGTTGCCACCCCCTCTGCTTCGCGGCGTCCTACAGAATCTTCACACCATGAGGAGGGCAAGACGCTAACTGAAGATGCGGCTCGTGCTCAGAATACTCCGCCCCAGACGCCGAGGACGCAGTCTCAGGAAGGAAAGACGGTTACATCTCAACCGACTCAGTCTGCCCGGAGCAGCGGCTCGAATGGCGCGTCCAGCACCGCCGTCATTGCCCCCAAGGGCAAACTATCTGTTTGTATTACCGAAGGCCGAGGATTGCGACCCAGTGTGAACCCGTACGTGGTGTGCCAGTTCCAGTGGGCAGAGGACATTTCAGACGGCCCGAAGAAGGGAGAGGAGCCACCTAGAGGAGCGATGGCTATGATGCGCACAGACAGTGATTCCGGTAGACCGATGGCGATTCCAATGAGGAGCAGGCAGAGCAGCAACCACGGATGGAACCCCCAGGAGAGAGAGCGCGATGAGATCAGCGACCCAAAGTGGGACCACAACGCTGTTTTGTAAGCACTGTTCACAAGCTCCCCCACTCTTATCCCACTAATTCATCGTGTCAGTGACGTCGTTGGCGACCATGCCGAGATTGACGTTTCGGTCTACGACAAGTCCAGCAACGAAGCCTTTTTGGGCCATGTCCGCTTCTGCCCTAATTTGATCGAATACGAGAAGCCTCTCGACGCGTGGTTCCACCTGGAGCCGCGGGAGGGCGAGCAGGACTACGTGACAGGTGAAATCCACCTGCGGGTCAACTTCCAGAAGGTCGAGAAGAAGCACTATGGACCGGAAGATTTCCAAATCTTGAAGCTCATCGGAAAGGGTACTTTTGGCCAGGTTTTCCAGGTCCGCAAGAAGGACACCGGCCGTATCTACGCCATGAAGGTTCTGTCCAAGAAGGTCATCGTGCAAAAGAAGGAGGTCGCGCACACGTTGGGCGAGCGCAACATCCTCGTCCGGACCGCCATGGCAGACTCGGCGTTCATTGTCGGTCTGAAGTTCTCATTCCAGACACCTACGGATCTGTATCTCGTTACCGACTACATGTCCGGAGGCGAGCTGTTCTGGCACCTGCAGAAGGAGGGCCGTTTCAACGAGGCGCGCGCAAAGTTCTACATTGCCGAGCTCATCCTGGCTCTGCAGCACCTCCACGAGCACGACATCGTCTACAGAGATCTGAAGCCTGAGAACATCCTGCTCGACGCCAACGGACATATCGCTCTTTGCGATTTTGGGTTGTCCAAGGCCAACTTGACGGAGAATGCCACGACAAACACGTTCTGCGGCACAACCGAGTACCTGGCACCCGAAGTTCTTCTGGACGAGCACGGCTACACGAAGATGGTCGACTTCTGGTCGCTCGGTGTGCTAGTGTTCGAGATGTGCTGCGGCTGGAGCCCGTTCTACGCCGAGGATACACAGCAGATGTACAAGAACATCGCGTTTGGCAAGGTGCGTTTCCCTCGTGATGCGCTCAGCACCGAGGGTCGGAACTTCGTCAAAGGGCTGCTCAACCGGAACCCCAAACACCGTCTCGGCGCAAACCGCGATGCAGAGGAGCTCAAGGCGCACCCCTTCTTTGCGGACATCGACTGGGATGCCCTGGCCAAGAAGAACCTTGTCCCGCCCTTCAAGCCGAAGTTGAAGTCAGAGTTGGACACATCCAACTTTGACCCTGAATTCACGAACGCATTGAACCAGGCCAGCTCGCTCAATGCACGGGCTGCAGCACTGGCTGCCGGAATGAACCCTGCCTCGACGCCTCTTTCGCCGACGGTGCAGGCCAACTTCAAGGGATTCACGTTTGTGGACGACAGCCACATCGACGAGCACTTCGGCGGGCGCGAATTCGAGCACATGGACGAGGACGAGCGGGCGCAAGACGCGGACTGGGACAAGGTCGAGCCGCCCACGCGGACTGAGCGCATGAGTGGAGTTCTGCCGAGCAACGATCACGAGGAAGGCATTTTCAACAACCACAGCGGAGCCGGGTTCGAGGTCTGATGGCAGTTGTTTGACTTGGGAACGCTGGCCGTGTCAAATTGTCTTGCCTGGCGGAAGCGGAGCGAATTCCGCGCGCAGCCTCATCAACGTGTGTTTTGTCCGTGGCAGCTCGTCGGGTTTGGGTCACATTAAAAAGTTGTTTCGACGTGGATTTCCGGTTATTCAATGATCTGACCATGGAATGGCAAAGCACACATGACTTTGTTGACGGGGCGGCTTCTGGCTTATGACGATACCCCGGCGCTCGTTTCGTCTGGTAATGAGTGCGGGCTGGGAGGGGGATCGCAAATGCTTCATGTGAGGGTCGGGCCGGCTGCAACTAATAGACCTCTGCACGCTGGCCGCTCTCACCGCAAGTATCCGGGGGCCGCCGGTTCGCACTTGCTGGGCAGGCGCATGTATACTCAGACAGTAGCGCCGTGTCTGGGCGCATTGGACGCACTCGCCGCTCGAGGGAGCATGCTGGAGTTAATTCGTTTCCTTTTCTTTCCCTTCGTTTCGCGCTTCTTCCAGCTCATTTACGTTAGTCATTGTTTGCATGCATGGGACGGAGCATCATAGCATGTTTTTCTGTCGTCGTATGGCTTCTGTCTCCCGGGATTCTCTCTATTTCTTTATTTTTGGTCTACGATCACAAGACGCACAAGCACCACAGCAAAGGGCACGTGGAAATTACATGTACATACACGCTCGTAGTAAAGCGGAGGTTGTCCATCCGCAAAAGAAACGCCACGCACACACGCAGAGGGATGCGGGACAAATCGGGTTCGGAAACATCAAGTTTTTATCGTCAACACGCAACGTCGAAATTAGGCCCCTGGGTGACCGCGGTGATTTGCACGCATGCTGGGACCGGTTGGGCGCTTGACGGGACCCATGGTTCGCTGCAGGATGATGATGTGTTTGTCCGGCGCGCGCGGTGGTACCCACATGGTCGTTGTTACTACTTGCACACACGAGGGTTTTTTCCTGCAGGCGAAAAATTTCGAAGGAAGGAGCGGCCGTTGGGGGCGGTTTGCAGCGGGCTCTCCGCTTGGCGCGTCCGCGCCGGAGGGCGGCGATGACATGGGCTGTTTCAGCTGCCGTCGCTGGCGCGCGTTCTGATTAAGTGCGCGCGAGTCGTGGGGCTGGATGTGGGCTCGGGTTTGGCGTGTGGGCGGATGGGTGGGTGCGAGGGCAGGAGGAGCACGGGCAGCAGGAGCGCCAGCAGCGGCGCAGGGCGGCTTGGGGCGTGGGCTGGGCTGCAGGTGGGCTGCCGCGGCTCCGGATGACTGATCGGCGAGAGGGGCGGGCGAGCATGAGGCTTACCGGGCTAGGGCTGCGACGCGGTGGTGGGCGGGCGCTCGCGCGCGGTGGTGGTAGTGGTGGCCGGCGACGGTGGTGGAGGCGGGCAGCGGGCGTGGTGGCCCGGGGTTAAGCTGAGCAGACCTCGGCAGCGTCGGCAGTTGGCTGGGGCGTGCGGGCGGGCCAAGCGATACCGGCTATGCTGGGGAGCTCCTCCTCGCAGCGACGACCGCGCGAGAGCTTTCCCCGCCGCGCCAGACGCGCACCTGCCTGTATATCTGGCGTCCGTCGCCCGCTTCTTCGCGCGCGCACCGCTCTGCATCCCGCTGCTCCCGTCCTCACCCTGTCCCACCTCCCCGCAACGAGCCATCCACCATGAGCGGCCCCGGCGTCGGATTCGAGTACCCGCCCATCGAGGTCGCATGGCTGAAGCGCGACCTGCTGCTGTTCGCCAACAGCATCGGCGTGACGGTCGATGAGCTGCACTTCCTCTACGTACGTCCCGCCGAGCTTCCTCTTGCGGACTCCCCTCCATCGTGCCCTGTCTACTTGCCTGTTCGAGCGTGCCGTCAATGTCCGGCGTCGCAGCCGTGATTCAGTCGCCGGTGGCGTGAGCTGCCTTCCCGCGTCAATTGCCGCGAGGAGCTGCGGGCAGCAACACCAGCAGGACGGGCGACGCAGAGACACGAGTCGCGGGCAGCTGCGGGCACAGCTCCCACAGCTCCCTCAGCTCCCCCAGCTCCGCATGCCACCGCTGCCGCTGACATCGCATTGGCCCGCCGCAGGAACTCCACCCCGGCTTCGCTGCCTTCCCCACCTACCCGTTGATCCTGCCCTTCAAGCACACCGACCAGGAGGTCGTCGACTTCTACGCCCGCTCCAGCGCCATCCCCATCCCCGGCGTGCCCAAGTTCGACCAGAAGCGCGGCGTCGACGGCGAGCGCAAGATCGAGATCCTCAAGCCGCTGCCGACCACCTCGGCCGGCAAGACGTTCGAGATCCGGCAGAAGGTGCTGGGCGTGTACGACAAGGGCAAGCCGGGCACCGTCATCGAGACCGAGACGCTGCTGGTCGAGAAGGCGTCGGGCGATGTCTACTCGCGCGTCATCGGGAGCGGCTTCATGGTCGGCCAGGGCAACTGGGGCGGCCCGAAGGGCCCGAAGAACGTGAACTACCCGCCGCCCGAGGGCAAGAAGCCGGACGCGACGTTCGTGCAGAAGACGTCGAAGGAGACGGCGCACCTGTACCGGTAAGTGTCGTCCCTCCTCCTCCTCCTCCTCCTCCTCCTCCCCTCCAGCACCGGCGTGTCGCAAGAGAGCTGACGAGCGGGCAATCCCACAGCCTCAACGGCGACTACAACCCCCTCCACGCCACCCCGGAGCCCGGCCAGGAGATGGGCTTCGGCGGCGTCATCATGCACGGCCTGTTCTCGTGGAACTCGACCGCCCACGGCGTGCTCAAGGCCTTCGGCGCCAGCGACCCCAAGAACATCAAGGAGTTCGCCGCCCGCTTCGCCTCGCCCGTCCGCCCCGGCGACACCCTGGTCACCGACATGTGGCGCGTCGGCCCGGCCCAGGGCCAGCCCGCCGGCTGGGACGAGATCAGGTTCGTCACCAAGGTCGAGGGCGGCAAGGTCGTGCTGAGCAACGGGAGGGCCGTCGTCAAGGTCGCCGAGGGCGCCGCGAAGAGCAAGTTGTAGGTCCGCTAAATCGCCGCGGGCGAGGAGGGGTGGGCCCTGTGAGGCTGTGGGGCGTGTTTGATGCGCGAGAAAAGAGTTTGGCGGTGGAATGTGTGGAGAGTGTCATGATGGTGCGGGCGTTTCGAAACTCAAACTTACTGCGGTGGGTGGGTGGGAGTCCCAATATGGGGATTCCCGGGTGTTTTTTTCTTCTGCTTGATATTCGTGGGTCTGAAAACATGTATACGTCCTCGGTATGTTTCCGACGACGTTTGTGCTTACGCCGATCTGCTCCTTCTGGCCGGCAGGCGACTGTTCCAGCGTATGCATTTGGAAGATTGGTGTTTTTTAAGCCTTCCGATCTACAGGGTCAAAACTCTAATGCTATCAAAGTTCAACGTGAATGCAATAGATGGATAGTGGTTCAGTATACCTGAGGCACGACGGCCGAATAAATCATGCATACGCTGCAGCCAGTTGAACTCTACGGCCGGCGAGCAACCCTCTGGAGATCGACTTGTGAAGAGGGAGATCTGGGGAGATCGGGGCGCCCAATCAGGCATCTTTTTTCTTTTCTCTCCCATCTCTTTCGGAAGTCCCTTCGGCCAGTCCGCGTCCGAACATTCAAACCCACAGCGCGACTCTGCTCCAACCACGATTGGCCACGCGCTGCTGAGCGACGCTGGAAGCTCGAGGCCCTGCTCTTTCACCCCATCCAGACGAGCACCGCTCGGCCCACATGCACGCACCTTTCCTCCATCATGCTCACCCGCTCCCGCTCCCAGCAAGAACCACTGCTGACCCCCAAGCGCCGCGCAGATCGCCCCGCCCAGCCCTACGTCAGCCGCACACCTGGCCTGAGGCTACCCATCCGGCCCCATTGCGCAAGGCAGTCTGGCGCGCACTCGTGCGCGGCGCGCCGGTCAGGCATAAGCGTAAAGGAGCCCTCGCACGGGCATGGGTGCCAGCGTGCCCTGCCGACTCACAGCTCACTCAGCGGCAAAGTGGCGAGAAAAGGACGAGGCAGCGACCGGCCGGCTGGAGCCTCGCGAGGCCGCCACCTTGCCACGTCCGTGCCTGATCGGGGGCGATGGGCTGGATCCGGGTGGGGGCTTGGAAGACGGAAAAAGAATGCGCTGGCTGGCCGGGTTGCTTTTGGGGTGTGCGGCTGAAGTGTGCGCATGCGCGTGTGGGACGTCGCTGGGGTTGCGGCTGATCGGAAGGTTTGCTGGGCTGGGAAGAGCCTGGGCAGATCTGTGGAAAGCAAGGGAAGTGGGCGGGAAGAGGCTGAGGGGGAGGGAGCCTCGAGTGTGCCTGTGGAGGCTCGCCGCAGCAAAGTGGTGGGCGGTGGGGGCTGTGTTGTCGCGTACATGCATGCAGCTGTACACGTGCGGATGCGGCCAGCCTTGCCCTGCCACATCCAGTCTTGCCCCTCTTGCCCTCGGACGCGTTTGATTGAGATATCTAGCCAGGCCGGCTGCTGCTTTCTCTCTGCGACTGGGTTGGGATACCATATTTCACGTCCCATAGCCGTAATTTCTTGCCCGTCTTGTCGTACAGCTCTCACTGTCGCTCGTTCACACGGCAGCTCCGCATAGTGAATATCACCCGCAGATAGTTCTGCTGTAGTTGCCCATCATGGATGCTGTTTCCTTGACATTTCAGGTCTTCTCAGCATGCATGAAAGGTATGTCTCCCAAAAACGCCCCATGGCACACGTGCATGTCAATTCTAACTCAAGAATTGTTACCCAGGCTACCAGCTCCTAACGGAGGCTCAGGATATGCCCAATGAGTACAAGTATATGCGGATCCATCTAAAGAAGGAGCAGTACCGGCTGCTGGACTGGGGCCACGTTGCAGGTGTGGCCGAGCTCGACGACGCGCTGGTTATCAGCAGTTCGGACAAAGGTCTATTGCACGATGTGCTCGAGCAGCAGCAGCTTCTTCTCAACGCATTCGGCAAATATGAGAAGCGCCACAACAAGACGCTGGAGCGGCTTGAGAAGCCTTTGATCAAAGAAGTTGCTGATGGGAGCGAGGATGGGAATTTTGTGGGCCTTCTGCGAACAGAGACAGATTTCCAGAACCGATTCCCGAACCAGGGAGAATTGCTGCTGCAGAAGTCGCTCGAGTGGGCCAAGAAGTCGCGTACCTATCCGAGACGCCTGCGGTGGGCGACCTTCGACAAGAAAAAGTTCGAGCAGTTACTGCTCAAGCTGTCATCGTTCAATGACTTCCTGAGCGAGATGCTCAACAGGGAGCAGCTGAACAGCCTGGCTGTCCGTCAGGAGCGCACCCACTTCCACATAATTCAACTCAACAACAAGATCGACCAACTGGTTGAGATTGTCCAAGCAGGCCATGCATGGTCCGACTTGACAAAAGGGTATTCAGGGAGGAGCTCGGAAAACCCGCTACATTTGAGAGGAAAGGCGTTACTAGAGGATCGACCAACATCTGCTCTATCCCACTCATCACCTCTGGAATTCCTGAACGGCGAGAGATCAGATGGCCTGTACAGCCAGATTCTCGTGCCGCTGGCGCGGTTCAAGGCCCTCGAAACAGCAATCAGTACCCAAGACCTCACCGACGAGAATGTACAGGACCTGCAGCTGGGATACACGGCCAGTGAAGTATACAACGTCGAACTGGATCCGAAAAGTATCACCGTCTTAGATGATGAGCTCGATGACGAGAACCGGCGCGTAGATGCTCTTTGTGATCACAACCGCGTGTGGATCGAGTGGAAACCATACGAACCACGAGTCTTCGACGGCGAGCCAGATCCAAAGATTAAGGAACGCATCATTGCCCTCGTGGCTTTGCTGAAAGAGAACAACCGTTCGCGCCAGTTCCGTGCGCCACGCTGTTTGGGATACTTCCGAGACATCGATACGGCCACTGGGGAAGACCGCTGCCGGTTCGGTGTTGTGTTCAAGAAGCCCAGCCATGTATCCTCGACTACCAAGCCAATCAGTTTGCTGGAGCTGCTGCGCGCAACGGAGATGGGCAAGACGGAGATGCCCAGCCTGACTGAGAGAGTGACGCTGGCGAAGGTCCTGGCAGAGGCTGTAGAGCGGCTGCATGCCGTCAACTGGCTGCACAAGGGGCTGCGCAGTGAGAACATTCTGTTCTTCAACGACGAGATTGCCCCTGAGGACTTGGAACAGGAGGACCACTTCTCACTCGACGCTCTCGACTTCTCAACGCCGTACCTCTCAGGCTTCGACTACGCCCGCCCTGCCCAGAACGAGGACTTGACGGAAAAGCCGCCCGAGAACGCCGCATACGATCTGTATCGCCACCCACTGGTCCAGGGAAGCAGGGGTGGAACCGAAAACTCCATCAACTTCCAGAAGGCTTTCGACATCTACGCACTGGGCGTCATCCTGCTCGAGATTATCTTCTGGCAGCCTATCGACCGTATCCTCGACGTGGACCTGCGCAAGGCCCGGCCATCTACGACACTCAGAGTGCGTAGCCGTCTGATCGAGGAGCGTAAGTTTCTGGCTCAAGTGAAGGCGAATGCGGGCGTGATGCTGGAGAAGGTGGTGCAAGCGTGCTTGGTTGGGCCGGCAGCCCTGGTCGACTTTTCTGGGGCAGATTTTGATGACAAGAACGCGGCCGACGCAGCAAGGTTGCAGATGGGATTTTATGACAAGGTCGTGAAGAAGTTGGGTGAGGTGAAGGTTTGAGATCGTTCTGTTCACATTAGTGGGTTGTCTTTTCGGTTTGCGTGTAGATGATGTCACGCGAGCAGACATCTTGAGTTAGGGAGGAAGGAGGTAGCGTAGGCGCAGCTTGCAAATTTGAAATTTTCTTACACCATAGCCAGCTCAACAGGTGCTTGATGTAAATTTCTGATCCCGCCACGCTGGAGAATTTGATGTAAGATTGTGACACGAGCGGCCTACAAGTAGGATCATCATGGTCGCAAAAGAAACGCAAGGCGGAGGGTGTTCTGACGGATAGAACGTGGCAAGTAAGTAGTTTATCTGCATGTTCAGGTCGGTTATTCGTTTGAATGCAGATGTACTTGATCCAATCACTAAAGCCATCCGGACGAATGCTTCAACTACCCATAAGCGAGGTCCCATTTGAGTTGAAGCAGCCCATTTCTTTTGAAACCCAGCTTGAGGTGCAGATGCCATATCGCCATCTTTTCAGGGTGATGTGCCGCGAAAGTAGGGTTAGTTCAATAAGGGAGTTGGACTTTCTCCTGAGGGTTGCTTTCAGCTAGAAGACACATGGTAGTCGTTAATCGTCATCAGGCGCCTGCAGCACTGTCAGAGGAAAGAATTGCTGCTTATTGCTACTTCCGAAACACCGCCCCGCGTGCCGAGACGAGAGCGATGTTATGCCTCCAACGTCCACTACGCTTTCGCTTCTTCTATGAGCCGGCTCCTGAACCCCTCGCAAGCGAGGGGGAGTATGCAAGTTAAAAGGTTTACAACATCAACAGCATTATTGTCCGTGAAAGCCATATGCCGAGCGGGATCTTGTTCTCACTCCATTTCCGTTTCCAATTTCCTTTTAGTATCCGACGCTGATAAGGTAGTCGCCGAGCTGCTCGACGGTATTGGCAGCGACACCGGGTTGGACAGTCTCGGGGTAGTGGGTGACCAGGATGGCCTGGGTGGTCTTGACGAGGATGATGCCCTCACGGCCCTGCGGAGAGTTCAGTGTCTATAGCCTCGCACAATAGAGGACTGGGGGATGCGCCGACCTTCTTGCCGTAAAGACTCCGATCGTCGGCCTTGATGACCACGAACCGCTCGCCGGCGACGTGAAGACCTTCGGTCTGAACCGCCTTGAGGCCGTTTGCATCGCCCTTGTCCTTGTAGGCGGCCACGATCTCCGCCATCTCATTGGGAGCAACCTGTTGTGCACGCCATCATCGTTAGCCCCGCGCTTCTCATGCCATCATTTTCCGTCCGGCCGCGGTAGCGATTGCGACATCACGAAGCCCCGCGCACACCACGAAAGCGGCGCGCGGTGCTCGCAAGCGGATGCGAGGGGATCGTGGCGGCGGTGTGGGAATTGCTTGGGGGTGTGATGAACATACGGTGAAGCCCGCAGAAGCGGCCCAGACGCTGTTGCCCTCGGCGTTGAAGATGGCCGCCTTATCGACGTTGCCGGTGCCGACGAGGCTGGCGGATGAGTTAGCAGCTGGCGGGGCGCGGCAGAGCGTGCGCGGGCGAACGGTACCTGGTGTCAACGTATGCTGTTCAGGGCGTCAGTCAGTGCATGACATGGCGAGCGGCGGAGGGGCAACGGCGCACCTTGCCAAGACATTGCTGCGGGCGTGGACGGTGATGCGGAGCGTGGGTGTTGGCGGTGGTGGTGTGCGGGTGCTAGGGCGGTGGACGCGAGGAGTGTGTCTGGAAGAGGAGATGCTGGGCCGGTCGAGGAGGTGCTGGCGGGACAATAGGGTTCAAGTAAGTTGTTTGACTTGGGCGCGCGCACGGAAACTTGAAGTGGGGGCTTCGTTCGGAAGGCCAGCGCGCGCCCGTCTGCCCCTCACCAGCTCTCCCCTATGATGCCTGTCGCAGCGCCCACGCAGACCGCCTCAGATCGCCTGCGCTGGTTCATGCAGCTCCGCGCAGCAAGACGAGCGAACCCTTCTCCTGCGCGCGCCCCGCTGATGAGAGCGTGCGCCGCCCACACTGCTCTCCCGCCGCTGTTTGCGCCATCGTGCAGCCGCCATGCAGCCCGCAAGAGGCCCAGCCGGTTTCCCACCGCCAGCTGCCTAAAACAACACCATCCACTGCCGCAATGCGCTGCTCCCGCGAGACAAGCCGACAAGACAGGCATCACGCTGCCCTGAGCGCGCAGTGCCAGTGTCGGCCCTCAGGACTGCCCCATCCGTGGAAGCGCTGACCGACGGCCCAAACGTCTATTCGCCGTGACAGCTCTGCGCCAGAGACACTCCCTATGCCTGACCCCAGTGGCAGGGTGACAGATGCCACACGCCAACCCGCCTCGCTTCACGCGCTTACGCCGTAATCTGGAAGCTGCCGGGTTGCAACCGCCGCGATAGGGGCAGTCCGATCCCAGCGCCGTGACTGCCAAAATGACAGATGTTTAAATGCAGCATCCCGCGCCTCTGAAGCCGCTGCGGGCTCAAAATGGCTACTCTTTCTCACGGCTGCTGGCATGCGGACTTTGTTCCGCCGCCACTGTGCGACCCTAGATGGCAGCAGCACAGGGGCCGACGTCGTGCGCAGCCAAGTGCAGCAGCCGACGGTTTGCACGTTATACTGTTCAATCTGTCGAGTAATCGGATAGCAAACCACCACCACGAGAGCCAAATGCATGGCCTCCTAGCTTGAATGCATCTCTCAGAACACCTTGACGCCCGCATAGATGCTTCAACACCAGACGGCTAGCATAGACCCTTGTTTAGTCAGCCCCCGTCAGGAGCTTCGTAGCGTTCGCACGAACCGCGGCCGCAGCGCCTATCTGTGTCACGGCGAGAGGCTGATTCCGCACGTTGTGGGACCAGCTGACCGTCAAAGGGCGTGCCGGCTGCGGAGAATTGTGTTGCTGCAATCTGGCTGACAGGCCCGGATCCGGTTGCACAAGCAGGCGCTTCTAGTTAGCAGCATGCCCCATGGGGCTTGCTGCCAGACTTCACAGACCTCTAAGCTCGCCTGTTGCCCCCGAGCAATACGTGAGCATGACTCTGGGATGCATACGAGCCCATTAAGACATGGCCATCTCGCTTCAGAGTGGCGGTTCCCAGGGCCATGGTATGCGGGCTTCGGGACGAGGCATCCTAAGGACACAGACTGCCTCCAATATTACACGACTATCATAATCGAGTTGGGAAAGGAAGAAATCATTCCCGTCCGACCCGCACGCTAGAAACTCGTGGTCCTTCTGGAAGGGCTCCCGCGCGAGTTAACCATGGAGCGATCCTCCTTTTCTCGCCGCAAAGTGTCCACAATGGGCAGCACCGCAGAAGACAGATCTGCTTCCAGGTGGCCGAATGGAGGAGCGATTCGTAAGTCTCTCATATACATAGAGTCGTTGAGACCCGCGAGATATTAGCAATCACACTTCGAAGATGAGGCCGGTTTCAGGAGCTGGACGGGAGTGTCAGGGAGGCGTGGCGAGTCAGGTGGGGCTTATCGATTTCTCGGGATGCTCAGAGCAACTTGACAAGAAGTTGCCTGCAGCAGCCTCAGGCGCTCAGCCAGCGTGCGGCTTGGGAAAACGGCGGGCGAACGTTCGGCACGGAAAAGCAAAGGCAAGCGGTGGCCGGCCGTTTGCATAAGACGCCGCAGCGAGGCGCGGCAAAAGAAACAAGCATCACACGTCGAAGAAAGGCTGGTCTGACGCATGGCGGTTTCTCTACCCCACCATCACGGCGTGCGCGTGTTTTCTGCTCCAACGCGGTGCTCAAAGCCAGCACCCCACAGTGCTCTTTTCTAACAACGTGCGAGCTCTGCGGAGTGGAAATTGTACCGACAGCCCGGCCAAGGCACCTGCACCTGCGACTCCACCCTGTCAACTGCTCAAGCTGAGCCTCCTCTGCGGCTCTCGGCCTCACCCCGCGCCAACTAACCACAGCACCACCCACCATGGCTTCAGGAGCACAGCGACGTATCACGAAGGCACGTCGCCGCCCATGTCTCGCGCTTGTACCACGTCGTCGCTAACGTGCCGGCGCAGGAGCTGACGGAGGTCACCACCGAGCCGCCGCCGAGCATGAAGGTTCAGCTCGTCGACGAGTCCGACGTGCACGTCTGGGAGGTCCTGATCGATGGCCCCGAGCAATCCTTCTACGCCGTAAGCACTCCTGCTGATCCCCACTGTTGGTTACGAGAGAGGATACTCACCCCGTGGTCTTTGCAGGGCGGCCAGTTCCGCCTCGTCATCACCCTTCCCAAGGACTACCCCTTCAAGCCGCCCATGCTCAACTTTCACACGAAGATCTACCATCCCAATGTCAGCAACGACGACAAGGGCCTCATGTGTCTCGGCATGCTACGCCCGGACCAGTGGAAGCCTCCGAACAAGCTCGCGGCGGTGCTGAACATGGTCCACAACCTGCTGATCGAGCCCGACGTGAGCGACCCCGTCGAGCCTGCCATCGCCGATGTATACAAGCGGGACAAGAAGGAGTTTGAGAAAACGGCCAAGGAGTGGGTCAAGAGATATGCGTCGGGCAAGAAATAAGCCGGTGGACCAGGCCTCTGTTGGGAGCTTCCGCGGTTGCATTTTGGCGGAGTTTTGCGGGCACAGGTACGTGCAGAACGAACGGAACGGGCTTCAGACCAGATTAAAACGCGCATAAGTTGGTCAAGGACATTTGCCGGCGGCTACGGAATAGAGAACACGACGTTTTTGCAAGACATGTTCAGGCTGCCATGCACTCAGCCCTACTACGTACGTGTACGCCGGAAGGCCCGGCTCATTTCACAGTAGAGGCTGTGCTTGGGACGGCGCATGGCCTTGTGACGCTTGAGGAGCAGCAGCAGCTTCAGCCTCATCACTCGGGAATCCTGCGGACATTGCGTCGCGATGGCTAGTCCGCCCTGCGTTGAGGCTTCTTACACACAGCGGCCTGTGGTTTTATGCACGGCATGCAGGAAAATTTTGTCGCTCGTACTGTGCTTCAGCCTCGGCGTCGTCGGCGTCGTCGGCAAAAACCACATGGCAGCAGATGCACCCGGCCCATGCTGATCTCACGGCGAGCGCTGATCCGGCCGCGGATGCTGAGCTCGAAGCTTGTAGACAAAGGCGCCAAGCTCGGGAGGACATGGGGGGTCTGGCAGGCTGCAGACACGCCGCTGACGTTTTGACGGGATGCGTTGGCCAGCACGCGGCAGGACGGGCCTCGTGGTGGACAACGACATGGAAAGCGATATTAACAAGCCGCGGGCGGAACGGCCGAGGTTGCTCCATTGCCGCTGACGAGCGCGCCGGCCGCCCGGTCAGGACAGGCGTTTCAACGGCGACCGGGATGGAGCGGTAGGGCAGAGGTGCGTTTCGAGCGTGTCGCGGACGTGCTCCCATCGGCTGGCGCTGAAGATCAGATCCGGATCGGCCAGGTTTTTTTGGGCGAGGGCTGGTCGCGGCCAGCTGAGCGCGCGCGGCTGTTGGCCAGCAGGGCCGGCGCCGCACCCCAGCACCCAGCACCCCAGCACCCCAGCACGGCGAGCGAGTCGGAAGATTTGGGGCCGCAGCCGACGGGATCGCTGCGTCGCGCGCGTCTGGCCAACCAGCGCGGCGCGAAGTGCGCAGGCGTAATGCATTGGGCTAGCGCCCGCCGGCGGGACTGCATCGCGCTGCTGCTGCAACACGTCGCGTCCTGACGGCCATGCAGACGGCTGCAGGGCGCTGCATCAGGCGGCGGGCGGCGCGCAGGCGACTGCTGGCCGGCTCGCTGGGCGCAGCCGCAGGGCCAGGGGCGGCGGCCGCGCGCGTGATGAGGGTGCAAGGTCCTGGCAGGTCCTGGCCGGCGCGCTAAGGACCGCCGGAATTGCACGACGAGACGCTCGAGCGGAGCGAAATGATGGCCTCCTTCATGCACGCTCCGCCTTGGCGCGAGGGCTCAAACGGCAGCGTTCTTCTCAAGACGCCTAGCGCGCGCTGCTGCTTAACTTCCCCGAACACCGCTGGTCGCTCGCAAGACAAGCTGCGCTGCTGCTGCCGCCGTCGCCCCAAGAGCCGCGACCTGTCTCCCGTAGCCGCCGTTGCGTGCAACCGGCCGTCCATTCTTTACCCCCCGCCGCTCGTTTGACACCTCCAGCCCGCGCAGCGCAGCTTTCAGCATTCCCCGGCCCTCGTTCCCCCGTCAGCAGCGCCCATTCCGAGCCCGAGCAGCCAGACACCGCCGCGCGCGCCCCCGGAGATCAGCTGGATCCAGGGAATGCAGAGCATTGCCGGGTGCCAGGCTGCGTGGAACCCGTGGGATAGGCGGGCTTCGGCCTCAGAGACTTGCTCATGCCGCAGATGACAATGGGCCCGCTGCAGCTCGATTCGCCGCCCTCGAACGATGCCGCACACCACGGCCTGTTTCACCTCCACCACAAGAAGAGGGAGCCCAAGCGGCGCCCTGAGGAACTGCGTGCCGTTAGATCGCCTTCCCCTACGGGGCCGACCAGCGCGCCCCAATCACCGAGCCACTCGCTACTGAATGGTTTGAAGATGCACCCAGTTAATATCCCGTCCGGCCCCCCGGTCGTCCCGGACACCACCAACTCGACCCCACGAGAATCTCTCAGCTCGAGAGACTCCCTTGCCAGCGAAGGATTCGAGCGCCCGCCTCCCGTCGCGGCGCCCCTTCCGCATCTTCCGCTGCGCAAGAGGTCCTCGCAGCGCCTGCGACAAAGAGCCGCGTCCCCTCTTTTAGCCTCCCCCCTCAACGAGTCCAGGATCCCTCGTTCTGCCGTGGACTACCCCTCGCCCACTCGCTCCGCCTTTACCAGCCGCTCGCGCCAGACGAGTAACGCCTCCAAACCTTATACAGACGAGCCATCGTACAGCGTTCAGCCCTCGCCCCTCGGTTCGCCTATTTCCAGCCGCGCGGATGACCAAGAAGACGACGTCGTTGACCCTCTCCCCGACTCTGTGCGCCTACGCCCACGCGCGTCCTCCCACACAATTAGCCAGCCGCAACGTATGCTTCGGACATCGGCATCGATTCCCAACCTTGCGCAGCTGCGGGCGCGGGAGGTAGTCTCTGCCACGGGCCACAGGCGGGAGAGACGGAGTACTGTCCGCGACAGCTATCTTTCCATGCTTCGCCGCGAGCCGCCGGTCAGACCACATGCCCTAGGCGACGAGATGCGCTCCAGCTACCGTTCCAACTTTACCAACTCGTCCTCCGGTTTCATTGATGCAAGCGGGACCGAGCGCAGCAGCATCATTTCCGAACGAAGCGGGGTGAGCAACACTCCTTACACCACCGACCACGAACAGACCGATGCAGAAAAGACGGATTTCGAGAAGACCGATGTCGAGACCGATGCGGAAACCTATGCCGAGCCGGAGGGTATGACGGTCGAAGACGCGATCGATATGTACGAGATGGGCTTCGAGGATGATCCGGAGGAGATTCCTGAGGGATCGGATGAGGGATATGCGTCTCAGGTCCCTACAAATATCACTCCCGAGGAAGCTCAGACACCGCCAAGGATGCGACGGCACTCGACTAGTAGTCTCCGCGACTCCGCCCTCGGTTCCGAACTTCCTGCAGACCACGACATCTCCTATGTTACTCCCGGTGGTCGCGCTGATCGAGCATCCAGAATCATGCTCGAGCAGGAAATTGCCGCCAGACAACCGCCTCCGCACTCCGCCAGGTCAGCCAGGTCGAATCGACTCTCCAGAATCATGGCCGAACAAGAAAGAGCTGCCAGACAGCCGCCTCAACATTCCGCCCGGTCAGCGAAATCTGCCAGGTCTGGAAAGTCGCACAAGTCAACGGGATCCAAGGTGATGATGAAAGAGAAGACATTCAGCCAAATGCTCGCTTCGAAGACGCCTATGGCGAAGGAACAGGTGGCGGTTGCGGCTGGATCGTCTATCCCTCGTGACCGCTACGGTTTCAAGAAGGCCACGCAGTATATTACGGTGGAGCAATATGACGCGTGGAACGGACCTTACAGGGAATACACCGAACGCCGCCGCAAGAAGTGGCAGAACCTCATGAGGCAACATGGACTTCCTCAAGAGAAGCCCGCCCGTTTCCCACCACGGAGCGAGAAGGTGAAGAGATTCATCCGCAAAGGCATCCCGCCGGAATGGAGAGGTGCGGCTTGGTTTTACTACGGCGGCGGACCTGCCCGACAGGCTGCAAACCCAGGCTTGTACTGGGAACTGATCGAGCAGGTCAACGAGGGCAAGCTCAGCGAGCAAGATCGCGAGCACATTGAGCGGGATCTCAACCGTACTTTCCCGGACAACGTCAGGTTCCGACCTGAGTCGAGAGCGTCCATGAACGCGGCACACTTGTTGGATACACGTTCGACCGACTTGACGCCGGAGTGTGAAACACCGATCCTGCGCGCGCTGCGCCGCGTGCTTCAGGCGTTCGCGGTACACAACCCCGGAATCGGTTACTGCCAGTCGCTTAACTTCCTCGCTGGTCTTCTTCTGATCTTCCTGGACGAGGATGAGGAAAAGGCCTTCATTATGCTCGACATCATCACCAGCATCCACCTGCCCGGAACTCACGGCCGTGTGCTTGAGGCGAACATCGACATTGGTGTTCTCATGCACAGCATCCGCGAGTCCATGCCTGCCATCTGGAACAAGATCGATGACACGAAGGAGTTTGAGCCGAACGTCACCACCTCCTCCGCCCGCTTGCCTACGGTCTCTCTTGCCATGACCTCGTGGTTCATGTCTCTGTTTGTCGGGAACTTTCCTATTGAGACGGTGCTCCGCGTGTGGGACTCATTCTTCTACGAAGGCTCAAAGACGCTGTTCCGAATTGCACTGGCGATTCTCAAGATTGGTGAAGCTGAGATTCGTGCTATTTCCGACCCGATGGAGGTTTTCCAAATCATCCAAACGCTGCCGCGCCGCCTCATCGATCCCAACTCTCTTATGGAAGCGTGCTTCCGCCGCCGCAATGGCTTTGGGCACATCAAGCAGGAAACCATTGATGCACGCCGCGTTGAGCGCCGCCGTGCGCACCAGGCCGACATTGCCCGTATCAGCGGCAACTGGGCCGCCAAGTTCCCGAACAAGAAGGAGGTTGACGCGCAATCTGTGCGGTCAAAGGCCGGAGGAGTCCGCAGAGCGGCAAGCAAACGCTTCAAGACCAAGCGTAGAGCCAGGACCGACCAGGTTCAGGGCAAATAAGGACATGCACATAAAAGTCTTTTTGGAGTTCCCTGGAGCGTTTTTCATTCTCTTTTCATATCATTTGCTTTTCCTTCCAAGGAGCCACTTGCAAGCATTTAGTCTGGTGTTAGTGGGGATTTTCTTTACAATCACGGCCTTCTGGATTGTGCTGTTTATTTGCTTCTACATACCCTCCTTTTTCGATTCGATATCACTCCTTCGATGTTTAGTGTTTAGTCACTCTTTGATACCACCTGTTGTTTTCACAATGTTCTTTCCTTTTTCCATTGTTTCCTTTCATCTACGAAACTTTGCCTCTAGGGTCTTATATGATCAGGGCTTGAGAAAAAAGTAAACAATATCCGGTGCTAAGGGGTTTTTGAATATGTTGCCACAAGTAATAGGCAACAGGCGTTTTCCTTTTTGGAAAGACGGACAGAGAAGAGTGGAACTAGGGACAATATTTTCCATGATGCCCAGAGGACGGTAGCTACGCAACAAAATCTATGGATACGCTATACCCCCAAAACTATGCAAGATAAACTTTTGGTGTCATTATCAGGATGTTCACGGTGGCGAAACGGGTGCTGTTTGACTAGCGAACATGGTGCCGCGAGCTATGTTTAGGCCGTTGGGATCGACGCGCGCAGGCTTCCTTCTCTTGAGCCAGGCTTCCCGCGCTCCCGCTGTTGGCGGCTCAGCGGACTACCCGCAGTGGTCCGGAGAGGCAACCAATTCCTCGCACGGTGTGATGGACGCCGAAGCACTGATTTTTCTCGCACAAATGATGTCAATCAGACGCGATATTGACGGGGCGAGTCAAGCAGGCAGTGGCTGGTGGTACAAGCATTTGAGCTCGTCTACCTGAGGCAGCAACGGCCGACGGCAGGGGAAGCAGGAGCCGTTGCGAGGACGAGGCGTTCCGGGTTGCCATGTGGGCAAAGCAACAGGTCATCTGCGAGCTGCATATAACAGATCATCAAATATGGCGCCACAGGAAAGGGATTGTGATTCATCAATCTAGCACAACGTAGCAAGGCCCGGGGCTGGCCGCGAGGCCGACCAGGTTTCTCGCCGCTGCCGAAATAAGAGCCGCGGGGGATAGATGGGGAAGCAGGGTCACGGGGCGGGAGGCGAGCTCGAGCACGAGAAGCGAACAATCTTATCGGAGATGCGCCGTTCCCAGATGAAAGGGAGTGCATATGCATGGAAGACGGGAGATGCAGTGCAGACGGAGGAGGGCAGCCGAGTCATGGGTCTCCCCTGTCGAGCATCAGCAGCACGTTATCCGTCGGCGGGCCGCAGGCCGGGGCGGAGGAGGGACGGGCTTCGCCTCTGGTCGTCCGTTCCTTCCCTTGGAGGTCGCGCCGACGTCATGCGAACGAGCCACCCGCCCGCACGCGACCAACCTCAGGCAGTTTTGGGTGCTGGGGTGGCTGGGAGTGGAAAGTGGAGAAGAACAACACAGAAGGAATCACACGCGACAAGCGCCCGCCCGCCCAGGCTGCCAGGAAGACACAGCAAGGGCCCTGCTGAAGAAATTTCCAAACAATGCACGCGGCCGGCTGAGCTGCTGCTGTTGTTTTCTGTACCGTCACCTCGCGGGACGTCTCGACCGACCAACCGTCGCCGCCCCGCCGTCCGTCAACATGTCATTCGTGGCCGAGTAAGGTCTCCCATTGCTTGTGTCTGCAGCCATTGGGCCTCTTCTCTCGTTCTAACTCTCTGCGCATCGCAGCCAGGTCCAGCGGATCGACAGCCAGCTCGACCGGTTGCCGCTGTCGGCTGGCCTGCCCTCTGCCGCGGCGACAACCGTTGCGACAGAAGAGATCGTCCATGCCAACCAGGCGCGCGTCACGCACCTGCAGAACCTCATCAAGTCGCTGTCGACGTCCACTTCGCAGAAGAAGTCGCTGCTCTCGCGCGACCGCATCCGGGGCGTGCTGCAGCAGGCCCGCATCGCCGACGATTGCTCGACATGCCAGCAGCATTTCATCTACAAACAAGGCGGCGGAGCGCAGGATGAGGAGGAAGAGGAAGAAGAGCGGCGAGAGCGGCGCCGCTACTCGGTGACGGACGCGGTCGAGCCCAGCTACGAGCACGAGCTCGAGTGGCTGCTGCTCAGCAAGGCCACGGCGCACACGTACGGCCTGGTGCTCAACGGCATCCTGGAGCAGACGCTGCCGCTCAGCGACGACATCTGGTACTGGGACGACGTGCTGGGCTCGGCCCGCCACGCCTCGGTCTACTCCATCCAGACCAGCCCGCTGCGCCTGTGGGCTTGGTCCAAGGGCGTGTACCAGGACGTGCGCCGGCGCGGTGGCGATCACCTGATGCGCGACGGCTGGGGCCAGTTCTACGGGCTTGTGCAGGAGGTGGTGCGCGACCGCTCGATCAGGCAGATCCAGCGCCGCGTGCTGTCGCCGCTGGCGCTGGTCAGGAACGAGGCCCGCGCGAAGCAGAGCGCGCTCAAGCGCATCCGTCTGATCAACGCGAATGCGCTGGGCGTCTTGCTGGGCGAGGGCTTGAGCAACCAGAGCTCCCACGACGAGGGCTTCCGCACCCCGACCGCCCAGACGACCGAGGATAGCCGCCACCGCTGGAAGAGCGCCGTGACGCGCTCCATCGCGTTGATGGATATCGTGCTGCAGGAGGTCACGGACCCGCATGTGCCAGTAGATGACTTCGACGATGCGGTGGCGGCGAGGACGGACCAGGACAGATACTACCAGATTCTCGAGGCGTCGGATCACAGTGCGCTGTCCCTGAACCCGGCGATGGTGGCTGAGCGCCTGGCGGCGATTCTGGATACGCATTTGAGCAGCTATTCGACGGAGCTTCACGCGAGGGTCCAGGAGCATGGGCGGCCGTCGGGTATCGTCCGGTACTGGCTGCCTGCGACTGTGCTGTTGGTAAGTTGGCTGGTGGAGTCAAGTGTCGAATTGGGCTAATCAATTTCTAGGTGTCGTCAACTACGATCTACAGACTTGTCATGGGTAACCGCAACGAGATCATTGCCTCGATACGCGACCTAGGCCACACGACCATAGATTTCTTCAACAACTGGATCATAGAGCCGACTAAGAAGATCGTCGGCACCATCCGCCACGACGAGGATAGCGAGGTTTCGATCATGAGCAAGAGGAGTCTAGAAGGCGATATGGCGAGTCTAGAGCGCATGGTGGTCGATTTCGCGGTGCAGAACCCGGAGAACGGAAGCATCACGGAACCGCAAATTGTGGAGATCCGCCAGAAGGTCAAAGAGGGAGATCTGACACCCGTTCTGAAGGCGTACGAGAAGGACATGCAGAAGCCCATTGTTGGCGCCATCTCGGGCAATTTGATCAGAGCGTTGCTCATCCAGATCCAGAAGACAAAGGTGGATGTGGAGGTGGCTATGAGTGGCATCGACTCCATCCTGAAGAGCCAGGAGCTTCTGTTTGGGTAAGTTTGAGATTCCTTCTGGAGTGGCTTAGGGAGGCTGACGACAAGCAGCTTTATTGGCCTGACTCCGGGCGTCCTGGTGTGCTTCGCGATTACGAGATATCTTCAGGGCACGTTCGGCAGCCGCAAGGGCTTGCGGATGTCGCAGGTGTCGGGCCAGATCACGCGTGTGTTCAGGTAAGTCAAGCGAGCAGAAATCTAGACTTTGGGTGGTTGTCTCGGAGACTGACCAAGTGCGTCTGCAGGAACATCGACCGCATCCTCACCACGGCGCAGCCGACCAAGTACGGCGAACTGTTCTACAAGGACCACGGACTGCTTCTTTGTGAGGTGCACGTGCTGCGGCAGCTCGCAAGCAGGATCCTGCCCGGACGCGTGTTCCACGACTTCCTGGAGGAGGTTGACGACCTGGTGGACATCCGGACGGGCGTGGCGAAGCAGCGCAAGGTGGTGAAGCGCATGAGGTGGGCGTATGCAAAGTGGCTGTGAAGCAAGCGCAGCAGCAGGAGTTTCGTCAGAGAGTGGCTAGTGCATGGCATGGGATGGTCTGGACTGGACCGTCCCGTATCGGAGCAGGCGGCGCGGGTCTGCGTGACGTATGCAGACGGGAAGCATGGCCTCGATAACTGCTCCGTATCACAACGGAGACAGAAAAGCATGTAGAAATACAAAGCATTCAAGCATTCAAGCATTCAAGCACCAAGCATTCAAGCATGCGGTAGCGATTGAGCACGCGCGCGGCACGCTCGCATCAGACCCATGGCGCCGGGGTGCAGGGAAGAGGCCTGAGGATTTGTGGCCGGGCGGCGCGCGGGGACCCTGTTTTGAGGCCAGCGCGGCCGCCAGTCGCAGGGCGCATCGGCGTGCGGCGCCTGCGAAGGCACGCCGCGCATGAATTGCGCCCCGGGTGTTGGTGCTCGCCGCCGCTCTTGGGCAAGTGTCTCATTGGTCTTGGCGGGCGGTGTGTGGGATGCAGGTCCGGGTCCGTGGCCTGGTGGTCCTTCCCCATGCCGCTATCTGGCTGGGTAAAGCCACCCAGGAGTGAACAACCTGCCAAAGCACCCACGCCTTGACAACTCCCCCGCCAACGACCACCCCAAGCCCAGCGACCGCGAGAACCCCCCGAATCCCGCAACTGCCGCCGCCCGCGCTCTGCGACCCCGGAAACAAAGCGCCGCCGCTCTCACCGACCCGCGCCGCCGCCGACCACCACGCTCCCGCCGCCCTCCAGGCACCTCCCGCAACCACCCTAAGCTCGCAGCCTGCCCGCTCTCCGCAACCATGGCCGGCACACGAAACTATGACTTCCTTGTCCGTCTGCCCTCGTCGAGCACCCCGCCTGTCCCCTGCCCTGTGTGCTCCGTTCCTTGACGTCCCCCGCCGCGCCGCCGTCGTGACAGCGCACCGCCGGGAGGATGCGTCTTCCGCCACACCCTCACACCCTCGCACTCACTCCACACACACGAGATGATGCTGACAGCTGTGCCTCCTCGTCTCACAGATCAAGCTCCTGCTGATCGGCGACTCGGGCGTGGGCAAGTCGTGCTGCTTGCTGCGCTTCAGCGAGGACTCGTTCACGCCGTCGTTCATCACGACCATCGGCATCGACTTCAAGATCCGGACCATCGAGCTGGACGGCAAGCGGGTGAAGCTGCAGATCTGGGACACGGCAGGGCAAGAGCGCTTCCGCACCATCACCACCGCCTACTACCGGGGTGCCATGGGCATCTTGCTGGTCTACGATGTCACCGACGAGCGCTCCTTCAACAGTATGTCCTCCTCTCTCCTACAAATCCTCTCCTCCGGTGCTGCTTCGCCCATACATACACACACTGTTTTCTTATCTGTCCACTTGCCCCGGAGCTCGCTGCCTCGCCTCCGCCCCACACTCCGCAAGCACGTCGCCGATTGCGGCGGTGCGGCCACGGAAGAGCTTCGGCGGAGCTGGGCAAGCCACAGAGATCTCCTCTTCGCCCGATAGGATTGAACAAAAAAAAAAAGTCACAAGGCTAATGACAGTTTCGCCGCGCACCCTTTTTACGGGGGTGCGCGCTGGCGTTCTTTTGGTGCACTACAGACATACGGACTTGGTTCTCGAACGTGGAGCAGCACGCGACGGAGGGCGTCAACAAGATCCTGATCGGCAACAAGTGCGACTGGGAGGAGAAGCGGGCGGTGTCGACGGAACAGGGCCAGGCGCTGGCCGACGAGCTGGGCATCCCGTTCCTGGAGGTGTCGGCCAAGAGCAACATCAACGTCGACAAGGCCTTTTACAGCCTGGCGGCCGACATCAAGAAGCGCATCATCGACACGGCCCGCAGCGACCCGGCGCCCGGCCAGGGCCAGAGTGGCGTCAACGTCAACGATCAGGGCGCCAACGCCGGAATGGGCGGGAAGTGCTGTTAGATATGAAGTCCTTTTTTCCTGCCGGTCTTTCCTTGCTTGGTTTTTTTACTTTCAATTTTTCTTTCCTTTTTCTTTAAATTAACGGGAACACACAGAGGAAGGGAATATGTTGTTATGCGAGAACGTCTAACTGTCTTTTGCTGCTGCAGCTGCTACGCGCGCGACGGCGGAAGGGGGGAATTTTCTTGACGACGGAGGGGACGGAAAGAAGGGCGAGCAGGTGCGTGCACATACGCGTACACGTTTCTCGCGGCCAGGATCGGGGAAACGATTGGGTGGGAAAGTGGAGGGCGGGAGTAAGCGGGAGTAAGCGAGGAGCGAGGAGCGAGGGAGGAGAGTGAGAGAAGGGGGTTAGGGGAAGAATGAAGGATTAGGGGAAAGGGGATGACATGGGGCGGTGGCAAAAAAAGTGTGGACACGCACACCCTCGTGAGGTCGGTGGGTCTCTGGGTTTGTACTTTGGATCCAGGGACACATGACACAGCACTTCAACAATACCACCACAACCACAGCACACTGCATCAACGCGAAATGGAACATTGCATACTCACTTGCACGACGGGAAGGCGGTGGAGGGGATGATCTCAGTCATGTCAGGCATGGGTGGACGGACGGAGAGAGCGCGCGAAGGAGGGATGGAGGTACAGAGAAGAGGTTTTCCAGGGAAAGAAGGGCAGAAGAAAAAAGATGGGCATTTGGCATTTGCACAGGCTTTTTCTTTCTTGTTCCATCATCAGTCATGGCTTTCTTATTAGTGATGGTGGAAAGGGTGGGCTTCTTTACTATCTTGCTCTCTCTCTCTCTCTCTCTGTAGTCCTTCCCCCTCTCTCTACTACTTACTTACTCTCTTGGTAGTTTTAATCTTTTCTTCTCTTACTGCACGAGGGTAATTTTGTGGAGTGGGGTATGTGAGGTAGTCACGAGGTGTCCTTTTCTGAACGCTTGTTCCCTGCGCTACTAACTTGCTGATGGTGGGTGAGATGCTGATCGTGCGTGTTTAGTGTAGGTGAGGTGGTGGGGCGATGATGCGGATGTGTGTAGCTACTGATTATGAGAGCAAGATAGAGAAGGAGGGGTAATGAAGTAGTACTCGCTTCCCACAAACTCTTTGCGCTCGGAACAGTTGCGCAAGGACATCGGCTGTGAATTTAGTCGGCTCTACACTTTATACTAGAGCGGAGCTGTTTAGTGCTCAAGCGCATTTGAGGCGGCGATGGTGCGGCAATGGTTGAACAGGATTGGTCGTATTTTGAGGGGCTTTTGTGTTCGACATCTTTGCCGATAACCGGCTACTCCAACCGCTCTCAATGGGAAGTTCCAGCGTACATACGCCTCTGGGCGCATTTCAACGTTCAAGACGACTGGTCATATCATGTCCAAACAAATAGCCGGTGATGATTTCGAGAAAGTGACAGCCACAACACCCAAGGGGAAGAACCGCAAACGAAGGATGTCTACAAATGAGAAGCAAAAGGAGATCCCCCGGTGCCCCTTTTACAACCATGCCAAAAGCTCTCCCTCAAGATTCACCGAAGTTTACCAAGGAATTCCAGAAGTCAACATTGGACATGCTGTCGAGACTACTGCCGCTGAACCATAGCGGATCGGTTGATCCCGTAATTGAGAATGATGGGCTAGTGGGTGTGTTGTCTTGGACCACTTGGTCACGTCTGCGCACAGGCTCGGGTTGGTGATGACTGAAGCTTGTGAAAGGGTGCAGGGTTTCATTGGTAGCGGGAAGAGGTTGCGCAATTGAGAGTGGGAACTCTTGACCCGTTGTAGCTTCCACGCTGGGCCGTTGTTGGGTTTGTTCTAAGAAATGGAATGCTGGTTCGTTCTCTGAAGTGTGGTTGTGAGATGAAAGTCCATTGTTGGCACTATTTGCTGGCATTGTCGTATCCGCAACTGTTACAGAAGGATGTCTGATGACCGGGGTGTAGCCATTGTGAGAGACTGTGGAGTGTCCGAGGTTCAATGTTGACTCATCCTGGACGCTGGGCATTTGCGGAGGCGGAACCGAGGAAAGAGACCGGCTGTCAGCGGCGTCAGATCGTTGACAGGAATTGACGAAGGCAACGAAGCCCTCCCACATTTGCCATGCCTCTGCACGGTCTTCGTGTGAGAGGCCCTGGTTTACAAGCTCAGAACGCATCATGTCGGCGAACATGGAAATCCTATCCCCGTAGTCTGAACTCATGAAATTAGTTGAAATCATCACACTCTGGGGTTGGAACGTACAAGGAGAGGGTATGTTGTTTACAGCATCTTGATCATATTCGAACAAGATTCGCCAGATGGCTTTCCATTTTTCCACGTCGCTTAGCTTGCGCTTGCTGCTTATCAAATTGATGTGTGCTTTCTGGTCTGGCGTAAACCCAAGTTTCTCCTCTCCAAATCCAGGACAGGAGTTTTCCCGATGGTCTTGCGTCTCACGAACAGTGTTAAAGCACTCAAAGCACTTGTAACACAAATGACATCCAAGATCATGCTTCCGAATCAGATGTTCCCTATTGGAGTCAGCTTTAGTACAATGGATTGCAGGAATGAAACTCGAGGGTTACCTACTTCAGTCTCTGAAAGCTGGTGAATCCGGGAGGTTTGCAGACTCGTTCGAGTGCCGGATTTGAAGGATTTTTCTTGAAGTAGGGACATGCAAGTCTTTGATTCCCACCGGAACTGGTTTTTCGCGGACGCTTGGGATCCGGTGGTTTGTCGTCACCGTCGTTGCTCTCGTCATTGTCTCTTTGCCGGCTGTTCTTGGAGCCAGAGGACCTCCGTGGATATGAACTACTACCACTGCTTGTTCCGGTGGAAGTGGTGGCTTGCCCAGGCTCTCGGCTCGAATTGGGCTGCGAGTTGCCGTCGGAAGGACTCAGCTCGGTCCCCGTGTTCCCAACACCACCCGCCGTCTCTTCCGAAGAGTCTGAGTTCAAAGAGGAGTCTTCTTCAGATTCATCATCCGTAAGTGAGTCGGACATTGACAGTTGGCTCTCATCTGACCCCCCTCGCATTGAGCTGTCAAACCAGACATAGTCCCTCAAGCTTTGCGTGAGTAGGAGAAACGACCGATGACTGCCGACATTTCGAGACCGTGCTAGTACGTAAGACTCCAGTATCTCGAGCGACTGTAGCGCAGAGGTTCGAAAAGACTCATTGATACCAACTCCGGTACCCGTCTGGTTGTTTCTGGGTCCTTGGAGAATGCGAGTGATGTCTGGCAGTTGTCCTATGTGCGACGGCGCCGGCTGGTGTATACTACTTTCCTGTTTGTGCCTGTCAAAAGCGGCATTGTGATATTCAAGACGAGTAGTCTCTTCAACATCATCACAATCTTTCCAATAATGTCAGCTTCTGGACTGTTTCAAGATAGACATTCCATACTTACATGGAGAGGGTATATTCTCCAGTGCCTCCCGGTCTTCCCGAAAAAGGGTTCTATAAATTTCTCTCCATTGATCATCTTCTGGGATTTTTCTCTGCCCACTCTTGAGTTCTCTCTCTTGCTCTTGAGTGTATCCGTGACTCCGGGAAAGGTGTTGCCTGATGCCGTCAGTGATGGGCATTGGGGAGCGATAACGAAAGGCATGTATGAGTGTAATAAAAGGCATTCAAATGATGGCTTACTTCAGTCTGGATACATTTTCAAACCCTGGTGACATGCATGCAAACGATATCGGCGGGAGTGAGGGATTTCTTTTGTAGTAAGGACAAGCGAACTTCCTCCTCGATCTTTGCACGCTTGGAAATCCACCAATCCTGGATCTCTTGTTGTGGTCATCTCTATCATCTCCGTCACCATCACTCTCATCTTCGCCATCTTTATCGTACTCTAATTTTGGCCCGTTCCCGCTCTCTGAAGGGCGAAAATCTCTGGCTGAACCTCGCTCACTCGTGTTTGAAGGCTTGGAATCGGGTTGGGGACCGCCATCGGCATGATTGTGATCGGAACCGTTCACAGATGACTGCTGTTCGCTCTTGAATGGTGGAAGAGCATCAGGACCCTTCATATCTCCAATTTCTGACAGGAGACGGTCTACGATCCGGAGTGTGGAAGATGAGATCTGGGGCAGAGGATCCATGGAAGCGGGAAAACTGGGTGAGTTTTCCATCTTGGTCAATGTAGTATCATTGCTGTCGAGGTCTTCGAGGTCGTGCATGTCCAGATGGAGGGGCTCATCCTCTAATGCAGAGTCATCGAGTCGTAAAGGCGACGGACACATGTCGAGAGAGAGCTCTGCGTATGCACTTTCCCCAGAGACAGTCCCGTCGGTATCAGGAGTTCTTGCTGAGTATGATTGGCCGGGAGAACCATACGTGGAATCCACTTGTGGACTCCTCTTCCCACTCTTCCAGGTGCATGGAATCTCCGGAAGCAAGCCACCGCTGACATGGCAAATTTGCATCGGGAAGGCCAGAAACGCGGGAGATTTCTCGGGCGAGGGTTGTCTCGTAGACCGAATCATTGCTTGGCTGGGGTACAGTTCAGATCGGCAGACGTTCTTTACGTATCCTGGGAGGCCAACAGAAGGCAAATTAACTTTCGCGTGTTGGAACCAGGGAAAATCAGCGTACCAGTAGTAAAACTTTTAGAACTACGACTGAAAGACTCTTATGACTTTTTGGACGATTCAAGAATTCTCGGAGAGGAAGGGAGGTGGCAGAGGGAATGAGTGTAGAGGAGTAGAGGCGGGGAGGCGAGTGTGTGGTTTTTATTGAGGCTGAGCTTAGGGCTTTTCTTACCCGCGCATATGCGCAGCTGCGCATTTGCGCGACTGTCTCCGCACATAGTACGCTTCCGCCTGGCTTTGTGTAACGGGCAAGGGTGTCAGATTTGAGAAATAGCGGTCATTCTCGTCGAGTCACAGGCTTCCACTGATGGATCTTTCGTGCTTGACACACCATTGGAAGCTTGGTGGACTCACCGATCGGTTCTGTATGTTGGGTTCTGGGGTTGACTTCTGATTGGCGCTCTCTGTAAGAAATCCGAGGACCAATCACCTTCACCGAAAAAAACATAACAGAAATCCGTCGTAGGAGAAAGGATGGATAATATGCAAACAAATAAGTTTCGCGGCTATTGAGAAAGCGAGCCGAGAATATGGTTGGTTCCTTGAGTTTAGCGTACAAATACGACAAGCGAGGGAAGGTTGACACGGTTTGGTCTAACATTTCGATTTGAGATCCTTGGTTGAAATGGTGGGTATAGAAGATAGTTATGCGTAGCGGGCTACCGAAAAACAAACTCTATTCCAAGCTCTTCTGGATGCTCACCCAGGGTGTATGCCGAATGCTTATTGCTCCTTGCCGTCACTCAGATTTCCTCCGTCTTAGGCCCATCGTCTCCATCTTCAGGTAAACTTTTCTCCGATCTTCGTGACTGCTTTTCCGCATCACTTTCTAAATCCCGCACGATCTCGTCTTCTCCCCTCACCTTCATGCCCTCCTTTCGAGACGCATCCTCCCCAGCCACCTCCCCCAGAGCCTTCTCTTCATCCCTCTGCGCAGCACCCTGACCCTGGCCGCTCACTTCCTCCATCAGCTTCTGCCTGATGCCCCACCCTCCCGACCACCCCAGCCACCCATTCTCCCACGGGCCCCTCACCGCGCAAAACAGCAGACTCACGCACACAAACCCCACGCTCACGCTCCCACTCGCCACCCACCCGCTCCGCACATACACGCTACTCCCCACAGCCGTCCCCATCAGCTGGCCGCAAAACGTAAACACCATGAACGCGGTATTGACCCTATTCCGCGCGCGCGGGGCGATGGCGTAGATGGCGGCGCGGTTGGCGACCTGGGCGGACTGGAAGCCCAGGTCGAAGAGGAAGGCCTGGATGACGGGGCCGGCGAGGGTGAAGGTGCCGGTGTAGGTGCCGACGACGATGCCGGCCAGGGCGATGAGCTCGCCCAGCACGACCGAGAACCACGGCACGAAGCGGTCGGTGATGAGGCGCGCGTACAGCGGGCCGAACACCATGGCGCCGATGCCGATGAGCGCGAAGAGCCCGATAATCAGCGGCGAGAGGTGGTACGGCGGCCCCGCGAGGAGGAAGGTGAGCGTCGTCCAGAAGTTGGTGAAGGTGGCGGAGGTGAAGAGGGACTGGAGGAGGGGGCGGCGGTGTTAGTGGGGAGGTGGCTGGGGGTGTGGGAGAAGGGGCTTACGGACGATTAGGCAGGATTGCATGAGGGTTGGCTGTTTGAAGAGGAGGGTTATGATGGACCAGAGGAGCTTGAAGTAGTTGAGGTTTTTGGTGGGGTTGGTGGACGGGTAGTCGGGCATGAAGGCGAAGACGAGGAGTGCCATGAGGTATTGCAGGCCGAGTGCCATCCAGTAGACGTCGCGCCAGGAGACGTATTCGGTGATGGTGCCGGAGAGGAGACGCGCGATCAGGATGCCGAGCATGAGGCCGGAGGTTACGATAGAGAGGGAGACACCTTTCTTGTTGGGCGGCGCGAGCTCGCCGACCAGGGGGAGCATAAGCTGCGGCGTGACAGTTGTGGCGCCGACGATGAAGGAGAGGGCTGAGAAGACGGGCAGAGAGGTTGTTATGCAGAGGCCGATCCTGGTGAGAGAGTGTCAGCGGAGGATTTGATAGGACACGATTGAGGCTCAGCGATGCACAAGGCCATCCGTCGCACATCCACTCACCACACCGTTGCGGTCAAGAACATCAACCCCGTCACAAAAGGTCTCCTCTTCACCATATCTGCCAGCGGACACAGGAATAGCAGCCCCGCGGCGTATCCGGCCTGCATGACGGTTGGAATCTGCGATACTTTGTCATACGTGACATTGAAGTCGTCCGCCAGAATGTTCAAGATTGGGTGGTTGTAGTCTGCATATGGATGTTAGCAGGAGCCCAATTGCACGGAGTATAGTTGGGCCATACAGAGATTCGCAACGGTAAAGGCGCCGGCGAAAGCGAAGAGGAAGTTCAAGCCCATGGAAAATCCCGGCGGGTTCTGCGGGTCCCAGCGACAGTTTGGCGGAACCCAGAAAAGGATGTCGATTGTGCGCTGCCATGTTGATGGCTTTGCAGACGCTTCTGCTGTCTCATCACTACTGGAGGACGGCAATGGCGACTCGGGTGTTGTTGTTGGCGGGGAGGGGCACTGGGCCTTGGCTTCGGGCAACCTCTCTTGCGTCATCATCCAGGAGCTCAAGAGATAAGCTTAAAGGCAAAAGAAAACAAGGGGCAGACTACCGCTCGCGTGGCACACTCTGGCCCCCCAACAACACTCGGAACGGTTCGGGGAGTGAGACAACAACGGCGTTTTGAACTGGGAGAACCGGTCAGGATGTTTCACCGCATTCACGGAAAGCTCTTGATAAGCTAAGCACACCATTTCCATCTGCCGGGTCCCCTCACGCCTCGCGGCCACAAAGCCCTAAGTCCGATGGCTGCTATGCCGTCCCTGGTCGCTTGGCGATCCCGTGGCTTCACTCTCGGGATCCCGACCAATCAGCGAAAGGGCGAGCCGCGGAAGTGGGCTTCTCGGGCCAGCGCTGTCTTGGGAGCGTTCTTGACGAGCTTCCTTCATGTGTGACACCGGAAGGCGCTTCGTGTTGAAAGACTTCACTCAGCCGGAGAGGGGTTGAACAGAACAGAGAATGCCAGGAGGAGCAGCTCTGGCCTCATACCGGTCGTGAACTGAAGTAGTTGGAGTGACTTTTGATTGGCCATTCTGGGCTTGCTCGAGGGCGCGCACTATTTGCCTGACTGCACCAATCGAAACGAAGGTAGAAACTCGTGCTGTCCTGTGTGGAGGCAAAATCCCAGCGACGAGCGTTCTGAGTCCGTCGGGCCCATGGTCCAGAGGTCGGCCTGCTGGTGTAAAAAAATAAGCTCTGTGGACAAGAGTTAGCACTGCGTGAAGCCACGCGGTCACGGGCCGGCACGCGTCTGAAGATACATCGCTCAGGCGGAGGGTTGCGCAGTCAAGGCCGGGGCGGTTCATGTCGAGGCTGAGGCCCAGGTCCAGAGACGTCACGACTGGGCGGCTTGACGGCTGGCGGGAATGGCGTCGGCAAGTGGAGCTTGGGCCCGCGGCTCAAAGAGCTTGTCGCCTTGTCGCCTCCTCCACCTCCGCCTCCACCACGCCGGCCGTCTCCACCCGATGTCGCTCATGCTCTGCCGGGAACGAGCCTGAGCCTGGACACCACGCTTTCGTCAGCACGAGATGCACACACGCACGGATGCACGAACCCCATCTCAATGCCGCCGGGAGTGGCGCGGTGGCGCAGGCTCAGCGGCCTACATGCTCGTGTCATCGAAACGTCACCGGCAGCGTAGTGCTCTACTGTCCCTCGCACGTCCGATTTCGCTCTCCTGCTGTGAATAAGCCAGGACGCTCTCGACTTTCTTGACGACTGACATTAGCTCGCGCTGCCGTCTCCGTAGCCCACCCATTGGCCCACACCAGACGAGCTTCTACTCACCCCTGCCAGTTCCTGTAGCCTCCCGTTGGCTCAGTCCCGCATCCAGCTGATGGTGAAGTCACACCAGCATCGATTTCCCCATCCGCATCGACTCCCATTCCATCATCAGAGACAGCCATGTCATTCTTCCATGCTAATGTCACAATGGCTGCCGCGTGGCACCCGCAATGCCCGCCACCGCCTGGCCCAGCTGCGGCTATAAAACCGTGCTTTCCGTCCGAGTTGAATTGACTTCTGCAGCAACCGCCTTAAGCCTCGCTACCATGTTCTCCAGGTCAGTCTTCGCGAGTGCTGTTCTGGCCTGCTTGGCCGCAGCTGCTCCGGCCCCGAAGCCTGATGTCTCCGGCTACACCGGTGCCGATGCTCCCTACGCCACCGAGACTCCCGAGCCTCTCACCGACGTAGCCACCTCCTTCGGCCCTGACTCTCAGATTGCCGCCACCTACACCACCGCTGAGACGATCCCCCCAAGGCGGAGCAGCGTCTTGACTGGCCCTACCAGCCATGGTCCGTTCTCTGGAACGCCCACCACTACCGGCGCGGTGAAGGCCCCCGCGACCGAGGCTTCTTCTATCGCGCCTCTCCCTCCGAACCCCACCGCGACTTACTACAATTCTGATGGAGAGCTCCAGGAGCCGGCCCCTGCCCCTTACACGCCTGCTGGTGGTCTTGGTACCAACGGCACCGAGCCTCGCTACATGGTGAACTCCGACTTCGACTTCGAGTCCATCCAGCTTGGCCTGTACCAAGAGTGGATTGAGCTCGACCTGTTCAACAATGGTCTGGCCACCTTTTCCGACGAAGATTTTCTGGCAGCCGGCCTCACCGGCGAGGACCGCGCATTGATCAGCTTCATGGCTCAGCAGGAGACCGGCCATGCTACGCTGCTGTCCAACATGCTCGGCGAGCGCGCTGCACCTCAGTGCACGTACAACTACCCCTTCACCACCGTGCGTGAGTACATCGACTTCAACCAGAAGCTCACGCGCTGGGGCGAATCCGGCGTCTGGGGCTTCATCAACCACCTCGACGCGCGCGAAGTCGGCCAGCTGCTCTCGCAGTCCATCGCCACCGAGGCCCGGCAGCAGATGAGCTTCCGCCAGATGCTCGGCCTGCACCCCTACCCCGTCTGGTTCGAGACCGGCATCCCGCAGTCGTGGGCCTGGACCTACCTGGCCCCGTACATCTCGTCGTGCCCGGAAAACACGACCCGGCTGGCGTGGCAGAACTTCCCGGCCCTGCACATCGCCAACCAGCCCAACCCCAACCGCGTGTCCGCCAATGACACGGCCGATGGCGAGGTCGTCGGCGACCGCGTCGCCGACCCGTCAGACTCGCGCATCCCCCAGGCCGAGTCGTGCGTCAACGTCAACACGACCGGATACAGCTGCGGGCCCGCCATCTCGCGCAACCGCAGCGAGCCGCTGTCTTTCCCCGGCCGCCAGGTCCGCTTCTCCTGGGACGAGCCCGGCCAGGCCGTCGGCCCCAACAATAGCTACGTTACCGACACCTCTGCGGGCGAGCCGGCGTTCGTCGCTTGGGTCAGCCAGCTGAACCTGACGTACACGCCGCTGACGAAGACGGGCGCGAATGAAGGGTACTCGTACCAGCCGGCTGGGTATGTGTATGAGGGTGATCCGGCGGTTAACGGGACGATGTTCGTGGCCCTGACGGATGATGATTTGTACCTCACGCCGTTCAACCTGAGCATGATCAACCCGCATGTGAGGGCGCTGGGTATTTATCAGGCTGGTTAAAAGGATTTGATTGTTGGTTTATGCACGTAAGATAGTTGAGAAAAGTTGGTTGGTGTCTAATGGGTTATAATGAGGGAGCATGGGGTTGTTTAACCAGTAGCTCTGGAAGAGTTGTAGGATAGAATGCGCAACACTTCGTGGCGGAGTCAGCGCATGAGCAGAAATGTACAATGTGGACTATCACAAAAATTGCATCCACGAAATCAATTTCTTATGACAGTGCAAGTCACAGCTCGAGTCATCAGGCCAGTTCCCCGCCGCATAATCGTAGAAGGAAAAAAAAATTCTCGACCCCGGATAGTATCTTGCTGGGTTTGTGTCCAGTATTCGGGCGATCTCTAGGACTGAGAGTATAACGCAAGCATCCATTCTCTGATCATAGAATTTGGCTCTGAAATGGCTTTCTTGAATAAAAAAGTCATTGTACCAGCTCACCACCAGTTTTTGCCCAAATCTCGAAGGAAAAGATGAAGGCATATCGATATTGGCTCGGATTTGACAGGACAGTGCTAAAAGCCAATACCACAAATTGAAGATGCTGATTACCTGCTTCTATTTCATGTAGAAGATGTTGATGCCAATCAATACTCGAGAATCTAAAGCCGGCAAGATTCGGTCGCTGGTGAAGCACGTAATACTATTATTGGCATGAACTGGGTGAATCAGTAGAAGTAGAAGAAAAGGTTGTGTTGAGTCCTGGATAGTGTGGCTTATAGCAAGCGGTATGGAAGACACGGTAAGGTGGAGAGGATAGGGACGGAGCTGTATCTCTTAGAGAATAATGACTGCCTCCCCAAGTGGATTAGAACCTCATTTACCAGACTTAAGATTCTTCAACACCGTTCAGAAGAAGCGTGGTCGAGCGAGAATTGTGCACTGAGATGATATTCTTTGGGAATATGGTTGCGAATGTTGAGCCGAGCCGCAAGTGGTTGTTCAATTAAGCTACAACATCGACCGGTTAACATTGCGTAGAATTTAGGAGTGTCCGATGAGAACACTAATGAATTGTATTTCATTATAAAAATACAACAGAACCCAAAGATGCGGTATCTTGAAGGAATTGAACATAACGAAAGAGTCGTCGCGCACCGATGCACCCCGTCCTAAACCTCGTACTCATCCAATCTCACCAATCCTCCTCCGTAGTGCTAGCCAAACTATCCTCCAACCCTTGCTCAAACTGCCACCCTTCACTCTCACCCTTCACACCTCCCCTCACAGCGCAAAGACAACCCCGCCCAACCCCACCGCCACACCCATCAACCCAGCACTAACCATCTTACCCGCACCACTGCTCGGCAACGGCGACTCGCTACCCGCCGTCGGCGTCGAACCGCCACTGACGTTGCTCCCACCGCCACCCACCGGCGCGGTCGGCGTGGGCACACCCGACGTGTACGGCACATCCGTCGCGGCAGTCGCGCCCTCGAACTGCACGGCACCGGCGTCGTCATCGCCAGCCGGCGGGGAAGCAGTCGCATTGGCGGGGTTGAGGACGCTGGTTGCACATCAGCACCACGCCCACCGACAAAGGGAGGAGGGGCGGGAAAGGAGGACGGAGGGAAACTCACTTGTCGATGACGTGCACGACGCCATTCGCGACCAGCACGTCGGCGACGACGACCTTGGCGCCGTTCACGAACACGTCGCCGTCGTCCAGCACGCGGATCGTCAGCTCGGCGCCGTTCAGCGTGCGCACCGTCTGCGACGGCTGCAGCCCGGCGCTGTACGCGACGGTCCCGTTGACGACGTGGTAGGTCAGCACGTCGGTCAGCTGCGCGGTCGTGGCGTTGGCGAGCGCGCCGCCGATGGCCGCGAAGGCCGCGTTGGTCGGCGCGAAGATGGTGAGGTCGGGCGTCGTGTCGACGGCGGCGACGAGGTCGGCGGTTGTCAGGGCGCCGGCGAGGGCGGTTAGGTTGGCGGCGAGGGCGGTGGTGGAGGCGTTGGCGGGGACGGTGAGGACGGTGTCGATGATGTGGACGACGCCGTCGGAGAATTGGACATCCTGGGTGAGGGGGTTAGCGGGTGGTTTTGGAGCAGAGCTCGTGTCTCAGGAGGCACTTACAGCCTGGGTGACCGTCGAATTCATGAGCAGGCCCGAGTAGAAAACAACGCGGTCGTCCTCCTCTTCCACCCCGACCCTCTGGCCACCGGTAACGTTGGTGTACATCGAGTCTGTAAGGAGGGTGGGGATGAATTGGCTGTCCTCGGTGATCTGATTGGACGCGTACGTGCCGTTCAGGACGTGGTAGGTCAGCACCGCCTGAATGAGGCCCGGGTTGGTGGCCAGCTGTGAGCCCATGGGGCTGGCGAGCAGCTTGCTGAAGGCGTCATTGTTGGGCGCCAGGATAGTAATATTGGTCGCACTGGCTAGCGACGACGCTACGTCTGGGAACATGCCCAGGTACGTCGTCAGGTTCGACAGCTCGGGTGTATTGGCGAGCGTGGCATTGAGGTCCTGCGGTGTGGTTTGGGCGAAGGCCGTCGAGGCCAATGCCGCAAAGGTGAGGTACTTGAGCATCTTTCTTTCTCGCTGTTCCGAAACGGTACAAAGCAATTTGACAGTTGACTGCGAAGGAGGGGAGAAATAGGTGGTCGCTGAAGCGTAGAAGACGGACAAGGGCAACGGCTATTTAAGGACAGAAACTCTAGGCATGACACTCCACCTTCGGAAGTTAAAACTGGAAAAGGCAGATTGGACGAAGCAGGAACAGACTCGCCTCCCCAGCAAGCACCTCAACCCCCCGCCCTCCCGCGCCATCAGGTCGCCAGATGGTAGGTTGACTAACCAACAGCACGGCTGACCGGCCGCGATATTGCTGGGCATAGGTAATAACGTTGGTGCCTAGGCCGCGCGGTACACGGTAGCATAACGAAGGAGCAAAAGCGACGATGTCATGACGACTTAGACTCGTCCAGTTGGGACGAGATGGTATGAGCCACAAACATTGGCAGAAAGGCCCCATCGTCGGCATCCTCGGATGTTCGAAAGCGAAGGCTCCGCGAATGGTCCAGCCGCGCTAGCCAAGCACACCGCGTCCCGCTTGGCCCTGGAAGGAGTCTCCGTCGCCATCGCGAGAGGCAGCAGTCCACCAGGCGACGCGGCTCCACACGGCGAGAGACACCTGGTTATTGGAGAGGCGTGTGCCAAGGGCCGCGGCGGGGGAGGGGGATGTCCTGCTCGATCGAGCTGGCGAGGTCATGGGCACACACTTTGGCGCTACGATCGTGGCAGTGAGGGGCCACCTTGGAGGATTGCTTGGAGGTTTCCAGAAATCCGGGCCGCAGTGGGATAGACGGGGGCAAGCACTGACAGTTCGATGCCTGAAGGCAGTTAGTAAGGATGGAATAAGCAAGCAGACGCCGTTTGGGCGGCCTGGGGCACAATAATGCGGAGAAGCCGGGGACGGGCAGATCGCGCCGGCTGCCGTGTTTCAGCCTTGGGCTCAGAGACTGTGTTGGCGTCATAGCCGGTCCAATTTCGCAACACGAGCCGAGCAAACATTAATCATATACATAGAAATCAATCCCTGTCAAGCGTCAACTGTGTGCTGACCTCCCACTTCTCGCCCCCACGGCCGTACCCGCCCGCGAGCTTGTTGCGGACAAGACTCTGCACGCGGTCCCGCAGCTTAGCCATGTCGTCGAGGCTGCGCACCCGCAGCTTGAAATTGGCCTGGCACAGCCCGTAATGAACCTGCCACACCTTGGCCTCCTCGATGCTGGCCACCGCCGGGTCCGCCTCAATCATGCGCAGCAGCCCCTCCAACCCTGGCCCGGAGTAGGACATCATCAATATCCGGCCCAGCGACCAGCCGAGCCGCCAGCCCAGCAGCATCATCGAGACGGCAATGATGGCCGTGATGGACCGGTCCAGCCAGATGTACATGTCAATCGACAGCAGCGGCAGCAACAGGAGCAGGGTTGAGCAGGACAGGGTGAGGAAGTGGGACGGGTTGCTGAGCACCGAGGGCAGAGACTCGAGGTACGCGAAGCGCAGAACCTTGCTGATGCGGGCATGGTTCTTCAGGCCGATGGCTGAAATCAACGTGGCAATGATTGCTGCAAGCGCGGCAGTGTCCACGCTGCCTGCCGAAACGCGTTCGTGGGTATGCACGTGGTGCGACTCGTGGCCGCCGCTGTTTTCCAGGGCGTGCTGCAGGTTGTGGCTGACCAGATCGAATCCGGTGAAGATGAGGATCACCGCCATCGCAAGACCGGTCAGAACCTCAAACCGCTCGAATCTGCAGGGTCGATGTCAATCATAGTGGCCCGTTTGAGGTTGACGTGGGGCATACCCGAACGGCCGCTTTAAGCTTGTCCGCCGCCAGCACTCAAAATTGCTGCCAATGTCGGCGATGCAGCACACAGTTGCGCCGACAAAGTCATAGAACATCAGGTGCGACAGCGCCGTCATGGCGGTCGAGCCCTGTGCGCTGTACTTGACGTAGCCACCGACAAGCAGGTGGCAGACGCACCACAGGCCGCGCATCTTCTGCTCCGGCGTCATGCTGCCCCGGATTTCCGACCAATTGGGCAGCGGCAGCGACGCCGGGACCTGTAGCGGCGCGCGCGGTGCTGGCTCGAGAAAAATCTGGTGCGACACGCTGCTGTGCTTGTACTTGTGTCCGCGCCGGCGGCCCATGTCCTGCAGAGCACGCCGTTAGCCGGGGCCCAGAGCGTGCAGAGACGCCGCCTTGTTCCAACGTACCGACGACTTGGCGGGCGGCTTCCCAACCACATACTGCTGCGGCTGGAAGTTGAACGGGTTGGCGGGAGTCTCGGGCGTGGCCGTCTTGGACGCGAACTCCTCGGAGGTGGCGCTCATCTGCGGCGTGTAGTATGCGGAATTGGGGGTGCGCGGCGTGAGATTGGCGGACGAGGGACTCAGCGACCCGAGGGACTGCGAGGGAAAGGTGGCGGACATGGGCGAAAGCGCATCGCGGCCGAGCTCCTGGTCGGGCAGTCCCAGGCCAACTGGCGCGGGTGGATCCTCAGGAGGAGGCGTGGGCGTCCGCGGCGGGACGGGGATCGGCATGGCGGCTGCCATTGCGCGGGCGCGGAGCGGTGAGGTGTTCGCAGCGGTGGTGGAGAGGTCGTCGGCGCGCGGAGAGAGCGACTGGGCGTGCACCGGGCTCGCGGCGCGCGGTGGGTTGCGGAGAGGGCGGGCGTGGTGCTTTGTTCGCCGCGTCGACCTCGACCCCTGGCGGCTGACTCGCGGCGCAGATCCGCGCAGCTCCCAGCGCCGCCGCTCGCCAGGCCGCCCGCCGTCTCGCAGCGCAACTCTGCCTGCCCGCCCGTCAATGCCACCTCCCCGCTGCGCCGCCGCCATGCGCCCCCGTCCTGCGCGCCGAGCCTGAGAGAAGAGCATGGGAGATGGCCCACCGCGCGGGAGTGTCGCCGCCTGCCCGCGATCGGCTCCACCATGACCCAGCCGCCAGCGCGCCCAGCCAAACCACGGCGAACACGAAGCTCAGCGATCCGCCGAAGCGACGGCCCTCCAGCGCCCACAAGAGGAGCGTGTCGGCCAACCTCCTGTCGAAGCTGCCGTTCCTGCGCAACTCGTGGGACGACCTGCCCAGTGCCCACGCCCACGCCCACGCCCACGCCCATGCCGACCGCAGCAAGGAGGAGGCGCGTCCGACCGACGACGGCCAGCCGAAGCGCAACGCGTCCATGGCCCTCGCCCAGGCTGTGCGACAGAGTGCCAGCAGCAGCAGCGGCCGCCGACGCCGCGGCTCCCTCAGGAAGACGGCCATCCTCGGTACGCGCCAGCGCTCGAGCGAACACCAGTCCCAGCGCGCCGCCCACAGCAGGATGGACTCCATCGCCACCAGCCCGACCTCGCCCGACCGCCCGGGCAAGATCCGCAGCCTCTTCTCCTACGGCCCCTACGCCAACCCGTCCGCCACCTCGTCGTCCGAGAGCGGCTGGAGCCAGGGCTCGTCGCACATGCTGTCGTCGACCCAGCTCGAGCACGACACGCCGCGCCCCCAGGTGCTGGCCTCGCCCATCTCCAGCCCCGTTACCAGCCCGGTCGCCAACCCGTACGCCAGCACTACCGACGACGACAATGACTCGCTCTCCTTCCGCCATCCCCAGGCCGCCAACGGCCACCTCTCGCCGTCGTACTTCTCCATGCAGTCGGTCCAGACCAGCACCCTCCAGCGTCGCCGCAGCGCCAAAACCACCTCGACCACCCGCCACTCGTCACCGTTGTCGCTGCCGCCCGCCACCCTCGACCTCGACGAATGGGACTATAGCGAGACGGAGTGGTGGGGCTGGGTCGTGCTCATTGTCACCTGGATCGTTTTCGTCGTTGGAATGGGCAGCTGCCTCGAGGTGTGGAGCTGGGCTTGGGACGTCGGCGAGACGCCATATGCCCCGCCTGAGCTGGAGGATGACCCTACATTGCCCATTGTTGGATATTACCCGGCGCTGATGGTTCTGACGGCAGTCATGGCCTGGGTGTGGGTTGTGGTGGCTTGGGTTGGTATGAAATATTTCAGACACGCCAAGGTTGTCGGAGAAGACGGCTGAGTTGGGATTGAATTGATGATACAATCATGCGTTGTTTCGTTTGGATTGGTAGGAATAGACGGGTAAAGCGGAACTTCGATGGTTGATGGATACGGGAAAAGGTTTGAAGGGGGAAGGTCATGAAAATCGGCGGATGGTTGATCTAAGATACCCAGGCGATGCCGCCCTGAAGTAAGTCGGGACATACCAATTGAATTGCGTTTTCATTCTGCTACTGCGTCTAGCTGCTGTCATCATCTAATGACATTAGTCCATCATTCAGTGGGGGTTTCTCTTTATCATCTTCGGAACATTTTCAGCCATCAACAAACCTAGCTGGCAACGAGCGGTCTATGCCTCACACACCACGTTCAAGAGCACAGCTCCTCGCTCAGACCAGCTTCTAACTCATTCACGGGGGCTGTGCCCAGCAATGCGTTGGCAACACATGCGGCACAGCAGTACGACCGAGACACCTTTTCCCACACAACCACAAAGAAACAGCAGTCCGCCAAGTCTAATTGGCCAACGAAGCATGAAGCGTGGTCATGCGGAATTCCGAGGACTGACGAATCCCACACGGGGAACGTGACTTTGTAGTGGCTCTCACCGCCTGGGCGCACAGCTTCAACTCAAAGAATCCACCGGTGAGTCCACCGGTACCACCAACGTGCAGATTCCTACATTCTAGAGCAGCAGGACCTCTGTATGTGAGTGCCGATTTAGGAGATCTCATGTATGCATAATGCTTATCGTTCCTGCGGTACGCGTGCTTGGGACCAGTAGGCAGACGTGGTGGAGGATCTTGACATGCATGCATGAGGAAGAAACGAAAATCCCGCTGCGTTGGTCCGGGGACTGTTAATTCTCCGGTCTTGTCTCCACACCACGCACACGCACGAGGTCTAGGCGAGAGGTAGATCCTTTACGTACAGGGATGACCGTGCTGCAGGGTCCATTTTCTCTGCAGAGAGTTGTCTACATAATTCGTCTCTTCTGTCCTCCATTGCTCTTGGTTTGCTAGGAAGATTACCTGTGGCTTCATCAATATTCTCTCATCGCCTCCGCTTGACGACATCTGATCCCTTCTTTACCAAACTTCTCTCACCTCGAAGATCCAAGGCGGATAGTGCAAGAAAACCAGGAAGAAGCATCCACTCAAGGCATCCCCAAACAAGCAAATATGCCATCACTCCACCTATCCCGCGCCACAGAAGCCGACATCGATGCCCTGATCGATCCGCTCTTCGCCGCATTCAAGGGCAACGACCTGCGCACAATGTTCTTCGGGCACGACACGCCCGCATGCCGGGCTAGCGCCAAGCAGCGCATCGCCGCGTCCATGGCGAAGGGTGGGCAGAACGTGTGGCTGAAGGTCGTTGATTCGGAGACGGGGAGGGTCGTGAGCGGATCATGGTGGATGGTGAGGATATCTCCTTCTTTCTCTTCCCTTTGTCACAAGCACTTCCATTCCACGTCTTTTTGCCGCGTGTCGTAATTTATTGCTCTCCACAAATTGCATCCTCAAACGACGAAAGCTGGAGGCAGGCAAACGAAACGGAAGACGACGCTGACGCCCTCCCAGATCTACCCCAACTGGGTCCCCGACCCCTCGCTCACCGCCGCCTCCGCCGCCTCCGCCTCGATCGACTACCTGACCGGCGACGACCGCGCCATGGCCGAGGCCATGCTCAAGAACTGGATGACGCGCCGGGCGCGCTACATGTACGGCCACTCGCACATCCGTAAGTCATCCCCACGTCTCCCGCACCCTTGGAATGTCATGGCTGACCGAGCACTCCAGTCCTCGCGCTCCTCTTCACCGACCCGCGCGCCCAGCACCTCGGCGCCGGCTCGCTGCAGGTGCAGTGGGGCACGGCGCTGGCGGACCAGCTGCTCGTGCCGTGGTACGTCGAGGGCACGCCGGCCGGCCACCGGCTGTACGCCGCCAACGGGGCCGCCGACCTGGAGAAGGTGCGGTTCGAGGCGAAGGGGAAAGCCAGCGACGGGAGGCAGGCGTGGGTGAGCGAGTACACGATGATGAGGAGGGAGCCGAGGCGTGCCGGGATCGAGAGGGAGGCGAGGGCTGTGGTGAAGAATTGAGGGTATGGTGTTGGTGGAGTAGAACAGGCCGAGCGTTGCGCAAACGGATATGAAAGGATCGTGTTCCTCGTTGGATGGGTTTCCTGGCTGCTTTCTCATGCTACCGCGCCTCCCCTCGATATCATACATGCGTGCAATGCCTGTTTGATCATAAAGGCATGACTGTCTCCAGGTTGGCCATCCGAATGCTCAATATCATACGACTCCTCACACCTACAGCTCCAACGTGCCAATCCTTCCACCCACATCCCCACCCCTTCCCCAAACGCCCTCGGCCGCCCTCACCCTCATCATCTCCAGCAGGCCATCCCGTCCTGGCACCTCCTCCGCCGCGCTGCTCTCCAACCGCCGCAGCACCGTGCGCAGCACATCGAACTTCCGCATAGCCACCTGGTACGCCGCGTTCTCAGCGTCACCTCTCCCACCAACCAGATTCGAAAACGACGGAGCCGGCCGCAGCAGGTACGGAAGGACAGGATTGCCCGGGCGAAGGAGGAGCGAGAGGCCGGTGGAAGGGAAGTCTGAAGGTATTGCGGACGAGGAGGTGGTGGACCACGAGGCGGTGGCAAGCGCGTTGATGAAGTTGAGGGAGGCGAGCGCCGTGTCTTTGAGGGCGATGGTCTCGGCGAGCTGCACGAGGTCAAGCCAGAATGATGCGTTGTGCTGAGTGAAGAGCGCGGTGAGAGTGCGGGCGGCGGAACGCTCCGCTTCTAAGCGCTCAGGGAATGTGGCGCTCGACCGGGAAGGGCTGGTGGGCGCGGGGAAGGTGAGGTCTTTTGTGGGGTCCTCTGGGCCGTGGAAGATGGTGGCAAGGGTGTGTAGGGCGTCGGGGTTGGTGGAGCGCGAACCGGGGACAAGGGAGAGAGGGGTGGAGACCCAGATTGCGGTCGAGTCGGCCAGGAGGGTGGTGCGTGGGAGGGAGGCTAGGATGTGTAGATCATGTCGAGGAGACTCGCCGTGGACCCACTGTGCAGGTTTTATGCTCGAGAAGACGTTCATGAGACGACGGAGAGTGGCGGTCTTGAAGTCGCTAGCCTCGAAGTCGGTGGGATAATTTGACGCGTAGGTTGCGAGGTAGTTGGCGGCAGGGCCGTAGAGATAGGAAATCTCGAAAGACTCGTGGGCGGATGGGTTGAGGAAGTAGCTTAGAGTTCTGTCGTGTAGCCCGCGAGACTTGAGGTATTCCAGCGCGTTGGATGCATGGTGAGATGCCGTGTGCCTGGGATATCATTAGCTTTGGACCAATCACGTATCATTGCCACGAAACATACTTGGAGGGCTGACTGCATGTCTTGAGAAGGTCCGAGAAGAACTCCATCAGACTAATGTGCATAAGGATATCCCCATCATAGTCCACGATATGCAGGGCTATGAAGTCTAGCAAGCCATGTGACTTGAGTCCGTAGTCTTGTTCTATCTGTGGATGGTGCGAGCGTGTGATGGCTTCCCAGCTAAGGGCACCGACCTTCGGGATCCATGACATGAGGCGAGCTTGAGCAACAGTCTTCTGAGCTCTGCTGAGATCAGGGATACCGTGGGTAGCGCTCTTGGCACCGCAGAGGCAGAAGAACAGCTTGTAGATGTCCTTGTCGCCGAAGACACGCTTCCACACGAATCCAGTGCCGTAGCTAGCACTGGTGCCCGACGTTGGCACATCTGCTGCAGTGTGAGGGTTGCTGTTGCTGATAGAATCAGGAGCGGACTCGATGCCCATGACGTCGGCGGGATCTTGGTCGACTTTGAGCAGTTGGAACAGCACGCTGCTCGCCCTCTCTGCGGTGCCGATGTCGTCGGTTGCGAGCCATAGGTAAATCAGGCGAGTGATGGCGTTTGGATAGCTTGCGATGTATTCGGCGTGCCGCAAATCACGAGCGGCCTTCTCCAGAGTTTGAAGGGCCAAAGCGTGGTAAGGCGTGGCAGCTAAGACGAGTGCGCCGGTGAAGTCGATGGGCGGCTCCAGTGACCGGATGGCGTCGAAGTCGAAAGGATCACCGACCTTGGTCACCAGTTGAATGACGGGTGTTGGGTCCTGTTGGAGACACGAGAGAAGACGCGTCAGATGGCCGAGAAGCTCATAGGCGGTGGTTGAGTCCAAGGAATTCGAGGCTGCGAGAGGCTCGACGGCATCAAAAAGAGAGACATCAAGTGGAAGTGAAGGGTGCTGCTGCACCTGGGTGATGTGGTGAGTGAGCTTGGCGATAGCAGCCGAAGCTGGATCCTGCTGTTCGGACATGGCTGCTGCGTGGGGTGGGCAGATGGCGGCGAAGAGGCGCGCGTCGGCGGCGAAGAAGTGGTGGACGGGGTGATGTCAGCCGGGAGCGGTTTGCTGCCGGCTCAAGGCAGCGTTGTGACGTGGTCCTTGGTGGCCGAGAATCCCATGCTCTTTCAGGGAGATCTTGCCCTCTTTTCGGGCCGCCAGACACGTCTGGATGTGCCGTCTGTCGCGATGCCGCCGGGGTGTTGTGGACGCCGGGCTGGCGGGGATTAGAGGCGCGCCTTAGCATTCTAGATCGGGTGGCGGGGCAGCTGCGTTCCCCACCGGGCTGCACGCCTGCGGACCCTGGCTGAAGGCTGCGCGCGATGATTCACTTTTTTGCCCGCCGCGCCGACTCGACCACCACCACCGAGGGCCTGCCACCATGCCCGCCGACCTACACTCGCAGCCCCTACTCGACCGCCCCGAACTGTTCCACGACCGATAGCCTGCATATTCGCCTCTTCGGGCAAGCCTACAGCCGCCGTCACCTACCACACAGCATGGCCGCCGGCAGGGCCTGGCCCGGCCTTGGGGGCGCCCGCGGCGGAGTCGGCAAGATTGCTGGCGTGGACGTGCCGTGGGAGTACGACGCCGACCTGAAGATCGACACCAAGCCCTCTGAGCTCTTCCCCGTAAGTCGAGCTTGCCAGCCCCGAAGCGCGCGAGAGACAAGAGCTCCAAGCGAGCGAGACATGCGCCCTGCCTAGCTCCCCTCACTTCACCGCGCCATGCTGCCCTCAGCTCGGTGCAGAGCCGCACTCGCACCCCGCCCACGAGCGCCTGCACCCCGGCCCCATGGACCTCCTACACCATTGGCGCAGCCGTCACGACGAGAGGGAAAAGAAGCTCAAGCTAACGCTTCCTCCGCCCCAGCCCAACCCGCCGCCCATCGCGCCCCCGCCCCGTCGCGACGAGAAGCTGGCAGTCGCCCGGTACCGCGCGCTGCGCGAGCGCATCCACGAAGGGCCCCTCTACACCGTCCTCGGCGACCACTCGCGCGTCACAAAACCCCGCGCGCACGCCTCGTCGGCTGTCGTGCTCGACCCGTTCGAAGGGATGCCGACGTACGGCCAAAAGTACAAGAAGCAGCGGCGCAAGATCCCGCGGCTGGACACGCGGCCCTACAGTAAGCCTAACTGTGCCTTTTGAGACCGCCAGAAAAAAAAATGTGGGGAGCGTGTTTGTATCTGACTTGACATCTGCGGCCGAACAGTCATGCGCTTCTTCCCCGAGGAGCTCTGGACCACGCTCGACCCGACCACCAAACCCGGCGCCAACGCCGCCGCCCTCAAGAAGCGCCGCAAAATGCTCAAGATCGCGCTGTCTACCAAGCTCACCCGCCTCGAGGAGTTGGAGGGCGAGGACGCCGACTTGAACCTGAATGACGACGACGACCTCGACAAGGACGACGACGAGCAGGATGCTGGCCCCCGCGAGGAGGAGGAACAAGATGACGACTTCGAGGAGGACGAGGACGACGACGACGATTACAACGCGGAGCACTACTTCGACAACGGTGAAGACGACGAGTATGGCGATGAGGGTGGCGGTGGTGGGGATGATTATGAATTTTAAGGGAAGGGCTTACAAGATCTAAATCTGGAAGATGTGAATCCGTGGGATTGGAGATTTTTCAAAAGGCGCGTGGAGCGTCCCTGATTCGGGAAAAAGCAGGATTGGCGAACCTAGGAGCATTATTTCTTTTTTTTTTTTGACGGGCCGGCTATCATCTGCGAAATAGGCGTTTAGAAACTGGAGTGAAGGTCCTCCATTTTATCTTTACACCTCCGACCGAGCGGAGCCAGCGAGACGCCTTATCGCAGACAGGCGCAGATATCTTGCCTCGAAAGGCATGCGCTACTTCAACTGGCAAGTTGAATGCGTGAGTGAGGGATTAGTTGGAGAGACGTATCCGAAAGGCCTGGAAGCCGCAGTGACGTATTAATACAGTTACAAGAGTCTATACATTACATGTACAGCTACTTTTCCTGTTATGCGAACATTCCATAACAATACCCGCCGTCCTATTCTTTCAAATGAATACAAAACAAGAAGTAAAATCGATGACGATGACAAGGCGGTCTCCAGATCCCCGCTTTTCCTTTCGCTGCTATCCTTCTTTTCGACCGCTTAGTCGACCATATCTACCAGTCCTCCAATGCCGTCTAGAACCATGGTTGACACCCACCGCCGAAACCATCCATCCCTATAAATCCCTACAGAACAGAACCACCTCCAACCCCCTGAATCACCTCATCGACCCCCTAAAATGTCTCATCGTCCCCCAACCCATCACCCTCGTCCTCGACCTCATACCTCGCTGGCATCTCCGCCGCCGGAATCTTATCTCTCAACCACGACATGACCGCCTCTGTCCCGCGCTTGAGCGTCGCATAAGTCGGCACGCGGAACGTGTTGCCCTCGATCTCCAGGCTGCGCAGCCCCTTTTCCCACAGTAGGCCAACCTGGGGTGGCACGCGGTCGATGCTGTTGTTGGCGAGGGCAACGGTTGTCAGGCCGTCGAGAGCCTCGACCGTGATGGACTCGAAGCCATTGTCTGAGGCGAGGAGGGTGATCAGCTCGGGGAAGCGGCGGCGGAGGTGGGGGAGCGGGCCGGAGAGGCGGTTTGACGAAACGTCGAGGTGACCCAGACGTGGCGCCGAGAGGCTGGATACGAGGAACTCGAGGGAGGGGAGGCGGTTGGCCGAAAGGCGGAGCTCGCGGAGGGAGGGGAGGGAGACGTCGTCGGTGAAGGTGGTGGTGAGGCGGTTGTTGGAGAGGTCGAGGAGAGTGATGTTCTGCGCTAGGGCGACGGCGTCGGGGATGTAGGAGATGTTGTTGTGGTGGAGGATGAGTTGGCGGCAATCGTTAGCGAGAGGTGTGAATTGTTCTTCGTCGAGGTCGGTGAGCTCTTTAGAAGAGAGATCCAGGACGCCAGAAGACTTCAGAGTCCACATGCTATTGGTGGGGATGATGCCGTTGGCACTGTCCTCCAGGTCACCACCATTCTCCGCCTCAGCAACGACGGCCGCTGGATTGTGACGCATCTTCAAGTCCCTCTTTAGATCTGCGGTATTCATGGTAAGGAACTTACGCTCCCGCAGAGGGTTTGCTGCAAGTGTGAACATATCGAGGCTCTCCATGAGGCCAATCTCAGGATCAATCTTCGATATGTCATTGCCGTTGAAATTGGCCTGCTTAAGAGACATCAGAGATGTGAACCCAGAAGGGAACTCAGAGAGTTTATTTTCTTCTGCCAACAAGGTCAAAAGACCAGTCCACCCGGTCAAATCTGGAAGTGTCTCAAGGCGGTTTATGGACACATTTAGGGACTTCAATGATGGCATGGACAATGTGGAGGAGCCCAGACTGGTCAGTGCATTTCCAGAGACATCGAGGTTCTGCAATCGTTGCATCGCTGGGACGGTGTCAGGGAACAACGTTCCACGAAGTGCGTTCTTAGCAGCTGAAAGGTCCACAAGAGGCAAAGCCTGTAGAGCTTCCACAGGAAGAGAGGAAAGTCCGTTGTTGTTGACGTTGAGCACTCGAAGGTTAACAAGCTCTTGCACAGTGTCTGGAAGGCGACCGATCTTGTTGCCCTGCAGTTCTAGGACTTCGAGGTTGGTGAGAGAACCTATCGAGTTGGGCAGGTCTCCTTCCAGATCATTTTCGGCTAATCTGAGCTCGCGCAGGGAATTGACTTGCGATATGACTTCAAACGAGTCGTTGCGAAGCCGATTTCGTGACTGCTTGAACATCAATGGAACTCATCTTGTCGTAAGGCTTTGATGGGAAATCTTACCATATTTAGCACGGTCAGCCTTTCTAGCCGTCTCAAGCCGATAGGCAGCTGCTTTAGTATGTTTCCATGCAGATCGAGCATCTCCAAGCCGCCAAACTGCGGCCCAGTTGCATCCATGTCTTCAGCAGCCTCCTCCGGGTCGATATCGGGAAATAGTTCGTCTTCTAGTCTCTCGATTTCGTTGTCTGCAGCATTGAACCGGACAAGGTCCACGGCCTCTGACCACGAAGCACCCGCGTCCGGATCATACTCGTACATGGTCAAAACCTGCTTGGGAATCTCACTCAAACCCATGTTCGCGATGTTCAAGCGGCCGTCTGATCTAGCGGTATCTACCCGCTTCTTGATCACTGCCTCTCCTCCCTTTGGAAGCTGATTAAACGGATCTTCGTATGAATCAAAGTCAGACCCTCCAACGGGTACTTCACTCGTGACTGGAGTGGCCGGCTTTGCTTGCGCCTGCGCCGCCGCCTTACGAGCAGCTTTGGCCTTGGCGATCTGCTCTCTCAATGCAGCAGAAGAGCTGCTCACCTTTGACGTTGCGTCGGAGGCTGTTTCCTTGACAGGTGTCTTCTTCGCCGAACCAACTGGGCGGCTGGGCAATGTTCTCTCCACGATTGATTCAGAATCTTCGGCTGGAGAAAGAAGATCATCATCGAACGTGCTCGTGCCTGCTGGACGAGTTTTGGGTAATCTTCCGATCACGGTCTTGCTGGCACTAAGGGGAGTTTTCGACACTCTCCCAGCCGTAGGACTTGCAAGTGCAGGAGGGCTCCTAAGGCCAGCGGGGCTCTTAAAGCTAACAGGGCTCTTGATGCCAATGGGGCTCATGAGATTAACGTCAGATTCAGAATCTTGTGGATCAGCAGCCGGCGGGGACATTGGTTGACTGTCAGAGCTAGCAGCGGGCGACCTTGGGGCAGCACTAGCACTTCGTCTACCTGGAGTGCCGTAAGTTGGAATTTGGCCGGAGCTGCGCGTCGCACTAGAAGCACGCGACATGCTGCTCGGCGGCCGCAACGTCGGGGTTGTGGGCCTTTGACTACTGCTCCTAAAAGTGCCAGCAGTCCGCGAAGCAGGCCGAGAGGCTCTAAAACTCATCGCTGAGGCGGGTCTCATCGGGGGACCCATGGGGCTCGACGGAGTGAACCAGCTCGACTGGCGTGACGTAGGCGAAGAGGGCTGCTGCTGTTGCTGCTGCTGCATGATGTGCGCCAGACTCTCGAGCGTGCGCTCAGTCAGCGAGGGTTCGCGCCTTTCCTGCTGTGCTCCGGCCTGCTCTGCAGTAGTGTCAGGCTCATCCGCGATGCAAGGGGTGATGTGGGCTTACCCTGCGGCTCTTGCCCCTCTTCGAAGCCAAATTCGAACTCGCCGCTGTGAGCATCCCTATGGCTTAGCCTCGACGAGGCGCGGAAGCCGTCCAAATCACCCAGCTGGTCGTCCTCGTTCTCTACATTCTTGTTTGTTCTGATCGCGGATATGGCGGGGCGCTGGAGCCGCGATCGTGCCTGACGGGACGCCGGGCGCCCAATTGGTTTCTTGAAGGCATCGTCGTCCTTCTTCGGCGCGGGTCTGGCGGAAATGCCTAGGCTCGGGCGGGGCGTGGACGAGGCGCGGGGACTGGCCGCAGCGCGCAGCGAAGAGCTGGAGGCTTTGCTGCGCAACCGGTCGGAGGAGGGCGTTGGGCGGAGGGAATGGGCGGGCTTCGCGGACGACGGCAAGGGCAGATTGGAGGGCCGCGGGAGGCTGCTCGCAAGGCGCGGGATGCTGGAGGCCCGCGGAATGCCTGAGGGGCGCGGCAGCCGCGAGGAGGAGGAGTCCATTGCTGTGAGCTGTGCGGCTGTTCTGGATCGGGGATGGGCTGGGTTGAGGTGGACAGCGCGTGGAGGATCCAGAGCACGCGCGGGCCGTCTCCGTCACCGCCGACAGCCGAGCGGGCGGCGTGGCAGCGGACAGCGGGCGGCGGACGGGCTAAGTGGCAGCGGCTGCTTGATGCGCGGTGGGGAACGCGCGCTGTCTTGGTCCAAGAGCTCCAGCATGCAGGCAGCTCGCAGCTGCTCGCCAATGGCTGCCGCGGGTGTGCGCGTTAGAGCTCTTCCACGCGGGCCAGCGTGGCTGGCCAAGTGCCAGCTCCCAACCGCCTTTCCGCCTCGACCTGCAGCAGAGACGGTGCATTAAGACGACCCCGCCCCTCCGTCGCTGTCCCTCCGGCCCTCGAGCATCGCCGCCTCATCAGGCCTCAATCGCTCCTGCTGCAACGTTGCCGCGCCCGCCGGCCCCGTTTGCCGCCGCACGGTTGCACCTTCCCCGGCCCTTGCTGAGCCTCAGGTTGTTGCTTAGACAACGCCAACCTCCCCAGCCTGCCCGCGCAGCACCCCCGATCATCACCCTCGCCCGCCCCGCGACCGAACGCGTCTGGCCCACCGCCGCCGGCTCACCGCATTGCGCAGAGCTGTCTGAGGCCCCGTCACACCCGCACCATGGACCACCGCGAATCTGTCGCCCACGAGTTACTCGCCATGTCGCAGGAGGAGCGCCTGCACGCCGCGGCGCGCCCGCGCCAGCCGTCGCAAGACAGCCTTTCGAACCACAGCGCCGCCAAAAGCGACCGCGACAAATACGCATCGCCCAACCCGCCCTCGTCGTCGATAACTCCACCCCCCTCATCCCAAGTCCCGCCCGCTCCCCAGAGCCGGACTTCCATCCGCACCCCAACGCCGCCCACGCCTGTTCTATCATCGCCGCCGCCTACATCGCGACCCAGCACCCAGCTCAGCGGGCCTGCGTTGTCCTTCACCCTCGAGCAAGTCCATGGCGCGACGACTGACGAGCTCCGTGATATGGTCGCCGAGCTGATGGCCGCGCTGCGGGAGTCCCGCACCTCTGCCGCACACCACAAGCTTCAATACAACATGCTGTGCATGGACAGTGCCGAGGCGCAGAACCGTATGGCTGTCGAGCTTGCCATGGCCCAGCGTGAAGTTGAAGTGCTGCAACAAGCGGAGGAGCGGCGACGCAATGACATTGCCTCTCCCCACCAGAGTATGCAACAACAGGTTGTAAGCCCTGCAAATGCAGCTCTCCTGAATGAGATGAGTCGGCACATCCAGATCCTGCAGAACGAGAACGAGGAACTTCGGGGCATGCTGGACCATTCGAAACGCGTAACCGAGCGCAGAGAGGGGGAGATTGCTGGTCTGGTAGAGGAGAATGAGCGCCTGCGCGGTCGTATCAGGAAGAACAGAGACCATCTGAACGGAATCTTGGGCGACGTGTACGACAATGGTTCTCCCGTGTCAATTACCAGCACTCCACGTTACCCCAATACTCCCCGTAGCCGGAACCGGGCCAACACTGTCAACGACGCAAACAACCGCGGACAGGCTTTCGAAGCATTGCTGCTTGCTGACAAGATGTTGAGCGAAAAGACGACTACGGCGCCCACGACTCCCACGAAGGGAAACCCGCCCAAGGCACGCTTCAGCCACACCCGGGGAGCTCAGTCTCTCTCTTCGATGCCATCCACACCTAACAGCCGATCTAGGCCAGTACAGCAGCCTAGCACGATCGCTGTTCCGCGCACTCCACCAAGCTTCCGTGCCGTGAACAAGGCTCCGCGGTCTGCTCCGGCCGTAAACGTTCCTGGCAAGCGCCGTCGTGAGAGTACAGACTCGACGATCACGGCCTCGAGCATCGAGAACGCCATCAACGAGTCCGACAAGGACACAGAAATCGATGAGTCGCAAGCCAGCCAGATGGCATCGAATTTGCTCCGCCGTACGCCGCAGCACTACACGATGGGCGGGTCTCCTCACGCAAGCCAAAGCCAAGGCCATGGCCAAAGGGGCAGCTCAGTGCAAGCGAAGTTGTTTGGTCAGGTGAAGAAGCCAGGAGTGGGAAGGCCAGCTGAGAAGGAGAAGCGAAGCATTTCTACCGTTGAAGACACCGGGGCTGGAAACGTGGCCAAGAGAAGCCGCGCGAGCGAGACGGCCATTGGTCTGGGAATCGGAGGAATGAGCAGCAGTCCGAAGCGGTCGTAGGGGAGAGCGGCGTTCGAGCCGGAAACTTCATGATTTGATGACGTTTTTTCGGCGTATGGGCGGAGCTTGTTGGGAGGTTAATTGATTACGGTAAGCCGACCGCTAGGGATTTTGATGAGTTGCAGCTGCTAATCAGTCGGACAACAGGGTCGATTCCCTTTTCGTTCTCTGGTTTTTGCAATAGGGGTGAGATTCTCACGTTAGGATACCTTTTGTGCAAGTAAAGTCGCGCATTGAAGCGGGAGTAACAGTGGGAAGCACGGAAAACGGGGATGTTAGGAGAGATGCGGACTGTAGTATATAGCGATAATCAAAAGGAATACGGCATTGCATCGCAATGCTGAAGAACGAAATTCAGTGGCCCTTGGCGTGTGTGAGCGACCTCCCTTCCTCTAGCGGACGCGGTTGGGGTCAATGGAATGTGAAAAGATGGCGTAGCAGGTGTGATGAAATTACAACATCTGAACAAGACAGTACCTTGGCCATTGGGAGAGGAAACATTGCTCCGAGTGGCCTTGACTTCTTCGCCAATTGGTTCAACTCCCGACGCTTGGAGAGAGCAGCTCGCGCCAGGCATGGCTGCAACATGGCTGTGAAGGCACTCTGTTCCCGGCCGGCTCCAGAGCCAGTGCGCAGTGTGACTGTTGAGGGCGGACGAGGGGGATTTCGTAAGAAGGGTGGGACGTGGAGCTCCGGTGGACAGCGTGAACTTCGGCGAGGGCGGCGGTGGGACAAGCAGGCGGAAAGCTTCCCGAAGCGGAAGTCGCAGGCGCGAGGACCGTCGCCAAGCCGCCCCCAACACTCCCGTCGCGCTCCGCAAGACACGCTTCCGACCGTCTCGTCTCGTGTTGTTTCCGTCAACCTTAACTTCTTCATGGGCCACAAGCCATGAGAGCAGCAACTCCCGGCGCGCCATGGCTCCTCAGCGCAGCGCTCGTCGCGTTGCTGCTGCTCGCAGGCCCGGCCCACGCCTCGCTGGGTGACCGCCTGCCAGACTTCAAGGACTGCGTGAAGGTGAGCCGCCAGAGATAGAGGGGAGCTGCCAACGTTACACCCCCGCCGGCCAGCAGCATTGCGTGCCAGGCCCGGGACATCTGGGGTGCAATTGGCAGCGCGAACGAACAGCGGCTAACATGCCTTGTCCGCACAGGTCTGCACCGAAGCCAACTGCGAAGGACCAGATCCAACACCTATCCGTAATTCCCCCCTCCTCTTCCTCCTTGCCCACAACAGAGCCACCATTTCCCGCCGTCCCTCCTACAATTGGATCGTACAGAAGATTGACCAGATCGCTTGCACCCCGTAGCTCTCCAACACCGCCTCCTTCTCTGGGACTGCCCCTCCGAATGCGACTACACCTGCCAGCACGTGGTGACGGACAAGCGCCTCGCGCGTGACCCGCCCTACCGCTCGCCCGTTCTCCAATTCCACGGCAAATGGCCCTTCTACCGCTTCCTCGGCATGCAGGAGCCCTTCAGCGTCCTCTTCTCGCTCTTCAACTACCTCGCGCACAGCTGGGGCATGTCGGCCATCCGCGAGCGCATCCCAGCCACCTACCCGCTGCGCAAATACTACATCCTCTTCGGCTACTTCGGGCTGAACAGCTGGCTGTGGAGCATGGTCTTCCACACGCGCGACTTCGGCTTCACGGAGAAGATGGACTACTTCGGCGCGGGCGCGTCCGTCATGTACGGGCTGTACTACACGCCGATCCGGCTGTGGCGGCTGGACAACCCGGCCAACCCGTCGCTGCAGAGCGTGCGGCGCGCGTGGACGATGCTGTGCCTGGCGCTCTACGCCGCCCACGTCGCCTACCTCTCCCTCTGGGCCTGGGACTACACCTACAACATGGCCGCCAACGTCGCCGTCGGCATCGTCCACAACCTCATGTGGAGCTGGTTCAGCATCGACCGCTACCGCCGCCTCAAGCGCACCTGGGCCGCCTGGCCGGGCCTGATCGTCGCCTGGATCATCATGGCCATGAGTCTGGAGCTGCTGGACTTCCCCCCGTGGAGGGGCATGATCGACGCGCACAGCTTGTGGCATTTGGGGACTGTGCTGCCGACTATTGGATGGTATATGTGAGTTTTGAACCATTTCCACCCCCCGTGCCTCAAGACGTTGGAGGCGAACGCATGCGACTGACTGACGCCGTCTCCAGATTCTTGATCAGGGACGCAGAGGAGGACCTGCAGACCTCGAGGCTGAAGGCGTGATTGGACGGGCGTGGACTTTGTCACCAACGTACCTCCGAGCTTGCTGGACGGGCTTTTTCCACCCTTTATTCCTCCACTAGCATGCCTTCGGCCATTCCATTCTCATCGACACGGGAGAGGTGCCTGCGAGCCTTTCCCCCTTTGGTGTTATACTCATTTCTTCGTTATGTATTAGAGATAACCCCCATACAGACTTGAACCGAGAATCGAATCTTTATGTTGTATCACGAATATACCTGGGAGAAGAGGAGCCAGCAGTTCCGTCATGTGCAATTTTCTCGCGTGTCATATATACGTGACTATTGTTACAGTAAGAATCTAACCAACGCGTACGCCCCCCGTCATCCACAAGAGGAAAAGATACGCAAGAAACGCTGCACCAGGAGAAAGCCCGATTGCTCGAGTTGTTAGATGGTGAGAAATAGAAGAAACCGCAGGGGATTGGAGTCCACGGGATGCTTTGATTCGGCATCTCGCCGCGCGGAGGACATGGATGGAGAACGAGACTTGAAACCGAGGATGAGACGTGGGTGCTTTTGAAGAGGCGTGCAGCTGGGGAGGGCAGGGTGGTGTCAAGATCGAGGTACAACAAATGCGAATAGAGAGAAAGAGACGAGGAAAAAGACGCAACGCCGGAGTTTCTCTGAAGGTGTCTTGGATTGTGGTTCGCTTGGCCGTGTATGACATGCCTGTCGTACCCATTCATCAGAAGCCTTGATTCTGTTTTCACTCGCACACGCTTCAAATTCAGCCAGGGTATGAATTCCTGTCGGGCCGTGGCGTGAGGCCAACAGCGGTTTCGGGATGCCGGAACAAGCGATGGAAGAAGCCGCGAGCCGCGAAGTGCAGAAGAGATGAAGCCTGGAGGTCCAACATTGGAAGGGAGCCGGAAACTCGGGACAGCGGAGAGATCAGGAGAAGGAGGCAGAGAGCATATCGATTCAAGAAAAAAGCAACGAACGCCTCCTGGTAGAAGACGGCGACGGCAAAAGGGCCCGAGGATGAAACGAGAAAAAGAGTTTCTTCCTTCGTCTTGCTCCCATCTCTCTCCCACAACAACGCACACAGCAGCAAACAATTTTCTCCTAGTCACCTCCCACCACCGACCTCCACTCCATTGACGACAGGGGTAGAGAAAAAGAAAAAGAAAAAGTAAAGAAAACTACAAGCATGACCCCGGCAGCTCTGATGTCGTCGTCCTTAATAGCAGATACAAGAGCTCCTCCCTTACGCATCCTTCCACCTGTTGGGATTTTGCTTTTTTATTCTTTCTCCTTGCCCCTTGTGTGTGCGTACTCTGCTCCCTAGTCTCTGCCCCGGTGATTGCGGATCATGTTTCCTGCCTGCAACTAATCTGTTCTGATGGCATCCTCCTGGACGCAGCGCTCCTTGTCGACTGATTTGACGCGACGCTGCAGCTGGAACAAATTGCCGAAACTCTCCCTTCTTCATCGCTTGGACGCGATGGTATCCTAACGCTGTGAGCGAGAATCCCGGCACCTTGTTCCTTTTCCCTCTAAATTTGCAAATGTCGCTGACCTGACTGCCAGCGACTCTAGGGATATCCACTGCTGTTCCTGACGAGAGGGGTGTTGGCCGAAAAGTCCAAGGAGGCTTCCACCCAATTGTACGCCACGACGCATAAGATGATGACCCTCCCAAAAAGAGATAGTCGTGAGTCCGGGAACACTTTCTCAATTTGGTCCTTCGTTCTCCGTTTGGTTAGTTCATTGCCAGTGATTCTGCTGGTTCATGAAACCTTCTTCCAGGGTGCGATCCTCGAGAGTCCGGATAAAATCACGGTTGCCCCGGTGACGACCACCACCGCCACCACCACCAGCCGCGCGGCTATCACGTCTCCGTGCACTGGCAGGGTTGCCGTCAGGCGCGCCGTCAGGCGGCGGTGGATAGTAAGCTGGGCTGGGCTGCAACCTGACGGGCGCGTTCGGGTCAAGGTGACTCATGACTCGTTGCAGGGCAGGAGGAATCCCACTCTGTTGTTGGTCCATTGTCGATGCTCTTTGACGTCCTGCTCTTGTGGTCGCTTGCGCGTAGAGATTCTGCTGCGGGTTGTAGCGAGGCGTCTGCTGCACTAGGCTCATCTGCTGGTTGTAGTTCGGTTGCGCTGGGTAAGGAGGCGGTGCGCCTTGATGGCTTGGGCTGTACATGTTGTTGTACATGGTCGGGCTCTGGGCATGTGGACTCTGAGCATACTGGTTCATCTGCATGTTAGCATAGGCGGCACTCTGAGCTTGAGCCTGTGCGGCCTGTTGTTGCGCTCGTTGTCTGCTCAGGGCTTCGGCACGCTGTTGCTCCACAATTCCAGGCGCGGGAGACCTGTTCGAACCAGCTCTCATGGTTGTCGGAGGGTTGAAGGGTCCAGTGTACTTTTGTTGGGTGATGAACGGGTGGAGTTTGGCTTGATTGGGTGTCCATCTCTCAAGCGGATTGAGGTTCAGAAGTCCTTGAGCGAAGTCGATGAAAGCCAACCGATTGGCCATTTCTGAGACAGATCAGCATGTTGCACCGAAAGTGGGCCATAACTTCCGGAACTTACCTCGCTCAACTTCCGCGGGTTTCATGTTCTTCCTCGGCATCGGGTAGTTCTTGATGATGTCCGGAAGCGTCGTTGCAGAAAAGTACTTCTTGCTCGGCTGTTCCTTTGTCCCGTGCTCGCGCGAGTACTGTTCCATGCTCTTTAACCTCCAGCTCTTCCTGCCAAACTCGTCTTGGATCTTCTCGAAAAACTCTCCAGACTGCTTGCCCATCTCGAGCATCCACGTGGGAGGGAGGCCGAGCATTTCTGTGATCCGTGCGACCTGGTTATACTCAGATGATCCTGGGAACAGCGGTAATCCCAGGAACAGCTCTACCACAATGCAGCCCAACGACCACATGTCAATAGCCGCCGAATAGCTATTACAAGTCAGCTTCTTCACCGCCTTTTGCCAACTCGGATTGCGTGACTTACGGGAGACCCAGAAGAACTTCTGGGGACCGGTAGAATCTGGATTGAATGTAAGTGTAGACGGTCTGGCGTTCGTCACACGCCGAGCCAAAGTCAATAATCTTGATTATTGGGCTCTCGAGGCTGAATTCAGTCAGAACCTGGTCAAAAGCACTACGGCTCAGACCACTTACTTCTTGAGCAGGATATTTTCCGGTTTCAGATCGCAATGGATCAGTTTTGCCTTTCCGAGCAATGCAAGGCCATTGAGCAACTGCTGAGCAAATACTCGTACGAGAGTGGTGCTCAACCCCCGGAATTGGTTCTGCTTGATCAACTCGTACAAATTGACACTGAGGAGCTCAAAGACAAGGCACAAATGTTGTCGATGGATGAACGTGTCTTTCAAGCGCAGAAGATGGTGGTCGTCGTTCTTGTCCATTTGCTTGTTCAACTGTCGCAGCAATCAGTGCTAGCCCGCGAAAATACGTTAAGAGCCGTACCAAGTCCAGAACTGAAACCTCCATCATACTCTGGTTGAAGTAGGCGGTCCGATTCTTGATAACCTTGACAGCAACGACTTCTTGCGTCCGGAGATTCTGGCATTTAACCACCTGCCCGAAAGTACCCTGACCGAGGACATCCAGGATGAGGTATCGGTTCCTACTGAACTGTCAACAGAGTGTTTCGGCGGAAACAAAAAGATGAAGCCGTACTTGTGGCCAGACTCCTCCGAACCCAGAATATCGTTGACGTAGAGGATGTAGTCGCTGTCCTCATTGTCATATCCATCATTCTTGACACCCTTGCTCGGCTTCGTGAGGACTCTGCGCGGATTTCTCGAAGACTCGTACTTGAAGCCCGGATTGCAAATGCGGTATGTCGCAGGCAGGTGGGTCGTCAATGCTTGCAGCGGCTGTGAGGCAACCGTTAGCGACTTCGCTGATCACTCCCTTCACTCCGCACTCACACTTATGAAACCGCCCTCTGGATTCGCTCTCCGAAACGGCGGCTGCTCGTTCACGTGCGGGTGCAAGTCTGCCGTGTTGAGGCACTTGGTGAATGTGGGCACTAGTCCGCGGTTGACCTGTGGTGACATGGGCGCTTGCGTAGCCGGATTACGCGGCGACCTGGCCTCTCGTCCGTAGACAGCGTTGAGCTGCGCCGTGGCCGATTGCGGGTAGTAGTGGTCGGGCGTCATGTTGGACTGGATCGGAGGTAGTTGCGGTGGGTGCGCTCGCGAGGCTGTTTGCGCGATAATAAGTAATCATGGCAGCATAACACAACGGCCAAAAAGACGGCCGAGAGCCAGACTCCTGGGGAGTGACTTACCGGGCGGGGAGTAGTAGCTCTGCGGAGGTGACATGTAGGGATTCGAGCGAGTGGGTGACTGGCGGGTGGACTGCGGGGAAAAGCTGCTGTAGTTGGCAGCGTTCTGTTGTGAGCCAGGGCCGTAGGGCGACGACGGCGACAGGTTCATTGGAGAGTAGCGACGCGCAGCAGCCGAAGCCTCCTGCTCCTGGACGTAGGCAGTTGAGGTGCGACTCGGCTGGGCGGACTTCGCAGCGTACCGCGGCTTGTAGGGATCCGCGTCCTCCATTGGCACGTCGCCGTCGTTGTCGCCGTTGTGGTAGCTCTGGGAGCGGATGGGTTGGGCAGGCGGCGAGCTGATCTGCATGGAGGCAGCGCGCGAGGCGATGGAGGGCGTGTTGTATGCGTCCTGCTTCGCGTAGGGATCCTGCTTGGCGGAGGAGTCGTGCCGTGGCTGGGGCTGCGCGGTCGGGTCGCGCTGCTGGTGCTGAGGCGACGTCAGGCTAGGCGGCGCAGCATAGTAGCGCGTCTGGCGGGTGGCGGGCGGGCTCTCGACATACGAGGCCCACTGCGAGTCCATGGCGACGGCTGGGCTGCAAAGGGCGTGGTGAGGAGAGCGTTGTCAGGTGCGCATATGGCGAAGCTGGCGGTCGCGGGTCGGCCGCACTAGAGCGCTCGGTCTGGCGACGACAGCGCAGGCGTGTTGCGGCTGCGCTGGGCAGCGTTGGCGGGCGAGAGGCGAGAGAGGCGGAGGGTCGACACGTGGTGGGTGCGGATGCGTCAATCCTGGGGTTGTCGTCGTTCGCGGCAGCAGCGATAGAGATAGTGATAGGTAGTATTGCGGCCTGAACCAGAACCACGGAGGGGCGTGTGGCAGCGAGGGCGGCCAGCGAGGGACGAGCAGGTGAACAGGATGCGGCGACGGCAGGCCGACGCTCGCTCGGCGGGTATGCGGCTCGCGCTGCAGGACGCCGGGTGCGAAGCGCTGAGGCGATGCGTTGGGCAGACTGAGGACGACGAGGGCGGCGCCGCGTCAGGTTGCTGGTCGTGGTGCCAGGTCCTGCTGGGCGGCGCTGGAAGCTCTCAGCCAGCTCGGCCTCAGGCCTCAGCCTGCCTGCACCTGGCAACCATCAAGTGCCGGGGGCCACCACCAGCATCCAGTCAGCATCAGCGCTGCCCAAGCCGGCCTGCGCCCAGCCCAGCTCCGCCAATTTGCCCGTCCAAGACATAAAAACACTCGCGCGCACGCCATTCGCGGCCGCATCGCCAGCGCCAGCGGCCAGCGCGAGCTCCAGCGCCCTCCCCATCGTCGTCATCGTCCCGCGCGCCCCCAGCCGCCGCGCACGTCCGCCGCGCGAAACGCTCGCCCGCGACAGCACAAAGCGGCGGCCGCGCGCCTTTGTGCCAGGACGCAGCGCGCAGGACGCAGGACCCGGCCTAGGCCAGCTCACGAGACAGCACGCTGCCCTCAGCCCACCCAGCGCTGCCTGCTGCCGTGGAACTGGGCGACACGCTCATTATCCGAGATGATCGCAGTTTCCTAAGATTTGGCAGGGACTGCCACACGCTCGCCTTGCGTCACTCGCTGGCTGCGGCCGGTGAGCCTCGCCCGCCGCGCACGCCGCAATTGGCAAGACGCGTGCCTGGCAGGGGTCACGCCGGCCTCTTACCCGTGCGGGTAGGTGGATTTTCTGAGCCCTTCAGCGCCGCCGCCAGCCACCAGGGGACCAGCGAGACGAGAGTCTCTGGCTCGTCCAGCAGTCTCGGCTGCCGTTGTTTGTGAGCAGTCGCGCCGGATGCAGACCGCTGTCGTATCTTGGAGATGGCTGCCAATTTTGCTATTCGAACGATTTGCGCTGCGCGGCTACAGAGCTCCAATCAAGCCTCTGTAACCCTCGCTGCCCCAGGTGCTTCTGCAGCTCGTTCCAGAGCCGGGACCTTCTTGCAGCCGAGGCGCGCTTGTAACGCCTTCGACACCCACCCGAAAATCCCAGTGGCGGACACTCGTCCTCATGAGGCTTCGCTCTACCCGCCTCTGCTGCAGCTCGCACTGCTCTGATGGGCGTGACTCTCTTTGACGCAGGTACGGTGTAACCGCGTCTAGTCCAGGTCACCCACGTCGCATTGTTGGCCTTTAGCCAGAATTGATAGGTACTCCCGCCAAGCCCTCGCCGGCAGTGCTGCTACTCGGAATGTGTAGAAGGAACCTCAGGAATTGGACGTCAGCAAGCCTCTGGAGGGTATATTCAAGATTTTGATACAGGATGATCAGTATCTTCACGTTTGGGATTGGGCCTCAGATCTCTGGCATGCCAGTGCGTGGAATGAAGGTGAACTCGGATTTGTCTTTAGCTGGAGGACCGTCGAGGGTGGTACTTTCGGAACATATAGGCATTTCAACAGCCGCAATTCTATCCCCACTTCTTTGCCAAAAGCTGCGCGTAGAAATAAAATAATTTTGAATCATAGCCGATGTTGCGTCGGTCACAACCGCCAATACTTGCAATTTGTTTACGTACACAAACGTCAAAAAGTAATTCCGTCAAATGCACTGGCTCACCCGAAAATCGTGTCCTTCCGTTAATGGAGAATTGCAGTTTTCTCCATGTACAAGTCAACACTGAGCATTCCAGATCGAGAATGAGAAAGACTGCGGCCAGTTCCAAACATAATGTCCTACGAGAACTGGATTATCTCGGCCGTAACATCTCTTCCACCGGGTCGAAGTGGTCAACATCCATCATATCAACCCTCGAATGAGGCAATGTGATGCGGAACTTAACAAATGTAAACTTATAGTGGGGCATGGTTCCACGCTCAAAGAAAGCAGGGAAATCGATGTTCCCCGTATGTGATGAACAGAGTATTTTTTTCTGTCTAAAGCTTCGAGAATACCGCCGGGCCATGGAGGTGGCATGCGAACAAGACATCGTTTTGATAGTACTTCCTGCAGTAAAGTCCAACCCCCTGCTTCTGCGAACCGTATTCAGTAGAGAATGCCTGATGGAGACGCCTACCTCAGCGGCACGCGCACAAATGGCTAAGCGAAAACTGGCCACAACAGGATGCATGTGTCAACCCGGAGTAATACATGTTTATTCGTGGAATTACTGCCTGATAATCCAACATTCATTAACAAAGATCTAGTAGAACCTGGAAATACTTGTGAGCTGTTCATCGGCAATATCAATGGTCGATCCATCGTTTCCGGTGAGGAGCCGAAGTAGGGCTGAAAGTGAAACTGATATTTGTCATGAGGTCTGAGATGTCCGGCGCGTGCAGATTGAAGATGACAAGACTCGCAGCGGAACGCCAAATTCCTGCCAGTTGAAGGGGCAGGTATCTGTGGCAGTGCAAAGCTACATTATAGTGGTCAATTTTCTTTGGTAAATTCATAGCAAAATGGTGCTCAATTGCTTCCATGATTCAAAGGGGATGTCTATACGTCTCCCTAGCGGTACAGAGCCTACTAACTAGAGACCCGCCGGCCTGATTGCTTTAGGAGCCTCAACCCAGTCAAACGTACCCGACGACTTCGTCAGCCATACATCACCCGGGGTCTGAGCAGCCTTGGGCTCAGCACCAGCAGCAAATAAACTGCCACTCAGGAAAGTGTGCGGGAATCCAGGATCGAACTCGTATGCTGCCTCCACCTTCTGGATTTCCTCCTCGGTCAGGGAAACACTAAGAGATTCGATGTTGCCCTTGATGTGCTCGACCTTCCTCCCTCCCACGATGGGGAACACATACGGCGTCTTCTGCAAGACGTACGCAAGCGGCACGCTGAGAAGCGGCACGCCCTTCTCATTCGCAATGCTCTCGAGCACGCGGGACACCTGCTTGTCGCGCTCGCTCAGCGGGATGAGGTTGCGGCCGGGGTTGTGCTTCTCGCGCTCCTTGAAGCCGGCCTCGGTCTGGAAGCGGCCCTGGTTCAGCGTGCCGTACGGGCACAGGCCCATGCCCTCGTCGCGACACATGGGGATGATGTCGCGCTCGAAGTCGCGCATCGCGGCGCTCCACATGCCCTGGTACACGACGAACGGCCGCAGTCCGTGGTCGCGCGCGTACTGGTTGGCCTTGGCCACGATCCAGGCCGGCGTGTCGGAGATGCCGAGGTAGTTGACCTTGCCGGAGGTGACGAGGTCGTTGAGGCTGTGCATCAGCTCCGGGATGGTGATGCTGTAGTCCCACCAGTGTAGGTACAAGAGGTCGATGTAGGTGGTCTGGAGCTTACGGAGGGAGGCCTCGACGGAGAGGCGCATGGACTTTGTGCCGTTGCCGCCGTAGTTGGAGGCTATGGCATCGTCGGGGAATGGCTTGGACAGGGAGGTGTATTTCGTAGCGAGCACGATCTGGTCCCGGTTCTTGCGCGCGGCCATCCACTCGCCAACCCACATCTCGGATTCGCCGTCTTGGTATGCATTCGCGGTGTCGATGAAATTCCCTGGCGAACTGTAAGTTTTCTCTATTGCTGATTCATAAGTGCTGGAACCACTTACCGCCATTCTCGTAGAAATGGTCCAAGATTGCAAACGCCGTCTCCTTGTTGCACTCTCCGTACCGCTCCTTGTGGGATTCTCCAAAGGTCATGGCTCCCAGGCAAAGCGGTGAAACGCGGACTGACGCATTAGGTGCCAATTGGCGATGGCGGGCCAAGTAAGACTTGGGGCCTGGTGCAGGAACGCCGGGGGGTGCCATTTTAGTGAGGTCGTGCAAGATGGTGCTCGGAGACGTTACGGACGAGAATACTTGGCGAATGCACCTCTACTTTTCGAGCAGATTGGCTGTATAAATACTGCCATCCGGTCAGGCGATGACGTATCGGGCTTCTCAAGTCCGTCGGACGTCCACTGTGGAGTGGACGGGAAGTCAACTAATGAGATCATGCTGTTACTGGTCTGTTTTCCTGATCTGGAAACTTCACAGTCCACCGAAGTTTACCCTCGGCCGACGCCACGCTTGATGCTCTCCTCACTGTCGGCTTGTAGGCCTTGTAGAGAAGTCTGACGGTGTTAAGAGGTAGTAAATCCAGTAGTCTTTGTAGCGTTCAGTGCCAGGAGTGGCGCCATCAGGCTTGACGATGATCTCACTGACACCCGCGGAGCTTCTGAGAATATCGTTGGACGCCTTCTCCCTTATTGGATATCCTATGTTCCCAAATGTCTCTGGGTGCGTCAAAATAGAGACTATCGAGATGGCTAGCGTGTAAGAATGTTTGTACAGGTGTATCATTCTTATTTGCGTCGTGTATTCAAGCGATGACTCGAGCGACTTCTCGGAAGGGAGAGCCATTCGGGGCGGTACTCTAAAGAATTACTCGCAACAACAAGGCACTGCGGCTGAGCATCAAGTGCGTTGGCGCCTGAATATCGCCCCCACGCACCCAGCCCTAATCGCTTACCAACTTCTCCGCAGTGTCAGACGTCTTCATCTTCGCGAACTCCCAGCCTTGTCCAAAAGAAAGCCTGTTTCTACCGTCGGATGCCCTCCTTCAACACCCTCCAACTTCGCTGTCAGTTTGGCGACTGAACCGCGCACTGCACGAACTCGAATTTCCAAATGGTGAGACGTTCAAGAAAGCGGAGGAGGAAGGCACGAAGAAGCCAGGCCTCAGCAGAGGACAGCTCGCAAGGCAGCACAGATGCCGTCACGAACGACTCCCAATACCACCACGAAGCTCTCCTCGAGGAAGAGAAATTTTTCCGGCTCCTCGAATTATTACCCGGCAAAGAAGACGATGCGGTTCGTTTTCGCCTTCGTACCTACTCGATCAACTTTCACCCAAGCTACGATGCTGTTTCATACGTCTGGGGACACGAAGAGGACAAAACAGATGTCTTTTGCAACCGAAAGCGCCTTCTAGTTCCACAGAATCTATGCGACGTACTCAAGCGCCTTCGACATCAGGAAACAAGCCGGATTCTATGGGCCGACTCCATATGCATCGACCAGAGTAATGGTGATGAGTGAACGTTATAGTACAGTCCGCCATATTGTCTCCAAATTTTGCTCCACAATATACTCAGGCAGGATATCCATTATAAACGGTAGTAAGTGGGTGGGAATTAAGGAAAGAGACAAAGACGAACGAACTGCGAACTGCTTAGCGTATCTCCGCAGTAAAGGAATGATTCCTTATGCACGAGATGCCCTAATCAAAGACTATGCAGGTGGTGTGGCCGCACAGTTCCTGAACGATATAAACAGCACATGTCGAGGGAGGTGCTTTTTCATAAGTCAGAATGGATTGTTAGGACTCGGTCCATGTATCATGCGACAAGGAGACAGAATTGGTTTCTTCTTCGGGGCTCAAGTGCCTTTCATCTTGAGGCCACAACAGGATAGCGGTGAATATCGTCTATGTGGAGAATGTTACGTTGATGGAATGATGTATGGAGAGGTTTTTGAAATGCTGGAAGATGGAGAGCTTGAGCAGGAGATGTTTAGGATCGTATAGTGTATCTTTCAAGTCTTGTACCTTAGTTCTTCATGCCCATAAGGGAAGTCAATCAGTGTACACGTCTTTCATTTATACCCCCAACCCATTTGGGTATACCGTGGAGCTCTCGTCTGGGAACCCCCTTTAATTCAAGCTTTGTCTCGGATTACATGGAATTCGTTGACTATCGTTCCCAAATTAAATTTAAGCATCGCTGACGACACGCCTTACTCCGCCTCCATCCTCCCGGGCGACTCACTCCAGCTCCGCCTCACCACCCCCTCTCCCACATCAACCCCCCACCTCGCCTTTTCCTTTCCCCGCCAACCCTCCGCCTCCTCAAACTCATCCTCCCCACTCCCCTCCCCTTCTCCTGCGCTCCCCCCAACCGGCCACCACCCCAACCCCGCCCTCCCCTCCCCCCAAACCTTCGTCTCCCCCACCTTCCCAACCCCCTCCTCCCTCAACCTCCCCACCAACGTGCTCCCCGCCACCAAACTCGCCGTCGCCGCAACACTCCCCGGATTTTTCGGCAGCACCGCCTCGCTCGGAAACCTCACCGCGACCCACACCAAACAGCACACCATGACGCCCAAACAAACCTCCAGCGCCACCGTCGACGGCCAATCCTGCGCGATCCTCGCCTGCGGAAACGCCACCACGCCATCCAGCGCCGCCTCCGGCGCCGCATTGCCGCCGGCAGCGCTGCGCGCCCACGGCCGCAGCTGTGTCAGCATGTTGGTGGCGTAGGCGGCGCAGACGGCCTCGGCGGCGGCGGCGAAGGCGGGGCCGTCGAGCACGGCGCTGAGGTTGCCGAGCGCGTACGTCGAGTGCGACGCCAGCAGCTCGAAGAACGACGTCGAGCTGCCGCGCGTCGGCCACAGCGACCCCGAGTCCAGCATCCCCGGCGTGTCCGTCGACACGTCGTACTGGTCGTAGTGCCCCCACGCGGTCGTTTTGGCCAGCGGCGATATCCAGTACGGCGCGTTGGCGTAGCGTGCGCCGCGCGCGAGGGTGGCGCGGTCGAAGCGGATGGGGTTCCAGGAGGGGAGCGTGGTGTTGGTGGTTGAGGAGGAGGACTTGCGGGCGAAGGTGGTGTCGACGGTGACGCGGGTGAGGTTGGTGTAGCAGACGGCGGCGCGGATGGTGGGGAGGGTGGTGGTGTTGAACATGCCGGGTTCGACGACGGTCTGGCCGGTTTCGTTGACGAAGGTGTTGTTCTTGAGGTAGGTCGTGATGGGGCCGAAGTCACCAAGGAGGACCTGGTAGCCCAGGTCGTAGCGCTGGAACGTTAAGCCTTTGAAGCGGTTGGTTGCGTTGGTGCATGGCGATTGGGATGATCCGCTTAAATACTGGGTGTAGTAGTCTGACTCAGTGACGTTCATGGTCTGATTACAGGCAGCGTTGTCGCAGTAGAAGTAGAAGTCAAAATAGGGCTCGGCGCATGTGGAGTTTTCCCAGTTTGCAATCAGCCCCATCGTAGCGGTCTTGCAGGTGACGTCGACCGCGATTGCAGGGACGTTGACTGTGATCTCACCAGTAGAAATGTCCTCGTCTTCAGCGTCAAAATCGCCGATACTCGTGAGGTTGCTGAAGACCAGGTTCTCGAGAATACCAGACTGGACCGGTATGTTGAAGTCTGGATTCATGGCCCATTCCGTGAATTGGGATGCAGTTTGGATATTTGCGGTGAGGTCCAGTGTTAGGTTCTTGCCCTCATAGTCTATTGTGTTTTCCGTATCAATAGGAAGACTGAATGTATCCTGCAGGTGGTCCACAATGCTCAAATCGACCAATGGCTGTATGTTGTGGGTTGTCTGCACGAGCTGGACATTGTAAAGACCAGCAGCCACAATCTTGATCGCGGGGATCACCAAAATGACAAACGAGGATGCAGCAACCGCAAACCCAAGTCCGTTCCTGATGGCGTGGAATGGGAGCAAGATGCTATAGGCATCCCGTAGATTGAACAAGAGAGGCTGTTTCTTCCCCTTCGATCCTTTCCACAAACTCTTGTACGGCGCCATGGTCTGCACTGATCCGTCTATTCCAGAGCAAGCATAGCCCAAGAGGAGCAGTATGACCGTTGGTACGAAGGCGAAAGCATCTGAGGCGGCAGTGGTATTTCTGCAGAGGCCGTCTCGGGCGCGTGACTGGCCCAAAAGGACAGCCAACACTGCCATGACTGCAAGTATGGCAGCAACGACTCCCCATTTAGACCACACACGGAGTGGCAGGGGCCGGAATCCTTCATGATTGTGCGTACCGTGAGAGTTGGAGGGGACCGGATTGATGGGACCATGTTGATCTTGCTTTGTAGCCTCTAGCATGACAGAGCCGTTTGCACTGGGTTGCAGCCGCCAGACCTTGGATGACAGTGAATGCTGCATATGTTCGACTGATGATACTGCCTCTCGGGCAAAGATCCTTTCGACCTTCTTCGCGGAGGAAGCCAGAATGACGGCTCTCGACGCGATCGAGCCCGGGTCCTCCTGCAGGATAGTCTTTGGCCGGAAGAGGGTAGTCTGCAAGAGACATATAATGGCGATGAGCAGCAACGAAGCCTGGAGAGCTCTCAATGCTGTCTGACGGAGGAACATCTTGGGCCCGGAAATCCACAGCTCTCCGTCCACGTTGGCCGATGCGTTCGAGCGAGCCAGAACGTTTACGACTTGGGCCATGATACTGGTGCTCTGGCGTTCCACAGCGGCCTTGAAAAGTTGCGGGCTGTCCAGGTACGATTCAACGTTCAAGGCAGCTTGGTCTTCTGTGAGGGATGTCGTGAAGGGATCCATGTAGTACAGCTGCACATACCACCTGACGGCATCAGTAACCGTGCTGATGTTTACGGTAGGCAAGAATTCGCCATTGGTAAATCCGATGTCGTTTCTTGCAAACACTTCCTGACTCCGACCGTCCACAGGGTTGTTTAGGTAAAGGTAAATAGCGCTCGTCGAGGTCTTGATATCAACCGAGGTGGGGGCTGATTGGCCCAGTTTGTACTGGAGTACCTCTCCGGTAGATTGATTTGCTCTGACGACTGCATCCTGGATGGAGAAAGTTGGAGCGCACATGACACCGACCAAGGTTGTGTTAAATTCCTCATCCTTATCACCTGGCTTCGTGATATTCGTGCGCAGCCCGAGGGTGGAAACGAGGCGCAGATCTGTCCCCTCTTCATCACATGCGGTCACATTTAGCCACCCTATGGCCTTTCTGTTCATGTCGTACCCCTTCCCCCATTGCATCTGCAGGTCCAGAGCACAGTTCAATTCAGGTTGGCTGCTCGTGTCGGCCTGGAAGTAGAGATTATAATCGGACTCTCCCTGCTTCCACGTGATCGGATGGCAGTTGAAGTCAGAGTGAAAGGCCCTCGTGGGCGCTTCGATAGTCGCATTTTCAGGGAGTTGAGACGTGTTGGTGAACGATTCGAAGACGTAACTATCCTTAGTCCAGGGGCCGGCTTGACCGTTGGGTAGCTTCTCTGCAGCGACGGCGGCGTATGGCTTCTGGCCAAGATAGGTGTACGATATCGTCAGGGACTGATTTGCAGGATTTTCCAGGGTCCCATCAAAACCGAGATCAGTTGCCTTGCTGAAGGTAGCGGGGCTCGAGGACGAAGCAAAGAGGTCAGTGTACGTTAAGGCGTTGGCCACGGCGACGAGAGCTCCGCACAGGAAGCCAACAACCAGCCCAGTGAACACGGCCCAGTGTCTCCTGCGCGCCGCCGGTATGATGGAGAGGACCTCGAGGCGGGTGATGTAGTCGAGAGCAACGGAGCGGGAGCTCTTCGACCACTTGCGGGTCATGGACGACCAGGGCGTGATCTTCTTCGCGTCACTTGCAACAGCCTTGCATGCAAACCCGAGGGTGACAATTCCAACAGTAGGCGCGTATCTCGCCGCATTTATTTTGTTCATGTTGCTCGAATCCGCAGGCAGGCCATGGTTTCGTCGTACCTCCCAGTCAAGAACCTCCAGGGCGGCGGCGAAGATGACGCAGCATGCGGCCAAGGGAATGACCCGGGTCTTGCGCAGCCACGTGGGGATCCATTCGGTGGAGCGTGAGGGCGATCGATCGGAGATAAGCGAGTCCTTGAGAGAGACATCCCTCAGGCTCGTGAGCATGTATTCCTGCTCTCCTGCTATAGCCGAAAGTCAGTTCCCGAGCTCGTCGTCGGTGTCTTTTTGGCCTTACGTCGTTTCTGCATGCTCGAGCCGCCACCCCAGCGATTTCGAGGAAAGGGGAAAGTGGAACACGGCGAGTGTGGCGGGCGCCAGGCTGTACATATTTTGGTGTTCAGCCCCCACGCTAATTAAAGCAGCGTCCACAACAGCGGGGCTTAGCTGGCTCGATTGCACCCTTCTGCCTAGCGCTTATGTTTCAGGCTGCTTCCTTGGACTGAACGCCTTCACCGCTGGTCGATCTGCCTGGACAGCTTCGCCAGTCGGCTTCCAATGCGGCTCGTTTGCCACTGACACGCTTCAAGGTGCTTTTCTGATGCACGGAAACGCATGGCGCGTCAAACATTCTGCTGCTGCTTAGAAGAAACGCTGCCTGGTGCAAGATCGAGGAGATGGAGATTCACCCTTGTGTCTCGGGAAGTCATCTTCGAAGCTCAATAGCTCGCATTCTGACTACAATTCTACAACCTTAGGCCCTTGGTGAATACTGGACAGTGAGCGGAGGTACAGATCCCGGCATGCCCCTCTGCAGAATTCGTCTGTCCACGGAAATTGCGATAGCAGCGATATCAACTCATCCTCATCCAGTCGTCGCTGATGCATTAAATCCAGGAGATTCATTTCAAACCAAGCTCTTATCGTGCACCCTTCGCCTTGCCTGGGGGACATGACCCATCCAACGAAACAGACCCATAGCAGAGCATCCAAATGCGCTGCGTATGCCCAAATTTCGACCATACTAGGCACGTCCAGCGTTTCTTTCAGCCTAGCGGTAAAGAGGTCGTTCACAGCCATGCGGAGTGACAAGTCTCTCAAAGTAGCGAACACAAATATCTGCGCCGCTTGAGCAACAGCAGAGCAGACAATCTGTGCTGGCGTCGCGAGTAGTTGCAGCTGTTCTTTGAACTTTACCATGACCGTCAGCAATTTGTACTCAGCATAGTACAGTAGATTGCTCAGCGCTGCTCGGATCGGGCCGTTGCTCCATTGCGGATCTTGGAACAGGCTCACGTGATACAGCGCAAGCATTATCCCACTGATATCAGGGCCCAGACACGGGATACGCGATAGGCAGATCTGGTGTAGCGATACCGCCCTTTGCTGCAAATCCGGCGGTAGTGTTTCTCGCCACTCCTGCAGGGCTGCCGGCGAAGGTTCTTCATACAGCGTGGGCATAGTCACCTCTGTCGCCCGGAAGTAAAATTCGCACCAGATGAGTATCCGGGAAGGCCAATACTCAAAAGTGCCGATGCCGCCTCGCTGTTCCAACATTGTGAGCATGCCGACGTAATGCGCTGCTGATCGTTGGTATTCTCCTGCGAAGTTCTTGTTCGTGTGAGTACAAATCCTCCCATACAGAATATCGGCAGTAATGGCCTACCTCACAGGCCGCCAGTGCAGCAACAGCCGCCACAGTTGCGTCGGATATTGGTCCTCCAGACAAGATTCTCTGACTGAGAGCCTGGACCGTTCGTTGCTCCCACAACCGGCATTCTCGGGTTATGCCAGATCCTCGAGCAGCATCACGTAGCAGCGATGTGGTGTGTAGAATGGCCATGAAAGTGATATCATCAGCGCACGCCACCTGCCACATGGTTTTGGCCATGTCGGGCGGGCTGTCTTTCCGGTTTGCGAGCACCAATTTATCTGCCATGCATCAGCTCCCGGCCGTTCGGAGCCTTGTGTAACGCACCGTCACAGAACGGAATCTCGCTCGGACATCCCTGGAACACTTTGCCACTTGATCAGCGGGCTCCTGTTCTAGATTGTGCCCGTGCATGAACTTACGATACTTTACAATAGCGTCGACTCCGGGACTGCCTTCCACTGGCAACACGTTGAACGGGTCCGCTCGACGCGTATCGACTCCCCAGATCGTGCGACGATCCGAGACAAGCGCGGCGAAATCTTCCTGCCGTGATTGGATCCACTGATCGCTGTCCTCCACCTCTTTAAGCCGCTCCCTGCGCTTCTTCTCATTTGTGTGGAGCATGACATGGCTCCGGACCTCACGCTTGATTCTGTGTGGTCGCTTCCCTTGTCGCTGCCCTTGCTCGCGCTTGCTACTATTGGCATCGACCGGAACAATGAGGAGAGGCGTAATATATTGCGAAGAGGACTGGGCCACTTGAAAGGCGGGCGGCGCGGTACGTGAGTAGGGCTGGGGACTTTCAGAAGGTACGAACGTAACCGGTGCGATTTTCTGGCTCGACTGTTCTGATGACATGGTCGCAGTGGTACAGCGAGATCCTGGAGAGGCGGTCTATCCTTGCTGTGGGAGAGATAGGTAGCTTGCCCCGCTCCTCGTGTTTCTGCAGAGCCTCAGCCTTGCGGAGCAAATCAACAGAGTGGGATAGTCAGGTGGCCAATCAAATACCCTGTCATGTCACTTTTCCCAAAAGGGACAACAGAGTGTCTACAAACGGCAGTGATCGGCCGGGTGTCATGCAAGCCATCTGACGGGCTGGCGTCTTACTACAACAAGGTTTCCTCCATAAAGGCTTACGCATATAGACACGAACTGTAAAGGGTAAACAGACAGCTCGATACTGTTCTGGGTCTTACGCCTCAATGCAAAATTAGACAACCAAGAAGATGAAGATCTGTGGGGCGGAATTATTTTAGCTACGAGCTGAGAAGTAAGGCAGGCAGGGAATTATGGTGATGGCCTCGAGGGTCATCTTTTAAGAGCGTGATGGTGAGAAGTAAAATTGTCTGAACTTCTGCCAGTCTTCCACATCTTTCTTGGGTCATCCACGTGATTACAACATCGACAACCAATACCAATCCTTGAATGGAAAGCCACGGAAACCGCAATGTCAACGGCCGTCAAAGAAGAATCTCAAAGCTCCGATGCCAATTTTGGGTAAGCTCACAGTCTTATAGTTTACAACTTCTCTAAAGCTGAAGTATCGCTGCTATTAGGAATCTGAGCTACTCAAAACAGCTTTCATCATATCACAAAAGCCAAGATAAGCTTACCACAACATATACGTCTCGGAATCCCATCAAAATGGATATCGGCTGGATTTGGTATTGCTGTGGATGCTGCACAGGGGGAAATCGTGCTGATTTATGGGGGATGCATTGCCCGGTGTGCGGACACTGCTTTTGCAGCGGCTGTCCACTTGAAAAGCACGATAGAGTATAGGTTAAGGTTTCATTAAGCGTCGTGAGGCTGGTCAATGTAAAATAATCATAACATACCTGAAAGTTCGTCGGACGGTTTTCGATAAGTACAAACGGAAAGACCCTAAATAGAAACAAGCAGTACAATAAGAAGAATGAATGCTGGATTTAGCTTTCCTTCTTTTCATCAAAGAAAGATCTTGCGTTACTTGAGAGTGTTCCAGAATGAGTTTGAATCGGCGTACTCTGTCGCGCTTAAGAGCAGTTATCTAATGAATTCGTATAGAGACCAAACGAGTTCCCCGCATGTTACTCAATTATCTCTCTAAACTTTCGACAAGCTATTTCTCAAAACCGAAATAGGACTGTAAAGTTGGATACGATAAACCGCCGGTAGTAGTGGATCAATTGTGGAGCCCTTGTTGGCTCATGCATCGTGGGGGCCGAACGAGGAAGTAAGCTTCTGTCCGCCTGGAGACTTACCCAGGTCTTGGGAAGTTTGACAAATTTTGAATTTCAAGCGTTCACATGACCCTCATTCAAAAACGATGTGATGCTGCGTCGGTTTAAGTTCAGCCGACGCGGTGTATGTACGCTTTCGCTGATAAACTACCTGCGTGTTGGTAAAGACCCACACATTGGCGCCTGAAGGATCGAGCTTAGCTAGTGCCCTTGCACTGTGACGATCTCTTCCGGCTTGTGATTCTTAATAGATAAAGCGAAGAGGGGCGCTGGGGAAAGCAGTGTAGCCGGATTATTGCAATTTTACCCTCGTCAAAACACCGCCTAACTTGGAAATTCGGTGGAGTTCTAGCTATCGAACTTTCTACGGTCAAATCACGTATGCGTTTTTCTTATTTGGTCCGTTCAAAATTTAAGATCATTTACAGTTTCCAGGCAACTTAAAAGGGAGCACGAAGCAACGATTCAAGCTGAATATTTCATCTGTTAAACGCCTATTTTTCACGTCAGTGCATCTCCTGTACCACCTCTCTGAAATGTGCCTTTAGCTTTCACGTCTCGCTAACAGGGTCTAATTTGGCTATTCCAGTCGAACTACGCAAATGGAACAAAATTGCACAGCAACCGCTACCAACTGTTCTAATAGCACTATCGACGATGGATCCTCTGGTCATGGCGATGACCTCAATATGAGGATTGGCGTCGGCGTCGGCGTCGGCGTTGGCCTATTCATAATTTTGTTTCTGATCTATTTGTGCATTAGACGCAGGCGCCAAGAAGGGGAGTTCTCGAATTGGTGGTTATTCAGCGGTATTACAGTGTGTTCTACTGTATCATGTGTTGAGTGTTGCATGTAACTGCAGTGATGGGCGAGGCCTTTTGGTTCTGCAACAGTTGTAGAACAGAGGGTGCAAGTCCCAGTAATTGCTAATAACAATTAAGTTTGTCTCTTAAACTTGTTGAACGCACCGCTTACTTGGTCAAATCATGTAGTAGCGTCTTCACAACTACTCTTTCCAGTAGATGTAGCATCAACTTGAGATTTCAATTTAATATCATTAACAGTACTTCCAAACCATGGCTAGGCTTCCTACTTGCATATAGTCAAACCAAGTACGGTGCAAAACCTCCAATCCCACCTTGTGGCTGTCGTCAGCTCATCCACATTCAACACCCCGACACCATTTTCTACAAGGGTATCCCAAACCCCGTTCCTCAACGCTACCGGCCAGCTCGGGGTGCCCCAGTACCTCGACACCAACCCTTTCTCAGCCGCCACATCGCACTGCTTCTGCACCGTCTCGGCCTGCCCCCCACTCAACCCATGCCACCCCACCTTGCCGACCCCCTTCTTCATCTCCACACTCGCATAATACGAGTTCTCAGCCGTATACTTCCCATCATCCTCCAACTTCTCCAGCGGCGCATCATAGAACACATCCTTCACCGCCAACCCCTCAATAACCTCGAACGGCGCATCCCCGGTCGCCACCACCGTCACCGGCCGCACCACCCTCGTCGCATTCGCCCCATCCCAATACGTCAACCAGCCCCTCTCCCTCAACGGCTCCAAATCGCGCTGCACCCCCTCCCACACCCGCGCATCCCCCTCCTTAAAATCCAGCAACAGCACCACCGTCGTCTCCGGGCTCTCCTCAAACACGCCCGCGGCGGCGGCGGCGCTCCCATTCGCCTTGTTCGCCTCCTCCAGCACGGCAACCAGCGGCGCCACATACAGCGCCGCCAGAGTCCGCGCGCCATCCAGGCTCCGCCGCTCGTGCCCGACCAGCAGGCTCGCGTTGGCGTTGGCGTTGCCGCCCGGCAGCCACACGTCGGCCTCGACGCTGGCGCAGCCGGCTGCCAGCGCTGTGAACAGCGGCACCGGCCGCCAGTAGTCGTTGTGGCTGTGGCACCGCACCGGCTGGATCCCGGCGCTGAAGGACGTGAGCCAGGTGGCTGAGGGCGTGGAGTCGGCGGGTGTGCGCCAGGTTGAGAGGAGTGTGCGGACGCCGGCGGGGGCGGGGGTGGGGGGTGAGAGGCGGGTGAGGAGGGCGGCGACGAGGGAGAGCCAGGTGCTGTGGTTGGTGGGGTTAGTATGAGCGGGGACGGAGGGTAGTGGAGAGGGAGAGTAGTGGAGAGGGAGGGTAGGGGAGTGAGAGGGAGGGAGGGAGGCTGGAGGCTGTGTAGGAGGGGTAGGCAGGAGGGACAGGTAGGAGTTAGGGGAAGACTGACAGGTAGAGACAAGTGGCGATGATACCGATGATGATGAGGACGACGAGGATGATGCGCCATCTTCTCTTTGTGGGCCAGCAGCGGCGTTTAGTTGAGGGGTGAGGCGGCCGTTGAGGACGCGTGGCTAAGAGCTTGAGTCTCTTGAATGTGAAGGGGCGGGTTTGAGGTCTCGAGGGCTGGGAGCGCTCGGGATCTGATGTGCTGAGAAACTCGTCATTGCTTCGACCTGAGTCTGAGCTGCAGTCGCTGTCGTGGTACGCCATGGCCGAAGTGAATAGAACAAGAGCTGAGAGGGAAGGAAGAAAGATATCTTTGAGAGTGAGTTGGATGGTACGAGATGAAATGGAAAATACGGGAACCCATCAGCCAGGAAGACAGCCTTGGAGCATACGGGTCAGTCAGCTGGTGTCTCTGCCATCGTGTTTTTATTCTAGTGTCACCGTGTTGCCATTTTCGTAGTGCTGTGCCCCACCAACACCGCACTCTGGCGGGAGGCGGCACTGTGCATCCCAGCGCCAACAAACGGACCAAATACCGCAAGGCTGAGACGAAACGTGCTAGGAGCTGGCGGAGACAGAGATGCTGTGTTCCATGCTGGGGTGGAAGGGTGAACGCTGACAGCTGCATGACGCTCAAAAGCAGCAGTGGAGAGACGAAGGATGGAGGATCATGGTGGCGATACACTCAACTGCAGCTGAAGTAGGCCGGAGAAATGAAAATAAAAGAACAACAGCAGAAGACGGGGGGTTGGCTGCGCCGCATCCTCTGGGAAGATTCGGAGGTTTGAGGCTGTTCAGCTGTGTTGGCGGCGCGGACGGCCCTTGAAAGCCGTGGTCGCGAAATTTGCACAGGCTTGTGATTCCCGTGATCCTTCGCTGCAAGCTCCTGTGTATGTAAGCAGGCTTCTGCTTGGTTTGCGATGGAGAGGGAAGCGTGGGGCCCGGCTGGAGCGTGGCAATCCCTGTTTCCATAACGTGAAGAGCCACGGCATTCGCTGGGCCCGTGCTTAAGCAGTAGCAATCCGAGACATTGCGAGCGATAAACCGGCGGTGCTGATTGGCGTGTGTCTGGTGTTGGTGCAACGTGGTGGCCACGAAGTGAAGAGGCCGGCGTGCACCGTGCGCACTCAGCCCCCGCGGCAGCCTGCAAGTGACGAGCAACGCTCAGCCCCGCTTCCCACCGGCGCTCAGCCTTGCTGAGCCGGGGCCGCCGCTTGTTCCATCGGCACCTGTTACTATTGGTAGATTTCGGATGATCTCGTACGGTGTCCCGGAGCGGTAGGCGGGCCCCCGAGTAGCGCTAAGCCTTGAAGTCTTGCGAAGGCAGAACTTTAATCACGATGCCGATCGTTTCAAGATGTGCGGTTACAGACAGGCTGTGCGCCTGTTTCTTCGCAGCTGCGCAACGGGAGAAGTCCGCTGCACGTAAGCTATGCGCCCGTTGCGGTTATGGTTTATGCCGTGTTCGCATCTCCCGCTGAGTGGCTGCTCTTCACGCGTGCAAGCACGTGCATCATTCGCGCAACACAAAACCAGCCAGACACCCAGAAGGCCGCTGAAGGTGGTGAAATCTCTGGGGCAGGCTCGGGGATCCATTGAGCAGCCGCATCCATGGTGCGGGCCGTTGGCCGGGCGGTCTGACGGGCCGGAACGGTTTCAACTTTGCAGTGACGACGATAAGCCCTAGCCCCGAAACGGCATCCTTCCTCATTGAGTTAGCAGCGTCGTCTGGTTGCGGCAGGGGGAGGGGCCAAGGCCAAGGCGGCCTCTTGCTCCAGCCACCCGGCCCGTGCGTGCAGACCACTCCTTACGTAGAACCACACCCGTATTGAGATCACGGATTCCCTCGGCTCGGGCGTCGTTCGTGGACGGTGGGGCGTTCTGAGCCTTGCCGGCTAATGCACGCTTACGAGAGAGAGTGTGAAGATGCAAATCATATATCCATTGCTACCGGCCTCGCGCAGCCTCCGGGGCTGTTAATCCAAGAAAAAGACATGCTCCTGCCAAACTAAAACCGAAGATGCTTCTACCTCCTGCCCAACCCCACAATGAAAAAAGATGCTGTCTGGTCGCTTAAGGAGGGCTCCACTTGTCAACGCCGGCAACGAGGTTCTTGAAGGTGAACGGATCGTTTCCATCCCTATCCCAATCCTTCTCGTAGGTCAAGCTGACGATGTCGGTGGGGCCCTTGTTGAAGCAGACAGAAGTATCCGGTGGGTTCTTCATCAGCGCCTTGCAGTAAACGCTCTTGGACGGGATGTTGATGTAGCTGCTGGTGAACCAATCTCCCGGGTCAACTCCGTAGCGCTTGTACGCCGTCTTCATGTACTGTCCCTGAGCTGTTTCTGCCGTCAGTCGTCTTGATCCAGAACATCTCATGCTGAACAGACTTACATCTTTGTGACAGTCTGCTGACGCCGATGACAAGAGCGCCCTTGCCACCCTGCACAGTGCTCTCGTGGGGGTATTCCTCGGCACTGATGGCGTCGGCATACTTGCGCTTGACACCGCGCTTGCTCATCTCCGCATCGGTGAAAGGCTTGATGCTCGCTCCAGACTCGATATAGTGCCCTTTGCGATGGTTGGGGCTGTCACGCTTACTGAAAGATGTATTAGCTGGAAGCTCCGGAGACCGAAAGGAAGGACTCACAGAGTAATGTTGGCGCCGAAGCACAGAATCATCATGCAGTTGGCTTCGAAGGTTTCGTATGCGTTGGTGTTTTTAGACAGATCAATGATGAGGTCTTTGGGGCTGCCGCTGGACTTCCCATCTCCACGCTTCAGAAGCTGGGAAGGCAGGTCGTCCAGATCAGGGAGCTCCGGAATCCCATCTTCGTTACCGGAGATGGGAATGGCAGAAGCCATGGAGAAGAGAGCAGAAAGCTGGAAAAACTTGATGAGCTTCATGGTGAAGAATGAAAAATGAGCTTTGTTGAGTGAAGTGGATTGATTGTGTTTGTTGATGACTCCAAACTGACGGGGACATTCATCAACTTTTATAAGAAATGGATTGAGAACAGATGTCTGAAAAGACTTCTATTCACGTCAAATTGCTCCCAACGCGGTGCCCGATCCTGAGCGCCACCAAAAATCCCCCGAATGCTCCTGGATACTATTCTGAGAGCACTCCTGTGTAACGGGTTCAGGTGTTGGTAAGATATCTCATGTCTTTCCAGGAACATATTCCTTCAGCACTCTTACTCCGCCCCCCCATGATGGCTTCGTTTACTGTTGGGACCTTGGAGCTACTGTTTCGAACCTGCAAAGAGCATCGCAGCTGAACACGGGGTCGGAAGGAAGGTTGGTGGCATTGTCTCTGCCACAGCTCGGGTCTTTTTATGGATGGCAAGCAACGATGAGGCCGCCCGGAAGAGCAGTATAAATGATATCAACTGCTCTCGAGAATCAGACATCATCACCATCACCACAACCATCATCATCAGCACTTCACACTTCTCACGCTTCAAGCTCTTTTCTACCGTTAGCACTCAATTTCTTCCATTTCCCACATTCACCTTTTCAAGATGCAGACCAAGACCCTCAACCTCATTCTTGCCTTCTCCAGCGCCTTCTGCGCTGCCGCCCCCGCCAACCCTTCCACATCGGATGGCCTCGTTGCTCGCGGTGACCTCTACACAACCAAGTCTGGCATCACCGTCGGCACAGACGACGGCGAGGTCATAGACACGAAGAAGGCCAAGCGGAACGTCCTCTACACGACCAACTCGGGCGTCACCGTGGGCACGCTCTCGGACGACGAGATCAACAACGACCTCGTCCGCCGCGAGGACTGGAACGACGCGGATGCGCCTGAGGTCGACATGTACGACGACGAGCCGCTCTCGAGCCAGTCCAAGCGGGCCGACAAGACCGACTACGTGTCCAGCTGCGGGCCCAAGTCGGGCTGGACGCCCATCTACGACCCGTCGACCACGACGTGGGGCTACAGGAGCGCGGCGCAGGCGTTCTGCCACCGCGTGTACACGGACGACTACGGCAACCCGCTGCTGATCCCGTCCAAGGGCTACGCCAGCTCGAACATCGTGTTCGAGAACGAGTACTCCAACGACGGCAAGCGCGTCACGCTGAAGAACGGGGTCGCCGGGTACATTGAGTGTAAGTCGAAGCCGGCCCCCGGAGGGGAGGCGCATCGCTAACGGTTCGCAGTCGAGATCCACAACAAGTCGGGCGCGCAGCTTCGCGTGATCGAGTCGGACTGTGTTCGCTTCTTGATGAAGATGGCGGACTCGAGCAGTGACTGCTATGGTTCTGATAACATCGACACCAAGGGTGGCACGTGGCAGGACGGCTCGTCGTCAAGCGGTATCTCTTACCACGGTCTGCCCAAGCAGGGCAACCCTGCTTGAGTATGCCGCTGACCTCCTCTCTCATTGTCACTTGGTTCTTTGCTTTGGGCTGGTTCCAATGTTTTTCAGTTACATCTGATTTTGATCTTTGAGCTTTTGCTGCGCGAGTATATACATGTATCTTTGCAATTCATATCTTTGGACTATTCACTCAATGAGACGAACTCGTGTGATGAATTTGACGTGTCAAACATACAATGATGGTTCTCAATTCTTATGTGATGCACTCTATCTCGTGTTTGCGTTTTCTTGCTATCTGCCATCCGCTTCAATTGACTTCACTTCACGTCTGCCCATCGCGTAGACCAGTCTCGAAAGGACTGCGTGAGCCGGCAGGGATACCAAATTGCCTATGCTATTGATAGCTGGTCAGGAGACTGTTCTGAGCTTCGCGTAACTAGATGGCGTGATTAGTTGCCATTGACGGCCACTGTCTCGCCAAGCGTCGATGGCCTTTTTTTGGTGTTCGCGTTCGGAAGGAAGGTCTTGCATGGGGCTGCTCTTTTCTTTCTTTCTTTTTTCCGTTCTGACCTCAGCAGCGGGTTCCTGCGTTGGATGCCATCGATGCAGGGACCGATAAAGCGCAGGATCGCCTGATGCCAAGCCCGCGCAGCTGAAACAACCACCAACACGCGGGTGACGTCATGAGGCCGGAACGTGGGCCTGGCGGATCGTCAGGTCGTGGGTGTTTGAGGATTCCGGCAGGGATGCAGGCGGCTGCGAAACAACTCCAGCCCCACCGCCGCCTTGTAGGGCGCGTGGAGGATGATTCGAGGGCTCCGGCCGGGATGCGCGCTGGAGCGAGACAGCTTCAGTCTGCGGCCCCGCTGCTGCCTTGCGCCCCCAACTGAGCGCCTTCCGCCCTCGCAGAACCCCAAACCGCCATTGTCCTCGCTGCGACAGAAATAGACGCCCGGCGACATCTACATAAACACAGCCGCCACCGGCGCACAGCCAGCTCCCACCCACCACCCGCCAAGTCCATCCTGCAACCGCACAACCATGTCTTACTACCTCCTCTTCTCCACCACCAACCCCTCCAAAGAGGTTCGTCGTCCCCACCGCCCATCGCCCTCACCCCACTAAGCCGCACCCCAGGTCGTCGAGACCTTCATCCACGAGTCCGAGCGCCACGAAGACGCCAGCAACGCGTGGGTGCTGCTCCGCAACCGCGCGCAGCCGATCACGTCGCGCGAGACGCCCGCGCCGGTCGACGAGTTCGCGTCCGAGTTCGCGGGGCGGTCGCTCGAGCAGATGGGCGCGTTCTTCCTGCAGTACATGGCGTCGGACGCGCTGCCGGCCGCCACCAAGCGCTGGCTCAACCCGGACACCTTCGTCGTGCTCGACGACCGCAGCGCCCGCGACAGGACCTGCGTCGTCATGTACTACGAGGAGCGCATGCCCGAGGACCTGCGCGAGCGCGGCGAGTGGGTCGAGGAGCGCGCCGAGAAGTTTTGGCTGAGCTGGCGCGTGCCCATGCGCACGGCGTATGGCGTTACTGCGTTGCTGGAGATGACGCCGCACTTGATGGTCGAGTTGTTTGAGGAGGACGGACCGGATGAGGACGGCGTTTTTCACTATACGGAGATTGAGGAGGAGATTGATGAGTATGAGAGGGGGCAGGCTGAGGGGGGTGCAGAGGCGGGAGAGGAGTGAGGAAGTGGAAGCTTGACTTTGGGATGTGGTGCTGAGGAGTTGATGATGTTCATGGGACTATCGAATATACATGACTTTTTGTGGCGCCAAGGTCCTTCTATGAGTGACGCTAGTGGCCTGTCGAGCTACTGACCTGATTGCGTGGTTGGGTCTCGGGGTCTCTCAAATCGTCGGGTAGCAACTCAGAGAAAGGCAAGAGGAGGTTTCATGTTCGGCCGCGTTGGGCAGTGCCTTTCTTTTTGGTCCCTTTTTTCAGTGCATGGATTCTGGTTTTAGTACATGGATGAAGCATGGCGAGGACCAATAAGGACCACCACTTCTCGGATGATCTTTTGTCCTGATGATTAGGGCGGGACTCCACAAGATATGTCTAGCAAGATCTGGCTATTGGTGGAGATTGCATGGATTCTACAGGACCAGCTGACCAATTTCTATTCCATTGCGGTGTAAACGACCGCACTGGCCGAGGTCATTGCGCCGGAATCCCTGTCGCAACACTCCTCGAAAATGGTGGCTTCTCCCCGCAAAAGCTCCGGGACGACTCGAAATCTGTCACCTCGTTCCAAATCACTCCATACTGAGGAAGAAACGTGGCAGTTTGGAAAACATTAAAGCAAGCGAGTAAGCGTTTACGACATCACCGAAAAGACATCTCTCAACTCCAGGGTGAAGATGCTTCCATAAACATAACGCCGCCGCCGAGTCTGTTTGTATCAAGCCGAGTCAACTGCCAAGCGAATGCGAGTTGACTTTCTGACACGTCTCAACGGCCTCATTGATCCTTTGCACACTAGCATCCAGCGCTTGGCCATTATCCCAGGGTATCTCACGCCGCAGCCTCTCAAAAACCACAGCCACGCTCACGCGGCCCGACTTCACCAACGGGTGCTTCTGGATCGTGTTCCACACCGACACCGAGTCGGTTCGCTTCCGCCCCTGGTGTCTTTCCTGGGACAGCCGGGCTGTTCTCAGCAGGCTCTTGAGGCGCATCACCTCCTCCCTAAGCTCTCCGTTCTCTGCCCGAAGGATCATCTCCACGGTTTCCAGCTCCTCGACTCGTTCCACCAGTTCCTTGAATTGCTGGGTCCGGCGATCGCGGTGTGCTTGCTGGGCCTTCCTGTTCTGAGCCCGGCGACGCTCCTTTGTTTCTTTGACTGCTTTTGGAGGGTTCGCGGGTGGCGACTGTGAAGGGTTCGAGAGCGTTGGTGTCACTGAAGGTGAGGGCGTCTGCGGAGCGGTAGACACTTTACTACTGCACCCATCTGACAGATGTGGGTCTGTGTGGGTGCTGCCGGAGGAGGACGATGGCGATGTGCAGCACGATAGGGGGGAGGGAGCCGGAAACGGCATCAGTGCCGGTGGCGCCGGCGGGTGTATCCGCTGTGGACTCTTTTCGGCCGTAACCAGAGATAAACAGTTCGGTGTAGTGTCATCAAGTGAATGGTATTCTCCGGTAAAAGTAGGGAGAGTGTCCCCCATGCTTGGCAGAAAGGATCCCGTCCAGACATCGGGTTGGTTGAAGCTAGCCCCGCAGTTGCTCCATGCGGAGGGCATTATCCTGCTCTGCTGAGCGTTAGATCAGACGAATCTGGTGTGCAGGCGATGTGGCCTGAGGCATGAAGACACGGTGCCTCGCTTACATGTGTGTCGTTGTCCCATCCCTCACCCTCGTGAGAGTAAAAATACTTCTCGCCGTTTGGCATAGAAAATGATGTGGTCCATTGAAATGTATCCATACCGGCTATGTGCAGAAGACTTCTGAGGAATGGCAGGAGAAAGCTGCAGCCTTGTGGCTTAAGTATGTAGGTTGGTGTTGCGATTCATGATGTACAGTGGAAACGGTTTACAAATACTACGCAGCCAATTGTTGCGAAGCAAATTCCTGAACTCCGTATTCTTAGATCTACCCTAGCCTTATCTTGCATGGTCGTCCTGACTAGATCTCTACGTCACCCCTTGTCAGACCTCGACTGATAAACGGTAAAGTGGAGAAACCTGGGGCGCATGGCGGGACAATGAGCGCCGAGAAATTTCTTCATGAGGGTCCTTCTACGAGCTTTTGCCTGTGCGCAACGCCGATTCCGCCGATTTCCAAGGGTCTGTCGGCCGTGTGACCTCGCCCGAACCGAGGAATCAGCTTCGAAGCAGCCAAGGCGCTCACCTTTGTACTCATCAAGGATGCGAGGGTTAGAATGAATCAAGGCTCCCATGCCGCACACGAAACCTTTTGCTCCGTCTGCCTGCAGCACACAGGTGGTGCCAACGCTGAACTTCCCACCGACATGACGTAGACGTCTTCTGGCGTGATTCGAATGATTCACATGATTCAAGTTGCCAGGAGCTCAGAGTTTTCCGGTGAGATTGCGCCACAGACAACGTATACTTGACCCAAAACGCTATCCCGAGGTATCACGATGCCAACCGGTGCCAAATCTCGGCATATGTATCTCGATGAGCGTACATGTCTTGCGCGGCTAGCCAAGGGGCTTTGCTGATAAGCAAACATGTTTTACGAGGGTCGCTTCTGACGCCATGAAGGATTCATATTGACCGCCACGGGCTTCCCCCACGTCTCGCATCTGCATGCTTCTTCCCTCTCGATCTCAATACTGGCTTATTGAGTCTTGTGCGAGCTTTAATAGAGATGCGTTGACCTGCCTTGCCAAGTCCCGGTGTCCGTCCGGGAGGACACCGATAACTCTCCTCGGCCGATGGCAGGAGACTAGCACGGGATCGACACCCGGGCTTCGTCCCGGCCCAGATCCCGTTGCGGCGCGATCTTGCACCCGCTTCATCAGCGCACATTCAAATTCGTATGCACAGTCAATGTTGACTCGCTCAGCCTCGCGATCAACGGCTGTCGCTGACGACACGCTACTTATGTTGGTTGGGAAAGAGCGATAAGAATCGGGGAACTGCGCTAAAGTCGGAGAATTTTGCCAGAGTCGTAGGGGAATACTAGAAACGGACTGGACCTTCCAAGCACGCGGCACTCGGCCCGATCTCAAATTGAGTCAACTAAAACAGTCCAGAATGGGCCAGTTGACGGCAATCGATCGGGTATCTACAATTCCAGGATCCGATCAGACCATTGAGGCCCCCTTGCCTAACACGCATGTTCTGGGGGCTCAGCCTCCAAAGCTAAGATGCCTTGGTGATGTTTGTATATGAGCTATACGCTATACTTAAGCCTACGAACACTCTACTTTAACTTAATTGCAGAGGTCTCCAAGCTACCATGCAGGCTCTACCTTGAAGCTCACCTTAATAAAACTTAGGTTCTCTTTCAATGCCCCCGCAAGACGCCTTTAAAAGGTATATCATTGGCCTCCGGAGCTGTTTAACCTAGGCCAACAGTTCAAGAAACAGTATAGAGTACGATTTATCAGTGAACAGGGACAAACTTGGGAACAGGAGTTCTCACATCGATTCAACCTTACCTTCTCCCACCCGCCGTCACTCACAGAGACTCTTCGTGTTCCTCTGAAAGATGCAGAAACGGCCGGCCAAAAGGCCTCTTTCTGGACGGAAAAAGTAGTGAGTCTCCGACCACGACAACCTAAGAGAACGGAAAGCACCTACCTCCGTCTAAAGTCCGCCAACGCCGAACTTGTGCAAGATGCACGGATCGGGCGCCGAACAAGATGCTTTCACCTTCCGGCCCTTACGGACAGAGTGCACTTATTTCCATGATATCCACCGGCCAGCATGACCTCCACAGCGCAAAGCTCTCTTGCGATCAGGCCGCCGAGTGTCTGGGACAGAAGAGCAATGCTATTTAAGCAAGAGTTCGCGCCCATGATCTGCCAGGCACACCTACCGGCACGATGAGAGTCCTCACCTACCTCCTCCCCCTCCTCTCCCTCTCCACCACGCGCGCAGCCGCCGACGATGCGGCGTCCCACGCGCCCAAAAGCATCCACACGCTCCACCAGTGGCCGCTGGGCGTCTGGGCCGAGAACATCGCCGTGCGCGCCAACGGCCACCTGCTCGTAACCTTCGTCACGCCGAGCGCCTCAGTCCACCAGCTCGACCCGTCCAACCCACCCAACACCACCGACCCGGCCGCAACGCTCCTCCACGCCTTCCCCAACGCAACGCAAGCAACCGGCATCACCGAGCTCGGCTCCACCCCCGACGTCTTCGCCGTCGTCGCCGACAGCACCATCCACACGCTCGACCTGCGCGCCCCGGCCCCGCGCGTCCGCCGCGTCGCCACCATCGCCGCCGCCGGCCTGCTCAACGGCGCGGCCGCGCTGCCCGGCACGCCGCTCCTGCTGGTCGCGGACAGCCAGCTCGGCGCCATCTGGCGCGTCGACGCGCGCACCGGCGCGCACAGCCTCCTGCTGCGCGACCCAGCCATGGCGCCGTCGGCGGCCGACCCGCACCTGCCGTTCCTGGGCATCAACGGCATCCGCTACGGCGCGGATGGCTTCGTCTACTTCAACAACAGCCCCCGCCGCTGGTGGTGCCGCGTCCCCGTCGACCCGACGACCGGCGACGTGCGGGGCCCCGTGCAGACGCTCGCGGAGGGCGTGCTGGCGGATGATTTTGCGGTGAGGTGGGAGGTGGAGGAGGGGGAGGTCGTGGGGTATCTGGCTGGCTTGAATGATAATGTCGTCACGCGGGTGACGCTAGATGGGGAGAAGGAGGTCGTGGCCGGGAATCTGAACAGTACGGTTGTCGCGGGGGCGACGGCGGGGGCGTGGGGGAGGACGGGCGAGACGAGCACGACGCTGTTTGTTACGACGGGAGGGGGGACCGGGTTGCCGGTGAACGGGACGTATGTGGAGGGCGGGAAGGTCGTGGCGCTGGAGTTTTGGAGGTGAGGGCGGCCAGTCTGGACATACGTGATGGTCTGGAGCGAGTGAGCAAAATCACGAATTTCAAAAAGGAGGTTCACATGACGGAGGGCTTTGCCAATCTGTGGGTTTCGTGAGATAAGGCCCGCAAGGGGCCTCGGTTTGGATCACGCGCTTGTGCTGGAGGTTGAGACAGGACGTCGAACGTCGAGGAAGAGTTACCTGCCAAGCTTGAGGCAATCCGAGATGGATTCGGATTGCGCGACGATCTAAATGACGACTTGCCATGGTAATACTGACGTGCCGCGTATCCGTTTGCCATCTCTTTTACTGGCTTGAAAAGGTGAATCGACTTGCTGTGATCTCGCGGAGTTCCTTCGACAATGAGAAGCGCTGAGAAACGTGCACGCTGCATGTCGGTTTACTTTGTCAGTATACTTTGTCAGCGTGGTCTCTCGGTGCGGCGTAAATGCGAGACTGCCCATACGAATCATACGAATGCGAACACGTACCCGCACGTATTAGTTCCTCAAGTGGGTCTTTCTAGAGCGCAGGACACTTGCAAAGAAAGAATCAATTTCCAGAGGCCCGGGTTCTCATTGCAGCTTGGAGCCATCGGCCGCCGCCGAGTTTTGAATTTGAGGAGGAAAAGTTGCTACTTGACTCTCGAATTTAATAGGTTGCCGCAGCTTACACTCTATTTGTATGAGGCAACCGGCTGCGCCAATGCCTTCTCCCTTCTCTCGTCTCACTCGGGACCGTCTATAATCGCCATTCTCTTCCTCTTCCAGCGCGCTACGGGTAGCGTTCACAGACGGAGGGCGAGATAAGATGGCGACTAGACGGCCAAGGTATCGAGCGGGAGGTGCGAAGGGTGCTGAGAGCGTTGAAACGGTCGGATCAACGCGGTGGTCTCTTCAAATGTCGCTACATCAACAATCGCGTGCTTGTCGCAAACCCTTTCTTGAGCCTCCTGATGTGTGTGCAAAGAACGAAGCGAAGTCGGGGTTCGCTTGGGTGGCGGTCCGAGGGCGACGTGCTAACAAACTGGCGGCGGCGAAAGGCCGAAGCGCGAGCATGACTAACTGACCCCGAACGCCGCCACGGCGTAAGGCTGAGCCGAGCATCGTCACCGTGCTACATCGACAATGTTTTTTGCTTGCATGGAGAATATATATATCGGGTTCTAATAGAAACAAGAGCCACCACAGCCTCAAGCAACTCAATTCCAAGCAGTCGCCTTGCAACTCAATTCCAACCGATCGCCTTGCAACTCAATTCCAGCCAATCGCCTTGCAACCCTGCCAAGCCAGCCGCTTTTACCGACCCTATCATGTCGAAGCTCATTACCGTTTTTGGTGCCACCGGCAACCAGGGCGGCTCGGTCATTCAGGCCATCCTCGCCGACGCTGCTCTCTCCAAAGAGTTCAAAATCCGCGGCATCAACCGCGATGTCACGAAGCCCGCCGCCCAGGCCCTGAAGGCCAAGGGCGTCGAAATGGTCACCGTATGCTCCCCACCAATCAATCCACCTCCCCCCAAATCCTCGACTGACCCCTGCAGGCCAACATGAACGATCCCGCCTCACTCCTCGCCGCCATCAAGGGCTCCCATACCGTCTTCCTCGTCACCAACTACTGGGAGACGGGCAAGCCGGAAGTCGAGATCGCCCAGGGCAAGAACGTCGCCGACGCGTGCAAGGAGGCCGGCGTCCAGCACCTCCTCTTCTCGTCCCTGCTGCACGTGACCAACGAGACCGGCGGCCGCCTGAAGAACGTCCCGCACTTTGACGGAAAGGCCGAGATCGAGGCGTACGTCAAGGACATTGGCGTTCCGGCCACCTTCGTCTTGCCCGGCTACTACATGACCAACTACACGGCTTTGGGCATGATCAGGAAGGGTGAGGATGGCGTGTACGCGCTTGCCTATCCGGTGGGAGAGGGAGCGAAGTTCCCGTTGGCGGACGTTGCTGAGGACATGGGTGAGTCTGCCAGATCCGGGATCGTGGATTTCCGTTGGGACCATTGCTGATTCTCTTCTCAGGCAAGTACGTTGTCGCGGCTATGAAGCAGCGCGAAAAGCTCCTGGGTGCTCAGGTCCTTGTCGCCGAGGATTACTACACCCCGACCCGCATCCTCAAGGAGTTTGAGGAAGTGACGGGAAAGAAGACTCAGTATGTGCAGGTCGATTCAGAGACCTACAAGAGCTTCCTCCCCGGGCCGATGGCTCAGGAGATGCTCGAGAACCATTTGTTCGTCGAGGAGCCGGGATACTATGCTGGAAAGGACCTGAAGGAGAGCCTTGATCTGTTGGCCTCGGCGGGCTTGAAGCCGACCAGCTGGAAGGACTTCTTGATGAAGAACAAGGAGGCTTTTGTGTGAGATGGGATATCATCGGTGATGACGCGTTGAGCTTGGCCTAACAGGCTATCACTCTTTTGCCTGTAGCTTACCTTCTTTTGAAATGGGTGTAGCCCAGCCTGAATACAAAATAACTATAAAAATTTCCATGCGAAATCACTTGTCTTTTCAGTTATACTTATATTTTAGCTATCTTGAAATTGTTAACGTGTGTGGATCCAGGATGGCAAAGCCTATGCTACGAATATACGTTATCTTCTCGAAAGTATAATTGGGTGGCTTAAAAAACATTACAAATAGGTAGGTCAACTGTGCTAAGTCTCAATTAACTGCAATAGATTTGATGGATTCCTTAAGTGTCACTACAAAGCTCTAGAACATGACCCTTTCGTACTATAATCTTAATAAGCTTAGCCTATGTTACACGATGCTAGCAGTGCGCATGCATCCAGGTAGTGCTGATTGAAAGGTGGGTTGGATGCCTAAGAGCGGCGAGGTGATGCCCTCGGCCGTGCTCGCCAAGAATACCGGGCGGGTGATAAGCGCGCTTACTTATCGCCTGCAAAAGACAAAACCTGGAAGTGTCGAACGTGTTCTTTCTTTCTCATCCGTACAGCCGCTTCACATTTGTTGCGATCTCGCTAGCAACACCGTTCCAAATGAGGCCAGAAATCTTGAGTCCTCTCTACGTACTACGTAAGAGAGGTATTGTCAGCCCTATCGGTGTTTTCTGCATACACCCTGACGCCAACCACGTCACGACGCGTTCACCTACGCGTCTGTTTTCCAACGTAGCAGCATCCACGCCGCTATCCTTATCCCGTCAGCCTGCAGCGTCAACAAGCCACAACAACGCTGTAGATCGGCACGCAAGCTCGCTGACGTCCCGCCAGACAGCACACGAGCCATGCCAGCCCTCTCTTCGACAACTCTCTACCACGAGCAGTTTGGCGAAGAAGTCCAGCCGGCGAGAACATAAAGCAAAGCAGAGGCAGCTTGAAACTACAAACAAATCCGGATGCCAAGCGAAAGCCCTGTGCCTCAGCGACGGCTTGAGCGACGAGCAGCGGCTTGTGCTCGATCTAGTGCTGAATCAGGGAAAGAGCGTCTTTTTTACAGGTCCAGCAGGCACTGGCAAGTCGTTGCTTCTGAGAAGGATCATCGAAGGCCTGATGATGAAGTACCTTTACGACGATAGCCGCTGCGTCGCTGTTACTGCCTCTACCGGCTTTGCAGCATTCCACATCGGCGGCACAACCCTTCATCGCTTTGCTGGTATCGGCCTTGGTAAAGCGCCTACCACAAAGCTCATTTCGGACATCTTGAAGGACGAGTTCAAGCGAGCCCGCTGGGCACTTGTCAAAGTCCTCATCATCGACGAGATCTCCATGATTGACTCCACCCTTTTTGATAAGCTCGACGTAATCGCGCGCGCAGTGCGGGAGATTGACTTGCCACTTGGAGGAATCCAGATCGTCGTCACTGGGGACTTCTTCCAGCTCCCTCCCGTGTTACAGGGGCCGGATGACGGTAGCCCGAGATTCTGTTTTGAGGCCAAAGCGTGGAAGACCACCATACAACACACCGTCGGCTTGACTCAGATCTACAGGCAGAAGGATCCTGTATTCGCTGAAATGCTAAATGAGATCCGGGAGGGCCTCCTCTCACCAGCCACCATCAGCACCTTCAGAAGATTGCGCAGGCCTCTAAAGCCACCGGTCGACAGTGGCCCAGAAGCTGCTCAACTCTTTCCTCTACGCCGTGAAGTGGACCGGGCCAACACGCAGCGGATACAAAAAATCAAGAACGTAGTGCATACGTATGTCGCTAAAGATAACGGGATGATCACCGATGTAGATACCCGCAGGAAGCTCCTGTCTGACTGCCCAGCGCCTCAGATCCTCCAACTCAAGGAAACCGCCCAAGTCATGCTTATTAAGAATATCGACACGACCCTCGTCAATGGTTCCCTGGGTTCCATCATTGGGTTTGCAAATAAATACACGTACCTCTATAGTCGATGGGACGAGGAAGACAAGCAATGGCATCCTACTATTGCACAACCATCTAACCTGGAATGCATGCCGGAGGAACGCCTACCGTCTTTTCCGGTTGTGCGATTTCAACTTCCTAACGGCAACACGCGAACTTGGCTGTGTGCACCTGAGGAGTGGTCTGTCGAGCGATGGGTGCCTGATCCGTGGACAGATGACGGCTGGGCCGTTGAGAAGCTAGCAACCCGCACCCAGGTCCCTCTCATTCTCGCATGGGCGCTTAGTATCCATAAGTCACAAGGCCAGACGCTAGAACTTGTAAAGGTAGATCTGGACCGTGTGTTCGAGAAGGGCCAGGCGTATGTTGCATTATCGCGTGCAAGAAGCATAGATGGTCTACAAGTACTCAACTTCGATCCAAACAAGGTTACTGCGCATCCGAAGGTAAAAGCGTTCTACGCGAATTTATCGAGTAGATAAGATATTGACCGGTATACCGGTACGCATACCTTACTACCTTGGCCTATAAGGCTTTCTCTGCTACCTTTAGATAGTGTTGACTTTTGGGGGGCCTTGGGCACCCTGGTTGAGATGAGAGTGGAAAAGTCGTTCGTTAGAAGATGGAACTCTTGGTCCGAAGAGGGTGAGGTCAGATGAGAAAGAATTGATTTCTGCCTGTCCTTCATACTGAAGGAGAATGTGTTTGCTTTAAAACAGGAGACTGAACTAGTATAACCGAGGAATTGTAAGTAATAAGTGAAGTTGAATTGCTCGCTCCTGTAGCAGGCTCACCAAATCTACCCGATGTCTCTGTTTATGCACAGTATTAGTTTTGCAAAAGGTGATGGCGAGCTCAGACCAGCCAGTGCCAAGCTTTTATCAAGACTTTAGAATTAGGATCACTGCGTGGCTTACAATGGATGAAGCCTACTGTTGATCAGGAGATCATCAGATGACAAACACACAATAACAGATTAGCCAGGCGCCCAGAAACATTTTGAGAATCGAATAGGCTCAGTGCAATACACGTCAGTAGCACCAATAAAACTCTGTCATCTTTTCATAGATATTTTGCTGCCGGTCGACAGCCCAAAAGATCTTCATCGGGTTGTAGACATCTGCCGTAAAAGACAAAGCAAATTAGAGGTAATGATACCCGGCGGTGAGTGCCAAAACGACCTCGACACGGGCTCAGGCAGGCCAAAGAGCGCTCGGTAGCACCTTATTATCATCAATACCTGCCGTATCCAATAGATACGGGTGAGTAACATCATTCATGCATAACAGCTTCCGAAAAAGGATTGTCCGCTACGCCTATCGGATATCATTCTCCTCGCCTCGCCCGCATCTGCTAACCCTGAAAAGCTTGAGACGAGATGCAAGTAAAATCGGATATAGCCTAAGCACACGTAAGGTGATTTTCTCGGCACTATAATTCAAATGCTCAATCGCGGATTGGCTATCCAAACCCTCGGTCGCATTGAGTCAGTTGCACAAGCTTCAGCTCTCCCGCCTTTCCCGCTCACAAAACGTGTCTAGACACCTGGACCATAGCCTGAGAATGAGTATATATCGATGCCCTCCGCATCTGGTTTGGAAGATCCGCTTGGTGCAAAAAGGTCTGCGTTTGAGGAAGATCTCGAAAGTGTTGCAGCCACATTCCATTTGCTTCAATATGGGGCTAGAAAATAGGCCTTTCGTTCGTATTTAGCCGCCTCTACTTCAGCGCCATTAGTAACACTGTCTCAGTTTCTGCCGGTAATATGGATGGAATACGGTATCGGCTCACTATTTGTCATCCTGCGATTCTTTGTCCGACTACGAACCGTCGGATTCAGAGGACTACAGGGCGATGATTTCTTCGCGTTTTTATCCGAGGTGCTCTTCACAGTCAACATGATTGTCATGCATTGCGCCTGTAAGTTTTCTGTCCAGCCTGCAAGCTTCACCACTGACAGCAGACTTTCTCGGGCAGACCTCTGGGGCACAAACGCGGAATTCACAGAAGACGAACTCCGACAAATGACGAGCGAGGAGCTGCGTACAATTTCAAGAGGCTCCAAAATCACCTCCATTGGGTGGTATACTTACCCCATGATGATCTGGTCAATGAAGTTCGTCATGGTCTTCTTCTACAAAAGGCTCACAAAGGGGCTCTGTGCAGAACGTCTCATCAAATGGCTCGCCGCCCTGTGCGTTCTGACCTACATCGGCGTCTTCTTGACCGTCACCGTCAGCTGCCTTCCATACCACCGAAACTGGCAAGCCTACCCCAACCCCGGACCAGCGTGCGCCGGGCACCTGCAAAACATCGTCACGACCTCGGTGTGCAACATCGTGTAAGCCCCCCGAACGTCAAAACACCCAAAAACACCGCAACACTAACACCCAGCCTCCCCCTCCCAGAACAGACATCGCGGTACGCCCCCCTCCCCCGCCCCGCCCCACCCCCGCAAAACTAACCCCCGCAGCTCCTCTGCATCCCGATCCCCCTGCTCTGGAAGCTCCGCGTGCCGCTGCGCCAGAAGCTCACCACCGCCATCTTCCTCTGCAGCGGCGCCTTCGTCGTCGCGGCCGCCAGCGTGCGGCTCGCCCTCACCTACAGCGCGAACCCGTCGACCGTGACCATGAACCTGTGGGGCACGCTCGAGACCGCGTCCGCCACCGTCGCCGTCAACACCACCGTGCTGCGCCCGCTGTTCACGCGGCGCTTCTGGGGCCGCGGCGGGGCGAAGGTGCTGGAGAGCGGTGGGACGACGACGGCGGCGGCGACGACGGGTGGTAGCGCGACGCTGTGGGAGAGCGAGAAGGGGACTTTTGCTGGGACGACGGTTGTCGAGACGGAGGTGGGGAGGGAGGAGGATGGGGCGCCGCTGCCGATGGTCGGGGTGGAGGCGGACGATGAGATCTTCGGCGCGAGCGGGTCCCGTGATCGGGGCCCGAGGGATGGGCTGAGGGGGCCGAGGGCGGGGGAGCGGGGTGGTGGGAAGATGGTTTGAGAGTGGGGTTGGAGGGTGGAGGACTGGGCTTTTGATTGCGGGATTGCAGCTGATGTGCACGCGTGCCCATCACGATGACTGCGGAGACGAAAGGGGTTGTTGAGAGATGATGGTCGGTGATGGTGAGCACTAGATATGCATATATGGATTTCGCCGTAACTCTAAATCCTTTCGCTCAGCTGTGCGTTGTTTCCGACGCGTAGGCTTGTGTGGATCTTCAGTGGCGCCATTAATAGTCTTTCCCAATCTAGCACCGACAGCTGATACGACAAGAACGGGTTACTGCACTTTCTCAAGCCAATCTGCTCCATTTGACTAAATTCTCCTCGTCTTATCACATCTCTTGCCGATGCTTAACATATCAAGAAGCTACATACGTAGGAATGAGCAAATTTTTTCCACTTTCTGGCCGAGGTGCAGATGGTATACATCCGTGTTTACCGCTGAGGAAGAAGGATTGCCGTCCTCTACCGTGGCAATTATACTCTATGCTTAAGATTAGTGCCTTAGGCTATACAAAGTAGCACTCAGCTTTTCTACCGAAAGTGAAAGCCACCACAAAACTTAAGCTAATCTGCCTAAGACTTAACGTTTAAGCTGTGGTCCATGTTAAAACTACTACACACATATAGTACCCTTCACTCCAACCACGACTGTTGATGTTTCAATTACTGGAAGTTATAGCGATGGAAGCTCAAAAGTCTGTAAATTGCCGTCCTAGTTAATAATGGTCATTTTGCTATGAATCTTCAGGAATTGAAGTCGTAATTGGTCGGCTAAACATTTTCGCTGCCTAATTTTGTTGGCGAACAATGAGTTTCATATTCTCCAACCTTAACTATTTGTAAGGGCATGGACCAGGAAGACCCATGGAAATGAATCTCGCACGGCCTGTCAATGACAAACTACCTTTCCGTGTCTCGGTTCTCGCTCAGCGCAAATTCAAAACTCAGGACATGCGACCTTCCAAGTTCAAAGCAGCAATCAATCTCGAAAACATCATCGGAAGTTGACAGGTGAAAATTTGAGCAAATTCTTCAAGTGGTATCTAGAACATCTGATAGTGGTACATGTGCTGCTGTGAACTCTTATCTTTTGAAGAGCACTAGACGTGACTTATTCTCAGTCATCAACATTACGCACAGCCGTAAGAAAACAGGAAATGCCGCTTAATATAACCAGCAAACAGTCCGAGAACTCACCACCTCAACTCCGGTCAAGGTACAATATCGGACTCGCATCACTCCTCTCCCCCGCGTGCGAACTCCCCGTCTGCACGCTCCCAGTCCTCACGCTCTCCGTCCCCATCGCATCAAACTCACTCCCCACCTCGCCCCCCCTCACCCTCACCCTCTCCTTCCTCGGCTCCATCAGCTCCACCCCCACCACCTTCTCCTCCTCATCCACCCCCGCCGCGAACCCAGCCTCACTCCCCCTCCCCCCACCCGCCCCCGACGTCAACGTGCTGAACACGCCGCCGCTGTACCTCCTCCCGGGATACCCTCTCCTCCGCTGGTGGCCGGGCCACCTCCGGCCGGCCGACGAGTCGGTCTGGGCGGGCGACGGGTCCTTCCCGGCGGCGCCGCCGCGGGTGGAGAGGTGCAGGCCGAGGCTGCGCAGCACGAGGGTCAGCACGGGGCTGAGCGACGGCAGGCAGGCGCACAGGATGCACACGTGGATCTCAATGGCGGACCACAGCGCGGCCAGCGCGTTGGCCGAGCTGACGTCCGGGCCGGCGCGGTCGAGGCGGTAGAGCGTCCACAGGCGGATGATGGACACGACGCAGCCGCTGCGGGAGTTAGCTGTTGTTGTTTTTCAGAGCAGAGGTTGGCGGGCGGGCTACGTACAAGCCGCCGATGGAGAAGAGGAGCATCACGCCGACCTTCTTGGTGCGCGACACGTTGAGCGAGACCAGCGCCGGGATGGGCACGAGGATGATGGCGAAGTCGGTGATGATGTTCAGGCTGGCGGCGACGTAGTAGTACACGGTGTAGTTGATGCAGAAGCCCGGGACGGCGGGGTCCCAGTACTTGGCCGGCGGGTTGCACGACAGGATGCCGACGATGACGCTCTGGAAGGTGTAGGCGCCGACGAAGGCGATGCACACCCACACGGCCTGCACCGTCCGCCGCGCCACGAAGATGCGCAGGTACTGCGCGAGGATGGACAGCTTCGAGAGGCCCAGCGAGAGCACGTAGATCCAGGTCGACACCCAGAGCCTGGCGGGTCACGGTCAGCGTGCGGTGGTGGTTGGGGGCCGGGGCGCCGGCTTGCCATTGGACCTGGACCATGAGGTCTGGGAGAGGGATGTCCGAGACATGTCGTCCCATGCCGTGTTTTGATTCTGCAGGCGGTCCCGTTTAGCTCATGCGCTGCGCCGTGAGATCATGAGGACTGAATCAGAGACGGTGGCCGAAAGACTCACCGAAGTGCAGTGCGATGGTGAGCGGTATCGCCACCAGGAACGACAGCGTCACCAGCGCGTCGTCCCAGCCCAGGCTACGGACGACGCGGTAGCGAGTGTAGAGCTTGAGGACCAGGAAGAACAGCGAAAAGGCCGTGAGGATGTACGACGCCGTCACAACCCGCTGGGCAGCGGCAGTGTACCTCATGGTGCGCAGCGGCGGGAGGAGAGACGTCAGGAAGAGAGAGTCAGTCAGGGAGATGCATGCTTAACAGCGGCGGCGTGAGCGGATGGCGTCAATGGTCGTTGGGCGCCGCGACTGCAGCTCAGTTGGGCCGGCGAGGCGCACGCGAAACAACGGGACCCTGAGGGCGGCCGCGCGCGAGCTGAGCCAGATTCCGGATGCGGCTTACGGAGGCTCGCAGGGAAGCGGCCGTGGTGGATGGCAGGTGCCGGGGCATGCAGGGCCCCGGCGGCGAGAGTTCGTCCTGCGCATCTCGCGACGGTGATTCGTTTGCGCGCCTGCACGCCTGCTCGTGCGACGGGGCGTGCGTGGGCGCGACGGGGGGTGCAAAGTTAAGAAGACGAACTGCTGCAAGTCCATGCAGACGACCTGTAATATCTGGGCTGCGCATGTGGTAGCGGGAGGCTTTGGAGATCGTCGGCACAGGGGCCGCGCGCCGGCGATGGGCTGATTCTGCGCCTCAAGCTTCGCGAAGGCCGGCCTGTGTTCGCGGCCGGGGCTGCGATTGGCCGGCGGCGGGGCTGCGGCAGGGGCGGAACAGCATCCGGCGGATCTGAGGGATGCTGCAAGGGCGCTGGCATGGTGCGAGGAGCTCCCCAATCGCAGCCGCAGGGGAACGCGGCTGCCTCGCGCGCCTCGAATCCTGCCGATGGAGGATCCAGGTGCGCAATAGATCGACCCGCCGCACGCGGGCCAGAATCCGCATCGAGACAAGCCTGGCCGTCGGATCCCGTGTCCCTGCCTTCGCAACGGTCTTGCATGAACATGTCTCTGTCAGATCCGGGGTTTTCGGCGAGCCATGTGCAGCTGCAAGATCGATGCTGCGTTCCGGGTAGCTGCCTTTGCTCCTTCGTTTGCGGCCTCCCGAATGCATTACCAGGCTGGATGGATTGCCTTGTATATCTCTGCCAATTCACACGACAAAGATTGCAGGCTCTTTCACTCTCGGGCTCCACTCTCGCACCCTTGATGCGGGAGCCCTCCGCGGAGCCTACGGCCGTCCCTCCGCAATGCGCTACTTCAATCTGACACATGGATGGAGTTTCGGCGATCTTGACTGCAGCGGAAGAACACTCATACTGCACACACAGCTACAAGACATGATAGTCGCCCGTTCCTGCCATCTTCGTTCTCCTACGTCTATCATTCCCTTTCTCTCAAAGATTTTCCGCGCCTGCATCGGCCCACAATGACATACCCGCTGTTGAAGATCTCGTCCGGGGTATGATCCAACCGGTCCAGGCCCTTGCCATGACTCGGTGTCAGTGAGGTTCTTGCCGCATCTTTCCCTTCGTGGCAATCTGGGAGGAAGACAGCTCGTGCTCTGTCACATTTTGCAGACACTCATGCGTATGACACGGACTAACGACAACGGTGTTAAGTTAGTGAGACGTGCGGCCCGAACAACGTTCGCATGGATCGACGACGATCTGCTTCACGCAACCCGTACCGTGTCTTGGCACCTGCCGTTCTGGAAAAATGACAGCTGGCTGCAAGAACTACGGCAGGCCGTGCAGATCGCGATGAATCTCTTGTCCCTTGCCTCTAATATGTCGACGTCATTGGCAGCAGCTGAAAAGATCTGGGCGCTCAAGTCAAGAACAGCGCACATGGCTTCGTATTGATCGGACTGCGCCTCGATGTGACAAGCGTTCATATTCCGTCTATTTTGTTGCGAAATATTACAACAGCTTTACGCATAGACAGTCTCATAATATCCTTTGCCCGTTTGCCGTGAGTGCGGCACGGAATGTCCTGTTGGAAGACGCGGGTCTATTAAATCCCCCATCACCTGCTAATCTTAGAATATTGCAGGTACTTATATTTCTACGGGGATGTGCAACCACAGCGTGAATGACCAAGTACACCAATTACCTGAGAATATTTACAAGCAAGCTTAAATTTGGGTGCGCAATTTTTGGGGGAACACTTGCGAATTACTCCTCGATGGGCAAGTTCGAAACGAATATTCTTCTCATCAAAAAACCCTGCCTACGCTCTGCGCAGTCGAAAGTGAAGACATCTTTTACCATAAGAAAGCAAGTGAAATTTGCTCAGCCGAAGACAACAAAAAGTGGACCACACTCAACAAAGGCTTATAACCTACGCTTCACCATTCCACTTTTGAACGCAGCAAAGACTCGGTCTTGCCTTGGACTTCTTGATAATACCGTGAAGAGGCAAAAATACGCACTCTTCATACCGAAACAGGATCTGACACGAACGATGCCTTCAAACAACTCGTGCTTTTTGCCTCCACGGACATCTTTATCATAATCTTCAGGCGAACAGTGCTCGTTCTCAAGACACACAGACTCAAAATGGCTTACACCCTGTCCTCAAGCTTACTGCGACTGCACGAAAATCCGTGGATATCGAACATCATTTCTGTTGTCATGTCCAGCCAGCCATCTTGTACCCATGCGCTCTCTTAGCAGTGTAACGGTTCGGCCATTTTTATTTCTGACATCTTTATTCGCCCATGGTTTAACGGACACCGGAATTCAGAACTTTTCTACTTTGGTATTCTCCCTATCACACTCTAGTTCTGGACCTTGATTGAGTGATTACGGGAAGATTTCAAGCCTTTCGACACCAATAGTAGGTCTAACCCTCAGTCAGTCCATGAATTCGTGAAGTGGGCTGAGGATGAGATCTACCACAATGCAGGTGGTTTCTCAAAGTACGTTGACGTCGCTCAGAAATGTCTGAATTGCGGCCTGCATACTTGATACACGAATATTCATGATGAGTATTTGCAAAAGACTGTGCATGAAAAATTGGCATGGCTTCTGGAAGAGGACTATGAAACGTTTGGTGGAGGAGGCTGCAAAGGTGCATGGAACGTCTAAAGAGCCAGGATGCTGGAAAATTGGGGACGAACAGGAGATATAGAAGCATATACGATTGTCAGGTTTCGAGCAGAATACCTTTTTTTTTTTTTTTAGCTCAATTGGAGTCTAATTTGGATCCTACGTCAATATCGTCAAGAGTTCTTGATTGCGATATTCAACGACGCCGTGCGTGTCTGGGATATTGATATATTGGCCGGCACACTCCCTCCATCAATAAAAAATCAACATGAGTTCCCCATACGCCTCTCTCTTTAACATAATCTCTCAGATTTACTGCGATGATGGAAGCGCAGAGCGGAGTCAAAGCTAAGCCCGTTCCGGAATGACGCCCCGCCCTTCCGAATTCAACGCTCTTCGCACCACATTCTGCCGATCACTCCGGATACTTCGGCATTCCTTCTTACTCATATGTGAAAAAGCGTCACGCTCACTGAGATGCTTGCAGGTAGAGTTTCTAGAACGCGACTATGAATGGTAAGCCTTTCATGCCAGCGCAATTAAGCGGATCTAAGTACGCTTGTTTGCCAGCGTTTGACAAGCAGTGATATGCGTTTCTAATCCAGCTCCCTGCTTACAAGTTCTGCAAATGTAACAAGTCTACTCAAGATTCTACGAAATGGCATAGTATATGTACAGCAATATATTTAAGTTATGTTTCGGAGATATATAAGGTTTTCCGCGGTGCTCGGAGAAACGGCGTTAGATCGCGGAGAAGCTAACTCAAGAGTACTTAACCTATTCTAGTAATTAAACTTTGATACTGCTCGCAAACAGCATGCGAGCATAGTAAGCCATGCAGTCCAGGTACTTGGTTGAGCCGGTAAAGAACGCCCGCTTGCAAGCAGAAGCTCGATTGCCGTTTGATGAATGGTCTGCAGTTGGAAGCCTTGATTTGCACGGTCCAAGAGTTGCCGTGGTGTACCCCGTTCTACCCACAGTCTGTTTCCTCGTCAACAGCCCTGCAAGCTCGGGTGTATTTCCATAGTGGGACTTCGGGTGAAATCGTTTGCATCACTGTAGTGTGAAGAGCGGTTGAGGACGTTAGCCATGGTTACAATGAACCACACCTGGCATTGCAAGCAAGAGATATTCTTCATCCCTTGCCTCTCTCATTCAATAGCCATGCACTGCCTTCAATTCCAGTCTGATCATCCCGTCCCATCAAGGCGTCACAAGTGGAACATCTGGCTTCCATAGCTGCTCATGGGATACCAGAGCCCAAAATTCCGCCGCAAGGCCCAGTTGCTCATCACAACAGCCGCCACTCTTCTTCTTTTCATTCTAATCCTCAAGAAGCATATCAAGCATGTCGAGCATCCCAGTCCCGATGACCGCGTCTCAGGAGGCCCCCTCTCCGAACAATCCTCCCTTTCACCCGCCCTCTCCCCCAACTCCACATCATGCCGCGACCTCCCCGGCGCCGACAGCGTCCTCGTGATCCTCAAAACCGGCGCCACAGAAGCCCACGCCAAACTCCCCATCCACTTCAACACCACCTTCCGCTGCACCCCGCACTACGCCATCTACTCCGACCTCGACGAGGAGATCCTCGGCCACACCGTACACGACACGCTCTCAGCAGTCCCCGCATCCGCGCGCGCCGCCGACCCCGACGCCTTCTCCTTCTACGACCTACTACACGCGTGGCACCGCTCCGGGATCGACCTCGGCACGCTCAGCACCAGCTCGACCTTCATCCACGACGCGGCGTGGGGGCTGGACAAGTGGAAGTTCCTGCCACTCGCGCAGCACGCACTCGCGACGGCGCCGCCGCAGACGCGCTGGATCGTCTTCGCCGAGGCGGACACGGCGCTGGTGTGGAGCAACGTGCTGCGGTGGCTGGCGCGCCTGGACGCCGGCCGCGCCTGGTACCTCGGCGGCCCCGCCTGGCTCGACGGCGCCGCCTTCGCCCACGGCGGCTCCGGCTACGTCCTCTCGCGCCCGGCTCTGGAGATGCTCGTCGCTGCACTGGATGCGGAGCCGGAGAGGTTTGTGGAGATGACGGCGGATGCGTGGGCGGGGGATTATGTGCTAGCGCGCGCGCTGGAGGGTGTGGGTGTGGCGCTAACGCCGGCGTGGCCGATGTTGCAGGGGGAGACGCCGTATACGCTGGATTATACGGCGGAGCATTGGTGTTTTCCGGTTGTGAGTTGGCATCATATGCCGAAGGAGTGGGTGGCGGCGGTGTGGGAGTTTGAGAGGGAGTGGTTGGAGGGGGGGAGAGGGCCGATAAGACATTTGGATGTTTTTGAGCGGTTTGTGGCGGGGTTGGTGAGGGTGTCGGAGAGGGCGAATTGGGACAATTTGAGTCCGGATGGGTTGTCGGTGGAGGAGTGGCCGGAGGGGGTGAAGAGTGCAAGGGAATGCAGGAGGGTGTGTGAGGAGGAGATGGAGGATTGTGTGCAGTGGTTGTTTGTGGTGGACGGAACGTGCAGAACTGGCACGGCGGTGAGGCTGGGGGAGGCGGTGGAAGAGGTGGATGGAGAGGGTGTGTGGATCACAAGTGGGTGGGTGGTGGAGAGGATCGATAAGTTTGTGAAGGATATGGAGGGTTGTAGGAGGGGGGATTGGATCGTGGGATAGGGAGTGCGGCAGTGACGCGTGATTAGATCTGCACGGAGAGGAGGCGGAGAGAAGTTGGGGCTGAAGGGAGGTGAGAGGACGGTTGTGGTGAAATCACCTATTCAGTCCGCCGTGGAGGAAGCTGCAGTGATAGTATGACTCGTCAACATTTGAGACATGGTTAAGACTAGTGAGAACCGGTTTAGGAAGTAGGATAAACAACAGAGGCATGCTTTAGGCAAGTCAAGCGAGGTCAGACGGTGAGGCTCACTGAGACCTCGATTATTAATCCGCAATGAATCCGAAATTAGACTTCGCTATAGGGAGTCAACACAGGCTTCTGGATGTCTTGGGCATGTTTCTAAAGGATTAATTGCGTGAGGACGAATGCTTCAACCGCCCATGGCCAAGTGGTATCGTCGGGTCGTTTAGGCACGCGAGAAGCGAAATCAACATCACTCCCACGACTTCTCACCACCACCATCCAGGCCAACGCCACCCCCAGTCACCTCGACAATTCCACCAACCACCGGAGCCCCCAAGAACGACCAAGCCCGCAATCCGGCAACGCCCGCCCTTGCCCCCTCAGAAAACGGCAGCCCCAACCCCAAACCGGCAGCATCCCGCCCGCCGCCGCCAGCAAATCACCGAGCACGCCCCTTGGCGCATCCTGACGTGCATGGCAGCGCGCCCGCCCAGCCCAGACGGCCCAGCACTTAGATGCGGCTGACGGGCAGGAAGCGCGGCGCAACCGGCTACCTCCGGCAGCCACCGATAAGATAGACAAGAAGCGGCGGGCAAGCTTCGTTTCAGAATACGCGACCGTTTGGCGTCACCGAACGCAGCCTTGCCCGCGCTGGCGTTTTCTCGCCGGCGCCCCGTCGCTAAAATCAACCCCCTTCCAAGTTTCAAAACGCCGCGCAGGAGCCGTCGCGGCCATGCATTGACGAGCCGGTGCGTCGCGTGTCACGCAGAAGCACTTACAGCACCAGCGGGAATGATGCGTGCGTGTTTGGTTTGCCCGCCGTGTGCGCGCTGCAGGCCTTTTCCCTGGGTGCCTGGATCCTCTGTTCGTCACCCCCTCACCCGCTTGGCGTCCGATTGATTGCGCGATAGGCGTGCGAGCGGTGGGCCTGAGCGGGCGTGGCGAATGAAGCTTACGAGTCCAAGCATCTGCGGATTCATCAATCTGATGCGAGGCCTATCTGCTGTGGGTTGCGTTGGCGTTCGGGTTCGGATGCGCTTGCGAAGGTTTCGGATCTCGGGTTTAGTGGCAGTCACGGCGATGAGCTCGGGGATGCTTGTCTGTCTGTTTGTGTGTTTGTTCAAAGGCGAAGCCATATATATTTTTTACAGTGAAGAATAGAATCTACTCGCTGAATACAAGTCTTAAAGAAGCCACAAAACCCCCTTCGCAAAGCCATCCTTCTAGATCCGCGGAAATTTTTGTCTTAAAACGGGTTCGTTAACCTGCGATTGACACAGGCAAACTCATCACGGGTCATTTAAACGCGGCGAGCGACGTCGCGGGCGTGGTTGCCAGAGCTGGTCAGGCTCTGGGTGAGAGAGACGAACCAGTCAATGAGGTCCTGGACGGTGGTGCCCTCGGGAAGGGAAGTCTCGGGGACGACGCCGGAGGTGGCAGTGGGGGTGGAGGGGAGGACCTGGGTCAGGACGCTGGAGGGGAAAGCAGCGGCGAGCTCGGCGGCGAGGTCACCCGACGCAGCAGTGGCAGCGGCGGTGGTGGTAGGGATGGAGGAAGCGACGCTGGTGGCCAGGGTGGTCGAGGCAACGGCCTGGACGGCGACCGAGGTGGTGGCAGCCGGGGTCGAGGCCGCGGCCGAGGAGGCAGCAGAGCTGGAGCCCGAGCCGGACGACGAGCCGGAGCCGGAGCCGCCAACAGTGAAGTCGACGCAAGACTCGTAGGTCTGGTCAATGCTCTCGGCGTACCAGTACCATTGGATGACGCAGTCACCAGCGGTGGAGCACTGGCTGCCGAGGTCGCTGGGGATGGTGATGTCGAAAGAGGTCTCGTCAGAGGTGACACCGGTGGCGGTGGAGGCGTAGTCGTCCCAGCTCTTCAGGGCAGAGCCGATGACGCTGTTGGAGGCAGTGTCGACAATGGAGACGTTGGCAACGCCGGTGTGGGGGGCGCGGATGTCAACCGTGAAGGGGACGGTCTGGCCAGCAGTGTAGGTCTGGACGTTGTCCGTGTTGTCGGCGAGCTTGTAGCCCTTGCAGAGCCAGATGTCGCAGTCGGCGGCCTTGTAGTCGCTCTGGGAGCTGGCAACCTGGAGCTCGCCCTGGATGTTGCCGTAGTTGTCGGACTTCTGGTTGTTGTAGACCTGCTGACCGCAGGCGGAAGCCATAGCATCACCGGGCATGCGGGGCTGGGGGCTGGTGACGAAGCCGTGGCCGTAGACGGCGCTGGCAAGAGCCGGGATGGCGAGGATGTACTTGGCAGACATGGTGATGGTGGTGGTGGTTGAGAGAGAGTCGACTTGGAGATTCGCGAGAAGAGACTGTGAATGTCCTGGTACCTGTACCGGAAGAACGAATGGAGGCTTGGAAAAGAATGTGGTGGTCACAGACCGACGAGAGAGTCAAAGCAAAGGATGGCTGGCCTTGGTGGTGAGAGAAGAGAAGCCAGTCGAACGAGGCCGCGGCGGGCGACAGATATAGCTGGCGGCGGTGCCTGGGCGCGGCACCCTGGGGCGATCATACCGCAGAAAACGGATCTGGGTGTTTCGTCGACTGCCGTAACGAGCGGCATGCGACAGCACCGGTGTGGGCTCGAGGGCGGGGCGCGATCCCTGCCGCGCGGGCGCTTGGGCGCAGTTTCCTCGGCTGGTGTTTTCAAACAGCTATGCCGCGCCCCTGCCATCTCCGTGCGCATCTCGCCTGGCCGCCCGCCGCCAGCGCCGCTACGCCCGCCGTTCCCAGTCACGCAGCCGACGCCTGTCTCAGCTTTACAGCGACTTATGGGGGCCGCGCAGACGGGCGCAGAGCCGGCGCCACACGTGCCGGGCGCAGAGCCGCGCAATGACGTCCACGGCGGGCCAGGCCTGCATTTGGGGTGATGAGAGGGGCTGCGACGGAGGTTTTCTGCGGGAGCAGCGCGCGGGAGAGGCGAGGGTGAGCGGCGAGGGTGGGCGACGAGCGGCAGAGGCAGAGGCTCTTCGGAGCCAATCTCGCCAAGCTCTGGCGCCGCAATGCCAGCCGGCCTGTGCGCGCTCCCAGGCGCCGGGAAACAGGCGCTTGGCGGCAGGGCGGCCAGCTCTTGAACCGACTGCACCTGAACCCGTCCGCCGCACGTCGCCTGCAGCAGCATCCGCCATGGCGCCCCAGCACGCCTCGCACCTGCGCAACCCGCTGGCCGCCCCCGACCAGCTCGCCTCGTCCGGCTCGCAGCTCGACGGCATCCCCCCGGACCTCGAGGACTCGATCCGCTTCGCCGGCGCCCGCCTGACCCAGCTCGCGGGCATCCTGCTGCGCCTGCCCGAGGACATCGTCGCCCACGCCATCGTCCTCTACACCCGCTTCTGGGCCGGCGCCGAGGGCGGCAGCCTGCGGGAGTACGGAGCCAAGGTGCGTGCTCGTATCCGCCCACGTGACTCTCCATCCTGCTCTTCCCCAATTTGCTCAGGTCTGCCGCGCAGGATGTCTCCGCCGCCGCGCTCTATCTGACCGCCAAGCTCTCCGCCTACCCGAGGCCGCCCAGGGCCGTCGTCAACGTCTACGCCTACCTGGACTCCTTCGCGTCCACCTTTGTGGACGCGCCCAAGTTCCAGGAGGCGGTGGACCCGGAGTCGTACTACGTGACCGAGGGGACCTACCACGCCCTGCGCGCCATCCTCATGAAGACCGAAGCACACATCCTGCGAGTGCTCGGCTTCGACACCCATGTTGCGCTGCCCTACACCCTTGTCATCAACTATCTCCAGACGCTCGGTCTCACGTTTGACGGCGGAGCGGGTACTCAGGTCGCTAAGCGAGCCTTCGCCCATCTGAATACCGCCCTCCTGAGCCCCCAGCTGCTGTACCTGACTCACCAACCCCCGTCCCTCGCCACCGCCGCAATCTATCTTGCCGCACGCGAGGTCGAGGTCAAGCTCCCCGGCGAGGAGTGGTGGGAAGTCTTCGACACCGATCGCGAAGAGCTTGGCTTCCTCGTCGTCGCAATGACCAGCATGCCCGGCTTCGCGCAGGACGAGAAGGCCAAGTGGGGCAGACGCAAGGTCCCCATGTCTCTCGACGACGTCGAGGCAGAGCTGGAGCGCAGGCGCATGCTCGAGGAGGGCCAATGATTAGCAAACGAGCCGCTGAAACAACTTCGACCAAAATCCCGACGGTGGTTGGCGGGCTCTTCCAGAAGCTCCAAAATTGCCTTCAGGATCGCTTCCGGGGCCTTGTGGCATTTCCGCACGGCTTTCCAGAAGCGGCTGCGATCCGCCCCATAGCCACGACCCACTCGCCCTTTTGCGGAGCTTCGAGTAGTCGACATGTTCGAATCCGGCCGCCCTGGCGCTCCTCCGCATAATGCCGCACTTTAAGGAGTTTATTAGGCCAGCTGTTGCGCTGTCACGCAGGGGTCCGTGCAAGCTTGGAGACGGCTCAGGAGAACGCTAGCGGTGAGAAGTAGTAATCATTGCCAATGAAGCCCATGGCCTCTGTCTTCTTCAACAACATATTAATGCTGCTTTATTTCCGTAGAGCACTCCTGTATATCTGCTGGCATGTGATCGCATTACTACTCATGATATCTCGCCCCCTCATTCTTTCGCGTTCAAGCATCGCGTTGTTGAGAAGAGACATAGAAGGTCTAGTTGCTGTTTACCCATTGCTTTACTTTCTCATGTAGACGTGTTTGGTCCTCATAGGAAGAGAAGAACTACTTGGTGGGCTTTGGAAGACTTATGAGTGGTAAAGACGCTTTCGTTGGCGTCGTCTCGAGAGATATTCCAATCGACAGGTACGCGGTTCAATGACGAGCTTCATGCATGGCTCATGATGAATAGGAATCGTTGGATACACTACTGTTCCCCATCAATAATACGAGTTATTGCTACACCGCATGTGCTATTACATCTAGCTCAGACGCTATTTCATTGTCGAAGGCCTTATATTCAAGCTCATGTTTCTAGGCAAAAGCGGGAGTCAATAAAGTCAGCGAGATCGTCTAGCTGATTGGCATATCCCCCCAAGCGCTAATTTAATAGACATAGGACGACCAGATTTAAAAACAAAAAAACTCATTTATTACCAACGGCCACTATGTGCTACACATGGCCGCAGCCCTCACATTTAACCTACGTAATGAACCTCTGTGCGATGATGCTGGTCCGTCGACCCGTTAATGCAGTTTTTTAACGTCGAGGACCTCCGCTTGCTTGGCCTGACCGCGTGATACTTCGCGTATCTGCTGTCTCATTGCGGTCCGGAAGCATGCTAAAACAAGCTTCTGTGTGTGAGGGTATAACCTTATTCCTCGTGTTGCGTGTCATGAGTTGAGCCTGGGGTTTCTACCGTTCTGGGTTAGTCGTGCTTGGCAACTGACACCGCGAACACAACACCGGAAGCAACGGTGGAACATAGGACCGCGGAATCCACTCGGAAAAGAAAAGGGAGTGATTTCATGCCTCCACGAAGCGAGACGTAATAGAACGATAGGACATCTGCCTTCTTTCAGTGATCAGTGCTGCAGTGCTCTCTGGAAGCTTCGAATCGGTATCACTCCCTGGCTTCTGTGGCCCTCAATATCAGTTTGAATGACTTGTCACTTTCTCTTCCCTCCTCGGCCTGATTCCTCCCTCCCCTCCCAAGCCCGCATCTTGCATGCAGCATCACAGCCTTAACAGCACAGCCTTCACGAGACCTCGAAACCCATCACTGCTCTCGCACGCGCCTCTGCATCAATTCGTGCTGATAATACACGCCACCATGCCACCACCTCCAACCTCTGCGTCCGTCAAACACTCGCACCTTCCAGCGCCTTGGTCTAAAATTCACAAAATTCCAACAAAAGTCAAGAATCTATCCACATGCTGAAGTTCTCGAAGCAGGCAGAGAGCATGTGCGCTGTTCAGCCGAAGAAAAAGCTCAGCCATCACCTCTGCTTTTAAGCAACCGGACAGGGCCTCCTCCAGGACGCCCACCAGACCTGGCAGGAATCAGGACCCCGTGCTGAACCGGCTCGCGCAGGACCAGCGGAGCAGCTGGTGCACCGACGCGGCAGCGCACATGCGCTCGAGCAAGAAAATCACCGAACCGCGGACATGCACACGGTCAACCAAGAAGAAGAAGGTCAAGGCTTGTGGGTAGTATTCGGACATTAACAAAAGTGTGTGTGTGTGTTGTATGAGTGCCATGCGTCATCCTACACGTTCTTCCCGTCATCGTAATTCCAACCTTCTGCTGGCGAAAGTCAAAAGTGCATCTCCATAGCCGCCGCCCCTAACATAATGATGTCTGCCACTGTCCTCCGAGCTCTCTCCTCGAGTGACCAAACGTCCCCGCTCATCGGCTGACCGAACCGTTTCTACACGAAGCACCAAATCTGCTCGTCGAAGGCAAAACTGGAAACCAAACACCATTCAAATAATCTCATCCATCCATCCCTCTCAAGTTCACTTGGCAGCAGTAACGACGCCTTCGTATTCCCTTGATGCGATGTAGTCGAGAGTGCGCTGGAAATGCTTGCGAGGGTTCTCGAGACTGGATGTGTTCTCGTTGGTGTTAAGGTTGGAGTGGATGAGCTCGATAAGACCATTGAGGTACTTGGTCGTAACCTGTCGCGTAGGCTTAGTCAGCAGGCGGCCTCCAGGGATCATCAGAGGGGTACTCACAGCCTCGTTCTCCTGGTCGAAGTAGTATACATAGCGATTGAGGATCTCGACGAACAATTCAACACTGACGGCCGCGTCCATGCATGCGTCAGCCACTCTGAGCGCACGCTGCAAGCATTCAAGCACACGCTTGCCGTCACGGTAGAGCTGTGCACTGTCAGTAAATCATCCATGATTGAAACAACAAGGCTCCACGTACATCCTTAGGATCCTCCTCGCCGCGAGCTCTGATCTCAGTCGCCCACCACAGATGGCTCGCAAGGTAGACAGCACGGCACTGATCGGGCTTCTTCAGGAGCTTGCTTCCGTGAAGAGCACACTTGGTGATGAGGGTGTCGTAGTTGTCTCTGCTGAAGTTTCTAGTAGTGTGAAGACCTCCAGCAATGATGCAGACAGCTTGGAATTGTGCACGACTGTCGCTAATTGCCTCCTCGTATATAGTGAAGGCTTGCGCGAAGAATTCGTAAGCAATTTCTTCGTGGCCCGTCTGATCAGCGACTTGGCCGCATGCAACAAAGAGCCGGAGCGAGAGGTCTGCTGCACCGCAGCGGGCGTACAGCGTGCTGAGGAGGGAGTGTGCGAACTTGTAAAGCGCCGAAGATTGCGAATTCCAGTTGTCGTCGAAATGCTCGCGCGTCTTGAATTTCCTGGCGAGCTTGAGGGACGCGGTGATGAGAGCAGGAGTGGTATATTTGACTCGCTCGTTGCCTTCGCTGAACGCTTTCCGTGCCGCTTGAAGGAGCTTCTTTTCGTCAATTCTCGCTTATAATGAAAAGGACAGCAGGACATACCTTGAATTGCGTATCGTTGTCTGGGCCATGAATCAGGTGCGTTATCCGTGCCAGCCAACCTTGTTCTTCGATTGTCTCGTCGGTTTCCATACCCTTCCTCTGCAGAGGCCCGCCTGGGTAGCCAGTGGGTTGTTGTGCGCCCTCCTTGATGAGGACCTTCAGAATCTCAAGTACTGACTCCAGGTTCTCCACCGAGCCGATAGTGGTCGTGTTCCTCAGTAGACTCCGAGCTACCTCACCAGCCACTGCTCTTCTTGTCGGGTAGGGTTGAGAGTGAAGGAGGGGTACAAAGTTCGGGAGAGCAAGTGCGGTGAATAGGGAAAGGTAAGCCTTGAGCGGCGCGAGAAGAAGGTTGAGGATGTTGGATTGAGAAGCTTGAGAGTGGAGGTCAGCGCTGTTTGCGTACTGTGCAACTCTCTCATTTGCGAAGTCAAGAACACGATCGACGTAATCCAGACGGTCCGGGTAGATGCTCCTGCTTTTAATTAGCAACAAAAAGACCCAGATTGAATGGGCAATCCTTACAGTGCGAGATTCGTGAGGGAAACAAGCAAGGCGATTGTGTCCTGAATTGGCAGACGAGCCATCTTAACCAATGCCGCAACTTGTTCGTAGAAAATCTCAAAGAGTTTGACGTTCTCCGGAATTCCGCGGTGCTTCTTCACCTCGCCATCTACGGCCGTAGCTTCGGTCGTGGTCGTGTCCTCTGTTGCTTCCGATGGAGCGACTGTTGTGGACTCCGAAGGAGCAATGGAGCCCTCTTCGCCTTCGTCGTGTTCCGAATCGCCGTTCTCGCCGTTCTGTTGCTTTGGTGGTTCCGCACTCTTCGCATCCTTCGATATCCGCAGCTGCTCAAGAAGCTTGGCTGTGGCTTCTTCCTCATTCTGCTTCCGCTGCTCGGGAGTCTCAGCATCAGCCTCCCTGCCTGCGTATGCTGATAGCCTGTCCATCAAACTGATGACAATCGCTTTGACGTTGACATGGGGATTGAGTCTGGCCGTGGCGGAGAGGAATTGGTCGAGCGTGTGGAGGTGGAACTCATCGGGGAACACCTGAATAATGACTTCTGGTCGGTCAGCATGAGGGCTTCAGGTCGATTCTGGCGAGGGAGACTTACCGTCGAGGAGATACTCTTGCGCCAGGACATCGCGGCACTGCACGACCTGCTCGAGGAGCGGGCCGAGGATCTTCTTGTAGTTCTCCAGATCGACCAGCTGACTCAGACGCACCAGATTGCTTCCAACCAGCAATTGCAGCTCCTGCCTTTCCTTGGTCCGCTGCTCCCGCTCCCGCGAATGACCCTGATGTTGTAGTCGCACCCAAAGCTTGTTCATCTCGACAAAATTGGTCAGGATGAAACTGATGGAGTCTTGCAAGTTGCCCTCGGGTCCATCACCATCGCCGGAGGGAAGACAGTCGCGAGCCTGTCCGGAGAGGTAGTATCGTAGAAATAGACCGCGGACGGGGTGCTGCACGCCACGGCTCATCTCCATCATGTCCTTCATGATCTCCTTGACCGGCGCATCCTCGATGGCCATATACACGGTGCCAACGGTTATCATGAGATACAGGCGCGGGATGATGTTGCCAGCATATTGGACCAGCTCATACAGGTCGGCGAGGTGGTTGACCGGGTGGTTGTCGCGCAGGTAGACGGAGAGATAGCGCAGCGCGTCGAAGACAGCCATGTACAGCTCGTAGTACTGCTTGGGGCCGAGGCTGCTGGTCCGCAGTTCGGAAACGAGGGTCGAGCTGTGGGTGCAGGGTCAGTATAAAGCTGTCGCATGCGCGCGACACGGGCGGAGGGGCTCGTACCAGCACTTGAGCGCGTCCATCAGCTTCCCCGGAGTCTCCAGGCAGCGCCGCATGAGCATCGTTTGCTGGCGCACCACGCCCAGGGCATCCTCCAGCAGGCGCGACTGGTCTTCCACGGGCGGAGGCGACGCCATTGCTGCGATCGAGGTGGGATGGTGGCGTGTGACGGGAGGGTGTTGTCGTGGGAGTCGGCGCTGGTGCTGGTGATGCCGTTCGGTTGGCGACGTCGTCCCCTCGAACTGTGGCTGTGGCTGGTGCCGGGGCCCTTCCCGCGAATCGATGCTTGTCAGCCCGCGCACCACCAAGGGCTCCACTCCACGGCGTCGCACGCGCAAGGACTGCATTGTGTGTGGATTTCCGTATGCATTTGTCTAGTCTACAGTATTTACTTGAAAATCGCAAGCTCTGTACTTTGGTACTTTGCAAAACGCCTTCCCGATGCATCCCATGCGTTGGGCAGCTGTTGCTGCTGCGCCACGACTTCCTAAAACGGACTCCATCTGATGCATCATAATGCAGCCATCGTCATTTCTCATCACTCATCTCCCCTGTAATTACCAATGTTGCAAACCAAGTATTCTCCAAAGAAGCGAAGATCTCTCGCGAATAAGAGGGAAAAAAGAAGAAAAGGAAATAACCGGTTGGAAAGTTTCGATCGCGCAAAAGACATGCAGAATATAATTATTGCCTTCGGTAATGGCGGTCTCTAGAGGAGCCAGCACCTAGAGAAGAATGTATGGTTGTTTGAATCATGCCGCAGCAATCGTCGTCCAGGTTTTGATCGCGTATGATGTGTGCCACATGCCGTTGTCATAGTATGAAGTCGTGTCCGAATGAGTGGCCGTAACCGTGACGACCGAAGGAGGTAGTGTCACGACACTGACGGAAACAACCGGAGAAGAGGTAAGGCTGGGCATGATAAAGGTGGTGTTGCCCGCCACGATCGTGCTTGTCGGTGCAGCTGTCGTTGGAGCAGATGAGGTTGATGTCGGGCTAGCGAGGATGGTGGTCGTGTAGACAACAGTCTGAGTGACGGATGGAGCAGGGTATTGTGTCTCCGTAACCACGATCGTGGTGTCCTGCGTATACACAATAGTCTCCGTTGCAAGTGGAGGCGCGGTTGTCGTGGCTGATACAGTCTCCGTGAGTGTGACCGAGGAGAGCTGGTCAGACGTGGAGGCTGATGTAGGCCCTCCGTCTACGTTGACTACGGAGTAGGACTTCGTGGGTGCTCTCTTCTGGAGAGCTTGTGCCTTGTTGCCTGCATCAATCTGCCCAACGGCGTCTACGCCCGACGAGCCATCAACGTTGACGATAGCGTATGAGCGTGATTTTACGGGGGCGCACGCGTTACTGTGTCGGGAGTCGATCGCCTCGAATGGCAATGCTGATGTGAGGCCAGCGGTGAGAAGGCCGAAGCAGACGAATCGGATGGGAGCGCGCATGTTCGGTGGTGAGATAGGAACAGCGCGAAAGCTCTGACTCGAAAACGAAGAGCGCAGCGTATGCAGATCGAGTAAGGATACGAACAGAGTGTGAAGAAATGGCGTTAGCACGGCCGATCCTGTGCGTGCTCGAGAAATGTGGAGATGATGAAGTTTCTTTGCATGAAGAACAAAGGACAGTTGCAGAAGAATGTGCGATGTTGCCCAAGGGACTTGCCCGCCATCCGCGTGGATTTTAGGAGGCTGGGTGGTTGGGACTTGCGGGTGGCTGGCATGAACCCGGGGGAGGGGCTGGGAATAAACAAACGCGGCTCAAGATCTCGCTTAATCCCGACGCTAAGCCCTATGGCCCGGCAACCCCGGAGACTTTCACATGCTTTGCGCCGCCCTGCTGCTGAAGCAGCTTGCGAATGAGCGAGGAACATGGCCAAGCCGTGATAGGTTTGCTTGCAAAAAGCAGCACATGCACTTGATTGATGAGGGACTACAGGAGGGTACTGCCAAGACAGCCCAGCCGCACAGCCACTCGATGATGTCACTCTCGTTCTCTTCGCTTTTGCCTGAGCAAGGAGCAGCAAATTCGGCGCAGACTCCCGTGCGTCCGATACTGGAATACGTATGGTTATTGTATATTCAGGCACATCTGCCTAGTAATCATAGAATCCTTTCCCGCTCTTCTTTCCCAGCCAACCAGCGTCAACCATCTTCCTGAGGAGTACTGCCGGTCTGTATTTGCTGTCACCGGTTTCCTCGTAAAGGACTTTCATGATGGCCAGACACGTGTCTATGCCAATGAAATCGGCAAGCTGCAACGGTCCCATTGGAACGTTTGTTCCGTTCTTCATAATCGCATCAATGTCCTCCTTGGCTCCAACCCCCGTTTCCAAACAAATGATCGCCTCATTGATATATGGCATCAGGATGCGGTTCGCCAGGAAACCGGGAGAGTCCGCAGACAGGGATGGAATCTTGCCCATCTTCTTGCAAAGCTCGATAGCTGTATCAATGGTGTCCTGAGAGGTCTGCAGGCCAGTGATGATTTCCACTCCTTTTTGTACTGGAACAGGGTTCATGAAGTGGGTGCTGATGACGCGCGAAGGACCAGAAAGATCTTTGGGGTCTTTTGTGGTCGCTGCAGCGATTTTCGTGATCGAGATAGACGAGGTGTTGGTCGCAAGGATAGCGTGCGATGGGCAGATCTGCGAGAGCTGGGAGAAAATCTTCGTCTTGAGGTCTGGGATTTCCTGCGGCGCTGTTAGCATGAAGCGGCCTCATGAGGTCCAAAGGCCTGTACTGACTGGCACAGCCTCAATGACAAAGTCTACATCGGCAAGGCCATCCAGAGTTGTAGCTGAACTCAAGCGCTCTCTTGCCGCTGTGGCATCATCTTTGGAAATCCTCTGCTTCGAGACATCCTTCTCTAGAAGCTTGTCTGGGAGTTTTATTAGATGCGCCGTGTCCTGACGTCCGCCGCGAATGTAGCGTACCGGCAAACTTCAAGCCCTTGTCGATAGATGCTTGCGATGTATCGACGAGTTTGACGGGAAGTTGAGCTTTCTGCGCCGCGACAAGTGCAATTCCCAATCCCTGCGATTACTGGAATCAGCGCAAGCTCAATTGGAGAAATATGGCTTGAATCCGACCATCTGTCCCGCACCGATGACACCGAGCTTCTTGACCTCGGCTGCGGCAGCTGTCGCGGGAGTCGAGCTGAAACAGCGCAGCTGCGAGAAAGTGGCACGCCGCGTCGCAAAACGAGAAGCCACAAGGAAAGACATGGTAGGATGGATAGGCGGACAGAAGAGGTGGTGGGGTGCAGAGGATGGGAAGGGACAGCTCCACAGGGCAGCTTCACGAGCCCCGATGGCAGCCGTCACCTCGGCTTAAGGCACAGTGCATGGGCCATGTCCGCGCGGGGGCTTGGCGCTGTTGCGACGCGCTGCAACGCGCTAGTCGCGTCGCCCGATGGAACACGGCTTTCGCGTCTGAGCTGCGCTGAACGCCGACAACCCACCAGGAGCCGCAACGATGAGCCTCGACGACTGGGTCTCGCGCGACACTGTCGATGCGGAGGTCCGCGCGCACGTTTACAGTCTTGTCTCGGCTGTTAGTAGCCCCTCATCCTCAAAAAACGAAGCAACTAACCGCTTGGCAGGTCGGTGGTTCCAGCATCGAGCAGGAAGGCCGCTATGTTCTGGGAGACGATGCGCTTGCGTGTCTGAAGGATATCCGCCGATGGCTTCGACTCTACGACCAGCGATTAAACCGGCACGATGTTGCAAGATGCCTGGCTGAGGCAGACGTCATAAAGGGCGATCTTTGCGAGATACTGGCGCTGTGGACGGAGGATAGGGTAAACGACAGGCTTAGGTCGAAGGCTGCTCTTGCTTGCAGTATGTATATCCAAAGCTGCGTTGGGCTATGCTGACTCCCGCAGTGGAGGTTATGGTGCCCCTCACATGGCCTCTACAACTTGACCAGGATGAAGCGACCGTGAACCACCACCGACACATCCCCTACCTGCAGCTGGCGCAAACCAAGTACAAGCGAGTCGTCCTCCAACACCATGCCAAGATACTTCGCACCGCGGTCCGGCTGGCGCTGCCTTCAATGGCAGAGTCTAGGCGCGAGAGGAGCCCCCGGGACGACGGTATTATCTCGATCGTGCTGTACTTCTGCCGGAATATCGCTCTGATAACCCATCCACCGAACCTACCCGAAGATGGTGATCAAGCCGAAATCTCGCGGTCCGCCACAATCGACACTTTCCATTACCAGGACATCTTTCAACTGATTCTTACAATATCCTCGAGCATCGGGGATGAATTCGTCAATCAGGACGTGGTTGTTCTGGAAATTCTATTTCATTTGCTTAAGGGGATTGATGTGGAGAAGCTTTTCATGGAAGATGAAAAGCTAGCGAGCTCAAATACCAATGAGTTAAGGGACCTCATTCAGAAGGAGAAGGCGATGCTCGCAGGATATGCCAAGCATGCGCCGACCAGGCACAACCGTTTCGGCACCATGATCTGGGTCAAGCGAGATGATGAAAAGGTCTCTACAGTGTCCGGCCAGGATGTGCTAGCGAGCAATGAAAAGAGTCTCCAGAAGATGGATAAGACGAAGAAGTGGAACAAGCCCAAGTATCACGGAAAGAGAAAAGACGATTCAGCGTTGGACGAGTTCGACAAGAAGGTTCCTCTGGACAGATCTGCACGCAAGCACCTGAAGGCCTTTGTTGAAGAGTTCCTCGACTCCTCTTTCAATCCCCTCTTTACGCACCTACGGAAGGCCATAGACAATGAGGCGACACGGGTGCTCACCGAAACGCATCCACGACAGTTCTGTTACCTCGTATCCTGGTTTTTGCAAGCCGAGTGTGCGCGTCGTGCAAAGGCAAAGAAGAGGAATGCAAAGGCGAATGGGTCTGCACCAGCAGCAATCGAAGATGAAAGCTTCGCACTCATTGCTTCAGTCATGAATCAGGAGACCTTCATCTTCCTCAATCGATTCATGCAAAGGAACCTTGATGAGAAGTCATGGCGAGATCTCAACGCTGGAATGAAGTGTTTTACCCAGATTCTCCAGACGGTCCAGGAAATGTCCGAGTCTCCCACGGATGACGACCAGGAAATCGCTGAAAACATTCAAAACCGTATCTTCTACGAAGAGACTACCCACGATCGGATTGTTACTCTCCTACGGAGTTACAAAGACCAAGGACTTGGCTACTTGGATGCCTGCACTGAAATCTCGCATGTCTTCATCCGGATGCTTGAGCGATACTCCAAGCAAAACGCAGACCTTCAAGTACGAAGCCGGAGGCGTGCCCGGAAAAAAGCCAAGGCTGCTGCGCAGGCCAGTGGTGACGGTGAAGCCGAGGACCAAGGAGATGGTGAAGATGACCTTGCTGCTGCCCAACGCACAACTTCGGAAAGAAAATTCGACTTTGCCCGCTTCCAGGCACGCTTTACCACGCAGGGTTGTATCAACACTTTTGTAGCCTTTACCCGATATTACAATGATCTCAGCATCGAGCAATTGAAGCGTGCCCACCGCTTCTTCTACCGGGTCGCTTTCAAGTTGGAAATGGGAGTCATGCTCTACCGGGCCGACATCATTCATCTTTTCAACAAAATGGTTAAAGGGCCTGATGGTCTGGACAAAGATCTTCCGATTTTCCGAGAATGGGAGGAGTTTGTGAAGCAAATCTTCCGTCGTTGCATAAAGAAGGTCCAAGAGCGGCCAGAGCTCATTGTGGAGATGCTCTTCAGCAAGATCCCCGCGACAACTTTCTACCTCGAACACGGGCACGACAAGGAAGTCACTACCAGAATACCGAGACCACCGGCTGAACTCGAGGTGAAGGGCGACATGGACAAAAATGGTGAGATAGGAGTGGCTGTATCTCTCCTCGTCAATCAGAACAAGGCAGACCACTTGGCATGGGTCAAGAAAGTGTTGTCATCCGCAGCTGAGGAGCGAAGCGCTTGGGAACAAGAGCAAGAAGCTCGAAAAGCTTTGGCACAACCTTCAGGCACCGGGGAGCAAGAGGCATCTCAGTCAGAGGAGGAGGCTGTCGCACCTTCCATCATGATCAAACCGGATCACGATGAACGTCGCGTGGCCTTGTTCAAGGACAACAAACTTCGTCTACTACTCAAGATTCTTGGCTTCATGAGGATGGGCCTTGAAGAAGACCCCGAAGCTAGCTGGATCATTCCGTCGGCTCTCACTTCTGAGCAGCTTCGAGGAAGTGAGCGCAGCATCCAGCAGGCAGAGTGGGAACCTCCGACTTTTGGAGACGATAAATCAGCTGAAGACATGATTCGTACGAGGCGTCAACGCGTTGCACTCCGCGGTGATACGGATGATGAGGACGATGATGACGGCCCAGATGCTCTGGACGCGTTAGACGATGAAGAGCTTTTCCCAGCAGGCGGTCCAACCGCCCGTAGAGCAGATGCTCTAAAGGAGCTGAAGAAGAAGAGGGCTCGAAGGAAGAGGACAACAAGCGAGGAGCCTGACGACGAGGAGAAGGCAAGGAAGAGAGAAGCACGTCGTCAAAAGGAGCTTGAGAAGAGGCGGAAGGTCAAGAGTGCTCTTTTCGTCCACTCTTCAGACGAGGAGACAGATGAAGAAGCGGACAAAGAATTCTTCGCCGCTGAAGAGGAGAGGAGAAAGAAGACGGCTGGCAAGATCGCGAGAGCGCTCATCAGTGCCCAGATTCACGAGACGGCAAGCAAGAAGAGGAAGTCGAAAAGTGAGGCTAAGAAGAGCAGGAAGAGAAGAAAGGGGACAGACTCTGACAGTGAAGACGACGGTCTCGAGCTGGAGAGCCGGTCTTCGTCGGAAGAACCTGTCAGCCGGCTCAGGATTGTTAGCGATGACGAGGGAGAAGCTACTGATACACCCCTGTCATCTCAGCACGCTGCGAGAGACCTGGCCAGGGAAAGTTCTACGGAAACGCCTGGGTCTGTACCGAAGGCCACGCAGGATGTCGACATGCAGGACGCCGATGACGACGAGGAGGACGAAGATGTTCCAGTGCGCAAACCTGCGCGGAGAAGCAACGTCCGTGCTGGGTTCTTGGTTGACAGCGATTCCGAATAGTGGAGCACTAACGCTCTAGGCACAGTTGGCGTTATGCGGGGCTCACATGGCACAAGCGGAGTGAGTGTATGTTAGGTGTTCGGGTAGGGTTGGAGGATTCACATCTGGGCTTGCTTGGTCTTAGCGGCGTACAACGGAGGCTAGCGACATGAGGGCACGTAGCTCGATCATCGTATTCCGATTTTTCCGGTGTGACCAAGATCCGAAATCAGGAAAGCAAGACATTCGAGAATGCGATGACGACTAATTTCCTTCAGCTGCGCTTGGCTGCGCCGCATCTAGAGCGCACATTTGACCGGCAATCTCGTCCGCAAACAGGGAAGTGGCTTGAGAGGGGCAGGATCGAAAGTCTCCGTCAGTCACCCCACAATTGAGATTGCGTTGCCTCATCAAGCAGGCGGGGCATCTCCAGACAAGGCGCACGGGGCGTTCCTCCAGCCAGATCAGAAACGAGCACGCGATGATACTAGCCTTACGCCATACTTACCGCGCATCCTGCGGCACACCCGGCCCGCAGTTTCCAAATTGAGCGCGAGAATCCTGTTATTCCTTGCTTCAGATCGTGTCTGACACCAGGAAGTGCGTAACGCGCTGATCCGCCGCCGCAAAGGGTTTTTCGGAACGGTGACCGGCGCCACACGGTGATGTCACATAGTGCGGGCGTGCGCTTGCTTTGCATCAAACAGGAAGCGATCGGCACCACCAAGCTTTTCCAGCCACTGCCCAGGCCGTGCCTTCCGCAACAGCTGTGGCGCGCCTCCGAGCTGCACCTGACGCTTGTTTGGCTCTCGGCCTGGCTGCCACAGTTGAAGTGCATTGACGTCAAGGCCGCTGCTTCTGCTTAAATACGCCTCTCTGCTGGGACTTCTGCCAGCATCTTCAACAACAACTCTCAATCACCCATCCACAACCACTACAACTCTCTTCCAAGATTTCTTCACACACCTTCTCTTGACCAACCTACAATCATCATGTCTCACACTGGAGAAACTACCGGCACCGGTCTGAGGGGTGCCGCCGGCGCCGTCCATGGTAAGTCCACTTTTCACTTTCTCCTACCTAAGCTTCCACCAACACGCCATCCCAGGTGTTGGTGAAGCCATTCGCGGCACAATCAACACAGCGGCCGACAGCGCCATGGGCAGCAAGTCAGGCGTGGCCAAGAACCAAGCCATCACCGATCGGGGCATCGATGAGATTCAGACCGGCCGCTACCACGGAACCGGTGCGGGCGTGACTCCTGCCGATACGGCTGCTGAGCGTCACAACCGTGCTGCCCAGGGCGAGTATCCAAGCACTACGCATGGCACTACTGGTTTGGGCAGCTCTGGTCCTGCGCACGCTGGTGCTACTGCGGGTTCTCACTGTACGCACTGAACTCCTTGGCTGCGCCTGCCCCATAACCGTCCCTACCCAACACTTGCCATTTTCATTCAATGCCTCGATTAAAGACACTAACCGTTCATATAGACCCGTCCACCACCACCCACGATGGAGCCTACAACACCACTGACACTACCGGCGCTGCTGGCTATGACAATCCCCGTTCTACCAACGCCGGCCCACATTCCATTAATGTAGGCAACACCATCGACCCTCGGGTGGATTCCGACCGCAGCCAACAGTACGGTACTACGCACGGCAACTCCGGTGTTGGTTCGACGGGCACCCACGGCACCTCTGGTCTCAGCTCGACGGGCACCCACGGCACCACAGGCACCCACGGCACCACAGGCACCCACGGCACCTCTGGTCTCAGCTCGACGGGCACCCACGGCACCACGGGCACCCACGGCACCTCTGGTCTCAGCTCGACGGGCACCCACGGCACCACAGGCACCCACGGCACCACGGGCACCCACGGCACCTCTGGTCTCAGCTCGACGGGCACCCACGGCACCACAGGCACCCACGGCACCACGGGCACCCACGGCACCTCTGGCCTCAGCTCGACGGGCACCCACGGCACCACTGGCTCGCACATCCAGCATGACAACCCCCACTCCTCCAACGCTGGCCCACATTCTTCAAATTTGGGAAACCGCGTCGATCCGAATGTGGACTCCGACCTCGACAAAAGGCGCGGCAGCGCTCACACTGCCGGCCTTCAGGGCGCAGGTGGGTTGAGCGGCGCCACGAGTCACCGCGGCAGTGGTATCAATCCCACTGAAATTCCTGGCGGCTACACCACCGCGGAGACGACGACTGGCCACAGCGGCGTCGGCGGTAATAGCGGCGTGCCCGGTGCCCATGGCTCGCATCCCGGCAACACCCAGGGACAGTACGAAAACCCGAAGTCCTCGAACCACGGCCCACACAGTTCGAATTTGCTCAACAAACTTGATCCGAGAAGCGATTCTGATGCCGACCACCGTGCTGCTCACGGCACGACTGGCACTCACGACACCACGACTGGTACTCACGGCACTACGACTGGTACTCATGGCACTACGACTGGTGCTCACGGCACGACTGGCGCTCACGGAACGACGACTGGTACTCATGGCACCACGGCTGGTACTCACGGCACCCACGGCACCCACGGCACCACGACTGGTGCTAGCTACGGTACTACGGGCACCACTGGATCGCACGTCCAGCACGACAACCCTCACTCCACCAACGCTGGCCCGCACGAGAGTAACATCGCCAATAAGGCAGATCCCCGATTCGATTCTGATCTCGACAACCGTGGCGCCGCTGGTACCCACACTGGCACTCATACCGGCACTAGTGGCACAACTGGCCACACAACTGGTACTCACGATGTCACTGGCACTCACGGAACTCACGGAACTACCAGCCATGCCACTGGCACTCACGACACTGCGGGTGTGCGTTCCGATGGCACCAAGACTGATGCCCATCCCTCGCACGGAACTGGTCTGGTCGGCAAGGTCCTCGACACTGTTGACCCGAGAGTTAAGAAGGCTTAAACGGGGGCGTGACACTCCGGCCTATGACAATGATCATGGGTCAATTGGGCTTTGATTAACGCGACATGACCTATGTACGATGATTGATGCAAGGTTCGAGAATACCTCAACAAGCAACTATCATAATACCCCTTTTTAGATAGTCCAATTGAGGTTCATGACTACAGCTTCCCACTTCAGGTGTCGTGAGTTTCCTTTGCCGTTACTTAACCTTGACGAAATAAGAATCCAGACTGGAATTATAGACAGAGACTGACAATCATGCATTCTCTAATACAGTTACCAAATGGTGATCGTATGCTGCACCTCTCCATCTCGTCTTTCATACAAGCTCAAATGTTCGTCAAGCGTGGAGCCATCCATCAGCCATTTCTCAGAGATCCTCCAGACCCCATCATGATGCTCTGGTGAAGCCTGGTATTGGTTGAAGTAGAAAGCAGCACTCCAGAAAGCTCTAATATTTGTTCCTCTCCAGGAATCTTGCACGACGAAATATCCGCAACGACGGTACTGCTGATCGGCTGGATTTCCGTTATCAAGTTTCTCCAGGAGCAAGCCATCAAGCCAGCCTCCGAAACTGTCTGATCCAATGTCATCGCGCGCAAGGATAGGTACACACCAGATGTGAGGAATCTTATTGTCCTCTTCACAGTCGAGGTATAGGTGTAATTCCAGGGTTATGGAGCCGCCTGCGGGTGAGAAAACCAAGACCTGCGTCCACTGGCCGTATATTCTTGTAGCGGGAACAAGATAACATCTAGCTCGGACAAAGCCTGCTGTTGTTGTATACTTCGGTCCATCCGGGTCACTCCAGATCTGAACATCGACGATTTTGAGGAGGCAGATCTTCTCATCCTCCCAGGCAACCCAGTCCTGCATCGCGTTCCTGTCCGGCAAGGAAGCCCAGCTCCAACTCGGAGCTATGAAAGTCCCGTGACGTTTGTCGCACGGCACCGGCGTCCACCAGCACAACTGTTGCTCTAGATCCCGCCTCCAGAGGCCGGCCAGAAAGTCATCCTTCAGCACCGGTTGTATCTTGTCGACAATCCCAGCCAAAGCCACCAGCCTGTCCGTCTCACGCGTCAACCGCAGCCCGGCGTACTTCGACCACACGTAGCCCCACCTCTGCAGAAACTCCCTCGAGCCCAGCGGCCTCCGCGTCTCGGAGCGGATCCACATGCTCGCGCAACCCTGCTTCGAGAACTTTCTGATCCCGCTGGCGGGCACGCTCGTCCCCGGCGGCGACAGCTCCGCGACGCGGACTTCGTTGCACTCCCACGCCAGCTGCGACAGGCCGAAATGCACGACCCGCGGCGACAGCAGCCGCTCCTGGTGCACCCACGCTCGGGCGTTGAGCGGCGCGCCGTCGAGCTCGTCCCAGATGTCCCGCCCGCTCTGGTGCGCGCAGTACGCGCCTCGCCACCCGTCCCAGTCGATGCGCACGGCGAATGGCCGCCGCGCGTCTTTGGTCTGCCGCGGGTTTGCGGTGAAGCAGCCCTCGGAGGAGTTGGAGGCGGCCGTCGCGGCGATGTTACAGTGGGAGTTGCCGTAGACGGAGCACATCAGCCCGGATTCTTTGGCCCAGTCTTCGCGCGAGTTCTGGATGATGCAGAGGGAGTCGATCCAGAGGTAGCGGACTTGGAGACGGGATGTGATGGCGATGGTGTCGCGGAATGTTTTGGGGAAAGCGGACAGGGAGAGGCCGTTCTTCATGGATGCTTTGTTTTCGGTGATCAGGGTGATGAGTTGGACGGAGCCCCAGCAGTGGCTGAGAGTTGTGTAGCGCGTACATGGAGGGATCTCATCCCCTTCTCGGAGGCACACCCCTTTGGGGAGCTCGGGAGGATCCAGGTCGAGAAGGCGAGTGGGGCGCCAGTTGGTTGGTGTCTTTGGCTGGTTGCAGGCCTGATGATTTTGAAGACATGACTGCATCCATGTTTCTATCAGAGCCCAGTCATCGTTGAGTTGTTTATTTGATCCCACATAGGCCATATTGAAAAGGGTACTTGCTTCTACGGACTTCGTCAGATCAGAGAAGGCTTGCGCGGAGTGCGGCTTACCATTCAGTGGGAAGAACGTCATTGATGAACCCAACAGCTCTTTACGTCCATCCTTGTGCACCCAGAAACCCAATAGCAGTGTGTTCTCCTCTGCGGAAGATTGCGTCCAACCGTATTCGAGATATGGCCAAGTCTGTATGGGAGGAAACCCGGATTTGGACGCCGCGTGAAAAATTATTGCGCATATAATACAACGGTCGACAAGCGACTCTATTCGGGCATAGTCAGGTCGGTTGATAGTTCTACGGATTTTGGGCCCCCGAAAGATGCTATCGCAGAACTCGCAGAGCGTACCGCTTGCATGCGACGCCAGGTCCGGGGAGTTTGCCTCCTCACTCATAGTGCCTCGAGAAACAGTATGGCATGGAACTACAGACTGTAATATGAGGATTCTCAAGGCGCGTTGAAGGGGCTCCAGACAGTCAAAAGGTCAAAGTGAGAGTCGTGTATTTTTGAAAGGGTTTCGTGGGTGCCTAGAGGGTACTCCAGTATAGAGCTTGAGTCTACCGGATATGCTGGAACAAGATACTCAGTGCTTGATAGTCAGAGATAGAGGCCTGGATGACTGCAGAGGTTGAGTAGCTGCGGAGCTTATAGACCTTCCCCGCAGCTGATTACCGGAGGTCTGTGCGCTGATTATCCAGCCCCCGCCCACCTATTCATGCCACGCCTTGCCCTTCGAACTCTTGTGTTTCGCCGCAATAGACGAAAACGGACCGTCACCCTTCACATGCCCTTCGTTATATTTCCAACCTGGTCCTCGTATTGTTTCTTTTGCTTATTCTGACGTGGCTCTTCTTTTTATTTTTATTTTAAAAGAAAATTTCTGTCCTCTCAAGTTTAATTCAATGCTGTCTAATTTCTAGTCTTTAGTCTAGATATCCGGCCTTATTTTTGTTGTAGGAATAACTATACAGGATCTAAAACAACAACACTACATAAATAACAGATTTCCCGTGGAAAAAGATATGATACTACACCTTCCTACCTTGATCATAGAAACACCTTACAACCGGATGATCATTCAGCTACCTGCTCAATGTACCTCTCCTTTTATTCACACTAGGCTAGTAGGTTTCTCATTCGATACCGTGCGATTCTTCAACTTAGCCCACCAAAGAGTCAATGCACTACCTCCTAGCCAGGCAGAGACTTTGGTCGGCGAGCTTCTCTGACTTTCTTTCGCCACATCAGGCTTCTGGGAATGCCTGCTCCGACCTTGCCAAATCACCCATGCTCCGACAGTCACCAAGGTCATGACTGCGGTGAGCACCCAGTAGAGCCAGAACATGTCGGACGTTTCCAGGCCGTTGGACATGGAGAAGTCAAAGAAGTTCATTCCGAAGATGGACTTGATATTCTGTCAGCAACATTTACTAAGCGAGCATTTGTGGATCCCAATACTGACCGCAAGATACGTTCCCGGAAGATATATCAGAGACATGATGGCGATGGTCTTCATCAAGAAGCTGTCGCGCTGGTTGGCCAGATTGTAGGCCTGCACGCGTAGTTTCGGTTAGCGCTCTTACTGCGAACGGGTGATCTCTGATCACTCACAAGATTGATTTCGTTCTGGATACGATCTGTGAAGGACTTGGATCTTGTGTAGATTGCTTTGATAGTTCTTCTGAGATGAGAAATCTCCAGCTGCGTGTGGCGAAACGAAAACTGTAAAGGTTTCTCTTGGACGCTAGAGACTTCTTCGCTAAAAAGCTGATGGGCTTGCTGGATGCCATCAAGAGTACTCAAAGCCACTTCTAGTGTTTCGTTCGAGTGGATTATGTGTCTTGCAATATCGTGGAGCCGCTCAAAATTTATGGATTCCGGAGAGCGCCTCTATGGTGTTCTCAGTACTGCTTCTCGGGTTGAGAGGGACCATTGAAGAACGTACCTTTTCGACATCTTCACGAACGAGGTCTCTCAGTTTCCATACTGAATGATTGTATAGCTCTGATATCCCGTCTATGATGAGACAATGCCATCCATAAGGATCGGTCTGATCGACAAGTCCCTGTTCCCAAGCGTTTATTATGTGCCGCTGCAGCTGTTCTGGGGCGTCAATACACAAAACCAGTGTGACGTGGTCCTTTGTGTTCCAGGAAACAAAAACACTCGGCTGCTGCCAGCAGTATTTGATGTCATAGCCTGAGTCTTTTGTTTGTTCAGTCCTCTCGACTTGTTTGATCTTGAAGCAAAACCAAGAATCTGATCGCATATCAGAACATGTCACGACAACTTGCGGACAAATAAATGCTTACCGTGCGTCAAGCCTCCACCCTTCTTATCATGAACTGTGCGACATCCAAGGAAACCGTTGGAATCCCTTCGAGTGAGGCGGGTAAAGCTTGGGTCGATGCTGTATCCGTCCGGGAGGTAGTCCTTCTCTGAATCGTCTTTGGAACTCCCAAACCTATCTCTAATTAAGGACTCATCTCATAGATGCATCATCCATGCTCACAGCAAACGCGGCTCTTCATGGGACTCCTGGAGCCCGCCCCCGAATTCGTCACATTGGGACCCAAGGCCGGGAACGTCTATATTTTCGTCAGCAATAGAGCCAAGAATTTGTCGATGCGGCTGACATACCAGAATTCAAAGATCCTTCTTTCTCGCCATACGGGCCCAGCATCTCCATCCGTGCTGATCTGGAAACCAACTCTATCAATAGCGCACGGAGCTCTGTTTACTTATTGCCTTTCGTTAGCGGTGAACGATACTGTTGAGGCGGCTCAATGTGCTGCAGAAGAAGCCTTGTAGCCTGAGAGGTGGGGTTGCCACTGGGGCTGAAGGCAAGTGTCGTGTCACAAGCATGAGCTGGCTATTCGTCTGCAGCAGAGCTTGCGCCCGATACGACACGCCTCACATACAGCCCCGCACACAGCCCATTGTCCCCACAAATCCGAGCGGGCTTACCCGAACAAAATCTACACCGGGGCAACGCTCTGCAAGGCAGAAAGCTGACGCCTCTGCACAGCCTAATGGTTGATCAGTGCAAAGCTGAATCTCTTTTTTTCCATGCCTTGTGAACCTTGCGCACCTCTCTGATTCTCTAGAATTCGTATAAAAGTAAAACAAGACTGTTTGAATTCCGCTCAGGCTTTATACGGGCTATGGACCCTTTGAAAAGCCTGTAGAGCCCCCGGCTCTACGCGGTAGGCTGGATCGCCGCGCTGCCACACTGTACACAAACGTGCAGCAGCGACCGCCACGTTGGACGAAAAATACGGAAAACCCCTCGATCTCACACAGCCTCCTATAATCTTCGTAATCAAGTCATCGATGGTCGGCTTGCTCCACCTGATCATTTACGCATCACACAATTGCCATGAATCAACGTTACGACGCAATGAAAGTTGGTTTATAAGCTGCGAAAGATTTGAGGAATGGAAGAGCAGGCCAACATCGTTTCTGTGGGTCCACACTCCACGGTCTTTCTGGATGCGGTAAGATAATCCTTAGTGCCATAGTCAGTTATGACTTAGACAAGAGCTTCGCGGAACGTCGAGTCGTCACGCTCTACTTATTTTTTCGTTAAGAGATTCGACAGATGATCGAATGACAGACGTGCGTATGCACATACATACAAAGGCGAAGACGCAAGCGGGCGTGAAAAGACGGCGGTCTCATATAAACGAACAGAATATTAATGAAGAAACTCTCACAAAAAGTTGGAATGGCATGTGAGTATTCCCCAAGAACAGATGATATCAGACTGCTCAAAGTGTGGAAGTGTATGAAGTCATAAGCAAAGAATCTGCTGTAAATCCAACTGAGTAGCCCGCATTCCACCCTCGGAATAGTATACCTGAGTCTGAGGAGGTAGCACGGCCGTGCTCTAGCCTAGTCTCTGTGGAAACTGGAGATAAAGAGCCTTCGTTACTCCAGATAAGCTCAGGTACTCGGCGTCGAAAGATTGCAAACACCAGTCCACGTGGAGTCGAGACGTTGCATTTTTTTCCCTGTCGGTAGAAATATTGAGCCGGAAAGCCGTAGCAAAATCCCTGCAAAAGTTGACGTTGGTCAACTTTTCAGCATTCTACTCCCTGTATTTTCGTCCTAGGAAATTGTTGGTTGGTTGGCTAAAAAGGACCTTCAGCTGAAAGTTGTGAACGGCTAAACTTTAGAATTGGAATTCTGCATTCATGTCAGCCATTACTGGGAGACTGACTACTCCTTGCATCCAAATTGCGGTGGACTGAGATTGTTTCGAAATCTTTCAGACGCCCACGCATACTTTAAATGTACTTGTACGCAATGTTAGAGAGCTGAATCAAGCAGCCCTGGAAGATTTCGGATTCCAGTAGTTGCCGCATGCGCATTCACACCAGATGAACGCCCGGCTACCCATGAAGGCACACATGCGCTGCGTTACCTCTTGAACCGACCTCGTACTTGTAAGGCCACCATGCGTCATGTTTTGTTAGTGGAAGACATCGTCCTCGGGCCTGCATAATTCGCTAAACATTGGGAGCCTTGCCATCAACGTAGGGCAATTGAATGTCAGAGGTGACTCGTTCCAGCGTCAAGGTGGTGGTGAGCCTAAAGAACGGCAGGTGCCGAAGAGTCGCTTAAGGTACGTTGAGAGCGAGAGTCGCAATAGGCGATGAATCAGCGGAGCGCGAGGCTAGCACGGCATGTCGGACTCCGGAAGCTGCCGAGCAGCGGCAACGGTCCACGTGGCTGCAGTGCTGCCGATGTCGAATGCAGGGCGAGAGCCGCTCCTGTCAGCAGCAGGCTTGCAGGCAGACGGCGGACTGCGGAGAGGAGGGCCTCCGTATATACGGGGCGAATTGCCGAGTGACTTCATGCCGATGGATCATTTAAAAAGTCGGACCGAGGATTGCGAGCGCCGGGCATCACGCCTACTGCGGAGCGGAGGAGGGACCCGTGCGGAGCTCGCGGAGACGATCAAGACCGCGCAAAGCGGCGGTGAGCAGCGGATCCGGCTGGAGCACCCAGGAGGGGATCTCTGGCACGGCAGCTGCAGCGCCGGGCGACGAGGATGGCGCCTGGTGGGAGTTTTTCTGGAAGCTCGAACGGCGGGCGGGTGAGGTTCGAAGAAGCTACGCGGAGAAGGGCAGTCCGACAGGGCTCCTGCTGGGCTAGGCCCGATAGCGGAGGAGAGGCCTGGCGGCACGGCGTTGAGGCATAAACAAGCAGCTGCAGCAGCAGTCGGCAGGCGTGCGATTGGCCGGAAAAGCGGGCGGCAGCGTCGCCGGGTTGAGCACGATTGCGGAGTTGAGAAGGCGCGGAAACACGGCGGGCGCGGGCTCGCACTGATCGGCCGTGACCTGCATGGTGTGCATGCAACGAGTCTGACCTTCCGCGGCGCGCTCTAGTGCGGCTGCCGCCCGCCGTGCCCACGCCGACTCGGAGATATTAGCCAGCCCGATCGTCGCCGTGTTTCGCGTCTGCCTGCCAGCTCTGATGTCAGAGTGCCACGCGGCGGGCTCGTGGGCTCGCACGAAACGCGCTGGGCCGAGCAGCCTCGCGCGCGCGCTCTCGCAGCCTGCGCGGGCAGCGCGCTCTCACCACTCCGGCCGGGCCGGGCGTACGCACGTTGCTGCTCTGGCGCGGCCCACCCCGCTCTCGTCCGCCCAGGCTGCGCCGGCTGATTCCACAAGTGAGGGCGAGGGCTGAATCGGCGGTTGGGCCTATCAGGCGCGATGGGCATGCCACCTTCTCGAAGGGCCGTAGCTGCGCCCACCCGCCAGGGTCATGCCCCAAAGCCCAGGCGCACTGCAAGGCCGCCCGGAGGCGCTCGCGGGGCTGCATCCCTGCGCCTGTCCGAGCCCATAGCTTTTTGTGCACCCGCCTGCCCATTCTTATCGCCCATCTCCTCCGCCCTGCCTGCTCCAGCGCCGCCAGCGTGCTGCGACATGTCCACGACTGCTGCGTCCTGAGCCACACCTCACCTGCGCATCCCGAGCTTGACGAGAGCTTGCCAGCATGGCCGCGCTCGAGGTAAGGCTGCGCCGTTTCCTTGCACTCTTCCGCTGCGTCCGTCCGCGTCTTCCGCATGCTTTCGCGCCACCAATGCTTCCGTGCTCAACGTCCTTAATAAACCCCGTGCTCGTTCTCAATCTCCATATCAGCGCCCGCCCGCCCTGTCGCGCTTCACTCATGCTGACCCAATGGATTCCCTCCAGGTCTCCGTCGCCGTCTCGGCCGTCGCCTCGGCCTTTCACAGCGGAGCCGAGCTGCTCAAGCAGCTGAAGAAGCAGCGCAAGAAGAGAAGAGGCGAAGAGGCGTACCGAGAGAAGGCGCTGCTCGAGTCCCTGGAGAATGGCGAGCTCCAGATCGAGCAGCGGTACGACACCGACTGCAAGGAGTTGGGCCAGAGCGTCAGGATAGGTGATGGTGAGAGATCTCACCCGACACCCGCGTTCGACTGCCGCTAACAACCCCAGCAATTGCGCGCGAGCGCCTGCTTCACATTGCCGTCGCGCTCCAGTCGGACGTGATCCGGAGCCTGCAGATTGCCACGCGCAACGAGTCCGCCGTTGTCGACCTGACTGCCCTGCACGAGGCTTCTGTCATGCTCCGGCGTGACACTCTCACCGCGCTCGCTGAATTGCGCCAGCGTCTTCTCAGCGACCTGCCGTTGGGACAGCGCCAGCGGCTGAACAGCGATGCCGGATACCGCAACTCGCTCAGCAGCACCCAGAGATCTTCACTCAGCAACAGTCAACGCTCCCGGTCCTCGAGCAATTTCTCCGAAAACCTCCCGCCAGCAGTCACCATACTGAACAGTGAGGAGAAGCCGAGAGGTGTTCTCCACAGGGTCTTCTCTCACAGGCGGAGCTCCTCCGCCTTGACAGGTCACTCCACAACCTCCAGCAACTCGGAGAAGAGGAACTCCGGGCACAACTTCGTGTCGCCGAATATGCCGTGGATGTCGAACCGAGGATCTTCAGAACACCAGGATCTGATCAACCCGCAAACTCACGAGCTGCCTGCAGAGGTGCCACTAAGGCTGCGCCCTCCCATGGACCCTCCGCCACCGCCGGCATATTCTCCGAACAGGTTCAACCGTGGCCAATTCGAGTCGGACAAGAAGATCGACCCTGCCCATTTCCCGGAAAGCCCCCGTCCGATCCACCCCCTGGAGAGGGAGTCCATGGACCAGCAACAGCTCGAGGCCTTGAACCTGGATGCAGTTATGGCGAATCATGGAGGCATGATAAGAACCTCAACAGAGCTCAATGAAGCTTTCAACCAGTGCATGGGCTCTCTGAGACTGGACAAAGAAATGCGGCCTACTTCCTGGCTCAGCTCTGGCGCCTCTGTGTCCTCACAGAGCCACTATTCCACATCGGAGAACATGACGGGGGACAACATGACCGTCTCGTCCGCAAACTTCAGCGGTGATGACTGTGTTTCCCTGTCTCTGGCAACTGCACCACCTCGTACACGCCACAGTTACACGTCAATCCAAAATTCCAGCCCTTTCAGCACCGAGCCCCCGGCGAACGAGCTGACCTCACCGCCATCCACTGCAACCACGATGCAGTCGCACTACCGCACCTTCAGTGCTCCCACCGTAACTGTCATTCCGCCGCAACCATCGCAACCCTCGCAGGTCTCTGCACCACCTGTGCTTCCATCCACTGCTCCAGCACCAACACAGCCTATGCTTGGCCGCCCTTGCAAGGCCAACAACTACTACAACTTCTGCAAAGGCGCGTGGACGCTGCGCGAGGAGTTCAAGAAAGGCTTAGTCGTCCGCAACAAGCCAGTTGGTATGTACACTTCATGCCTCATCTGGCAGTGCAAAGAGTGCAACTTTGAGGGCCCCTCATTCGGCGCAAAGAAGCCATATATCACGGACCCGCGCTCTTACACGTACACGCACGACCTCGCGGGCGCCGAAATCACGGTGAAGTACAAGTGGATTTTCCTGGCCAAGTCGCACGTCAAAATCAAGTCCGGCTCGTTCCTCCGCCCTATCGCCGTCGAGCAGGACACCGGTCTTCCGCACGACCTGCACGTCCGCGGCTTCCTGAACCACGGCAGCAACGGCAGCAGCAACTCGGACCTCTCCAAGGACAAGAACGCGCACGACGATTCAAAGTACCTCCACAAGCCCGGCTACAGCTACGGCTGCACCTTCTGCTGCGCCGAGGGCCATGTGACCAGCGTCTACGGTAACGCCGACACCCTCCTACGACACGTCGCCGAGGTGCATGCTGCCGGCGAGCCACTCAGCGCGGACGCGCAGACAAGGACCAAGTGCATCGTCGGCCGGGCCCCCGCGAAGGGCGAGGAGTGGGACGTGTGGTTCCCGGGCGTGTAAAAAGCAAACCGGAGCGTATGGAAGGCGTAGCCTCGCCTTGTTTTTCCGGAGTCGTTCCCCCTCCATTTCCTTGATTGGGATGGAGTGCAGGGGTTGGGATGGAGGGAGAAAGAGAGGAGCCGGCGCCGAGACTGCGGATGTGCAAGGTTTTAAGCTTCGTTGGCTTACCACGTTGATGATCCGGGGTCGAGTTGAGGCTTTTAAGCTTCTTCCTCGTGTTCGTTCGGTTTACCCGTCGTCGGGTCCGTCCGTTCGCCGTTGATCGGTCACTTGCACGATCTCTTCCACGACTTCCGATTTCTCGTCTATTTTTAGTGTTTTCACGACCTTTTTTTTCTTGTTGAAAGAGTTCACGGCAAAGATACCCGGGATGTTCGTTAATGTTTTCTTGGTCATTTTGTCTTTTCTCCACTCTTAACACGTACGATATCTTTTTAGTACTATACCCGGGACGTTTTCTTACCACGCCACCTGGCCAATTTTCCATGTTTGAACGAGGAACTCGATGAGTCACGGAAGAGGGGGACATGAGATGAACCAAGATGAGACGGGATGATGGAAGGGTAGAGGAGGAACTTTCGCTTCAGATGTCCATATTTACTCTCTTCTCTTCTCTCCTCTTCGCAGTGTCTGGAAGTCTATATAGAACAACAACGAATCAAGAAATAACTCTTCACACCCGCGACCCAGGCACCAGTGACTCGCCAAATCCTTCCCCACAGCTGACGCGGATGCACGCGTTCCTGATCCGACCGCCGCCCCGCCGCCGCCGCTCGAGCTGCAGTCGGACAGGCGGCTGATGTCAGCCATCGGCTTGCGCACTGCCCACCCACCCGGTCAGATTCCAATAACATGCCTCACATACATCTGCACCGGGGACCCGAGTGGCCGGGCTGCCGCACCGACGAAAGGCAAAGCAACCGGTGCCGACCGCCAAAAAAGAAAACAATCCGTGGTCTGACTCCTTCAGGCCTTCGCTGCTACGTGTGACGGCGCGAGCGACTCGTCTCGGCCGAGCGTCGCCGGCGCTCGAGAACCGCACAAGACGACGGACGACGCGAAGGCGATGACGAGGCGGGCGTACGCGCGTTTTCTTTTTTTCGTGCAGGTTTTCTGAGTTTTGGCTGCGGGGCGGGGGAGCTGGGTTGAGCGTGGCGGGGACGGAAGGTTGAGGTCGGATGCGACGAGCCGGGATCCGAGGCGCTTTGGAGGGTGGTTGTGTGCGCGTGCAGGGCTGATCGCGGGGCGGCTATTAATATATCTGGCTGCTTGTGGTCCGTGGGTGGCGATTAGCTGCGGTGGTGCGTGGTGTATACTTCGTGTGTACCTGGACATCTGGGTCGTGTGCGCCCGCGCTAACCGGGTTGGGGAAATGTGGTTTTGTCGGAGCTGGGGCTGCGGTAACGTTGTGGACGGATCAGGTGGTGGGCGCCTGAGGAATCGACGGCGGGGCCCCGCATCGCATGCGGGCGCCGTTGAGCTCTTGCGTCTGGTTGTTCTCGAGGAGATGTTCTGAACAGCCGAGACATCGTGTTCCGAGCAGTGCGGTCTCCTCGGTCTCCTCCACTCCCTCAAAACACGGCGTGCGTCGCAGCCTGAGCCCGAGACTCTGATATTGGGGGCAGTCGTAGCCGGGGACCCATAATGGAAAAATCCGAACGCATATGTACACCCGTGGTTTGGGGTGAAAGACCTCTCAATCGCAAACCGTCGTTTGATCTACCCGTTGTGTACGGGTTTGATCCTCAAGATATATTCACTACGTACATCATACGTCTTAGAGGTTGTACGACGCTACGTTACGCATCTAAAGCGAGCGTACTGGTGCGAATCTCCACGCGAGCAAGCAAAAAGGTAGCCATCTCGATTTAGATGTAGCAAGGAGACAAAAGTCATACGGTAGCTAAGCTGAGACGTCGCAGGGCTGCAAGGCAGCAAGAGTAGTAAGGCTGTAAGGCTGCAAGGCTGTAAGGCATTAGCATTCTGGAATTGTGGGGATATGGCAACCACCACCTATGCTTGACGAAGGATGCGGAAACACCCGCGGAATGATCGACGCAAGCAGGTGGTTCGAGACGAGCAACGACCTTTTTAAGGGTGTGGCGGCTGTCAGAGAGAACGGTTTGGCGGTCCGTGTTCTCCGTGTTGAGACAGTCCGCGATTGACAATGCCCGAAGCTGCGATGACGGCAGGTCAGGAATCGAAGGGGATCTGGTGTGAGGAACGAGGATGTGAGGGAGGAGAAGAGGGGGAAATGTAGGGTGGGGAAGGAAGAGGATGAATAGCAAAGGCAAATCGGGGAAATGGTAGAATGGAATTTTGCTGATTGGCTGGAATTCATAATTGACCCCTGCCTGTCTTCTCTTTCTGCTTCCTGTTTGGGAAGTATGCTTTTCTGCTGTCACGGTCTGCCCTCCTATTGCTGCGATAATTACTCCACCGCCCTGAAACCGAGAAAGAAGTTCGTTTGCGCAACAACCCCACAACCTACTTCCAGCCTCTCAAAGAAATGTGCTTGGCAACTGATCCGTCTCACACACACGCAGCAAAAGAAAGCCCAGGCCTGCACCGCTTATCACGCACATGCAGAAAAGAACGATCCAGCCCGGTTCTACCGCTCCGCCACCAAAAAAGCACTAGCAAGAGCTCCCGCTTGTTTGATCTACCCGCATCCTGTCCAGGCAAGGGTGTGGCTTGAAGAAAATAAAGAGCGTGGGTCATGCATATCCGACCGCCTCATCGGCTCCAGTAACCCTGTCCGCGCCTCCCGCTCCGTCCCGTCTCCAACACGTCGCGTGTCACGACCGAACGGTCTAGTTCGTCGGTCATGTACGTACCTTGTCAGACTGCCCCCCCAGAAGAGCAAAGTACGATACGCTTTCTCCCTCCCTACCCTCCCGCGACGACGGATGTAGTCGGCGTTTCCAGGTGCTCCACTCGGTACCTGGGCGCGGAATGGGGCAAGCAGGTACGCTGGCTGCCGAAAGTTTACGACCGCGTTCCAGAAAAGTCGGCCCAGCTTAAACTCAACGACGACGTCACAGCAGCAGCAGCAGCGACAGCGCAAGACATTGAAGGACGTCCAGATCCCACGCACGTCGCCCGCCGATCGACCGACGACCAGCTGATGATCTCCAGGGGTGCGCCGAGCACCACCGATGTCAAGCCCGTTTCTGTCGCGCCAGTCCACCCCCGGCCTTGCAACGCGACCAGCGACGCTCCGTGATTGACAATGCGTTGACAGGGAGCAGAGTGGGATCGGCCAACTGCTGCAGAACTTCTTCGAAAATTCCCCGCCGCCGATTGGGCGGTCCCCGAACGCACACCTTGATTTTCCCTAGCTCCCACCCTTCCCTTCCTTCCCGCTTACCAACTGCTGCGATCCCATTCCCCCAAACGCCCCTCGTCCCTGTTCCGCATCCCTCCCTTTTCCCCTGGTGCCTGTCCTGCACCCTTGCCCTTTTTCTTTTCTTTTTCTCGGGGAGAAGTCCTGTGAGAGGATGCTTATTCAATCGCGACCTCGACCCCGCGCAATAGCGGGAAGGACTATAGGATTGTTTTGCATTGCAGCGCCATACAACTTAGACTTGACGCTAACACCGGTCCACAGCTCCACAAAAAGGAAGGCTCTGGAAAACCTTCTCGTCGTTCCAAGGCCGAAATGAAAAAGTCACAACGAGAGCAAGGGACAAAAAAGATGTCCTGTTTGATCTACCCGCTGGCGACGCCGAGCGTGGGGGGGAGGCGAAGAGGTGGGGGCTACGGCGGTCTTCGCAGCCTGGCAGGTTCCGGTGCCTGAGGAAGGATGCAACCACACGGTTGCAGCCGTCTCGTCTCTGCCTTCGTGGCCAGGTGGTGGGAGGGGACGGCTGCCTCGCCAGCTGCGCCCTGCGTGGAGAGGAGCTGGCTGCTGATGCGATGTTGTTACAGAACATTGAGGGCTCGGGTTCACATGTGTCCACTGCCACATCCGAATGGTGGGCAGCACGACATTTGGCTCCCGCCTAGAGTGGTAAACAGTCTGAAAGCGAGCTGTCGGTGCTGTGGACATGAGCCAAGTACGGCGCTCGCACCCATCGTACTGCCATAGCACCCACACGTCCGACCACGCTACCCACCGCACCACGAGCTTAGCAGTCCGGCGAGAACGAATGCGACCGAGGCCGCTCTGCACGCCAAGCAAGCGGTGGAGTTGCGGCGCGGCCGGTGGGTGGAAGGTGCCGGGCGGAGTGAAGGGCGCTCGGCGGTGCGGCGCAGTGTCGTGTGATGCCTTACGAAACAGATCCGCGACTGCCTGCTGCCACGTCGCGGAGTTAAGGGAAGACTACTCGTACGTGAGTGCCTTACGTAGGCACCCAAGTCCCGCGGTCCGGCGCGTCCGAACGCAACGGCAGCTGTGAGGAAAAAAAACCGTGTCTTCGTGTGCGTGGCCGATCAGTGGCGAAAAAGGGAAGAAGAGTCCCATCCGCGGAGCACGTCAGTGGGTGGATAGCGAAAGATCGTGAAACGTGCTCAGATCACACGCAATAATGCCTCAGCGGTAGTTTTCTGGATGTGGATACTCTCTGCTCTGCCGTCCCCGCAGTGTTGTAACGCACTGTTTCCACACACGCCAGACATATGGAACTTCTTCTTTCGTCGGTGTGTCTCATGACGACGTGGCTTCCTCCAAGTCGTTCCTTCACTCGCACTGCTCTCCGTCTCTGGTTAGTCACGCCCGCTCACACCTGCCAAGAAGAAAAAAGACTGGAGATCGTCGCCTTCTATAATGGTGAAAATATGATAAGGACTTTTGATATGTAGTCTATCTTCGTTGCTTGGTGAATGGAAGAGGAGAACCGAACATGTGGCTTTGTATATTCCGACCAGCGGAGGTCAGAAATTTGTATGTAAAACTGTTTGCAGCCTCATGTGCAAGTCATCGAGGTGAAGAGAATAGTTTGGCGCCCAACCAAGAAAGATAATCTGGACGCCAAAAATGCAAGTCAAGAAAACGCGTAGAGCCAGATGGCAACGAAAAGAAAAAGGACCACAAATTCGCTGCCGCTTCGAAAAAAAAAAAACACGAGAAAAATGACAAATGCGGGGTATCTATCTGAAGTGCAAGCAACAGAAAGTGATTTGCCAACGGCCGTTGAAAACACAAAGATAAGCAGACAAAATAGCAAAGGAAAACAACGAGGCGCTCGTCAACGTGCAGCTGGAGATCCGGCTTCTAAGAAGCCTATGGATCAAAAAGTAAAAATGTGAAAAGATCACCAGCTCTTCGAAAGTTCAGAAGTCTCCCGGGTCAAATGTAGCAAGAATGAAGCCACAAGAGAAAATGACAAAGAGAAACGGACCGCGGGACTCCAACGCCATCCAAGGCCAGGAATCCGTACCAATCTTTAATAACACCGCACAAACCTTTTGTACCCAATCCGGCCGCGTCCTACCCCTATCCCCGTCTATGTACTCCGGTGCCGTACCTTTCGCCCCGTGTTCCTGTCCTTTCCCCGTAAATACCATCATGGAAAAGACGGAAAATGCGGCAAAAATCATGAAGATCAGCAGTTCAGGTGGCTGAATGACACCGTGCTGGCGCGGTTGGGATCGTTCGCAAATGCGAATGGCCTGCTCGGCGGCAGAAGCGGTGCATCAAAATCACTCCTAAAAGAAAGCGAGGAAAACCCCAGTCAGTCCATAACGCTCAACAAAACGATAAGAAGAATCGTTGTCATTCTCTTTTTTCTTTTTCTTTTTTGGGGACTCACTCATCGACAATGTTCCCCACAACGCTCTTCCGGTTAGGGATATCAACAAGAACAGGGGTGAGCGTGCGCTTCTCAACAAGGCGCTCGCCAGTCGGGCTCTGAATGACCGTGGGCTTTACAGCGCGGCCAGCCCGACGCAGTGACTCCTGACGGGCGAGCTTCGGCTTCGCATCATCGTCGGGGATGACGAGTGTGGGGGTGGGGACTTGGCCAGCGGACGGCGGGGTGGCAGGATCAGCGGGGCTGCTGAGGCTGCTGGTGCCGGGACTTTGGAGGTGGGAGTCGGCCGGAGAAGACTTGGACTTCTGATTGCTGCTGATGGTCATCATGCCAATGCCGTTGGTGGCGTTGTGGGCGTTGTGGCTAGCGGCAGCGGCTTTCTGCGCACGTAGCATCTCCTGCTGCGCGCGCTGCCGGCTGATCGATACCTGCCGGGCGATCGCAACACGAGCGGCGTTCTGGACTTCTTCGGCGCGTTCCTTCAGCGTTGGCTGACGTCTGGGGCCACCGTGCTGCGGCTGCGGCTGCGGCTGCTGTTGTTGTTGTTGCTGCTCCTCCATTTGCTTCTGCTTCCGTTCCCGGAACTGCTGCTGCTGTTGGAGCATCATCTCTGCATCCTTGTCGCGTGCCTGCTCTCCCTGGTGCTTGTCTGAACCGTGCGAAGAAGCGTAGGAAGGCTTGCGTCCTTGTTGATCTGCCTTGGGGGAGGGAGCCGTGATAGGCGCCTGCACCGTCGGTGACTGCCCTTGCTCCCTCTCACGGAGCTGCTGCTGCCGTTGCCTTTCGCGTAACGAGTTCTGCCTTGCGATCGTCTCCTTCGCCTGTGCGAAGCTCTGACCACTCAAACTGCTCAACGGGCTCTGACTCTGCAGACTGAGAGTGCTTCCAGAACCTGAACCAGGCCCCGGAAAGCTACCCTGTGCGACTGCTGTTTGCACCTGCAGATTCGGCTGCTGCTTCTTCGTTACAATTTCCCAGGCGCTTTCGTCAAGATCGCTGTTGAATTTGGATCTCATCCGCTTGTCCTGAATACGGATCGCTGTCTCGTCACTCTCGACAGTTTCGAAGCTAGCCTCGCTATCGCGAGTCGAAACAGTGAAAGCAGGCGAGATCAGCTCATTGCGGTGAGCGTTGAAATCTCCGTCGTGTTCGGGCTCCTCGGTAATATGCTTCGCAAGAACTGGCCTTTCCCTTGTGGACGGCGCATCGTTGCTGTCTGTGCCAAACGTCGGACGACTCGGGGAGATGGGTGCAGTGAAAGAGCGCTGAAGCCTGTGGTGGGATTTCGGTAGGTTAAGGTTCTTAGCAGGGGCTGGGCTCTGCCCGCGAGCTGGTGCAGGAGAGCCTGCGCGGGAATCGCTCATAGAATCGCGCGGGAAGAGCGACAATCCTGTGAATGTCGGTGTCTGGAATGTGGGCGTTGCAGGGGACGTGGCCCGGCGAGTCGGCTTAGGAAGCGGTGCATCTTCATCATCGTCCTGCTTCGCGAGGTTTCTGTCGGCCACCTGTGCTGGGTTAGTGATGTGGGCGCTAGCAAAACTTGAGAGAAGGGACTGTACCCTCAAAGAATCCGAATTCAACGGCTTCAGCCTCTCCGGATTACCCTGGCGCCTCATGAGCAGGTTCGACTGCCGGTCTCCCTTCAGCAGACTTCCGAACATAACGCTGTACCGTTCCATCTCGATGGTGGGGATATCGACATTCAGCATCGGGCTTGTTTCAGCCCTGGCCAGCTGAGGCCTGGTCTCCTTGTGGTGGAAGCCTCCAAACCCTCCAAATCTAGATGGCTTCTTCTTCTCCGGCGACTGTTGATCCTTAGGAGGCACCTTTGGACTTCCTTGTTCCGGGAAGGCAGTCGGCATCTTGGGTAGGTCCAGCGGCAACGTTGCCGCGCGTGCGTCAGCAGCAGCACTGCTCTTGCTTCTCGACCTGCCCTTGGACTTTTTCTCCTCTGCCTTGCCACCCTTGCTCTTTTCATTATCTCCAAGGTCGGCACGGCTTTGGGTAGCGTCATCCTGTGTGCCTGTTCTCGCAGGCGCCGCAGGCACTGCTGGTGCCTGTGAGACTTGCAACTGGTAGAAGGGCGCCGGGGTGGCAGGTGGCTTATCAGCAGGCCGTCTGCCGAATAGCGACTTCCACCTGCTGACTTTGACCTTCTTTCCATCACTAGTGGGAGGGCGGCCAGCTGGGTCGGCGGCGGCGGCATCAGGTGTGGTGTCTACATTAGCGGTGCTGGGGTTCGGCTTTTCCTTTGGTGCAGGATGCGACTGCTTCCACGCATTCGCGTTATTGTGGGACGGGCTGCCGAGGGCCATGCCAATGGGTAGAGTCTGGTCCCGGTGCAACTTTTCCCTCGACTGGTACACGGCCTCTGGGGATGGGGTGGGGAAGTCAAAAGTCTGCTCGTCGGCCTGGACGACTATGGGCTGGCCCGTGGTGTGCAGAGCTCTGCTCCGCTCGATTGCGCTGTTGGCAGTCCTGGGTCGGGGCATCTCGTCGCCAGAGGCAGAAGCAGTACCGCTGTCGGCGCGCTTTGGCGGAACCTTCTCGAGATTGTGGAGGTCGTCGCGAGGCTCGGCGTCAGAACCGAGAAACTGGGGATTTGAGACCGGGAGAGGTTGGTCCATGTAGCGAGTAGAGCGTTTGGAACGCTTCAGTGTCATGGATTTCGAGCGGGCTATTGCCTTAGCCATAGTAAGTATTTGAGATAGCGGATCGGGATGATCCCGTGGTGAAACTGCGCAGCAATGCTCGGGGCGACAATGGAAGGAAAAAGGTAAGGATAGGACGGCTCTCCGGAGAGCCAACTAAAACGCAAAGAAGAGAAGAGCCTGAGGCTGCCAGAGTCACTAAACACAACGGGCAAAAGGGTAGAAGAGCAGCAGGAGGGCGCGCCGGCGGGGAGAATAGGAAAAGCATCTTGTACAATACAGCAGAGATTGCGCACGAGACATCGGGCCAGCCCTGTCGGAGCGGTCTCACGCAAATGAAGGGGCACCCACGCTCCTCGGGGATATCCCAGCACGCGCGGGGCTACGGCGAGGTCTGTCACCGGGCTGGGATTGGCTCACCGGCGCGCCACAGGCCGCTGGGCGCGCCGAGTAGATGGACAGAGGGGGGCGCGATCAGCCTCGCAGCACGCTCCGAGGCTGCAGTAGAAGCCGGACCCTGCGGCACTGGTGGACTGGCGGTGGCGCCGGCGAGCGGGCGCAGGATTGCCCGTTGCTACGGGAGCTGTTTCACCTTGAACGGGGATTTTTCTTAAATTCGTGCGCTGCCAATTTCGCTAGAACATGCTGCCTGCGTCGAATGCCCGCGCTTGGCGAGCATCCCGGGCGCCGGAGCGCGCGTGGGAGATGAGCAGCGCTGCCAGCGCACGGCGAGTGGTGATGGGCGCTCGGCGGGCAGATCAGCAAATCTCAGCGAGCAGGCCGGCGGCGGGCGGCGTGTGCGAGTCGCGGCGGGCAGGGCGGCGCGTCCTGGTTGCCGGACGGTGGGATTTGCGCGGGCAGCGGGACCGGGGCCCTCGGTGCGGCGAGCGCCAGCAGCGGGTGGAGGTGGAGGGGGTGCAATGTCGTGGGATGGGCCCAGGGCGGCGCGGTGGACCAAGACCGGTGCAGCGTTGCGGGCGGGCGGGTCTGGCAGTTGACAGCCCGAGCCCGGGCAGATCGCGCGCGGGCAGCGGGCAGCAGGGCGGACCTTGCGACACGCGCCCCTGCTGCGCGCTCCACCACCCACCGCCGCCGCCTGCCGCCGTGCTCGTCGCTCATCTCGTCAAACGGCGGCCAGAACGGCGGCCAGGCCGGCGGAGACGCCCGCAGCGGCCTGCCACCGCCCGCCGGCTGTGAGGCAGCAAGAAACATGCCGTTTCAGCGCGGCGCACTGCGTCACACCCTCTCACCACCATGCTCGCCCTGCGATGATTGGCGCGCCCCAATGCTTGTGTATACCGCCCATGCTCGCCCTGCGATGATTGGCGCGCCCCAATGCTTGTGTATACCGCCCATGCTATCCCGCGTTTCACCTGACTCGTTCCTATTTCGAGGAGCTGGGCCGCCCACGAGCACGCCGCCGCGCCGCACCGGAGAATATAGATGCCTTGCTAATTACTGCTGCAGCCGCCAAAACGCCCTAGGCCCGGCTGAATGCCGTGCGTCACCATGGCTGAATGCGGCCCTCTCGTATCGCGGGAATCACCCCCATCACAACCTCTTGATGGCGTCGTCGACGCTCCAGTTTTCATACCTCTCCGTCATCTCCCTGGTGATTCGCCGCGGCACCCTGTCCAGCGCGCGTCTGAACTGCTCCCTCCCGATGCGTCGCTTATCCTTATGCTGGAGGCGATCTCGCAGCGTCGCCCGCGCTGCCTCTGAGCAGATTTCGACGATCTCGGCGCCGGAGTACCCTTCCGTAAGCGTCGCCAGCTCCTCCAGATCCACCTCGCCGTCCACCGGCCGCTGACGTGTGCCGATTCCAAGAATCTGCCGCCGCGCCTCCACGTTTGGCGGCCCAACGTACAGGATCGCGTCGAAGCGCCCGGGGCGCATCAGCGCCGAATCCAAAACATCCGGTCGGTTCGTCGCAGCTAGGACCAGCACTCCCTTGAGCGACTCGATGCCGTCCATCTCGTTCAGTAGCGTCGTGAGCACGTTCAGCCCGCTGAGCTGCTTTCCGCTCTCGCGCGATGCCGCGATCGAGTCAATTTCGTCGAAGAAGATGATGCTTGGGCTTGCGGCCCGCGCCTTTCTGAACACCTCCCGGACGGCCCTTTCAGTTTCGCCGACGTACATGCTAGTCAGTTCCGCGCCCTTGACCGCCAGGAAATTGAGGTCTGATTCAGTGGCAACGGCCTTGGCGCACAGCGTCTTCGAGCATCCAGGAGGCCCATATAGGAGGATCCCTCGTTGCGGCTGGAGATTTAGCTCTTGCATATCATCGGGGTGCTAAAACAACGTCAGAAGATCGAGCGCTTCTAGAAGCATGCTTCCTTTGCCACACAAACTCACCCTGAAGGGCCATTCCGTGACCTCTCGCAGCGCCTCTTTGACGCTGTCCGACCCTCCAATGTCTGACCATCTGACCTTTGGCGTCTCAAGGAAGACCTCGTTCATTGCAGTGGGGCGCACCTGGAGGAGCGCGTCTTCGAAGTCCGCCAGCGATACAGCTGTTGCAACTTGATTGCTTTCTTCGGACACAGCCTCCCCGTTCGCATCATTGTGCTCCTCCCCGTGCCGTTGACTATCCGTGTCGGGTGACGTGATTGCAGCTGTCGTCCCATTGGACGCGTCTGAGCCGTCTTGCGCAAAGTACCTGTCACAAGCTCGCTTGAGTGCCTTCTTGTACAGGGCCGCCAGGTCGCGGCCGACAAAGCCATGTGTCCTCCCGCCGATGTTCTCAGCGGTCTCATCGGAGATCGGCCATTCCTTTTCTTGGAGCACCCTGAGTATGTCGATCCGAGCTTTCGCGTCAGGGACCGGAACCTCGATCTCGTCGGCAAAAAGCTCAGGCGTCCTCAGGGTCGAATCCACATCAATCAATCGGGTTGTTGCACCTATAACCAGCACACGTGCGGCCTCCAGTTTCTGAATCTCCGTGGCTATGCATCTCGCGAGGCTTGATTTAGAAACGGATGTGTTTTCGTCGTTTCGTGGAGCGAGCGCCTCCAGATTGTCGATGATGATGACGCTCGGCTGCGCCGCCTTCGCTTCCTCAAAGTACTTTCGCAAGGCACTCTGGCTCTTCTCCGAAGTGCTTGCAAGCGGTTCATCTACGGTGATGACTTTACGCCACGGGGCTTCGGACACCTTGCGGAGAAGCAGGCTCTTGCCCGTGCCCTCCGGTCCGTACAGTAGCACTCCCGTTGCGCGCTTTAGGAGATACGGATATTTGCGGCGGCGTAGTTCGTTGGTTAGATTGGCCAGACGCTCGTTGAGCTCCAGGATTTGCTTGTGTAAGCCACCTATGCCTTCGGAGTTGACCTTGAAGACAGGGGCTTCCTTAGGTCCATCCTTATCAGCCTCAACGACCTCGTCCTTGGCAAGAAGCTGGACTACACTCGCCCAGGTACAGACATAGGGAGTCAGAGGTTCCTCAGCAGGCGGCTCCACCTTCTCCACAACGTAACGGCTCTTGGAACCAGACCTGGGACCGGCCGAGATAGTTGCAGCAAAAGTGCCTCCCGGAAGGACCATGTCAACGCTGCCTGTGAAAATTTGTCAGCGAAAGTTACGACGCATGATAGATAGACATCTCCGAGGGAGCGATGATAAATTCTGGCTTCAAAGCAAGAAGATCATGAGAACACATACACAGAGAAGCCTTGGCCCAAAACTCAATCTCCTCCTTCAAGGCATTGCTGCTGCCGGGCTCAAGCTCCTTGACGTAAATTTTCTGAGCGTGCTTCAATTGCTGCGGTTCAAGCTTGGTGATGGCCACCTTGTCCTCAAGCCTTAATCCGTACAGTTCCTTCATGGGCTCTTCGATGAAGGCCATGCGTTTGGAGTTCTGGTTGCCGGGGTCTTTCGCCAGCCAGGCCACGCCGACAGCCCTTCGCGTGCCATCGGCCTGATCGAGCTGACAATAATCGCCGGTCTTGAGACCGGTGGAGGTGAGGTGCTTGGAGGGAATGTGAACTCTGAGACCTCCATCGATGGCCTTTGACGGCAGGGCGGTTGCCTTGCTGCTGGTATGCCGCAGAGAAAACTGCGAGATGTCCATGGTGAATTTGCGGAGTTGATTCTGTTCAGCCGGCAGGTCTCTTGGCCACAGCGCCGCCCACGCACCTCGCCGTTTTCCTCTCGCACGGTGAGTGAAAAAGAGTCGGCGGAGCGGCCGAACAGGAAGACCAATAAGGCGGCCGGGAATTTTTTCGCACAGTCGCAAATGGACCACCCGGCAGAATTCCCGCCAAGCCTTGCGTCCCTTCCTTTCCGCCTTCGCGAAGCTAAACATTTGAACCGTCGTCCAGCACGCACGCTCACCTCGATCTCCCCCGAGTGATGCCCCGACCGTCGCGCAGCTGCGCCCCGACCCTCAATTGATGCCGCCGCTGCGCCCGCTTCCATCGCAGTCCCTCCGCCCTGCATGGAGCGCCAGCCAGCTTTGCAGAGGTCCGCCCGCCGCCCGCCGCCCGCTCCCGCATAGCTTCCGCGCCTCCGAAGCTCGATCTTTCGCGACCGCGTCCGACGGCGCAAACGACGCCAATGCCAGTGCTAGAGGAGACAATGGCTCGTCCGAGGGGAGGCGTGGCGTGGTGTCGCCAGCGGACAGCAATGCAGGAGAGGTGAAGCCGCCCATTAGATCGCTCTACTTCCAGCGGGCGCGAGGGAACAATGTTGCTGGGAAATGGGATGATCCTCTCCCGGGCACCATGGTTTCGGGTCAAGACTCGCAGCCCGGCGACAGAGCAAGAGCAGCCGCGGAAAAGCCGGGGAAGCATCGAAAAGCCACGTCAAGATCGAGCGGGAAAAAACCACGGCGCAGGAATGCTGGTGACAGCGACCGCCTTCAGAGACTACTGGGAAGCGAGTCTTCGCGACGCGCTGTGGAGCAGGCCAAGGGGATACAGACTGGAGTCATCACCAAGGACACCATCATGGACGACTCAACATGGCAGCAGTTGAAGCAAGGATTGACGGAAATGGCAGAGGAAGAAGTGCCCCCTGTTGTCGTGAGGAAGGTGAGAAGAAGTCAGCATAGGCACGAGAAAATAGCCGAAAGGGAAATGTCTAGAAAAGATCACGAGAGCACTAGCATCGGCAAGAATCCACCCTCTGCTCTGAGACAGGGACATAGGAAGCAACTGGATCCGGAACCGAAACCAGATCCGAAAACGGTCAGGGAAAGGCTGCGGGATGCAATTGGAAACATGCAGTCCAGTCTCTCAGCACAAATCGAGGAGGATGTAGCGCCCGGAAGATATCGACAGGATGTTCAACATACTACCAAATCCGTTCAGGAGCAGCGGTTGGAAGAGTTGGAAGAATTGTTAGCACAAGCCTCCAGACGTCTACGGGAGCTGCAAGGATATCAACTACAGGACGAGAAAATCATTCGCGACAACCTTTCTACCTCCGAGGTCTCTCACTACGCACCCCCTATTCGGAGCAAAACGTCGGGGTATAGGGAAACAAGAGAGGAAGTCACCCCGGACCGAGGAGGAGCACACGCGACTGCCGGGCTTGACAGAAGAAATCACACCGATGCATCGTTGCGTAGTTCGGATCACCCAATCCGGTATCTGTCGAAAGATCCCGGCAGACCTCTACCTCATACAACCGGACAAGCAATCCCACCTGCAATGTTCGGTCCACGTAAAAATCTCGCGCGTCCCGATGTGCCGAAGGAAGTATCAGAACAAGGAAACCGTACCTCTTTGTTAGACGAGCTCTTCCCTGGCGAAGCTGAGAGCGGTCCTAGGAAGTCTACGCAAATTCGTCAACAGTCATCTGAAGAAAGGGACAAAAAGGCAAACCTGGGATTGGTCAACGAGGTTTTTTCAGAAAGTTCAGATGCATCCCAGAGTGGACAGCAGAGATGGACAGCTCCTCTTCTGGAAGAATTGTTTCCCGAGCTGGCTGACAACAGCCAAGAGACTCAAAGCAAACCTCGGGAAGAGCGCGAAGTACCGAGACTGAGCCTCGATTTACAAGCACAAACCCCAGAGAAACGGCCAAACCTGGTAGACAGAGACCAGTGGATCAATCACCAGATGCAGAAGGACTATCAGAACGAAGTCGTTGTTGCCCAGCTCTCCGGCGTCAGCAAGAACTTGAGCGAGGAAGATATCAAGCGCCTTGTGCCCACATCCAGCAAATACATTGAAGGCTGGTCGGACCCGGATTTCATTAAAGGTTAGCCAGGTGTCCACGTCGTCCAATCCGGCACGCCGAATCGCTCATGACGACTATAGTAATCCCTGTCCGTGACGAGCAGACCCTTGAGCGCTTAGACAGATATTTCATCCTCTTCCGCACTGTCCGTGCCGCCCGCAACTTTCAAGAACACGTCAAAAAGCTCCATACCACAGTCAAGAGCTACGCCCCCAGCTCCTTGAACTCTCCCCTCCCGCCACCTCCGGGCTTCCACGATGACAGCGGCCGCGACATCAACGCCGCCATGCAATCCTATACCATCGGTCCACCCTCCAGCAACTTCATCTACTGCTCCATCATCCCGACACCTTACCCCCGCCCGATCCGCCGGCTCCTCACCGCCGGCGGCTACGAGCCCATCATCTCCACCTCCACCGCCGCCGCTAGCGTCACGAAAGTCCTCCTCCACTTCGAGGGTGCGCAGCCCTCACTTGCGGACATCCGCCGCACCATCACCCGCGACGGCAAGGACCGCTGGCTACCGTGGCAAATCGTTGGTGGCACTAACAGCGCCGACGGCATCGTCCGGCTGACTACGCACCTATCACGGGACGAGGCTGTTGGTAATGATATCGATGCGCTAGTGGTCAGGAAGGTCCCGCCGAGATATGTGATAAGCTTTGAGGATAAAGCAGAGGCGCAGCGGTTCGCTCGCAGGTGGAATAGGACGTCGTTTGGATGGAGTGTGAATGATGTGTATGAGAATGGCGAAGGTGCGCCGCAGGCGAGGGCAGAGGTGCTGTGGTAGTAAAGAACCTGTAAGATTTTGTAAGATGCTGGCGTTGTAGATGTGATGAATAGACCTTTCAAAATTTGTATAAATACAGAGAATGCACATGAAATGACGGAGAGACGGTAGCATGCATTTAATAAATTTGCTGATGTGAGCATTGCCTGTAGGTTTCCGGTTATATTAAGAGGGGATTCGAGGCTCTTAAGTCTCTATCAAGATACAGCACAGTGAGAGTATGCGAGACTAACGAGCTTATGGGGTATTCCTACACGAAGTTTAAGTTCTATAGCTGTGCCACCAATTATTAACCTTTATAGCTGCCGTTGTGTCCAGGAAAGAACGAGAGCGCAACGACGGCTGCCAAAACTATTCAATTGGGGCACGGCAGCAGGACCAGTGGACAGGACCTCAACTTCGCGTGCATGCCATAGACTTAATGACGACCGAGCCAAGATGGACTGGCCATACATGCTTATTGACTGCGCCAAAAAGATAATGAGAACAGTAGCGGCGCTCATGACTACCGAGTCTGAACTGAGATTGCCGGTTGGCTGGCATATGGGATGTATCGACACATAAAACTTTCGGGTAAACAGTTGGCTGTTCAGAGAATAACGGGCAGGAGAAGAGTACTTAATCTCTCATCCAATCTCTCATTATGTTTGGATACCGTTGATGACTGCAACAGGGCGTGATACCACATGCAAAAACCCAGAACGCCTCGCTATGCCAGATCCATCGCCCTATAATTCCCCCATGAAGACTGCATCCATCACTTTTTGCGTATATTTCCATCCCATTTACTCATCCATCTGCCACGCGTACTCGAGGTTCGCGCGATTCGCCTTGGCATTCTTCGCCTTGAACCACTCACGCTCAAACCCATTACTCCTGTCCACACCATCCCACCTGTGCCCTGGCCTAATCCCATACCGGTTCGGCTCAGAAGCGCCCTTATAGAGTGGCTTGCCAGTCTTACTCTTCGCATCCTTCTTCTTGCTCAAAAATGCCAGCGCTGGATCAGACCAGCGCTCCTTCTCCTTCATCTCCTCATTCATCTCCACATCATCCGCCGTGCGCGCCAACGGCATATACTTCGCCTCCGCCAACGCCTGCCGTCTCGCCTCCTTCTCCGCACGCTGCACGTCGCCCTTGGCAGCCTCCTCCTCCCTCGCCTTCTTCGCGGCCTCCTCCTCCGCCGCCTTCCGCGCCTCAGCCCGCTTCATCGCCACGTTGATGATGCGGCCGCTGGCGTCACGGTAGATGGTCTCGTTGGCGGCGGCGCCGGCCTCGCGCATGGCGGCCTCCATGTGCCTGCGCTCCTGGCGCTGGCGCTTCTCCAGCGCGGCGGCCACCTGCTCGGCCGTCTGCAGCCCCGCCGCCGCGCCCGACTCCATGACCTCGTTGTTGCGCTCGTCGTGCACCGTCGGGCCCTCGTCGTCCGCCGCCGCGTGCGCCCGGTTCTCGGCCGCCGCCGACGCGATGATGGCGTCCGCCGCGGCTTGCTCCGCGTTGGACGGTGCGGAGCTGCCCACCGTCTTCCACCCGCTGGTCTTCTTCTTGCGGAACTCCGCGCTGGAGCCCGAGACTGCGTGGTCGGTTAGCAAGTGCGCTTCGCCAGGGGGGATTGGGCGCGCGCGGGTTTGTGGATGGGCGAGGTTGGCGTACTCATCATGGGAGCGTCCTCGTCATCTTGGGTTGCGGGACCGTTGTTCCAGCCGGTGACATCGTCGTCGGCGATGACGAGGCCGCCGCTGGCTTCGGCGGCGGCTTTTCTCTTGCGCTTTTTGCTCTTCTTCTCGGCGGGCGCGTCGGCGGTGAGGTATTTCTTGGCGAGGTAGTCGGCGAGGGACATTGTCGAGTTTTGTGGGGTGTGGGGGTTGTGGTGATGCAGCGGAGTTGGAGCTCCAAAGTTCTTGGGATGTGACGCGCGACTGCCAAACGTGCCAAATACGCCAAGAGAAAGTAGTCGCTCAGCATTACCTAATCATGGTCCCACCTATGACCTGGATCTCCGCTTTGTCACTTCTTCCCCGCCCTCTGAGCTGTCATCTCCTTCAAAATACGAGGTCTCCCTAGGCAATTCAAGTTCTCCGAGTGCATGATATGGACGTCTGCCTGTAAGGCTTCTCCTCAGTTCTAAAGATCTCGCGTTCCGAAACTCCGAAGCTCTCGTGTAGCACATCTATTTGCCTGTTCTACTTGAGGATGATTTCTGTGCGTCTCTCTAATATGCATATCCAAATTTGTGTAGACCGCGGAATCTAGGTTCCCCAGGAAATGGCGGGCTGATTGCGCCAGGCACTCAATCCAGTCTCTACGTCGACAAGGGCGGATCAGACCGTCGGGATCCCACTTACTACGCCTCCAAGCGAAGGCGATGAGCGTCGAGCTTGTCTAGCCATCGACCCTCCCGGCTTCCACATACGCCATCCACCGCCGCCACATGTCTTGAAAGAATTCGTGACATCTGACAACTTACTTTTTGAAACAATCCACATGGGTCCCGCGGTCGTGGATCAAGATAAATGGCTGCTGGTGCTCGATGGACTGGTCCAACAACCCTTCGCCATAACACTCACCCAATTGAGAAGTTTCCCTCCTACGACAATCACTGCCTTCCACGAGTGCTACGGCAGTCCTCTAACCCCCCCTGAGAAGGCCCTATGGAGGATAGGCAACGTTACATGGACAGGCGTCAAACTGCAGACCCTGCTCGACATCGCCAAGCCCCTCGGCTCCGCGTCGTTCGTGTGGTCAGACGGGCTGGACGGCGGCGAGTTCGCGGGCGTGCGGGCGGACCGGTACCAGAAGGACCTGCCGCTCGAGAAGGCGAGGAGCCCCGAGGTGCTGGTCGCGTACGAGATGAACGGCGCGCCGCTGCGCAAGGAGCGAGGCGGCCCGGCGCGGCTCGTCGTGCCCGGCTGGTTCGGCACCAACATGACCAAGTGGCTCTGCCGCCTCTCGCTGCAGGCGCGCCGCGCGCCCTCGCCCTTCACCACCGTCTGGTACAACGAGCGCGACCCGGCCGCGCCAGGGGCGCGCGCGACCAGGCCGGTCTGGGCGGTGGAGCCGAACTCGATGATCACGGACCCGCCGGCCGGCGCCCGGTTGACCGGTCGTGGGAGCGCGGATGTGGAGGTGGGTGGGTGGGCGTGGAGCCACGACGGCGTCGCGGAGGTTTGCGTCAGTGCCAATGACGGCGGCTGCTGGGTCGCCGCGGATGTGTCGGACCGCGTGGATTTCAGCTGGCAGCGGTTTCGCGTCAGCCTTGCTCTGCCAGTCGGATGCCACTACGTTGTGGCTCGCGCCACGTCCAAGGCGGGAGTGCCGCAGCCAATGCGTGGGAGACGGAACCATGTTCATCGCATAAGGTTGGAGGTGGCTGAGGCATAAGGTACAGTACTGCGACCGGTGGCTAGTGCGATGGTTTTCTTTACGTCAACCATTGAGTGGGGACTTGAATCATTCATCCGGATGGAAAAATTACGCAGAACGTGCGCCAAAGCTAGCTGTATGGATGCTTCAACTCCCTGCGGCTAGGCGTGGCTTTGGGTTTGTACAGCGTGGTGCCACAGCCAACGGCTGGCGAGAAGAAAATACAGCGTCTTGAATATGACGTATTGGTTTGGCCATGAGAACTGAAAGCATTCGACCAGGTACAAGGTCGTTGAGGTTAAATACCGAGGAAATCCGGATTACTGCTCCAACTCCTTACGCCGTTGACTATACCGGTCAGCTCAGCTCACAGAGAGTATTTCGTATTGGTCCTCGGCTGGAGTATCCACCTGTACACGTAGCAAGGCTATATTTGCCTTGCGTTAGCTGTTAGCTGCAGTGCCCCTCTGTAATTTCACAGGCGTGGCAGTGCGCTGCTTGCCGCGTTCCATGTGCTGATTCTAGACTTCGAGCTTGTTTCATTCTGTCTTGCCGGCATTTGCCTTGAGTAATCTTTGTCAAGGTGACAGCATCGCCGCAGTGACATCAGATGCAACTTCCTTCGTTTCAACAAAATAATAGCATGGAACTTCCCCATCAGGAAAAACGACGGGACTCAAACGGGTCAAAAGCGCCAAGACCGCCGGGAAGAATGAGTCACGTGTGGCGCTTCAACGCAAAGGCGTTCTTGCTGCCTGCTCTTCACCCCGGCATTCAACCTTGTGGATGACTGGACTTTGACGCATCAAAACATGGCACCTCGATCAGAGGAGGCTGCGGCGTGGTTTGCGGCAGTGTATCAGGCTGTGCAAGAGATACCGGCGGGCAGAGTCACGTCTTATGGGCACATTGCGCGCCTGGTGGGCAGGCGTAAGTCGATTACCCGGCTGCACCCGGCACGTCTCGAGGCTGACGACGGTTTCATCGAGCAGCGGAATGCCCTAGGTACGAGGACAGCCTATCGGGCGAATCGAGCGCAACAAAGGCTGATCGAGATTGTCATGCAGGCAGGTCGGTGTCTGTCTCAAGCACCTGCCATCGCCGAGCGACACCGAGCAGCCCCGCGGCGGCGGCGGCGGCGGCGGCGACGACGACGACAGCGGCAGCAGGCGCAGACCGAGATGGCATAGCGGCAACGTGCCGTGGCAGCGCGTCATCAACTCGAAGGGCGTCATCAGCCCGAGGTACGTCCAGCTTAAACAGACAACACGCTCCTTGTCTCAGCGCAAAAGCAAGCGCAGCTTCCCCGTGACTTTGCAGGGTGGGAACAAGCCGCTGACCTATGACCGGCGCGACAAAGGGGCCCGGCAGGTGCCAGCCGCCAGGCGGCGGCGCTGCGTCGCGAGGGGGTCCACGTGGGCCGCGGCAGCTTGGGCGAGCACCTCGTCGACCTCGCGGCGTACGGGTGGTTTCCCAGCGAGCTGCCCAGCGAGGCGGGGGCGGAGGACAGCGACAGCGACGGCGACAGCAACAACGCCGAGGCGGGGGCGGAGGCGGGCGCCGCAGCTGACGAGTGAGGGGTGGTCGGAATCGGATTGCCTTGTTGGCGGATAGGGTGGGATGGGTGTAGCATCCGTATCTTGATTGATTGATGATTGCGGCGGCGGCGGCGCGCGCGCGTGTGGAGTCAGCGGCGCAGGCGCGTCGTCCAAGGCCGAAGCGATGCGGAGGATCGGCTCTCCCTGATGCGCGTCGCTCCTCCCCTCCCCTCGCCCGCCATCAACCGAAGGCCACCTTGTCCGTTTGCCAGAGCACGTCCGCAGGCCCGTGATGGCCCCATGGCCAGCAGCAGACAAAGAGGCCCACGAGCCCCGCCAGACGTCAGCCGGCAGCCGGCGCCTGGGCTTGCGCGATCCGGGCACGTTCCTGTGCCTGGCGTCCGCGGCGACAGGCAGGGCTACAGGCTGACAGGCTGCGCCCGGCATCACGCCCTCCTATCAGCGTGCGGCAGGCTGGAGCGTGGAGCGTGGACGGCAATCCTGTAATCCAGGCTGGTCCCGTGGCTCATCTGCCACAGGCCGGCGCCAGGCGTCTTATCTCGGGTCCCTTTGTCCTAACTTGGTAGCAAGCCTGGCCGGCGCGTCATCTGTCATCCCGTACATAAACAACAGCCTCCTTTGTCCGGCGGCCGGGTTCCTCCAAGACTGCCTGTATTATTTGTATCGCGCTTTCCGCAAACATACGAGCCTCAGCCGTCTCCTTCTAGAACTGCTCCCTATTCGGACACCGCAAGAGCACCTTCTGCGCATAGCACAGCCACTACCTCATATCGGCGAGTGACTCAGCTCCGACTCATCATCCGGACACAACCACTTGACCTATAAGTCACCGACCTCCTTGTCGCCTGCTCGCACCCTCCACGACTCTTAACCGACCAACATCGCAACCTTCAACCACCGCGCGCTACCAACTCATCAGCCTGCCTCACTCCAAGTCGTTCTCTACCACCATACCGCACCAGCACTCCACCATGGCTTCCCAGCAGACCTTCTCCACCCACGACCTCCGCGCCGGCTCGGTCGACTACAACCGCGACCACGAGCAGAAGGCGAAGTGGGCGAATGGTCCGGCATGGGGTCCCGGCCGGCCGCTCGGCAGCAACCCGAGGCCCTTCCGCATCAACCACAGGTCAGCCCACCGAGCTCACCAGCGCAGCAGCTTCAGATGCTAACGTCGCGTCCAGGGTCGCCGCCGCGCACCGTCGCGAGAAGGCCAAAGAGGTGGCGCACGCGGCGCGCAACCGCAAGCAGGAGATCCTCCCCATCGACCAGTACACCAGCGGCGAGTCGACAGACGAGGAGCCGGCCGAGCCGTCTGCGGCGCCGGAGCCCGACGCCGAGATCACATACTCGTTCGACGCGGACAAGGGGCCCAGCCAGGGCAGTCAGATCCTGGGGCAGGCGCTGCTGCAGGCGATCGAGCGGTTCGAGGACCGCAAGACGCACGAGCTGGTGAGCGAGGAGTACGAGGTCCTGGACGAGAACGGCGAGCCCGCCAGCCCGCGCCGCCGCGCTGGCGGTAAGGGCAAGAAGGCGCTCAAGTCCGAGGACGAGGACTGGGAGCACGTCTAAAGCGGGGCGGACGACGCGATTGCGACCAGACTGCCGACATTCTTTTGCGCGCCTCACCAACTACGATAATGGATTGATTGCTTCTTTGTTTACGGCGACTCTAGGGCGGGTTTCGGATTAGGGTTAGGATTAGGATTTGCATAGCATGCGGGCATTCATTAGAGGAGCATCTGGGTTACGGGCGGCGCTTCTCGAGGACATGATGACCCTCCCCTGTTGGGTTGATTTTGGTGGCTTTTGGCGGCTTGCGGACGGACTGCAACTGGCTTTGTAGCGCTCGATAGCGGCAGACTGCCCAATACAAGCTTCTAAACCCCGCGTGCGTGCTCTGACGGTGGTGGAGGGTTGCGGTGGCCTGCCGGGGGCTGGAGGGGCTTATCGATCGGCCGTGTCCGAGGGTGTGGAGGTGCAGGCTGATTGCCGGGGTGGCAGGGCACATGGGCGGCGGGTGCCAAGGCGCGCCGGGAGCGACGTCATGCTGCTTTGGCGTGACGAGCGACGAGTGACGAGGCACACAAAAGCCCGGCCGAGCCTGGAACGGAACTCCATCCACCCATGTCAATGAGGCTGTGTCCGCAACGCCCACGCAAGCCGGCCTCCTCGCTTTCTTCTCGCTTTCCTCACGAACTCCTGGCTTGGCTGCTCGAAGCTTCACGCACTAATGACCCGCGCCTTGGTCGCCGCAGTCCTCCGCACTTCCGTTGAGACCTAAATTGACCGCCGTCGCCTTACCGCCGCCCTGCAAACACCCAGCCCTACCGCTCCCTCCCTACCGCCACACCTGGCGCTTGTCGCCACAACATTCGACCATGGCCAAGTCCACGCCGCCCACGTCGCGAGCACCGCGCCCGCGATGGGTGCTGCACGTCCAGGCCCAGTTCTGGCGTGTCCTCATGTCGATTGGGATGATCCTTCACCGGCTCGCGCGACCAAGACCGCCCAGACCGACCTTCACCAAAACCGTGCCAACCACCGTGTCGCCCGTCAAGGGCCAATTCAAGCTGCAGTTCTACGTCCCGGACGACTACAACGTGCAGAAGCGCCTGCGCGAGAAGAAGTTCCCGGTGGTGGTGAACTTCCACGGCGGCGGCTTCACGCTGGGCCAGGCCTCGGACGACGCCAGGTGGTGCGCGACGGTGGTGCAGGAGGTGGGCGCCGTCGTCGTCAGCGTCGACTACCGGCGCGCGCCCGAGTACCCGTTCCCGACGGCGGTCGAGGACGGGGTCGACGCGATCCTGTACCTGGCCGAGCACGCGGAGGCGCTCAACATCGACATCGAGCGGGTGGCGGTGTCGGGGTTCAGCAGCGGCGGCAACATGAGCCTGGCGGTGCCGCTGCGGCTGCAGGGCGAGGTGGTGCCGGAGCCGGCCAACGCGGAGACGCCCTACGGCATGCGGGCGGCGCCGGCGTCGACGGAGAACATACCGCAGAAGGCGCTGAGCCAGGGCCGCACGCTCGTCAACGTGCGCCGCGAGCTGCACCTCAAGGCCATCGTCGCGTGGTACCCGTCGACCGACTACACGCAGACGCGCGAGCAGCGCCGCATGACGTGCGTCCGCAAGGACCAGGAGCTGCCCGCCGTCTTCACCCAGCTGTTCGACGAGAGCTACCTGTCGCCCCCGACCATGGACATGGCCAACCCGTACCTGTCACCCGGCCTCGCCCCGCAGGCCATGCTGGCCGGCCTCCCGGAGGACATCATCATGTTCACGTGCGAGTGGGACATGCTGCTCGCCGAGGGCGAGAGGATGCGCGACCGCCTCGTCGACATGGGGAAGAAGGTCGTCTACACGATGGTCCCGGGCGTGCCGCACGGCTGGGACAAGGCGCCGAACCCGCTGAGGCCCACGCCCGGCGTCCAGGAGCATTACCTGTCGGCCTGCAAGGAGCTCAGGCGCGTGTTCCACGAGGAGCTGCCTGACGGCGCCCTGGAGAGACAGCTCGAAGAAGGTGAAGGCGGCCCGAGTCGGTCGCTGAGCCATCGTAGAAGAAGTGTGGTCAACTAGATGCTCTTCCCTTTTTCTTGTCATAATGTCTGCTGAGTAGGAGGGTCTCGGGAATACCGGTAGGGCCGTCTCCCCTACGCGTCGGTGTTTCCGGCTCTCCTGCTATCTCTTACGAATTTTGTTTTCGCTGGCCCTTTAGAGAGGAGCGAGAACGGGTACGGCTGGTTTACGATGGATTGAAAAGCGATGTTGCTCGCAACTGCTACGTCTTAGCATATGATATCAACGTCTGCGGGATTGGGGTTTTCTGATTGGGCAATGGCATGGGGTTGGCGGCGTTCCGGTCTTGATGGGTGTGTTTACTTTCAGTCTATACTTGGCTATGCTTCTGCTATGTAGTTTGATTGAATTTGGACCTTTTCCCTTTTTGATGCGGTGAGCACTCGGCTGGTGACTCTTCGTGCAGAGGGGAGTCTGCCATTGGGTGTTCCTGGCCCCCACCGCGGCTGGGCTTTATCCTAAATCCTACACGTTCCAAAAATAGGCCGCCGTCGCATTCGAGAACATCACTTGTCGTACTGTTTACAGGTAAGAGTCACATTCCTCTGCTCGACTCACCCATTTATCTGACTGGTCTCGGCGCTTATATGGCTCGTCACACAAAGTTTTCTTCGCCTCCATGGATCAGGAACGACAGCCGCTGCCCACAACGGCACAACAGACCCCTCTGATGGACGTCCCTACCGAGCTCCTCGAAGGCAGCTCCATTGGCCACGATTTTCATCCACCTAAAAGCGCACAACGGATCCAGCTCGCCGACCTTCCCTTCGAGCTCCTCGAATCTATATTCATCAACCTCCGCACCTCAACCATCCTCTCCGTCGCGCTCACCTGCCGCGCCCTCCACCCCGCCGCCCTCTCCTGTCTCCACAGCACCATCACCATCGCCCCATCCACCGCCATCCCCACCGGCCTCCCCCAGTCCCGTCGGTTCTCCCCCGACCCCTTCACCCTGGCCACCCGCCTCCTCACCGACCCCTCCCTGGGCCCGCGCATCCGCCACTTCACCTTCTCCACCACCAGCACCCTCACCCTCAACCCGCGCCGCACGCTCCCCGGCCCCGGCCCCGGCACCACCAGCAACTCCAGCTGGAGCATCCGGTCCGCAAACCCGCACCCACCCCCAAACCAAAAACACCCCGCTAACCCGCACCCCCAACAGCTCCCGCCACCCCTCCCCCGCCCTCCTCCACCCCCTCACCGCGTCCATCACCCACGCCACCCGCGCCGGCCTCCTCTCCGCCCCCCACCGCGCCGCCCGCCTCCACGGCCTCGCCTCCGGCGCCGCCCAGCACCTGGCCGCCGCCTGCCTGTCGCGCACCCCGCGCCTGCGCTCGCTCGACCTCGCCTGGGCCGGCACCGGCGACGCCTTCGCCGGCGCCGCCTGGCTGCGCGACGCGCTGCCGCTGCTCGAGGCGTTCACGCTCAGGGTGCCGGGGACGCGCGGGCGGCGCGGCAGGAGGGGGCGGGGTGCAGGTGAGGAGTGGCGCGTGCCGGAGTGGGCGGGGAGGGGGGCGCTGGCGGCGGGGCATGGAAGGTTGCGGGTTGTAAGGTTTGTGGGGCCGAGGGCGTGGGAGGTGGAGGCCCTGGCGGACGCGGGGTGGGATGGGGTGGTGGCGATGGGGCCGGGGGAGGTGAGGGGGTTGGCGGAGGGGATGGCGGCGGATCGGGAGGGGGAGGTGCCGTGGAGGGCGTGGGCGGAGATGGGGCGGGTGGTGAGGGGGGTGGATGTGGGGGGGAGGGGGGTGCGGACGGAGACGGTGGTGAGGGTGTTGGAGGTGGTGGAGGCGGGGATGGGGCCGGCGGAGCTGGGGGTGGTGTTGGTGCTGGTGGGGAGGAATTGTAGGGGGTTGGAGAGGCTGGTGGTGGAGCTGGTGCATCCGGTTACTGCTGGTAGCCCTGGTAATGTGCGGGTTGCTGGGGATTCAACGAAGACGGTTGTGAGGCTGAACGAGCTGGGCGCAGCGCTGCGCCGCTTGCTGCCGCGTGTGCCTGGGCCTGAAGGGGAGGCAATGGAGTATTCAGCTGGGAAGTCGGCGGGGCTGACAGTGGCAAATCGGTCCCTGAAGTCGCTGCGCTTGACGCTGGACTTTGTTACACCGAAGGGAGATATCGCGCGAGCAGGGGGAGGGGAGGCTGGGGTTAAAAATATGTCGTGGGGAGTCTGCGGGAGGCTCGGGTCGTTGCAAGAGTTCGAGAAGCTGGAAGTCTTGGAAGTGTCTTGGGTGGTGTTGGCAGGATGGAGTTTGAGGAGCTTGCGGAAAGAGGGACGGAAAAACTGGACGGGGATGCTGGATGGCGGGTATCTAAGAGAAGTGCTACCGACGGGATTGAGATGGTTGACGGTGAGCGATGAGATGGCGGCGTGGAAGAGGTGGAAATGGAGGCCGAAAGACGTAATAGAGCTGGTGAGGGAGTGGTTGGGAGAGAGAAGGACAGTAGGATTGAAGGGGTTGGTTTTTAAGCTGAGGCATGTGAGTGAAAGCGGTGGTAAGTGGGAGTGGAGTGAAGGTGTGCAAAGGGAGATGAGGCGTGTGTGTGAGACATCTGGCGTGCTTTGCCAGTTCGAGATCTATTGAGGATGGCAGAAGTATATTTCAGGTTAGGAAAATCCGACTATCGTCAAAGTTAATGGCTTTCCGCGCCGGGATCAACCTCCGCTGCCTCGAATATCTGCTTCGACCACAGTTGAGCATACCTCCCTTTCTTTCTCAACAAGTCCAGGTGCGATCCCCTCTCGACAACCTCTCCATTGTCAACGACAAGAATCATATCCGCATTCACAACCGTGGACAGCCGATGCGCAATCACGAAAGTCGTGCGCCCAGAACTCAGCCTCTTGAAAGCGCTCTGAATCTGTGCCTCCGTGCTCGAATCCACAGCACTGGTGGCTTCGTCAAGCAAGACAATCCGCGGGTCTTTCAGTATGACACGGGCAATGGCAATCCGCTGCAGCTCGCCGCCACTCAGCCGCACGCCCCGCTCTCCAACCTTCGAACCGTAGCCTTCCGGGAACGAGACGATCTTGTCGTGAATGGCGGCAGCCTTGCAGGCAGCGTGAACCTCTTCATCGGTGGCGGACAAGCGGGAGTAACGGAGATTCTCCATGATCGACCGGTTGAAGAGCGATGGGTCCTGTGGCACCACGCCGAAAGCGTTGCGGAGGCTCTCGAGGGTCACATCCCGGATGTCCTGGCCGTCAATCTTGATGCTGCCGCTGGTGACATCATAGAAGCGGTAGAGAAGCTTCAGGGTGGTGGACTTGCCGCCGCCGGTCTGGCCGACGAGGGCGATGGTTTGGCCGGGGTGGACCGTCAGGCTGAGGTCTTTGAGGGTGGTTTTGCGGGGGTCGTAGGAGAAATGAACGTCGGTGAAGTCAATCCTGCCTTCCGCGACTTGGAGCACCTTTGCGTCATCTCGGTCCTGGACTGAGGGCTTGGTTTGGAGGACTTGGAGCAGACGTTCCGCGCTGATGAGTATAGAGGAAGTGTGACGGTAGGTGTAAGCAAGATTGCACAGCGGAGATTCAATAAGGTTCCAGTAGGTGCTCAGGAGCACGAAGTTTCCAATAGGCGCCGTGCCTTGGGAAATCCTGTATACTGCCAGGAAGCAGGCTATCAAGAGGCCGGCGGCCATGATGAAGGACTGAGCTGTATCGATATAGTTGTTCGCATCCCAGAAAGACACCTCTGCCGAGGTATACCTGGTGACTGCTTTGAGGTAGCAGTTCTGTTCGAACTTCCTGCGGTTATTGTATGAGACCGTCTGCCAGTTGCTCACGGCGTCGTACATGACATCGTTGGCCTTGCGTTCTGCATCAGTGTATTCTCTTCGACGAGATGCCGCGATATTGTTGCAACGGACTCCCGCGTAGACGTAGGCCAGAGAAGTCGTGATGATGATTAGTGCCATGTAGGAATCGAAGACTGAGGACAGGTATGTGGCAGCAACAATGAGGTCAATGAGAACGGGCCCAGCCACGAAGAAAACGGCTTCCAGAATCTGCCCGATTTCGGTACCCTGTTCAATGGACTTCAGCAACTCGCCGGAACTTTTCGCTGTGTGGTAGTCCATAGAAAGGCCCATCACGTGGTTGAACGCAGCCGAAGTGAGCTGCTTGTGGCAGAAAGCGTTGATCCGCGTGTTGGCCGCTGTTTTGAGGAGGTCGTTTCCAATTAAGACACTAAGGAGATGGAAAGTGGCCCAAATAAGTAGCTCATTCCAAGGGAAGTGTCCTGTGATGATTAGCCTATGTGATCCTGTGAGTTTAAAATCTTACTTACTAGTTCCAGCGGCACCAGTGAGAGCATTCGTGATGATTCCCAATTGACGAGGGATCAATACATTGAGGAAGCGCTCCACGACGAGGGAGAACAACATCGCCAGTAGCCAAAACTGCATCCTTCGATCTTTGGAAGGCCAAATGTAGGGGACGAAGATCAAAAATCCCTTGAAGTAGTTCCACCTACCTTGTTCTCGCAAGCGCTGCTTCTGCAGCTTCTTGATATCTTCGTCATTATCTTCATCTGAGCTGTATTGAGACGAGCCGTCGTCATCATGTGGACCGGACGTCTTGGATGAGGAACGGATGCTGCCGTATCGAGAATCATTGTCCAAGGTACTTGTGGATACCTCCATGTCTCCTCCGATCAGAGGCTGACTCTCCTCCTCGTCGTGGGCATCCTTTGTTACGGAATTCCGGATGGAAAATAATCCAAGGACAAGCATACCCGACAGTAGAATAATACGGATGATGAGCAGCAATATGGAAGCATTGCTCCATTCAACCACATGGGAATGTGAATCTGCGGAGAGGGCGAATGCAGTGATCTCAATCGCTGTGCCAACTGCACTGGGCCCAAAATAGGTATACCATGGTGGGTCTTGAGTTTCGAAGATGGAGATGGTTATGCAGGTCCATACCAGAGCTGAAGACAGCAGATACATCTTCGTGCGCGTTGAGCTTCCAAGTCGAGTCCCAGAGGCAGCGAGTGATCAGTGCTTACCATGAGATGTTGAGGTGCCCGCCAAATATCAAACACAAGTCCTGATGACACATAGAGAGCCGCCTCTCCAGCCTGTTGCAATCGTTGAGTGTATGGCTTCATTCAAGCCTTGTGAAACTTACGTAAGTGAAGATTACGCCGAGCAAACTCCAAAGAATAGCTCCGCGCATCTTATTTTTGCTCCTCTGATTTTCATCATCTCGCGGCGTACAAGCAGAAAATAAGACTGCCGAAATATAGCAGACTGCAGTGAGGGTAGGAGCCAGATGATGGAGGATGATGAGGGCCTTCGATGCCGGGTGTGCGGTGGAATCCATTGTAAATCAACGCTCGCTGTAGCAGCAGACAATGAGAAATCAACGCTCGCTGTAGCAGCAAACAATGAGAAATCAAAAGCAAAAGCAGTTGAAACAGGAACTCCGAGCAATGCTGAGATTGCCGAAGCCACAGTTCGAGTTTGGGGGCTTGTGGTTTTAAACGTGTCCGGCGACACCGAGGTTACCGCATTCGTAGTAGCGTCGTAGGGGGTTTCCTTCTGGGGATACGAGCTCGGTGCGTTGACTCATCAGCTTACAGTCTGACTTGCATTAAAGGAACTGCATGATTCCAGCCATTGGTCACTACAGTTAGGCAGAATAGGCTTGTCTGGACCAAAAGTAGCGTGTAGCATTAGTCGGAAAGTTGAAATAAGGTGCTTGTGCCGAGCTGCTTGCCGTTCGCGCCACTCATGAAATGCGTCACAGCCCTCAAACTAGGCCGCCAAGGCTCAGCACAACTTGCGGTGTGTCATACGTGACACTTCCATAATATTGTGCGAGAGAGTTTTCGTTGTGTGCGCGCGACACCACCGCTGCCTGCTGGAAGCGGTGCGAAAACCCGCCAACGAGAAGGGAATTGGAATATACAAAAGGGTAACAATCGAGATCGCAGCTCAATTACTTCACTGGACCAGGATGTGACATCTTTTCAACGCCGCAACGTCATTTTGCGTAGGGCTCTGCCCTTGCAGACGGTAGGCGCAAGCAGGACTCAAGCCATCGGGATGCAGCATGACACATTCATACAGTCCGGTAGCCGGCTACTTTTCGGAGCGATGAGCTGATGTGTTGCGTCGTGGATGGCCAATCAATAGTTGCCGGGCCTGCGACCGTCCGTGAATCCCATTCTTGAGTCGCCCCGATCTTCGAAGTATATTTACGAGTAGGCTGGGACGACTCAGACAAAACCCCACTCTCCCCGAACAAAGGTGACGATATAATTTATATGCGAAAGTCTTGCCGGAAATTTGTTTGGGTGCGTAGAGGAATGCGTTAAATCTTCGTACAGTCAAGGCCGTCAAGAACATGTGCGCTAGTCATCCGCTGCAGACATTTTCTGTGCTCTGCACTTGAGGATAAGGACATGCCTTATAGTTGGGTTTAGTTTCCTCTTTACCTTGTTCCTTTGTGTTTCGATTTTAGATCACGGAGGTAAGATGTAGAGACCTCCACCATATTCCTGCCGGCGCTAATCTTGTTTGAGCCAGAAAGGATGACCGCTACCATACAAAAATTCACCTGTCGTAGCAAAAACTAAATAAACCTGTTTTGCAAGCGTCATGCGCAGTCATGGTGACGAAGTTGACTTCGCAAAATCACTTGGCTTAAGAGATCGAGCATGTCCAAACCCAGATGAATCCATCCATCCCTCTGAACACTTCTTGCAATCGGATATCATGGCCCACAACAATAATGATCAGACAGGCCTGCTTACTCGCTTTGTTCCCGAGAAGCTGAAGCATTCTTCATTCTACCGCTGGTTCCTCCGCTTTACGCGCATCCTTCAATTCCTTTCCGCCGTGATCTCTCTCGGTATCTTCTCCCAACGAGTGCACAAGGTGTACCGTCTTGTAAACACAATCAAACGACGTCACGGAATCAACCATTCATATGGTGCAGTTGAAGGAATACTTGCAGCTGCCGTGCTTTACACCCTCATTTCGATGATTTTGTCCTTCCTCCTCAGAGGTCGAGGCTCCAAGTCGCTCCGCTGGCTCTGGGTCCTCTTCGACCTTATTTTCGTCGGCGCATTCATTGCCGTCGCGGTCTTGACACGCCCGAACGGAGGCAATGCTGGTCCCCACCATTGCTACAACTCAGCAGATAATTACCGAACGTCAACTGGAAATGGGACGACGAGCCGCAGGGATGACAGCTGTAATTTGCCTTGGGGGACTTTCATCCTTGCAATCATCAGCACGTAAGCCACCCACCGTTCACGTTCCCTTTATTACTCATCACAGCCCTCGTGCTCACGATTGCATAGAGTTCTTCACGCAATCACTGCAGCCTTCCACGAAGTTCGTGACCACCGTCGCAAGAGGAGGGCCGGTGATTACGAAAGTTCCAACGGAACCTACGAAGAATCCAAGCGTAGTATAGATCCACACGGGCGCCATAGCGAGGGTAGGCACAGCAATGTTGACAGCCACCATGGCGCTGGTGTTAATGGGATGCATAACGGCCATTCGACGCATAATGGAAATCCTCCGAATCATGCTGGAGATATTACTGGCGCACACAACGGCTATGCCAGACAGCAAGTACCGGTGCAAGACAACCGTCAGGCTTCCACTCAGAGTGGCCTTAGGGAAATGCCAGTACCGAGATGAGACAGTAAAGAAACGAATCATGATTTACTTGTAAATGCTTTACTGCGCGGACACCGTGTCTTGTTGTATATTACGCTTGTTCATCTGGCGTCAACCGGAGGGGTCAACAACACTGGCACACGTAATACTGTACTTCACAATAATGGTGTCTGGAGTTTTACTCTATACAATAAAATATTTCTCAGATCATGTAGATCGTTCGTGTGCCACCTGGGAATGATGGTGATGGTGTGATCTCCCGCGATGCTGTGATCTTGAACATCAGGTGACAGTGGTCTTTTTCAAACCCGGAGTTTCATCCGCACCTACTCCTCTGTCTCTCCCGCCGGCACCAATATCTCGGCTTCGATGTTGTTTATAGCCCGCTGTGAACTATCTTGGCACCTCTCAACACTATCCCTGATCATTTTCACAATCTCTGCGGCTTCCTCTACGCTATTTGCCTCGAAATCGTACGCCTTACTCCTCTGACCTCTGTACATAACCACTTTGAAAGACCTTGGATGCTTACTCATCACCTTGCTCCCGATCACCTCCGAGAAGTGTGCCGAAATCGTTTTTTGAATGCTGGGCTCATTCGAATTGAGCTTCTTCGACGGCACGATATCCAGATACTCGTCTCTAAACACGAGCACGCTAGTCGACGAAGAAATTAACGACATGGAATGCTTGCGAGTGACGGTGTAACGCTTGCTTGCAGGTTTTGTGGCGGTAGGCAAGGTGTTTGGATGTTGCGTCCGGGACGCGGAGCCACCGGTGGATGACGCCGAGGGCGCAGTGGTTTCAACATCGGGATTGCTGGCAGTAGAGGTGTGGATGGCGGGCGATCGTGGTCTGGGAGACCGCCGAGAAGAGGAAGCAAATGAGCCGAGGTCTCCGAGATTTCCTTCGACATCGGCCTCAACTTCGGTTCCCGGGATTTCAATGTCTGTCGATTCAGAATTTGCGGTAGTTTTGAAGGGAGGTGGTGCTTTCTCCGGTATGTCCGCTTCTCTCTCACGTGTTGAGGATTCTGGGATGTATTCATCCTCATCAGCTGACGTATTGAGCTGAGAGAGTGACGTGACTGAGGATCTACTCTCGTGGTCTGCTGGTCGACCATCGCCATGTGAAGTTCCGAAGCGTTCTTCGCTCGCGGGACCCGCTCTGGAGGGGTCATAGTCTCTTCTTGCTCCGGAAAGGTCGTAGAGTGTGTCTACCGACGTGGTAAGGTCCTGGGCCAGGTCTTCGTAGAGAGCTTTAGCGGCCGGGGTGCAACTAGCCCAGTTCCTCTCACCCTTGGCATCTAAAGTGCCAAGGTCACCTGATGCGTGTATCCGGTCGACTTGCTGGATTATGTCTTGAATGGTGATAATAACGCTCGTGACCGTCTCTGTAGGGCCGACTTGGGCTATAAAATTATCGATGGTTCCTTGCGAAACAGCAGAGTTATCATCGCTCCATTCCAAGCACCATGCGATAAAACGGTCTCGCTGGATCTGGAGCCGTTGATGAAGAGCGTTCATCTCTGGTACGTCTACCAGCTTCGCTTGCTTGATGTCTCGCTTCGTGTCAGAGTATAGCTCAGTGAGTGTATGTGGATGGCCGGCACTCTCGAAGTTGAACCTGGACTGGGGTTCAGGGCGAGATGAACCTTTTCTTCCATCGTCAAGGCAGGAATGAACTTCTTCTGAGCTGCTGATGGCCTTGCCGTCCTCGACCAACCGCTTCGTAAGCACATGGCTCTCACTCAGACAATGATGACCATTCATGATACAGGTGGTACAGATGTCGTAGTCACCTTGGTCACAAAGGCTGCAGTGGTAGTGCTCGTTGAAAATAGGCCCGTCGCAAACGTTGCATTCGATGACCCAATCGCCATCAGAACGACCGGCCGGTGGAGCGGCTAGTTGTTTGCCTGCCTCGCTCAACTCCTCTTTCAGCTCTGGAACATCAGAAATAGACGGAAGGCGGGCCTTCGGTTGTGAAACTTGATAGTCGCGAGATATCCGGTATATCAAATCCCGGTCTTCAAAAGGATGCTTTCCAGAGAAACGATCAAACAGCCCTTCATTCATGAGTTTGTTACCAAGATTAACAGCTTCTTCTCGAGTGTTGATGTCTTGAAAAGTGTCGAGTATCCACTTTGTCAGGTCATTACCAGTGAAGCAGTTGGATTGGATGTTGGATTGCCCTTTCTGGGATATGATCGGGATGCCTTGCTTGCCTTGCAGGTCATTGGCGACTTTGGCGATGTAGTATTGCGTACTGGTATATGACGGTGTGATTGCAGCTGATTTACTACTTTTGTTGGGGCCCCCGAGGCTCTCGCTAGAAGTCGGACTTTCCACTGAGGGCGCGATACGTGCAAAATCAGTTTGAGTATTGCTCTCACCCAGACCAGTTGGTGATTCAGAACGTGGAAAAATGTTCGATTCGAGTTCCGGAGGAGGGTTTGTTGACGCGTTTATGTCATTGGCACTCATTCTTCTTTCTGTTGATTCCTTAACTCGTACTGCTTTGCTCTCCTCATCCAAAGCACAGTGAGCTTGTACTTCAGGCTTGAAAAAGCAGACTGAGCAGTGATAGTGAGTGGAGCAGTATGCGCAGGCACAGATTGGCCCTGATTCCAGACATTCCTGAAAGCGATACGAGTTAGTGTCACTTTTCCGTGTCGCGAGGAGGGGTTTGTTTGAGGGCTCACATTGCAGATCCAGCCAAGACAAGTCGTACACTGTCTGAAAGATCCAACATAGCTTCCAGACTGAAAGTGCGGACAAGAATTCGGGGCTACAAAGTCTCTTGACCCACGACGCTGATCCTCCGTAATCTCACTCTCGCTCCCAGATTCGAAAATCGACTCATCGTCTGCAAATCCGTTGCTGAGTCTTGCACGTACGGAGTGTATGCTTTTTGCTGAGCCTGAATCCTCTGCATTTGAACCATGGTCGTCATTTCCCTCATCGCCGGCGATTGTTGGCAAAGCAAATAAAGCCAGCTGCTCTTGGTGCTTTCCTAGATGTTTCTCCAGATCTCCCACACATATATCCTCTCTATCGCAAAAGCTGCAATTGGTTTTGCTGTCCATACTTGGCTTTCTCACACAAACAGTGACCAAATGTTGCAACTTGTCGACAGTGTCGAAGTGAAGATGAGAACCTTTGATATGTATTTCGAAATCCGTCTGTGAGTTGAACTGACCCTGACACCCTTCGATACAGTGCCACACCCGCCGATGAAGCTGAAGCTCGTGTTGAAACCATTCATGACGTCGTTGAAAAAGTCGATGCGGGCTGGAGCAAGAAGGGAACGTGCACGTATACGGTTGCAAGTCTTTGAAGACGTGTTTCTTCCAGGAACGCCTACTACCGACGGAGATAATCATGAAGCAAAACGGATATGGAAACGGGTTGCCATCTCGAGCTTCCTTCGGCATTGGCGGAACTTTGAGTTCTTGAAAGCCGCCTGCAGAAGTTGCGAATGACGTTTGGGTGAATCCGGATTCAGACTGCTGATCCTCCTCAAGATCAAGGCAAAAGTTGTCTGCCTTTACTTCCTGCGGGATTGATGACGCTACTGTGCTTTGCGGTACGATCTCGGTTTTGCTGTCTTGATTGGCTTCCGGAGCTGCACTTTGACTAGATTGGAGGACTACTTCCGGGACTTCTGTGACTAAGCCATCGGAGAGTTTCTTGTTGTGAGACTCGCGGTATCTGAAGTACTCGCGCCTTCTGGAAATGGCTTTTCCAAGAATTACCGCCACCCGCTCTGAGATCCTCGGAAACTTATCACCAACATGCTTCACATCAAAGTCCTCGAAATGTGATGTGTCAATCCTTGCTGAGTTCATGTACTGGTCATGTGGTGCCGGGTTCCGTATAGCCATTGAAAGCCGCAACAGGAAAGTAATAGTGTCGTGTAAGCTGATCATTAATTGGCGTAGCTCCGTTTCTCCTTGGGAGTGTCCATCCTCACTTTCGCTGTCTGTGACGTCCGAATCGGAATCCGGTTCTGTTTTCCGCTTATCCCAAGGAATGCGCTCTCCTCGAATGATTTGTATGGCTTGTTAGTGATGTTAGCTGATTTGAGCTCGTATTAAGGAAAAGCTCACTTACCTCTGCTTATTACATCATTCAAGTCCTCTAGGAGTGTCTGTACCTTCTTCTTAATGTGCGATGCATCTCTCAACCGGTAGTCCAACGATGATTGACCCTTGCGATGGGCACCGATGTTACCAGCCCATATACGAAAACGGCCCAGCTCGTCCGTTACCTCGGATAACTCCACCTGACCGGAATCCTGGTTCTGTGGGCTTCTCACATGACTGTGAAAGTCATTGAAGGATCGGAGGCATATCGAAACATGTGAGGCTATGGTGGAACCCGAAGCCTCCGTAAGAGACGGGCTCACGCCGTCAACAGCGGTAATGGCCATCTCTGCTGCGTTCTTATCAAAGGCTCGCTCCTATCCTCTGTTCGAATGATATCGAGATGTACCGCGAAGCTATGATGAAGTAGAGTGGTAGGTCTGTTGGGATATCGGAGTCTGCTTCCGGTATTCTACAACAAAGGCTCTTGAGAATGATAGACAAGGCTGAAAACTGAACTGCGTACGGTACTCTGCCGCATATTGCCGCCTAGCTACCCCGCTCAGGTGGGGTTCTGTTCCGCAATTACAGGGGTCCGATTGGTGAGAAGCATGGGTACTTTCAGCCCCCATCTTGGCAATCTTACCTCGTTGCGCACCCGAAGGCAACTGGACTCATCCCAACACTCATTCCGGAAACCGCCATCGTCTTGACCGACACCATACATGCAAAAGCACGGACAAAATGTCTGGCGTCGAGGTAGTGGGCCTTGTTCTGGGGACATTGCCGCTACTTATTGAGGCGATCAAAGCCTACGCTGACGGTGTCTCTACTGTCGAGAGATACCTCAAGTACGAAGTGCCTCTTAGGAACCTGCACAGGGCGCTGGGCGCGGAGTACGTGATCTATCAAAACACTTGTGAGGAGCTACTCAACGGCCTTGTGGAAAACAACGACGAGCGGACAGCGTTGCTGGAGCAGCCTGGGGGACCTGGATGGAGAAAGCCAGCACTCGAGCGTAAGCTTAACCAGCGCCTATCGAGAGCATACACTGCCTACGTTGAAACTATGGAAGATATGGAATTTGCGGTTTCCGAGATCAAAAAGCTGCTGAAATTGGGTTCTGATGGAAAGGTACGTGGAATCTCGGCATGGCAGCGGTGCCTGTTACTCGACTGACAATCACCAATAGGTTCAGCTCAAAGCTCCAAACAAGTTCATAAAAGAATACCATAGGCTAAAGTTCAGCCTGAAAAAGTCGGAGTATGACGAATTGCTGTCCCAGATACAGCAGCGGAATGCGAGATTGCGGACTTTGACGCAGCAAACATTGACTTTGGAGCCATCACGATTAAAACGCCAGCTTCCTGATTTCGACCTCATCCGGGACTATGCCGCCTCTGTCTACAAGAACATTTGCGCCAGCCTCAAGTGTGACTGTCGAACATCTCATGGCATCAATTTGCGGCTGGAAGGTATCAAAAACTGCTCTTCAACTGTCAACCTTCCTCCGTTCCGAATTGTACTCTCATACAGCTCAAAACTACCGATTACATACTGTACGCCATGGTCAATGGAGGCAGTTGATGTACGGCCTTTACAGAAAGAACCTGTTGTCCCAAGCCAACAACAAGTTCCTTCCGCCGGCACAAAACCAGTAAAGAGGGTCAGCTTCCAGAGTGTCCAAATCCAAACAGTCTCCGGGTCATCTTTAACGCCAGAACTGATTCATTTACCGAGCCCTACCCAGATCGTGAATTTATGTCATGCAATCTGTCACCTCAAAGGGGCCTGCGCCGGAAGCTGCTTGGGATTTCTCGAGGACACACTTACACGGCAACGACTCGGTCTGTACCAGCAGAAGAAGCCATTCTCTGCAACAACATCACCGTCGATCCTCTCCCTCCACAGCGTCCTGACTTCCGGAACAGTAGGGCGGCAACGATTCTCCACTAGTCACAGGCTGCGTCTTGCAGTCTTACTTTCATCGAACCTCCTCCAGTTGTACAGGACTCCTTGGCTGACCGAGGTGTGGAGCCATAATGACATCTCTTTTCTTGAAGGCACGGGAGAAGACTTCCTGAAAGATCCTTTTATTTCCAAAACCTCTGGGGAGCACGACAGCACCGGTGTGGCTGACAGTGAGACTTCACAGTGGGATGGGGTAGTTCTCTGTCAACCACCTGTTGCACTAGGGGTTTTATTGATTGAGCTTTGTCTTGGGAGACCGTTCGAAGAGCTTCGGGTAAAAGGGAGATCCGGGAATGGTGGTTCAACTTTTGCATCGGACTTTGTATCCGCAAACCAGCTACTGGATGAGGTTGCGAGTCAGTCAGGAGATCGATACTCTGATGCTGTGAGGAGGTGCATCCGATGCGCGTTTGATGTGAGGAAAATTGACCTGGAAGATAACCTGTTCAGGCAAGCCGTCTACGAGGGCGTCGTTGCGCCTTTGGAGGAGGATTTGAAAAATTTTAAAGGGCTTGCCGTGTAAACCGTGAGCCAATAACACGTCGGACATATTTCAAGAATAGATATTTTCTGAGGGAAGCGTATTTGTACCATGACTTAGCACCGCTTGTATTTCACAAAAGGAGAATGTTTGTCACGAGCTTAGGCAATCATACTCAGTGTTCTTAGATCTTAATACTAGTGTCAATTATAGCAGATATCCAATTGAATTCCAAAATTTAACATCAACATCATCTTCGTGTTGCATGCGTGAGCTTCCAGATGAGAGTATGATACGAAGAGATGTTGGAAAAGCGCTCCAGTACTGTCTGACAACCTTTTTTCTAGAAAGGAGTAGCTCGGCCTCCAGATCCTTGTTCTTTTCGTAAAGAGCTCTGGCTCCGGCTTTGAGTTCGTAAATCTCCTCTCTAAGGGCGAGTTTCTCTTACTTCAGAAGCCGTTCGTCTCCGCTCTCCGTACAGTCATCATCCGTAGGAGCTTCGTTAAAGGAACATATTTATTAGCAGCTGAATGACACTTCCGGGGCGTTCAGCAGAACGTCCAACATCCTGACCGTCGTTGCTTAACAAAATGATGCAACTTGATCTCTCCGGCTCGTGACGGGGAACTCGGATCTCTACCTCCACAATGAGATCCCCTCTTACGTTCGAATTCCTTGATTTCGGCATACTAAATCCGGGAAATGTGTATGTCCAGCAATCTGGCGTTCATTTTGGCCCTTTGGCAAGGAGCCTCCTACCGCAGATGGTCCGGATCTCCTTTCTCCATCCACCAATCGCTTCTCCCACTATGATTTCTATTGTAGTGCACAGATCATTTCGGGGCTACACTACAGTCACAAAATCGGCGAATTGAAAGGGATTAAGCTTATCTTCAGCCAGGTGGGTTTTTTTAGTGCCGCATCCTACATCAGCGGTCACGCAGACGTTCTGATCAGTGCTCACCATCGCCTGATGACTGCAAATCTGGAGCCGCTCTCCATCAAGACCAATCATGCCTCTATTTATTCAGCCCAGTCGATGATATTATCAACACTCGTCTACACAAACCTTTGCATTAATACTGAAACAAGCCGGTGAAGCCTCTCGTTCTCCTCAGGCGTCCAACCACCCGCAGAGCTACGCCTCCCCCAAGTCCTCTAAGACAGCTTTTCCGGCATCTATTCAATCTCCTGGACGGTAGTGAAATTAATTCAACGCCGTACTGCACACTTGTTCAACGACGCCTCCACGTTTTGACCTTGGTGATGTACGTCAAGACAATGACGGCGGTGTAATTGAACGCAATAAACCCAATAAAAATGCCCACATTCCTGTGCCGGTGAGCGAAATCGTACCCGTACTGGATGTACTGCTTTTCGTCAGTAACGCCATCTCAAAGTCCGCCCGCGGCGTAAAGTACTTACGTATGACTGCCCATTCTTGTAGCGGCAGTACTGACAGTCGAACGTCGCGTCAGGGTTGAGGATGTAGCCGGTCGCGGTGCGCAGGAAGTCGCCCGCGTACTGCGCGCACGTGGTACCATTGGGCGGCTGGAACAAGGAGGTCTCGGATGCGGAGCAAGAGATTTGGAAGTCGTACAGCGCGTTCACCGTCACGCCTTCGCCCAGGTAGAAGAGCGGCGAGACGTTGTAGTGCCAGCGCCACCCGGCCGGCGTGGAGGGCTCCGGTGATAGCGTGCCGGCGAAGGTGTTGCAGAACATGAAGAAGAAGAAGCCGTTGTCCATGAAGGTGGCGTTGAGGCTGGGCATCAGCGACGCGCATAGCTGCGCCAGGCTATGCGCGAATATCGAGAACAGCTCGTACATGAGGAAGCTGTATCCCGACCGCGACGGCTCGGTGAAATAGCCGACGGGGAAGTACCATAGCAGCCAGTACACCAGACTGGGGATGATGGCGTAGGGAAGCTCGATGACGATGGCCGAGAGCACGAAGCAAACCTAATTGTACGTCATGCTGGCTTTCTTGCGCAGAAGGAAGATGTCGCGCAGAGTGGTAAAGCGCGGCTCAACCTGCAGACCCTGCGGGGGGCCAACAATAAGTGACATGAAGGCGGAGAAGACTCGGTTATACGCTCCTCGCTGGTTGTTGGGAGAGTTGAGGAAGGTTAGGCCGTTGAGCAGCGCGTTGCCGGCGTTCACCATGAGCTTTGAAATGAAGTAGTCGGGCTCTCTCCAGTAGTATAGCCACATGCGCTGCATTACCGTAATCAGCTGGAAGTGAAGCGGGACCGCTTGCATGCCTTCGGCGTGCAGGGGCACCCGGGCCTGGAGAGGTGCAGACGTCAGCTTGTCCAACTGCGCTTCCCGCCCTGCACGCTCGTTGCTGGCCTTCCAGATTGCCGCCCAGTCGTCCTTTGCCGTGTTCCTCGACTCAGCACCGATGATATGCAGGAAATACTCTGCTGGATTCTCGTCTTCGCCGCACGGCGTTCCAGATCTTGCAAAGTACGCGAGTGCGGCAGAACACTTTTCACCCAGAGGCCCATCGTATGCGAGGCGGCCGCCTCGCATAAGCAACACCAAATGATCGAAGAGCTCGATCAGCTCTGCGGCGGGCTGGTGGATTGTGCAAAGAATGGTCTGGCCCGAGTCTGCCAATTTTCGAAGGAGACGGCCGATGGTGAGCGCAGACTGTCCGTCCAGACTAGACGAGGGCTCGTCCAAGAACAGAATGTCTGGCCTGGCCGACAACTCGACTCCAATAGTCACTCTTTTCCTCTGCTCGAGGTTCAGGCCGGCTCCCGGTACACCGATCAGCGCGTCTGCGATGTTTTCTATCTCCAGGATATTGATGACCTCTTCGACGTACGCGTCTTTTTCCTGGACCGGTATGCTCTGCGGCCGTCGCAACCTGGCAGTCATTTGTAGTGCCTCGCGCACTGTTTGTGTGGGTAAGTGAACGTCCTGCTGTTGTACATAACCCATGTATCGACTAAAGGACTTCGGTAGCGGTGATCCATTGAGGAAGAGATCACCTGACAGAGTTCCTACTTCCATACGGCCGGCTAGAGTGTTCAAGAGCGTCGTCTGAGAAAATGGTTAGGTACTGGCCTTCGGCTCGCGAGATCGACAGAGACTACACACCTTTCCGGCCCCAGAAACGCCCATCAAGGCCGTCAGCTGCCCTGGCTCAACGAATCCTAGATGATGTCAGCCAAGTCGGCATCTATAAGGTCATTATACATATGAAGACAGCCCTACCGCTTAGATCGTCAAGAAGGCGTTTGGTTTCATCATGCACTTTAAGCTCCAACCCGATATTCTTCCACGCCAAAGTTCGGCCGTCGTGGCTGGACACGGCCTGGGCCTTGACGGCCACGCGGGCAACTGGGGGAACATCGTCGTTCATATCCGATTTTTCACTGTCTGAAGCAAGAGAGCTTCTTTCCGAAACACCGGCCCTCGGCTCGGTTTTGTAGAAGACTGTCGCGAGGCGCCCAGCGGGAAGCTTGTAGCGCTCCATGCCGAAGCTGGCATATCGGGTCAGCGAACAGGCATTGAGTAGATTTAGGAGTGTGAAAAGACTTACGCAGTACATAGTGCGAAAAAGACAAAGAATGCGGCGTTGATTCCGACGTTCCTCCACAGATTCGAGACGCGGAACCCGTACTGCCCCTCGAGGTATGCACTTCCTGATACGTACGCCTGTCCTGGCAAGGCCCCCGGTACTGCACACACCTGGCTCGCAATGGAGTTGTAGCTTGCTCCATGTGGGGTGAGATCAGAGTTGCTACAGGCATAGTCCAGATCTCCAAATTCGTTCGCCATTACAGATTCAAATGCGTAGTAAAGCGGCTACGAAAGGTTAGCAAACGGTTGACCAAGGCAAGCCTGGAAGAGTAGACCTACATTGCAGTATTTGAGCCAGAGTAGCCACACTTGCATCTGCGGACCTGGGACGTAAAGGCCTGTGTAGAGGACGAAGACGTTAAACGTAAGGCCGACAGGAAGGACTGCGCGGCCCATATTTGGGGACGAGACGGCAATTGCCCGGAAAATCATAGACAACGCTATGTGCAAGATATAAAAAACGAGAAACTAGGTGAGGAACTTGTCGGTAGAGCGTTGGAATCCGGTGAGAAAGTATTGCGGGATATTGTAGGCAATAGCAACAATCTTCCAAACGGCATCCGTTAGCACGAGACCTAAACCATAGCTGATGGGTCGGTAGAATCTGTATCTTTTCTGCCGAATCACAAGCGGCCGTTGCGCAAATATGCCGTTAAATTCGCTCATCGATTGTAGGGCCGGCACCAGCACAGTTTGATGAGCGACGAGCCTAGCATTAATAGCGACCTTGTCGCTTGGTCCTGGTCGCGGAAAAGGGTGCCGAGAACAAAGCTCTGGACAGTGATGCAGATGGTCTCGATCATCCAGGCGCTGGTATCCGTAATGAGGACTCTGAATTGGCGCAGAGAGCACGTGTCGAACGGTGCGAGAAAGTAAGACGCCGCTGTCTTGTAAATTAAGGCTATCTGAGCTAACTATATACTACGCGTTTGAAAGAACACAGTGGCTCTTTCATTAACCTTGGCTATAGTAAGAAGGGGAGCAAAGGGGTAGTGTTGAGGCTAGTGTAGCTTTTGTTGAACGAAAGATGAAGCACGTGATTGCGGGCACGTGTGGTTGACAGCACGCTATGACCTGCCGATAGAGGGGCAACGCGTACACCTGCCTCTTGGGACTAGCCGGCTGCTCCTGGCTTTTTACGGAAGCAATGCCGTCTAGAATCGCTTTATAGTGTCCGCTGTTTCGGAAAGCCTCTTCGAATTGAATTGGAGTTATCGGAACGCGGTACTGGCAGCCATCGCGGACGTGGCGCAGCTCAGGCTCCGCGGTCATCGAGTTAAGGAAGTCCGTAATCGTCGTAAGCTCCGGGCAGACAAAACCGAGGCCCTCGAAATACTCTTTCGCTTCGGAGGCTTTGCCATAGAAGATCTGACGCCCCGCGCTAATAACCAGGACTTTGTCGAAGAGAGGAACCATGGAGTTGCTGCCTTGGTACACGCTCATAGCCGTTGCACATCCGTGCTGGTTGGTGAACTCGCGCATCACCTGGACGAACTCAAGAGCAGTAGATGAGTCCAACCCGTTGGTTGGATTGTCGAAACAAAGGACACTGTGCGCGGCCATCAGGAATCAGCTGACCGCATCGTGCGCTTGCGAGACTCACTCCGGACAAGTGGCCATGGCCTCAGCCAACGACACTCTTCTCCTCTCCCCACCACTTACTCCCCGGATGGCCTCATTTCCATCCTTTTGTTACGGCGTAGCCTACACAGAACCTGGGTAGAAGGAAAGGAAGGACAAGCGGGGCGCCTACGCGCCCGCAAAAAGAAGATCCACCGGCGGGAAGTCACATGACTCCCGGTTCAGCCGTTCAAAGCCTTGGCACTCTGAACTCCTGAACCGCAGGAGTTCAGACGTTCAACCGCTTGGCGGAATGAACCCATGAACTATCAGATTGTATAGACTCTCCTACGTATATAAACCACACTCATTAGCATAGCTTTGACCTTCGTGGTCAACTTCCTTCAATAATCAATCTACACCATTGATTAGTAACACGGCCTTCGCACGCAGTGCTCAGTTACGTGTATTCGTCACTTCGTTCTCTCTCGCCCTCTCTTGTACCCACTCAAGGTAAACCCTATACGGCTTACCACCCTCTTTGGTGTTTGGATCCTTAGAGGCAGAGGCCCGCCGTTACACTATTATCGTAGCTTGAGGTTGATTTTTTAGTAAGGTTATATTGTTTTTTTTTTTTTTTTTTTTTTTTTTTTTTTTTTTGAAACATGAACATACCAAAAATCCGACCTCAAGCTACGGCTACGGAAGAAACCCCTAGGGGCTCTTCCAGGCCTCAAAACCCTAGCAACACCCTTCCCAGCAGCTGCAGCAACGTGGTGGTTGGAATTGAGACTATGGAAAGGGCTGAACAACCCCTCCCAGTACCCACCTCTACCCGCCCCCAGCAGACACCTAAAAGCCTGCAGCGTGGCCAAATCAGCGTAGAATATGTCCAGAGAGCTGCCACAACAGCAGATGCCATCCTACAAGCCCTCCAGACAATTGCTGGTAGACCTTCAGCCCTCAACAGCCAGATAAAAAATTTTCTCGGCGCCGCCAAGGAAATCTTCCAGGACCACATTACCCTCCGCCAGGAGGCAGCAGCCAAGGAACCAAACCTGAAGGATATCCTAAGGGAAGTCAAGCAGGTCCAGAAAACAGTCAGCCGTATCCAGGCAGCGCCTACACCAACTAGCCCAAGCTGGGCACACATCGCAGCCCAAACAGCCCCAAAGCCTCCCACCCCGCCCACCACCACAGAAATCACCCTCCACCTTCCAGATGAAGCAAACAGACAGGAAGTAGCAAATCTCCCAAACGAAGCCATCATTCAAAAGATCCAGGCAGGAAAAGGCCTAGCCTGTAAAAGGGTACTCGCTGCTAGAAAGCTCCCTAGTGGGGATATCAGGATCTTTGTTCCGGACACACAAACAAGGACAGCCCTTCTCCAGGACCAGGAGTGGACCACTGGACTCGGAAACGAGGTCCGCCCAAATCAACAACTATACTCAGTACTGGTCCACAACGTCCCTGTCAAGGGAATTAACACCACGGATCCCCAGGCCACCAAGGCCCTACAGGAGCAAAACCTGGTCTTGCATCCAGGACTGCACATTAGCAAGCTAGCCTGGCTGAAGAAGAAGCTCCCAGAAGGGAAAACACACTCCGCAATCATCCTCAGTACCATAGACCCTGAGATAGCCAACCAGATTATAGCTAAAGGACTAATCTGCAACTTTGCCCTACACACAGCAGAGTACTATAGTGCGAACTTTACAGTAACCCAATGCTTCAAGTGCCAGGCATATGGCCACATTGCCACCCACTGTAGGAAAGAACAAAAGTGCGGTCAGTGTGCAGGCAGCCACGATACAAGAGAGTGCGGAAAGGAGAAAACGCAGTGTGCAAACTGCTCCCAAAAACATACAGCCTGGAGTAACCTATGCTCAGCGCGCAAGGCCCACCAGGCTAGAGCAACTCAAGCTCGACTGGCCGCGCCAGGAAACTACAGGGAACAACCCCAAGCAGCCCAAAAGCCAACACAGAATGGATGGACCCTGGTAGGGTCCCGGAAGAGAATAAGGGAAGAGGAACCCAGGAGAAGAAAGCCAGGGCTTAACAGCTCCCAACACGCAGCCGAGGTCGAGAACCAGGAAGACCCCCACATACAGGTGGAAATACCTACCACTCTACAGGCAGACACAGAGATGGAAGGAAACTAATGATAAACACAAGCTACCTCTCGATTTTACAGTACAACGTAAATAAAAGTGCAAAGGGGGTAATGCTCCCACTCTTTCAGGATATCAGTCCAACAGCCCACCACATCCTCGCAATCCAGGAGCCATGGAGGAACCCAAGGACAAAAACAACAGTAAAACACCCGGCCTACCACACAATCTTCCCCCAGGAAGGAATAGCAAGGACCTGCTTCTTCGTAAGCAAGGCCATTGCCGTAGAATCTTGGCAGACGACAATCCACTCTCCAGACCTCATTACCCTCTCCCTTACCACTGCAACCAACGTTATCCACATCCATAACTACTACAACCCTCCCTCTACCCACACAAGCACGGAACTAGGGACCCTATCTATTCTGCCAAGAGCCCTTGCTATGCAGGGGCAACATATCCTTCTCGGAGACTTTAATCTCCACCACCCCCTCTGGGGAGGTATTACCTCCCCTACACACTATACTCTTGCGAATCACCTAATCGAAACTGCAACTGCAGTAAACCTAAACCTAGCCCTCCCAAGAGGCACTATCACCAGAAGAAGAGGTAATAGTGAAAGCACTCTAGATCTCATCTTCACTTCCCAGTGGATAGAGGAAAGAATTATAAACTGTGGAGTTAGCTATGAACTAGAGTCATCATCTGACCACCTACCTATTCTCACAACACTCGACGTCACCCCAACACCTACACTCCCCCAAACTCCAAGACCTCAATGGAAAAAAGCGGACTGGAAGAAGGTAAACATAACACTCCAGATGAAGCTTAGGAGCATCAGAACAAGCCAACCAAGCACTGAGATAGAGCTAGACGCCGCCGTCGAACAGATACAGAAGGCCATTCAGGACACCATCCAGGAAACCATCCCAGCTGCAAAACCCTCACCCTGGGCATCTATCCAGTGGACAAAAGAGTGCTCAGAGCTAGTCCACCAGGCTAGAGCAGCTAGAAGAAAATGGACCAATACAGGAAAGGAGGAAGATTGGATTGCGTATCAAACTACCGTCAACAGAAAGAAAAGACAAATTAGAAGAGACAGAACAAAAGCATGGCGAAGAACAGTAGCAGAAATTACCGCCGACCCCTCAGCAATCTGGAAACTGGCGAAGTGGGCCAGAACTAAAGCACTAGAACCATCAACCCCGCCGCAATTCCCACCTCTACAAGGGACAGACCAGGTCCTGCGTTATGACAACCCCTCCAAGGTAGAAATCCTCGTAAACCAGTTCTTCCCTCCTCCTGAAGCCGCCGATCTCTCCGATATCAATGGAACTATCTATCCAGAACCGGTAGAAATAGTCCAGGATCTCACCCAGGAACAAATCCTTAATGCCATCAAGCGGCTTCCCCCCGATAAGGCGCCAGGCCCAGACAAAATAGTTAATAGATTCCTAAAACAGTGTGCGCACACACTAGTAAAGCCCCTTACCAACGTATTCCAGGGATGCCTCACACTCTCCTACCACCCTAGACAGTTCAAGTGCTCAACCACAGTTGTCCTAAAGAAGCCACAAAGAGAAGACTACACCAAAGCTAAGGCATATAGACCAATTGCCCTACTCAACACGCTTGGCAAACTACTTGAGAAAATCGTAGCGGATAGGATCTCCCAGGCAACTGAGATGTATAGCCTACTCCCTGACCTACAAATGGGTGCAAGAAGAAACAGATCTGCTGTAGTAGCACTTAACCTCCTAACGGAACAAATCCATACAGTCTGGGCACAGGACCAAAGACTGGTGGCTTCAGTACTTAGCCTGGACATAACCGGGGCATACGACCGGGTCTCCCACAAGAGGCTCCTCCACAATATTAGAATGGCAAGGCTACCAGTCTGGATAGAGAGATTCACCCGCTCCTTTCTACAGAACCGCACCACACAATTATCCTTTGGAGACTTTACCAGCCCGCCAATTAAAACCTCAAATGGTATCCCACAAGGATCCTCATTATCTCCAATTCTCTACCTCTTCTTCGCCTCCAACCTTCTTACCAAGCTACGCAGGGGCAGCACATTTCCCCTAGGATTCGTTGATGACACCAACATCCTTACATTTAGTAGATCCACAGAGCAAAACTGCAGAACGCTAGAGGAAGCGAATAAAACATGCATACAATGGGCGGCAACCCACGGATCAACATTTGCACCCGACAAGTACCACCTTACTCACTTCACAAGAAGGCCAAAGAAATTCAATATGAATGCAAAAATCCGCATCCCAGGATTTGGAGGAAAACCGGAACCAACAGTAAAGATCCTAGGAATTCACGTAGACAGCAAACTACGATGGGGACCCCACATAAAGGAAACTGCCACAAAGGCTGCTAAACAGTATACCTCTCTATCCAGGCTTGCAGCATCCACCTGGGGGGCCTCTTTCGCGAAAGCTCGACATATCTACACAGCAGTAGTCAGGCCAGTCCTCACCTACGGCTGTGGGGTGTGGCATACCCCAGAGGGAACCCCAGGATGGCGTAAAACGGCAAGCAAACCACTAGAAAAGATCCAGAACACGTGCCTCCGCAACATCTCTGGAGCGTATAAATCCACCAACACCAAAGTCCTAGAACATGAAACAGGAATCCCCCCTCTCCCACTATATCTGGATGAACTTGCCCTCACCCAGGCACTCCGCGCCAAGGAGAATCCGGTAGCTAAAGTAACAGAGAGGACATGCCAGGACATCAAGGACATAGCCAAAGCGGTGCTAAAGGCTAAGGGCGCAGCTGGCCCAGCCAGGAGAGTACGACTTCACAAGAGAATCAACTCCCTTATAGAAAGCAGCAAACCCAACACCAGGAAGCTCCCTGAGAAAGCCAGAATCCACATGGCATTTAAGGAAATATGGAGGGAGCAATGGACCACGCATATCAATCAAGAAAGAAGAAACAAGCCAGTAGCCCTGAACACGGATTGGACCCCAAGGCTTAGAGACCTACACAAGGAGCTATCTAAACCACTCAGCACAATCGCCATCCTACTACGTACAGAGAATATTGGACTGGAGGACTTTCTCTTCAGACGCAAGGTACCGGGACACCCCAGCCCAGCCTGCCCGTGTGGGTGGCAGAGGCAGACCCCAAAGCACATCCTTCTCTTCTGCCACCACTTCCAGCAGGGAAGGGCACAAATGCTACAAGAGGCGGGAACTACAGACTACCACTCCCTCCTCTCCACAAAGAAGGGGATTAAGGCAGCGACAGTATGGTTCCTGCGCACGGGGCTTCTAAACCAGTTCAGCCTAGCCAGGGAAATGTTCCAGGAGGACCACCAGGAGGATCACCAGGAAGACCATCAGGAGGACCACCAGGAGGACTACCAGGAGGACTGGTACGAAGACTGAAAGGGTACACTAGCGATTGAATGAAGGGCTGCCACAGCAGCCACTACTGGTAAACAGGAAAAACGGAATAAGGAGAGGAAGACATACCTGAGTAGAGAGGAGGGGTTTTTGCCTGGTGAACATGGTTTTCCCCCTCATGTAAAATAATTGCAGATAGCCAGCCCCGCATGGACCCGTAAGGGAGCTATATCGGGAAGAAATGAATTTATCTATCTATCTATCTATACCACGTGCAGCCCCACAAGGACCCACATTGGATCAGAACAGATCCAACCCTCAAATCCATGAGGGCCATCCAACCCTCATATCCACGAGGGCCATCCAACCCTCATATCCACGAGGGACATCCAGATTGTCATAGCTTTCCTACAGTATATAAGCACACTCCCTTAGCTAGATACTTGACCCTTCGTGGTCAACTCAAAGTAGCAATCTCACTCATTGCTGGTAACGAGTCTTATCACGTGCATTTCAGTCCTCACGTGAACATCCCACTTCTCTCCTCGCTTATCCTTACCCACTCTTGTCCTCAAGGTAAACCCTTCGGTTACCCAACTCCTACCCGACGACTCCGAAGTCGTGTAGTAGAAGGCACTCCGTTACACTCTCCTACGTATATAAACCACACTCATTAGCATAGCTTTGACCTTCGTGGTCAACTTCCTTCGATAATCAATCTATACCATTGATTAGTAACACGGCCTTCGCACGCAGTGCTCAGTTACGTGTATTCGTCACTTCGTTCTCTCTCGCCCTCTCTTGTACCCACTCAAGGTAAACCCTATACGGCTTACCACCCTCTTTGGTGTTTGGATCCTTAGAGGCAGAGGCCCGCCGTTACACCTTTGTTTTGAGAACGTGGTTCAAGCCATAGCACTGGGCCAGGGTGTTGACGGCCGTGTCGATGGTTGCCTTCGATGCCTTTGCACCCCATATCCCGCGGATGGCGAAGCTGCAGACTTGTTAGCAAGCACCCCGAAATAAGGGGGAGAGACCCCCGGAACATATTGCAGAGTCTTGGCCACTGTCAGAGTGGGGAGATGGCTGTCTTCCTCGGCTAATCTCGTTGCTCAGCTTGGCTCCAGGCAATGCGAAGGCATCGCGTTACGTACCGCAAAATGGGACGCGCACCTGGTCCTGATACTTACCGTTTGCCGGCCGACCGCTGTAGGTGATCTCTCTGGTGGTATCTTTGTACTCCTCACGCATGTTCGCCAGTGTCTTCAGGAATGTCGTACATCCGGTACCAGGCTTGCCAATAACAAGCAATATCTCGCCGCTGCCAACAACCCCCGAGAATCCATGGAGCAGGGTGCGGGAAGAGTCTGGCTGGAAGTAGGACCGTGGGTTCATCATGTTTACCCATGATCTCATTGTAGTCCAGACTGTTGGGGCAACGTCGACCTGGAGAAAAAAGTCAGGAAGAGAGACAATGGCCGTTGGTAGCGGATACGTACACCTCGTCCACTACCCTCCACGAAAAGCTGCTCGAAAAGCACAGAGGATCTACTGCTTGAAGTCGAGCCATGGCTAGCCAGGAACGCCCTGACAGTCTCGCTGATGCTCTCTCCGTGTTACTCCATAGCCGGCGATGTCGTGAAAAAACTGTAAGTTGCTCCAAAGCAAATCTTAAATACTGCTGAAAACTGGATTACCAACTAGAAACCCCCTGGCTCGAAGCTGTAGTAGAGGTGGCGTCATCCATACTTCCCGTTCGGGGTGTCGTTCGTTGGTTCGGAGACTATACTGGAAACGGCAAGCGAATTTCCCGGATCCAAAAGGACCTTCCGGAGTCCTAAAGGGGAATTTTAAAGCCGTAAGGCAACTTAACTTCTATAGTAGAGTCGCTAAGTATCGCGGCCTTAAAGCCTTCCTTCCAATCCACCGCCTGATGATGATGGTGCCCTAGTAGGCGATGAACTTGCGGAACGGAACCCATCTGGGCGGGAGCGTGTACACGTCGCCCCCGTCGTGGATCTGCGTGCGGTTCAGTCAGCATCACGGTTGATGGCAAACACGCGGCTGCAGACTCACGGCCAGGTACTGGAATAGGTTCATCTTCCCTCTCTCGTGGAGCATTACATCGTGCCAGTAGCCGTACCAGTTCTCGAAGTAGACGCGGTCGAGCTGGTAGTCCATCCCAGCGTCGGACGCTGACAGCACGACCGTCATCTCCTCGGGCGAGTCCGCGTCGATGCGGAACTGGTGGATGGTGCCGGCGTTAACGGTGAACCCGCAGTCCTCGGGCATGTAGCGGCGGTACTCACCCTCGACCGTGATGCCGAGGATGCCCGACTCGACACGGAAGTACTCGGTCTGGTACTTGTGGATGTGCGGATACGGTGTTGCAGGACGCCTTGGCAGCTCCACCTGCTTATTCAGCATAGATAACGAATCGCCGATCGCTATAATCTTAACGTGTTTCACCAGTAACCTGCGCACCCCAGTGACCTGCGCACCCCACCAAACCCAAGACGCGTCTTCGCGCAAAAACAAACATGGCGCCACCACAACTTTCTCAATCACTCTAAAAAGAAGCGAGATTAACTCTTACCTCTTAAGCCTTATAATAGAACCCAAATCAAAGTCGACGCGCTATAGCACGGTTATACGGTGTTCTAGAATCAACCCTACGGACGCGTCTCTATAGTATCTAAGCTAAACACGAGTTGCCTTCACTCAAGCGAAAGCTACAGCTATCTAAAGAGTAGGCTTTAATTAAGTAAGTCCTTAGCCTCGATCGATAAGGATTTCCTCCCTAGATAATCGACGTATAAAGAATAGTAGACTCTTTACTCGCTGCGCGCGGCCAGAATCCCTCACCTTAACTAGTAGGTAAGAACTAGGTATCTCGCTTTATCGACAACCAGCCTAAGCTTAAAACGAAATGGAATTGAAAGTTCCACTTATAACGCGCTAAATATAAGGATCTAGGCACGATTAACGCGTAGTTTACGCGTATTTAAGAGACGTGTTAGTTGTACGGCATCCTTAACGACGACATCTATAATTTTGACGAGATAGGATTTATAATAGGTGTAGTTATAACGTCTAAAGTCGTTATAAGCTCTAATACTATTAGCTAAGTAGTTACTATACAGCTAGGGAACCGTGAGTAGACTATAGCGATCGAGGGTATTAACGCGTCTAGCTAGACGATTCCACCGTTCATTATCCTAGTAGGGAAGGTCCACTAGTTAAACTAGTATCGAGAATTACCGGCTGACTGGGTAATTACTATAAGCGATAATGGTTAGACGATAGACCAGCTTGGATTTAAATAGATCAAGCACTTTAATACGTACATAGAGTTCTATATAAAGGGAGCCTACTGTCTCCTCATCCTCGATAGCTATAGTAGTCATACAACGCTAGAATTCGACAACTACTATAGCGTAAATAATTTAATCACGCTCTATATACCTACGTATATATCTCATCTTCTCTAACCGCTTAATATAAGCTACTTCTCCCCTCTTAAGCGCTTATACGGCCAAGAAGTTCAGAAACTCGTCCGCTAAGGAATCTATTATATTAATAAGAATGACTTCCTCTCTATATACTCGAAGACACGCCTATTAGTCTTTACAGATTAAAACATTAGAAGCGGTTTCCAGGCTATAGGACTTATACTATATAACCTATAACGCGTGTTATCGTCGCTTACCGTTACTAAAACGCCCTCCCCACCAGGTATAGCTAGCGGACAAGCACCCTAATAGACTTTAGAAACACCTCGTACTCTAGCTCAGCTAGAGAAGTAGGCTCGGCTTATACGGGATCTTATTAAGCGTTAATCACAGAGCCCAACAAACTAAGCATTCAGCCAACTTATAAAGGGATATTAGATAGCGATAAATTCAGTATTACAGCGTAGCTTCCTAGGTAGAGGAGGATAGGGACCAGCCCCGCCAGAATAATAAAAGTCGGGGTTATAAAGATCTAAGGTCACGTAGCCTCACGCTCAACCAGACCCACCCGCTTAGAACGCTAAGGCTGTCTAAGCGGATCCTACCTACTAAGCCATCCTACTCAGTCATAATAACCGCTTAGGAAGACCACGCACCTCTAAGCATAATACGACTATTAAGTATATAGATTATATAGAACTCTCCTATGTATATAAACCACGCTTACTAGTATAGCTTTAACCCTTCGTAGTCAACTTCGATAATCAATCTACACTATTAATTAGTAATACGGCCTTCGCACGCAGTACTTAGTCACGTATATTCATTTATACTTATTCTCTCCCCCTACCTTATACCCACTTAAGGTAAACCCTACACGGCTTACCACCCTCTTTAGTGTTTGGATCCTTAGAGGCAGAGGCCCGCCGTTACATTCAGCTATAATACTTATAAAGGAGAATTCGGAGCTTCGTATAGCTAATTAACAGCGAAAACAAAAGCAGCAATACTGAAGAAGATATATTATATAGGGAGACACTCTACAGGCTTAGTAGAGGCAGTTCTTAGTTCACAGGATAGAAAATAGAGAGGAAGAGGCTGATTAACGAGAAGCGATAGCTATACGATAACGTACGCCGCCGACGTGTAGTAATTATCACTTATAAGGCTATACGATACGGCGATGTCCTAGTAATCAAAGAGTAGTTAGATAGCTATTTTACTTGAATTTAAGGCGTTGTGGTAGAATATTTGCACGAAGACGCGTCTTGGGTTTAGTAGGATGCGCAGGTCACTGGGGTGCGTAGGTTACTGGTGAAACACGTTATTAATAGATTTATGAACTTATTAAGATGGACATAACGCCGCGTAATTACCTCCTTGGCGTTATGTATATAATATCGTTTCGGTAGCTTGTCAATACAGCAAGGATTTTCGCACTAAGGTCGCCAACATACGGGCCCTTGCGCCGCTGCGGGCTGTCGATCAGCTTCCGCAGCACGGGCCCACGACGTCGTGCCGGTACGTCTGCCGGAACATGAAGCAGCGGCCCGGCGGCGGCTCGAGGAGCTCGGTTTTCAGAAGCCCACCGAACCTGTGCACTTGCGAGGTGGTCAGCGTTCTCACAGCATGTAAGGTGAGCAGCTGGGCGCAATGTTTACTTGACCGACACGGTCTCGCCGGCAGACTCGTGGTATGGAACGAAATGGTGGATGAGAGGCATGTTGGGCAGTCCCGGAAATGTTTGGCTCCCGGGTCGAGTTTGCCTGCTCGCATCCTTTATGCTACGACTATAACGCACCCTGGTCAGTCATCGCGTTGCTGGTGGCGTGATCTCTGGAGCACTGCGCGAAAATGGAGGAGAGATAAGAGTTCCTGGCGAAGAACATATGCTGCCCGATTAGGGTTCTTGCTCCTTTCGTAAGTTTCTTGGTTAACAAAGACACACCGACGGGTGTCCACCGAGCATCCAAAACGACCAGATAGGAAGCATGTGCAAACCGCCCGGCCGGAGAAAGTCGTCAGGGCAGACTTGCCCAATTGGGACTACGTCTCCGCATAGATCCTCCGCTGGTCCTGAACCCTTCCGGAGTACCAAAACAGCGAATTGTGACCATCACGGGGTGTTTCGGAATTCTAAGCCTGTGCAGAAATGGCGATGCAAGCAGAGATAAATGGACTCTGCCGTCTTCAAGCAAAGCCGCCAGCAGTGAGGGACGCAGCAGTACCGACAACACTGTATTCCGCGCCACCATGGTTGCCACAATCGAGACGCCTAGCCCTTTGACGCCACCCAATGGCGTGGACGGTGGCTCGGCATTTTCGTCTCCGTACCAGGTGCAGAGTCCGGCGACGGAACTGAGTGAGAGCGTAAGCCAAATCCCTCCCTGGCCAGGCCCTCGCTAGAGTGACTTCGCTGACGGGATACATCAGGCATCCTCGGAAGATGTCGCAGTGATTGGCATGGCCTGCCGTGTTGCCGGAGACAACAACACACCCGATCAGCTCTGGGAATCCATCGTGGCCAAGAAAGATGCCTCAAGTGACATCCCGCCGATGCGATGGGAGCCATACCAGCATAGAGACGCGCGAAATGCCAAAGAGCTGTTGCGAACTACGTCTAAAGGGTATTTCGTTAAGAATATCGAGAACTTCGACGCGGCATTCTTCGGTATCTCGCCTAAGGAAGCAGAGCAAATGGACCCTCAGCAGCGCATCTCCCTCGAAGTAGCATGGGAGGCGCTTGAAAACGCCGGAATCGACCCGCGCAGCCTCTCGGGCTCCGATACGGCCGTTTTTATAGGCGTTAATTCGGACGACTATTCTAAGCTGCTCCTCGAGGACCTACCTAACGTCGAGGCATGGATGGGCATCGGCACGGCCTACTGCGGCGTCCCTAATCGGATTTCGTACCACCTGGACCTGATGGGCCCTAGCACAGCTGTCGACGCGGCCTGCGCATCGTCGCTGGTTGCAATCCACCACGGGCGACAGGCGATTCTGCAGGGCGAGTCGAAGGTTGCCATCGTTGGCGGCGTCAATGCTTTGTGCGGGCCCGGGCTTACCAGGGTGCTCGACAAGGCTGGAGCTATTTCGTCCGACGGCAACTGCCTCTCGTTCGACGACAACGCCCATGGATACGGTAGAGGGGAGGGCGCCGCGGTAGTGGTCCTTAAGCGCCTGCGGAGCGCTATTGCCGACGGAGACAACATCATCGCCTTGCTCAAGGGCAGCGCAGTCGCACAGGACGGCAAGACCAACGGCATCATGGCGCCGAACGCGAAGGCACAGGAGCTCGTCGCGAGGCAAGCGCTCGAGCGGGCGAAGGTCGATCCCCTCACGGTCGGATACGTCGAGGCGCACGCGACGTCGACGCCGCTCGGCGACCCCACCGAGGTGTCGGCCATCGCGGCCGTGTACGGCCACGGCGCCGGGAGGCCGGCCGACGGCCCCGTGAGCGTCGGGTCCGTGAAGCCCAACGTCGGCCACCTGGAGGCGGGCGCCGGCGCCGTGGGCTTCATCAAAGCCGTCATGGCCATGGAGAAAGGCAAAATCCCGCCGCAGGCCAACCTGGCCAAGCTCAACTCCAAGATCGACTGGGTGAACTCGGGCGTCCGCGTCCTCACCGACGAGGCCGACTGGCCCGAGCCCGAGGGCGCGCCTCGCCGCGCCGCCGTGTGCTCGTATGGCTACGGCGGGACCGTGTCGCACGCCGTCATCGAGCAGGCTCCGCGGCCCCTTCTGGCCGCCGCCGGCGAGCAGGATGGCCCGGCTGGCCCCGTGATTATCGTGCTGTCCGCGCCGCAGGAGAGGCGGCTGCCGGAGCAAGCGGCCTCATACGAGGCATGGTTCTCGTCGGCGGCAGGCCGGGGTGAGCACATGGCACCCACGGCAAACACGCTGGCCACGCGCCGGTTCCAGCACGATTACCGCGCGGCCATCGTCGTTGATTCCCATGACGACGCGGCGGCAGCCCTCAAAGCATTCGCCGGGGGTGCGCCGACCGAGTGGACCAGCCAGTCCAGGGTTCTTGCGTCTGACGTCAGAAGAGATGCTGTCTGGGTGTTCTCTGGGCACGGGGCTCAGTGGGAGAAGATGGGACAGGAACTCCTTCGGAACCCTGTTTTCTATCGCGCCGTGTCCGGGCTTGATGCCATTGTGCAGGAGGAGCTTGGATTTTCCGCAATCGAAGCTCTTAAGACCGGCGATATCGAGGCTTCGGAGAAGGTGCAGGTCTTAACGTATATCGTCCAGATCGGCATTGCCGCCATCCTTCGCTCGAAGGGACTAAAACCTCAGGCCATCATCGGGCATTCCGTTGGCGAAATTGCCGCATCTGTCGTAGCGGGCTGCTTGAAGCCCGAAGAGGGCGCGCTTATTGTCACGCGGCGGGCGAAGCTGTACGCCCAGGTCAAGGGCCTTGGTGCTATGATCATGGTCAATCTACCGTACGGTGAAGTTGGGGCAGAGCTTGGCCAACGTACCGATCTCGTAGCCGCCATCGACTCTTCTCCTTCCTCATGTGTGGTCAGTGGAGAGGCTGCGGCAGTTGCCACCTACGGCGAAAGTCTTCGGGCGAGGGGGGTGAAGATCTTCCAGGTGAAGACGGATATCGCGTTCCACTGTCCGATGCTAGACCGTCTTGTAGACCCCTTAGCTAAGGCACTTGAAGGGGCCATAGATCCTCGTCCCGCCGTGGTGCCGCTGTACTCTACCTCGGACCAGAACTCTCGCTCCGTTGGCCTGCGGGATACCGGCTACTGGATTCGGAACATGGTACAGCCGGTGCTCCTCACATCGGCCATCTCTGCGGCGGCCGACGATGGACTCCGCCTCTTCGTCGAAGTGTCAACGCACCCAATCATCTCGCATTCGATCAACGAAACACTCATGGACCGGGGCCTCGAGGACTTTGCGGTCGTGCCGACGATGAGACGCAACAAGCCGACCGAGAAGAGCATTCTGCACGCAATCGCGCAGGTGTACACCAAAGGCGGCCAGGTGGACTTCAAGATGCAATTTGGGCGGCGCTGGTCCCCGGCGGCGCCAGGCACCGTCTGGAAGCACAAGCCGATCTGGCGCAAGGTCGAGAGCGTGCCGCTCAGCGCCGGCACCGGCCTTATGCACGACGTCGACAAGCATACGCTGCTGGGGCAGCGGACCGCTGTGGCCGGCACCAGCACCGTCGTCTACACAACGAAGCTGGACAACAATACGAAGCCGTTCCCGGGGAGCCACCCGCTGCACGGCACCGAAATCGTGCCCGCCGCAGTGCTTGTGAACACCTTCCACCACGCCACCGGGGCGTCGACGCTCTCCAACATCACGCTGCGCGTGCCAGTCGCCATCAACGCGCCGCGCGAAGTCCAGGTGGTTGTGCAGGACGACACGGCCAGAATTGTGTCGCGGCTGCAGCAGAGCGACTCGGGCGACGGCCATTCGTGGGTGACGCATACGACAGCCGGACAGTGGACGGGCGAGAAGGCTGCGGTGCAGCCGCCGAAGCTGGATGTGGAGGCAGTCAAGAAGCGTATCGGAGCCACGTTGGCGTCCAACTTCTCCATCGATTACCTCGACAAGGTCGGCGTGTCGGCCATGGGTTTCCCCTGGGCTGTCACGGAGCACTACGGCAATCTCAAGGAGATGGTTGCTCGGGTCGATGTTGCTCCCGACGTCCCCGCCGATGCGGCACTGCCTTGGGACCCTACGTCGTGGGCTTCCATCCTCGATGCTGCCACTTCAGTGGGATCGACCATCTTCTTCGACAACCCCGAGCTGCGCATGCCTGCCCAGATCGAGAAGGTGCACTTCTTCACCGAGTACGGCACGCCGCCGCCTAAGACCGGATACCTGTACGTCGAGGAGGCATCCGAGCGCGGGGCACCTGCGGTTCACGTCAGCGTGTGCAGCGAGGACGGACAGGTGCTGGCCAAGTTCGAGTCGATGCGCTTCTCGGAGATCGAGGGCACTCCAGGCGTGAGCGGCAGCGTCGAGAGCCTCGTCCACCAACTCGCCTGGGAGCCTGCGCCCTTCTCCAACAAACCCGCCTCGTGGGACGGCGTCGTCCTGGTCTCGGACGACGCCGCCACGCTCGCCAAGTACAGCAGCCAGCTCAAGAACCAGACCAAGAAGCTCACCCAGCTGTCCCGCGCATCCGACATCGCCAACGCCCCCATCGCCCCCAACACCGCCATCGTCTACTGCCCCAGCCCGGTCTCCGCCCTCGCCGACGTGCCCGCCAAGTCCGAAGCCTTCATCGCCGAGCTGCTCACCCTGACCAAGCACGTCGTCCGCGAGCACGCCTCGCTCGCCAACACCAAGGTGTTCACGCTCACGGCGAGCGTTGCCGCCGCCGAGACCGCCACGGCGCTGGCCCACGCCCCGCTGCACGGGCTGGGCCGCATCATCGCGTCGGAGCACCCGGACCAGTGGGGCGCCCTGATCGATGTCGACGACGAGCACTCGCCCTTCCCCACGCTGGCGCTGAAGTACGTGCAAGACCAGGACGTGGTCCGCATGGCGGACGGGCTCCCGCGCGTCGCACGCCTGCGGCCGCTGCCGCGCGAGCGCCTGTACGGCGCGGCCGAGGCGGCGACGCGCACGCTGCTCCCGCGGCCCCAGGGCACGTACGTCGTCACCGGCGGGCTGGGCGCGCTGGGCCTGGAGGTCGCCTCCTTCCTCGTCGAGAAGGGCGCGCGGCGCATCGTCCTGCTCTCCCGCCGCGGCCTGCCGCCGCGCCGCGAGTGGAGGCGCCTCGACACCGCGTCCCCGCTCTTCGCGGCGGTCTCGCGCATCCAGGCGCTCGAGCAGGCGGGCGCCACGGTCTCAGCGCTGGCGCTCGACGTCGGCGCGCCGGACGCGGCGGAGCGGCTGCTCGCCGCGCTGGACGTCGCCGGCCTGCCCCCTGTGCTGGGCGTCGTGCATGCCGCCGGCGTGCTCGAGGACCAGCTGGTGCTTGACACCACGCCCGACTCGTTCGCGCGCGTGCTGGCGCCCAAGGTGGCGGGCGCGCTGGGGCTGGCGGCGGCGTTCCCGCCGGGCACGCTGGACTGGCTGGTGCTGTTCAGCAGCTGCGGGCAGCTGTTCGGGTTCCCGGGGCAGAGCAGCTACGCCAGCGGGAACGCGTTCCTGGACGCGCTGGCGGCGCACCGGCGCGCGCAGGGCGACAACGCCGTCGCGGTGCAGTGGACCAGCTGGCGCGGGCTGGGCATGGCCGCCAGCACCGACTTCATCGACGCCGAGCTCGAGAGCAAGGGCATCACCGACGTCTCGGTCGAGGAGGCCTTCCGCGCGTGGGAGCACCTCGCCCGCTACGACGTCGACCACGGCGTCGTGCTGCGCAGCCGCGCCTTCGACGCCGGCGAGCCGCTGCCCGCGCCCATCCTTGAGCACATCGCCGTGCGCCGCGCCGGCTCCTCCGCGGCGGCGGCCGGGGCCGCCGCTGCTGATGCGGCTGCAGGCAGCGATGGCGAGGCCAGGCCGGCGGGCGGGCCCGAGCTGAAGGCCTGGCTCGAAGCCCGCATCTGCGAGAGCGTCGCGTCGGTGTTGATGCTGGGCGCCGACGAGGTTGACTCGCGCGCCGCCATCGCCGACCTGGGCGTCGACAGCGTCATGACCGTCACCCTGCGCAGGAAGCTGCAGTCCACCCTGAAGGTCAAGATCCCGCCCACCCTGACCTGGAGCCACCCCACCGTCAGCCACCTCGTCGGCTGGTTTGCCGAGAAGCTGACCGCCGCCGACGCGAAGTGAGCGGGTTGCTGGCGGTCAGATGCATATGCTGGTGCTTTTTTTCCTTGCTGTCGTCCTGGCGGGTTGGCTTTACTTTTACTATACGAAATCAAGTCAGTTGTATAAAAGCGAAGTCCGAGTGTCTGGCTCCTGAGCCCACTGCAGTCCTGAAGGTGCGAGCCGCCTGCCCTGAGCAGGCGAGCAGCATGCGAGAACCGTGCGAGTCACGTGACCATCGCTTAGCTCAGCTCTCGGCCCACCGCGGCCATACCGAATCCCTTAAGGATTCGTCTGTCAATTGAAGCCATCGGCTTGTGTGCCATCTCTGAACTCCCTATTCCCCTCTAGTCCTCATACTACTTCTCTCGTTCTTTATCCTTATGCCTCTTATTCTTAAGATAAACCCTTTAGTTATTTAACTTCTACTCGACGACTTTGAAGTCGTGTAGAAGAAGGCCCGCTAACGTGGTTTATTAGCGAGCCGCGTATATCAGCGACCTATATACTTTTCCTTAATACTACTACTCTTTATCTTCCGTACGCATTTTCTCTATAGCTAAGTATACGAATTGAGAAAGAAAAAAACAATATAGATAGATAGATAAATTCATTTCTTCCCGATATAGCTCCCTTACGGGTCCATGCGGGGCTGGCTATCTGCAATTATTTTACATGAGGGGGAAAACCATGTTCACCAGGCAAAAACCCCTCCTCTCTACTCAGGTATGTCTTCCTCTCCTTATTCCGTTTTTCCTGTTTACCAGTAGTGGCTGCTGTGGCAGCCCTTCATTCAATCGCTAGTGTACCCTTTCAGTCTTCGTACCAGTCCTCCTGGTAGTCCTCCTGGTGGTCCTCCTGATGGTCTTCCTGGTGATCCTCCTGGTGGTCCTCCTGGAACATTTCCCTGGCTAGGCTGAACTGGTTTAGAAGCCCCGTGCGCAGGAACCATACTGTCGCTGCCTTAATCCCCTTCTTTGTGGAGAGGAGGGAGTGGTAGTCTGTAGTTCCCGCCTCTTGTAGCATTTGTGCCCTTCCCTGCTGGAAGTGGTGGCAGAAGAGAAGGATGTGCTTTGGGGTCTGCCTCTGCCACCCACACGGGCAGGCTGGGCTGGGGTGTCCCGGTACCTTGCGTCTGAAGAGAAAGTCCTCCAGTCCAATATTCTCTGTACGTAGTAGGATGGCGATTGTGCTGAGTGGTTTAGATAGCTCCTTGTGTAGGTCTCTAAGCCTTGGGGTCCAATCCGTGTTCAGGGCTACTGGCTTGTTTCTTCTTTCTTGATTGATATGCGTGGTCCATTGCTCCCTCCATATTTCCTTAAATGCCATGTGGATTCTGGCTTTCTCAGGGAGCTTCCTGGTGTTGGGTTTGCTGCTTTCTATAAGGGAGTTGATTCTCTTGTGAAGTCGTACTCTCCTGGCTGGGCCAGCTGCGCCCTTAGCCTTTAGCACCGCTTTGGCTATGTCCTTGATGTCCTGGCATGTCCTCTCTGTTACTTTAGCTACCGGATTCTCCTTGGCGCGGAGTGCCTGGGTGAGGGCAAGTTCATCCAGATATAGTGGGAGAGGGGGGATTCCTGTTTCATGTTCTAGGACTTTGGTGTTGGTGGATTTATACGCTCCAGAGATGTTGCGGAGGCACGTGTTCTGGATCTTTTCTAGTGGTTTGCTTGCCGTTTTACGCCATCCTGGGGTTCCCTCTGGGGTATGCCACACCCCACAGCCGTAGGTGAGGACTGGCCTGACTACTGCTGTGTAGATATGTCGAGCTTTCGCGAAAGAGGCCCCCCAGGTGGATGCTGCAAGCCTGGATAGAGAGGTATACTGTTTAGCAGCCTTTGTGGCAGTTTCCTTTATGTGGGGTCCCCATCGTAGTTTGCTGTCTACGTGAATTCCTAGGATCTTTACTGTTGGTTCCGGTTTTCCTCCAAATCCTGGGATGCGGATTTTTGCATTCATATTGAATTTCTTTGGCCTTCTTGTGAAGTGAGTAAGGTGGTACTTGTCGGGTGCAAATGTTGATCCGTGGGTTGCCGCCCATTGTATGCATGTTTTATTCGCTTCCTCTAGCGTTCTGCAGTTTTGCTCTGTGGATCTACTAAATGTAAGGATGTTGGTGTCATCAACGAATCCTAGGGGAAATGTGCTGCCCCTGCGTAGCTTGGTAAGAAGGTTGGAGGCGAAGAAGAGGTAGAGAATTGGAGATAATGAGGATCCTTGTGGGATACCATTTGAGGTTTTAATTGGCGGGCTGGTAAAGTCTCCAAAGGATAATTGTGTGGTGCGGTTCTGTAGAAAGGAGCGGGTGAATCTCTCTATCCAGACTGGTAGCCTTGCCATTCTAATATTGTGGAGGAGCCTCTTGTGGGAGACCCGGTCGTATGCCCCGGTTATGTCCAGGCTAAGTACTGAAGCCACCAGTCTTTGGTCCTGTGCCCAGACTGTATGGATTTGTTCCGTTAGGAGGTTAAGTGCTACTACAGCAGATCTGTTTCTTCTTGCACCCATTTGTAGGTCAGGGAGTAGGCTATACATCTCAGTTGCCTGGGAGATCCTATCCGCTACGATTTTCTCAAGTAGTTTGCCAAGCGTGTTGAGTAGGGCAATTGGTCTATATGCCTTAGCTTTGGTGTAGTCTTCTCTTTGTGGCTTCTTTAGGACAACTGTGGTTGAGCACTTGAACTGTCTAGGGTGGTAGGAGAGTGTGAGGCATCCCTGGAATACGTTGGTAAGGGGCTTTACTAGTGTGTGCGCACACTGTTTTAGGAATCTATTAACTATTTTGTCTGGGCCTGGCGCCTTATCGGGGGGAAGCCGCTTGATGGCATTAAGGATTTGTTCCTGGGTGAGATCCTGGACTATTTCTACCGGTTCTGGATAGATAGTTCCATTGATATCGGAGAGATCGGCGGCTTCAGGAGGAGGGAAGAACTGGTTTACGAGGATTTCTACCTTGGAGGGGTTGTCATAACGCAGGACCTGGTCTGTCCCTTGTAGAGGTGGGAATTGCGGCGGGGTTGATGGTTCTAGTGCTTTAGTTCTGGCCCACTTCGCCAGTTTCCAGATTGCTGAGGGGTCGGCGGTAATTTCTGCTACTGTTCTTCGCCATGCTTTTGTTCTGTCTCTTCTAATTTGTCTTTTCTTTCTGTTGACGGTAGTTTGATACGCAATCCAATCTTCCTCCTTTCCTGTATTGGTCCATTTTCTTCTAGCTGCTCTAGCCTGGTGGACTAGCTCTGAGCACTCTTTTGTCCACTGGATAGATGCCCAGGGTGAGGGTTTTGCAGCTGGGATGGTTTCCTGGATGGTGTCCTGAATGGCCTTCTGTATCTGTTCGACGGCGGCGTCTAGCTCTATCTCAGTGCTTGGTTGGCTTGTTCTGATGCTCCTAAGCTTCATCTGGAGTGTTATGTTTACCTTCTTCCAGTCCGCTTTTTTCCATTGAGGTCTTGGAGTTTGGGGGAGTGTAGGTGTTGGGGTGACGTCGAGTGTTGTGAGAATAGGTAGGTGGTCAGATGATGACTCTAGTTCATAGCTAACTCCACAGTTTATAATTCTTTCCTCTATCCACTGGGAAGTGAAGATGAGATCTAGAGTGCTTTCACTATTACCTCTTCTTCTGGTGATAGTGCCTCTTGGGAGGGCTAGGTTTAGGTTTACTGCAGTTGCAGTTTCGATTAGGTGATTCGCAAGAGTATAGTGTGTAGGGGAGGTAATACCTCCCCAGAGGGGGTGGTGGAGATTAAAGTCTCCGAGAAGGATATGTTGCCCCTGCATAGCAAGGGCTCTTGGCAGAATAGATAGGGTCCCTAGTTCCGTGCTTGTGTGGGTAGAGGGAGGGTTGTAGTAGTTATGGATGTGGATAACGTTGGTTGCAGTGGTAAGGGAGAGGGTAATGAGGTCTGGAGAGTGGATTGTCGTCTGCCAAGATTCTACGGCAATGGCCTTGCTTACGAAGAAGCAGGTCCTTGCTATTCCTTCCTGGGGGAAGATTGTGTGGTAGGCCGGGTGTTTTACTGTTGTTTTTGTCCTTGGGTTCCTCCATGGCTCCTGGATTGCGAGGATGTGGTGGGCTGTTGGACTGATATCCTGAAAGAGTGGGAGCATTACCCCCTTTGCACTTTTATTTACGTTGTACTGTAAAATCGAGAGGTAGCTTGTGTTTATCATTAGTTTCCTTCCATCTCTGTGTCTGCCTGTAGAGTGGTAGGTATTTCCACCTGTATGTGGGGGTCTTCCTGGTTCTCGACCTCGGCTGCGTGTTGGGAGCTGTTAAGCCCTGGCTTTCTTCTCCTGGGTTCCTCTTCCCTTATTCTCTTCCGGGACCCTACCAGGGTCCATCCATTCTGTGTTGGCTTTTGGGCTGCTTGGGGTTGTTCCCTGTAGTTTCCTGGCGCGGCCAGTCGAGCTTGAGTTGCTCTAGCCTGGTGGGCCTTGCGCGCTGAGCATAGGTTACTCCAGGCTGTATGTTTTTGGGAGCAGTTTGCACACTGCGTTTTCTCCTTTCCGCACTCTCTTGTATCGTGGCTGCCTGCACACTGACCGCACTTTTGTTCTTTCCTACAGTGGGTGGCAATGTGGCCATATGCCTGGCACTTGAAGCATTGGGTTACTGTAAAGTTCGCACTATAGTACTCTGCTGTGTGTAGGGCAAAGTTGCAGATTAGTCCTTTAGCTATAATCTGGTTGGCTATCTCAGGGTCTATGGTACTGAGGATGATTGCGGAGTGTGTTTTCCCTTCTGGGAGCTTCTTCTTCAGCCAGGCTAGCTTGCTAATGTGCAGTCCTGGATGCAAGACCAGGTTTTGCTCCTGTAGGGCCTTGGTGGCCTGGGGATCCGTGGTGTTAATTCCCTTGACAGGGACGTTGTGGACCAGTACTGAGTATAGTTGTTGATTTGGGCGGACCTCGTTTCCGAGTCCAGTGGTCCACTCCTGGTCCTGGAGAAGGGCTGTCCTTGTTTGTGTGTCCGGAACAAAGATCCTGATATCCCCACTAGGGAGCTTTCTAGCAGCGAGTACCCTTTTACAGGCTAGGCCTTTTCCTGCCTGGATCTTTTGAATGATGGCTTCGTTTGGGAGATTTGCTACTTCCTGTCTGTTTGCTTCATCTGGAAGGTGGAGGGTGATTTCTGTGGTGGTGGGCGGGGTGGGAGGCTTTGGGGCTGTTTGGGCTGCGATGTGTGCCCAGCTTGGGCTAGTTGGTGTAGGCGCTGCCTGGATACGGCTGACTGTTTTCTGGACCTGCTTGACTTCCCTTAGGATATCCTTCAGGTTTGGTTCCTTGGCTGCTGCCTCCTGGCGGAGGGTAATGTGGTCCTGGAAGATTTCCTTGGCGGCGCCGAGAAAATTTTTTATCTGGCTGTTGAGGGCTGAAGGTCTACCAGCAATTGTCTGGAGGGCTTGTAGGATGGCATCTGCTGTTGTGGCAGCTCTCTGGACATATTCTACGCTGATTTGGCCACGCTGCAGGCTTTTAGGTGTCTGCTGGGGGCGGGTAGAGGTGGGTACTGGGAGGGGTTGTTCAGCCCTTTCCATAGTCTCAATTCCAACCACCACGTTGCTGCAGCTGCTGGGAAGGGTGTTGCTAGGGTTTTGAGGCCTGGAAGAGCCCCTAGGGGTTTCTTCCGTAGCCGTAGCTTGAGGTCGGATTTTTGGTATGTTCATGTTTTTTTGCCCCGCTTCTGCACGTGGTATAGCACGTGATGTCTTCCTTGGCGTTTGTTCCTGCGCCCGTTGTCCGCGCTTCTCGTCTTTCCTCATCTCTTATCGGACTGGGGTTCGTAACAGAGAGTCTATACAATCTGATAGTTCATGGGTTCATTCCGCCAAGCGGTTGAACGTCTGAACTCCTGCGGTTCAGGAGTTCAGAGTGCCAAGGCTTTGAACGGCTGAACCGGGAGTCACGTGACTTCCTGCCGGTGGATCTTCTTTGCGGGCGCGTAGGCGCCCCGCTTATCCTTCCTTTCCTTCTACCCAGGTTCTGTGTAGGCTGCGCCGTAACAAATAGGAGAAGGCCCTAGAAACTCTCCTAGACCTTATAAACCTTATAGTAGTACTCCTAATAGCTATAGTAGCGCCGTAGTAGAAGAAGAGAACTAGGAAGGGGGAGAAAATCTCTTCTATACCACCCCTAATAATCACCTATAACACCTTCCTAAGACTAATTATCAGGGCTCAACCTTAGGATAATTACTGAAAGGTTTATTGCGCTACGTACGTTAAGCTAAGACTTAAGGAGAGAAGAAAAGAAAGTAGAAGAAGAGAATAACTTAAATATAAGAAGTACTTAGTATTATATAACTATTACGAACGCAGTCCGACTGGAAGTAGGAACTGTAGAAGACAAGGGAGCGACCGATAGGCAAACACGGAGCAAAGAAGAACGCACGTGCCCGAAAGCCACGTGCGCCCCACACTGGATATCTTAATATCTAACCCTCATAAATCCACCCCCCTCAGATCCATGAGGGTCAGATCCAGACAGGATATATCTAGATTATCATAGCTTTCCTACAGTATATAAGCACACTTACTTAGCTAGACACTTGACCCTCTATAGTCAACTCAAAGTAGCAATCTCACTCATTACTGGTAACGAGTCTTATCACGTGCATTCTCGTCCTCACGTAAATATCCTACTTCTCTCCTCGCTTATCCTTACCCACTCTTATCCTCAAGGTAAACCCTTCGGTTACCTAACTCCTACCCGACGACTCTGAAGTCGAGTAGCAGAAGGCACTCCATTATAATAACCTACTAATAATCCTCTAAGGCTTCTCTTAAGGCTCTAGTGTTATGGTTTGTACCCATGATGGTGCCTTGGAGGATCCGCGGCGATCACGTATAGCGCTAGTATTCGCTTATATAGAGTCGCTGGGAACGCGTATCCTTTCCTCCCCAGCTTAACCTTCATATAGACGGAATCCAACTCTTCAGCGCTCACCCTAGGGTTGAACCATCACAAAATAAATAATAAATATACCTTTAATAAACGGCACGCTTATCCGTACCCTTTAAAGACGGTATAACTAGATTAATAGAACTCTTCTATAGTATATAAATTGTTGAACAATGAGGGTTCACAGCAGCGGTATAGAGACAGTCTATGATAAGTCGTTTAATTCTTCTACCTGTTAGCCGTACACGGAAGATATACGTGTGCGTCACGTGCTACACTAAACCCCAATTGGCTCTCGCCAATCTGGTCCTTTTCGGACCTTTAGTTTCCCAACTAGATTGCTTCTCTAGGAAACCAACTCGCTCTACAGCTGAAATCCACCCAGGTGTAGTAGCCCTTAGGCTGTTTGTTCAACATAAATATACTTACTTAGTATCAGGGCTCAACCTCAGGATGATCACTGAAAGGTTTATTACGCTATGTACGTTAAGCTAAGACTTAAGGAGAGAAGAAAAGAAAGTAGAAGAAGAGAACAACTTAAATACAAGAAGTACTTAGCATCACATGACCTGCTAATGATCCTCTGAGGCTTCTCTCAAGGCTCCAGACTCTAACACTTAGCTAGATACTTAACCCTCTATGGTTAACTTCGCAATCTAACTTATATAATAGAATTTAGACTCTATTGGTAATACGGCCTTCGTACGTAGTACCTAGTTACGTGTATTCGTCTATACTGTTCTCACCCCCTACCTTATACCCACTCAAGGTAAACCCTACACGGCTTACCACCCTCTTTGGTGTTCGGATCCTTAGAGGCAGAGGCCCGCTGTTACATTACCTACCTTAAGCACCATGCATTCGCTCTCCCCTTACACTACTCTCTCATCACAGAAACCCCATGCACAAAAGACCTGCAATTCTCACCTTATTTTTTCGACTTCAATTTTCTAACTTTTCTTTGCGCTCTCTATAGTCAGAAAGCTTTGCAGCACATAGCACCCAGTGAGGTGCAACAATATGTACGTATCCAATAGCCCTAGAGCAGAGCAAAAGTAATTGAAGAGCAAGAGGACGAACATGGAGCTACGTTGATGAAGAATTGTAAACACCCCCCTAATTCCTTGTCTGTGATTTGAGCGAAGAAATCGATTCAGGGGTATTTTTGCAGTCGCTTAGCCGTCCCACATCCATCTTACGCGTGACGGGAGAGGGTGGATAGAGGACGTGGCTTCTTCCTCACGATCACATTCATCGGAGGTTGGGTCAGAAGGATCCCTTTGCCCCATGGAGCAATCGGAGTTATCCCGCGGGGAGCGGAAGATACGAGCGGACGTCGATCAAACAAGCTGCCGCTAGTGGTGGGTCGGGCACACAAACTCGCATTTGAAGGATCAGACTAGCCGGGTCAGGCAACCAAACTGCTGTAGCCACAGGGGAGACCCTGGCATCACTGCGCTTCGCCGCTGCTGCCCCCAGCAGTAGACTACAATCCTTCCGCGCCGGCCCGCAGCAAACCGATCTGGCAATTTGTGCAACACTGCCCGTATCAGGCCGTTTTCACCCGGAACTTTCTCCTCTTGCCCGCCAAGAGAGATCGTACGACTGTAGGGAGACCATCGTCCAGCATCACGACCCAGACGAATTCATGTATCGAGAGCAGCGCGGCAATGGTAGCACATACAAAGATTGTGCGCCGTCGCCTCAACTCTGGCTACCCAAGTCACGAATCCCTTAAACAAACACCATGCCGCTCTTCCGTCCATTTGTGCCCTACCACAACTCGGCTGGTCAGACGAAGACCGTCAAGTATGTGCGCTGACAACGCCGCCTTTGCGCCAGCCGCTTACGCCCCCCTACAGGTTCGGCGGGATTCTGACAACCGAGTTCCTGGAGCCGCCGCCGGGCCGGTGCTTCTTATTCCGGCAGACGTACAAGCACAACGTCGAAGGGCCGATCCCGGAGAACCTGCGGCGGCTGATCGACTCACCGATGCGGCCCAAGGGCCCGCCGCCGCACTTCCACCAGTTCCAGACCGAGTACTTCAAGGTCGAGACGGGCGTCATGGGCATCGTGTGCAACGGCGAGCACCGCAAGGTCTACCCGGAGGACGGCGAGATCTCGGTCAAGGCCGGCAGCGTGCACAACTTCCACATCCACCCGGATTCGCCCGGCGAGATGATCATCTACCTCAGCGCCTCCGACAGCGGCCTCGACTACCAGCTCGACCGCGTCTTCTTCGAGAACTGGTACGGCTACTGGCACGACGCCCTCCTGCACGAGGGCAAGTTGAACTTCATCCAGTATCTCGCGGTAAAGCTGCCTGCTGAATCCTTTTTTCCCGGCTGTGCGCTGATGCAGCCGTGCAGATCATGGATGGCGGCGACGCCTACTCGGTGCCGCCGAAGTGGGTGCCCTTCCGGCGCTTCATCGGGTACTGGGGCAGTGTGGCCCTTGGTCGTTGGCTCGGAGGGTTGCTTGGGTACAAGCCGTTCTTCAAGGAGTACACGACCGACTGGGACTACGCGGTGGCTAAGATGAAGGGCTCGTGGTTCCAGCGCCACTTGGTCGAGGAGTCGTACAGGAAGGCCAAGTCCTGGGAGGAGCAGGTCGCGCTCGACCAGGGGAAGCCATTCAATGCCGAGTTCGAGCAGTGGACCGTCGACCTGAGCGAGCAGGCAAACGGTGTGAGCACCACGATCAACGGTGGACTCGTCAATGGTAACGGCCAGGCTAATGGGCTGAAGGCCCGCGTTCCCAAGCCCCAGGCTACGGATTAGCTTAAATCAGTCTTCCGGTCGACTAGAATCTACAAGTTGTCTTATCGAAACCAAGAAACTGCAGTGCACCAGTTCGATGATGCCAATACCCACATCAGCCGTGGCGCTTTGTGTGACTTTGACAGATGTTAAGTCGCCGGCATGATCCAGTCTGCCGTGGCGTCTGCGGGCTTAACCCCAGGCCTCCCACCAAGTAGGTTAAACAAGCTTAGGTAAATCTAAACACCAAAATGTAGTTAATTTAGTCGCAGCTTAACCTGGTTATATTTCTTAGCATCTTAAATTAGTTGAAACCAGTTCTATCTAATACCTCTACTTCTCGCATCTTTTAACTAGATATAAGTAATCTGCTCCTCGTCTACGAACTAGAAATACATTTCAGCTGATTTACTTAGTAGAAGCTAAGATTAAGTAGGTAGAAACAAAATACAACTCAAACTACAAGACTGTCTCACTAGTAGTTTGTCTTACTTGGTGGGACTCCTAGGCTTACCTTAAGGGGCAGTCGGAGTGATGGAGCGAATCCTTCGGAGAAGAAGTTCACAGTTTCGGAAGGATTTGGCGTTCCTTATGACATCCGATCTATCCTATTCTAGCCCGGAGATGTTACCGCAAAGAGTGGAATCTAGAAGAGTGATTAGTCGGCATGGCGCTCTGGCCATATAACATCGACGCTGATGATTGTCAGATGCCACCAAGCTGAGTTGATGCATACGTTCCTGTCCCAAACTCCTGCCAGCATGCTCACTCCGGCGTCCATATCGATATGGGTAGCAGTGCTAGCCGGGGTGCTGCTCTGCACCCACAAGTTGTTGAGACTGGGTCAACGAGACCCGAATATGCCACCGGGTACGCTGCCGTATCGAGGTGCAGAGCAATTGAGAGATGCTGAACGGCGACAGGCCCCCCAACAAAACCCATAGTCGGCAACGAGCATCAGATCCCGAAGTTTAACGCACACTTCACGTGAGTTTCGGTATCGAGTACTCCGGCCGCACCCTAACAGCTGCAGTTTTACAGAGTGGGCGAAGCAGTATGGCGGCATCTTCACGCTCAAGCGCTTCACCAACACTACGATTGTCATCTCCGACCCGTACATGATCAAGGAGCTCCTTGACAGGAGGAGCAGTGTGTACAGCCACCGCCCAGCCTCCCACGTCGGGCAGCTCATCACCCGGGGCGACCACCTGCTGCTCATGCAGTATGGAGACGAGTGGAGGAGCTTCCGAAAGCTCATCCACCAGTACTTCATGGAGCCCATGTGCGAGAAGCAGCACATCCGCCTGCAGAACGCCGAGGCCACGCAGCTGGTGTACGACTTCATGGTGACGCCGCAAAACCACATGGAGCACCCCAAGCGCTACAGCAACAGCATCACCAACTCGCTCGGTACGTTTGCCAGCCCCCGCGCAACCCCCTTCCCCCCAACTGACGGCCCCGCAGTGTTCGGAATCCGGACAAAGGTGATCCGCAGCGAGTACATGACGCGGCTCTACGCGCTGATGGAGCAATGGAGCGAGATCCTCGAAGTCGGCGCGACGCCGCCCATCGACTCGTTCCCGCTGCTCCAGCTGGTGCCGGAGCGGCTGTTCGGGCGGTGGAAGTCGCGGGCGGTCCACGTGGGCGAGCTCATGACGGGGCTCTACACCGAGGCGCTGGACCAGGTGCGGCGGCGGCGCGAGCGCGGCCTGAACCGCGGCTCGTTCATGGACCGCGTGCTGGACCAGAACGAGAAGACGGGCCTGGGGCCGAGCCAGCTGCGCTTCCTCGGCGGCGTGCTCATGGAGGGTGGCTCCGACACGTCGTCGTCCCTCATCCTCGCCATGGTGCAGGCCATGATCGAGTTCCCCGAGGTCCAGAAGAGGTGCGCGGCGGAGGACGCCCGTGCTGGTGATCTGACGTGCCACCGCTGACTCCTGACAGGGCGCAGGCCGAGATCGACGCCGTCGTGGGCGAGGACCGGTCGCCCACCTGGGCCGATTTCCCCCGGCTGCCGTACATCAACATGATGATCAAAGAAGGCCACCGCTGGCGGCCCGTCACGCCGCTGGGCGTGCCGCACGCCGCGGCCGAGGGTAAGACTCCCACGACGCTCCTTCTAACTCCCACCATCCGCTGACGCCGGCACAGACGGCTGGATTGGCGGCTACTTCATCCCCAAGGGCTCGACGGTCGTGCTCAACGTGTGGGCGATGCACCACGACGAGCGGCGGTGGGAGCGGCCCGAAGCCTTCGTCCCCGAGCGCTTCGCCACGCACCCCAAGCTGGCGTCGCAGTACACGGGCGACGGGCCTGCGCGCGACCACTTCGGCTATGGCGCCGGCCGCCGCGTCTGCCCCGGCATCCACCTGGCCGAACGCAACTTGTTCGTCGCCATGGCCAAGCTGCTGTGGGCCTTTGACTTCCGCAAGCCGCCGGGCGTCGACGCAAAGGTCGAGTCCAGCATCGGCTTCTTGCAGTGCGTGCGCGACTACGGGTGCGACATCTCCATCAGGTCGGAGAAGCGGGCGGAGACGATCAGGACGGAGTTCCGGGAGGCGGGCGAGGTTTTTGCCAATTATGACTAGGCGTTTGGAACTACGAGCAATCTTTTCCCACTCTGTGTCGTGACTTGCGTGCATGGGTTAGTGTTAGTAGTACAGCGGCGGAGATGCCAGGTCAGTGGCGAAATAGGATCTCACTGAAAATTGCATTGCTACCGATGCTCAACAGAACTTGCATCCTTAGACTACAAAGAAGCCACGGCTTTGGAGCCTCTAAAAAATGCCGCCAGACGAGGAAATAGGCGCAACGCTGCCCCAGCGTTGACTGACTGCACGAAAGCCCCGTCCCTGTTCTCATACTCATCCAGCAGCCTGTTCATCGTCCTGATAGCCGGTGTCGGCGCATACGGGTAGTCGCTTCCAAACAGCACGTGTCCTGGCTCCGGCGAAGCCCTTTGACAGATCCAACGTCAGCGCGCTCGCCGACAGCGCCGTGTCGAAGTAGAAGCTCCGGGCGTCTTCGATCAAGCCGTCCGTTACAGCCGTGTCGGAGAGATCTCCCGCCGCCGACGGGACGTAGGGCAGCATCGCGGCAGGCCGCAGCGCCAGGTACGGCAGCGTGCCGCCTGCGTGCGACAGGATGATCTTGACGTTGCGGTGGTTGCGCACGGTACCCGATGTGATGAGATCGACGGCGGCGCGGGTCGTTTCGTGGGGTAAGTCGATCATCGGCTGCGGGAGGGCCGGGTTCACCATCGACGTGTCGACCGGGTGGGTTGGGTGCATAAATACCACGGCGCCCCGCGCGTCGAGCAGATCCCAGGTCGCGCCGAAGTCTGGGTGCCCGAAATAGTGGTTGTCGTCGCCGTATCTCGTGTATAGGATGACGTCGTCGGCATGCAGCGAGTCTAGAGCGTGCACTATCTCTTCGTGCGCGGAGCTGGGGTCTAGTAGCGACGGGACGGTGGCGAAAAACCCGTAGCGCGAGGGATGGGTGGAGCGTATGCCGGCAGCATACTTGTTTGCCTGCCGGCAGAAGCGGGCCTGTTTTGCGAGCGGCAGGATGCCTGCACCCGGCGCTGTGATGGACAGCAATGTGAACGCGATGTTTTCCTCGTCGTTGATTTGTTCGTCTTTTTCTAGTCGGGGATCATCCACCCCGATGGATCGCCGCCGCCTTCCTGCAATGCTGCGTGTATTATCGGTACTGTCAACCACATTTGCCCGCAATCACGTGTTTTACCTCCTTGTTCTACACGCGTTTTACTACTTGCCTTGTTACTACACCATACACCTGCTCACCTCGACTTCCTTTCCTTCTACCCAGGTTCTGTGTAGGCCTCGAACCCATTGCTTAGACCAAGAATGTCGGCGGACGAAGACGATGGGGGCGGTTACACTACCGTCAGCGCGTCGCGTCGCGCTACGCGTCGAGGGACCCAACAAACCGACTATCGCGCCCTCCACACCGGCAAACCAACAAGACAGCGCAGGGCTCGCGCGACCTCCGCATCCGACCTGCCTAGCGACTCGACTCTGGACGACGTGATTGGCCTGCTCAATGTTATCGTCACGCAGAACGACCGGCTTACCGAGCGCAACGAAGAGCTCGCGGAGCAGGTGGCCAGGAACGAAGACGAGATCAGGCGCCTACGTAGCGTGCTCGAGACGTCTGAGGAAACGCAGGCCAAGATGGAAGAGCGTATGGGGAAGATGGAGAAGCAGATTGCCGCGCTGGTGGAGTCGACGCGCAGGAATCTGAGCTCACAGTCCCAGATCAACGCCACGTATGCAAACGTGCTCCGAGGAGGACCGCCGACACCTGCGAACAGCAGTCCATCGTCCACCGCCGCTGTCCCAGTACGCGCGAACCATGCGACCGCATCTACGACTCGAACGATGCCGCCCGCGATCGAGCTCGATCTCACGAATGCCAACGTCGATAATATAAGCCCCGGGGATATCCGCGCGCGTCTGCAGACGGCGCTGGAGAGTCAGGAGGCCACAAAGGAGGTCAAGTGCTGTGGGATCACGAAGAACCCGAGCGATGCGGCCAAGGTGCGCGCTTTCTTCCGGACGGAAGAGGACGAAGAGCTCGTCAGGTCGAACCTCGGATGGCTGGAGACGGCCTTCTGGGGAGCGAGGATTCGGGGTCGGCAGTAGCACCCGGTCAAAGTAGACAACGTCAACAAGCGGGCAGTTCTGAACGATGACCGCACCATAGTGCGCGCCGATGCTGGCCAGATAATCGGCGCTGAGAACGACGTCGAAGTAGCACAAGTCCGCTGGCTGAGCAAGCCAAGCGGCCGCCTCTATGGGTCGGCGGTGGTCTATCTTGCCAAGAAGAGCGAGGCGGACGCACTCCTCGCCAGGAGGGTGATCGATGTAGGCGGAGAGGCGGCGTATACTAACGTGTTCGAGCACCGTCCGCGGCCGAGACGCTGCTTCAAGTGCTAGAGCTACGACCACTTACAGTTCCGCTGCCGAGGGGAAGAAAGATGCGCAAAGTGCGCGGGCATTGGCCACCGAGAAGACGGCTGCTCGTCGACAATAGTAAAGTGCGCTACTTGCAGCGGCCCGTATAGATCAGACGATAGAGGCTGCCCGGAGTACGGCAAGCTCTTACGCGAAATACTCCGCTAGCGGAATGAGTAGGCCGCTAAAAGTAATTCACGCGAACCTGGGAAAGAGCGGAACAGCGCAGTATAGCCTACTAAACAACGAAGACCTCAGAGATTTTAGCGTTATTTTTATCTCGGAGCCGAGCTGCTTTCGCGAGCTAGACGGCGAGACCGTAGCAGCACCTATCACTCATTCATATTGGAAACAACTACTGCCGTCGACACCGCGGCACGGTCGTTATCCCGTTCGTTCAATGTTATGGATCCGTAAAGATACGTAAGCCAGGCAGATCGTAGTGCTCTCTACCGACATCGCAGCTGCAGTCGTTACGCTATAGGACCGGATCGTGTTCGTAGCAGCCGTGTACGTCGCCAGCAAGGAAAGCGTGGACGACCCGGAACTCACCAGTACGCTCGAGTACCTGCGAGCGGCGATTATATAAGTAGGAAGCCAGGCCAACGGAGCGCTAGAGCTCCTCATCTACGGTGACTTTAACAGACACGACCAGCTATAGGAAGACGATCAGGTATACAGCTCGCCGCGTAACGGGGAAGGCGCGCCGATAATCGACTTTATAGAGGACTTCCACCTACAAAGCCTATTACCTCGAGGCACGGTTACGTACGAGTCGGCCGGACATAGCTCTATAATCGATCTTGTCCTAGCATCGGCCCGACTAACGGAAGAGATGAGCGATTACGGGCCGGCCAGCATAGTATATAGGCATGATCATTTGGCTATCGAGGCCTATTTTGAGACTGACGTGCCTCGCCAGGAACTAGAAGCGCAGTATACGTTCCGTAGCGCCAACTGGGAGGCCGTTAGAAACGGGATGAGAAAGAAGCTTATCGAGGAGCCACCTCTAGATGCCTAAGATATTAAAGGCTTAACCAACTACCTCTCTGAAACAGTCTCGGCAGCCATCTAGCGCTGTATCCCCAAAGCGAGGCCGTCACCATACGTGAAGAAGTGGTGGACGGCGGACCTCAGTCAGCTACGGAGGTCGTTTACCTACTTTAGAAACCAAGCGAGAGGACGGCGAAGGTGGAGAGAGCCGGATACCTGGCTTAAAGCATAGGTAAGAGAAGCGGCGAAGAGACTCTACGATATAATAAGGCGCCAGAGGCGGAGGTATTAGAAAGTCTTTCTAGCGGAGCCGACCAACATCTAGAAAGCGGCCAAGTACCTTAATGGACCGGGAAGTAGCGGCTTCGCTCATATTACACGTCTTCAGTACCAGGATGGCTACGTAGAGTCTAGCGAGGAGATCTCGGAGACGCTGATTAGGAACTTCTTCCCGAAGCTCCCTGAAGTACGGGGGGACGCACAGGCCGAGGCGGTCTAGGACGTTGGTGAGCAGCTCGAACACGCACTAATAATAATAGAAGAAGTAAAGGAGGCCGTCTTCTAGGCTAGTCCATTCAAAGCACCGGGAGTAGACGGAATTCCGGCAGTCGTATAGCGCGAGCTTTGGCCGGTAATTGGCAAGTATATCTTCCAGCTATTTAACGAATCGCTACTATAAGGCCGCCTGCCTAGCCGTTGGAGCATCGCGAGGATCATTCCGCTGCGTAAGGTAGGAAAGCCAGTAGAGGTACTGTAAGGATATAGGCTAATCTCGCTATTAGCGACGCTAGGAAAAGCGCTAGAGTTAGTAGTAGCAGAGAGGATCTCTGCTCTAGTAGAGGAGTACTTCCTCCTATCTAAGAACCACTTTAGTGGTAGAAAGCAACGGTCTATAGTGTAGGCGCTAACGGTCCTACAGTAGCGTATCTACGACGTATAGTGGGAAGGTAAGGTTCTCTCGCTCCTATCGTTCGACGTTAAGGGTGCCTATAACAGCGTCTCCTACGACGTGCTCCTCCAGCGACTCAGACAAAGAAGGATCCCGGAAGTACTAGTCAAGTAGGTGGAAGCATTCTGCTCTAATAGGAGCGCCTCGGTGGTGGTAAACGGCAAGACGTCCGGGGTTATAGACCTACCGTAGGCAGGGCTTCCGTAGGGGTCGTCTCTCTTACCGATACTATTCCTTTTCTTCAACGCCGACTTGGTGCAGTCCGTAACCAATAGGAGTAAAGGAGCTATCGCGTTTATTGATGACTATAGCGCCTAGGCGACGGGATCGTCTATAAGCGAGAACGTAGTAAAGCTCTAAAGAACAGTAGTAGCTCGAGCTAAAGAGTGGGAAGCGATAAGCGGTACAACGTTTAAAGTAGAGAAGACAATACTCATCCACTTTATACGGAACGAGTAGAGACGGTCTGACCAGCCAATAGTAGTTAAGGGAAGAGAGGTACACCTAAAGACAGAAGTAAAGATTCTAGGTATTGTCTTCGACCAGGAACTCCGGTTCAAGGCCCACGCCGGGAGGATCGTAAAGAGGGGTGTTCAGGTAGCCCTAGCGCTAAAGCGACTATAGGGCCTCCGGCCGAGTAGCGTGCGCCAGCTTTTCTCCGCCATAGTAGCCCTGGCGGTGGATTATACGGCTCTAGTATGGGCGCCGGCCATGACTGCACCACTACTAAAATCGCTCGAGACAGTGTAGAGAATCGCGGGTAGAGCAATCACCGGAGTATTTAGGACGGTGGCGCTGCCTATTCTCGAAGCTAAGATAGCGATTCTACCTATTAAGATCCGCCTCGACCAATAACTACTTCGTTTTTAGGTTAGCTGCCATACGCTACCGTAGAAACACCCGTTCTGGAAGCTGAAGCGTGCGATTGACCCGACCAATAAGAGGTTCGTGTCCCCGCTACAGCGGATAATACTGATGGCCAGAGATATTAACGTTGAGCGCCTCGAGACCATCCACCCATTTATAAGAATACCGTGGGCCGATAGGCCGATCGTTTAGATTCAGTCTCTAGAAGCGGTAAAGCTCTAAGCTAGCTCTCCTCTAGAATTAGAGGTCGCCATCTTTACAGGTAGCGCGTAAAGAAACGGTAAGCTTGGTACCGGCGTCTTTTACGTGGATAGTAGGGGCACGACCATCGTCGCTCACTCATGCCTAGTCGGTAAAGCTAAGTCGGTAGACAGATTATCCGTAGAGCTCCACGTAGTCCGCCAAGCAGTAGAGCTGATACATAGCACGTAGTCGACCGCGATGGTGGCGGAATACCCTGAAGTAGCCAAGGTAAAGCACGCGATCTATAGTAATAGCAAGACAGCCCTCTATCTCCTCCGTAAGCCTCGACAAATGCCGCACTAGGAAGTTATAAGAAGCGTTCTCCACTTATTAGACCAGATCAGATGTAATAAGGGGCCGCCTATCAAGTTCAGGTGGGCACCGGCGCACGAAGGGATAGTAGGCAACGAGAAGGCGTACAGCTTGGTACTATAAGCTATAGAGAGCAACTAGGAGCCTCCTTTAAGCAGACTACTACGGTCTTCAGCCATGGCCCGGTGCAAGGAAGTCACCTCGAGACAGTAGAGGAAAACATTTAAAGCGTCCAAGGTCGGCGAGTCGATCCGCAAGCTTAACCGCGCGTTAGCGCACTTTCACACTAAGAAGCTCTATGACCAGCTAAACCATAAGCAGGCAGCAGTAATTGCATAGTTAAGAACGTCGAAAGCGAGCCTAAATGAGCCATTATACAAAATCAAGCGAGTAGATTCACTCTTATATGGGTGCGGAGTAGAAAAAGAAACAGTTAAGCACTTCCTACTCGAATGTCCACGCTGGATGGATCTCCGTGCGAGATTATAGATCGACCTGGGAAGTAGGTTCGGAGATATCGCGTTCATGCTAGGCGGATGGTCGGGCACAAGAAAGCCCGACGGTAGGTATACAGATGGGCTACCGGAGAAGTAGCGGGCAGACATGCGCGCAGTTAAAGTAACAGTAGTATTTACTCTAGCCACGGGAAGACTAATCGCATCTAAAGACTAAGAGCTTAATTCTTCTTAAAGCAAATCAATCCCTTCTCCAGCCAGCCGTCACGCCGCTATAGGGACTAACAGCACTCAGGAAGTGTTCTCGAAGGGGATGATATGAGGGGTACAAGGAGGACAGCTCTATTTTCACATTTCCTTCGTTTTGTCCTGCGTTTTATTTAGTGTTATCTGCTAGTGCTTTTTTCCGTCTATTTTCAAATTGTTGAATAGGAGGGAGGAATGGTTTCTTTACATTTAGCGTGCTAGGCTTTGAATGAACCGGGACCTCAGTGTAGATTAGCGTCGATTAGCGTTACTTGTCCCTGTGGTCTACTAAGGCCGACGGGGTGTATAAATCATCATCATTATCATCATCACCATACACCTACCCCTGCACAAGTCATTCATCCTAGTTATGCGTATTTCCGTAAATCCGATCATTACACCTATAGTAAGATTCTGTAGTAATAATAAGAAAACTAGCGGTGTCTTACTTTCTCGCGCCGTTCGACAGGTACAAATACGACAGCGGCGGTGGATCTACTACTTACCCTGCACATAGAAGGGTGGGACGAAGTGGTGGTGGACGTCGACGCGCTGGCCAGTCATGGCTACCCTCGGAAATGGTCGGAACGGATGCTGTGCCGGGTAGTTAATTACAGGCTAAATATAGTTTTCTAGATCTCCTAAAGCCTAAGCTCCAGAGACTCCTCTAGGTTAGGAGGGTCGAGGTCAAGCTCCGTAAGCTTCTCTAGCTCCGATCGCCTCCATGTCCTCCTTTTGGAAGTCCAATGCGACTGCCCGATTGGTAGCCGGAGACGCTAATCCTTCGGCAGAAACTAGTAGATAACTAGTATAGCCGGATCGCGATCTACGTATCGTAATCTATACACCGTTATAAGAATAAGCTAGTTATTATAAAAGTTTAGTAATATAGTAGTATACCGTGTTGGCCGAGGAGATAATTGGTAATACCCGGAGCTAAAAGGAGTTCTCGGAGTTTCGCTACCTTATTTAGAAGTTCGTATTTTTAAACGCCTCGTAGATGAGGGCCGCAGCTAAATAATATTCAAGCATGAATCTCGGATGAGTAGCCGCCTCTTTTATTGAATTAGCTGCTTTAACCAAAGCAAATACACACTTGATCCTCTTTCCAAGTGTCCTCATGCCTCTAATCGCAGATCCAGCCATTCCTAAAGGGTCGACCGTGCTCATTACGGGCTCTAACGGCTTCATTGGCTCTAACATCGCAGACCAGTTTCTGAAACTCGGCTACAAGGTGCGGGGAACGACCCGCAACCCTCAGCAGAATAAGTGGGTCAGCGATCTGTTCGATCGCTGCTATGGCACCGGCAACTTCGAGCTGGTAGCTGTTCCAGATATGGAAGCGGATGAGGCGTACGACGAAGTAATGAAAGGTGCGTCCACTCTCGTTTGCAATCGACAAGCGTGCACAACTCTAATTGCACCTGATTGCACTGCAGGCGTTTCCGCCGTTGTGCACACGGCGACAAATTTCACCTTTAGCCCCAACCCACACGAGGTCGTGCCGAGCACCATCAAGGGAACGATGAACGCGCTCACAGCGGCGGCTAAGGAGCCGAGCGTGAAGCGCTTTGTGTTGACCTCGTCGTCGGCCTCGGCGCTCATCCCCAAGCCCAACAACCCGGTCGTCGTGACAGCCGACACCTGGAACGACGAGGCCGTCGACTTTGCGTTCCGCCCCGCGCCCTACGAGCCAGAGCGAGCGTATCTTGTTTACGCTGCGAGCAAGACGCTGGCCGAGAAGGAGGCGTGGAAGTTCGTGCGCGAGAAGAAGCCCGGCTTCACGCTGAACGCAGTTTTGCCCGACCTCAACTTCGGCGCGAGTCTCGATTCCACAACTCAGGGCCACCCTTCGACGTCCGGCTGGCTCGTCGACCTGTTGAACGGCAACCCGGCGCCGCTGGCTGGCTTGCCGGCACGTACGTTGAAACGCTCACCCGCAGCTACTCTGTTACCTTGCAGCTGATCGAAATGATTGCCAGAATACTTTGTCGACGTGCAAGATGACGCGTTGCTCCATGTTGCTGCCGCGGTGCACCCAGGCGTGGAGTCGGAACGCATATTCGCCTTCGCTGAGCCCGTCAACGGCGACTCCATTCTGGCTGTTCTGCGAAAGCTGTATCCACACCGCAGCTTTCCCGCCGACTTCCAGGGAGAAAAGGATTTGAGCGATATCGTGCCCCGCAAGCGGGCAGAGGCCCTGCTGCGAGACATGGGCAAGGAAGGATGGACGAGCCTGGAGGAGAGCATTAGGAGGAACACTAAGGATGTTGCGTAGTACCAGGCGCCCCGACGAGCCATACGCCTCGCCCGTAAGGCCCCGGCGAGGGGCCGGCTTATAGTCGGCAAGACCCTAGCTAGTTAACTAATTCCTATAAGGAATCGTCTGGTATTTTTACTATATAACGATCTTTCATACACAACCGAACCGACTCCTCAACCCACTTTGACTCCCCGGTTCTACGTTTTGCTGCCTCTAGCCCCCTGTCCATCACCAGCCTCACACCATAGTTTAAAGTTACTCCTCCAATCGCAGTAGAACCGGCGGCGCTTCTAGATGCCAATCGGATTAAAAGAGCCCCACCGTCAGCTCAATGCAATGCAAAAGACCCGACCCAAAAAGCTACAGCGTGAACTATGTTGCGAATTCCTTGAATCGATGCAAAAATGTCGATTTTGGTGTTCCTGCTCGGGCCCACGTTTGCTAAGCATCGCGATTCAATCTAAGAAGAGCGCCTGAAGTGTCTCATCCTTGGCTCCAGTAACGAGAGATGCCCGAGTCTTGCAAACATGCTTGGGCTGCTCTAAGCGGTAGGCGCGGCATGCCAGCGAGACCGGCAAAGAAGACGACGGGTCGTCGGTGAAACGCGTATTAGATGTATGCTCTTCAAGGCTGTGAAATTCAGATAGGGTCCCTCCTACCGCGGCCTGCTTATCGCTGGGGAAGCGGGACGTCGAGCGGTTTACCCCCTGCGTTTGAGATGGGCGCTAGACCGACGCGTTGATTTGATATCCTTTTCCTGGCTCTACAAGGAGAGAGGGACGGGGTGCAGACAATGGTGGGAACTATTAATTCAATAGCCCCCCGATGCCCGCATCTACGGTGACTCGCGCCTCGGCGGCAGGCTTGGTCACCCCCACCAAATGACTCGGGCGGGTGCTGATCTTCACCAGCTCCATCAAGTTATATACACGGCGGCCTACTGTCCGGGCAGCAGGCAGGCTGCATCGCTGTTTGTGCCATGTTCACCACCTTCCACGGCGTCTCTCCGCACGACAAGAAGGATAAAGCACCTGACAGTCGCCCGAAGCGCACGCAGGTGCATCGCGCATGCGACTGGTGCAAGCTGATGCGCACCAAGTGCGACATCCACCGCCCGTGCGCCAGCTGCCAGCAGGCCGGCCGCGAATGCGTCACCAACGGCCAGAAACACTTCCGCAGCGTTGCTGCCGCCGCAAAGTGAGCCACACCACCTCCACCACCACTGCCAGACACCGGCTGAACTGCTGCCCAGGGAAGTCGAGCGGCTGCTGGCGCGCGTACGCGAGCTCGAGGGCCGCCCCAAGCAGCTCTCGAGCCCCACTGCAGCCGGCACAGGCTGGCGCGCATCGCCCGTCGGCCCGTCGGCGGCGCCCAGCTTCTACACCTTGTCGTCGCTGCCCTTCTTTCTCGACCGCATGAGCCTCTTCCTCGAGAAGGCCCTGCACCTGCATCAGCCGCAGCTCGACCTCGCCACCGACGCCGCGCCCGCCCTCGACGTCGGCTTTCTACGCCGCGCCCAGGAGGAGCATGTACTCGGCCTGTTCTGGCAAACGCACTACTTCAGCCACCCCATCCTCGACGAGGTCGAGTTCCGCCGCGTCTTCCAGGCCCTGTGGGCCGCCGCCGACGCTGCTCCCGATGCGCTGCGCCGCGCCTCGCCGCTGGTCGACATCGTCCTGGCCCTTTGCCTACAGCTGGGCTCCTCCAGCATCCGCACCGGCGGCAGCCCGCAGCCCCTGTCCACGCTGGCCGGCTTGCAGTACTTCCAGCGCTGCCAGGACACGATGGGCAAGACGGCCGAAACGTCCACGACCACGGTGCAGTGCCACATACTTAGTATCGTCTACCTCCGCGAGGCCGGCCTGCTCAACCGCGCCCAGATTATGACCGGCGCCGCTATCATGATGGTCATCATCCTCCGCTTCTACGAGGAGCCCCCGCAGGGCAATCCCAAGCCGCAGCCCCAGCAGGAGCTTGTCCGTCGCGCGTGGTGGAGTGTATATATTCTAGACGCCCAGCTAGGTATAGACGTTGGCCACCCGCCTGTTATCGACCCTATATACTCGACCTGCCGCCTACCATCAGACGCGCTAGAGCTCGCCCAGTCACTAGGCCCGCACTATGTATTTAACGACGGGTGTAGTAAAACCTGGCTCGGCTTTCACAGCCAGACCATAAGCCTCGTTAATACTATTCGTGACGTTCTAGCCGCCTTCTACGACAAGTGCGACGCCCTATGCTCCGGCGGCGTCGATGGCTTCTACCGCGACGCTGCCGCCCGCGAGAAATGCGCCCGTTTCCTTACCGAGCAGGTAAAGAAGCTGGCCGGCTGGGCTAAGCAGGTCCCCGACGCCTATCGCATACCCCGTCAAGGCGGTGGCGCCGCTTTCTCCACGGACCGCAGCTTACTCGACCTTGGCCATGACGTTCCTATCCACTGGCAGCGCCAGCGCCTACTACTCGAGCTTCAATACCACTACTATACGCTTAGCCTATTCCGCTCCTTTATCTGCTTCGCTCCCACGCCTGAAATATCGATGCCGCTCTGCGATAGCAAGGCTACGGCCAGCCTTAACCACGCTATTACCCTAACTAATATGGTTCGACAGGCTCTCACGACCTCGGACGTCCTTAACGGCGTGAACCAGGTCTTCTACTGGCAGAAGAACGCTCTTTTTACTATGCTCGGCTTCGCCTATACCTTTCCCGTTAGTCATTCGGTCGTGGCGACGCGCAAGGCTATCGACACGGCCATAGCGGTCGTGGAAATTTACAGGGACGTGGTGCCCGAGGCCGCCGCCGTCTCCGCCACGGCCCAGACCCTTGCCCAGAATGTCAGCGCCATCATCAGCGCATTCGGCACCGGCACTGACGCGGCCAGAGCCGCGCCGGCCGACGACTCCGGGCCCAGCACGTCGCACTCGCCCACGGCCAAAGAAGGCTCATCCAGCGCGGCTTCGATAGCCGACGAGCCCTTCGATCTGCAGTTCCTCCAGAAGGTGGGCGAAGGTACGCATTGGGGCGATATAGACGCGCTGTGGGCAAGCCTGAAGCACGAAGGCGCAGGCGGCGTTGAGTCATGGGTGCCGTTGGACGAGGCATTTGCATTGAAAGAAAGCGAGGGTGGTTCAGCGTAGTTTGATTTACGAGCGTCTTGGCTTATCTTTCTGTTCTACTAGTCTGGTACTTTGGGTTATTAGTTATCGGCTCCTCGTCCTGTCTTCTATTTCCAAGGGCACTTTCACAATCCTTCTCCTCTAGTCGCGCTCCCGGCTGAGCTTCGGTGCCCTATGTCCCACAAAACGTCGATGAAACACACAGTACTAGTAGAAGTCATCCACCGCCATACTTCCCCGAGCTCCGCCTCGCGATCTACGGGAAACTTCTCCCAGACAAACCAAACCCCGCCCACCCTATGGCCTAGAAGGCCTCGCTTCGCCACGACGGAGCTTGGGACAGCATTGCCGTTCTGCTCGCCAGCCGAGGCATCTACGCCAAGGCATAACCGGTGCTATACGGCCGCGTCCCCGCCGCCTGCACATCTTTATCTCCGTCCCGCTCTCCGCGTACGTCCTCGACGAAACCGTCGCCAATGCCGCCCTCTTAGTCGCATGCGGCTAGCCCAATCCGGGACGGTGGGGCCGATGACGACGACTACACCTCCAGTATCGTATTTACAGGGGAGGTCCGAGTGGGGCTGCCACTTCATTGCCCGTCTAATCACCGCTGTGTAGAGGCGATTGTGGGGCATCACGGTCCAGTTAGAATGCTCTCCCTTTCCGCGCCACGTAGCCGATTTGGGTTGGCTGCACTGAACGCAGGCTGAGTTTTACAGTTTCGAAGGTCGTATCGCTTCGCCGAAGGTTGAATCTAAAGCCCACCTTTACCTTCATACCTATGGTTTTTGAGTGCTCGTCGAGGCCGCTCTGAAAGCTTTCAACCTATATTCTGAACAGCTACTTGGGGAGAGAGAGAGAGACAGAGAGGACTTCTATCGAAAAGAGCGAAAATCCGCTATTTGATCGGTATTTACTAGAGGTTGCTACCGGAACCGGCTCCCCAGTCTTCTACGACAGCCCGTATTTGGGTGGATCCCCTTCGTCTAGTTTTCTTTTTCTTTTCTCATTTTTCTTTTTGGCCAATCTACTTGGAGTTGTCTGAATAGGTTCCAGGCCAAACCAAAGCCAAGAGTTCAACCAAAAGTCGAACGAAGCTATGGGCCGCGGAGTCATCTCGTATATTTGTCTCAGGCCGGAGCGCCCGAGTGCTACCCCGATCGGATACGAGCACATAGTAACAAATGTAGCAAGGGTCCAGTCACGCTCGAGCAGGGCCGCTCCTAAACTCCTCCAGGCCGCGGAATTTCCGCCCGGCTCAGTGACGGCGGGGGAGGCCTCCCCCTTCCCCCGCCGGCTAATACGCTGGGGGTGGGGAAGTACTGCAGCAACGGTGGGCCACGCAGCTGCGCGAACGGCTCGGGCAGACGGCGGGCCAAATCGATGGTGGTAGTCGCAGGGTGTGGCACGATACTATCGAAAGTGGCATTGGAACCGGCGGTGCTTCCGTTGCTACCAGACCCGCCATAGCCGTTGGCCCACTCGACGGGCAGGCGGATCTCGGCTAAGGGGGGTCGAATTGCCTAGGGTAGGGCGGACGGGCGGATCTCCAACCGAGCAGTTAGCTTACCCGCGGTGCCAGCCGTCCCAACTCTTACTCTCGTGGATGACCGAAGCCTCATGATCCTATGCGCCGATCCGCTCGTACGAAGCGCAGACACCAAGATGAACTATGCGAGTTCCTCCGCCACCGCTAACGCACAGCAGAGACGGATCTGGTCACCGAAACGGACAAGGCCGTCGAGGATTTCATCTGCAAGTCGCCAGTGTCATCTACAATCCCTTTCGGGACGCGCTGTACATGGCGGCGGCATGGTGCACAGCATCAAGAGCGTGGGCAGCTCCGCGCTCAATTTTGCGTCCGTCGCCTGGGTCTCTGCTGGGCCAGTCATTTCCCTCCCGCCCCTTCACAACACCATGCTGCATTCCTCGACGTGATGACTTGCATGTGCCGTCGCCTTTGTGCCCCTACACATGGGATGTCTCGGCCAGTCAGCTCATCCTTGGGCATCGTGGTAGACACCAACCACGGAAATTGGGACGTAACTCTGGATGGGCGCCGATACATGGCAGTGATGGCGGTGCCGAGCGGTGAGCCGAAGGGTTCTAGTCACATGTCGTTGGGGAGCTGGTCTAATAGGTGGCCGTTGGCGGTCTTTAGGCCTTTCTTTTTGCTGACTTCGGTATCGACGCAGTCCAAAAGGTTGGAAGACGTCAAATAAAACGCCTGGGAATTGTAGGTGTTATTTTTGTTATCTAAAAAAAAAGAAACCCCTCATTCACATAAGGAATGGAAGCTCCACGGCTGCCTTGCTGACCGACTCCATCTTGCACCTCTCTCGACTTCGAGGACGCCAAGGAGCAGGGAGTCTGAGGGCATAAGGTAGAGGTCTATTGGGCGGTGGAAGAGGGAGTAGGGGCATGTGGTTAGTAGCTGTCTTTATCTCTCACTCTCTTTTCTTAGGGGAAAGGGGAGTTGTCGGGACAGAGAATAGTAAGTAAGTGTTGTCAGTGGTGTCATGTATGTGGATTAGGGGTGTTAGGCGCTAGCGCATGTGAGAGATGAAAGAAATTTAAACTAAAGAACGTATGGATTTAGAAATGACGACCGGAGTCAAGAGAGAAACTCCGACCTACTCGGCACTACATCCCTCAACTTCTCCTAGATTTGCTTCACCAGAGCCCTCACCGAATCTGTTTTCTATTGACTCATATTTCTTGAAGAATGATGCTGTTTATCTACGAGAAATTTAAAAGGTGCGCTTAGGCGTGAAAGGGTATATTTAGGGGTTTTCGGCAAAAAAAGAGGTGGATTCGGTAATTTTCCTAGACCGCCCCCCCGGGCGGATCAACACATCATCTGGGCGAAGATGAGCTTTACCACGGCTGATGATGTTCCAAGTCAACTGATGGTGGGCGCGTCGGCTCACATGCATGCGTGGCTGCCAGGCGTGTTAACGGTGGTGAGCACTGCAGAATGCGGCCGGGAGTAGCTGTCTATAGATGTTGGCCTTAAGTGGACAATACTGCAGCGACTCCGCGAGCAGCCCAAACAGGCGGCGGAGGCGGCGGAGTGACGGCGGTGCGATGGCGTATAAGAGACGGCGGCGCACGAGAGACCCAAAGCCGGGCCAAGCAAGCAAGCGAGCAAGCGAGCAACCAACGAACCAATCAACCAATCAACCAATCAACCAACAACCACCGACATGGCCAACCCCCCACAGAACTGCCGCTGGGCCTTCCTCGGGCTGTCGGCGATCGCGGTCAAGTTCCTCAAGGACCTGCTGCTGGCGCGGGCGGACGAGGCGCAACTGACGCACTCGCTCACGTGCGTGGGCACGACAGGCGGCGAGGCGCGGGCGCGGGCGTGGCTGGCCGAGCAGCGGGTGCCGGAGGCGGGCGAGGTGCGCGTGTACACGTCGTACGCGGAGCTGCTGCTGCACGGCGACTTCGACGTCGTCTACATCTCGACGCCGCTGGGGCTGCACTTCGGCAACGCGCGCGACGCGCTGCGGGCGGGGCGGCACGTGCTGCTGGAGAAGCCGGCGGTGGTGGCAGCGGCGCAGTGGCGGGCGCTGGGCGACGAGGCGCGGCGGGCGGGCGTGGTGCTGATGGAGGCCATGTGGACGCGGTATCAGCCGGCGGTGCGCGCCTTCGAGGAGACGGTGCGGCCGCAGCTGGGCGCGGTGCGGCGCATCGTGGCCGACTTCTCGCTGCCGGTGCTGGGTGACCCGGCGCTGCCTCGCGAGAGCCGCTTCCAGGACTGGCGCACCGGCGCGGGCAGCCTGTACGACCTGGGCGTGTACCCACTGGCCTGGGTCGACATGGCCCTCGGGCCGCCCGACGCCGCATCGCCCGGCACGCCGCTGGCCCGCGTCGTGCACGCCCACACGCAGCCGCACCAGGGCCCCCACGGCCCCGTCGACGATGTCACCACCCTGGTGCTGCGCCGCGACGACCCGCCGTGCACCGCCATCGTCACCACCTCGCTGTCGCTGCCGGGCTCGGCCGTCCCGCCACACGACGCCCGCCTGGTCGTGCCCAAGAACGCCCCCGCCGTGCGTGTGCAGGGCGCCCTGGCCGAGGCCGCCGTGCCCTTCCCGCCCATCCGCTGCGACGTCGTGCGCCTCGAGCACTACGCCCCGCCGCGCGTCGGCGCCGACGGCTTCGAGCTGCACGATGAGGTGCGCCGCCCGCTGCACGGCTGGGGCCTGCGGTACCAGGCCGACGTCATCGCCCGCGCCGTGCTGGCCGGCGAGAAGGGCCTCGTCATCGGCGAGCACTCGACCCATCGCATCCTCAGCTGGCTCGACCAGGCCCGCGACCTCGCCCAGATCCGTTTACCGCCCGGGCTAGAGCTTATAGATTTATAGTTATTAGATAGCTTTCACTAGATCTATAATTTTACTCTTTTTTATCTAGTACTATAGATTGGCGAGTAGGGTGTCCACTCACGCTGAAAAAACGACCCCGACCCTACTGTTAGAGTCTGGAGCCTTGAGAGAAGCCTTAGAGGATCATTAGTAGGTTATATAATATCAAGTACTTCTTATATTTAAGTTGTTCTCTTCTTCTACTTTCTTTTCTTCTCTCCTTAAGTCTTAGCTTAATGTACGTAGCGCAATAAATCTTTCAGCGATCATTCTAAGGTTGAGCCCTAATACCTACTTATAAGAAAAGTAGAGTGACCTACCTTATACTTTAACTCTAATCTAAAGGTACGAAGATATCCTAACTAAAAAATATAAATATACTTTAAGATATATATTCTAATCTACTATACTCTTCTAAATCTACTATAACGGAGTGCCTTCTACTACACGACTTTAGAGTCGTCGGGTAGGAGTTAGGTAACTAAAGGGTTTACCTTAAGAATAAGAGTGGGTAAGGATAAGTGAAGAGAGAAGTAGGATGTTTATATAAGAACTAGAATATACGTGATAAGACTTATTACTAGTAATAGGTAAGATTACTACTTTAAGTTAACTATAGAGGGTTAAGTGTCTAGCTAAGTAAGTGTACTTATATACTATAGGAAAGCTATAATAATCTAGATATATTCTATCTAGATCTGACCCTTATAGATCTAAGGGGGGTGGATTTATAAGGGTTAGTGTCAATCACACGTGCCCGCAATCACGTGCTTCATCTTTCGTTCAACAAAAGCTACACTAGCCTCAACACTACCCCTTTGCTCCCCTTCTTACTATAGCCAAGGTTAATGAAAGAGCCACTGTGTTCTTTCAAACGCATAGTATATAGTTAGCTCAGATAGCCTTAATTTACAAGACAGCGGCGTCTTACTTTCTCGCACCGTTCGACAGTTATGAGCCCGGAAGCGCATACCACGCGCTAATAAGCACTCTTTCAAGCAAACCTTCTACAACAAGTCTTTCTCTACTATAACTGCGATGAGCAAGCAGTTTTACTACTTACTTTTCCAAGTAACTACACGCAACAGCACGCGGTAGTTTACTTCAGCCCTTACCATGGCAGAACTTCCAAAAAAGACCGTCATTTTATCCAAAGCATCAGATTGGGATAAATGGCTCTACTTGGTGCAAAGCCGCGCCAAAACAACACGCATTTGGGACCTTGTGGATCCATCAAAGGCAATTAAGCCTACACAGCTTTCAGAACCACAATTCCCGGAACTGGCTGAACCAAGAGAAGGCCAAGCTATTACCCCAGAGGCCTATGAGGCCTACAGGTCTCAGTCAGTACGATACCGAGACCTTTTTACACGATTCGAACGTCAAGAGAAGGCCCTTTAAGAGCCTACAACCAAGACAAGTGGATTTCCCACTTTGCATGCACCAAAACAGACTTCACTTTCGTGTTCACCCACCCGAACAAATCAGACATCCTATACCTCATTCAATTCGTCATCAACATGATTTAAACACGCTATGAGAGGACTGTAGCGTTCTTTAGAACAGATGGAGAACGTACAATTGGATGGGAAGTCAAAGAATTCCTTAAAAGTAAAGGAATCACCTTGGAGACCTCCTCTCCAGGCACACCCGAGCAAAATGGACATGCTGAGCGCTCAGGGGGTGTACTCCTTACCAAAGCAAGAGCCCTACGTATTGGTGCAGTTATTCCTGAGTCCATTTGGCCAGAAATCATCAAGACAGCCGGTCCTATCATGCCACACAACAGGAAGATGGTCCAGGTCAGAGGACTGTCCAAGACCAAGGGGGTGAATCAGATAATAGCTCTGATCACGTGCTACAGCAACCAACACAACAGCACTCAGATCACGCTCTAGATCAACCCTCAGAGCAGCAAACAGACCAGTCAACCAAAGAAAATCAACAAATTCCCACTCCAGGCCCTTCAGAGCAAGAAAACGATTCAGATGGCCAACCGCATGAAATCCAGTCACCTAACCAAGAAGTGGAAGATAACACGTTCCGTCTTCCACGCCTTCTTCCCGTACAATACGACACCCCGCCTGCGCCTGGCGCAGCGCGAGGTAATAGAGCACCAAGAGGGAACCTGATATCTGCAGAATTCAGCCAGGAAAACGTCGTTCAGGACCAACAGCACCAAGGAGGACCAAGACGCTCTACACGAAGACAAGCGTACGCTTCAGTACTCACAGAGACGCAAGGAGGAACCAACGCATCATTCTACCATGCATTTACAGCAGCACTTAGCCTTCCAGGGCCCCAACCCAATGAGAAAGCAAGGATTCACAGAGATCAACTTTCACCTGAGCCAAAGTCCTTCAAACAGATGCTCAAACACCCAGAAGCTCCAGGATTCCTTCAGGCATTGAAGTTTGAAATTCGCAGCCTCGTTGACTATAAAACCTGGAAACTGGTCAAGCGTCATGCTGCTACACAAGCCAACAAACGAGTTATTCCACTCACATGGGTATTCAAGTATAAATTCGACACTGAAGGATACCTTATCAAGCACAAGGCAAGACTCTGTGTTCGAGGAGACTTGCAAGTCACGGAACAAGACACCTACGCAGCTACATTAGCTGCCCGAACCTTTCGAAGCCTTACCGCAATTATGGCCGCTTTTGACCTTGAATCAAGACAATTAGACGCAGTCAATGCCTTTGTTAACAGCCCGATTGACGAGGAAACTTACTGTGAGCTCCCAGAAGGAATGTACCTTCTCGAAGAATATCAGGGGCTTGAATCAGGTCTCATCCTTCAACTTCTAAGAGCTCTATACGGACTCAAGCAATCCCCTGCCCTTTGGAGCAATCATCTCTCAGCAACGCTTCAAGAACTTGGACTCTCACCTGTACCAGGAGTCAATTGCCTTTTCGCCAACGAGTTCATGCTCCTATTCTTCTATGTGGATGACATTGCAGTCATCTATGCTAAGCAGAATGAGCACAAAGTGGAGGAACTCCAACGCAAACTCCAGGACACTTATCAACTCCGCATTCTTGGTGAACTCGAATGGTTCCTAGCAATCAGGATCATTAGAGACAGACCTCAAAGAAAGCTTTGGCTTTGTCAGGATTCTTATATTGAGAAGATTGCAGCCAAGTTCAATATTCAAGGAAAGCTCCCACCAACGCCTCTTCCAGTTGAGGACCTCCAGGCCTCCCAGGAACAGGCCTCAGCACAGGATATTCACACCTACCAACAGAAGATTGGGTCAATCAACTTTGCAGCAGTCGTCACGCGCCCAGACATTGCACAAGCAGCCTCAAAGCTTGCAGAATACCTGCAGAACCCCTCTCAAAGACATCAACAGCTGGCCACACGGGTAATTCAGTACCTCTCAGCAACCAAATATCTTGCAATTGAGTTCAATGCTCTACAGACGGAACCAAAGAACATCTTCCTAGCCTGCAGCGATGCCTCATTTGCAAACGACCTAGACACAAGAAGATCCGCCCAAGGCTACGTCTTTCAGCTCTTTGGTGGCCCTATTGACTGGAAAGCAAGCAAGCAAAAGACTGTCACTACCTCAAGCACTGAAGCCGAGTTTCTTTCCCTTTCAACCACAGCAAAGGAGCTTCTATGGTGGGAAAGACTCTTTCAGCATATACGCTTCAATCCAGATCATCACTTGTTCATACAATGTGATAACAGGCAAACAATACGCCTTCTTGACGAATCCACACCTAAGCTTACCACCAAGTTGCGCCATGTGGACATCCATCAGCACTGGCTACGCCAGGAGATTCAGAATAAGCGTATCAGGCTTCAGTGGACTCCTTCGGCTGAAATGGTAGCAGATGGCTTAACCAAGCCTCTTCCTCCTCAAAGATTCAAGCAATTTGTCAAGCAATTGAACCTTACAGACATCAGAGAGCTTATTCAGCCCTCAGGCATCACCGCCACCGACAATATTCCTGAAGAGAATTGAACTCGAGCAATACTCCCTAAATTGGACCCTTTCCTTGCGCATTTCCTTCCCACTAAATCTACAGCAAAAAGTACACAAGTCAGCATATCAGTTCAGCCCTATTACCAGCAACTTCTTCTGTCAGAACAAGCACCGGACTGCTTATTCTGAAGGGGGTGTGTCAACCACACGTGCCCGCAATCACGTGCTTCATCTTTCGTTCAACAAAAGCTACACTAGCCTCAACACTACCCCTTTGCTGGCAAAGGGCGAGTCAAGAAATTATCAGAGCTATCCTCTACCTCCTTCGCCAGATTCGGCAGAACAACGGACCGCCGGTTGAGTTCAGGTGGGTACCAGCGCACCAGGGTATCGCAGGAAACGAAAGGGCAAATCAACTGGCACTGCAAGCTACAGCAAGTACCCAAGAGCCCCCGCATAGTGTAGTACTACGGTCCCTAGCGCTTTCAAAATGCAAAGCCGCAACTATGAAGAAGTGGACGGAATCCTTTAAGACCGCTAAAGGAGGTGAGGCCTCCCGTAAGCTCGACCAGGCACTCGCTCAGTTTCATACGAAACGGCTTTACAATCAGCTTAGCTACAAAGAGGCTTCTGTAATCGCCCAGCTTCGAACCTCTAAGGCAAATCTCAACGAACCACTATATAAGATTAGGTGTGCGCAGTCAGCAGCGTGCGCCTGTGGAGCAGAAAAAGAGACAGTCAAGCATTTCCTTCTCGAGTGCCCGCGCTGGCTGGATCTTCGGGTAGAGCTACAGAACGGGCTTGGAGATAGGTTCGGTGACCTTGCGTATATGTTAGGAGGCTGGTCAGGAACAAAACTACCGAATGGGAAATACAAGGACGGACCTCCGGACAAGTGGCGGGCGGACCCGCGTACGATCAAAGCAACGGCAGCTTTCGCTTTGGCTACCGGAAGGCTTAACACAACTAGGGATTAGGAGACTGCGACGGCTACTCACTCCTCTATCCTTCTACCAGTTAGTTGTCACGCTGATATAGGGACTGACAACGCTCGGGAACTAGTCTCGACGAGGCCTGGCATGAAGGACTAAAGCAGTCAACCCCTCCTACCTCCCCTTAACATTCAGCAGTCTTAGCTTCATCAGTTTTACCTTTCCTCCCTTTCCTTTCTTTCTTTTCTGTTCTTCCTGTCTTACGCTCGTTTCAAGAAGGGTAGCGACTTCAATAATGTGTGGGCCTTGGATGAACCGGGATCCCAATGTAGCTTAAAGCAGATTTAGCGATATTGTCCCTATGGCCCGCGGAGGCCGACGGGGTGTATGAATACTACTACTACTACTACTACTACTACTACCCCTTTGCTCCCCTTCTTACTATAGCCAAGGTTAATGAAAGAGCCACTGTGTTCTTTCAAACGCATAGTATATAGTTAGCTCAGATAGCCTTAATTTACAAGACAGCGGCGTCTTACTTTCTCGCACCGTTCGACAGTTAGATATTGAGATATCCAGCGTGGAGCGTATATGGCTTTTAGGTATATACGTTCTTCTTCGCCCTGTGTTTACCTACTAGTCGTTCCCTTGTCTTCTATATTTTATTTATTTATTTATTTTATTTATTTGTGTTTAACGTCCGTGTAGAGTCTAAGACTATTACAGACAGGACTACGTCCGTTCTATATAAGGGGCTAGGTACATTTCAATTTTCCAAGATGAACGAGGCTCCAACCGGAGGGATAACCAATATACTAGGGAAGAAAGGGGTTTTATAGAAGAGGTATTATAGGAAGTATTAGGAGATTACATAGGAGAGGAGTAGAAGTACGTGTTTATAGTGTCTCGCCAGACGGGTTATCTAGATACCACTTCCGGGTAGATATCCTTGTTTTCGCTAGGAATTCTAGGGTTTTAGATATTCCTATCGGGGCGTCTAGTAGGTTTACTAGGTCTGGATTACTATTATTTAGTTGCCGTTTAAGTTCCTCCCGAGGGAGGTAATATTCGCGGCATCTAAGTAATAGGTGGCGTGGCGTTTGAATCGAGTTACCTGAACACTTACACCGCTCGTTATCTGCTCGGTTAAAGCGGTATAAATAGGACTTAAAGTAGCCGTGTCCTAACTTTAGTTGGATAAAGGCTGAGGCAATTTCCCGCTCTATAGGGGGGATATTAATCCTCTTACTTATTTTCCAGCTAAAAGTGTTTATATAGCTAGAGGGTTTCGAGTTCTCCTTGACTTTTAATATCCTCTCTTCCCACCGTTGTTTAATACTAAGTCTAATTTGCATACGATAGTACGCTAGACTAGTAGTACTATTCTTAGGTGGGAGTTTAGAGGCATATTTAGCTAGGGAATCTACTAGTTCATTGCCATAGATATTCTCGTGGCCGGGCGCCCACTCTAGGGTAATAGTATTCCCCTTTTCCCTTAACTTATTAGCGGCTAGTATAGCCCTATTAAGTTGTTCTTGTCCGGGTTCTCCGGTAAGGGAATTAAGCCTTAAGAGTGCGGCTTGGTTATCCGTATATACTCTTATATCTTTAGAATAGTGTCGGATTTGGTGATGAGGAGTTGTGAGGTCAGAAAGAGAGTAGATTCTGCCTGTCTCTTGAAGGACAGGTGAGTAGGTCTGCTTTATATACATGAATGAGAGCATAGCATAACCGAGGATAATCGTTATCCGCGAGTGAGTGCTAATGAGGGGTTGGGCATCAATGAGAGGAGTTTCCATGTTTCCGTGAATGATAGAAGATTCGAGATGAACGACATACCTAAGGAAGCAAGGCAGTAAAGTCTGACAAATAGTAGTCTTTTTTAACGGCGAGTTCTAGGGCGTTGGTTATTCCCTCTAGCTCCCCATTATAGACTAGTTGTTGAGAACCTAGGTTCTTAACGACTGGTTGAAATTCTTCAAGATTTTGACCGTTTTTTAGTACTAGGGCTCCTACGCCTACCCCTTTTCCTTTCGGGTTAACGGAGGCGTCGGAGTAGCTAGTAACTAAATTAGGGGGGGGATCTAGATGTAGTTTAACGTGGTTCAGTGCCTCGTTTACTTTATCTAGCTTACTAATCTTAACCGTATAGGGGAGGCTATCCCACGGCTTATACTTAAAGGATTCTACCCGTTCTAGCTCCGTAGGAGCTATACTAGTAATAGCTTGCTTTATCCTTTCTAGTTGCGTATAGGTGCCTCCCTCTAGGTCTTCTAGATTAATACTCTCGAGTCTTCTCTTAACGGGGTGGTCCGTCGAGAGGAGTTCCATCCTATATACGTAGTTTAATAAACTAGTATCTAGACGGAGGTCGGGTGGGATTAACGCGCTTTCTAGTTCTAGAGGAATGATTGGAGAGGTTTTAAAGGCACCTAGAATCTTACGGGTAGCTAGATTCTGAAGGACTTGCATTTGCCTTTTAATTCGACTCTGGTTTTTCCAATAGACTTGGCTACCGTAGTCTCCGGCGGTAGTTACGCAGGCTAAGTATAGTTGCCGAATAGCGTGTGGGGAGAGTCCCCGCTCTATATTAGCCAGCCTAGATAGGCGTAAGAAGGCGGATCGAGCTTGACTTATTCTAATAGAGGTATGCTCTTTAAAAGTAAGTCCGGGATCAAAGTAGATTCCTAGCTAGCGGACTAGAGGCTTAGGTTCTACCTTATTACCGTCGGGTAATAATAAAGGGAACTTCTTAGTCTCTTTCGAATTCGAGAAGTGTATTAACTCGGTCTTTTTTAGGTCGAATTCTACCGCGTTTAAGGCGCCTAGTTCGTAGAGTTTAGCGGACTCCCTTTCTAGTATCTTAATATTCTTTTTCCAGCTAGTAGAACTAGTAGATAGAGATGTAACGGCGGGCCTCTGCCTCTAAGGATCAAACACCAAAGAGGGTGGTAAGCCGTGTAGGGTTTACCTTGATTGATTGATTGATTGATTGCTATTTAACGTCCGGCGGGTCCACGCGTGGGTTGGCGGTATGCCTATCACCGTGTGCCCTTAGGCCTCCCATGGGGCATAGGACGTGCCACTCTACCTACAGTCTACGCTAAGGGGTGACATATCTGGGACGTCGCGTCTCTGTAGGCTGGATATCGCAGTAAGGCGTTCTCTACCTCCTGCTCGGCTTTAGGGTGTGAAGGAGTGTTTGGGCCTCTATGGGCGACTATACATAGGAAAGAAAGAGAGATAAAATATGAAAGAGGGAGTCAATTTAGATATGGTGGTGATGGTCTGAAGAGACTAGGTTGACAGTGTGTCTGCCTGCTGGTTCCGGGCGCTAATATCTGTAAAGAAGCGAGATTCTTCTACGAACTTTGCGAAGAGGATAGCCCCTTTTGGCGTGGCTAGAGTCATAGGGATAATATCCCTCGGCTTGCCTCGAAGGCAGTTTGTTCGTTTACGGGCGTGTCTACAGAATGCAAAGTGTATCGTTGTTTTTGGCCGCCCACAGCGGCAGAGGTTATCTTGTTCAGTGTGGCGGAAACGTTCGTGGTACGCCTGGAAGTCTCCGTGGCCTGATCGTGCAGCCAGTAGGTGACCTAGTGTCTTTCTAGGGAGGAGAAGTTCTGGTGGAGCACCCTTTGCCAAAGGGATTTCTAGGTCCTGGTAGGATTTTGGGGCGTTTTCTGTCCACCACTGTTCGAAGCTTTCGTGCGCTCGTTCCTTTACAATCCTCTTGATCTTTGCTACTGTCAGTGGAAGGGTTTACCTTGAGTGGGTACAAGGTAGGGGGAGAGAGCAAGTGTGAACGAATACACGTGACTGAGCACTGCGTGCGAAGGCCGTGTTACTAATCAATGGTGTAGATTGATTATTGAAGTTGACCACGAAGGTCAAAGCTATGCTAAGGAGTGTGGTTTATATACTGTAGGAAAGTGTCTACAATCTATATGCTTAGTGAGTTGGTGGTGCTCACGTCCTGAGCGCCTGGCTCCAACTGAGCGGGCGGCTCAGTTAAGACCGCCGGCTCAGTTACTGAGCGGGTGGGTCCTAGCTGATCGCGGGAGTCACGTGACTCCTGACCCACATATCTTTGTGTTCTTCGCCTGCTGCGGGGCTATCCCCCAACTTCCTCACCTCATAGAGGCTGTGCCGTAACAAGAGAGATATCATCAATATAAGAGAGGAATTTAACCGCTGTAGAGGGGAATAACTCTCGAATATAAATAAGGAATAATATAGGAGAGACAGGGCTCCCTTGCGGGATCCCAGTCTCTACTTTATTAAATTCCTCGTTTTCTCCGTTAAAGGATAACCGGAGGCGGCGTAGGTTTAGGAAGGACTTTACCTACGAGAGTAGGTGTAAGGGTAGTCCTAACCTTCCCATTATAGCTAGTAATTGATCTTGGGCTACGTGGTCGAAGGCCCCTTTTACGTCTAGGAACAAAGTTGAGGTTTTCCGCTTAGACCGGCGGTTATCCTCTACTAGATCCGTAAGTAATAGGGCGGCGTCTATAGCGGATTTCTGCCTTCTTCCCCCTATTTGCGAGGGGTCTAGAAGGGTAGATATCTCTGCAATATAACCTAGCCTTTTAGCCGTAATTCGCTCGGTGATTTTCCCTAGGCAGTTAAGTAAAGAAATAACCCGATAGGACTTTGGGTCCGCCGTATCAGGTTTTCCTTTAGCTAGTATAGCGCCCGTAGCCTCTCTCCAACATTGGGGGTGGTACCCATAGTTAAATAGGGGGCTAAATACCTTATAAAAGGACTCCGGGGCGGCGCGGTAGGCTACGGTAATTATCTCTTGAGTTATAGCATCCGGGCCGGGAGTTTTCCCTTTGATTAAGGTTGAACACGCTACTTTTAATTCCTCCCTAGAAAGAGGCGGATATTCCCACGTTTCCGTAGGCGTATACCCGTCCCAATTAAAGGGGGATCCATGTGGAGGCTTTGGGAATAAAGTCTCTTTTAGGGCCGAGCATTTATCTTTAAAGGAGTCTGCTAGATCCCCGTTTTTAAACCGTATCTGTGGGATAGGTTGTATTATACGGTTCTTAGTGTAGGCCATCGCTTTATAGATAGATTGAGGGTCGGTTCTCTTAAGGAAAGAGTTCCAGTGCTCTTGTTTAGCCCGTTTAACGTGGGAAAAGTAGGTATTCCGAGCGGCTAGGTATTCGCGTATACTAGTAGGATTACTAGTATTTTTCACGCGTGCCTTCTGTTGCATTTCCCGTCTTTTTTCTAGAAGTTCCTCGGTCCACCACGGTTTAGCCCTAGTACCGGGCTTAACGCGTGGAATAGTGAGCTCGGCTGTCTTAGTAATAGCTTGGGTTATACTACTACCTAAGTTATCGAGTTCGGGAATAGCTAGTAGCTCTCCTTTTACTATTTTCCTTGAGATAATAGTAGGATCCTCTAGATTATCTAGCCGGGGGAGGCTATTAACTAGGGATTCTTCTATATTCTGCTTGAATATCTCTTGGAATTTAATCCAGTCTGCCTTGTTCGTATTGAATTTAGCGTTTAGATTAGCCGGGGGAGGTCTGGTTCTCTTTGGGGCTACTATGGTAAATAGTATAGGCTTATGATCAGACCCGACGTCTGGTATAGTTTGCCAGCCTTTTACTTTATTTACTAGGTCCCGCGTTATTAGGGTAAGGTCTATGACCGTTTCTCTATCCATATGTGCCCTAAAGAAGGTTCCTTCTCCGGGTTTATTTAGAAGAGTAAGGTTATTATCCTCTATCCATTTAACTAAGGTAGTAGCCCTACTAGAGGTTGGGGAAAGCGGATCCCACCACGGGTGGTGTTGGTTAAAGTCTCCTAGATAAATAGAGGATAATCTAGCTTCGTGGTAGCCTAGAATTCTCTCTAAAGTGTAGAGGGGACTTTCTTCTAGTTGATCTTTTTGGTTATATAGATTAAACACTCGGAATTGGCTTGCGTAGTGTCTTATATCTAGTACCATTAAATCAGGCTAGGGAAGAGATTAGGCCGGAAATTAACCTCCGTTTCTTGAAGAAAACGGGAGACATAGGCTAACGTACGCGGTCTAGAGCCGTGAGGAAAAGCCGGTAGAATTTGGACAAACGATGGATGGGAAATAGACCTTATTTCAGACGGGTCATTAGAGTTGACTAGCCATGGTTCTTGGATAAGTATTAGGCTAATATTATGCTCTATTGCGTATTGTAGGAGGCCCTCAGTAGCGGCCTGGTTCCTATTTAAATTGGCTTGCAGTACCCGTAAATCCATTAGATTTATTTAGTTTAAGGTCTAGCCAGGCAGGACTTATCTGTAGCCTTATGCATTTCCTTACAGTTAATGCATAGGAGTACTGTATGGCTACAGATTTTCCCCTTTTTCTGGCATTTATCTAGACAGGTATGTGTGGATGTATGGTGGTTTTTAGCACAAAATGCGCACACCGGGTTCCGCTTGCACTGGCTGTCCAAATGGCCAAACCCTTGGCAGTTTAAGCATTGGGTTGAGCGTGGTATTGAGTGGAGTTTCTCAACCTTACAGCTTACACCGGCTATGTATAACCGGCGGCTTATAGCTTGTTCCTGCTGTTCTTTCGACTTAAAGGCTACTACGGCGGATGCTGCACGTTGTTCAGCCCTTCTAGTCTCGTTCGTAAGCCAATAAGGCTCGCCGATTACCTCTAGGCCTTTATTAAAGGTCTTAATCTCTCCCTTAATAAAAGGAGAGATTTCGAGGTCTCGCGTATCCTCTAGCGGAATCCCGTGGATTACGACCTTAAACCAGGTTTGGTTTTCTTGAATCGAGTCGCATTTAAGGGTCTCTTTAATAACCAATTGGTTACGCAGGAGGAATTCCTTAGTAAAGCCCTCGTTGGCCGTAACTACTAGGTTTCCCTTAATAGTACGCGAGACTTGGGCGATTACTGGGGATACTTTAAACCCAGCCTTATTAAAGGCTTCGTTAAGGGAATTCCGAGTTCGGAGAGCAGAGAAGTTCGGCGAGGGGTTAGATAGTATTACTACTACCTGGCGGTCCTTAATAGGCTTTAGTTTCGGCTTGGTTTTAGCCGGAACCGTAGTCCATCCTTGGTTTTCCTGGGGGGGTGCGGGCTGAGCCGCAGTAGATGCATACGTAGGCTTATTAGGCTTACTAGCAAGGGGAATCTTGGGGGGGTTAACCGGGGGGCTAATTGAGGTGCGGTTAAGCTCCCTAATTTTCCCAGAGAGTTGACGTGATGCGTATTCTAGTGAACGGACTTCTGTAGCAAGGATAGACTTAGAATAATCGAGTTTTCCTTTAGAAGTGAATTCACGGAAGAGAGTAGTTAGATCTAGGATAGATTTAGTTTTCTCTCTATCTTCCTCTAGGTCTACGGCCTTAATAAGGCAGTCTAGAGCGGCCTCTAGGGCTTGCTTAGACGTCGTTAGGGCGGAGGTAGAAGAGAAGCGGGTACGTTTAGCTCCTTTAGGCCCTTGGAAAGAGATCGGGCCTTGAGGGAGATTACCGTTTATACGCGAGGAGTTACCAATTGGAGTAGGTTGAACGATGGGGGAGCGGGCTCCCCGTTTCCGGGTTTGAGCTAGAAGGGGGGTTTGGACTACCGAGGGAGGAGCGGGCGTAGGTGTATTAAGACGGGGGAATTCTTCCTCATCTATATCTATTAACGTACGCTCCCGGTGGACTAACTGGGGAGCCTGGATGATTTCTCGTTCAGGTTGAGTAGGGGTAGTAGGGGCGTCTAGAAGATCGATATCCTCATCTATAGGGATAGGCGGGATACCAGTTTCATCATTCCGGGAAGGGTAGGGGCGTTGTTCCCCTACTTCCCCGGGTTCGGGGTCTCCGGTGGGCATTTCCGTGGATTTCCAAGCTCTTTTATAAGGAAAACGGGCACGGACTAGGAAAGTAGACTAGGGGAAGACTTAAATAAAATCACCGGCTCTTGTTTCGTATAAACGAAGCCGTAAACAAAATAACCCGGGCTTACGCGAGGGTTTTTCCTGTCCGTTTACTCCCAAGAAGCGGACAAAGTGTTAGGGCTTGTGGTCGTCTTGGCACGCAATGTTGGTTGGGAATGACACATTCGGGTGGTTCGGCAGGTTCTTGTGCACAGACGCGAAAATTTGCGCAAGCCGATGAGGAGGAAAAGAGAAGTGATAGACCTCCCTTTACTAAAGGATAGCTCTACGCCTAGTAGGCGGAATCGGATGCAAGTGGAAACCAAGCTCCGAGAGGGTGGTCCGAAGGTCCTCGTAAAGTTTGGTTGGGTTTGGGTGCGATTTGGGTTCGAGATCTAAGTGCGGAGTTTGCGGCGGGTGGAAACCACTCAACGCACCTCTTTTCCAACGCACTACACAACAGCGCGTATAGCTACAAAGCTGGAATTCGAGATTCTAGCTAGGGGAATCAAGGGCTTTTAAACGGTACCGGTCTTGGCGCTTTTCCTCGTGGTCGATTTCCTCCTGCGGCGCAGGAGGTCCTGATATTGTCGGCGTGCAAATTAGACTTAGTATTAAACAACGGTGGGAAGAGAGGATATTAAAAGTCAAGGAGAACTCGAAACCCTCTAGCTATATAAACACTTTTAGCTGGAAAATAAGTAAGAGGATTAATATCCCCCCTATAGAGCGGGAAATTGCCTCAGCCTTTATCCAACTAAAGTTAGGACACGGCTACTTTAAGTCCTATTTATACCGCTTTAACCGAGCAGATAACGAGCGGTGTAAGTGTTCAGGTAACTCGATTCAAACGCCACGCCACCTATTACTTAGATGCCGCGAATATTACCTCCCTCGGGAGGAACTTAAACGGCAACTAAATAATAGTAATCCAGACCTAGTAAACCTACTAGACGCCCCGATAGGAATATCTAAAACCCTAGAATTCCTAGCGAAAACAAGGATATCTACCCGGAAGTGGTATCTAGATAACCCGTCTGGCGAGACACTATAAACACGTACTTCTACTCCTCTCCTATGTAATCTCCTAATACTTCCTATAATACCTCTTCTATAAAACCCCTTTCTTCCCTAGTATATTGGTTATCCCTCCGGTTGGAGCCTCGTTCATCTTGGAAAATTGAAATGTACCTAGCCCCTTATATAGAACGGACGTAGTCCCGTCTGTAATAGTCTTAGACTCTACACGGACGTTAAACACAAATAAATAAATAAATAAATAAATAAATAAATAAATAAATAAATAGATTGTATCGACTAAGATAAGAAGCGCTTGCTCTGTAGATCTACTAGGTCTAGTTCTAAACTAGGTGTCTAGGAGGAGGTTGTACTTCTTAGCGTAGTAGGATATCCTCTTTACGATTACAGCTTCTAGTAGTTTTCCAAGCGTGTTTAGTAGCGAGATTGGGCGGTATGCTTTAGGGATTGTATAGTCCGGCTTACCTAGCTTTCTGAGGATAACGATTACCGCGGTTCGCTAGGCTCTTAGGTGGTGGCTGAGGTTAATAGATACGCTAAAAATTTAGTATATGTAGTGTACTACGTATAGCTATAGCTTCTACTAAACTAGCATCGGTAGCCTATCTTCTCCTGGGGCTGAGTTGGCTTTAGTAGCGGCTAGGCTTTGATAGATTTCTATCTCTATAACTGGTAGTCAGTCTAGTAGAACTATTATTACTACTTTAGTAGGGAGCTATAGCTTCGCTAGCTCTAGGAAGAAGGTATCTAGTAGAAGCTATACTTTTTCTTCGTTACTTATTATGTCCTTAGTGCCGTTAGAGAGAGTGGGAATACTACTATAGTTATTACTCGGGCTAGCGTATTTGGCTGCCTTCTAAATTAAGTTTCCGTTACCAGCCTAGTCTAGGAATTCCCTCTAGTGGCTGCTCTTAGCGTGGGTAATAGCCTTGACCCATTCTCGCCGAGCTTTCTGTATTTTCGTGTATTAATCTAGCGTATCAGGGTCATCTCTTCTGTGAGATGCACGAAGGGTCTGCTAGAGCCGGTAATGCTTATTAGTCTTTATCTAGTATTCCTTTAAATCTAGGCTGAATTATTGTTTTGAGTACGAGCTGGGCTTAGTAGTAGGAGTTAAGTCGTTCGTCGTGGCTACTGTAGTACTAATAAGAAGTTCAACGGCTTCGTCTAGCTGTTACTTGGAATTAATATTTAGTATCGGACCGAGTGTCTCTTAGATGGCTTGACTAGCTTTCCTCCAGTCTGTTTGCTCGTATAGCTTCCGTAGGGGCCGTTTATTTGTTAATTCTACCTCTATGTTCCACTTCGAGACGGTGGCGCGGTGGTCTAATCTATAGTTCTCATCTAGAAGGCTGCACTTAATAAGTTGCTTGGGGATATTACTAAGGGTTAGGTCTAGCGTTGTCTTACTATCTGCCTTGTTACTCGCGTAGCACGTAGGTGTTCTACGGCGGAGGTGGCTCTGGAGCTCGTGTTCTTCTATAAAGGAAAGTAGGGAGGCGGCTGTTCCTACTAGGTATAGTTTAATACTGTCTCCGCCCTAGAGTGGGTCTTGTCTATTAAAGTCTCCCCCTAGGATAAGGCGTGGGGGGGTGTTCTTTAATTGTCTTCTAATCGTCTAGCGGATTATACTAAGTGCTAGTTATATCTCCTATTCTACCGCCTACTGGGTTCCTCCTATTAGTGGCACGTATACTGAGAAGATAAGGATCTATTCTACTAGTATTTAAATTCGAATTGCCGTAATGTCTCGGCTATCGCATTAAATTTATTGTTATACTGAGGTAGAAAGCCTCTTATTAATGTAGATAGTACTGCGGTTCTTTCCTTCGTTAGAGTAGGTAGGGGTATAAAGATACTAGGAGCGGTGTTAGATGAATAACTTAAAGAATAATACTAGCGGTTCTTAGATGAGAAGAATATCGAGCTTTTTAGTGTCTTAGTCGTTGATAAGGGCTTCCATACACTCGCGTAACTTCTAAATATTTAGCTGTAGGATCTAGAGTGGCTCTAATATTCGGTTCTATATACGTATAGAAGACGTTTACTGCATTAGGGTGCTCTTATTAGGTGGTTCTATCCGTAATCGGCGCACCGTAGGGTTGTTCTATGTAATGAGACTCGATGCTGCTACAGAGAGGTCGCACGAAGTGCGAGAGTCTACGTACAAACGAGAGCTATCAAACTGCGAAGTGTATGACGTCACCGCATACCTACGCACCTACTGCCTACGTGTCATCACGTGCTTCACCTCAACACCAGTCTTTACTCAGCCATTACAGTATCCCCTCCCTTAGGCGCAGCTCCTGTAAGCCAGTAGTCGTTCAGCCTCCTATCCTTTCTTCCGTAGCGGTGGGAAGCCCTTGCTTGGATGGTGAGCATCTGGATAGCGCTCGTGGAACTCCTTGACGAGGTCTTGCACATTAATCAAGTGTTCTTCAGGCTCCCAGGTAAATTGGTCAGGTGGGTAGCCCTTCCAGTGGACGTGGTACTCGTGTCTTCTACGGCGACGATTTGGGCGACAGCCGACGATTGCGGTAACCTCCCATTCTGCTCCAGGGTCACCCTCTGTGCCGAGTATCGGTGGAGGAGGTGGTTGGCGTTGGCCTTCCAGAGGATCGTTGGCAGCTGGGCGAAGCATTGAGGTGTGGAAGACCGGGTGGACCTTCAGTGATATGGGTAGTGCCAGTTCATAGGCTTGCGGGTTGATCATGCGGTGTATCTGGTATGGGCCAGCCCATTTGTAGTCGAGTTTCTTGCTGGGCCGGATAGTCTTAATATTGCGTGTATCCAGCCAGACTTCATCGCCTTTGGTATACGCAGGCGATGCTTGACGGTGCTGGTTTGCATATTCGGCTTGCGTGGATCTGGCGGCTAGGATCTGAGCCTTGCAGAAGTCGGTTATCTCCTCCATTCTTCGAGCGTAGGCTGCGGCCGCTTTGCTATCAATGGGCTTGGCATTCCTCGAGTCCGTCGGCTCGAATCCCATCCGCGGATGAGCACTAGTGTCTGCAAAGAAGGGTGTCATCTGAGTTGTTGAGGACTCATGATTGTTAATAGCAAACTCCGCCAGGGGTAGTAGCTCCTCCCAGTCATCTTGTCTGAAGGAAGTGAAGGCGCGTAAGTACTACTCCAGCTCCTGGTTCATACGCTCTGTTTGACCATCTGTCTCAGGATGGAAGGCAGTAGAGAATTTGGCCTTGATGCTTAACCGCTGGCAAAGAGCGCGCCAAAAGTCGCTGACGAATTGTGTGCCTCTGTCTGACGTAAGAGAGTCTAGTAGACCTCGTTGGCTAAAGATTCTTCGTGTGAAAATGTCTACCACTGCTGCCGTATCCATCTTGGTAGTTGCTTCGAAAGCTACGCGCTTAGTGCATCTGTCGACTATTACTAGTACGTTCTGAGCGCCTATTCGATTGCCGGGTGGTAACTCGACAATGAAGTCCATTGAGTAGTGCTTGCCGCGTTGCTCGGCAACTGGGAGAGGTCTTAGAAGGCCTGAAGGCTTCTGTCTGTTGGGTTTGATCCGAGTGCAGGTATGACAGTTACGTACGAGGCGCTTGACGTCGTCCAGCATCTTTGGCCAGTAGTAATGGCGTTGAAGAATCTCGTACGTCTTGGTTACGCCTGGATGTCCTGATAGAAGTGATTCATGAGCTTGACGAAGTAACTCTAGGCGGGCTAAGCTTGATTCATTGCCTTCCGACGTTGCTGGCATATCTGGTACCCAGATCTTGCCTCCATATAGCAGGAAACCGTCAGATTCTTCGCAATCTGCTAGGGTGACGTCGTCCAGGCGCTTCTTCCCCTCTCGCAAGGCTTCTAGCACCGACTGAAGCTTGTTATCCTTCCTGTCCTTGTAGGCTTGCGTGATACAAGTGTCCATTGCGCTTTGGCGTTCAAGGAATGTAGTCAGGATATGGATTGGGGAGATAGTGATAGTACGAGCTTGTTCTTGTTGTTTGGGATGAATATCCGGATGAAGGTTGTGAGCCTTGAGGACAATTTGATTGGAGAATCGGTGATCCGGGTGTGGTAAATCTTGCTGTCTCCTGGTCAGGGCGTCTGGTTTGCAATACTTGCCTTTTGTATACTCAATCTGGAAGTCGAAGCGAGAGAGAAACTCGCTCCAGCGTGCTTGACGACGACTAAGTTGCTTGGACGTCATGAAGTATTCAAGATTCTTGTGGTCAGTGATAACCTTGATTGGTAGGCCAGTTGCATTGCCTTCTAGTTCTGCTCTCCATTCTTCGAAACAACGGATAATAGCAAGGAGCTCCTTATCGTATATCTCGTAGTTACATTCTGCTGGCGTGTGTTTCCGTGAGAAGAAGGCAACCGGATGGAGTACTCCCTGCTCATCGTATTGAGACAAGACTCCAGCTGAGACGTAATCAGATGCATCGGTTTCGAGTACAAGCTGCAGTTCAGCTTCTGGGTCAAAATGCTTGAGTACTGGTGCACTGAGAAAGGCTTGCTTTAGCTGATTGAAAGCAGCACCTGCTTGACTTGTCCATTTGAAGCTGCTGTTCTCCATTGTCTTGGTAGTAAGCTTGGTCAACGGCTGTACAATCTTCGCGAAGTTCTTGATGAAGCGCCTATAGAAGTTGGAGAATCCGAGAAAGGATTGGACATCCTTGACGCATTGAGGCAGCTCCCAATTGACGATTACTAAGACCTTGTCTGGATCCATGCGTAGGCCGTGCTTCGCATCGATGATCAAGCCTAAGTACTTGACAGTATTAACCTCGAATTCACACTTTGAAATGTCCAGTTGAAGGCCAGCATCGCGTAGTCGTTGGAGAACTTGTTTAACGTGCTTGCGGTGATTCTGAAGATTATTGCTGTAGATCAAGATGTCGTCGACGTATGCGGTACAACAGACGTCGAGTAGGTCATGTAGAACGTCATTGATGTAGTGCTGCCATGAGGCTGGGGCATTTGAGAGGCTAAAGGGCATGACGAGCCACTCGTACAGTCCCCAACGAGTCCTAAAGGCGGTCTTCCATTCTTCTCCTTTTGCAACGCGAAGCTTGTGAAATGCAGCAACAATATCCAGCTTGGTATATACTGTAGCACGTGACAGTTTGTCGAGAGTCTCACGGAATAAGGGTAGCGGGTAGCGGTTCTTCACTGTGATCTCGTTGAGTCCGCGGTAGTCGACACAGAAGCGTAGTCCTCCTCCTGGCTTGCGAGCAAAGAGAACTGGTGCTGCAGCGGGTGATGAGCTTGCTTGAATAAAGCCTTTGGAGAGGTTCTCTTCGAGAGTCTTTTTTAAAACAAGCAGCTCGCCGTGAGACATGTTGTAGAGGGGGCCGAATAGCGGCTGTTTCTCCTTGCCTTCATCATCTTTCTGTAGTGGAATCTTGTGATCGTACTGGCGATGAGGGGGTAGTCTATTGGATAGCTCTTTGCTAAAGACATCAAGGAACTCATGGTACCACTTGGGAAGCTTGTCAAAAGGATTCGGCTTTGGTTTCCCTGACGGATTGAGTGCAATCTCAATATCACGAAGTGATGCGGCGAAGATCTGAACACCATCGCTATTCCGTGGATTATAGCGTTTACTGACGGCTAGCCGGTTGATTGCAACTGCACTGATTCCAATAGGAACTTCTGGCTGTACCAGTTTGGCTGTACTGGGATCATCAGGTTGATTCTGCTGGATCAGCTTGTCTGGAGGTGCCTGATCATGAGGTACGTTGTAAGCTGAAATAGGGAATCCACCATTGCGTTGCTTGAGGCAGTTTTTACGGCAGTAGCGGGACTTGAATGTAGTAAGCTCATCTTCGTGGTCCTGGAGGATGCCGTGCTTCCTTTGCCATGGCTTTCCTAAGATCACTGAGTACTGGTGGAGCTTTGGTACCACATAAGCTGTGACGACTTCGTGATGAGCGCCATTTGCGAGAGTAAGGCCGAAGTGAGTAGTCTGACTGATAGCTTCGCCTTGTCCATCATATCCATTGGCAGCAAGCTTCTCAGGCATCTCGGTGAGTGGCAAGTTATAGCGTTGGACGAAAGGCATATCAACGAAAGCAAAGCCTTCACAGCCTGAGTCGGAGAGAGCGTGTGTTTGGAGACGATCATTGATGGTACAAGGAAGTAGCAGGCAGGGTTCGCGTGAAGGAGCGGGTACATCTAGCTGTAGACTTGCAAAGCCGATATTGATACTTGTTAGTTTGCCTTCGGGTTGAGGCTCCTGGGCGGGACTTTGCTTAGGGCCAGTTAGTTTTCCTCATTGCTGGTAGTATGTTGATTCTCCTCTACACCAGTGGTGTTCAACTTGATAAACGAGCCGTTATTGCGATACTGAGGACACTGAGCTCTGCGATGGCCGGCGGCGCCGCAGTTGATACAGACACCAGTCTGGAGACGCTGCTGGTATTGCTCCTGAGTAATGTGACGAGGCTTCGAGGGAACAGGACGTGTGCCGATTGCTGAGAGATCCATAGGCTCGCCGCCTGAAGTGGGCGCTGGAGCTGGAACCGGAGCTACTGGAGTCGACGTTGTAGGAGTTGGTTGTGGTGATGGCTGCGACGGTGATTCTGATAGATATGCATAGCGAGTAGGGCGGCGTTCAGCCCACAAGCGCTCGTTGTCAATCTGCTGAATGTGGCTTACCATTTGGTGGAAAGGCATAGCTCTGATTGTGGTTGCTACTGCGAAGAGGCCTTTCTTAAGCTCCTGTGAGAGTCCATACCAAAACTCTGCCTTACGGCCTTCTGGAGACATGTCGAGTTCGGTGCAGAGGCGCTGGTACTTTGCGGCATACCAGCTGAAAAGCTTGTTGGTCTGCTTGAGCTTATAGAGTTCTCGAAGTGCTGTCTCACGACGATTGGGGTCGCCAAACGCTTGTTCAAGTGACCATAAGAGGTCCTCAAAGTCTCCTGTAGTCGACAAAGGATCGCGAGGTGGGACATTAATAATGCCGCGTTCCTTGACGTATCCTCGTACTTGAGCGCTTGCTTCGCCTTCAAGGCGCGACATGACGTACTGAAGACGGGCTTGAGGCGTGGGGAAACGGTCCTCATTTGCTGAAAGCTTGATGCGTACTGCAGTCCGCCAATTGAGGTATTCCTTCTTTTCTCCTTTGAAGACTGGTACATCAGGGAGCTTCTCACTGAGCTTTACCTTCTGTTGTGAGCTCTGACCCTGACTCTGGCTCGTAGCGAAGCTGGTTCCTGGCCTTGCTGATAGTGGTACGTGGCTAAATCCTCCAGCAGACAGCTGCTGTCTCTTGTAGGCGTCCAATTGTCCTCTCAGTGTTTCCTGCATTGCGCGTGCGGTATTCAACTCGTTGGTAAGGCTGTTGACGCTGTTCTGAGCGGACTGGAGCCGAACCTCGAGTGTTGCTGTATGTTGTGCGCGTTCATACTGTTCTCTTGACCAGGTGAGGAAGCGTTGGGCCTGGTCGCTACCCATGGTAACGTAATCGACGAGTGTCTGGGCGTCAGTGATGTTGATAGGGTCAAGGCTAAGCCAATTGAAGCCGAAGGTGTCATGGCTCTGTTGGTGCATGGTTGTTGGGCTCTCGCTCTCAAGCGGTAGGACGTGCGATAAAGGTCTCGTGGGTGACGAATCGTATAGGTGACGGTGTGACTCTCTCCAGGCGTCGTCGCCTGTGACGTCTGGGTACATTCCTGACATAATGGAGGACGGTAACGGTTGCTGTGGGCTTCGGACACCTGGCGTGGCTCCGACTTGCTGTGAAACGGTGAGGCTCTGCGCGAGACTCGACGGTAACGGTAACGGTAACGGTAACGGTGACGCGAGCTATTCTAAAGCCTGCTCGTGGCTATGAGTGAGATGGGTGGTGCGACCTAATGTAATGAGACTCGATGCTGCTACAGAGAGGTCGCACGAAGTGCGAGAGTCTACGTACAAACGAGAGCTATCAAACTGCGAAGTGTGTGACGTCACCGCATACCTACGCACCTACTGCCTACGTGTCATCACGTGCTTCACCTCAACACCAGTCTTTACTCAGCCATTACATTCTAGGAAGATAATCCCGGGTATCGTGTTCCTCGTAGTAGTTTCTACATCTTTGCTTCTCTCTACAGTTCTAGGCAAGGTATCTAGGGGCTTAGTAGTAGAAGCACCTCTTCCTCTCCATACTATAGTATTCAACGCGGCTAGTAAACTGTTGTCCAAACCTAAGGCCGTTATAAATAGCGTGCTAGGCTGCTTATTCTAAGCGAAACTAGATCCTAAGTAAGGCGTAGCGTCTGAGAGGGGTGTCTTTCTTCTTTATCTATACGATATCTTCAATCTAGTAGCCGAGCTACGTGAGATTATTCTCCTAGCTGATCTTCTCGATACTGTGTTCTTTCTCGCCCATCTAAATCTCTTCAGTTGGTGTAAGGTGGGCGACTATTCTATAGCGGGGGTGGGTAATCTTAGTCTACTCTCCTAGCTTCTCCACCTACTTAGTATTCTTCTTAGTAGTCTCTTTTCCTTTATCTGTTCTAAACTAAATAAGATATCCTGTCTTTATAGAGCCTACCCCTAGGATCTCTACGTCCTTAGTGTTGTTACATTCTTTAAGGGCGTCTGAAATCTACTTGGCTACTTCGTCCTGCAGTATGTCTCGCTTTAATTAGTTGTCCGACGTGTCTTGGTCCGTTTAGAGCTGCGTAGTGGTGATCTTCATCACCTGGAGACTGTTTCCAGATTGCTTGTAGTACGACTGAGGAGGTGGGACAGTAGGTGGGAGTGCTACTACTCTAGCCCAGTTCCGCTGTTGAGGCTGTTGCTGGCGTATAGTCTTGAGTTCATGGCTGATCTTGTCTACTTTCTCTGTGAGGTCTATAACCTGCTTCTGTAGAGCCTTGTTCTAGGTGATGAGAGTCTCGTGTTCTTTCTTAGCATCTTCTTGCCCTTGCTGTAGGAGTTGAAGAAGTTCTTTTTACTGAGAGAGCTCCTTCTTCATGTATTCCACCAGAGGGGGGATATCTAGCATGTTGATGAGGGCCATCTTGGCTCGCTCTGCATTTAGGTTGGACTTGGCTTGGGCCTCAGTGGCCTGTGTTTCGGTGTTCTGGGTCTTGGTGGCTTGGGTTCTAGTAGTCTGGGTTTCTTTGGTAGTCTTTCTCGCTTGTGGTGTGGCTTTGCTTTTCCCAGCTGTTCTGCTATCTGTTGGCATAACACGGGAAGTACTGCGTGTAGTCCTTCCTGGCAGTGTTTCTTCTCGGTTAATCCTTAGGGTTCGGACAGCTGTAGGGGCCTGGGGCGAGGCTGGGTTGGTGGGGCTCTGCGCCCGGGGTGTATGGGGCTCTGTGCTCCCCATGTTACCTTATCGGCGCACGGGCCGAGAAGGTGAAAATCTTTGTGGAGAGAAGAGGCGATGTGGTTGAATTCAGACTGGCTCTTACGGGCCCACCAGGGCAGTGCACGCCCTGGGCCTGGGCTGAGTTACTCTCCTGAATGTGCGCTTTCTATTGCTCCTAATTTTGTGATGGCGGCCGTCCTAGTTGGATTGATTCGCGAGGTGTTCCTTTTTGGCTGGGATTCCTTGGTCTCAATCCTGTCTCGGCCATATGATTCGATAACGGAGGTGATTGAGCTTGTTTTCTATCAGAATCACAAGATTCTTGCGGATACGGAGTGCGTCGGCTACGCAGAGGGCTGGCTGTCCATCAGGCTTGACCAGGCGACTCGTGATGCCGGCGGATGCAGCCCTGGAGCAGTTGGATGGGTGTGATGGCGACGACAGTGCCGGGCGCAGAAGAGTTCACATCAGATTAATAGGATTGATTAAAATAGATTATATATCTTAGATTTGAGTCCAGTTCAATTTGAACCGACTTTCATTTGTTTTATAGTTCCTTAGGCGTTCGATTACCTCTTCTGCACTGCAAGCTTCAACAAGAATTTGGGAGTCCTCAGAATGCATGAATCCAGTGCGGACAGAGGTGTCGACCCACTTGAGGAGATGATCCCAAAAGTTCTCGATGTTGTAAACAACGATGCCACGGTCGTGAACTCCTAATTGATTCCAGGTGAGAACCTCGACCAGCTCCTCGAAGGTTCCCCAACCGCCGCTCAAGGCCACAAAGCCGCCCCCGGGTCCACCGTTAGCTACTTCTTCGGCCATCATGCGCTTTCGAGTGAAGATGTCATCAACAATGGTGGTGCGGCCGTAGATGTTCTCGTCTAGCACGTTGCGGGGACCCGACGCCGTCCACGGCTTCAGCTTTCCGTCGGGCGCGATGATCTGAGACTCGTCATTGTGCGACTTCGCGGCGCCGGCCTCCTGCTTGACCATGATTCTTGGGATGATGCCGTGCACCGCGTCTTTTCCGGCCAGGGAGACCATCGCCCGCGCGACTTCGCCCATCAGGCCGATTGTTCCGCCACCGTAGACGAGCTTCATGCCGTTCTTGTGAAGCGCGTGAGCTAGAGCACGTGCTGCTTCCAAATGCAGTGGCGAGGTGCCGCTGCTGGCGCCGCAGAGCACGCAAACAACCGGTCGCTTGTCTCGTGTGCCATTGGGAGTTGTCGTATCCGCGCCGTTTTCTGTTGCCATTGTGGAGAAAAGAGGAGATTCAGTATTGCTTTTACAGATGCGCGACGCTATGCCAGATGAGATCGCTCTGGGAAAGGAGAGATGGAATTGAGAGGATAGAATGCGGTGTATGAAAATTTGTAGGTTTGCTTTAAGTATAGCCTTGCCCACTCCAATTTGTCGCAAGAGAAGACCTTGCAGAAATTTTCCTTTAGTCGCCCGCGACGACATGTGCGCGGTCGGTGTCAGAATTAGCTCTCCGAAACTTTTCTAGGTAATCACCGAGAATAGAAAAATGAACCCGAATTTGGCCAGGAGAGGGAACAACAGGACGGTTTGAATTCGTGCACCGAGAGAGTTAGGGACCGTCTAGATCTGGTAATCGTGGGGCCGAAACGGGCTGACCGGGAAAATCAGCTCGGAAGTGCCGGGGGCTACGAAAGCAGTAGAGCACAGACTTATCGACCGACAAGGTATAGAACGCCCTAACATGCGTCTTTTGCCATGAACGTAATAACCTTTCCTAGGAGAAAGGGATACAAAGATATCTATTTCGGGAAGAGATAGCCCTACCTCCTTGAACGATCAGATTTCGGGGCTACCGAACGACATAATTAATTTAGTATCACGTATGCCGAAACTAAATCAAGCAACGGTCCTCTTTTCAATAGGAACAACGACCATTTACGCAACGCGCCCTCATCAGGAAGCAAAAACACTCGTATGGATCCCATCCCGTCTTCTCCGACACTTTTTCTGGCCATCTTCGGCTGCACTCTCCTACGTCCCCTATCATCCTTTGGCACCTGATACTTCTGGCTCCGGGGTTCTGCTTCGTCATGCAGCACGACTTATAAAATATTACAATAAAGTAACCAGATCAAGCATCCTATATACTGAATCTAGCAGTCGAGTTTCCAGTAACACCTTCCCACAACCATGGCCTCTAACGTAACTGATGCAGCAGTGATTTCACTGCTCGACACGTAGGTGGCCCTTCTTTCATTCACCACATTATTCTAATCACGTGCAAAGGGACTTTTACAAATTCACAATGCAATTTTGCGTGCTGAAGTATTTCCCGAACACCGAGGTCACCTACCAACTGACCAATCGTACTCAACACATGCGTTTCACTCAGGAGGCGTACCATTGGTTGCGAACGCAGATCGACCATCTCGGAAGTCTTGTTTTCACCGAAGACGAATTGAGCTATTTGGAATCGTTTCCCTTCTTTGACAAGTCATACATACGCTATCTGTCGACTTTCCGTCTCCATCCGGACAGACAAGTCGTACTATCCTTCAAGCCTGACTTGGATGATGAGAACCAGTTTGGCGAACTGAGCATTCATGTCGAGGGCTTGTGGAAGGAAACGATCCTCTACGAAATTCCACTTCTTGCATTGACCAGCGAGGCCTATTTCAAATTCTGCGAGAATCGATGGACTCATGAGGGGCAGCAGGAAAAAGCGTGCGAAAAGGGCGTGAAGTTGTTGGGACACGGGTGCCACTTCTCCGAGCTGGGAACAAGGCGCCGGAGAGACTACAAAACACAAGGCCTCGTCATTCAGGGCCTTTTGAATGCGGCCAAGAAGATGGAAGGCATTGAGTGTGTCGGGAGGTTCCTCGGAACAAGCAACGTTCACTTTGCCAGGAAATTTGGAATTCCCGCCCTGGGGACCATTGCGCACGAGTGGTTCATGGGAGTTGCCGCGGTAACCGACAATTATGAAAGGGCGAATGAGATTGCGCTCAGCTTCTGGGTGAATGCCTTCGGCAAAGGAGTAAGTATTTCTGCTACGGACCTCAGTGCCAGCACTTACTGTGTTAGGTTCTAAGTGTGGCGCTTACCGATACTTTTGGCACGATGAACTTTCTGGACTCCTTCAGAAAACCTATAACTTTGTGTGATTCTTTTTCAAGCGCTACAGACACTACTAAAGAGTCGCTGGGAGTTCCTCTGGAGACTTATGCCGAGATATTTGCAGGCGTACGTCAAGACTCGGGTGATCCAAGAGAGTTTGTCAACGTGATGCGAGCTTTCTACGATCATGAGGGTATTGTAGACATGAAAACAATCGTCTTCACAGACTCTCTTAACACCGACCTCTGCATCGAATACAAAAAAGCGGCTGAGGCGCAAGGTTTTCGTGCGACCTTCGGGATCGGCACGTTCCTCACGAGTAAGTTCAACCTGTAACACTAGTTTGTTCGTGATGCTGATCTATTAATAGACGATTTCCTTCAAGAAGGCACGGGAATCAAGTCCGCACCCCTGAATGTTGTGATGAAGCTCTCGACTGCAGAAAGGAGGCCGGCGGTCAAGCTGAGTGATAACGCAGGCAAGAATTCTGGCGACAAAGAGAAGTTGGCTGAAGTCAAGAGAAGAATAGGTCTTGAGGAAAAGAGCTGGTTGGGTGGAGATGAGCGCGCTCGATGGGTCATGCAGGAGCTTCCAGGAACCGTCAAAATTTGACCGGCTGAGACCAACTGCACAGATGTGACTGTATGGATGCGTTATGGTATCTCTTGCAGCATTTTGAAGAATCGAATTCACTTCTCGTTTTCACTACGATGTTACTTGCCGAAACTCGTGAGACTTCCGTGCATCTTTTTTTAATTTTCGATACCGGCTGGCCCGGTAATTCTGCAATATAATGCACAGAGAATGGATAAATTTTGGTTTTATTTTCTCACATGATGCTGTTGCCGTGTAAGCAGCACCATATACTGCCTAATCGTCATGTGAAGTCATCACGTGCTCCCCTGCAACATAGGTGTCTGTGTAGTAACAGGGCTCCCTTTCGGATGCCGGCGAACAATCAGACAACTACTACCATACTTATTGCTTCTGGCTGCACTCTTTCACTCGAATGATGACCCTTCCTTTCTGGCTGCTTTCGCAGGCCAGCTAAATATCCTCATATTACCCCTCTTCAATGCGTGTCTCTGTATACTAATGCAACAGTACAAATAGATCCATAGATATAGATAGATAAATTCATTTTCTTCCCGATATAGCTCCCTTTTGGGTCCATGCGGGGTAGGCTATCTGCGATATTTTACATGAGAGGGAAAACCTGGTCTCCCAGGTGAAAAACCCCTCCTTTCTTCTTAGGTTGGTTGCCCCTTCTTATTCCGTTTTTCCTGCTTACCGGTAGAAGCTACTATAGCAGCCTTATATTAGCTAGGTGTTAACCTTAGCTCTCTCTTTCTCCCATGTCCTGGTGCTGGTCCTCCTGGTCAAGATCCCGGTTCTCCTGGTGGTTCTCCTGGTGGACCTCCTTGGCCTCCTGGTCCATCTCTCTTGCCAGGCTGAATTGGTTTAGCAGCCCCAGGTGCAGAAACCACTTTATTGCTGCTTGGACCCTTTTCTTTGTTGACAGAAGGGTGTGGTAGTCTGTGGTTTCCGCTAGTTGTAGCATCTGTGCTCTGCCTTCTTGGAAGTGAGGGCAGAACAGGAGGATATGCTTTGGTGTTTGTCTGCGCCAGCCACATGAGCAGGCTGGGCTGGGGTGGCCTGGTACCTTACGCCTGGAGAGAAAGTCTTCAAGGCCAATGTGTTCAGTGCGCAGCAGGGTGAGGAGAGTGCTTTGTGGTTTGGTGAGTTCACTGTGGAGCTGCCTGATTTTTGGATTCCAGGATGCGCCCTGGGCCACTGGCTTGTTTCTCCTCTCCTGTCTAGTTTGCTTTGTCCACCTCTCCTTCCATAGCTCTCTGATTGCCATACGAAGCCTGGTTTGCTCTGGGAATTTTTAACTTGCAGGGGGACAGCTGCTGAGGAGGGAGTCCAGTTTTCTCCCTAGTAGTGTTCTCCTGGATGGGCCAGAAGCTCCCTTGGCATTCAGTATGGCCCTAGCAATCATCTTGATGTCCCTGCATGTGTTCTCAACTATTGTGGCTACCGGTCCCTTTTTGCTTCTGATTGTATGTGCCAGTGTAAGCTCATCCAAGTGGAGTGAGAGGGGGGCAATCCCAGTCTCATGCTCCAGTGTTTGGGTGGGTGTTGACTTGTATGCTCCAGAGATGGCGCGCAGGCACTGGCTTTGGATTTTTTCCAGGGGTTTGGCTGCTGTCTTTCTTGCTCCTGGGGTCCCTTCTGGGGAGTGCCACACCCCACAGCCATAGGTGAGAACTGGTCTTACTACTGCAGTGTAGATGTGGCGTGCCTTTGTAAAGGAGGCTCCCCAGGTAGATGCTGCAAGTCTGGAGAGAGAGGTGCATTGCCTTGTTGCCTTAGCAGCAGTCTCCCTGATATGGGGTCCCCACCTGAGCTTGCTGTCTACATGGATGCCAAGTATCTTAATCTGTGGTTCAGGGTTGCCCTCAAAGCCGGGGATTTGAATCCTGGCCTTCATGTTGAATCTTTGTGGCCTTCTGGTGAAGTGAATAAGGTGGTACTTGTCTGGGGAGAATGCAGAGCCATGGGTGGCTGCCCACTGCTCACAAGTGTTGTTGGCCTCCTCTAGTGCTCTGCAGTTTTGTTCTGTTGACCTGCTGAAGGTAAGAATATTGGTGTCATCTACAAAGCCTAAGGGGAAGGTGCTTCCCCTTTTTAGCTCCGTAAGGAGGTTGGAGGCAAAGTAGAGGTAGAGGATTGGTGAGAGCGAGGATCCCTGGGGGATCCCAGTGGGGGTTGAGATCTGTGGGCTGATGTAGATCCATAGATATAGAAAGGCCGTAAATATCGTTGGAGGTCTCGGGACATGAACTCTGTGTGAAGGGGTCACCTCCACCCATCTTCATTACTATGAGTAAGAAACTATATCACATTCTTATCCCTTTGAAAAGCGACTAAATACACTAGTCGTAGCCTCGTCATACTCCCGCAGAATTGTTTCCCTGATCTTTTGCGACCGCAGCATTGGCTTACATCCATAATCTTTCGCACAATACAAGAAGCCATTCCAATATCCTGTCACCGGGTCTGAGTCTACCGGTACCTTTTGTCCATCAGGCCCCGTTGCATCCTCGAACTTGAAGGCCCAAAGCAGCTTAGCAATGGATAGAAGCATATTCCTTTCCGCCAAGTACATGCCGGGGCAGATCCGGCGGCCTACTCCGTAGCCATAGTGGTCTCGTTCTTTCGAATCACCCCTCGCAACGTACTCCGGCGCAAGCTTGGTATGACCCGAGTATCTGTTGGGATCAAATACCTCCGGGTCTTTCCAAACGTTCGGGTCCATGTGTATTCCCCAGACGTTCGTGATGACCGTTGTCCCTTTCGGCAAAAGCTTGCCGTCGATCCAATCGTCTTTAGCTCAATGAGTTAGTGAGTAATTTTGAGAATCTTGATGATGCTTCTTACCTTGGCTTAAAGTATGCGGGAAGCATAGTGGCAATATTGGCCGCCAACGATGTCCCTCTTTCACAATCATATTGATATACGGCAACCGTTCCATATCAGACCATCGAGGAGAACGATCCTCACCCACAACATCATAGATTTCGCGGTAGGCCTGCTCTTGGATGCTTGGATTAGAGATAAGAGCTTGGATGATAGCGAGAATGAGCGATGAGGACGTGTCGGAGCCTCCCTCCATGAGGACTCCGCCAATGAACCTGAGTTGTTCTCTGGGAAGCTGTACTTTGTCATTCTGGTCAAGAACAACATCCATGAAGGATCCAATGTTTCGAGTCTCCCTCCTCTTCAGCACATCTTGTAAGAGGTCCTCGTACAGTACTTCCATTTGCTTGCCAACCCGTAGTGCTCGTGATTTGTAGTTCCCAAAAAGTTTCTCGGGAACATACTTCAGCCACGGAAAGGCATCGACTGGCGGTGTATTTCCCGTCTCCATCAGCTTTGACCACTCTTCCATCAGGTTGTAAAGCCGTGTCATATAGTTCGACCTCGCATCAGTCGTGCGGATACCGTATACTGCCGAAACATCAGCCTCCAGTGCTCCCATACGGCGTCGACGTCTGTCCTACTGATGGAGTTACTAATACTGTTGCTAAAGCGCTTCGGATGCAACATGTGATCCTCGGGGAACAGCATGTAGTCGCGCACAAGTTGGATTGCTTCGGCATTGACAATGGACAGGTGCTCCCGCTCCACCATAGATTCCATGAGGTATGGGTGGATAAGACGTCGAAATTGGCGCCATTTATCGCCGTAAAACATGACAAGAAGGTGATTACCCTTAGTGATCAGGTCGTGCGAAACGTAAGACGCCGGTCGGTGACTGTAGATATTGCTCTTCTTATCGACGGTTCTTTTTACGAGCTCGCGATCCGTGATCACAGCCATGGTCCTATGACCGATCTTCAGAGTGTAAAGGCCACCATATTTGCGGGCCCATTCGGTGAATCTGAATTTTTTTTCTGTGAGGACCATCATATGGAACTATGGGAAAGTCTAAGGCTTACTGAATATGTGTGTACGATTTGGGGATCTGATGCAAATTGCCAATGAAAGGTAGTGTCTTCGGCCCTAAAAGCAGTCAGCACACGCGTTAGAGTACCTCATGTGTGGTGGTAATACCAGGTGGCATGTGCTTTGTACGATGCCCATACACGAAGGCACTGTACAAAACGAAAACAGAAAGAGCAAAAAGCGCCGAGATGAAGATCATGTTCACGCGGGATGCTATGGCCTGCGAGAAGCCAACTTTGTCAAAAGAGTGCGACTTAATCTGCACCCAATTTAAATATGCTCGGATTAGAGCATTAGAGCCCCTGTAATGGATGGATGCCGTTTTTGGTTCCGATTACAAAAGGAGTTGTGGACAATATTCGGTCCGGAGCCGGAAATCTCGGGAATCCATGATCAGCCATCACCGCCTCAATCCGATAACGCCCTGTCCTCCTGGACAGCTATTTAGCACACAGACCGATGCCCAGAGAACAGCCAGAGATTTGATTGATTCGCTGTATTCAACTTATTGTCCGGTCTCGCAGACTTCATCGCCACGATGCAGCGCATTGATTTTCACCATCACTTTGTGCCACCATTCTACCAGCAGGGTATGCGAGAAATAGCCCCAGAATTGGAATTTTTCAGGCGCTAATGCTATGCGTAAAGCATTGGAGCAATCAGGTGGCGACCCGTCAGGATGGAAGACCCCTGACTGGACTCTAGAGGGCGATCGTGCGTTCAACATCAAGGAAAGAATCGCCTTCTCCTTCCTGTCAATCACGGCCCCAGGCGCCAGTATTCTTCCTCTGGACCAGCAACCCAATTTCTGCCGACAAGTGAATGAATATGCAGCCAAGATCCGCTCAGCCCACGACGACCGCTACGGAGTGTTCGCCAGTATACCTTCCCTACTGGACCGCTCTTCCGCTAATAACGAGATCGTCTATGCTCTCGACACTCTCAAGGCAGACGGGGTCATTCTGTTCACACGCTACGGGAGCGATAACCACTATCTTGGCCATCCCGATTTCGCCGACACGTGGGACTTACTCGATTCCCGGGGCGCCGTGGTCCTCGTGCACCCCACACACCCCGTTGATACGAATCCGGCAAATCCAGTGCTCGCACAACCTATGATCGACTATACACACGAGACAACCCGTGCAGCTGTAGATCTCATCATGTCGAACACTATGCGCAAGCACTCGAACATCAAAGTCATCCTTTCCCATGCAGGCGGTACATTGCCCTACCTGGCGCTCCGGCCAGCAGCCATGCTGCCCTACGTTTCCGGCTCGGGCAACAGCACCGGATACGAAACCAAGAAATCGGAGGAAGAATTTATGGAGGATTCTAAGAGATTCTATTTTGACACCGCACTTTCTGCCGGCAATCTGACTCTGGATATTTTGAAACAATTTGCGAAGCCAGGACATGTGGTGTTTGGTAGCGACTATCCGTATGCACCGACGCCGGCAATCCAGCGCATGGATGGGCTGATTGATGAGTACGCTTCCAACGACGAGGCGTTTGTACGCTCTATGAGTGTAGGGGCTGCTGTGCAGCTTTTTCCAAGGCTCGCTGAATTAAACTTATGAGGTGTTGGAATATCACTCGTTTCTCAGACTGTTCAAGTCGCACCATATAGCTTAGTCACAAGCACCTGTATAAGAGGTAAGCGGGTCACCTACCCTCTCCCTCTTCATGCCAATCATCAATGAATCACACTCTTTCATCAATTATCCAACATGAGGGGACATTTCGAAATTCTGCGAATAGTATTTCTTTAGGGTCATTTGATAGTAGAGCCGTGTAACCAGAAATTTTCATGTTACTATCTGCTCCCAATATTCAATTTGATGCGCATTATGTTACTAATTAATCATAGCTGTTGAAGATTTCCTCAAACTCGCTCAGCTCTCTTCGGATCGTCGCTGCTCGCTGTCCTGATCTGACGGTTATCTTACATTCGTGGTCTTTGACGCACTGTAAGAACCCGATGCTCGATTCGACAGGACTCTCAGCTTCGCCGGTTCGATGAAAATCGAAGGCCCAGAGTAATTTGGCCATGCCAATGAATAGGTTACGCTCTGCGAGATGAATGCCTGGGCAAACTCGACGACCGGCTCCATAGCCAAAGTGATCACGGTAGAGCCCATCGCTGGTGTAATGAGACGAAAGCTTCGGGTAGCTGCCGAAGCGCTCTGGCATGAAATCCTCTGGTCTTTCCCACTGTTTCGGATCGTGGTGCATGGCCCACACGTTAAGAACCACTGTGGACCCCTTCGGGATGAAGTGACCCCCCACGTAGTCATCTGCAGGATAAATTCAGCATCATCGTCAATTTATAGTGAACACAAGCACTCACCTTCAGCCACTGCATGAGAAACGCCCAGAGGACTGACAGGGCGCCAGCGATGACTCTCTTTGATCATCATATTAATGTATGGAAGTTGATGGAAGTCAGACCACCTCGGCGACCGATCCTCGCCGATGACAGCATCGATCTCAGCTTGCGCCCTTCCATACTTGTTAGCGCATTTACCAGGTTGGGAATCAGGGACAGTTGCTCCTCATTACCTTTTCTGGACTTCAGGATATTCAACCATGGCTCGTATCATGGCAAGAATAAGGGACGACGAGGTATCGGAACCACCTTCCATCAGAACTCCCCCGAGAAAAAATAGCTTGCTGGGCGAAAGGTCATTTTTCTCCTGCTCGTCCAGCACTCGGTCCATGAACGATCCTCGATTCAGGCCCGACGAGCGCCGCTTCACAACCTCGTCAAGGACTTCGGTATACAAGTCTGTCATCAACTTTCCGACGCGAATTGCACGTGATTTCCAGTTGCCAAAAATCCTCTCGGGCACCATCTTCAATATGGGGAATGAGTCCACCGGGGGAGTTGCACCGAACTCCATGATTTCGCTCCACTGCGTCATAAGGTCAAACAGTCGAATCATATAATCGCTCCGATGAGTTTTCGTTCTTATGCCGAAGACTGTACATCGAGAGTCAGCGTCTGATTGAAATGTATCTCACGTGCTCTTACCCAAAGAGTTTGTGATGCTATTGCTGTAACGCTTCGGGTGCTGCATGTGGTGTTGAGGAGCAACGAGGAAATCGTGCATCATTTGCGTCGCCTCAGCATTCTGCAACCGGGTATGTTCCTTCTCGCACATTGGCTCCATAAAGTACTGGTGGATCATCTTCCGCATGCGGCGCCACTCGTTACCATACTGCATTAGCAGTAGATGGTCTCCTTGGGTAATTAGCTTTCCAACATACGATTTTGGCCGGTCGCTGTAGATATTGCTTTTCTTGTCGAGAAGTTCCTTAATCATGCGTCGATCCGAGATGACGAAGGTCGTGTTGGCAAAGCGCTTTAGGGTATACAAGCCACCATATTTGTTCGCCCATTGCGTAAATCTAAAAGTTAGCAACGCCCATTTAACGGATGATTCGAGCCATACTGATAATGTGCATTGCTTTTTGGTATCAGGTGCTCATTTCCGACGATTAGACGCGTGGGAGGACCTGTCAGACCATGCTTTTAGCCGAAACAGAACCTGGAAAGATCTGAGAACAATTTACCAGGAGGCATATTTGGCGCTCGTTCGCCCATTGCAAGAATTCGGAACGCGAAAAAAACGAGGAAGCCCGCAAAGGCAGCTGCAACTACCGTGTGATGGAGATCCAGCATTGTGTTTGAAAACTTGGATTGTTACGGCGGAATAGAACTTTTGAGATTATCCCACATTTGAATCATGAAGAAAACTCTAGGTCCATCAATGATGAACAAGTTTAAGATTAACGAAAATTTGGAGTTATTTAAAGTGGCAGACTGCACACAGGCGACATTCCGTATCCGTTTTTGGAAAGACTCGGGAAAGTCCCTTTTTCGTAAAGAAAAAAAAAAGATCCCGAACGGACCCTGCGGGAGCCGAGACGCGCAGGTACGCAGTAGCAGGTTGGCTAGCCTGCCCGCGTAAGGCCAGTCCCGAACATCTCCTCCTCAGCCAATCTATTCATATGTAACGGAGTGCCTTCTGCTACACGACTTCGGAGTCGTCGGGTAGGAGTTGGGTAACCGAAGGGTTTACCTTGAGGACAAGAGTGGGTAAGGGCAAGCGAAGAGAGAAGTGGGATGTTCACGTGAGGACTGGAACGCACGTGATAAGACTCGTTACCAGCAATGAGTAAGATTGCTACTTTGAGTTGACCACGAAGGGTCAAGTATCTAGCTAAGTGAGTGTGCTTATATACTGTGGGAAAGCTATGACAATCTGGATGCCCCTCATGGATTTGAGGGTTGGATCTGTTCTGATCCAATGTGGGTCTTTGTGGAGCTGCACGTGGTACAGCACGTGATGTCTTCCTTGGCGCTTGTTCTTGCGCCCGTCATCCGCGCTTCCCGTCTTCCCTCATCTTCCTCGGACTGGGGTTCGTAACATCATAGCTCTGCTGGATGGTTGCCCGTAAATCGTCTTTCATTCTTGCTATCGTGGCTTGTTTTCCGATGTCCGGCGCGCCAAACTTCCATTGCGGCGTCGCAATAGAGCCGAACGTAAGCACTAACGCTCGAACTTTCTTAAAATGCGCCAGCATCCGCTGCACCAACTCAGGCGTCGGATGTGCAACTGGAAAATTAATGCTGCCGTTTGCCCACTTGACCTCGATGTGCAGTTCCTGAAGAGTTTCAGAGGCCGGTAGGCGATGGCTCTGTAGGCGACTCGTGAAAAGAAAGACGCTGGCACATGTTTGGTCGATTGCTTGGGGCCAAGGGCTGAGCATCGTTGAGATGTATACATTCAGCTGACGCACACAAAATAGGATTGTAGCATCGTAATTATGCGGCATTGGAACTCGGATGTCTCTAGACGCAAGTGTGGCGGCAAGTAACTCCAGGCCGCAACACATCTGTACTCCCGCGCGGCTAATGTATACGTCGAAGATTACCCGGCCGTAGAGCACAGGGAGTGCTTCAGTATAAATATCTCGGCTGATGAGCAGGACCGTGGTACTTGTATGAGCTCCATCGCGTCGAATTTAGGAACATGGCCTTCATGGGAGTTTTGTTACTCTCAATTTGTAGACAATTCTTCAACCTTCAGCATGTATTATAGTTTTCGGTGCGCCAAAAAGATCTTATTGGTAATATCAGTCTCCTAATTGAAAATGATTTTTGGATACAAGACGTTCCCTAAGACGTTGAATTTCCCTAAGGACAGCGAAAACGATGTGAAGTGGAGCGGGCCTAGACAACACCTTTTTTTCCTAATACTACAAACAGAGTCGACATTAGTCTACATCAACAGACCTGAATCCCGTATGAATGATAATCAAAGTCTTCTAAACTTTGATAATACTTAATCCATCCCTTGCTCGCTCGCTCTATCATCTTTGACAAAGAAAATTCATTCAATCCTCCCAACGCACTGCTGCAGCCACCTCCTACAAGATCTTCAACCAGGTCTCTCTCCCTGCCCTGATATTCACTGATCAACCCAGGATGCGGACACCAAGCCACTTGCATTCCAGCGCTTCTGCCCGCTTTCACTCCTTGGATACTATCTTCAAACACCAAACATTCCTCTGGCTTCATGAGCCGGTCGACCATGGTTTCTTGGCGCTCCAGCGTGGAGTTCATCGCCTCGAGCGCGAGTAGGTAGATATCAGGAGCTGGCTTGCCTCGGCCGGGCTTGATGCGTGTATCGTCACCAAGGATACGACATTCCGGAGAGAATAGTGAGAACAGATGTGAGAGATGTTTCGTTTTGAGGGCAAAATTCAGATCTGTGCTGGAGGTAGCGAGGGCAATGTGGACGCGTGACGCAAAGTTCTGCGAAGCCAGCGTGGATACGAGCTGTACGACTCCCGGGAGAGGCTTCGTTCGCGGGAAATTCTCGCGTTGCAAGGCCATTTCCTTCTCGAGAAACTCTGACGGACTTATAGAAAGGTCTGCCCATTCGAAAAATATCCGTTGTGCCTATGGATCCCAATGACACTTCCGGTCAGTTTAAAACGCAGAACAGGAAAGGATGGAGGACTTTATCTCAAAAAAGCTCACCTCGGTGCTAGGGCGACCCTGTAATTGCAACCTGATACTCCAAGGCTGCTCTGACTTCCCATACTGCTTTAAAACTTGATTCGTACAGTAGTCGTAGATGTCATCCGAATTGATAAGGAGCCCATCCATATCGAACAGACAACCTCGAACGGTAGGTAGCCTGTATGAAAGATTCTAATGCTTTAGAGATGCTTGAACGGTAGGGTATTGTTGCAATATTAACTCACGTGAGGATTGAAGAATCCTTAGCGTCCGCCATACCGGTTGTGACAGCTTTACTAAATCCTAGTTTCTGCTATCTACTGGTGGTGGGCTGTTTCTTCCACTTAGGAGATGTGAATAAGTTCGTTGGCTTTATTGTCGCCTGTCTTGATACGAGAATCAAAATATTAATCATTTGCTCTCAGACGTAAAGTAAGCGGGCTTGCCCTTCGGGACCTCTACCAAAATAAGTTAAGTCTCCTAAATTTCCGAACCTCATATGGTACATTCGGACCGATTCCGGGCACTAGTTCATCAAGAATTCCGAAGTAGTACTTCTTGAGGCCCTCATATTTCGGATGCCCGAAAATCTCAAAGGATGAGGCGATGCCAGCCTTGGAATAGGTACCAAACCACGTCCGATCAGGCGTGATGCGAATTAGGACTGCTGATCTTGGACCACGTTATACATGGGTTGCGCTGGTAAAACCCTGAGTATCTGTTTGGAAATGTTGGAAGACCCTGTATATGATGGTTTTCCATGAATTATCTACACTATACATGATCTTGATGGACAAGGAGCCGCAGGATGGAACAGTGATTGGAACAACCAATCTGTACAATGAGTATATGGACGAGAGTACTCTAAGAGAATTTTACCATCTTGTGAGCGATGGAGTGATGTCTCTGCTACTTGTATGGGTCTTGCCGTCATGTTTCACTCTTTTTCGCTTCCCAATCCTCGATTCATCCCCGCAGCGAGTGTGTGGTGGCAACTGAGACCCCCAACGTACATTCGTTTCAACCCCCTTGTGTACGAATCGTAAGCTGGAAGCTCAATGGCACGCTCAGTGCTGCTAATCCCGCACAGAACAAAAGCGTCACTGAGTATGGCTCAGCTGCGTCACCGGCGAAGTAGCCCTTTGAAGCGGGATCGGACTCGATAGCTTCGAAGATCGCTGTGCTAATGCCCATACCTATAGTGATTCCGAGTCTGGTTATTGTCTGCAAAATTCCGCTGGCTGTTGATTGCTCGGATTTTCCGAAAGATGACACGACATACATCTAAGCCATATCGAAAAAGCATGGATGTCAGCTGCCTCTCCCTTTTATTTCGCTAATTAGATTTGACATTAAGGCTCGAGCTTACATTCGCAATACAGAACTCGATGTCTGCACCAACTACAGCTAGAAGCAAGCCCGGAAAGTAGAAAGTCCAGTATGAATCGTTCGTTTTTCGTAGGCCCATGAGCAGAAATGCGACGGTATAGCAGAGAGCCCCTGCGACCATCAAGCGCTTGTTGGAAACTCGATGCATAAAGAAGCCAGCGAAAGCCTGCTCTGTGATTAGCGCGCATTCCATCTTACATCCATAGCGTATGGGAGGAATTTTCATACATTTATCAGGATTCCGCCCACGGTCATTGGCAACAGGTAAACGGCAACCATGATTGGCGAGAGTTTTTCCACCTTTAGCATGAAAAGAGGAGCCCAAAAGTTCATGATTGCGAAGGCTGTAAAACCCAACAAGACGACAGAAATTGATATAGAGAAATCGTGGCTCTTCCATACCCCCATTGGAACAAGAGGAAATGGGTGTCGTGTTTCCCAGAAAATGAAGCTGGTTATAAGGAGAAGCCCAAGAATAAGCATGACAAGGACGTATGGAGTCCTCCATCCTTCTGGCGCGTCGGCTCCGAGACTTGGTTTCGTTAGCTTAGGCACTTGCGTAGCTCCAGCTCACGGCCAACAAAAGAGACGGTTTTGGATAATTTGAGTTACGAACCTCAAGGCAGCTGAAAAAAGACCAATTCCTGAGATCGTGAGCAATGCCCCGCCGACATCAAGCATTTTGAGAGCTTCAATCGATAGATTTCTTTCGATGCCTTTACTGGTGGGCACCGTAAGCATAGCCAAAATAAAGCTGACAAAATAGATGATTGCAAGGAGAAAGAAAGGAGCCCTCCAGTTGAACAGCTGTAAAGCGATTGCCGAAAAGAGACTTCCGAGGACGACACCAAGAGGATTGCCCGCGCTGAAGACCGCGAAGACCTTGTTCTTGCGGCGAGATGGTAATTCGTATATTTCTCCGAGCATACCCTGGCCTGCCGGGATAGCTGCGGCGGACATTAGCCCCATAAACCCATTGAATATGTTCAATTGAATGGGGCTCTGCGCGAAACCAGCTGCGAGGGAGAAAACTGCAAAAAGACCCATGCTGGCGACAAAGCATATACGGCGACCGAAGAGATCGGAAATTCTGCCAAAGAATAAAAGGAAGGCGCCAGATGCCAGACTATCAATGAGGAAAACGTTAGACCCCATAGCACAAAGGAGTGAAGAGACAAAAAGATAAGGGGCTGGAGGATAATGCAGGGTGGGAGTGATAGTTGGTGGCTGAGTAATGAACTTCGCATTTCGCATACTTGGACGAGCTGGGAAGCCATGCAAGTTCCGCAGTCGACATGTCTAATGCCTCCTGAACGTGCGACGTCAGGATTGTTACGATACCAGTAGTAAGCGATGACATCGCTACCGCCATGGTGACAACGCAGACGAATAGTACCTCTACAAGCGTAGAAGAAAAGACTCGCGGCCGGCAATCATGGTGATGGCGAGACTCCGCGCTTGTTGCTGATACGACAGGCGATTCATGGCCCAAAATTCCACCTTGACAGTCTGTGCTCTTGGGTTCACCCATTGGCGTAAATACACACGATTTAGAGAATATAAAATTGACAAAAAGTTGTTGATAGCTGCTTAGAGGCAGGCGGTGGTGGCAACTAAAAATGCCGCCGCGAGGTAAAGACCCAAGTCGTTAGTCCAAAAACGTGTCTAGCGGAACTTCGCTCCGATTTTGGCCCATTTAGGAGAATCCGATACGCCGGGACTACATCCGCTTGCGTTATGTGTGGCGTGATTCTCATGCCGGAAAAATATTTAATGTTAGTAAAGAACATGGCCTGATATCTCCGTAGTGATTTGTTAACCGGTCAAAACTGCCGACCAAAATTAATATGCAAGCTGGGGAGACCAAAACGACTCCGGCTGGATCAACGGACGCCACTCGGTACAAGGTCTAACAAGCAAACGTAACACACACGCGAGCGATTACTCTAGCCTGTTTTGTCTTAGTGCAAGATATCATCAGCAGTAGCAAGACAGTATATTGATCGATGGAAGACGGGCAACGTGGGCTCTTATACTAGAACAAGATTTCGATATATACGATCTCAAGTATAATCAATCAAAATTAAAGAGAAGCAATCTGCTTCTTCAAATGAAGGTCCTGTGATGAATCTCCAAGTCAAGAAGAAATACAGGAACCCTAGGTAGTCTGAGTAGTCTCGTGGTGCATATGCTTAAGGAAACAACTTGTCTGTATATAAACGAATGTGGGGGAAAAGGGAGTGAAATGACTTTTGGAAGGAAACAAAAGCCATTAGAAAATACAAGCAGGCATAAGCGCTTAGCTCTTAGCTTATATTGATTGCGCGTTTCAGTCTGCTGTTGTGTAGTGACACAGCCGGTGCTCACTCCAAGCCCAAAATAATGCTACTGGCCTAAGTGAGGGCTTAGTTTTACGATCGTTTTCTTTGAAAGAAAAGGAAAAAAAGATAGTCGTGCATACCTTCTCTGCAAGAGCATATACGGTTCCCATAATGTGAGCAGCTGGGATTAGAGGGATGACGCTGCTATCGACAACACGAAGGTTTTGGACACCGTAGACTTTGAGCTTCGCGTCAACACATCCCCCCTTTTCTCTGGCACCCATGTGGCAGGAACCCACGGGATGAAAGACTGTTGTAGCAGAATCTCTTATGTACGCTTGAATGGATTCGTCTGAAGTGATGTTGCCTCCTGGAGTGAGCTCTTCGGGGAGCAATTTTGCGAGAGCATTTGTAGTAAACATTGTGCGTATGAACTTGACGCCCTCGGTGAGAATTGCAAGGTCGAGAGGATTTTTTAGGAAACCGGCGTCAGCAACAGGGGGGTCAAAGGGGTTTGCCGACTTGATCTTGACGCTTCCGCGAGAGAATGGATGGAGATTGGCAACGAGGACGTGGCCATCATCAGGCAACACTTCAACTGTGGCTACATCAGGGGCAGCTAGCATTTCCACTAGTATTGAGTGCTGGGAGGAGTATCCATCAGCGATGGCGGCTGGTGTGTCGGGGTCAAGGTAGTCGCTAGGATTTTGAGCGACGGCCCGTTCATAGAGTGAGTCATGACTTTTCGTGTATATCTCCGCCGGAAGAAAGTAGAGTAAATCAAGTCGTGCCGTCGAGAGAGGACCTGTCTTCTCTTCTTTATATTGAGCTTGTGCCTCGACGGTGAATATGTCAAGATCCTTCGCTTGTAGAGTGAGATTCACTGAAGCACGGTTAGAAAATTAAATAACAAAAAATGACTTCGGGGAAACGTTACGGCTGTGATTCGTAGAAACCATCAGGTGGTCGTGAAAGCCATACCCAACTGGAAGGTCGACCAAGCAAGTGATGTTGAACTGAGAGAGGAGGGCTTTAGGCCCAATACCGGACAACTGTAATATCTGAGGTGTATGGATGGCACCTGCAGCCATGATGGTCTCTTTCTTCACATTCACAATATTCCGGCCAGAACTGAGCGCGGATGCGTACTGTTTGAACCAATAAATTTCTGAAGACGGAACAAATACTTGGCAAACGTACCTCGATACCTGTGACGGTTTTATTATTAAACAGAAGTTTAGTCACGTGGGTGTTTGGCAGAAGAGACAAGTTTTGGCGTCCAGTCACCGGGTCGAAATAGCCGCTACGGGCGGAACTTCTGATTAAGGTGGTTGGATCTTGAGAATGGGTCATCCAAAGCGCCCCGAGAGCTTCGCCGCTTTGCCCGTCGATTGGAACGTCAATTCCCAGCTCTTGAGCAGCGCCATAGAAGTAATCTTACAGGGGCCAATGGTTAGCGAGCAATGAATTCATGCAGTGTTTGGGAGAGACATTACGGGTAGATGGCCAGAACCAGGGCGAGTATGATGTGCGGATAGGACCATCTCGTCCATGGACACTTTCATTGAAAGTAACATTATATTCAGTCTTCACAGTCTCCCCAGGAGCAAAAAATGTCTCACTCTATCATATAATTAGCGACATTCTAGCATCATTTGTAGACTGACCTTTTTGAAGAACGGTAGAAGGTTGTCCCAATCCCATCCAGTGTTTCCCAGGTAGCTCCAATTATCGTAATCGCGTCGAGAGGCGCGATGATTGTGCATTCGATTGAGCATAGTAGACCCTCCAACAATTTTACCTTGCGGTATCGGAATAGTCCGGTTGCTGATGTCTTTAGAAGCCTGATAGGTTGTATTCCAATCATACTTCGTGCTGACCGCGCCTCCAGAGTATCCGGGAATCTCGATGTAGTCTTCTCCTTGATCGCTGTTTATAGTTAGCGCTAGCTGGGAGCCCTTGCCAGATACACGTACAAGTCTCCGGCTTCGATAACTAAGACAGTAGTACCTGGATTTTGTTACTAGGACAGACCTTCAGCAGAAAATGGCAAGAATAACTAGCCTGGGTTCTCTGACAGCCTATTGGCAACAGTCAGCCCGCTTGCACCCGCGCCAACGACTACGTAGTCGTATGATTCAAGAAGATCGTCCAATCGGACTATCACATTTGTCTGGGTAGCTGAAAAGGTTGCTGCGGCAGCCACTGCAAAAGTCACAAACACAGCTAGTGAGATTGGAATGCGCATAATGAAAATGGTGAAATAAGACGATGCCTACAAAATCTAGGACAATTCGATAGAGGTATATCTACCTCTAGGGATGGACCTAAACTACCGCGACGAACTACCGATTTCGTTTTAGTGCGAGTCATGTAATTCAACATGACTAAATAGAGCTTTCCGATAACCCAGCTCTTTAAACCCGGAGTTCAGGAGCTTCTAGATAGGGCAGAAACCCCGAAACATCAACGACTGGTTCGTAAACCGAAACATGAAGTGTTCTGCTGTCTTTAGGGTGCGTGGATCCCGTCCTACCCGGCATTGCGCTCCGTCGTAGAAAATGCTTGATGCACTGTCTCTGGCGCCATGAATGAGTCATTTCTGATGATATATATTGCCCACAACAGGAGCGTATGCCATGAAAACTACGGCAGTAAAAGGGAGAGGAAAGGAGAGTTGGAGGAGTTGGATTCGGATTCGGCTAGACTTAAACCTTGATTCAAAGCCCTTAGATCTTGAGCGACGATCGACGTACTCGGATTGGAAGGGGAGAAACTAAGATAGATAAAAATATCGCGGACTGCATTAAATATATGCAACCGACGTCAACTCTGTGGTCTAAAAAGTCTCCACTATTCATTGATTAAATCCCGCATTTGGCACTTGGTACGGTCTCCATGTCCCTGGTTGATCCGGCTCTATACTATCGATTGAGTACGAAGCGATAAATTCCGAGTGGGCAACAGATAAAGCTGCCAGAGATTCGTACTCTTAGAGTACGGTGAAATTGATCCAGGCTCATTGTCATGTTTACCACGTTTGTCAGCACACATTATCCTGAAGGAGTGGGAGAAAAGAGCAGCCGACCAAAGCGTGGCCACATACATCGAGCGTGTGATTGGTGTAGGCTGGTTCGCATTAAATGTGATTCGAGCCGACCGTGCAGCAATTGCCGAAAAGCAGGCCGCGAGTGTGTCTCTAACGGGCAGAATGATTTCCGCAGTATGCCCGCAGCAATACGGTACGACGATCTCCAGTCTATAGTGGCAAGTCTAATGGCGATTGCAGAGAAATAGAGCGTCTACGATCGCAGGTTAAGTCGCTTCAGGCATATCAGACTCAAAAAGCACTGCCGCCGCCAGAATCGTCTCCAGGGCCGACACCCACTTCGCGGCTTTCGCATGAACAACGGAAAACTTCAGGAGTCAGGATACAGGTTAATTCAATCTACTATGGCCCATCATCGTTGCAATTTTTCTTACACCGATTCTCCTCATTTCTGGACAATGCACCCAATCAGGCCACGTGTGCGCCAACCCTAGCCTCGATCGGAACAGCAGCGCTACTCCAGTCCGTCGATCATGGCAATGCTCGTCTACCTCTGCACCAGGAAGAATACTTCATGGATTTTTTCTGGCATTCCTATCATCTTTACTGCCCCATCATCTGCGAGACGGAGTTCCGGGCAGAGTATCGAGCATCATGGGCGAACCCGACTGCAGACGGATACCGTGCGGCCTCTTCGCTGGCGGATATCATTCTAGCCCTCTGCATTCAGTTCAGCGCATCTTTCATGTACAGTGCAGAATCGTCGGATACCAGGGCTCCTTTGGAGCAGAGAGATCCAGTGCTGGCCGGTCTCCCCTACTTTCGACGATGCCAGATGTTGCTGGACAATTCGCTGGAATCTCCCTCACTTGGAATGGTGCAGTCCTATGTCTTCTGTATCATTTATCTCACGAATGCTGGAAGGCTGAACGCCGCACAAATTGTTGCGCACAAGGCCGTCACAATGGCCACGATCCTGGGGCTGAACGGACAGCCGTCTGCAAGAGAATCTGAATCACATCGGCGAACGCAATTACAGACGTGGCGAAGTCTTTGCATGCTCGAGGCTGAATTATCAATCGAGTTGGGGAGGCCTGAGAATGCCCTTTGCTCATGTCTCTCTCGCAGCTCAACCCCTGAGCTGCTGGAAGGCCCTAATTCACAGAGTCCCCAGCTCTCACAAGGGAACAACTATGCTGGCCCGCTCAGCCTCCAGGACCACACACTTGCCTTAGTCGAGTTGGTGCAAGATATCCATAGAGATTTCTGTTCCAAATGCGATTCCATCGATAGTCCGGTCGGATCTGCAGAATTTTACGAAAACGGTGAAAAGAGAGAAGAATGCGCCGCATACCTGAGGGAGCAAATTCGGCAGCTCGATGACTGGGTTCGAAGGCTTCCGACTGATCACAAGATCCCTCGGAGATCTGGCGACCCATTCTCCACGGATCTATCCCCACTCGAGTTTGGCAGAGGTGACTCGGTATACCTTCAATCGCAGCGTCTGTTGTTAGAGTTGAGATATCATCACCACGCCACGAAGCTCTACCGCTCCTTCATATGCCTATCGGCCAGTCCGGAGATCTCAACGCCCACATCCAACAACAACGCGATATCCTGCCTGAGCCACGCCGTAAGACTAACGAATATTATCCATCAGGAAATTTCCAATGGGAACATACTCAACGGATGGAAGCAAGTCTTCCTGTGGCAGAGGGATGCGCTCTTCACCATTCTCGGCTTTGGCTTCACTCATCCTCTGTCTCCATATACGGCAAAGACACGCCAGGCCAGCAAGCTCGCACTCGAGGTCATTGAAATGCTTAAAACTACGAACGGCGCCGCGGCGCAAGTATTGGAAGCAGGAAAGTCGTTGGAGACATCACTTGAGGTAATCATCAACGGCTTTCGAGATGGTCTTTCCGGTCACTTGACAACAGCCCCTGCAAAGCCTGATCCTTGCAACGAAGCAACACTAAGCGACAAGTCCACCGAGCGGGGTCTTTGCTCAGAGCACGCATGTGACCAGGATGAGAACACGTGCCCACCCCAGGTGTCGCTCGACAGCAGCGAATTCGATGCATTTCTGTCACTAGAGGCGGACAACTTCTCTATTCCCGAGTTCTGGGAGTCAATGATGGTGAGCTCTTGAATCGTACCGTTCCGAAAACATGGTAGAAACTTGGGTTGTCAGCGTTGCTGGTTTCACTTTGGCTTGTCTAGGCAGCTCAATGATGCAGGATAATCATGGTAAACATTCTTGTGCCACTCGAGATTAATTCACCATCGCACGTGGTTTGAAGGAAGCGGACTGAAGTAGATCTGCGTTCTCCGTGAGAGCTCCGAATTTGGCCTCATTGGGTAATTTGTCTCAACAAACTCCGGACTCGCGAGTTAATGCCCCTGACAGCGCATTCGCATTCGGCGCGGCACAGGATGTCAATCTTGCAGGGCATCGCCAAATGTGGACTCGGACTATATCCAATATAAAATTCCAATCAGGAAGTCTGCTAGTGCACAAAATTTTGCGCCGGTGCTAATTATGATCGGGTCCGCAACCTACAGGTGCAGACTTTGTACTATCTTGGAGCAATGGTTGAGCACGCTGGCCTATGGGCTGATCATGCCACGAGTCGGACAAAAATTCACACTGCTGATGGCATTCTTAGGCTGCCCGTCGAACTCATAGAAGACGTTGCCAGCAGACTGCACCACTCTGGACATCATTTTTTCCACCTCCGCCTCTCGTGTCGGCACGTTTCGGAGCAGCTCCGTCGGCTTTTCAAGGAGCTTTTCTATCGCACCAGACGGATCTCTCTCACTAGACATGGACTTCACAGTCTCCTCCGTCTAGCACGACACCAGGACCTAGCCCAGGCTGTCCGGGAGGTCACAATTTCACTTCCCAAATTACGCCTTGAAAACAGACACCTCTGCTGGCACACCAGTTGCGCAACTCCGGGACTTTTACCATTACAACAGAGCTATCAGGAGCTCATTGGACTCGTTCCTCTACTTTCAGAAGTCCTAAGCCGCTTGGAAAGCTGCGAGAGCATACGCGTCGGGGAAAATATACGATCGGCGCAATCAGACCATCGCAATGTGGAGGCATCTGCTACCTCCACATTCTGGCTTCTCCTCAAGGCCATCGCAGGAACTGATTGGCAGGCACTCTCTAAATTGGAAAATCTTGAAATTCAGGGTCAGCTGCACATTCATGTTCTTATCTTTCCTGATCATGTCCACGGTCGTCTTCGGGAAGCCTTGTCACGAATCAAGAGCCTCTCCATCACGAACTTGAACTGCTGCTGTAGCCCTAACGCTGCGTGTCCCGGGCGGGGACGGCATTGCTCCGACCCGGAAGACGGCTGGTGGCACGCGGAAAACAGCCTGTTCGCGGCTACGGCAAATTTGGAAAGATTGGCGCTTGGAGACGTTGAATACTGCGGTCGCCTGCAGATTTCCGTGTTCGAGATGTTCGTTAAGAGAGTTTTTCTTCGCCTGGGCTGGCGCGGGATGCGCGGGCTCGAAGTCTTCGGAGGCTACAACCAAGAGCCCGGCATGTATGCTGCCCTCGTAAAACATTGCGTCAACCTAGAGTACATCAGTTTCACTCGCACCACATTCAATCCGGCCTGCTGGGAGCCCTTGATTGCGACGGCGGCCCAACATGGGTCCTTAAGCACCATTCGGATTCGATGGAGCCAGACGAAGGCGAGGTCCGGTCCGGACCAGGAAGGGTGGGGCGCAAAGCTGCCATGTGAGCCCAAAGGGGTAGGCGGAAATGTTTTGGTCATCACACCGCCGGATTTCAAGGCTACGGGACCACACGATTGGGCACTCCAGACAAATTGGACTTTTCCAATGGTGGAATGTCAAGGCTACATCACGTGGAAGGAAATTTTGTTTCAAAAGAGCTCTCCATATATTCTTCCCTCATTGCTGGGTTGAGTTCGTCGTTCCGGATATGGATTGAAGTGTTGTTTCCATTTTGAATTCATCCGGAGGACTAAAATCGGGGTAGCCGATAAGTCCCTCATGATCCAGCGGGGTAAAATACCAGCATGCTGTCGAAGGTTTTATCGTCTTGATAGTCCATGAACGTGCGGTGACTCGACACGAACCCACTTCCGCAGCATCCCACCAGTTTTCCTACGAAAAAATGCCGGAGGGAAACAAATCAATCAAGCTGATTTCGGGCAACGGGAATACCGATCTCGCGACGATCATGGCGGAAAGGTCAGCTCCTCGCTTCCACCCTGTTTCAGCTCGCATTTAGCTAACACCGGCTCGTATAGGCTTGGTATCGAGCTAGTGAAGGTCTACATATCGCAATTTGCGAATGAAGAGACATCCGTGATCATCCGGGAGTCAGTACGTAATGAGGACGGTATGTAGATAGGCCCTACTCCGACATGGATCGTTTTAGCCCGCAGCTGATTCGCGGAACCCAGTCTTTATCCTGCAGTCTGCCGCGCCAGGGCATATTAACAACAGCCTCGTGGAATTGTTCATCCTGGTCAACGCCTGCAAGAGCGCGGCCGCTAGGCGCGTCACGGCCATCCTCCCCTGCTTTCCTTACGCCCGCCAGGACAAGAAGGACAAGTCCCGCGCCCCGATAACTGCCAGATTGATGGCAAACATCTTGCAGACTGCCGGATGCGACCATGTCATGACCATGGACCTCCACGCAAGCCAGATACAGGGCTTCTTCAACATTCCTGTCGACAACCTGTACGCCGAGCCATGCATCATTCGGTGGGTCAAGGCTCGCTACGCCAAGAGCGAATGCACCATCGTAAGCCCAGATGCGGGGGGTGCAAAGAGGTGAGGCGTCGGCGTCGCAAAAATAGAAGTCCTTTAGGTGCTGACGAGACGAACGTTGCGTAGGGCGACCTCTTTGGCTGACCGCCTCGACGTCCCCTTTTCGTTGATTCACAAGGAGCGACCACGGCCCAACGAGGTCTCGCGCATGATCCTGGTAGGAGACGTCCGCGATCGAATCGCCATTGTCATTGACGACATGGCCGATACGTGCGGCACCCTGGCAAAAGCGGCCGACGTAGTCCTAGAGCACGGTGCCAGGGAGGCCATCGCCATTGTAACGCACGGCATGCTCAGCGGCAATGCCGTTGACACGCTGAACGCGAGCAAGTTGAAAAAGGTCGTCGTCACCAACACCGTGCCGCATGGGGAAAAGAAAGCGAGATGCAACCTGTTGGAAACGGTAGATATTAGTTACATCCTCGCCGAAGCTTGTCGGAGGACGTCCAATGGGGAGAGCATCTCGGCTCTATTCAGTCACTCTTTCTACGATTAGCGAATGAATCATCCTTAGCTCTTCCCGCAGTTCTGTCCGGCTTCGGTATTGCGTAATCTCGGCGTGACGGAGAGTCTTCATGTAGCGCTCTTGCATACGCATTCCTAGAGGAGGCATTTCTGCCCTCACGATTCCGCGTCCGTCCCGGCCTTGCCATACAGCCCTACCGATGCAAAGCGTGCAAGGCGAGTACTACGAAGGTGCCGAGACGAAGTTTCGGAACTTCGTAAAAGGCAAGTCCTCCTGGTCTTTCCCCAAGCGGGTGGCCGGACCCGCGAAGCACAAACCTGGTCTCCTACAAATGACTGCGTCAACATTCTAGAGCACGATGCGAATATGAAAGGTGTTCGAGGTCGAGACATTGTTCGACACTTACTACCGTGTTCGCGACATGACTGTGCAGGCCGAAAATCTCGACTGACCCTATCCGCAGCACCAACACAGACCCTGCCGATCCGGATTGCAGCCCAGATTCTTTGGGGTAGGACTGCTGTCCAACAGACAGTGCATTGGGAGAAGCCAAAGCTGCGTCCCACCATGCATGTTCACCTCTTCATGTCGATCATGTCGCGACCAAAGATGACACGGTTCTTAATGTGGCCGCTAGGCTCATCTGTGCCTCTGCTTCTCACCGGCGAATGGAGCGGGTGCAACGAAACCCCGTATTCGCGTATGCCTTCACGTTCCGCGTACGACACCGCAACATCCATCAGCCGCCTTCCTTTGACACTAGCCACCGGCATTGTAACAGAGCCATGCCCCACTGCTCCTTTCCCTACAAAATCGGCGGACTAATTGCCAACAATTTCTTGGTAATCCAACGGGGCAAACACATGTGCTGTTGGCCATTGGACCCTTTCACAGCATGAAGACAGCTTATCCGCTTCGGCACCCCGTCTCCCTTTACCCGAGATACAAGGTCAGTGTTCTGCCCCGCTTGCCCGATCTGGATGTTCATGTTCTGGCTTTAGCCGTACGCAAGCTCCACACCCTTTCGCTGATCTACAAGTCTTTCTGCAAGGGTAAAACCTGAGGCGCGATCCGGCCGGCGAAAAAGGTCGCGGTGTTCTTATCAAGCGAAAAACGGGGGCTGCGATTGATTGTGCCATCTCTTGACCATCCTCGACCGAGTGTTGGCACAATGAAAACAGCGACTAGAATACTCTAGATAGGGGCTGGCCGGCTTACCTAATCGCTGTTCAGGCAATCTACCAGGCATCAGAAATTAAGTACAGCAGACGGGCCACTTGTTTCTAGAGCTCAGAGCTGACCAAGAGTTATTTAGCAGAAAAAAGCGGGCTCTCTCTCTCTATCTTCCATTCCATACTATACTAACAAGGGCTTTGCCCGGGCGGCTACACCCTCTCGGCGTTTGGCGGAAATCTATCTCTCAACTCCTCGGAAAAAATCCCCGAAGGAGAACCGGGACTCAGAACAGCCCCAGCCACACGCTTATGAGTGCACTCAGGGTTCACAGCTAAGACATGTAAGGGGGGAGAGAAATGGCCGCCGCAGTCCAAGTGGCAGCAGGGATCCAAAATGAAGAGACCGGAGCATTGTGTACCCTTGCAACAGTCGTAGGTTTCGTTGTGAGGTTAGGGTTAATAATCATTACATTTATTTACTCCTCTGACGCACGCTCGTGAGAAGTCTGATCCATGTTTTTTGTACACTGGTTTTGTTAATCGATGGGTTGTCAACACCAATCACAGTCTCCAGCCACGATGGCGGCATCTCTACTCGGCCGCGTCCCTCGCGAATTGCGTCTCCAAATCTACGAGCAGCTCTTCCCCGACCGACCAATTCCCGCACACCCCACCAGCCAGCCCGGTTCACTCCGACACGACGGTTCCCGCACGAGCGTAGCCATCCTGCTCGTCAACCGGGCCACCTACAGCGAAGCCCTGCCGGTGCTGTACAGCCGGGTGCCCTTCCACGTGCACGTCAGCCGCGCCGGGGTGCGCATGTGCTGCGGACGCATGCCGCTCGCGGCGGCAACGGCGGCGCCTTCGGCGGCGGACGCCACCCCGCTCCGCCACGTTCGCCGGCTGCACGTCTCCATGAGCGTGCTGCTCACCCCCTGGCCGCACGCGCTCGACGCAACCGCCACACACGCCGCCCTCCTGGCCGATTGCCTCCGCGCCGCGGCACCGGTCCCGCTCGCTTCCCTGCACCTGCACGTCGAATGGGCCAACGGCGGCACCAACTTCCCCGTCACCTATCCCACCCCCGCCCTGGCCCGTCGCCTGCTGCTGCCATTCGCGCAGCTGCGCAGCGCCGCCGTCTCATTTGGCCGCGTCGCCTCGCCGCGGTGGGACTTTGGCGCCGCGGACGCCGGCCGCCTGGAGGATGCGGCCGAGCTGCTCAAAGAGGAGCTCAGGGCCGCTATCGTGGATGGAGTCCATCGTGGGAATGCGTGACGGAGTGCGGCGGCTGGGTCTGTAGGGGCAGGCATCAATCAGCGGTATCGTACGCCGGTTCACCGCGCGCGTGGCTAGGTGAGGGGGTGTCTGGCGAGCTGTTGGGGTCCGCAGTAGGGCAATGTTGATTCCGAAGGCGCTGAGGGAGGGGTTTCTCTACTTTTGATTCACCGCCGCCCTCTCTGTTGTCTCTCATGGACCATGTTCAAGATCCGAGAACTTCTTATGCTTTCCTAATTAAGGAAGGCCTGCTACGCATCCATGCGCACGTAGAGACGAACTCCTCTTTTTTTTTTTCCGTAGCCGAAATTTGCGGAAGATCCCTGGTGAACCTTGATAAACACTATTATGATCGAAGTTCGACTTACGTGGTAGTGTCAGATCTCCAGGAAGCATTTTCCATTTTGGAGAGATCTACCGAGACAAATGACTCGTGATTTCCGACATCACTTTACATGAAAGAGGGTGCTGCCACTGTTGAGCCATAAGTAGTGACAGGAGATAACTCCGACGCTCATCATTAGACATCTATGCAGATTCTTAGGGGTCCAGCTAAGTATAACGACATTGGCTTCTGCGCTCCACTACAGACGTCGATCGTCTCCGGATTCGGAAATCCGGGGAACGCTCCGGGGAATACACGTTCCGGATTTGGATTTTTACCGAAAGACTAGAACCAGAAAACAAAGGAGCTCGGCGGAGTGGCACTTGGTCGCGTACTAGGCAGCTTTCGGCATCACCTCGCCACTGTCTTCTTCTGCCTGAGGACCACTGCAATTTTCTCGTGTGAGGAAGCACCCGACTAGTCCTTCCCCTGCATCAAAACTTCCCCATCGAGCGATACGATCTATAGAACGAAGATAGGAGATATGGCTTCCAAGTTCGGACTTCGATGGATTCAGCTGCCAGGAATAATCTTCATATAGCTTACAGGGTAGTTTCTTCACATCTTGAAAATTTACCGCGTTTGATCCTTATCTACAAGAGTCTCGGTGTGACCCTTTCTCTTAGCCCTACTTGTTTTATCAAAGCCTTGTGGAAGTTGTCATCAAACCTAGACACATGCCAGAGTCAAAGCAAAAGATCAGTACGCGGTTGAGGGCATCCTGCGATCAATGCCACCGCTTGAAGCTCAAATGCTCATTCACCGGATCAAAATCCTGCGTCCGATGCTTGAGGCGGAAGGTCGACTGCATGCGCAGCCAAACAAAGCCCACTGGACGGCGTAGGGGGAGCGAGCACTCAAATCCGGCGCCGACCGTCCAGAGTGACTTTCCCGAGGACACCAATTCGTCGCCTGCGATCGAACTATCTCCCTTCACTTCTTCGACGGCGCCTGAGGAGGACGCAGCTGGCGATTTTCTCGGACCCGCCTACGAGTCCTTGTCCTCATCACTTAGCGAAGCGACGCTAGATCTCAGAGACACACTATTCGATACACAGGTGCACGACTTGACGGACTTTACGACCACATGGACGGACCGGTGCAACGACGAGTACGTGCATACACCGCTGGTGCACCCCAATCACGGGCCACACACCGACGTCCAAGCATCTGTGGACTTCCGAGTGGCCAGCCGTAGGAGTAACAGCAGAAGTGGCAGCAACAGCTTGTCTTGTACCTGCTTCGTAGCCATAACCTGTGCTATCAGAGATCTCAGCCCCGACCCCGCCGAGCGTGACTCTCTCCACCACATGCTGCAGCAGAACAAAGACGGCCTTTCCATCGTCCGGGACTTCTTGGCGTGCGATGGCATCCACGGTTTTTCTCTGACAATGCTCATCTATACCTTCCTCCACAAGATCACCGCAACTTTCGCCAGGGCGCTGCACATGGCATGCGAATCAGTCATCCACGTTGGTTCTTACACGATCGAGGGAGAAGACGGACACGCGCTAAGGCGGCAAATCATCCTTCTCGGGGTCCGAAGAGTTAAACAGATGCTCGGTCAGCTGTCGCTGAAGTCTCACTGGCGGAGTAGTTCTGTTGATTGGTGGGTGGTGGAGCAGGATGATAGCATTTACAGGCCCATTTGCGCGTTTATGCACGACTTTTTGCGGAACGAAGTGGACGTTATTATCAGGCAAGTAGCGGTGGTATAGACTATCCATAGTAGAACACATTCCCCTCGAAGAACTTCCTTGCTGTTCGCGAAATTACGCACTTTTTGACATCCACGTTCGAATTGCCGATGTCCATCTCTACCTCTACTTCAATCGAGCCACTCGGATGCCGAATACGGACCTCTGTTTGAATTGCGTCCTTTAAAGATCCTCTGGAAGATTCTGATGCCGTAGGAGACGGTGTTCTCTGTGGACTAAGGGCTGCTATACTTCCCGTGGATGCTAGTCGATGAGCAACAGTGCCTTCGATGCAGACGGCTGCACCAAGACAGGCAACTCCTGTGAGTTGTAGACTTGGATGTGGCTGGCCCATGCTAAAAGCAGTGACTTCGATATCGCAGCGCTTTGAAGTATCTGCCGAGGCTGAATTTGGCGGAGATAAAATTGCAATTTTGGGAGTTCCACGCGTTCCAGCCGCCGCTTCTGGGGATTCTGCCAGACCCATGCACACAGCGCCCGCTCTCCGAATATTTTCGACTGTGCTAATAAGGAGCTGAGCCCCAGGGGACTGCGCATCCGTGCCCTTGAGATACTTTGGCAAGCTCGTGGAGTCGACAAAGATGAACGGGTTCGCCGCATCGACCATACTGGCTCTGATACTGAAAGGTTTCTCCCCCACGATTGGGCTTTATACGAGGAGATGGTCTTTCCGCTTTCCTGTCGGGAGCAACCTGCCGGTCATACTGCCAGCAGGATGAACAAATGCAACCTTGATACGGCTGCCAGTCCCTGGAACTCCCGGAATAGTGTAGTCGCCGTCTTCTTTGAAACACCCGTTATCATCGAGATCGACAGTCTCCACGAGCGTTCGTGAAGTGTTTGTGTTGAGTATGCGAATCGTCATCTGAGGATGAAATCAGTCTCCCCATCCAACGTGCAGTGGCGGCGCTGCAGCTCACCTGTTTTTGTCCCGGCTCCGGTCTGACCATCCCTTCTTCCAAGGCAAAAGGCCCGACCGCGGAGGCCATGTTGCCACAGTTGCCACTAAAATCAACTTCGCCCTCCCCGACTGCCACCTGTGCAAAGGTGTACTCAACGCCAATCCCCAGAATTCGAGATGGCCCAGCCACGGCAATCTTGGATGTTGTAGATGTGGCACCCCCTACACCATCAATCTGCTTTGCGTCACCTGCTCTTGAGCCCATTGCGGCTAAAAATGGCACCCGCCAGTCATTCATCTTTGGAGGCAAATGCTCTCGTTGAAGGAAAAACCCTTTGGATGTTCCTGCTCTCATGAGGACGGCGGGAAGAGCGTGGCGCTTCCGATGAAGCTCTGTTTGAGCTACTGCGGAAGGCATAGTGGGAGGTTTGACAGCGAAAGGGAAAGATGATGGGAGTGCTTCCACAGCTTTTGGGCTAAGATGCTGCGCGAAGTACCTTGGGCTTGGGATTGTCATAGATAACAAGGTCGTAATTCGGGATTATTGCGCGGGAAGAAATGAATCGAGCGTTCATACTATCCGAAACACCACATTACATTTATACAATGACCTGGATCCCGTGCTGATAATTTCTCGGCAAAGGCTCATGACAGAGGGTTTCACACACGGTCCTGCAAGCTGTACCGGCTCGCGGAGAAAAGGCGGGTAGTTAGTGCCATGGTTTGTAAACCGGGTAGTTCCACAAGGCGCCCTATCCGCGGATACTCGAACGTTCCCGCGGGTGTGGCAGCAGCCATTTCTTCCGTCCCGTACTGCTTCGGAATACAACAGGGATGAGAACTTCGTTGAAATGCTGTCTTTAGGCTCGTCAATTGATATTACGGGGTCGATGCCGCGCCATTAATAATGTTATTTAGTAACGTAAAACTCGAATTGTCATGAACGCGCCCTTCATAAGATAGATACACTAAATGGGGAAATAATCAAGTTCCGAGCTATTGAATCCGAACAACAAATCTTCCACTGATTGGAACGCAGGCTCATGACTTTCTTGCCAAACGGAGTTCACACCCAGATCTGGAGTATCGTAATGACCAGCCCTTAGCTGCTGACCATAGTCTGGTCCAGAGATACTGGAAGCATTGTCGTAGGTCAGAGACTGATCCGAGGTGTGTCCTTGCGCTCGCTGCCTTTGAACAAACATCTCAATGATTGCGTCAATATCCAAGCCCGGAGCAGATTGATCCGGAATGCGGGTGGCATGGTGGGCTTCTTGCTGGATGCCAACCCGCCTTGAATTGACTTCGAATACCGTTGATTGGCGCTCGTTTCCATTGCGTGAATTTGGGCCGCGGCTGACGGGCGATGTCTCGTCCTCGCTGGAAAGAGAAACGCCAAATTTTATCATGAGGCTCTGCACAATTATATTGGCCCTTCTCACAGCCCAATTTGTTTCTTGGTTCTGCTGGAACACTTGCAGACATGTGCGTAAGCACGAATGAGCGTCTGAGCTCGGATCTTGCTTCGCTGCTATTCGCACATGAACTGTTGCGCTGACGTAGGTTGCGTATGAGATAAGATATGGTGCTCGTCGAGTTGAGAAAGCTTCATCATACGCTCTGAGAAAGCTCACTATCTGCGTAGCCACTATCGCGCAAGCAAGAAATGAGTTCACCGCCAATGAACGGGAGTTGTTGTGCAAATGGCCATCAGCGACGAATGGGCGATGAAGTAAGATAACGAGAACATTGTACATTGCACTGATATTCTAGTTAGCTGTATATTCAATGAAGTCAGCAGGGGTTATATACAGTAATGACAGTACATGCGGTGGTGGAGTTGTTGCTGCTGTGTTTGAGGGATCGAAGTTGAGGTAAGGCGGAAGCTCCTTGCTCCAAGCGTCGAGCTTAGAATTGAGGTCCTAAAGGATATTAGACAGCTCCTCAGCACTTCTGTCGAAACTTCTCTCTGCATATATGCAGCCGAGAATGTGGCTCGTGATGATTGATAGTTTACACAGAGCAGTAAACGTGGAGACACTGTAGGCCGGCGACCCGAGGTAGACGTTACTGGATGGTGTAGAGTAAGCAAACGGGGACCAGTTTTCTAACTCCTCATATGTATCGAGAAATGTTATAGGAACTCGCATATCCGCTTCTTGTAGGCTTGCTGGTCGTCCCTGGTAAAGACTCTGAATTTTGTCTACAACTGGCGCGTCAACGTTAGCCATCCAGTCGTCAACAAGACCGTGGTTTCTTACCAAAAAAAACCCCAAAACACCCGTCGTCTGATTTCAAGATCTTCATCAGAGAATCTCTTAGTGCTGGGTAGGGCAGGAGAGTCAACATGCATTCCAAAGATCAATGATCATGCGGAACGCTAATCCAGAATATAGCCAAGCCGCGCTTCTTTCATCTCCAAGCGCAAACAATGAGTTTGTCATCATCAACAGAGCTTGGATGGTGGTGATGCTGCTTTCACCGAGTGCGGATCCCAGAAGCTCCTGCACTCTTTCCTTAAACTTCCAGCCTGCCGTCCTGACGTCGTTCGGATCCCCTCGCAATTCGATGCGTGAACTGAACTTGGAGGAACCGAAGTATATTGCATTCAGCAAGATTTTAGAGAAGTATAGCCCATTGCAAGCCATGTCGCGCATCAACGAGGGACGATAGGTAATTAGGAATGTGTCAACCACATTGGCCCGCAATCACGTGTTTTACCTCCTTGTTCCACACGCGTTTTACTACTTGCCTAGTTACTACACCATACACCTACCCCAGCACAAGTTATTTGCCTCAGTTATGCGCATTTCCGTAAATCCGATCATTACATCTATATAGCACGATTCTGTAGCAAGAATACGAAAACCAGCGGTGTCTTACTTTCTCGCGCCGTTCGACAGAATGAGTGATGCTGTCGGTTCCAGTGAAGCGAGAGCAGATGGCGGCCCAGCTCCGGGTCGACTCCGTCAAAATCCAATTTGCCGGCGGCAAAATTTATGTCTTCATTTGCTCTGTGTTAAATATGAGCTCAAGAACTTTTTGCTGGTTGCAACAACTCTATCCTTCTTACGCTGTCTTGCGGCCTCCGCAAGTAGACCCTTCTCAACCCACTCCGGCGGAAGCCGTGGGGTTGGATTTGGCAATTGCTGACTTGCAAGATTCTCTTCGAACAAGGTACTAGCTGGTCTGTGAAAAGTAGATACTCTATTGGCTGCGAATACTATCCGCGAAACCGTCCGTGAATGCGTCGTCGCGTTCGAGGAAGGAGAATCCTCCGCCGCCTCTACACGGCCGTCAGATGCTGTCACTGAGCACGGGAAGTAGACGCACCTGTCTGGCTGTGATTCTGTGGGATATCCGTCAAGGTTGCACTTCCAGCATCTGCAGAGTTGCTTGTGTCTCTATTCAAGGAGCCTTCAACAGCTTGCGCGGCATCCTAGCTTTGAGCCCGTCTCTGCCGTTCTCGATGCTAGTGTTGCCTTTATTGGTAAGAGTGAGTTGTCTCGTAACGATATATACGCAGTAGTTACCTTATTGGGCCGCCAATCGGCTCGTAACTACATGCTTTACCGTACACTGTGCAGTTGGCGCACATCGGGTGCTCGCCGTTGCACTTGATCTGCAAATGGTCAGTCAGTAACCCCCAAGACCCGCGGGTAACAAGCACCTTTCTCCGTCGGCAAAAGGTGCACGCTTCTGTCGCGCGCTTTCTAAGCATGGTTGGAAGCTCTTTCGCGAGACTGGGCGTGGGCAGATTCACGGACAATCTGGATATTGCGGCAGCGGGGCTATGAACCCGCGGGAGGCGGATATTTATGTCATTGCACCTGAATTCCCGCGGGAACTGTGCCGCGGCAGCGGTGCCGCGGCATTACGTAGTGTGGCTTGAGAGAATAGCGGGGTCGCGGGACCAATAAGATCCATGGCAACAGATCCCGAGAGCCGCCCGTGGGCGGGTGGAACCGACACCGAGAGTCTACCGCATGAACATGTTTTTGCGCTTTCGGGGAGAAGCTTTGTAGATCCATCAAAGTTCACAGAGCTCGAGGGCTCAGAACTTCCACCAATTGTGTATGCAATGAACTACTATACAGCAACAATGGCCACCACTGAAATTGGACCGCAGCACAAAGTGCAACATGCTAGAGTGAGTTGTGCAATTCAACTTGGGAATCATTTAATAATTTGTTTGAACAGAACAAACCACTCATCTCACCGTATGCCTCACTTCTCGCCGGTGGGCTTGTAGGAGCAGTGGAAGCTTCAATCACGGTGAGGTAGTCTCTGCCGCTTTTGCGGGCATCGTACTAAAATGTTTCTGTCAACCACATTGGCCCGTAATCACGTGTTTTACCTCCTTGTTCTACACGCGTTTTACTACTTGCCTAGTTACTACACCATACACCTGCCCCAGCACAAGTCATTTGCCCCAGTTATGCGCATTTCCGTAAATCCGATCATTACATCTATATAGCACGATTCTATAGCAACAATGAGAAGACCAGCGGTGTATTCTTTCTCGCGCCGTTCGACAGTTTCTCAAACTCCAAAGTACCCATTTGAATTTGCAAAGACGAGATGGAGTGCGTAATCCACTCACACTCATTTCTGCGGTTGCCAAACAAGAGGGTATCACATCTATTTACACGGGCTGCTCAAGTCTGATCATCGTGAGTACGCAGCTCCTGCTTCAACGATCCAGTCTAAGTTTTAGGGCACTTCATTCAAAGCGGGAGTCCGATTTCTGTCATATGACTCTATCAAAAAGTCCCTGATGGACGAGAATAGAAGATTGGGTCCAATCGGAGGAGTTCTCGCCGGCATGTTTGCTGGGTGCATGGAGAGTGTGGTTGCCGTAACGCCAACTGAGCGTGTCAAAACCGCCCTGCAAGAATCTCTTTAGCCCATTGAGCACTATTTGGATTAATTTCTGTATGTGACAGAATTGATGATGCGAACGGTGCAAGGCGCTTCTGTGGTGGACTTCATGCTACAAGAGCAATGATGGCTGAGCGGGGCATCAGTGAGCTGTATCGGGGCCTTCTTCCAACAAACGTCAAACAATCAGCCACTTCGGCTGTGAGGATGGGATCGTACAACGTATTCACGGACAGTGCCCGTCAACTTCAGTTACCAAACAACAGTGCTGTGACGTTTGGCATTGGAGCATTTGCTGGAATCATCACCGTCTATGCGACGCAGCCATTCGACACTTTGAAAACAAGGACACAGGGGTCGGTGGGTATAGGAGCTTTTACCGCACTTCGAGCGCTCATTCACTCAGACGGTATCAGAGGGCTGTGGAAAGGCAGCACAATGCGTCTGGGGAGATTGATCTTGAGCGGTGCCATTGTCTTCACAATCTACGAGAACGCAGCGAACATCCTGAAGGATTTGACATAAGAAGAGGAATACTTTGGTGTTTCGCCATTCAAAATTCCTTTTTTTGAACATAGAAGTTTGAGATAATTGTCTGCCTGAGCTTCTGTAAACCCACCCTTACAGGATTCCAAATTTGCGTAGAGAATTCTGTTGCGCAAAACCAATCCCTTAACATAGATATTTCTTCCATCCCGCAAATCACAGCCACGTAGAAACTGTCCGCGGGTCGCTTTGCTTCGCTTCACCATACGAGAGATCTGTGCGGACTCAACTCATCGGCTACATGGCGGAAGGTTCCCCCACTGTGCCGTTCTCAAACCCGCCTTTGTCCCGCATTTGGCGTTCCCGCGGCAGTCGAATGAGCCGACTCTCGTCAAGCTTGCCTGAGGTATTGAACGCCACATTTCTCCGCCCCGTTTCTCCGATTTCCCCGCATCATCTAGGTATCATTTTCGGGGTTTCGTTGGTGCCTGCACCGAGGTGAGCGGTTTCAGCCGTGGGGTTGCGCTATCAGTAATATCTACCAGTGCTGCTCGCATCCAAGAACGTTTCGACCTCCTACATGATCTTTTAAATGAGGAAATGGAGTCATTGAACAAAAGAGTGGTGAATAAGCTCGACTGGAGACTCATGCCATGTATCACTTTGATGTTCCTGATGAAGTCGGTATTCTCACTTGCTTTGAATGAGCTTTACTGATACTTTCAGCTACCTCGACCGCATCAGCGTATCGAATGCAAGGCTGGCAGGACTCCAAGCAGATCTGCACATGTCTGATACCGTCTGGAACACCGGGATTTCCACATGCTACATCGGATACCTCGTCGGCCAGCTACCTGGAAACATCTGGCTCTCCAAAAGCCGGCCAAGTATTTTCCTTCCTGCAACCATGGTAGCCTGGAATGCTACTACACTTTGCATGCCAGCTGTCACTAAGTATGCCCGCACACTCTGGATATGGTTTCCATTCAGCTTATGTGCTTGACCGCGGTGTTGGATTTGCACTCTGCAGGTTTTTTTTACTGGTCTTTGCGAAGCGCCATTCTTCCCCGGAATCACGCTGTGTAGGTCCATCTTTTCTTGATTACTTCCGCCGAGAGAGACCTTGACAAATGATAACCTAGTGACATCTTCCTGGTATAAAAAGTATGAGAGTCCTACAAGAATGGCTGTATGGCATGCCGGAAATACTATCTCGAATATCATCTCTGGATTCCTGGCCGCAGGAATTCTGACAGAGATGGATAACATAGCGAACCTGAATTCCTGGCAACGGTTCTTCCTGATTGAAGGCGCAGCTTCTGTGGTCGTTGCCATGTCGAGCTTCTTTTTATTGCCCGACTGATCGCACGACACAAAATTCTTAACTGAAGAAGAAAAGGGGATGGCGCAATACAGAATCCTGGTTTCAAACGGTGGCCATGATGAAGCCGCTTGTGGTACATGGGACGGACTGAAAGATGCTGTGAAAGATCCATTCACGTGGTGCTTTTGCGGTGTGCATTTTGCTCTCGTCACTGCCCGAAGCTTCAAAGACTTCCTCCCTTCGGTAAGCCTATTGCAGCCTCTCAATCATATCTCCCGCCACTAATTGTACACTTTTAGATCATGGAAACGCTCAACTTTAACGAAACTACAACGTATCTCGTACAGGCTCCACCCTATGCAATTGCGTACGCTGTTTCGTGCCTCTTAGCATACACGTCAGGCCGATTTCAAGAGTCGTGTTACCATATTGTCGGTCCAATCTTCCTCAGCGCTGTCGGAACGTCGGTTCTCATATCCTCCCTGAACGTCGGGGCGAGGTATTTTGGAATCATCCTTCTCATCAGCGGCACGTGCTCTGGCTTGAATTTGCAGTTGTCATGGGAAACTACGCTCGTTCCAGCTCCCCGGGCCAAGAAAGCTGCACTCATTGCGATTGCAAATTGTATCAGCCAGGTCAGTCATTGGTTTAGTCCCTACTTTTTCCCTACCTCCCAGGAGCCTTTCTACAGACTTGGTGGCGGCTTGACATTATTTGGGTGTTTCATGACCGCGGCACTGGCGTATTTGATTAAGCTGAGGGCGATCAAGCTCAACAAGCTTTTGGACAAGAGTGAGGGATGGTCAGCACATACCGGGAATGAGCGAGGGTGGAGGTTCAGCTACTAGTGTAGTGGACAGTAATGTCTCCAAAAAGCCAGCAGGGTACCCAAAATGCTCTGAACTCTCAATTCTCCCTCAAACTTCTACATTCATCCGAAAGATGGTGTCGCAAAAACTGCTCGAAGTTGTCGTCTTCTGAACTTGCCCAGCGACAAATAACGGCTGGCAAAAGTGACCAAAGACGCAGAACCTCCGAACTCCGCAACTACCCGGCGTTTTATTCGACGTTAGCCCGCCTCTCAACCTCCTGGCCTTCGACTTCTTCTCCCGTCTCACGGAACACCTTCGCCCATGCACGTATAACGCTTCACAGCTTCCACGCCCAACTAATCCTACCATTAGTCCTCACCATCGCCTCCACCCTCACCCAGAACACAGACGCAGTAGCTGCGAACAGCAGCGCACTAACCAGCAGCGACATGCCCTCATACGTTCACGGGCCCTTCCCCGCACCCGGCGAGCTGCGAATCAACACGCCGCCCACGGGCGTGCCCACCATCGGCGCGAGCCCGCGCACCATATACAGCACCCCAGCGCGCGCGCGCGCACGACGCCAGGGACAGGAGCGGCGCGTGGTACGCCGCCGACTGCAGCACCGCGCCCAGCGCGTGTGCGCCGCGAACCGGCGGCTGCGCGCCACGCGCCAGTCGACCAGCGGGGCGGCGAGGATGCCGGACGTGCTTGCTGCGTTCTCGGCCGCGACCCGCGCCGCCGTGCTGGGCTCCCAGGTCATGGAGGCGCTGGCGCCAGCGACGAGGGCGGTCGACACGGCGCCCGTGAGGCGCATCGTGCTGCAGAAGCCGAGCGCGTCGATGCTGGCTTTGAGGGCGGGCGCCCAAGCGAGGCCGCCGACGCCCGTGCCGGAGAGGATGATGCCCGTGGCGAGGCCGCGGCGGAGCGTGGACCAGGTGGGCGCCACGGTGACGGCGACCATGTAGGAGAGGCAGGTGCCGATGCTGAGGAGGACGCCCTGGGCCAGGATGAAGTGCCATAGGGCGGTGCTGAAGCTGGCGAGGACGTGGGCGAGCCCGAAGATGATGCCGCCGGCGAAGGAGACGCTGCGAGGCGAGAAATGCTTGGCCCAGGCGACGACGAAGGGCGCGCCCATGGTCATCAGGGAGATGGAGAAGGTGCCGATGAGACTGATTTGGGCGGGGCTTTTGCCGCTAAAGGGAGTTCCGGGCTCGCGGGTCATGGCTTCGTTGAGCGCCTGGTAGACGCCAAAGGCGAAGTTGAGGCCGCAGCAGGTGAACACCAATCATGAATGAAGCGATAGCAATGACGACAGACCGCCTATTTACAGATTCGCGATAGTATTAGTATCAGGGTAAAGCCAGATATCAGAAGCGGAAAAATATACCTAAACCTGGGCGGGTCCTAGTCAAGAACAGAGCTTACCATTGTGAAATCATGGTCTCGGATTCAACCTGCGAGGAAGCAGCGTGTAGAGTACCAGGCCTCGATTCCAGAGAAATCTGGCCCAAGGGGACGGACTCCTGGAGCTCTGCAACGCCCTGCGATTCCGTAGTATCAATTGCAGCGGACATGGCAAGGGAGGCGACAAAATGGAGAAATGGTTCAAACAAGTGGCATAGGGCGTGCCTGTGCAAGCAGAATATAAGACATAGGATGGCTTTGCAATTATAAGTAGAGGCCGAGGTATGAATCAATGTGCCCCTGAAGGTACGTTACGCGACTTAGGTAAGCCGTCCGCATTTGCCGATGGACTCTACAACGTCAGCTTCCTCAACCCCAGGGCCTCTATTCCAATTTGCCAGATTTCTCCAAATCATTGCTTGAGTATGAAAGTCTGTTTAGTAGCCGCTGGTTACCTTATACATAAACTTTCAAGAATTCAATGTGGCTTAATTCGGAGTACCATAGCTCAACCCGACGTTCCAATCCCTAATGGAAATGTCGTCCATCAACCCGTCCAAATGCCCCTCCGAGCTTTGCGTTTATCCTATCAAAAAAGGGATAATAACTATTGCTCCGACTTTGATGGCTTTGATGGGTTCTTCGGCGACAACCCCAGGCATAGAATACCCCGATTCGTCCAAAGTGCCACGAGGTGGGTGGGCTGAACATCACCGAGAATTGACCTCGAACGTTTCAAGGATCAGGATGAAAAGATTCTTCTAAAGAAAAAGTATAAGCTTCCCGGTGGTCCTTTCTTGGTTTATAGATACGTTGAGATTGCCTGAACGAAAAGGTCAAGGACGGGATGGTTGCGTTGAAGACGTTAATTGTGGTGCTCCTCGTTACACTACGGATGATCAATTGATGCTTCTTGTTGCGAGAAGAAATGGTATGCCTCGAAGAACGTTTGAGAGAGTCCCACGACCAGAGGAACCAATCACGGCCCCCAATCATCTCCCCTGCGTTATCAACTTAAGCCACGCCCACGCTCACGGTTACTGTCAGAGCATTCTGCAGAAGAAAAGGCACTCTCTATTCCAAGCCTAAAAATGAACGGTCCCATCGAGAGAACCTTTCTGGGTATCTATCAGCCAACGAGATTCCAATTCCTCGCTTTACACTCGGGTCATTAGTGGTCGTAGCAGTCCAACTCCCTCCAACTCAAGGAAAAACAGTATTTCCTCCCCAATCCAATTGCCCAGTTTCTTTCCAAATTATCAATACACGCTTAACCGGATGTCCAAAATCTTGGCCTCTGACCACTGAGATACCAGCTCAGTTTCGTTCACCACCTCAGCTGAGGCCTTCTCTTCGACGGCGGCTGGTTATTGTTGTTGTTGTTGTTGTTGTTATTGTTATTATTGTTATTTTCGGGGCTTGAAGCCGTTGTAGTTGCAGCCACCGAGCTCACAACAACAGAGCTGACCGCCGACGTCGCGACCGACGATGTGGCCGACGACACGGCGGTGCTCGCGCTGGCCTCGCCGGCAGCGGTGTAGACCCTGAAGCTGTTGAACTCCCAGTAGGCCTTCTCGAACTCGGTGGCGTTGTTGGTGGCGTAGTTGATGCAGGTGCCGGGGCAGCCGTCCTCGTCGTTGAACACGGCGGTGGCGCCGGCCCAGTCGCCGCACACGTCGATGTTGACGATCATGCTCATATTGCGGAAGTGCGAGCTGATGTCGCAGTCGGTGCTGGGGAAGTCGGCCATGGCCTCGCCCCAGCTGGACGGGTCGGGCACCGCGCTGCTGTTGCTCGACTCCAGGTCCGTCGGGATGGAGGCGCGCTCGAAGAACCACACGCGGATGCCGGCGTCGCGCCACTCCATGGCGTAGACGCCGCCGCCGACGTCGTTGAAGCCCTGGCCGAACGAGGACGAGGAGCCGTAGACGCCGCAGCCGGCGTTGTCGTTGGTGCCGTTGTAGCAGTTAGTGTAGGCGGCCGAGCCCGTCTGCTTGCGCTTGCGGTCCATCTTGCAGCCGTTGGTCGTGTGCAGCGTCATCTGGTTCTTGTTGTCTGAGACCTGGTTAACGCCCTCCATGACGTCGATCTCCCCGTTCGTCGGCCAGTTGTAGGGGTCCGATAGCCAGACAGCGGGCCAGGTGCCGCAGCCGTAAGGCGAGTGCGCAATGTCGAAGACGAAGAGACCGCTGTTCCAAGTATCACGGGTGGTGATGCGCACGGATTTGCGGCCGGTGCTAGCGGATTCGCCATTCTCGGAGGTGTCGACCCGGACAATGGCCTTGGAGTCGGTCGTGTATGTCAGGTTCATCGATACGGCGGTGGCATTGTCGACGTAGCTGTGATGGTGGGGTTAGCCATCAGCGACAAGACTTGAGATTGGCGATACGCACTGCACAAAACCTCCGGTGGGGTCGTAAGTGTTGAAGAAATCCCAATCGTCGAAGAACGAGGTGCCCTCATCTGCCAAAATTGTCAGCCTTCATGTTCGAGTGAGTCCGATAATCCGGCGTGATACGGCCAAATAATTCTAGAGCCGATCACACCATCGCCACGGGACAGCCTTCGCGAGCAGCAACAAAAAAAGAGAGCCTTACATGTCTTTTGCAGACTGTAATTGAGTTTGCTGTAGTTGGGATACTTGCTGTTCCTCACGCCGAAGTACGCGCCAACGATGATGGCGATAATGACAGCGGCGATACCAACGGCAACGCCGATCTTGGTCTTGAGGCCCCACGACTTGGGGTTCCATTTGGAGGGGCCGGCCATCTTCTCAGCTTCGGCGGCGGTCGGAGAGTACGGCGGTGGGTCGCCAACGCCTTGGAGTGGGACGCTGGAGTCAGAAAACGGGTTGCGCATTGTGGGTGTTTAGCTGGGTTCACTGGTAAAGCGCAAGAGCGAGTAGGCGGGTGCTCGAGCGAGTGAGCAGGTGCAGGCGCGGTGGTGGGCGAGCGAGTGTTGCAGCACGGGAGCGACGGAGGCAAGAGCGATGGACAGGCTTCGGGCAGGCAGGCAGGCAGCAGGCGGGCTCAATTAAGAAGGCACGTCGAGCGAGGTAGGGCTGGCAGCGATGTGGACAGCGCGGGCTGGGGCAGCGTGTGCGAGTAAATAAAGCCTCAGGCGCGGCGGGCGGGCTGCAAGGGCCGGCATGGGCGCGGGTGCATCTGGTGCATCTGGGGCGATGCGCAGCTTCATGAACATGGTTTTGGGAGCGTTACGTGTGCCTGGTGGGTCGGCGGTGCTGGCCGTTTGCAGCTCTGACGAATGTGACGCGCGGTGTGCGTCGATGGTGGTTGGATACGGCCGCGACGCCGCCCTTATCGACGTCCAGCCCTGCCGCTAGACGGAGCAGGGGGCTCCCCGCGTCGCGCGCGCATCCAGGCCCTCAACCACCCGGCGCTGAAGCTTTTCTGCGCGCTGTCGCTTCACGCTGCTTCGAGAGCTTCTTCCGCGGAGTGGTGGCTTGGCCGCTGACGCGCACCTCTCGCAAAGGATTTTTCCCTCGTCCGCCGCAGCGCCGCCAGCCTCGTTGATACGGTCCGCCGGCGCGATCGCGTGTTTTCCAGCGTCCGCGGCCTGACGAAGGCTGTGTCGCCCGGGATGCGCCCACAGCCTCCAATCAGGCCACGCCTGTCTGCCGTCCGTCGTCCCGGCGATCGCAGGGACATCAATGGGGAGCGGAGACAAGAGCCACCAAGATCCCGTCTTACTCAGACACCGACTTATGCTTAACGCGAATGGGTGGCAATCGGATGCGGGCCGGGTATAAATAGAAACACGGACCACCTGCTTGGCCAAACACCACCACAAACACTGCAGCATTCCAGCGATTCTCGTATCTGCCAGCCGGCCGCCGCAGAGGCCTGCGCTCTCCTCGCGCGCTTCACTGATTCGGAATACAGAAACAGACACCGCACCGCTACAAGCTTCATGCCGTATTCCACATGGATTGATTTCGAGTCAAATATGAGACACCTAGTGTCTACACGTAATTACCTCTCCTCCACACAGCCACTCGCAGCAGCCCATTAGCCCAAAGTCTTCGCCTCGACAGCCTTTTATCAAATCTCCGCCCTCCGAACCGAAATGGCGGCCTCCCCGCTCTACGGCGCGAACTCGATCTTCTCGGCCACGGACACGACGCTGGTCTCGCTGATGCGCGCCGACGACTCGCCCAGCAGGACCTTGTAGTCGCCCTTCTCGACGACCCACTTGCCGGCCGCCTCATCGAAGTACGCCAGGCTCCTGACCGGCACGGGCACGTGGACCGCCTTCGACTCGCCGGGCGCCAGCTCGACGCGCGCGAACCCGACGAGCTGCTTGACGGGCGTGTCGACCTTTGTGGCGCCCGCGGGGCCGGCGTAGACCTGGACGACCTGGGCGCCGGGCAGCTTGCCGGTGTTGGCGACGCTGACGGCGACGTCGAAGGCGTGCTCGTTGCGCCGGACGTCGAAGCCCGAGAAGGCGAAGCTCGTGTACGACAGGCCGTGGCCGAAGGGGAACAGCACCTTGTCGGCGTTGCCCGCGCGGTCGAAGTGCCGGTAGCCGATGAACACGTCCTCGGCGTACTTGACCTCCAGCCGCCCGTCCACCGTCTCGCCCGGGAAGTTGCCGTGCGCCGGCGCGTCCTCCAGCCGCTTCGGGAAGCTGGTCGGCAGCCGCCCCGACGGGTTGACCACGCCGAGTAGCACGTCGGCGATGGCGTTGCCGGCCTCTTGCCCGGGGAACCAGGTCTGGAGGACGGCGGCGACGCGGTCGATCCACGGCATGGCGACCGCGACGCCGGTGGAGTTGACGACGATGGTATTCTTGTTGACGGCGCTGACGGCCGTGATGAGCGCGTCCTGTGACCCGTTGGCCGGCAGGTTGAAGGAGGCTTGGTCCTGGCCCTCGGTTTCCCAGTCCTTGGTGTGGCCGGTGAAGATGATGGCGACGTCGGCGTCCGCGGCCGCGGCGACGGCTTGGCCCTGGATGTCCTCGTCGTGCTCCTCTTCCGTCATGAAGCCCAGGTAGAAGCCCATGCATTTGTCGAGGATGCTCAGCCCGCTGTTGTTGACCTGTGGCCGCCGCGAGTGCGCCTCGATGGCGTACTCCTTGCCGGCTTCAAACGAGAACTGGAAGTTCTCCTGCTTTCCGCCGCCCAGGAGGAAGCCCATGGGGTCCTGGTAGTTGTGCTTCTGCTCGGACACCAGCTCACCGTTGATGAAGAGCTTGGAGGGTCCCAGGCCGGAGAAGCCAATGTAGTGCTTGCCCGTTGTTGCGGGTGTGAAGGTTCCGGTGAGCCTGGCTGCTTCCGTGACTTCGGTGGAGAGGATAGGTGCCCAGTTCGAGGTAGGGATGTTCTTCGTGCCCACCGGTGACTTGGAGTAGTCCTCGCTGTCGAACCGCTGAAGAGTCCAACCAGCAGATCCTTCGTAGTCCTTGACGCCAGCACCCATAGGTGGCAAGAGACGGAAAGTGTGAGCGCCTGTTGGAATTAGTCAATCAATCCATAAGGTGGAGTTGCTTGAACGCTTACCCTTGGCGTAGACAAGCTCAATGTCATCTCCAACAGCAGCCTTCAGGCCCTCATATGGAGTGATCTTATAGTGAGCATTGACCGAAGCGCTTCCACCGCCGTGAATCAACGCATCCTTGGCATGTCCCAGCAGCGCAATCTTCTTCTTCGGCAAGTTCTCCTTCTTGATGGGCAGAACACCACCCTCGTTCTTCAGCAGGACCGCTCCGGCTCCACCGACCTGACGAATAAGCTTCTGGGTCGATGGCCTGTTGATGGCCTTCTCCGGCGGGGTGATGGGGTCCTCAAACTGCTTCGTCTTCACCAACAGCTCCAGCACATTCCTTGCCCTCTCCGTAACCGCCTCCTCGCTGGTCTTCCCCGCCGCAATCGCCTCCTTCACATCCTCAACCTTGCGCCACTTAGTCGGACCGGGCATCTCCAAATCCATCCCAGCATTGATGCTCTCCGCCGTCGAGTTCGTGCCACCCCAATCGCTCATCACCAGACCCTTCCATCCCCAATCCCCCCTCAACACCTTCTTCAGCAAGAAGTCCGACGAATCCGCATGCGTCCCGTTAACGAGGTTGTAGCTCGTCATGACAGCCCACGGGTCCGCCTCCTTGATCGCGATCTCGAAGGGCTTGAGGTAGAGCTCGCGCAGGGCGCGCTCGGAGATGGTCTCGTTGACGGTGAAGCGGCAGGTCTCCTGCTCGTTGGCGGCGAAGTGCTTGATGGTGGCGCCGACGCCCTTGTCCTGCAGCCCGCGGATGTACGCCGCCGCCAGCTTGCCCGCCAGCAGCGGGTCCTCCGAGAATGACTCGAAGTTGCGCCCGCCCAGCGGGTGCCGGTGCAGGCACACCGTCGGCGCCAGCAGCACCCGCGCCCCCTTGCTGGCCGTCTCCTCCGCCAGCGCCGCGCCCACCTGCGTCGCGAGGTTGACGTCGAAGGTTGACGCTAGGCAGACCGACGCCGGGAAGCAGGCGGCCGTGGTGCCGTGCGCGAATTCGGCGCCGCGGGCGCCGTTCGGGCCGTCGGAGGTCTTGAGGGAGGGCACGTTTTTGCTGGGGATGGCGACGGTTTCCCAGAAGTTGGCGCCGGCGAGGAGGGAGATCTGGGGGTAGTTAGTGGGTGCTATTCAGGGCGATGGTGGAGAAGCGGAAACGGCGAGAAAAAAAGGAGAGAATGAAGCAGATTTCAAAACGACATGTTGGCGCCGGATGGGACATGGTCTTGCCGCGACGAGATGGAATCATTCGGCTATGCACGCTGTGAATGTGTTGCCGTTCTCTTCTCGAATTCCTCGCGCAGAAAACGGCAACTACAATTCGGTTGAGCAGATATGGCACGACAGAGATTCCAAATGGTGGCCAGGCATCGCAAGCTTCTCCTCGAAAGGCTACTCCGCGGGCTCTGGACAACCCCGCTCCCATCGTGGTTTGCTGATTCGCCAACCAGAGTGCTGCTCTGACTCGAGACGGGGGAACAGGCTGTGGTTTGAGGGTTCAAGGCAGGACTGATGACAGATGAAAGATGGATATACCTTCTCGTCCAGCGTCAACGAGGCGAGGATAGCCTCGACGTCGGTAGTGGGAGCCATGGCAGAGGTGAGGGTATCAAAACGAGGGAAGCGGCAGGGAGTAGAGACGGAAGCACCCTCGAGGCGGGCGGCGGTGTTCTTGTATCAGCCATGGCTGGGGGGCTTGGTGCCGTGCGCTCTCGGTCGTGTCATTGCCTGGCGGTGCCATGTGGATACTGATGCCATTTCTGGCGCGGAACGGGTGCCGAGGACAGTAGACTCTTGGGGAGGCAGGGCCGGGGAATCAGCGGCGCTCGGGAGAAGTGCGGCGCGGGAGAATGTCGGGGGCCTGTTCGAGGCAGACACCGGCGCGTGACTGGCGCATCGCAGGAAGCGATTGGGCGGCGCGGAGTCGCGGGGAGAGGCTTCGCAAGCCCGAACGCATTGGCGAGAGGGGCCCCGGGTGGCTGCCGCTGCGTGCTGCGTTGCCCCGTCCGGCCTGCAGCTGGTTATCGTCGCCTGCGCGACCGGGTTTCCCGTTTGGCCGTGGCCAAGCGCCCCAGGGCTGCTGATTAACAACCGACGTGGAAAGACGTCCCGGGCTTCCGCACAAACCACACCCGACGTCATCCCATTCACCCAGCGCCTCGTGTGCTCGTCTGCCCCGCGTTGTCGCGAGCCCTTCGCCTCCGCTCCGCACTTCAGGCTCATCCTCGTGTCTCGTACTCCGCCGGGGCTCTTTCCTGAATGCACTCGCGGTCCGGAGAATAACCTTCTCGGCTTTTACCCAGGGTGACGGGTCAGACACGGCTCGTCGTCGACATCCATCGTGATGCTGAGTTACGTGGCCCTCGGCGGACGAAGCTTATAGGTTATGGAGTGCTTGTACCACCGTGTCCCGAGCAGACTCCTCGAGACGGAGCGTCAGTCGTGACGGCGGCTGGCCAGCTTCATCGAGGATCTGACGTTTCGTGATCTGCGCCTCCAACAGCCCCACACCGGATCCGCGCCGGTCAGGCATCCGTGGGAAGGCTCCTGCATTCGAGCAGCTCTCCTCGTGATGCGAGATCCGCCGTTGGCCGTTGCGAAGAGCGTTCAACCGCTGACCGGGCGAGGAAGGCCGCTTATCTGATCCGGGCATTAGCCTGCGGGAGGGACATGCTCGCAGCAACGCAACCCGCGCCCTGATGGCCCGTCTGTCGCCGCAAGCAGGAACCCGAGCACTTGGTTCACCAGGCCGCTGTCCAGGCGCGCTGAAAAAAAGAAGCCCGACATTCTCCCGCGCCGCGCTTCACCCGCCGCTGCACCTCCACTCCCTCCATCCACTTCTCCGTCCGGCCCGCTTTGCTGACACTGACAGGCTGGCCGCCGATAGACGCACGTACCGCGCTGACAGTGCGACGGAGCGATTCATTTTGCCTTCGGCACGGCAAAGTACGCCGGGCTTGGCGGGCCATCCGACTCGCCGTCTTGCGGAGCCGCGTTAGCGCCGGGTTTTGCTAATTTAGGGCCGGCCAACGGTGTGCTCTTTGTCAGGGCCCGCGGGTAGGCGGTCAGCTAGACGTGGGTGCTGTGCAAAAATAGGCCCAGCCCGAGCACATCGCCGTCGCGAGTTCAACACCGTGGCCTTGTTACGCTTTCCTGCATCGTGAGCTCGGAGATATGTCCGAGGCGGGTCGCTTATGTCCCACGGCAGGATGCCTCAACTCCGGCTGAATAGCGGGGCGTTGAGACACGCGGTATCCTCCGCTGGCAAGGAGGAATCTCAGCTTCGAAAGCATCTCTCCCGCATCATGTGTGTTTGGGGGGGCGCCATTGGCTGGCAGATCTGCGGCACTGGTATCAGCGTGGGATTGAGTGCTGCGCATATCTACCCTCAAGCTAACCAACTCCTGTCCCTTGGGAATCGCTCGGCTTGCACATAACTGCCTCGTCACGGTGAGAGGAAGCCCGTCGCCGCGGATTAAGGTTCGAGCTTGCGTCCGCCCCTACATAAACACGCCAGCATTCAGGCTCACTATCTCAGGCCATGGTACGATTTTGATGCCTAAAGCCATGAGCATGATGTCGGCTTCCACAATGAAGCTGAGAGCCGGCATCATGGTGGTGGTGGGCAGAGCATCTCACCTACGAGTGACGTCATCGCTCACCCGACGCGTCGCGCCTGCCTCTTTCTCCTTCGCGCGGCGCTCCACCCTACTAACTCCACAACTATCCTTTACACCGCACGCTAACAACGCTCGCTGGTATCTATCGCACACGCTCCTTCTTTCCCTCCTTTGGCAGGCAAGTGTGTCTGAACGGTGAAGCTCTCTTGCCGGCTAACCTCAGCACTCACCGACGCATACGGCTCCGGCTTGCTTACGAATTGCAACGACCGCGTCCTCCGTGCGTTGGCCTCGGGGTCTTCAGCCCTGTGTTCTTCCTGCCTCTTTTCTGGGTCTGACGCTTTGACGGGCACGCAGCACCCAGTCTCTCGGTCTTGCCTCTCACCATCCGCGAGGGAGCGCCATCTCGCTTCGCCCACTCATTTCGCTCGCACTGTCATTTCGTCAACATTATCGATCCAACCAGCCAAGCCGAACCTACTCAAAATGAGCTCAAGGCCCTGGACACCACCTCAAGTGTCGCCACATGCCACAAACATAATTCGTTCACAGCTAGGTATCGCGTCCATTTCCTAAACACTATCACAGACTTCCACGCTCAACTTCTTACCACCCGGGAGCGGACTGTGAATGTGGCTCATGAATAAGCTTACGGGGAAACGCCCATGGCTTACGGGTATCTTTCATCATGATGCTGTGGAAGGTTTATTCATCTCCATTGCAGCACTGCCGTGGTCTACTCTAACAAAGGAGAGGCTTAGCTCGATCCATCGATTCCATCGAACGCATCCGCCACAATCATCCAGGCAGACTATATTCAAGCCCCTAGGAAGAGATTCAATACAAAGATGGTCACAACCCTCATGACCCGGATGGTATTGATGATACTCGCTTCTGGTCCAGCGAATACCAATGGCTTTTAGCAGATGATGCTTGGAAGGGAGACGGAAGCGCGAAGATCGACAGCTACATCATCAATCTTCACCCGGATCACAAGAGACTACAAGCTGATCGAAAAAGTGATGACCAGGGTCGGAACTCAGTGCGTTCCTCACCACCTAGTGGATGCTCACGCCGTATTGATCTATCTTCTTTCGAGACCGTCGTCCCTAATCCACCTGGAAGTTTCATTTTTGATGAGGGTTGCATTGTATAGAAAAGATCTGGTGGGAGATGCGTGAGTACTCCGACTGGGTGGAGGGGAGAACAGAATTACAGTTCATCCAAGACTACTACATGCCATCCCAAGGAGGCATGATGGTAAGACTGGTTCATTAGACGATTTTCTAAACTCATTCTATGCTCGTAGAACCGATTGTATGGTATCCTTGAAGTCGAAAGAGTGGTCTCATCCAATGTTGATCGCGTGCAAGAATTCCTGAATGGTGTCCAAGTAATCATACGAATTACTAGCCTTGAACTGACACCTCAGAACCCCACAGTCTCATCAAAATTCTGGCAAGTGGAAGGAATGACGGTGCATACTCCTTCTACTTCGACTCCAAGAACGTTTCATCCGCCGCAGTCGACTTTCGACAAAGGTCTGATGCTGATGAATTTCCCAAAATCTGGGGTAGGTGATATGTAGACGCTGCTGTCGACGTTCTTGGTATCGGGTAATGCACCGGATCGGATGAATATCCGGAGCTGGGCCGCGTGTTGATTCCCAAAGACCGCTTCTTGGTTTTCCCCAACATTCTCCACACTGAACATTTTCTTTCCGTAAGGCCAATGCCTTGAGGACTGAAAGGAGAAAAGAGATCACCAATTTCAAGAACAGACTTGACAGGCATGTGCATGAATTCGAGTGTAATGGTGAAGAATGCAGCGTCCTTTCACCCTACCGCCTCTGGGTTATCAATGTGCTTCGCAGACCCGAGCTACAAGTTATGCGGTGTTTCTCTGTTATATATCTAGGAATATGATGAGTGGAGTCTTCTCATCACCGACATGCAAAGTTACAAGAGAAAATGCAAGCTATCTTATAAATTTCTTGGAGTTTGGAGGTTGAGGAGAATTAACCACGTGCGTGGTCAATTGATGAATGTCCGCAACGAGCATTTGCTCTTTACACATGAGAAGTTGGAACAACTATCTGGATGAGAAATGTCAGTGAAGTTGATTTGCGAATGAGCGATTTGACTGCTCATAGGAGTGGGCACGTATTGTAGTACTATCTTGACCGCCGAGGTTCCCCGGTGACGTACCAACGCACAGGCCAGCCACAAAGCATAAGCACTCACACCTCGATCGAATGGTGATTAAACATCAAGTGGGTTCCACAGGTGAAACTTTAGGTCGATTTAACTCGCACGACAGCAGAGCGCAGTCTGTCGCGACTCGGCCATGGATGCATGTCTCCCGATCTCCGCGAGCTTCTGTCATACAATATTTCCCGGTTCTTGCGTCATTGCTGGGATTTCATGCCTCACTCCGCAGCCCACGCGCTCAACTCCCACCATTGCACGCCCACACTGTGGGTTCTTGCCGGATCACAGCTTGTCTTATCGCCATATTCGCAATGCCAGAGTGGGACAATGCCACTGGATTGGGCGGCATCCGACGGCTCTGCCCGAGCCCGCGGACCTCAAAACCAGGGCAGCATCCTCTCGCCGTTTTCGCATCTTCCCACTCTGTACCTGACTCTATACGCTGATTAGCTCTCTGGTGGCTGGATTTGCGTGTTCCGATATAGCAGTCTCTCAAACTACGGTAGATTGGGTTCAACAATGGCCATCAAAGCAAAGCGGGTTGCGGTAATCGGCGCTGGACCTGCCGGCGCAATCGCTGTTGACGCACTTGTGAAAGAGCAGGCTTTTGATTACATCAGGGTTTTCGAACGCAAAGATCAGGTTGGAGGGCTATGGTGAGTTGAATTACCTTTCGAGGAGCAAAACAAGCAGTATATACTCACAGCAATGCTTTTCTTGTAGGATTTATTCCCCGCAACTACCGCCCAAGATCCCATCCCTCAAAGCGTTGGTAGAACGTCAAGCCGACGTGCCGATTACAATCCCCTCGCATTTTCCAGCAGAGACGCCCAAGTCTGAGCGAGTCAACAGTCACCAATACCGCTTTTCGGACAATGGCCTGCACCAAGACCTGCACAGCAATGTACCACCAGAGATTATGGCTTATACTCAAGAGCCCATTCCAAAGATTCTCTCAGAGCGCTCGCTAGCTCTTTTCGGACCCGATTCGCCAACGAGACACCACACGGTCATCAAAAAGCATATTGAAGACATATTCGCCCGCGGCGGACATGAGAAGCTCATCGAATTCAACACCTCGGTCGAGCTGGCGGAGAAGAAGGGCGCAGAGTGGATCCTTACCTTGCGGAAAGAGCGCCCCGGAAAAGCCACGGACTACTGGTGGCAGGAGACCTTCGACGCCGTCGTCGTTGCTTCCGGCCACTACTACGTCCCGCACATCCCCAACATCCCGGGTCTGATCGAGTACGACCAGCGCTTCCCCGGCCGGATCCACCACACCAAGCACTTCCGCAGCGCCGACGACTTCAAAGACAAGGTAAACCCCCCCTCCCCAGCCTTTCCCCCCCGCTCACCAACCCCCCGCAGCGCGTCCTCGTCATCGGCGGCTCCATCTCCGCCATCGACGCCGTCCACGACATCCGCGCCGTCGCGGCCAAGCCCATCCACGCGGCGATCCGCAACCCGCTGCCGGCGTTCGGCATGGCGCCGTTCGAGCACCCGCACATCGCGATCCGCAAGCCGGTCGCGCTGCTCGACCCGGCGAGCGGGCGCGTCTACTTCGACGACGGCAGCGCCGTCGACGGCATCGACCGCGTCGTCTTCGCCACCGGCTACGACTTCAGCTTCCCGTTCCTGCCGTCCCTGAAGACCCCGAACAGGCGCGTCCCCGGGCTCTATCTGCACGTCTTCGACATCGCGGAGCCGACGCTGGCGTTTGTTGGTGCGGTGAGTGGAGTCTTTCCTCGGCGCTGGACGTGTGCGTGCGTGATGGTTGGCTGACGAGTGGGGAGCAGGTTTCGGGTTTCACGTTCAAGGCGTTCGAGTACCAGGCGGTGGCGGTGGCTCGCCTCTTCGCTGGCCGCGCCGAGCTGCCGGAGCCGGACGCTATGCGCAAGTGGGAGGCTGATCACCTGGCGCTGCGGGGTGAGGGGAAGCCGTTCTACACGCTGGCGCCGGACTTCGAGCAGTACTTTGAGGCGCTGCGGAAGGTGGCGGGGGAGCCGGCGGAGGGCACGACGGGGAGGGTGTTGCCGCCGTTTGATCAGGCGTGGTTGGATGTTTTTGCAAGGGTGTTGGAGACGAGGCTGAGCTATTGGAGGAGGGAGGCGAAGAAGGTCGAGGAGGAGGAGGCAGGGAAGGGGGTGAGGGCGAGGCTGTAGTCAAGTCATCCGACGTGTTTCTGATTGATTCGTTAGTAGGATAAGCCAACGCAAACGTTAGACAATGCCAAGAAGCATGGATTAATCTTGCTCGTTGTTTGGATGAAGCCGCATGTCAGCCTTGCTTGTGGACAGGCTCATTTCTTGGACCTTGGGTTCGTCGAGTCCCGTGCCCTCTACACTTTTTGATCTCTCGGTGAACATCTGCGCGTTGCCACGGCCAACTTCATTAGCCTACGACGAAGAATTACAAATTCACCCCTACGTTCTGAATATTGTCCTGATGAAAGCATCAGGGTGCGCTCGTCACGTGCCTTCATCCACCCCCACCGACAGTGCGATTACAGCCTCGCCATTCTCCTGACTGTGTTTTCCCCTCCCTAGTTCAACTCCTACCCTCAGTATATGGTGGTGAACCATCTAGAGCGATATGTGAGGCTCCTATGATCTCCATGCAAGATAGCTGCTAAATCTGCTCCAGCGCGCATCACAGGAGGTCCAACTTATACGCGCTTGTCCGACGTACCGAACAGCTGGCAATGCTCTCCGAAAACGACTAGCAGGAGGCCATGTCCATCTCTAACTACGCAACCTACCGACTGCGTGGAATACCAAAGGGATCTTCCAGAAAAGATGTGCGAACACTTGTACGGAGGGCCGTGCGTTGCGACGACGACTCGAACATCCGAGTCGGCTCGTTGGCGAACGAACTTTCAGAGCCTGGCGAAATGGTCGCCACGTTGTCTTTTGACAAGACCCCTGAAGTTCTATCCGGTTCAAGTACGGCTGAACAATGGCGCTTGGAAGTTCCACTCGATGAGCCTGGCGAAGCTAAGGTGGTCCTACTGTTTGACACACACTTCCATGGCTGCACGACTCTACATTGTCCTCCCGAGGAAGACTGGAAAATGGAGTAAGGAGAACCCCCACGAATTTTGTTCCAGAATGCTAACGTAAAGGGCACAGTTTGATCGCCATCTCTGGTCTGGGTGGCCACGCCTTCGGATCTTTCAAGAGAAAGGGCGAATCTTACATGTGGTTGCGAGACGATCTTCCCAAGAGCTTTCCCGGAAGCAGAGTGATCATTTATGGCTACAACTCTAAGCTTCATGGGAGCCTGTCAGTCCAGAACGCAACGGACATCGCAATGAAATTTCATGAAGCCATGACGGACATCCGCTCCGTCCCCGAGAAACCATTGCTACTACTCGGCCATAGCCTTGGCGGAATAGTGATCAAGGAGGTCAGGCAACCATATGCATCATCTAAATCAAGTGCACCAGTATATTGACATCGACTTTAGGCGCTTCATATGATTCGAACCAGTGATGACCAAGTCGACAAAGTCAACTTTGGAGCAATCTCTGGGATTCTCTTCTTCGGCGTGCCCAATCAGGGCATGGACATTCAATCACTCATTCCTATGGCTGGAGATGGATTCAACCGCGGGTTTCTCCATACACTTGAATCACAGTCCCCTGTCTTGCGTACTCAAGCTCAACAGTGGTCCCAGACCGACGCCGACTTGAACTGCAACATCATCAACTTCTATGAGACGCAAGCATCCCCGATTACTAGATTGAAGTTAAGTTCTCTACTTACTAAGATTGGAGCGGCTGCTAAGGGGCACTCTGCAGGATGACGGTACTTGGACCATGGCCGGGCCGCCAGCAGTGCTAGTCGATTCCCACTCAGCTACACACGGCCGACTCAGAAATTTAAACGGCCACCGAATTCATCCTATCGATTGTAGCCATAGTGATTTGGTCAAATTCTCAAGTGTATATGACGAGGCATACAAGACTGTGCTTAGGTACCTCCGGTCAGTCGATGCCGAAATTGGCCAACGAAGGAATGGTGAGCATGAGACTGTGCTTTTACACAAGTTTAGTCATTAACTTTGGAAGCTCTCTCGCAAAAACTGAACAAAGATCAAGAAGGTAAGCTTGGATGAATGGGTAGAAAATAAGTAATTGAATTTAATACTCCAGTGCAGCCTGCCTCAAATCGCTTGGATTTCCCGAACAGTATGATCGCATGGACTCACTCGATCCCGACGACCGAACCTGTGACTGGTTGATCAAGAACAAGGTCTTCGCCTCATGGCTCAACAGCCCAAAAGGACTCATTTGGATCCGCGGAAACCCTGGATCTGGAAAATCAATGGCCATGAAACGCGCTCTGCTCTACTTCAAGGACCGATCTAACCTAAACGAACTGGTCGCTTCCTTCTTCATCTACGGGCAAGGCACAGATCTCCAGAAATCCTCCTTAGGACTCTACCGCTCTCTTTTACATCAGTTCTACTCGCATCTTCCAGACTGTTCCACTGAAATTACGGAAAGCTTTCAAAAGTATCGCAAAACGATGAGCGGTGGCTGGAGGTGGATGAGTGGTGAAGTCCGACGCCTCTTTCTGGAAAGGCTTCCCGTTATGAGCAGACGGGATCCAATCATTCTTCTTGTGGACGCACTCGATGAGGCCGGAGAAGTCGAAGCAAGAAAAATTGTCGGCGACATGAAAGTTCTCATGGCCTCTTTGAAAGATAACGGAGCGAGACTTCGCATTTGTTTTTCTTGCAGGCACTACCCGCACATAACTCTCGACGGTGGTGACACCCTTGTTGTAGAAAACGCCAACGGCCATGACATCAGGACGGTGGTTGCCTCTCGGGTTGATTCCACTATTTGCTTCGAAGAATCTGAGAAGGAAATGATCAAATCTGAGATTATCCGACGTTCCGCAGGAATGTTCCAGTGGGCGTCCCTAATTTCTGAGATCGTCATCCAAGCTAGAGAAACTGGTGATCCATTCCGAGTTGTTCTGAAGAAAATACAACAAGCACCAGCGGACTTGGACAAACTTTACGAATCTTTACTGGGTGTCGAAGAAGGCAATCGCAAGGATAAGGAGTGCTCCCAAACTCTCAAGTTGTTTCAATGGGTTATGTTTCAAAAGAGGCCTCTATTCTCTGAAGAGATGCAACATGCGCTGGCGCTTGACTGCGAAATGACCCAGCAATCCATCTGCGAATATACCAAGGAAGATGAATTCATCGACAGCAAACAAGACATGGAAACTAAGTTGAGAAATCGATCGAAGGGACTCATCCGATTCCAAGGCAATACACTGTCACGTCGAGCTGAGTTCATCCATCAGTCTGTCCCTGACTTCCTCCTACGGAAAGGATTGAAACTTCTGGCCGGTGAAAATTCAAGGAACCCAAGGCAACTTGCTCACTTCCAGCTGTCGAGGTCTTGCTTGAAGTATCTATCCATGGCAGAGATCGGAAATCACTTGCAAGAATGTTTTAAAACGCGAAAGCAAACTGAGGACTGGCGCAAACTCCAAGCAAATATGTTGCAGAAAAATTTTCCATTCATTTCCTACGCGTGGAAAAGCTGGACATTCCATGTAAGCAACGCGAGAGTTGAGGCTTCCGGTAGCGGTGACGACTTCGATAACGACATTTTGAAATTCTTCCAGTGGCCTGATGAAGAGCCCATCATAGCCTCCTGGACAATACTTTGTCTAGTTCTTGGATCCCCATTAGAGTGGGCATTTACTCTGTTTATTCGCAATCCTGTGGAACTCAAATGGCCAATCGATCACAAATCTACGTTAGCTCATCTTCTTGCATTTTGCGGCCTAACAACTCAGCTTCAACACATTCGAAAATTCCGCAAAACTTATTGCCGCTTCGTGGCTGGAAGAATCCTCTTAAAGCTAAGGACTCTCTGGGGTGGTCACCTTTGGCATTTGCGCTCCTCGGCCAACAAAGGGCAACAGTACAGTTTCTCATTGAAAGCGGAACCAGCGCGAACAGCAGACTGAAGGTGCATTGGTGGTATGCTGATGGCCTACTAAGGCCACTCCAAATAGCCAGCATGTATAAAGATCCCGATATGGTCACGCTTTTACTCGAGGCCGGCGCTAAGGCTAACGACCCTCCGACACGAAAATCCATGTTAAAGCCACTTCAAATTGCTGTGAAACTCGGCAATAGAGCCACTGCGAGAAGACTTCTTGAGGCAGGGGCGGACTTGAATGCCCACGGGTGGCGTGAAAGCCTGGCGCTGCTGCTTGCATTCCAAGGCTGTCCGCCAATCTGCGATATTATATCCGACCTCCTAGACTACTGTGCTGACGTGAACCCGCACTACCGGGAGGAAAACCTGGCGCTAATGCTTGCAGTTCAAGGCTCTCCGCCAAACTACGATCTGATATCCGACCTCCTGGACTATGGTGCAGACGTGAATATCATGGGGCACTTCAGTTCACCTGCTTTTGAAGCCATTGAAGGCAACGACCTATTTTCCATCGAATTATTTATCCAACGAGGAGCTTTGGATATTAATATAAGAGGAAAAGAGTGGGGGAGAACCTTGCTACACGTAGCTGCAAGAAAACAGAACTACGACTCAATCAGGACACTACTTCGATTGGGAGCAGACGTGAATGCCAAAGACAGTTTGGGGAAGTTTCCACTACTCGTTGCTACTTTCTTTACATTCCAAGGGGCTATCAAAGATATCGAGGCTATTGAGCTACTGATCCAATCAGGAGCAGACGTAAATGCAAAAGACAGCTTGGGAAACACTCCTTTATCCAAAGCCGCAAGTCGACACCATTCCGGAATAGTCAAGTGTTTGCTTCAATCGGGAGCAGACGTAAACTTAACAGCTATACATGGAAGCACTCCGCTTCTTCATGCAATAGCTTCGCGGCAAGCACCATATCTGTTTTTTGACAGGGCCACTGATGAACGACATACTCTTGAAACGGTTAGGGCACTGATCCAACATGGAGCGAACATATTTGCGAAGACTTTCAATGGAACAACAGCTTTGGATTACGCAGTTTCAAAATGGAGCGTTTTCCCAGAGATTGCTGATCTCCTGCGCGAAGTGGCAGAAAACAGATCCGAAGAGCAAGGGACCTGACGAGGGAACATAGAGATTTTCTCGAACAACGAAGGCAGGAGGAAGATTTATTTCCTTTGTCTGTCAGCTTTTTTGTAGTTATTTTCTTTCATATAGCAAGAAAACTTTTGTCCTTGCCAGACTTCATACCTTTCACTTTTGACGTTGTACGGCGTGAATGTAAGTTGGGACAGACAAGGCTACAGTTATGGGTAATTGCTCCCCGTTTACATTTGTACACAACTTTTCGGCCTCCAAGGTCCACATGTCTCACTTGATTCTGGAGGAGTCCTAGTAGATGAGGTTTCAATTTCCTAACGAGAAATTCTGGATCTAGCTGTGTAGATTCAACGAGGAAGGATAAGGGAAGCAAATAAGAGCACACTGATTCTAATAGAGTACTCAAGATTTAGTGAACATGTCATCAGCTAATCGAGGCATGCTGAAGTGCCTGGCTGTCCGTGCGGAACGCATATCTCCACACCCCCATGCTCCCATACTCCAACACAACCGCCAACTCTACCACTTTCACAGAGTCTCGTAATAGTACCGCGTCGCCGAGTCATACTCAAGCACGACCTCAGCCTCCATATGCCGCTCCTCGACCACGCACTGCAGCCACGGCTGCAGCTCAAACGCCCCCGGCATGACACCCGGCATCACCACGGCCGCGCAATACGCTCTCCGGTCCGCGCCCGGCTCCGCCGCCAAGAGCATCACGAGGCAGCGCCCAGCCCCGCCCGCGACGAGTCTGCTGGTGCCCTCCGGCGGCGCCCACGCGACGACCATGCCGGGCCGCAAGCGCTGCTTGAACGGCAGCGCCCGCATCTCCGCCCGAGGCTCGCGGCTCGAGGGCGTCGGGTCGTCTGGGAGGTTGGCGGCCGGCTGGGCTTCTTCGGGGCGCGATGACGATGCTGCCGCTGCAGGAGGGCGCTGGGAATCGATGTGGAGCCGCCAGAACTTGGCTTGGAAGGCGATGGCTTGTTCTGTCGACACGTCTGGCGTCTCCAAGCATCGTTCGATGAACTCTGGCGCTGGGAGTTGGAGCAGCTGCTTGCCGGTCTCGAAGGGGGCTAGCATGGTGGCTGATACGGGGGGTGTACCTGACTGTGAAGGTGGTTAGTTCTTGATTTGCCGGTCGCGTAGGAGTCTCGGAAGAGGTGGCGAAGGCGGACTTACACTCTTCACGATCCAATCTTGAAGATGGTGGTTCGACCAGGTGATCGGCTTTCCTGGGTCATGCTTTAACGGGATCGCCTTCGGGGAGACGACCCGTAAGAGCTCGGCGTATCTCAGGGTGTTTTTAGAGGCACCCACATCCGCGAGACTGGGGTTGAGGCACGCGATGACGGCTGTCTTGCAGCTGCGGACGGCAGCCGGGTCGAAAACGTGCTTCAGCAGCTTCGTCAAGGCGGTTTGACGGAATGGAATATACGCCTTTCGGCCCGGTGTTGCCTTAGCTACCCCACCGAGCCCGTCCAGCTTGGCGGCGCCGCGGATGCAGTCTTTCAGAACGGACAGGCTGGCGTTGATCTCGCGGGCCTCTTTCATTCGGTCTGATGAATGCGCCGAGACGTCTCGAGCAGCCTCAGATCCTGCGAGATCGACGAGGAATAGCAGGCCATCTTCGGCTTGTGGGAAGGATGGATTCTCAAGCCGGATCTTGCAGATGGAGTGAGATCGGGAGGAGGCGTCGTTTTTCTGCGTCGAGGCTGTTTGGCGAAGCGAGGCAGCGTAGTTGATATGCTTGATCATTGAAGCCGAGTCGACAACATGGTATTCCGAAGCGCCGGCCAGATGAGTCGTGCCGAAGCTGTCTTCGAGGATAGATACCGCTTTTCGGGCGTTGAGCAGGTCAAAGGCCGAGTTTCCCGCAAGCTCGACGATGGAAACGAAGATGTTGCGGGTGCCCTCCGACGCGCCACAAAACAAAGCGTTCGCGACGAGACGCTCCAGGCCGCTGACAGTGTGGGTCTTTCCGGAGCCGGTCTGGCCATAGGCGAAAATAGTGCTCACGCCGCCTGACCACGCCCACGGGATGAGAGGGTGTACCATGTCGTCGTAGATTGCTTCGGTTGTGATGTCGGTGGAGAAGGCCTTGTCTACAGCATAACTAGATGACTTTTCATGGGTTAGCTACGAGCATTGATCGTGCAGGCCAGGTCAGTCCTACATTCAATGCTGCTGTTCCCCGGACAGTCTTCCGCAATTCGTGAAGATCAAGCACTCCGGGAGCTCCATCGCGCGGAAAGATTCCAGCCACAGAACCCTGAGAGACCTCATCAGGGAGCAGCGGACGAATGCGAGCGGCGATGACTATGGGCTTCGATTTGTCCTCGTCTGCGTGGCTGGTTTTGGGCGCTGTAGGCTGGAAGCTCTCGATGAGCTTGAGATAAAGCTGGGTGTTTTCGAGCAGGAATTGATCCATCATGAAGGCTTGTCGACAAGGTCAGCTCCTCCTCCTGAGCGAAGCTGTGATGTAGGAAGGAGTTTGAACGAGAAACGAGAAGGTGCCGTAGCCAAAGTGACAACGAAAGAGAGAGACCGTCTCGGTTGTGACTATACCCCATGTGGCTAGATCGTGTTGAGCGCACGGCTCGTAAAACTACGAAAGTGGAAGTGATACGGGCCGTGCGGCAGTTAGGGCAGGTACAGTGTTGCGCATTGGCCTAAGATGCAGTGCACGGCTCGCAAAAGCCCCAAAGAGGTTGTCGAGAATGGTTGAGCCGTCAAAAATTTGATTTCTCATGCGACTGAAATATTCCCATACGCCGAATCTCCCCAAGTCGGCAACAGCCATCCTGAAGCTCTCTTGAAAACCATGCTTTGTTTCCCACCCACAGGCCTCAGACACAGACTCTGCGGATTAGCATTCGGCTAAGGTTGCTTCAACCAGCTCAACTTCAAGTAAATATTTTACACCATAGCATCGTGCAGAAGTCTCAAACAATCGACGACTCAGCTGTGTACAGATCTGCCATGAGCAGCCCACCAGATCCTATGAGAGGCTGCCGTTTCCAACACACATCTTCGGACTCCGCTTGGACCTCGGCCGCCTCTTCAACCGACTGCCATTGTCCCGTCACCCCGTCTCTTTCCAGATACCGGAACACGATGCGCTCGCCGCCATCTTCGAAGACAAACTCCCTCCTCCATAGACGCTGCCACTGCTCCGTAGACGTGCCCTCGACTGCATTCGCCTGTTCCACGCCGCGATTCCGCAGGGCTAACACGTACAGCGAGCGCGTGTTCCACAATCCATCCTGGCCCGGGTAGTCCTTCAACATCAAGATCGCTTCGTCGCGCGCCAGCGGGTCGCGGCAGAAAAACGCCAACAGAAACAAGTTCCACGTCAGCCCACACTGCAGCGACAAGCGGTGGGCTGGGTTCTCGGTCTCGTGCCTGGCCGTGCGCAATGCGATCTCAGCCAGCGACAGGTACTCGCGAAACGAAGCCGTCCGCGCGCGCACCGTCTCGACGCGGAGGTACTGGGGCGGGTCTTCGAAGAGGTATGCGCCCAGGTACTTCAGCCGCAGGTGGATGGCTTTGAGGTACGCTGGCGAGCCCGCCGCGGACATGATGACCCGGTTGAAGAGCGGGAGGAACGCGGCGTCCAGCGCTTTCATCTCCCGTTGCGAGTTCTCGCAGAACTCTCTGATGCGGGGGTTGCCGAGGAGGTTGTGGTAGAAGCTGTCTAGAACGCCTTCGTCTTGAGAGCCGAGGACGCCCGATGTTTGCATCACGTCCGCCATGATTGAGATCATTGCCGTTTGTCTTTGTCGAGTGATGGCCCAATACCGCTCGGCTTCATCGAGGCTGTCAAAGGAGGTTGGAATGTGGTCAATGTTTGCGGATAACCAAGATAGCTGGCTCAGACGGATCATGAACGACTCCAATGTTTGTTGGTTGTTCCGAAGGCCCTTTGCAAGGTGTGGGAGTGGCGGGCCATGGCCAACTCTATCGCGGAGGACGGTACGGGCTTGTATTGCTAGGTGCATAAAGATGTCTGCTACTGCTCTGAAGAGAGGCTTCGGATCTGGCGCGAAATTGGTGACTTGGTTATTTATACTTTGATCTGTTAAGACGGCCAACAGTAGAGTCAACCCATGGTTAACGTGATCTAAAGCGGCCTTTCTATTGCCTCGGAGCGTTTCGAAAAATATAGAAAGTACCGATAGAAAAATAGCATCCCGTATGCAGGCTTTCTGGCTCTGCATCTTTAGAGCATGGCAGTAGTACGTAACGGCATGGAAATAATGGGCGTCGTTTTTTGCTGCCTTGGAAGCGGGTACGGATACTGCGCGAAGCGAATTGGACTGTTGATGCCATTTACTTAGCGAGCCAATAGCCATTGCTGCATTCTGAAGCGTGGTGCTACTGCGGGCAAGTTGCGGCAAAGTTATAGCCCATAGATCACCGCCAGATGCCGCGTTGTTCCAGGATCCTTGCACCAGATCCACAAACTCCTGAAAGTAACGCATGCTGGCAGCATCCTGGTAATGGAGAGGTTCTGGATCAAGCTGTCGCTGTAGTCTTGGGGTTGCGCCATGAATCTGCTGCCTGGAGTCCCAGCAGAGCTGACCAGCGCTAGCGGGCTTCTTCAGTCCGACAACATAACCTTCGCAACGGCCACGGCTTCTGATACAATTGTCGCAACTCGGCTTGGCCTCGTCACATTTGATGTGACGCTTCTTGCAGGTGATACAACCTGTTCGTACTTTGCTTGTGCTCGTACGGGAATGCTTTGATTTGCTATGTTGGACTGAATCAGTTTGCGGCACGAAATTCTTCTCAGACAAAGATCTTGCGGAATGTTAGCTTTGCTTTCTCGTTCACCACCCAGATTCAACATGGGCTCACTGGGTAAAATTCTTGGACGTTGCAATCGCCCAGCCCTCCATGATAATCCGTCGTCCAACATAACCTGCGCCGCGAAAGCAGGCGGGATGGAAAGCGTATGCTAAATTTGAAGCCCCTGAACGATATACCCCGCCTCCATCACGTGAGTGCGCGCGTTAAGCCCCATCTAGAATAGCGCTCTCATCCATACCAGCTCGCCAGAATCCTACCCAGCGTTTGGACTGCAGACTAACACTCGAGTCATTGGCTACAATGATTAATTCAGTTGCCTATAACGTAAGAACAATTTCATACAAACATTTTGAACCCTAGGGTGCACAGCCTCTGTGTTTCTAAAAACTAAAGGCTCACGCGGGAAGAGGTGCCGCAAGGTCAGCTACACCAGGGCCCAGCAGAATCGCACGAGCAGTTATCTGTCACAGAATAGCCAATATCGAATACATATAAGCAATTAGTGTAATTTGAGGCTTGAAGTCAAGTCCCGCTTGAGCCTAAAGGTTGTGCACATGCTTGTTCGCGCAACGAGAGCGCCGAAAACCCACTTCCCGTTAATAGCTTTACCTCGTAGCATATTTATTCGAAACATGATGTAAGGCTCGTCTTCTCTCGTAGTGATCGGAATATTTGCTTAAGCTGATGAGTTTTGCTCGTTTAGAGGGTGACAGATGGAAAATATCCTGTAAAATTAAGGAAATCCATTGCACTACTATCCGCAGCACATTCTTTGAAGATAGCATTTGTCTCCCTAACATGATAGCCGTCACTTCGGTAAGTCACCTGTAGAATATACTTATAGATATCTCAAGCATAAGCCGTGACTGATGCCCGCAGCAGACGTTGCGTCAAGACCTAATCTGCACGACATACCAAACCCGGGGAGCAGGCAAGAGGAGTGAGGACATTACGGCCATCCGAGAAGAGGCGCCCAGCCAACGATCAGGCCCGTAGATCCAGCATGCCACTGCCAACAGACCGCACCACCACGAGCAGCCACAAGCCACCGCCCAAAGACAACCAGCACCACCACCCACGAAGCAACACCAAGCGCCGAAACCCCCCAGCGCCGCCGCGCCAAACCCCTTAGTCTCAAACCCCCCTCACCGCCGTGCGCGAGAACCCAAACGCGCCGCCCCTGCCCGCCCATCCGCCGCCGCCGGCCCTGGCCCGCGGCCGAACTCTGATCCCCACATTTTCCGGGGCAGAGCGCACATCTCTGCCTTTCGCGCGGGTGGCGATGCGGCGGGAGCGGCGGGAGCAGGCGCGGCCGATCTGCACGGACGGGGGCGCGCGCGCGCGAGTTTATTGCGCATGCGCACCACCCACACCCACACCCACCCCCAGATCGGCTTAGGGTGGCCGGTGATTGGAGGCGTTCGAGAACTTTCTGTGGGATTCACGATCCTGCGGGCGGGAGGGGGGGAACGCGTCGGTGGGCGGCGGTGGGCGGCGGTGGGGAGGTGTGTTTCGAGGAGAGTGGGTGGATGAGTGGTCAAGAGAAATATATTGGTGCGAAGACTTCAGCTGATTTTGAAGAGCGTGGCGCTGAGATGTTGTGCTTGGCTCTGCAAAACGATGGTCTGCGTAAGGAAAAGCAAGAACAGCAGGGCGTGCGAAACAGACCAGGGAAAGTGGCAGGGGAAATAAGGTTTGTGACCGCCCGCTGGGAGGTCTGCGCTCTGCTGTCAGAAGAAAAGAAACGTAGATACGCGGGGCACAGGGATACGGTTCCTCATGGCCACTAAATAAGCACTATTGCCTTACTGCACTCTTCATGCCTTAATTCCTCACATCGTGGTCGCGCTATCCTGGCGCTGCAGGAACTATGCAGGTCCGGTTAGCCCAGGCTACCACCGTGTCTAAGGGGCTCTAAGTAAGCCTTAGCACGTGAAGTCCCTAGTGATGCAGAACCCGTTTCTCGTATTCGAACCTCTCCAATTCGGCCGCTCATCTCACTGGACAAACTATGAGCCACTTCCTGCCTGACGTCGGCCAGCGTAGGTCTCGTTAGAAAAGACGTCTAAATTATGTACAAAGCATAGCTTCCGCCGCTACTCTCCTCAATCTGCTCTAAACGCACGCCACCGTATCGTAGGCGCGGAGCGGACACAAGCCGTTCCGTCACGATCCACGTGGATCCTTCCCTCCCGGACTGAAGGCCTGACTGCTTTTGGCCGCGGCTAGAACGCTTCGTATTGTTCCCTCGAGATCCACGCTCAAACTCAGTCCGGCGATGCTTGGCTGTGTTCTGCGCTCGCTGGATCGGAGCCTGATCTGACCATCGTGCCACTTCAAACGCCGTTCGCCTCTCCAAACGTGCTCGCGCCCACTCTCCACCCCACCCAGTCCCACTAAGCTCAAGCAAATCCATGTCTCAAGCTATGGTGCTTGTTCCATCGCTCTTTCGCAGGCGTGTAGTGTGTATGCCATATTGAGCGTAAGTGTCCAAGCTTTCCGCCGAACCGTTCATGGCTGAATAGGTGGCTGGCTGTCAACTAACGAATAACGGTCCCGCCCAGTTGCTCCATCGAAAACGGCGGGACCAGGCGCCACGTGAAAATGCGTAGCCGTTGGTGTCTTGAGGCGTCGGGGGTCGGTCGTCCGCGTCTGCGTGTGCACGGGTAGCTGGTGGACACAAATGAAGCGAAAGCTCTTGTCGATACTTTTGGAGCTGGTAGATTCGGCTGCATGAAGGCCCGAGGCGGAGATGATGACAGTGCGCTGAACCGAAAGGAAATTTTAGAGACACTTGCTCGAGGATGTAGAAGGGTGGCGGAGAGAAGTAGAAGGAAAAAAAAAACAATGGGTATGAAGAAAAGAACGTCCCAAAAACCAATGACAACGACGATGAATGCTTGCCTTCCCATGACAATGCCGCCCGATCATAACGTCATACTGGTATCCCAAAAAGCCCACAACCCATCTCGCAGAACCAAACCACCCACCAAAAGAACGAACGCCAGCCCACCCCACAATGCCCTCGCTCACACCATCCGATACATCTCCAAATCCTCGCCCTCCCACTTCCCCCCGCCCTTAAAACTGCTCTCGCTCCTCCCCCTCACCAACGTCCTCTCATCCACGCTCCTCCCCTCCTCCGCCACGAGGTCGATCCGCGTCTCGATCTTGATCGCGTCGCGCGGCCCCTCCTCCAGCGGCGTCAGCCGCTCGTCGCTCCCCTCGTCCAGCAGTGTGGTCCCCAGCCCGATGCCGCCGCTGCTCTTGCTCTTCTTCCCGTCCGACAGCGCGCTGCGGCCGCCCCAGACGGTGGTGGTGCGGGAGGAGCGGCCGTCGCCGGCGCCGCCGAGGGCGGGATCACGCTGCGAGCGGCTGCGGTTCTGGCTGTACTGCGACGCGAACCGCTTGATCGGCGACAGGACGCGGACGAGGAGCGGGTGGAGCGTGATGAGGCAGGCGCAGACGATGACGACGTTGAGCTCGACGGTGGACCAGAGGGCCGGGATGGGGTTGTAGTGGGTTGTGTCCTTGGTGCCGGTGAGGAAGTAAAGGTAGTAGAGGCGGATGATTGAGGTGACGCAGCCGCTGTGGGGTGGTGTTAATGGCTTGGAGTGGAGGGCGCTGGAGATATCTTTTGATGCAGAGTGGAAGGACTTACAAACCACCGAGAGCGAATGTGAAGGCTAAACTCCATTTCTTCTTGGTTTCGAGATTCATGTTGAAGATGGTTGGAAGGGGAATGATGACGATCGCGAAGTCCGTTGAGATGGCCATGGCGCTATGCAAATACCTGGAGGAGTGTGAGCGTCACCAATAAACAATCCGAGCGAACCGGCTCACCATATGACGATGTAGTTGATACATGTACCTGGAACGGTTGGATTCCAAAACTTCTCGACTGGTGAACAGGCGAATATGCCGCCGAAGAGACAGACAAGACAGCAGGTAATGATGAATGCCACAGTGGCCCATGCCGCGAGGATTGTCCTCACTCCCACGAATACGCGGATATACTGGATGAGGATGGAAATTTTTGCGAAGGCCACGCCGGTGAGGTATATCCCTGAGTACTGATAAGCTTCTGGACCATTTTCCACTATTGACGAGCTCACATGTTGACGCCCAAAACCAGACCATTTGCTTTACCAGAACTTGCGGTGGTATATCCTTCAGGTGGTCTCCCAGGCCATATTTCAGCTCTGCCGCGAGGTTAGCGTTGCACGAGGCAGTAGTCACCACAGGACCGAACTCACGGAACCAGTATATAGGACATAACGCGATTGAGAAGACCAGCGCAACGGTGACCAGGAAATCATCCCAGCCAGGATGCCGGCTGATAATGAACCGGGTAAACAGCCGCAGACCAACAAATATCGTCGCAATACCCGCGCACACGAAGCAAGCCACCGTTGCCTCAGGCCCGGTGGTCATGGTGCCGGGAAGCGGGGGAGGAGGAGGAGGGCGAGGAGGGGAGGAGGGGTGGAGGGATGGAGAGAAGTTTTGTTCAAAGGATCGAGGTTGGGGGCGGAAGGGATCTTCACTTCATGGAAGAGCATATGATGAAAGGGACGGGGAGTGGGACTTAAGTGCTAGTCAGGTACGAGCAGCCATTATCCCAGACCGACAGCTTCTGCTCAGCGGTGCTCGCCTGGAGAAAGGTCAAACAAGCCTGATGGGAAGGCGGCCGGCCTGCAAGCCACCGCGGACCCTTACTTCCCGCAAGCGCATCCTTGGGCAGTAAAGGAGGTCCGGCGGGCGCGCGGCGCTGCGCCGCGGGCGGGAAGGGCGACGGCGTCGAATCAATGGCGAATGATATCGAGGCTAGCGCTAAAAGTTCGAAAATCGGCCTGCGCTTCCCACGTGGTAGCAAAAGAGTTGGCGTGCCAGTGCTCAAAAAGGGTAGGGGTGGAGGGTGAAGATGCTTCAGCTATGGCGGCCGTTACGGAAGGCGAGGGCCTATTCCTGGGCATGCGGTTGAGTGGGTTCGTGGAGCATCCCTGGACACTGCTTGAATCGTGTGGCCAGTGACGGGCCGAGTGGTGGTGCAGAGGGATGTGCATCCCGGGGGCGCCGGGATGTGGGGAGCAGAGTTCGGAGTAATCGTCACGGGGAAATCTTCACGCGTCTTGGTTCGTCGTTGGCCCTGGTGGACTGGAGCGGTTGGCTGTAAATAGTTCACCCGGCTGGTTCCTCTAATTAAAATGGCTTTCGCATCGAAAATCGCTTAGAAGCATATCGTACAGACGCAGCGTCCTCAGCGGAGACGACGTGTAACATCGGCGGGCATCCATCGACTGCCCGCCGTAACACACTGCAAACGCGTATCGACCGGGTGTAAGCGAGTGGTTATCTCCCATCATGGCGCCATGCAACGACCCCGGTACATGTAGCGGATCTGCTAGCTCGCAGTGACGATGTGTGTGCCTGGGGGGCAGAGCAGATCCCCAGTCGCCAAGGGCGCCGGAAGGCAATGATGCTCGCCACGGCGCAGCTCGCGGCGGCTCCGCATGCCGGCGTGATTTCGCCATGTATGTATGCCCGCGGCAGGGCACCTGGCCTGATGACGGTTCGCAAGACTAGCAGACGCTGCCGCTATCGACCGGGCCGACCACTGGCGATCCAGACGGAGAGGCTCCGGGCGACGCCAGTGGTGCGGGGATGTCCACCCCGCTCCCGTGGCGGCGCAGGCGGTTCGCTTCGTTGGCCCCAAGCGGCAGAGGCGCTGGCGAGGGAGCTCGGAAAGTCGGCCGACTTTAGCGCGTCTCCTCCAGGGGCTCCAAGCTCCCAGGCTTGTCGCAAGAACCCTCTGACGTGCCTCCCGGGATTTTTCAGAGTTGTTGCGGATCGCTGCATGCCACACGCAGATTGACGGAGCCGTCGCCGGCCTGTCATTGGCCGTGTCATCGACAAGAGGGCCAGAGCGGGCTGGGATGATGCCCAACATCAGGTCCAATTCCAAAGACTGCGCCGGCGCGACGGCATGTTTGCCAAAGGCTTGGCCTGCACTCATGGGGAAAAGAAGTCCTCCAAAGCTGAACCGACGCTATCGCAATGCATATTGATCGACATATATAGCAGCCTTTCTGCAACCGCGTGGTCCGAGTCTATGCGGTGCGCGCCCGCAGTGGACACGCCGCACTGACTCGTGAGGTGAGGAGAAGCCGCCGACAGCCCAGAACATGAGCGCATTCAACGCCAAATATTGCAAGGCTGCAGCCCGTCTGCCAGGGGCTGCGAACGCCTGGTTAGTGGTCTCATATAGAAGACTGCAGACCCCCGAACCAATCTTGCGATCGGCCGGTCGAACTGAGGATAGGCCGAGCACCTATCCATGCGGCCCATTTCCGCGCCTCTATAGGTGCCCGCTCGCCGAATGAGCCGAGGAACCACCCAATATCGGGGCCGTTAAGCCCCAACCGGGAAACATCGCTCTGCCTAGTCGCACAGCTAGGTAAGATGGGAAATGGCGGGATTCGCCAGCGGATTCGATATTGTGATTGAGGTCCGGATACGATTATGCGACGTTGCTAAGGCAGCGGTGCGTGGAGGTACCCTGCTCCGTCAGGTCATCCAACGGTCGCAATCGTGCGCCGAGGCCCGAATTTGTGGGGGCGTCCAGCCAGGGGGAATCAAACAACTAGGCTCCCAAGGTATCTCGACAGGTCTATCCAAAGAAAAACACAGGTTGGTGTACTGTGGCCCCAAGACTCCACGGAAATGCTCGACACGAACGCGCGCAGCGGCCAGTCTGGGCTGCTGAGTCGGCTAACTTCAAGTCTGAAGGAACCCAAAATCATGATCGGTCTCTATCCGAGCATCTGGCAGTCTCCGCGCCGTGGTCCAGGTTGCTCCTCGCGTCCCGTCTGTCAAACGCGCTGCCGTCCGGGAGTCATCCAAGACGCGCGGGTCCCGCTCCAACCACCCGGCGCGTGGAACGGCACCGGCAGCTCATTTGGAAAACTCGCGGATGGATGCCGAGTACCACTTCGGATCGTCCTCCACGACGGGGTCCAGGGCGTGGAAGATGAACGCCAAGGCCAGCGGCGACTTCATCAGGCCGTCGAAACGGTCAATGTCCAGGAACGGAAAGCCGGAGTTGGAGCAGAAGTAGCAGTCGCTGTAGATCCGCTTGTTTCCGAAGACCCGCCAGAACTTGCGGTAGAAGATGGCGTTGAGGCGCCAGTTGCGGGCGCGGCGGTAGCTGTCACACGGCAGGCTCCACTCCTCGGCGGCGCGGCCGCAGGCTGTGCGTTGGAAGATGCGGTCGGCGATGAGCTTCTCGTGCGAGGCGACAATGTCAGCGAAGCGGCGGTTGACGCAGCGCAGGCTGAGGACGGCGTCGGGAGCGTCGATCAGGACCTGCAGCAGCAGCTCGTTGGGGAGGCTCTCGAGGGAGACGCGCGGCGGCGGAGCGGTGTCCGCTCCTCCCTCGGAAGACATGGCCGACGCTCGACGGGGGCTGGGCGCACATAGGTGAGGTCCTGGCGAGGAGCGGAAGCCCTGGGGCGTGCAGTACTTGAGGAGTGAGAGCGCGCCGGATACCGAAGGAACTCCCGCCGTTACCGGCCGAAGCTCCCTGCTCCGCTCTCACGTGGCCCGACGTCATACGACGCCTGCCTGTAGCCCCCACAAAAGCGCTGCGGATAAGCCGTCAGCCATCCTCTGCATCTACTGAACACTGTGCTTCTTGCACCAATGCCTCGAACGGGCGTCTTACGCGGACTGCCTGGCGATGAGGCAGCAATCCTCCCGTGCGAGTGGCTTCCTGATGCGGACCGAGGCCCGGTCCAAAGTCTTGGGATGTCTGCGCGCAACAAATTCCGCTTTTCAGCTGGCACAGCTTCAGCCCCAATGCAGCCTGTATAGGAGCCCAGATCCTCTGTGCGACCTTCCGAAAGCTATGTTTCGTCGGAGGTTTTCGCTGGTTGACGGCCTCTGTTTTGATTTGCTATTTTCTATTTTTTGTTTTGGCGCCACTGTCTTGGATTTTCTTCGTTGCTTCCCGACATCGGGCTACGATCTCCGTGGGAGGCTGGCACACGACTTCCAAGTTCTGAACATGTGGAGAAGAAAAGCTCCGTAATCCTATCACACCTGCACATTGCGACAGATCTGTGACGAGCTTCCGGGGCTATCTCCAGCGTCACGCGTCCTTTCCACAAATAGTAACAGCTGTCGATCCTCTTCACTGCGCGGATTCCATTCCCTGCTCACAACTCCATGAAATTCAACGTGTCGTGACCCCACATGCTCACTAATCAGCTTCACAAGCACAGCTGGGTGCAGCACAAATAAGTGACGAACGGTATCTCTGCCGCGGTAAGTGATCCTTCCCGTCTGAGCCGTCTACTTCTGTTCTGCATGTCATGAAATTCCTTTTTCTTGAGCAGCAAGGCTGTTGATGGTTGAAAAGCAACAGAGTGTCAGAGACTAACACAAAGCCAGATCTGTGTCCCCATTACAGCGTTTCTATGTCGAGCAGATGCTTCGCGCTCGAAAGACAAAAAGGAAAAGTATCAGGAAGTCATCGGATGATATTTTATCTTCCCATCCTCCACCAACATCGGAATAGTTAAAGCAGTTGGCAAATGCCATCCAGGATTAACACGAATAATCTCGGCGATGCAGACTGCGAAGCCCAAACCCACCCCAGCGTAGTATAAGCGGTGTCTGCTAAAGCCCGAGCCTGCCATCCACGAGAGTTTTTAGAATAGAGATTCAGGGTAGCAAGACTGTGCAACCATTACCGTGATGGCCACCGCGATGGTCCTTATAGCACCTGATAACCCCCTCCGTAGTCCCATTTCTTCCAAACCAGGACTCTCCGAATTCGAGCTACCGGGGCCTCAAAACAAGAATTGTGAAGAACGCACCAAATGGGAGCATCACGGGCGACAAATACAAACTGACCCTCGATCGGAAGAAAGAAGCCGTTATTACGAATTAGTTGTACCTCAACATGATTCCTCTGACGAGCGAGCGCCACCTCAGCATGTTGAGAGCTTCGGGCGAGTCCGGCGGCATGACCCGCCGTGCCAGCCGCCTACGAAGAACGAAGGCGCCCCAAGCGAGTATCACCGTACCCAAGCTGCGCAGCATAAACTGCATTAAGAAAAACGAATGCAACAAGCGATGGAGTGACGTACTCATCCAAAGCCATCCCGGCGACTGTTATCGAGATGCAGAAGAGGAGCGGGAGCCCAGATTAGGGTGAGTTGTTCGAAGACGTCAAACTGCGTGAATGAAGCTATTTATTGGAATGTAAGAGTCTGGAATTGGAAGGTAGAGAAGTAGGCATAATGAATTGCTAGCGAGGGCGCAGCTTTTTGAAGGTACATGGTTTAGCTGTGCCGCAATTAGGCAACTCTTCTGTGGGGTCTGAGTTGGCGCATCAAAAATAGCTCTTGAATTTTCTTGGAACAAACTCATTATGTAATAAACAAGCTAATAGCACAAAATGAGTATGAAACAATGAGAAGAGTGCACGTACTGGATCCGGGTCAAAGTCCGAGACCAACGTGTGATCTTACGGAAGGAAATAGAGGTTGCTCGTTGTGATCAGGGTGGCTAATCAAGCTATTATGCTATATAATTACTCTCACGGTGTCTCTCATACGAGCCAGGAAGGTCACAGTACCAGATCTCTCCGCTGGTGTGTTTGATTCTGTCGAACTTGCAAAAGTACGACGCCGCACTGTTACTAGTGCGTGCTAATATGCCTTATATGCTGACAGATTCCTGCAAGTGAAATTGGATTGTCGATGCTGTGACACATTCCAGCTCTTCAGACGTTCGACAGTGCTACCGCGGCCTCAAACGACCAGGGTGAGCGGCTTGGTTCTCGGGTCAGCTGCAGATGAATTTTGTTATTTGTGCAACCTCGCGTATGCATCGCAGGTGTGGGAATACAATGATTGCTTCAGACGTTCAATGTTGGAGCGCATAGCGCTTTTCCGAACTCGGTAGGATGCATGAGCTCATGACTGCAGACATCCAGATAGCATGCCTTTATCGTTTTGAATGGATGCTCACTTTAGTCGGCTTGAGGGCCCTCGAATATTCTGTGATGCGAATGTCGGATGAATTTATCTTTTCGGACAAGAACGGCCGGATTCAGATGTTATTAATATGTGCGGTGGTGATTTCAAGTGTTGGCTAATGAATGCCATCGTTCGTGAATATTGCTCTAGAAGAAACTTCAAAGGCTTTACTCTCACACAGCTAAGTGAAGATTGGAAAAGAACAGGTCGTCGTCGGCGGAAAGACAAGAAGCACCAGCCCTCATCACGTGCCAGCCTTGGCAAGGAATTTCTGGCGCCGACCACCATCACCGGCGAAGCTCGACGATCCGTCAACACCACCACGACCCCAACCCACCACCACCCCTCCCACCGCCACCATGCGCAGAATACCACGCCTCCCGCCGTCAATTGACCTCGCGCACCCCGCCCCGCCCCGCCACACCCGCCGCATCTCGACCACCGCGCGCGCCGCGGCCAAGAGCACCAGCACGCCGTTCACCGAGCGCCTGCGCACCAAGATCTGGGGCACCGACCACGCGCCCGGCCGCGAGGACCCGTACTCGTTCGACTCGCCCCTGCGCAGCGAGCAGCCGCCGCAGCCGCCACGCCGGCCGCCGCAGCCGGCCGCGGTCTCGGAGCAGCAGCAGCAGGGCCCGAAGCGGCCGGTGCGGGCGCTGAAGGACGGGTACGAGCCGGCCAAGACGTGGCACGGGCTGGAGTGGGTCGGCGGCGAGAAGTGGGCGCCGGAGCAGGAGCAAGTAGCACCGTTCGAAGCGCGAGCTGCGCGGGCTGCGGCAGCTTGGTCGCCTGGGGAAAGTGTTCGCTGACTGGTGGCGTGTAGTTTCGTCGCGGCCGACGTGGCCGAGAAGACCAGCGATAAGCAGGAGATCACGGCGGCGTTGCGGAGGGCGCTGGTCGAGGTGCATGCGGCGAAGAGTAATGGCGACTCGCTGGAGAAGGTCTACAACAGGACAGATGACATTTCCGTCGCCTTCAAGCTGAAGGCTGCGAAGGATGGGAGCGCTGTGATTACGGAGAGGAAAGTGGAGGACCATACTGCAAGCATTGGCGAGATTGTGGAACAGGTCGGCATCAGTCCGGGGGAAATCAAGAGGTGGAAGCCGGTTTCCCTGCGCGACCCGGAGATCAAGTTCGCGGTGAGCATGCAGAAGTTTTTGACCAGCTGGAGCCGTGTCGCTAATGTTATGTCAGGTCGTCAAGCGCGTCATGCAGCTGACTGGCCTTCGAATTTCCGACCCTGTCATCGCTAGGAGCAGCACAGCCGGAATCCTGCTTGACCAGATCACTGCGCGCGAACAGCCTAAGAAGCTTGCGGAGAGGCTTGAGCACAACGAGCAGCTTGCTAAGCTGCCAAACGTCAAGATCAGCCGCCGGAGGATCACACCCATCGATAAGGAGAAGGAAGTTGGCAGGTGGAAGGTCATTGAGCAGAAGCTTCTGGACAAGAACTTGCCTGTAACTGGTCACGAGATTTGAGGAAAATCTCATCGCAGTAGGAGAAGACTAAAACAATGTACCATACCTGTAACATGGGGCAGGCTTAACGGGCCCGGAATACCAGCGTAATGACCACGCATGTCAACATCCATCGCAGCTTTCAGACTTCGGCATCACATTTTGTCATTTCAATCCGGGTTCTAAATTTGCTTAACTTTCAGAACAGACGTCATTTGTAAATTTCACCATCCCGAACCTCACAGCATCACGTCATCACGGTCGGAACGAAGTCCACCAGCAAAAGTATGTGCACAGTTGTCTTGAATACATTTACAAGAAGATAATAACCACCGCATCAAACACTATCCGAAAAGTTTGTTCGTCTTTTTCACTCATGAGCTCTTCCCCATTTCAATCACGGACGCATTTACGAGCTCTCCTCCTGGGCCAACCAGGCCTTGATGGCGGTGTACCACTTGTAGATGGCCTCATTGACCTCAGTCTGCTCCTCAGCGGACAGGCCGTTGCCGGAGTCGGTGCTGCTGCTATCGCTGCCGTTGCCCTCAGCGGGAACGCTGCCGGTCTGGCCGGTGGCGGTCGACGCGGCGGCGGTGGAGGAGGTGGTGGAGCTGACGACGGTCTGCAGAGTGGTGGGGGCGACGGACGAGACCTGCGCAGCGGGGGTGGAGACGACGGCGGCGACGGAAGAGGTGGTCGGGACGGGGGTGGAGGTGGCGGCCTCCTGGACGGCGACGGACGACGAGGAAGCAGTCGTGGCGGGCGCGGCAGACGACGCCGCAGACGAAGAACCGGTCGAGCCGGACGACGAGGCGGAGCCCGAGCCGACCGAGGTGGTCAGGTCGCCGCTCTCGATGTACACGCCGCTGAAGTACCAGTCCTCGGCCGTGGCGTCGGTGGCGGCGTTGAGGCGCAGGACGCCCAGGTGCCAGTCGGCGCCGTTGGAGCTGGCCGACACGGACACGGGGCCCGCGACCTTGGTCAGCTCGTCCGAGCCGGTCGAGTGCCAGAAGGTCACGCTGCCGCCCGAGAAGTCGATCTCGTACGCGACGTTGTGCCACACGCCCGCCTCGAACGTCACGTTCCACTGCGACTCCGAGTTGGCGTACCAGCGGAGAGAGGTGTCCTGGGTGCCGCTGGCGCCGCTGATGAGGCCGTACTTCATCTCGGTGAAGTGGGACTCTGAACAACCTCGTTAATATGTGGGCGTTTGGAGGGATTCGCCGGAACCTTACCGAAGAAGTTGACCTGGTGCTCATAGCCAGCGTTAGGCGCGTTCTCCTCCTTGCGCATCATGGAGAAGTGGTAGTAGACGGTGCCCTCGTTGATGGCGGCGGTGGTCTGGGGGATCAGCTCGGTGCGCAGCATGCCACCGGAGTTCCACTGCGAGGTCGAGTCGATGCTGATCTTGGCGCCCATGGCGTCGCTGCTGGCCGGGTTCTTGAAGTCGGCGCCAGTGTTGACGTAGTCGGTGAGCTCGCCCGAGCCGTGGATGTAGTACTGGTACGCGCCCTTCTGGTTGGACCACGACCACGCCGACAGCTCGGACGAGGTGTCGGCGGTGAACTTGCCGTCCCAGAGGGTCTCGCCGGCGAGCGCGGTGCTCGCCAGGGCGGAAAGGAGCGCGGGGGCGAATTGGTAACGCATGGTGGAGTTTTTGGCGGTTGGTATTTTCGAGATCTACTCAAGAACGGTGGTTGGTGGAAAGAGTGGAAGGTACGAGATCAACTCGTTGGGTGTAAAAGAATGACTGGAGAACGAAAGTGTATCCAAAAACGACGACCGGCACAGCGGATGGATGAGAAGAGGGAAAGGAAGCAAAGCGGCAGGCCAAGCCGGTGGGTATATGTACGGATAGTAGGGGCGTTCGCCTGGCCGCCCCTCCGCATGAACGATTCATCGGCTATACAGCATCTCGCCAAGATGAAACGCGAGCACCGGCAAGCGAATGCCGTTTGAAACAAGCCTCTTCTCGAGAACCGCTGACGTTTGTGGGAGCGGTGGAACCTGCAAATTTCCGAAGGGGGGAATCGTGGCATCGCTTCGAAACAACTACCGCGACCCCTGGTTGGCGGGAAAAGTGTGTGCCGCCAATGCCGGGCAAGCGTGGCGCGACGGCCGGCAATGACTTGCATCATCCAATGCGCGCTTGGACGTTGTTTTCTGCGGATAGCACCACCCCTGCGCAGATCGCGCGCTTCGGTCGCGGATTGATGGATGCTTGCGACGTGGTGAAGCCGGCGAGAATGCGGCTCCTATATCGTGTAAAGAGCGCTCCGCTGTTTCTGCGGCTGAAATAATTGTCAGGCCAGTATATGGAGTCCGGAGCGTCCCTTTTAGCGTCCGTGGCTCCCGACAAGAAGGATGCTGTCCGCTTCCTGTCGGATACCCGGATCTCAACGGCATTCTAGGCGTGAGTATCCGCGCACTTATCCCGATAACGTATTCATCTTCATTTGCTTGCGGTCTGCTCTTGTTGTTCGAGCCCCAGAAGTATCCATCAAGGAAGAGAACCCGCGTTGCTGCTGGGTTCGCTTGCTACTAGACTTCCTGATCATTTGCTTCCCTAAAATGAAGGTCAGCTTCTCCCTGTTTCCAGCCATTCAATCTCTTCTCTTTTCTGAATTCACCGCTTCATTCTCTTTTCAGTCATCCGCCGGCCACAATTGCATGATGCACAACACCCCTGTCTTCCGGCTGTGCCTCACGCCCGCGTGCGCCAATACGAAATGGAGCCCCGGCCAGCTCAGTTATTGGCCTAGCGCAGCCTTACCGCTCTTGTACTTTACCCACCATTAGCAGCCCTAGATAGATGCTATCTTTCCAGGGTGCCAGAAGACGTCAGTCTAGGCTCGACTTCCCCGCTCTTGCACGAGCAGTGGGAGCCCTCTGAAGGCTATAGCTTGACACCCCCTCCCAGCAACGTCTTTTCTCCGTCACTCACCGTCACACATTCCTAAACAGTTCAACCGCATTGCGGTCTCTTGATTTTTCCCTCGCGTCAAATATGCATGGCTTTACCGCGCGGCTGTCGCCAAGCCGTCGTCGCGTCGAATCCACCGAAGAGTCCAACCCTGGCCCCAGACGCCTTCCGGAGGAAACACCGCGTCAGCAGACCTTGCTCCTTCTGGAACATTGTGGACTCATCCCCCCACGCGCCATTAAGATTGGGCAACGCTCACTGGATGCCGTCAACACGCCTTGCATAGACACGTCGACGCGCAGTCAGCTGCTCGCGCGGGCCGCATGCACCTGTCTGCTTCTCTGCCCAACCATCAAGCCGAAAGATTCTTCTCGGTCACATAATAACTCACCGCATTTTAGATCAAGGGTCCAAGTGGTTCTCCTCCTGCAATCATTAGTCCGGCGTTCGGCCGAATATGCAGTAGTGTTGTAGGAGTTGAGTTCCAGGTGGGTTGCAATGCAGGCGCTGATCACCTTCAAGCCGGGGGAGTATGGTCGCGATATGCAGATATGGCTCGGTATAACAGGCAGCAGTTGAACATGTTTGCCTTCTTTTCTGATTGCCTTGTCAATCAAGACCTCATTGAGAGATTGAGGTAGATATCGAGGGTAAGGAGCGGTGTAGAAGTGACACTGAAGATACGTACCTCACGGGCATCTGGTAAGTATAAAGATCTCCTGGGTTGCACTTATCATACAACCCTTCAGCGCTCACCACCTGCATCGAATTTTCATTCTCTTGCCAGCTCTATTTGGCCAGCTTGGGGAATCATTTTCTACATCCTTTCCATTGCACTATGGCGCCCCGCAAGAGTTCTCGGCAGTCGTCCCAACCCAAGAAGGAAGCTCCTGACGCCGGAGAGTGTCGCTTGGAAGCCAAGCGTTGCCCCGTTTGCGGGGAGTGGATCAATCGTGATGGAGGTCGCCACAAATGTCCCGGAAACCCTGCAGCTATCCGATCCCTTCCCAACTACAAGGAAGAATCCGACACGAGCGAGGACGATGACTCCAGCAACGGATCGGACTTTGGCAGCCCTACTCTCGTAGATTGACTATCCGGCCATCCTGGCCAAATTTGCGGAGGTTTGTAGTTTTGTAGATCGAGGATGTGGCCCGAGAAAAACTGACGCCGTACAGCTCTTTTGACCTTCGCAGTGCTCTTTTGGCTTGGGTACCTTTGAATCAGGGGTCGGTTGTTGCCGTCGTGCACACTCTTTTTTTGCGAGCTGCGGGCTGGCTCTGCCTTTTATCGAGATGCCGTTCATTTGAACATGGGAACCGAAATCGTTGAGTTTCTGAGATAGAAATTGATCAACCTGTCTCTCCTGAAAGTAAAGTCCGTGGTCTCAAGCGGAATGGCGACAATTCCACGCCAGTGATCGACAAGACCTCGCGGGCTTTCCCGCTGCCGGAGAGCCCTCTCTTGGGTAACTGTTGCATATCATGTCTGCAAAGGTGCAAGACTCCGGCAATCATGTCCAAAGAAGTGCTAGCAATCTCCTTGGCGGAAAACACCGCCACCGCTTGCTCTGTCGGACAGCTCAACGCCTTCAGCCTCTCTTGGATCTTCCGCTGATCTGCAGCTTTATAATTCAACTTGCCTGGATTTCTTAGAGCTTCCGCTGACAAACGGATGGGTAGGATGGTGGTAAGTCTGGCAATTCTCGGGAACATCCGTGGGGGGCCTGTTCTCCACTCCACTTCCTTGAAACTGCTGTCCCAACGAGCGTGCAAGCAGACCCAAGTGCTAAAACTCTCAGCGGGAGTCGCATTCCAGACGGACTCTGGCAAACCTGGGGTATTTGAAGGTCCGGAAGCTCGGCGGGGTCGGCACGATGTGCTCGGGTTTTCTAATGACGAGACATCGAGATCATTTCCGCGCGAGTCATAGCAACGTTGCGGTCAGCTATACTACGTAGTAGGGAGACAACAATCTGCCCCTCCAAGATTGCCCAAGGCTTGAGGTGCTCGCGCAATACGACCTTTCATTGGCTCTATGCCGTACGGAGCGTGCCGCTGAGACAATGATCGAAATCGAGAGACCCCCCTGCCCCAGGCTTGGGAGGACTCGAGCCGCCCCACGCGTTCCGACTCACGGTACGGTTCGTCATGCAAGGACGATCACGCAGAGGGCTGTTTCCTTATAATAGAAGCGGGCGCCAATCCGGCTCGCGATCCCGCCCGGAGAGTTCTCCTGTTACCCTTTCCCTCGTCCACGACTATATATCGCTGCACATATGCGCCCACGGACCCGGGATGTTGACGAAACACTCGAAAAGCTTACACCGGAGGCTGTCGCGCAGATCGGCTTCGACTTCACAAACAACATGCGCTCCGTCGGAGGCGCAACAGCCACGGACGATACCCGTGCGGCCCGGTGAGCTGCGAAAGTCCGTTGCCGGCGAGAGCGAGACCACTCCTTCCAGTCTCCCCCCGAGGATCCCGACCTTTTGGAAACAAGACAATGCGACGCCGTTGCCTTCCCCGAGTCTTGGTGACGGTGGGCAAGGCCTATCGACCGCACGGGGAAGAGACTATGGACTGAGCCTGAATGCTGCACCAATCCGGGAAGGGCAAGTTCTACAGGACGGATCATCACAGTATCTGCAGCCACCGAACGCACCTTTCGCAGAAAGCCAGAAGACCCCGGCCGGAGACACCGACGGCAGCCAACGCGAGTATCTGACGCTGCATCTCCCCACCCCGGACACGCTGCCCACATTTACGGCGCCGGACTGGAGAGAACCCACATCCAAGCGCACCTTCAGCCTCCGGAGCACAATAAGCCACACAAGCTGGAAAAGCTGGAACAACGATCGGCGCATTGACTCGGCCATAAGTCATCACACTCCGAGTTGTGCACCCAGCGCCGAACGGAGAACATATTCCATGCGCTCTTTCTCACGCCGGCTGTCTTTCCGGGATAATGGCAGCCAGCGTGCATCCTCAGTTCGTCTGAGCTCTGTACCTCCTGAAAGGGACCAGGAGCAACCAGCAATGCCATCACAAGGGATTGGTTCTGCAGAGCACACGCCGCGGGAGGACGTTGATATCTTGTCATTTTTGAAAGACTCCCGCATACCTCAAGAAAGAAACCCACCTCCCACGCCGCTAGTCACGCTCTCACACACCGGCGAGGGCAGCAGCCGGTCAAAAAGCATAGCGCTACTCGCAGCAGCCGGCACATCAAAAACATCACTAACGCAATACCAACCGCACGAGGACGACTGGGAACGGCCGCTCAAGCCCTCCGACGGCACCGGGCTGGACGAAAAATGCCTCGCCAGCGAGCTCTCGGACGAGAAAATGCTGGTCACCGAGCTCTCCGCCTCCTCGCCGCAGCGCGGCCCCGTCCTCACCGAAGACAACCTCCGCACCCTCAGCCACATCACCGCCGCCGCCACGCCCCCCTCCAAAGACAAAGACCTCCCGTCCCTCCCGCTCCCCGCCTACCCCCCCACCTCCGCCGGCTCCAGCACCCGCTCCTCGCACTCCGCCAAGAAACCGCACCACCACCACCACCGCCTCTCCCTCGCCCCCCACCACCCCCCAACGACCCCCCACCTCCGCAAACGCTCCTCCACCCTCCTCGCCCTCGTCACCCGCCCCACCGCCTCCGCCCTCGCCAGCACCGCCTCCACCACGCGTCCCCCCCGCCTCCTCTCCCGCGTCGACACCCTCCTCACCCGCACGCACACGCGCCGCCGCTCGACGCACCCATCCGGCGGCCCCGCACCCCTCGCCGCGATCGCCGCGCACTGCGGCGGCGACGCGGGCGCGGTGGCGGCGCACGCGCGGGTGGCGGCGTGGGCGGCGGGGCAGGCGGACGCGGGGCTGGCGGCGTGGTATGCCGAGCAGGGCCGGTACCAGGCGTGGCGGCGGCGGCGGCGGGAGGAGCGGGTGGCGCGCGAGATGGCGGCGGTGGCGGAGGAGGCGGAGAGGGAGGCGTTCACGCGGGTGAAGCTGGAGGGGTGGTTGGGGGGGACGGTGGGGGTGTGTTTGGGCGTGGGGCTCGAGGAGGGGGTCGAGTGGCCCGGGGAGGTGTGGGACGGGGAGGGGGGGAGGGGCGCGGGGAGGGAGGGGGAGGCGGAGTTTGAGGGGTTGAGGCCGGGCAGTGGGGGGAGTGAGGTTTGGGTGGGGGAGATGTGATTGTGGGGATGGGATGGGATGGATGGTGCGGCTGGCGATGATATACCCCCCGTTGGAGTAGGAAATGGGCGCGCTTTTGTTGGCGCAGTCCGTCGGCTTTGAGGATCGTTTTTCTGAGAAGAGCAGGCAAGAGCCGAATAAAACTTCTTTAGATGATCTTTACAGTGTGTGTTCCGCTGCCTTCAAATAGGTCCGTGTGACTCAAATCCTCTTGAACAATTCCAATTCGCCAATACTCGTTCGGGGATCCGGTTTCCAGGAGGACAAGAGCAACCCGCCATCGAAGAGCATCTGTCAAGCCATCCACCTGCCAAGAGCCGCGCGCCCCGAGCGCCAACAGCCAGACACCGTCTTTCCAGGTATATGATTGAACTGATGCTTCCTCGTCGAATTCAGAATCCTCGAAATCCAAGAAGACTGTGTCTTTGACAAATCTCGTAGGTGGCCGACACATCCTTCCGCTCAGCACAATGTGACCGCCAAGCACCGGACCGAAAGGATCTGGAAAAGCGAGTTGCGTTTCTGCGTGCTCAATGTGGCACTCTGGCTTCAGCCCCTTTAGCCCCCAATAGACTCTCAGTTTCCGTGAAGCCCAGGACCAAGACGGTGCTACATAGCAGTTTGTGTCCGTTGAAGACGGCCTTGACATGGTGATATCTTTCAGGTCTGGTTTTGTCGTTTTCAGTGGAGCGTTGCCGATTATCTGCCATGCCAAACCGTTGATCAGATCGTATCTCCAAATCCCAGCCAGGTAGTCTCCGGGAACTGCGGCGTGCACTGGTGCGAATTTCCGAGCCAAAGCGGATATTGCAGGCAATCTATCTCGAGGAAAACTCAAGAGTCTTTGGGAATAGTTGAATATGACTTCACTCCAGTCGTCGTGATTGGGGGAAAATTCAAAATCCACTGATTTGATTTTCTCCGGGTGTCCAAGCAAGGTGTCGAGATTCATGAACCCGAGATGCACGAGATCCTCTCCGAAGATAAGCGGCCGGGGAGAGAGGAGGCCTTCTTGGAATGTCCATGCCCTCCGAGACCAACCTGTTTTGTCGAAATCAAGGATTTCTTGTTGCCTCTTTGGCGGTTTCCGGTACCGAAAATAGAAAGATCCAGGCTTGGCCGTCTCTGAGAAGTGAGAGAAAAATTTTATTTCTGCTCCCGGGAGCCGCTGCAGCCTCAAAATACCGCTGTTGCATGAGTCTCCTTTGGTGGCACAAAATGTTAAAAAAGCGTTCTCGTAGACCGTGGCCATTCTAGACGCTTCGTATTCCCAATCAACAGGATCGTCCTGTATAATGCAGACGGAGTCAATCCAGATATATCGCACTCCAAGTTGCCTGGTGAGAAGAATTGCGTCCCGAAGTGTTTGAGGGAAGTCATGAAGCGGTATATTTTCTTTCATCTTTTGAAGAGAACTTATTGTTAACTTCAAAAAGTAAGAGGCTTTTACCGGTCCCCAACAGTAGCTGAGTGCAATGTACTTTCTTTGCTTGAGATTTGACGGCGTCGACGTGCAGAAAGGCATGTGATCGGCAGAAATTATGAGGCGAGGTTGGCGTCTCCCATGCTTCCCACCAACATCTATCAACCTCGTGGGAAGGTCAAGTACTTGATTTTGAGGCTTCCGAACCAGAACCTCCTCGATCAAATGCTTCAGATCATACATAGACGTAGCAGAAAGGATATTTTGCGACGACCCAGGAGGCATCTGGAGCATCTTTGCGCACCATCCTTTGAAAGCATTAACACTGCGACCCGAGGATTGACTGCTTTTCAGTGGAAATACCTATTTCAGTTTCGATTCTCAGACTGAAAGATCGCTTTGTTTCTTCGTATCGGCCTGGATTTCGTGGGTACGTCAGGTCCACCCAGAGCTCCCTGAAATATGGTCTGTCATGCCTGGTGGCTTTCAATCTGAGAGGGCCGATGATCACTTTGTATGAGCTCACCTCCCAAAGACCATGGTTCGGGATTGCGATCTTTAGGAGGCGGCAGAGCTCACAGCCAGAGGCAGCTGATGCCGACAGAGTAGGGAGGTCATCCAGTATGTCTTCTTTTTTGAAGTGTAGCAAATAGCTGTCATTTTCAGATATCGTGAGGGTTGTGCTGCGCTTCATCAATTCTGCGATCTCGATCTCTACTATCTGGCAATCACCGCATAACTGCTGGCCTGAAGTCTGACTCGGCATCTTGGAGTGAGGTGTGAATATAGCTTGCTGGCAGAAGGACGATGACTCGGCGATGACGTGAAGGGGTGGTTAAATGAAAAATAAGGTTGAGATTAGCCATACTTTAAGAATCGAACGCAACCACATGTTCCTGTCTCATTGGACAGCCGCGATCCTCGCTTATCGCCGAAGGTTACCCATCATCAGGCCGCAACAAACAATCGAATTGATGTAATCATTGTGCTTCGAAGAGCTGTCTTCCCAGTCGAAGAGGGGCTGCTCCTCCGATTGCAGCCATGACGCAATGGGTTGGCCCAAGCGCAGTCTCAGCCATGCTGGAGTAGCGTGTGACGGTGGCAACCTCCATTGCTCCAGCAGTTGAAAGCTGGTGATCTCAAGTAGGACGGTAATAGGTCTGCGGTGATGGATCGGGGCAGACAAAGACAGGAGAGCGAGGTATATAGAGAGATGGGTATCATAAGCACCGGGCGAAGCCAGCAAAGCACTCCGCCCAAACTCCACCCCTCCTACGGCCGATACGGCGGCGGTTCATACGGCGGCGGCTCCTCCCCCTCCCTCTCCTCGCCCAGCCCCAGCACCTCCCCACTCTCCACCACCGGCAACACCTCCACCGCATGCCTCGCCGCCAGCACCTCGAACACCTTCCCCGCACACTGCACCCACAGCACCACCTCCAGCTCATACGCCCGCGCCAACCCATAACTCCTAAACCCCGGCACCACCTCCCGCGGCACGACCAGCGCGCCGCCCTCGCCCAGCCGCACCGGCCGCGCCCCCAGCGGCGCCGCCGCGCCCGCCCGCCGCACCGCCCACGCGCGCTCGGCCGCGCCGTCCGCCAGCTCGCGCGCCGCGTTGTGGCGGTACGGCACGCGCACGCGGGTGCGCGCGGTCAGGGTGGCGCGGTAGCCGCGCAGGGCGACGGGCGGCGGGGCGGGGAGGGAGGCGCTGCGTTGCTGGTGCGCGAGCGCGACGGTCAGGGGGACGGCGTGGCCGGCGCGGAGGGAGGCGGGTGTGGTGGTCGTGAGGGCGAAGGTGGCGGTGGGGGGAGGGGTGCGCGCGAGGAGCTGCTTGAGGCGGGTGAGGAGATGGGGGCGGCGGCGGGTGGTGGGGAGGGCGAGGCGGTGGTGGCGGCGGGTGAGGGAGATGGTGGTGGTGATGGGGGAGGGGGGCGGAGGGCCCAGGGGTGGGTGGGGTGGGCTGAAGGTGAGGGGTTGGCGGACGCGGCGCGAGGGGTTGACGAGGGAGGTGGTGGTGAGGATGGCTTCGAGGTGGTAGGAGATGGCCTGGTTGTAGCCTTTGCATTTGGTGCGCATGGAGGGCGGCAGGGCGTGGCCGCGGAGGTGCTCGAAGTCGTCGCTGCGCTTGAATGACTCGCCCTCGTAGAGCGGCGGCGGGGTGCTGACCACCCAGGGGAAGCGGAACTCGAACGGGAAGGAGACGTGCGTGTGGTTGTGGTCGGCGAGGGATTCGATGTCGTCGCCGGAGAAGGAGAACAGCTCGGAGGTAAGCTCGAAGAGGTCGACTGAGGCGCGGTCGACGAACTGGTTGGCGCCGCCGGCCACGGCCATCTTGGAGGTCGCTTTGAAGTGGATGACGAGTCTTGAGGCCTTTTGCTTTCGTTCGACCTGGACTTCGCCGCGCACTGTGTCTCCGCACGTGTAGATGCGGCGTGTGTCGGCGTGGGGGTCGAGCCGGATTCGCAGTGGCCCATGATGGAGATTTTCTCGGCCAGCCATGGCTCGAAGAGGGGGGCCTCTGACCGCAGAGCTCGTTTCTGCTGACTGAGGCGAGGCTATCGATGATGGGCGGTGCAGGAGGCAAATGTCGAGGCGAATGAGAGTTGGAAGAGCAGCAGAATGGCGGACATGGTGCAGAAAGGGCGGCGGAAGTCGGAGATGCTGCGCAAAGCCGACTTATGTAGCGGCATGTGCGTGCTGCAGCCCTGGAGATTGATGCCTGAGCCTATTAATAGCGGTTACACGGGGTGTCTGGGCGAGTCTGGACGGCGGCCGGGCTGCTGGCGTGGCGGGCGTGCTCTTCTGCAACGAAGCCACCGACTGAGTGCTGCATGGGGTCACAGGATCGGTATTTCGCGGCACCCCTGCGGGCAGCACAGTGGCGTTGATGCGCATAGTTGCGCGCTCGGCGCGTGAGAGTGAGGCTGCCCGGGTTTGGCTTGCGGGAGGCGCAGCTCGCGTATTGCGCCAGCCAGGGGGCTGCCGGCTTTCCGCCACGCTCGTGTCATTCAGCCCTCAGCTGGCCGAGATGAAGGAGATCTCGCTGGAGTCATTGAGATTGCACATCCAGCCCTTATGGTCGCTCGGGCTCCAACATCTACTGCGTAGTATAGGTGGATACGGATTGGCTATTCGGAACTGAGCACAGCAGGATGCTTACAACGCACTTGTATATCTTCACTCCATGCAGAGTTGCGATTACACGACCTTACGATTAGGGCAGATGTGCTGGACTTCACGCCGAAAATCGGCAACGAGCAAGACATCGTGGTCGCTGACAGAAGTGGGACCGCCACCACCGCCACAGTCACCGCCCGAGGACGCGCTCTTCTCAGCGCGTCAACTGCACGCGACCAGGCGCGGGGCAGACGCGTATAAGCGTATGGCCAAGACCCGTCCAGGGCATCCCGTGCAGCCAGCGATACATCCATACTTCGGTGACCTCATAGCATGCAGGCTCGTCGGTGTGCGAAGGGATGCCCTGACTCTTGCGCGCAATCTATGTATGCATTGGGGTGCGTCATCAACGCGTCTCTGCGGAGTTGACGAAAACACAGAGTCAGTTTCGGAGCGAGACCAACGCACTTCTATCACACACATAAACGGGCGCCGACCGGAGCTGAACCCGCGTTCGTGCCTCCTTCGAGGAAATCATATGCATGTGCCTCTTCTCTCTGAGCCAGCGTCATTTTGCTGTGCCTGAGACCCGCATGCCCCGCCGGGAAATCCGGCCCTCGCTGCTCAGATACTGCTTATCCGGCCAGCAATCGGTCCTTCTGTACTGCATCTGCAGCCTGCGCGGACTTTACTATGTTTTGTTCCTGCACCAGCCTTGCGCTGGCCGCCGCTTCTGAGCTGCCTTGCCACCTGCGAATGAGATGCTCGATCAGATCAATGCTTCACTTAAGTATCCAGCTCGAAGAGCAACGACAGACCTCTCCAACAGCCGAAAGTAAATCTTGTAACTTGTAAGCTGGATACCCGGACCTTTGGAACCAGCTCGGCTCCTCAGACATTTTGCAGCCCCCGTCTGCCAATGGTGCCCGGCTGGCGGACTTGATTGTGGGATTTCCGACCCCCACGGCACTGCGCGTTCACCGCACATTCGCGCCGCCTCGAGATCAGCTGTTCACGCGAACCACTCCCAGCCTTATCGACCAACCAGGGCGCTGGAAGCACGGGCCAGCGACATGTTCTGATGCAAAGAAACCTATTCAGCTGGCAACCCCGCTTCCATTGCTCTTTTGGTCCAGTCGTGCCATAACCCCAATGGCCAGATTTTATGCCAATGCCTGTGAACATGAGCCCATTTCTCCAGGCACTATTTTTGACCTCGTCAGGCAGCTGCACCGCGTACCGGAAATGGAAATTCGTAGCAACGGCACCATTTCGGTTTCGTTGGATTTCCTCTCCCGTGCAATCTTTCGGAGAACAACCGGGAGGCAGACAAGGCAGAATATAAGACAAGTAGCGGTGTGCTGCATCAACGTGTGCATGCCGGCAATTCACATGACGCGTTCCAGTGCCAGGCGGAGGGTATAAAAGCCCTGTCATCTTCAGCTCCATATATGCTGAGGCAACTCACACTCTCTCTTCAGAAAGCAGAGTTGCTCTTGGCCACCACACAGCCCTTATTTGCCACTCTCTTGTCGCCGACTATCCTGTCATGTATTGCTGCAGGATCAAGCGTTGCTCGGTCTGCAACAAGTGGATCAAGCGATGGGGCGGAGTTCACCACTGTCCTGGACATCATCACCGAATCTTTTAGCTTTCCAATACTGGCTCATTTAGTCATATGATACCTGCAGCGGTAAGTTGCGAAACACTACTTCGTGTAATTTGAATTGCGCTGACATTGATCAGAAGCATCCCTTCTTCATTCACTTACCACAATCCGAAAACGGACCTCATACTGGCTTTTGAAATTCTGTTAGGTTTGATGTTGCGTCGGAGTCATACCGTCTCTCTAGAACAGGAGTCAGTAACCAGATACTTGAGAATTAAAAAAAAGGGAGTAGAGACATGAGTTCAAATTATGCATTTTTGGGCCGGCCTCTTAGCTAGAAAATCCTTTACCAATCACCAAAATTCATCACTCGTTTCCAAACTGCTACATTGCTTTTCTTTGTCTGCGCCACGTGAAGCGACTTGCCCTCATCACTCGTCTGATGTTGCTTCACTCTTTCACACAGTTTGGAGAACTATTTATTGCTATGTTGCTTTGAAATATTTTAATCAACCTGAAGTGTTCAAGGTAGCTCATCAAAAATCATCAATTACCTTGAACATTTCGTGATTGAGAGCATCTTTCCGGTGGGGTTTCCCGGGATGGAAAATAAGTGTGAACAGAGGATGAAAACTGGAACAGCGACGCTAAGCTTTGAGAGCAGATTTTACGACTGGCCCTCCGAGGCTCCGACCGCTAAAGTCTGCCTGGAGTTGTGAGTACGGCCAGTAAGCGCGTTTGATGTTTGAACCGTGCTTACCCGCAGACACTTACTACCAATCAATAGCGAACCAGCTGTGGAAGCTGAACCAACCCCACTAATCTATGACTGCCTATATAAGCAAACTGTTTACTTGGCACGTCCTTTCCGCCAAAAAACCTCTCTGTATTGCCATTTCTTATGTGACTCACTATGAAGCTACGAAGGTTCCAAGGAAACTGCGATTTAAAGTTTAATCTAGCTATATTGTAAATATCTTTATCATCACGCTCTGTACGTCTATCAAAGTTTCCGAAACAGTCAATTCTTCGACTTAGTCTTCTCACATTTAATAGTTTGTGTTGTATCATGAATGATCCTTACTATGCGTAGAACGGTGTTTAGAAAAATAAATTTACACAATGGTGATTGTGTAAAGGTACTTGCTGAGATGATCTTTCCCTTGAGCCCCAAATCGCGGGTCAATATGCCGCTCTTCGTAATCTCCGCTGTCCGGGCCGTGTACTTTATGGACGAGCAATTGCTCATCTACTTGCTGGAGAATGTGATGCATCGAGGGTCGCAAGTCGCAGTCTGTCAGGACGAGCGATGGTGAGATGTCTTCCTGTAACTCAACCCAAATCTTCTTCATCGAAAATGTGCCGATGCGCTGGAACTGCCCAGGACTGTTTGGCACTTTTGCTAGGATCATGCCACGCAACAGTACCTCTGCCTTCCCTTTGGAAGATTCCGCCGGGTGCTCTTCGAATCTGTATGCTCCCTGGATTACCGGCATGAGGAATACACTAGCTTTCGAGTAGTTGTCCAAAGCCTTCTGCCCGGAGGCTGTAGGCAACGAGGTTGCTTCATCGTATGAGAACGTGCCATTTTCTCCTTGAAAGCCGTTGGGGTGAGTGGATGGAGATGTGTTTGCGTAACCATTCCTCTCTTGTTCGTTTAATCTCCAGAGCCAGCATCGGATTCGGAGGTGGCCTGCCTTTACCTGCAAGTACGTGTCATCGCTCACAGGGGACACGTCGTAGTCGACAATCTCAACAAGCACGTTCTTTTCAGCGCCTTCACGGCACCTGGGGGGCATGACATGGTAATCAGTGGACGCCCACGACCAAGAAGGCGCTCTGTAGACCTCCGGGCGACCGCACTCCGGCCGCCTTGCCTCATCGCCGACCCAGAACGCGCTCCACAGAAGCTGCTGCGCCAAGCACCGCGACCAGAGCCCGGCGAGATACTCGACGCGCGGCGGCGCTGCGCGGCGGAGCCGCTCCCCCACCTCCTTCGCGATGCCCGAGAAAGCGGGCAGCTTGTCTTCCTTCCTCGTGAACCCGGCCTGCGCGTACAGGACGACCAGGTCCGACCAGTAGAACATCAAGTCGTTGAACGGCGTGCCCGAGGTCTGCGGCACCGTCTTCGGCAGGTGGCCGACGACCGCTCGCTCGGGCTCGTCCAGCGCTGGGGAGGCTTCGGACGCGATGCCGCGCTGGCACTCCCAGAAGATCATGGTCCGTCCGAAGTGCAGGACGCGGGTTGCGAGGAACCACTCTTGGATCACCCATCCTCTGGAGTATAACGGCTGGTCGTATCGCCCGAGGTGTTCCGTGCAGTGGGGACCAACCACCAAGTAGTCCTCTGGGGGCGATCTGGCGGAAATCGAGCGCACGGTCATTGTTCCGAAGAAGGCGGGGTCCTTTTGGGAGAAGCAGCCTTCTGACCCGTCTTTTGCGGCTGCGGCGGCGATGTTGCAGAGACCGTTCTTGTACACCAGACCCATCACAGAGCACTCTTTCAGCCAGTCCTCCACCGAATCCTGTATTATGCAGAGGGAGTCGATCCAAAGATACCGGTAGCCCAGAGAGTGTACGGTGTGCACGGCATCTTGGTAGGTTTTTGGCAAGGACGACATGGGGATACCAGTGCGGAATTGCGCGAGACAGGCGCCGGTGAGTTTGAGAGTTAGAAACGATCCCCAGCAATGGCTCAGCGTGATGTACCGTGATCCCCGGGGAATTTCGTCTCGAAGGCACAGACGGATCTCGCCCGCAGTCGCAAACGAACCAATGTCGATGAGACGTGTTGGGACCCAATCAGAGCTCGATGCCTCTATACATGTAGAATGATGTGATGTGCACTTAGTAAGCCACTGTTGTGCCTGCGCCAGCGATATTTCAGAGCCCGTGCTTGCGCTCTCTGAGAGCGGATTCTTTGGAGGCACATCATCTTCTCGGTCAGTGAGCTCCCACTGCTACAACGTTCGCATATGACAGAGAGACATACCTTTCTTCATGCGGCGCATGTGAAACTCAGAAATGTCCGTGTCTCCTTGAGAAAAGAAAACAAACCAGGTGCCGACGGGAACCCTGGGTGCGCTCATCCTCCATCTGAGGAGCTGCGCATCTTTCGCGATTGTCGGGTCTTGCACCCTCTCCAGCAAACTGGGAGGCAGACCTCCCAAAACAATGCCGCAAAACTTGCACCCGTCAATGGCGGATTGCTTGAGGACTGGAAGGCTCTCATGATGGTCTCCATCATATCTCCGAGAGCTGTCGTTGAGGCGAACTTTGAAAAAGATGCCCTCACATTTTGGGCAAAGTTTGTGGGAGGAAAAGGCCTGGTGATTCGGATCCTCGGAAGCCAAAGCGAACGGCGTGTCAACCATCGCGGTTCAGCTTTTCAGCCTTACGACCTGGCCGAACTGGACGCTACAGCAATTCTGCAAGGGATTTTGTCCTCTACCGCTCGTTTTGCGTGCCACGTCAGCCTTGTCAAGTGAAGCCAATGATTGGACTACGGCGGCGGAAAACCATGGAGGCTAAACTCCAGGGTTCTCTAGGCAACCGCGCGGACTTTTGCGCAATTGGGGGTCAAAGTGGACAGCAAATGGTGACGTCATGGATGGGGACTAAAACTGATCAACGCGAGTCAGGGACACCGCGTGGCGCAGTGCGGCTTTCATATTGAACTGAACTGGTCAAAATTACACAGTGAATGAATTCTCATATCTAACAAATCCTCGCTTTTCGTTCTGTAAAGTCGAAAAGAATTCTGCTTGCAATCGAGGCATCATCATAATCGTCTCAAGCGTTCCACCTATGTCATCTGTCGTATATCATTCCACACCAACATTCTTTGTACACGTTCCTCAATTTACCTTCGCCTTTTCGCCACCCATCGTCATCGGGGATAGGGGTCGTCGTTTTTACAACTTGGGGTGCACGGGGAGTTCAGAGGACGACGACACCGCGCTGGAAAACCCAAAGAGTCAGAAGATTGATGGCATTAAAAAAAAGAACAGCAGCTCATGAAGCAAAGGAATCTATCTACCTAACATCAAAGCGGTCCAGCATCATAACCTTGTCCCACGCGGTCACAAAGTCCTTGACAAACTTCTCCTGCGTCCCCGCGCTGGCGTACTCCTCGGCGACGGCGCGCAGCTCGGCGTGGCTGCCGAAGATCAGGTCGGAGCGGGAGGCGGTCCACTTCTTGGCGCCGGTCTTGCGGTCGACGCCCTCGAACACCTCGTCGCCGTCGACCGGCTTCCACGCCGTGTCCATGTCGAGCAGGTTGACGAAGAAGTCGGTCGTCAGCTTGCCCGGCGACTGGGTCAGCACGCCCGTGGCCGACTTGTCTGAGTTGGCGTTGAGCACGCGCAGGCCGCCGACCAGCACCGTGAGCTCCGGCGGCGTGAGCGTGAGCAGGTTGGCGCGGTCGACGAGCAGCTGCTCGGCGCGCACGCGCTTGGTCGAGCGCCCGTAGTTGCGGAAGCCGTCGACCTTGGGCTCGAGGTACGCGATCGAGTCGACCTCGGTCTGCTCCTGCGTGGCGTCGGTGCGGCCGGGCGTGAACGGGACGGTGATGGCGACGCCGGCGTCCTTGGCCGCCTGCTCGACGGCCGCGGCGCCGCCGAGGACGATCAGGTCGGCGAGCGAGATCTTCTTGCCGCCCGAGGCGGAGCTGTTGTACTTCTGCTGCACGCCCTCGAGCTTCTTGAGGACGGCGGCAGTCTGCTGCGGGTTGTTGGCCTCCCACTTGTTCATCGGCTCCAGCCGGATGCGGGCGCCGTTGGCACCGCCACGCTTGTCGCTGTTGCGGAAGGAAGATGCTGACGACCAGGCAGTGAAGGCGAGAGTGGAGACATCGAGGCCGGTGGCGAGGATTTCCTTCTTGAGAGTGGTGACGTCGTTGGCGTCGACCAGCGGGTGGTCGACCGGCGGGACGGGATCTTGCCACAGCAGGTCCTCCTTGGGCACCTCGGGACCGAGATAACGGACCTTGGGGCCCATGTCACGGTGCAGCAGCTTGAACCACGCACGAGCGTAGGCGTCCTCCAGCTGCTTGGGGTTCTCGTAGAAACGGCGGGCAATCTTCTCGTAGTCCTTGTCAAAGCGGAGTGACAGATCGGTGGTCAACATGGTGGGCTTGTGCTTCTTGTTCTTGTCGAAGGCGTCGGGGACGACCTCCCCGGCGTTCTTTGCCACCCACTGCCACGCGCCACCGGGGCTCTTGGTGAGCTCCCACTCGTTCTCGAACAAACTCGTAAGGTAGCCGTTGCTCCACTTTGTCGGTGTTGTGGTCCAGGTGACCTCCAGACCGCTGGTAATGGCATCACCGGCCTTTCCAGACTTGTGCTTGCTCTGCCAACCCATACCCTGCAGGTGGATGGGAGCACCTTCTGGGCCGGCCTCCAGGTTATCGCCGTCAGAAGCGGCACCGTGCGTCTTGCCGAACGCGTGGCCACCGGCAATCAGGGCAACGGTTTCCTCGTCGTTCATGGCCATGCGGCCGAAGGTGGTCTTGATATCCCGGGCCGCGGCGACGGGATCCGGGTTGAAGTCGGGACCCACGGGGTTGACGTAGATGAGACCCTGGTGGGTGGCGCCCATGGGCTCTTCGAGCGTCCGGGTGTGGATGTCCTTGTTGCCTTCGTAGCGCTCCGTGTTGCCTGCGGGGAACAGGTCCTTCTCCGAGCCCCAGTAGACCGACTCGTCGGCCTCCCACGTGTCTGGGCGGCCAGCACCGAAGCCGAATGTCGGGAAGCCCATGTCTTCCATGGCAACGTTGCCGGCAAGAAGCAGAAGGTCGGCCCATGAGATGGACTCGCCGTACTTCTGCTTGATCGGCCAGAGCAGACGACGGGCCTTGTCGAGGTTGCCGTTGTCAGGCCAGCTGTTCAGGGGAGCAAACCTCTGCTGGCCCTCGCCGCCACCTCCTCGGCCGTCGAAGACGCGGTAGGTGCCGGCGGCGTGCCAGGACATGCGGATGAACAGACCGCCATAGTGGCCGAAGTCTGCGGGCCACCAGTCCTGGCTGTCGGTCATCAGCTTCTTGAGGTCATCCTTGAGGGCGTTGTAGTCGAGCTTCTCGAAGGCCTTGCGGTAGTCGAAGTTGGGGCCCAGCGGGTTGTTCGCGGGCTGGTTCAGACGCAAAATGTTGAGCTTCAGCTGATCGGGCCAGAAGTCGCGAGGCCGAGTGCCGCCGCCAGCGGCTGCGTGTGCAGGACAAGCGTCGGGGATACTGCCCATGGTTGCGGGTGACGGTGCGATGGGTCAATGGGAGCGAGGTGATGTGAATAGCCTCTGCTGGGTTCGCGGAAGCGCGGCTCGTGGTATTTAATGGGCAGGCGGTCGGTGGGCGCGAGAAGCGGGGTGGCGGGTGGAGAAGTGGGCCGGAAAGCGTCATCGGATCTCCCGAGGCGTCCGATTAATTATGCGCGCGTGCCATTGGCCGGCGGCGGCAGCTTCTAGAACTGGGTTGCTTGGTGATCATTTGTGAGCTCCCCGTTGGTCACCCAACGCCAGCTTCTAGAACCGCGTTGCTTGGTGACCGTATCTGCCGCAGAACGGGCGCCGGTGGCACCACGCCCGACAAATCCCGCGTCATCGCTCGCGGCCGCGTTAAATGGCCTGTCCGGGCAGCGCAGAGCAGGTCGCCGCGCGTCTGGTTGGCCGGCGGCGGCGGCGGTGCGAAGACAGCCCCTCCAACCCCGCGTGCCAAGTGTCTCGCGGGCTGGCAAGCTTCCCCACATCGTCCCGATCGCGCCCAACCCCACCGTCCTGCCACGCCAGCGAACAGCAGCAGCCCGTTTTGTCAGCTCCAGGCCGACGTGCACTGCGCCGCCGCCAATTTGTGCGCATCCGCACTTCACGATGCACCAGGCGTCGGCAGGTGTCTGTGCGTTGCGCCGAGCGCTCTTCCTGGCGGTTCCTGGCGCATCAGTTGCATCGGGCAACCAGCACTTAAGCTTTCTGAGAGCCGCCGTCTGACGAGCACTCAATCGACGCGTGCTGGTGGCCGACAAGTCAACGACAAACTTTTGTCGGCCAGAACCGGGTGCCTGGGGCTTGTGTGGATGGCAATGCTGCCTGTGCCCAGACCTCGCGAGCGCCGTCTCGAATAGGGAATAGCTTCAGCATCGTGAACGATCCGTTCCGTGTGGGGGGCCTGCTGTCCTGCCGGTGCTGTGGGGCCCGCCCTGGTCAAGTCACACGTCTTCCCCGCAGCCTGGTTCGTATTTGTAACAGCCCGGGTTGCCAACAGCAGAAATTATTGCCATCTTCCGTCAGCCGTGACGTTCAAAGCGCTGCTGAGCACCGTCCGGCTGAGCCCATGCACGCCTGTTTCCCGTGTTCCTGGTTGCCTGCGCCGCCCTGCCGCCTGTGAGGCTCCGGTCCCTGCAGTGCTTCATCCCGCGCGGGCTCTTAGCCTTTGGGGTCTTGAGGTGCGTAGCACTAAGACATCCGCTAAGACGGACGTTAAAGCAGGTACTAAGGCTGAAACTTGCGTTGTGGTGTAACATTCATGACCATCGATACAAAGCTCAACAGGAATTCGCCACCCTTAGCGTCGCGCAGCTTGTGCAACACCCGAGCATCTGTTGAACAATTGCAAGTGATGCATTCTTCCTCGTGCAGGACGACCTGTCTCAAGGCTGGTAATGTTCCGTCGCCTGTTCTCATTGGTTCAGGCAGCAGATGCTTACTAGAGGTCGGTTCGGACAGTGTTTGACAGTGCGTGAGCAACAAATCTCTCGTTTGCGACCACCCTCACCAACGACACTCTTCACAGCAAACCTCTAAATTTTGCAAAGAAACAAAGACTCTCTTGTAAAGTTGAGGCGACTTAATAACCAAGCTTTCGTAAACTATCTCGTCGTTTCGGGCAACGTCGAGAGGGTGTCAAAATACTTTCCGAACCAACCTCAACTCGCCCCGGGTCCAAGTTCCTGCAACAATCTTGTGCTCCATCCTCTTCTAGCCTACGTCAATTCCCTTTTCGAACAGAGCTGTCTTCCTATGTTACTCAGGCGACAATTTACCTACTTGATGATCGACACTATTCCGCACAGTAACAAGCGACACCACAGTAAGTAGCAATGCGGCATTCTCAGATACCTACAGTCGCAGTTCGACAGCCTTCATATCCTCGAACTCAAGTAAAGGGCACTACGATGTTCGCATCAGACCTCAGGCCATCCAGCTGCCGTAGCCGAGCGACTCTGGCAGCTCTCCCACTTTTGCACCGACAGCTCCGTGCCTGATTCGTTATCGCGCCGGAAAATGCCCGCGATTCAGACGACTGTCCCTCGGGCACGACTAACGTCCACCTAATCAGGGATTGCCGACCTCTGAAAATTTTGACGAGTTGTAGTACGGGAACTAACAGAGTCATACCTATCTAATCAAGCCAGTTTCTCTGCTGCTGTCGCATAAAGCTTCCCCCACGCTACTTGATAACAGGTCACATTTAAACCCCGGGTGGGGATCGATGTCACGCCGCCTTTCTGGAATTTTCCAATTCCCCGGCGAAAGATGGCAGACAGGATTCGACGACGTATTCCTTCCAGAGAGACGGTCCGGCAAAGGCTGACCTCTGTCAAAGCGTGGGAACTCGAGGTCGAGCCGAGCTCCCTGGCTCCCAGAGGCGCCTTCTCCAACGCCGACACGGATCCAACGCCAAAAGAGAAGCAGACATGGAAGGCTTACACACTCATCTTCTACTGGTTCTCCGACATCCTCACCATTCAGGGATGGGAGTCAATGGCAACCATCATTAAAATCGGGCTCACATACAAGGAAGCCATCTGGTGCACTCTCCTCGGAGACTTCCTCATCGCCATCCCCGTCGTGCTCAACGGCCACATCGGCACACGCCTGCGCGTGCCCTTTCCCATCCAAGCGCGGAGCAGCTTCGGGTTCCACGCGGCCAAAGGCGTGGTGTGCATCCGCATCGCCACCGCGCTCTTCTGGCACGCTCTCCAAACCTACAGCGGCTCGCAGGTCATGGCGCAGGTTCTCACAGCCATCTGGCCATCGTTCGGACGGATGCCCAACCACATCCCCGCCTCGCAGGACATCGACTCCAAGACGCTGGTGGCCCACCTGCTCTTCTGGCTGCTGCAGCTCCCCTTCGTCCTCATCCCACCCCACAAGATGACCTGGTTCTTCTACACCAAAGCCGCGCTCATGATCGCCACCTCCCTCGGCATCGTCGGCTACCTCGTCCACCGCGCCGGCACCTCCGGCGAGATCTTCAACCAGCGCCCCACCGTCGACGGGAGCGAACGCGCCTGGCTAACCGTCTACATGCTCTTCCAGACCGTGTGCGGATGGGCGACCATGGCGACCAACATCGCCGACGTGTCGCGGTACGTCAAGTCGCCACGGCACCAGATCGTGCAAGCCGCCAGCCTTCCCCTCGTCGGGCTCTACATCGGCGCGATGGGCATGCTCGCCTGCAGCGCCAGCCGCGTCGTCTACGGCGCCTTCATCTGGTCGCCCGCCGAGCTCTTCACGCACTGGCAAGCCACGCGCGCCGGCCGCGCCGCCGTCGTCTTCGCAGGCCTCTCCTTCTGCCTCGCGCAGATCGGCATCAACATGTCCGCCAACATCGTGTCGCTGTCCAACGACCTCGCCGGCCTCTTCCCACGCCACCTCAACATCCGCCGCGGCGCGCTGCTCGGCACGCTCGCCGGCGGCTGGGTCATGGTGCCGTGGAAGATCTCGGGGTCCGCGCCGCAGCTGGTGACGTTCGTGTCCGCGCTCGCCATCTTCCTGGCGCCCATCGCGGCCATCCTGATCGCCGACTACTTCGTCGTCAAGCGCCGCGCCGTCGACGTCCCGGCGCTGTACGACCCGCGCGGCCGCTACGCCTACTGGCGCGGCACGAACCCCCGGGCCGTCGCCGCGCTGCTCGTCGCCGTGGCGCCGAACCTGCCCGGCTTGGCCCACGACGTCAGTCCTGGCTTGCGCATCGGCGGCGCCGTGTATATCTACTATCTGAACTACGCGGTCGGGTTCGGCGTCGCCGCGGCCGTGTATGTGGCGCTCAACGTCGTGTTTCCGGCGCGCGAGAGCCTGGTGCCGCGGACGGTGTACGCGTACGACGACGCGTCGGCGGAGGAGGGGGGAGAGGGGTCGGGCGGGGAAGAGCGAGGGGAAAAGGGGGCGAGCGAGGTGCGGACGAGGCCCGATGTGCTGCCGTGAATCAGTTCTCTGGAGCTGAGGAGGAGGGGATGTGTTGTGAGGGGTTTCTGAGCGGGCGACTTCTGAACGCGAGCTGGCTCTTGGGTGTTGTTTTCTGCCTGCTGGGCCGGTAGCCGAAAAGTAAACAAACAAATAAAGGTGAATATAGAAGAAGGAAGAAAGGGAAAGAAAGAGCAGGGACCATTAAGTCGACAAAGATAGGAATTCTAGGACTTCGCCCTCTTCGCCCTTGCGAACTCTGGCGGATTTCCCTGTTCCATTGACAAGGTGGTCATCGGCTGCCCGGCACTGCCACGGTCGGTGCCTGCTGAGCTGGGCCTCGCCCCAAAAGCTACCACACCACTTGTGCAGCCAAAATAACACGGCCAATGGGAACTGTGTTTCATTACCTTGCCGGTCGTTTTTGGGGGCTGCGGTGCTGAGTCTGCCTTGCAGCCTAGCTGTTTCCGTAAACTGAAACAGCGCCCACGCCGCACCAGCCTCGGCGCGTAAATAGAAGCTGCAGTCGGGCGTTAAATACAGCGGGAAACATGGTCATAATGATGACAATCACTCGCCTTCAATTACAGCCTCAGGTCAATACCTCAGTCGCGCACGTTCTGGCTTATTCCTCGATCCAGGCCCGCACGCAACGCCATTGTTCGCGTCGAAAACCACCTTGTCACATCGAGATTCATCTACACCCATTGGCAGTGTCTATTAGCACTGCCTTGAGAAATTGATAGGGGCGATGGGCGGCCGGCCTGCCTCGAGATGAATGGCTCGGCTCAGTGTGAAGCGTGAACCTGCGTCGCGCATGATTCCCCAGCACCTGAGTATTTGGTTCTCCGTCTCTCGCCTGTGCGGCCTTCAAGTCAGAGCAAGCTAAAGAACTCCCGTAGAAGAGCATCTAGGCATATTCGAGGCCCTACGCGTTCAGTAATTGGAACGGAGACGGCGAAGTGCCAACGCAGACAGCCACATTGACGTCCGTGCAGCAGTACACCTCGTGTTGACATGAGCATGCTGGAAATCTGACCGGGGTCATTTCTTCCCGCGTCATACTGGACAGTAGAGAGCGAACCGGAGAAGGTGGCGGCCTCGAGGAGAAACAGCACGACCTTGGCCGACCGCCGATCGCAGGCAATACACGACCACGCAGCCTCTGCCTTGCCAGGGACAGATCGATCCGTCATCTCGGTTGCGCTTACTCCTATACTTTGCAGAACTACTTTATTCCTTCGGATGCGCCTACCCCCGTTCCGCAGGCGAGGCCGAGAGTTCAGGGCCTAGTAGGACTAGGGCGTATAACGGGCTAGGAAGGAAGGGATTTTCTTCTCAAGAATCGGACTTGAGCAAGATCGCTGGGCCCATGATTCATCCTATACTTTCACTGACACCTGGATAGGTTGACGGTGCTCCCTTCACCATACGCCCGAGTTTCAAAGCCCTGGGTGTGGAGCACAAGCCTGGCCGTGTGGGCCTCCTTGTGTTGTGCTGCCACGGCAACACGCCCTCAAGCCCTCAGACTCTCCTCATCCGTGAACCAAAATGCCGCCCGTGCGTAGTCATCAGGACATCCTGAGATCCAATCAGGGTACCCTTCGTATCGATAGCCGTCCGCCGAAGAAAGTTCTGGAGGGGTATAAAACCGTGAGTTCTCACCGTTACCTCTGATCAACCTTCACAGATCAACCCTCCTTTCTACTTCCTCCTCCAGCCTACGCAAAGGAAGGCATTGTTCATCAAACTCCATCCCGCCTCCCACGCATCAGCACGCGGGCCTACCTCGCTCCGTCCCACCTTCGACGCGTCCCCGCACGTGCCCTCCACCCTCAACCCTACCATCTCGACGCGTCACCTGCTTCTCCATCCTCCACGATGCAACGCGAACTCGACCAACTCCTCCTCGACAACCTCGTCACCATCTTGTCCAATATCAGACGGTGGGTGGCGAGATGCACTGTGTGCGACAATTGGATGCCGATGAGAGGAGGACAGCACATCTGTCCCGGGCCTAGCCGCTCGATCTCGTAGGAGCATGCAGTCCTTCAAAAGGCGCGTGTTCCGTCAAACATACATGACTACATCTTCATGGGAGGACTCTATGAGGGCAGGGCATCCCGGCTGGATCCAGGAACAACATGCACGACATGGAGACTCTCGCTGGCCGCTACGCTGAGAAACAAAGGTTGCAAGAAAGGCTGACACTATAAAAATTGGAGGAGCATGGAGGGCTTGTAAAGTGCTGGACGCTTTAGCTTGTGTGTTTATAGCACAACGCGAGTTCCAGAGAAAAGTGTGCACATGTTTGGACATTTATGGCACCGTTTTCTAGATTGGATTTCCATCGATGCCGAACACTAAAGCTCGTAAAGAGTCTCTTTATTTCGTGTGTAGGGTGAGCCGACCGGTTTTCCATTTCTGCACTGGCTTAGTAAGCTCTACACTCCTGTCATTATGGTAAGGTTTTTTGTATCTCTTACGTTTAGCACAATTAAATCCTACAAATATAAAGCGGAGTTTATTGGAGTGGCTATAACTTTTAGGATCTTGACGGGAGGAAAACTACCCTCGTAAGCATTCATCAGCATAGCCGTGAGGAAATTTACAGAGCTTTCTATACCAAACTTGTAGAGCTTATTGCGCTCTACCAAATGAGCCAAGTTTGGTTATTTTGCGACCGTTTATTTGGGTATAAACTTAAGGCGCCGCTGAAGGGAACCCTGAAATATAAGGGTTCCGTGGATCGTGGTCCCACGGATTCTCTGCAGACTAGATTTTGGTACCGGGAGGATTTGCCGGAAAAGTTTGCGAACAAATTTTTCAGAACAGAACTTAAAGAAGAGCGTGAAAGCAGCACTCATTGTACCAAATTACCTGGCAGGACACAACGTGCACCAGATATTTGGCCCACCCGGACGACAAGGGCTTCGGCCATCTTTGCGACGTCCGCAACGGAATCGTGATGCACAAGTCACTGGAAAAGGCTTTTGACCTCGGCCGGGTCGCCATTGTTCCTGCCGGCGTCGTCAATTCCAGCAACTCTGATCCAGAAGAGAAACCCAGCAATCTTGTAGTTGTCATCCTGGACGACGAAATTAGGACCATGGATATTTTCCCCGGAATGCCGTTTGAAGCTATCGACGGTAGACGCCTCCAGTTAAGTTCAAGCACGCAGACCACCGCCTAAGCATGCGATACTTCTATTCCGCATTCTGTATGACGCTCCTGCGGCGCTAGAGGTTTTCTAGTAAGAGTTGGCGCCTAGACTGGTCTAAGATACTGCATAAGAAGCTATGGGGCTCTCCCGATAGGGCTGAATACGCCATAAGTCTATGGTGGCTGTCGTGAAGCGCATGGGCGCTTCGAAGGAGTTGTTTGAGTTGTTCAACTCTGGACATATGGCTAAAACGCATTCGGAAGAAGAATAACCGGACGATAAAGATGATTAAGCTGTATAAGCGTTTAAGAAATCGGTACTAGAGAAGGAGATTGGACCAAATCTTCCCTATGAAGATGAGGATAACCCTGACGACAGTATGCGCATGTGAGCATGCCTTAGATGACGAGTAGTTTCAACGATAACTTCATTCGCTACATTGATCTAGCAATAGCAGCACACATAGCATGTCATTCGTTTGACCAAGAATTCCTGAATTTACTTAGTTGCACCTTTACGGCACATCAGGCAAGGCACCATTGGCGGGTGACATAAGCGAGGCGCTTAACCCAAAGTGGAGGGTAGCTTGAACTGGAGTCGGCTTTTCCTGCTGCGACTTTACGGAATGACAGCATGCGGTTTTTTATGATCCTTGTGTTTGAACTTATGTACGTGACAAGATGGTTAACGCCTGCCTTCATTGGCCCGCACACTTCATTGGCTCCAGTACAACAGCAATGATTGTTCAAACCAAACCGCACCAATACGAGAAATCATGATTAACTATCTACCATTACAAATTCCACAACGCGTGTTGTGTCCCTCCATCATCTACATACGTCATGCATAACCAAACCAAACAAGCATAAAAAAAACGCCATCTATCTAAAAACCCCAGGTATCACAAACCGAAAACCCCACTGAACATGCCCTGGAAAGAAAACCAAAACCTCGCTGCCCGCTTCACCCACCAAACACCCCTCTATCCCGCGCATTACCAATGCCCAACCAAACCCTCCACCACTCCCCGCGACACCAACCCAGAAGGAAACAAACAAACCGCACACGAAACCACCGTCCTCCCCTGCCACCGCAACCCCCTCGCATCCCCATCAGACCAAGCAGACACAAACACCACCTCTCCACCCGCGCACCAAGACCACCAGGCACCAACACAAGCCATGCAGGATGGAAGCGACGACCCCGACCACGACGAGACGGCCACGCTCGGGAGCGGGGAGACGGCGATCTCCGCCGCCGAAAAGGGCGGGAAGCGCGCGCGTGTGCGTGTGCGTGTGGGGCCGATTTAGATGGGGCGGGGGGGGGGGGGGGGGGGGGGGGGGAGGAGGCGGTGAGAGCGCGGCGAAAAAAAAGGAACAACGCGTGGAGTAGGTTGGTCGATGGTGGGTCGACCGGGTGATCCGGGGGTGTCGGTGGTGTCGTGTGCCCCCTTTTCCCGTGGTGTATTTTTTTTGTTGTTGTTGTTTTCGTGGCCCCTCCGGTTTACGCCGACCGGCGGCGTGAAGGGAGGAGAAGACGTTTTTGAAAGGGGAGGAGGAGGAGATGGGGTGAACATTATGATTATCGTTTAGTCGTCGACGATGCAAGGCGAATTATGATTATCGTGTTGTTTGTTGGTGCAAAGGCGAAAATGTTCCCATGCCGATGGTCGTGATAGTTGTTGAGTGTTGGAAGAAACAAAAGAACCGGGTTTCGTCGAGAAAGTCGTCGTCGTTGTTATTGCTGGAGACACAGTCAGACGAAGATGCCCCAGAAGCAACACCGAGCACACGTACCGTAATCCCAAAAATGTCGCGTGATCATCATTCCCTCTTGCATTTACTGACCACCGGCATCCCTCGGCCACGGGCCCTGCGGCTTGGGCTTGCGCGTGCGCCTCGCCGGGCCAGCCGACGAGCGGGGTCTCTGATGCTGCACCATCTCCGACGAGGAGCCGCCAGCGGCACTGGTGACGGAGGAAGTAGGAGCGGAAGAGGAAGAAGGAGAAGCTCTCTTGCCCGGCCTGAACATGATTGGAAAGACGGAATTGAAGACGAAGAAGAAGGCTTGATGGAGGAAAGGACGGAAGGAGATGGTAAGCCAAGTAGTCGCTTTGAGCGTGAAGTCTTTGAAGTTGAAAGTGGTTGCTGCACGGAGGATAGACATCATTGACGAAGCGCAGGCCGCTGGGTTGTTATATAGGAGGGGGAGGAGGCAAAGTTTGCTGTCTTTTGGGGGCTGGACTGGGCTGTGTTGTGTGTGAGTTGTGTGTTGTTGTGTGATGGGTGGCGGAGAAAAAAAAAACGTGGGTAAATTTGGAAACGTTGACTCTTCTTTGCCTGGGTGGTAGGTGGTGAGCGGCGGTGCGTGCTTCCTGATGTGCTGTCTTCCTTCTCCTTTCCACGTTACCCCCTGGGCGCGACCGGTCAGTCCGCGATGAGTCTTTTGTGAAGGTAGCGGATGGCTTGGTTCCTGGATGATCGACAACACCAATGTACGTGTTCTCTCCCGCTGAAAGCCGAGCGGGATCACCCACCAACGGTCCGCTGTGCTGCTTCCCGCTGATTGCGCAAAAGGGGAGCCAGGCCAGGCGGCCAGAACGAGCAGGACGAGGCGGATGTTCAGGGGTGCGTGGTGTTGATAGTCAGTGGCGATGCGGTGAGTGAGTGTCTCTATCCAATCGGGCCAGAACAGCCACGCGAGCGTGAAACTGCTCGACGGGTGAAAATTTTCTGCATGCCTGGCTGGCTCGCTCGTCAGACTTGCATGCATGATTAGGTGTTTTCGCCGGGACCCGGCTGCCAAGCGAGTCCAATGGCCGTGGATCTGGCTTCCGTGTCAGCAGTCTGCTCCCGGGCATCCGGTTATAAGACGTACGTATCCATTTGCCGCCAGACAATAGCACCACTTCCCATGGAAGTCTGAAGAATGCAGTGAGTCTGCTCAGGCCCAACGCCGCTGCGCCATTTCACATGCCCGCCCAGCGGGTCTCCCAACGTCTTCGTGTCTTGAGCTGCGTATGCGTCCCGGCGGCTGGCACGCGATCGTAGCTTGGAGATCATGGCGGATCCCACTGGCCACCCAGGCCACGATGGCGCCGACAACTAGTCGAATGGGGGAACATTGGCGAGATCCGGCAGTTCTGAGTTTCGACCCTTTTGCCGCCAGAGTTTTCGCGCCTGCCGGGCGAGTGATGTGGTGGTGGAGAGTTTCCCGTTTCGGGCCGATCCTGACGATCACCGGTCAGTCCAGTCTGCATGCCAAGTGGTTAGAACGCTTCTCGAAGACTTGTAGCGAAGGATTGCAAGCTTTGACTCACGGCGATGAGCTGGTGCGCCGCAAAAGAGCGCCGAAAATTCCCAGCGTCGCGTTGCGGGAGGAAGAGACGTTGGGCTGAGAAGAGGTGATGTTGAAGCTGCGAGGGTGATAGGCCAGCACACCTGCAGGATCGGCTCTGTTGTCGTTCCCTGCTTGCGCAGGCTTGCGCAGGCTCGTGGTCTTACGTGCAGCGCCGAGGCCCAGGGTCCTTGTACGAACGTCCAGGGGTTGGCGACAGGGCAGAGCATGCCCTGCAGCCTCACGCCTCGAACTCTATCACATTTCGCCTTACCGTCGGGCTGTCTGGTGTCAGTCGAAGACTTTTCAATGGGGAATATCTCAGCGTACCTTGCAATACTCAAACTCCGGTCCAGCGTCCAGCTTCGTGTCTGCAGCCAGCGTTCCGCGCGCCTGCGCCGTGTGACTTGTCACATCATCTCTGAGCGCTTGGGGAACCGGGGAACCGAAAGAGCTGGAGACCTCACTGAGAGAAAGGACAACAGCCAAGTGGACCAAATGGAAACAAGGAGAATTATTCATTGCTCGGCCACTCGATGCCGACCGTGTTTTTTTTCCACAACCCTATCCAAACCAATGCCCACTTCGTGTCGCTCATAATCGCCGCAAAACGCCGCGCATCGCTGCTAGATGCGTGTCCAAGTGGTATGCTGATACACAGGAAGAAGAGAAGACGAAGAAACAGAAAGGAAACAGCGAGCCAGGCTCGCCTGCCATACGCTCCCCGTGGATGCTTTTTACCCGTCCATCCCAGTCCTCTTTCGCAATTATGCAAAGGTCGGAAATACAGTAAACGAAATCCAAATGAAAAGGCTGGCGTTATGCCGTGTGTTGACTATTAAAACTGCAGCCGCTTGACAGGACTTGCGCTGCCTGCTGGCTGCTGGTGTGATCCCGGACCCCCGGGAGTTTGACTTGGCCGTGGCTCGAATCCTCCATATTGTTGCATTGAGTGTTGTGCAGGCGTTTGGTAAAAACTTCCTATCATCGGATGGCCAGGAGTATCCCATCCATTGCTTGGGTACCGTTGAGGTGTTGGTGGGACTCCCCATTGCTGCTGATGCTGCCATTGTTGCTGGTATTGTTGAGAGGGATCATGATGGCCCTGCTGAGAATGGACTGGGTGCGTGTTGCGGAACTTGGTGAAGGCGATGTTGTTGACGAAGAGGCAGACGATGACGATCATAAGGCAAAAGAACTATGAGGTGGGTCAGCCATGTTAATCTTGGAGGGCAACCGAAAGCCCAGGAAAACAGAGGGACCTACCATGGCCTTCCAGCTGATCGGCTCAATGAAGCTGTTGAAGATGGTCGCGAACGTGTGCGCACTGACTCTTGCGCGGCCCACCTTCTTAGGATCCCTGTTCATGCACGCGTGCCAGTTATCACAAAGTGTCGCCATGGCTGGCACACGTGTCTCGGGCTCGCAGCGATTCTCGCGATAATCTCTGGCGCACACGGCCATCTCGGCCAATGCTTCTGCGATAGCGCGGTCGGCCTCGATGTTGACATCGCTCTGAATGGCGCTCCAGAACGAGTAGACGATCCAGATGATGCAGCCAACGAAGAAGAAGTTGAGTATGAGCTGGGCGTAGAAGGACAGGGTATGAGGAAGGTTCGGATGTGAGTCGATGTAGGACAGAATGGCGCCGATAACGCTGGGAGCCGCCGAGTCCTTGCCCTTGCCTTCGTCGTCCGAGTCGATGTCGACACCGCGCCGCGAGCGTCCTGAGTTTCGCCTTCGGTCTGCGTCTTTCTGTCTCCGCTTCATGATGCGCTTCTCGGCCTTGTCTGAGTATGGCACCTTTGCTAAACTCGCGTCCTTCTCCTTCCCGGGGCTTCCCAGTACCTTGGTCAATCCATTCATCCAGCTATCTCTCCTCCGCTCCTTGGTCGGACTCTTGGTCGGACTCGCGCCCTCCTTATTCTTCCCGCCTGCCATGAAGTTCACCGCACGATTCCGGAATCCCATGAAGCTGCTATCAGGCGTGGCCTCGCTGTCGGCGTTGTCCGCGTCGGGATCGCCAGGCGTCTCTGGTGTTTCGCCGCCGGAGCTAAAGTCGAAAGAATTGGTGGGCTTGCGCGGGGTCGAGAACTTCGGGTCCCGCAGATGCTCAGGTACAGAGGAGAGGGGCTTAGTGGGGCTGATCCGCCCAGTGTTGCTGGCGAATGACGAAGGCGGTTGCGAGAAGTAGAAAGGCTGGGAGGCTGGGGGACGGAGGCTGGGCGTTTGCTTATTCGGAGTGTCGAAAAGACCGTACGTCCCTGTCGCGCGCATGGGGCGCCCTCGTTAGCATACAACTCCTGGGTCCAACTGTCGTCCCATGCCGCTGGTCGTTGCGAAGTCGCGTGGTGTTGAGCGCAAGGTGGTGGCGCACCTAACTTACGTTTCTTGTTTTGCGCGCTCGCGTTGCGCGAAGCAGTGATGAAGGGCGAGCTCTCGTCGATGGGGCCGGTACCATTGGAGTACTCGTAGTCCATCGGCGTATGCGCCGAGCGACGGTCCATGGTGAGGTGCAGAGCTGGTGCGGCGGCGGTTGACCCGGTGAAGCTCAGGCAGAAGATTAGCTGCGCTGACTTGCTGTTTACACCACAACGGCCACCTTAATTCCGCGCCCCGCGCGTACGAATCCGTCGCGGTCACGTGCGCCTCCCGCAACAACAAAACCCTCGTCGCTCCTGTCATCACTCATTTGGCACGCACGTTTTGCAGCTTCAGCAACAGGAATGCGGCACATATTTCACGCACCAACAAAAGTCCAGGCATATTTCTGAAATCTTAATCAATGAAGTCTATGGACAAACGACGCATATCTTAACAAGACCGTCAAAGCCACCGCCAGGGATATACATGAGCTCGAAAGATCTAGAGTTCTCTTGAACCTTCCCAACCAAACGCCAAAAGACACAATCATTACCACGCATATCGCCGTTTTCCATTTCCCCTCATTTTCTGTCGTCTATCCTCTCCGCCATCCACGATGCCTAAGCCGTCGCAGTCTGCGCCTCCTGAGGCTTGTCCTCGTACTTCTCCCAGTTGGCCAGGATGTTGCCAATCTTAGGCGAGTTGGTGAGGCGGTACACATCCTCGAAGTACTCCTTGGTGAGCTCGAAAGGACGAGCAGTCACGTTGGGAATGTACTTGCCGATCAGCTTGCTGGGGTCGATCGACGTCTTGTGGATCTTCTTGAGCAAGAAGGAACGGAAAGGCTTGACACCAGAGCGCAAGAACGTGCTGTGGAAAGGCACATCGATGCCCTTGAGCGGGATCGTGGCGAAACCGCGCTGCAGCTCGAGAGGCTTCGGCTTGGCCTCTGTCTGCTTGGCGCACTCCTTGATGATCTCCACCAGGTGGGCCTTGACGTCCTCAAGTGACATGGTCTGCATGAGCTGCTGGATGTCGATCTTCTGAGCCTTGAGGTAGTTGGTGACGTTGGTAAGGCAGTCGAGCGCCCTGAGGTCACCAGCCGCAACATACTGCATGTTGGCGATGTTGTAGTTGACAATCTCAAGCAGCCAGCCAGTCTGCTCGGCGATGTTCTCGACAACGTACTGGAGCGCCTGCTCGTTGAACGTCTTGGAGATCCTGCTAGGGTTGACGGCGCACATGGAGTAGTTGGATCGCCCAGCCTCGTCACGTTCGACCGCGACTTGCATGGTGAGACCACGGTAGAACACGACTGACACCAAGCTCTCGATGGGCATAACCTCAGCCATGGCAGCAAGAGCAGCGTACTCACCGAGCGAGTGGCCCGCGAAGCTGCTGTCCGTCTGCACGAGACCCTTGGCCCGCATGTCCTCGAATGCCGCCTTCTCCATGAGCGTCAGAGCGGGCTGAGTGAACTGAGTAGCGGACAGGAGGCCGGTGGGAGAGCGGTAGGTGTACGAGGTGGTCTCCTCGTCAATCTCCTTGAAGATTCTCTCCGACTTGACGGAGCCGTCAGCAGCCACAGTCTCGAACGTCATGGACATGTAGTTCTGGCGGATGGCCTTGCCACGAGGTCCACCGAAGTGAATGGTGAGCTCCTTGGGGTTGTTCTTGACAATGTGGGTGATGGCGAAGCCATAGTTGTCCAAGAAGTGCTTGTCGGCCCTGTCCCAGACCTCCTTCGCAACGGGGCTGCTGTTGTACAGGTCCATACCCATGCCCTGCTCCTGCGATCCCTGGCCAGTGAAGACGTAGGAAGAGGTAGGTTGCTCGACCTCAGCCTCACCAAGGAGGACCTTGTCCTCGGTCTCCTTGTTCGAGGCCTCGATCTTGATGATCTTGCGACCAGAGACCATGCCGACGTGCTGAAGCTTGACATCGATCTCGTCATCGGGCAGGACCATGCCAACAAGGTCAGCATGGAAGCTACGGATGCGTCCAATGTTGTTCTCGGCGGCCCAGGTCTCGACCAGGCTGCGAACAGCAGCGCTGGAGTACATGCCATGGGTGATCGTGCCAGGGAGGTTGGCGAACTTGGAGAACACCCTGGACACGTGGATAGGGTTGTAGTCGCCAGACACACGCGCGTAGGTCTCGTTGGATGCGGGAGCCTTGAGCGTGAGCGGGCTCTTGCCATGCAGAGGGATCGGGTTCTCGAAGAGGACGGGCTGATCAACCTTGCTGCCGTGGCGCTCAAGGTAGTCGACAACGGGGTTGCCGTGAGAGGTACCCGCCTCATACTCAACTGAGGCAATCTGGACAATCTCCTTGGTAGGAAGCTCCAGGAGAACTTCACCAACGGTCTCAATAGAGCTGAAGACGGTCTTGTTCTTATAGCGGGTCAAGGTCTGCAGCTTGAAGGTCAAGGTCTTGTCCAGAAGATCGATGTCGGAGTCCTCAAGCTTGAACCACTCCTTCGAGCGCAGGACAGCAACATCCTTGCCGGTCGCCAGGTGCAGGTTGAAGGGGGTCTCGGACTTGCGCTGGAAAGCATTCTCGAAGTCGGTGTAAGCGCCGCGGTACAAGAATTGACTGGTGACTTCCATGACGGGCTCGCCATCACGAGTGATGGTGCCGCAAACCTCGACCATCTTGCCGGAGTCCTGGTTGATGACAGCGTTGACCTGGGCAGTGGTGTCGAGGACATCGCCCTTTTTCAGAGGCTGAGCACCGGGGATCATGCGGAACTCGTTGGACAAGTGTACAAGCTTGAGAAGGTCACCGTCGATAGCACGAGGGAAGATGGGCTTCGTGATGGCCTTCCAGCCGACGACAATGGCGAAGTCCATGGGCGCAAAGACCTCCTTGCCGGGACGGTCAACAAAAGCCTCGCCGGTGTTGCCGACGGCGTGGACGAAGTCGTTGATGGCCTCGCCGGTGATGGTGGCCCGGCCACCCTCGAAGGTGGAGGTGACGGAAGCATCGAAGGGGCAGGCCTCGTCGCCGAACCAGAGCTTGTAGTAAAACTCCTTGATCCTATCATTACGGCCGTCCATGACCTCGCGAATGGGCGCGTAGCCGCAATCCGGGTGGTAGGTGAACTTGAGAGGGAGAGCGGTGGGCTTGTGCAGAGCCGAACGCTCCTCAATCATGTTCACCAGAATCTCGTTCGTGCCCTGGAGGCTGATCTCGACGGTCTTGATGTGTTTGCCGCCGTGGGAAGGCTCCCTCATCGTGATGACAGTCTTTGCGGGGTTGGCGGGGTTGGAGATCTCAACCATCATGCCGAGAGTTGGGTTGAACATCCTCTGCATAGGGTTGGTCTGGAACCTCTGGCCCTGGACGAAGACATCCGCAGTGAAGAAAGCATGTCTCCACGAGTAAGTCTTGCCGGCAAGAAGCTGCATCCAAGAAGTGATGTCGGGAAGGGTGGCGTTAGGTGCAGACGAGAGCCTGTAAATGGTCTTGTCCTGGACTTCGGAAACAGTGAGACCCTCGACCTCAACAACATCGTCGTGAGCACCGAGGAGCTTAGAGCCGAAGTACTCAAGAGTGGGAATCTTGGACTCATCACCACCGTACAGATCCTGGGTCAGAGCCTTGATGTGGCCGTTGTGGATGCCACCAAGGATGTCCGCCACGGGCTCATCGACCTTGGTAGAGTACTTGGCAGCCATAGGACCCTGGAGAATACAGACCCTACCAACGTCCTGGTCAACAATAGCATCGAGGTCCTCGGACTGCCAGAGTGAGTCCTTCTTGAAGTAGAACTCGAAGTTCTCATCAAGAGCGGGAACAAACGGCACCGGCTTCTGGATGACTCTCATGCAAAGCATGAGGAAGTGCTGTACATCTTGAGCGTTGATGAGCTGCTTGTCCGCCTCAGGGTACGCCTTGAGGACCTTCTCGACAATCTCGAAGGGCTTGCTGAGCTCTCCGTAGTTCTGAAGCAGCGAGGGCTTGTTCAGAGAGCTCGTGAAACGCTCTTCGACACGGCGAATGAAATCGCCTGTAAGGTTGCGCAGGGTCGGGTCGATCCAGCGCGACTGGTGCTTGACGTACATGAGCTCGACCATGCGACGGACGACCTCACCGTAGGTCATGTCCTCCAGATCAACAGACTCGCCGGCAGAGTTCCTACCGAACCAGGGCTTCTGGAAGTCGTCGTTCAGCTTTTTGATGATGTAGTCACGGTTCTTCTTCAGCTCCACCAGACGCTTTGCCTTGTCCAGAGAGAAGATCTTCTGGTCCATCTCAGCCCAGAAGAGAACACCACGAGTAGCGAGCTTGTGAATCGGCTCGCCCATTTCGGAGCGAACGGTGATAACACCACCGGTCGCACCCTTGTAGGACTTCTCCCATTCACTGTCATCGACACCAGGGGCATCACAGATTGCCTGCTTCGCAGCTGGTGAAGTGAAAGCCTCCTTGGCAACCATCATGCGGCTACCGAACAGGCAGCCATCGAAAGGCATGGAAGGATAGCCGAACTTGTTGGACCAAACACCAGTCAAGTAGGGGTAAGTGTCCTCAGCAGCACCGAAACCGCTACCAGCGACAAGGATGATGTTGTCGCACTTGCGGATGCGGCCATACATCTGGAGAATAGGCTGGTGGAAGTCCTCGAAAGAGTGATGACCACCGCCACGGCCACCAGTCCACTGCAGAAGAACAGGGAAAGTCGGGTTGGCCTTGGCAATGTTGACGACCTGCTGGATGGCATCCATTGAACCGGGCTTGAAGCCGATGTGCTTGAGGCCAAGAGTTTCGATGTACTCATTCGCGACTTCAATCGACGGCACACCGGCACCGATCGTGAGACCCTCAATCGGAACACCCTCCGCTCGGAGCCTACCGATCATGGGAATCTGCCAGCTCATGGCACGGGGGTTAACGTAGATCAGATTAATGTTGATACCACGTCCAGCGGGAATGGCATTCTCGATCTTCTTGATAGCATCAGCCATCATAGGGTCCATGAAGTAGCCACCACCAGCCAGCTCAATGTGGTAACCGGCATTCATGGTAGCAGCAACAAACTCCCAAGGCACTGTGCAGGGGGTCATGCCCGCGACCATGACCGGAGGGAGGCCGATCAGCCTGCTCATCTTCGTGTCGACGAAGGTCTGGCCGGCGGAGGTCTTGACCAACTTGGGGCCGTGCTCCTTCACCCAGTCAACAGCGTACTTGACAGCGTGCTCAGAGTCGCGGTCGAAGATCTCGGGTTTGTAGCCAACCTCCGTGTTCGTGGAGTCCATGGTCCCTGCGAGAATGACGCGAACGCCGGTACCCTCCTTGTTGCGGTTGGTAAGGACGCCGAGACCCGAGATGCCACCCGGACCAAAGTCAAGGATGTGAGTAGCATTGGGGAAGACAGTCGCCTGCTCCCAGTTGACAGGGTCCTGGGTGATCATCCTTACGAGCGCGGGAACAATGTTCGCAGCCTTGTCCTCGCGAATATCCTTGCCCGAGGCGGTGTCGTACATAGCAATACCAAGGTTCTCGCTGGGAATGACGATATCCTTGAGATCCTCATCGAGGAACTTGGTAGCTTCAACAAGGTACGGACTGTGGAAAGGCGCAGTGATGGGAAGGAAGCGGTTAACGAAGCGGACCTTACGCTCTGTGAACGGAATTCTGTTCTGGTCAAGGCCAGTAGGAGCCTTCACCTTCCTCAGGCGCAGGTTAAGACCGTAGAGCGAAATTGGCGGGCCAGTGACAACGAAGTTACGCGCGCTGTTGACCAGGGAGATGGCGATGTGCTGGTCCTTGGGCAAGTGCTCGTTCGTCGTGGCAATGTGCTCCTCAACGGCCTTCCTGGGGAGGTCACGAATCGAGAGCATGGGCGTAGGAGTGCCCTCGCCGTTCTCAATCGAATCCTGCAGAACATTGGGAGCGAGAGATGTCCGGGGGTAGGCCTGCTGGCTGCGCGAGCCAATCCAGAAGAGAATGGTAAGGGCATCCCGCGACGTCCTGTCAAAGGTTTCCCAGCTCTTCGATGCCGCAATGGCAGCAGCGGTGACCACACCTTGGGAGTGGCCGGTGGTGCCGCTGAAGTAGTTACGGATGTGACCAGGGTGGCTGCCCAGAACGCGGCAGGTGACGACGTAGTGCGCAAGCTGGGTCAACCCAATCAACGGCAAGCTGACTGGTGCAGAGACGAGGTAGTCGATGTCTGGCTGGGACTCCTTGTTGTTGAGCCACCGCAGGACGTCCAGACCCTTGGCGTACTGTTTCGAAACGCGCTCATCGCGAGAGAGCGCCTGGAGGTGGGCTGCTGCGGCATTGACGAAATCCTCAACGAAGGCCGGGTAGGTGGTGTAGACCTCGCGGAGCTCCTCGAAGTACTCCTCGATGTTACCCTGACCGCCGAAAACAGGGTAAATGTGGGCGTTTCCGTCAGCCGCCTCACGGAAAAGTGCCGAGTCGTGGTGCTTGATTGGCCTGTCGACAGCAGCACGAGCGCCGTAGTACGCGCTGACCACGGTGAGCTTCTTCGACTCGATGCCGGGCAGCTTGGCAGCGATGGCGTGGACCTCGTTGCCCTGGAGGAAAGCCCGCTCGAACTCGTTCAGCACGAGCTTGAGAACTTCCTCGAACGAGCCCGGGTCGTCGCCCTCCTCGACTTCCCGCGCGATGAAGCCCATATATCTGGCCACCAGCTCGCACTCTGACGAGGGCTCGTCATCTTGAGCGCGCTCCTCTGTTGGCTCTGGCAGGGTCGAGAGGAAAGTGTCCTTGAGTTGTGAGGCATTAAAGTGGAGGGCGGTCGGGATGAGGAACGTGTGCTCGAGCGTGCCGTGGGAGAGGATGAGAGGGCGGAGGTGCGCCTGAGAGCGCGGCGTAGAGACGCCAGTCTGCGGACCAGAGCCGTACATGGTTGCAGTTGCGGTGTATAGGTGTGAAGCCGAAGATTAAGGTGGTGCTGTCCTCGCAGAGTCAGTGAAGGCCCGACAGACAAAAAGTTGCCGCGACACCGCCGCGGGCGCCGGGCAGCGCGCTGGCAGCGCACGCAAGCTCCAATGGCAGCCAATTTGCGTCGCAGCGCGCCGGCAGACGCAGTGTCGCGCAGGGCAACTCACCAAAGGCGCTGGGGCAGCAGAGACCAAGCTCAATAGCGGCGCAAGGGAATTCGTCGGTACTGCGCGGGCAGCTCCCTTGTCTATGGGTATCACGTCCCCGGGGCCTGGGGATTTCTAAAGGCGGAGGAGGAGAAGACGGAGAACAGGCGCGGGATAAGAAGAGGGAAAGTGTGAGGCAGGAGAGGGCAGCTGGAGGCGTTCGCCGCGGATAGCAACCTCTTTTTTCTCTCTGAGCATGCGCGCGGCGGGCCAGCAACGGCAGCTTTCAGTTGAGCGCGTCTGTGCAGGGGTGCATCCGTTGGGAACGTCAGCTATGCGGTCTAAACGCTGGCGCAGGCCACCCCCGGCCTGTCGCGGGGCCCTGCCGGGCGGATGGAGGCACACCTGCAGCGGCCGCGGCTGCTCGGGGCCGTTCGGAGTGCCAGCAAGAGCCCTGCGGCGAAAATTGCAGCGCTGCCGTTCGCTGCACGGCGTTGCGCATCCCCGTGCTGCCCTGTTGGTGGCGCGGCGCAGGGTTGGGCGTGCGGAGGTGCGTGATTCATGCGCTCATCGCCGCCGCGCAAGGTCAACACTAGCCGATTTTCGTTGGGCGAGCCAGAAGCCAAAGCTTCAACAGAGAGCTGCCAGACTCAACACCTGTGGCACCTGCTCGCGCCAGAGGAGAAGATACCAACAACAGCCCGCCCGTGCGTCCGCGTCCTTGAAAGCGCCCGCCGCCCGCCCTTTCTTTCCGCACAGTCTTCCGCCTGGTGGTGAACGCCCTCTACACCCACCTTGCACACACACCACCTTCCTCCTTCCTCTCTCCGCCTTTTTGTTGCGCTCCGCACGCGCCATTGGGTCACGCGCAATCTCCCGCCGCCATTGCCGTGCTCGCTCTCTGCACCTTTTAGATACCCGCGCCTTTAATTCCTCGCCCAAAATTTTCTCGTCGCCGCCCTCCTCACCGCCACCATGCGTCCCGAGATTGAGCAGGAGCTCTCCCACACGCTCCTCGTTGAGCTGCTTGCATACCAGTTTGCGTCGCCCGTGAGATGGATCGAGACCCAAGATGTCATCCTCGGCGAGAAGACCACTGAGCGCATCGTCGAGGTCGGCCCTGCCGACACCCTCGGCGTCATGGCCAAGCGGACGCTGGCCTCCAAGTACGAGGCACACGACGCGGCGCGTTCCGTACAGCGCCAGATCCTGTGCTACAACAAGGACGCGAAGGACATCTACTACGATGTCGACCCGGTTGAGGAAGAGCCCGAGACGCCCGCTCCCGCAGCACAGAGCTCGTCCGCAGCAGCACCTGCCCCTGCCGCTGCGGCCGCCGCGCCTGTTGCCGCCGCTCCCAGTGCAGGCCCCGCGGCCGCCGTGGCAGACGCGCCTGTTACTGCGACAGACGTTCTGAGAGCATTGGTTGCCCAGAAGCTGAAGAAGCCGCTCGGCGACATCCCGCTGAGCAAGGCCATCAAGGATTTGGTTGGAGGTAAGAATTTTGAAAATCCCGCACCGGGTGAAGGACAACGCTCTAACTCTACAAAACAGGCAAATCCACACTTCAAAACGAAATCCTCGGAGACTTGGGCAAGGAGTTCGGCTCGACTCCAGAGAAGCCCGAGGACACCCCGCTCGACGAGCTTGGAGCGGCGATGCAGGCCACCTTCAATGGCCAGCTCGGCAAGCAGTCGTCCTCCCTCATCGCGCGTTTGGTCTCATCGAAGATGCCCGGTGGCTTCAACAATACATCAGCACGGAAGTACCTCGAGACGAGGTGGGGTCTTGGGCCCGGCAGGCAGGATGGTGCTCTGCTGCTCGGTCTGACTTTGGAGCCGGCGGCGCGTCTTGGTTCTGAAAACGATGCCAAGGCGTGGCTTGACGACATCGCCAACAAGTACGCGGCCACCGCAGGCATCAGTCTGTCTACCCCCACGGCAGGCGGCGATTCCGGTGCTGCTGCAGGTGGCATGATGATGGATCCTGCCGCCATCGACGCCCTTACCAAGGACCAGAGGGCGCTGTTCAAGCAGCAGCTTGAGCTCTTTGCCCGCTACCTCAAGATGGACCTCCGCTCTGCCGACAGGGCATTTGTTGGCTCACAAGAGACCAACAAGGCTCTCCAAGCCCAGCTGGACCTCTGGAACACCGAGCACGGCGAATTCTACGCTGCCGGCATCGAGCCCCAGTTCACACCCCTCAAGGCCCGCGTCTACGACTCCTCCTGGAACTGGGCCCGGCAGGACGCTCTCACCATGTACTACGACATCATTTTCGGCCGCCTCAAGGCTGTCGACCGTGAGATCGTCAGCCAGTGCATCAACATCATGAACCGCTCGAACCCCACCCTTCTCGAGTTCATGCAGTACCACATCGATCACTGCCCTACCGAGCGCGGCGAGACTTACGAGCTCGCTAAGGAGCTCGGCCAGCAGCTGATTGAGAACTGCAAGGACGTCTTGAACGCTGCCCCCGTTTTCAAGGATGTTGCTATGCCGACTGCCCCTTCGCTGAACATTGATGCTCGCGGTAACATGAACTACGCCGAAGTTCCCAGGGCTAGCGTGCGCAAGCTTGAGCACTACGTCAAGGAGATGGCTGAGGGTGGCAAGCTCTCCGAGTACGGCAACCGCACCAAGGTTCAGAACGACCTGCAGAGGATCTACAAGCTCATCCGCCAGCAGCACAAGCTGTCCAAGTCCTCTCAGCTGCAGATCAAGAGCCTTTACGCCGACGTCATCCGTTCTCTGTCGATGAACGAGGGCCAAATCATCCCCAGCGAGAACGGTAAGAGTGCCAACGGCCGTCGCAAGGGCCGCAACGGACGCATCAACGGCACCAACAAGCAGGGCAAGGTCGAGACCATTCCCTTCCTGCACCTCAAGCGCAAGGATGAGCATGGCTGGGAGTACAGCAAGAAGCTTACTGGCATCTACCTCGATGGTTTGGAGCGTGCTGCCCGTGACGGCGTGACCTTCCAGGGCAAGCACGCCCTGATGACTGGTGCTGGTGCTGGCTCCATCGGTGCTGAGGTCCTCCAGGGCCTGATCGCTGGTGGTGCCAAGGTCGTTGTCACGACCAGCCGTTTCTCCCGCGAGGTCAACGAGTACTACCAGTCCATCTACTCCCGCCACGGAGCTCGTGGATCTCAGCTCATCGTTGTTCCCTTCAACCAGGGCAGCAAGCAGGACGTCGAGGCTCTTGTCAACTACATCTACGACGCCAAGACCGGCCTCGGATGGGATCTTGACTACGTCATTCCTTTCGCCGCCATTTCTGAGCAGGGTCGTGAGATCGATGGCATTGACTCGAAGTCTGAGCTTGCTCACCGTATCATGTTGACCAACCTTCTGAGACTTCTGGGCTGCGTCAAGCAGCAGAAGGCAGCCAACGGCTTCGAGACTCGTCCTGCTCAGGTCGTTCTCCCTCTTTCTCCTAACCACGGTACCTTCGGCAACGATGGTCTGTATGCCGAGTCCAAGATCGCCCTTGAGACCCTCTTCAGCAGGTGGCATTCTGAGAGCTGGGGCAACTACCTCACTATCTGCGGTGCGGTCATTGGCTGGACCCGTGGTACTGGTCTCATGGCTGGTAACAACATTGTTGCTGAGGGCATTGAGAAGTACGGTGTTCGTACCTTCTCTCAGCAGGAGATGGCCTTCAACCTTTTGGGTCTTATGGGACCGTCGATTGTCAACCTCTGCCAGGTCGAGCCCGTCTGGGCTGATCTCAACGGTGGCTTCCAGTACCTGCCCAACCTCAAGGACCTTATGACCGACCTCCGCAAGGAGTTCACCGAGACCAGCGAGATCCGCAAGGCCGTCACCAAGGAGACCTCTGCCGAGAACAAGATCGTCAACGGCGAGAAGAGCGAGGCTCTGTACAAGAAGGTCACCGTCCAGCCTCGCGCCAACCTGAAGTTCGACTTCCCCGACGTTCCCGACTGGGAGACCGAAGTCAAGCCGCTCAACGAGAACCTCAAGGGCATGGTTGATCTCGAGAAGGTCGTCGTTGTCACTGGTTTCGCTGAGGTTGGTCCTTGGGGTAACGCCCGCACTCGTTGGGAAATGGAAGCCTACGGCGAGTTCTCTCTCGAGGGCTGCGTTGAGATGGCTTGGATCATGGGTCTTATCAAGAACCACAACGGACCCCTCAAGGGCCAGAGCTACTCCGGCTGGGTCGATGCCAAATCCGGAGAGCCCGTAGATGACAAGGACATCAAGGCCAAGTACGAGAAGTTCATCATTGAACACTCTGGTATCCGTCTCATCGAGCCCGAGCTGTTCGGCGGCTACGACCCGAACAAGAAGCAGCTCCTGCAGGAGGTCCAAATCGAGGAAGACCTCGAGCCTTTCGAGGCTTCCAAGGAGACTGCTGAGGAGTTCCAGCGCGAGCACGGTGACAAGGTGGAGATCTTCGAGATTCCGGACTCTGGCGACTACACCGTCCGCTTGAAGAAGGGCGCCACCCTTCTCATCCCCAAGGCCCTTCGTTTCGACCGCCTGGTCGCTGGTCAGGTGCCTACTGGCTGGGATGCTCGTAGGTATGGTGTGCCGGAGGACATCATTGAGCAAGTCGACACCGTCACCTTGTTCGTCCTGGTCTCGGTTTCCGAGGCTCTCCTGTCTGCTGGTATCACCGACCCTTACGAGTTTTACAAGTATGTCCACATCTCGGAGGTGGGCAACTGTACCGGTTCCGGTATTGGTGGTTCCGGCGCTCTGAGGGGCATGTACAAGGACCGCTACCTCGACAAGCCTCTCCAAAAGGATATCCTCCAGGAGTCCTTCATCAACACCATGAGCGCCTGGGTCAACATGCTGCTCCTCTCCTCTACCGGTCCTATTAAGTCTCCTTCCGGTGCTTGCGCTACCGCTGTCGAATCCGTCGACATTGGTTTCGAGACCATTCTCGAGGGCAAGGCCAGAATCTGCCTTGTCGGTGGTTTCGATGACTTCCAGGAGGAGGGCTCTTACGAGTTCGCCAACATGAAGGCCACCAGCAACGCTGAGGATGAGTTCGCGCACGGCAGAACTCCCAAGGAGATGTCCCGTCCCACCACCACCACCCGTAACGGTTTCATGGAATCCCAGGGTTGCGGTATCCAAGTCATCATGGACGCTCGCCTCGCTCTGGATATGGGTGTCCCGATCTACGGTATCCTGGGCTTTACTGCCACTGCTACCGACAAGATCGGCAGGTCCGTCCCCGCTCCTGGCCAGGGTGTCCTCACCACTGCTCGCGAGGAAGTGTCCAAGTTCCCGTCTCCCCTGCTGGACATCAAGTACAGGAGGCGCCAGCTGGATCTCCGCCGCCGCCAGATCAAGCAATGGCAGGAGTCGGAGCTGCTGTACCTGCAGGACGAGGTGGCCGCGATGAAGTCTCAAGATTCCAACTTCAGCGAGGACGAGTACCTCTCGGATCGTGTTACTCACATCGAGCGCGAGGCCAAGCGCCAGGAGAAGGCTGCCCTGCAGAGCCTGGGCAACCAGTTCTGGAAGCAGGACCCCAGAATTGCTCCCATGCGTGGTGCTCTGGCCACCTGGGGCCTCACCATCGACGATCTGGACGTTGCCTCATGCCACGGTACCTCGACCGTTGCCAACGACAAGAACGAGTCCGATGTGCTCTGCCAGCAGATGAAGCACTTGGGCCGCAAGAAGGGCAACGCCATCCTGGGCATCTTCCAGAAGTTCCTCACTGGTCACCCCAAGGGTGCGGCCGGTGCCTGGATGATGAACGGTGCCCTTCAGGTGCTCAACTCTGGTCTTGTCCCCGGCAACCGCAACGCCGACAACGTCGACAAGGCTCTCGAGAAATTCGACTACATGGTCTACCCCAGCCGTTCGATCCAGACGGATGGTGTCAAGGCTGTCTCGGTTACGTCTTTCGGTTTCGGTCAGAAGGGTGCGCAGGCCATCGCCATCCACCCCAAGTACCTCTTCGCCACTCTCGACCACGCCGAGTACGCCAACTACAAGACGCGTGTCGAGTCTCGGCAGAAGAAGGCTTACCGTTACTACCACGACGGGCTCCTCAACAACACCATGTTCCGTGCCAAGAGCAAGGGACCGTACGAGGAGGCTCAGCAGAGCGAGGTGTTCCTCAACCCCTCTGCCCGTGTCAGCGTCGACAAGAAGACGTCCAACTGGGTGTACCCCGCCAAGATTCCGGCTCAGAGCCCTGTGGAGAAGGCCAAGACGGAGCAGACGCGCCAGATGGTCGAGTCGCTCGCCAAGGCCACTGCTGGCGAGAACTCCAAGGTTGGTGTCGATGTCGAGAGCGTCTCGGCCATCCCCATCGACAACGAGACGTTTGTCGAGCGCAACTTCACGGAAAAGGAGCAGGCCTACTGCAAGGCGGCTCCCAACCCGCGTGCCAGCTTCGCCGGCCGCTGGTCCGCCAAGGAAGCTGTCTTCAAGGCGCTTGGTGTTGCTGGCAAGGGTGCCGGTGCGCCCTTGAAGGACATTGAGGTTCTGAACGACGACAAGGGCGCGCCTGTTGTTACTGTAAGTTGAGGCAACCTTGCTATTCGGTGAATCAAATGCTAACACCCTTTGCAGCTCCACGGCGACGCAGAGGCTGCTGCCAAGCAGGCAGGTGTCAAGTCGGTCAATGTGAGCATCAGCCATAGCGATGACCAGGCCATCGCTATTGCGGTCTCAGCTTTGTAGACGATAGAAAAGAAAGATCAAAAAGAGAGCAAAAAGACCACAGGTGGTCAGGATTTGGGGTGCACATTTTCTTCAGGTCTGAGTGAAGCATAGAGTAAGAGTTTCGAGACCATGGGTTTCTGTTTTTCTAGAGATTCACCTGTTGTATTTCTTTTGGGGGGCGTTTTGTTTTACACTGTTGGCACTTGATGTTTAATGCGGATCATGGGATATGGCTAAGCATTTTGTCGTCCAGAGGGCAGGACGGCAATTCGCTTCTGTGTAGGAATGAACGATACACCATAGAGATACGTGCATTGCTTGAGTGATTTGCATTTCGCACTCGTGGCTGGACCTGACTGACCACATCCATGAACGAGCGAAGGATTTTTCAGGTTTAAGAAGAGAGAAGATACGTTAGCAGCTGTCCGAGCGCGGCGCCGAGATTGCTATGGTGAACCTGCAGAGACGCTGTCATCATGTCCTTTATGCGTCTAAGATGCACCCCACTTGGTGGTTTGAGCTTATTGCGAAGATGGCTGGACTAGAAGGGGAAATGGTGGTTTCGAGAAGTCAATAGATCCTGGAGGAGCGCGCAAGTATCTCTCTGTGTGGCTAGCGTGTGCCGGGATGGCGCGGGACTGCAGGTTGGCAACAGCAGCAGCAGTGTTTCTTACGGCGGAGGGGCAGTAGTTTGTCCCGATGCTCAGTCCCGTCGGGAGATCGCTTTGCCTGAACAGGGAAGGGCGGGCGTGAGTTTCGAGTGGCAGCATGGCCCTGGGGAGCGGAGGCGGAAAGATAGCCGAAAATTCAATCTTGCCTCCGGATCGTGCAGAGACGCGCTGCCGGTACCAGCTCCTGTCGTCAAGCTTCAGGCACGCGCATGGTCGCGCAGGGGTGCTGGCGCTGTTCTGCCGATCTGCGCATCACAGCTGTCCGGACAAACTGCCACACTGCACCCGCGACAGAGACTCCTGCCGGCCGTCCAGCATCGCCTGCACGCCTCTGCTCGCCTGCCGCGTCGGAAACGCATTCATGCCGACACTTAGCCGCCGGGTGGCCCTACGCCTCCTCTCCAGCTGCCCACCACCGCATGACGCCACTCCGAACACGCCATTACTCGCAAGCGGCAGGCACTCCCACGAGCATGCCGCTGCGGCAGGATGGCCTGCCACTCCCGCCATGCCAGCGCCCCCGCCACGCAGCACTGCAACGGTGTGCCCGGCCGGCACGCGTCCAATCAGCTGCGGCGCTGCGCTGGTGTGCGTACCTGCCGAGAGAACCGGACCACTCTAGTGGAAGCCGCAGTCACTGCCTCTCCGGGCCTCGTGGCTGATCTTGATCGCCCCCGCAAGGCTTCCCATTCGCCCGCCGCGCTGCCTCGCTGACTCTGCCTCACCACCGCGGGCCTTCCCCGGACGCTCTTCGTCGTCTTTGTTTCGTTCGCTGCCCTGGAATTTGCTGCTCCCGCCAGAGCTGATGCTGGACATGCTAGCCGGGAACATCTCTGCTGTCCATGCGAGCGGCGGAGCATGGGAGACACTGATGCTTTAATCCGAGCCTGCCCGTGTTATAACCCCGACCTTGCCTGCTCCCCTCGCGGACGCGGGTGACTTTCTCTCTTTTGATCTTTCTTGGCTGCTATCGTATGTGGAGCTGACCTATATTGCTGCTGGTCAGTCGATACGCCCTCGTTAATGTCTTCAACCTGATACATCTGCCGGTCACCACTCGCTTTTCCCTGCCATCAGGCCTCTACCATACGCGCAAACACACCTACACGTTTCTACCCACCTCTAGAATACCTCCATCCACCCCTCAACCCTCCCTGCCCCCTCCCACCACCCCACCGCCGCCGCGCCCTCCCGCGCGCGCGCCCCATCCACCACCGCAACCATGGCAACCTCGCTCGCCGACTACCTGGGGCCCGAGATCGCGGCGTCGCTCCCGCCGCCCAACTACGCCAACCCGTCGACGCACGTGGCGGCGGTGCTGGGCACGGAGATCTCGCTGACGGCGCTGATGCTGCTGTTCGTGTGCATGCGGTTCCACGCGCGGCTGCGCCTCAAGCGGCTGTTCGGCGCCGACGACGCCGTCATGGGCGTCGCGGCCGCCACCGCCGTCGCCCACACCGTCGTCACCTGCGTCGGCACCCGCCACGGCATCGGCTACCACATGTGGGACGTGCGGCCCGCCAGCATCCCGGAGGGGTTCAAGTGGACGTTCACGAGCATCTTGATGTTTCATCCCATCTCGGCGCTGACGAAGATTAGTGTGTGTTTTGGGTACCTGAGGTTGTTTCCGGGGAATGGGAATTGGTGGTTTTGCTGGGTGATGATTGCGTATTGTGGGATGTGGGGCGTGGCGAGCTTTTTTGCGATTTTGTTTACGTGCACGTGAGTTCCTTTCCCTTCTCTTTGACAATCACTTCCCTCTGGTCGGGGGAGAGAGTTTGAAGAGTGAAGCCCTGAGAATGAGGAAGCTTGGTTGAAGTCATGGTCAGTCACTGACGCCTCCCCTACAGACCAGTCAACCTCTTCTGGAACCAGCCCTTCAGCATCACCCGCAACTGCTCCAACGTTCTCGCCCTCCTCGAAGCAACCGCCGCGCTCAACAGCCTAGGCGACCTGCTCGTCTACCTCTGGCCTGCCAAGTTCCTCTTCAAGCTCCAAATGCCGCTCAAACACCGCCTCGGCCTCATCACCCTCTTCTCCTTCGGCTGCATGTACGCATCCCCCCATCCCGTCCCGTCCCCTCCCCCCAACTAACCCTTCCAACCAGCGTCTTCGCCGCCTCCGTCTGCCGCATGGTCTACCTGCCCCCGGCCTTCGCCTCCATCGACATCCTCTGTAAGCCCTACCATCTCCCCCCTCCCCACCCCAACCCCGACCCTAACACCCCCACCAACCAGACGACTCAGCCATCCTCCTCCTCATCGCCTCGATCGAGGAAACCGTCGCCATCATCTGCGGCTGCCTCCCCTCCTCCAAGTCCTTCCTGTCGCACCACTTCCCCCGCCTCTTCGGCTCCACCGCCGCCCGCAGCTCCCGCGCCGCCCGCTCCCACGCCGACCGCTACCACCCGCGCCCGCGCGGCTACGGCGACTCGGCCGGCAACCACAGCGTCAAGGTTTTCGCGGAGGGGCGCGGGCGGGCGGACGAGGAGGAGGAGGAGTACGAGCTCGGGTGGGAGACGGGGGATGAGCGATGGCTGGTGGGCGGGGCAGATGGCGCGTGGGGCCCGGTCGAGGGGATTGTGAAGACGCAGGAGGTGAGCGTGATGAGGAGCGCGTCGAGGGGGGGGAGGATGGGTGGGGTTCTTGGTGGTAGGGGGGGTGGGTTGGATGATGGGGAGGGCTCGGTGGGGGGGTTGACGGCGGTGGGGGATGGGAGTAGTTTGGGGAAGGGGAGTGGGAGGAGTGGTTGAGGTTTTGATACCCTGGGTTTTTCTTTGCGGGTTCTTGGGAGAGGGGATGGGTTTAATTTTGCGCGGTACGATTGTATGTGGTTGTGCTGGAGGAGCTTTTCGGTATCGCAGTTCCATACTATCGAGTGCAGATACTGCAGTGTCACAAGAGCCAAAATGACTTGCTTCTGCGAGTGGTCTGAAGTGTCAGAACTTCTTCTCCATCCACTCCGAAATACTTTAATGAACAATATTCCAACTCCTAAACTCTATCATCTATAAATTTACACAATATGAACTGAGACCAAATTCAAAAGCGAAAGACAGAGAGTTGGGCCTTCCCAAGTGGAACTGACCGAGATTCTTTATCTTGAAAGTGACCTTTTAGCCCTTTCCTTAGTGACAACTTGTCGCTGCACACTTGTCGATAAGCTCCGGCTCCGTCCAGTTCTGTAGCCACCGGAGAAATTCGATCGAGACTCCGACACGTCAGTTTGCCTCTGCAGCTCCCTCAATAGAACTTTCACCGCTTCGATATGGCCTCCGGCTTGAGCGACCTGCAGTAAGATCTTCCAACCCAGAGGCAAAACAGTTGTGTCTGCCCCCTTTTCGATAAGAGCTTCCATCACCAAAGTATGGCCTTTGAAAGTAGCCAAACTCAGTGGAGTACGCCCATTCTTTGAACAATGGTCGATGATGCCAGCAACACGATCTAGAATGAGCTCAACCACATCGATATGCCCAAACCAAGCGGCTCTCTGGAGAGGAGTGTGTCCCGTGTAATCCCGACATTTCATGTCTCCAGCAAGGTCTCGGTCAAACAACAATCTCAGACAGTCACTTTGTCCAACCGAGGCCGCGCAGTGTACTAGTGACCGGCCACTATCATCTATCCTTGTTGTGTCTCCACCATGATCGAGCAAGAAAGCTAGGGCTTCACTTTTTCCTTCCCAGATAGCATAATGAACGCTTGTTTGCATGTTCTTGTTGGTCTCATTGACGTCCCAGCCGCGGTCAATTAGAAATTGTATCATTTCAATGCTCCCATTCGAAGCAGCCAAGTGGATGACAGATTCTCCCGAGTTTCCCGTCTTCTTTTCATCTGCCCCATGTTGTAGCAGAGTTTTGTAATTTCCGAGTTGCCCGGCAACCGCCGCGTCGAGAATTGGTGTGCAACCAATATCGTCCTCAGTGGAGATCTCAGCACCGTGACCAAGCAATACTTCCATCATTTCCGTGTTGGCTGATCGTGCTGCCATGTGAAGTGGAGTCTTTCCGCCACTATCCCTCGTGTTGACGTCGGCACCACGTTCGAGCAGTAGACGGGCAACATGGACGCACTCAAAGTTGACAGCCCAGTTGAGAGGTGTCTGGAAACCTGAATCTTTAGCCTCCAGTAAGTTTGCAGTTTTATCAAGGATTTCCTGGACCATTTCTGCATTGTTCTTCCTTGTTGCCGTGTGCAAAGAGGAGATTTGATAGACAGCTGCGCGCTCCACATCGGCTCCGTGGTTCAGAAGGTCCCGGCAGATATCATTGTGCCCGAGGAAGACTGCTAAGGTGAATGGCATAACTCCATTCGAGTCTTGACAGTTGGCATCAAGTTCAAGTCCAAGCAAGGTCTGAACTATGCCACGTTGGTTGCTTTGAACGGCCAGATGCAAAAGCGTCTGTCCGAGTACGTTTGTAATATTTACCTTGGCACCAAAAGACAGTAGCCGATGGAAGATTTCGGGATACTTGCTGGAGATCGCAGCCGATATCGGGGCACACCCGTAGGCGTCGAGAGCTACATTTTGTTAAACGGAAACTTCAGGTGGACGTTCTGCGTTGAGAACTTACCATTAAGCAATTTGTCCCCAGATATGTTTAATATCATTTCCACAGAGCTCGTAGCTCCCCAAAGGGCGGCGAGATGCAAACAGTTCTCACCATCGTTATCCACTGCGTAGATGTCGGCCCCTTTTTCTAGAAGCAATTCGAATATCTCAGTCTGGCCGCTCTGAGCACAGTACAGCAAGGCCGTCATCTCCCAAGTAGCACCGAGCGTCGACCATTCGTATCGGATATCCACTCTAGCTTCGAGGTTCAGCAGCTCGATTACTGCATTTTGATGTGATTCTGAGATAGCACAAAGTAGCGCGTCTCTGCCAAGTGGGTCGAGAATATCTAGCTTTGCACCAGCATCGAAGAGCTTCTTGATTAGTGGTTGATTGCCATTCAATGCAGCTGCATTCATCGCACAGCCAGAAATGCCAGATTTTTGGTTGACATCCGCCCCTCTAGTGATCAATTCGTCGGCTATGCGTTGGAATCCGGAAGCGCAGGCAACCTAGAGTGCGCTGCCGTACGGCCCGCCAATTATGTCAATTGATTCAGGCTCGGCCTCCAGAATATCTCGCAACAGGTCGACATGATTGATTGCAGCCGCGCAGTGCAATTTCGTACTCGGCTGACATAAGCCATTCGCCAAGTCATCCGGAGGGCCTGAGTCTGCTCCCATCCCATGAAACGGCGCCATTTTTCCTAGAAATGAGTGACGGCGGCGGAATTCCGAAAATCTTGGGCTACTAGTGAGCGGCTCCAACTGTTTAAGAATATCTGCTAACTCCGGGGTGGAGTCCGTCATATCCCGCCACATCTGATTCGAAAGTTTGCTCATCTCGGCAAGTTCTGAGTCTTCGACCCTGTAATAACATTCCGAGATGAGTTCCCTCAGAGGCGAATACCGTATGATATGCATAATAAGCCTTTCCCACGTGCACTGGATAGGATCGTTAATCCATAGCATGCCCCGTTCGAGCCAGCCATCACGAAACGCATCCTGCCATTTGTCCCAGTTCAGGTTATTAGGAGAAAAAAATGTATGAAGGGATTTAGATAATCCTTCGAATCTGATTTCTTCTCCAGTGATTTGATACATCCAAAAGTTTGCAGCTACTAAAAAAAATAGCTGTTGGCTGAGCTCTGTCGTCCGGGACGATCGTTCCCAAGTGGTATCATAGTTGAGGAAGCGCAGAAATATATCGCACATTACTTCACGCTGAAAGCTCTTATCAGAGAATGAAATCGCAGGAGTATCCTCGGGAACCACCTGAAGCATGTATTCTCGTATCGAAGAGTGAATGAAGCTCAACACCCGGTACTGATGGGGCTGATCAGGTCTCTCCGCTTTGACCTCTACGAGATCAGCGCAGGTACTGAGGATCTCCTCGTCAATATAGTTCTGATCAACGCTCTCCGGGAGTTCATCGCACTGCAATGCAGGGCCTTGTCCGCTCATGCGGACCGCAAACCCGACAGCGATCTGCCCGACGGTTGGCATTCCCAGGTCGATCATTAGCCATCTCAATATGAAGAAGGCACGGCTTCGATCGGTGCTCTCAAGACTTTTTATCCGGTCTAAGTTCTTGTCGTAGGTCCGTTGTAATCCTTGGGGCATGCTGCTGATGATCTCCTGGAGACGTTTTTTGGTTTTGCTGCCACGAAGTCCGCTCTGATGGAGCTTGACCCACAGAAACATCCCATCAGCTCGCTCTGCCATCTGATCCGCCAATTCCGTTCGTAAATCTTCTGTTCGATTGGCCAATTTTTGGCTCACGATAGTTTTGGAAAAGGATTTTAAGTCTTCTTCCACATCGTGCTTGGAAATTGCAACTTCAAGGATGGTCGCTCGGTCTTCGACCTGCTCCGGATGAAGAGCGGAGCGGATATCAAGACTGTCGCGGCTAACGACCAGGATACGAGTCTTTGAATCCGAGATCAGCCGTCGCAACGCCTTCAAAAATTGAAAGCGGTTACTATCCGTGACATCGTGGGATCTTCCGTTTGCATCCTCACATTCATCTAAACCATCCACCAGAAAAGTGAGGCCTGGATTTGCTTGTAGGATAGAGCGAAACAGCTGCTCCAAGTCTGAGTGTGCAGCGGTGGCCGTCATTTCGACCCGCGGATATTGAATAGCTGTCTTCAATGCTCCGTCATGCTGGTAAACTACCTGAGAGATCCATGATCGAAGAATTGCGTAGGGGTCATTCTGGCGCTCAGAGAAAAAGTACTGAGCTGTAGTATCCGGACTACTACTCCTAAGCGACTCGATGATTCGTGCGCACAGTATAGTCTTGCCGAATCCTGGGGGAGCATGTAACCAAAGGAGTTTTGCGGAATCGTCAGGAAATTCAGGGGAAATCCACGAGACAAAGGCTGGCCGATCGAAAATCCAAGAACACGTCTCATCCTGACGCTCCCGCAGGCGGTCTTCATAGTAGGATTCTGTGCTCTTCGCGCCGAGCCACTGATCGATACTTCTACGAGTGTCAGCTGGAAGCGGTCAGCGAATACCCGGCAGTGCTACTGATAAGTGAGCGCGCACCTTTGTTTCTCTCGGAAAGCTTGTCAAGATGTGCTGCAAGCTCATCGACTGGATCACGTGTTGAGGCATGCTTGTGTGGGGTGTCTCCACTCGGTCCGCTCACGGGGATCAGAGCATGGAGCTTCTGAATCAAGCGGTAGAAGTTCTGCACTTCTTTGATTGCTTTCTCCTTTCTGGAAAGTGCCCATTGAAATTTGGTCTTGGTTGAGAGGTCCGTGGGTCGTTCCTTTAGAGCTGGTTTATCACCACTCTGGGTGAATTCGGCGGGCGACGTACTAAAATCTGAAATAACCACTTCGATTGACTTAAGCGACTCCCTTATGCACGAGATCAAGTCTCGGAGTACGTGAGCCGTCTTCTCATCCACTGGCTTCCCATCTGCAGTCTTGACGGCATCTCCGCTGACATCCACGTTCTGGAGCCAGCGATCGAAGATAAGTTTACTGGCAGAGAATTCCGCAAGAATAGGGCGAGCCTCGGATCCGACATGCCGGAACGAATCGATCTGGTCCATCAAGTGCTTGCAAGAGCTGACCAGGGCGGCGAGCCCGACAACACCGATGGCGAGGCCCGCGGCCTCCATGATTGCGCTCACCCGGAGACTGTGTGGTCAACGATCGATGGTCTGGACGGTGTCAAAGATGATCACAGTGGACAAGGCTGTTGAGATGGAGGACGTGTCCGGGCCCGCTTATCGCGGGGCACCAGCCATTTATCTATCGCTTGCCGCCTTTCAAGCTGAAAAGGTCAACCTGCATGTCAGCAAGGCTTTATTTGCTGCCTAAACGAGGCTGTAATTGTGGCGCAGTCACTCAACAGGATCCTGTTGGCCGGGGTCCAAAAGCCTTCCAGGAGCGTGACTGCTGTCCACGTACGCGAGAAATCCACATGGTAATAAAAAAGTCACGGATCAAGGCCAGGGCTCTCGATTGGCAAATCAAACGGATTTAAGTGGGCCCTTAAGCCCGCTTAGCACGCCGAGGCATTCGTGGCGGCTTGCTTGATCAAGCGCTTGAATTGGCTTGGCAATTGAGAGCCCTGGTCAAGGCTGCGCAACAATCAGAGAAGGACTATCTTCGGGAGATAAGAGTGAAACGATGGCGTGAGAAGTAAGACTGCTGTATGCATTACTTGATTTCATTACTGCTCGATTGAACGCACATACAGACTCATTTCCCCTCACAGACAATGGGTCATATGTAACAAATGGGTAGAATACGCGATAGGATAGGGTATCGTTAGATCGGGTTGGCAACTCCCATGGCTCTGACTTGACACCATCAGAGCAAAAATTCTTCTTATTGCCAAGAAGATGCCCGACACCGCAAATGGAACATTTCCGTGGTGCAGGGGATGACCAACCAGATCTGGCACTGTCCTGTAAAAGATTTCTCCCAATGAGGGTTTTCAAGAAGAGTGTGTTTGACGTCGGGAGCTTCGGGTTTGGCGTCAATGACGAAGGACCGGTAGATGCGTCAGTACTTCCTGTTTATTCAAAAGATGATGCGCGCGGGGTTGCTCGCGTGGACCTGGTGTAGGCTAACTAAAAGGATGTCGACACGCGATGGTGTTGAGAGTGACGGTAAAACATTCCGAAGCGGGGTGTCGGGCAAGCTCCAGAGAATTTGTTAGGCTACGGAGTTCTTCTAGTAGGTGGCGGAGCTCCAGAGAATTTGTTAAGCTACGGAGCTCTTCTAGTAGGTCGCGGAGCCCGAGGACCTCGTATAACGAGTAGTGTGTTGGTATGCGAACTTCCATGGAGCCAGGCTGATTTGAAGTTGCGCGCATCATCCATACACAAGGGCTCCGGCCGTCATCATAAACGCGGCCGCGAAGCCAACAGCCGAGACATCCTTGAACGAGGTTGTAGATGATTCTGCTCTATACAACGTTCTCGTCTCTGCAAGTGGTGTAGCGGCCGATCCGGGACTGTACGGTGTAGCAGTTGCGGAGTGGAAAATAGTCGAGAAGGATGGGCCTTTGGAGGTACTAAGAGATGGATGCACGGATGTAGATGGCTGTGATTCTGAAGCAGATGTGCTGGAAACCAGATTGGAAGAGGATGAGGTATGATCGGCAACTGCAGTCGGAGAGGAGGCAGTCGTGAATGCGCTCTGAAAAGATGTTGAAGATGCTATATCTGTGGCTTCTGTGCTCGTTTGCGACGTTTGGCAGAAGCCCTGGACATTGCTGTGGAGTTCTGATGGAAAAATCTTTTAGCCTTACAATGAAGAGCTTTCAGAAACCTTTCGTGTTGTCTTTAGGAAGCATGCCTCGTCGTGAGTAAGTGGAATGCAGGTAAAGAATGATGGGTGGGTTGCCTTGCATTGAAATGATGTAAAAGTGGGGCTGCAAGACAATTTGGTTAATTCATACCTTTCAGATCGATTTCTGTACATGACCCTGGGTCATCCTTCCATTCAATTGATGAGTAGCGCACTGTCCACTATGCCGACAGGTCAAGCTGTTAATAAGATACAAATATACAGCTTGCCAAGTACTCAGGCGGCGGAGGGAGACTTGGGGTACATACACATGAAGAATCAACTGTTGAGGAAGAGCTATCATCTTGTGCTGTGGAGACTGGGATTAACAGCGGCGCTGCGACAGAAATTGCAAACAGAGCTCGAGTCCTCATGATTTGCAATAGACTTTGGTACATAATACATTGCAGAGACCTTTGAGGAATATACCTTTAGAGTACCTATTTCACTAGACTCACCAAGAGTTCTGGAGTCGGTAGAAAGTGTTGGCGGGATCCATTGCGCCATTATCGCTGTCTCGCTTATTCCCCAGCTTTCGCATTCGCATACAAGTGTAGGCGGTGGTTGTGGCGTCGGTACCAGAGCTTTCTGCACGTCATGCCACTGTTCCGAAGCCCGACATTTTCGGTTGGCGTGGGATCGAAGCGCAAGCAAAAAGCTGATGGCGGGGACATGAGTTTCCAGCAGATAGTGTCATTACCAACGAGCTGGAGCAGGCATACACTGAAAGCCATGATCAGGCAGCCATAAAAATGCGAAGACGAGAGTATGAAGTCCCGTACGTGATCCAACATACGCAAGACGTTCCGAATAAGCTTCTTGCCTTGTAACCAGCGGGGCGGGACAAGCTTTGGCGTGCGCTAAATTCCTTTGAATCTGTCAGCTTCTGCGTTTTTGGCCTAGGCCATCCACACTCCCTCCACACTTCCAAGTTTTGGGATTCAGGGTAGGAATCGATAAAGCTAGTGGCGCTGGAAGGAACATCTAACCCATCGGAAGCCTTCAGACCTATTTCTGGTAGAGTGCGCTTGCGTGGCCACCGCATTTGGGTAAGAGAAAGACTGATGGAGAATCAGTTAGAGTTGGAGCATGGAATCGTACGATCTGAGATGGTATGAAGCATCCGCGATCCCGCTACATTGCTTCCAAGACAGGAATCGGGGTCACGTAGGTGCGAAGGCCGCATGCTCAGCCACGACACCAAGACTTCCCTGGCGGAATGACCGGAATGAAGCCTGGTACCGGATTAGTGAACGTGAGGGATCAGTGAAACGATCCAGCAACTTTTCGACGATGCTGCCCAGTCATGTCAGGTCACAACTCAACATCAACGATCTGGTGGCTATGCTGGTCGGTGCTATGCTCGGCTCGTTCCGACACGGTGAATCCCCGACGCTTGTACCGAGGGTGGCCTCATGGTGTAGCGATGCAATCTCAAGAACGCAGAATAGATGAAGCTCGACGCTTATGGAGAAGAAGGGTCCAGACAAGATTTATGACGAACAGAATTATGCCGCACGGCCAGTGGGGAGTGCTTCGTAAAACAGGCTTGTCATCCAGACCGTGCATGGCCGAAGGCGCATCCTGATTACTCGTTCCAGCAAGACCATTGACATGTTATACGGTGAACTTACCGTGTTTGCCAGCGGAAGGACCTGCTGCTACACATTGCACGACGGAGAATCTATTTCCCCTTCGTTTATCGAATTGCGCTCATCTTCAAACGCAGTCCACATCTCGGCAAAAGCTGGCTCCACATTGCGGAGACGAACGTGCTGCAGCCCCGATTGTTGGTTTCCAGCAAATACTGCAGGTGCGGTCGACAAGACAACAGGACAGCAGAGTTCAAGACGTGGCGTGAAAACTGCAGCAGTCTTCGGTTCCCTCTGTTCCGGCACTACTGATAGTGGCGGCCCTCTAGCGATAACAGCCGAGGTAGGAGAGATAACAGAGCACAGCCTGGACTCTGACCGTTGGCGATCATCCACGCTTAGCCAGCCGAACCTCCCAGAGCCACAGCAGCCGGTCAGCACCACCTTGAAGCTGGTGACTGCCGACAAGCGTTACGAAGAGTCGGCAGAAGGCAATTTCCGAGTCGTGAAGCAAGGTCGGCTCCTGAAAAGGGTCGGAGGCGAGGGCATTAAGCTCAGTTGTTCGGGAGCTTCCTCACGGCGACGTCAGAACAGGCAACGGCGACTGCTCGTATGGCGAGCACGGCGGCTTGGGAAGCGAGCTTCATGTGGGTATTTGTAGCGCCGGTGAAATTTCAGGCGTTTGAGGGCGAGCAAGCCACAGGGCGGAGATGCGACATGCAGATCAAGCAGCACACCCTGCAGCGCCTGCTGAAACAGGGCCCGACGCTGCGTTCGAGTGCGTAATCATGCAGCGACCAGCCCGCCGCGGCGCGGGGGGCCTCCTTGCGCGGCTTGCGCGAGGGCGAATGGAGAAGGAGGCGACACTGCGCGCGGGCGGGAGGGGTGGCAGCAGGCGCCGTGGTGTATCGCAGGGCGGCGCGGCGGCGGCGATAACTGGCGGCGCGCGGGCGTGTGGTGCTGGCGCGGGCGCGGGCGCGGGCGCGGGCGCGGTCGTGGGCGTGGGCGTCTGCTCGATCGGTGCGGGGAGAGCTCGTGGGCGGTGCAGTGGACGGCGAGCGGCGGGGCCTTGGCGACGAGCACCCAGGCCCGGCCTGGCACACCTCGCTGCCGCTTCATCCGCGTCTGCTCTGCCCCCCAGCCCGCCGCCCAGCCCCGACAGCGGCTGGCCTGCCTTAGTCATGGCCACGGCGTGCCGCCGACCAGCCTGATATTGCGCTCCACCTCCGCACGCCAGTGCTCGCCAGCGCCCGCCCATCGCGATCTGTGGCCCAAGTCCCCGTCCACTTAACCGCTGAACCACCACCGGTGCCCGGCCTCTGCCTGCGCCCGCGATGCCCGCGCCCGCATCCTTGTAACGTCGAATCTGCTGCGCCCGCGCCATGTCTGCGACCGTGCTGATGCGCTTCGTGCGCGTCGCCTGCGCCGGCGGGCTGGCTCTCACGGCCGCTGTGTCGGCGCAGACGGTGACGCCCGCCAACTCGACCGACCAGCAGGCCCTCCAGCATGGCATTGAGCTCTCGGTTGTCCGCAATACCGAGGACGGCGCTATGGTGCCCATCTCGCACGTCGTTCCGCTCACGGCCCGCGCGGCTGAGGACCTGGAGGTTCGTTTGCTCCGCCTTCTGCCGCCTTCGTCTGACATGATACACCTGCACCGGCCGAGCCGAAACAGCCACCCATAACTGACATTCCCGCCCACAGCCCCCTGGCCGGACCGGCCAACTCTTCTATGCCACCGACCAGACCCGCGAGCGCGTCAACAGCTCCCACATTGCCTACATCAACTGCGACCCCACCGCCTACAAGGGGAATCTCCAGGCCGCCGACGTCTTCAACACCGTCATCACCAACGGCGCCATCGCCGCGCTGTTCTTCAGCCAGTCTGCCAGCTACTGCAACGTCACCGGCATTGCCGACACCAATCCGTTTGTGTATTCTATGATCAATGCGACCACGTCGCAGCAAGTCCTTGAAGACCTCGTAGAAACCACCAGCGCCGGAACGAAGTACTACTTTGCGCGAATCCAGCCCAGCGCCGACGAAACCACTCCTGACAACGGCACCATGAGCAGCAACGGCAGCACCACCGGCTCCGACCAGGACTCCCAGTCGCAGAACAACCCTCTTGGTCCCTCACCTTCAACCGCCGTGGCCATGATCATCCTGTACAGCATCACCGGCGTTATCACGGCGCTTTTCCTGGTCATTATCATCACCGGCGCTCTACGAGCCCACCGTCATCCTGAAAGATACGGCCCTGGCGTGGTGCTCAACGGCGGAAGAGGCGGAGCCCGTCAGACCCGCGTGCGCGGCATTGCGCGCGCCATGCTGGACACCCTGCCAGTGGTGAAATTTGGAGACCAGACGAACAACAACCACCCGCCCAAGCCTACGGATGTGGAGATGGGCGATACGACGGCGAGAAACAGCGCGGAGGAGGAGCAGCAGCAACAGCGGAGAGGCCCGGAGGGCAACGAACAGGCGGAGACGATCATGGCAGCTGGCGGAGCGGAAACATCCGCCGTCAACGGCAGGAACTCGTACGAAGGCTCCGGGGCTCCGCGCGCAGCCGCCGCCGCCGCCCCCACGGCCAACGACACCGAGGCATCTGCTGATGCTGAGGCGGGCATTGCTCCGGCAGCTGCCGGCAGCAGCGCGGAAAACCTCGCATCCGAGGGCGACGCTTACACAGGCTGCACCATCTGCACCGAGGAATTCGAGCCCGGCCAGGACGTCCGCGTGCTGCCCTGCGACCACAAGTTCCACCCCGCATGCATTGACCCATGGTTGCTCAACGTCAGCGGGACCTGTCCGCTATGGTAAGTTTCCTATCCGGCTTAGCCCCCAGCACCATCACCCGATGATCTGCACAAGAGAAGACCCTCCGAGACTGACACAACCCCAACAGCCGCATCAACCTCAACCCCGCCAACCCCGACGACGCGGCCGCCAACGACGCCGACGGCAACGCGTCGACGCGCCGCTCGGCCTCGATCCTCGCGCCGCCGCTCTCGCCCACCGACGCCGCCGCCGCCAACATCCCCTCGCACCACCGCCGCAGCGTCTTCCGCGACCTCCTCCACCTGCGCGGCCCCGCCTCGTCCGAGGAGCGCCTCGCCATGGCCCGCCGCATGGCCGGCGAGCGCCGCGGCGCCGCCGCCACCGCTCCCTCCGCTGCCGCCGCGGACGACCGCCGTCGCAGCCGCTTGAGCACCCTGTTCCGTCGCGACCGCGCCGCTGCGCCGGCGGACGGCGAGGCCCCGCCTGTGCCGGAGCAGAACGAGCCGCCTCGCCGCGGCGAGATCTGAGGGAGATTTTCTGCTTCCTTTTAACTCGGCTTTGCGTATATGTGATGCACGTGCGGGCTGCGAAGTGGCGTGCAGCTGTTCTATCTCTCTTTTGATGGGCTTTTTCACGGTTACGATTATGAATGGGAGGTGCTTGCGGGTTTTGCTGCTACATGGGTGGATCACGAAGGAAATCCATTGCAAGGCGTTTTGACCGGGGGAGTTTTGTCGTTTTTGGCCTGAGCTGCGTCGGGGAGGTGTGTGCATGAGGGGTGCATTTCACGGGGTGGGTGGGTGGATAGGTGGTGGATGGTTGCCTTTCTTGTTTTTTTTTTTTTTTCTATATCCGCGGCAAAGCAAAAGAATCGGTGGGTCGTTCGATTGATTTGTGGAAAGGGATGGATTGATGGGCTTTTTTTTTCGCAGTAGATCACGGGGTGGCATATGCATGCATGAGTGTTTTCGTGGTTGGTTTGGGTCTTACTCAGCGAAGCGAGCGAGCGAGCTGTCTGGCTTGTGGGAAGGCGAATGGGAAAGATCCTTGCTGATGATGATGGGGATGATGGATGTACGTGATGATGCGGTCAGCGTGGACGTGGCTATGCATGTGCGAAATGTGTTGTCTTCGGCGTCTGCTGTAGATGGACTGATGTAAAGAGGGCCTTCAATGACGTATATAGCTTGCTTGCGTGCTGTGCATGGTAGCTGTCTTCCCTGCTGGCACTTGGCCTTGATTGCGTGAGCTGCTTGGCGAAAGGGGCTGTGCGGTTGGTAGGAAAAGCTTATATGCTGGTATTTGAGTTTCTTTGCTTTTGGGTCACGTTTCGTGGGTGGGAGGGGAGCTTGCGTGTCGTTGGATTTCAGGTCATGACGTATGAGGTCATCATGTCTCAGAATTTGCGAGGGTGTTTGAGGAATTGAGGATAATGCTCGACGCTGAAGGTGATGGCGTTGAGACCGAGGAGGTAACGTCTTTTCATAGGCAGCTTAAACTGTCGCCCGGATGGGTTCGGAGTTTCGTTCTATCCAACCCTTGAATTATGCGTGCATCGATAATCTACCGGAGAGAAACGGAATGGACTGCTGACCAATGCACAGCACGGCCTTGCCATATCGTTGTGCCAAAACTTCGATTGGCTGGGCGCGACAATGCACATGAGGCTGGATATGAGATGGCCTTTTGGCCTTGTCATCCAACAACCTTCTTCTCTCAAAGTTGCCTCCTATATCAAATAGCGACACTAACGCTTCTATGGGTTCTCGAACGAGCTTGCAGAAGAGGCAATCATAGGAATAAAGGGGGAAAGGGTTACGAAGTCATATAGACTGTCGTCTTGCTCACGAAGAAATGTTTCCCAGCAGCATATTTCAGTGATTAAAACCCACGTCATTTATCTAGCCAAGAGATAACTACATTGAGATAGGCACGTTGTTCTTTACAGACCTTTCACGTGTAAAAGATCTGACCAGAATAGCTATTTGAGGGAGCTGGTGCCTTGGCATAGTTTAACTCCATAAAAGAGGTCCACTACCCTTCCTAATTTTGCAATACCAACTCACAAGATCGAATCTTAGATACATAACGTGGCAGTATCATACAGTTCTAGTCATTGCAAGCATGTTCTCTTTGGAATTTTATTAGTCTGTACTTCTCTAAAAGTATCCCTCAGTACCGGATTTAATGTGGCGCTACACCATTTCACCAATATAAAGCCCATCACTACTTCGAGAAGACAATCTATTCCAAACCTAAGATTTAATAGATGCCATCTTCGCTGCTTACCAATCCTTGTCATCTAAGCTAGATGATCCACGTACCTCTACTCTCGACTGGGTGGCCAAGTCCTCGATGTGGCAGGCAGATTCACAAAATACAATAACTCCCGGTGGAATCATTTCATAGAAACATAAACAGAGTAATCAAATTCCGAGGCCCTCTTTGTTTGCTTTGATTGCTTCCTCAAAGCTTAGAGAGATTGATTGAAGTCTCTCTGGGGGCGCCGGGTTCATAAAGGGCGAGGAGGTCCGTTCAGCGCCCCATCTAGACTTGCTTAGCAGGATTGCTATAGAATCCGAGGTTGGTCTTCGTGGATTTCATTGAGATCGTATCACGAGACACGAGGGCGGTATGTACGGAGGGCATATAAGCTGTGCGTGAGTGTCACGGCGCATGTGATGAGCGTTGAGAAGGTCTCCTATGACTTAAAGAGCACCACGAGATACTGAGCACCAGAGGTGAGAAAGTAATATAAGATCAAGAAGTACTCGACTCTTTCGCCTCCTTCGTTAAATCATTGAACTGTCTGATCTGAACAGAATAGCGAAACAACCTCACTCATCGTTCACTCGTTAAAGACTTTAGATGCCAAAGCGCCACCCGGGTCCGTTCCATCTCACTTTCGTCTGCTTTGGTACTGAGTAAGCTGATCTCATCTTATTATCATTTCACAATAGTTCCAACTTTTAAATTGCAACACCAATCAACACTACCTTTACGTTAAACTTCCGGAACCTACCATCATCTTTTCCTGATGAGCATCATCGTGGTATAACTCCATGCTGTCCAATGCCGCTGGCTAATTCCAACCACGCACAGTGGTGGTGGTCTCAAACAGCAGAATATACTCCAGTCACGAGCGCTGCCGGCAAAGTAACGTGATTGTTTGTTTGTGGAAAAGCAGTGAGAGGGGCAGGGCAGTGTTGAGGTAGATGATGGGATAGACCAGAGAGCTTCTTTTAGGCTTTCCATCAGGAGCCGTTCCTCTCCCTCAAAATATCGCGGGGCACATCACGAGGCAGAATCAGAGAACCTTGCGTAAATGTCTAATCGAGCTGGTGAAGTCCAATGACATGGCTCAGCAGGCATCAAGGGGTCCTGCTAATTAGCATCTAAGGTGCATCGGTTGAGAATCTGCACAGCTTTTCAGGTGACCAACCACAACAACTAATGTTCAAGAAGAAAGATTGAAAGCAACATGGGTATCTTTTTGAAAACCTTCGCCCATCTCATCCATCCATGCCTCTTCTCTTTTTCCCCTACGCATGTCCATTCGCGAACCTCCTCGCCAACCACCCACTCCCATTTTCCAGATACTCCTCCCTCGTCACCGCCACCCCCCTCAACCCCTCCCCACCCCCCCTCGCCAACCTCACCCCACCCCTCCACGTATACGTCAACGGATCCTCCGGCCTCCTCACCCTCACCGGCCACTCCCCCGGCACAATCGCCCGCAACTCCCTCTCCAACCTCTCCACGAACCCCGGCAGCAAGGCGTTCCCACCCACCACCACCACATTCGCCAGCAACCCCGGCCACAGCGCCTCGGGCAGCACCTGCAAGCTCTGCAGCACGGCCTCCGGCAGCCCGGCCTCGGGCATGCCGATATCGCCCGGGCTGAACAGCAGCTCAGGCACGGCGAAGCGCTCGTTGCCCAGGGGCAGCAGGTCCTCCTGCTTGGGGCCCTGGGCGACGGCGCCCAGACGCCTGGCCTTGGCGGCGGCGGAGGGGTCGTGCGGGCGGGCGAAGCCGCGCTGGCGGTCGGTGTAGTCGGGGAGGACGTAGTCGACGACGATGGAGGCGTCTGGGGGCTTGATGTTGCTCCCCTTGGTCCAGGTGCGCTCGAGGTCGGCGCGGAAGTCGGCCGAGACGAAGCAGACGTCTTCTTTGATCTCGTTGACTAGGTGCGTCTCGTCCATGAAGTTGTAGGCGCGCAGCGAGATGAGCTCTTTGAGGTAGTTGGTCAGGAACTTGCCGCCGACGGAGAGGCGCCGGATGGCGGACGGGAAGGGCCGGCCGTGGTGGAGCGGTGTGATGGTTGTGTGGGAGTAGCCGGTGTCGATGAGGAGGAGGTTTTCGGCGGGGAGGGAGGGGTCGGCGGGCGCGGGGTCGGAGAAGAGGGCGGGGATGTCGTTGTAGGCGTTCAGCGCAGGCGCGAGGCAGCGGTAGTAGGACGCGAACTCGAACTCTTCGAAGACCATCTGGTCGCAGTTGGTCTGCAGCGCTTGCGGGGAGTTGGGCGCCTCGGTCAGGACGAGGGTGGTGTTGTGTGGGTCGCACTGCATTTGTGAGGATTGGTGAGTGGCCACACGAGTTTTCGACGGAGTTGAGGGCTGCAGCGCTGGGTACCTTCAGTGGCGCGTCGTTCCCCAGAAACTCGTGGTCCCAGATGGCCTTCTCACCCTCCCAGTTCACGATGTAGCCCTTCTCGACGGGCCTCCGAAAGGCCATCTCGCCAAAGTCCTTGCATTGGTCCAGCTGCGATCCAATCCAGACGCGTCGGTCTCTTGCGCGAGCTATGCAGTTGGGGCTGATCCGGCACGATGGTTCGGTCGCGTCGTCGGCTGGGACGAAGCCAGCCTTGATGCTGTAAGCGCCATTGTCGACGACGAGGGTCTGCGACGGGAGCGACGGCTTGGCAGCTTTGGAAGCTCGGGGCATGGCGGGGTGGGAGGAGGGGTCGGTGGTGGGTGAGGGCAGCGGAGATGTTTTCGCGCGGCGCGTCTGCATGTGACGTCGATCGCTCGGATCTCCGCCGGGGCAGCGTCGGCCACACCCGCTGCCTTTTCTCCATCTCGACGCTCATCCATCACCCCTCACCTGCTGCTGTCGCTCTCATTCCAGCATGCGCGATTTCCGCCGTCGGATCCTTTCCCCCTTACTCTGACGTAGGGGTGGCTTCTCGTCTGCATTGTCGCCCGTGAACTCCTTCATCGGCAATAGCCGCACAACGAAGAGCCTGCATCCCGCAAGGCACGGCCGACAGGACTCCGTGTGACGGTCATTATGTCAGCCGAAGGAGTAGGAGCGCAGACTGGGCGCATGCGAATAAGATTTACTGCCTAGACCGGCTAACCAGCGTCGCGGGTGTTTTGTTTGCTCTAGATTGCTCAGACAGTCCGAACGCAGGGATGCCTGGGAACCGCCTCGACGGACAGCTGTTCTATGCTGACGATGCACACTTAGATATGCACTTCCTCGAGTGAGGCATTAACACCAGCCACGGGAAACGGCTGTGGCCCACTCTGTCCGCGTCCAGGAATCCCGCCGGTCACACCCACACTCACAACCGCATTAGCCGAGCAGCCACGCTGGAGATATTCTTATATCCGGGGGCTTTGGAGCTGAGCAGCAAGGCAGCTGCGGTGTCACAGCCGTCTCGCCCGGAGACTCAGTGTCTCGGAAATGCAGGAGCACGACGGCCAGCCTGGCCTGTGTCGGAGTGCCGCCGCGTGGACAGCAGACACCGCGCGCCTGCCTATACGGAGCAGTGCAAATGGGAAAGTAGCATCGCGACGGCCGGGCGCAATGAACAGCGCAGCCAATCCCGGGCTGGCCGGTCGCAGCGGTTGCACAACCTTATTTTTACCGCCACGGTCCATCAGCTTGCTGCGAACAGTCGGCCTCGCCTCGCAAGAGCCCCCACCTGTCTCAACACACGGGCAGCATGATGCGCGGCGCCGTCACCACGATGCGCCCAACGCGGCCTGCGAATCGCAGCAACGGCAATGCACGATGCGGCGCTTGGCGGACGTCAGCCGGCGCGCTCGACACATGGGCAAATGGAGAGGTAAGCAGCGACAGAGCATGGCATAGTGCTGAAACAGCCACGCCTGCCCAAGATCTGCCCAGTGTTTGCCCCATGCGGCGCTGGACAGGCCCGTACGGAATGCCCTCGTGGGCAAATGGACCCGCGCCGGCCGCCTGTAGCCAATCGGCAAGGCCGAGGCGGAGCGCTAACCGCCCCCGGCCTGTCCTTCCAGAACGTCCGCCCACCGGGCCCCCATGCCTCAGCGGCCGGGAGCCATGCAGCATTGGTCGTGTCCACGCTTGTTTCCTCTGCGCAGGGGCGTTGACAGTTCTTGAATCACCACCACCGTGCTCGGCATCACGCTCCGCGCGCAGAGCCAAGCCGTGCGGAGAACTGCCGGTCGTCTTTCCTAGACGAGCAAGGCTAAGCAAAACCTCCGTGCTCTGCCGCGCCCCAAGCCCCGGCCAGCTGACGCCCGGCGCGGACGAGGTCAAGCCGTGTTGAACCCCGAACCTCGTGCTTCCTTCGCGTCAATTCACCAACCTCACCTGTCAGCATGGTCGACGGCTGCGCCGAAGCTTCTTCTCCTGCGAGGAGCCCTAAAGCGGAATCTTGATTGCTTCCCGCGTCTCACCAGCCCTGGACAGCTCAGCAGTGCGCTGTCTGCCCCACGGAATAGGAATACGCCCTACTATTAAGCCACTCGGCCCTCTAGCACGCGCTTCGGCCTCACCGTTCGCCCCTCCCCTTACTTGTGCAAGAGCCGCATCACCCGACCGCCCTGAGCAGCCCAGCTCCTGCTTAAAGCCTTCTCATTTTCCTTTCGTTTCCACCATTCCTCTCACTAAGCATCTTGCATCATGGCCGTCGCACTATTTTTCTCGCCGCTGTTCCTCTTTGTGGTCATCACATCCATATTATACTTTTGCTATCGCTCTATCTCACTTTCCCTCGCCCGCCGGAAGTTTGCTCGGGAAAATCGCTGTCTTCCTCCTCCAGCTGCCAAGCTAAAAGATCCAATCCTAGGTCTTGACGGCCTCCTCATGAGCATCAAGGCTGCTAAAAAGCACCAACTTCTCCCCACCCTGACCCAACGCCACTATGATATCGGTCCCACCTTCTCAACCCTCCGACTTGGCAGTCCCTCCATCATCACCATGGAGCCAGCCAACATCAAAGCTATCTTAGCGACGCGCTTCAAGGACTTCGCCATCGCGCCCTTCCGCCAACCCGCCCTCCACGGCTTCCTAGGCGACGGCATCTTCACGACCGACGGTGGACACTGGGCGGCGTCGCGCGCCATGATCCGACCCAACTTCGCACGCGACCAAGTAGCGGACCTGGAGGCCTTCGAGCGGCACATCGTGGACCTCTTCGCCGTGATCCCGCGCGACGGCGCTACGCCGTTCGACTTGCAGGAGCTCTTCTTCCGCTTCACCATCGACTCGGCGACCGAGTTCCTGTTCGGCAAGAGCGTGAACAGCCTGCGGCTGACCCAGGGCGAGGCCGCGGAGAGCAGGTTCGCCGAGGCGTTCACCGTGGCGCAGGCGGAGGGGCTGGATCTGATCCGCCTGGGCCCGCTGGCGCGCCTCGTGGGGGCCAAGGCGAAGGTCTCGGACGGCGAGCGGGCCGTTGATGTGGTACACTCGTACGTGGATCAGTTCGTTGATGAGGCCGTGCGGTACAGGGAGGAGCTGGAGCTGCAGGGTGGTGCGGAGAAGAAGGAGGACGAGAAGTATGTCTTCCTGCATGAGCTAGCCAAGCAGACAAAGGACAAGCGCCGCCTTCGCGACGAACTGCTCAACGTTCTGCTGGCTGGCCGCGACACGACTGCCAGCTTGCTGGGGAACCTGTTCTTCGTCTTGTCGAAACGACCGGATGTTTGGAAGAAGTTGAGGGCAGAGGTTGAAGAGACGCTTGGAGGAAAGCCGCCGACGTACGAGCAGCTGCGCAATATGAAGTACCTGAAGTGGTGCATGAACGAATGTAAGTCCAACCACTCCACGACATCGACCTTGCCACAATTCCAACCCAGTTGGGGCCGTGTTTGGTGTGTGAGTCCTGCCTGCCGGACGGCAGCATACTGCCTATCCAACATGCAGACCAACACACCACCATTTATCCTCTCCATCCCATCCCCTCTCTCATCACCCCAACTAACCCCCCACAGCCCTCCGCCTCCACCCCGTCGTGCCCCTCAACACCCGTATGTGCGTCGCCGACACCGTCCTCCCCACCGGCGGCGGCCCCACCGGCACCTCGCCCATCTTCCTCAAGCGCGGCACCATCACGACCTACAACATCTACGCCATGCACCGGCGCACCGACCTGTACGGCGCCGACGCCGAAGTCTTCCGCCCCGAGCGCTGGGAGACGCTGCGCGTCGGCTGGGAGTACCTCCCCTTCAATGGCGGCCCGCGCATCTGCGTCGGCCAGCAGTACGCGTTGACGGAAGCCGGCTACGTGACGGCGAGGCTGGCGCAGGCGTTCGCGGAGGTGGAGAGCAAGGATCCGGAGGAGTGGCAGGAGCAGGTCACGTTGACGTTGTGTTCGGGGCGGGGGTGCAGGGTTGTGCTGAAGCCGGCGGCGTAAACAGGCCATGGCGGATGGTTGGCCCCTTTGCCTTGGGAAGTAAAATTGGGGTGTCGGCTGCGGCTGCTTTGGTTCGTACAGATTTTTTTGGGTGCTCGCGCACACGGTAGGGATATGGCTGGCGGTACACTTCTTCGGTTCGGCGTTTGGTCTTGGGTTGTCTTCTCCCCGTATGGGATGGAGGACGTGCGATGACATAGATAACGGGTGGAACGGCTAATGTGAACCCGCGTTCTGCTTGTTTCTGAATGGTGGTGTCCGTTTGGTGTTGGTTCACGAAGTGCATCCGTGCGGCTGCGTAACGTACGCCGCAACGCCCGCGTCTTCTGGGCGTGTTACTCAAGGTAGTCGGGTCAGCCTTTTGAATATTGCTGTGACACGGCTAAATTTTAAACCACGGATCAAATATTAGCTGCATGGCCTTTGTCGGCCTGGACTTTGCCCGAGAACTGCAGACAGCAGATATGTACATACAGGGATAAGTAGTGGCAATATAGACATGTGTGATCTAATCTCCATGAAGGACTTGCTGACCTCAGACGGAAATTCGGTACTACGTCATCACAATCCATGGAGTCGAAGCCTTCACCCGGGTGGGAAACTATACCAAGCCGCGCGCCTTACTCACCCGGATGAATACTTCAAATACGCACAGAAACCCACTGAACTCCACATAAATGAGACAATTCGGAGTCTACTCGGGAGGTCCAGAAAGCCGCTCGGTAAATGAAGTGGCATGCGGAACACCTTGAATCAGATATTCCGCACCCTCTTTCTCATGCTGCCAAACGCTTCGACTCCACACCCACCGCCCCCCCTACCAGCGCCCAAACATTCCCTTCGTCACCCAGCACCCACCGCCACCCTCCCACCATCCACCCCTCCACCCGCACCCGGCGTCGCACGCCCCCCGAAAACCAAACCCACCCAATCACACGCGCCGCGCAACCCGCACGTTCAAGACCGTCCCCCCCGCAGCCCCAACGCCCGACCAATAACGCGCCCTGGACCCACCTCATCGGGCGCGACTTTTTCCCTTTGTCCCGGTTGGCCGGGGAGTCTCTTGTTGCTGCACGGGCGGGCGTGGCGCTCCCGAAACGGCAGGTCGTCCACCCACCCCACAACTTCGAACGTCGGAAGATTTGGAACGGTCCGCTGTGCGTCAGCGGAGCGCCGGGGCCGGGCTGGCGGGTCCGGCGCGGCGGCGGGCGTGGTTCGTTGGGTTGGTTTGGGGGTGGGGGAGGCGGGGGGTGGTGGTGGGTTGGAGGGGTTTGGGGGTGGAGCTGTCGTTCGGGCTTGGATTCTTAGAAACTCGAATATAGATAGATGTAATACAGGATATCTGGTGTAGCGGAACTTTGAAATCCTTACATCTTCCATTTCAATGGCATGAATCCCTGCAACAGAAACGGGAGATATAGATAAGGAGATGGACAGATTCAAGCCGCTTCATAAATCAATTGAGCGCTCGGTCTTCTAGATCTTGAGCACAGAAAGTTATCCTCAAACACTGATTTTATCCAGTTTCTCGAGTATCTATGATATAATCAGCCTTGGCATCAATTTCAAATTGAAACCCGAGACATGACAAACCTTCTCAATGTAGCGTACCCCAACAACAATGCCGTCTTGGTCAGCCATCTCACTTAAAGATCCAAAAGCTTCGCTATCAGCATCAAGACATGTCAGGCACGACACAACTACCATGGTGTATATGTCGCCCATCAGGCTTGGTAAGCGTGCTTGGGCCAGAGAAAGAAATTCTTGTTTCAACTCGAACGGCTTTCGATTGGTGACTCTGTTGTCGAGAACTGGTCTTGCCACAGAGCTGTAGTAGTACATCCGATTAGCAAATTGACGGTACTTTAATCTCTGAGGAAGCACCCACTCTGTCTGATTGTAGTGCACGAATGGTTCCCACAATCCAATCTCCAATAAACACACGCCTAGACTGTATATGTCGTGCTGCACAACGTAGCGGTTCTGGGGAGTAAGGCCTTGTCTCTTCGGATGTCGGTATATGTTTCTCTCTTGGAGATCGTCGCCACGCATGAGGGTTATCTCATCCTCTCCTCGGATCTCTTGAAACCCTACGAGAAACGGCTGACCCAGATTGTCGTTTGGGGCGCTGGACAAGAGGATAATCGTCTCCGGTCGAATATTCTTGTGGACAAAATGTGCCTGATGAAGGAACAATACGTGTTGCGCCAAATATGTGACAAGCTTCATTCTCTCGGTAAGAGTGTAGTTTGATTGCTGCCTGAGTAAAGCGGCTCGGAGCGTTTGCGGGGGACCGGATTGTTGGGGGATCTCGAACACGAAGTGGAAACCGGATGATTTCTCGACGACACCTTTGCATGGTAGAAGACTCGTGATTGTGGGATCTACACCGGAGAAATTGAGAGCGAGGCTGCGGACCCCTGTTTTGGTCATGAGGTGTGGCGCACCATCGATGATGACCGTTTGCTGGGAGTTTTCGTCTGCGATCGTTGTCACGAAAGCGTCCGAGAAAGGAATGGAGTTCTTGTCGTCGACATCGCCGATAACGCTCGAATCCAGAAAAACCGAGGAGCTGGGAATTGACGACGATGAACGGATGCGCTGTATTGATCGTAGTTTATGCATCTGTGCAACGGGTCCGTTGTCGAGATGTTTCGTCCGCCAAACACAATCGTCCAAGCTGTGCGAAGGGATCATGGACAGTAGCAGCCATGAACGGTCAAATCTGGTCTGCCACTTCTCGAGATCGTCTAAATTCGCCTTGAGCATTTCTTTGGTGGCCGTGGCGTACTTCAGCTTCTTGACGTCACCTCGCTTTTTCAAAATGCTCGTGAGGCTGATAAATCGACCTCGAGAACCGATGAGCTCATCCAGGTTGATCAGTACTAGCTGTATCTTGTATTGAAGAATTGTGAGAAAGCTGTTCTGATGGATCTGCAGGTCTGCTGGGAGCTCGTTCCAGTGCTCGCGAAGGGTTTCGATCTGTGATTGCACCGTACGCCAGATGTTTTGAACGCAGAATATGGCTTCCCGAACTTCTATATCGGCATCTCTGTAATCATTGCAGCGCTTGTATAAATCGGAGCCGTATCTGAGGTTTTATCAGTAGGCGGCTTCATGATCGGGGGCGACTTTACCTCAGGCACAGATCTATGACACCTGGGATGGCCAGTGCTACTCCAGCTGCTTCCATTGTGCGAATGCGGTGTGGGTCGCAAGGTCGGGCGCGTAGAACAAGAGAGGGTATTTTGGGAAGATACGGCTGCTTATAACTTAGCGCTTATGATCATGTGAGGAGGCTCTGATGCCAGCTATTTGGATCCCCGAGGCTGAGCAAGGCAGTCTCGTGCCCTGTTCGTTAACGCTGTAGCACATAATTTCTCCCGCAAAGCCGACATTGAAGTAGGTCTTCACTTTTACATTGCACGAAATACTAATATACGTGGAGATGAAAGCATGCTCAAGAACATGCATCACAATCCGAGGATCGTGGGAAACGTTCTTTGGAGATGTCACAATCGGCCCCCACGCCAATCGTACAACAACCCCGCTGTGGCTGACTTATCGCCACGCATTACTTCGCAGTTCGGCCAGCCTTGCACAACGTGCCTGTCTCACCATAGCGCACCACGCGCCCTCCCGCACCTCGAAACGAACACGCAATGTCACCTCCATCCGTAGACACGATCCTTTTCACCCGTTAGCGTAATCGCATCCTACCCTCGCTGCTCCGACGCATCGGATCCTGCCATGGATGACGTTCTGAACCTGAAACTCGAGGCTACAATAAGAGACAAATACACAGTCCATAGAGTAGGACAAAGAGGCAAAGAGAAATGGGTCCGCGAAAAGGTTATTGGACAAGGCACCTTCGGAAGGGTTTGGCTTGAAAGGCAGACAAGCTCTGGCACATTTCGTGCCGTGAAAGAGGTTGGGAAACACGTTCAGGTTGACCACCTGAAGGAGATACGAGCAATTGCGGAGTTTTCGAAGGTTCTGCCTCCCTCAAACCTAGTTTTCAGAGTGTTTGAAGTTGACATAACTCAAGTACACCGAGTATTTCGCCGAGTTCTTTGGTTGGTATGAGAACGAGTTTTCGTTCTTCTTGGCTATGGAATTCGTACAGCATGGAACTCTGCATGAACATATCAGGTCTGGCGTCGAACTACAACACTGGGAGGTAAAGAGCATCACAAGACAGCTGTTGGAGGGGTTGAGCTTGATCCATCACCACAATTATGCGCATCGCGATCTGAAACCTGGGGTAAATGGAAACGCCTGTCCGCCACGTGAGTTTAGCACTTACCTTCAACGCAGAACATATTCGTGGCATCTCCTGCGCCTACATGGAAGGTCAAGATCGGAGACTTCGGTATGCACATACGTCCCACCACTTCTAATATTTGCAGGGTTCAACTCATGAAAATGTAGGAATATCCAAACGAATTGCCGATGACACCGTCCTCCGTACTATGAACCAGTACACCATGGCATATTCAGCACCAGAAATGAGAGCATTCGTTCGGGACCGCAGCGAGACGGACGTATACGCCTATACGGATGCAGTTGACATCTGGGCCCTTGGAGTTGTCGTTTATGAGCTCTTGACCTTGAAAAGGCCATTCAGTTCTGATTACAACCTCTTGGAGTTCTATGACGGCAAAAAGGAATTCCCAAAATCAGCCCTTCTCGAAAGAGCTGTCAGTAGAGATGGGATCGACCTACTATTACAAATGCTTCAGCCGGCTGCACAAGAGCGTCCTTCAGCATCTCAGGCTTTGCAGAGTCTATGGCTTAGCAGCGAATACTGTGAGGCGCCAATTACCCCAGAAAGGGTGAATTTTGGACAAAACGAAACGAACCCAGAAGGGCTGGTTGAGCTCAAACGTGCTGCCGCAACAGTACCTGCTGTCAAGAAGAAGCTGGGATTCCGGAAAGCACTTCGCCAGATGATCCAAGGGCAATCCACAGAGCAGAAACCTCTTGAGAATGACTTATCGAAAAGGAAAGATTCCGTTGAAATATCACGGCCAGCGTTTATATCGAGCAACACAGAGCCAGGCTCGCTGGGTCTAGCGGGAATCTCGGAAATCCATATGGATTACGAGCCAACCACGCCATCTTCAACAAATTTCCAGAGCTCAAAACTTTCATTAAATGAGGGAATCAAAGGAGAGTTGGAGGCACAAGATGCTTCAAACGATGACAAAGATGAAATCTTAGACTTAGATGCATTTGATCCCGAGATGATTCCTCATTGTAAATTTTGCAAAGAGGTAAGATTCTTTATTAATCATCTCAACTATCAAAGCTAAGAGCTGGCAGATTCTCGAGGAGGGACGTGTTTTCGAACTTGGTAAGTTACACGCCATAATATTTTGCAAATGGCTACAGACTAATAAATCAAAGAGGGCTCCTGGTGGCATGTTAACTGCTTTCGGTGTGCCACATGTGGTGCCACATGTGGTACACTGCTAGACTCCGATTCGGACCTGCTTCTCCTCAACGATGGATCGCTCATTTGCAACAATTGCACATATCCATGCAGTGCATGCAATCAAAAAATTGAACACAAAGCCATTCTCACGGACGATCAGGCATTCTGTGAACCGTGTTTCAAATGCCGAAACTGTAAGAGGAAGATCGAGAACCTTCGTTACGCACGTACCTCTCAGGGGATATTCTGCATGAGCTGCCATGTGGTACAGATGGAGAGGAGGCGCAAAAAGAACAAGGCCAGCAAAAGGAGGCACCAAGAACACGAATCGGGGCCATCTCTTTCGGCCGAGAATCCTCCTTCCTGGGTTCCTGGGGATGGAGAAACTGTGATTGATGGACACGTTTAATACAGTCAGCAATCAACACAAAGATTATTGTATCTGGCGATAGGGCGCTTCAAAGCACTCATGTAGTGTTAAGAACCTGGGCGCTAGCTGCCACTTTCAAAAGGTGTGTAGCAGCCGATCCGTTCCAATCCCACAGCACCTCCCTCAGCCCCTCCCAATCGCATCCGCACACCTTCCCGCTCCCCCCGCCGCACCACCATCTAACCCTCCCTCCCTCCCACCCCACAACCCCGCAAACACACTCCCCTCCCTCCCCACCAGATCCCCCGGCACCCCATCCTCCACCACCCTCCCCCCCTCCACCACCACCACCCGCCCACACCCCACCGCCACCTCCCGCCTCTGCGTCACGCACACCACCGTCCACGCGCCAAACTCCCCCCGCACCACCTCCGCCACCCGCTCCCCCACCACCGCATCCGCATTCCCCGCCACCTCATCCAGCAGCACGACACCCGCGTCGACGCCCGTGCGGCGCGCCTTCTCCCGCCGCCGCAGCACCGCGCGCGCCAGCCCGAACAGCTGGGCCTCGCCGGCGCTGAGCGGCGGGACGGGGGCGTCGAGGTACGCGGCGAGGGGCGCGAGGCCGACGCGGGCGAGGGCGGCGGCGCAGGCGGCGGGGGAGGCGGCGTGGCGGGGGTCGAGGTTTGTGCGGACGGAGGCGGGGGCGGGGAGGAGGGCGGGGGATTGGGGGGTGGAGGGGAGGCGGGCGCGGAGGGAGGGGCGGGCGGTGGTGTGGAGGGGGAGGGCGTCGATGAGGATGGAGGGGGAGGGGGAGGCTGCAGTTGGTGGGAGGGGGTCGAGGAGGCGGAGGAGGAGGGCGAGGATGGTGGATTTGCCGCTGGTGGGGGGGTTAGTTTGGTGGGAGGAGGGGGGCGGGGAGTGACGGACCTGCCGGTGCGGCCGCAGATGGCGAGTTTTTCCCCGGGCTCGATGGTTAGGGTTAGGTCTTTTAGGACTCGGTCTGTGCCGTTGTAGCTCGCGCTCACGTTTTGGATTTGGATACGTCCTTGTGTCGGCCATGCTTCGTCGGGGACTACGTCGTCGCTATTGCGGCCTTCCTGCTCTGTCTCCTCTTCAAAGGTTTTGAGCCTGCTGATGGCGCCGAGGGACGTCTCGAGCCCAGTGTACGCGATGATAATGGTCGTGAGCGTGCTGCCGAGCGTTATAAGGGTGACCAAGCCCGCGCCGACGTTGCCTGCGTCCGAGCCCAGTTGAGTCGCTAACGCGACAAGAATGACAGCCACGACGGCCACGAGCACATTCATGGTTAGTGTGAGCCACTGCTGTGCCATTGCTAGTAGATAAGAGGGGCGCTGCGAGTCATCGATGAGGGCGTTGTTGCGCGCTAACTGATGCGGAAACCAGCCAAAGGCACGGATTGTAGGCAGGCCAGACAACGTGTCTAGAAAATTGGTACTGCAAGCAATGTGTGTGGTTAGCTCATTACGAGCAGTTGAACCTCCGAAGACGTGATAAGAACACATACTACAATGGCGTCTTTGCCTCCAGATCCAGAATGCGGAGCCGTTTCGAGCTCGGTAGGTAGACGCGTTGCACTGCCCACAACAGGGCTACAAAGAATGGGTAGCTTAGGGCCAGCCATGCCGAGGACGCGGCAATCACAACGGCCTGGCCTATGGCGATGGCCAGGCAGATTGACATATTGTTGACCATGCGCGGCAGCTGCGTGTCCATGATATTCATGTCCTGGCTAAACAAGTTCAACACCTTGCCGACATCAGTACTGCCCAGAAACCGCAGGCTGCTGTTCATGACGGTGTCGATGGCAGCGTGGTGGAAATCGGTCCCAGCGAGGCGTACTGCGGTGCGCAGCATGATGAGCCCAGCAGGGAACACGTACAGGAGCACACCCGCTCCGAGTAGTGCGTAGATGCCAATCCAGAAGCCGAACGAGTGCTCGGGTGCGGTCGAGACCGAGTCCGCCGACCACAGCTTAAGCCAGATGGTGGGGAAATTGGAACAGAAGCCGATGCCGATGACAAGAACGAGGTAAAGAGCCAGCGGCAGAGGCCCGATTGTGGAGAGCCAATACCGGTACACGCCAGTGTCGACAGTTGGGGAGGGTTCAGGTACGGGTTGGGCTTTGGTAGACGGGATGTCCATTTGAGGCCTGCTTGCTGTTGTTTCTGTTCTGCTTGCCTCCGCTCCTGGCGTCTCTAGTTTGGTGATAACATCCTGAGCGCACTGCTCACCCTGTACTGACTCAGCTGAGCCGCCCTGTACCGTGGCGGTGCCGTCTGAGGAGAGCGTAATGATGTAGTCGGTAGTAGAGAAAAACTTTGTCGAGTGTGTGCAAACCACAGCAGTCGTTCCGCGGGCCCGCAGGAGCCCCTGCCGTCCAAAAACGGACTGGAACACCAGATCATGTGTTGAGCCATCAAGCCCACTAAACACGTCGTCCAGCACCAGGATCTCGGCGTCGTGATAGAGAGCTCGCGCCAACGAAACACGCTGCCGCTGCCCGCCGCTGAGCGCGATACCTTTGGTGCCGACAATGGTCCCGTCTCCTGCGGAGAGGTTTCGCAGGTCCTCTGACAACATCGTCGCCTGTATGACATCAGCGTAGCGAACCGTATCAAAAGATGAGAAGCCGATTATGTTTTCCCTGATGGAAGCATTGAACAGAAACGGCACCTGGTCGCAGTAGCCCAGCTTGCCCGACCCTAAGACTACGCTGCCCTGCACATGAGGCACCTCACCCAAAAGCGCCCGGCACAGTGTCGACTTGCCCGAGGCCACAGGGCCAACCACGAACGTGATGGATGACCTGGGGAGGCACAAATTGACATTCTTAAGCACAGCGTTTTCAGCGGTCCACCCAAAGCTCCCATACCGCACAACAACAAACGCCTTCTCTTTCCTAGCCTCCTCACTGCTATCGATAGCCGGCCCACCCGCCCGTCCCTCCTGGTCCAAAAACACCTTGATCCGCCTCAGACACGCCACGCACGCAGCGATGATGGGTATGCTCTGCAACACCACCATCAACGGCGCCGTCATCAGCGCCAAAAACGCCAGCGCCGTAAACGCCCTCGTCTGATCCATCTCACGCGGCCCAAACGCAAACGCCAGCGCCGGCGCCACCGCCTGGGGCAGCTGGCTCAGCGTCGCGCTGACAGCCACGATCACGCGCGCGCGCTCGCCCTCACCGATCTCGTCTACACGCTCACACTGCACGAGACGCTGCGCCGCTGGCGCCAGGCCGGCAACACGCAGGTCCGCGACGCGAGCCAGCACGGCAGCAGTGACGGCGACGCGGCGCTGCACGCGCGCCATCCAGGCGGCCTGGCAGCGCACGGCGCGGCGCGACAGCACCAGCGACGCCGCGAAGCACAGCAGCACGGCGGCCAGCGGCGCCAGGAAGGCCAGCCCCAGCTGCCGGCGCAGCAGCCACGCCGCCAGCGCGAGCTGGACGGCGCTGGCGCACGGCTCGTGCAGCAGGCGCAGGCCGGCGTGCACGCGCTCGACGTCGGCGCCCAGCAGCGCGGCGGCGGCGGGGCCGGCGTGCGGGAGGGCGGCGGTCTTGCGGTAGAGGGCGGCGAGCAGGAAGGCGCGGAGGAGGGACTGGAGGCGCTCCTCGTGGTACCAGTACAGCGCGGTGGAGACGGCGATGCCGGCGTAGATGAGGGCGGCGGCGGCGACGAGGCCGGCTGCGGTGGAGGAGGAGGCGGACGGGCGGGCGGCCAGGAAGGCCAGCAGGCGCTGCAGGAAGAAGGGCTGGCTGAAGGTGAGGCCGAGCAGGCACAGGCGCGGGAAGACGGGCGCCAGCGCGGCCCGGCCCAGAGGCTTGGCCAGCCACACCACGAGCTGCCAAGTTGAGGCGCCAGGCGAGCTGGACGTGCTGCGCGCGTCGAGCGTCTCAACTGAGATCGCTCGGTCCAGCGGGTACAGGTGCTGCATGGTCAGCGGCTCGTGGTATCCCCGCCACAGCAGCGGGTTCAGCCACGAGTACAGCCCCAGGCTCAGTACGTTGCTCGTCTCCTCCGGGCTGTGATCGGCGGCCTCCCACGCTACCCAGCGCCGTCGTCGCGTGCTTTCCAGCACCAGGAATGTGAGTTCGACGACGGTGGCTGCCGTGAACAGCCCGGCGAAGGCTGCATGGTCCCCTTCGACGCCCCAAGGGAAAGCGCAGCGCATGACATCATAGATGAGTGTGAGGAACAGATACGAGCAGGTGAGAATGGAGGGTCGGGGGCTTTTGAAGTGCTCCAAAGGCGAGAGCGCGAGGAGGAGACAAGACGCGGCGAAGTCCAGTGCTGTCGAGGCCACACGTCGTGGAGTTCGATGGCTGGTTTGTCGGATGGCCACGACAAGAAGGCCGAGACGGAGACCGGCAAGGGCGGTGCTTGCGAAAAGCTTGGCGGCTAGCAGGACGGCGGGCGCGCGTGCAATGGACGGGTATCGGGTGAGGCAGAGCGCCCGTGGCACGGCAAGCGCTATAAACGCAGCAGCAGTGGCAACCGACATCCAGAAGATCCACTTGTACTCGACAGTGGGGAAGTCGCCTGCACTGCAGCTACGAGCGCCCGCGAGGCCAAACGCGGCATTGTCGACACAATCATTCATGGCTGGCACTCTGTATGCGGTCTGTTCGATCAATTTGTTCTGAAGATATGCATTAGTACGCCATAATGCCCTGAGGTGAACGGTGGCTGGATTGAGGAAGAAAAGCTGAAGACTGCCTCCATAGGGAGTCGGGAGCGTCAAGGTACGGCAGTGGCTGCTGGGATTGCATTTAAGCTCCTACTTATCTAAGTACCTGCCTTATCGAGCTGCAGGCCTGAATACTGTGCCACAAGACATCCGCGTCATCACGAAGTTCACCTCCTCTCGTTCCGTATTACACAGTTGCAGATAAAGATAAGATTCCGTGAAGATGAGGTCGCGTCTGCATATGTTTTGCTTATTCAGTAGGCTCGCATGTGTATTATGCTACTGGAAGAGTGGCTGGGAGGCGTGGAGGGGAGCCTTCGGTCCCAGTCAAAGATCGTCGGGCATGAGACACGCGGCACCACTCGAACGCACACCCGATAGGATCGTCAATAGCCACGATGGGTAGGATCTCTCAGGAATCCCCAACGGATCCCACAACGACTTCGACCATGACCACAGTCTCAGCAAGAATGATCCAATCCGAAACCCTCCGAACGCTCTTATTAATAAAAACAGCATCAACTCACGGCCACTCAAGTTGTGTTACTCGTACTTTGATAGAAATTCCAGCGCGGGCTCTGCCTCCCGCACAATAGTCCTGACATGAGCCTCACTCCTCGGTCGAAACTCGACCTTGAACGGCTCCGGGTAATGCTGGATGCCCTCGTGAAAGTTCTTCGGATCGACATCCACAGGCACGAGTTCGTACGCCCACAGAATCTTCGCCGTCATCCGCCACACCGTTCTCTCCGCGAGGTGCATGCCGACGCAGACACGCCGGCCCGCTCCGTAGCTGTAGTGGTGTGCAGGCGATGATGTCAGTGTTGGAGGGATCAGGGCGGGCGGGGCGTACTTATCTCGGTTCTCGTAGTCCGGGATGCCGGTCAGTTCGGAGCCCAGACGCTTGTGGTTCATGTATCTGTCGGGGTTGTATTGGTCGGGGTTTTCGAAGCCGTTGGATTCGTAGCGGTGAATGGCCCAGATGGGCATGAGAATCATGGCGTCTTTCGGGATGAGGAAGCCGTTGTACCAGTCATCTTGCTTCGCACAGTGTGGCACGCCCAGGGGTCCGCTGGGAAGTCTTTAGCTATTATTACAAGGGAGCGTAAATCTCAACCTTACACTGGCCGTATACGCATTCCTTCCTTCACGATGCAGTTAATGTATGGAAGTCGTTCGAGGTCAGACCACTTTGGAGATCTGTAAAAAGTCAGCCCCTGTTCATTCGCGGAAGTGACCTCACCGCCAACCTTTCAGAACCACAGACTTCGTCCAACTCCTTGTGCGCTTTGGCCTGAACCTGCGGACTGATTGCAAGATACAGCAACGACGTCAGCATTCCACTCGCCGAAGTCTCCGCTCCAGCCTCCACCATAGTCCCCAGGAAGTGGTTAAGCTGCGTGTCAGTATGCCGCACATCCAGCTTCGTCTCGCCATCCACGATCCGGTCAAACATCGCCGGCCGCCTCTCGCCCGCCGCGCGGCGCTTCTCCGCCAACCGCCGCGCCTCGGCCCACGTGTCCGCCATGATCCTGTACGAAAGCTTCGCGCGCCGCTTCCACGGCGCCAGGAAGTCCGGGATGCGCTGCAGGAACGGGAACTGATCGACCGGCGGGTTCGCGCCGATTTCCAGGCTCCGCGAGTAGCCTTCGAGGGATCTGTAGACGTTGTATCCCCAGAAGCTTTCGTAGGTGGCGCCGCGGTGGCCCCAGATGATGATGTTGGCGACGGAGCCGGTGGAGCGCTTGATGTGGTCGAAGAATTTGTCTGGGGTGCGCAGGAGGTCGTGTAGAAGGATGGCCATTCTGCATCGTTGTGAGCTGCCCGCATGAAAGCCACGCTGGACCACTTACTCGGCTTCCTGGAGCGGTGCGACATTGGCGTCCAGTAAGCGTGGCTGTGGCTTTTTAGTAACAGAAAGTTCCCGGGTGGAGTGCTGGCTTACCGACAGGTTGTGGGCGGCAACTTTGCGTTGTGCTCGCCAGATATGGTCATTATGCATGTGGGCCATGTTGTCGAGGTTGGTAACAAGCTTCGCCATGTAATCTTTAGGGCGATCAGAGTAAAGAGCGCTTCTCTTGTCGAGTAGTTCATGCACCGCCTTCCGATCATTCAGGACGATCATGGTCCCGGGGCCCAGCTTGAGCGAGAACACTGATCCATACTTTTCTCCCCATGCCAGAAGACTGCATCTGAATGTCAACTTCGCATCACCCCAAAGCTATATTATGTAACAAGTCTCTACCATACTCTTTGTGGATTCCTGTTATCGGAATGAGATGGAGATTCCCAAGCACCGGGATCGTGGGAGGCCCCGGGGGAAGCCGCGGATCACGACGGCCAACGTGAGATAGTCTGTGCAGGCCGAGAGTCACGAGTATTGCAAGAGCCGTGAACACAGCCGGGCTGGAAAGAATGCCCATAATGACCGGTCGCAAGGCGTGAGAGACAGGGAGGCCGGATGCTCGATTTACTGTGGACCTGTCGGATTTAATATGAGCATAGCTGTGCAGTCTTGGCTGAAATTCAATACCGGGGCTCGATCCGACTGGGCGATGCAATCGAGTGATACGATCTCCATATGGGGGGTGATTGGCGCAACCGAGTCCGAAGCGGACCCCGGTCTCTGAGTGTCCACCGCGCGTTCCCCACAACGATGCTGGATGCCACGTGAAAGCTCGCTTCCATAGGTGTTACCTTGGGTGAAGATGGTAGAGATTCGCGAGATTGGAAGAGGCGGTATATACAATTGGATCACTTTGTGGGCAGTGTGGGGACAATTGGAATGCCGATAAGCAGCCAGTGCGGCGCGGTTGCGCTATTTAGTAAATTTGTCTAGGGTCGTGCCGCTTCGCCGCGGAGCTCGCTCTTGTTCCAATATACGTTCCGATTTATGGGTATTGATTATCTCCGTGCAAACCTTCCTCTGTCTGATAGTCGGACTAAACTCACTTATCCCATCCATTGATTTTGAAGATGCAGCCTCACCCACACACTGACGACATGTTCAATGCTGACTACTATGCTCTGCAGGGAGTAGTACCCATTACTGAACGAATCTGCGACGTGGAACTGCCGCTTTCCCCTAGACAGAGTAGAGTGTCAACAACTATTCTACGCAATCACGTGCTTTCTTTGTTTTGTACCGCTCTTTTTGCAGCGTCATGCTTATCCCTCTACAACTTATTTACTTTTGTTATACATTTTTCTGTTAATCCGGTTAACATGATAATAGCAATGTAGAGAGTCTGCAGCGTCTTCTCTTCACGCACTGTCTAACACAAAGTTTACCTTAGAAGGTACTTTGGCAATGCCCAAGTTCTTCCTGCCGGGCGGAAGGAAGACCACACGCGGCCGCAGGTATAAAGGCGCATATATCTAGAAGAATAATGCATTCCAAGTCTTTAGTTAATGCAAGTTTGAGTCCTAAGACGAGAGACGCAAAAGTACTAGCCGATCACGGGATCTGCTGCGTCACCCGGATTTCTTGGCATAAGCATGAATCTCCCAGCCTCGTTTCTCTTTCACAGAGTCATCAAAAATACGGATCATTCTCAAAATGAATCTCAACCCTGCTCATGGGCCTCCTGCCACATCCTCGATGAAATCCGTTGTCTTCCGCGTGCGCGGGATCTCCATCGACGGGCGCAACAATACGGAGCTCAAATCAGCCTTGTCAGCCGCTATCAACTCGCGCCTTGTGGAAAATGAGCGGTCTGAGATTGATGTCTCGGTCAACATAGTGGCTTCTTGCTATAGTCCGGAAAAAATGGTTGGGTTGGTGGATTTCCGCGGAGGTGTACCCTCATTCCTCTCCTCTGCGCTCAAGGATCCCCAGAAGGAGCTTCAGATGGTGATGGGCGAGGCTGACATCACTTTTGACTGCAATTTCTTTGATTTCACTCAGCTCTACAATGTGAAGCAACCAATCAACGCAGAGTAGGTAGCTTGCTTCTCTACAAAACCCGAAAGATGGCTTACACATCATAGCGTTATCGCGATAACAGGACTTGACGGACATGCTTACGGGTCATGGAGAGGGAAAGGACCTCTATCACGCATGTGGCTACGAGACTTTCTATCAAAAGACCTTCCCCACAGCCGTGTGATGACGTATGGCTACAACTCGAAGTTGACTGGCGGTAGCCGAGGTCTTGAAAGAATTCTAGACTACGGAAGGAACTTCATTGAAGAAATCAAGCAAATCAGGAGCACAGATGAAGTATATTACATACCCTTGGAAAGACACAGCTTACTGAGTAGTTCAGGAAACGAGGCGACCCCTGATATTCATTGCACACAGTTTCGGCGGCATCATACTGGCTCATGTGAGTGTATCTACGGGTGTCAAATACTGTTTCTGATGTACTATAGAGCATGGTCAAGGCCTTCCTATCAAAGGATGAACGCAGCGAGATGATCTACGCAGCGACCTATGGCATTCTCTTTTTCGGTACACCACACAAAGGTCTTCTTGTTGACGACATTCGGAGACTAGTTGCTGGCAACGACCATCCAAGGCACGGCTTGCTTGATCAAATTCAGCTAAAGTCCGATTCTCTCTCCAATCAATTGGCAGATTTCAGGAACATCATTCAAGATCGAAAGATTGCCAGCTTCTACGAGACGGAGCAAACACGGCAGCTAGTGTTTGTAAGTACCTAGAGCCCTCAGATCGACATTGGCTAACAAAATTCAGAACTCTGAAACCGTCAGATGGGAGCGTACAGGAGAGTTCATCACAGCGGTAGATATAGACTCTGCGCTCCTACAGCTACCCGACACGGTGGAGAAAAAGCTTCCCGTTCGCGCCAACCACTCGACAATCGTGAAGTTCGACTCAAAAGAGAATGGAGGATATAGGGCAGCCATCGCTTTACTCCAAAAGTTTGAGGATGATGCACCCCAGACGATTGAAGCAAGGTTTGCTCAACATCAGGTCTTACGTAGGTTTACCACTAGTGATTATAGACAGACACAAGAGTGATTGACAAATAAAACAGCCTTCAAAATTACACCGCCGACAGGTTCTGAGTCCAGCACTCATATGACTCCAGAGTTCCAGGAGCCCAAGCCGGGTTCAACAGAGATGACATTTACTCAATCGAACGTCGAATGCCTTTCTATGAGAGCATATGAGCTCTTCGTTCGGTTGAAGGACATGAGCGATGACGTACACCTTACGCTCAAAAAGCTCAATCTGCCTCTTTTCAGCTTCAAATGCGCTCTTGATCACCTGTCAAGAAGGGTGAACATCCTCCTGACACACGAAAATCAATCAAAGAAGCTGGACGCCACAGTCAGCGAATTCGCCACAACGATCAGCAGCTTGCAGAGTGCAATCGAAAGAAGCGAGAATTTACGTGTCCCGGCAGACGAAAATACTGTCTCAATTCTACGCACTAATTTAGATTGTCATGCCACAACTGCTCAAGCTCTGATCGATAAAGTCTTCGGGTAGGACTAAAATCCAAATTTCGCAGTTTCCGCCATACTGATATACCTCGCAGGTCGACTTCAGCGGAATCGAGCATCTTTGGGTCAAGAATTGGATCGTCGAGTTCTTCATCACGAGCATCCGAAATGGACCAAAGCTTCAGGTCAAGACAAAGGAGCCTCTTACACACCCCAGATAAAAATTACCAGAATCCGGTGAAGCGATTTCTTCAGCTTGATCGGCCAGCACCTCACGATGCTCCGGGTACTGGATTCTTCACAATAATGGCCAACCCTATTTCTTTAGCCGCCCATCATGGTCCGATTCTACCCAACTCAGCCCAATTGTCGGGTCTGTTAAACAGGGAGTCCGAGGAAATACGGATGGATACTGAGATGGGTGCAGAAGAAGTCAACGTAGCAGAGCAGAGCATCGGGACACTTGACCACGTGTCACGTATCAACCGAAGACGGGCTATTGCATCTTGTGATGCTGAAAGAAGAATCCAACGGCAGTCAGAGCGTGTTCGCCGTGTCCCTCCAATTCTTCCATTCCCGGGAGCCACTCCGACGGTCAAAAACCCCGCATCACCTGGAAAGTGGGCGGAGCGACTTCGGTCCGTTCTACCGCCGAAACCAAGCAGTAGACGAGAATCACCAAAGGAACTGATCAAATGGCTTCGGCAGCTCAACGTTCAAATTTCAAGAATTCCTTCAAAAACTGCGCGCCGAAACTTCAGAGATCACTTGGAGAAGGACTGGCAATTCCTAGAAATCATGACACGGGCGAAGACCGAATTTGGAGTATTTGTGCAGGTCCGGAAAGAACTGGAGGTGTATCAAGATGACAAAGAGGACGATATGTAACTCAGCCAATGGATTTCGTTGCTAAGAGAAGCATCTCCATGTTCCAGGCAATCTAGGTGATATGAAAATGGTGGAGCCTCACTAGATCCTGACCTTTTACTAGGTTACAACCTCATCTCCTCGACAGACCTGAATTGCGACCGCCCATCCTTCACCTCAAGCATCACGACGGGCACATTGACCTTGTATGTATTCTCTCCTGGAAGGTTCATCGGAGCAGCAAACCCTGCTACGCGTGTAAAACGGCCATCGCAGGTCGGGCACCTTTTGAGTTGCTCAACTGCAGCGACACATACACTGCAGAACTGATGATTGCACGGACGAATACTATGATCGACAGTTAGTGGACTCTGCTAGACGATAAGACAACGAGTTTTCTTACACGCAGTCGCACAGCCTGGTGCTGCAGGTCTGACACTTTCTGGGCTTCAATGGATCAATGTCTTCGCCATGATCCTCCGTGACCCCAGCTTCTCTGTCCATATTGCTCACGCTCTGGACGGTCGCCAGCGTTTGAGATGGTTCCAGCCTTCCATCCGGCTCCTCATCAACTAGCCAGAACGGCTGCCCCGCGTCGGCATACGATTTCGCTGTGACAGGTGTTGGAGGCGGCACTATATGAGTAGCAGCCTCAAAAGTAGCGGAATCGAATATTTGGACATTTACGAGTCGGGTTCGTTCCTTGTGCCAGTCACTGCGGGAACCAAAGTCCTTTTGGATGTCTTGTATGAGTTTTCCGCCTGCCGCAATGCCCATTTGCTGTACAATGTCTCTCGTCGCTTGTATCGGCTCAGAGGTGTCGAAACTTGAATCCCGTGGATTTTCCGATGCTTCAATTGATGGACTTGAAATTTTAAACTGCGCGGACTGTGGGAGTGCCGCGGAGGGAGGGGCAGGGGAAGAGACCATATCGTAGCCAGCATCATTCAACCGGAAATACGGGTCGAAGTCGAAATCATCGAGTATCACACGTTTATCATTGAAAGAAATGGCCTCATCGTACCAAGCCTAGGGAGATCGTCAGTTATCATAATCAGTTGTCAGTATGCCTTCTATTCTTACACTCAGGTTGATTTCGTCATCATTCGTTTGGTCCTGAATCTCATTCACGAGATCTGCAACCTTTGGTTTGCGAGGTCGGTGATCCCACTCCATCACTATCCTCGTTCCAATGGAAATCTCTTTACTATGACAAGTTTCGTGAATGTTGAGTGATGGTAGGTCGGGTACGGAAAATCGAGCATCATTGTAGACTTTGTCGGGGACTCGGGGAGTGATTTCGATTTGAAGACCACCAATCTTTTCTTCCTTTGTGACTTGGCCCTCTACCGTATAGCCGCTGCCCACTAGAGAGGTGATAGAGCTGTTAGCGTCTGTTTTACAGATAATTGGACCTGAGAGCTCTTACATGGCATGGCTACAAATTGCCGAACAACACCTGGCTCGACAAGAATGCCATCAATCCAATCCTGTCCTGGAACAACGACGTAGTCCTGTGTGTCTGAGACTTCCCTGATCAAAAGTCCGGTGATTGCATTAACTTCTCCAAGATTGACTCTCAATGCGTATTCAGTCGGGCCACGGCTATCAAGGTGCTCAAAAGCCTCGAACTCGATCCACAGAGCTTCGCGTTGCCACATGGGAAAGAAAACTCCACCTTTGGAGACAACATCCCGGGGTAGGATGCGACTGAAAGCATTGACGTTGTAGAGAGGGAACGTTCCGCAAGACGATGGAAGTGGATGGAGCTTGTTGTCATCTGGAAGGCGGCTAAAGGGAAATCACTATTAGTCTTTCCACATTCGAGAAGCCATCCTTACATTGTCCTGTGGAATCTGATTTCCAAGTTTCCGTCTACAACGAGTGTCTTCGACGCTGCCGTGCCTGAAGAACTCAGCTTCGCAGATACCGGTTCTTTGGGGAACTCAAGATCTCTGAAGGATTTGAAAGTATCATGGACGTTGATTTTTCCTTCGAAGAAGTCTGAGGATCCATCAACGACCTCAATGAGCCTATGCCTATTTGGTGCCTCGATTTCTTGCTTGATTCGCAGGTTCTTGGTCTCATTTGGCATCTTCCGGAGAAGCCCATCAGGCTCATCGTGATCTACCATTTTCTTTAGCATTTCCTGTTCGGCGGTAAGAATAGTTCTCGTTACATGCCTTTCAGGCGGGCGATAAGATCAGCCAGATTGGTGCCTGGGTCAACATCGAGAAAAGCCTCGCTTTTTTCATTCTCATCTTTTCGAGAGCTTTTCTTCGGCCACAGGCCTTGGATTCTGAGCTTCATGTTGGTGACCTCCACAAGAGTGTAGCGGCGATGCAGCGAAGGAAAAATTCATGAGTATGAGTGCGAACAACCGATGGCTTCGAAAGCTCTTTTGTATGCGAGGCTGAGTAGGCAACAGCGCTTGCACATGTTTTCCAGCCTCGTCCGATCATGTCATCAACTCCGATGGAGCCAATCAACGCGCGAATGCTACGTGTTACTGCATGTAAGCCTCGATGAGGTCAATGAACACGAACCGCTGATAAGGGAATTGTCGCAGATGTGGATGCATTCCTACATTTCTTCCGAAGACCGCAAGAATCCACGCCTCGTTGATATATCAAGTCACGGGAACGGCTTGCAGTACGATACAACAGTCGGCTGTAAGCGTATGCAGGCCGCCCCGCTTGGTGCGGGCAGCTTCCCGCAACTTCCAACGTCTGATAGGTGCGGCACGGGCCGTTCACGTTACACAAACCGTCATTTCGCGGGGTAATAGCAGCGAAGATCGGATGTTCGCCTTCAGTGGTCGCATTTGACTTTGTGCCAACAGCACAGCGTCTGTGGATAATCAAGTCAGGACATGGTCGGCGCGAACCGTTTGCCGTGACCCCTTTGCATCATAGGCGGGAATTGGTAACACAACGACCAATATGCAAATACACATTGTTCAGACTTCACAACGGCCAACACTTTAGATGCGCAATATTTTGTCTCGCTAGTCATTATGAACAAACAGCGAACGAAAGTAAGAGGCAAAGTGCTGGTCCAGCCATCAACTGCAGCCTGGCAGGACGAATATCGTATGTACCTCCTTCATCCAATGAAGCCGGCACCCTCCTAAGCAGCAACCCTGCTCTGAATGAACTTCGCCGCAGCCGGAGCATCAGCACCGTAGCCCAAGTGGTTCAACATGCTGCTCGACTGATCACCACCCGACGACACCATACCGCTCAGCGCGCTTACGCCACCAAGCCCGCAGACAGGATCACCCTACACAAGCACACCCGAATCAGCCTTCACGCACCCTCACCACCTCGCCCGCACATCCGCCAGGCGAACAACAAAAAAAAAGCCAACTCACCGTCGCGCAAAACGTCTTAAACTTCTCCGCCGGAATCCCCTGCAACTTCACGCTCTTAAACGGATCCCCAAACGTCACCGCCGCCGCCACCTTGCCCGCGTTCGCGCCCAGCCGCGTCGCCGTGTTGTGCACGAGCATGGCGCCCTGGCTGTAGCCGGACAGCACGAGCTTGGTGTCGGGGCAGGAGCTCAGCACCTGCTGGGCGGCGGCGAACATGGCGGCGGTGCCGGCGCCGCCCGTGGGCGCGATCTCGGTGAAGATGCCGCCGACGTCGGCCCCGTAGCTGACGCCCTGCACCGCCACGTTGCCGGCGCCCAGCGCCTGCCCCAGGTCGGATGCGAGGCCCGGCCCGACCACGCTGCCCATCGTGGGCAGCTCGAATGTGCCTGGTGAGGGGTGTTAGTGGGGGTGAGGGGGTGGGGGTGGGGAGGCGCACCGCGGGCGAAGAGGACGGTGACGGCTTTGCAGCTGCCTGAGGCGGCTTGGGGCGCTGGAACGGGGGCGCTGGAGGCGAGGGCGGCGAGGGTGGTGGTGAGGAGGGTGGTGGGCTTCATTTTGGGTGGGGATGGGAGGCGAGGAGGGAGACGTCAGGTCCTGAGGACGAAGTGGAGGGGGGGGAAGAATGAATGGAAGGAGCTGCCGGAACTTGCGGAGCTGGTCGAAGTGAGAGACGGTGGGGACGAAGAGAGAGGTGTCGTCCGGAGCGTGGATGGAACAAAGCATGTAGGCGACCTCTTGGCGCCTTATATGTAGACTGAGTAGGAGCAAGACATGGTAGAGGAGCCTCGGGATCACTGAACGACTTCTCCTGGAGCACATGGGATGGCCATGGATTTGCTGTGCCTGGTGCCTCGGTGGCTGCTTCTGCTACGAGGCTGTGTTTCCCCTTGCACATAAAGTGTGTACAACCCTATATCGCAGTGGATCCGTTGTACCAGAGCGGGGAGAGGGTTGGCCTGACGCTGCCTGTTTTGGGCTGGCCGCTGCCTGATGTTTGCTAGGCCGCCCTTGGCTCACGAGAGGAGAAGGCGGGTGAAACGGACGGTGGTGAGTTCTAGAGTCAGCGGGCCAGTGTTTTGCGTCTCGCCTACCGTCTACACCAGCACGATAGTGCGAAAGGCGGTCGTCGATCCCTAGCGCGAGGCCAGCGGTAAGGCGGCTGGACCTCATCTATTGCGCACAGCGATGGCGGGGAGATCCCTCGCTAGCGCGAGCTTGGCCTGACCGACCAGCAGGATTTGCGCGCCTGGGTTAATCTTTTCCAGGCCAATGGTGAGCCAGAAGAGCGTTTCGGAGCTCGCTATAGCCGTTTCGGACCAGCGACGACCCTGCAGAGCCTGCCGAGGGCGTTGCCAAGGGGCGGGCGTATCCGAGGCTGATACTCAAAGAGGTAGTGGTAGCGGTGCTGACCGACGTTCTACCTTATCGCGAGCACCCGTCGCTTGGTCCTCGGAGCATGCTTCCTGGCAATGCCCTAGGCGTCGGAGCTTCGGTTCCTGTTTTGTGGGTCTGCAGTGGTGTTTTGAGCGCAGGCGAGACAGGAGGAGCGCCGTGGTGACCGGGTTTCGAGCGGCTCGAACTGCTTCCGCATGACCACTGCAGAATCCCTGCCATTTGCCAGCGCGCTTCTGGACGAATGGGATAGCGCTCTTGTTCACTGTTTCCTCGGCTTCCAGAAACCCGGACATGGCTGTGTGGGCGTTTTCTGGTAAGTTTGATAGGGAAAGACAGACGCGCGTTGCGCAACCGGCTCAAACAAACTCTCTTCACCTGTTGATTGTTCAACGAGGGTCTTTCACCGAGTTGCTGATTCTGGTGGACACCTCAAGACTGATGGGCTCGGTGCGACTGGGGGCGATCGAGGAGCACTGCCGACCTTCCCTGCCGCGAAGTTTGGTCTCGTGGGCGTCCGTCTTCACATGTATGTACGGTTAGCTTGCTCTCGGCGATCAGTGTCTGGATCCTACAGGCTGCAAGCAGAGATTAATATTGTCGCCAATGCAACGTCATGATAGGTTGAATGCTCTACGATTTGCCGTCTTCAGTAGTCCAAGCACCTTTGTAACGCATTAAAGCAACTTCGCGCTAAGGCCCGGACCTGCACCACATTCACACCATCATTCAAGCAGAGTTCTCCGCATGTGTGAGAGTCTCCCATCCCACAAAGAGATAATTGGTGCCCGCAGGGCGCTGGTCCTTGGTCAATTTCTCGGTATTGGTCATGGCCATGCCCAGGCGGTTGTGCAGGGCGTTAAAGCCAACCTCAGTGACTGGAATAAACTTTGTCAGTCTCTTACTCGCATGTCGGTGACAGCTGTCAAAAACGTACTGGGACCCAGGTGATCCTTCAGCGAGCCGCCGCAAAGCCAGCTGGGAACTGCCGTGCCCTCCTCGAACTGCGCGTGGAATCCCAAGGCGTACCTCAGCCGCTCCCCAACATCGCCCGAGTACAGATCGGTGCCCTGGATGCGCGCCGTCTCGGCGACGTGTGAGATGGATGAAATGCCGTAGCCGGTGTGCGTCAGGTCGCGGCAGGTCTCTTGCGCAATGCCGTTGGCCTGGAACGTGCTCTGACCTTGCCAGTACTTGATGATCTTCTCCTTGGTGTCGAGGCCGCTGCCTGGCGCGGCTTTCGGGTAAGACCCATCGGACAGGAGATACACATATGCGGGGACGCGACCGAGGAACTTGGTCATAGCGGCGTCGTAGGCGCTCTTGTCTTCGAGGAAGACGGAGATGCCAATGGCGGCCTCCAGCATAACTTCGCGACATATCAGTATCTTCGAGACGCATCAAGATGGAATGTCCCTGGCTTCAAACGACCTGAGGATCACTCACCCAACTCCCAATTGCCATTGCTGTTGCTACCCTTGGCCACGGTCGGCAAGTACACATTCCGCAACATGGTCTCGAATTTGCTGATGCTCGCCTGCGACCACCCCGCATCGCTGTACCTGATGATCTCGGCCGCCCTCGCCCAGACGGCACCGGACCACCCCGTCTGCAGCGGAGCGTTGCTGTTCTGTGACCGCCGTCAGCATCCGCGCTCCACCTCGCCGTCGCGTCGGATCATCGACTCACCGTGTGCGCCTTGATGACGCCGCTCCACGCATCGAAGTACTCAATCGCCTTGCTGGCGTACTCGCTCTTCTTCTCCACCACCCACGCCAGCGCCATCGCGTACGCCGCCAGCGCGTCCTGGCGCTCGGCCGAGCATCCGATGTTTGGCGTCGAGGTCGGCCCGCACTCGACCGTCGCGACCGGGCTGGGCTTGCGCGTCAGGGAGGCCAGCGAGTCGGACTTCATGGCCTTGTAGGCGCCGCTCCATGGCTCGGCTGAGGCGGCGACGCGGGAGGCCACGAAGGAGAGCTGTGGGCCGGAGACGAGGACGCCGGGGTGGGCGAAGGTGGATGGGGCGCGGGGGGTGATGTCGAGGGGGGAGGCGTGGGCGGAGGAGAAGAGGAGGGGGATGGCGGCGAGGAGGATGCGCGGGGTTGAGAAGATCATTTTGGCTGTGGTGTGTGAAGGCAGATGAGATGTCTGGTGTTGGTATGCTCTCTTGTCTCCCTTTTATGTCAACCATCACTTCCATCGTGATCTTCATCATGGAAGACATGGTGGTGGACAGTGGCTAAATGGGGAATCATCAGTAAGCTAAATACGATCTTGTACGACGAGTCTGTCCAAATGAGTGACAGGCTAGACAAAAGAGTAAGCACAGCTGAGCCATATGAGTAGAAACAAGCAAAGGCTTGCAATTAGCGTATTTGCTTAACCACGACATAGTCTCCGACCTTCCTGTTTTGGTTAATCTTGTCTGTGGTAAGCATTCATTCCGACGCTGCTTTATGGGAGCGTTATGACATAACACTTCTTCCCCTGCGGCGATGCGAACCTCTGTCAGTTCTAACATATGATGCCAGTGGGTGTAAACAGATGCTGCAACCCATGTAAGGCCAGCTCCGGGATTTGATCTGCGTACCAACAGTCTTGGAGAGTTCAGCCCTCTTTCGCCAAAGACCATGCACCTGCGTTACGTGACCAGCATTCACATCGTAGCAAGACTGCCACCAACTGCTCGTCATACAGGCACGGGTCAGCTGGGGACTTGATGAACCAGGGCGGAGGTTGATCAGCTCATCAGCCGCACTCTCCGCCCCCAACTCACCCCCAGCAGTTCTGCTCCACCCGCTCCACAGCTGCAATCTCCCTTCCTGAGGCCAACACGCCGCTGCCTTTCCCATCCATCTAGCACAACCTGCTGAGCGTCTTCGATGGTCTAGTGGTGATGATTTCCGCTTGTCAAAGCATCTGCTCTAGCAAGCGCGGGAGACCGGGGTTCGATTCCCCGTCGGAGAGTCTGAGTATCCTTTTGCCCTCGGTGCAGGCGCGGTGGCGTCGTTGTGGAGTTTGTCATCGTGAGGAAATTTTTTGGTGTTTGATGAGGGCGCACGGACCCATCCGGTCCTTTGCCCGACGCTAACCGCATTTGGGGAATAGGTGTTCCGGCTTCCCGTTGGCCGATGAGCCCTGAGCCGAGGAAGACGCGAGGGCGGCAGCGGCAGCGGGGGCCTGCTGGGCGGTCTGGAACGAAGGGCTCGGGCTGTCCTTGTTGGCTGCCGCCTCGTTTCTGCTGAGCTGCGCGTTGGGATTGGCGAGATGGGCTGATTGCGGGCGGATCGTTCGACGTGCTGATGTTGAATTCAACTGAACGTGCCGTTTCTGCGGTCTGGGCTCTGGTTCGCCATTCCGGGGCATCGGGCTTCCAGGCTGCATTGCCGGTCGACTGCGGCGGCCAGTCTCCATTCCGGACCGTTCCGGCATCGTGGAAGATAGGACACGCGAAGTGGAGGATGCTGGGCCGGTCGCATTGCGTGAAGTCGACCGACAATCTCCAGCTTCATGTGAATCCGACAGATGCGCTTGACGATGTCGCGCTTTGAGGGTCCGAAGGCCGTCGCGCGGGCCAGGCGATGCTCGTAATTCCGCCAGAGATGAAGCGCATTGTGGGTGTGATGCAAACAGGTGTGAGAGGGACGCGGTCGAAGAGAAGCTTAACGGAGGCCACAGGCAGGCAGCAGTGACGTCACGTGGACCCGCCTCACTCCAAATCGATCCCCGCAGACACGGGATGCCATGATTAACAACGGCCCGGAATAATACGAGTGCTTGCACTTCTCCAACTTCTCATGTCTGGCTTCTCTCAAGTCAATTCCACAACCCTCCGACCACCAAAACACGTACATGTTACGGGCAGCGCAGCCTATCCTCATTGGTCCATTACCGCCAGGGCAGCTGGATGACTGATCGGTTCCAAGAAACCGTCATTGGTTGACACCCGTCAACGCACCTGTCTTGAAAGGGAGAGTCAAAGAACACTTCTAACGTCGAACGTCGGAAACTGTCGGAAACGCGCCAATGCCGCCAAAATCTTTGTTCGACGTTTGATAAGCCGTTTGGCATTTTGAAACTCGCTTGTCCGTCTCCAATTTAACAAGCCAGCATTTCACTTGGCTTCACAATGCTTCTGCAACTTTACCGGTCAATCCTGATTTGAGAAGCGCGCACGAGTTCCCAGGCTAAACGTTCCTATCACCGTCGCTTGCAGACGCGGGGTTGCGGCGATGATTTCGTGAGAAATCAGCCTTGCGCGGCTTGACTATGCTGCTCGCAGTGATAAGCTTGCGCAGCCTTGTTCATTTTGAGTCCTCTTTTTTTGCTACATTTTTCTTTCAGACTCATTGTCCATTTACTTTGTGCGATAATCCTGACCCGAACTTAGCCCCACCATGGCAGAACTTTCTTCTGCGATTCTGACCCTCTCCCTCTAATTCGGAGGCTTCAGTAAACGGGCCGCCCAATACCTTGAATATGCCAAAGACGAGATGGTGTCTATTTTCTTGGTAGCGGAACTTGAGAGAGCTAATCCCTCGGTGCAATTGTGCATATTCCTAGCCATATATGGCTCTCTGAGAGGGAAGGTGCAATGTATAGACATTGTTCCCGAAGGACTGAGTGAACGGCTGTAAGTATCTCCCCAGTCTTCCTGATGACGTTCTACTCCTGCGGAAAAGCAAAGCAATAGAGAGGCCTCTGAAAGCTATGGAGCGCACTGGTATCCGCCTTGATGCAAGCGTGACCCGCCAGCATAACCCGCAGGCAGCTATGGAGTCTCGGTCTTTGCAAACAGTGTTGGAGCTCGTGGAAAGCGGGATCGGGGGCTCAAGGGATCAGAAGCGTGGGAGAAGAGAAGCAGAACAAGTTTAGATGATTATAGATAATTACGTAACCACCTCCCAGCTTGATGAGCAGAGTAGAATTAGATCCGTGAACCGCTCATCATCCACGTTACCTCATTCACCACGACAACCTCCAACGCCACCTTCTCAGCCACTACATGATAATTAAAGATATCTTTGCACTTGCGGCCATTAACATCGCATTCTTGATGGAGACGGTTATGTACTGGATGATCAATCCCGACGTCAAAGATCTCACCCAGCGCTGTGACTGAACTCTCTAAGTGACCGAGCCTCTTAAGAATCTGGAGACGGACCAGTTTCTAGGAACCGAAGAAACTGGATGCGTGCTAACGGACCGCCAATATGGGAAGAGTAACCACAAGGCGGACGAGGGACAGATGTAACTGACTATATTTTGCCCAAAATGGGCTAGGTCAGACAGATATGTATGGCAACGTTCAAAATTTCCGCTTCTGTTCCCAAAGGCAAATGGAGAAGGGCATGCGTGATATTGACATTTAACAGTATGTCAGTCATACAAAAATAGATTGGATCCGACTGCTGAAAGGTGCATGGTTGCAATTTCTACCGATGAACTTCGACCCTTTGACATCTACAAGTACCATAAATTGAGGGAATAAATAGGCGATATGATTTATTATGGCTTTGGCAAGGCCATTAATGCAATCTATTTGAGACACCACCCGAGTGGGCCGTGATAAAGCCGTTTCCATTGCCACGTGGGAATGGCACAGTAGTCGGAAGGCGCCCGTTACCAGATTTCGCACATTTGCGCCAAGGTAGTTAAATTGATTCTAGACCTCATGGCCTCACGCCAGCACTCTTCATAATGAGACCTTTCTCAGCGCCTTCCTTGGCAAGACTGTCTTGTGGCGGGCGCAGAAACCGATAGCGCGTTGATGTCCCAGTCGGGAGCTTGGGCCCGACATGTTCGCAGCTCGGAGCCCAATTCCGCGCTCATTAGCTCTGCTGCACTGTATTCCCGGGCAACGTTTTGACAGCCTGCTTTGTACTCGTAAAGCAGAATCAAGCAATCGGCAAGAGCGCGCGGCCTGAAGATCTGCAGGTCGTTTAGCCATTGTTTCGCGTATGCAGCGCTCGCTAAGCCGCGGGGATCGAGGCACAAGCATCCGGGCGGTACGCTAAGAAGTAGCTGAAGTACACCCCCAGATGCAGGCAAGTGTTTACTGCATGCGGAAAGTGGGCGCTGCTTGCATACTTTCCGCCTCCCCATCCTGCCGTCACCCCTCCGCGCCTCTGCCATGTCTTTGCGCCCGCCACGAACCTGCCGCGCAGTCTCTTTTGCTCCAACGGGGAATCCGCGCCGATCATATCTGATGTGCTAAGTCAGCATGAACACGCCGGAATTAATGCGAGACATGCACCGGGCCTGCAGCATTGCTTTTCAGAAATTCTGCCTCCGCGATTGGATGTTGTTTCTGATCCAGGGTCCGTTTCTGCTACATCCGCCGGTTCAAACCTTGCTGCCCGCCTCCTGTCTTCCAGTGGCCACTCCTCGTATCTACCGTATCTATCAAACCGTAGGTCGTCCACCAAGATGTATCCGGAGTCCCCAGAGAAGCCTCCATCAGGCCATACTCCCCGCGTCATTCGCAACGGACGTGCCAGAACGGCTAGCGAGCTGCAGGTACGGGCGGGCCTCGACTGCCGCGGCAGCGCGTGCATTCGCAATTACTTAGGCCCGCGTGTTTAGCTCCCGCGGCGCAGATGATGGGGAAGCTAGCGCCCTCCAGTGCTTATCGAGGAGAGCTGAGCGCCAGCCACGAGCTTAAAGCTGGACGCCTCTGTGCTTAGCGCGGAGCTGCAACTGCCGGCTATTGGGCGCGCTACCCATGGTCGCCAGACGTACGCAAGAGTACCGTAAGTATATACGGCACCTATCAGCCCCAGCTCTACTTCGGCCGTTTGTGAGATCCCTCCCTCCTTCAAGCCCAGGTGTGCTGGGACACACTTCAGTCATGGATGCCACCAGGGACAGCGTCAATCTGCCGATGACGAAGGCAGCTCAGCGGTCCGTTGTAGTCACAATCGTTATGACAGTTCTATCACTTTTCTTTGTTGGGTCTAAGATCATCACTCGCGCCCGTGTCCAGGGACGTCTTGGATGGGACGACGCGCTCGTCACGACATCATTCCTTCTAACGATACCGTTCTGCGTCACAGTGATCGGTCGTAAGTACACACAACTCGCTGTCTGCCTTATCCAAACTCACAATTGAGCAGAAGCCGAGAACGGTCAGGGTCGTTCCATGAAGGAGCTGACCTTGCCAATGCTGGGGAGTCAACTCAAATGGTAGGTGTCTCAACAGTCCATTGTCCATTAGCTTTCTCTTACTGACATCCTCCAAAGGCTATGGGCCAGCATGATCGTCTACGTGCTGGGAACCGGCCTCGCCAAGCTGTCCATCCTATGCCAGTACCTCCGCGTCTTCATCGGCAAGAAGACCACCCTCGCAACCTGGATCGCCATCATCTTCGTCAGCGCCTACACCGTGCAAGCCACATTCGTCGGCATATTCTCCTGCGTGCCCGTGGAAAAGTACTGGAACAGGCCCACCCCAGGCCACTGCATCGACGGGCCGATCTACTACTACTTCGCCGCGGCCATGAACATGATCACCGACATCTTCGTCTTCATCATCCCCATCCCCGCCCTCCTCCGCCTCAACATCAGCAACCACAACAAATACGGCATGATCATCGCCTTCTCCTTCGGCAGCATGTACGCCCCCCTCCCCACCCCCCGCACCCAATCACCAACTAATCCGCCTCCCCACCCCAGCGGCTGCATCGTCTCCGCCATCCGGCTCTACCTCATCTCGCACGTCTCGACGTCGCCGGACCTCTCCAAGACCTCGCCGGGCCCGGCCATGTGGACGGCGGTCGAGCTGCACCTGTGCGTGATGTGCGCGTGCCTGCCGTCGCTGCGGCCGCTGCTGAGCCGAGTCTTCGTCTTCGTGGCGGGCGGCCGGCGGCCGTCGACCGGCGGCACGGCGGCAACCACGCCCCACAAGCGCACGCCCTTCGCGTCGACGTGGAGCCGGGGCGGGCGCGCCGACGGGCACGGGCGGCTGGGGTCGGCGTCGGCGGCGTCCGAGGGGCGGACGCGGACGGGCAGCGAGGCGGCGGCGTCGGCGAAGGAGGGGGACGCCGGGCCCCGGAGGAGCGACGTCGAGAAGCGGGCGGACGAGGACGAGATGGTGGAGTTGAGCGAGCTGGACGGCATCAAGGTGACGAGCACGTCCGAGGTGTATTCGATCAGGGCGGAGAGCGGGGGGAGGTCGAGTGGGGAGAGCGAGAGTCGGTTGACGAGAGGGGGACAGGGTCAGGATCCGTGGGGGTATACGTGTGAGGTTAAGTGTCAGGGGCCGAGCTGAGCCTGTACGCTCTCTTTTCGTAGATTTGATAGATGGAAAAACTTTACCTTAAGATGTGATGTCAAGCTACAGAGAATGATCATGAACTGATGGTGTTTTCATGAGCGTCCGGGTGCTCGCCCTTCCTTTCGGCTGATGATCCGCCCCACGGTGTTGTACAAGGCTGTTGAAGGGCTGTCGAGACATCGAAAATGGGCATCAAAGCTTGCACGAGCTCATGTATAACAGAGTGTTGAGATAGAAAATATGGTTATTCGTTAGGGCAAGGGTGCTTCCGGGCAATGTTCGAAGCCTCGAAGGTTACTTTGTGGGTCGAAAATCCTATCTACGGGAGGAACTGTTTGGTGTTTTCTTCGTTTCAGCCCAAGCTTTTGATAGTCTCAGCTCGTTTGTGGTCTTGCTGCTGGACAGAGATAAGCATGGCAAGCGTATTAGTTTGTGGAGGTGCATTGGAGTCAATGTCTGTTTGACGGCGTAATATGTTTGAAACCCACCAGAGACATCGCGTTATTCCAATGGCCATCACCAGAGATGCTGAAAAAAGAAAACAAAAGGAATTCTAATTTGATGGTGAAGGAAAACGGAGCTACCAGGCCAAGACCGCAATTGCTTTTCTCAACAGCAGACTCGATCAACTCAGCCAAACCTTCCACACCTCTACCCCTTCAAGCTCTTCCAGCCAGATCGTCAATCTTCAAATCATCCTCAATTTCCAAGTTACCCGCGTTGGGGGGACTCGAATCCAGGATCGGGCTCAAGGCACCCATGAACGTAATCTGCTGCATCCGCGGGATAGCAAGGGGAGCGGTCCTTTCGACCTCACCTCTTCTCACTCCCTTGAGAATGCCAACTCCGCCTACGAATGCCTCCCCGGACTCGTTGGATAGATGTTTCTTTCTTATGCGTTCCTTCGCAATAGCAACGGAGTCACGGTGAGACCAGGGATTGCCGACCGGAAGCTCGATCTCATCCTGGTCGTGTTCGTCTATGGAGTCGCGATGATTGGTCAAGAGAGATGTAGCATTTTCGGACATGTCGGATGTATTCGAAAGATTTGACAGCGAGCGGGGCAGAGGGTCGAACCGATCTGCAAATGTGAGGAGCTTGTTGGGGCGCGGGCTGTAGTAACCGCTTGGAATGATGAGGGGGGTATGAGAATCAATGTGGCCACGAGGAGCGAAGACGTCATCTTCATCTTCGTCATCTGGCTCATGCTGTCCTTCAGATGAACATGTGAAAAGGGAGTACGAGCGATGAGGCGAGGGAGATGAGGCATCAGAGCTGTCGGTCTCCACCTCACTAGCACGGCGAGAGGACCAGGTGGACCTGTTAGGCGTGGGTCTCTCGCTATTGGGCGGAGCCATGAAGAGAGAATCATCATCCTCCATATTGAACTGGGGCTCATCATCGTCCTGAAAGACTTCGACGTAGGGCCGGAAGTGAGGATGACTCCTGCTGGTGTCTTGAGCAGTACATTCACGGGCCGCGAAGGTCCATTCTTCAAGCTTGGTATTGACCCGATCGAGACCGGTGGGCGAAGACTTCCTGTCTAAATCCTCATCTGGTGTGATTGCATCATCTGGCCTGATTGAGATAGGATCGGCCGCGTCGTCCTTGTGATGAGAGGAAGAAGGCTCGGGCCAAACGACGTGGTAGGATCTGTGACCCGATTCGACAATATGCATACTTGGGCTCGGAGTAGCTTGTCCCGGCGTGAGCCACCCGCTTCGTTCGCGACGTGGAGAAACCTTGACAACGTGTACATCCGTCAAGGTGGTTGCGGTATCTGCACATGCGCTCTTGACAGATCCGAGAGACGACGTTGAAGCACTGGCATAATCTGATGAAGAGGAATCCGCCCTCAATCCAGATGGCGATCGGTATGCGCAAAGATGAAAGGTAGGAATGCAATGGTGATGGTGACGGGAAACCTTACTCCCAGGCACTGGACTGGGCGCACGGGGTCCTGGGGAATTGGATGACGACTTGACAGCTGGTACCTCAGGAGCGGAGCGTGAGGAGCCGCTAGGCTCTTCTTCAGATGGTGTCTTGACAGGCGAATCACCTTCTGGCTGTGACCGGGCTTTGATGTGGTGACCGACGCGACGTAGGATCGACTCGGCTCCAGAGTCCCTTGAACGGGGTCGAGTAAGCCACAATAGGTTCGAAGACCGTCTTCTGACCGGTGTCGGAGCGGTGCGGACACGACGAACAGAGCCACCGTCTGATGGTTTCCGCAGAGGTTCTCGGTGAGTGGTCCCCTTTTCTTTAGCTTTGTCGATGAAGGTACCAAGGCGCTTTATTCTTCTGTCCCGGGTTAGAGGGTCCGAGGAAGCTGAGTAGTGTCGAACTGGCCAGCGCAGTTTCGTTTCGTCTTCTTCAATGCTCGATCCTTGGCCATCGGAAGCCCTCTGCGGCAGGTGATGACGGTTCCGCTCTTGAGGCGTAAGCAGAGGCTCTTTGTCGCTGTCGATGACCGGAGCAGAGGCAGCACGCTTGTACTCGTCGTCAGTGTCGGAAAACGTTGCATCGGCGGGATCCTCAACCGGCGATCCCATTGAGCGAACGGTGTGCGCTTATGGGTGCCTTGTGCCGCTACAAAGACTGAAGGCGATGCTGTAGAGGATATTGGCCTGCTTGCCGGCCAGCGACAGAGTATCAGAGGGGAGAACGTCCGAAAGGGTGAATTGACCGACAGCAATAGGTGTTACTTCTGTCAGGTGTAGGAGAAAGTTGAGATACAGACATTGGTGCGAGGGGAGAGCAAAGGAAAACAACACTTTTCTGGCCTGCGAGGGAAGAGCTCTAATCGGCGCTAGGAACGGTCGTCTACGAGGCGTGCCTACCTGCTGTCCTCAGCATCTGCTCACTCGGCACTCGAGCGCGACTTCCGCGTCATTGGCGAGCGGGCCATGATGGACCTGCCTCACATCTACCCAGGAAACGGCAGGTCTCGCCATTTCTCACATCTGTGGCGCCCACATGTGCAGTGCCATGTGGAAGTGAGATGCAGCAAGTGACAGTGTTGGTGTTGGAGCTGACAGGTGACGGGCGACAGGCGGGCTGGGGTCTGTGGGGAAAAGAAGCTCGGGCCACCGCCTTCGATCTCACCAGCTGGCATTCGGGCAGTCCGCCAGCATCCCCAGATTCTCCCCCATCCGCTGCTCAATTCTGCCCAAAATGAGGAGCACATCGCTTGACGCCCTCCTGCTCCTCGGCACCGCCCTTGCCCCCGCCGTCGCCGCCGCTGAGTCGTCGCGGCCGCGCGGGGTCGGCCCTGATTGTATGTAAACACCTTGCCGTCCGTCACCAGCTCCGCAGCTCTGAATTCCCATCTCCACCACCGCTCCACCGGCCCCTATTGCGGCAGCCATATGCCAATCGCTCACACGCCCTGCAGTTGCAAAGTTTTACAAAGACGCCGAGAAGTTCACCTGCATCTCCAACCCGGCCATCTCCCTCTCCCTCTCGCAGCTCAACGACGACTACTGCGACTGCCCCGACGGCTCTGACGAGCCCGGCACCGCTGCCTGCTCCTATCTGTCGCCGCTGTCCCCACACCATGCCTCGGATGCCAATGCCGTTGACATCAACATCACCGCCGCGCTGCCGGGCTTCTACTGCAAGAATAAGGGCCACGTCCCCGGCTACATCCCCTTCACCAACGTCAACGACGGCATCTGCGATTACGAGCAATGCTGCGATGGCAGCGACGAGTGGGAGGGAGTTGGCGGCGTCAAGTGCGAGGACAAGTGCAAGGAGATCGGCAAAGAGTGGCGGAAGCAAGACGAGGCGAGGCAAAAGTCTCTGTCGGCGGCGCTGCAGAAGCGGAAGGAGCTTGTAGCCGAGGCTTCGCGGCTGCACAAGGAGGTTGAGGACCGCATCCAGACGCTCGGCACCCAGATCGAGGGTTCGGAGATCAAGGTCAAGGACATGCAGAAGGAGCTCGCTGAGGTCGAGCAGCAGGAGAAGGCCAAGGCCAGGCAGGGCGGCAACAAGGGTGGCAAGTACTCGGAGCTTGCTGGCCTTGCGAAGCAGCGGGTGGCCGATCTGAGGGAGAAGCTGGCCGAGGTGCGCGCTCAGCGCGATGAGGACCGGAATAGACTCAACCAGCTGGAGTCCATTCTATCGACCTTCAAGGTGGAATACAACCCCAACTTCAACGATGAAGGCGTCAAGCGGGCGGTCAAGGCCTGGGAAGATTACATTGCGGAGCAGGTGCCTGACGACCAGGCCGGAAGCGATGGCAATCTCGAGGAATTACTCAAGGAGGAGATTGAGGGGCTCAACTGGGATGACTTTGAGGGGGGTGACGGCGAAAGTGAAGTTTGTAAGTGCATGGATCCCCCTCCCATCACTGCTACCCCAGACTGACCCATGTCCAGTGTACAAGTTTGAGGAGCTCCTCCCCGCACCTCTGCGTTCATGGGTAGACGAGAAGCTCAGAGCCCTGCGTCTCGCGCTTATCGAGAACGGCATCCTGCCCGAGGACGATTCAGCCGCACCCGCCAGCGAATCCAAGGCTGTGCAGGATGCTAAATCCCGCCTCACCGCCGCCGAGAACGATCTCAAGAATCAGAAGAAGGAGCTTGACAACCACCGGGATGATCTCACCAAGGACTACGGTCCCGATGAGGTGTTGCGCGCGCTCAAGGACCAGTGTGTCAGCGTTGAGTCTGGCGAGTACACGTACGAGTTCTGTTACATGGGCAAGACGATGCAGAAGCCTAAGAAGAGCGGCGGCAACACGAACATGGGCAACTTCGTCCGCATTGAGACTATCGTCGTCGATGAGGACGTCGGCCCCGATGGCAAGGGTCTGGGCTCTGGTGAGCGCATTGCTCTCAAGTACGAGAACGGTCAGCACTGCTGGAACGGCCCCAACAGAAGCACTACTGTGGTCCTGGCTTGTGCCGAGAAGGACGAGATCTGGAAGGTGAGAGAGGAGGAGAAGTGCGTGTACCGCATGGAAGTTGGCTCGCCGGCTGTCTGCAATAGCCAGAAGCCAAAGGAAAAGGAGGAGCAGGCTCGCGATGAGCTATGAGTAAAGGAAGGCCTACGAAAAACTGCGAAGAGTACTATCTAGAAAGCCTTGATAGACGGCAGGCTTGTTGTCGATACGCATGTGGTCTTTTTTTTTTTTTTGGCGATGGATGATTGATTACTCTGACGCATGTATCATGAGCGGTTACTACTATATGGACTCGCAATTGTTCGCGTGCTCCCGAAAACGAGGATTGACGAATAAGAGTCATGAAACGCATCCTTAATACCTCCACTTCAACGACACGAGCATCACAATCAAAAATTCCGCTACTCTCGGAAATCGACGAGCATCAGGCCATCCGCCCCAAAATCACACTATTGAATTTCTTCAATGCATTATTGTGTCGCCCTCTGAAAGAACCATGCCATTACTTATCGGAGCTATCTCCCAAATGACACTGAGCGACTCGCTAAATAACGGACTTCGCCACGACCGTTTTTCCCCCCAAGCCACCGCGCGGCGATACGAAGTCTTTATCAGGTTTTGTCGGCCGTTTTGACGCCCCCTCAATTAAAAGAGCGACCAACCCCACTCGCTCGCCTTTCCCGCTGGCTCCCGCGATGCGTTCCGCCGTATCGGCCAGCCGCCAACGGGGAGCCCGTATCGCTCGGGCTAGCGATCCACACACGAGCGCAACAGCGCGAAGCTGGCTATGGCGCCGGTTTGTCTCTGCTCTCTGCGGGCGGCCGGCTGCGATACGGAGGGGGACATGCCCCATCGATCAGCGCGATTGGCGCTGTCAGCGTCCGTCCGTCGATCCTGAACCGCTGCGGCGGGTGGTGGGGGACATGCGTGAGAAATGGCAACAGCTGCCGGCCTGCGTGCCTGGTGTCACGATGGAGGCTGGCTTTGTTTTGAAGTAAACAATCGGGCGCCGGAGGCTCCGAGGGAGGGAGCGTCGAGGCATTGTGGTGCGCTGGCTGGCCTTAGTGGATGGATACACGAGGGGCGGACGTCAGCTGTTCCGTCATGCCCCCGACGACCGGCTGCGGCGCGGTGGTGTGCGTGCTTGGTGCGCAGCCGAGTCGTTCCGCAGGGCGGACAGGGCGTCTGGCTGCGTCTGGCTTTGCTTTCGTCAGTCCGGCGCAGCTGCCGGTCGGTCGCTCGGTCGGCCGCATTGCTTCCCGCGAGCCACCGTTCGCGGCTGGCTGGCCGGCCGGCGTGCAGGGAAGAAGGCTCGGCCAGCCGGCTGCCGCCGTTGCTGCAGCTGCGGTGGTGTGTACGTCTGGGTGCGTTGACGAACGCGTGGCGGGTCTTGGTGCCTGGCGCTACGCAGCCTTGCGGTAGCATGCGGTAGCTAGGCGGATGGTGCAGGTGTAGTGCGCCCGTAGTGCGTGTGCGGTGCGTCTTGCAGCGAACCCGCACAAGTCCGCTGCATCAGGGATTGGTCGTCCAACTTATTTTCGACGTTCGGCGAATTCTTCTTTTTTTTCTTTAATTGTGGAGCAGGACGGCTGAGAACTTTTTTCCTCTCGTGAAAAGAAATAATAGGGGGATATTCGGAGATATGAGAGTGTGTTCGAGGATCGAATGCTTCTGGTTGCTGATCTTCGATGGTTTGGACGAGATGTTCCGATGATCATGGGGAAAAAGGCGTTTGCAGGTTCTCTGTGTTGCTAAGAAAAGAAACAAACCAAGTGACGATCACAACCTACTGCAGTACGTTCACCGTCTGTTTGTATGTACGTAGCATGTTTTCCTGGTCGCCACCCGGATGATATGTGGTCCATCAGACGCATGCTTGGCTTGCGGGGGATGTTCCCAGAGGCTCAATTTAAATGGCTTTTTGTATGAGAAAATGCGGAGCTTCTGAGAGGTAGCGGCATGCAGAAGGTTGCCGCAGGGCCCCGGCGATGGAATGTGCATGCAGGTCACGCGAAGTGCCGGTCAGGTAGCTTTTGCGCCATCGCTCAATGGCGCCGGGCGGCGGCGCCGGCGTCGGCCGGTGAACGTGTATAGTGTGTGTTTGATGAATTAGTGAGGGTGTGCGCAAACCCGGGAGACAAGAGACAGGCGATGCGCAGCCGGGCAATATATGGAAAGATCGTCGGTCACGGACACGGCAGGATCATATAAAGGAGTGCATGATCGTGAAACAGTTGGCCAGAGAACGATGAAAATAGATCAGGAAACACGCCCGGGTATCTTGCATGCGGTGGTTCCTGAGTGTCTGCAGTGCCTCCGAGTTGTGGCCGTGGATAGATTGGCGACGACATCGATGCGATCATGGGCCGGAGGTGGCACGACGGTTAGGCGTCCCGGGAGGCTTCGCAGCATTTGCATCTGGCCAGGTACCCGCGCTTCCCCGGCCAGAATATACGTCAAACCGTTGGCATTGGCAGGAAACGGGGCGAGCGGCACCGTCCTCTTTGAGTTTTCGCGCGGGCACTAATGGCACTGGGCAGAGTGGCGATACGAGTCAACGCTCTGAGATCCTGAAGCAGGCTAGGTGGTTAGTTGCGTTGCTTTTCCTCGACCTGCAAGGCTGCAAGGCAGTGGTGGTACAGAAAGTTAATCAGATGCTGTAGTGTGTCTCGGTATGTGTAATGTGGCTCTTGAGAAGGCCAGCATTGATGTGTTCTCGGCAGGCGATCCGGCACAGCAAACCACCAGCCGCGCTTTAACGGCAGTGCTTCTGGTGCCGCTCCGCGCGCCTCACAGACGTTTATGCGCGCGTGGAGATGAGGCGCGAGGCGTGACAGAGGGCCGTGAACGCCATGATGATGGAGGCGGCGTAGTCCGTGGGCGGCGTTTCCTCTGGGATCATGGCTGTCGCAACCCCGCGGTCCTGTCTCACGATGCAACAAAGGCGAATTTAGAGCGACGGCTCCGCCGGGCCACCGCACCGTCCACGTTCTCTTTTTTCTTTCTTTTGAAGTCGCCTATTCTTGACCAGATGCGCCGGCGCGAGCGATTCGGCATGCGCAGTTGGACAATGGGTCGGCAGCGCAAGACTCCGTGCATGCTATAGGAGCGGACGGCTAATATAAGGAACAAGAGGGCGATCTGCCGAGCGCGGCGTGTTCCGCGTGTCCAAACGGGAAGCAGAAAATCACGAACGGCAAATTGTAGGGAAAGGGGGACTCGGGCGAAAGAATAGATGAGGTGCGCTCAAGAAGACTTGGTCGGTTGCCTGAAAGGGTTAAGAATTAGCGAGCAGCGTGCCAATGGGGCAAATTGGCCGCCGTCGGTGGTGGCCGACTGCGTTGTTGCTAGTAGCTTTGCGATTAGCAGAGTCAGTGCTGCTGCGCTACTCCGCATACCTGTGTGCTGCTATGGGCATGGTTGGGAGGTGTGGCAGTCGGGTAGGCGCGACGGCTATCAGAGTTCAGGGCTGCAGCCGCGGCGGTGCCCGACCACAGGACACCTTGGACCCTTTTCCTCTTGGACCCGTCGACCGGATCTCTCGTGGAACAGCATTTTGATGACAAGGACAGCCCCATCAAACACCATAGGGCGATTGAGTAATACGACGGTGAAGAACTGGCAGCTGGGCCGGTAGGGCTCGGAGATCAGCGCCAACGGGAAGAGTTCATATATAAGTGACGTTGCAGGGTGATTACGGCCGGTCTAGACGCGGTGACTGGTGTTGTGTGAGCGGGCTGCCCCTCAGCGGGAGATCCACCAGCACACTTTGCGCGCGGCCGGGGGGCCCATGCGCGTTGCACGCCGGACATTGAGCGCAGCCTCGAGACTTGAAACAGGAACCGGGCGAATCGCGCCGCACAGCTGGCCGCGCCGCCAACGCAAAAAAGCGCTGCAAATAGCCCCGCGGGCGGGCGGGCTCGGCGGATGCGCCCAGCGAGCGTTGTCAGCCAGCCAGGCGGGGATCGGCGCAGCGCCGCTGGACCGCGTGTCAGACGTTGGCCTTAATCAACGCCCCGAACCAAGCCTCGATCGCAGTTTCAGACAGGAGTCCGCCGCAGCGGAAGCTGGGCCAGGATTGCCGGGAGCGAGCGATTGGCGTCGCCATGGGGCCGCGGTGCGCCGTGCAGCTCGAATCACCACCGCAGCCCTCATCCTCCGCTGTGCGGCGGCGGCGGTGGCTGCTCACGACACACGCCGATGCAGGTGCGCTGCAGCCCGTTGCCCACGGCCGCCGTTCCTGGGCCGTTCCTGGCGCGTAGCCGCTTTCGGCGGCGCTGCGAGCCGCTTACAGCACCACCGCAGGCCGGCGAGATAGGGATAGGCGCCCAGCACGCCTGCCGACTCGCCTCCCCACAGCGCTCCGCCAGCGCACAGCGCAGCGCTTCGAGCAGATGCCGGGCGGGCGCTGGCGCTGGCGCTGCGCGGCGTGCTGCGAGCCGGCGCTGGCGACGCGAGCCCCTGCCGGATCCGCTGGGCTGCCGCTGGGATGCGGCCGCGGGAGTGGACGAGCACTTCCGCGCGCTGCCTGCCAGGGCCTGCCAGGGCGGCCGGGGCCTGCCTCGCGTGTAGGGGGCCCCGGGCGGCTGACGGATCTCCTGTAGCTTTTCCTTCTAGCTGGCGATCTGAGACCGACACCCGACCGGCGACGAGAAGCGCCCGCCTCCTGCCCGCCAGGCCGCATCCATCGTGTTTGCCGGCGGTGACACGGGCGACGCTCTCGCGGGCCCAGGGGCCGCGGGCGCGAGTCGACGACGCCCGCTCGACAAACATCGCCCGCGGCGCTCAAGCTTCGCCCCGCGCTGGGTGGCTGCGCTGGCTGGCGGCTGCGAGCCCGATCGGCCGCGTGCCAGCTAGTGCGGTATGCTGATTGATGTGGAAATTGTGACATTGTCTTTGCCAGTGACCCCCTTGCAGGGCCGTGCTCAAATTGCCCTCCTCCACCCTGCGCGCCCGCCCGCCGCAGGCCCCGTCTTCTGACCGCGAGCTGCTGCGCTGCTGGTGCCGCCTCCAAAAAGTCTTTCTTTTTTTGTTCTCCTGCGCTGTGCGGCCAGAGGTCCTCGCGCGCCTTCGCTACCGCAGCTCCCCAAAGCTCCCAAGCCGCTGCTCCAGCCCGCGCGAACGACGAGAGATCAGGAGCCCGCATCCTCCGCGCCTGCACATCCATTCATTTCGTGCATTCCGCCCGCCTTGCCCAGCGTCAATCCCCGATTATTTGATTGCGCCACACCCGAACACCACGCCAGAACATATCCACAGCCCTGCGCCGCCGCGTGCGCTCCCACTCCACCTCCGCCCACGACACCACCACTCCTTTGCTGCGCCCGCACAGCGTCCGCTCGTTCAGCCCCGGCTCCCGACCTCCAAGACCTCGCCGTCCCACCCTCCCCGCCCAAAGCAGCAATCCGCCTCGTCCCAGCTCGCGTTATTCTGCATGGCCGCTGCGGTGCAACGTCACGCTCTCTACAAGTAAACATCTCGCGGAGGAAGGACGCGTCCTGCAAGTACGTCGATCGCTTGCGCTGCGCATCATAAAGCCTCCGCGGCCAACGCATCGCCCGGGGGTGTCTGCGCTGCCGCCCACTGCCCGCGACCGCTAACCAATCGTCCAGCTCGCGCACCGCGCTGCGCTGTCCCAGAACTAACCCTCGGGGACCCATTGAGACGCCTCAGTTGTACGTACACTCTCTCAGCCACTCCACCATGAACCAGCCGCCGCGAGCCTCGTTGTCGACCATGTCGTCGACCACCGGGTCAAGGAGCTCCACCAGCTCGTCGCGCAGCAAAGTATCTCTCACCAGCATTCGGGAGACTAACCTCTTCAAGGCGACCATGAACCGATTCCTCACGCGCAAGAAGACCGAGGCGGCGCTCGACGGCTCTGATGCCCCGCCGCCGTCGACCAAGAAGAGCAAGAAGGGCAAGAAGGCGAAGGAGGAGCCCAAGCCTGAGCTCGACCTCGCCCAGGCTCTGCCCTCGTCGGACAACTTCCGGACCAGTCTGCTTATGCCCAACCTTTCGGCGCGATTCAGCATGCTCAGAGAGCAGGACGATCCACAGTCGAAATTGGGTAAAGCAAGCGACGACAGCGTCCTCTACCCCAAGCGCCAGTCGCGGCTAACGGACTTTGGCTTCAATGCTACAGGCTTGCAGGATATTGCTGAGGTGTCCTCCATCAACGGTTCCATCCGGCCCCCTTTCCTCGCCGGACGGGCTGATTCCATTGACGGCGGCTATGGCACCGACGATGACTCCATTCACAGCGGAAGTGTCATGAGCAGGTCCAGACCAGGCGAAGGCAACGTTCTTTTTGGCGGCCGCCAGAAAGTCTACCTGGGAAATCGGGCCCTGTACGATGACGACGTCGGAATGTCTGCATACCAGAAGTTACGGGCTGAAGAACGCCGGAAGAAGCTCGAGGAGGACCTGGCACGGGGAGAGGGACAGGACGAAGAGCCCGGAAGCCCGACACACGATCTCAAGCACTCCTCGTCGTTCTCTGGATCCCTTCGTCGCCGCGAGACCGCTTCCTCGACAACATCCGGACCTGGTGCCCGCGCATCCACAGCCGCTACTTCGATCGCTTCTCAAGGAGCAAACGCAATCCCCCCGCCATCTGCATCTACAGTTTCTGGACTGGAGCGCACTAGCACGAAGGGCAGGAGGCTCTACGAACAGGGCCTCGACAGGAACATTCACGAGCAGAACTCCGCGGTAAACAGACTGAACTCGCTCCAAAAGCAACGGACGGCAGCGGGTGGACGTTCAACCCCTCCCCTGACCCAAGCGAGGAGTGCAACCAATCTCAGCGACCGCTTCAACCGGGCTAACCAGTACCGCGCGGCAAGCCCGCCACCCTCTGCGCCATTGGCGAACATGTCGAGTTTCATGGCAGCACGGGACGGTGATTCGCAGCAGTCCAGCCCTGTTGTTGGAACTTCTTCTCCAACCAGCCCCTTTCCACCGATTAGCCCCTTAGACGAGCATCATCCGCTAAATTCGGCTATTCAGCCTGGAGACCGCGGTAAGGCGACTGCCATGGGAGCGTTCAACAAGCCGGCACACCAATTCGATGAGACTCAGTACATGCAACGTCAGAAGCAGATGCTACAAGGCCGGGAGACTCCGCCACTGAGGAAACCGTCTCGTTCGCCGTCAAGAGCTGTTCAGGAGAAGCTTGACAAGTTCGAGATGAAACGCAGAGAGTCTGATGCCAAGTACAAGCAGCCTCCCTCCAAGAACGTCTCGGATGCTCGCAAGCGACTGGACGCCCTTCGAAGTGAGATTGCGGCCGATCTGGATGATCTTAGGCCCTCTTCAGACTCTGAAGATGAGCCCGAGATGAAGACCGAGGAGCGACCAACTCGCAGCCGATCGAGAACAAATTCGAACAACAAGGCTCCACCTGTTCCGAGAATCCCACGTTCGCCTCCGAAACCGATCTCTCTGCCGAAGCCGGTGTCACCGCCGACACATGCACTGCCTCCCAAGCCAGTTTCTCCGCCGAGGCAAGCTCCTGCGCCAGTCTCACCACCAAGAGAGCTTCTTCCTCAGACGGTCTTTAAGCCGGAAGAAGTTTCTTCCCCACAATCAGCTCCCGCTGAAAAGACTGATAAGCCGACAGCTTTCTCAGTTTTCCGTCGTGCTGCGCAGCAGATGCAGACACCGGGTGTAATCGATTCCCCTCAAGACAGCCCGGAGAAGGAACAAAAGACTTTCTTTGCTTCCCCGAACTCGAGCGATGACGAAGATGAGCCTGTGCCTGAGCCGCAACCCCTGCGATCTCCGATAAATCGGAAGGCACCGATGAGCAAGCCGCACAGCCCTGTAGCATTCAGGAGTAGTCCGGCATCCTCTGGTGCTTCACCATCGCTCAGGTCGCCTCCGCCTGTGCAGGACCATCCTGCATTACGCTCGTCCCCAGGTCTTGCCTCTCCCGTCTCTCGGGCCTCGGAAAACATGCTTCAAGCTCTCCATTCGCCTCAAGAATCGGAGCGGAAGTCTTCAGTGTCTACTCTTGTGAAGTCAGATGCCACGGATCTCGACTCTCCAACATTAGGCCCTGATAACGGGGGTCTGAACGGCATGATCAGACAACATCTCCGTAATCAGAGTGAACAGAGCGGTGTCTCTTCTGTGTATGATAATGAACGCGATGACGATGATGATGCGAACGACAGCAGGCATCCCAACCACCTCGTCGCTAGCTCCATGGTTTCTGACACTCCTGGCCACTCTAGCTACAGCCACTCGAACCCCTGGGATCTGGAGGATCTGGATGGCGGCTATTACGGCGAGGCGGACAGCCTGAGTTCAGTCAGCCCTGTTGATGCTTCGAGGTCCAAGGCCCAGCCATTCTCTAGGACCAGCAACGCGGACCCTCCTCGTTCAGGCCCTGCCAAAGACCAACATCAGGATCGGGAGCAGATTGCACCCTGGGAGCAGGAGATTAAGCCCAAGCACAGCAGGAATGTCAGCCACTCGACTATTGCGGAAAGGGAAGCATTCCAGAGGGATTTGGAGGAGAGACAGAGAGCTATCCAGGAAGCGCTTAGGAGCAAAGTGGATACCGAAAGCCGTTCCAGCAGCCCTACGCCTGGCATGGGTGGCGCCTTGAAGGCATTCGGTATGCTCCGTACGAAGTCGAGCCACGACACTCTCGCCACTCGTTCTGGCAAAAACACGAAAGCAATGAACATGCTTGGAATGGGTGGAAACGCCAGCAATGCTTCTCTTGCTCGGACGAGTGAGGAGCAGCTGAGGACGAAGCTCGCGAAGAGTCAGATGCCATCTGATGACGACTACCGTCGGGACTTCGAGGAACGTCTCACCCGTGGGGCGAGCGGCGACGCCAATAGCAAGAGTCGTTCACCCTCTGCCCAGGGCGCCGGTCGCAGCAGGTCCAACTCGAATGTCTCCGGCATTTCTGGCGGCCGATCACGGAGCCGCACTGGCCCTCGCGAGTCTGAGGATCAGATGCCTCCCCCTATGCCTTCGCAGTTCCCGAGGTCAGGTTTACCCACGCCTGATTCGATGCCACCAGGATCACCAGTTGTCGAACCACCGCCGAACCCTCCGGCCCTACGCATGAGGAGCGGCAGTAGGCCATCTATGCCCGCTGGCTACTTCGATGCGAAGTCGCTCCACCCGATCCAAACCGGCCAACCTACGGGCATGTCTCGCATCTCGCCTAATTCCGCAGGCCCTACGCCCCACGTCTCGCCTGGCTTCCCTCCTGGTCGTGCTTCCGTCGCTCCAGGCACCAAATCCGCTGGCCACAGCCCTGGCATTCCTCCGATGCCAATGAAGGCAGCTACATTTGCCGCCCACTCCAATCACTCTTCTCCTGCTATTTCTTCGCAGCCACAAGCTCAGCCTCGCCGCGTGCCGCCAGAGCGCAAGAAGTCGATTGCAAAGTCGATCATCTCTGAGCCCATGTTCCTTTCGTCGACCTCCGTAGTTGACACCATCGAGCTTCCTCCAGGTGCCTCTCTCAGGAACGGCATGGATGAGCCGCCGCCTCTGCCACCGATCAACCCCATGCGCCGCCGCTTCGGCTTCGGCCGCTCTGATTCGCACGGTTCCAACTCTACGACGTCGGATGGCAGGCCCAGCACAGACGATAGTGATAACAAGAAGGGACGCTCAAGGCTGCGAAAGAGCAGTAACCCGGCGCTGTATCGCGCTGCGAACCAGGAGAACGAGGATCCGGTACCGATGAGGCCTCCTCCCCCACCGCAAGTCAATGAAGGTGCCATGTTCTAGAGAACTGGTTCTGGCATTCGATTGATTCCACAACCCGGTCTGCATCTACGTTTGAAACGGTCTCCACAAACATATACACACATCGAGTTGATGTACCACCACGGCCGCCCATCCTTTCCCATTCAGTTCTTCGTTCGATGTTCCCAGGTTGAACATTTTCTTTTGCTTGCTTTACATATTGCAGAGCGTGTGTTGTGTTGCACGATACCTCTTCCGAGTAGTTCAAACTGCGCGTTAGTCCTTTTAACAGAATCGCCTCCAAGGTGGGCGAATCAAACACCCTTCGGCTCAGTTTCCTTCTCCGCCTCTATTGCGCTTTGCTTCTTCATTGCAGACTTTACTACACTTCATCCATCGGGATGCTTAATTCCTGCACTCCCTAGGGTTCAGTGTTATCCATACTTTTTTTCATGCATTCGAAACGCGTTTACGCGGAGTTTTATTGAGATGGGTGGTGGTTGGGGGTGTTTTCATCATCTGGCGCCCGCGGTGCCAAAAGGGCCTTTGGGTGGCAAAATGGCTTTTTCCTGTTTGAACTTCTGTGTCATTCTCCACTTCTTGCCTGTTATTTTCCCTTCTGAGCCTTTTCTGCTCATTGCTCGTCTACTACAAGCGTTGTTTACTGGCGAGAATGTGGGTGTGCAAAGAGGTAACTTTTTCTTTTTATTAAGGCGCGAAGATGGTTGGCAGGGCCCGGGCCGTTTTCATCGTGTCTTTTCGCGACTCTTTTCTCTCTACAAATGATACACGTAGGAACCACAACAAGTCGTTGGTGGCTAGGGAAATAGGGAACATTACGTAGGACCAATGGGAATGGAATGGAAGGGAACAACTGGGGTGATACTAGTGTTTTCTCACTTCTTCAAACTACTTTTTTGCTCGCTGCCATGGCTGTTGACTGCATGTCTGCTTGTATGTGATTCAAAGAATTTGGAAATTGGGATTGAGATACTGGCGTTGTCTAAAGCAGTGCCGTTGATACGCGACGATGGCAGTACTTTGCAATTGGTCACGTCCGAGCAAAGCAAATATAGCAGCCCGCATCCACCGCCATCCAACAGTAATTCAGGACTAACTTTTGCTTTTAAACTGACTCCTCTTCTGGTGTTATTCGGTGATTATACTTATGTGATCTACCATATGCGATCACCGCCTGATCTAGCAGGCAGGTGATCTCCAAAACATCCATCTTCCACTTTGTTTTTTCTTTTTGTGAATCTTTCGTTCTTAAGTCTCATATACGTTCTCCGATTATGAAAGACGTAACTACCGTAAAAGAAGGCCACTGCTTCTGCAGTGCGTTTCCATTGACCGCAGACCTCATGCTGTCTTTTCACGGAGTTAGAGCTGCATACCTTCAACATCACAATGCACTTAGCAACTGGAACCATAAGGATGTTTTAATGACGCTGCAAAATATTTTGTATCAATGCTGCAGAAATATTTCATATCGGGACGATGGCGTCTCACGTAGAAACAACATCCACTTGTGGAATTGTGCCATCCCAGATCATTAGACATGAAAGACGCAATACGAGCAACAGGAGCAGCAGTTTTCCACTATCATTTGCCATTGCCAGAACCCATGGCTAAGCTGACGGAAAAGCTTGATCATGGATTTTCCATATAACGCTCGATTCAAAACAAACGCTTCGGGCCATGCTCTCTCAGCCGCAATGTCCGCGCATTGCATCATCTGCACGTGTTTCACCACGCGCGGTTGGCTCTTAATCTTCGCGCTACATGGTCAGCTGCTTGTGCTTTCCACCTCCCCTTCACAAAAGGCCGTCGAACCAGTAGAACTAGCCAGCCTCAGAATAATGGGAGCTGAAGGTGCACCATGGAATAGGGCTGGAAAAAGTTGACAGATGGTTGACTTCTCTGGTTCGCGTGTCTTCGCTCCATGTGCACTGGGGTTTGCGGGGCGGTGGAGGCAATTTGGCCCAAAGTCCTACTTCAGAAATGGAAAATCATGTCATCCACACAATTGAGAAGAGCATTAAGTCATAATGAAGAGTTGCAGGTCTTTGCGCTACTGTTGAGAACGTGCGTTCATGCAGCATGAGGATATATCTCGATGGAAGAGGTACTGTGTGTTGCATACACGTCATTCAACTCACTTGCCTGCGGTAGCTTGAATGCTTTCAAATTTAGTTCCTTGTTCAAGGCATAGACTATGATGGTATTGACCAGAATTTTGAGGCTAACTTACAGATGGACTTTACAGGATAATGATGAAGGACAGCGGCGAGGTTTAACATTGTGGATCCTGCGCACTCAGGAATAATACGACAGCGAGCTGATGGAACGCATCGTCTCACTAATAGACAACAGAAAAATGCGAATGAAGGCAGTACACCAGCCGGAACAGATCATAACTCATTGTATTACTCCACGCTGTTTGTGGAAGCCTCCATTGGAAGAACTGATCTTTTGAACCCACCAAAGCCAAGAACTCCTCCCAATCGCAGCTGTCGTTACCTTAGTCGCAAGGAGTCTACGAACTCCAACGCTGGCTTCGACTCCACTAATTGCCTGTGCCGTAGCCGTACCCGCTTCCTTTTAGGGCGGCCTACCGTTAAAGATCCAACCTCACCGTAGATTTAAACGTGCAACAACCACGGGATCATATCGCCGACGTTTTTTAATCCTACACAGCTTTTAGAAGCATAAGATAATTTATACATTGTCCCTGTCTATGATCCAGCTTCGATTCTCTGGGCCGGGGAGAGATCAGCAATCCGCGCCCGACCTTCACGAGAATACCGTGCCGGGTAGGCTTGACCAGGTAAGATGCTCTGCACAATACTCCGAACACGCTGCGCTGAGTCACGCTCCTCTTCGCTTGCTGCACGAGCCCACAGGCCCCGAACTTGGGGAAATCTGGTCTCAACGGCTGGTGCGAAGCTCCCGCCGCAAGGGATGACATATTTGTTTAGTACGCTGTGTATGACTGCTCGAAGATAGGGTCTAGAAATTTTGCGGCGCTGAATTGAGGTGGGTCCTGGATTATACAAGCTCGAAAATCTGGCCGGGAAACGGAGTGCGGCACATGAAGCACTCCTGCACGGAATCACCTCACAGGAACCGGTCTGCAAGTGACGTGTCTGCACACGTTATATCCACGTAAGACCCGGAGTATTATTACACATGACGCTTATCTGGTGCCTTAAAGAAGGCTATCTTGCAGCGGGTCAGCGGTAGAGGAGGGAAGGTGTCTTCAGATGATTGTTGAAACAAATGAATGCCCCCAGCATCCTCTCGTCGGCGTGTTATCTCTAATGGATACTGTAAAGCAGTCTCCGCCATGAAGCACTCAAAGAGTGAGTGGCTCATAGATCCTTGGTACTGTTCTGGCGGTCCTGTCCAGGCGGGAGCGAACTCTTGTACGCAGCGTGAGACATCATAAAAGTGTTATGATGAGTTAGTGATGGATGACGACTGCTATCGAACAGTGACAATGGTGAACAACATCATCATGAGCTTATGTGGCTTCGTAGAGGTATAGTGGCAGCGCAATCAAAGCCGTATTCCAGACTCAACAGACGAATGCGGTAGCACGGTTCCTCTTTCCCACAGTGAAGCCGACAACCTACCCCCTTCACTATTTTCGGGCCCGGTGAATTGCAGAGCAACTCAAGAGAACAGGAAGCTGGTAGGACCGGCTAACATCGGCTTTTGAGAAGCAGACTTGATTAGCAAAGGAAGAGCGATGGACGTGACTGGAGGTATCCATCTATTAAAAGGGAGCTAAACGAGAAGAAACCTTCTTTCGGAGTGGAAGAAAGGCCGGTTGACGCTAGTGGCGTGGACCTTCCAACGTCCAATATCCAATGAAGTCACGACGGCGGAATTTCCCGGCCTGCAGAGACCCAATAAGGCAGTGAAATCGCATGCATGGTGACACGTGGGCCTGGCAGAGCTGAAATACGGTATACGAAAAAAGGCCGCGGAACCTTCTCTATATGGTCTGCGGAAGGAGGTCGCCGTTGGACTTTTGAGGCAAGTGGTGCGGATAAGGTGTGGCGAGGTTGCCGGAAACGTGGCATTCTCTTCCTGAAGTGCCGGAAGGTTGTGGACGTATTCGTTCCTGGATAGAGGAAAAAGGTTCGAATGGAGCCTGTTCAGATGCGTCACCGATCAGCGCACAGGTAAAGGTTTGTTCACCGTCGGCATCTTCCCTCCCCTACTCGCCACTATTTTACTGCCATGATTCGAAGTCAAGGTCAACTGCAGGAGGACAGGCTGCGTCTCACCACTCGACTCGTCAGAGTATCAAAAGCTGCAACTACGTGTTCAAGAGCGGTCCTGTAAATGAAAGGGAGCAACGAATCAGCTGCTACCGGTGATAGCCGTGGCTTTTTCCTTTCGCGGAAGCTTAAACCTTGCGATAAATAGCACCATTGCTGACCTTGTGGGTGTGAATAAGGCTCGATTTCGCCGAAGATACTCCTCGGCCGGCGTTGGAGCCAATTGCAGACGCGCAGGAAATTCACAGCGAGGCTGAGAGAAAGCTGTTCCTGGAGGAAGAATTGGATGGTGGAGCCTGTTGGAGGATGAGGTTTTGGCTTGAATGGTGATTCGACGTGCTTCCATTCAGTGATCCCAGGGGAGGCCGTAAAGGATATGCAGCAAGGATCGGCAGCACGCAAGAGTTCTCCGGAGAGTGCCGTGTCAAGAAGTGTTGACGCAACATGTCAAGAAGCATGAAGCTTTGATGAGGCGATGTCAGCGAAGCTCGTTCGGCGGCTGCTGCATCATGTCGACTCAGGCGTCTGCACTGGATGGCACCCCCTGGTCTGGAGTGCGTATTCGCGCATGTGGTGTTGGAGCATTCGTCTGGACGGCTTTGACACACAGCGCAGTGCGCTTCAGGGTTAGGGTGCTTCAGCTGCGGCTGGATGCGGTGAATTTGTCGCGGCGACGATGGCCCAGCTCTTGTATCCACTCAGGAACAGCAACACCTGGCAAGCAGAGACAGGAAGGCTCCGGTGCGACGAATGAGTGGCGGGCAGGCTTGAAGTCAGCACAATAAAGTTATTAGTCAGGGTCGGACGCGTGGAGGTGGCCACGGGCAACGGGAGCCTCATTTCAAGTAATCGCGGATGGAGTGAGTTCTGCTCGCCGGCCGGCCGGCCGGGTGGAGGCGGGGAAGGCGACAGGGACAGGCGGGGCGTGATAAGCTTCGCTGGAGCGACGAGATTAGGGAGGGTGGAGCGGCCCTTATACTTTGCGGCGACCACAGCCGGGCGGTCTCAAGCCGACGGTGGCTGCGCGGAGCGGAGAGCATGCGGGGAGGCGGGCGAGGCTGGCGCACAGATGTGGGCGGACGGTGTCTGCAGTTGCGGGCGGCGGGCACAGCTGCAGGTGCCTTGATTTGGAGAAGGCGCGCCAGGCCAAGGTCGAACGTCTGCAAGCACGAGTACGTGCATAAACAAGGGGGCTTGCAGAAGCGAGCGAGAGGCGGGCGCGAGGCTTGGGGCGCGAGGCGGAGGCCGAGGCGGAGGCGGAGGCACAGCGGCAGTGACAGCGAGGCGTTGAGCCAGAGCCGCTGACTAACGCACGCGCCCCGCCTTGCCCGTGCCCGTGCCCGCGGGCTTATCGCGCTCGCCGGGTCGGCCCTCGGCGGCGCGTCGGCAAGGCTGTCTCCCCCATCTTCGCATCGTCGCGTCCCCAGATAGCACCGGCATGCCGCCACCCCGTCGCTGCCACAGGCGGCTGGCCAGCACGCGGGATGAGATGCGCCGTCCCCAGCGCTGCGGGCGGTGATACGTCTGCCTCTGCAAGAGTGGTGCACTGCGATAAGACCCCGCCACGATCAGCACCCTCCGTCGCCCTGTGTGGTACCTATTATCGGCAATGCCATCTGCAGCTATATCAGCCGAAGCAGGCGCTCGTCCAGCTGCAGCGCTCTGCTTTCGGTCGCCGTCTGCGCCTACTGTCCCCTGCTACCCTTCTCACACACCCGTATCCCGCAAGAATGGCTGTTGGCGATGGCATCCAGGTGCTGCCGCCCGGTGCCGGCTACGGCATCGTCATCGGGATTGGCGGCGTCTTCGCCATTGTGATGCTCTGCGTGACGTGGATGCAAAACAGGTACACAACCTTCTCGACCCACCACGCCGAAGAGTTCAACACCGCGTCGCGGAGCGTGAAGCCCGGTCTCATTGCTGCCGGCATTGTGTCGTCGTGGACATGGTCTGCCACTGTACGTCGCTGCATGGGCTCACATCGCACCATACTGACCAATCACAGCTCTTGACCTCATCAACCTTTGCCTACACCTACGGTGTCTGTGGCCCGTTCTGGTATGGATGTCTCGGCTGCCTCCAGATCCTCCTCTTCGCCATGATTGCCGTGAAGATCAAGGCGAACGCCCCGGGCGCTCACACCTTCCCGGAGATTGTCTTGGCAAGGCATGGCAAGGTGGCCCACATCACCTATCTGGTGGCAGGCCTCTGCTGCAACATGTTGGTTGGAGCGTGCCTTGTTCTCGGCGGCTCACAGGTAGGCTGGACGCCAGAGTGCCTGTTCGGTTGCTGACCTGACACAGGTGGTGGCTGCCCTGTCCGGCATGAACGTCTACGCGTCGTGCTGGCTGATACCGTTCGTGGTGGCCGCCTATGTTGTTGCTGGTAATTCAAACCTCCTGCTTCCGTCAATATCGCTCTAATGGCTATAGGTGGCCTCCGCAGCACCTTCATCGCGGACTATCTGCACACTGTCATCCTCTTCATCGCCATCTTCGTGTTCTCCTTCCTTGTCTGGGCCACCAGTGATGTCCTCGGGAGCCCGTCAAGAGTGTACGACCTCCTCGTGGAAGCCTCGGAAAAGATGCCGATCGAAGGCAACAAGGACGGCTCATACCTGGCTTTCCGCTCTGTCAACGGGCTGGTCTTCGCCGTAGATCTTCTCGTTGCCGGCTTCTGCACTGTCTGGCTGGATCAGGCATATTGGCAACGTGCCATTGCCAGCAGGCCTGAGACCAGCATTCAAGCATATATCTTGGGCGGCATCGCGTGGTACGGCATTCCCTTTGGATTCGCATCTGCAATGGGACTCGGTGAGCTACGAAACTTCGGACCTTTGAGAAAGTGGAGCATGCTGACCAAAGTTGTAAGGGTGCGCTGCTTTAACCAACACCCCGTCTTTTCCAACGTATCCAAACCCGCTCAGCACTGCTCAGAACGGTGCGGGACTGTCTTCGCCTGCCACGGCTATTGCACTTCTGGGCAAGGGCGGGGCTGTGCTGATGCTCCTGCTCCTTTTCATGGCTGTAACATCGTCAACCTCGGCCGAGCTTATTGCCGTGTCTTCACTGCTTACCTTTGACGTCTACAAGACGTATGTTCGGCCTGAGACATCGTCAGCCAAGCTTGTAACGATCTCTCACTACGGTATTGGCATCTATTCCGTGGTTCTGGCTGCATTCTGTTGCATATTAAATGCGGTGGGCGTCAACCTCACCTGGCTTTTGACGGTGCTGGGCATCATTGTGGGCGGTGCCGCCGTACCCGTTGGCCTCGTCCTGCTGTGGGATCGCATGAGCACCCCTGCAACAGTCTTTACCCCGTACATTGCTTTATCGTTCGGTCTCATCTCATGGTTTGTCACTGCACAGAAGCGGTCCGGAGGGATCTCCATAGAGACGACTGGTGATACCACAAACGCCGTAGCCGGCAACGTAACAAGCTGTGCCGGCGGAGCCGTAGTGGCGATTATCCTGAGCCTCCTATTCCCGCAGAAGCACGTGTCCACCGATCCCAAGGCCATTGAACGGTACAATAAGATCCAGGGTATCCCGCCGACGACGGCCGAGTCTCCGTCCGGTACCGGAACACCGCCGCCAGCAGCAGTGCCCGAGGAGGCCAAAGAAAAGTCAGACGACCCCGAGGCATCGGCGGCCACAGCAACGCCGCCGAACCCGAGGCCCAAAGAGCAAAGCAAAGTTCGGACCAACCCGCAACCCGAGACTTTCGTACCGACCGGCAACGAACTGGTCGATTTCCTGGAAGCAAGCCATATGGAACCGATGGATCCCGTGCTGGTCAAGAAAGGCATGCGCTTGGCTGTCGGTGCCAACTTGGTCTTTGCGGGCGTAGCAGCTATACTTGTCCCCTTTACGCTGTTCGGCACCGGCTACATTTGTAAGTGCATTTTAACTTTCTACCCCTGCACCATTTCTTGCCTCATACCCCAGATTCGCCCTGCGGAGATCACTCCTGGCCCCTGCTCGCGGTCTAGACCCTCATCGCCCTGCTGCCACACCCTCCACAGCCTCGTCATCGTCTTCAGGCTGCGTCTTTTCTCCTTGGAAGCAACACGTCAGAGCGCCGGACTCCCCTGCCGATTTCTGCGTTTATTTCATCATCGGGAGTGACACCTGCCGAGCTCACCACTATCCGCGTTCCGATCCTTTCCTTCTCCGTCCGCCACTGCCGAAGACCCTTGTTCCTAGTCTCTCGCTACTCTTCTCCCCTTTCGTCCACTCTATGCCAGTTCCGCTTCATCTGTCACGCATATTTCTCCCAGCAACAACCTTGCGCACCGCACACACACATTGCCAACCTCACCCCCAACGTCCTCTGCACATCACCTCCGCCGTACCCTCCTCTCTCCTCTCCGCTCTTGGTCCGTCCGCCCTCCTTCTTCCTTCCTTGGCACACTGCAACCGCCACATCCCTTCCACTCCCTCGGCACAAGACCCACCGGCGGACAGAACCCACCACGCGCACTTGCAGGCAGTGAAACCCTGCCGATCCCTCCACGCTAATCACAAGCCCCTTCCCTGCACCCACTCTATCCTACTTCCCTACATCACCTACCCGCCTACCGGTACCATCCTTCCCAAAAAATTCCCCTCAAACCCCTCGCCCTCTCCCGCCGCTTTCGTACCCGCGGCTCTAAGCTCGCTTTCCCTCGCATCCCGAGAGCGAATAGCCTACTCCATGACCCGAGAGAGCAGGACCGCACCAAAACAACGCCTCAACCCAAAACTCATGTCGCCGATCCGCAAGGGACTAACCACACTACCTCGCCGACCACGAAAGGCGCATGATCCCGAGGATCAGACCCACCCACTGTCCCGGGAAGGCACCCTCGTGCCAGCGCATCGAAAGCGGAATCAAAGCGGAATCAAAGCGGAAACCCCTACTTCCGCTAGCTGGAGCAGCGGTGTGCCTGGAGACCCTCGGATGCCCACCACCTCCAGCGACCGCACGTGCACACGTACCTCACGAACACACTTCGCGCGTGACTCCAGCCCAGCCCAGCCGCAACCGCAGCCGCAGCCCAGCCGCAACCGATCAACGCGGCCCTGCATTCCCCCTCCCCACCCTCCCAAAACGGATGCATCGTGACTGCCCAAACGAGCCAGCAGCAGCAGCAGCAGTGCCCGAGCCACACCCATTCTCCCTCCCCTCCCCTCCCCTCCCCTCCCCGCATCCCCAAACCCAGCACACGAAACCCCCGCAGCACCCCCCGACGCTAACAACCCGCAAACCCACAGACTCCAAACCCTTCTTCACCGGCTGGGCCGTCGTGTCGTTCATCTGGGTGTGGGCGTCGATGTGCATCTGCGTCATCTACCCGGCCGTCGAGAGCCGGGCGGCCATCCGCGCCGTGTGGCGCGGGCTGCTGAGGGACGGGTTCGCGGCGGTGGGGATGAGGTGAGGTGAGCGGGGAGGTCAAGAGATTCGCTTTTTTCTGCCTGGGTGGTGTGTGTGTATGTACGATGCCCTTCCTTTTCTTGCGCGCGCGAGAAGGTAGATTGGGGGGGTAGATGGTAGATGCGCCGTGACGGGTTTCGCAGGGGAGGGATTTCGGAGTAGAGGGGAGGGTGTGGGTTTTTCGCGCGCGTTGGGTCCCGGTGGGCGGACTCGAAGCAAAAAAAAAAGAGCACCCGAGAACATGCCTCGGAAGCTCGGTAGCACGGGTACCCGTTACGGGGGTGTTTTTTTTTTCTCTCTTTTTATTTTGCCTTGCTTAGAAATGATCGCGGTGACTCCCGGTATCCGTGTCCACTGCTGTGACTTCTGGAGACGCCGAGAGAGTTTTTTTTCCCTTCCCCTTTTCGGCAAGGAACTCACTCACGCACGACGACCGTTAGCCCGTCTGAGCCGGGGTGGGCGACGGTGGGCAGCGGAGCGCGCCGTCCGTATTCGGGAGTGGCTTTTGCGGCAAAAGCCTTGCCCAAACCGGACGACGGGGCGCGGGTCAGGTGAAGGCAGGGGTTTAGCGCGGGCGCAAAGGGTTCTATAGCACCGCTGTCCTAAGCGTCGAGATTTAGAGTTGGTTTAGAGTTGTTGGAGCGCGGACGTTGGCACGCTCCGCCAGGAATCGGGCGGATCTGGTTGGAGCGAGGGAGCGCGCGCGCCAGCTGCTGTCGGGGCGCCTGCACCTGCGTCGAGGCCGGCTTTTGCTGCGTCACAGGGTCCTCTGCGCGTGCTTGCGTGCGTACGGCCTTTCTTTGCCAGGGACGATGGGCGGCGTCAAGGGGTTGGGGGTGGTCGCGAAGGGTCGAAGACGGGGATGCTGCAGGGCGTGACGTGACGGGTTTGTCAGTGGCTTGCATGGTGGCAAAGCGAGTCTGAGGCGCGGCGGTGTTTCATGGGAGGGCTGGCTGGTAGACTGGACGGAGCGCGTACGGGGTGGACAACGGGCGTGCGGAGTGGACAACGAGCGTGCGGATGCTGCGTTCGAGATTGGGAAGCGGTGCTTGCTCTGACACTTGCGCCGCGCGTGGAGCGAGGCGGGCGGCGCGAAGCAGCAACACACCAGCACGAAGACTTGATTGATCATCAACGGCATGAGGCTGAGCTGCGCACGAGCACCGCCGCGCCGCTTCCGCTGCGGGATAAACTTCTTCTCCCATCCTTCCCTCTTCTCAAATCTCCCGGTCTCTGCGTCGTCGGATAGATGAGACGGACGGCGGACCTGCGTCACGCATACGTACCCGCACCAGACTCTTGGAACTGCCTTGGTGGCGACGTACACTCTAGTGTACGAGCCGCTCCGTTGGTGTGGGGATGGATGGAGGGACTGAGGAAGGGAAAGGCCTCCCTCACTAAAACATCCATCTCCACTGGTACCCGACGACGATCGAACGCAGCGTAAATCACCCGTTACCGATAGAGTCGTCGTTGAGATGGGAGAACTCGTCAATCGTGCTTTCACTTCAGACAACGAAGACGTGATGCTATGCCAATAATTGGAATTTATTAAGCGTTATGATACGCCTCATGCCAGCCATGCTCGTGGAGGTATAGAACTATTTAGTTGCAAGGGAGAAAGAAAAGACAGCACAATGAAAAGTGTTTTGTTGGTTGGTAGGCTGCAGCAGTCGAAGCAGCGGGTGAAGACCCTTGTGGTTGCAAGTGATTGTGACGGTGGTCCGGTAGACTTCCCTCACCGGCCGAGGGTGGGAAGCAGAAAAGAAAAAAACAAGAACGCCCCGTCTCTGTATCCCCATAACCGTCCGTGAGACATGAATAATACCCTTCCATCCCATCCCACTTGCCATCCTCGTGGCAGTGGTAGTACCGTAGTAACCCTTTCGTCCGTCCAAACCCCATACCATATTATCTAACGCCGACCGTACATTGTGACTGCTTTTTATTGCCCATGAAAGGCGCGTGCCGTGGTATAACCCCGTCCGCCGCGCTAGGAAGAGACAAGGAAGGAAAAAAAAGATGATAGATGGTAGGGAGCAGTGTCCAGTTCCTCCCCCTACACACACCAAAACACCAGAACACCAGACGATAATGGAGAAAAAGAAAACAAACCATCTCACCGCCTCATCGACCCCACGGCCGGCCAGTCCCTCTGATCGCCACCTCCCCCCCTCTCCCTCTCCGGACTGGGCGGTAAGTCCACCAACCGCACCACCTCCCTCTCCGGGCTGGGCGCCAGGTCCGCCAGCCTTACTATCTCCCTCTGCACGCCCGGGCCGGGCGTGTCCGCCAGCCTGATGATCTCCCGCCCGCCTGCCTCGTGCACGTGCTCCCTCGCGCCGCCGTCGACCTCGTAGATGGGCCAGCCCTCGTAGCCGGGCGGATGGGCGTCCAGCTCGCTGGCGTTGGCCGCGCCGCCGGGGCTGTTGCCGTCCTGGGTGGTGGCGTAGCTGTCGGTGGTGCCGCGCCCGTCCGAGCTCCACGTGCCGTTGCCCCAGCCGTCGCGCGCCGCCACGCCGGTGCCCATGTAGCCCGGCGCCGCGCCGCCCGCCATGCCGCCCCCGCCGCCGAACCCGTACGCGATGCCCGCGATGTTGCGCGGGAAGTGCGCCACCGCCGTCGGCACGCTGCCCGTGCTGCCGTTGGCCGTGGCCGGGTGCGGCGGCGGCGAGCTGGTCGACCGTGGAGGCCCGCCCGTCAGTGCCGTGAAGGTGATTTCACCGTTGCCGTCCGGCACCACCTCTTCCCAGCGGGCGCCGGGGCGGAGCGTGCCGCGGGAGCCGGTGACGGTGGAGGAGGCTGGGGAAGTGGGCCAGGAGTGGGCGGCGGTTGTGGTTGTGGTGTAGGTGGTGCTGAAGAGGGCGGGGTCCTTTTCGTCGGCGTTGAGGGGTTGGTGATGCGGATGGTTGAGGGAGGAGTACGAGGGTTTGGGGTGCATGATGGGCGTGATTTGGTCTTCGGCGGGGAGTTCGTAGATGGAGCGCTGCTGAGTGTTTGGGAAGTATGATGTCCCGCCGTGGTGTGGCGAGACATTTGCGTGCCGCATGGTCATGGGTGATTCCAGTTCGGGAGGGAGGCCGTTGAAGTGAGCTTGTTGAGGGCTGGTAGGTCCACCCAGGACGGGTGCCAGGTTGCTGCTAGGGTCCAGACCTGTTCTCGAGTCTGGCGTTCGTGTGAAGTGATCGCGGTTGTTGGTGGGGCACTCTCCTGCAGCGATGGTGGCATCCTGCTGCCGTATGCCCTTAAGCCGCCTGCGCCGGCGCCGGAACATCAGAGCTAGTACGGCGAGCAGGAATGCTGCGGAGAAAATGCCTCCTCCCAGGCTGATACCAATAATTGCGGGAGTGGACAGTTGATCACCGCCGCTTTTGGGGGCGTCACTGGGCGCGAGTGTCGTTGTGGTTCCAATCTGATAGATGGTTAGTGGTCATGTGATTGAAGAACGGAACAATGCCATCAACGAGAAGACGCTCTGAAGGATGAAATCTGATCCCTGGCGAGTCACTCAGACATCTCCTGGAGTCTGGCGTCCACAGCCATGGGATATTCGTCCAACTGAGCGGGCGTCCCAGGAAGACACGCTTGAAGACTTCAAGTCCTTGCGGCGGCCCCGGAGCAACCGGCCAACCTCGACGCTGGACAGAAGAACGGGAAATCCAGGCACACTCACATCAGGGGCGTCCGGGGGAAGGGTGACGTTCTCGGCGACCCTGTCGAGCATCCAGTACTGGCCGGCGTAGTCCTGGCCCTGGCTCAGGTGGGCGGCCAGCGAGCCCTGGTAGACGTCGAGGAACCATCCGGGGCCGGTCCAGTCGTTCGACAGCTTGACGGAGCCGCCGCTGGGCTGGACGGACCAGTACTGGCCGGAGTAGTAGCCCCATGGGGTCAGGTGCGGCAGGTCCTTGGGCTCGTTGAAGACATCGAGGCAGTAGGTCGAGCCGCCGACGGCGGAGCACAGGTTGAACTTGCCGGACTCGTCGGACTGGCGGAACTGGAACTCGAGCGGGGTGTCGTTGTTGGACTGGGCGCGCAGCTGGAGGTCGGGCTGGGTCGGGTCGACGGCCAGCGGCCACAGGCTCCACGAGCTGATCAGCTTGTAGGTGGCGGTGCTCGAGATGTCGGCGACGGTGGAGATGTTCACGAACATGCTGGCCGCTCGGAATTGGCGATGTGGGCGTGTCGCCGCAGCGTCTGCATAGTGTGGCGGGCGGGAGCTCCTGGGGGACGTGGCGGTGGGCAGCTGAGGGCGCGCGGGTCTGGTTTTGTTCGAAATGGAAGCCAAAAAGCTTCATCCGGGGCGGCGGGCGGCTTCGTCGGGCAGCAGCTTGGCGGCGCCCGCCATGAATCAACAGAGGCTGCCAGATGGGACCATGGCGTCGAAACTTTGGCATGCGCCATGCCAGCGCGCGCTCGGACGGCGCGTAGCCGTTTGTGGGCGCGGCCGGGATGCGACGCAGCAAAAGGGGATCGAGAGCGCCGCGGCGCTGCTTAGATCGCGCAACGTTGAGGCTAGAAGCTTAGAGTTTTGGCCAGTGTGTGAACGCGACTCGCCGCGCCGGCCGGCCGAGCGACTTCGCTCAGGGGAGCGCCAGGGCGGACGTCCGCCAGCGCCGCGGATGCGCGTCCGCAGTCACCAACTCGCCGTCGCCGCGCGCGCGCCGCCAAGCAATCTCCACACCCTGAGCGCTGCAGCCGGTACGTTCCGCCGCGGTGAAGCCAATCTATCAGGAACCGTTTGAGGACTGCCTCTGCGTTCCAGCGCTCATGCTGGCCGCATCACCGCGAGCCGGCGCGGAGCGTGCGTGGGCGAGCGCGGTGTTGAGCGCCGAGCGCCGAAATTTCGACTGCGCGCCCTGCGTGACTGCCAAATGCCGCAATCTTCCTGAACTCTGCTGGCTTGCGTGTGATAAGGCGAATGGAGTCTTGCTTTTTCGCACGGAGCCGCGGAAGACGTGCGCGGCGCTCCGGGGTATCCTTATAAGCCACCCCGCGCCCGCTCGCCGTCGCCGAGCTGGCAGGAAACGCTGGCAACCCTGGCGCCCAGCCAGTCCTGCCTTCCCGATCGAGCCGCCGCCAGCTGCCTGCGTCCGCGCCTCGACGAGCCCGCTGCCATCGGCGCGCGTGGTTCGCCGGCCGCCTCATGACACGGTGACAGCGGGTATCATTGCGCCCCAGCGCGCTACAGCCCACCCACCCCTGCTTCGATCTTCCTCCAGAGTGCGGCCCCCTGCCCATCATCCCCACTATAACTCCCCCAAGTGCCGGCTCTAGCTCTGCTCGGTATACACAATACGCCAAGCTCATTTCTCTCTGATCAAGCGCTGCTCTGCCCGCCGTGCTGCGCGCTGCGCGTATCCCCGTCCGCCTGCTCCTCGTCGAAGCGATCGTCGCCGTCGTCCTCGGCGTCGGCTTCGTCGATGGCCAGTGCCGCGAGCATGCCATCGATCCACATGGCCTCGTCGGTGCCCGCCGCCATGAAGCGCGCGTAGTCGGCGGTGCCGTCCAGCCTGAGCTCCTCCTTAGTCACCAGCCCTGTCTCGAGCGTCGAGACGTGCGCGCCGCTGTCAGCAGCCGCCGCGCCAGTCGCAAGGCCCGGCCCGAGCGGGCTGCATCCACCGCCGCGCGCGTCCTCCCACAGCCCGTGGCGGCGACAGAGGTCGAGGAACGCCGCCCACGCCGGATCGACGCCCAACACGTGCGGATTCCCAATCACGACGAGCCCGGCGCGGGCGCGGGTGAGGGCGACGTTGAAGCGCCTGTGCTCGCGCACGAGGCCGGCGCCGCGCGCCGCGTCCTGCGCGAGGAAGCGCTCGCGCGTGCGCGTCGTGCAGACGATGACCACGCGCGACTCCAGGCCCTGGAACGCCTCGGTCGGTCCGATGTTGACCCCCCGCAGCCCATACGGCTCGCCGCGCATCGTCGACCGCAGCAGCCGCACCTGCGCCCGGAACGGGCTCATGATGCACACCTCGCGCTCGTCCGCCAGCCCGGCCCGCACCAGCGACGCCGCGCTCGCGCACGCCGCCTGCGCCTCCGCCACGTTGTACCACCCGCCGCCCTCGCCCTCCATCTCGTCCGGCTCGGTGTTGGTCTTGAAGAGCACGGGCCAGCCGCGGCCTTGCCAGCCTGTCCATGGGAGGAGCGCGTCGGTCCCGCGGGCTTCTGGTATCAAGGTGTCGTGGTAGAACAGCGCGCTTGGCACGGCCAGGATGGCTGGGTGTGAGCGGTAATTGCGAATAAGGTTTGCAAAGGGCGGTCTGGTGATTGGAAGCATCGTCCGGTCTAGTGGCTTGGATGGCGCTCCTGGCGTCGTCTTGTTGCGTGCGAGAGGATGATCCCTGTACAACGCTCTATTGAAGAGGCGTTCGAACACACTGATCTTCAACGCTTCCGCCTTCGCCCGTGGTCCGAGCTGCATCTGGTCTCCCGCCATGACGAAGATGGGACTCGAGGTAATTGCGTCTCTAGCCTCGGGTGGTGTGACCACGCTGATAGGGATCGCAGCCTCGGGTTCGGTTGCCTGTGCAGCTTCATCGATGATAAGTGCGCTCCAGTAAAGCTCCATCTTCCTGGGGACTTGCCCATGCTGCAGTGTCGATGCCACGCCGTGCTCAAGCGCGAACAGATCTTTGTTAGTGAGCCTTGCCGAGACCAGCATGGCCGCATCCTTGCAAGTAGTTACCACAACCCTGTATTTTGGAAGCATAGAGTGCGCTGGCAAGGCGAAATGGTCGTTCACGATAAAGCAGTGTGCCAGCAGACTTTCAGGCACCTCTTCAAAGGTCCTCGTAGGTGCATTGAGTCGAATGAAATCTCCGAAGTTCAGGTGCTGACTGAGACGCTGGGCAAGAGTATCTGCCGCAGGATCGGATGGCGCGCAGAGGAGGATGTGCGATATCTGCGAGTCGTTTGAAACAAGCTGGAGTACGCATTCGACCTGAGGTGACGTTGGCAGTTAATATGACGGAACCTTAAAAGAAATAGATGGTCTTGGGTGGATCCGGCCCAGCGAGCGTGACCAATAAGTTTAATTTGTGCGCGAAACATTGGGCCCAAAAGAGTAAAAAGAACAGGAGGCCTATACGCCGCAGCGATGGATGCTGTGTCTCCCTTTGGGCATGTACAAGTGAATGCTTGTTTCATCCACGGCGGTGGGTGTTCGAGAACCTCGACATCATTTACCACCGCCTCGGCAACGTTCACATGTACAACGGACGTAAGGTTACTTACGATGGTCTTCGTCTTGCCAGTTCCTGGCGGCCCACTGATCAGGAACGGCACCTCTCCGTAGTTGTGCTGGCACACCGAATCCACCGCCTTTTGCTGCTCGAAGTTGAGCTCCTCATCGAAGAGCTTGCGCTTTGCCAGACGTGTGAGTTCCGTCTGAAGGGCGCCGTCTGAGTCTTCTGGGAACAACATGCGACGGATCCACGAAGCTTGTCCCTGCTCGCTTATTTCCGCATCCGCCTCGGCGCGCCCTCGGACTCCATTCGTTGTGTGGTGCGTCTTTGAGTTTCCGTTGGCCAACGTTGATGCGCTGTAGTCCAACGAATCCTGGATCAATGCGAGTGACAGCCGTTGAGCCTCAATCCAGCCAAGCGGAGCGTTGAAGCACACGTTGAAGCCCAGATTGATGGGCATCAACGTGTGGCCGTGGTCGGTACGCAGCGTTACGAGCTCTTTAGCCCTGTCGATCAGATGCACGCGGGTGCTGTACATGATACCCGTACAGCCGATCTGCAGCACGCCGTTCCACGCTCTGCTCGTTACCAGCTGGCGGATGGATACGACGTCCTCGAGCTCGATCCGAGGGCTGTTCTCACGGACGCCCGGCATGTGCAGCACCAAGTGGGCGGCGCCACTGTACTGATGATGCACGTCCATGGGAACTCTGTACATCGCATAGTTTGCGAGGTCTCTTTCCAGAGCCCGACGCTCTTTTCTGATGGCGCCGCAGAAGAAGATGGCGTGGGTTTCAGCAGACAAGGGGATAGGTTGGTTTGGGCAGAGTACTTCGTAGTCAGTCTTCTTTTGGTCTAGGGCGTGGTCGTCTGGGCGACTCTGGAGGAATAGAGGCGGGATGAAGTGCCTCGCATAGGCGTCATAGTCGATGGTGCGACTTGGGAGAGTGTGGAGTGCGATTGCGGGTTGGATGTTGATTGAGCGGAGCTCCTCTGGGACGAAGGCTCGTGCGTAAACGTCAAAGGCGTGTGCTGGGGACTCGCGACCGCAATGCGACGGTTGTTGGCCTCCTGGCTGCTCCATCTTCGCGTCGCGTCGCGGTGCTGTTCGGTGCAGCGACAGAGGTGGTGAAAAGGATGGTGGAGAAGCGAAGGGGCTTTTCACAGACGATGGCGGTCAGAAGTGACAGGACGTCGCGTGCAGAAGACGAGTGGTAGCATGATGCCGGAAGAAAAGGACCCAGAGTGACGCTGGATGTTACTGCCTGGAGCACCGTCGCCCGTGAGGCTGAGCCACGTCGTAGCGCACATGCAGACAACCGCGCCGCTTCGTGCCGCTCCGAGCCCCAGCCGATAGCTCACTTTAGCGGAGAGAACATACCAAAGCCTCTTTGTTACGATGGACGGGTGCGTCGGGCGGTGTGGAGAGTGTATGAATTCCGGTACCGACACGGCGGCAGCGGGGCCGCGAAAGGCGCTGCCGGCTTCGACGCATTTGCCAACGCATGTTGATGGCTGATTGAAGCGTTCGTCTAAACGGCTTTGGCATGTAGATCAGAATAGTTCTGCGTCCGTGTTGACTCTGCATGTAAGCTGTTTGCTTCATGCGCGATGATGTTTGTAGCACCTCTGTACCGTCATGCTTTCTGCGATCTACTGAACCGATGACAGGAATGTTCGCGAGTCATCCATCTACTTAGTCATATCACTCATGACTCACAATTTTCAGCGTCACCTGTGAAATTTTGTCGCCAGGCAGCTGGCCAGTCACTCCCCCACACCTTCGCTACAAAACCCGCTGGCGCGAGCCAAACACCCCAAACCCTCGTCGCCTTGCCCGTCCGAAAGCCTCGAACCAAAGACCCTCACCCCTTGCCTCGGATCCACCCGCGCCAGCCTTCAACCTCCAACCCGCCTCGCGCGCCGTCCAAACCAGAAAACACAAAAAAACCAAACCCCCGGCCACCCACCCACCATGCCACCCGCCTCCACCCCAGCAGACCTCACCGCCCTCATCGACCTCACCACCTCCACCTCCACCCTCCTCTCGCAATTCCTCTCCACCCTCGCGCCCGGCGCCGCCACCACCCCCTCCACCCCACCACCCGACCCCTCCATCGACGCGCTCGCCCTCCTCGCCGACGCCGCCACCCTCCTCAAAGCCCACACGACCAAGCTCTCGCTCCTCGTCCTCACCCCGCCCTTCACCGCCACCGCGGTCGCCAAGGTCCTGCGCGAGATGGCCGCGTCCGTGCTGCCCGCGCTGATGGGCGGCGCGCAGCAGCTGGGCGCGCGGCGCGGCGTGCCGGCGGCCGTGCGGCGCGAGGTGCGGGCGCGGGTGCGGCGGGCGGTTGGCGCGGTGGCCGAGGGCGTGGCGGAGGTGAGGGGGTGCGCGGAGAGGGAGCGGGGTGGTGGTGGTGGGGAGGCGGGGCGGAGGGATGCGTTGAGCAGCGCGGGGTTGGTGTGGGAGGCGTGCGATGCGGTGATTGAGGTGCGGGCGAAGGGGGTGGTTGGGGTGGTGGTGGGGAAGGTAGAGGGGTGGAGGGCGACGTTGGTGGATGCGGTGGAGGAGTTGAAGGAGTGGGGAGAGGAGAGGGAGGAGGATGAGGAGGACGGTCTGGGGAGTGATGATGAGGATGACATGTTCGGTGGGGGGGATAAACTGGGGAAGGGGAATGAGGAGTTGCGAGCGCAGTTGGATGCCTCGCTCAAGAAGATCAAGACGGTGACGGTGCTGTACCAGGCGCTAGTCAAACGGAGGTTGAAGACTTATCCCGGAGATGACGCGAGCGTGGGAACTCTGGATCAGCTGCTGGAAATCCTGCAAGCGATTCCTGACTCGGTCGACGACATGGCGAGCGCGTTCTACGATCACAACGGCGAGCAGGCGAAGAAGGTCTTTGCAAAGATCAGTGCCGACGCGATTCGGGCATCGGAATTGGTCAAGCAGAGTTGGGACGGCAAGGACGACGAGTTCACGGCATGGTCTGCCAAGTTCCGGGACGCGATCAATGCTTGAAACTATTCTATCCATTTCTCGGTAAAACACCAAACTTCCTCGAGCACAACCCGTCGCGCACATCCAGTCATACGCCTTCCAGTAGCATCCACTCAAACAGCAGCAACGAGGTATCCCACGCCTATCGCAACAACCCATTCAAGGCTCTCTCCGATCTTAGCCGCACTCCCTGCATTCGCGGTGCTTGACGCAGCCGTCGCGCTAGCTGTTCCTGAGGCGCTGTTTGAAGAAGAAGAGATACTGTCAGCCGACTCAGTCTTAGTAGCAGAGGAAGAAGCCGTTGAAGCAGCAGCAGAAGATGAAGTGGTGGAAGAAACAGAGGTGGTTGTGATGGTTCCGTTGCTTGACGTTGGTGCGGTCACGGTGGCCGTGGAGTTGGAGGAGCCTGAGGGGACTGACGAGCCAGTTGCAGTCGAGGTTGCGGCGGCTGTGGATGCAGAGCTGGACAGCTGCTCACAGATGCCCGTCGAAACTTGTTGAGTCTCTGTGGTGGTGCGTCAACAGGTAGACTGAGCAGCTTGGAAGACGAGCAACTTACTCAGCGCATCCTCAATCGAGCACACGTCCGTCACGCAGCCAGTGATCTTGTCGGTGAGCTCAGAGGCCTTGGCGCACTGGCACGTCTGGTCGGTCACGGTGCAGCCAACCTGAGGTGCGCCGGATTCAAAGCAGGGGATCTACTCAGAGTAGACTTTGGTTAGCAGATGCTCGCGGACAGGTTTCTGGATTGGCACGTACGGCGCAGCTGGGGATGTCGCTGGTCGTGTAGGCGGCGGACGCGAAGGATGCCGAGACGGCAAAGATGGTCACGTAGGAGAACTTCATGGTCAAAGATCCAGGCAGGAAAAATCGAGTCACAGGATTTGAAGAGACCGGTTGATCTTGAGGCGTTTTAATGGTCGATGATGAGATGGCGGGCAGGGGCGAGTCGAGCCGAGTCGTTCGGTACTGTGGAGCGCGCAGAACAAACGAAGCAAGAACGAATGTGAGATGAAATCAGTCGCAGTTTCAGCACTCGCGCGAGCAAACAGCAAGAGGTACGAAAAGCAAAATTCACTCAACCGTGCAGAACTCCAGGCGGTTGACCCTCAGCTAAGTAAGAAAGTCCGTCGTCCCGCGAAAAGCAAGCCAGCCAGCAATTCCCGCTCTGCAGATCCTGCCACCACCAGAACAAGCCGGCGATAATGTACGAGAGTATTGGTTCACGTCCCACGCTAACGGTTCTACCATGGCGTTCTGCCTCCTTATGGCGAGATCCGGGATCTTTTTCGACGCGGTGCTATGAAACGTGGTGTTGCACAGCATACAATGGGCGGCCGTGGGCGGCCGTGGGCGGCCGTGTCACAGTAAAGACCCGATTCGCGTGGAGAGAAGGAAAGAAGGAGCGGGCATGGGTGCCACCAGCTGCCGTGAAATGCAGGCAGCTGAAAACTGCAGCTCTTCCTCGTTGCTTTTTGGTCCAACGGCCGTGGCGGCCCTGGCCGGGGAAGATGACAGGAGCGTGCGCGCGTGCATCCGTGACAGCTGAAGACGGCACGACAGCGACAGCGAGTGGCTGGCCGCTCCTTCTCTGCCCGTCCTCGTACCACCCCTATCCGCGGCGTGGTAGTGGTTGAGCGAGCGAGTCGAGCGTCGATGCGGACTCGGTCCGCAATGCAACCTTCAGCAAAGCTACCGCTTCATCGCAAGCGAGACGGCGCGTACCGCCGCGGCATGCGTCTCATCCAAATTCAAACGCCCTTCGCTCTTCAAGCCGAGAGGCAGTGGAGACGGCGAGTCGTTGACAGCGGCTTTTTTGCGAGATGTGACGGGTCGGCCAGCTGCATTGCATACGATGCGACGGCCGAGCTGCAGGTCCAAGTGGTTGCGTGGGGGCGGTCGAAAAAAAGCAACACCCACGTCAGGTCGTGTCAAGGGGCGAGGGAGACCGGCTTGGCAGAGAACACCATGGAAACTCTCTCGCGCGTCCCATCCCTTTCTGCAATTTCCCAGGTTGATGAGAAGTGATCTGATGAGTGAACAAGATGTTTGGCCGCCGCTTGGCAGGGGCGGAGGCTGCTCGGATGGTGGGGGACCTTGGCAGAAGTAGGGCTGTGCCTTCCTTTTGGTTTTTGGGTGAGTAGCGAGACTTTCCGATCTCGCCTGCTTAATAGCTTAACCCTGGGAGGCGGGGATGACAAGCCTTCTCTGAACGACTTACTCGCGCTTTCCACTTCAAGCATTCACGTCATGTCTAACTTGCTCTCCACGCCACTCTCAAGTCCTCTCAACAAAGGAGACCCTCCAATGCAACCTCTTTGCCACCTCGATACTCATCTGGTCTGTGATTATGACTGGTCATTGGTGGGTTCAGAACGTGCACGGAGCCTTTTGGCAAAGACGAACAGCTCGGTCTCACTGGAACTGTTCTCTTGAACTACGTGGTAATCTGGGCTACTCAACATATCGGACAATCACGTCTCTGGCGATATCCCTGGGATCGGTAATTGATTTTGCTCACGTGCACCATATTCATAGTATACATTTCGCCTTTTAAGGTAAATTCAAGTTTCCCAAATCCTATTGCACACAGTTCACAAGCACCACGACAACCTCACAGCTCCACATGAACCCTCGTCATCCTCTGCTCCACGCCCCTCAACGCCCACCTCTCCACCCCACCCTCCCCCACCTCCACCATCTTCATCAGCCCCCTCCCCGCGTAGTCCGCCCGCATGCTGGCCTCGTTCCGGTACACGAGTTTGCGGGTTAACTGGTGTCGCTGGCTGCACCTTTAACACGAGATCTTCCATCATTAGCCACAAGCTCATGGTACTCTTTCAGCCAGGCTACGCTGTTGTATCCCAGACATGGTGCAGGACCACCTCCTCCTTAGAACCGACCAGTTTATATATGAAATATATCTTTACAAAAGTAGACCTCATCTTTTTTAGTCAGAGAATAAAGATCATTTCGTTTATTTTTTATTTAATCATAATTGGTTTCACGATAATATCAATTCCCATCCCTGATTATATAGAATAGTCCGCCAATTTGTCTTCAGCTCCCCGCCATCTCGGGTAGAATTGTGCTGCCAAATCAACAGTAGAGCTTCTCTCACGCGCCCAATACTTCCAATGCCAACGCTGCCTTCCAGCAGAGCAAGTCGGTCCAAGATGAGGAACTTCTGTGCTGGATCGTCGCTCTCACAGCCTGCCAAGAAAAGCGGCAAGTTTAGAGCGGCGTACTCACAGTGATCACCCAAACGGACCTGATCAAGCTTCTCCAGACAACGCGCGAGGGACTCGATCTTCGTGTATGGTATCCTCTTCTTCAGAGATTCCCATTCGAGGTTGTCGAGAGAGGTACAATTGGATCGCGCTTGGTCAAGGACCGAATGGAGAAAAACAAAGGCAGCGTAGCGGATGCGCTGGGCCACAAACACGAGCCGGCAAACCTGCGAAAGCGAAACTCCTTGAGGAAAAGAATCAAATTTTGTTTTGATTTCTGAAGTCCCGAGAACACCAATGCTGTCCACTTTAGCTTCGTCATGAACTCAAACCGTCGCCGAAGCGGGAAACTCACATCGTGTCAATTTCACTGGAGAGTTCCTCATAGCGCCAGATCTCCTGCCTCTCATGTCTAGCAGCGAGGCTGGAAATAGAATTACATGCTCGGAGAAGATACTCGGCACAGCAAGAGTATGGGTCTAGCGTTGATAGAGCCTCGTGACCTGGATCCATGTCGGCGTCGAAATAGCCCAGGCTGGCATCAAGATAACTATCTGCAACAGAAAACCTTGTACGGCAAATTCCCGAGGCTAGCCGGTGATAACGGAGACTGGAGCCGTGTCAACTTGGGGCGAATCATGAAACAGAGGAGCTAAGGTGTCGTTACAAGCTGTCGATATACTGGCCGCATTCATGGTCCATCGCAGCGATTCCGCCACGCAGATGCATCAAGTGGTCTAGGCCGTCCAGATGGCCTTTCCACTGCGTCAGGCTGCCCTTAATCAGTTCATATTTGCAAAGCATCACTGCGGTAAGAAGAGTCTCGTCAGTCACACGACAGACTTCAGGAGCCCTCGTATCGAACGAGGCGCGAAGCCAGTTGACAGCCTTGACGTAAAAGGAAGCAGCAGTGTTTGCTAAGCTAGCCTTGATGTCCGGACCCGAACGCTGTGATTGATGACAAGCAGCGACGGCACACATAGCGTGAAGCAATCCGGGTGACTCGAAAGCCCTGGGTACTAGGAGACGCCTCAAAGGATTGAAACTACCAGCGTCCAGATTCAACAAAAGCCTGGAAGCCTGCTCAACGTGGTACTGCAGGTAGTGGAGAGCTTGGCCTGACATATGAGAGGGGGGTCCAAATGATTCTGGCATACTAGTCGTATCTTGATCGCGAAGCAGGCGATTAGCTTCCAGTATCATTCCGTTTCGCTCAGGAGTCGACTGCTGTTGCTCCTCGTGAGCCAAGTCGGAGGTTCTGCTGTTCGACACGGTGGTTGTGGGGGGCTGAGCACCAAAGTTGCCAGACGATGGCGCGGAGTTGTACCTTGGACTGGAAAAATGAAATGCCGAGATATCATCGAGAATCACCATCGTGCTTCCTTGATCGGGCCCGGCAAGGTTGTCAATAGTTACGTTGAGATCTCGTGGAGACAGGCCAGGAAAAAAGTCGTTGCCACCCTGATCGGAGAAACATCTCGATAAGGACTCGGGGCTAATAGTAACGGAGTGTTCCTCCGTGCCGTTGGAGGTAGGAACATTTGCTTCTGGCTCTCTGATAGAGGACTGATGGGTGACGCGTGCTCTTCGCTTGCTCTGGGCTCGAGCCGGTTGAGGGGTAGACGAGATAAAAAGTTGTTGATACCCTTCGCACATGATACCACGATCTCTACAGTTCATGCATCTGACCCACGCAATAGGTCAACCCGAGAGCGAGACACAAGCATGCAAAATAGCTGCATGTAGGACTAGCAGTGGGGCTCACAATGGTTTTGCCTCGTCACACTTCTTCCGGCGTCGTTTGCACGTGCCACATCCACGGCGGCTCCAGGTAGAGGGGGCTTTGGGCGGTTTGACGGCGTTCGGTTGCGCCATGCGGATTTGGGACTCTCTCGAGTGACTGTGACGTCGGTTGGCGATTCCGAATTTGTGCGAGAGAAGGGAGACGAAGGCACGTCCAATTCTTCGACCTTGATTACTCAGCGTGCCACGTGATGAGAAAATTATCCGGGATAAGCTCGGGAAAGGAGCTTTACCCCGCCTTCCTCGTCTTATCTACGAGTAGACGAAGAGATGCGGCGCCACTCTTCTCCTACTAGGGTATTTCCGTTGCTACGTTGCCATCCTAGGCAAACCCCACACTTTTATCATTCCAGTACTTGTTTTGCCGCGTTTCGATGCTTCCGGAAGCCATGGACTCAGCTAAGACCGCCAGTAAGTATTTGCGAATATCTAGTATGTGCTATTTTATTAGAATATTAAACGTCTTGATTCACCTTTATCCGCCGTCCGGTGAGTCGTTGCTTCACCTCACGCTGAAAATGCAAGGCTCTGTTACCCCACGCTTAATGCTGGAGGCCATTGTCCTGCTCGTGCATGCAGATGATATTCTTCAAGAGAACAGGGTTTCCTTTCGAGTCCGTCCGGAATCCGTCGAAGTACTTGATGTGCCCGAGGCAGTCACAGCCCAAAGTAAGGGAGTTTGCCGTGATGCTAAAACCGACATCACCTGCATCAAATGCCTGCTTACGGTGGTAAGGCTTGCGAGGGTCTGGAGAGGTATCAGGCTTTGGCATCTATCTCAGCGTGTGATTTTCAGAATATACCTCCAGATGGTACCGTCATCTCCGACATAGACAAGCGGTAGAAAGTGTTTCGGCCATCGTATGTGATATTGTACAGTAGAAGGCCATCGCGGTTGTTGAAGCCAACCCGGAAACGCCACTTTTGCCAGTAAACCTCCTGACCGTTGACCATGAATGACGGCCCTTCAGGATGGCGGACGATGTAAGGCTTCAGATCTATCCGCACTGGCTGATCGAGCAGATCATGGGCGTACTGGATACATTTGACTGGCTTCCAAGGACGTGTGGGTTCAGTCGTAGCATCGGTACCCGTGGGAAGATAGTCGATCCGTATCAACTCATGGGTCACCTGGTCAAAAACGGGAGAGAAGGCGCATGGCAAGGAATAGTGGTTGGATTCCGGATGGTCGACTGCGACGATGTACATGTAACATTGCGCGAGTCGCCTCGTTTCGTTGTTGCTATCCGTGCCGTAAATCCAAGGATCGTTGCAAACGGTCATACCTTCGGGGAGCTGCATTTTGTCAATCTCAGCCAAGACTGCCGGATGATTCATGCAGGCCTCCTCGATTTTGATGAGCTCGTCAATGTTTGCTGGCCCCTTTGCACCGTTTTAGCACTTGTAATACTTCCGAGGGGTTTATTCTGATCGGAAAATGAATGCGTACTTGGACATCTTTGGGCAGCTCCTCCATCGAGACGAGCTCTTTGGAATCGGCATCTAGGATTGCCTTGAAGAAGCCTCCTGTATCTCGACGGTGGAACAGAGTGTACAACAGGCGTCGAGGCTTTCTCGGAAGAGGCAGTCCCAGTCGTTCGGCGTCAAGGTACGAGACTGTGTCACACTTGATTGGCTCTAAGACATCGATTCGCTTGTAGCGGAGTGGGACTTCGGGAAATCTGTTCTCTAGCACATTGACTGCTAGTCGAATTTCCGCTGGATTTACAGGGTCGAGTGGATGGGGAGAGGGTGGTGTGGGGCGAGAGAACGGTTCGAACGAAGGAGCCATAGCGGTTTGCTGAGAGCGCTGTGAGCAGAGCAAAAATAGAATGTCAGATCCTAGTGACTAAAATCCAGTCCTTCCACGAGGCGAGACTGATGTTTAAGGCGTTTCATCGGGAGGGTGGTGATCACCACAGTCGCTAGCTTTTAAGTGTGATTACTCGTTTGGGACTAGGCGCGACGAGCCTCGAGAGTAATGAGACAACATCGAGCTATGGCGAAATCCCTTACGACACTAATGATTGGCTAACCTGGACACAACTTGCACAGGGCAGCGGCGCGCAACCGTTGCCTTGAAGGCTTAGCGCAAGTGGGTTATGACTCTCACAGTCCCTCGGATACTCGTATTCTGCTCCGAAGTCCTGATCCCGAAGCCAATCCCTGCCGTCCGAAAAAGGAAGGAGTCGCGCCAAAAGCGACAGGGGCGCTGCTACCCTTTGCCAGACTTGGCACCACATCCGCTAAGCATTTTGACTTTTCATCATTCCACTACGGATACAGCTCGCTGCTGCAAGCACAGAGAAAGGACACCGCTAATATTACTGCTGCGTCTCTAAGCACCTACTGCACTCCACCTAACACGGCTCCCGGCAGTATCAATCCTTTCGCCGGTTTCACTGACGAAGACGGGTCCATCGCTACCGGCATCGGAAGTCGTAAAGTCGCCGATGCCAATGTCAAGCCTCCGGCCTCCATACCCATCGTCGATCTTGCGGGCGCGTTCTCGGACTCTTCTGAGGAACGAAGGAAGGTTGCAGGGAAGATTTACGGCGCATGCACCACCATAGGATTTTTCTACATCAAAAACCACGGCATCGAGCAGAACCTCATCAGCGCTTGCCAGAGGGCTGGATTGAGCTTCTTCCAGGATCTGACCCACGAGCAGAAGATGGAGTTTAGCATGGCCAAAAACAAGACTGAGTACTACGGCTATGCCCCGAAAGCAATCCGGATGCCCGACGGCGCAATCAAAAGACGTTAGTTCAACTGTGAGAAAAGCACTTCTGAGTAGCGAATTGCTGACCGGCATCAACGGGCATGTACGAGACCATACACTGGGGCTACGAGTCAGCCCTTGATCCTGGTGTGACAGAAGATGCTGAAGCCAGTTACAACTTCTGGCCTTCCGAGGAGACGATGCCGGGGTTTCGATCATTGATGGGACGGTACTACTCATCGATGATGACCCTCGCCCGTAGACTGCTCCGTCTTTTTGCTTTAGCACTGGACCTCGAGGAGAACTTCTTCGATAAATTCGCGAAGCACCCTGGCGTGATGCTCGCCCTGAACTACTACGAAGCTGCACAGCCCCAGAACCCGGAAGGCTCTGGAATCTTTGCGCACAGTGACCTGGAAGGTATGTACTGTATTTTCACGACTCAGTTCGCTGTTCGCTGAAAGTCCTTTAGTGTTTACCATCCTCTGCCAGGACGAGGTGAAATCGTTAGAAGTGCTCTCAAGCAATGGAGCCTGGCTCCCGGCCAATCCCGTTCCAGGTATGACAAGTTCTCTACACCCGAATAGTTCATCCGATGGCTACAAATAATAACACAGGGATGAATTCCCCCTTGATGCAGGTCATTTCGTCGTGAATGTTGGTGACACGTTGAGTATGTGGACGAACGACATCTTCCAATCAACCGTCCACCGCGCCTACAACAAGGACGGCCAGACACGCCTCTCCATACCCTTCTTCTTTGGCGTCGATCAGGATGCTATGATAGAGCCCTTGCCCTCGTGTGTTTCAGCAAAAACCCCTGCCAAGTTTAACCGCGTTCAGATTGGGAGCTATCAAAAGGAGCGTTTGCACCTGCAATACCCTGAAGGCAAGCAAGAAAATGTCCCGAAATCAAACGTTGTCAAAGATATATGAACTATGGTTCCAGGCGAGGCCCGCGCATGATTGGTCGAGGTCGATAGATGAATTGTTGATTGCTCAGTTGTAGAGTATTCTTTGCCTTCTCATGTGAATTGAAGCATTCAGGGGGGGGGAGTACAAGAAGAATGGCGCGCGCCAGGGTTGTTTTTTTTTTTTAACGCAGAACGGGGAATGGTGGAGCTCTGCGTAGAATACACGAAGCAGCTGGGCTTCTTTCCACTCGTTCGCGTGAAATACAGTCGTCGAACCCGTCTTTCCATTGTGCATGGGGTAGTTCACACGTTCTTGAAACTCTAAATGCAGTTTATTCACGTACATACACACGTGTAAGGGCACACCGCTCAGTGAAAAACCGAGTAAGCGTCCCCGCATTTCGCGCGTCCTTTCCGACTAGCGTTAAGCCAACGGATATGGCGGAAGATTTACCATAGAAGGAAGGTCTTAGCGAGTATCTATTCGTGCACTATTCTTATCATCCGTCGGTAGATAAATTCCAGGATCGCTCGCGATAATTGGATTCACTAGTCAGCCAGCTGGATCTCATAGATTTGCGCATACATGTACAATGACCACCGTCCTTCCCCAACCGTCGGAGCAACATGTCCTGCAATCCTTTGGTCTGAAAGGCAAAGTTGCCGTTGTAACAGGTCAATGATCATCACTCTACCCTCATTGTCATCCGCCTCTTCTCTTTGTCGCCGCTAGCTAGGCAGAAGTTAGACTCACACCGCAACGTTTACAGGAGGTTCGCGTGGGATCGGACTTGCAGTCAGCACGGCACTGGCGGAAGCCGGCGCCGACATCGCCATCATCTACCGCTCCACTGCCACGGCAGATTCGACCGCCAAGGCCATCGCCACCGCCAACAACGTCCGCGCTGCCGCCTACCAATGCGACGTTAGCTCTGCTGACGCTATCGACAATGTAATCGCGAGCATCCTGCAAGACTTCGGCCGGCTCGACATCCTCGTCGCCAACGCAGGCGTAGCAGACGAGTTCCCCGCCGAAGAGTGTACGCCGCAGCGGCTGAGTGAAACGATGCACGTCAACTTTGACGGAGCTTTCTGGTGCGCTAAAGCAGCGGCCAATGCGTGGAAAGAGAGAGGGCACTTTGGAAACATCATATTTACCACGTCGATGAGTGCTATCGTAGTCAACGTGCCAGACAAACAGGCTGTTGTGAGTTCTTCGTCTCGTTCCACCTGTGGTGTTATATGGCGGTACAGCACCCAAGATTTCAAAGGATAACCAAGGACTGATAGCGCCATGCAGTACAACGCTTCGAAAGCAGGGTTGCTACACCTCGCCCGTAGCCTCTCGATAGAATGGTTGGGCATTTGTAGGGTCAATTGCATCAGCCCTGGCTACATCGCAACAGAGATGCTCGATACCGTTCCCCAGGAAACCCAGAACATATGGGTCGACTTGACACCGGCAAAACGGATGGGAGCGCCGTACGAGCTTAAAGGCGTAAGTGTTCCATCCGTATCATAATGTTCCATGACTTGGCAGTCGGAGGACGGGTGATCAACCGATTCTTGCGCCGTAACTAACCATGCAATATGTCCGCGCAGGCCTATGTCTTTTGTGCGTCTGACGCGTCAAGTTTTATGACCGGAGGGCATATCGTTATCGATGGAGGCTATACTATTACCTAGTGTTACATTGTAAGTCGCACAGCACGAACAGGGGGCTCAGAATGGGAAGGGTAGTAGACAGAAGAATCCCCAGGGGATTCTAATAGAACACGTTAGGCAATGGGGCAACAGGGCGTACGTCGTGAGATTTGCCACCGCCTCCCTAACAACCTCAGTCATAGCCACCAGAGATTACGCAAGATATTGCTTGAACCTTCTTTCGGCAATCAAGATTGGCATCCACAGAATTGTGCATTTGAGTAAACATCAGATAGCTATCCTTCAAGAGAGAGGTGTAAATTCACCAATTGTTCTTCTTTCTGGTTCCGACCTCTCGTGTTCAACGGATTATAAGCCTAGTTGCTCACTAATTGATTGTTACGAATCCCAGGCCACACGGGCCTTGTGACCATAAGGCCGGAAAGCCCGCACGGGAAGAAGTGCCCGAAGGACCATGATTGCCCACGGCTAGCAGAGCCGCATGGTCAAAAGTCCTGCACGGGAAAACTAGGTACAAGGAACATAGCGTGTGTGGGTCCAGCATAGTAAGCTACGTTGTCTCCACTACGCTATTACATAAAGAGCAAGAGACACGCTGACCGCTAATTAAGAATAAGCCAGGATAATGCTCGGGAGATACTATTTACGGCTGGTTATAATGGTATCACACGATCACCTTCTATTGCGCTGTTGGCTACTAAATCCTTCCTCTTTCATGCTTACCTTCTCGAACATTTGCCGTTTCTCGTACGATTTCATTATAAAGTATCAGGGCGCCATTGATTTCCAAACATGTTATCCGATATCAACCATGCGGAAAATGTTGCAAAGATGGAGCGAGGCGAGTTGTACTACGCATTCACTCCTGAACTTGTTACGGCACGCAGACGTTGTGCCGAAGCGGTCAGTCGCCTCAACAACGCGGGTGAGCTCACACGACGCGAGATCGCCGAAATTTGGAAGGAGTAAGAATCCATTTCTCAATGATCCGTCTTATTGGATTCTTGTAGCTTATGGTTATGATGTGAAACAGCATCACCAACGATGAAAAGGAGCTCCCACCGCCAGCCCCGACGCCCGAGGAAGAGGATTCCGTGCTGCACAACTATCCCTGGGTCGAACGGCCTATAGCTATCGACTACGGCTACAACATACGCGTTGGAAGCAACGTCTTCATCAACTTCAACTGCACCATCATTGACACTTGCGTTGTCACTATTGGCTCCCGCACCCTGATTGGCCCCAACGTCAGCTTCTTCAGCGGTACGCACCCCATCGATCCCGATCTGCGCAATGGCACCAACGGACCTGAACTCGGCGGCAAGATTACCATCGGCGAGGACTGTTGGATTGCGGGCAATGTGATTATCCTGCCAGGTGTGAGCGTTGGCGACGGCTGCACTATTGGCGCAGGTAGTGTCGTTACCAAGGTAAGCCCTGCATGCGGTGCACGCGGTCTCTCTTGAAGAATTGAACTGAACCACTACCGTGCTCTCGGTCAAGCAATATGCGGAGGATTGGTGTTAACGGTGCTCAACCAGGATGTACCCGCTTATCACGTCGCTGCTGGCAACCCGGCCCGGGTGCTACGTAAGATTGAGCGCAAGTTCAAGGCGGAACAGGAGGCAAAGACGGCTGGTGGCCGTGGTGGAGTCGAGGCGTGAAAGGTTGAAAGAACATGAGCCTAATCGTTCACTGATTCATGTCTTATTGCCTGACTTGATTAAGCTGTCTATGTAGTTAAATATAGTTGATATCAACTATATGTAAACCATAAGAAATCCATCTAAACCGTTTTAAGACTTTCGCCCAGGGCAAGTATAGTAGTATTACAGTGATCTCTTTCCACACCCTCGAGGACTGCGAAAATGCCATCAACGGGAGGTCCGGAGAAGGACTTGCGCCCTCGGATTAAGTACCAGACAACACTGATACTAGCGAAGCCAACGAAAATGACGCTTGTGTAGTTCATGTTTTGAAGTGTAACAGGAAGCTGCACAGACATGCAGAAAAGGAGCACGGCAAGGATGACCCAGGCAACGGAGACAATGTTAGTCAGGTAGCCGAAGCGTCCGAGCGAGTACATTGAATGCTCGACGAGTTTCCGGCCGCGAAGGAGAGAGATTAAGATGGGGAAACCAAAAAAACTTGAGAGGCAGATGCTTGTCGCTCCGGTGAAGCTGTTAAATGCTGCAGGAGAACCAAAATATATGATACCTGAAAGACGTATAACGGCAGCGGAAAGAAAGAATCCGTTCAGAGGAATTCCGTTGTGGAGGAAGTTGGCTTGGGGGAGGGAGAAGCGGGCTCCGCTGGCGGAGGGTTTTGGAGGTTTGTGGTTGAGGAAGGGGGACGAGGGATGGGGGAATGCGTAAGTGTCGATGATGGCGATGGAGACGGTAGAGTTGGCGGGTGGGATGTTGAGGTTAGGAGGGGGTTTGGGGGGCGCGAGGAAGTCTTGTTCTGGAGGCATGGCTGGGAAGACGGAGGAGACGGATTTGAGACTGAGATGATCACACGCTCGCTTACGCCGCGATAATCAGGGTGGGGACGACGGTGGAGAGAACTCCAAGAGTGCTTTTTGGAATTGAAGTGAAAACAAACAAGCCGCCAGTCTTCCACCAATACCGGTCTAAGTAAACGCCAATGCCGACTAAATTCCCTTTTTTAAAAAGTTGCTTTTTCAAAAGAAGCCTCCGAGGTAGTTGGTAAGCGGCCCTGCGAAGTGAGGGGTTCGGTCGTGACGTCGACAGGAGCGGGACCCGCCCAAAGATGACGTGTCCGAATCCGTACGACAGGCCGATCGCAGCGCGCGGGGAAGCTCAACTAGTTTTAGTCATCCCGTTAGCCAACCATCGAAGGTGCAAAGGCAGACCCTAGCATTAGCGAGTTCTCGAGAGTTGTCGACTGAACATACGGCGAGAGCAAGGTCAAAGAAAAATTATAGTCCACGTCGGTGACAGTTATGCGTAAACCATTCGTATTCCTGTGATTCGTGCGGCTCGTATTAACCATCGCAAGCCCAGACTGCTGACATTATGCCTTACCCATCCCATCGAATCGTGCCGCCAAAGAATGAACTGTCAAATACCCCAGGATATCGTGAATAGAACGGACGGACACACTTACGCCCCCTTTTGCAGGATCTCCTCTTCGTCCTTCTTGCTCAAAGCGCCCCTCTCCACCATGCCGGTCGCCTTGATCTCTCTCTCGTCTAGAATCTCGTCTCTTTCCCCGCCCCTTTCTTTCCTTCCACTCTTTTCTTTCAACACCGCGCGGTCCACCCATCCATCGCCCCGCAGCATGCCGAGACCCTTCCTCACAACCCCACCGTTCACAGCCTTGGGGTCCTTCTCGTACACGGCATTGATAACCGCCAAGCTTGTCACAAAGAGCAGCACGTCCCCATTCTTGATGCCGCGCCACCAACCCCGCTTAACGCCAACCTTCCAGAAGCTATCGATGCTCATGCGAGCAGAGTACAAGAAAGTAGTGCGGCCATTCTGGCGCTCCAGGAAAGCCCAGAGACCACCCAAGAAGCCGCCCAGGAAGAAGCGCTGCGTCGGCAGGAAACCCTTTGGCAGGTATTGCTGGAACAGGCAGATGCTAGCCCAGCTAGTGCCAATGGCGCCGGTAGCGAACAAAGACATGCGGAGAATGGATTTGGCGAGGCGATTAAGCGCGGCAAAAGGCGCGTCAATGAAGGCCTTGTACCTGGCAAGCGAAAGGACGCCAAAAATGATGGTGAAGAAACGGGCCACCGCGGGGAAGGCCTGGATGAAGTAGGTAATATATGTACGGGCGCACGACGGGTCGTGCGGGTGAAGTAGAGCACATGACAGATTCTTGATTGCCGGATGGGCAGGCGAGGTAATTGGAGAAATGGCCGTCAGCGTGCGGGGAAGAGTCGACTTGTTCGGAAACATAATGGGAGAGACGAATGGACTAGAGCTGCGTTAGTTGGAGGAGTAGAAATTCGGGGTCAAGCAACTTACGGCCACCGCAGGCGCGCGACCTCGGCGAGATTGTCCACGATGGAGTAGGTGTCGGGCCACGGAACCTGGCCGGCATAGTAGCTGGGCTTAGTCTGAATGTACTGCGGCGAGTTCTTGAGGATGAAGCGGCCGTAGGCGTCTGGGAAGCAGTCCCGGTCGAAGACAAAAGCATGCAGCAGCTGCCCGCACGACACAGGATAGAGCAGCCATGAGCCAAACCACCACGGGCGGTTCTTGAACAAGCCTCTGTCCTCCAGCGCATTGTAGACAAACTCCAGCGACCTTGAGAAGACGTAGATGGCGACGGTGATGCGCAGCTGATCGGCGGGGTAGACTCCGAGGAAGAAGCCTGAGAGACTTGCGCCAATGGCCGGGGCAAGCTTTGCCGTCAGGACGCGGGTTACGCGCGGGTTGCGGCGACGGAAGGGCTTGGCATTATCGGCGAGGACGCTTTCCCGGAGACGAATAAAGAATCGGTGGAGCACGCGATGGAAGAAGAGGATCAGGCTGAGGGAGCTGGCGAGGCGCAGGTTGGGCGACTTCCAGAAAGGTGTCTTGGTTCTGGATGTGGCGCACAGGTTAGATGCTATATAAGGCAGAAGGGTGGAAGGCAGCGCACTGTACAGGCCTGCGCTTCGCAAGCAGGCGCGTGGAGATGAGCTCCCAGAGCTTTAGGGCGGCAAAGGAAGAGATGCCGAGTCGCAGCGAAGCGCGGATTGCAGCGGCATTGTAGTCGTCGGTGCTCTTGACAATGGCTTCGTAGCGGCGCGGCGGAGGGGCTCTCTGGCGTGCGGCGGGAGGAGCGCGTGAGATTAGGTACTGGTGGAGAAGCTTGTATTCGCGTGCGCTGAGCGTGTAGCGGAGCGCATTGCGCACGACCGGGTCGACTTTGTCGGGCTTGCCGGACGACGCGGACGACGAGGAGGATGCGACAGAGCTCATGGCGACGGCGCTCGCATGGCAGGCTCGCTCACAGCGTCAGGAGGAAGCGGGTGGTGTTGAAGGGCGTCGAGCGCTGGAGTGAGTTGTCAACATTCCGGGTCGGCCTGCAGCGCACCACGAGTCGCGTCGCTGACCTCGGTTCTTGCCCGAACCGGCAGCCAAGCGCTTGTGAATGTCCGCGAGATACCACGATCAGCGCTCGCCATGCTCCAAAGGTCATCTACGCCGCGATAATGTGTCGCCATATTGCGCATCCCATCTCCGGCGAGCCCGCGAGCGCATGCGAAAAGGAGGCTCGAGACATATCACGTGCAGGCCGGGCAGGCGCTGGAGACACACCGGCGATAAGATAAGGAAGCAGCCATCGCACCGAAACGGCCGCGAAGATGCTCTCGCCTCGGCAGCGTCACCGTCCTGGAGCTTGTGCTCTGCAGCCTCGTGGCGGCTATTAATAAAGATGGACGTCCGTCATTTCGCCAATGCAGCCCCCGCCCCGTGCCCGTGCCCGTCCCCGTCTCCATGCTGCGCCAGGCCCTGACTGCGGCTCCCCAGCCGTCCGGGTGAGCGCAGCGCAGCGCTACAGTCGGTGACGGGAAGCTAGCGCTGGCAATAACCGCTGCGGTGGCCGACCCGGCACCGGCACGGCGCTTGCCAGAGCCACACTGCCACGGCTTGCCGGACTGGGTACTGCTTTGCGCGCCCACAGCCTCGCCCAAGCAGGCGCGAAGGATTCGACCGTGAAACCAGCGCGGTGGCCATGCCCTCTCCCGCCGTTTGCGTTCCACTCGCCGCCGTCACCGCCCAGCTGCGGCTCCCGGCTGAGGTCATTCTCTGGCTCGCATCACGTCGATCGCGCGCCCGTGGCGGCGCTTTTCTATGAATACGGCCCGGGGCTGCAGCGCCCCGCTGCGATTGGGCGGTGGTGCCTGGATCGGGGGCGAGGGATCCTGAGTCTGGGGGCCGCAATTGCCCAACAGGGCCCGCTGAGCACTGCAGACAGCTGTGCTGCCTTGCATTGCCCCATCCACCTCAGTAGCTCGCCAGTGCCAGCTGGTCTTTGTCTGCCTATTTAGATTACCCCGTCCGCCGGTCACATCTCGTTTTCTTTCATCCCGCACCCGCAATCCTCCTCGGCCCCCACTGCGCACCAACGAGCTAGCTTGCGCCGCACAAATCTTATCTTAGTGTCATCATGGAAAAGCAATCCAACGGAGGTATGTCATTCGCGCCTTCCCCCAAGCACCTCTGCCATGCACCCCGCCTTGCACGAGCTCGACATCCCAATTGAATCCACCCCCCTGGCTTGGCGAAAGTGCGACCATGGTTACCGCGATGCCGGTGTATGAGGCTGAAAAGCCCACCGCCCCCGTTGAGCATGCCGAGGCCCCGTCTGAGAAGCCAAATGCCGCAGCCGCACCGCCGCGAGCTGAAGAAAAGCCGGTCGAACAGGTGCCATCTGAACAGGTGCCATCTGAACGGCCATCTGCTGCCTCGGCGCAGCTCTCAGACGAAAAGATCCCCGTCGATGCTCAGCTGGCGCCGCTCCCAACCAGCACCCCGGCTTCGCCTGACCCCAAGACACCACTCACGCCGCACACTCCACTCACCGCGACCTCGGCCACACCTCCACCGCTAAGCGCCATTGACTCTTCGGACACTGACAAAATTGCCCTACCAACAGTCGCCATGGGTCAATATCCCACCGACCCTGCCCAGCAGCAGGCCGCTCCTGTCTACTCCGAGCACACCGGCTCCACCAGCCCTCAGCCGCAGTACCAGATCCAGCCCGACCATGCCTACTCCCAGACGCCCTACGACCAGAGCCAGTACTACGCCCAACAGCAGCAGCAGCAGCAGCAGCAGCAGCAACAGCAGCAGCACCCCGGCATGCCGCCTCACCAGGCGTCCGGTGGTCAGCAGTACCGCAATGCCACTGCCATTGCCAACCTGAACCGCTCGCCTGCTCCAGTCGACTGCCCTGCCTGCGGCGTTCGCGCCATGACCACCACCAGCTTCGAGACTGGTAACACCACCCAGTAAGTTTGCCTTCGTACATTGCCTGGACATCCATACTAACCTCACTCCAGCGCCTGGGCTTTCGGTGTCTGCATCTGCCTCTGTCTCGGCTGCATTCCCTACATGATGAGCAGCACCAAGGACGTCGTCCACAAGTGCGGCAAGTGCGGTGCTATGCTCGCTACCTGGCACCGCTCCGGCAGCACTGAGGTCCACATGCACGCTTAAGCTTTTGTCTCTGGTTTCTGCGCTGCTCCGGCCTTTGCTTCTTTCAAAAATTAGTCTTTCTTTTTTCTCGTTGATGATATCCTCCTAGTATGGTCTCTTTGGTGGTTCATGGGCTGGAGTAACGGTGGTTCTGGACGAGCATACGTGTGACAGTAGATGGACCGTATAGCATGGCTGTTATGGGTACTCAGACGAAGATGTCATCTTGTTAATTATCTTTCTTCTCACTGTTGCATATCATTGCATGCGCATAGCTGGTTGTTTGCTAGGGCTCTGACTGTACAGATAGACCCAAACCTTGACAATTGTATTTGCATTATTGCCGTCTCCTCTGTTCATTTGTCTACACGTGGCCTCTTCTATTTCAAATTTCCCTCGAGGCAACCACCGCATTGTCCCAGTTGGCGCTAAAATATCACAGTCCTTGTGGAACTCGATCCCCGCAACTCCACGCTTACGTCATGCCTCCCTCAATCAACCTTCAACGCCACAATGAATCCTCCGGAGCGACTCGATCCTTACGACTGGCCAAAACTGCCTCCGACTCCTCATGCGCCGATCCGACCCCAACCGTCGATCAAATCTAACGCGGTTGGCGCCCTGAATATCCTTCTCCCACGAGGCACGACACGGCAACGACTTCAAGCGACGGTCCTGTCTGTGCTACTGGCTCCCCCGGCTTGCAACGCACATCACGTTGTCCACTTTTGCGATATTCGCTGCCTGCTGGGTCGTCGAAGATGTGATCATGCCTCACCTACGGTGCAACTTAACGATGACTCTTTTCGGCTGGAAATCATGAAGACCTTCGTTTTCCGGTAATGATGCGGCACGGCATAGGGACCTGAACTCGCGGATTCGGCGGATGGAAGCGGAGACTTGGTGGCCCAGCTACCGTAAATTTTGCAAGGGGAAAGACAGGAAGTATATTCATCCAGTAGCCGGTTCGCTGCCGGCGAAAGCCAAGAGACAATGAGTGGTACGTTGTTGTTTAGTCCTTGTAAAAGGATGGATCAGTCTGATTGTCACCGATGGAAATTAGGTTATCTTTTAAGCCACGTATCTACGCCGCATCGTCTGCGGATCAATTGGTCAGCAGACGCTACTGCCAGTCTTCGGAACCGCATCAGCTGTTTGCTCGATCTCGGCGGAGGCGCCTGACTCTGGCGTTCCAACGTTTCCCTGGCATGTGTAAACACATTGTGTAGACTTCAAAAGTGTTGTAACTCCGTAATATCGTCCTTAGCTGACAACAGAAGCTCTACCTCAGGAGAAAGCTTTCACCAGGCCTGTTGTTTCAGCAATCAATCTAAAAATATTGCTTCTATAAGCCTAAGTATCACGGGCACTTCTCCGTCTACTTTCTGGTACCTTGAACGTCTTCGCTCCGGCCTCCTCCTCCACCTCGCAAGACAGAGCACGCTGTCGTCCCTCCCACCCCTGACTTTCCCACAAGGTTCTTCCAACATCGTAACTTATGAAGCTCAGCGGTAAGGGAAGATGATGCATCAGTTCATGTCGAACGGCGCGAGAAAGAATACACCGCTGGTTTTCTCATTGTTGCTACTGAGGTCTGCTATATACGTGTAATGATCGGATTTACGGAAATACGCATAATCGGCGTAAATAAAGTGTGTAGGGGTAAGTGTATAGTGCGGTAAAAAGTAAAGAAAGAATATATATATAAGTAAAAGTAAATAAAACACGTGATTACGGACTAATATAGTTGATAGTTTATTATCTACCGGTTCTAGTGTCTGCTAATCGATCGTAGAAGAATAACTTAATAAGACTCTATCTAACTAATAGTGGTGACGGATATTGCTTAGCACTAGGATACTAGAGTGACCGTATATGGATTCTACAAGTGTAAGTACTAGACCTCAAATTATAAGATTTATAGTATTATTAATTCATTCGCAGTTTAGCCTTTCCATTAGTATATCTTCGTCATGGTTGCTGGATTTATTTGATGTGATGCTCAGCATTACTTTTAGGGAACGGGATACGAAGGAAGTAGCTAGAATAGGCAGGTACGTGGATCGCGAGCATAGACCGCGATCCACATAGACCAATCAATCATATACACTCAGCATCAAGCATACGGAACGTGATCCACGTCCATGTTGCCCATCAATTACAAAGTGACGATTACGGATATCACTGAAGAAATGAAGGTTCACTGCGGGGATAACACAACCGGAAATAATTTTAGTTACCGATAGCACCAACTAACTCCACCGACGAGTCGTCGCCTCCAATCTTCTTCTGGATTTATTTCCAAGCTCCCAGTGCGATATGACGTAGTGCTCGACAGAGACCAGACTCGAGGAGCTACACCGCTAAAGATGAAGGATTACAAGTAGCTACGCCCTCAGTTCTATACCGTAGTGTGGCTTTCGTGTGCACGTAGCACTGGCCAATGTCACCGGACTTGGCGAAGCCACGATGCCAGCATGGCTGTGTTCCTGGTGTCCCTCATAAAAGCACTTTCCCCTGCATCTTCAGTGGCGCAATACTCGTCTATCCTTGAGACTTCGGGCAGCGAATGAAGTAAAAAGAAGAGCTCACTGTGCTTGGTGCCTTCTCGTTCTTGCGTCACTCCAGTACAGGAACATGGGCTTCTTTCCCCGCTCCTGACTCCATGAAACTTTTACCACAGTCCCCTTAGCGCGAACGTGAATGTATGAATATCCTCAGCATCAGAGTCCCTTAATCGTGAGTATCATAAATGGATTGGTGACTGTGCTGAACGATGTGTTCACAAGTGGCCAAAGCCGTCGCCAGTTCTGACTGGCCGCTTCAACGGAGTGCTTTCCTGACTATCGATACTCCAAACTCCCAGGAGTGCATGTGCTGGATGGTGCAGGCCATTAACGATCAAGGCCAGGCATACTGAGGACTTACAAGAACCTCGGTGCTCGGTTTTATTCTTGAGATAGCGAAGACTGCCATGTGAACTCGAGGTCGAGGCGTCACCATCCCCAACTGCGTCATGGGTTCAACAGATAAGATGACAGATGAAAACAGCCAGATGCTTATCCCTCGTATCGAAGAGCCCATTCGGCTCTGATCTATTCTTATCAGTAGTGGTATCATACATACACGCTCCATTTGAATTTTCCTTGATGCCCTCCCATCACCCCCTTTCTTTAATATCATTCCACTTCAGCAAAATCCCCTGTCCATAAAGCCAGACAACCCCTCAATAACACCATTCCGCTCCTCGGCCTAGCCAAGCCTACTCCCTACACCAACTTCAACGCAAACCCCGCCCCACCCTCCTCCCTCCCCGCGGCAAAAATGCCCGAAAAGTCCACCTCGCTCCCCTTCCCGCCCAACCTCGGCGCCTCGCCCCTCTCGGGAGCCCTTGGACTGGCGCGCCTCCGCCGGCGCTCCTGGCCGGCCTTGCTCGGGAAGGTCGGGAACATCTCGGTGGCCTTGGGGCGGGGGTTCTCGGCGAAGTAGGGGTGCTTGAGGACGTCGGCGGCGAGGGGGCGGTCGGCCGGGTTGAGGGAGAGGAGGGCGGAGAGGAGGGAGGCGCCGGCGGCGGTGAGGAGGGGGAAGCGGCTGCGGATGACGGCGCCGGTGGAGTGCGGGGCGGAGCGAGGGGGGAGGCGGAGCGACTTGGCGTTGGGGAGGCGCCGGAAGCCGGGCCAGGTCTGCTCCGTGGGGATGCCGCAGAGCTCGAAGATCTGTTGCGGGGCGCTGCGAGGTTAGTCGGTTTGGGAGTTGGGGGTGGACGGGGCCGGGGACTCGCCTTGGTCAGCTCGTCGACTTCGTTCTTGCCCTGCAGGAGCGGCTCGTTCGTCAGCAGCTCGCCGAAGATGCAGCCGATGCTCCACATGTCGATGGCGCTGCCGTACTCCTTCGCGCCGAGCAGCAGCTCCGGGGCGCGGTACCACAGGGTCACGACCAGCTGGGTCAGGTCCTGGGGCGGCGGGTCGCCGACGTAGCGGGCCATGCCGAAGTCGGCGAGCTTGATCTCGCCGCGGTTGTTCATCAGGATGTTGGAGGTCTTGAGGTCGCGGTGGAGGATCCAGTGGTCGTGCAGGAAGCCGACGGCCGAGGCCAGCTGCAGCATCAGCGTCTTGACCTCGGACGGCAGGAACGGCTCGGCCATGTCGTCCTGCAGGGTCTTGAGGTCGTGCTCCAGGAAGTCCATGACCAGGAAGACGTCGTTGAGGGTGTCGCCGACGACGACCTCGCGCAGGGCGACGATGTGGCGGTGCTGGCGGGCCTCGTTCAGCGTCTGGATCTCGCGCAGGGCGGTGACGGGGAAGCCGTCGTTGAGGTTGTCCATCTTCAGCTTCTTGAGCGCCACCACCTCGCCGGTCTGCAGCTCGCGGGCGCGCGACACCCAGCCGTACGAGCCCTCCTCGATGTGGTTCAGCCGCTCGAAGTTGTCGACGAGCCGGCACGGTCCCCAGCCGGGCGCCGCGAAGCGCAGCAGCCGCCGCGGCTTCTTGTCCTGCTGCGCGCCGCCGTCGCTGCTGGCGCCCTCTCCCGGCGGCGACACTCGGCGCCTCTTGGCCGGGCGGTCGTGGGCGGCCTGCTGGGCTTCCTGGTCGGCCTTGCGACGCTCCTCGGCGGCGCGGGCCTGCTCCTCCAGCCTGCGCTGCTTCTCTTGCCTGGCGCGCTTCTTCTCCTCCTTCTCGCGCTTGCGCTGGGCCTCGATCTCAGCGTCGTCCTCGTCGTCGGCCCATCGCGACTGTCCGGCCATGGTGGATTGGCGTTGGGGGCGAAGCGAGCGTGGGGCGGGTCGGTGGTGGCAGTGGGCGGGCGATGGTGATGATGGCGGCGGAGGTGCTGGAGCTCCGCCGGCGCCGCGGGAAACTTTCCTCAGCTTCGCCGCATCCACCTCCGCCCAGATGCTCCGCGACAGCTCGCCCCGCAACCCTCCCCGCCACCATGCGCCCCTGCGCGAGACTGCCGTCGCGCATCCTGGGTCGCTCTGCACCCCGCCAGCTCTATGCACCCCGCATAAGCTGTGTCGCCGCGAGATGGTCGTCGACAGACTCGCCGGCTGAAGGCCGCAAATGGTCGACGCCGCTGGCGAAGACATTGACCGAAGCCATCACCGTACGGCTGCCCCAATTGCTCTCCGCTGAAGCCGTACCAGCGACGCTGACTACCTGCAGACCACCGGCCCGGTGCCCGTCGCAGCGTACATGCGTCAAGTCCTCACCGCGCCCGACAGCGGCTACTACACATCGCGACCCGAAGGCGGCGACCAGTTCGGACAGAAGGGCGACTTCATCACCTCCCCCGAGATCTCGCAGATATTTGGAGAGCTTGTCGGCCTGTGGGTCGTTGCCGAGTGGATGATGCAGGGCAGGAAGAGCGAGGGAGTCCAGCTGGTCGAGGTGGGCCCGGGCAGAGGCACATTGATGGATGACATGCTGAGGGTACACCCCAATTGCGGCCGCCATTGCACCTCTGGATACTCACGCCATACAACAGGCCATCCGGAACTTCAAGTCGCTATCCTCGGCCATTGAGACGGTCTACCTCATCGAGGCAAGTCCAACGTTGCGCGCTGCCCAGCACAAGCTGCTCTGCGGCGATGCTCCGCTGAAAGAGACGGACATCGGCCACGAGAGCACCAGCAAGTACGCCAACTTGAAGGTCGTCTGGTCCGAGGACATTCGGCTAGTGCCCAAGGGTGTGTTCTCCCATCCCACCTTCTTCCAGAGAGCACCATAAATTGACAACCTCAGACGCCACCAAAACACCCTTCATCGTCGCCCACGAATTCTTCGACGCCCTCCCCATCCACATCTTCGAAAGCGTCGCACCCCCACCACCCAGCACCACGCCCACCCCAACTCCCTCCCCGGATCTCACCAACCCCGCCTCCATCGCCGCCGCCGCTGCCCGCCAACAGCAACACCGCGTGCAGAAAACCAACGAGTGGCGCGAGCTCCTCGTCTCGCCCGTCCCGCCCAACTCCACGCACGCCTCTCTCAACACGCCCCTCTCCCTACGCGCCCACACCCCTGTCCCAGACTTCCAGCTCACCCAGAGCAAGGGCCCCACCCCGCACAGCATGTACCTCCCGCACACCTCGCCGCGCTACGCCGCGCTGCTCCAGCACCCAGGCTCCGTCATCGAAATCTCGCCCGAGTCGGCCGCCTACGCTGCCGACTTCGCCACGCGCATCGGCGGGGCGGCATCATCCACCGTCACGCCCAAACCCGGCGGCGCGCCTCCTCCCGCACCCAAGCCGAAGGAGGAGCCCTCGGGCGCGGCGCTGATCCTGGACTACGGGCCGTCGGCCACGATCCCGACCAACTCGCTGCGCGGCATCCGGCACCACCGCGCGGTCAGCCCGTTCGCGCTGCCGGGCGCGGTCGACGTCAGCGCGGACGTCGACTTCGTGGCGCTGGCCGAGGCGGCCATCGACGCCAGCCCGGCCGTCGAGGTGCACGGCCCGGTCGAGCAGGGCGCGTTCCTGGAGGCCATGGGGCTAAGGGAGAGGGCGAAGATGCTGGTGCGGAAGGGCGGCGGCGATGGCGACGACGAGTTCAGGGAGAGGGTCGAGAGGGCGGCGGAGCGCCTGGTCGATCGCGGCCCCAATGGGATGGGCAGGCTGTACAAGGCGCTGGCTATCGTGCCGCATTGGGCCGAAAAGCCTGGGAGGAGGCCGGTGGGGTTTGGTGGCGATGTGAGGGTTTGAGTGTGAGGTGGGTTGAGGGGGGTGTAATTATGTACAGTGTACTTGTATCATGTGGAACGAGAATCTTGTTCGTGAAGTTTTCAGGCCTCCTGATCCTGCTTGCCTGAGGCGTGTTCTGCTCTGCTGCCTCGGCTGGGTCCTGGGTCACGCTCTTTTTAAAGTCGAACTTTTCCTGGCTCGCAGCCCATTCTGCGCTACCCTTTCGAACCGCTTTGACTCAGGAATTTCACTTCATCAGCCCACTGCCACAAATGGGTTAAGGCGCATATGACTCGGTGCGGTCTCGTGGCTGCTGTCCGAACCACTCGCCTCCGACTGGTGACACTTTTCACCCAGATGTCTGAGCCGTCGCCTCAGCAGCACCGAAGCTGGGTGTAGATACCCAGCAGCATGCATGAGTGCTGAGCGGCGCCATCATGCCGAATTTCTGCACAGCTGTATCAGAGCCTCCTGCCGAGACCTTCGGTGTTTACTTCTTCTGCCAACGTGAAGAGGAAGCTCCAGGAACGGGGAAGTCATGTGATGTTTTGAAAGCTTGAGGCAAACCGAGTTCTTCATCGGCTCCGAATCTGACCAGGGCCAAAGCCGTATAATTGGTCGAGTGTGGTGGCTGGAAGTGGAGGAGGCTGGGTATTCGTGTTTTTATGAGAGAGAGAGAACGGAAGGAGGTTCGGTTGCACGGGATGGCGGTTTGGAACCATTGTCTGCCGTGCGTGATTGCGGCATGTAGGTGCTCAGCTGTTCCTATCGTCACCGAGGGCAGGTAATCACGCGTGCTGAGCATGAGGCTGCCGTAGCAGAAGGGAAGGGTGTTGAAAACTTGAAATTAAGCTCCCACACCCGGCCGCCTCAATCTCGAGGCTTATATTTACGGCACGCATTAAAGAGCTCCCATCTTGAGCTAAATACGGCTATTCAACAACCTTACTACTTCCTATCCAGGGGGTGTGGCCCTAAGCGGACGGCATCCAAAGTAATCTGCCAATTCGGTACCGCCCACTTTCACTTCTAGAGCACTTCTCAGAAGTATTGCTCATTATTACTCAGAATCTTTGATGCAGGTCGTCCTCAGCACAGCATTTCTGGGTGACTGTTCCCTCCTTAGATATAGTAGTTAGGTGCCTATCTTCTTTTCGAGATTGCACACATGGGATTTGCGTTCACCAAGAGAAGACCGGTTCATGGTTTTTTTTTTTTGGGAGACGAAGTGGCTTTTAAATCCCCCAAACAAATGCCCCTAATCTGTCTGTATTTTGTATGCACTCCCAATCTGCACGTACCTGATGTACTCTACGGATGTAATACTACAATTTTGGAGCATGAGTCCTGCGGCTACTGGGCTTTGAAAATCGAGAGTGGTAATTAAACTTGGGTCTCCGCCCATTACGTAGTCTTTCCCGTTGACATACCCAGCTACTATAGATTATCCAGTTCCCAGATGATACACACTGCCCATAGTACAAGGAATATTTACTTGATGGCTTCGTTTTTTGCTTTTCACATAACACAAAGCTACAACATCCCTCGAAGGCGAAGGCTCCGAGCAAGCCAACCTCTGTGGCCATCATCACCAACTACTTAATATGCTCATTCTACATTATCTCATGATGTTGGAAGATGCGATCGTCTTTTGGCATCTTGAGGCCTTTTTAAGAGTGATAGTGGAGAAAGACCGCAACGTAAGATAATCAGAGGTATCGCTTCCGGGGGCAAAGTGAAACCGGGTCTTTATTTTCGACTCTAGCGAACACAGTACCACCAATTCTGCTCAGTAGGTCTTAATTTCTTAAGTCGCAGATGGAAAATTAACGCAGTTGGTTTAAAAAAATTTTGAGCCTTTCAATTTTAACCAGCTCGCAAGGACGCTGGACATCCTGGCGTATGCCTGTCGGCTCATCAGCTGAGGATACATTTTTCTTACAGGCCCCGTTACACGGGCTGTGCTGCAGTTTAAGCTCAAACGCCTATCATCAAGCCTCCATGCATACCAGCTGCGGCAGAATCGTAAATGAACGCGGTACTTCTAAGTGTGAAGACAAAGGTGAAACTACATACGCCGAAAGGTGAGATGAGTCTTGCCAGCCAACAGGATCAGCACCAAAAGTTTCACCCCTTTGTCAATGTATTCATGGCCCGCCACCAAGCAAAAAATATAGTGTGAGGGGAATTCCGTCCGAAAGGAACCGAATCACAGCCTGCTCCTTCCAGAAAACCTTCCACGAGGTAGGGTATCATCAGTGGTTACTAGTTTTGCTTGTTTGCGAAGGGAATGTGACGTGGAAAAGAGGAAGTAGAAATTATGAGAAGGCCAGCAAACAGAGGTCTGACTCGTCATATGCTTTCTAAGGTGTATGATGGTGATTGTAGCAGTGTGCTGTTTCCAGTGCTCCAAATTGGTAGTAGTGGCCCAGAGAAAATAGAGAATACGCTTGAAAAGCTCACAAAATCTTGACTTGATATCGACTCAGAGCTCATGTCGAGCAAAATGAGAAGATGGCGGGACTGCCTGAGCGCCCGCTCAACACCAAAACGTAGCTCTTGCCCTCCTACTTCCAATAGATAATCTTCACTAGTCTCAGAGTGAATACGAAGTCAGCACAAAAGAAGACACACACACTGATTGCTCTGCTTCGTGTCCGTTCGACATCATACACCTTTGACTTCCATACGAACAAGAGATGTAGTGACTTGATGCCAATATCAGCCAGATGAACCCAGTGCAGCACATCTTCACGACACATACCTAGCCACCTGCATGGTCAAGAACTGATGAAAATCATCGTTGCCGTTGTGATGCTGAACCCTTGGAGGACAAAAACCCGATTCTCCTCGCACATCCGCGCAGCCGAGTGAGGATGGAGCACCTGTTCGGTTCCCAGACTGTCCGTATCCGGAAAGTCCATTGTGGCAACAATCGTGCAAGTAAAAGACAGAGGTTGGCATGTGTTCCGGACTGGAAAGCCCACCAAAACCACTTTGGCCGATCGTATGCTTCGACTCACGCGACGTCCATCTCCACAGCTGTATGTGACAGGAAAACTCGCAAAGAGCGCAGCATGGATGCCATTGCACGCAACGAGCGTGAAGATCACGCATTGGAAGTTGGCACACTCGTCTAGTTGTCGTCCGTCCTCGGTCGAATAGTTAAATGGGCATGGGACCTGCTCCGAAACGAAGGCCAGCAACCGGGGTCAAGAGCCTCTGCAGCTCGGACCCAACGTCAGGGAATTCGATGGCCTTCTGGATGTATATGCCATACTGAAGCAGGGCATCGAACTTGAAAAATGCATTCCGCCAACGTTTGCCAACGCCATAATTCAGCGCGATCAATGGTCGCAAGTATGGCGTGCAGTTGGAGAACGGAACGGAACGGAGAGTATAATCGGTTGGCCAAGGGTCCGAAGGAGCAGTACCGGCTTCCAGCAATCGGCGAATGTAATGGTTTCCATATATCGGCCGATCGAGATCCTCGCCCGTTATTTTGTATCAAGTCCATTCCCTTATGCCTGTATGCGAATCCTGCTAGCCAAAGACACCCATCTCTTTCTTAGACCTAATCGGGCAGCGGACACCGCGCTTTCGATGTTCGGAAACGTCCATATATTCGTGTTACTGGGCCTTCAATGGTTTTAGGGTTCGCAAAAGGTCCCAAAAAAAGTCTCGTGGGCTAGGGAGCAGTCGGTAACAAGGAGTTTGGTAGAGTAAAGGGTCCGTAAAGAATCATTCATTTCTCGATAAGATTGATCCAAATTGATGAAGCTGTAGGTTCAAGAAATCGTCCGGAAAGCTCTGGGAAACATTCTGAAGCATGTTTCTGTCAGGACGACTGCTCAGCTTCCATTAAGCCGTGCTTTTCTGGAAGCATCCAATGCCGGCCGTCAGCAGCGGGAACTCTTTATCATCATTCGAGAATGTCTGCTTTGACTGTGCGAGATCTCGGATCTCGTACAGCTGTAATTTGCACTGTTTTCAGTAGTCAGCAACTACACTTCTGGTCAATTCACTCGTTCCTCAGGCCATGCGCATATGCTTTAAAGCTGTCTATTTCTCTTTCATGCAACTCGAAGACCACCATTCAAGCCTCGAAGCTCATCAGATCCGAAGTGCAGAGAGCTGATGTGTGAGCCCATGGCTGAACGACCCGACTCGTGTTCCTGGCGTCTTGCATCCGACGCGCAAAATCCCTGTCCAAACAGTCAGTACTCACTTGGCTTCAACGGCGCTCACCACCATCGCATCGCATCCCATCGTCGCGCCTCGTCAGCAGAAGCACTGCCTCATCATCACAGGCCCGCTCCCGCCTCCGCAGTACACGACGCAGGAGCGCAAGAAAAAAGACCCCCACTCTTCAAAACTCCCGATCATCGCATTGATGCAAAGATCATCGTCGTCACGAACTGCGTCCGATAAATAGACACCCATACGTCACCACCGTCGCGTCTGCGGGGTCGCCGTTTTGCTTGGTTTCCGCTAAGAAAAACGTCACGATCTTCCGAGACGCGGACTGAACTCCCGGCGAGCTGTGATGAGGGGCGGGCGGGTTTCAAGAGGTAAGCGGGGTGCGTGGCACATTCGTGTGCGGTACGGCGGGGTGGTCAGCGAAAGCCGCGAGAATCGAGGCCATCGGCCGTAACGTCCAAGGCAGTGGTTCACGGGGGAGGCTGTGTACGCTGCTGGGCAGCGGCCGTTCTCGGAGTTCAGGAAGCAGGATTTTGTGGAAAATGCGTCGTTCGAGGAAACGAAGCGTAGGGGGTGCTCGCGCGTGCGCGCTGTGTCAAGACTGACTCCTTTTTTCAGACAACTTGGCTCGCCCAGCGGATGGTCTCGATCAACCTCGGTGTTCTCGGAGATCACGCACTTCATCCCACGCCATTCTCTTTCGTCGGAAGGCTGATCACGAAGGGATTTCCGGTGGTTCGGTGGTGCCACGGAGGAATTGCGTGGCCGTCCAAGAGAGTCCAGAATCTCGGAGAACGAATGTATCTGATGCGTCTTCTGTTCTGTTCCTGCGAATCATTAGCAGTGCCGGGGGAATCATTCCTTCAAAAAGAAGCCGGAACAACTCGTGAAAACCCCGAGAGTTGGGCAACGCGAGCCGGTTTGATGTTCCTGATGGCTGACACCGCGGAGGTCGCAACGGTTGCGATCAGGAACAGTCCGTTTCTCCGCCGCAACGTCTCGCGTCTGAGGACTTCGCGGCAACCATCGCAGCACGCATCGGGATCGAAATTGAAGAGGAGGGAAGGTGGTAGAATGCCGGAGCTTGAAGGTTTCCGTCGGGGGAGGTGCTGAGTCGTCTCAATTTGATCGGGAGGCGGGGTCGCCGCGAGGCCGCAAGTTGGTCACCGCATGCCGAAGTTTGCATCCGTCCCAAAAGCAAGATTTAGGTCTTCCACAGATGCTTTGGTGTCTCAGCAGTGTATCGAGGCCTCGCGGCACGCTCTCGGTGTTCGGTGGTATACGCAGATCGCAGCGATCGACTCTCCCGGGCAGTTCCTGTCATCGCGGCAATTCGGGAAGTTGATTTAGGGAGAGTGGAGGGGGGAGGCCAACGGCATAAACATCGACTTCGTTCTCCAAATTTCCAGAGCAGGGAAGGCTCAGCCTCGCATGAGCGAAAGCCCCGAGAGTGTTTTCCGGACAAGGTTTCCAAGAAATTGGGAGGAAACGAACTCGAGGCCGGAAGGGTTTCGTTTTTCAAACTTTCAAGACGGAAGTCTGCGGCCTGACGGCAGACGCCGCGATTACGTTGGCACAAGGTTTCCAAACGATCAGGGAAACAGGTTGATTCTGATATATGAACGGAGCCGATGGTCGATGCTCCGGCAACTCCAATCGAGCGGAGAAGCAACTGGCAGTCCGTGACGCGCATGAAGAGGCTCGTCGGACGAGGGCCTGTTGAATCTCGCTAACGCCTCAGCACCGCGGCGCGGGCAACGAGAGAGAAACGCAGCCACAAGGCACACCGCGGGCCGAGGCGTCGAGGGAGGAATTGTTTCCAGGCCGCGAATGAGGAGGGCGGACGGAGAATCTTTTTCTCAACTCGTTCGTGGAGACTGCGCCGCGCATGAATCGCCCGTCCTGACATGTGGCGCTCCAAACGCCAGCGCCGGCTCCACCGCAGCGCTCGCAAAACATGTCGACTTTGTTTGAAACTCGGCAGGTTGGTTTGCTCGGCAATCGCTGAGGGCGTGGAAACTCTGGAGGGTTTGCAGCAGCCGAAACGCGCAGGCCGCAAGGCAAACGGCGAGGTTGCACCGCTAAGTAATATCGAAGACGAGCCTGTCGTGTCAGCAGCGGCAGCAGCAGCGGGCGCTGCTCCGCCTCCTCGTGCCTTGCCTCCTGACGGCTGCATACTGTGGGCTCGCTGTTGCTGCAGCATCTGCAGAACACTGGCGGGTACCGCGCAGGCGGACATACCGCCATGAAGCGGGCCGCTGGATTGCGTGAAGAAGGATGGGGGGACGCTGACCGGTGTCTCCACATGTGCCACGTCGAAGCACCACTCTGTCGTGCGAATTGGTCGCCCGCCCCCGGACTGAAACGCGCAAACACCACACCGCTCCGGTAGATCTCCCTTGTGCTGTCGAGGACAACTGCTGATCTGGCCAAACACGCTCCCTGCCTCCCTCCCGAACACCCCGCGGGTGTCGTGCACAAGTGGAGGGCGAGGGTCCACTGCGACTGCATAAACCACCAGCGTGAGGTGCGGCGAGGCGAGCATCGTGAGCTGCCAACGCACAGGTTCCCGCCGGCGATGCGCGCTTCCCGAGGAAAAAGGGGAGGGGAAGCTGCCCACCTGGCTGCCCGCCTGCGCTGGCGAGCCCAGCCCGGCAATTAAACCAGGAAAAAGAGACGGGGCTAAAAACAGACCCTCATCAAAGCTTGCAAAAAGAAACTCGCGAGAAATGAGACGGGCGGCGCTGGGCGCTGGCGGAGTTGAGGCTCTGGGCGCGCGCGCCGCGCGCTGGCCCGTGACAGCCGCCCGGCGGGCGCTTGTGCGGCGCGCAGAGAAAGGGAGCCCGAAAAAGAAAGCAAACGGGCGTGGTGCATCAGATCCGTTCAGATCAGGTACGCGGGTCCAGGTGAAAGGCCAGCGGCCGGCGTGTTCTCTGCGCCAGCGCAACGCGCCGAGCGGTGAGCTGAACCCGCCGTGCGCGCGCCCGCGAGCGCTCGCTCTCGCTTCGTCGCCCTACGCAGGATGTGGATGCAAGGGCAGCGACAGAGCCACGACCCAGGGCTCGACAAAGGGGCGGGCAGCTGTGGCGCGCCGCTTACGGGTTGCATCGTGGCATGCTGCAACACGCTTCTCTGCCTCGACGTCAGCAAGTGGAGCGGCACGAGTCCGACGGGAGGGAGACGACAGCGTCGGTGTTGCCGACCGAAGGGGCTGTGCGACCACGGCGCTGCTGAAGGTGCTTACTTTTGTACGCAGGGCAGAGGGCAGAGGGCTGGCACCTCACCGCATGGCCTTCCCCAGCATTCGCATGTCTGGCAGCGTGCATATGCGGAGAAGCGTCGCACGAACAGGCACCGTGATTTGATGCGCGGTGGCCTATTTTGGACACGCGGTGCGGGAGTGCCGCACTGCAACCTTGCGAGGCGGTTGCGCGTCGCCAGTCACCAGGACTGACAATTATGCTGCTTTCTCTGCTGCTGCGTGCGTGCAGCGCAATTAATAATGCGCCGCCGGAACAAGCAGCACACTGCTCAAAACGGCGTTTGCTCGCGCCTGCGTGTAGGCGAGCGTGCCTTTTTGTCAGCACCAGCCGTGACGTGCGCTGGGGTGGGCGGCGTGTGTAAGCCAGCCCTACGAGCCGGCACTGCGGTCATCATCCATCCTGGAGATAACCACCTAAGCCCGCCCGCAGCCCTCGCGCCCGGCCCGCGACGCTTTCGGCGCGCAAATAAGCAATCGCCGTCCAGAGAGTCAGTGGTATTGCTCGATTGACGTGCTGCGTATTGGCAGCGTATTGGCGACCGACGAGTGCGGCATGCGTGCTCGACGCAGCAGGCCGCGGTTTTATTGGCAATGCGCGGTACGAGCTGCGCGCAATGAAAAAAGCAGAGCCGCGCTCGTATGTCGTACGAAGGTCAAGGCCAAGCTCGTAGATCTACAGCGGGGCGGCAGCCCTCGGACTCGCATCGCGCTTTGGGAGCCGGAAACAGGAGCATCGCGCGCGCAAACCAAGTTGCTCCGACAGCCGAGCAGCCACAGAACCTTCGGGCGCATCGGCCGTCGCTCGCGCGCCAGGCAGCCGCTGAACGCTTCAGGAATGAATCACGACGGCTCATCCTACTAACTCCGAGATTTGTCGTCCGCCGGCCCTGGGCTCAGAGTGACTCAACCGCGGTGACTGGTGGCTCGGCTTCCCGTAGCTTCGTCGGCACCCGCGCGTTGCGTTGCAGCCCTACTGGCGCGCCCGGCAGCCACGGACTTTGGCGACGCCGACGCGACGGGCGCACAAAGCACTTGGCAGGGCATCCGGTGCCTGGGGAAAGGGCGGAGGAATGCTTGGGCTGTGGCTTGCGCTGACAAACTAGGCGCCAACCCTGTCGGGCTCATCTAAGGCGGGCGCAAGGAGGCACGAGGGCGGGCGGGCACGGAGTTTGCTGAGGGCAGGGCACGCGGGCACGCATTTCGCCATCAAACACGGCGTGTTGGAGGCAGATTGGCGTGGTCGAGATGAAAGTGGCCCGTGGGGGCTGTTTGAGCGGTGCTGTTTTGTTTCCCGCTGAAACAGGCCTAAGGGAGAGGCGCGAGTGGCTGGCCGGGCGCGACAGCGAGAGCGAGGCCGGAGCGCGGGCGGACTGGCTGGCAGGCGCGCGGAGCGTTTGCAGAGAATCTTCCCGAGCGAGTGCGCTGGCTCGACGCGCTTCCTCGGGCGACGAGTGACCAGCCGGGCTGCGGCCGAGGACGGGCGGGCAGCGCGGGCACCGCATGCGCGCCGGGGGGTTGTGTAAGCCGGCGATCTGCGCATTAAGTGCACTTGCATGGATGGGGCGGCCTTTACAGCTCGGGCCCGGAGACAATCATCAGCCTCGCGGCGGTGAGCACGCACGCACGACGGTAACGCCGGGGTCATCGACGCTGTCTGGGAATCTGAGGCATGGCATAAGTATACCGCGAGACCCGCCCTTCTGTCCACCAGGCACCAGCACGCTTTCACACATCGCAAGCATCAAACAGATCAACACGCAACGCGGCACACTCTCCGCAGCACCGCTCCGCCCACGCCCATTACGCAAGACGCCATCCACACCCTTGCCAGCTCGGCCCTTCTTCCCGCCCGCTCACCGCCCGCGGCCTGCACCCCCATACGTGAGTCCCAGTCATCGCGGCTCCGAGTTTCGCGCTTTTATTGACTCACATCCCCAGGCCGTCCAAACTATTTGACCATCACACATCTCCACAATGCCTTCCCATCTACGACTGCAATCACACTTCGAGCCCTTTTCGGCCGAGACCACCCGCTCCTACTTCCCCTCCGCACAGGCACCGCCCGCCAAGAAGCAGAAGATGTCCCTGTCGCAGACCTACTACATCGCCGCCTCGGCCCGCACCAAGCTCACCAACGAGGCCCAGAAGAGCGACCACGACCTGAGGCTGCTCGTCGGCCACGCCAACCTGCTCGACTCCCTGATGCTTGAGCTCGCCGACGCCGAGCGTGAGCAGGAGGCATGGTTCAACAAGACCGTCAACAAGGCCGCCCGTGCCGAGAGGCACATCCAGTGGGCCGACACCATTGACGAGGAGGTCATGGAGGACGACGAGGACGACGACATCATCTCCGACAGCGAGTCCGACTCCGACTACGACGAGGACGCTGAGGACTTCGACATGATCCCGCCGCTCAGGCGGATACCCTCGCCGCCGGTGCGCATCACCACCACCGAGCTTGACGACGAGGACGACGAGGATGATGAGGAGGACGACGAGTACTACGAGGATGAGGAGTTCGATGAGGAGCACGCTCTCGTCCGCTCGCCCTCACAACAAACACCCCCCGAGCTGGTCCACGAGGAGGACTCGGACTCGGACGACGACGCAACACCCACAACGCCGCCTCAGCCTACTCTCGAGTACACTGAGAAGGAGAGGCAAGCCATCGCAACAACAGCATACTACGATCGCAAGGAGACACTACCAGCAACACCCGATCAAGCCGCCTACCTACCAGAAGGCTACTTTCTCGAACAACGCAATGCACCGCTCATAACATCCTATTGAGCGAACCGCAACCCACCAGTCTCCTTGATTTATCTGTTTATGGCCTCATGAGCGAAGCGACTCTCACCCTCATCAGCATGGCGTTTTATGGCGGTCTCACTTGATACCTATTTTCTTTTTCTACGAGCATTTTCACTTGGCTGGGATATCTAGAAATGTGCGACGCAGCATTCCGCGCAGGGTCATGTTTCCACTCTACATTATTTTTTTTACGGGTCATGGTGTCCACGACGCAGCTCATGGTTCTCCCTCCTGCTAGACAGTCGATGGTCGAGGCCCTGCTCGCAGCTACACACCCCACCTACAAACAAATGAAACTCAAATAATCACATCAAACCAATCGTCACTCGACCATGCCGTGTCTCATTGTGAAATGCATCACATCGCAACTTGACCCCCAAGCAAGGCACCCACTAACAAAAAGACAATGCATGTGATGGGGTCCAGACGACCTGCAGGGCCAGCGCAGCTGACGAGGCTGCCTCGCCAGGCCCAGGCCCGCACACACAAGCACAACGAAGGAAGCGCGTAAGCCGCTTTGTCTCTCCCATCGCCCGCCGCTGCTGCACATTCCCAAACGGGGCGGCGTCAGGGTTTCGGAGGGGGCCAGCTGACCAACGAACCCACCCACGCCAGGCATAGTTTTTACGCACCGCCCGCCCGCAATATCGCTTCTCGCGCGTTCGCGAACCCGCTGTCTCCGCGCCCGTGCCGACCGACGCCGACCGCGTCGTGCCGTCCTGTTCGCGCGAAACTCCTGTCCCTTCCCGCCCGGTCCTTTCCGTTCAAGTCTGCCCGCATCCCGCGTGCGTCCCACGCATGCTTTCGCGCGGGCGACCGGTGCCGCGTCTGCGCATTTGCCGCGCAGTTGCGCAAATGCGCGGCAGGGCGCGGCGCAGCGCGGCGCGGCACGGCACTGCGCTGCAGCAATAATGCGCAGAAGGGAAATGTCGGATGGATGGGATTGGGAAGGGGTGTGGGGTGTGCGAGCATGCGCGTAGGTGAATCATCATTGCTCATGTCATCAATCATTAAAAATCCAAGATGCGTCGTCGTGCAAAGCGCATGTGGTTCAGTCACAAAATGCGGGATTGCTAATGCGGGAAGCGACTGCTGCTTTTTTGCGTGCTATTGTAATCAAAAGCAAGCTGCCCGCGCGAACTTTGCGTCCAGAGAAAAGAAAAGTTTGACTGCCCGAGGCTGGGCGGTTCGGCTGATGGGATGATGATGGCATACATCGCGAGAGAAGGAAAGCGGAGAAGGTAGAATGCGGATTTGTGTACTGTGATTACGAATACGCGGATTCGCTAGGCATCGAGGTGATCCCTCCCGGCTCCCGCCCATCGCTCGCTCCAGTTGCCTGCTTGTACTATTTTTTGCCCCTCCCCCTCACACACCTGCTTCGCGCCCGAGATCGGCCGCGGGGCGAGCTCGGGGATTCGCTGGGAGACTGCTCGCGGAAAGATTTGCTGATTGAGATAGATCGGAGGCAATCCGGACGAGAACTTTTTCGTCGCGATAATGCGGACGGATAGGAGAGACCTCGGTCAAGGCTCCGGCTGGTGATAAGTGATCTGGCGGCGCCGCGGGTGTGTGGGTACAGCGTGCACCACGTCTCTTTACCGCGGCGTGATCGCCAGAGATGAGCGAATCTGAAGCGCGAAATGGTTGGAGCCTGGGCAGCGAAGAAAAAGGCTTGGCTCTTGGAGGACGGCGATTAGACGCGGCCATAAACGGCGTCCTCAGAGCACATGCTTTCTTGAAGCGGAGGCGGAGGAATCTGTTGGCGACTGACGTAAGGCTACGGCCGGAGCTGTGGCTAACGCAACGGCGGAGACAGCGGACGGAATTAAGGGTTAACGCGGGTGCCTGTGTCAACACCAACAAAAAAGATCGTGAACAATTTTCACAAAACCCATCCCGCCAGGCTGACCCTGCAACTGCGGGCAGAGGCGGCGGGCAAACTTTTCAGACCCAACCCTGTCAATGCTGTCATCGCTCTTGTCTTCCCCGTTCAGGGTCTTTCTTCAATGCATGGCACTCGTCAACAAAAAGTTTTTCCTTTGTCTTCTCTGGTACTCGGTATCCCATCATGCCACCTCCACCACCGGCCGCCCGCCGCTCGCAGCCGAGTCGGTCGGCCGGCCGGCACTACCATCTTCTTCGCGCCTAGCTTTGCAGCTTAAGCACCATGCAGCAAACGTGCCGCCGCGCTTGCGTCTGCAGGACCCTTTTTTTCCGCAACGCAAGAGACCCATTTATATTTTTTTTCTTCCTTCCCGCCTGCCACCTCTCTAGTGTCCGTCGCTCTCTAGCGCAGCCGCCGCTTGCTCGGTCCCCATTAATTCCAATCAAAAAACTTCACTGCCCGAGCAATGGGAGGATTTTCTCTCTCATCAGAGAAAACGAAGCCGCTAGAGTGGTTCCAGCTAGATGGGCAGCTGCTGGGCGCGGCGGCTGTCGGTACGGCACTTGACAGCTGCCGGCGGAGACCCTTATTGACAACACAGACACAGACTGGCTGACGTGTGCCGGGAACCCGGACGCCAAGCACTCCGCTCGGTCGAGGAAAAGGGGGATAAGGTTGCGAGGGAGGCGGATCAACGCAAAGTCGGAGAGATGATTTTCTCTCCGGGCAATCACCGCGCGACGCTGTTCAGTGCGCGCGCGGAACTCGGAGGATGCGACGGGATTGATCGCAATCATGATGATGGGGCGATCGAACCACCGGGTCGCTCTTGACACTGGCACTGACACCGACACTGACACTCCGCGTTTCGATGACCGTGCCGGCCGGATCTGGACAGCATCGCGAGGAACGTCGCTTGAGTCGAGTCCAGTCATGTTCGCCTCTTTCTGCCTGGCTGGTGCCTTGTCGGATCTGGGGCGGAACCAGGGCTCGCTCGGCCGGATGGCCGAGTGCCCGAGGAGCCCGGCGCGCCCGGCGCGAACCCTGGGAGCTGAACGCCACACCCCATCATCGTCCATAGGAACAGAGTCGTGCTTCGTCGCTCGCTCTCGGCACCCTCGGGAGCCGGCTTGCGCGGTGGTGGTGATGATGTATTGTCGCCCCTCGAAACCTTGGATCCAAGACTGCCATGGTGACGTACACGGAGGGAAGAGGCCGTCGTGTCGTCGCAACGGTCTGGACTGCTTTCAGGTTTCTTGGGCATGCGTGGTCAACAGGCTCAGCCAGGTACGTGTCGCGTGTCGCAATTGTGCGACGCGGGCTGGGGCGCAAGGCTTCTGGCTGGGCAACGAAAAGAGATTTCGAATTATTGCCTGCTTTTGCACAACTCACTCGCAACCGCAGCGACAACACAGGGCCAGCTTAGTTGGCAGCAAATAACAAACAGGCAGGTACGGCGAGCAGAGGGCCAACAGCGCAGAGCGCATGACGATCGCCTGCAGGCATGCTGCTCGCCGTTCGTGTATTTCTCCGTCCTGTCTGCCTTGTATAGTTTTGCCGGCAGAAAAACGGCGTCTCATTGGCCGGTGCGTGGGGGGAGTCAACACAACCCGTTCACCCTGCCACTTCCTTCTTCCCACGCACCGCCGCATCCCGCCGACGCGCAGCAACCGCGCCTTGCTCTGGAGCCAACACGTATTGCGATGCCGTGGTGGCTTTTCGAACTACTGCAGCGCTGCTGCATCGACGAAACTGACCGCCACGCCTGGCGGGAAGGCTGGCCTGCGAATGACTCCCCACGCACTATGTGCATATTGCAGGTCTGCCCCGCGCCATCCCCTAGCCCGCGACCGGTCGGCCAGCGCGCGTGTAGCGTTGTTGGCCAGCGCTGCTCGCCTGCTGCGGCTATCGCAGCGCCGGACTGGCCTGAACGGGCAGAATCGGGGGCCTCAGACGATCCCGCGATAGGAAGCCTTGCTATTATTTCCTGCAGTAGCGCAGATGGCGTGGACTGCGCCTGTGGGTTTCTTCGCTCTCCTCCCACAGCGCACCCCTCCATGCCCCGCCAATCGTTGCGGCTTCAGGCCAACCCGGAGCGCGGCGCGCCGTGCAGCGGGTTGCCGCAAACGGGGTTAGCGCGGGGTGTGTGGCACTTTGCGGTGTGTGTGAAGATGGCTCACGCTCGCTCGCTCATCTCAGATTGTGGGGGTGGTCAGTGTGGGCGCTGCGGGGTGGGCGAGCGGTGGTTGGTGGACGCGCTTGCGCACGGCGGCCAGCCAGCAGAGCTGGTGAAGATGGGAGGGGCCTCGCTCCATTCGGGGCCTGATGGTCGTCAGGTCGTCTGAGATTGCGAATCTGAGTGGGCTGGGTGGTTGGGGCGAGCGGGTGGGGCTGGGCGTTCATTGGGATCATGGCGGCACCGAGGCCAGCTGCTGGTGTTGAGGCTGCTCAGCTGGACGCTTTGGGTAGTCGCGATGCGCGCCTGGTGCGCGTGTGGTGCTCCCTCCCGCCCGCGCCCTTGACCGACTCCCGCCGACCCGGCCGACGACCGGAGTCCGGGTGTGCCTATTGCGGAGAGGGGACGGCACAGGCGTGGGGTATTGTCGGGAGCAGCAGAGACACGGCGGGAGGAAGGGGTGATTGGCGCCGGACGCTTGCGCATGCCGTGCATGATCTCTTCTCTGCTGTCGCGCTCTCCCGCTTCGGACGAGCAGCGGGCGGCGGGGTGCTGCGCGTGAGTTGTCCGCGCTGTCTTGGTGCCTGGTGTGTCGGGTGCTTACGGAGTCCAGCTGGTCATTCCCCCTCCGCCTCCCGCGAAGCGCCTCCGGAATGTCTATCCGTCCGTCTCGGCGGACCACGGGACCTCACCAACAGCGTTGTACGGAATTTGGCTGCCTGGTGTCTTGCGTTGCGGAACGCGCGGAGTGCGGAGGCTCAGCGTCGCTGCCTTCGTGGCTTCGCGCCTTCAGCCCGTCACCCCTCTGCGCTTCGGTGCCCGCGACTCTCGGCGCAGAAGCAAAAGTCGCCGAGAAATTGGTTGAGTGCGTTGCGCTCGCCGCAGATGCCGCTGCCGGTCGGCGTCGAGACGAGACGCACTGCATGGCATGGCATGGGAGCCGCGACGCGCGACGCGGATGCAGACGCGGGACGCAGCCAGCACGCGCACGCCTCCCGCCCACCTGACCGCGCTATCCGCACCTCCAGAATGTCCATCGCATCTGCTGGATCTTCGATCATCATCTTCGATGCCCCCCGCGTCCGGAAAGTCGTACAGAGCACAGTACTTGCAGGTACGCCCACACGACACCGTCATCGGATCCCCGAGCGAGACTTGCAGTATCTTGGATGTCGACGCCTCTCTGCTGGGCACACCTCATGATCACCCCTATCCGAGCGTGCTACTCGACATCTGAATCAGCGTCTCTGCAGTTTGTTAATCGCGGTGCCGCTAAGGTACAGGCACGTATCTCTCTCCGCGGTGCGATGTCCGCGGATATGCATCACCCCCATAGAGTTCTGCCGCCGTCTGCATCTTTAACTTTCTGCCCCGTGGGATGCATGCATGGAGTCTCTTTGCTTTTTCGTCGCCTTTGCCTTTCTTTTGCTGCAGCTTCCTTGCGCGACACGCGACGAAATGCGAACTCGACGTCACGGCCACGCGAGACTGACCAGCGTGGCGGCGGTGATCTTCCACTGTTCGCCTCCTCCATCTCCCTTCGGCCTCACTCCACACTCGGGATTGCCCTTTGTGGGGTGCAGCGCCCCTGCGGTCTCGGGAAAGGGTCGCCAGACTTGCCCCGCGCCCACGGAGGCACTGCGGTCTCTGGACAACGTGGAAAATCTGTTCCTGATCCGCCCCCAAGGTAACTTTCCTATTCGCTATACATGCACCTGTACCTCTGTACCTTCACATGTTGCCACCGGTCTTTCTCCCAACTCGTGGCAGCTCTGACCGCCACATCAGAGACAGACCGAACAGACTTTCTGCTCCTTGCCGTCTGCCACGAGGCGTTGACGCTGGCTCATGCACATGCACATGCATATGCACTTCCCTGACGAGCGTTGACGTCCACCAACCTGCCATACTCCGGACTACTGCGCGTCGCCTCCCGTCTCTCACGATGCTTCTTTTTTTTTCTTTTCCCTGTCCCGCGCAAGGGTATTCTCTGGCTCATCCTCAAGTCCTCCCCGGGCCGCACTTAGCGCTGCTGCAGGAGCGTACTGTTCCTTCGTCCGCGGGATGGCAGAATAGAGCAATGGTGCGGAAGTGACGTGCGGACATCCCCCCACGGGCCTTATGCCGGTCCCTTGCGTGCTAGCCGCCACAACAACGTGGTCGCCGAACCTAATCTCCATCACTCGCGCCCAAAAACAATAACGCCTGCGCTTGGATCGGCTGCGCGCCCTGCCTACCAGTTCGCCCATCACATGGACTATTGGCCGCCGCGCTGCGTGCTGTCTGGGAGCGAGGCTGGAAGCCGCTCGCCATTGGGCTGCATTCGTCCAATATCTCGCACGTGTGGCATGGATGGGGGACCCCGGTGTTCACGCCTAGCATTCGCGAACTTCGATGCCCGCGGAGTCATGTACACAGTAGGCGAGTGCGATATAGGGCTGTCCCGCCAATGAGAGGGCGCGAGGCTCGTTGTTGTCGGTTGTCTTGGGACGCGCGAGCGTGGTCTCGCGTTGCTTGGGCGTCGTGCCTGGTTTCTGAGCTCTGACGTGTTCGCCGGGCTGATCGTCAGGTACCGTCGTCCATCACAGCCAGGGGCTCAGGGTCTACCACCACTGCTTCCAAGGCGGTTGCTGGTGTGTGTTTTGTCGACGGCAGACGGCGCTGTCGCTCTGGAAACACACGTCCACCACGTCACTGGCCCGACTTCTGCCCTGTCGTCGACTCACTGGCTCTGCCGCTGTTGCGTGTCCGACCTCTCTCTTTTCCTGTTCTGCCATCTTCTCCGTCCGTCTCTGACAAATGCCCACGCCGGGCCTCGACGCCCCTCTCGCGCAATAACGAAAGAAAATCCCGTAGCGTCGTCCGTCCGTCGGCCGAAGCCAACCGTCCCAGATCCGTCCGCCACACCGAGCGCCTAACGCCGTTCTCTTTTTCCCTTTTTTTTTTCTCTCTCTGCACAACCAGGAGCGCCCGCCCAGCCCCACAAAACACGGTGAGCACAAGGCCGTCTTTCCTCTGCGAACCGGCGGCAACCCCTTCGGCCTGTGCGGCCGGGCGGGCACGCAGTTAGCGTGAACACGTACCTTGGCCCGTGTGGCCCGGCGCAACACGCGCAGAATGGCGGTCTGTGTGGTGCATCCGTGTTGACCGGTAAAAAAAAGAATCCCCACCGGGCCCCCGCTAAAGCTCACCGGCGCCAGGGAAAGCAGGGAAAAAGAGTTTTTCTAGAAGGCCGACGGGTCTTCGAAAATGCTTCGGCGCGCCCTTCGACGGCCGTGTGACTGGTGCGACTGGTGTGACTGGCGCGGGCGGATGCATGGAAGGAGTGGGAGAACGATGCTTCTGTGGGGCTGGTGGGTTGCGAGGTGAGTGCTAGGCTGCCCGTTGCTCACCGCACCCGGCTTTTTGTGCTGTTGCTGCGGCAAGCCAGGGCTGCGCGGCGGGTGATGGACGCGCTGCTGGGAAGGGGGGCCACAGGGGCGCGTTGGTGGTGGCTTTGGCTCTTCACATGTCAGCGAGCTGTGGAGGGCACGGTCGCCGTGAGAGTAAGCGTTGTGGTTGTCGTGGTGCTGGTGCTGGTGGCTGTGGAGGCGGTGTCCTGTCAATGCGAGCCGCGTGTTCCGTACCTGTGTTGGTTCGGACGGTGTTGCGAAGGAGGTGTGATGCTTCTCTTGCGGTTGGAGAATTCATCCGAATGCGAAGGTGTTGTGTGACGGCGTCCAGACTGATGCCTCGACATCTCATGTGTTGTGATTCTTTGTGGGCCGTCAACTGATGTCAGGCAAGCATACTGTGAACCTGTGGCGCAACGAATTCTGTGGCGTGGCTGTGGCCATACAACGTCTCTCTCGATCCTCACGCAATGCTTCTCCTATTGAATCTACCGCTTTCTCTGGCGAGATTCCTCCGTCAACTCCGTCAGAGACCGGTAGCGGAGCCCAAAGTGTTCAATCTCAGTACTTGCGTGACTCCGCCAACCGTATGGACTCGAACCACTGATCTACGTATCGTAATTTCAGGTCCGTCTTGTGCCTTTGCGCCTCGCTAATCTGCATGCTTGTCTTGAAGAAAAAAAAAGTGCCGGCACTCCTGATCCACCATCTGACAGTGAAAGGAAGAATGCTTGTATTACCTCCAAAGCCTCCAAAACTCGTAAAGCACGCTTTCAGAAGCCAAACCAGGGAAGACTTACTGTCTAGAATAACCTAGAAATTTATGATTTACAGATTTTCCCGCGGCTCATTTCCTCTTCTACACCAATCATCCTCCTTTTGTTTTTTCTTCATTCCGTTCTAACGTTCTTCCATTGGTCTACAACATGATTTGGCAGATTTGAAGCATTGTGTATCCAAAATGATCTACAGGCTAGCTTTCGCTATACCGCTCTTTCCAAATATTGGTGGTCCTGTTTTCTGAAGTCGCTCAACATTCCCCCTTCGGAAGAATGAAAACATCAAGAACTACATCACAAACACATCCTCACAAGTCAAATGAAGTCTGAAAAATTACTTTTACATCTGTTTTTGTGGGAGCATAAATTCTGTGCTCTCTGGGACCTTGGGTCAAGCCCCAGTACGGCATCCTCTGATGAATTTATTGCCGAAAGTACTGCGGAGAAGGCGCGGCTCGATCATTTAGTGTCAACGTAACGCATCATCACTGGTATTTGACGCTGAGTACCGTTAGATTGTCTCAATAGCTGCGGGGATGTGCTGAAATGGCTCAAGTTCTGAACGAAAGAAGTTGGCACTGTCATTAGTGCAACACCCCTTTCATGTTTCTCGTCGTACGAAGACAAGTGCCCAAGAGTTTATGACGAAGAGTTCGAAGGAATATTCGGATTGTCTTTAAGCAAGGGAATGGTGGCGGAGAGAATTACCTATCGGCTAAGACAGCATCACAGTTGATGAACTGCATGTAACCGACCAGGCCTCCGGATCACCAGGTAAGTTCTTTCTATTATTCAGTTTCTCAAGTGTCTAAGTTCAAAACTGTGGCCTAAGATATGCAATTTGTGGGCTGAGATCAGGGACCATGATGCTTTGTGGATCTCAGAGACTCAGCGTTGTCTAACATCAAACTGGAGTTTGGGATTACTTCTGTGGTACACAGTTCCATCGGCGGACACACCCTCCATATCTTCAAGGGTTCCATCATAAGCCTTTATCCAGAGCCATACACCTGGATACTGAAAGCCTGTAGGATTTCTATCTGCCGCGGAATACGAGCTTTGCAGTCAAAAAATGGTGCAAATCACGATCCGGATACGTAGATCGCACGAATTTTTGGTATGGACTTGAACAAGTGGTTCAACCCCAAAAGGACCGCAGAAGCACGAGAAAAAGTGAATCGTTTTTTAGGGTTGGGTGATCCCACCAGTAGTTTAAGGTATGGATGAGCCTTGATAGGGTGACATACAGACTCCAGGGACACGGGGAAGTTGACTTGAGGGCTGCTCGAGTCTTTGATCGGCTCCGGGGGATGTCTCATGTGGAGGTCACGACCAAATCCATAACCTTTGAACTCTCGGCTACAGCTTAGATGTGGGCCCTCATGGTTGTTCGGATCACACGATTAGCATGTAGCGTGACCACTAGTGAGCATTGTTGAAGTTGTTAGCAAATGTGCAGCTCCTTGGCATCTTAGATTCTTGACCTGCGATTCGCACTGGTCAATGGTCTTGCAAAGGTTTCGAGATGGCTCCGCAGCTTGCTCATGTGCTGTCACTTTCAGAACGAGACCTCATAAGCAACTCCACCTGGGTTCACAGACGTGAAAGTGAAATTATAGGTCTTGGGCAATAGCCTGCAAGTTTCATCAAGAGGTCATTCACTTTAGTCTTTGTTTTACAGCTGAAGTTGATCGAGAGCCTTTTGCGCTGAACACACATGGCCATTAACACCGCTTTACTTACCGACCCCACTTCTTCCATCCCTGCCAGGTAGGAGTGCAAGAAAAGCTGCTCCGGGTTGCAGACGACTACCGCAAAGCTCCGAAAAATAAGGAGTGCTTACCTTTCGATATAGCGGAAACCTGTAGTGAAGAGTTGACTGTGGGCTTTATGGCAGACTCACGGAGAGTGGAAAGCTTCTATTGGCATGAAGAACATGAAAGATAGTTTGAAACTCATTTTTGAAAGTGCCAATCAAGACCGCATTCTGAGTTCGTGCGGATGTGGCAGCTGGTGCTGTGGACCGGTTGTCCTGGCAAATGATCACGGGAGGCGACGACTATGCAGGTCATACGGAGTACATGCAGGTCATACGGAGTACATGCAGGCCATTCAATGGCATGTGGCCTCCTCGGAAAAGTGCGGACTGCTGCTGGATAAAAGTGAGCATATTGTTGCTATTCTGAGTTCAACGATAGGTCTGGGTCTCCGGCTGAAGCACCCTACTGGATACCTTCTTACTTCTCTGTCCTGGTTGCGTTTACCTCATAACCTATTTCAGTGGAGTTTGCTCTTTCTGGCCGATAATCTATTTTGCGCATACAGATATTTATTGAGCTGATGCTGCGCTGCAACATTGAATGCTCTTAGTGGCGTGAAGGCACAGTATGTCATGCTGCAGCCAAAAGTTTGGAGGTCTTCTTTATCATCACTTCGAGGATTGGAAGGGCCCGAGGGATTTGTAGACCACTGCCTGGTCCGGATCAGAGCCACTAGCATAAGGGCTGGGATAAAGCGGAATAGCGATATTACAGACTGGGCACTCTGGAGGCAGCTATCGTCATTGGGGCTCGTGATATCCTGAACAGTATTGCAGACACGTCATCCAACGTCAAAGCCGTTGCGGCCATGTTCATTTCTTTTGATAGTGGTGTATTGTGTATCCCAAAAACCTTCCTCCCGAAATAAAATGACGCCTAGCATGCAGTGGTTGCTGTACACGGCCTTTCCCTCTTCTTCCTCAAGATGTCAGGCCGAGCTCTGCCCATCCGTTCCTCTCATAACGTACAATCCTCTGTCATCTCGAAATGGAGCGCTTGGACCGAAAATCGGGGTCCCTCGAACGTAGCGCGGCATCGTCGATCGCGTTGGTGGGGTGTCTGCGGCCTTATTTACGCGGGAAGCAGGATCTCGCTCCAGCTGCTGTGGAGGAATGCAACGCCAGCCTGTCAAACAAAATCAATCAGCATTTCGTCACCGTTGTACGTTTCCAAGCTATCCACATCATTCCCTCTTTTCGTCCTCGTGGCGCGGAAACTTACAGCGAACATGCCGAGCGCGGTAACGACGGTACGGTTCTCAGGCGAGGTGACGGTCGAGTAGGCGGTGGTGAACAGGCTCTGCGACTCCTGGCGACGGGGGACCGGTGCGCGCTTGGGGGCCATTGCGTCGGTTGGTTGCTGCTTTGGATGAATGCGGGAGAGCTTGGTCTGCGCGGGTTCTGTCAATGGAGGACGAAGCTTTTCGGTGGGAGCGTTGCACGAGTATGCGCGCAGTTGGACGTACGGTTGTTTGTAATGCGGAGGTTGGGGTTGGGTCGATGGAGCGGGCTTCGATGGTGGTGATGATGTTGGAGCTCGGCGGCGCGCCATGATGCACTTTTTGGGTGACTAAGCGGTGCCAAGAATGACGCTGCATACATAAATTCGGGGACAAGGATCCTTGCAGCACTCCATTCGCAGTGTTTGACATACGTCAAGAGTAGCCAGATTTTGAATAATACTAAGAGGAACCCTAATGTGTCCCGTATCCTGGGTCTCGTAACGACAATAGACATCTGCGCCGACATTTGTCACTGACGTATCATAGGGCCGGGCATTTACCTTCGGGAATGAAAGCCAGAAGAAAGCCTATAAAAGCAGGATATCAACCTGGGTTCTGGCCAGGCTCATCATTGGGCATCTGCTCTAATATTCCGCCAAAAGCTCGCTCTGACCTCCCTAAGATACTGTAGTAAGAAGTCCTGCACCAGAAAACGCCGTTTCGCCATAATGCCTTGATCTTTTTTTCGGTCGCGTGTATTTTATCCCATCAACTCCGGAACCGTGTCGGGGGTATCTATGCGCCCTGGCGAATGCGCTGGAGCTCACGCTCAGCGTTGTTGTACCTGCCCCAGAATCAGCACCATGCCCTTTGTTCCCATGCGGCAGCGGTGATACGTACTTGAGCAGTTTTTCGATGAGGTCAACGTGGGTCATGACCATACGGCGGCAGCAGTAGCGGTTGAGTCTGAGCTGGTCCATAGCGTCACTGCGCATAGGTTAGTCGCGAGCTCCCGAGACTCTGGGGATGGCGCTACCCACCCCTCGTGAACACCCTCCTCAATCAAGCTGACAAAGCGCTCCCAAAGGTCGCCGATGACCTGGAATGTGGTGTTAGCACGGTGGCGCGGAAGCGCGGAGGCGCGTGGAGCTGCGGATCCTTGAGGAGCGTACCTTGCCGCAGGAGAAGCACCGGACGGGGATAATCATGATGGCGGTAGCGGGCTAGAGAGGCGGCGACTCGGGACAGGTCGAGGGCGAGATTGCGCAGAGAGGCAGGTTGGGGTGGATGGCGAGGCGTGGTGGGTGCTTTGTTCGAGATCTGCCCGCGACGCAAGAAAGTTCGGAGGTGCCTGTGCCAAGACTTTGGCCCGCGAAAAAGTATGGGCGCGCGCAAGAAAGTTCACCACGACCATCCACTTCCGCGACAACACCATGGCCGGCCCCACCGCTGTCCAGGACGCGCCGAGCACGCCCAAGGACGCCCGGCGCAAGAGGAAGGCCAAGGACTCCTCCGCTGGCAACCACGACGCCAAGCGCATCCGCACTCAGGACGAGGAAAACGCTGCTGGAGCTCCGCCTTCTGGAGGAAACCAGGCCAAGGCCGAGACCGCACTCGCCATTGTGGGAGACAAGGCCGGACAGCTTACGAAGGCTGGGAAAAATGATGCCTCGAAGCCCAGGAAAAAGCAGCATGCCGACAAGAGTAGCTGGTACACTTCCGAGCCGGCGGGTGGCCGCTTCTTGCAGATTGACCCCATCTTTAGCAGGGATGAGAGGTACTATATGGGTCTTCACTGAATTTCGGAGCCTTGCTGACTTGCTGCTCACAGATTCCTCATTTTCGCGACAGCGAAGGCCGTGCATATCTACTCCACCGCAAACTCTCTGCTCGTCCGCACGCTGCCTATGAACACCAGCCACAGCATCACCGCCTACGCACTGTCAAGTATTGATCCCGACCACCTATATGTCTCTGATGCTTCCGGATTTGTCGTGTTGTGGGATTGGATGAGTGGGAAGAAGGTCAATCGCTGGAACCTGGCTGCCCCCGTCCGCGGCATAGCTACCAGCGCCGTCGATGGTCCCACCGGAGAGAAGGTGGAGACCGTCTTCACCCTGGACAAGGGCGAACACAGCATCATCCATGCCCACAGGCTGCGTGGCCGCAAGGACGCGTCTGAGTCTTCAGCCCAGCCTCTCCTCAAGACGAGGGTGCCTCTTCAGTCTTTCACCGTCGCTGGCCAGGGTCAGGTTATTGCCGCCGCCGCTAAAGACCGTGTCTTTGTTGGCCAAATCAAAAACACCTCTACCGCAACACTAAAGGACCTCATATTCATTTGGAGGGAGCTGAGTTGCACCCAAAAGATCACTTCGATCGACGTCCAAGTAAAAGGTGCAGAGAAGAAGACGCCCAAGAAGGGTGCCCCATCCTCGACTGGCCAGGTTAACTTGGTCATCGGCTGCACCAATGGAGCTTTGTTCCTCTACGAAGACATTGTGGCCAAGTTGAGCCAGGCCGAAAAACAGCAAAAGAAGGACTCCAAGGAGCCGTCTGCTGCGCCATCTTTGGCACCCCGCACCCTTCACTGGCACAGAAATCCCGTCGGGACGGTCAAGTGGTCTTTGGACGGTATGTGCCCTCTGAGTATGCACACACCTTTTCCATACGCTGACAATATGCAGGAAACTACATAATTTCCGGAGGTCAGGAGACGGTCCTCGTGCTCTGGCAACTTCAGACCTCGAAGAAGCAGTTCCTTCCCAATCTCACATCAGCTATCGATGGACTGGTCGTTTCTCCGAGTGGAGCCAGCTACGCTGTGCAGTTGGCAGATAATTCCGTCATTGTGCTGTCCACCGCTGAATTGCTTCCTAAGGCAAACATCGCTGGAGTGCAATCCCGATTTTTCTCCCTTGACTCTACATCTGACAAAGAGCTGCTTGATTCGGTCCGTCGTACAGCAGCTGCCGTCAACCCGCAGGATTCCAACCAAATTTTGCTTTCCGTACCGGCCTCCCAGCCTAGGACCGAAGTGAATGGGGTCAACCCTCCTGCTCCGTTTCTTCAGACTTACGACATCTCCTCGAATCATCACGTTTTCCGTCAAGCGATTACTCGCAACAACGCTACCATCTTCAACCAAGGACCCGGAGCTACCAAGCTGCGTGAGCCTGATCTCAGGCATCTTCAGCTGAGCCACGACGGAAAATGGCTTGCTACTGTCGAGGAGTGGATCCCCCCAGTGGAGGATGTGGAGCATCTGGCTGCAGAGAAGACGATGATTGAGGAGGAGCGGCGCGTAAGACGTGAGGTCTACCTCAAGTTCTGGCTCTGGAACGAGGAGAAGGCCCAATGGATGTTGGAATCGCGCATCGATGCCCCTCACCAGTTCACCGACAAGCTGATATCTGGCCGTGTCTTCGATTTGAAGTATGATCCAAGCAGCACCTCATTCGCAACTGTTGGGGAGGACGGATTCATCCGAATTTGGGCTCCCAAAACCCGGCTACACGACGGCACTGTGGTGAGGGGAAGTAAGGGAGAGGGTCTTGTCACCTGGTCAAGCAGGAGCTCGATTCGGCTGGAAGCGGCCGTAGAAGGGCTGGGTGCCGATTCAGACATTCCTAGCGAGCTCGTCCCCGTCAATGCTCGTCTGGCTTACTCTCCTGACGGATCGGTTCTCGCCGCAAGCCAGGAATTTTACGGCAACCATAGCCAAGGCCTCGTCCACTTCGTTGACCCTACTGCTGGAAGCGTCCGATACTCTCGGGGTGGTCTGTACAGTACGGGCTTGGTTGAAATCGCCTTCGTCGGCCGCCAGTTCATCATCCTGTCGAACTCATTGAGTGTGTGGGACTTGGTCGACGACGAGCTGAGCTACGGCTACAGCTTCCGCCCACTCGGCCTCACGCGCGCCCAGAAGGCCGAGATAATCCATCTCGCTATCAATAACACCGACGGTACCTTCGCCCTCTCCCTGCCGCTGCCAGAGCAGCAGAAAAAGGCCTCCAAGCTTGAATCAGCCGACGCACCAGCGCCTACCGCCGCCACGCAGAAAGAACCCTCCTCGACTACTAAGAAACGCATGTCCAAGATCTTCGTCTTCTCGACCGCCTCCCCCCGCCCCCTTTATTCTGTCGTCGTCCCCCAACTCGTCACCGCCCTCCTCCCGGCCGGCTCCCGCAAGGGTTTCGTCGCCCTCAACACCGCCGCCGAGCTGCGCGTCATCGCGCCCAAGACAGCCGGCTTCCAGCTGGTCGGCCCCGTCGCTGCAGCCGAAGAGTCGCTGGGGGCGTTCGTGGACGAGGAGACGGCGTTGGAGCCGTTGGTTGAGGATGAGGAAGACGACAAGGTGGAGGAGAAGCTGCCGACCGAGGAGGAGTTGGAGGAAGGCGTTGCGGCTGAAGGCGACCAGGGCGATAAGCCGGTCGTGAGGCCAGAGATGCTGGCGGGTGTGTTCGATGTCGGGCCCAGCTTTGCGCTACCGCCGGTTAGGGATCTGTTCGAGGCGGTGGTGGGGCTGTATGCGAGGAAGCCGAGGGCGGTGGCTGCGGTTTGAGGGGGTAGTTGGCGGAGATGTGAGAGCCCGCGGGCTTTCTTGAGGGTGATATGTGTGGTTGCATTTGAGATGGCGTATAGCGGATGGGAAATCAAAAGTGGAACTATATTCATTTTGTGTATACTCTTGTCAGAATTGGAAGGATGATTGTGTTGATCTCGTCGTGTATCGGATATGCATTACGGTGCCTAAGGGTGATGTGAGTCAGCTGCTTTACAGTTTTCAGTTGCACATGTGCGTAATCAGGAACGAGGGCGAGGACCAGAGTGGATCGGACATCTGGAGCTCGTATTTAAAAGCTCCTTGACTCATCCGACGGCTCTCCTCAGCAAGGCCTTTCCTTTGGAGAGCTAGCCAAAGAGACTCTCGCAACAAACTTTCCGTACACCATGACGAAGAGTCGCAACTTTCTGCTCTTGGCTTCTCGCGTTCACATCCACACCTTAAACTTCCTTCCCTTCTTACCATCTCTCCCGCTGCTGCGTAGGAGAGCAGGTGGTTAATGATGAGCAACGCTGTGAGATGGTGGTTCTCGACATCACTGGCCGGGAATGCTGCTGCTCCACGTCCAGGAATGGAGTTCACAGCTTTGTAGGAGGGCATGTACAACTGTTGCCGCCGAGACGGACGAGAATGAGTCCCTGCGAGATTTATAACAGAGCGCAAGAACCCTAGAAAGTGAGTTGTTCGAGCGATTCTCTAGATGATTTTAGGAAGCTTGATACTTGAGGAGAGGAGATGCGCGTTCTTTGGGTGTGTTATAAATGCCCCGCAGAGAGACCGGGTCCGTGCGTTTTGTGGGTCTGGTGCTCGGTCCCGGGGTTTGCTTGAGGCACGTGAGAATTAGATGTAGAACTCCGTGATGGCTGCTGACTGAGGATGAGGGATACTGAGGCTGGGTTCCACGAGGGCAGAAGGCTGGGGGTGTGTGCATGTGTGCTCGGTGGTTGTTGCAGTTGACCGGAGGCGCGGATGTTGGAATGGCCAGTAAATGGGGAGACTTTTTGAACTATTGAGAGCTGTAGACTGACAATCTACAACCACAATTACTACAATTAGTAGCCTTGATGAGCTGCATATGCAAGATGTGCTACTGTGTCCTTTACAATCTCCATTCATTCACCGCGACGGTCATACTTCCGCTTCCGCCAATGGTTCTTAGAAAGAGCGGAATCATTCAGGAATCTGATGAGATTAATTATCTGAGCTTGTTGATGATGGCGCTGATGAGATGTCCCTGAAGATCAGTTCATGTATCATACTATACTGTTTCTCAGCAGTATTGATTGCATTACTGTTCATCACGGAGTTACGTATCCTTGGTCTCTTGAGTGTGATTTTCTGGCCATCTAACAGGGTGGAAGCCGGAAGGTTACACGGGTATCCATAGTGTGATGATTGTTCGCTTCTCTGTTTGACAGGAACGGAGATTGCCTGTGGAGCAGCTTGGAGGTGTGGTTACAGACGCTACCTCTAGCCTCTCTTATCCGCCCTCGCTTCGTCTTTAGTGGTCACCTTGTCAAAACTTCTTCCTTCAGCAAAGCTACACACTTCCTCTTCAACTAATCCATTCAATTCTCCATACCATTACCAGGGCTGGTGCTAAAATATAGCTGTCTTAGAGTAATTGCCTGCCGAGACGGAAAGTTACGACGAAGTGGTCTCCGCTGGGTTCTTCACAGCCAAGTGGGTTGCTTTACCTTTTATGTGGGACTGATCTGTAGTAAACTTGAGCCAGTTGAGAAGGCTTATGTGAATCCCGCCTACAGCATTTTTTAAATTCTCAATGCAAGTCATATCAGCTGAACTGCTCTGTGACATGGGCCTTGCCGGGCAGATGATGCGTACCTCGGACCATGAATTCCGTGGTCCATGCCCATTCTCGGTGACTTACAGCTCCTCACTTCGCTCCTCCACTATACTTCTCTCCTTCGTTACAGCCACGCCAACAGTGATTGATCACCTTGTGGGACAGCCAAATCAAACGTAATAACTTCTCGGCTGTTGATGATATTTGATTCGTATTCGTACAGAACCTGGAAAACGGTGGCTCTGTAACAGGGCTACAACTGCCAACCACTCTTTTGCTCTCTTGGTAGTCATCATCAGTTTGAAAAGATGCCGATCCGCTACTGGAAATACGAAACTCTTCCTCGGCGCCAAGTTTTGATACTCCGTGCCAGTCCCCCGGCAATTTGGTGTTGAGAGACATTTCGATTCTTACCGAGCGTCAATGCATTAAGAGAACTAAATTGTGTGTGTAGGAGAAACTGCAAAAGAAGCAGAAGGAGTCGAATACGTTGTCCAGTAGAACGGCTCCGATTGAGAAAAGGCTGCACCAATATCTCAACAGGAGTATGTCCGAGGTAGAACGAGACAAGAGGAACTCGGACTTAAAGCACCAAGTTGAACCCAGGCAGAGACACCACGCGCGTGCCCGCTCACCGCCGTGCCTCAAACTCCTCAACACATGCTAGTCACGCAAGCAGTCACACCTACGCCAAGCGGTCACATGTCCTGTTTGACATCTCGTTTGACAATCCGGCGAGATCGGAACTCCCACCCGCAAGCGTGTCTCCTCTCACTCCCGTCACCGCCTCCTCGCCTGGCCATGCCCGAACGAGCTCCGGCGACGCGGGGGACGCAAAAGCTTGACTCTCGTCTCGTCTCGACTCCTACATGTGGAGCAACGTCAACTGCCGCGTCAGCTAGTGCCGGAGAGGCAGAAAAGAGATAAGGTGTGGCCAATGAGGAAAGCGCGGCAAAAAAGAGGGAAGATGAGGCAGCGCAAGGCCGATATCAGAGAACTTTTTAATGCGCAAGACCAGCTATTGCGTTTCCGATAATATCCTCCCCCCGCCATTAACGCCAAGTTCCCCCCTTCGCCTTCGAAATAGAATTAACCCACACCGCCAGCAATGCTCTTTCGTTGTTCCGCTTGAGCCCCAACGCGACAAAACAGTCCGAGTTTCAGGACCAGCCCCGTCAGATCGCACACGTCCCGCCTCGCAAATCCCCCCCAAGAATAAAAAAGCTTGCGCGATGACGGGCGGAGCGGGCGAACCAGAAGTAGGATGGTCCCTCCTGCCCCGCCATTCGTCGGCTCTAGTTTCGCTATACAGATATGTACGTGTACGTGCAGGTAAGTGGTACAAGGGCGCGTGCCCGCGTCTCCGGATCGGCACACATCCGGCTTCTTTACATTAGTTCATGCCTTTGTGCAGACAAGGAGCTGCTCTCTCGAAACCCGGCCCTTAGGTGGAATCTGGCAAGAAGCCTGGACTCGCCGCGGATATGTACAGGTTCGTAGGGCGGCGGCCGGGATCGGCTCCTTCGTGCAGTGCCCGTCCCCTCCTTCGGGGCACTTTGTGTCTTGGCTGTGCTGCTGCAAGACATTTAACGAGAGTAGTAGGGTCTCGGCGTTGGAAACGCATGACGTCGTGAATGGTAATAGTGCGGTGTCGGTAGTCGTGAAAAGATCGTAAAACCAAATGTTCGCGTGGTGGAGCATCGCGTGAATGGCGTAACTCGGGTATCGTGGATCCGCTGGTGAATGAATGAACGTGGAAAAAGGAAAGACTGCAGTGTCTCGTCAATCTCTATGCTCTACAACGCGTTTGCCATTTTGGGTCGGCAAGCTTACCTTCGTAGGCGCCGAAAGTTTTGACGGCGGTGGTGAAACCGACCCGCCGCAATTATGGCATATTACGAGGATTACTGCACCGCAAAAAACGCAGGTGTGTCTCGCGTTCTTCTTTTCGAACCGTATGTACGTGTCTCAAGGAAGTTTGGATAGGATTATCTTGAAGAACGAAATATCCCGCTGAACCTAGACCGTCGCCGAACATGCCCCTTACCATGCTCGCTGAGTATCATCAATAAACAAGAACCACACAAAAAAGAGATATCTTGAGAATTGAAGATAAAGACAAATGGAAGAAACTTGGGAGAGTAGAAGAGTAGACGCCATGAAATCGTGAAAGACGTGAAAAAATCAGAGCACCTACACAACTTGCACCCAGATCTGCGTGGGAAATCGGTCAGCTTGGATTCTGATTGGCAGGGTGTTGGAGTTCGGGTAGCACTCACCTCCATCTTCCCCATCTCAGCCTTCTCTCTCTTCGCCTCCTGCTTGCACGTCATAATCGCCATGTCGAGATCATCTTGGTCGCTCATGGTGATCATGTCCTGCTCGTCCTTGATCTTGATCTTGAAGCTCTGCCTCAGGGCGAACTTGTCTCTGATCTGACCCACAAACGTGTCGAAACGCGCGTTCGGGTCAAGGAATACGTAGCGCACATCATCAGCGTGCACCTTGACACGGATGGTCCTGAGACCCATGCTGCGCCTTTGAGACTGGCCACGCGGCCTGTTGTTCGAGGGACGTCTCGTGCTGCGAGCCCGCGTCGGAACCATCTCGAACTCGCCAGAGTCGATATCCGACTGGTCGAACGAGTCCTCTTCCTCCTCCTCAATGTACATGGGCTTCTGCTGCGGCCGCGAACGCGAGCGTCCGTAGCTGGGACGATCGCCACTCGATCTGCCGTACATGTCGTAGACGTCGTCAGGGTAAGCGCCCTCATCTTCGTCGGAGTTGATGCGGGGACGGAGCCGGGAGCTTTCATTGTTCCTCGTGCTTCTCGAGGAAGTGGAAAGCTCGCGGGTGGGTCTTGGGCGTTCAGACATGGATCGTTGGGGCATGCGAGGTTGCTGACTCTTCGGGGACTGGTCGAATGCAGCACGTCCAAGTTCCAAGGGAGCGGGTTTCCGACCATCACCACGAACGGACTGTGACCGGGAAGTCATGCCGTTCGGAGAAGCCCTCGTCTCCTCCGGGGGAGGAGTGGGAGGGAACATGTTGCGGTTGATCGGCGGCTCCGATTGCTGTCTAGACCGGCTGGTCAATCCGGGCTTCACCAGATTGGTAGCAGCGAAAGAAATCTTCTCGTCGGGCCTGTCGTCCTTGGCAGAGCCGCCGCTCGCAGATTCCTGGTTCATCCTCTTGATTTCGGCGCCCGCGAAGCCGGTGAAAGCGTTGGCACGGTCCGAGGCGGCGACAAGACGAGCCTTTCCGAGATAATCCTTCGCCTTCAAATTCTTCACCTTGGCCTCGTTCGGGCGGTAGACGATTCCGACGGGAATGGAGAAGACCGTGTAGCCCTGCGACGTGTTAGCTCAAACCCTCGCCGAAAGTTCAATTGACTTGCCTCTGCCTGCTCCCGAATGGCCTCCTCAATCACGTCGTGGTCCGGGACGACCTTCTCCTTCGCGGCGAACGACAGATCCTGCATACCGGCATCCTTCTGCTGCAGGTAGATGTAGCACAGACCACGGTTGAAAAGCACCTCGCAGGAGTACAGCTTGAACTTGAGACCCAGCTGCTCGTAATCGATGTTGTTGTTGCCACGCAGGTAGAGGAGGGTGTCGTTGAAGTTGGCCAATGCCTCCTCGAAGTCGCCCATTAGGAAGTTGGAGACGCCTTGCTGGAAGTACGCGACGGCGAGGTACTGGTCCAGGCGCACAGCGCGCTGGTAGCATTCGACCTGGGAAGTGTGAGGAGCAGTTCTCATTTCGCTCGGTTGCAGTACTCACGGCTTTCTCATGCTCGCCGAGGGTCGCATGGATCACGCCCATATTAAACAGAATCTTGGACGTGTCGGAGATGCCATCAAAGTACTTCAGAGCTTCGTCAAATTCGTTATTGTCGTAGGCGGCCAGCGCTCCAACCCACGTCTCGATCTCCTGCAAGCCCGAGTTAGCAGCTGCGCCTGTGTCCCGGGCAGAGTCATGCGCTACTTGCCTGCTTGAGCGACATGTCGGGCGATCGTGAATAGCGTTGGCTGTGTTAATGCCGTGGGAGGAGAGGAGGAAGAAGGGCGCTTCGCAGCTCCTGGAGGGCACCGACGACCGGGAACGGGACCAGGGTCGGGCGGGCGGCGGGTGGTGATTAAAAGAGAATCGTGGCAAGCGCCGGCATGCAGGTGCTCGCAGAGCGGGAATGATGTGCCAATAATTTCTAGCCGCCTGGGCTGCGTGGACGAGGCGGGGCGGGCTGGGGATTCGCGATTAGATACGGCTGGCAATTACGGCGGCGTCGGTGCGAGAACGGCGACGGGAAGGTCGGCACTGGGGCGCTGCTGGGGCGTGACGAGCAGGCGACGTGCAGAAAAGCGGATGCAGGCGGTCGTGAACAGGCAAAGGAGAGAAGAGAATTGCACGCGGTCGAGGAAAGAGCGTAGCGGCTAGCGGCCGGGAGGAAAAGAGCGGACTGCACGACAGGCACCTGGCGGTCGCGTCTGCAACTCTCGAGGCCTTCTTGAACGGCCATAGGCTCGCGGGCTGCCAAGCTCCACCATTAACAGGCCCTGTCGCAGCATGGCGTTCCACGACCGCGGCCGTGTCAGGCCGCCGAGTGCGCATCGGGCGTGCTGCCGCCCGCCGCAGCGCCGGCTGATTGGCTGTCGACGCGCCGGGGATCGCCTGGGCGGGCGCGTCCTGAGCATCCACGGCGCGTAGCATCACGACAAGTCACAGAGCTCCTCTGCGCTCACCCGCCGGTCAGATGACAATGGCCGTACCTCGCTCTCTTGGTTCTCTTGGGCGGCCATGGCGATTGCCTCAAGCGGCCGCCCTGCACCGCCCTGACGTCGCGCCTCGTGGCTTTCAAATCCGCAGTGTCTGGAACTGCCGCAGGACTGTGTCAAGACCGCGCACGTGCCACGATTCGCCGGCCGCGAGGACATCACAAAACTCAGCTGTGTAGGAGCCTGCCGATGCATGAAAGCTTGTCTCTCAGGTGCCCACTGCTATTTTGCTGCGACAGTGCCGGTTCATGCTCCGTCCGCCAGGAGTGCCGCTTTTGGCCGCCTGCCCTACAGCACGCACGACTGCTTTGCCGCTTCGGGCTGTCTGCACGAGAGCTTCGCGCTTTAGAGCATGCCGCGATCCACCTGTTCCTTGCGCTCTTCCCAAACCGTCTTGCCCGAGCACGAGCACACCGTCTTGTCGTTGTCCCACACCCCCGCGCTGCGCGCGATCACGCCAACCAGCTGATCGGGGTCGTTCTTGTCGAACTTGCCGTCCTGCTGCCGTGCAACCACGATGCTGCGCCCTACCAGCTCCCACACCTCGATGGGCTTGTCCAGGAAGGCACTGCCGACACCGCCCTTGCCGACCTGCACTGTTCCAAACACTCCCCGTGCCGGTTTCCCCTCTGCCTTTGCCTTCACAGCCTCCCAGATGGGGCCGGTCGATTCCGGACCCTCCGATATGTCTCCGCGCTCGCGGACCGTTGCATGATACGTTCCAGGTGACAGCCCCCGGATGCTCAGGTCGATGACGGTAAGATTGGAGGCTACTTGCACCATGCGCACAAGGCCGCGAACCTTGTTTTCCACCGTAGGACTGTGGCTTTCGAGGATGCAAACAGCGGCACTATTCGACGCGCCACTGCCTCGGAGGATGGCGTCGCGGCCGGTATCTTGGATGGCGGCGACGATCGAGGATGGTGAGGCTGTGCCTTCAATCGAAACCAGTTGGTTCTGCAAGTCACCTTGGACCTTGCTCACGCCTGCGCTTGGCTGTCAGTGGCGGGCGCAGCGGGAGGGTGGCGTGTGTGCATTGATAGCCGACCTTGAAGTTTGTACAAGGACGTCGAGACATCCTTAATGCAATCCTCGCAGCTTAGAGGCACGGCAAATGTGGTCTGGTGGTGTGGCAGTCAGCAGAGAGCTCGGCAGAAGCGGTGCTGGGGGAGGGGCACACCTGGAACGATGGTATCATGTTAGCGAACACAGGGTCGAGAGATCAGGCTCGAGGAGGATGGGCGCAGAGGAAGCGTGGAGGAGTGGTGGCATCTTCGAGAAGGTGAGTCGAGCTCAGCATGATGCGGAGAGGCCGTCCTCGGATTATCAATCCAAAATTCACGAGCACCCCGCTGCCGGACCCTGACGCTTGCCGACCGCCTGCCGAAAACCAGCTCTCGGCCGCTCAAACTGCGCGGCCGTCCGCGCATTTGCACCGCCATCGTTATATCGCGCAAGAAAAAGTCGATTTCTCTCTGCTACCCCTCCAATGACGTCACCCATTGGTACGAGCACATCCATGTGCAGATGACGGGCTCTCTGACCCGTTGTCGGCTCAACTCCCTCCTGCCTCATTCGTCGCCACGAAACTCATGCTGCACCTTCTGCTCTGAACATATTTTCCTTCGATCTCGTTTCTTCTGCCCTGCGCAAGTGATGGGGTGATTTCGACGTCCAACCTCCTCGAATAGCCTCGGCTCTTTCCCAACCTCCGTCTGGACTCCATGTCGCCAAGGCCTCTCGCACGTGTGTCGGATTCATGATGCTCCTATTCTTGGCAGAACGACCATGATTTTAACTTTACTTTTGCGTCTAATTGATGCTCACGCCTCGTGTTCTCCCGTCACGATCGTCGTGTTACTGGGCTTCAAGTTCTATTCTTTCGAAACGCGCGCTTGATAACCGGCTAGTGTTGCTGGACGCTTCGCGTTTGTGGTTTATGCTATGACAGAAGAACAATGGCGGTTGCGGCTACAAACTTGCTTTGTTGCTCCCACATCAAACGCGTAGGAATAGTGTCGCTCAGCTGAAAGAGACTATGTCAAAGCTTAGCCGATGATGACGGTGTTCAGTGGGCTTGACTCGCTCAGTTTATCGCATGTCTTCACCTCCTCCCCCGGATCTCGTGTTGAGGACTGCACTGCAACATGGACTTGTTTCCTATGGTTACATTCACTGCCACCTCTAAGGTAGCGTTGAGTCTCATCCGCACAGACAATGTGCATCTCGCATTGCTTACACAATGACCCACAGACATGGATCTACCTCTACCTATGGGCCCTCTACTTCCTTTTTCCTAACAAAACATCCTTCTTCGGCCTCGGGCTCCATCGATCCCAGCCTCATCAGGCTGCTCCTGCGGAGAAGAAAGAACCACCGGGTTCCGAAGACCGCGATGAAGTCCTCCATGCCATCAACACCGCCGAGCGCGACCGTCTCCGCGACGCCGCCGACGGCGCCAGAGCCATCGCCCTGATTCGGCAGTACATCGCCCTCGTCAACCAGGTGACGGCGCGCAACGCGCACGAGTACTTCCACGACATGCACGACGACTATGAGCAGTGCCTGCGTCGGCTGCATGAAGTTGAGGTTGCGCTCGTGCAGCTACAGGCCATGGCGAACCAGCACAGTTCCCTCCCCAGGAAGTTTGGGAACTTGGCTCACGAGGAGCAGGCCACCGTCGACTCGGTTCGAAAAAGCTTGCCTGAGATGCATGCGTATGTGGATGAGCTGCGGGATGCGATGGAGGAGCTTATGGTGGATAATGAGGAGGCGCAGAGGGAGGCTCGAGAGACGTTGGAGGAGGCGGTTGCTGCTGGTGTGACTGCTCGGAAGGCGCAGGAGCAGTATGAGAAGGCTTTGAAGACTGCAAAAGCACCTGAAGAATCCGGAAGTTTTGGGAATGGGGGAAACTGTAAGTGATGATTTGAAGTGGGGAAATGAGGCGGATCGCGTGTAAGACTGGAATACCTGTCGAGTGTCCTTTGTGGGAATTTGCTGTGATATTTTAGGTGTGATACAGTATTGTACTACACAAGCTGGACCTTGTACATTAATTCTAATCATCGAGGCGTCCGCATCTCTCGCTATGCTCTCCCTTCTAATCTAGAAAACCCGAATGTGAAAGTTGAAGTGTCCTGATGTCCGAGGTCCTTTCATGGAGCAATGAATCGGCAGAACGATACATACCGAGATTGAAACACTACTCCTCACTGAAAGTTGTGATTTATACACCGATCCTACTGGCTGAACACTTCAACTCTGCCGCTATTGCAGCCTTTAGTCGAACCAACCACTTGCCCAATTCGGCAACTCACACACGTGACTCGGCAGACCCCGACATGTCTTGGCGTGATTTTGCCCGTAGGACGCAACACCAAAGCTCGCGATACCCACCGGCCGCATCGCTCTTCCGCTGCCACCACCAACACCTCTCTACCTCCAGCGCGGGCCAACCTTTCAATTGCCTCTCCCAGGCCTGCCTCCGCGCCCACCCAGGGCACCCACGACCCCACCATGTCGCAAGCAATTGGCAAAGTACGCCCACCCACACCCGCCGCACCTCCGCACCACCACCACCCCCCGGCACCCATTTCTAACGCCCATCCCCACAGACCCGCCTCGCCTACAGCCGCGCCTGGCACCACGTCGACGTCGGCGCGGACCCGCGGCCCCTCGGCCGCCTCGCGTCGTCGATCGCGCTGGCGCTGATGGGCAAGCACAAGCCGATCTTCGACCCGTCGACCGACTGCGGCGACTACGTGGTCGCGACGGGGTGCGCGCAGCTGCACACGACGGGCAAGAAGCGGACCGACAAGAAGTACTACCGCCACACGACGCGGCCGGGCAGCCTGCAGGAGATCACGATGGACAAGCTGATGGTCAAGTGGGGCGGCGGCGAGGTGCTGCGGCGGGCGGTGAGCGGCATGCTGCCGAAGAATCGGCTGAGGAAGGAGAGGTTGGCGAGGTTGAAAGGTGAGTGGAGGATTTTTTTCCCCTTCCGGCTTGATGGTGTGCGGAGAGTGGCTGACGTGGTTGTTGGCAGTCTTCGAGGGCGCGGCGCATCCGTACAAGCAGAATATTTTGAAGATCGCAGGTCAGCAGGCTTCGTCGATACGGGATTTGCCCGAGGTTAAGGAGACGTTGGCTGCGTCGAGATAAGGTTGGGAGAGTGGACCGGCGTTCAGGTTGCATTTACAAGGGATTGAAAGCGGCATTGTTCTGTATGACCGGTGATAAATGGGACGATTGGAGGCATGTACAAATATCGCTGGCAATGTCACTGCGCAATGGAGTGAAGCCGAAAGAGACAGGCTAAATCGGCATGGAATTGCATGGTTTGCATTGAATGTAGAGAGCCATTGGCATTCTTATAATTCGTTTTACTCTCGTCAATCCGATCAGGATTGTCAGCATGATCACAGAATCATCCCAAATGTCTTAAATGTGGTATCAAATTGAATTTCTTTACAGAACCAGAAACGCCAGTCTCGCTTGATATCATGCAATTGGACAAGTCGGCAACCTGCACTGTTTACAACTTCGCCTTCGAGCCCTTCCGGCCAACAGTGCACTGGATAAGACCGTTGGGGTCGCTCTGAGGAGCAAAGACCTCGGCATCCGCACCAGTGTTCTTCGTACCCTTGAACCAGCTCAGGTCTGCGATGATGTCAGCGCCTAGTCTTCAAGTTATTTGTTAGAAAAACATACCAATCTCAAAGTAGTGCTTGTTCGGCAAGGAGTAGCTGACGGTCTCCACAAGCGGCGCCGCAGCAAGAATCTGGTCGGACATCTTGTACATGGTGTTCTGCACACTGGCGCTGCTGTCCTTGGCAAAGGTATCCAGCGTAATAGCCTTCGCGGCGTTGAAAGCCTCGTCGAACTTGGGCACCACGGTCTTAACCTCCTCCAGACCGGAGAATTCCTTCCATTGCCACTCGGCCTTGACCTCGGTGCTCAGAATGCGGTCCCAAGTCTCGCCCAGGCGCGTGTACTCGTCGCGGTGGAAGCCGTAGAAGGCTGAGCCGGTGCTCTTCAACACGAGGAGCCTGTCAATGCCGCTCTTGATAGAGACGCCCTTGCCCTCGCGAATAACAGCTTCGACGGTGCGGATGTCCTCGCCGTCGCGCAAGAACGAGTGGGGGTGCGGCTTGCCGTCAACGGTCATGCGCGTCCACTTGTGTGTCACGATCTTGACGTGCGCGGCGTGGATGTGCGAGTACTTCGTAATGAAGTGGGTGCCGACAATCGAGGCGAAAAGCTCGGGGGGAGTGACGGGGTTCTGCTTCGCGAGCACGTAGACGGTGTGCTTCTGGGTATCGGTGGCCACAACGACGGAGTTGTCCGCCTGGGTGTACCTGTGGCGAAAGCCGTGTTAGAGGTGCTAATTGACCAGCGATGGAGGCGTGGATCTGGTGCATACGAGGTCTCGATGTCGCCCTCGAGCAGGACGCGGACGGTCTGCTCAACAACGGATTGGGTGCCATCAGGGTGCTTGTGGACCTTGTACAGGCGGACGTTGTCCTTGCCGTAGCGGGCGTAGTTGAGCTGAGACATTATGCTGGTGGTGAAAGAGGAGGAGAGCTGGAGAATCAGTGGAAGAAAGAGCAGCGAGACTGGCCGGGGCTGCAGCAGGCAGAAGGAGACAGAAGGAAGCTGGTTGCTGTTGTGATGCAGACAAGCTCCGCCCAAGATGGGGGACTGGGAGCTTATATCGCGCCCTTATCGGGGAGCTCAGTCAAGCGGACTTCGCCATACGCCTGCGCTGGGTTGCCGTAATCGACGTCTCCCCGCGGTCTTTGCAGCGGAGAAGGATGCGTTGATCCAATGAGGAGCACCTGTCGTGGAGTAGCTGGACGCGGCTCACGCCATCGCCGTGTCGGAGGCCGCCGCACTCAGTCCGCAGACCCCCTACGCCGCCGCGGCCGTCCCGTCCGCGGCCTCTGCGCATCCGCTGCAGGCCCCGCCCCGGAGAAAAAAGGTGCTCTCTGGGTGTGCTGGGCTCTATCGCGTGTGCAGATTGGACTACGTAAATCTGGCCGCGCCCGAAACGGACGGACGCCTGCGCGCGCTGCGGCGCCATCTGTGCATGCCGGCGCTCCCAGGGCGAGGAGCATGCGCGGGTGCAGATGGCGCAGAGGCCCGGCGCGCAGCATGCCGCGGCAGAGCTGGCCGGCCTCCCTGGCCTAGAGCAGCCTCGCCGCGACGCTCTCGCACCGGCGGTGCAATGACGAAATGGGTGAAGCTATCCGCGGACGGCAGAAGATCTCCGCGAGCTCTTGCAGCTCCAACAACCCATGCGGTGCCCGGCGTGATTGGCAAGCTGGCCATGGACCCTGGCCGCCATACACGCGTAGAATTTCTGGCCGGCGCACCCAACACGCGCCGCGCAATGCTGTTGTCCGGGCGAGCGTTGGGCATGGAAGGCGTCGGAATGGCAGGCCTGCAGCACCAGCGAGCCGCGAGCCGCGAGCCTGAGAGGCCCAAGCGGAAGCACCCTCCCCGCATCAGCACTCAGCCCTGGCCGTGTTGGCCGCTCGCTCTTGCTGCCCACACCTTGCGCGTACCCCGGTACCCTTCACCTCAACTCCAAGCAGCTCGTCTGACAACGCCGCTGTCCCCAACCACCCACCACCGCGCGCCGCGACGCCCTCACCGCCGCCCCACGCCACCCCGAGCCCGACACGACGCACACCCTCCGCTCCGCTCCGCTCCCGGCGTCGCATGAGATGGCAGCCCAGTAGCCCTCCCCATGCCTGCGATTCGACCCAGCCAACACCGCGCACCAACGATATGAGGCAGCCGTGTCATGGTTGATGGACTCCCATGACGCCCATCCTGCAGCCCGCGCCTGCGTCGCGCTCCATGTCCAGCCAGCCCGATGTGCCTGCCCAAGACCACCACAACCTGCTGCCTCCAGGCCGCCCCAGCAAAGATGGCCGCGCTCCCTCGGTCGCGAGCTACGGCGCCGGCGTCCGCGGCAACTCTTATGCCACCACGATAGCCCCGGGCCCCGGCAGCTTCAGCTCTGACCTGCGCTCCATTCCCTCGCGATCTGACGCCCGCCCCTCCCTCGCCGAACACACCAGCTTTGCCGGAGACGATAGCATGCGGACCGCGTCGGAGCACAGGCAGGCCGAGCTGCGAGACCAGATTGAGAAAGAGACGAAGATCAAGATCGGCTCGGAGAACCTGCTGGAGGCCCTGAACTCCAAGAATGCAAAACAGGCGAAGGAGCAAAAGTCCCGTGTCGAGGCGGAGCTCAATATCTCCAACCGCAAGCTGGCAAACTTGAAGTTGGATCTGGAGACCGAGATCCAGCGCGCCAGGGAGCCCGTGGCATCGGAGGGCCGCCTGTCGTTTCTGTTTCGCAACGCTCCCTCTCGGTCCGAGTCGTATCAGAACACGCCTGAAGAGGTGGACCCGGACACAGAATCCCCCACTTTGGTGCTGGCAGATATCCTACAGGCGCTTGAGGCGGAGGGGATGCAACCTGACTACTACGTTGAAAAGGGAAATTCGTTGGTCGAACTGTTCAAGAGGCACCCCACTCTCAAATTCGACCTGGCGTGGTCTATTTTCGGTCTACGCGTGCAGATGATGCTGCTCAGCGACAGCCGTGAGGTGGTGGCAGCCGGATACCGGGTCATGAGACACGCCATTGCGGACAGGAAATCCCTTCAGACGATCCGTTCCTTCCAAACGGACTTGCTGGTCATTCTCTCTTTGGTCAAGGAAAGCAAAGTCAGCGTTGAGCGAGAGCAGGCACTGAAGTTCATCAGGGCCTTTTTGGAGGTGAAGGACGGGGTCAAGGAGATCTCGCGCGCTGTGATTCGCATCATTGTGGCCGTTGCCGAACATACGGATGACCGACTGCGGAACATTTGCATCTTGACGCTGGCAGAAATCCTTGTCAAAGACCCAGAGAGACTGGTGTCTGCTGGCGGCATGGGACCTCTCACAGACGCCCTCGGCGAAGGATTATATCTTGCTTCAGAAAGTATAACAGGCTCCTTTCTCTACCTCCTGGACTTCCCCCACCGTCGGAAATATCTTCGCTCTGGGCACGAACTTCAGATGCCATTTGCTGCGTTCACAGATGCCTCCTCCGGCCATGCCAATGAGGAAAAGCTCAAAGCTAATGCGAAAGTCATTGCGGCATTACTTAAAAGCTGGCCTGGCCTTCTCACCCTTTGCATGCACGATTTTATGGCCACCAAATCGCTCATGTCCTCCCTTTACATTCCACTTCCCCAGGTTCGAAACGTCATTTTGGAGCTTCTCTTCGACATTTTGAGGATCAAACCGCCCTCATGGTCCTCATCCTTCCTAGCGGGCCGACGTTTGACAACATACGGTCGTGTCACGAATCTAAAAAATGCCGAATCCACAACTTCCGCTTCCAAGGTTGAGGAGGAAGAAACGAAAAGAAGTCTTGTGGATCATTACGTTGCTGTCATGCTCGCCGTCTTACTGCACTCGGGTCTGGTCCCTGCACTCCTGCACGCTGAGGAGGATGCTTTGAATTTGACTCTGAAGAGGAAAACAACATTGTTGCTTGGTGAGGTTCTCAAGATGGCCAACGAACTACTACCACCTTCTTGGAGTGCCGAACTCCAGGTCCTGCCAGATCTTCTCAGATCTGCCGCCAAATTCGGTGTAGACGACCGCTTCATAGCCACCGGTACAATCTACCAAGTCGACAGCGTCAATCGGACCTTATTCCGCTCCGGAGCAAACGAGAAATTCGGCGGCGGCGCAGAGCACGAGGAGCTCCCGCATCCACCACAGCAATCAAAAAAGCAATTCAGCGCTCAAATCGATGAAGCTGCGTTCCGGAACTTGATGGCGGAATCACGGGTTCTAGAAACTCCAAACTACCAAAAATGGAGATGGGATCTCGTGCAAGGCATTCTAGATGGGCCTTTGTACAACCCCAAGCGCCTAGACGAAGCCCTTCGGGCCACTAAGTTCATCCACCGTTTGATTAACTTCTTCAGGCCGTTCAAGCACCGATTTTCGGTCATGAAGAACACCCGACCAAATCAACGCTACGTGAGGGCAGGGTGTTCTCTAATGCGGGCATTACTCAATAACGCAGACGGTACCCGATATCTCATGGACAGCAAGCCGATCAGGCAACTCGGTGAATGCCTATCACATTTCGACCGAATGAGTGGACTCACCTCCGAAGAGCCGATTTTCTCCGTTGAGCGCATGGCCGAGACTCTCACTGGCGGCTACTTTGCGATGCTAGGGGAGTTGAGCAAGAAACCTGAAGGCGTCATAATTTTCGAGAGATGGAAGATGATCAACATGTTCTATCACATTGTCGAGTTACGGACCAGGGATGATCTGATGATGACGCTCCTGAGCAACATGGACTACACTCTAGATGGACACCTTCGGATCATTCTATCCAAGGCAATGACCGCAGGCACCAAGGAAATCCGCATTTTCTCCACTAGGCTCCTCAGAAAGTACGCCACGAAACCGCTCCAGCCAGATGATGCATTGGTTTCGGGCACTGGGGTTGCAGAATGGGCTATTCGCCTCTTGGTCACGCAGCTCTACGACCCGGAAATCGAGGTCTGTGAAGTGGCTATCAAGATCCTGGAGGAGGCATGCAACCAAAAGCGATCTCTCGAGTATGTCGTAAAATGCGCACCGACATTAGATCATTTGGGTGAGATCGGTGCCCCTCTTCTTTTGCGGTTCCTGTCAACGTCGGTTGGCTACCATTACCTAGACGGGCTGGACTACATCACAAGAGAAATGGACGATTGGTTCTTGGGTCGGAACGATTCATACGTGGCTCTTGTCGAAGCATCTCTTGCTCGCGCCCTTGCAGACATCCCTGAGAAGCCTCCTTCCCATTTAGCATTCGACGAATTACCCGACCCCCTGGACTTTGGGCTCGTGCCTCCGCATTTCTACCGTGAGCTTGCGCGGACAGCAGAAGGATGCAAGCTACTGGAAGCAAAAGGCCACTTCGAAGAGTTCGCATCGACAATCAAAGATTACTGCATGGAGAATGAGGACACAGAAATCATCATGAAGGTCAAGGGTTGTCTGTGGGCCGTTGGGAACGTAGGCTCTATGGACTTGGGAGCTCCCTTCCTTGAGAACACGGATGTTACGAAGTACATCGTGCAGATTGCCGAGGAGTCTGAAGTCATGTCACTACGTGGGACAGCATTCTTTGTTTTGGGGCTCATCTCACGAAGCTTGCATGGACAAGAAATTTTGATCGAGAACGGCTGGGATGCTACAACAAACATCATGGGCGAGTCATTGGGATTCTGTATCCCCGTGGATTTCAAGAAACTTTTCTCCGTAAGATTTTCGCAAGTCCTTCACTATAGCACAACTGACACGTTTCAGATCAAACCTTGGGGGGCTTCACCTGCCGTCATAGAGACCAACAGGAAACCCCCAGCCGAGGCGACGAGCAAGATCACCGACAACGACCCGCTCAATGCCCGAATTCTCAAGCTTGTCACAGATCTGGGCAATACAGTGCTGGCCAAGCGCGCCGCGAATGACCTTCACAGGTATGTCTACTAGCTCGACATTGGTTGAACTATCTCACTGACGATTCCAATAGCATCAAATCCAAGAAAGCCCCTGGATTCCAGAAAACATCGATGTTCCACAAAGTCATGGCCATCCTCGAATTACACCATTTTAGACTTCCCGTGTGTCGTTTCGTCATCGATCTCTTCGACAAGAACGTCCTCCGACAGATTGTCCTCGAGGAAGAAAGTAGCTCGGGTGATGAAAGCGACGATAGCGAGCCGGCTGCAACAAACGGAACTGGTAGGAGACCAAGCCAGCTCTCGATCGAAGTCACATGAGAGCACCAATGATGGATTCACAAGAGCCAGTGCATTTCAACGGTGGATCGCGGCTACTGGAAAAGAGAAGGCTGCTGGTAAACACGGATCTGAAGAGGGGCAAGATGGTCATAGACGCTGGGCGGACTTTGGTCGGACATTAGACCATTGTCCGAAGAGGAATATTGCATGCGTCATGGACTTTTTTTTTCTCCTCTCGGGGACTTGCGCTGTACAACACCCGAAACCCCAACGGACCTGAAACGAAACGTCAGCGCCTTCTGTTCCGACAAAGCTCCTGCACCTCGTCGTTTCAATCGGGTCTGGTGCTCCAACGGAATTATGCGTCAGCCACAACCGGAATCCGCCGTTTTTGCCTCTTTTCCACAACATGCACACATCATCTTATCAACGGAACCACCCGAGTGATCGCAAGAGCGGGAGATCAGCACAGGGGATGGACTGTTTCTGTTTGGATATCAAATGCAGGGACCAGAGCGAGAGTGGAAACCGCGGGGGCAAGAGTTTCTCGGCTGTGATGCTCTTTTCACCTTTTTTTTTTCTTTTGACGTCGACGGAGTTGGGCTTTTTGGGTTGGGTGTGCGACACGCCAGAAGGGGGAAGAATCGAGCAAAGGCACATGCGATGAAAGTGGAAGACTGGCATACATGCAGGGGGGATGGGTGGGCGAGAACTCCTCTTTGGCCCTGCGCGCGAGCACGATACACGGCGCGCGCATGTAGTAGTGCGGACTATTTTTTCCCCTCTCCTTTTTTCATTGTTTATTTGCTTTTTCTGTTAGACACGGGGACACGGCATGAGCATGGCAAGGGAGGGAAGGGTGCAATGGTGATGGGTGGTCTCCGGTGGGCTGGCGCACACCCTTTGTGTACAGATATTATTTTCTGGTGGGAAAGGGAAAGGGGCGATACGGAATACGCGCAGCTAGGTCGGATCTTGGACGGCTTCTCTCTGCTTTTTTCTTCCGCTGTGGTTGTTTTGTCGTGAACTGGAGAGCCTTTGTGGTCTTGATGCACGTATGTTTGGATCTGGGTGCCTGTTTAGACGTGGATTTGGGTGCCAGTCTGGACGTAGTTCAAGCAATCTCACACGATGTGCTTTGAGCACTGTGCTGGGGAGCTGAGTCTCGACCGTGTAGACAAGACGTCTAGCTCGACAGCACTGCGCGTCAGCATGTAGGCGGTGCGCAAGGGCATCGGCGGCGTACATCGCAACGTCAGTGGTCGGAACGTTTGTCCGGCGGCGCGAAGATTGCAGCCGTGGCGACGGCGAGCCTATCCGGCCACTGCACGTGTTGTCGTTGCAATTTCCGCGACTGCAGACAGACCGTTGGAGCGAGCTGGCCGGACGTCAAACTTTCAGCTTTGCGTATCGTACGATTGAGGATGCAGCTAGCTAGCACACATCGTGGACCACGCCTCAGGTCATGTATATAAGCGGCCAGGCTCGTGCCGTGTGGCTGTGTGGTCGTGTGGCGCGCTCCCGGACACTTTGCGGAAACTTTTTGCTATTGGGCAGAAGCTGGCGGGCGTTTCGTGCGGCGCTGTTGCGGCTACGCTAGCCCGTTTGCTGCGCCTTGCGTTGTGCTCTGTCGAGTCGTACTCCTAGGCCGAGTGCAGGATGCATTGTGTAGAACCACGGGTTGACAGTGGTCTGATGCTGAACACAGCAGCAGTCCTGCGGGACGCATGGCGTTTGATAGCTGGTACCGCAGAAAAGCGTATATTCACAGGCGGAGGGCATAATGTACGCGTCAACACATTTTTGGGCTGGCGGTTGGGGCCCGTTGCACGCCTGCGCCGGAAATGCAGCCAGTAGCCTTTCCTGGCAACATCCGAGGCGTGGGAAGCCATGTTCGCGAGCTAGCTGCTTCTTCTGCTCCCACCAACTACCACTGCTGTCCGGTCGGGCTCGGGCGCATTGATCCGATAACCCTGAAAACTTCGATCCAGCCTAAAGCAAAAAATCGACAGCAATCCAGCTCGACGGTTCGGCGTGGCCGAGCTAGGATTGGCAGAGTCTAGTATGGAGCCCTCAAGCCACCAGCCCACGCCCGTGGGAACCCTTTTCAGCCCTACATCCCGTCCCTCCTCGTCCCTTCTATCCTTTTCCAGAACGCGGACAAGAGACCGGCGCGTTTAGGCAAGCGAGAGCGGGCGTCGAGGAGGGAACGTGAACGGGGCCCAGGCTAGCCGCGGCTGAAGGCCGGAGGCCGTTTGCTCGTGATCGATGTGCTCGTCGATGCTCGCACGCCGCCGATTGGCGCACGCGGGCACACGTCCATGCTCGGGCGGGCGCGATGGGAGCGACTGCTTGATGACTGCGTGTGGTGACCCGGATGGAGGGGGGCAAAGCGTCGGCTTGGGGGGTGAGCCAATGGACGGCCCGGTTGGGGAAGGTCGATGACGCTTCGACGGCACCAAAACGATCTACAGGGTCGCAAGCATTGCGTCGCACGCACAGCGCCGCCAGCTCCCGCCGCGCCGCCGCCGCAGCCAGAGCTCTGCCTGCTGCTGTTTGCGTGCTGCGCGGGTCGAAAGGGACGGCGGATCACTAATCGGCGGAGGCGGGTGTGGCCGCATGCGAGAGCGCAGCCTTTTGGGGGAGCGGAGGTCCGAATCAGGAAGTCTATGTAAGAACGGGGCGTGTGGGGGCTGGTGAAGAGACGGCAGTGGCCACAGCGAGCAGGTGGAGCGTGCGGATTATTCTCCGAGGCTTCCCATCCAGCAGAGTCCGCATGGGCCGTCGGGACGCGCCAGGAGGTGCTGTGGCATGATGCAGGCAGAGAAAGCTTCGCCCTCCAGCCGGGCAGCTGCAGCAGGGCGGCCGGGTCGCAGCGCGCAGCCAGCCGACAGCTTCCAGGGCGGGCAAGGGCGGCGGCGGCGCCCGTATCCGAGACATGGACGCGCAGCAATCTTGGTTCGCGGGCTTCTGGCGCGCAGAGGATCCGGGGTCGCGCGCGCCAGACGCAAGACACGGCGCTGGCAGCAGCAGGGTGAACGTTCTGCCGCCAAGTCGCGAGCGGCGGGCGGCGGGCGGTGGGCGGGCCTGCTGGGCGGGTTGGTGAACGTGCCGGGCCGGGCTGTGTCTGGGACGCAGCTAGAGGCCGGTGTAGCGAGCGGCGCTGCGCATGGGCGGAGAGCTGCCGTAGCGCGGTGGGCCTGCGATGACTTGCGTTGACCTGCGTTGACCTGCGCTGGCAGGCGCGCAGGCCGGCGTCAGGCGTGGACGGCGAGGCAGCAGACGCCGGCACTTGGGGGGCTCAGGCACGCGGCCGGGGTGGGTTTTGCGCTGGCGTCACCGGGCAGCGCTGGAGCCCGCAAGCCCGCCAGCCCGCCAGCCCGCCAGCCTGCCCGTCCGCCACTGCCCCGGAAGGCCGACTGGCCGGCACAAGTTCCTAACAAACTGCGATCTCAGCGCATCGTCTTTTGTGCCCGCGATCGGCTTCTGCCCTATTGTGAAGCCTCCTACACACTACACAGAGCCATCGCCGATCTGCCTGGCCAGCCCAATCAATGATAATGACCTCGTCGACTCGCAGTCCTCGTGTCCACCCTCTGCGCTGCCCTCCGCCAACGCCCCGAGGCCCCGCGAGACACCACGCCACCGCCGCGACGTTATTATGAGCACCGCGCCCCGGCCGCAAGACGAGCACCCAGCCCATCCGCGCGAGTGATCGCCGCCCGCATCCCAGCTCCCGGGCTCTTTCCAATCCCGTCGATACCGGTGGCGGCCCACCGCGCAAGGAAGCGCTTCGCATCGCATCGCATCTCTCCGCCCTGCCAGATCTGACGCCCCAACGCCCCAGCAGCCACTCAGCTGCGCGTCTGCCTCCCGGCCCAGCCTAGTGACTTCATCGACCGCCCGCAGACCCTTGTTCCACCCCCGCTATCCACACGCTCTCGCCCTCACGGCCGTCTGAGCATCCGTCGCTTCGCCCGCACCGCCGCCCCATCACCACCACCCCGGCCTCGCCCCGTTGCATGGAGGCTGCCCTCACAAATCTCGCTTTATGAGCTTGCTACACGCCGCAGGACACTCTTTCACAGATAGTGGAGAGAAGTCCTTGGATCTCGCGCTCGCCCCATCCGCCTTCATGCGAAGCCATGACAGCACGGCGGACGACGGCATCAGCGATGCTCTAGCTGCCCACGCGGACGCCCGCGCTCTCGTGCGGCTGGTGCAGTGCCCTCAATGCTCGCACCCTTTCCGCACCCCCGTCACCCTGCCGTGCGGCCATTCGCTTTGCCGCGACTGCCTCCCCGAGTCCTTCCAGCGCCAAAATATTTCCTATCCCGCCACTCCCGAGCGCCGGTTCGGGATCAGGTGTCCTTTGGTGGATTGCGGGAGGGAGCATGCTGTCGGCGAGTGCAATGTGGACGTTACGCTGTCAAAAGTCATGGAGTTGGTGGTGCAGGTGGTGGCAGAAAGCAGATCTCAGGCCGAAGACTCCCCGCTCATGCTCCAGGTGATTAATCGCTCGGCAGACACTCCGATGGATGGGCTCGAGCAAGATTCCCACACGGAGCCCAGGGCCACTACTCTCCATGGAGGTCGTCTCCTTGCGACGTTCACTCTTGCCGAAATGGGCCATTTGGACTTCTCTGAGGACTTGTCGTATATCTCCTTGGCTGATGACGGGAGGGATTTCAGCGACCTGGATGCCGCCGTCCTGGATCGATTAGGCGAAGCGACGCATAAAGAGCTGGACTGCCACGTGTGCTACAATCTGCTTCTGGAACCCGTCACAACTGCCTGCGGGCACACCTTCTGCCGGAAGTGTCTTACGCGAGCCTTGGATCATACGCTACACTGCCCGGTCTGTCGACGATCTTTGTCGATTCCTCCCTCTCTTGATGGCCAAGCCAACAACCACACTCTTGTCGCGCTCCTCGCCGGCCTGTGCCCCGAGCTCGTAGCTGCCCGCGCGGCAGCCGTCGCTCAAGAAGAACGCGGTGCATCCGAGCTTGACACCGCCCTGTTCGTCTGCACGCTCGGCTTCCCGGCCATGCCTACGTTCCTGCACATCTTCGAGCCACGGTATCGTCTTATGATCCGGAGAGCATTAGAAGGCAACGGCACGTTTGGCATGCTCATGTACAACCGTTCAGGCGCCAATCAGGGTAGCCTCGGCCCGGTGTCTTTCAAAGAGTATGGTACAATGCTGCAGATTGTCAATGCTCAGATGCTACCTGATGGCCGAAGTCTCATCGAAACCCGAGGCACAACGCGCTTCAGAGTGCGCTCCCACGGGCCGCACGATGGCTACACTATGGGCAGCGTTGAGCGTATCGAGGATGTCAGCATTGCTGAGGAAGAGCGTCTGGAAGCCGAGGATCTCACAGCTGCACAAGCACTGCGCGACGCACAACTTTCAGAGGATCAGCAAACAAATAACGCGCCGGAGCCCACTATTGACAGTCTTTCCACCCGCGAAATGCTCCTAATCGGCGTCAACTTCATCGAGCGTATGCGAGCCAATAGCGCGCCCTGGTTGCATCAGCGTATCTTGGATGCGTACGGCGGACCTCCGGACGACCCCGCACTATTTCCCTATTGGTTCGCTAGCATCCTGCCCATCGCAGAAGACGAGAAATACCTCCTGCTGCCAACTACGAGTGTCCGTGAACGACTAAAAATTGTCGTGGGGTGGATCAGGAGAATTGAAAGTCAACGGTGGTGAGTGGCTCCTTCCGTTCGATTCTCTACTTCTCCCTTCCCAAATGCCAACCTTCTGGTGCATAGGGCCTGAATACTTTCGAACCTTAACTTTAGGCCCTTATATTTGTCTATTTTCTACCGTCTACTTCTTCTCTGTCTTTTACTCCACGTCATCCAATTTTTCTCTTTTTCTTCTGGCTTCAATTTGTCCGGTCTTTGGCCTTCGTTTTCTTTTGCTTCTTTTTGCACGCATGGCGAGTTCGTTTGGTGTTTGGCTTGGTTCAACATCCGAAGACCAAGACTACCATGCTAATGCGTGTACCATATTTCGGTTGTTGCTGACAGGCATGCCGGAAACGCTTGTACAGTCTTATAAACCGTTCGGTCATCGCTCAGCGTTGGCTCTTGTTCATCGGTAGCGTCATCTTCGCATGGTGGTATGCCTCCTCCAGCTAGCAACGCCAGGAGCGCGTTCCGCGGCAGGCCTGCATTCGACACCAGCTGCACTCCCTCGTCTATGCCGCTGGAATCAACATCGCATAATGCATCCGCTCTCCTCCGCAAAGCACATTATTCCCCACTATTCGGGTTGTTCATATCCAACCGATCGAGATCGCGATCCTTCGCGTCACACAACGCCTCCACCCCGCTATTCCGCATTCAAGATCGTCACTACTACTGTCGATCATGTCACCCCTCGGCCACTCGACGCTGCCGTCACCGCGATTTTTTCACACGTCTCCATATTTTCTGCATCCATGGGCGTTTACTTGCTACGGATATGCATCGTCGGATATAGTCTTTTCTGTCTTCAACACCTAGCATTTGCTTCATTCTCATCTCTCACTGTTTCGAGCGAGCGCGCAAGGCGGCATCTTATCTCGGATGTCAAGCACTTCGCGAGAGAAACAAAGAAACCCCTTCCGCTATATATATGCCTAAGTCTCTCCATGCTTGCGTTTGTCTGTTTCCACCGATCGATGTTAGTGCAATACCCCAAACCTGTCTCATACTTGTTGCAGCAACATACACTTTTCTGTTCTGCAAATGCAACCGCGGCGCTAAATTGTGTAAAAAAAAGACATTTGGCAACCTTCCCCGCTTTTTGGGAATTTTCCCGCTCTATCGTTTCAGAGCTCGGTCCCCATTTCTACCGTCTATCTTCTCCAAGACGAGAGAGGAACAAGGCCTAAACGGGACGACCATCTCTCAACCTTACGCAAGGAGGTGCGTGAGTGTTGCGCCTGGTGAGACACACTCATGACACCACGCTTCTATTCCTTGTGTCTTCTCTCTCCACGCACCTCAACAACGCACGCTGCTAGACCTCTCTTACACTTGGCTGGTCTTTTGCTTTCCTGTTTCTCCATTTACTAGAATTGCGAAAGAGAAGAAATGGTCCTTTGAGGGATCTGATACGGAGCTATCAGGCTCCCGGTGTTCATGCATGGAACAGGAGATACCCCTTTTGCGCGTGTATGTAGGATTTGATTGCGACGGAGTAGGAATACAACGACGATTATTGTACAACGACACAAAAAGCCCGAATCATGTGCATTACTGTGCTCAGAAAATTGCGAGGCAAACAACATGGGAAACCGAGGCAACGGCCGGCCGGCTGGGTACAGCTCGCTCGCGGGCTTTGAGCGTGCGCAGCAGCCGCAAGGTAGCACCTCCGGACGCGGGTGCGACTGGCCGCTTCCTCGCACGGTATACACAAACCCACACCACCGCCCCCGGCAGTCGGGACCTGGATTTCCGTGGTCATGCGCCGCCGAGATGTGCGTGAAAACACGGGCTGCACTGACCGCCTGTCCGGCGGGATGCGGCTTACTTATAAGGCATGCCGGCGGCTGAGTCCTCTCTCCCTTACTTTTCTCTTCCCTTGCGTCCGAGCTGGCTGGAGCGCTGCAGGCACAGAAGACTTTTGCGCAGCGGACTGCCGCCGTTCTGGGCCACTCCTTGGGCTTTCGTTCTTTTCTCTCGCCGTACTTCAATATATCATTGACCCGGTGGAGTTTCTCTGGCGATACGGAGCTTCGGGGTTGTCCTCCTCCCTGTTTTTCCGAGGATTGGGTGAGGGCCAACAGAAGTGGTTGATGATGGAGGGAGCGGTGGGCGGTGCTTGGTTGCGGGCAGCATGATGGGAGGCAGGTGAGTGTCGTTGTCTACGGGGTATGCCGACTGATGTGTTGAGACCGCGCAGGGAAGCGAGGGCAGCGTCGCACGTCTCACATAACCGTGGAAAACGGCGGTGAGATGATGTTCGGTTGATGGCGGACCAGTCGATATGGGACATTCGTTTTGGGTGGATTTAACAAAGATGGCGGTGTTCCGGTTTCTGATATCCCACCTGGATGCGGTGATCAGGAGTAGGAGACGTAGACGGGTGATATGCAGTGTGGTCAGTCAGGTACCAGATGTTAACTTAGATGGCGCCCATGATTGGAAATATCATCTAGTTTACTTAGAGTTGTAGTGCCATGCGCCGAGGCCCTGGTCGTGGCAGGTGGCAGATGAGCTTCATTTGGAGTGTCAACAGGTTAATTTCCTGTAGAAAGAGAATGAGACCCGTTGGGGTTCTTCAAAACTGTGTTTCCTCTGTGGGATTGGGAAATGTCAGACATCTCTTGATAGGAATGAATGCCTCCGATCACACGTAACGACTGCGGTGGATGCGGAAAGTTTGGCAAAATAACTGGCCTTTGGTAGAGCCCCTGAACACCGGAAAGTTGATGCAATATAAGAACACTCTGCTGCCGTTCTCCATCACTAGCTAGTAATGGTAAAAGAATACATCCGGTAGGGAGGGTGGTGCCCGGAACCAACAACTCGCAAATCCCATGAGAATTTCTGGCCGGGATTCCTCGAAGTTGCAGTATTTTCCGGAGGGAGCTCAGAGTCGTATATGGCAAGACGAAGCCGCAGAAAGACTATCTACGCAGAAGCCAAGTCTGCCTCAAAGTCTGGATATCTCACCTGGCACTGTGAGAAAAATGTCAAGTTAATCTTTGCCTCTCCATTGAACTTGACTCCCTTGAACGGCTTTTCGTAGCGGTTCGGAACACTCAGCACGAGACGGTTTATTTGATCTTAGACCTTGCAGGTGCAGAAGATACCTGCTCGCTCTGCATCACGGGGATAATAGGGCCTGTGTACCGCTTCAGCTTCACAGGAGAATCTTTTACATTGTTATAGCCAAGCTCCAAACATTCATCCAGGTGTCTTGGACGTCTTGCTTGTAACTCATCCAGCCAAGCTACGCGTTTTTTCTATGGTAGATCCATCAGTCACTTCCTCACCCTTTGCTACAGACTCCACGTCCTAGTCTCTGTCCTGACCTGACCCTCGTCCCGGTCTGCGCCTGGATTTATGTTTTGAGCTGTGTGTTCTAAGCTCTTGACCTATTCCGTTGTCCTCTTTATGATCAGTTCTAACTTCTTTCTTTTCTTCGTCATCGAACTCAATTGCACATTCATCATTCGGTCCTCCGCACCCATCCTCTTCCAGTATGGTCTCAGTCACATGTTCCGATGCTCAAGTGTCACGAGTCAATTATATCAACCAACAAATGAACAGAGTTCAAGATTGTATAGTGTATACGCATGAAAAGAAAGCCCCTCAGATCCAATCATTCTTTCACCTCCACCCTAAACTCCAAAGTCAGCAAACAATCCCATCTCCCCTTCTCCAGACCACTCACCGCTCCGCACGCTCAGCAGTCCACATTCTTCACGACCTCGCAGCTCCCGACCGTGCTCTTCCCGTCGGGCGCGACGAACGAGAAGGACCCGATGCGGGCGGGGTCCATGATGTCGTTGGCGCGCCAGACGGCCAGGCCGCCGGTGTAGCGGTTCAGGCCGGCGGCGCAGCCCAGCGCCGACGCCACGCCCGCCGCCGGCTCGCCCGCCCACCCGCACCCGTCGCGCCCCACCAGCGTCGTGTCGCCGCTGCGCGCCCCCTTGAGCAGCTCGCACAGCGTCGCCGCGCCCTCTGTCGCCGAGGTGGCGCACACGTCGCCGGCGCAGCTGAGCTGGCGGCAGGCGAGGGCCGTGGGGGCGAGGGCGGTGAGCGCGAGGGCGAGGAGGGTGGTGGGCTGCATGGTTGGTTGGTTGGTTGGGTTGCTGGATTTGGTAAGGCGGAGGGGGTGGGGTGAGGATGTGAGTAATGAGGGTGATCTTGTGGTTGCCTGGTGATGCTGGAGGAGCCGGTGGGATGGGCTGGTATAAATACTTCTCCGGACGAGAGAGGTGCGGTGCTGTGTTTGCCAGTTCCCTCCTTCCATCTGTCAGGCACCCCAGCGCTTTCGCCTACCTTCGTATATTGCTGCAGAGGACAGTATGTGCCCTGGTGTTTGGCAGAGGCATTGAGCGTTGTGGAGGAAGATCAGTGCTTTTTGGAGGGAGATGCGCTTCGATATGCCAGATCTGGAAAGTTAAGTTGGACGCTTGAATGTGACACAGACTCATGACTTCCAAAACATCGAGGAATTTACCGTTCTCTGGGGAAGAGCGGTCGCCTATGCGTTTTCCTTCGGTGTTTGAGATGAACGGGGTCTTGGCGATCCTCGGGTTACCTGAAGGGAAGGTAAGGCATCCCCGGAATACCACGTTTCTGTGGGGTCATCAGGCATGAGGAGAATGCTGCGCCAATGAAAGGATCAAGATATTCGGCCATGTCTCACGGACCGTCACCGGGCTCGATGCTAGACTGGTGGTTCGGATTCGGGACACGGCTTCGGGTACGCCATCTGGTAGCCGAGACTTCAAAAAGGGAAGGGATCGTGCAGTGCACTTCACACGCTAAGACGGCCAAGCATCTGGATAGCCTGATGAAAGCTGATATACCTTCTAACAGTTTTAGATGAATGTCATTAGCTTCCTGTTCCGTTCAGCTTTGCCCTGGGGAAGTGATTCCGACGAGGCTGATCAGTTCAACAACCGCGAAGTGCCCTTTTGTCCGGAAACTAATTGTTTACATGAACGATCGCAAATGTCGCTTTTCGTACTGCCTGAAACCATTCAATGCCAAGTCCAGAACTCAAATTTCATCTGGAAGACGGAACGGCCCGTCAGGTAAACGTGGCCAGCCCACATCCAACCCCCTGGACGAGGACTTCCGCAGCACATATATCCCACGGATGGGGAAATGATGGCCCGCGCACCAGATATTCACAGAGAGCAACAGAGCATATCGAGGCATGGCCAAAGGCTTGAGAAACTGAATAATAGTGCTCTTGGAAAATATCGAATTCAAATTGATTCCACCACAAATGTGACAAGTAGGTATTCCATACGTCCAAACCCCCAAGAAAATAGCAGCAAGAACATGTCCACAAACGCTCAGCACCAACCGCGGATCTGGTCCTCGTCGGGCTGGTAGCAGGTGCCACCGCCGCTGGCGCACAGGAAGCCGTTCTTGGCGGTGGTCCTGCAAGCAGCCTCCCACTCCTTGCCCATGACAAACTGAGTGTCGTCATCTTGAGTGCACTGGAAAAGCCGTCAGAAGGTTGAAGCAGGTGAGAGGATTTCACCGAGCTAGATATCGGCCACTTACACGGCCGCTGGGGGTGTCATAGTGGACTTTGCCGTTCTATTGCATTCTATCAGTGTCCGACGTTCAAAAATAGAGCGGAGCAGACTCACCCTCCAGTTCTGAGACCTGTAAAGATCGCAGGCGGCTGGAACTTGTCAGCATCGATGCGGATTGGAATAGATTCCATGTTCTTCTGCTCACCGGTCGTAATTCTCCAGTTGTAGCTATCTGTGACGTGTTAGTGCTATGATCTCTGAAAGTCATATGGCGGAATCCGTACCGCCGTTGTGGCACTGTGCAGTTCATGTTAGAAGGGCATTTCGTAAACAACGGGGGAATGGGACATACCGTGCAGCTGTCGTGGTCGTCTGCGGCAACGCTATGAGGCAACAGTCAGCGTGTGGCCCGTTGGCATGCAACAGGAGGCCTACCCAGCGGAGAGAACCGCCAAGACGGTAACGGTGAAGAACTTGGAGAAGAACATTTTGACGTGTTGGAATGGAACCGGAAAAGGTTATTGGCCAAGAGAATGCTTGAGGATCTGGGGAGACTTGGAGGGCCTGATGGTAGCGACAAGAAAGAAGCCCGTCGGCTGGCTGATTTATAGCTGATGGCATCCTCTGTACCCCCGGAGTCTGGCCCTCGGTGCTCGCTTGCGGCAGCAATACACCGGGCTTGTCCGGCGTTCGGTCACGCAGGCTTCCTGACCATGGGCAATCGGTTTGCTGGTTGAAAGTGGTAAGGGAAATGGCCATATCAGCGTGCGGCTTGGCATGAATCGTCGACGCGCTCGTGGTCGAAGGGCCCGACGCACGTTGCGGTTTGTGCCGCCTGGAGGCTGGACGAAGTGGATGCCTGACAATTGAAGCAGTAGTGATTGGCAGCGCCATCACGGCGGCCTGAAGGCGTCCATTGGGGCGCGGAGAACAGAAGCTTTGCGGGCTGAGCAGCGAGACCCATGGCGGGCATCGCGGGAGAAGACGCGCGGGAGTCGGGCAGGCTGCGGAGCGTGATGCGCGCTGAACGGCGGGCGACGGGCGGTGGAAACGGTGGAGTGTGGTGGTGTCGGTGAAGGTGTTGAATTGGGATCCGCGCGCCAGGCGTGCCGCCACATCTTGCCGATCGCGCACTCTATCGCGCCGCTGCCGTCGCCCTGGCTCGCCTGCCGCCGCGCTCCAGCAAGACATCACCCGCGGAGCCGCATGCCATCTCGCTCGCCCTTGCATACACGAGCCCGGTGTTTCTTGGGGCGCTTCAGGCCCTCTCAGCACACCAGCCGCGACTCGCCGCGCGCTGCCCTGCGCCAGCAACACCCGCGCTAGTCAGTTCCCGCCGCTCTCTCGCCTCGCGACGGCCGCAAACGGCCAGGCTTTCCCCTTTCCTCTACGTCACAGCGTCCAGCTGCTCCAATCCGACTGCTCCCGCTCGGCGGAGCTTCTTGGCACGCTCACCACCGCCTCGACGCTGCCCCGAGCGTGGACCCTTTCAATTGATGCACGGCGGCCTGAACATGAGCATGAGTAGCCCGGGACACCTGACTGTCGAGAGGAGTCCCGGAGTCCCTGGCCCCACGGCGTCGCGAAATCGCTGCTCAGCGCCTCTCCGCAGTGGCCGGCTTGCAAATGCCCAATCGACTTGTGCGGTCCTGTATCGTGCTCCAGGCGCGCCGGCCTGGAAGATCGTGGGTTTCACCTTGATGGAGCAAGGCTGGCCCTTATCGCCACCACCATGACGGCATGGAGACTGACACCGGCGCCAGGCTCAGGCTTGCACTGGAATCGCAGTTCCAGGCGAAATGCGATAGCTGGCGGGACGTGTTGTAGGCCGCCGCACCGTCTCTTGCCGCATCCGGCATCTCCAATGCCTGTCACCCCCCACATGGGCCACAATTGACTCGCAGAGCACTGTTCGTAGCTTGCTATTCTTGGCTCCACGTTGCCGCACCATGCAATTGCACGCCTCGAGACTGGCCCGCGGAGTCTGCCGCAGTCAGCACCGCCAGCCGCGCTGGATGCCTACTTGCTGCCGTCCGTGAACTGGAGTAACTATCGAACGGTGGCCGTAATTTGGCCGCTGCTTCGTGACCACCGTGGAGACCTGGGGAGTCAGTGAGCCTCTGCCTTCCGCATCAGCCGGAGCGTGATAGCCAGACCCGAGGGCGAACGCCAGTCCAGCGCTTCACGACGACGTCGGTCTGTATTTAAGCCACCACGTCTGCATAAGGCAGCCCCTCTCTCACCACCAGCAACCGCCTCAACCCTCACTCTCTTTCTCCAAGACAGTCGTTCAGCCACTCCACCACCATGCACGTCAAGACCGCCCTCCTCGGCCTCGCCGCCGTTGCCGCCGCCCTCCCCACCGACAAGGCCATCGAGAGGCGCATCCTGAACGAGGACGATGTCATTCTCTTTGGCCAGGATGGCCTGCACACCGTCATGAAGGCCGCCGACTACGACGCCCTCAAGAAGCGCGAGCAGCCGCCCCCGCCGCCCTTCGCCCACCTGGGCAACCAGATCTACCCCACCACCGGCGGCAAGGCGCCCTCCAACTTCACCGCGCCCCTCGGCCTCGGCAAGCGCGCCGACTGCGAGGAGTCGTCCGAGGTGCAGCTCCAGAACAAGGCCAACTTCCAGCAGTGGGACGTGCCCATGTCGTCGGTCGTCACCGCCGAGGTCGACCAGGCCCTCGTGACCGTCACCGACGGCTACTCGCTCGCCAACTCGCTCACCATCTCGACCGGCTTCGAGGCCTCCATCGAGTCCGTCATCTCGGCCTCGCTCAGCATCGACTACGGCACCACCTGGACCACCTCCCAGACCACCTCCTACGCCTTCTACGTGCCCGCCGGCAAGAGCGGCCTCATCGTCTCCAACCCCGACACCGTCCGCTACACCGGCAAGGTCCTGACCGGCTGCACCGACAACCCCAAGACCTCCGACTTCACCTCCGACGTCTACACCAGCCAGTCCTACAAGGACCTCGCCTGGGTCAAGGGCGTCATCCGTCTCTGCTCGAGCGCCACCTACCCCGTTCCTTTCTGCGTCGGCACCGGTGAGCACCGTTAAGTCATTCAACCGAAAGAGGGGGCAAGAGAAGCTCTTGTAACGAGAAGAATTGAGGAGGTCAGATTGGATAAAGATACCTACTACCATTAATTTTCCGAGCTACTTTGGACAGTCTCAGAACAACAATCAAGAACAATTAAAGCATGAGGATCTCTTTCTGAATAAGTGCATGCATTGAGTTGATGAGGGCTATGGAAAACTTTCATCATCCGGAAGCCCCAACACAATGGAATATCACTAAATATGCGACGCTTATCATGTCACTACGTGCTTTGCGGCCGTGCCTCAACTCAGGTGACTAGGCCCGCTCGTATTCCATTCGCAGCACCGAGATTCACCACACCCAGCGAGGATTTTGACCCCCATCATTGATTACAGAAGATGACGACTCAAAGCCAGTCTCGTTGGTAAGCGTCACGGAAACTCCAGGCCGCTGCAATTCGGCATCAGGTAGCGGATTGTGCACCTCCGGGGCGGCGCGCAACCGTGCTCAATCCAAGATTTGGGGCCGAGTTTGTTCTGATCGCTTGCCGGGACTGCGCTTATACTTGAAACGAAGGATTACAGTGTCCAGTCGTCTTCTTCGACTGGCCAAGCGGAATCGAGATCCGCAGGGTCTTCGCAAAGAAGAAATACTCCCAGATCGCCTTTGTTCGGCAGGGAATCGAGGTTTGCCCTCGTGTTCGTTTCCTTGACTAGATGGAACCGTCGAGGGAATTGAAGAAAAGAGATCTGACAGGATATCTTCACCGGGCCATTCGAGAGTCCCTTTTTGGGATGGTCGAATCTATTTGCGTAGATCCCCACTCCTTCCTACCAATAGAAAAGTTTCTGAAAGGCGTGTAGGTGAAGACGCTTCCCTGGGTGCTTGAGATCTTTGAATCACTGGCTCTTCAGTCGGATGCGTGCTGAGAGATTAATCATCATGATGGAACGACGATGTCTAGTGTCAACCCTCCTTGCTGTTCTGCATCGTCTCCACTTCAGGGGCTGCGCCGCCAACGAGATCTACGTTTGTGGAAAAGGAACGACGAGACTGCCAACGCATTGCTCCAAAAAAAAAAAAAAAAAGTTCGTTCCTCATCTTGTCCCTTGACCTGGGTGTGCATTTTATTGCACTTTCAGACTCTGATAGCTGCTCAGTGTGTGAAGTAATCCAACATGCGAACAGCCTTTAAGCTCTCAACTTGCCGAAAGGATATAGAAAAACATGTGCGCAGATTAAAAGGGTCTCATGATTCTCGATATCCGGTGGTCTGCGGTCTGCCTGACGATCTACTGTCTTAAAGCCGGGGGGGAACCTGGAGCACGAGGGATTGGAATTTAAAAGGGAAGCCGGGCGAATAGCTCAAGCTTGGACATGTCAAGGCTCGGAATAAAATCTTCGTATATGCATTTGCGCATTGCGAGAAACAAGGGAGTGAAATTATTGTCTTTTACTTTCTGGGCGGATGAGGAAGTGTTGGAACAGAGCAAAAGGACGGATCACGTCCAATTGCTCCTGGAGGCTTGACAGCCCCTTATAAGTTATACCCCCCCTCCCTTGAACAAGGGAGAGAGACTAGCGCGGATTACTTTAACAGGAAGGCATGTGGCTATATTTTACTCTGAACTCTTGAACGCGAAACGACTCAAATCGTTCATGTTCAACGTTAACTACAGGTAACATTGCATTATTGCCTAGCGACGAGCTATCATGATGGTAAGATGGCGGGGCGCCTTTCAATGCGGTACCTCCCCATTGAACAACCCCCTGGCACCCGCACGACTGCTATAGACGAGTTTTGAAAACGGACAAACAGATGAGACCGGCGCCGAAAGCCAGTGGTTATTACAAGGGGGTGCCACAGACAAGTGTTATACTCGCAATACCAAATCTGGCATCAGAGACCGTATCCAGCAATACATGGTGATTGCGGGGAAACGGATGGTCGTATGCGATGTTATATCATGCTTGTCAACGATTCACAGCATTTGAAGTGAGGAATGCGTCAGCTGCTCCATCGCACAGATACTGCGCCATTTTCGCGAAGCAGCAGGCAGTCATGTGTTCTGACGGGGCCCAGAGGAAACTCCACAAGGCTGCACCCCAGTGAGCCAAGACTCCATGCTACGTCCGGACGCAAGAGCACTCGTGTGTCGCAAGATTCAAATCTCGAAAGATTACCGGGCTTTGCTCGGAGATGAGAAAGGGTCAGACACTGAACGACCGGGGCTACGCGTATGACCGGTTCTTGTGACATAAATTCTTTGGAGGACCATGTAGGCTATCGCAGGTATCCGCGGACCAGTACGTGGTATTGTGCAAGCTTTTCTGCTCTGAATAGCCGAGGTGTGAGTGGCGAGGGCGAGACTTCTTGAGCGGACTAGAAGTGAGGCGTCGGGGCAACGTGGAGAGGAAACAACCCGAATTTCTTCGAGGGAAAAGAAATGTCATACAAGTAGAAGAAAGCGAGAGCTCTCTGGGTGATCGCGAGTGATGATGGACGCCAGAGACGGGAGAGTGACGGTGTCCTCGCTTACGGTCGGCGATCACAAGCTCGTCTGGAAAGCATGTCCGAGAGTCTCAACAGCGTCCCGACCGCGGCGGGATGGTTTCTCCACCCGGCCTTGGTGGTGTTGAAGCGGAAGAGACAAGCGGCGGTGAGTGCCGGGCGTGAAACATGGACTGGCTGGGTCCGGCCCAATGACTCGCCGGCCCGCGCCCGTCACTCCAGTTTACGGCCGAACACCGGAGCCTGTTGGGGCGAGGCAGCAGCAGACGGCGCAACAGTCGCAGCCAGCTCCATTCCGTTTCCTCAACGCTCCTTGGCCGCCCTCTGCGTTGGTGATTAGTGATATCCAGCTCGGTATCTTTTTGCCTTTTGCAGGTGCTTTATGATTACTCTCCACCTGCGCGTCCTGCTTGCGATCCAGTTCAAAACCACCGCGAGTGTCGGAAAAGAGTAGGGAGTGAGAGTGAGAGCGCGCGAGAGAAAAAAAAAAAAAGATGGCCGACAAGCAGCCCACCACCAAGGGCCCCGCGCTCCCCGGCTTCCAGCGCCTCAACCACAAGACCTACCTGTACGACCCGGCCACCAGCAACAGCAACGGCGCCGCCGTCGAGCCCAGCGCCGCGTCGCTCGCGCCGCGCACCACGGGCACGCCCGGCCTGATCCTGCTGTGCTCGTGGATGGACGCCAGCCTGCGGCACGTGGCCAAGTACACCACCTACTACCAGGCCCTGTACCCGGCCACGCCCATCCTGCTGGTGACGTGCGCGACCAACGACTTCTTCTTCAGCACCGCCGCGCGCCAGAAGCGGGAGCTGGCCCCGGCCCTGGCCGCCATCTGCTCGTACTGCCCGGCCACCACCATCAACGGCAGCGGCAACAACAGCAGCAACAGCTCCACCGCCGACGGCGGCGGCCTCTTCGTCCACGCCCTCTCCAACGGCGGCTGCGGCCACCTGGCCATGATATGCGGGCAGTACCGGCTGCTGACGGGCGCCCCCCTACCCGCGCGCGCCGTCGTGTACGACTCGGCGCCGGGGCGGTCGCGCTTCAAGCAGGGCTTCGCGGCGATGAGCATGGCGCTGCCGTCGTTCCCGCTGGTGCGCTGGCCGCTGCAGGCCTTCATCGCCGCGCTGCTGGTCGTCTTCTTCCACCTCCCGCCGCTGCTGGGCGTGCAGACGCTGTCCATGCAGATGCGCGACGTGCTCAACGACCCCGATCACCTGGCGCCCGCCGCCCCCCGCACCTACGCCTTCTCCGCCGCCGACGCCATCATCCTGGCCGCCGACGTCGAGGAGCATGCCGCCGAGGCGGAGGGCGCCAAGGGACTGAGCGTGCGGCGCGTGGTGTTCGAGGGGAGCCCGCACGTGGGCCACATGAGGCAGGAGCCGGCGCGGTACTGGGAGATGGTTGCGATGGCGTGGGAGAAGAGGGCTTGAGAGAGGAAAGAAGGGAAAAAAACTCTTCGGGCGGTGGAAATGAATTGGTGGGTCCGATTGCTAGGAATGCGGACGGAGGGAAAGAAGGGCGTTTTGGCGATTGACTAGACTTTTTTATTTCCCCCGTGGGGCAGGACGGGTGCCCCGGCGGGTGTTTTGGATGGATCTTCAATTCCGTTGGATTGCACGCCTTACCTGCCACGAGACACCTGGATGTAGTAATTCCGGGACGTCAGCGTGTTTGTTAGCATATGGATTTCTATCCGGGGGAAAGAGGAGGGACAGGACAGGCAATATGGCCCATGTGAAGCACCAATCTCCGCGTGAGCCGCAACACTTTTTTCTCTTCGGTCCCACGATCCGTTTGACGTCAGTGCTGGCGTAGTGCGGGGTAGCGGGGGCGCCCAGGGCTCGATTTCTGGACCCTTTGCTGCACCCAACGGACCCTCAACACCAACGACTCGTCGAATGTTTGCTGCCGGATGCTCTCACGTTCCGCAAGGGGCATTCTTTCCCCGCAACGCGTGACGCGCCCGGCGCGTGGCCGCGCCAAACCTTCCCCGACCGGCGCGAAGTCCGCGGGGCACACGCCAGCCGCGGGGCAATCATTCCCCGACGCAGCTCCAGAGAGCTCCCAGACCATCGACGGCAGCTGCAACCCCACCAGAGCTCCAGAGCTGGCATCCCACATCCCACCACGAGCCAAACGCCGAGCAGATGGATTTAAAAAGGGCGGCTTGCGCCTTGCTCGGAGCCCGCTTCCAAGCATCCAATCCTCCCTCTCTTCTTCCCTCACCCCTCTTCTCTGCTCTGCTGAGCTCCATCCCCGTCCAGAAACCACACCCAGTCCAATCCCCGTCCTAACTCCGAGCCCCTCCACCACCGCCACCATGGCCCCGGGAGTCAACAACATGGACTCGCTCCACAACATGCCCGCCAAGGCGCCCACGCGGCAGGTGCAGATCGGCATCGTCGGGCTGGGCCGCATGGGCAAGCGGCACGCGAAGACGCTGATGTACCGCACGCCGACGGCCAAGCTGGTCGCGGTGTGCACCATCAGCGAGGTCGAGTTGAAGTGGGCGCGCGAGTTCTGGGGGCCGGGCAGCGGCACGACCGTGTACGACAACTACGACGACATGCTCAAGCACCCCGGGCTCGAGGCCGTGTGGGTGTCGACCAGCACCGACCTGCACGCGCCGCAGGCCAACGCGGCCATCGCGAAGGGGCTGCACGTGCTGTGCGAGAAGCCGCTGAGCACCTCGCTGGAAGACGTACGTAACCGACTTGCCCGACGGCTGGATGGTGGTTGAGCTGACGCGCAAAGCATGTTGTATCCCACAGGCCCGCTCCGTCGTCTCGGCCGCAGCCGCAAACCCGCATCTCAAGGTGATGGCCGGCTACTCGCGCCGCTTCGACGCGTCGTACCGCGAGGCCAAGGCCAAGATCGACGCCGGCGCAATCGGCACGCCGTTCCTGGTGCGCAGCCAGACGGGCGACCTGCGCGACGACACGGGCTTCTTCGTGCGCTACGCGTCCAAGAACGGCGCCATCTTCGTCGACTGCAGCATCCACGACGTCGACCTGACGCTGTGGTTCCTGGGCGAGCACATCGTGCCCAAGACCGTCTTCGCCATCGGCACCCTCACCCACCACCCCGAGCTGGCCCAGTCGCGCGACGTCGACAACGGCATCGGCGTCATCGAGTTCTGGGACGGCAAGATGGCCTACTTCTACAACTCGCGCACCCAGGCCCACGGCCAGGACGTGTCCACCGAGATCATCGGCACCCACGGCAAGATCATGGTCAACCTGATCCCGCGCATCGTGAGTCCTGCCTCCCACCCCACCCAGCAACGCAGCCGCTGACATCTCTCCAGAACCACATCCAGGTCGCCAACGCTGACGGCATCAACCACGAGGTGCCGCCGGAGTACTGGGAGCGCTTCGAGGACGCCTTCGCCACCGAGGCCAACGAGTTCTGCGAGAGCATCGTCGACGACAAGCCCCCGCCGCTGTCCATGGAGCTCGGCCTCAAGGGCATGGAGATCGCCTGGGCCCTGCAGCACGCCCTGTGGTACAACAAGTCGATCCACTTCGACAGGAACGGCAAGAGGATCGATGACCCCGCCGCCGTCAAGAACTAGGAGGAAAGAGAGAAGGAAAAAAAAAAGGGAAATTGACGGACCGGCCCGCAGCGAGACGGAAAGGTGGGCACGGAGGGGTTTTCGAGACACTGCGGCGACGCCGGAAACGTGAAGGACCAAGTCGGATCTGGAAATGATCTTTGCTGCAGAGGGAGAGACGATACGGCCGTGGCGCACGACGATGATCGCGTGTTCTTTTTTAGATTAGAAATCCAATCGGAAGGCAGTTCTTATTGCTCTCATCTCTGTGCTCCCTGGATTAGGGACGATACGAATTATAGACGTGGTTCTCCAATAGCAAAGGGGTGGGATCGGCGGCATCATGTTGTAAGAGGCGTGAAACCTTGCGCACCATCATCGTCCTACCCGCCCCTCGCGCTCCTTATTCGCCGCTGACGCACCAGCCGCCGTCCGGAAAAACCTCCGGCCAGGGACGAGGTGGGTGGCCCAGGCTCTGGCACCACGCGGTTGCAGAATACAGCAAGCGCCCGCATTAAGCGAGTTTGGCGACGGTGCTTTTGACGATGGGGGGCGGTGAAGGGGGCCAGTCTGGTCTTATGGCTTGCCCGCCCCGCTCTGGCTCGGCGAATTCGCAGGCGGTACCCATTCGAATCTTCAGACGCCCCCTCCAAGACAAGAAAAGCACGGTTGAACGACAGGTCGCGGAGCGTGTGCCCTGGCCCTCTCTGCGTTTATGCTTTCGCTCGCCGAAACGCCATCGGCTCGGTGGACAGGCCCGAATGGAGCAGAAACCGCTGCCAATCCGACCTGGCGATGCAGCCCAGGTCCCGGCCGTAGAGGATCCCAACTAGGAGCGTTAAAAATGGCAGTGTGGAGAACGCAATATAAACCGGCATCCCTTTCGCCCTCTGGCGTGCGCGAACGGTAGCTTGGCTGCTGCCCCTCGCAGCTCAGACGACCCCGCCACCTTTCGAAAGGAACGCTGCCTCATTACGTCCGTGGCGTCCTGGCCCTGCAGCAAACAGGCCCCCATCGCGCGAGGAACGGGAGCTAAACGGCAGGCAAGAAGACGGGAGAATAAGAAGTAGGACGGAAGAATAGGAGGAGATGGAACGCCTTACCCGGAAGACCTTCACGACGTCACGCGCACTGACGTACACTTACTACGACACCCAACCGGCCACGCCGCCTCCTGCCACGACGGCGCCCTCTGCGGCCCGCGGCGCCCACCGCTTCAGCGACAATGGCGTCTACACCAAGCCGCCCATCCTGTTCCTGCACGGCTTCCCGGACAGCGCCTTCCTGTGGTCGCGCATCATCCCGGCGCTCCGGCCGCTCGGGCACCGCATGATCGCGCCCGACCTGCTCGGCTTCGGCGGCACGTCCAAGCCCGCCGACCCGGCCATGTACACGTCCGACCTGATGGCCGCCGACCTGGCCGAGCTGCTCGCGGGCGAGGGCGTCGCGCAGGCCGTCGTCGTCGGCCACGACTGGGGCGCCTTCCTGGCCCAGCGCATGTGGCTCTGGCGCGGCCCCGCCCTGGTCGTCGGCCTGGTCCTGGTCAACGTCGCCTACATGCCGCCCGACCGCGAGTCGCCCTTCAGCCTGGAGTACCTGAACTTCGCGCTCGAGGAGGCCACCGGCCACGCCCGCTACGCGTACTGGGAGTACTTCACCGAGCCGGATGCGCCGGAGCTGACCCGCGATCGCCTGGAGAGCTTCTGGACCGCCCTGCACGGAAACCGGAACAACTGGCTGAGGGATATCTTCTGCACGCGCGGCGCGGTCCGGGAGTACCTGGAAGCGGACCGGAGAGTTGAGCTACGGGAATATGCAAGGGAGGGCAACGGCTGGAGGGAGGAGTATATGGCCAGGATGGGGGAGTGCGGATTCGCTGCACCTTTCAATTGGTACAAAGTTTATGTTCTCAACCTGAACTGGGAAAAGGAGAGGCATATTCGAGGCGAGCGGTTGACCATTAGAGCTCCGACTTTGTTCATAGCCTGCTCGCGAGACGACATATGCTTGCCTTCATTCATTGAACCCCCAAGACAGGCAGGGCTGCTGCCGGAGTTGGAGATCAGACAGATTGACTCTACGCATTGGTGTACGATGGAGAAGCCGGCCGAGGTGGCGCAGGCGCTGTACAGCTGGCTGGGAGAGAGGTGGTGAGATAGCGGTAAATCGTAATGGAAGCTGCGTCCTTCAATCAGCCCTCGGCTCAAACACAGCAGGGAATGTACGTCACGGTCGGAGTGTGTGAGCTGGTCGCGCAAGGGCCTCGGGGTCTGGGCCCGTGGCACAGCCCTGTCAAGAAACGGAATGCTAGATATTCCCTCATCTTATGCTTGTCGTCCAGCGGTTGGAAGGTTCGTCGGTCCGTCGAAGGGCCCGGTTTTCTCAAACAGCGTCATTGCACCGGGGAGCCTGGCGCACTACTCCGGCCCGCCCGGCTCCTGGCAGAAACACATTTACCTTCTTCCGCATTTCCTCAGCGTTTGAAAGCATGCAGCAAGGTAGAACGGCGTTCGCGCAGCCATTCCAATATCCTAAAGGAGCTCAACTTTCGGAGTCCTGGCGAGAGAGTGGAACGTGATAAATGCTGCTGATTCCGGTAAAAAGCTCCCGCACTCCTTCTGGAAAGCATTCGCATATTTGTGCTGAGAAATGTTGATCCTTACCGTCAGGGTGCCAGAAATAGGATTGACATGCTTTTCAGGTGAGAACGTGTCTTGGATGACGCATGGTGGAGTCGTCCATCCGTCTGGAAGTGCAGCAACTGTGCCTCTTAGATGCATGATGTGTGACCACTGCAAGGCGGTTGCGGGATTTCAAAGCATCGCGTGCCGCCTTATCGGTGTGATGGAGATTCCGTGTGGTGATGCTGTCGCTGCGCTGGCCTGTGTGTCTCCGCCAAAATGTGGAGCGTGTGCGGTCGCTCGGCACGCAGGGCTGCCGAAATCATTGGACGTGGAGTGAAGGTAGAACGACGAATGACGAAACCCAGCAGACGCTTTGGGTAGGCGCGAGACACATTGCAGCCCGAAAGGAACGTGGCGGTGACAACAGCAAAGATGAGCTCGCGCTCTTGCTCTACGGGGATGGATGACTGTCAGATGGGCTGAGGTCTCCTCAAAGTGCGTTCACAGAACCAAAGTAGCATAGCGGCAGCGTTGCAGAGTCGGCATCCAGCCAGCCGGTGGAGATAAACGGTGTGACTTCACATCCAGTCAGATCGAAGTGGCATGGAATCAAGTAAAGAATTGCTGTCAGCGACGGCGACAGAAACTGATTGTCCCGGCACGGGCGGGATCAGCGATCGGCCGAGTGGTGGATCTGGTCTTGCTGCCCGGTGTGCTGCACGGCGTCCGCTGCAGCGGATGGACGAGCCTGCGCCTGGCTTGCCCCGGGACGGATCTCGATCGCCAGGAAAAAGCAGTGTTGGCTGGCAGGAGTTACATGCGGAGGCGCGTGGTCGACTCGTGTTGCAATGTTCCATGGCGGCGTCGAGAAGCAGTATCGGCGGGTTGACGCAATTTTCATCTGGCGACGGAGAGAAAGCACCGCTGGATACGCCGTGCGATTGCGCGCAGTCCCCAAGAATCGATTTGGTTGGGCAAGACCCTGCCAAGCCAATTAGTACGTAATGGGCAGGCGGCTATCAGAGCCAATTCGGAAATCCCGCACGCCCACGGCTGGGATTGGGCTGGTTCACGACACGCAGAGCGGGGGACATGTTGAGATGCGCGACTCGCTGCCGCTGGAGTGCAGCCAGCTCGCAGGAGAGGGATGCCAAGCCTGGAGAAGCACCTAAGCACCTGGTCCATGATCCGTCGGTCTCGGCGCCCCCCAGGGGCCGCAGCGCGAGCTAGAGCGAAGCAGATCCGGCTTGGTTGGAGATCCAAATATCTGGGGGAGATAGGGATGCTGTTTCGCTTCGCATTGCTGCCGGCGCACTGAGGGGCTGCCTCCCTGCGGTGGCGCGGATGAGGCCGGCAGCTTCTCACCGCATCGAGCCAATTTGTGCGAGGAGTGGGCGCGCTCGCGGCAGGTTAGTCACAGGAGCACCGTCTGGGGCCGCTGCGCATGCTTTTCCGATGCTCTGAATGGCCGTGGAGCGGAGAAGATGACGGCGGCGGTGAAACGGGAGAGAAGACAGCCAAGGCGTGATGGACGAGCGCTTGGCGGAGTGCCGGCGGGTGCCAAGGCAATGAATGGAACGGTAGGCGGAAGGAGTGCCGCCCAGTCCGGTTCCACTGGAAGAGACGCACGCCGTTGCCCTGGCTATATTGGCTGCTGGCGGCCTATCGGGCGGGCGGGAGGACCTCGGCGGAGGGAGCGGAGCAGACGTGGGCGTAGCACCAGTGTTCGAGAGAGGTGAGAGGAGCCCATCTTAAGTTCGCGCAGGCAGGAGGTCTGGTTGCACCTGGTCGCACGCGTGGAAGCACCGCGGCTGGCCGGTGCCCAAAAGCAAAGTTGCGGAGGAGCAGGGATGAGGGCCCAGTCCGCTGGCGCGGGAGCTGGCGCGGCGGCAGCGGTAGTGCGACAGACGGAGCAGTGCAAACGGTGCGGCCGACCTCGAGGCCGTCCTGGATGCCGGCCACGCGGTGGCGACGGGCGCGGCGGGGTTTTGAGGCGTGACGGCCACGGCCAGCTCGCTTGCGCGCACGCAGGGCGCCGTGCCAGCCGCGCAGACGTCAGGCGCGCGTGTCGGCGAACGTGCTGCTCGACGTCCCGTTGCATGTCGCACATGGCGGCGGCTTGGACGCGGCGCGGCGCCAAGCAGCCGGGGCAGGCAAGACTCTGGCGCGGTAGGGTCTGCGGCCATTGCCATGACACGGCTGCGGTTCGGGGAGGGGCTCCCGGCGTCGGAAGGCTGTGTGGAGGCTGGGGGACGCTCGAGCAGGGCGCGCAGGGCGAAGCAGAGCGCGGCTGCGAGGGCAGCTGCGGGCTCGTCCGGCGGGCAGCTGGTCGCGAGCGGCCCAGTGAGGCGCTGGGCTAGTCGGCCGAGCGCTGGATCGCACGACGGAGATGCGATTGCGATGACGGAAAAAGCGCGTAATTGGGGCCGGCGGCCGTGGGGGGTCACAGGCCAAGCCGCGCCCGTGGTGCCTCCATCGAAAATTACCGCGCTCGTCGGCCACAGAGCGCGAGATGATGAGCAGCCGCCCTCCTGCGTCCGCAAGCCCGCAAGTCCCCCACCCCTGACGGCGGTAGCGAAACTTGCTTTCGCAGCAGTGCCTGCAGAAGAGCCGCACGCGGGCTCAGCCTTAACAGCGCGCGCCCCCGCCCGTCGCGCTCCCTCTGGCCCAGCGTTCCTGCCTGCTCCCTCCCACCAGCACCATACCCGCCCGCCGCCCCAGGTACCGCGAATGCGCCCACGGTGATCGCCACCTGCCCGATAAGCCCGCCCGCGTCCGCGTTGGGATCCGTACGTGCCGCTGCCGCCGCAGAATCTGCCAGCAACCTGCCCAAGACAGCGCGCCCAGCCAGCCCCATGGCGACCGAGCACGCAGCCCCGACCTTCGCAGGCCCCAACTACCACCACTTCCAGCAGCCGCCCGCCTTCTCCAAGCCGTCGCCCGCCGTCTTCGTCGCCTCGACGCGCTTCAACTACCCCGCCATGGAGACGCAGCGCGAGCCGCCCAACAGCATCCAGCAGCACGCCCGCCGGAGCTCCGTGCCCTACAACGGCTCTTTTCGCCGCGCCCACACCACCGGCGACATGAGCAGCCAGATCGATGCCGACTGTGCGTAGCAAGCTAACTCGACTCCCAAACCGTCCGCTAAGTCTGCAGATGCCCGACGCGACAAGTGCGCCGCGGAGCGTCGCGACCAGAACCGCGAGTTCAAGAAGCCCTCGCCGCCGCCGTCGCTCGCCGACTCGGCCTGCTCCGTCTGCACCACGCGCCATTTCCAGTGCGACGGCAAGCGCCCGATGTGTAAGTCCCGCCAACTCTATCTTGCAGTGCCGAACGCCGTGTCACCCCAGCGTCACGTGCGCTACGTCATGTCACGCGCCGGCCCGGGCTAACTGCGAGCAGGCTCCGGATGCGAGAAGAACGGCTTCTCGTGCCACTTTATCGAGTCGCCGGCGTCGGACACGATGCCCCAGGGCCTGTCGGCTGACGACTTTGTTGGCGTCGGCGACCTGCCAGCGCCACTGGAACCGCACCGGGAGTTTATCGAGGGCGTGCGTCTGGTCTACGCCACCCTCGTCAAGATGCGCTACATCCCGGCCACCGAGCTGCAGTGGCCGCCTCACCACCAGCTGCTGTCCACCCTGGAGCCGCTGGGCTACGACGAACGCGTGATCGACATCATGCGCTTCCTGCCCTATCTGAAGAACACCATCGTGCAGCGCGCAAGCCCGGAGCTGGACCACGGGACCTACGGCATCAACTACCTGGACAAGGGCGAGGCCGAGGACATTCTGGAGGTCGCCAGACCAGAGGAATTATTCGTATTCAAGTCGTGCTCCGATTTCGGAAATTTCTACGTCTACAATGTTGCCACCAGAACCATGAAGCTCGCAACGCCCTACCAAATCTACAGCAAATGCGACGGAAGATCAGAATTCGACCACCTTAGAGACCGCCCCGCCGGTGAGGTGCTCAACGACCTCGTCCAGGGATACCGCGCCCTGACGCTCGTGCCCATGCGCGGCGCCCACGGATACCAACTCTCCTCGTCCCTTCCCGGATCCGACACGGAAATCAAGCGGCTGTACGCCAGGCATGGCTGGCCAAACAGGTTTGATGGTGATGCGTTTGAGAGGGCTCTCGCCGACTGGATTGAGCGCGAGAGCAAGAAAGCCCACGGAGATGTGGGCCAGATGACCCGTGTATCCGCCGTCGAGGCGCAGACCGGAAACCCTTCCAACAGGAGCATGCGCAGCACCCGCAGTCTCCGCGAAAGGCTCCATCTGACGCGCCGGTCGACGGCCAATAGATAAGGGCTTGGTAGTTCAACCTATGCTGTACCAGTCTGTCCTCGCGAAGCATGCACAGGCTTCTATCGTTGAAGCATCTGGTGACCGCTGTGTGCGGATTCCTCATCGGATGATTTTTCCGCCGCGTGGCTGATGATGCGGCTGGGGTGCCAGATGTTCTGAGAAAGGCGTTAGCAACACGGAAATTGCTGTCGGCGTCATGTTTTGGGACCACTTACGAAGATAATCATTGTGAGGAACATCAGAGACGCGTCGAAGATGTAAATGAACATCTCCTTGCTCATCAAATACCCGTCGGAGCCCTGGATGTACTCGACAACGCGGAACACGGACCGGACCATGATCAGGCAGCTGGCGACGTACAACACCATCAGGAATCGTTGCCATGGCACCGTCAGCGAATCAACCTTGGCCGTTGGCACGCGGAGGATGCGCATGTGGAAGATGGCAGCGACGAGCATGAAGAGTCCGAAGAAAAGCAGTTGCACACAGAGGCCACCGATGATGATTCTCTCGCCCCACTTCACATCATTCTGCGTGTCTGCATTTGCAAGCATACCGCCACCTATGCTTGTCAGCACGGATCGTCCAAGAAGAAATCTGCGAATGCAACTCACCGGCGCTCTGTCCCAGGAAAGAGATCACGTCGCCCAGCACAAAGATCTTCGTCAACCAGTTCACCCTGATGGGTGAGTGGGCCGATCCATCGGTCAAGCGGATGATGCGACCCAGAACCATGTAGATGGACGCGGCGAAAAAGGCGGGCGCGAGAAGGAGAGTCAGACTCTGCATGACGTATGGCCATGTCTTCCAGTCGGGAGACTGCCGACTGGAGATGAAGCGGCCAAGGTATCCAACCGTTTCGACTACAGGGCCTCAATTAGCACTGCTTTCCTCTTGAGGCTCGCTCGCTTCTACTCACATATACCGCCAACGATGAACGGGATGAAGTACCACGTTCTCCGTCTGAACAGCTGCCAAAGGTGGAACAGTGTCGAGTTGGCGAAGAGGGCAATGAAGACGACGGCCAAGGCCGTGGAAGGGTTGTAATGGTAAAGCACAAATTCTTCGGCCTCTTTTGCCATTTTTGGTGTTGTCGGTGAGGTTTTTGGGTTTATTGCAAGTTGAACGGCGCCGAGAGGTAGTCCAGTCCTTCCAAACAGATGAGAGTAGAGAACAATTCAAACGTCAAGAAGTCGAAGATGTTCCGGTTTGGGGTGATTGTGGTGTCGTGAGCAAGATATTAATGCGATGAGAAAGAGGCTTCTGACTCGGAGATGCAGCTGGTGGATGATGCGGTACAACAAGCAATGGCAAGCAGTAAACTTTATACCACCCACTCCATCCTCATTGTATCAAGCACAGATACGATGAACGCGAAAGTTATTTCGGGATGGCAGCGACGGCAGGCGGAGCGAGGGCAGCGCAGCGGACGCGTACACGGCCTTCCCAACCGCCAATCTACCCGCCAGGCAGAATCGGGCAAATCATCAAGTCAGACCACATCGCGACACTCATTATTCCAAGCCACGAACCAAACCACCACCGCCGGTTGTTCAAAGCGGGCGGAGATCTCCATCTCTCCACGCTCTCCACCACGGCAGGACGGCGAGATAAGCGCAAGGAGGCTGGAATTAGCAGCACACAAGCCGCCGACAGCGTCGTTGGCGGCCCGTCCCACGACTCGAACCCGATTCTCTCGGGTGGACGTGCTGCCAGCAAAGGCGGATACGTACACGGACACGAATACACGCCGAAGGGCCAAGGAAAAAAGGGCTGAGACCTTCTAGAAGGCCGACGATGCAAGCGAACACAACGTCAGATCGCCGGCCACCGCGTCCTCCAGCACAGAGACCACTCGAGCCGCAAGGCAGACCGAGCAGGAAAGGGAAGGGAGGCTTCTTTTCTTTTCTTTTTTCGCTTTTTCTTTTTCTCAGCCCTACGTCGAGATCGTCCAGGGTCGCGCGCTGCTTCGCCCGGCGGTCGTCCGACCGTTTGGACTGCAACCCGCGGACTCGGTTTCCCTCCACACGCTAACACGTAGGCGACATTCTATTTCTCTCCCACTCTAATAAGGTTCGCAACATTTTCGACGATGTCGCGCTACTTTTTGAAAAAAAAAAAAACCACTTCCAGGAAATAACAGTGCCAGACAACCAACCCTCCGTTCTCAGCCTAGCGCGCAGGGAGGAAGCGGGGCTACGTAGGTGGTACCGGCGGCGGGGTAGATCTGGCCACGCAGCGACGATACACGTAAGGGGCGGGCGCCGCGCCCTAGACCACTTCCTGAGATGGCGGGTTGGGGCCTGGGGTGGTGGTGTGGCAGGCAGCCAGCCAGCCAGCCAGACGCAAGGGAATCCGAGATTCCTCGTGTCTCGCATTCGAGGGCGGACCACGTCCCTCGGGCTCGGGCGCTGGCTTTCCGAACTCGTGGAAGACCGCCTGACGACGACGGCGACCGAACGGCGTGCCGCAGGGCTTTCGGGATGCCGCACCTGCGGTGAGGGGAAATTTGTGAGCGGTTTTTTTTTGCGCCCCCTTTTCGCTGGGCGTTGAGGATGCTGGCGGGTCCGATTAGGTACGTCCGTTCTGCGCCTCGCGGAGTCGTCCTTCTAAGCCTCGTCGCCAAGCGGAGTCGTCTGTTGCTTAGCCTCTGCGTCGCTTGCTGATACGACCGTCGGCAGGCTCCCGCGCCCTGCGTAGACCCATCACGGGCGGAGAGGCTCTGGCGTTGCGGCTGACCTTGCGTCGTCACCTTCCTCCGCCGCCGCCACCACCGCCGCGATGATCAGCGCATGGAGCGTTGAGGCAGATAATCAAGCCACCTCCACACGCCGTCCTCGTGCTCGTGCTCGTTCTCGTGCTCGCAAGAAGCGGACCACCGCCCTCCGGCGAGCAGAAACGCATTCGCAGCGGTGAAGTGCTTGCGTGCGTGCGTGGTACCTATCCGTCGAGCCGTTCGAAACAGCGCACCACCTGACCGGTCCAAGCAGCCAGAGACAGCCCTGCCCCTGCCCGCGCCCACACCGATCCAGCCTCACCAGGGCCTCGGGCGCCCAGCCGGCACGCAAGCGTCCCCATCAGCAAAACGCCCGGCCGAAGGTTGCCGCCACGGGGCCGCCGCCAAAACCGCCGCGAAACCGCGAGCCAAGATGGCGGCCGCGATCCAGACGGGGGGGAGGCCCGGCCGCCTGTTCAGCCTTGCAGCCACGCGCGCACGTGCAGGCGTGATTGCTGCAGAGAGAGAAACAGAGCTGCGGCACGAACCGAACGGCCGCCTGCGCTCGGTGCGGCGACGTCACGGAGCTGTGAGGGACCGCGTCATCAGGGTGGGTAAATATAGCTGCGCGCCAGCCCTACGGGGTGCCGGAGGCGAGGTGGTGGTGTCACAGGAGGGGTGTTCGGGAAGCACGGATGGGCGGCAGGCCGGTAGGGCGGGTTTGATCGACGGAGGCGGTATGGCTTGAAGTAAATGCTATTTTTGAGTGGTGGCTGCGATGGTGAGTCGGCGGTGCTTGGCGGGGTGTGCTTAGCGGCTTGGGTGGTGACGAAGACTGAGGGTCCTGCAGGTGTGCGTGGTGGACTAGGGTCTCGGAGTTCAGGAACCGAAGATGCTGGCCCGCACGGTTTTGTGCAGACAAGACTCGAAGCTCTTCTTGGCCTCTGTGCGTCTGGAAAGTCAGGGTGCTGAGAAAGCTTGCGTGGACAAGCTTGGAGGAAGCAACGTCCAACAGGAACGGACGGAGAAGAGACAAGGCTAGTCAAAGTAGGCCGTCTACCGCTTGCTAGCAGGATTCAAGCTTTTTGCCTTGTGGCTGTATCGAGGCTTCATTGGCCAACATCGTGCACGTAGCCGCGAAGTTTCTTTGCATGCTTGATCTTTGGAATTAAGATCGGACATAGCGCAGAAACGACGGTCAATCCATGTCTTATCGTGTTCTGTGTACAGGTGGAAGTTTGTTTGTACAGTTTGATACAAAGGGAAGAAATGTGCAAGGAGAACGCCAGCAACATTCGAGAGGTTCATAAAAGTCCGTGTCCCGTGAAGAACGAAAAAAAAGCCCATGGTAATCTACGCTCGAAAATGCTCGCAACCACTCCTGTCCGAAAAACGAATGCGTCATGATTCCTCTTCATCCGAGCGCCGTCATCTCGGCACCCATCCAATCTCTTCAATGGGCCATCGCACCCACTGTCTGTAAACCGGCTCGATGAGGTGATATATCCGGGTTATTAGGTGCGTTCCCCATCCCTTAACCCACCAGAAGCTGTCGAGCCGGTGTAGCAGGATGCTGTAGTGGGCGAAAATGAGGAGCGAGTGTGGCGTGTGTTGGGACAGCAGCTGAAGGTAGTCGTTGGAGATCTGGCAGGCCCAAGAGAAAATGCTACGGAGATTGCAGTCGTTGGGACCGAGATTGAACACATGGGTGTAGGACTTGGCCAGCTCATCCATGGCATCTCCATATACCCTGTACAGATCCGGGTCGGCGACGTCCCGCTCAATGAAGCGGCGCAGCTCCTGCAGGTGGTCGTCCTCGGGCGGGCGGACGTGCTGCACGCTGCCGCCATTGCTGTCGACGCTGCCCGGCTGCTGGAGAGCGGGGTCCAGGCCCGGGATGTTGATGCGGTGGACCATGGCTCCGATGCTGCCGTTCACGATCCAGTCGCGCGAGCTGTCGATGATGCTGCTGATGCCGCGCAGCAGGAACAGCCACTCGGCCACGCCCTCGCTGCCCACGAACAGAATGTCGTCGGGCTTTCTCGGCATGGCCAGACTCAGGATGGCGGTCAGTGCGCTGAAGATGTACAGGGCGGAGCAGTTGTCCTGGGTGACGTGCGGCAGGATGTTCGTGGGGCCGCGCAGGCCGATCTTGTGCTGGGCAATGGCGCGGGCGATGTAGAAGTCGGCCTTGTCGGGCTTCCAGTGGGCCATGTGCACGGCGGACACGGCCAGGATGGCACGCATGACGAAGTCGTGCTGGAAGGCCAGGCGCGGCACCTCGACGCGCCACAGGGTGCGCAGCTCCTGATTCTGCGAGATGGTGAAGCACGTCGACGTCACAAAGTTGTGCAGCAGCTCCAGGTCCACCATGTTGAGAGACAGGTGGGTCTCGTCGTCCAGCAGCGGAATGCAATCGCCGTTCATGTGCGGGCTGGCCGTGTGCATCGACACCGAGCCCGGGGTGGTCACGCTGGGGGCGTGCGGATTGCTGGTCGAGCTGGGCATGGACACGGAGCCGGCGTAGCCCTGCGGGCTCTGCGAGGCCGACGCGGCCTTGCGGGCCATGATCTCCGGGAAGTCGCATGTTATCGAGTGCTTGATGCAGTTCCGGCAGTGGGGCTTCGTCTCGTCGCACTGGCGGGCAGTCAGCACGGCGTCACGTGACGGCAGCGGTCCGGCAGCGCTCAGGGGCGCGGGCCTGGGGGCTGCGGAGCAGCAGCAGCAGCAGCAAGACAGGCAGATGGCGATGTGCAGGGCGGGCCGGGAGGGACGGGGGAGTGGACAAAGCGCTGGGGGCGGCGACGCGCAGACAGACAGCGCGCGGGCTGCGGGGAGCGGCGTGGAGCGACAGCATCTGGTCTGGCTGCATCGGCTGCCCGCGTACTCACTCACCTTGATCTTGCGGCGCTTGCAGTGGCCGCAGCCGTTGCGGGACTTCCGATGGGGCTTGCGCGAGCCGGTGGGAATCATGGCGGCGGCGACTCCACCGGCAGGCGGCAGCGACGGGACGGGGGCAGCTTCAGCGGCGCGCGCAGGGCTGGATCGGGCGGCGTTCTGGTTAAGTTGCGGCGACTCGCAGGGCGCGATGCGGGCGGGCAGGCTGGTGCAGGTGAGGTTCGCGGTTCGGGTTGGGGGCGGTGGATACGAGTGCGAGGAACGAGGCGCTTGGCCGCGTGGAGCAGGGAGTGTATTTAAGCTGGCGCGCGGTGCTGCAGTGTTTCTAGGGCGGCGCCCGTGCCTCGACGGCGCCCTGGGCCTCCGCCGCGCGCTGCACGCTGGAATCAAATTTAGCTCTGGAGGCCCCGCGTGCCTGCTGAAACCCGCGCCCAGCTGTGCGGCCGCGCGGGTGGCGCTCCCTCCCGCCAGCATGTGCGCTCCAGCGCGAGCCCTGCCAAGCATCCGCGCTTCCTGGCCCATCCGGACCGCTGCTGCTTATGCAGACGTGCGCGGCCCGGCTGCTGCGCCTTTCCGATCGAGCCCAGCGGCGGCGGCGCCGCCCTGCGTTCGGCCTGCCCTGCCGTGTGCGCCGTGGGCGCCGCTGCGCTGCCGCCTTGGCTGCTATAAGCTGCCTCGACCACCCCAACACGCCTGGAGCCGCGCTGCCTCACGCGGCAGTCCGCAGAGGGCCCCCAGGGCCTCCCTCCGCCGCTGTGCTGTCACTTCGCTCACTGTTCCCCTCGGTTGCGGCCCGAACCAACACCCAGACCTCAGCAAGTGAAGTCACTGATACAGGCCGGTGGAAGACAGTGACGGTGTCACTTCGCCAGTGGCTGCCCAGCCAACCTCCGCAGCCCACTACATTGAGAGGCACTCGCCATCTATCACACTGCCAACCGGCCATCATGGCCACCTCTACCCAGATCCTAGCGCGATTCATCACCAGACTCTTGCAGCGGCGCGATCACCGCGGCACTCGCGGATTCGCACCACACCGGCACCATCACGCAGGCTAGGAGGACGGAAATGCCCACCAGACGCACACTCAACATCGGCCATCGTTGCGAGCTGCAAGACTTTCAGCCTAAACCTGTCTGCGTTGCCTCATTGTGCAGCTCATGGACACTAGCGAGAGACAAACCCTCCTGAACTGACATGTCCCAGAAGTCCACCCCTCAAATACCGCCGCTCATCTCGCCGACCAGCAACCACCGCATCACTTCGAGCAACACGCCTGTCCGATGTCATGTACACCGAACCACCATGACATATATTCACATCGCTGCCCGTTCCACCCGAGGCTGTTGATTGTATCCCACACTCCTCCGACTTTGTCATGCGCCCAAAGTTGACGACGTATTCTCGACTACTACGAACGTCCGCCCGCCATGACCGCAACATGGCCAATTCCTTGTGCCATTCCACAATACGTTTGCCTCGTGATATCTTGGCGACTCCAGGTCTCTACACGATCGTGGTCTCAAAGCAAAAGATGGACGGCGGAGAGCATCGCCCGTTTGACTCCGGAAGCGGCAAAAAGCAGAGAGTTTCATAAGCCACGCGCAGTTTTGCCTGGATGGCTCCAGGTTTGTTGCTTTGCACCGGCCTGTTTTTCGCTTGATGGTCCAATAGCATCGAGCTCTTCACTATTGGTCCATTCAGGCATTCATCTGCAGCATTGCTTGACCTGCCCCCGTCCGCAACCCGTAGCGAGCCACGCTCAGCCATGTACATGAGACAATTGGGCACCTCACTCCCTAGGATGTGAAAGCGACAAGACGGCCTTGAGTCTTGGGCACGCATAGTGCCGGCTACCACCGGATACTTAGTATGCCCTTTCGGCATCGCTGTTGTGCCGACTCACCCAACGAGAGACGAATAATGCTCCCTCAATCTTCGAACCTTTACTTAACTCGAGACTTGGGGTCCACCGATATGGACTGGACGCTTTACTTAGAGCGGAGTAAACAGACGGTTCCACGGATCATGTCCGATGTCTCCGAGCGGCCTGGAAGCTTTATATCTCCACTTCCTTGATGGGTGAGAAGAAATAATCGGTCTGTTCTATCTAATCTGCCTCCATATCTTCATCTCAAACCGTCTTCTATGCGACCTACTCACCGCTTCTCACATCTCTTGGACGTATCATATAATAAATGCTAGGGAAGGAACATCTCAGGGAAAAGCCAACAGAATTATCTGTAAGAGCCACAGAACTACCGCCATTCATTCCTGTACATAAGCCACAGCTTTCCGGAAAAGACCCTGTTGGACTGTTGATGAACAACGATGATCCATTGATGATTGGCATGAAGAGGAAGAGGGTGGGTGACCCGCTTGCCTCTTATACGAGTGATTGTGGCTAAGCTATGTGGTGTGATATAAGGAGACCTTGAAACACGTGATATCCAACAGACCCACCACAAACCTTCGCGGTTGTCGAGAAAGTTTGGCCCTCGGAGGAACAAGTTTCACTTACGACACCAGCAAACCATAGATTCCGATTTTTTTTTTAAGACGCTAACCTTGTCTACAGGGTACTGGCATGCGGAGGGTAAAGTCTCCTAGCACCGTCCTTTTGAGGCAAAGAAAAGCGTTGGCAGCTTTTACTCGCTTCCCTGCGGAGATGGCGGCAGCAACTCCACCACATGCACGGTCGAAATTATCGGGGAGGAGGCTCCGGCGCTCCGCATACCAGCACTCTGAGCGGCAGTCCGCGGCTCAATGCCCAGCTCGAAGATGCTCTCGCAGCCATCTCACCGCCCTTGTTCGTCCAGTCTAAACGGGCTGTCAATTGCTGTGTATCCCCGAACCCACGCTACCGATACCAGTCCTGTCTTTAACGTTCGCTTCACACCTTCCCCCGAATGGAGAACGGCAGCGAGTGAAGGGTTGGAGACACGCCACCCCAATATGAGAAGTTCTGCAGAAGCTTTGAAGAGGGGGGAGGGCGCCCAGATGAACAATCAAGCCGGTCGTGCCTCGGGCGGCACCGAGCACAAAAGGAAACGGCAAGAAATATCAAGAGCGGCGATCCGACCTACAGGGCGCGCGGAAAACGAGTAAGGCGCCTACATGCGGAGTTGAAGCGCTCGAAGCGTGCCTCGAATGAAAATGCCACACTCCGTCCGGATGGGCGCTTACTTTCCGTCGAGGTTCGTCGGCCGCGGAAAGCGCCTCGCCGGCCGAGCGACGCGAGGGATCGTCAATTTGGCTTTAGGATGCTGAGGGTGCCTTGATCTGTGTACCGAAGCACTGTGAATCAATGCTTCAGTCCGCTCTCGCCCCCACCTCAACGTCAACGAGCTCGGTTTGAGTTGGGACATCCGGCTTCTTCCCTATTTGTTCTTTTTTTTTTTTTTTCTTTTTAGCGCACCGCTGTACCAGTCTCAAGGCTTAAGTTTTGCTAAATGAAACTGATGTCTCGTACGCGGAAAGAAGTGATTAGCAGAGCTGCCGTACAGGTGAGAAAGTGCTCACTCATTGACCAAGCGACGGTAAGCAATAGTGGTAGCGGAGAAACCTCGGTGGTGGAACTGGCGGCCATTGGCCCGACATCGCCCGACAGAATCATACGTGTACGAAGAATGAAAACCAACGAAAGAGAGAGAAAGAGAAGAAGAGAGAAAGAGAGGAATGGAGAGGAAGAGGAGTAAAGAGAAGAAAGAAAAGAAAAGGATTTGAGATGGAGACCACGGGCATTTTTTCGAATTTGCATCAAATGATGCTCCCAGTCACGGTTGAATCGTATTTCCCAGCTGTTGTTCAGATTCGACAGACCAACCGTGGATTTACTGGAGACAGTGAAGCTTACCGGATTGCTTGTCTTGGCTGGCGATGTTGCCGTCCATGGAGTCAGTGGGGAGGAACAATCGTGGTGGTGGCGGTTGTGAAGAAGGGAGAAAGGGAGTGACGGAGCAACAGAAACGCCAAAAGAAAAGAAGAAAAAAAGCTCACGCCACACACCGCGGCCTTCCCTCCGCCCCTTCCCACTTTATCGCGATACCACGACGACGAAGCCTCTCGTAACCGCGCAACGTCGTCCACTTCGACGGAAAGGAAAGAGACCAACCCTCCCATGCCCCAGCCCCACCGCTTGCCCGAAAAGGCAGCCAAGCCTCAGAAAATAAATGTGGGTCCTCGCACCAATGCAATGCACGCGACACAGACCACTCCCTCGCTCTCCGTAAACTGATAGCAGCCCCGGATCCTGCCGAGTCGACCCCGAAACTTCGAGTCCCTGCATCGCTCTCCCTCTCGGTCCGCGGACCGGGATGGGCATGGGGGAAGGGCTCCAAAAAAAAAAAAAATGCAACGCAATCAATCCATCAATCAATTGACGAGGCGGCAGCCCCGACGATAATAACGGTGGAGAGCGTTGCGGATTGGTGCTCGATATCGAGTGCGATTGCGGTGGTGTGACAGTGATTTTTACATCAGTGGGAAAGCATGTCTATTCTCTGGCGATGCCTGATGGGTGGCAAGTGTACGTGCAGTTGAAGTTGAATTGAGGCTCTGGCAAATGTCCAATTGGCGCAGAGTGAATCGGTTGAAGAAGCTGAGCAATCCTGCACCAAGTCCTCCGTTGTGGATGTGAGAGGGCAAATGCCTGGGCTGTGGTGCAAATCGATGGAGCAACAAGGCACAGGGATTGTGATCGAGGGATCGGGTGGTGTTGTGAGTGCAAAAAAGAAATATCATCTGATGGGCCACGACTTTTCCCCATGTCGAGTGGGCCCAGTGGCGACGCCTCCAGAGAAAAGATTAGATCGCAGGCACGCAACCTCGTAAGCACGCATGCAACAAGAAGAGGCTGTGCTGACGTTGCGCTTAACATTGCCACCAGAAAGCGGCACAGTCGTCATTGGAGAGCTTTGACCACGCACCGAGTCAGAGTCGCAGAAAGTGCCCATTCACAGAGGAGACGCTAACTCTTCAGATAGGATGGAGCGGCCGGCTCCGTAGTGTGGAGGACTGGATACTGCGGGACAGAAACTACCACCCGCTCACACCATCGGCGTAGATCATTTCCTCCTTGTTCATTCTCTTATGTCGCTGCGGCTGTTCTGTACATCAGCCAATACATACTGTAATTCCCAGTAATTTTCCGCGAACGCCGATCCAATGCTTGATATCCCGACTTTTGTTTCGTTTCCGCTACAACTTACAGAAAACGGTGGGAACCTGGCCGCTCATGTCGACAAGGGTGCTCTTGTTCTTCACCCAAGCCTCCAGACCCTTGCGGCCGTTCTCGACGCCAACACCGCTGCTCTTCCAGCCTCCAACGCTCATCTCGGCCGGGCTCTCGCCCCAGGTGTTGATCCAGGTGATGCCGGCCTGGAGCTGCTGGATGACCTTGTGGGCCGTGTTCAGGTCCTTGGTGAAGACGCCGGCAGCAAGGCCCATGGGCGTGTCGTTGGCGCGGCGCACGACCTCGTCGACGGTCTTGTAGGGCAGGATGCTCATGACGGGGCCAAAGATCTCCTCCTTCACGATCTTCATGTCGTCGGTGCAGTTGGTGAAGACGGTGGGCTGGACCCAGAAGCCGCCCTTCAGCTCCGCGGAGAGGCTCTGGGGCACGTCGGCGCCGCCGGTGAGCAGCTTCGCCTTGTCGACCTCCACGCCGTGCTTGATGTAGGAAACGACCTTCTTGTAGTGCACCTCGCTGACCAGCGGGCCGAAGTTGACGTTCGGGTCGAACAGGTCGCCGGCGCGGACGTACTGGATCTTCTCGAGGAGGGTCTTCTCGAAGGCGGGGACCATGGACTCGGGCACGAAGACACGGGTGCCGTTGGTGCAGACCTGGCCGGTGCTGAAGAAGTTGGCCATCATGGCGCCGTCGACGGCCGTCTCAACGTCGCAGTCCGGGAGGATGATGCACGGAGACTTGCCGCCGAGCTCCATGGTCACGTACTTCATGCCGCTGGCCGCAGACGAGGCGACCTTCGAGCCGGTGCTGACCTGGCCGGTGAAGGAGACCTTGGAGATGCCCGGGTGGGCTGTGAGATATGCTCCGACGTCACCGGCACCCTGGACGATGTTGAAGACGCCCGGAGGCACGCCAGCCTCGGCGTAGATCTTGGCGAGGGTCTCGCCGTGCAGCGGGGTGAACTCGGAGGGCTTGTAGACCATGGTGTTGCCGGCGGCGAGGCAGGGGGCCGACTTCCAGAGGGCGCTGCAGCAGTCCCTGGTCAGCAATCACATCATGCCAGTCAATTGGGCAGTGCCTACATCTGGATGGGGTAGTTCCAAGCGCCAATGCCTGCACACACGCCCACGGGCTCCTTGCTGGTGTAGACCCAGGCGTCGTCCCGCAGACGCACCGTCTCGCCGTTCAGGCCGCCGCCGGCCACCATGTTGGCGAAGTACTCGAGCACATCGGCGCCGGTCACGACGTCAACGGTGCTGGTCTCGCTGTAGGCCTTGCCGGTGTCGTGGGTTTCCTGGCGGGCGATGTCGTCGTTGCGGTCGCGGAGCAGCTGCACGGCCTTCAGCAGGATGCGGGCGCGCTGCATGGGCGGGGTGGAGGCCCAGGCGGGAAAGGCCTTCTGCGCAGAAGCCACGGCGGTGTCGATGTCGCCATGGGCGGCGGACTGGATGGTGGCGATGGGGCGGTTGGTGGCGGGGTCAATGGACTGGAAGGTCTGGCCCGACGAGGCGGGCTGCGGCTTGCCGTCCCAGAACAGCTGGCGCGTCGCGTACGGAAGGCCGGACATGGTGGTGAGGGCGAGGCGCGAGGTGGGCGCGGGGGAGCGGCGTGCGAGCGACGGGAGCGCGGTGGCTGCAGGAACGGGTGCGAGGGGTCGGGGGGCAGGAGCTCGAGCGGGCGCTGAGACGCAGCGGGCGATAAGCGGGCGGAGGAGGGTGGGACGCGGAGTGCGCGGCAACTGGGAGGTGAGGGCAGCCAGGAGGACAGACGGCGAGCGGTGGCTGCTGTGCTTATCTCGGCGGCGCGCGAGGTTGAGCTGCGGCGGCGGGATCCCACTGCCCGTTCAAAACTTTTCATCCACGATACGGCATGGATATCGTAACCGCAGCGGGCAATTCGCCAGGCACACTTTACCGGGCGGGGCAAGGCGCAGGCGGCGGCGACGTCACGCCCGTGCTGCGCGTCTGCTGCAACACTCGGCCGGGGCCCTAGGGCTGTCTGGGCTGGCCGCCGCCTGGCCTTCGCCTGGCCGCAAACGCCGCCAGCGCCGCCAGCGCCCGCCCGGCAGCCTCGATCCCGCAAGTCCCGCGCCGCGGAACGCTCACCGACACGCTCGATCTGCCGCGCGGTGGGCTGATAGCCGTGTCATCCAGCCCGGCGCCCTATATACAGGGATCTCACGCCGGCCGTGGGGAGGCTCCAGCTGGCCGCCGAGCTCGACCCTAGCTCCGCTCTCCGACGACCACTGCCTCGAGCCAAAATTTCTTTAGTAGCGGCCTCTCCCGCGCTCTCCTCGACTCCTCCAGACACCAGCCCGCCTCGCCCTCAATTGCTCTCCAGCTGCCCGGCCCGGCCCATTCGCTCTCGCGCATCTGTTCACCTCACCCCCAGTCCCGCCCCGTCCTCCGCTCCCACCCGCCGCCATGACGACCACGCAGCTGCCCGCCAGCACTGCCAATGACTTTGACTTTGTCATTGTCGGCGGCGGCACCGCTGGCTGCGTCATTGCCAGCCGCCTGTCCGAGTACCTGCCCAACAAGAAGGTGCTGCTGATCGAGGCCGGGCCGTCGGACTTCATGGACGACCGCGTGCTGCTGCTCAAGGACTGGCTCAACCTGCTGGGCGGCGAGCTGGACTACGACTACCCCACCACCGAGCAGCCCATGGGCAACTCGCACATCCGCCACTCGCGCGCCAAGGTGCTGGGCGGCTGCTCCTCGCACAACACCCTGATCTCCTTCCGCCCCTTCCAGTACGACTGCGACAGGTGGCTGGAGCAGGGCTGCTCGGGCTGGGACTTCAAGACCTTCACCCGCGTGCTCGACAACCTGCGCAACACCGTGCAGCCCGTCCACGACCGCCACCGCAACCAGCTGTGCAAGGACTGGGTCAACTCGTGCTCCACCGCCATGAACATCCCCGTCATTGACGACTTCAACAAGGAGATCCGCAGCACCGGCGCGCTCAAGCAGGGCGTCGGCTTCTTCTCCGTCTCCTACAACCCCGACGACGGCCGCCGCAGCTCCGCCTCGGTGGCCTACATCCACCCCATCCTGCGCAACGAGGAGCGCCGCCCCAACCTGACCATCCTGACCAATGCCTGGGTCAGCAAGGTCAACGTCGAGGGCGACAAGGTCACCGGCGTCAACATCACCCTGCAGAGCGGCGAGAAGCGCGAGCTGCGCTCCAAGGCCGAGACCATTCTCTGCGCCGGTGCCGTCGACACCCCGCGTCTCATGCTGCTCTCCGGCCTGGGCCCCAAGCAGCAGCTCCAGGACCTGGGCATCCCCGTCGTCCGCGACCTGCCCGGTGTCGGCGAGAACCTGCTCGACCACCCCGAGACCATCATCATCTGGGAGCTGAACAAGCCCGTCCCGGCCAACCAGACCACCATGGACTCTGACGCCGGCATCTTCCTCCGCCGCGAGGCTCCCAACGCCGCTGGCAAGGACGGCGCCATTGCCGACGTCATGATGCACTGCTACCAGATCCCCTTCTGCATGAACACCTCTCGGTAAGCCCAAGCCGTAAAGAACCGCTCTGTGTGGCAAGACTGACCAATCGACAGCCTGGGCTACGACACCCCCATTGACGCGTTCTGCATGACGCCCAACATTCCCCGCCCGCGCTCCAAGGGCCGCATCTACCTGACTTCGGCCGACCCCACGGTCAAGCCCGCGCTGGACTTCCGCTACTTCACCGACCCCGAGGGCTACGACGCGGCCACGATCGTTGCGGGCTTCAAGGCTGCGCGCCAGATCGCCGAGCAGGAGCCGTTCAAGTCGTGGATCAAGCGCGAGGTCGCGCCCGGCCCCAAGCTGCAGACCGACGAGGAGCTCAGCGAGTACGGCCGCCGCGTCGCTCACACGGTGTACCACCCGGCCGGCACCACCAAGATGGGCAACGTCCTCAGGGACCCGTACGCGGTTGTCGACCCGCAGCTCAAGGTCCGCGGCCTCCACGGCATCCGCATCGCCGACGCTGGTGTCTTCCCCGAGATGCCCACCATCAACCCCATGCTTACGGTCCTGGGTGTCGGTGAGCGTGCGGCTGAGCTCATCGCCGAGCAGTGGGGCTGGAAGGGTCTCCAGAAGGAGAAGTTGTAAATTCGCTGCCGGCCCTAGGCGGGGACGTTGACATTCTTGTGTCGAAAATTTTGGGCTAGATGGGATTCTTTTTGGCGCTACTGTGGATACCATTATGTACTGAGATCTGTGTTGTGCACCGCAGACGAGAAGAGAAAAAAATAAAAGCTACTTACGAATCGTCGATGACCCCAAAAAACAAATTCAGGCGTCCCTCGCCGGGCTCGTGAGGAGGGCGTGCATCGTTTCCCTGTTTGGCTGGAGGCGGAGCGGAGCGGGGATCAGGCAAAGATTCAGGCAACACGGGCGCCTCGATCCGACCTCGGTTCTTTTGCCGCCGATTGCTCGATCCGCCCCACGCTGACCGAGTCGCGCCGTCGCTTGCGTGCGCCGGACCAGGGTGTCGCCTCTCTCCGCAGCTCGGCGCCGCGCGCGACTTCGAGCCTTCGCGAGATCTCGGAGACGACGACAGCGAGCGCAACCACCCGGAGCAATAGGCTTTGAGCGCCCGGCTTAACTGCACCGTCGGTCGCCTGCCTCCAGCATTGAACGCGTCTTGCTGCTGCTGCAGCGCCAGAGTCTGCGCAGCCCTCTCTTTCGCCTTATCAGCCACGCTCTTGGTGCTGTTCTGCACATCATTTATCTCTATTTCCTCTTTGGTATCCTCCGGTGTCTCCCATCATGTCGGCCGGTGAGAGTGGAGATGGCAAGTAAGTCCCTCACCTTCCCTTCCCTCCCGGCGCCATCGCTCATGTGCACCCAGGCCCATCAACATCCTGTTCGTTGGCGCCGGTGCCGTAGGCTGCTTCTACGCCTCGCGACTTCACCACGTAAGTTCCGCCAATTCTCGACTCTGTCAATTCCGTCACTCCTCAACCTCATCAATCCTGTCATTCCTCAACCTCGTCAATCCCGCCACTCCTCAACCCGCCAATCCCTTCTCCCAATCCGACCACCCCCGCTCATCCTCCGCCCCAGCCCTCCCACAACATCCACGTCTCCCTCGTCTGCCGCTCCAACTACCCCACCATCGCCCGCTCCGGCGTCACCCTCGAGACCCGCAACTTCGGCACCTACACCTTCACCCCGGCCGCCGCCCACCCGTCCATCGCCGCGGCCGCCGCCGCCACCCCGCCGGGCGGCTGGGACCACGTGGTGGTGACGACCAAGGCGCTGCCGGACATCACGGACGACAGCGCGACGATCGCGCCGCTGGTGACGGCGGGCCGCACCGCCATCACGCTGATCCAGAACGGCGTGGGCATCGAGGCCGCGCACCGCGCGCGCTTCCCGGCCAACGCCATCGTCTCGGCCGTCACCGTCATCAGCGCCGAGCAGCTGCGCCACGGCCTCGTGCGCCAGAACCGCTGGACCCGCATCTCGCTGGGCGCCTACACCGACGGGCTGGGCGGCGGCGGCGGCGACCTGGCCGAGCGGTGCGACGCCGCCGTCCGCGACCTGGCGCGGTGGTTGAATGAGCTTGGCGGCCTGCGCGACGCCGAGCCGCACTCGGAGCTGGCGCTGCAGCAGGTGCGCTGGCACAAGCTGTGCATCAACGCCGCCATGAACCCGTCGGCCGTGCTGTGCGGCGGCCGCGGCAACGCCGACATGGTGGCTGACCCGGAGCTGCGCGCCCACCTGAAGGGCATCATGGACGAGATCTTCGCCGCCGCGCCGAGGATCTTGGGGAAGCCTTTTCCGGAGGAGCTGGCCAGCCCCGAGAGGATCTTGGCGAGCACGGAGAGGAACAAGGGCGGGAAGCCGAGCATGCTGCTGGATTGGGAGAGGGGGAGTCCGTTGGAGGTGGAGGTGATTTTGGGGCTGCCCATCAGGATTGCGAGGGAGAGGGGGGTGGAGTTGGTGAGGCTGCAGACGGTGTATGCGTTGTTGAAGAGTCAGATGAGGATGAGGGAGCTGAGGAAGAAGGAGGAGGAGGAGAAGGAGAAGGAAAAGGAGGAGGCGGGGAAGGCAGGGACGAAGCTGTGAGGGAGATTTGACCGGTCGAGCGTGGTTTTAGATGGTTGGGTTTTTCTTTCCCGGACATACCTATCTGAAGGCGAGATCCTTCTTTTCAGAATCCTTGATGCTGACGTTCCTCTTCCGCCGAGAGTGTTCTTGAGATCGGCTAATCTCCCCTTCTAGACGAATGAATGGCTTTTCCGTCTCAGCTTCGGCGTCCCATTATATCCCTCGGCGTTCCGTCCATTCTTCGCTCGGTCCGACGCCCGGACCACGTCGGGCCCTAGCCGAAGTATCCGCCACGCCTCCGGCGGCAGAAAGAAAAAAAAAAAAGAACGCTGCCACTGTCTGAGCTTGCAACCCAGCACACGAATGCGATCTGATATCCATTTGAGCTTCAATTCCTGTCCCGGTCCAATTGTTCTCTCCTAGAGTCTCCTCCACTGTCCCAGCAGCCCAACCTTCCCTCTTTCCCTCGCTCCTGATCACCTCCAAAGTGTCCATGGTCATTCTAAGAGCAAAAAGAAGAGCTTGCACGAGGACCTGCAGTGGACTATCAGCACTCGTAGGAAGGAAGCGACAGCCATGCAGAGCAACGAGGATAGTAGCATTGACTAAGAGCTGCTTGAATGGAGCTTCGAAGTTTGTAGCTGCGGGAGTAGCAGGACAGAGATGAGTAACTGAATGACAGAACAAAAGATATCTTGTTCAAGCACGATGCCCGAGGCTCGAACTCGGGAGCTCTAGTGCACAACATGTTTCACGTGAAGCAGAACCCCGGCGAACGGTAATGTTCCGTCGGTAGTCGACCGCTGGACAGCCCACATCGGCGCGCCACCATCCCCTTTCGGTCTCTTCCACTCCACAACAACGCCGAAGCCCCCTCCCACTGGCCAAAAGCAAAAGAGATGCGCTTGTACGACGGCCGGGACTTGAACCCAGGACCTTCAGTGGACTACCAGGGACTCGTGGACTCGTGCCTGATCACTGATCAGGCTGCCATGAGGCTCCTCTGTTAGACTGACGTGATAACCAACTACACCACCATCGCTTTGCTGCTGCTTGTTGAAGAGCCTCCTGGCTTGGGGGGCTCTTGTATTGTGGAATTTCAGGAGGTCAAGTGTTGGCGATTTGAAGGGAGTGCGGTGGTAGAGGTGGAAAATTTACGGGTTGAAGAGATTTTCAAGGGGCAGGGAGTTACTAAAGGCTGATAAATGGCACCGTAGAGAGATACCATGACTTCTACAGGTATAAAGATAGAAGGTAGGATGAATGCTTGCTAGTAGCTAGAGCGTACACTTGCCCCTGCTGTCACTGTCACCGTAACTATGCCTGTGGTAGTGTTTGTGAAGAGGAAGGAGAATTCGAGCTACTGGACCGAGTGAGTGCTTATTAAACCGGGAGGTCTATACCATTGAAATTGCTCTAGTAGCCTTTACTACAGTCTACGGTAGTGCTTCATCATAGTAGCGTGTTTAGCGGGGAAAGGAGGTCGTTTTCAAGAAATAACGCTTTACCGCGAGCTAGTACAGGGTTGAAAACGTCAGGATGCTTTTCGATGATTTTTGGGAAGAGTAGAAGGCAATCTGAACAGAACTACATCATGAGCCGTATTGGAAAATTATCTGCTCTTAAGTCCGTTTGGGGTCACAATTTGCGGATGGTTGGAGTTGTCTCCGTAGCGTCCGTCAAACATCGACGATGGAATTAAGATGAAATAGAGTCTATACCGTGCATTACTATAACACCTTTCAGCGAACCACGCAGACATGAAAAAAGTCAAAACCCTCAATACGGCTGTAGCAAGGTATCACTCCTGGAACAATACAAGAGAAACTGACGCCCCGCCACAAGATCGTCTTGCACGATAAGAGCTGGTCAGTATCTAAGTACGCTGTGGTTTGCCTCCAAGGTACGCCAACGCTCTTAGGGGCCAGTATAGAAATATGACTTCAAAAGAAAATCCCAGTGAAAGTTAGGTCGTTTTCTACAGCGGTGATGGCATGTTCTGCTGCTTCTGGACCAGCTGTTGTGTAAACTTCACTAAGACCTGAACATATTGGGTGTCCCTTCGCCTACCACTATTGCGCGAAAAGTCGCTTACTCTGTAGTGATGACAACGTCCAGCGTGACGTCATTGCATACGCATTGCAATACCGCAAAAATCGCAGTCAAAGTAGTGGCCCCGGTTGGCTGTGGGTTTCTGGCATTTGGAAAGTAGGGCGCAGAAAAAAGAAGGGTGGTGTACATATCGTGCAGGTGATGGAAGTGTCTAAAGCAGAACTCGCTACGGTGCACTTTCCTGTAGAACCAGCTGGACAGCCCAGATCTAAATTTCCGTAAACAGCTGCTCTGGTGTGCACGTGCTTTGTTTGCTGCAAGCTATTTAAGTAAGGGCTGATATTGGGCATCCGCAGCTATTGATGAGGATATGTGATCAGTGTTCGCGGATTGGAGATCCAAGCAGCTATAACGTTTTTATAGAATGGAGCTTGGCGTGAAAGTTCTATAGATAACGGGAGTACCTGACCGCTGCGCCTTGAAACAAGCCCAGATACTTCCAAACATGAGGCTCTTGGGCTGACTCTCTCTAAAACATCAGCATTACGCGTTGCCTTCGTTGTAGAAGCAAATCCGGGGAACCAGGAGAAAAAGTGGAGAAAAGGCAAGCCATGTCGGTAAATGGTTGGTTTCAACGCAGCCAAGCGTGGTTGCCGCAAGGTACGATAAGGCTGCAGGCCCTTGTTTCGGCGCCGCGAGAGCAAGGGTCTGCAGCGATGTATGTACGCGAGAGTGGCCACAAGAAAAGTATTTCCATTGATACTGGACCCGGTCGTGTTTGCTGATTGGTTGGGCTGTACGGAGGAAGCACTGGAATGCGGAGTGAACAGAGGAAAGAGCTTGCGAGGGTCACAGGAAAAGTTGCAGAAGCAAAGCACAGCTGAAGATCCCTGCAGATGGGAACAATCCGAGAGCCATAGGCGATGGCTGATGCAAAACATTCTTGGTGAAACTTGGCGGCAGCCTGCTGTCAGAGCGCGGGTGATGTAGACACAATGTCCGACGGGATGGTGTCTCTCGCGGCGATTGCGGAGACGACGAGGAGATTAGAGCGCAGAGTCATGATTACGAAGCATGTTGACGAGTGGGCGAGACAGCACGTATGTGAAGTATGCATGACTGTTTCGGGCGGAGGCAGGCGAACCGGAAGAACGATCGTCAGCGATGCGAGCGCGGCCAGACCTGAAGGGGAGCCATGGATCCGGTGCGAGCTGTCTCACCGGAGCGAGGCGGCAGCAGATAGCGTGCCGCCAACCCGGAGCGCGCGCTGGAGCAGACACGCAGACACGCCGTCGCAGGGCCGCAGTAGGGCCAGCGGTGAGGGCAGGACCGGCCGCATGCGTGCCACATAAGCTTAAACGGGCGGCGGGCGAGGCATCAGATAAGATCGATGACGCAGTGACTCGGCGGGCGCGTTGGAGATAGAGGGGCGGGCGCCCGTTCGGGCAGACCCTGCAGCTGCGCGTCGGCCGCCTGCCGCCGCGAGGCCCCGAGGCCGAGAGCGGCACACGTGGGCCGGCCTTCTGTGCTTCTGGAAGCCAATGATAAGCCCAGGCACCACCGCGCCGCCAAGCTCCCAGATCACGTCAACCAAATAGTGCATCGCGCATGCCTATCGAACCCTAGGTCGCCCGGGGAGCATGCCAACCCACCGCCAGGCCCGTCCAAGCCCCCGCCAGGTCGCCGCGCGAGTCCCTTCCTGTCGCCGCGAGGCCTCCGCCGTGCGCGAGTGCCGCCGCCCCGGCCTCTGCCCGCTGGAGACTGGGAAGCTTGCGGCCATGGAGATACGACACGCTTATTAGGCCCGCCCGCCGTCCGCCGTCTGCCCTCCGCAGCACACCATTGACCGCGGACTCCCGCCGCCCGCTTAAAAATCACAATCCCACCGAAGCGTCAGCCCGCGTAGAAGAGGCCTGGCTCCCCCCGACGCGCCCACCTCGCCGACCACCTCGCCGCCGCGCCCACCTCTCCCGACGAGCCCGCATCCACCCAATGGCGCCCAAGACGCCCCTCTCCGCCGTGCTGCCGCCGCTGCTCTTCGGGACCGCCACCTTCAACCACCAGTACAACAAGGACCCCTACGCGCTCGACACCACCGGCCTGGTGCGCTCCGCGCTCGAGAAGGGCATCCGCGCCTTCGACACGTCGCCCTACTACGGCCCGTCCGAGTCGCTGCTGGGCCAGGCGCTGTCGACGCCGTTTGTGCGCGCCAGCTTCCCGCGCGACGAATACTTCCTCCTCACAAAGGTCGGGCGCGTCGCGTCGGACGAGTTCGACTACAGCCCGGAGTGGGTGCGCGCGTCGGTGGCGCGCAGCCTGCGGCGGCTGCAGACGCCGTACCTGGACGTGGTGTACTGCCACGACGTCGAGTTCGTCAGCGACGACGAGGTGCTGGCGGCGGTGCGCGAGCTGCGGCGGCTGCGCGACGAGCAGGGCGCGCTGCGGTACGTCGGCATCTCGGGCTACCCGGTCGACACGCTGTGCCGGCTGGCGGAGCGCGTGCTGCGCGACACGGGCGAGCCGCTCGACGCCGTCATGAGCTACGCCAACTTCACGCTGCAGAACACGGCGCTGGCGTCGCGCGGCGTGCGCCGCCTGCTGGCCGCCGGCGTCGACGTCGTGCCCAACGCCAGCCCGCTCGGCATGGGCCTGCTGCGCCGCGAGGGCGTGCCCGTCGGCAGCATGGGCGACTTCCACCCCGCCTGCTCGCAGCTGCGCCAGGCCGTGCGCGAGGCCTCGGAGCTGTGCGACATGCACGGCGAGAAGCTCGAGGTCATCGCCATCCGCTTCGCGCTGGAGTCGTGGCTCACCGCGGGCGCGGCCGTCGGCTCGCGCGGCGACCCGGCGTCCGGCGTGCCGTGGAAGCGCGAGAGCATCGAGGAGGTCGGCGGCCAGAAGCTCGGCGTCAGCGTCATGGGCGTCAGCCAGCCGGCCGAGCTGGAGAAGACGATGATGGTGTGGCGCAGCATCCTCGACGGGCTGGAGGACGGGCAGAGCGTCGCGGACCGTGCCGGGCGGTGGAAGCGCGCCCACGAGTGGAGCCTGAACCGCAAGCGCGCCGTGCAGATTCTGGCCGAGGGCGTGCAGGAGTGCCTGGGCGAGTGGGCCGACTACGCGTGGGCCAGCCCGGACGACGGCTTCGTCAACCAGCGGGCGAAGAGGAAGCAGGCCGAGGAGGGCGATGGGAAGCAGAAGACGCTCAAGGGCAAGGAGGCCGAGGCGGAGGCTCCGTGGCTCACGCCGGCCGCCAGCCCGGAGCCGGAGGCGCGGGCAGAGGCCAAAGAGCTGCCGCTGCGGTGACCTCTGGGGATGGATTTTCACATGGCGTTGCTTGGAGGCGCTTCGTCTGCGCGGATTGGCCGCACGGCTGTCCAGCGCAGTGGTTCGGTATCTGATCGTCGATTATATCACGCGAGATGTATGTAGTGCGCGGCGAGCATGAGCATAGAGGACGCGCGAAATCAAGGAAGAACGGCCGGCGGTGGGCGTGCAGAAACCGGTGAAGAGCACGCCGACAGCCCCCAACAACTTTTTCCCGCAGCCCTGCATGCAGAGTGTGAGGCACGCCGAATTGTTTCATGTCGAGCGGGAGCGGGCGTGCCAATGGAGCGCCAGCGCAGGGCTGGGCTGACGCAATTGCAGAGGAATGCGGATGGGGAGCGCGCGGGAGAGTCAGCAGCGCGGAGATCCGCCCGTGCGGCGGCGGACGGCCAGCGGCGAGCGCAGAGCGCAGAGCGCAGAGCGCAGAGTGCAGCGCGGAGCAGGGCGCGCGGGAGCGGTGGCAGTCAGTGCAGCGCAGCGCAGCGGGCGGCGGGCGGCGAGAGATTGCAGTGGTTGTTTGGCCGCGTGCGTCATGCCTCTGCAGCGCCGGCCGGCCAGCAGCAGGCCCCCCCGCGTGCGTCCAGCGGTATGGATGGGAGCAGATGAGGAGCACATGCAGCCGGCCGTCCCGCGCCACCATCATCAGCCTCCTCCAAGGCCAGCGCTCCTCGCTCCTCACTCCTCGCCCAGCGGAGCCCAACCGCCCGGAAGTTGTCCGCCGCCCAGCGCCCCAGCGCCCCAGAGCCCCATCCTTGCCTCGCTCAGCGCCAGGGCGACAACGCACCGCCAGCTGCAGCCCGCATCCGCCTCAGCATCCCGCAGCCCGCAGCCCACCGCCCGCCGCCCGCTGCCCGCTGCCCGCTGCCCGCTGGCCGCCCGCCCGCCTGCCAGCAGCGACCCTCGTCCGCACACCCTCACCCTCACCCACACGCTCCGCGCAATCGCCTGCCGCTCTGTCGCAGCAAGTCGCGACCTGGCCACGCGACCCACCACACCACACCGCATCCGCCGTCCGCGATAAGGATCCCGCACCAGGATGCGCCGCGGATAAGGCCTGTCTTGCATTGACCGTCCAGGTGACACGAGCCAACCGGAGCTGCCACAGCCTGTGTTTACTCGCAAGCCCGCACCCCCAATCTCTGCCGAAGCTCGCCAGGACCTCTCCAGGACCTCGCCAGACCGATGGGCAACAACTCCAGCAGAGAGCAGCGGCCCGGCACGTCGCTGGGCCACTCGAGGTCCCACGATGGCACGTCGCAGTCCCACCACCAGAGCTCCCAGCAGCCGTCGAGCGACCGCATGTACTCGTCTCGCGGCGGCCGCAGCAGCAGACCCGACCTCTCCTTCCTCGGCATAAACACCAGCTCCGACAGAGATCCCCCCGAGTTCACCAGACGCGAGACCCGCGCCGAGCGTGAGGCCCGAAAACGGGAGAAGGAGCGCGTTCTGAGGGAGCAGGAGCGCGAGCGGAGCATGCGTGAGGAGGGTGTCGACGGCGGATACTTGGTTACCCTGGGCACGTACACAGGTCCCGAGGACTTCAGCAAGCAGATCGTCCGCCAGCTGATGGTACGCCGTCCTGCTGCCCGGAACGCGATGGTGAGGCTAACTGTCCTAGATTGAACGCCGCCTGGCTCCGTTTTGGAAGGGCCTGAACGACCACGAGGATACGTGGACCGAAGCACAGCTGGTATGCGTCGCCAATGACCGCCCGCTTCCCGCCCCAGACGAGCCTCTCCCGCCCGACCTGGAGCTTGTCCGGACCGTGGAATCCAAGAACCCCAAGTCGTCCGAACAGAGTCTCAACGGCCTCATGGTGCCCATCACCGGGAGATCGCACTCGGCCACTTCCGACGCCTCTGGCCGCCTCTCCCCCGGCCAGGGAGCTTTCTCGCTGCCTTCGGCTCCCTCGCCCCTCGGTAACACATCCTCATCATCTCCCTTTTTCCGCGGCCGCGCGAAGACTCTCGCCGCCTTGACAACATCCTCGAAGAATAATTCCCAAACTGATATGACGCCCCAAGAGGTCATGCTGCCAAAGGACCCTTACGTGAACGGCCAGCGACTCGAAGCTTTCCTTTACAAAGACGCCTCCGAATGTCCGATTTGCTTTCTCTACTATCCTCCTTACCTGAACAGGACAAGGTGTTGCGATCAGCCCATCTGCTCTGAATGCTTCGTACAGATCAAACGGCCCGACCCCCATCCGCCCGAGCATCACGATTCGAACGACCCGAACGCCCCGAGCCCCTCGGCCGACCCCCAAGACGATTGCCGGTTGGTGTCCGAGCCCTCCGCATGCCCCTTCTGCGTGCAACCTGAATTTGGGGTTACGTATGAGCCGCCTCCGTTCAGGAAAGGCCTCGTGTATCAGGGGCAGAGCATCCACCCCTCTGCAATGTCATCCTCTTCGTCTCTCGCCTCCCCAACCTCTATCGAGAGCGGAGGCGGGAGGAGGAGAGGCAAGTCTCTCTCTGCAAACTCACCGCAGGTCATCACCACGGATATGGTGCGTCCGGATTGGGCGAAGAAACTCGCCGACGCACGAGCACATGCACTGCGGAGATCTGCCGCTGCAACTGCTCTCCACAACGCCGCATATGTAATTGGCAACAATTCGTCCGACAGCAGAGGGTTCGGTCTAGGTAGGAGGAGAAGAACGTTCTTGAACAGCGACAGTCAAAACAGCAGCGGCACAGGAACACCGCGGAATGGCTCAAGTGACCCTCTGACTCAACTTTTAGGCGGTGGTCCTTCAAGTAGGGAGCGTGCAGGTGCAAACGAAGGCCAAGATCTTGTTGCCGGCCGTCACAGCTCGCGGAGAAGTCGTATGGAAGATCTCGAAGAGCTAATGATGATGGAAGCGATTAGGCTGAGTCTCGCGGCGGAAGAGGAGAGAAAGAGGAAGGAGGAGAAGGATGCTGCAAAGCAGGCCAAAAAGGACGAGAAGAAGAAGGCCAAGGAGGAGAAGAAGGCTCAAAAGCAGGGTCGTAAAACTGGTTTCTTTCCCATTGACATCCCAGAAGACGACAACTCCCAGGCCGGTCCTTCTGGACAGAGCGAATCAAAAGGAAAGGCAATCGACCGTTCAGGGGCTGGCTTCAACCCGATGAGCGAGCCAACGTCTACCCTGAACTCTGGAGCAACGTCATCCGCACGCGCAGATCCACAGAAGCATCTTGAGGAAAGCAGAGCACGCATTCAGAAACCTTCAGACTCGGTTGGTCCCGCCTCTCCCTTCGACCCCACCGGTCAGACATCTCATCGCATGGCACTACGACAGCTCTCCAACGCATCCTCGTCTGCATCATCTTTGGCCGAATCCGAGCCCGATTCCCTGCGTCAAAACAGTCCAGGGGTAAATTCTGGGTCCTCGTTTGAACCGTCACCCAACACCAGCGGCTTGAGCCTTGGTGGTGCGTCGCCAGTGGATGCGAATTTCGGGACTGATACACCTCCAGGGGGCGGTGCGGGTACTGAGCCCATGTTCAACTTTAGGAGTTTGGCTGCCGTGATTGGAAACGAGGATGAAAGGGAAAAGTCTAAGAGTGAACATATCGAGGATGTCGGCCCCACTACCCCTTCGCCTGAGACTTCAGCGCACGAGACGGCCAAGGTCGAGGAGGTAACGGTCCCTGCGCTATCTCCGGCGGATGCAGAAGGTAGCAGCGCAAGCCGGAGTCGTGGAGACTCAGGCGAGAGCTCAAGCAGTGCGCCCCCTCCCGTCTTTATCACACCAGCCAGTCCTCCTCCGGACGCTAAGGCACCTATGCTGCCAATGCCGGATTTTGGCAGCGATGATCTGGAGCAGAAGAGCTACGGAGATGTCCAGGTTGACGAGCAAGAGCGCCATGAAACCAATGCCCATTGAGACTCAGCTACACATGGATACGGATGTCCGAGAGGTTTACAAATGCAATCTCAACATTCAGAGCATCATTTCTCTTTCTGTCTCTCCTCTCATTCCCTTTTGGAAATACAACATCATAGGCGTACCGGGTGGTGGAATGGGACGGAACGCGACCTGGCATGATCGACGAATCAAGTACGAGCGTCGGTCACTGATTCTCCTTGACTTCCTTCAAACCTCTCTTTCATGGACAGTATTATTTTTCTTCTCATTTTTGGTGGGAATCTGCAGTACTTGACGGCGTCCTTTTCAACACCTTGTTAGTGGTCAGCGGTCAGTTGGTAACTGTGCGAACCATGTGTCTGTGTGTCTTTTTTTCTACTGCTGCGTGGTTGGTACCCTGCTTGCCTTTAGTCTCCACTTTTCTCGCGGGGTGTTGGCAAAAGAATTACAGAGGTTCACCGTCCGCCCGGCATCCTAGGGGGTTTCTTTTCAAATTCTACCATACTTTCGCTGGCGTGGAACTTTGTGTAGGGACGGACGCCTTTTCCGTCCTTCTTTTCCACTTCCTTTCGGGTTGGATACACGGGTTGTACGTATCTCATCTACAGGGTCCGACTGATGTAAAGAGGAAGGCGGGGGGCGCAATCGAGCGACAAGCAACTTTCCTGCCTTTCGTTCTCTCTCCGAATGAGGTGTGCATCGTCATCGTCATCGTCATCGTGGATGGAAAAGGATTGATCCTGTCCGAGGGGGATTAATCAGCACCGCGCCTTCGGTGGAGCGGTAGTTCAAGCATTCGACCTAACGCGATCGTCCGCGGGCGTCCATCTGTCAAAGCCGTGCCTTCAACTTCCCACGCGTGAACTCCTTGCCTTCTACCTCGAACGCTCGCTCACCTTTTTTCTAAAATCGGATTTACCTCGCATATATGAAAGGGTCCGGCTATATCTCAAGGGATCACGAAGCTTTTTTCCCCCTCTGTGGCACAACCAGGGGATAAAAAAGCTTGTTCAATGCAGCCCAGCCTTGGCCCTCCCTCCTTTTTTTCTTTTTCTCCGCGATTCGAACCAGTGATCCCGCGGCGTCGTGGGTTTCCTCCGCGTGACGCGCATCCGCTTTCCGGTCGAGATCGAACGGGTCGCCGTTTGACTCTTTATCAGATCTCTTAGGATCCCGGCTTTCTCGCTCTGCTGGACGGCGGGGTTGCGGCGATGTGAAGGCGTTGAACCGCTGCTGGCTGGAAAATGGGGATTTTCACGCTGCCCGCCAGTGCATGGTGTCTCACGCTCTGGGTGACGTCCTCCCCGAATAGGCTCGAGAGGGGCAACTCAGCTTCTGCCTTTTTCCTGTGTTGAAGGCTTGCTCGAATTTGTAGTGGGGTGTTGTCTGTTAGGTGGCCGGTGTGAAGAAAGAAATATCTAAATTACATAAAAGTGGGCTTGTCCTCAAGACTGTTGTGTCTGGAGGAATGCTTTGGTTGCCTGTGCAAGTGTGCTTGTCTTTGAGCTTGGTAGGATGAGCTTTACATGACGCTGGTTATAGCGTTCTTCTGTTTATGGTTGGAGGAGCTGAAGTATTCGTCTGCATTCAAAAGTTTTAGGTAAGATATCCTTTACTTTACTTGTCCTTGTTCTAGACGTCGTGGCAGCTGATTGCGCACAGTTGAAGCATCTTTTGATTGCGGGAACAAAGCGACGGTGACGGCGAGTTTGTTGCACCCAACACCGTTCATTCTCTAGAGAAGGGTGGAAGCAAGGGCATAAAGTCCTGCAGTTCACATGTCATGCCCAGGTCTTTTGTTCAGGTACACGATAGTTTGTGTGGATATGTAAAGATGATCTCAATTCAAGATCAAATCAAGTATGTACTCAATCTGCGCCCCATTTCCTCCTCAAGTGCGGTATCATAAAAATAAGCAAGCCAAACTCCTCCCAAAATCAAACGCCATCCGGGTGCTGGTCTAAGCGAATTCGGTTCGTTGTCCATCGTCTAATGTTATTTCCTTCTCATCACATCTCATCCTTGATTTGATCGTCCTCCCACTCCTTGCAACGTCCGAGCAAGTTCCGGTGAGCACACTTGTGGTGAGGCTTAGGAGTGGGAGACGCAGTTGTAGTCGGAGAGGGATCCACACAGATGAGTCCGAACCAGTTCTTGGACGTGCAGCTGTGACTGGTTGATGCTACAGTGCTTGTAGGGACGGAGCTCAGGGACGGTTTGGGTGTGGCTGAGTTAGTCGTTGTGGTGGTCGTAGGAGGATCATCGCAGCCACCGAACCAGCCCGGCGTTGCACAGCTCGTCGTTGAAGTAGAGGTGGATGAAGTGGTGGATGTGGTTGTAGAAGGGTCATTGCAACCAAACCAGCCCGGGGTTTCACACGTTGTGGTGGTGTTAGAAGATGTGGTGGTAGAAGTTGAGCTCGAAGTGGTCGTAGTAGTAGGCACTGGGAAGATGCTCGTGGATGTCGTGATGACGGTATGAGTGGTCTTGTCGTTGCAACCAAACCATCCAGGCTGGCATTTGTTAGTGGAGATTCAGCGGACAAGAAGGGAGATGGCTTACCGTATCGCAAGTTGTGGACGTGATGATCGTAGTCGATGTTGTGGATGGACCCGAGGTGGTGCTCTCGTCGAGACATCCCCACCATCCTGGAGTCTTGCACGTCTCGGTCCTAGTCAAGGTGGAGGTGGCAGTGCTGCTCATGGAGCTCGTAGTCGTGTCAGATCCGTTGCTCTCGAAGAACTTCCAGTTGAAACAGTCGGTACAACTAATGTCAGGGTTGCACGGAGGAACTTCGTCGTATCTTTCGATAACGTCATGAATGACCTGCTGTATCCGGTGAGTCCCGGCACCAACGCGCCAGCCAAGATCTCCAACAGTGTCGTAAGTGCAGATGGAGCCGCCGTGGCAGACACTTTGCATGGCATAGCCGCCGATGGTACACACGGAGGTGGCTGTGTTGCAAAGACCCATGTACATAGGATCTGCGGTATGGCCAAAGTGGTAAATTCCGGAGCCGGTCCTATCTTGGTGGCGGCCAAGGTGGTAGTCTGGAGGAGTAGGCAGGCCCAGCCGAGATGCCGCCATGGCCTCACCCGGAGCTTCAAAGGTGATGACCGGGAGTCCGTAGGTCAATCCCAGAAGACTGCCCGTAGCACCTCCGAGAGAGTGGCCGGATATCCAAACATCAGACTCGGGATACAGCGCAGTGACGTTGTGGTAGAGGTCTTGGACGGCATAGTAATAGCGGTTCTTTTCGATGAGATTCTGCTCCACGCATGTCGCGTTGCAGGTGTAGGTAGCCGTCATGCAGTCGCAGACCTGCCTCCACATGTAGGAGCCGCCCTGGCCGCAGCAGCAGCCAAAAAAGAGGTTGTCGTTGACCTTGTCGTTGGTGGTCGTCTCGGAGCCATCGAAGACAGCCGGCGAAGTGCCCTTGATGCCAATGACCACGGTGGAGTTCGTGGTGTCGGCGAAGATGTGGCCGCGCAGACCATCGGCCTCCCAGCCAAAGTCCTCGGTGTAGTTGAAGCCGCCCCTGACGTCTGACCATTCCGGCTGAGTGGGATCTGTGACATAGGCGTTTGCTGCCATTCTGGCGTAGGTCAGGACGCTCTCCTTGTCCGTCACATTTGGGCCAGCAATCTCGTCGGTGGTCCAGGCAGAGGCGGGCAGGACGACGCCTTTTCCGGTCTGGCGCTTTGTTTCGAGAATGTGGCTGATGGCCTCGGGGCTGCGGTCGGCCAGGCGTTCGATGCTGAGGGCGCTGGAGCGGGCGCGGAGGCGTGGCGCCGGCTCCCGGTGGGCGGGGTCGTCGTCGGAGGCGACCCACAAGGGCGCGTCGGGACGGATGTCCAGGCGACGGTGCAGGCCGGGATACTTGTGGGTGCCGTGGTGGAAGATGTGCTTCAGCGTCTGGAGGGATGGCGGCATCAGCATCGCCGTCCACCGGCGTTCGGGCCAGGCATACTCACGAAGTCCATCTCCCTTGCTAGCTGCCTGGACCCGTCTTCGTGCGGCGTGCCCGGCGGCAGCACAGGGAGGATGCCCGAGCCATCGTTCTCCTGGGGCAGCAGATCGGCGGCGGCGGGATGGATGGCCTGCAGCGAGAGCAGGGTGGTGAGGAGGGCGGCGGTGGCTTTGCCGGCAGAGCAGCGGATGCGGTGCTTGGAGGGCATGGTGGCGACGGATGTCAGGGAAAGGAGCAAGACATGACAGGGCGTGCGAGCGCGGGGTGAGTGGGCGGGCTCGGACGCAGGCGAGCGCAGGTAGAGTGGCAGACGGGGGGCTGCTTCAGGGAGGCGTGAAGGTTGGGGATGGCGAGCAGGAGCCGGACGGTGGTGGAGCTGGTCGCGCGTCATAAGACCAGCTTGGCGGCTTATCTTATCGGCAGCCGCGTCGGCCGCGCTGGCGCCGGTTTCGTCTGGAGCTCCGCAGGCACCGGCGTGTCTCGTGCTCGCCGTGTGCCAGAGCTCCAGCGCTATCAATAGCAACGCGCAATTACACCACCGCGACATGCTCCCCGGGCCCCAGGCTCCCTAACTGCCACGTCGCCCACCATGTCCGCCGACGACGAGCGCCCGAAGATGATCCACGCCTCCAAGAGCTTCAGCCGCTTTGATGCCGCCCCGCAAGGGCCCCGCCATCGCAGCCGCGCAAGCACCGTGGGAGCTACCATTCCCGAGATCCTGCACCCCAACGCCTTCGCCCACCCCGACAGCGACGCCGGCGAGAAGGGCGACGTCTTCGCCACCCGCTCCGAGGATGGCGACCACCACGACGACGACCAGCCCGGCGACGTCGCCCTGCCGCAGTCGTTCGAGGACCTGCCCATCGAGATCAGGAGCCTGGCCGAGAGGTTTGAATGAGCCCTCACAGTCACTTGGTGCCATGCTGACGCGGTCCAGGTTCCTGGAGTCGCTCTCCGCACGCGTGCACCCCACCCCCATCAGCGTCGACTCGCTCTCCGACCTGTTCCAGGAGTTCTACGTCCGCGCGGCCTCTCAGATAGACACCCACATCGCCGCCCTCTCCACCAGACTCTCCCGCCAGGGCTCCACCACCTCGCTGGCCTCTCGCACATCTACAAGCTCGCGGAATGCCCGGAAGACCTCCGACTCCGCTCTGGAGCAGCAAATGCTCACCGTGTCGGAAGTTGCGGATCGGAAAAAAGCCCGCAGAATGCTGGAGCTCAAGCGAGTGGCTCTGGAGGAGGCCGTGGAGAGGGCTGTTTGCGAGAAGGTGAGTGCTGCCGTGATCTGGCAACTCTGTCCTTGTGCGTCTCCTGCCAAGCAAATGTTAAACAGGGTTTAGATATACTCCCGGATATGGCGACACCGCAGCACCGACGATGCCGAACGCGACGAGAAGCTCCGATCACGCACCGCAGCTCTGTCTGTCGTCGGCATCGGCCTAAAAGAGCTTCTCGGACATGGCGAAGAAATCACCCCCGAAATGCGCAAGTCTATGGAGGAAAAGGAGGAAAAGATACCCGAGATGCTGGCTGAGGCGCGCGAGAGCATCCAAAAGATGAATGACGAAAAATTCCCTCTTGGGAAGTTACAGCATCTGACTGCTGCCCACAAGAGCATCGTTGAAGCCCTTTCGCAGATCTTCCCTAGCTCCTCCTCCGCCGACGAAATCCTGCCAACTCTCATCTACACTCTCATCACTTCCTCGCCGGACAGCATCTGCGTCATCAGCAACTTGCATTTTATCCAGAGATTTAGGACCGCGAGCAAGCTTGATGGCGAGACCTCGTACTGCCTGGTTAACCTGGAGGCTTCCATTGCGTTCCTGGAGACCGTTGATCTTTCAACTCTCAGAGCAGATGAGCTCCCTGGAGGGCCAGAAAAGCCATCCGGCAGACCAATCACTCCCCGAGGGGATGCCCCACCGATGGACCTTGGAATAACACCTGCCAAGGCAAGCCTATCCCCCGGAGGCAAAGATGACAAGAGCGAGGCGCTTCCCTCACCCATGGACAAGTCTCAGAGGCGTTTGAGCAACTTGATCCAGGCGCAAACCAACCGGATTGAAGCTGCCAGTGATGCAGCGCGTCAGGCAGTGCTGGACAGCGCCGATCAGGCGTTCGAATCGATCAACCAAACACTGGACAACAGCCTCAAGTTCCTGTTTGGCCGCCTGAAAGAAGAGCAGGCCGGAGGGAAGACTGAAGCCGTCCGTCCAAAAACTCTGGAGGATGTTCGCAAGCTCGTCAGCACCCCGCCGCCTCTTGATGATAACGCCAGTGCAGGCAGCTCTATCAACGAGGAAGCTACTGAATCCCAACGTGACACCAAAGTCACTGATCTTTTCGGCGGTCGGAGACCTCTCCGGGAGCGCAGTGTCGACAGTGCAAAGAGCGGCGCTAGCAGTAGACGAGTTGCATTCACTCCCGCAGACAAAGGCACTGATCCTCTCACAAGCCCTCCTCCCACTGCGTCTACTCCCACTAACGCCGGGAATTCCGCTGTGGAGTCGATGCGGAACCTGGGCAGTTCATTGAACCCGCTGCGCGGGTTTGGCGGAATGAACATGCTGCCGAGATTCGGCAGGACCAACACAGCACCTCCCACGCCTACAGCGCCACAAGTGGATGGTCCCCAGAGCGAAGCAAGCAAGCCTGCTCCGACTTCATCACCTTCACCCTCGCCCACCCCTGTTGCAGAACCAGACCCGAAGGCGGCGGCTGCTTTAAAGAGGCTTGATGAGCTCAGCAAGACGGCGCCTCCAATTAAGCGGTTCATCGAAGCTAAGGAAGCCAAGGATCTGAAGATTGGAGATGTTGATGACCTGTTGAAGGATTACCACCGGTTAGCATCTGCGTTGAGAGCGGCGATCAAACCGTAAGTGGCGTGCAGAGGACCTCCTTGACGTTTGATCGTATTCGAACGTGTTGTGATTCCCTATCTGTATTTGAGATTGTTGTACTTGCCTGCTCAAAAGAGAGTGAAGATGGCATTGTAAGAGTCTGAATTTCTGGCATTCGTTGGGCGTTTTGTAACGGGATGTACACTGGGAAAATCTTATATACGCGAACTCACTATAGATGGTCGGTGCTAGTGGGGTTCGGAATGGTTCTTTGGATTTTTGCGTGGGTTGCGAGCGCGTGGGGTTGTAGTTTTTGTGCAGATTGTATAAGAATGGGCTCTTCGTGGCTTTGGTGCGCTGCAGAACTGTCTGTGGGTTAGATAGTGAGATGATAAAACCTCGAGGAAATCGAGCTTCTCTCTTGGACACCATTTTGACTGCTGCGGCTATGGTCTTTGTAGATCCAGTTGCGTCTTAATTTCTGGTTGCTGACAAACTTCGGGGTAAGTGACTTCGTTCCTTCCAAGTTTCGCTTTGTCATTCCCGGCCTACAAAGTTCTATCAGTATCAGAATGGGGTATGCTATCCGAAAGATCCCCATACTGTTAACTCCGAACTTAAAAGCAAGTCTCTGATGAACTTCATCGGAGTAGCCCATTAATGAAATTTCACTCATAAATCATGAATCTCCCAGTGTATTGAAGAAAGCCAAAAGGAGCAGGTTTTACCTTGACATGGACTTCGGTTCCTAGCGCATTCGAGTGGATGCCGAACCTAAACATTAACACTCAGTCGGTACATGACGCAATTTAGCCGACCTTCCCCCGACGCGCCGTCCTTTCGCTCTGCCGCCCCAGCATCCACACCACCTCCGCACCACTCCGCAACGCAAACCCTCCACACCCACCGCAACCATGGGTAACGACGGCGGAAGGTACGCTTCAACTCCTCCTCTCACCTCAACCCCCACTAACGCTTGCTCCCTCCCCACAGCATCCCCACCCGGCGCGAGCTCGTCAAGGAAGCGGCGCGCAACCCGACGACGTCGGAGCTCAAGGCCGCGGCGGTCGAGCAGTCGACGCACGCGTGGTCGACGGACCCGCTGTCCAACAAGCCGCTCGCGCGGCCCGTCGTCTCGGACGCCCTCGGCCGGCTGTACAACAAGGACGCGCTGCTCGAGCACCTGCTGCCGGCCGCCGACCCGGACGACGCCGCCGCCGCCCAGCGCAAGGCCGACGCCGAGGCCCACGTGCTGAGGGGCGCGGTGCGGAGCCTGAAGGATGTGGTGGAGGTGCGGTTTGAGGTCGATGCCGACGCGAAGGGCGAGGATGGGGCCGAGGTGTGGGTCTGTCCTGTCGCGAGGGAGCGGTTGGGGCCGGGTGTGCGCGCGGTGTATCTGGTACCGTGCGGGCATGCGTTTGCCGGGAGCGTGATCAAGGAGGCCGGCGCGGAGAGGACGTGTTTGCAGGTGAGTTGAGATGTGGCAGTGCGTGGTGGGGTGGGGAGTTGGCTGATGGGTGTGCACAGTGCAACGAGGCGTACGCGGAGAACGATGTTATCCCGATTGTGCCGACGTCTGAGGAGGATATCGCGCGTCTGCAGCTGCGCACCAAGACGTTGAAGGAGAAGGGCTTGACGCATTCGCTGAAGAAGGCGGGCGGGAAGAAGCGCAAGAAGAACGCCGATGGCGAGGAGAAGGCGGCTGAGGCTAAGGACGGGGAGAAGAAGGCCAAAGTGGATGGAATCAAGAATACGGCTACGGCATCGCTTACTGCGAAGGTGTTGGCGGAGCAGGAGGAGCGCAACAAGCGTCGCAAGATGGAGAACAACGACAACCTGAAGAGTCTATTCGCGCCCAAGGAGAAAAAGAACCCTATGGGAAAGAACAAGGACTTCTTTACTCGTGGCTTCGACATTCCCGCGCAGGCAAAACGCTGAGCTGTGTGCAGGCCGTACGAGCAGAGAGAGGCACATGGGGAGCTTCATATTTATAGGAGAGCATTGCAGGCGTTGGGGCTAATGGAATCACTTCGACAGTTAGGTCACTTCGGGAATACCCGGCGAAATGGTATATTCTTGTTCTACACATCTATATCTCCTGGTCTTTGATTCGTGGATACCGCTCATATTTGAGATTTGATGGAAGGTTTTGAACTTTCTCATTGTAAGCTGACCACCCGGTGTCGATTGAAAGAAACATTGCATTCTTGAGTGTGACAGAAATTGACGAAAGGAGCAAATGGATTTTGGCAGTGTGTTAATCTCTCATTGTGTAGTTCACTCATTATGGCAAGCAGGGGCTGAAGGTCAGTAGGAAAGGCTACCTTCGACTTACTTTGATATCCTGCTGCCCTGCTCATCCCACTCGATCTTCTTCCCCGTCCTCAGACTCTCCTGCAGCGCGGACGCAATGTCCATGCCCTTGACGGCCACGTCCAGCGGGTAGGGCAGCTCCTTGTCGTCCAGCACGGCGTCGGCGAAGACGCGCAGCTCGGTAACGAAGGCCTTCTCGTAGCGCTCGTAGAAGTCGGGCATGACGTCGTTGCCGATGCCGTTCGAGTCGGCCGTCACGATCAGGTCGCGGTGCGGGTGCAGGTTGACCTTGAGCGCGCCGTGGGTGCCGATGATCTCGGTGGGGTTGTCGAAGCCGTGGTGCATGATGCGGCTGAAGAAGTAGTAGGAGATGGGGGCCACGGCGCCAGGGGCCGGCGGGTACCACTCGACGCAGCCGGTGGCGTTGTCGACGTCGCCGATCTGGGCGAGCTTGTGGTGGCGGGCGATGGTACCGATGGCGTGGCACGACTTGGGCTTGAGCCCGTTGCCCAGGAAGGAGAAGGTGAGGTCGATGTCGTGGACGGCCGTGTCGATGAAGATGCCCGGGTTGGCCATGACGTAGCGGTCGTAGAACTCGCTGTCGTCGAACTTGTCGCGCGTCTCGCTGCGCACCACCACGGGCGCTCCGATCTTGCCGTCGCGGATGGCGGCGGCGGCCTTCATGTACGAGTCGTCGAAGCGGCGCGAGAAGGCCGTCATGACCTTGAGGCGGGCGTGCTCGGGCTTCGACGCGAAGTCGACGATGGCCTGCGACTCGGCCACCGACATGGACAGCGGCTTCTCGCACAGCACGTGCAGCCCGCGCTTGATGCACTCCAGCACCTGCTCGTAGTGCACCTTGGTCGTCGACGCGATGATGACGGCCTCGAGCCCGGGCTCGGCGACCAGCTCCTCGAAGGTGCGGTGCACGCTGACGCCGTAGGGGACGAGGTGCTCGTCCGCCCACTCCAGGTCGGCCGGCGCCGGCGAGCACGCGCACACCAGCTTCGTGCGGTGCACGTTGTGGAGCGCGTTCAGGGCGTGCTGCCGTCCGATGCGGCCGATGCCGACCACGCCAACGGCAAGCCTGCGGGGCTCGGCTCTCTTGGTGGCCACGGTCATGATGGCGACGGCGGTGACGGTGTTGGTGTTGGCGAGGATGAGGGCCTATCCGAATGGGGCAGGCGATAGGATGGGGAGTGGCCAATGAGCTGAGCTGGTTGAGCGGGCGGCAGAGGTGTGGGACAGTCCTCGAGGGCTGGTGTTGCTAGACCAGTAGAGCGAGCGGCGTCTGATATAGGCGTGGCACCAGACGTCTGAGGGAGCACAGAAGCCATTCCACGCGCGTCTGCGGCTTTCCACTGGCGGCGACGAGACGGCGCGCGACGGCCCTTGGGCCATGTAGTGGGGTTGATGCAGCTGGTGGTGGACGGCGGGGAACAGCCGGCCCGGCGCCGAAGAGGTGGCCGGTGGAATCCGGGCGAAGGCGCTGCGCTGGCGGCCAAGAGTAGATGCCCGGAAGGGCAGGTATGGCCCGAGTCGGCGCGGGTGTTTGGCCACGCTGGCTCCCCGCGCGTCGGCATCGTGCCTTTTGCTGCTGCATCGCCGTTCTGCAGCGCCTTGTCGCCCGGGCCTGCTGCGCCAGTGCGGTTTCTCATCCGTGGACCGCCGCATGCTCTCTGATCCAGCCTCGCCGTAGCCACCCGCGCGAGGCTCTTTCGTGCGATGCACCACAGCATGCTGTCTGTATTCAAACTACTACTAAGTTCTCATCCGGACGAGTGCTGCAGAGTAATTAGAGGCAGTGTCTATATCGAGTCGGGTGCTGCGGCCGACCGCTGGCACCGAAATGCTCTCAACGTCCATTGAAGCATTCGCTTGTACAGGTGACGGTTGCATCCAGACGAATGCTTTAAGTACTAGTAAATAAGTGGAAGTTGGGCCCGATCCGTGCTGTTGCGAGGAAGTGTGCTTGTCACACAAGCCTTCGGCTACAGCACCCGAGAGCTCGGTGGCGACCAACGCGGGCAATGTGGCACGTCGTAGTGTACGGATTACTGCGCGGCGAATGGAGCAGCTGGGGCAGTCTGGCGCGCAGCGATTCCGCCGCGGGGACCTCGGACTTAAGGGCGGAGAGGAAAGTATCCACCCCTAATAACAACACGCCCGCCCGGCGGCCTGCTCCTTGGCCTATCACGCGCCGCTCGCGCCCTCGCTGCCTCCATGCGCCGCTTTACGAACCCGAGTCCGAACAGCCTGACTGCCTCCATCCGATCCCATGAGCGGCGCCCCGAGTCCCGCCCCGGCGTGCGACCCCGACCAGAAGCCTCCGCCGCGTCGCCGTCCGCCGCCGCGCCTGCGCACCAAGACCGGCTGCCTGACCTGTCGCAAGCGCCGCAAGAAGTGCGACGAGCGCAAGCCGAGCTGCCAGACCTGCGCTCGCCTGCAGCTCGACTGCCGATGGGATGACCCCGATGGCCCGGTCCGCGACCGCCGACTGAGCTGCCACCCGGAGACCCCCAGGCCGTCGCCCCAGCCTGAGCCCGAGCCCGAGCCCGCCATTGCTGCTGAGCGCCCTGCAGACTCGCCCGCTCCCGGCTCTCGTGCTGTCGTTCTCCGCCGCTCGCCCTCCCCTCCGCGGCTTCTGTCTGGCCTGTCGCCCTTCTCGTCCGAACGCGACCAGTCGTTGTTCACCTTCTTTAACGCCGAGATCCTGCCTTCCCTCGCCCGCAAGCATGCCGATCCTGTCTACCGGGATCAGTCCACGCTCTGCTCCATCGCCTACAGCTGCCCCTGGGTGATGAATGCTCTGCTGTCGCTGGCCTGCCACCATCGCTCGTGGCTGGAGTCGCAAAACGGCGACCCTGCCGTGCCCTACTATGCCAAGGCCGTCCGAGACCTGCGCAAGAACATGAGCACCATGTCGGCTACCGACGATTCCCTTCTGGTGACCATTACCTTCCTGGGCCTTTTCGAGGAACTGCGCTCCGACAAATTCAGCGAGTCTATGGTCCACTTCAACACGTCTTCGCGCATCCTGAGGACACGTATGGCCGAACTGGTGGGCTCGAGCAGCTCTATCAGCCAGGTTGTGTTCCTGAGGCTACACGCCGAGTCCGCCATGTACCATCTTTCCACTCGCGCCATGTTTTCCGAGAAGCTGCCAGATGAGCGCGAATGGGCCCAGCTGGAGCGATATCTCTCCATGCGTCCAGCCCCTGATGCAACCGACTGGTCCGAGTCTCCTCTGCTCGGCTCAATTCCTCGGCTGTTCACGTTAATTCTTGAGATAACCCGCCTCAGTCGGAGCGTGCCTCTGGACGAAGCGCACATGAAGAAGGCCCAGCGATATCTTGACGAAATCCAGGAGAGCAAGATTCGTCTGCAGTCTATCAAAACAAGAGTTTTGGCCGCGAATGCTTCTGCGGAGCCCACACTGGAACTGGAAATCGCCTGCGTCCCACGGCTGTACATTCTCGCTTTGGAGATATTTTTGTTCAAGATAATGGGCCCGCTTACGACACATGCAATCAACCCAGAAATCCAGAAGCGCGTCGACGAAGCTCATGTCTTGTTCCATACTGCTCCATTTCAATCCGTTCATGACGAGCTCCGACCCGGCCCAAATCCAGCCTATCCTTTTACCGAAAGCAATTGCTGGCCCTTGATGATCATAGGTTGCGCTGCCATCCAGGACGAGCACGTTCAGACACTCAAGAAAATCTTTCTTAACCTTTGGCGAGTGCGGTACAGCGGATACGTGCGAAAGGTCATCCGCGTGGTCGACGCTGGTTGGAAATCCAATCTTAGATACCGCAACAGCACCAGATCATCCTCTTTGGGAGAGAACAGGCCTCCGAGGCTTAGAGAAATGGGCCCAATGGACGGGCTGGACATACTCGTTCAAGGGGACAAACTCGCTTGGGATGTCTCCAGCTGACAATTACCGGAAGCGTCCTGGTTTCGCTGATACTGTTCAATTGACGGGACTTTGATGCCGAATTGGGCGGTCCAATACAAGACTCGCTTAGTGAGATACGGAGTCTATCTGCGAGGGACTTATCAAGTTCGGCTAAGATATCTCGGCCTTATCAAGACATCCGCAGTGACGCTAGGATTCACGCTTCCTACCATCTCTTTCGTCTCTAGATACTACACTAACTATAGGCTACTCTGTCCCATTGAGAATCTCATCAACAATCCTCGCTGCTGCGAGACATTTCTCATCACCGAATCTGGGGGCAACGATTTGAACAGCGCGAGGGGCGCCATGGTTGATTTCGGGGATGTCTGCCGGAGTCAGTTTGGGCCAAAAAGTCACCGCGGCAAGAAACACTTACAACTGGGGCCCTCGTGCGGTTCAAATAACCTTGGCTCCGGATCGAGCTCTTTGGAAGCCTTACCGTAAGGGATGATGCATGCAGGGTACTGTTTGCCATTGTCAGACATGCGCTATGACAGGTTGTGGATCGTTACTTACATCAAGGAAATTCCAAATCAGCGTGTAGGGCGGCATGCGGTAAGTGTCGTGCGGGACAGCTGTGTTCTGGGCACCTGGGGACAGGACAATGTCGAGCTTATTCTCCACCCATATCCGACGCCAAGCATCGGTAAAGTGGTGTCTCTGGACGTTCAAACCAGCCAGTTCATCGATGGTGTAAATGTGCTTTTCACCAGGTGGCGCACCAAGCTTGACCGAGTTGATAGGAGGCTCTCCGGACTTTTGGATATGTTTCATGGAAGTGTCGAGCGGGTCTATCGAGAACATCTGGAAAGCGAGTCCGTTCGCCTTCGACGCGTTCGTGGCAGGGTCGTGTGGCATTTGGATGATTTCATGCCCAGCTTTTGCGAGAGCTGCGCTCGCGTCGGCAATTGCACGCTTGACAGGAGGATGGAGCGGGAACACTGGATCTTCGGACAGCACGCCTATTCTCATCGGACGCTTCCGAAGGTCCTCAAGTGTGCTTCCAGGAGTCGAGATCCACGGTACCGAAAGTGCACCGCTGTCGTAGTCGGCGGGCTTTGCATCGAGCACGGCCTTGAAGAAAAGCTCCAGGTCTGAGAAGGACGTTGCCAGTGGTCCGGCACATGGCACAATCCCGGGGATGCCATGCAGGGCTGGAGACACTTGGCCGCCGAACGGAATTCGATCGGCAGTTGGCTTGAAGCCGTACACACCGCAGCATAGCGAGGGAATGCGGATGGATCCAGCAATGTCGGTGCCAACGCCGAGGAGAGAACCTCGCAGGGCCACGAGTGCACCTTCGCCGCCGCTTGATCCTCCTGCTGTCAAACTGGTGTTGTGGGGGTTCAGCGTTCTTCCAAAAATGTTGTTCTCTGAGTCTGCTGTCTGTTTCATGTCAGCATACTCGATGACATCTTCCTCTTGCTTCTGGAATACAATGCTCATTGCATGCACTGGCATCCCGTCTCAGGCCTTCCGCACCGGGACCGAATGCTTACCATCATTGTTTGAGGGATGTTTGTCTTGCAGTACAGCACGGCGCCAAGGTCCAGAAGAATCTGAACAAGGGCCGAGTTCTTGGTTGCCGCCCCGTTGTCCAGAAAAGACACGAATCCGATGGTGGTGTCAACGCCTTTTACGCAGAAGCTGTCTTTGATGCTGATCGGCAGACCGTGGAACGGGCCAAACGGCTTCTTCTCGCGTTCCAGGTACTCGTCGAGGAATTTGGCCCTTTCGAGCGCTTGATCGAAGAAAGTCTCCGTCAAGCACGATGTCTGTGCTGAGGTCAGTGTTCGAGTCACTTCGTGAACGATGAAACCAGGCGACCTACCAGCTGTCCTGCAACCGCTGCTCTCTTCGAAAAAGCGACTGTTGCTGCTTCCGCTGAAACCTCGCCGCTTCGGAGTTTGCGTAACAGGTCAGACGCCGTGGCAGTTTCGGTAATCTCAAGCTCTTGGCCAGAGAGAACACCGCTTCGGGAGATTGCGCCAAGCTCTATCAAATTCGTTGCAGCTGTCGCGCTCGCACCGATGGACTTTTTGAACTCGTCTGATAGGCGCCACGCTGCTGGAATGCTCGCCTGGCATCGTTCGCGTTTGGCGGCCACTCGGAGCTGCCACGGCTGCTCGTTGACTTCGTCTTCGGCTCTGGTCATGTTGGGTCTCTCTGCTCAGTTGGGGATGCAATAGGTGTTGGATCACATAACTTTGCACGCAGGCTACTTATATCCCGGACTGTCCATCATCCGCGTGGGGCCGAGCTGGACCCCCGAGACTCGCGGCCGAATTCCGTCAAAACCGAGGACCAATGCACGCCTCTGTAACCCAATCAGGCGCTTTTGCGCCCCTGATATGAGGGGAGGGAGGCGTTGAGATAGAGTCCGGCGGCTACTCCGCAGCCGGCTGCCGATGGGATAGTGACATATCTCTTGGTTCGGCGCAAAAGCGCATGATTGGCCCGGCTGCCCATGCTTTCCCGCTTCGGCAAGGCGTCTCCCCCACGAGTCATATTTGTCGTCACGCCCTCGCACATCTGGGACATTGGAGGCTGAGCCAGACAGATACCGAGCGCGGAAACAGCGCGCATAGACGTCGCCTCTGCCTTTCCCCGCATTATCAAGATACAGACGAAACGCAGAGATAGAGATTGTTCTCTGCTGCATTTAAGGCGTGGCCACGCCCATCAACCAGACCCTCCTGTCGCCCAAGCTGGTATCACTTTCGACCCAGCAACACCGTCATGGATCCCGAATACGCAAGTGGCCAGCCGAGCTACAATGAGCAGTTTCCGCCCGGCACGACCCGGATAGAGGACAGCGTGGGTGATGCGGTTTACCTTCGACCATCACCGACATCTGATCCCAATGATCCACTGGTAACTTTCCGTCGTCTCCACCAGGTCGGGAGCAGAGCTGACAGGTACAACAGAACTGGAGTAAGGGTAGAAAAGCCATGCAGATGGCGTTGCTCAGCTTCTACACCATCTTTGTCTTTGCGACTTTGACGGTCGGCGTGCCTCTGTGGGCCGACATCAACATGGAGCTGGGCGTCTCCTTTGACAATCTTACAAACGGCTTCGCAACCAATCTTGCTGCCTTGTCTATTGGCTGCTGGATGTTTGTGCCGGTTGCACTGCGCTACGGCCGACGCCCGGTGTACATCCTCACTGCACTCATCCTCTTCGGAGTGTCCTGCTGGACAGCGAGCATGAAGAGTACTGGGGAGTACTTTGTCACTCAATTCCTGTCTGGCATCGCTGGCGCAGTCAACGAGACTCTTTATCAAGTCACGGTAGGTCAGGCAGCCTTCATGACTAGACCCGATCTAACAGTTACGTCTCTGCAGGTTTCCGACCTCTTCTTCATCCACCAGCGCGGCTCCATGAACGGGATCTACCTTGTCTGTGTTACTGTTGGTGTACGTGTCAGCCTTGACACCTTGGCTCCTGGCAGGGGCAGCGGAGTTTATTGACTAATGGCATGCAGAACTACCTAGCCCCGGTCGCAGCTGGATACGTTGGAGTGTCACAAGGATGGCGGTGGGCATACTGGTGGACTGCCATCTTCACCGGTGCTATCAGCCTTCTGATGGCCTTCTTTCTTGAAGAGACCCGGTACATTCCTCTCATCGAAGGTGTGGCTGTCCGCAACGAGGACACGGTGGAACTCTCAGAGACACTTGGCGACATGAAGCCCGACGCTAAGATCGACCCGGTCTCAATGGACAAGAATACTCTCGAGAAAACAGAGACGGCCAAGACCCAACGGCGTCGACTTGTGCCGATCGACCACAGCATCCCGATGAACTCGTACTGGAAGCGTCATCGGCTCATCAGCGCCAAGACCGATCACAGCCACAACATCCTCCGACACTACTGGCAGCCGTTCGTCGTCCTGTTCACCTTCCCGGCCATCGCCTTCACCGCGTTCCAGTATGGCATCGCCATCTCCTGTCTGTCCATCCTGGCCACAACGCAGTCCCTGCTGTACGTCCAGCCACCGTACCTCTTCTCCTCGGTCGGCGTCGGCAACATGAACCTGCCTCCGGCCATCGGCTCCATCCTCGGGGCCTTTTTCGGAGGATTCCTCGTCGACAAGTGCATCCTGTTCTTCGCCAAGCGGAAGGGCGGCATCTACGACCCGGAGATGCGGTTGTACATGTACTTCATCCCCGGCCTGATGATCCCTTTTGGCATCCTGCTTTACGGGTTGACCATCGCGAAGGTAAGTCTCCGTTCTCCAGACCGGTTAGTGCATGCCTAACGCGTCGCAACCAGGGCATGCCGTGGATCAGCAACGCCATGGGCGCGGCCTTCATCGGCTTCGGGGTCGGCGGCGTCGGCGACATCACCCTCACCTACGCGCAGGACTCGTACACGGACGTAAGTGTCTTTCCCCCTTCCCCTCCAACACCGTGCTGACACAGACGTAACAGATCGTCGGCGACGCCTTCGTCGCCGTCGCCATGATCCGCAACCTCCTCGCCATGGCCCTGGTCTTCGCCCTGCCCCCCTGGCTCAAGAACATGGGCACCTACGACATGTTCACGCTGTTGGGCTGCCTGACGCTGACGCTGAGCTTGACGGCGGTGCCGATGCTCATCTGGGGCCGGACGTGGCGGAAGGGGTGCGCGGACAAGTATCGGTACTATGCCGCGAGGCAGTATAGTCCGAGGAGTGCATGAAGGGAGCGTGCAGGGCGGGCGTTTGGAAATTTGTCTACGGGTTGGTTGGGTTGGGTTAGGTTGTGTATGGTCGTACGATGAATATGATCCTGTCTAGTAAGCAGACACCGCGTTCTCGACCTAATCAGGCAACGTTCCCGTGCCCCGCCGTCGTTCCTGATAAAGCATCCGTCTTGCATCATAAGCAAAGCCGACCCCACCACGTGCGCGTATTGGAGTATAAAACCAATCCTTCAGCCCTCCGGTTTCCCCAGAGCACCTCTCAACTCCCACGCCGACCCACAAACATCCCCCACAGCACAAACAGCAACGCAACATGCCTCCCGACTCGGTTCTCCCGCCCGACTCCCTCGTCCTGGTCACCGGGGCCAACGGCTTCATCGGCTCCCACGTCGCCAACCAGCTTCTGGCGGCCGGGCTCCGGGTGCGCGGCACGGTCCGCGACGTGACCAAGCACGCGTGGCTGCAGCGGCTCTTCGACGGCGCCCACGGGCCCGGGCGGTTCTCGCTGGCGGCGGTGCCGGACATGGCGGCGGACGGGGCGTTCGCGGGCGCGGTGCGCGGCTGCGCGGCCGTCGCGCACGTCGCGTCCGTCATGGGCGACGACTCGCCCGACCCGCACGACGTGGTGCCGGTGGTGGTCCAGGGCGCGCTCGAGGCGCTGCGCGCGGCGGCGCAAGAGGAGAGTGTGCGCCGCTTCGTCTACACCAGCAGCAGCACTGCCGCCTACACCCCCAAGCCGGACCAGGGGATCGACGTGGATGAGGGGACGTGGAACGACGAGGTCGTTGCGGAGGCGTGGGCGCCGCCGCCGTACGAGCCGCTGCGCACCATCAAGGTGTACGGCGCCAGCAAGACGGAGGCGGAGCGCGCGGTGTGGCGGTGGGTGCGGGAGGAGAAGCCCCGGTTCACGGTGAACGCGGGTATGTGCGGTCGGCCTGTTCTTTTTTCTGGTGGGCCGTCTTGCTGATGCTTGTCGGGTGTGTTCGCAGTGCTGCCGAACGTGAACTTCGGCCGGAGCCTCGACCCCGAGAACCAGGGCCATCCGACCACGTCGGCGTGGGCGGTCGCCCTGGCCACCGGCGTGCTGCTCGAGCGTGCGTGGCACACGGTGAAGCCGCGTGAGTTTGCCCCCCGTCCCCCGCTCTTGCGCTGCCCGGAGGAGCTGGAGGCTGACCTTTTTTTTTTCGCGCCCGCAGAGTACTACGTCAACGTCGAAGACACGGCGCTCCTCCACGTTGCTGCATTGACCAGACCGGATCTCGAGAACCGGCGCATCTTCGCCTTTGCCGGTGAGTTCAACTGGAACACCCTGCTGCGCGCCCTGCGCAAGCTCTACCCGGAGAGGACGTTCGTGGAGGAGAGGGACGGCCTGGGCCATGATCTGAGCAGGATCCACGGCGCGGCGAGGGCGGAGGAGATCCTGAAGGAAATGGGAAGGCCGGGGTGGAAGAGTTTGGAGGAGAGCTTGAAGGAGAACTTGGAGGATCTGGGGTGGTGAACGGCTCGGAGCTGGAATCGAAAGCTCTCTTTCATTCCGTTTCTGGATTTACCTTTCACAAAGAGGGAACGATCATGCCGGTTTGCGTCTGGATGCCATGACTGGTTGCCTGTTCGTGGCCACAGCTGGCATGCTGGGCACATGCGGAAGGCGCACGAAGGGTCCACGCGTCCACACCTGCTCGCATGTTTCTGCTACAATCCATCCTCCTCCCGGTCTCGACATTGGCCAAAGTCTGTTCATCATCAGCGTGTATAGAACTGCCCTTCGACCTCTCACCCCACAAGATTCTTCTTCCGTGATCACTACAAACGACTTCCTTCGCCTCCACGGCGGAAAAGATCTACACCTGAAACCAGCCCTCACCATCATGGCCTCGATGTCCGGTTCCAGCATCTCGCCGGAGTCTGCTCCCTACCGTCAGGCGGCATCGCAGGGCCAGGCTTTGGACGCCCGCTTCCGGTGGGAGAAACGTGTCGTGCCTATGCGCCCTAGTAAGAGCGAACATTTCTGCATGCCTGTCGAACCCATGACTGACTTTGTCAGGCTTCGCGTACATCGAGCTACATCCTGTCCTGACAAACGGATACATTGACGAGCAGAAGTTCCTGTTCTTCAAGCCAGGCACCTCAGTCATCGTCACCTCCAAACCCACCCTGAGGGAGCACAACCGCCTTGTTGCAGAAGCTGCTGTGCCGCCCGTCAAGACAATCCTGGAGAGCACTCGAGCACGCGGGCCTATCTGGATCAACAAGTACGTGAACGTCAACGATGTGCGGGACATGCTGGAGCTTCCCTTGGAGAACGATGCGCACTTCTACGGCAACATCACCTGGACTGGAGACCGCATCCGCCTTATGGCCTTCCCCAGCGTGCACCCGCGGCACGATGGCTCCACCCGCGCCGTTACCGTCACCACCCGTGAGCACGAGGTGAAGCAGCTGGGATGGGGTGAAGTGTGCTACCTCAAACCTGGCGACGACATCTTCTTCGGTGACCCTGACGACGTCAACCTCTGGAGCATCTGGCGTGTTGGCGCCGTTCACTTCGGGAAGCTGGTGTACTGCCGGCCTGACTCACGATTCGACAAGGCTCTCACCCACGTATGCTTCTACTGTCGGAATTGCGAGAGGCATATCCGCTGGGGCATTGCCCTGCTGTTTTTCAGTCTGGCCGCATGGCTCTTGGCTCTCACCTTCTGATTCAATCTTGGCCTTTGTCTCTTCCGGCGGTGATTGAAGGACTTTGGCCTCTTGTGATTGGACGTGTTTTCAGGCGCAACTTCCATAATGGGAAAGTTTCCATGGCTCATGGAGTACTCATATGCCTACGGCACTCTTTAGTAATAGGGCAACAGCGTCTCTGAATATTTTCGAGAATAGACTGGAGCCCTTCCCACCATAAACCAACAGTTAACGTCCAAGACAGATCTGCATAAAGGTCACGTGAAACTTAGTCAGCCATGAGAATCGGAGTTACGGTATAAGAACGCGAGATTTCTGCAGATCCCGACATCCACACTGCACTCATAAGGCCTCTGGCCAACTCAGGCATCCGCCCCACTTCTTCGCCATGGTGGATCGCTTCGAGTCCGCTGCTTCCGGTGCGTCTTCAATACACTATTGCTCTCCAATATCATCCTGGGTCAATGATCCGCGGCTGAGCGAAAGAGTGCTGTTTAGCCGAAAAGTAAAAAGTTCAAGCTCGTATTTTGGCACATGATTCTGATTGGATGTTTTCTCGCGGCCAATCCGAACCAATAACTTTACGGAGTCTTTTACTGCTACACCGACTAATCATTTGACCGAGCAGGTTCCGATGGGAAAATAAGGATACCAAAAGCTTGCGAAGGTAATTCTGGGTTCATAGCGTATCAACCCGCTCTGACTTAATCATAGAATGTCGCCGTAGAAAGCAAAAATGTAATGGCTTGACGCCTTGCAACGTTTGTTCCAAGCGCGGCAGCCAGTGCAGGTATCGAAACTTCACCAGGAATAGGGCCTCCAAAGCTTCACTCTCTCTGAGGCGTAGACGACAAGAGTCGCCCAACCCGATACCCGTGGATCCTGATGCTGGAGAAGCTCATCCAAGTGCGCCAGCGGCTATGAGTGTCAACTCCGAAAATCAACCCGTTCCGCCTCAGAAGCGCATTTTCAACAACATCCGGGCTACTTACACCCCACCGGAATCACCTTCCTGCGTACTCCAACTCTACTACGGGCCTTCATCAAACTTCTCGTTCCTGCAGCACATTCACTCGCACCTGACTACGCGACGAGCATCCCAGTCGGTTAACGAAGGCCACGATGGTGATGAGGGGATTGAAAAATACAAATATAACGGCATCGTCTTCGGCAGCGTAGCGAACCAAGGCCCGACAACTTCCACTGTCTTCCTCCGCTATGAGCTTGCGAAAGCCTTCCTCCAGAACTATCTCTCCACCATCCACCATTTCATGCCACTTCTTGATCCTGAGCGGCTACGCTCTACGTTCGAGAGACTCTACGGTTCCAGAAACAAGACAGAACCTGTTGAGCCTTTGGAAAAAGCATTATTAGTCATTTCAATGGCAATGGGTGCTATTTCGACCGAGCATGAGGATTGGAGAGAAACGCTTCTGGCACAAGCGCGAACAGAAGCCGAATCAGTGCGTTATCACGTGAACGTGAAAGCCGTCCAAATAGCTCTGCTCATGGCTCACTGCGAATTTGCAACGGGTCACCCGAACCTCTCATACCTTTCTCTCGGCAGCGCCATTTCAAAAGCCCTTGCTGCAGGAATGCACAAGGAAGGCCGTGGCTCTGACAGCCGATCCGAAGCGAACCACACGATGTGGGTCCTCTTCTGCAACGAAAGCATCTCTTGCCTTATGACAGGACGGCCCTATCTGCTCGATCGAGAAAACATCACCATTCCACTTCCGGAGAGACCATCTTTCCGGACAGCGTTTGTTCGGCTTTCCATGACCATCCGTCGCACGCATCGGATGTACCACCACCATGACGCTTCCATCATTTCAGAACTGATAGAGTCTGTCCATTGCATCCACCAGGAGCTCAAGGACTTCTCTCATCTGGCCAAAGAGGATCTCGGCGTGGTGATTGGGGGATCAACTTGTCCTATGGACGGACAGAAGCTTTCATGGCACATCGTTACAAATTACCGTATGGCTTTCCTCGTCTGCTCGTCACGAAGACTGACAGATTTCCAGTATACTTTTACACGATGCTACTTGCCTTCCGACCCATGCTGCTGCTGCAAGTTGAGTTGAAGAGACTGACCGAGACAGAAACGAGTGGCGGTAGCGGGTTCCGGAGCCATCACCACAACATGCCGTTGCTATTGGAGGCTCGCGAGCAGTGCATCGACGCAGCAAGATTCATCATATCGTTCGCAGAATCCATGTTGGCCACCGTCACGGGCGTGCAGGCAAGCCCCCCGGCCCTCCACTCGAACCACAGAGCTTCGAGCGTGACCTGCTGACTTCGCACCAGGGCCTCTGCAACCACGGATACTTCCTCGAAAGCGCGTGCTTCGTGCTGGTCCTGGCGGCAGTGCATGACCACAGCTCCGCGGCCGCCAGCCACATCCAATACATCACCCGCGGCCTGGCGTCCTGCCGCAAACTGGTCCAGCGAGAGCCGGTCCGCAGCGTCGTGGCGGCGCTGGAACAGATGCTGGAGAAGCTGGAGGCGCGCGGTGTAGGGCGGCAAGGGAACGCGACGGATCAGCGTTATGGCGCCGTGGAAACGGTGGAGGCCGAGCAGAGAGAGGTGCCGGCCGAGCCACTCGTTCGACAGGACGGCGGCGCTTCTCAACATGGCATTTGGTCCGGGCAGGATCAGGGGATGACGCACAGCGTGGGCGGTGATGCCATGCTCGATGATGTGGAATGGCCGAATATGGACTGGGGCGTTGACTTTTCGGTGCTGGACATGGAGTCGTTTGTTTCAGTCATGGGAAGCCAGCAGGGCTTTCATAGCCTGTTCTAGCGGGAGTGCGTCTTAAAGTTATTTTAAGGGCTTCTGAAATTGCCTCACTGGCTGCAAATGTGTTTTGAGTTTCGAATTTTCTATGCACACCTATAAAGAGGTCTTCACGACTTGAAAATAGAGTAACTTTACTACAATCAGAGAGATATGTACAATACGAGCATATGCGGAGCAGGTAAATAAATTGTTACTCCATAGATTTCAAACTATCATGAAGGCAAGGAGTACGAAATGTGAGCTTCATATCCAATCTGAAATCCAAGGGTGACAGCTCTCACGCAGACTGGAGAGTCTCAGGGAGGCTGGATCCCTTTTGAAGACTGACAGCTGCCGCCGCGGCTATTGCCGAATACTTGCATTTGCTGCGAATTCCCTCACCAAATCGGTAGAAGAGAAAGGGAAATGGTAAGCAGATGAGAGCAAGGAAGGCCGGTATTGTAGATGCCCAGTGGATGCCTGTTACGTAAAGCGGTGTCAGAATCAAGACAAAAAATCGTGTCCTGGACGGGGAGGGGGCTGCCTACCAAGACCGTCGTACATTTGGCGGGTGAAGAGCGGGAAAACAGCACCAAAGACGGCCCTGAACACGGAGTTTGCGGCCAGCACAGATGCAGCGTAGATGGTGTAGGAGTCGACAAGGTAGTTCATAACAGCTATTCAACAGTCAGCAAGTGTCAATCACGATCTGGCTTGATGTGAAGACAGTGGCTTCGAAGGCAAGCTCACAGAGAAAAACAAGGACCATGGCGAAGCCGAATGGAGCTCCTGCCGCAACGCTTGCAGGCCACGGTAGCGAAGGACTGTTTGTCCAAGCGAACCAGAAGAGGCCGATTGGCAGAGCCACTGCACCGAGCAGGCTTGGAGGTAAGCGGGCCTCGGGCGGCGCGTTGCCGTCGTTCTCTCGTATCACGCGCAAGTACCGTGGGTTTTCGACCCAGATACTGTATGCCACAGATGCAAGCATCCCAATCGCGACTCCGATGAATGGAAGACCAGCAACGCCTGCGCTCCAACCGCGATATTGCTGATACACAATCGGGTACGCGCCGAAGAGCATGTACAGCGTTCCGTAGATGATGGCCATGTAGAAGCTCAACAAAAGGACAATCGGCTCCTGGAAAAGAAGGATCCAAGGCCTGGAAAGATTAGTATAAAGCGCTTCTGTGAGGGCTACTGGCTTGTTCTCGGCTTCGAGCTTGCTCAAGTAGACTTTGCCAGTCAGTCTACTTAACTCCGCCGCTCTCCGCCTCAAGAGGACCGGGGCATAGGTTTCGGGCACAGTGATGGAGGCGAATATCCACACCACTCCTGAGAAAATGGTCATAACACCCTGGATCCAGCGCCAACCCTCTGTCTCGCCCAGAAAGCCGCCGACCAACGGTCCAATAACTGCAAGATTCAGTCAGCCTCGTTACCTCCCCAGTCCATAGCGTAGGCAATTGGTCGTCTATCAATGAAGGAGTTTACCAGGACCCATGAATGGGGCAGCCGCGAAGATGCTCATTGCCAGACCTCGCTCTGTGGCATTGAAAATGTCCGAGATGACGCCGCCTGCGTTGGTGAACGGCGAGGCGCCAAATGTCCCTCCGAGGAACCGTAGCACGATGACCGTTTGAATGTTCTGAGCTCCCGCTGTGCCTGCGTTGAAGCAAGTCAACGCTCCAAATGTGATGAAGAAGATGACTCGTCGGCCGTACATCTCGCTCAAGGGCGCCTGTCGCCCGGCATCAGTTTCAACAACGGCTCGCGTGGGTAGTTCTTGAGGGTTCTGTGAGGCACTGTGATGGAAAGTAGGAATCCAGCCATACCCATATCAATGGCCCTAGGCCAAAGCCGAGGACGAACAAAGAGAGCCCAACTGTTGCTACCTCATGACTGGTAGAGAGATCTTTCTTGATGCCTTCAATACCTGTTGCGAGGAATGAGCACGGAAATTGTATCTTGCGTGTGATAGATTTTTAAGCTGCGTACCTCCCGAATACGCCGATGAGCAGAACGACACGCACAGCGTAGTTTGTGCCACAGTGAGCGCGACGAACCACTTGTACCAGCTCTTCCACAAGAGAGGATTGCCAGGGTCGTCAGTTATCCATTCAGCGACATACGGGTCTTCTGTGGTTCCGCCTCCTTCATAATTCCAAGACAAAATATCAGCCGTAATAGGCGCCCGGTCAGCCAACAAGCTCGATCTCACGATGCGAGTGAATCCAGATTGCTTGCCGTTCGTTGTTTTCTCGCTCATCTCGTTCGACCAGGAGCGGAGTCTAGCCAAGGTGAGGCGAGATGTGGTGGTTTGGAGGTAGGAATCCTCCGATTACGCTTGCACACCCCGTTAGCAGAGCCATATATGGGAGACGCCGAAGCGGGAGAACATGGTCCGGAGCCGCACATGCAGGCCTGAGTGCGGATAGACCGCATTTCGAGCGTTTCTGCCGGCCGCCTTTGTGGCAAATGCACGCAAGCGTCGTTTGGGATGCTGCGCGATATTGCGAGACACCGGCATTGGCTTCCCGACGACTACAAGTGGACCTCGTCGCCCATTTGGGAAGGATGTCGGATATACAGCTTGTAGCTGTCGGCTATACATGATCCCTGTCGATCTGCAGCCAATCATTGTCGCTGAAGTATATATCCGACCGAGAATGTATAGCCGAACTCGCCCCCCGCTCAGCAACCACGGACACGATTATCTAAAGCCAAGGAACTACTCCAGTTGGAAAGAGTGGCTATTGTGGAGACAAACATCCCCTTTCTTGCCTTAAACAAACGATCTACCCACACGCTTGCATGAATGCTCAAACTGCATTCGGTCGGAGAGTGTGCTCAGCTGCTTCTGCTGTCACCGCCAGCACGTCAAGATCCACAGTTTGATCTCCATACGGCGACCTAACGGAGTTATGGAGTTTCGTGCGAGGCGGTACTCTCATCAGAGAGAGCCAGAATGTTGCGTATAAATGAAATCTTCACAGAAGCCGTTTTGTTACCATCCAGTTTCACCACGATATCTTCTCCTCACTCTTCCACTCAAATTCCGAGCTGTGGCTCTCGTCGAAAATGAGTGACCTTTTTGTCCCAAGCACCGCCAAAGTGGCCTTTGTGAGCGGCGCCAACGGCATCAGTGGCCACGCTATCGTCGAGCAATTGATTAGAAAGCCGAAGACGGAATGGTAATCTTACTCCCTGGCTTGGCAGCCATCTGTCAATCACGTTTTCGCTGATCACGTCCTTTTTATCCAGGCGCAAAATCGTCGTTTCGTCTCGCCGTGCTCTCCCGAACTACTGGATCGATCCCCGGGTCGAGTTCGTGGCTGTCGATTTCCTTGATCCGAAGGAGGAGGTCGAAGCCAAACTGAAGCGCGTCTGCAAGGACGTGACCCATGCCTTCTACACCTCCTACATCCACGAAGATGACTTCAAAAAGCTTAGGGATTGGAATGTTCCCCTTTTCAGGAGCTTCATCGATGTCATCGACAGTGTTTGCCCGAATCTTGAAAGGGTTTGCCTTCAGACGGGCGGCAAGGTTGGTGACACCAACTCTACGCAAGTTGATCTCTCTTGATGACTGACGCTCCCTTCCTCTGTAGCACTACGGTGCCCACCTCGGACCCGTGAAGGTTCCCCTGACCGAGGATATTCCTCGCTACGACGACCAGGGCTACAACTTCTACTATAGCCAAGAAGACTATCTCTTTGAGGTCCAGAAGAGGCGGGGAACTTGGTCCCACAACATCATCCGCCCCAACGGGATTGTCGGATTTACCCCTCACTGTAAGTGTCTGGCCCTTGATAGCTGATTTAGACGAAGCCCAGGCTTACAAAGGTGGTGTCTGTACGTTTTTAAAGCCAACGGCATGTCTGAAGCTTTGACCGTAGCCTTGTACTTCATCATCAGCCGTGAACTCGGTGAAGACGGAATGTTTCCGGGCAACAAGTTTTTCTACGACTCCATCGACGATATGTCGTACGCTCCCAGCATTGCCGACATGTCCATTTGGGCGGTGACGCAGGAGCACTGCAAGGATGAGGCCTTCAACCACTGCAACGGCGATGTCATTGTTTGGCGGTACTTTTGGCCGCAGTTGGGGAAGTATTTTGGTCTTGATGTGAGAGTTCCGTGGCAGATCCATCCGGCTGAACTGCACTGACGGAGAGTAGATTCCCGAGCCCAAATTCGCGAAGACCCAGGAGAGGTCCAACACGCTGGACAACGAAGTCGACATGTATGAGTGGGCAAAGGACAAGAAGCCGGTTTGGGAGGCGATTGTGAAGAAGTACGGCGGTAACCCCAAGGCTATTGAATGGGGAACCTGGGGCTTTTTCGGGTGGGCGACGGGAAAGAGCTGGCTGACTATCGGCACTACCCAAAAGGCTCGGAAGTTCGGTTGGACCAGGATGGATGATACGTACGAATCTTGGAGGGAGACCTTCAGGTCTTTGGAGAATGCTGGCATCATTCCCAGGATGCCGGAGGTCAGTGATCTCAAGCAGTAGATGCGGGATCTCCGAGTTATATCATCTTGCGGGCCTTTGTCTGAGTGTAGCAATGTTTCAGCCTTCCCATTTCGATCGTCGATTCCGGTAAATCCGGCATCAGGGATGAATGATATCACGAAATCTGATTACGCTTGGACCATAGAATACCCGAAGGCTAGGTCAAACGAAGTCTAGATGAATGAGTAGATTTTGCTCGGCTTGAATCAATCATGTCCGTGAGCCGTCCCCCCAAGGAATGGATCCACCGCCCTTCCCGCGGTGTACAAGCTTGGGCCTTCCACCAAGCCCCACAGGTCGTCCTACATAAGGAGTCGGACCTTGCATCATTTGGTTCTTTCCAAGCAGCCACAGTTAGATCATCAAACATGCGGACGTCTCTCGTTGCTCCACTCCTGCTACTCCACGGTGCTCACGGTACTCGCACATGGATCCCCAAGGCATGTGACGAGCCCAGTGCTTCAAACATAGCCTGCGTGGCTCGATATGACTCCGTCATGAGTTATCCCCTTCCTGCAGCGACGGACGATTTGGCCAGCACGCTGAACGCCACCACAACGAACTCAACGGACGCCTCGGATGCATCCTTCCTCGTTTTCGACCCCCGGGGGCGGAAGATCCTCGGCGCGGATCCTTCTTTGGAGCACATGTTCTCAACGACGCCGGGTGTGATCCAGGAGGCGCCTGTCTACGTGCCCGAGCTGGACGCCATCATATTTTCGACCTTCACCCCGGACGTGTATCCTCAGTCGATCATCTACCTCAACGAGACGGAGCCAAGGCTGGGAACCTTCTACGCCGACCCTCCAGTTTGGGGTGTGAACGGCGGGCGCTATCGTGACGGCAAAATATATTGGGCTGTTGCCGGCTCTGGTGATTTCCGCGCATCCAATCAGACCGTTGGACAGACCACAGGAATCTACACGCTGGACCCTCTTACTATGAAAAGCACGGTTCTGGTGAACAACTACTTCGGCGTGCCATTCAACAGCCCGGACGATCTTGTTATTGATGACCGTGGCGATATCTTCTTCACGGATCCGTGTAAGTCTTCAAGCTCCCAGAGTGAGTATGGATACACCGTCTGATCTCTGCTCCATATAGGGTATGGCTGGGCCATGGGATATGCCCCTGCACCGGTTTTGCACCCGTCAACGTGGCGCTTTCGCCCTTCTACCGGCGTCGTGACGGTCGTGGAGAACACTGTAGAGCAACCCAACGGCATCGGAATTTCGCCCGACGGAGCCACGCTCTACCTCACCGATAGCGGTAACGATATCGTCAACGGATCGATTACCGGGATTGTCTACAACTCCACTAACACACACTGTGTCTGGGCATTCAACGTCAACCCAAGCCCTGCAGGTGGTTGGCTTAGCAATAGACGGCCATTGTGGTGCACAGAGGCGGTGGGTCATGACGGCTTCCATGTTGCAGCAAATGGATACTTGGTGGGGGCTGCCGGCTATGGGTGAGATTGTATCCTGCCGTTCGTTGACTCTTCGAACTCTTGAAAGCTAACTCAAGGTCTGTAGCGTTGACATTCTCAGCGAGTGGGGAGAGCTGCTTCTTCACATCCAGACTAACTATACGGTCAACAACGTCCAGTTTGCCGGGCCAAAGCTGGACGAGCTTTGGCTGTTCGGAATGGGTGGCATCTCTAGGGTTCGGTGGGATCTGGCTGGTCTCCCCCAGGCCAGGAGTTAGGTAAAGTAGTATATATATAATCGGAATCTACATTACGGCCCTGTCGGCTCGGCCTAGCTATCAAGGTACTATTGATGTGTTGGCTCTGGTGCCTGGACCACACACTGCTTCCTTTGAAGAACATGTGGTTTGATGTTTTACTCCGTTGCATCACAAGAAAGTAGTGGTCAAAAATAACGAGTCCGAAGCTTCTGTAAAGTCCAGTTGGTACCGTACCCACAAACGCGACTCGTAGACTGCCGATGAACTGCGGCATCGTGATACAAATACGGAAGCGAGGCTATTGGAAGCTTTGTGCTTGAGAATGGGCAAGTGATGTTTTAGGAGAATCTACATCAGCTTCCTCTCCCCAAGACCGCAAACATGAGGCTCATCCCACCCGCCTTAGTGTTGTTTTCTCTTGCCGCCACTGGACTTGCTGTACGCTTCGCTCTGAGAGTTTGTAGTCGAAAATACTCACTGACGTGTAATCAGAATAATAATGTAGGCTGCTGCTCGGTCAGCAAGAAGATTGGAATTGCATGCCCGTAGCGCCGCAGATCCCCAGGATTGAGATGTTGAGGCGGACGGCTCTGATTTAAGAAAAAGAACTAGAAGTAACGCCAATGCGCTATGTTTAAAAATATCTGAGCTCGTGGGGCAGCGAATGATGCTTTGCAAAATGCCCCAGCACTCCCTGTCCGGCTAGCGACTGTATGACGCACTTGATGTAAGCTTCTTGGCTCTGCGCCGAGTACGAATACGTACAGGGTACCCTTCAGTAACACTCTTGAAAAGTCTTGGCCTACGTACGAGTACGTGGTAAGATGGGGTTCTGTTTGTTGTTTTCCTCCGCATGCGGCCGATAGCAGCGGCATTGTCGTCCGCTCAACCGCAGATTCGAAATCCAAGCCGAGGCTTTGCAGAGTCTCGCTACACTGCGAGCAGTGACTAGTATCGATGATTTAATCACGGCATATGAAGAATCATACGACGCACCAAACGTTCTAACGACTGGTGATTGATCTCCCGTATACGCAACAGCGAAGTAACGTGTCGCACAGGCGGGGAGCGGAGGTGCTTCCCAAACAGTCCACCCCAGCCGCCCATTCACCCAATCGGGCGCGAGAGAAAACCCCAGCCCAGTAATGTTGCCGCGGAATCACAAATATTTGATAAGGCACGTTGTCAGCATGAAACAAAGCTAAAGGATTAAAGTTTTCGGAGCTGTGCCGATGGGTGCGATCGTCATCGCTTCGCGATTTGCGCATTACATGGGATGGCTGCTACAACTATCGTACAGTACAGGCCGCGAGGCGGTGGTTGTCGTCATCGACGAGGTATCTACAGTGCCATCCCCTATTACTTCCTCCTCCACCCCATCGTGCAAAGAAAAACGGCGTCAACGAGCGCGTGTGAAAATGCCCGGGTGCGGAGCGGGGATATCCAAACGAAATGCCGCATGCTGATTTAAACGTTACGCTCACCAAACTCTAAGCCCCTCCGCTTGTTCTCGCCGAGCGTGTCCTCCACGCTCTGGATATCGATGGTTTGCTGCACAAGAATGCCGTACTGAGGCGCGAAATCCGGCACGTCGGCAACGGGCTCGGGCGCCTGGATGATCTGCTCCGTGCTGCTGGTGTCTGTCTCCGCCTTCTTGGCGCCGAATTCGTTCTTGTAGCTGTGCTGCGTGGACGAGTACGCTCTGGATCCCAGTTCCACGGATCCGCCAGGATAGGTGTGGGTGAGCTCGCCGTCCTTGTACCCGCCGTTCCACATCTTCTTGGTGAAGAGCGGGCGGATCTGGGGTGCGTTCGTCACGAAGATGGCCACGACGCACTCTCGAACTCCCCAGATGGCAGGAGTGGCTGGATCGGCATTCTGCAATGCCCGTCAGTCTCTGGACATCATGCAACAATCTTCTCTGGCTCTTACCTTGAAGACGAACATCACCCGCAGGACTGCGGCAACCATGACAAATATACTGGCACCCAGAAGGATGATCAAGTGCATCTTTTTGTAGAAAGAAATCCGTGCAGCAAAGATGAGCTGGGCTTCTCGTCAGCGTTCCCTCACGTCCCAGATGGCCGTTCGCAACCTACCGGCATGGGGATGCAGATAATGGTGGCATCTGTGAAAACATTGAGAACAACCTGCACGAGATACCAGACGGGACTCTCGTGGTTGCAGATTGCTGCGAGCCGTCAGCACATGTCTCATTTCAACCGAGCTCAACACCACTCACGTCCCGGATTGGGCTGAAGCTGCCAGTTGCGGTTGAACGGGCGGCAAGTGCACATGATGACAAGGAACTCAACAAGCCAGGTCCCCACGACGAGCGCAAGCACAGGCTTGATGAAGTGGGCGGCGGGGAGGCCGCGCGTAATTCGTTCGAGGAAGAAGACCATGCACAACTTCATGGTCCAGATGGCGCCGGTGTAGGTGACGTGGCCGACGACGAAGCACTTCGAACCGATGACCTTCCTAGCCGCCTCCGCCGGGATCAGGTTGTCTCGCCATTCCTGCGTTAAATTGCTGTTGTCGCCATGCGTGCTGACCACGTGCGCCATTCCGGCCATGACGAGGAACAGACTCTGCGGTGTTCAGTCAGCGCCACGTCCTCAATGCAGCGCGAGAGAAGGACGAACCAGGGCAACCATCATCAGGTAGTCGTCTTTGTGGAGCTGCCGCAGGCCCACCAGCTTCGCCTGCGTCAGTATGCGGAGGAAGACGATGGTGATGGCCACAGAAGCCTCCGCCCAGGTCTCCGAGATGACCTGGGTGGTCGGGGTGATGTTGGTGTTTGAAGCCATAAGGGCGGCGAGGGACCGGTGCGGGCGTCTGCATGTAATGTAAAGAGGGGCAACCCAGGTGGCTATGCAGCGGTCCGAGAAGCCAAGCGTGGAGTACTGTGCTCATGGGAGAAAAAGAAAAGACGGCGCTTGGAAGGCCGAGTGGGCGAGACTTATGCTTAAATGCCTCGCTGCGCATCGACGTGCGCTGCAGTGACGGCCTGGGGCCCCCGGACGGCCGCTTTGGGAGTAGACATGGCGGTTGCAAATCATCTGCGATGTTCTTCAGGGACGAGGGGCTCTGCGGAACCGCTGCCGAAGGCGCACAGTGGAGGAGCGTGGCCGGCAGGGGACCGCAAAGACACCCGATGAGATCTGCGGAGGCCCCTGGTGCCCAAGCGCGACGAGAAATGCGGTTATCGTGGTGTTCCTGGCGACTGTCCGCTCAGACGCCGAGGAGCACTCCCGATGCGCGGCCTCACAGGCTGGTGTTGCGCCACAACGCCGCACTAGCTACGCGCTTGGCTTAGATGCTGACGCCCTCCCGCGGTGGGTGCCTGACGTCTCACCTCGCCCTGGGGCCTTAGTCAAGTTTTCTGGGCCGAAAACAAGCTGAGAAGCCTCGTGTCAGAGACATGACTCGATGCCAGCGCGATCAGCACCATGCGCTGCTGGCTCTGGCCATCCGGAGCAGGAATACATGCTGTGCAAGTGCCGCCCAGGTGAGCGCCGATCTTTGCTGCACTCGTCCTTGTGTAGGAGACAGATTGGTTGTGATAGAAACCGGAAACACCACGCGGCCGGTGGGAGACGGCCGGAGCGCACGATAGACTTCCACGATGCGCCTGAGCTGTGCATGCTCCCGATCCGGGACGCATCTCGGCCGTCTGCTGCTGCCCCGAAAATCATGCAGATCTTCCGCCGTACCTGACTGCCTCTCGGCCAATGCCACCGCGCTCTGCTGGGACCCCTTCGCTACCTGATCGCCGCACCACCACGAACCCCGGGATTGGGCTCGCACGATACGGACGCTGTCAGCTCGTCGCAGCTGCACGCACCTCAACACCGAGTCAGGCGCCGATCCAGGCCAATTTGAGATCTTTCGCAGTGACGTAGGCGACAGGCCAGCAGAGCAGCCGGCTTCCAAGGCACGGCCAGCAGGGGCAGTGTCGGCTCTCCTCAGTCTCATTGTCGCAAAGGGTTCAAAGCATAACTCAATGGCATGCACACTGCCGCCGTATGACATCAGAGCGACAGGTTTGCCACGCGGATTAAGGTTCGAGGAACCGTGGTCCGACTCCCGCACGCGCAGGCCGCTGCCGCGAACTCTCGCGGGGAAGCGGACGAACGCGCCCGGGGTCGCGCTGATCGAGGCTCATATTTGAGAAACCCGTCACCCATATCAGAGGCCTCTTTCAACACCTCCCTGGACCTGCCCACACCTCCACCGGCTGGCGGTGCGGGGCAGTGTGCCGGAGAGTGCCCCACCCGGTTCGTACCCCTCATGTGTTGGTGGCTGCATACGGCTTTCCTCTTTCAGCCAATGCCGCGAGCGTGCTCGTCGCCCTCACACTATCACAGTGCGTCCGAAGGCCAGGCTGGCTGTGTGCTCTTCGAATGTGCGTCTCGACACTCCGACCGTACGAATACCGCACAGGGAAGAAAACGAGCCACCATCGGATCGAAGCTGCCGACTGCGAGTGCCGATCTGATCTGCACTCTCCCGAGTGTCTAGTCTTTTGTGTTTTCATTCTTTAAATCATGTGCTTTGATAAAGTTCAATCAGCCGCCAGAATCGTCTTTCCAGCTGATTGCCACCGCAAACATCGAAAGTTTGTTAAAGAGCGCCAAGCCACCATATCGTATGAATTTGGAGTGCACTTTGGCATTTAAGCAAGTCGTTCTATATCTCCAATATTCTATCTTACAGCTATGATGATATCATTTCCAGCCTGAATCTTGAGACGCGCATTGTGCCACGGCAAACAACTTCGCTGGTGCAACGTGCATGAATCGATGCGGGATGCGGTGGTCGTAGATCTAAGGAAAAACCACCTCGGCACCTTTAGAGCGTGCTTAGCTATAGTAAAGGTACGATATACTCAGCTCGTCGGTGCCTATTGGCATGGTATGGTAGCAAATCGACGGTATCAAGCCGACCCGAGATGAAACCTCGATTGGGTTTCTGGAGATAACCGTTATCTATTCCTTGTAAAAGCGGAGGCTTAATTGATTAGCAGAGCGGGTGTGGAGGGACCCCGAGGTACTATAGCCCATGTATTAGAGTAGTTGGCCTCTACTGAAGAATCAGCTAACAATCGGGGGCTAGATTTCGGCCCTCGCACCGAAAGAGGTATAAGCAGTTGATGTTACTGCCCAGCTTTCATCTGCTCCCGCTGCTGCAGGCATCTTAGCGTGCTGTGCTGAGACAATCCCCTGGCCAACATGGTTGCTGCCCAAGGCTGCCGTAGTTGGGAAATGATGCAATGCGGCTCTATCTTGCAGTGCAGAACGCCAAGAATTTCACTCTGCGGAGGTCTACCGAGAAGCTTGGGAAATTTCAAAAAGCTTGGGGAGACGTCATAAAGATTCTAGGATAGTCGTGAGTCTGTGTATTGGCGAACCAAGTTGCGTGTATGCTAACGACTATGATATTCATATGAGATGCGAGAGCGCAAACTAAAAGCAGGCACAGGTGTGACTCTGGTCCTGATACGGACACCGTAGATGTAGAAAGGTATCAATGTAGCTGACAGTTTTAAGCTACGTTGTCAACTCGGAATTTTCTCGTGAGGGAGGTGCTTCACTTGGGATTTGGGCCGCTGCCATCCGGCTCACTCAGTGCATTCACTCTCACCATCGCAATGGCGTCAAGCTGTAGCTTTTGTCGAATTCATTTGCATATGAAACCTCGGAACCTTGCAAACTGTTGCCGATGAATCTCTTCGATCGGTCTCGGAAGCAGGATTAAGTATACTGCAATCGGCGCAGTAGCGTGGATTCCAAGACGAACGACGAGAAGAATATCATGGAAGGAGACTCGAGAGAATTCAAACTGTTCTGGAGTCGTCTGATTAAATCATTTACATGCTCTCATTTACATTTGCGGCTTGAAAGGTTCGGCCTAAGATTTCGCAACAAAACTCACGAACTCATATATTCTTTCCAGACCAAGATAAAATAACGACTCTCTCTGATGCGGCGAGTTGGTTTCTAGAGATTCTAGCTTTCTTTCTGGTCTGGAGAGAGGTAGGTCTGCTGGACAGGTCTGAACAAAGATCCTGCTAATGACGCAGCATCGGATTATACCTCTAGTTAAACAAAAAGAAGCCTTTGGATTCCGATCAGCTCCTCGAGGCCCTGAAAGACTGAGGGAAGCGGTTTCAAAACTGTCTCTCAAATTCGTTTCACTGATTGAGCCATTCCACGGTTCCACGATACTGTTAAGCGGTGTCAAGGTCTCAATATTCCTGGATTACTACATAAGAGATGATAAACATTTGTAGTGGGCAGACGTGATGCCATATTATTCAATCTGAAAAAAAGACACGCTCCAGAGTGGCTGATAATTGCAACATGAATGCGTCCAGGCATCCGGCTCAGAACTCGTTACTCATAGTGGGCACACTCCCAAATAACACGCTCCACAACTGATCGTAAAAATACTCCACTAGAAACTGGAGAGCCCAACCATGATCCTCTGCGCCTTGGTCTCGGTCAGACAGGAGCAATAGAGGAGGCGATCTTTAAGTTATCTCAAGCGGCAGCGGCTCCAGCTTTGGCGTTCTGGGAAATGAAGTCAGCAGCCTCACCCGCGTCGGAGCCGTAGCTCAAGTGCGGGGCTAGGATGACGGCTTGGCCGGCACAAATAAGGTCTCCATTGGCACAGATGACCTTCTGGTTCGCGATCTGGGCGACGGGATCTGGGTTGTCGGGGTCGCCGAAGATGACAGCGGACGAGACCTTCGCCGCCGTGGCGGCGTCAAGCTGCTTGGCAGCGTTGTGCACCAGCTGGCCTCCTTGACTGTCGGTTCTGTTAGCGCAAAAGTGATACATCGACATGGAGATAGACATACCTGTAGCCGACCATGACGACATCAGAGTTGGGGCAGTCCGCAACCGCCTGGGTCACCATCTGAGCCATGTTCTTGCTTCCACCTGCATCCCCACCAGCCAAGAACCCAGCCACGTCGGCGGGATAGTCAACACCCTGGAAGTCGAGGTTGCCGGCTCCCACCTTCCCCTGCAGGGCAGTCTGAAGCGGCGGGCCGGCGATGAGACCAATTGGCGCGGGCTCCGTGGTTCCGCGGGCAAAGACGACCATCATCTGCTTGCAGTTGGCAGCACCACCAGCCTGGCGGCTGATCATGCCGAGCTTGAGATCACCGTCAAATGGGGCAGCGGCCACCAGGGCCAGCAGGGTGAAAAGAGGGATGGACGTAAGGTGGACCATTGTTGGAACGATTGTGGTGTCTTTGGTCGGGGGATAGATTGGAAGTGAGCGGTGGTATAGTGCCAGGTGATGGACATATGCCGTTATATGTATAGGCCTGCGTTTGCTGTTTGACGGGCGCAGCTTGCATCTACAAGTCCGGCTGCCAAGTGCGTGCATTACAGAGCCGGGCAGACTGAAACTCGATAAAAGTCCAAGCTGCAGACCGAGGAGGCTACCGGTGCGGAGTCCATCGCTCTGGCGCGTGGCAGTGCAGGCGAGAGCGTTGGGGTTAGGTGGTAGGAATGAAGTGCAGAGCAGTAGTTGGTATTGCAGAAGCACCGAGGTGCGGGAGCTAGCTGGAGACCTGGAACGGGAGGTGAAGTCAACCAGGTCGCAGGTCGCCGATCATGAAACGGTGTGCGGCCTGCACAGCTTCTTCGCCCACCAAAAAGAGACCTCGGCATGACGAAAACGGCTCGATGCGGTTTCATTGTCGAGACGAGTCTGGAAGCAAGTCAGAGATTTGGAAAGCTCGCAGCGCGTCAACGACCAATGCTTTTCCTCGTCGGAGAGCCGCTTCCTCGGTCTGAGCCCAATGATACGGTTTACGGCCCGCAGATCTGGAACAAAGCAAGGGCCAAGGCGATGCCGGAAATCCGAAATGCATGGCATCGAGAAGACCGTCTGGTTTCTGCGCGGACTTGTGTGGAGATGTTAACGTAGTCAGCACGAGAGACGCACCGTAGAACAGTGCTAAAGGAGCTTCCACCAACGCTTTACAAATCCAACGCGCGTGCTACCACCGCAGCTAATGTGGCCGTGCAAAGTTCTTTTCAGTTCTGATGCAAGTTGTGCGATGGATTAACTTCGTACAACAATGACAAGCCTTTAAGCCGAGGCACTCGTTGTACGAATACGACGGAACCCAGGTACTACACTTGGACAATGACTTTGAGAGTGGTTCGAATTAGTTATCCCATGCTTTACGATCTATAGCTTGTGCAAGACCTACCGAAGATTTGAATATCCCTCCGCAAAAGCGTCAAACGTGCGCTGAAAGCCTAATATTTCTATCACCATATCTGAAGTATGCTACAAGCCGAGGTCGAGGCAGCCGGATAAGTCCAGGGTGTTGGGGGTATATAGGCAGTTCTTTCGGAATCTCTATCTTAGGAGACTTTTCAACGGGACATTATGCGATCCTTCTGACGGCTCTCATTCGGAGACTCGGATCAGTTTTAGGACCACCGAGAGACATGATTTCGATTTCCCCACAGTACAGCCAACGTGTAGTGCACCAAGTCTGCCAGACGACACAGCACTTCGTCTGGGGTGAAAAACTAGAGAACGGGCTTTTAGTCGACGTCAACTCCGTTCTAACCTCTGCATTATGGACACAGAGTGCTCGTATCGTCGTAACGCGAGACACGTACGGGCTGAATCTTTCAGCTTCGGAATCTATACCAAAGTCATCAGCGTGTCGTTTACAACTCTAAGCACGCCAGGTGAGATTAATTTCTTCCACCACACTTTTTTTACATTTAGGATTTTGCTAAACTGTTGAAGTATGACTCTCTGGTTACCCCGTTGAACCATCTACTTGAACGCGTGGGAAGCGAGATGATGCGCACGCTTATTCGATTTCTAGAGTATGACTATACAAGATAGTGTGTGTGTTGACTGGAGAAACCTTTTCCTTGGACCTGATGGATGATATAATCAGTATATCGCATTGAGTTGACGCTAAGCTTCACGGATGATCTTCTCAAAGATGACTAATTAGAAGGTTTGGATTTGTGTTCTATCACGCCAGCCGCTGCTTCTGGAACCCGTGAAGAACCTCTTAGCTGTTCTCGAACACCCGAGGAATGCCCGTCTCAGTGTTCGCGCATGTAAATTCATCAGCCCAATCAGGTCATCATAAACACACGAAATGTTCAGTGCTAAGGAGCGACCTTAGTGGGCGTTTCTCGCCGGATTCAGAAGTCGATCGTGATGATTGTGGTGGTGGTCAGGCCCGGCGATTTCACCTATGTACATCTCGGACTCAAATTGGTATAAAATTTTATCGCTTTGGTCTCCTGGGCGTGGCTCTAGATTCCATGAATGTACGCTCGGTTGAACTGTTGATCTCTTCCGGCGCGGCTAAGCAGCTACCCGGCGTTTGTCAAGTCTGGTGCTGACCAGATGCATTTTTCCACTGGGTCTCCATACCGGAGACTGCACTTTGGTCCATGGAAGAGAACGAGGATAGGTGAAGCTACTATTTCTCTTGTCCTATCCTGTTCAAGACCTCTGTGTCCGTTTCCTAAGATATTGCGACGATATGGTGAGTTTTGCCCAGCAATAAAGCAAAAACCTGGCGGCTGAATTGCGCTTCACAAAACACAGAGACATGTCCATCGATGTTAAATCTAGTGACAGGGCAAACATGCCGTAGGGCTCACAAACAGAGACAACAGATCCCGGAAGCCGTGATGATACTGGGCTGCTGGGTCACGTGCCCGACGCTGGTGTTTGACAAGCATTCTGGAGCCTAAACTAACGTTGTTGAATCGTCTGCCCAAGTACCCGAGCGCATCCGGCGACCTCCACAGCCCGACCACTCACGAACAGTGCCTCGGGGACGCTGCGCAGCTGACGATGCCGTTGAGACCGAGAGCCAGTCTTGCTGGCTTGTCGGAAGAGCTCATCGAGCGCATTTTCAGCTCTCTCCAACGACCGGACTTTCTTGCATTGGCTTGCGTCTGCCGCCCTTTCCACCGCATCGTAGAGCCCTTGCTCTACCGGAACGTGGTCCTCGCGACCGCTCCGAACCCGGATTTGATGGCCCTGGTAGACCACCCTCACCACACTGCGGACGTTCACCATGCGACTGTTGAAGTTTTGCAGGAGTGGAAAATACCCCACGTGTCAGGCGCCATCAACATCAGCCAAATAAGACGAACAGTGCGTCTGTGGGAGAGCTCTGATTACACTTTCCCTCAAGCACGGTTCTCGGACCTGGTCAGTCTTGCACTTCAGCAAATGCCGGCGTTGCAGAGCCTCGACTTGCGCTTTCACACAAGGGGCGCTCTGTGGGGTCTTCTGCATGGCATCCCCCGCATACGTCACGAGATTCAGTTATCTAGAATCTTCCCGAGGCTGCAATGCCTTCGCGTGCGGCCCTTCAACGAAGACGAAGAGGAACTCGAAGGGCTACTTCTTGAGACCATGGGGCCCTATCTCGGATTGCCGCGGATAGCAGAGATCTCGATGCAGAACATTGTTTTCCATGCGGCTTCGAAACAAAACTTGGCACCGCACAAGGCAACATCACTGCGCATGCTGGTTCTCAAAGAATGCCAGTTGGAGCCTGAATCAGTCGCGGAATTCATAAAAGCATCCCCACAACTCCGAAAGCTCGAATGCAGCATCATGATCAATGCTAAGCATGCTTCTGGGTGGTATGACATCGGCCTGATCCGCGACACTCTAGCAGTGTTGCAGGAAACCCTCGAACACCTCCAGATCTCCATCATTCTCTTCACATCTACCGCCATCGACATTGGCAATCCCGGTCCTTGGGGGATTCAAGCATCCTTGGGAGACAGTCTCAGGCTCTTCTCCAAACTCCGCAAGCTTGAGATCAGCCTTCCGGTGCTTCTCGGATGGAACCCGGATGGCTCAGCCAAACTCGCAGATATCCTGCCTGATTGCCTCGAGGAGCTTGTTATAGGCCGAGAGATGGATCTCTGGTACGGCTACAAGTGGGATGATCAGTCTGCCTGGGGTTTCGATGCTGCGGACTGTCTTGCAGGAAGTGCTGTGTCACATGCAGAGCTAAAGGTGAGGCAATATCTACAGTCCAAGCCAACCGGATTGCGGAAAATCACCATCATCATGGAGGATGGCCTGTCGGAAGAAGATGATATGCGTTTCAAGAACTCAATCACGCAGGAGGCAGAAAAGGTGGGCGTTGATGTTGAATTCAACGAGGATTCTTCTGCTTGAAGGAAGACCTGGAAGGAGCTACCAATCTACTTCTTCTCTTTCGACAGCACCCCAAATTTCATACAAACAGCAGCAGGGGGAATTGGGAGTGGAAAAAGTATCAAACACGACGATCGAAAGTACTTTTCCGTTAGGAAATGCTTTTTCCTTTGGCTAAGTAGCGAGTAGGGAAGTGCATGATAGCAAAGACTTCAATTGTGTTCCAGCGCTTAAGATCGAGGAACAGAGATTGTAGATTTAAGTGCAATTACCACCCAGCCTCACCAGCTCTAGATGTGGTTCCCCGAATCCACAGTCAGACCCATTGGAACTTTCCGGCTCAGGTAGTGCACCGGAATGAGACTCACATGAGATGTTAAAAGCTCACAAGTCCAGCACAATGGCCTTGCTGCTCACTGCCTCCTTGTAAGCTGATATGTTACAAAAGTTCTAAGGCACTAACCTCATGCAAGACTAATGTTTAAGTACTGTCGTTCCCGTGCTGCTGTTGCTGCGCATCTGTCTACTCGCTTTACACAGATATTTATGATCCAGATCAAAACATCATTCGCAACCCTGCAGACTTGGCATGGGGCGCTAAAGAGAGCTATTCCATTGTCAAGATATCTCACTTCACTATCGAACGTGCCGCAAATTTACAGGAGATTCGTGCAGGGTGGGGAAGGTAGCGGAGAGGCAGGGATGACGAAGTTCAAGGGGCATGTGGCGAGGAGGTTTTTGGGAAGGTCCAGCTGCCGAGGATTACGCGGTTGAGTATCGAGCTCGGGAGGTCGGGGACAGATGATGGGAGGGTCGCGCTATGACCGAGGGCTCGGGAGATGGGTGGGAGGGTGTGGCGTGGATGGAGTGAAATCGGAATGTACAGTGAACTAGGGCCCATGAAGCAGGAAAGTTAATTGTAGGCTGATTGGATCTTGGTTGGTGGCGCTCGAATTGCAAACTGTACTGGCTTTCCATTGAGACCAAGTATCATTAGTCGCGCTTGCATGACATCTGGTTCCTGTCACATTGGTCTGTAACGAGAAACTTCTCAGGGAACAGCCTGGAGCTTATTCGGACATCGAGGATCAAGCAACACGGGAGATTTCCGAGAGCTATTCAAGGACTTCGGAAGCAAATTCGGTTTCAATAGATGCAACCCTCAAGGATAAATGTCTTGATTCTGTGTAAGAAGAAAATGCAAGGTGTAGAGTCACGCCACTCAAATCCGTTGATTGACCTGCACGGTCGATGTTGGCGCAGCGGGCTCGTTGACCGGTAGCGTACACCCCTCATTCGCTGCCGGCCCCACTTCATCCTTGTAGCCACCTGGGCCGTCTGGTGAGTTTGCTTGCTGGCTTGCGAGATTCCAGATGAGAAGGTTGGCGATGAGCGCGTGTCCACCGGGCCGAGGATGGAACACTCTGAGAATGGAGTCCGACACAAAATCACTCTTGCTGAGGGTGGTGCGGCCGCGGTACACAGGATCTGCACCACTGTGGTCTGGCAGTGCGATGAGGAGGGATGTGTTGTCTGTCTTCGTTTGGATGATCATGTCCATGATGGTGTCTTCGAATGAGGTGACGTTGCCGGAGCTTGCCTGGCGGGCCACAAGCTCCGCATCATCGTCCTCAACGTCGCGTGGCTGGTAGACGTTCTCGAGATAGCTGTCGTCAAGCTCCAGGTAGTCGATGTCCCGCTTGGACGGAAGTGTGGTGTCATCGTCATTGGTGCCCCACTCGAAGAACAGGAGGCCCTGGCGGTTCCCGTCTGGCTCCTTGACACCCGACTCACAGAAGCGGCCACCGAGGTCATCGTAGTACTGATCATAGTCGACAAAGACGAAGTCTGACCCAGCACGACCCACGGCGTCTCGGATTGCGGCGTTGACTGCGACCGTGAGATCGTTCATTCGCTTGCGTCTCGCTTGCGTGAGGTATTGCTTCTGGAACACCGGACCAAGGTTGTAGAAGAATGACCAAGTGACCTGGTCGCAATCGGGTGTGGCCTCGTCAAAGAATCTCGCGTAGCCAGTCCAGAAGACCTTGCGGAGGCTGGCAGTTTTACCCTTGAGGCCGGCGGCCAGGGCATCCAAGTTCTTGGGCAACGTATTCTTGACCAGGTCTTCCGTCTTGGCCAGCTGGTCGTCGCAGTTCTTGTCTCGGCCAGGCATCCACTGGAAGATGCAGTGGTTCAAGACATCCGCCAGCCCGACATCGTTCCCGCCCGCGCTCACAGTGATGAGATCGTATCCAGTACCCAGCTTGGACACTTGTTGGTCCAGTATCTGGGGAGCTGTAGCACCAGAACATGACAGATACTCCATCGCTGGTGCAGGGCTCGGCATCTCCTCGTAGGTCTGGAGGAGCATAGGATAGGAGTTATCGTAGCGGCTGCAGCTGCCGGAGTCCGAGAGCTTCTTGCCCGCGCCTATGCCCGCAGAGCTTCACACCTCGTCAGCGTTGTTCGTTCTGTCGGAGGTAGGTATTCACTGCTGCTTACTATGAGTCTCCGATTGCTGCCCACTTCTGAACCCACTCCAAGTCCTTCACATCCAAGCCGGACAGCGGCCCCTGTCTGCTGTGCAGACGGTCGCCGCCGAGCAGTCTTCCTGGGAAGGCGTGGGCAACCGAAAGTTGCCATGCTGCAAGGGCAGTTGCAGTTGTGAAGGATAGTCTCATCGTAATTTCACCTTATTCATATACTGCCTTTGGTGGTACGAAGATTGTACAATTTTGTTGCGGTGGACGATAAGGTCACCGGCACGAGGGTGCGCCACGTGGAACTTAGCAGCAGTCAGCGCTCTGACTTCACACTACTAAAGGCTTGTCAGGTTTGTTTACGGGGTAGATAGGTTGAGCTCTTCACTCACCTCTCGGGACACGTAGAGGGCGATTGATCTCACGGTCGAGTGGAGTTCCGCGGCAGGCAGTAGGCAGCTCTCGACGAGGCGGAAGGATTGCGACTACGCGATATGACCAATCTAAGGAGAAGAAGGCCTATGGGAGCGAGCACCAGTTGCGGTCGCGTGACAACACTGGAAGCGGACAACCAGTACGACTGTACGATCAACCAAGCACCCAAAGACGGATAGAAAGCTGGCTGAAGAACGCTGGTGATCGGTGCTGAAACATCGATCTTAAATGTGTATACCAGAAATATCGTGTCTGATGTCCAATCATTCGGCACTTCGGCGCTCTCTTGGCTCGGTGAGAGTTATCTCAAATTCCACATGAACAGCGCTTGGCGAAGGTCAGCCTCTCACGCGTTCAAATTATTTTCAGGAGCGTTTTAAAGCTTAAGCACATCGCTGCGAGATGCTGCGCCTGCTTTAGCCGGCGATAAGATCCTCGCCGGAGCCAATCATGGCAGGTGTCGGGATGCGTGCTAGCACTCCATTCGTCGGCTAAATTTTAGGACGTCAGGAACAGATCCCCCCATGTCGATGCCAGTGCTCGTACTCGTCTCCCTAAACATTCTGGAATCCTACCAAGCTTCTAGCGTCAAGCCCTCAAGGTGCATGAATGTAGGCATCCCCAGAGACACCATGCGAAAACATCGGCCGATGGCCGATCCGAAGCTTCCGCCGAACGCCACCCGTATAGCTGTCGTATTATAGCTCCCGCAAATAGCAGACGGACACTTCCGGAGCCCGGGATCAGCCTTATGAGGTAGGTGTTTCATGACTTTTGCGATTCGATTGTCGGATGATCACCTTGCGAAACTTCAGGGCCAAGGACTACGAGTAGAGTGCCAATGCAGTCGGTAGTTTGTAGCGGAGTCGTAAGGAGCCGCTACCATGCTTCGCGCGCAACAACAGCTGCGCAGGGCCTTCGTGTGCAATATATTAAACTACGAACTACTTGACTTGATCTATGATTGCTGGGCTTGGTCGTTTACTAACCAAACTCCTTCGGTGCGAGGTCTCTCGAGGCACATCCGAAGCCTTGCAACTTAATATACTCTTTTCATTCCTGCCCTCGTTTCTTCGACCTTTAACTGCATTATATTGTTCCTATCATCCTGCAAGGTCGGAGCACATTGTTGCACGACGGCATCTTTCACCATGCGGTTGAACAACTTCTCTCTCCTTGTTCTTTTATCCTTCATTGTCTCCGTCTTTGGGCAACTTCCATCCCTGGGCATAAAGCAGGACCAGGCAGCCAAATCTCAAAGCCGGTTCCTCTGGTCATCCGTAGCGACATACGACTCTCCCACATACGACCTCTTCACGGGCGATGAGCTCTACGGCCTTGCACGGCAAGCATGGCAAGAGATGGCCGCCGACTGGGAAGTCCAGAAATCAGTGCGGGGCAACCGTCCGGGAATGATGGGCGCGCTGACAGTGGACAACTCGGTCTACTTCTCCAGCAGCGCCAAAGGTGACAACTTCATGTACAACTACGTGGCCCCGGACGAGCAGCCACTCGAGGTGCAGGCCGCACTCAAGCGGTGCGAGACCAGCATGGCGAGCCTGACAGGCGATGACGGCAAGCCGCACCGGACCATGGCAAGCTGTGCTGAGATCATGGCACTGCATCAATTCTATCAGGACCCGGATGTGGATGCAGCTACCAAAGCGAATCCAGGAAAGATGCGAGTGGTTGCCTTTGGGCAGGGCAGAAAGAACAAAGAAGGGAGGCGTAAGTGCCATTGCTTCCTCTTGCATGGTTTTCCTCTAAGCTAATTTACTTCTACAACTAGCATTTCCACCTTGCGGGGACGAGAATGCTTGGGGATGCGATCAGTTCACGAAGAACCAGGGCATCGAGGTTCCGCCGATACCCAGTACTGTGCCCGACAAAGACCCGGCAGTCACTCCTGTCAGTACGAAGCAGGTCATCATCTGTGCGGGTGGGGCTCCTGCTTGACCGTTTAGTCATATGGCTAGTAGAGATATGGGCATGAAAGGTCTATCTGTATATGAACACAAGCTCCAGGGTTAGCACTGCATGCGACCGAGTGGTATTGGTGAGGAGCTTAACGCCGCACCGCAATTCATGGAATTATTCCCTTGGCAGGTTCGCATGGAATACGCTCTGAGCATGGCTATTTATTTTTTGTCTAGAATAGGACGTGGAATCTTTGCTGCTCCTTCCTGTCTCCTTTGAGCAGGTCGAGAAGAGGCGATTGCTGGGAAGCTCGGGTTCGCCGGGTAATTGCGGCGTGCGGGGGTTCTGATTGGCCTGTCGCTTTGCCATGCCTTTGGCCCGATTTACGCCGCTGGGGCCTAAACCATAGATCTTACCCCCTAGTCCAACTCTTGAGAGACCTACGTACTCGTTCCTGGTGTTTATGGGATAGAACAGCGAAATAGCAGCAGCCCAAGGGAAGCGGACGGCAGCAGAATAGGTGGTACATACTTGGGAGTCCTCGTAAATTTGACGCTGTTACGTTGCAAAGCGTGGACGATTGCTGTTTTGACCGAGAAACTGCTGTCTTACTTGCTCTCCAAGTAAAGCTGGCGAATGTGCTCAAGCGCGCTTCGACTATTGTGGCAGGATGATGGCTCCATTTCGGGAAGTCCTCGGCCTTGTTCCCGGTTGAGATTAGCGTCCACAGGCACTCGTCTTAAAATCAGCGAGCCCCTCCTCGCCGTCTCGCAAGCATGACTCCGGCATCCTCCACCGTGCGAACATCTCAACGGCAACCACTTGCGTGCCAGGGTCAGTTGCTGTGCCCGGAGACGACCTGCTTCTCCTCTAACGATCTGCAGAATGTACCCGGAGAAAGGTGAAATGCGACAAGAGATTGCCTTGCTCGCGCTGCCAGCGACTGGGACATGTCTGCGCGCGGGAGGTTGTGAGGGTGACCAACGCATTGTCCAAGAATCGGAATGAGATCAACTTCCTGAAGAGGCTGGAGCGGCAGCTCACGCAATCCGGCAACGAAGCAGTGCTCGGAGAGGTGCGAAGTCGCGTTGAGCTGCTGGAGAGCGGAGAGCCGCAGACCGTATCGACCTCGTGCAGCAATCAGCCGATGGATGGAAGCACTAACAGCGCTGTGATCAAAGCTGAAAGTGCCGAGGTGGCCAAGTCTGATGAAGACAAGGAGACGACGACATCGGTCAAGATTCTCGAGCAGCTGGCATGGGGACGGCACTACGGAACTTGCTACCCGCACCGCGCATGCACCTGCCATGCCCGGCGAAGTGACTCGGAGCTCATCTCCATCAACACGGACTTCACTGGCGTTGTCGGCCAGAGCCCAGCAGCAGTTGTCAGCGATTGGTCTGTTCTTCCGTCCGCGCAGGATGCGGAGAGGATGATTCGCTTCCACATCGAGCACCTCGCCTGGCATCACAATTGCCTTCATGCGCCGACCTTTCTGCTACAGTGCGAGGCCTTTTGGACATTAGGGACATGTGACCATCCGCTGTGGATGGCGCTGTACCTTTCTGTCCTCAGTGTGCGTTGCTCCGCCGGCCGGGAAATGTGCACTGTCTGATTCGCGCAAACACAGGTCACGGTCTGGTGCACCCAGAACAGCAGGAAATACAGGGCGATGTTGGAATTGGGTCAGGGAACCTACTGCAAAAACAGAATCCTGTTTTCATGAAGCTGACATCTGTCCAGAGTCGGACCATTACTCGGCCAGAAATCTTCATCACGCTATGGTGGGAGTACTCAATGCTGGGAACTTTCTCGAACACTTCTCTCGTACGCCATGGGCCCTCAGAGGTGAGAGCAGGCGCTGATTGTGCTCCCAGTATACTCGATCCAGGCAATTGTAATCTCAACAGAGGTCGCACACAACCTCGGCATGAGCAACCTGAACGCCACGCTCTCCAGTGCTGCAATCCGCATCGCACAGAGCATTGGACTACATAAGATTGCTGGGCAGCCAGCCTCGGCTGCTGGAAGTGCGGAAAGACGGCACGAGACGATTGAGATCGAGCTGGGAAAACGCGTCTGGTGGCAGATGACCATTCAAGACCATTTCGCCATACCCTTCACAGATTCGTATTGTATTGAGGCTGGCACTGTTCCTCTTCGTGTTGCACACAGCTGACACTACTATAGCTATCAATCCGGCACATTTCACTACAGATATCCCGTCCAACTGCGACGATGTTGATCTCGCTGCGAGGGAAGACCATTTCCCGACAGTCTCTTCGTATGTACGGACTCTCGCTTCGAGTAAGTGTAGAACCCTTCCCGCTCGAAAGTATGGGACAGCTGTAAGACTAAAGATGGCGACCAGTGGCCCGTCTGATGCCTTCCCTGCTGGACAAGCTCGGCCCTATCCGATGGCGCGAACCTACGCTGGAGCAGTACCGTACCGTCATTGACTTCGACCACTCCATGCGGCAGCTCGTCAGCAACATACCGACGTTTCTTCTCCGCGACGAAGGCCAGGGCACGCCATCTCCATCATGGCTAAGCATCGCGAGACGGAGCCTGGCAATCACCGCCGCAGACAAGGTATGCCTGTAGCTAACGAGCACTCGCCATGCACAGACGGCGTTCGGGCTGACGGGGCAACGCAGATTATCATGATTCACCGCCCGTTCTTGTTCCAGTCCTTCCAGTCCCGATCGTTCACCCACACCCGATCGACCTGCGTTGCGGCAGCTATCACTATATTGCGCGAACACGACAAAATCGTACTGGAGGATGATGTCTCGATCTGGACACACTCGGCATTCTGCGTCACTGCAATCATTGTACTCTGTCTGGAAATGCTCTATTGCCGACATGCCGCACACGAGACAGATGAGCCGCAGATCCCCACAGATGCCTCCGACCACAGAACCGGATCAGATACGGGTGCTAAGGAAAGGCTGTACGAAGAGCTTGTGCGGTCGGCAAGGGAAAGGCTTGCGGCACGCCAAGATGACGTCCTTGCCGAGCGTGGCGTCCGATTGGCAGACCTTATCCTGTCTGAAGCAGAAACGGGGCAGGCGGTGGACGTGACGGACGGACAAATCGGAAGGTCGAGACCTGGAGTGGGTCCAGCCAATGTCATCAACTTTGGTAGGATCATGGCCAGGTATGTTCAACAGGAAAACCTGGCTCGTGGAAGCAGCATCGGAACTAGTGAGCCTGATCAGTTCTCGTTCGGCGGCCTTATACCTGGATCTTCTCCTGGAGAAGAGGGGCTGGCTGGATTTTTCCCGGGTGCATTGGACACATCTGTACAGAGCTTCGACGTCTGGTTTAACGAAATCTTTGGTTACGAGCGTGGAATTTAATAAAGGATGGTACCACAGCCAGCAATACAACCACTCCCTCCACCCGCACTCTTCACTCGAGACTAGGTCCTGTACGGGATGGGCTTCTGGGTGGTGCTCATGGTACACTGCCACATCAGCCTTTTCTTTTCCTCCTCCTCCTTGTACTTGGAAAGCTGCCCTGTGATTGAATGCATCACACCCTTGTTGTGAAAGATGACCACATCCCCCTCCCGCCAGCGGTGTGCGTAGATGTTTTCCGCCGCGTAGACCTTCCTCTGCATCGCGTAGACGATTTTCCGCACCGTCGGCACATCGTCAACGACCGTCACCTCTCCTGTTGCGTGATTCTTGGTCGTCAACTTATAAACACAGCAGCCATGGACTTGGAAATGTGGTTGGCCGTTCCCCGGGTTCTTCCATACCATCTGCAGTGAGGCTTCTGTCAGCTGACGCACCCAAGCATTCTGCGTATCGTGTCACAATACGTACCGGATACTCAGCAACATGCTCCTGCGTCCACTCTGACAGCTCTTCCAGCGGTGTTTCTTTTCCGAAGGTCGGAATCGTCAATCCGTCCGCCGAACACTTGCAGTTGCGGATATATTCATACGCCTGAGGAGCGTACGTCACCGTCGTGTTCATCGCGAACTCCTTTTCCTCTGGTGTTAATAAGTTGAACACCCGAGCACCGGAGAAGACTGTTGACAATCAGTATACTTGCAGTGCACCTTCATTCCCTACTGTGGGGGACTTACACGCCGTTGAGCCAGCGGCAATTGTCTTCTCCTCGCCGTTCTCGAATTTGATCTTCTGATCGGGCACCTTTGGAATCTGCACGCCGTGCAAAATTGTGACCTCTCCCGGAAGACGCTCGTACAGCGGTGTGTCCATGTGCCACCGATAAGGCCGCGTGTAGTTCTTGTCGAGCTCCTCGGGGCTTAGTGGCGACTCGTGGAACAGAGTGTGGTCCTAATCTTCGGTCAGATTGATGTTTTTCGACTTCACACTTGGAATACTCACCAGATGAACAACTTCAAGCTCGGAAATTCCCTCATAATCGGTGAACTTCCCCGAGCCAATAACAGAGACCTGCACAGATTCAGGTCCGTTAGTAACCACACGCCCACACGTTGCCGGAGTTCTAGGATTCCGGGGGGCGACTTCTACTGACCTGCGGCGCAGCTGGTAGCCGGCCAGCTCTATAGCTGGACAGGATGTTCCGTGGATCACTAACGGCCTTCTTGCCAGCGGAATGCTCATTGGTAGCGTGTGGGTCGAAGACTGCAGCGAGCTTTGGTAGAGTCTGTGGGTTGATTCCCTGCTGGTTGCGGATAACGACGACGGAGTTGTCGAAGAGCGCCTGCCGGAGCGTCTGCTTGTCTTCCTCGGTAAGCTTGTCGAGGTCGAGGATTGGAGTCTCGTCCGGAAGATTGATCTCGGCACCGATCATGGACTCTCGGCGCTCGTCCTCCGGCAGGAGGGAAGCGGTGAGAGATGAGTTCGTCCTTGAGGGCATAGTGGATAGTTTTCGTGTGTGATTGCGAAGGTGGTGTGCATCTTTCCACCTCGTTCTCGATATGTTGTGAGTATTTATATTTGCATCTAGGTGATCTGCTGTCTTGCAGCGCTAGTACCAGGCCCACCAATTGGCTACAGTGAGGGGTGGACATGGCCGAAAGCGCAGCATCATTTGGGGCGGAGCAGCTTCAAACTCACCCGCTCTACCCTATCATGTGAGAGATGATGCGGATCGCGGAGAGCCCCGACATTTCCTGTACATCCGCATTCTCCGTCGGAGGAACCCCTGGCGCGGATGAGTTGTTAACTCGCCCGCCCGAGCCAATCACGGAAGCGGTGATGCGAAGCGGGGCGTATCGCCCGAGCGGCCGAGTTGGCGACTCATCCGCTCCTGCCCCAGATCTCCGCCATCGTTGACAAATGAGACGGACTGGCTTTCAAATATAAAAGCCCCTCAACGGGTCCATCGAGCTCATACGTAAAGACGTCCATTTCCAGAAAAGTCCATTATACACCTTCAAACATGGGCAGCCTTGCAACATTTTCCGTGAAGGCACTTCCGAAATCGACCATCTCCGACGTTGACTTTGGAGCTGAGGTACTGGGAGTCGACGTTGAGAACCTTACCGGTAAGACTCCAAAAGCACAACAACTACCAAATACTCACATTGGTCGTTTTTCCACTGTAGATGATGCATTTGCCTTTCTTCGCACCGCTCTCTACACGCACAATGTTGTCCTCATCAAAGGACAGAACAGCCTTTCTCCGAAAGCTCAGTACGAGCTGACTCGCCGCTTCGACCCGGCTGCCGACACATACAGCCATGGAAAATCAATCGACAAGCGCAGTATCCTTCACGCCGACCTCAAGACCATTCCGCACCAGCCACAAGTCCAGGTCATTGGCAGCGGCTTTGTCAAATCATATGAAGGCCTCGAAAATATTACCCTTGTTCATCCCCACCATCGCAAGTTTCACCGTGACCCCATTCCGGAGGAGGAGGACCATGACTACACACACTTCTACCGCTGGCATATTGACTCGGCGATGTATGAACTCGACCCCCCGCGGGTCACATCGTTAGCCGCAGTCCAAGTGCCGCAAGGACGCCGCCAGATCTGCCGGTATGATGATGGCTCTGGGGAGGAGCTGGATGTTCCACTCGGGACAACTGCGTTCATCAGCGGCTACAGGATGTACGAGCTACTCTCGGAAGAGGACAAGGAGTTCGTTCGCACGAGCGAGATCGAATACGGTCCCCATCCGTACATCTGGATGAGCGAGGCGCGGTCCCGCCCCAACGGCCTTGGCCTCTTCTCCGAGGGACGTGAATTGCCGGATGATCGGCTTCCTCCGGTGGATCCAGGGAAGATTAGGCGGTATCCAATGGTATGGAAAAATCCGCTTACCGGAAATCTGGCATTGATGGTGTACCCGACCCCTGCGCGGAGGATCTGGCGCATGGATGGTTCCGTGATTGAGGATTTGGAGGCGGTGAGGGCTACCGTATACAGGCTGCAGAGGCAAGGTATAAGCCCGAGGTTTGTCTATCCGCATGATTGGCAGGAGGGAGACCTCATTCTCTTCAATAATCATGGCGTGATGCACTCTATCGTCGGATCTTTCAGGGAAGATGAGGTCAGAATTTTCAAGCAGTGCAACATGGCTGCAAGCAGCGCTCCTGCTGGGCCATAGTCCTAGAAAAATCTGACGAGTTACGGAAGAGATCTGGCCAGTCAAATGAACCTGTACGCACTGACGAAGACTGGTATGTGATACAGCATGGGCAACACCACAAGGTCTCCGGTGTATGAGCCATAAAAGAAGCACCGCATTAAAACTCACTAGGACCCAGATGTTTCAATCCCCTAAATTCAACTCGGTCGTTGTGATACCTATCCTCTTCCCCTTTTGATCGCTACTTCTGGAAGTCGGGCCGACACGTAGTTTTCCGACTTTGGCTCTACCTCCCGCAAACTTTCGCTTCCACAGTAAAAGACAATCCACTACCGCCCGTACCACCGGACAATAGCCCCCCAACAACACCAATCAGCGATAGTAGAGGTGCTCAAATTCCGGTTGCGTTGCCAGAAACGAACCCATCTCGTTGCCTCGATTCTCAGAATCATATCATTAGTTTAGATTTACATAAGAATTCTTCTTTTTGAGTGTCCAGGTCTTAAGCAAGTTCAGAGTGGACATGTGTTATGGAAATTATCTATGATCCATGTACGGCTATTCACTGAAAGCAAAGGTTACGATACTGTAAAATAACCTGCAATATCTTTGAGCAGCATTGAAGCCATAATTTGAGTCTCCGAAACGCGAAGTAGTCTTCATGCTGGCTAACTTGAACCGGATTGCATGAGACGCTCCCAAAGGGGAGGCGGATTGTTCTGCTTTACTCTCCATGTATCAACGCTGAACTCAAGCCTTCCAGCATTTCTCTGGTGTTCCGGGTCGACAAAAACCCGTAACCCCACGCTTTCCTGCTCAAGGTTGAAAACCCGAATCAAGACATAGATCTCTGATGCGGGCTTTCCAGGCTTCAGGGTCAGGCGTTGCATCTGTGCAGGTTCGAGTTTGGTTGTCAGATGGCGCCATCTCAAGATTGTGGAGCAGAGCACTTACGCGTTTGAACTGTGAGCTACTCATGAAGAAGGGTTCATCACAGTCTCTGGTGGTTGTTTTGACCTCGATGTAGTACGTGGGATGCTCGGAAACCGATGTAACGGCGTTATCAAAGTACCCACTTCGGGACAGTTGGCTTGTAAGCTCTCCTCGTAAATCATGATAAACGAAATCGGACGTTTCAGCCCCATTCCAAGGATCAAGATCAGAGTATTTGTCGCAAACGCGCACTTCTTTACGGATCGTGCTTCTCCAATTTGCAGCACTGAGCCCAGGAAGGCTAATGTTGTGAAGAAGCTCGAAGATCTGGGTATTGTGTAAATTTAAAGGAGGTGCTGAGTATGCGTCAGACTTACGAATAACTCTCCTGCGGCACCAACTTTTCTGTCACGATCTTGGGACCGGATTGTGAAGATGGATGGGTACTCGATGTGATACTCCGAGCATCTGAATGTGTGAAAAATGGATGTGCGATCGCAGAAACAATGAGAGGCATCTCCTTCAACAGGAAGGTAAGCCTTGTTTCCGAAATTGATCAAACGATCGAGGAGTGCAGCGTATATAGCGTTCCCGAGTGGCGCTTCCATTGTTGATACCACTGGCAGGTTGTCCAACGGTGGGGTGGAAGACATCGTCATCGAATGGACAAGTTCTGTATCCTGGCTCTCGAAGTCAGACTGTGGCAGTGCCGTTATTGCTTCTCTAGTAGCTGGCAACCCTGGCTGCTTTCTGTGAACATCAATCTCGCCTGATAGATGCAAAACCTGGAGGTCAGCTTCAGCTGGCCGATTGACCCCAGCCACCTCAACGACTCCGGCGTTTTCGAGTATGTCGTCAACGCTGTCAAGACTGCTGCTCCCCAAAATCTTGACAAGAAGGTTCTCTGCCTCTGGATCCGCGAGTCCCAGGAACTCTAGAATACGCTTAGGCAATTCTTGGAGGTAGCAAACTTCTCTTCCTTGCTTGTCCATTGGAATATAGACGTTGAGTTGACCATCGGTAAAATCAAGATGAGATTTGGCTCTAGAACTCTCGACTGTGCAAATTGAGGATCCCTGAATCAAGTGCAAGGATTTGGAGATGCTGTTGCTCGTATGCACTATCGAATTCTGTAAGATGCTGAGCAAGGATCTGTCTTTCCCTTTAGCTTTGGAGCTGCGGAAATGGACGGCGCAACTAATGATTTATTAGCATTAGAGAACATTTGATATCGAATGGTTCCAGTGTTGCTTTGGTATACCGGTATAGAGCGTAGGATTTACGGCGGAAGTCCTTCGTATATCCAGGGGTCAGAATGCCTTCTTTGACCATTGTTTTCACATCCACTGTTTTCGACGTGTGCAAATTCGATAACTCTAGAGCCGAAAAGAAACTTTCACAAGTGTGAATCTCGGTTGGCGTGAAGTCGAGGACGTTGATCTTTCCCTCGAAAGCTTCGCAATGCTCCTTTCTGTCGACGATAGCGAAAGCGAAGCTGGGTTTGGCCAGCCTTATATCGCCACTCGGTAGCTTGATAGGTAAGCATTGTGAAGATCGCAAGCTTACTAGATCCATAGGAGTCGGGTCCATTGCGCTAATGGCTGTGATGAGTCGTTTGATGTGAAGCAAGAGCGGAGGGGTTGACTTGGCGATCTCTTGAAGAGCCTGACTAAGTAATGCAATAGTAGGCTTCCTGACTCCCAACACGTCGCAGAAAAAGGATTCCGAGGACTTATATGGTGTACTTATCGACGTGAATCGAGGAATCCGAAGGCTGGTGTTGGCCCACACGCAAGCGGTTGGTGGGACCCATTTATCGAGAAACGGAACGAACACCAAGCTGAGTTCCTCAAACATCGCACTGGAGGATTGAAAAAGTCAGCGCTCTGAGGGTCACGGCTGAGGTGCTGGGAAAATATACCGCATCGCGTCTGAATCCACGTTTGCTTGGCCAGCTTGCTGGAGATAATGATATATCTTGGCTGTTCTTTCTCCGTCGCTTCTTTTACCCTTACGCATTTCAGCCAGCTCATTGACGAAGTCAGTCCATTCAATGTCGCGTAGTTTCAGGATCCCTTTGAATAGGTGCCTGACGTCCGCATATCCACTGCGAGCGCTGAGGCTGGTGGTGGACTTGAGCCATTCTGGTCCGTCCCAGACGCATCTCTGCAATCTTCTCCATGATGACCGGGTAGTTGCGGTAGCTGGGATGTAGACGGATATCTGTGCTCGGAATGTTGTCCTGATTACCGTTTAGGTCAATCAAAGAAGCCGCAGGGAGGTGCGTTCGCGGAGAAAAACTTACCGGACTCGCGCAACTTCCTCGTCTGTGACGCATTTTCTCATGATACCCTTGTAGATCTTGAAGATGGACTCTGGGGTCGATGGGTTGTTCCAGTTGGCCGTGTTAAATGGGCGAAGTCGAACCGCTTTGAGATAAATCTCTAAGTCATCCGTGAATCGGACTCCAATGCGCTTGAGAAAGATCCATTTCCCCTCGTCTTCATCATGTAGTTGTCTCACGGGCATGCGGAGGAAGATTGGTCCATCAATTTGGAGTTCATCCACCAGGGCCTTCAGTATCGGCAGTGGGATGTAGAGCTCATGCAGAGGAACCAGAGAGTCCGTTTCTGAGGGGATCTTGCAGTGTCGTAGCTCCTCACAGACCAGATGCACATTTGGCTCGTATAGAGACCAGAATCTCTGTAAAAGTCCAACAACTCGCTCCGGACGATGTGACAGTATGTATCGAAAGTCCTCGGAGAGTTCTCCGTTCTCGAGAAAGCGTGGATATGATTGTACGCCAAGTACTTTTTCAAGCCACGTTCTCCAAGATCTTCCGTGACTGAGTGCGTCCTCGGCCATGGCCATGATGTATTCCGAGGGGAGAAAATTGGTGCTGAAACCAGGGGTACCATCATCTATCTTTGCAAAGAGCTCTGAGGGGCTGTATCCATCAGCGGATTCCAAGAAATAAATCTCGTCTGGACGTAGAAGCAATCCGTGTGGGCCAATGAGACGGATATTCCAGCCAAGGGAATCCTGGCCGGGAGGAGAGATCCAGAACAGATACTGGAGGTGTGAAATGGATTGTTCAATGGTTATACTATCCCTTGATGCTTCGTACCTTTCGCGGATCCATGGTACAACTTGCTCCGGGCTGCACTCTCTGACGCCAAGGTGCGAGAAGAATGTTCTACGAACTTCATCTGCAACAGCATCACAAACAACAATGTTCCGTCCAAGATCCATGGGGATTGATGCGCCTCCAGCAGTGGGGAAATAAACTGCTTCCGAACCGGATATCCAGTCATTATTTCCCGTTGGGACGAGGCGTAAAGCTCTCAGACGAAGACGAACCGATTCGGATTTGGGGCCGTTGCTCTCGAAAGGCTTTGAAAGAACCGTTGCAGCTCTCTTGTGCCAGTCGTCATTCGTTGTGGGTGCTTTCATCGTTGAATCCGGGCGATCAAGGTCCGCCTCCACTCGGTCTATGACATCAACCCATTTGAGCAAGGTGGTTCCGAGTGATTTGAGTGTCTGAAAGTCCTTCCATGAGTAGCGGCCGTTCAGGTACTTTTCATTGTCGAGATCTGGAAAAAGCGGGTCGTAGTTCCGATCTCTGAAATCTGGCGGAATGTAACAAAGCTGGAGAGGTCTATAAAGTCCTCCACTCAGTGACCTGAGTATCGGCTCCTTACTCAGGAGATTCAAGATTTTAGGCCTGAGACCGTTCCAGAATTTGTCGAAAATTGGATTTGGTGGCAGGTAGCGCATCCACTGGTACTGAAGAGACTCGTGCTCGCAGAATGTCAGGACAGCGTCTCGAAAAGTCTCTGCAACACCCTGAAGAAGCGCTTGATTTCGTGCAGTGTCGAAAATATCCTCGCGATTTGCTTGCGTGACAAAATCGGACTGGATTAAGAACTGTGAGACAGGTGAGAGATATTCTACCCTTTGGTAAACGATCAATCTTACCGGAAAGCCAACCTGGCGAAGGGGCAAATAAGCGTACACGTGCTGTTGTTTGATCACAGGACACTCCTCACCGTCAACTGGAAATGCCAAAATCACGTCTGCCTGATGTATGTCTGCGCGTGATGGGTCGTGCGGCAAATTGGTTACCGTACGCTTGGCAATGCGGAATGCGTTCACCTCCTCAGTCCATTCGCCGTGATCGATCCGCTGCCTTTTCACAATTGTGTCCAGTTTTCGAGTGGTATTGCGGTCACAAGAGTACGTGACTTCGGACGAGTTTCCGGTCGGACGGCGGATAGTTACATGCAACTTCCGAAGGGTCTTCAAAAACAGAAGCAGAGTATCGGGGATATTTTCCAGGTCTTTCGCCCGTTTCTCGAAATCCGACTGTGCAAGCAGCGTGAGAGTACACCTCGTTTGAACGTTCGGAGGAAGGTCTTCGTATTCCTCTTGGATCGGAGTCACCATCCCGAGTCCGTTGTCATCTAAGCTGAGCGAGTATTCGAATGCAAACGAGTAAGGCTCTGATTGGATGTGGACACGTTTGGCGACTTTGAAAACTGATTTGAAGCCAATTCCTTTCTCTCCAATGTAGCCCTGCATTTTTTTGCCGCTTTGGTCTTTCTTCTTGCTCTTCCTGATGCTACACATTGCATGGAAATCGGATTCGGTGAAGCCATCTCCGTTCGAGTCGATGACGATACGTCCTGGGTAGAGAGTGAAACTGAGGAAAGGTTCCTGACCATCCGCGCAGATACGAGTGTAATGGTTGTCCTCGGCGTTCTGAATCAACTCATAAATAAAGCGCATATCCTTCGAGTAAATGTCGATGGCAAGCCTGCATGATCTGAGCCATACGCACCACCGCAATATACGAAGACGCATACGTTTTGGTAATATCACCGTAATCCTGTATAAAGTACTCGAAGGCCGACTTAAGAGCGGGGTCTCCTTCTCCAAACTTCTCGATCCTCTCTGCTGGGACCGCAAAATATCGCACTCGGGTCTGCTCCACTAACTCAGCGGCACGCTGTCGTTCATCTTCCCTATTGCGTCCGGTCATTCTGTCATTTAAAATGTTTTCATGTTAAGGGAAAGAGTGAATGAAACGGATTCAAAGTTTCAAGACCTTCTCACGTTCACAGGACTTATGTATCAATATGTGCGGCACAGCAGGCGGTTACGGTTAACTGCCATTGGCTGCTACGTGTGACAGCCCCCACGATCTACCCCAGCTCACAAGTCCCCAAACTCTATTTTTGGTTTGCTATCGCCGCCACAATTCTGCATTCTCCCTTAATCTGTTTCATGTGAACTGCGCCGCAAGGGCTTTGTTATTCCTTGGCGAAGCACCTCCCAGCAAACGCAGTCTTATTGAAATCTTCCTAACGCACCCTCGGCTCAGAGCCAGTCCACTGCACCACGTATAAGTGCACCTGGTAATTGAATTTCCGTACTTTTCCCTTTTAGATGGTGTTCTGCTATTTAGTTATACAAAGGATGGGGTTAGACTATGCGAGGCGTAGAAAACGTCGTACGATACGTTGCTATGTTGTAGTTCATGAACACACTCGATTAAATGATATTGCTAGTCATGTTTACCTCCTAAGTGTTTTGGTTATTAGCGCGTGAAGTTTAAGATGGTTGAATTGTTAATAATATTAGTTAGCGTTTTTCTATCGCTCTAGCGACGCAAATTCGGAGATCAGCCGTGGGTCCGAGTAGACGTTGTGGACGACGTTTGGGCTCACACGCGTAAGAACTGGGTTATTTAGGCGTTCCTAATACAAGGTTTTCTAGCATTAGCAGGCCTACACGATGAGATTAATGCTTGACTCGTATTGTTTTACAGTGCCCCGTGATCAGTGCGATTTCTACTAACACCCCATCATCATAGTAATAGCTATCACTACTTCCACTCGTGTTTTTAATTGGCTTTTTATAAAGGTCGCAATGCGTTCGCGTGCCTTGTGATTTACCCATTGATAATAGTTTAGTAGGATGACTAAGGCGTTTCACGTCGGCGACCGGCACAAGGCGGCGCCATATAAGTGTTTCTAGACCAGCTTTTATATAAGAGTCTAGATCTCTTTATTGAGAAAGACATCTTCGTGCTTTGCGTCATAGATCCTTTTTTCCTAAATTAAACTCTTCGTTGATAAAGGACGTTCAGTATAACTTATTGTAATTTTTTATGTACAAAAATAGATTTGCAACATCAAGCCTAACAAAATATCAATGACAAGAAATGATTTCCTAAATAACAAGTACCAGCCATTGCATGTGGAGCTTTAAACCGATTCGGCACCCGGGTTTTGCAGGGTGAGCACACCGGGCCGGTAAGGCAACAGGTCGTAACCGGTATTAACGTTGGGGTCGCGTCCTTGGTAGAGGAGTTGCAGGTTGCACGGATCAACAGTGAAGGTCTGATCCGGGTTGCTGCGAACCAAATCACCGTGCGAGATGTCGTTGGTCCAGGTGGCGCCGCTGTTGGCCTTGCCGGCGAAGGGATTGCTTTCGGTTGCGGCCTGAGCTGTCCACGAACCGCTCAGGCTGGTGGCCGTGAAGGAGCGGAAGTATCGTCCGTTGGCACCCATAGCCTCGACGATCATGAGGTATTTGTTCTGGCCCTGTAGAGTATAAACCTGGACTGCTTCGAACAAGTTACTGGTTGTGTCGCTCATGATTACGGTCGACGCCGTTCCGAAGTTTCCTGGGAAGTTCCCGATGGGCATGCTGGCCCGGTAGATTTTGCCGTTGTCTCCTGCAAAGAAGAGGTACATGTTCTGGCTGTCGCCGATAACCGTCTGGTCGATGGCGCCAGTGCTTGAGTCCGAGATGGTTCCAGAGAACAGCGGCTGTGGCGATGACCATCCGTTCGCATTGGTGGGATCGCTGGACGTCCGGTAGGAGAATGTTGTCGGGCCCCATTGATGGGCGAGAATCCAGACACTCTTTGGTGCGAAGTAGAAGAGCGTGGGCGCAACGGCACTCTGGCTCATGGCGTTCTGGCTTGCTGATGCCATCTGAGACCAGTCGGAGAAGAGGCCGAAATTCATTGAACCGTAGCTGGAGGAGCTATGGTCCGAGGCATACACAAGATGCTTTCCTTGGTAGACGACGTTGGTGAAGTCCTTGAGCGCTACCCAACCATTTTTCGGCTGTGTCAGTGCGCCCGTCGATGACCATTTGTACGACGATGGAAGAGCGCAGGTTGCTGCGTCCGTCGTCGATGTGAGCAACGAGATGGCAGTCGACACCAGGCCGGCGTTGGCGAGCGAAAGCTTCATTTTAGGGTTTGTTATTGACAAAGACAGGTAGAAAGGATGGTGTCCCGTGCATGTAGAGTTCAAGAAGTGCAGGGCCACTGTATTTATATAACGTAGAGACTGACCATTGTCGTTATTGACTGATAAATAACAAGGACCGAGTCGCCCACAACTTCGCGTTTTTCATGGATCTTTCTGCTCGCTTCGGGGGTTGGTGTGGGAGCTTATTAAACCAGTTTCACGGAGACTTCAATCGCCTGGCAAATCCACTAACCGGAGCGTAGAACGCTGTTTCACGCATTCCCTAAGTGGAAACGAACCGCTCGTTCCGTAGATGAGGCACCCGCCCCGCATTACTTAGATTAGCCTTCGGTTCCCGTATAGCGTATAGCGTAAAGTATGCTGCTATAAGCTAGACTTAGCTAATCCAATGGCAGGCGTGCACCACTCCGGGCCGAAAGACCATTAGCCAGGACTGCGCACATTGTGCCTAAACTCAAGTGGATCAATTACACCGGACCGGCGGCCCAGAAATTCTTACGTCCCAGCTCCGGTGGGAGGGACATTTTTAGGATTGCATCTTTCGCACCTTCTCTCCTGATCATCCCGTAACATCAATTCGATATTCTCTAACAATGCATTTGCTTGGTGAGGCTAATCATATGTGCCTAACAGTCCAACAGCGTATTATTTGCTTTTGTTCCTGTCTCCACGAAGCCTCTCAACACGCTGTACAATGAAGAATGAGCCGCTACTACTAGGTGAAACTGGATCAGCTCAGGTCAAACCGGCATAAACCTATAGGCGACTCGTTATGCGCCCCTCAATGCCAATTAATGAGGTTTGAGGTGTTGACTGCTCAATACCTGGGCCGAAAATAAGAGGCTGAACCAGCCGCGCCTCAACGTACTGTGCGATGAAATAGACATGGTGATAGAAAGGATAGCATTACATGGTCTAGGGCCACAGCGTTTTGACGGGAGGATAGAATGGTTATTATAGCGGTTGTATGGCGAAAAAGGTCTTGTATCGCTTCTTCTCTCCGAAAAAAGCTAAGAAGAATTATTAGGGGGCTCTTATGTATATTTATTACCGAGAGCTAGATTGTGAGATTCTCTACGGTTGACGTAGCTCACTGCTGCAGCTATCATTTTGCACACGTTATATAGTCTTTATCGACCAGCGGCGTAGTGCTAGAGTACGTGCGCGCGCCTAAAGTGATCGCAAAGGTGTGGATGATGCTAATACCGCACGGGCTGAGGACGGACCTACGAAAGTGGAAGCTGCGCTAGCCCCGGGGTGCGCGCAGCAGTGGTGCTATTGGTTGTCAGGAAGGAATCGGGAACAGTTGGAGCTTACATGTGATTTATTGGAGGTGATAGCAGGTGTCGGCCTCTAATGTGTTCGTAGCACGCCCAACGCTACCTCCTGTTTGCTGATTCGAATCGGGCGCGGTATTAGGAGAAGGCCGGCCGGGGCCGTGGCTGGCATTTCTTGAACGTCGACGTTCGTACTTGCGAAAGAAGCATGGTTCAGACTTCAGAGCATTTATATACACCAGGCCATAGTTTAAAGATGCGTACACGACTTGGTTTATGCCACACGTCTCGAATAACGCATTCACTCAACAGTCCATTACAAGCTACCAACGGGGTCGGTTTGGTAAGTTAAAGGAGATCGTAGGTGCGATGGGACTCTGCCCTATAAGGATGCTACCTATATCATGGGAGCCTCCCTATCCGTTGACCGTCGTTTTACTACTCAATAAAAACCTCAGCTTGGCAGTTTCATAAAAGAATATTTAATAATATACTGTTGCAAATACATATGTATTAACATTTCAATTAGAAATCCTTTTATCTTTCTTTTGGTCTATTGAAATATCTATAACTTGGCGCCTAGTTCTTTCGTGGCGCGTTCTCGTAGGATTCTCTTAAGAATCTTTCCACTCGGGCTTTTTGGAATTTCTTGTAGAAAAACAACACCTCCTTCTAACCTTTTGTACGATGCAAGTCTCTCTTCTACGTAAGCTCTCACCTCTTTCTCCGTCAATTTCTCTCCTTCTTTCCCCGGACGCCTAACTACATATGCACGGGGTAGCTCGGAGCCGCTCTTGGTCGGCGTAACACCAATTACGGCTGCGTCAATGATTTGTGGATGGCTGGTAAGAACACCTTCGAGCTCTGGCGGTGCAACTTGGAAGCCACGAACTTTGATAAGCTCCTGGGCAGTATAGTCGGATTAGCTGAGATGTTGCGAGAATCGTACAAGTTGAGACAATCGTAGGATTGTAGATGCCAAACAACTGCCACGGCGCTTACCTTCTTCCGGTCAACGATAAACCATTTCTTCGTCCTCTCACTGCAGTGGACTATGTCGCCCGTACGGAAGTACCCTTCATTATCGAAATCATTGTTGTTTGCGTCCGGCTGATTCCAGTACCCCATGAAGACAATTGGACCACGAACGCACAACTCACCACGAACGTCGTAGCCTGTGATATCGTCCCCTTTCTCATCAATGATCTTCAGATCAAGGTTCGGCATTGGGTATCCAACGCTCCCCTCATCGTCGTCTTCCGGGTACCGTATGCCCATGGCTTGGCAAGTCATCTCCGTCATTCCCCATGTCCTGAAGTAAGAAAAGAGGAGGCTTAGCTCAGGCTCAATGCAACGATGGATCCACTCTTCTCGGAGATACTTACTGCGTCACTGGAGTTCCCGGTAGTAGAAGTGTCTTCATTCTGGCAAGTGTCCCTTTATCCAGAGGTGCTGCTGCCGTCAGACCGTACTTGACGCTTGCCAGACTGTATTTCCTCGCAGCCGGTGTCTCGAGAATTGCCCTGATCATTGGAGGCGCTCCAACAAGTTCATTGATTTGATACCTCTCCATATTCAACATGTACGTCTCAAGGTCAAACCTTTTCATCATGTAGAGAGGGGATCTTATCTTCAACGATGCGAAGTGCACGTTCGGCACCATTCCTGCATGAAACAGCGGCATAATGATAAGTCTCCGGACCTGTTCCACGGAAGAGTCAGCTGAAGGCCTTATAGGGGAACTGTTATCCAGACTGACTTCAAATGGACGCTTCTCGATGGTCAAGTGGTGCTGAGCGATGATATTGTGGTGCGAGATTCTCGCTGCCTTCGGCAACCCAGTGGTTCCGCTGCTGAAAAGTCTCACAGCCTCCGTGGCTTTCGCCTGCTTAAGACCCTCGAAGCGCTCCCAATCACTTTCGCCGTTCTTCAGTAGATTTCTCCAGCTTGCGATTCCCTCTGCGAGCTTCTCGTCACTTGTGCGGTCGAACGCCCAGATTCTCGAGACCGGCAGATTCGTCTCTGCTGCCGCAGTCAAGACGTTTGCCAAAAGACCAGGCTCAGCGATGAAGGCTGAGATGCTGCCGACGCGGATGGCATGGGCGATTTCGTGGGAGGTGTAAGCAGGGTTGGTGCCTGAGAAAATGCCACCAAATGCGATGATCCCATTGACAATTATCGGATAGTCAATCTACGCAGGCGGTCTCATTAGAAAGAATATGCCTTGGGAAGTGGCAATGATGTTCAGGGAGTCGCTCACGCTATTAAAAGTATGCATGCAAACCACGTCACCTTTCTTCAGGCCTGCAGCCTTGAATCCGGCGCAAAGCTTACGTATCACATCTTTCGATTGTCGAGCCGAGTATGACTGTGAAGGGTCGGCTGCATCAATGTAGATGGGTTTGTCAATGTCGACCTCGGCCTCTTCGTAACACCACGACAGGATGTCTTTGGCAGGGATGTCCACATGTTGCGTGGCGAGAAAAGGCATCGTGATTGTGGTGCTGACCGGGAATGCTCGGACAGAGTTCTAGATCGGCGAGGCCTTTATACGCGTATTCGCATTTCTGAGACCGGAAGTACATTCAGATCACAGCCAGCATGCAGACTGCCGAAAAACTCCGCTGTCGGGTATTGGTGAAACATAGATTGATCTCGAATCGCTTCTTTTCGGGCTGCGAGCGAACTTATCAGCGAAAAGCAGTGGTCGGCATTTTCCTACCTTCGCTCCACGACTTGCTGGACATAACTAGCCAATTGTGTGATTGGTTTTCGGTGATGCGAATACGGAGCTTCGTCTTTTCAACATTTTGTTCATTGGAGGCAGTGTTGTGCGAATCCTCAGTCTCTCCCTTCGTTACATACTGCCGGCTGTGGAGCTGCCCAATCCCAACCCGGTGCTCGCCCTGCGTCAATTGGCTGCTTGATGCCTTCCCACGCAAATTTCAAGACGCGTCTCGATGCCTCGTCTTACCACGCTCCTGGCGGCGGCAAAGCATATGACTCCCTTCGTGCTGCCATCGTGTCGCAAGCAACTGCCATGGGATGCGACACGGCCACGATGACCGAGCATGGAGTCACGTGGGCGGATGACCAAGACCCATTCGGCCACATCAAGTTCCACGCCTTCCCGCACTTCTCTGCGGTGACCAACGTCCGGCTCTTCGAAAGCTTCGAGCAGCAGTTGGGCGACAAGTGCGATGATCTGTTGAAGGCAAGGGGCATCGGTGTTATTGGAAAGAATTTGAATGTGGAGTTCAAGCGACCCGTATCGTATCCCGACGCGGTGAGTCTTATTTATCTCGATTCATTTCAGGCAGCAGTAATGAAGTCAGAACATTTCTTGCTGGTCGATTCCGATTGCCGCTAATTTCCCATGTATGCAGATTCTTGTGGCTCTCCGAATCACAGAAGTGAAGCCGGACCGGTACTGCGTTACAACATCAATGTGGTCGATGCGTGACCAGGCTCTTGTTGCAGAGATTTCGGGGTGTGTTGTGTTCTTCGACTATCGTACCGCTAAAGTAGCCAACTTAATTCAGGCTGGAGGTGTTTACCGCGACCTCTACAACGCTCTCAGTGCAAAGGCGGAGCGAAGCAATGCTCTCTTTCAGAAGTGGAAGCAAGACGACCTGGAAAAGAAGAAGAGCAACGCAAAACTGTAGCTAGAATCACTGCAGGTGGCCTGAATGAGTAGATGATCAATCGAATCTTGATATTGTTGCCATTCTGGTGAAGAAAGTGATCCCTGCGTTTGGTTCACTAACTAAATCCAATGCCTCAGCCACTTCTTCAATAAGGCTTCATCCACCGGTCGTGATTCTGCAAGGCTCTTGCTGTACTTTACAGTCTTTTGTATGTCTACAACTGGAAATAAGCCAGCCATGGACTCGTAAAAGCCGATTAGCTTCAAGCCAGGTTTAATTTCCACCTGTTCCCTGGTGAGCGGTACTCTTTTCAACGCCGCGACCCAGTCATCAAACGCCACCGCTTCTAGTACTATCCCTTGCTCCCGGCGGTAGAGTTCTTGGATGACGGGTACCAAGCCCCTCCACGAGCCAGTCTTCGGATTGATGATATGAAAGACGTCTGGAGACTGTGCTTCAGACCGTCCTACATTGCTTAGGGTGCACTCCACGATAGCCTGAGCGGCTGAATCCACCGGCAGCCAGTCAATGTCATCAGTGTCTCCAAGGCTAAGAGGTATAGCGCCCATGCTTGCCGATGTTAGCACCAACGAAGGGAACCATTCTTGCCGGTTCCAACAGCCTTCATGGTACTGAGGACCGGCAATCTGGCCGCAACGGAATATCGAGACGGGAACCTCCACCGCTGCCGCTGCCCCGAGAATTCTTTCAGCAACATACTTGGACGCGCCATATCCCTGATTCGCGGCTGCGGAGGGTCTCTCGACGATAGCTTCAGGAACGATACCGCTGTAGCCTGCTACGGATGCGATAGATGAAATGAATGAGATATGACACCTATGCTTCGACTGGAGGCTAAAATCAACGACATGGCGCGTACCAGTGATGTGAGTGGGCACAAAAGATTCCAGGGAATGGTTGAAGTTAACGGCCCACGCGTTGTGGATGAAGATGGTGGCTGAGAAAACCAGCTCATCGTAAGCTTCTAAAGAAAGACCAAAGCGTGGAAGGCTGAAATCGGCGTGCAGAAAAGAGACTTTACTCAGTTCGGCATGAATACCGCGTTCAGCAAAACTCTGCTTCTGTCGTCTGCCAGCGTCCTCAGATCTGTTAAGGCAGTAAACCTTTTGAACCTGGTCAGACTCGATGAGCTTCTCGAGAATATAGCTTCCCAAAGATCCAGTAGATCCGGTAAGGATAGCTGTATGGAGTTCTGGGGGATCTGCGAGAGATACGCTTGCTCCGGCGAGGCCAGCCGTGTACTTCTCAACAAGATGAAGAATGAGACTCTCTCGCTCACGTGGCTCTACATCGTGTTCGTCACTCGTCAGCTTCCGATGAATTGAGGAAGCAAGTGTGTTGATGGTAGGGTTCGTGTAGATGTCAGCAACAGGTACAACGACCTGGTTACCCTCGAATGTAAGGCCGTTTCGGAGAAGCTTCGATAGTGCCAAGACGTTTTGAGAGTCCATTTTCAACTTGAAAAGGTCATCGTCATCGGAGTGGATTTCTGGAAGATCCCCGAGCAAAAGCCTGAGAGCCTGACGCAGATAATTACGCAGCTCTGTGAGGTTGGCCTTCACGTCTAGCTTGCCAAGCTGCACACTCAGTTGCTGGTCTACTCGATTTGGAGAATACAGAGCTTCAATCTCGGGTGCGTATAAGTCCAGAGTAGCACGCTTTGCGATTGAGTGCTTTGCGGTACGTGCAAACGGCTTGTCTTTGTTTGCAAAGGCGATCATGCTCTTCTCGATCCGAGCATGGGTAGAGCTCGGCTTATTTGCCATCTCCACGATGGGCCAGACATGTTCCAGGAAAGAGAGCTGGTCGGTAGGAATCCTTCCTTCGTCAACTTCGACGATCAACCCTGGCTGGAATCGATCATGGCCAACGACAATGGCACCTGTGACGAAAGGGTGATCCTCGACCGTCTTTTCGAACATGATCGGATCGAACTTGAGTCCATTGCTGAGCACAAGAAGGTCATCGCGGCGACACTTGAACCGCCATAAACCCGTCTTTGCCGGATGCTCTTCAAATAGGTCATTGGTTCTCCACTCGGATATTCCTGGAAAATTGTAGAAAACAGGTTGTTGACGGAGGTCTCCGAGAGGTCTGATAATCATTTCAGCCAAGTTGTCTTCAACATGCTCCATGGTCACACCAGCGTATGGGTGAAACTCGAAATAGTCCCAATCGGCGCGGTCGAGAGGCGCAAGAGCAGGTAGGCAACATGTCTCAACGGACCCGATAATAGAGCTAAGACGAGTAACGCTATTGATCAGATTACCTGCAGATCTGGACAGAGGAGCACCGCCGTAGAAGACCTCGTCCAGAGTAGAAAGTGCTTGAAGTCCACGTGTGGTTGCGCTCAAATCCGCGATAATCGATGGAGGAAACATCCCGCAGGTAGCGAATCCCCGCTCAATAGCCTCCATAACAATTTCCGCGCTGATTGGGAGTCCAGCTGGGAGTACAACCAACGGACCGGTAAAAATGCTGCGTAGGTATAGAAGAAGGGCCATGCCGTGGTACATAGGCGCAGAGGTAATTAGGGCCTTGCCGTCTGTACTCGGGCCAAGCCAACCTTCAGATCTATTGCGGCGGCCAGGTGGTGGAACCAAATGCTTTTGTCGTAGAAGATTCGATATCCAGACGTTGTCCACGTATATTGGTTTGGGTACTCCAGTGCTCCCTGAGGAGTGCATCACGACGACTTTCTCTTCCAAACTAACCCCGCCGTAACACGGAAAGGGCCCCGGTCCTTGTTCACCAAGAGCAATCATCTCCTGGAGTGTAGGCACTTGGAAACCGTAAAACTCGTCCGGCCGGGCTCTGAAAACTTCCAGGTTCGAAGTGACTCCCTCAGTATAGAGGTAGCGGGTGCAGTCTGTTGTCCGCATAATATGAATTTGGGCTAAGTTTGAATTCCGCCGTGAAAGGATGAGGGCCTAGGTGTAAAGCAATTAGTGCGGTACTAAACTACCTGGTAAAGTATACCCACCCGGTGGTTTGTTTTCATAAGAGCAAACATGATGATCCCATATCGAACATCGTGGAGACTGGGTGATAATTCAGCAAGTGAAGACTGGGAGAAGGATGGGCGCGCTCACCCCAAGTATCCAACGGTCTCACGTTGACTTTCCGGGATTCCAATGGTTTTCTCGACCCATCGCGATGCACCGTCGACTGCTTTTGCCAGTTCAGCAAAATCGATCGTCCGCCATTTGCCTTTCACATCTGATGTTTCAGGCACTACCATCCATGGTCGGTGCGGCGACGCTGTGGCAATTTGATCAATGAGATATGGAAGATGAGCGTGATCAATGTTTGTAGGGAATTCCATGGTTCTTTCGGTCGTTGTTGAATCCTGAACTGAATTCGTCGCCATGTACGTATACATAATCACCTAGTTTGCTGCGGTTATAAGCATGCGAAGAGAAACATATCATAACCGCTTGATGACCCCCATACTCGCTAAACATGTCTTGAAGTGATGTAGATCAGCGAGACAAGATTCGGTGGTTCTGACCAAGTGGATCAGCGGACCGATATTTTCCACAAAAGCCGATCAAGCAAGTCCTAGAGGAACAGGTTCGGTCTCCAACCTTCGCAAATTTTCGCTTCCGTGCCGTTCGGAAGTCTTCGCTCCCACGGTCCTCGCAGAGTGTCGGTCTAGCTAGTAGATACGCAACTATGCCGATTTCGCTAACGGTACGAATCGTGGAATTACAGTCGCAGTAAACATACAAGGTACGTTAAGTAAGACGTGTTAGAATTTTGAACAAAGAATCTCATAGACTGCCTCTCCGAGGCTTCATCGCCTTTGAATAGAACGCCTCTCGTTTCCATCTTCTTGTATCATTCAAGATCTAATCTAACTACCTTTCGCTCCTTTCCTTGAAAAAATACGGCTGTCCGTCTTGTTCCACAAGATCATACTCTTGAGAAAACTCCTTGGCATATCCACTGCGGATTTCACCATTTGCCATGACCAAAATGCAGCAGTTCCAGGGGTTCATCCTAGAGAAGGCTTTTCCCGAAAGAAGTGGAATGTAGATTTTCTTTTGTCCGGTAGACAGGTGAATAGAGAGGCGTATGCTGTTAGCGAACTTTTCATATAGTAAGCGTTCGTATGCCTGGGTAAATCAGTGAAAGAAGCTGTCTTTTTACACTTGTAGCAACTTACAATAAGACGCTTGACCATGCATTCTGCAAGTTTTTTGACTTCCTGATTATACCTCCGCTCATCTTGAAGGAGATTCTTATCGAAATCATCCCGCCAAGGCATGTCCTTTGCAAGTAATGCAACGAAGCTTTGGTAAGTGAGCATTGTATCTTCGTTTCCATCAATCTCATTTTCGATGTTGATGTGCGGATTGAGAAATGTCTCAAGTTGTTTGCGAAGGTATGGAACCGCGGTTAGATAGGCATCTCTTGACGTTGTGGGCCCCGATTCCTGGCTGAGGATTTCAGGTACGCGAAGAAACGTAATATAACGAAACCTCTTTCGTGCGGCTAGGCTGCGTAAGCTCTCGCCATATTGGAAAGAATCTGAATCAGCTACACCCATCAAGTCTCTCTGAGCGTCAGCACGCAGATCATTTTATCGGTCCGCTTAGCCGCTTACCTCCATACACAAGCCCATCAGAAACGATGGAGATCCGGGCACCGTATTCGTATACCTGACTAATTTCCGAGCAGAGGCGGTCAAGGCGGGCCAATGCCAGCTCCTCCCCGAGATCTGGGAGTGGGCCCAACGTTTTGTCTCTGTTTGGGTTTTTCAGGGGGAACGCCGGCAGGACGAGGAGGATCGGAGTTTTGTCCGCGATTTGTTTGGTAATTTTCTGGCAGACCTGCTGCCACGCAGCTTTCTGGACGTCATGTTCTTCCTGATACGAGAACCTTTTGATAATTTGGACCATTTGCCCGGCTACGGAACACATCGTATCTTAACGTAGGAGATGACCTGTATTATTGGGGTCAGCCTTGCTGGAGCCTCGAAGGACGGAGAGCAGTGAAGAGTTCTGGCGCCCTTTTCTTGAGATCATGACGAAGGAAAATGAAGAAACAAGGAACTTGTGCCGAAATAAAAACATACAGGTGACGGCCAACATTGTACTACGTAGGTAGGTGAAGGGCTAAAATGTGGCGGCCATGTGGAGCTATTGTCTAAGACTTTATGCGAGCAATAGATCACACTGTTGGCGCCTAAATCGTCCGTCGGCCGCGGTTCTTAATACCGATCACAACTCACGGAATTTTTCGGTAGATGACTGAGATGATGTCGTGCCCCAGTGCTTCCGATCTCTTCGGAAGAACTCGCACACGGTAGGAATAAATACAACGATGATAAATAACATCGACCACGCTCGCATAAGCAAGCGCATAGCACGATGGCATCCACCATGGCTCTAAGTCAAGCAAATATTCTTTCTCCCCAGTCTCTTGTTCATGTGCGGGACTCTTACTCTAGTCGAGGTGGCGAGAAGGCGTCTTCTTTCGTCAACAACTCTTCTAGCGAGACCACGCTCAAGGTCCTTCATATTTTGGGGAAATACTCCACGGGTGAAAGCAGTAATGATGCTGCTGCAACAGTCTCGGCCTTCTTCCATCTGGTTATGAGGCATGTTGAAGCGAGGCGACCTATACCAATGGTGTTACCGGCATTCCCGTACAAGAGTCTGAACCGACTTGACAAAGTGCTCGGCGTTGAGCCTGACCTGGGCGAGGAACTTGCTCTTGCAAGGCTTGAGAACCTCTGTCGAGACATTAGGAAAATCTACACCCCGGGCGCGAGTGTTGCAATTGTCAATGACGGACTCGGCTACAATGGTAAGGTCAATGCCTGTTTCTAATCGTGCGAGCTCTTGGCTGACCTTAAAATCTAGACATCACTTGGATACAAGATGAGGACGTCTGGATATACGAATCCTTGCTCCGGGATATGGCTGTCCGTGAAGGCTTCTCAAGCTTGAGATTCCATAGCATGATCAGCGTCCTCGATCTGTGCGACGAGTCGCAAATCACCAGAGATGTCTTTCTTCAGCTCTGCGAACCCACAAGACAATGTCTCGTATCAAAATACGGAGATTTAGATTTTGACGTCGAAAAACTTCTCGAAACCAATCAAGACTACCTTATGACGTACCGTGGATACGTAAAGTTCTTCGAGAAGGAGCTGGAACATCGACCTGAGATCAAAAAGGAGCCTGTCAAACGACGACAGAGAGCAATCGTCAAAGGGATTGCCAAGAGGCTTATTGAGCGCGGATTCGTAAGTCAATTTTAGCGTCTCGTCCAATGTGTCTACCTAACAAAATTGCGTCAGACGTTCGCGAAAGTAATTCGCGAAAGGTTCCCCGAGCACGTCCGGTTGTCCATTCATCCATCTTCTGGGAAAGAGAAAATATACATTCCTTTGATCCCACAGGAATCGTTCTCTATGACCCCATGGCATGCAACTGTTGCTGTCGACGTTCGTGGCAACTTTAAGATAGCTCATGTGGCGGAATTTCGCGCGAGTCACGACCTCGTCATGAAAGATGGAAAGCCTGCTTTCTTCAGAGAAAGGTCTCCCCTGTTTAAGTGGAGTATAGAAGTTGAATTTACCCATCGCTACGGAAGGTCTCTTCTAATAACGAGGCGCAACCCCGGCAAGTCGCTCATGAGTGTTTCGGATCAGGCGAAACTCATGACGCTGGCAATGACGCACAAGGTGGTGGAGCTGAAGGGATTTGACTCGGATGCGTAGTATTGCACTATAGTTGTTTGAATCATTCCATTATAATGCATTTCCATCGTTACTATTTGTCTTTAGTCATTACGACGTCTAAGGCCAGTGAATATAAGGGTATTTCTTATGAACAACGTAGGATAACAGTGTCCTCGACGCTTTTGAGGTTCGTCATGGTTATCGGCATTGAGATAACGGACTTACCCAATGTCCGAACATGGTATGAGTCGTGCTTAACTTAGACTATCGCTGAACGTCGGAGTTCTTCGGACTTTGAACGATGAAGGTACGATATTAAGGGCGCAAGTTGAGGATAGTGGACGCCATTCAGAAAGTATTAAAGTACGGTTAACGGACCTTTCTTGGACAAATATCCCATTCCTAAAAGAGATTCAACAATATTTACTACTTTGCACGATGCCATCCTTCAGAGTCGGGAAACAGGACGTTCTTCACGTTCGTCCACAGGGATACGAGAATCACGACCCCGAGGAGATCTTCGAGCTCTGCGACCTAGACCACACTTTACCAAAGATCTATAGTGTTCTTACTGTGCGTCGGAAACATCATATTACCACTTTAAAATCTTAGCTATCACTAACGCTTCGCAGTTGACATACCAGCTCGATGAATCCATCGACCGGATCGCACTCGCGGCCCAGCTCAAAGATGGCTTGGAAGTAACTCTGAGCCAATATCGGATTCTTGCAGGCGAGCTTGCTACTGAATCCGCCACTGGGAAAATGTGGGTCAAGAAAAAAAGAGACAACACAGTCCGCTTCATTCTCAACTGGCTCAATGAGCCAGAGGACGACACGTTCCCCACTTTTGAGGAACTGAGGTGCACCGGTTTCCCTCCAGTCAAGATGGATGGTGATCTTCTTCTTCCAACGGTGGTGACTCAAAAGCAGCCGCTGACGCCGATGGGCGACCACCGAGAGGATCAGACACCAATCCTTGTGGTTCAAGCGAATTTCATTCGCGGCGGTGTGATCATGGCTGCTGCAATCTACCATCCCACGACAGACGGTAAGCACAAATTTGAGGCTAGATGCGGCACATAGTAATCGATATCCATAGCCACCGGTGTTGACGGTTTCTGGGCAAGCTGGTCCGCCAACACGAAGGCCCTGGCGAACGGGCTACCTCTCCCACCTTTCGTCGACACCATCTTCCAAAACAAGTCCCTAATCTCCCAAGCGACCCCGGCCACCGCTCAGACCAGTATCGCCCAACACTCTCTCCAGCTCAACAAGACCCCACCGACTCCCTCACCCGGCTTTAAGATGCCAGCGCTCCGCCCCGTCTTGCTCCACTTCCCCGCAACGCGCATCGCCCAGCTCAAGGTCGATGCCCGTCCCCACAAGCCCGGCGCCTGGATATCGACCTATGATGGCATCATGGCGCTGATTTGGCGTGCTATGGCGCGCTGCCGGCTGGACTTACTCAAACCCGACCCCATCTCCTCGTCCCACCTGCTGCACTGTGCTGGCGTGCGGAAATCTATGAATCTCCCCACCCACTTTTTTGGCAACGCCATGACAATGCCCAAGACGGGGCTTCCAGTTGCAAGACTTGTCGCGCCGGACATGCTACCAGAGGTCGCAGGCCTAGTACGGGCCTCGATCGAGGAGTATAAGACGGCCGAAATGGCGCGAGACTTCTGCGACTGGGTCGCGAAAGCTGAACAAAGATCATGGATCGGCATCAAGCTGAACTCTTTTCTGGGCATGGACACGGTGGCCACCTCGATAGGCACGATGACAGTTTATGATGTCGCGGATTTCGGGTTTGGGCTACCGAAGGCGCTGCGTAGGCCGAAGCCAACTGTAGATGGCTATGTTATTGTGTATCCGCGTAGGCCAACGGAAATTCCTAATGAGGGTATCGAGGTTTGTGTGTGCTTAGAGGTGGGCTGCATGGAGAGGATGTTAAAAGACCCTGAGTTGATATCCTACGCAGAGTTACGGTGTTAACATGTATTGAATAGAGGAAGAATTATTGATACTATGAACTGAGAAGTGGAATATGTACTTATTGTGATACAACTAGGTCTCCAACCCGTGGTAGACATCTATTATTTCTGGCATGGTCTCGTCATATATTAGTGTGGTAGGTTCTTGTGATAAGCATGTCCATAGGAAAAGTAAAGGGCCATCTCCGGGATCCCCTTCAAAGCGTAGTTCTTTTAAATTCCTCTCGAGGTCTGGCTCGGCCGTTATAGACCGAGGACTAGATCCGGAGCGCGGTAAGTCTCAGTTGGCTCTACTGTCTAGCTGGAAAATGTCTATCTAAAAGAGCGTACTCTTAGGCTCGCTCAAGTAGTTTAAGCCTAACGCAGGCTTGCGTAAGTGGCCTAAGTCCAACGTAGGCTCGTTTAAGAGACTTTGCATAATGGACATGGTTTGGGCCGGGCTGGCCAGCACTTCAATTCACTCACTTACCCATCCCCAAGTGATTGAAGTGCCAAGACTTACCTTATCGGCCGAATTGAGTAAGTAAAAGTGGTCAATTTAGCCTCCTAAATGATTAAAGTAACAAAAAGTAAGTAACGAAAATATCGTAAGTGTAACGGCGGGCCTCTGCCTCTAAGGATCCAAACACCAAAGAGGGTGGTAAGCCGTGTTTAGGGGTTTACCTTGAGTGGGTACAAGAGAGGGTGAGAGAGAATGAGGTGACGAATACACGTGACTGAGCACTGCGTGCGAAGGCCTTGTTACCAATAGAGTCCAAATTCTATTGTGCAAGTCGGGTTGCGAAGTTGACCACGAAGGTCAAAGCTATGCTAATGAGTGTGGTTTATATACGTAGGAGAGTCTATACAATCTGATAGTTCATGGGTTCATTCCGCCAAGCGGTTGAATGTCTGAACTCCTGCGGGTCAGGAGTTCAGAGTGCCAAGGCTTCGAACGGCTGAACCGGGAGTCACGTGACTTCCCGCCGGTGGATCTTCTTTTGCGGGCGCGTAGGCGCCCCGCTTGTCCTTCCTTTCCTTCTACCCAGGTTCTGTGTAGGCTGCGCCGTAACATGAACAAACTGGCAACTCTTCTCCCGGACTGTAACCGGCCCGCACTATTAGCACCCTCGTACGGGGGAAAAACTGTCACGACTCAAGAAGAACAAGTCAGATTCTCGAAATTGACTAAAGTTTCTAAGCTAAAGAAAAGAAAAAGAAAAGGAAAGGAATAGGGGAGGAAGAGGGGAGTTTATATACATGGTCCAGGTGCTAGTCAAAAGTTAAACGGCCGGGCCTAGGCTTCCCTTTCTAGTACGTTCTGGCCAAGTGTCTTCCCTCAGTAAACAGGCCACGGTTCGGCGTTCCTAGTCCAAAGTCGAAGCTTCTCCTCCCTTCACCTCCCTGTTACCTGGAGAATGAGATGTTGACGGTCTAAATCGTCACAAAAACCGAGACCATGAGAAACACTCCCCAGCTAGGAGATATCCTCCTGTTTACAGATGGCTCCCAGAATGCAATAGGATCAATGGGATACGGATTTATCGGCTATCAAGGCCACAGGATAATCCTTAAAGGAAACGGAAGTCTAGGTAACGCCACAGAAGTCTACGATGCCGAAGTTATAGCAATCGAGCGAGCTTTGGAAAGGCTCCTTACCAAGCCTGAGACTAGTATTGCAACGAACGTCCATATCTACACAGACAATAGTACAGCAGCCAAGGCCCTTGACGGACAGCCAACAGACTCGAGCCAAGGCATGATCCTAAGAATCCGTCTACTAGCTAAACAATGGCCGCATAGACAGCGCCCAATCTACATCCAACCCGGCTCAGTCCAGATCCACTGGATCCCCAGCCACAAAGGCATCCGAGGCAACGAAGAGGCGGATCAATTAGCTAAACAAGGTGCAGCGCAGCCCTCACCACCAACAACAGCAACGCTTGCCAAGATTAGCAGGATGGCGAGGGCAAAGGAGCACGAGCTCTTTGAAGAATGGTGGAAGACTAATATACCGGAATCCTACCAAAGCCTTAGCATCGCGCTATCAAAGGGCCCCCCTCTAGAGCTAAGTCTCTCAAGAAGGACACTTGGCCACCTCATCGCAGCAAGAACTGGACACGGCGACTTCAAAGCCTACCATGAATGGCTCAACCATACGGACGCGGATCTTAGCTGCAGCTGCGGACAACCTAAGAGTCCGTCCCACCTATTCTCGTGCAGGATCTCTAGAAGACGATTTAAAGGGCAACTAGGACTCTCGCCAAGCGAGATACTCGGCACCCCAAAGGGAGCATTACTATACGCTAAGTACGTGGAAGAGACAGGCCACTTTCGGGAGACCTGCCCCACGCACCAGAGAGCCCTGCCGCCACCGGTGCAGGAAATAGAACAACAATAGCTTAAAGCACAGAAACACTCCCCCACCCTATCTTACTCACCCACTCTCTCTACTCCTACCGTAACATTCAGATACTTCAGGCAGATGCCCCACACCTCTAGAGCAGCAGCCCACCAGGCTAGCTGTGACGTATGACATCAGAGACGTATGTCCCAGATAGGCCACCTAGATAGCCGACGGCTGCCTAGCAGCTGGCCCGTCCTATGCCCCCAGGGAGGCTCTAGGGCACGTGGAAGCTCTAATTAGGGACAGCCACGAACCCGCCGGACGTTAAATAGTCAATCAAATCAAATCAAATCAAATCAAGCCTCCCCCACCTCCCTCACCTCTTTGCCAAGAATCCACTCATTTGACTGCCTTCATCAATATTTCAACAGATTTCCTGCCGGACCAGGGAAGGACCAGCAACGGCAGTAGTTGAAGCAACATGCAGGGACATCAAGGCAGCAGCCAGAGCAGCATTCAGTACAAAGGGAATAGCTGGCCCAGCTAGAGGGAAGCTGCTTAAAGGGAGAGTGAACTCCCTCCTTAGCAGCTGCCCATCCAATACACAGAAACTACCACAGAGGACCCAACTCCGCATGGCAATGAGGGAGCAGTGGAAAAAGAGGTGGGCGGAGCAAACCAGGCAGGAGGGGAGGCCAGTGGCCCAGAGTTCACCCTGGAACCCAAAGATCAGGCAACTACACAGTAACCTGCCTAAACCACAGAGCACACTCCTTACCCTGCTGAGGACAGAACATATTGGGCTGGAGGACTACCTCTCTAGGCGCAAGGTGCCAGACCATCCAAGCCCTGCCTGCCCATGTGGCTGGCATAGACAAACTCCAAAGCACATCCTCTTGTTCTGTCCTCACTTCCAAGCAGGCAGAGCCCGGATGCTCCACACAGCTCAAACTACAGATTACCGCACTCTGCTGACAACAAAAAAAGGAGTCCATGCGGCCACAAAGTGGTTTCTAAAGCTGGGGCTGCTAGGCCAATTTAACCTGGCAAAGGAAATGGACCGGGAAAACCAAGAGGACCAGGAGAACCCAGTGGACCAAAGAGACTAGGATGGAATGAGAGAGCTAGAAATCAACACCTGGTGTAATTATAGGACTGCCACAGCAGCCACTACTGGTAAGCAGAAAAACGGGAAAAGAAGGGGTAACGCACCCAACATAAAGAGAGGAGGGGTTTTCTACCTAGGGAAGGTTTTCCCCCTCGTGTAAACTACTATAGATAGCCTACCCCGCATGGACCCGTAAGGGAGCTAAATCGGGAAGAAAATGAATTATCTATCTATCTACTTATTATTATCTCTCTTTAAATATTTCGTCTAATAGTCTCTTTTTTTTTTCTTACTTATCCATATTTATTACAGTAGCTTATTGCTCTCGTGTTTCTCTCGCAAAGCTCCAGTACTATGATTAACTAACCCAATATCCAATGGCTTCTCAGCCTTGCACTATGTTTCCTACCCATTCGGAAAACGACGTTATTTATGAAAATATCTCCACAGACTCTCAGCGTCCCAACATAACTGTCATGCTCCCACCTCGACCCGTGGCTACATGAACATTAGCATACATATAAGGTCTCTGTGTTCGATCAAGGTCAGATCGAAAATTGTCGTCTTTTTGGCGCTGTGGCTGGTTGGTTCTGAGACCCTGACCCGGGCCTCACAGTAGGAATCTGTTACAATATCAGTCCACATGGTGTGATTCATGTAGATTGGTCACCAAACTGGAGCATAAAAGGGTCACCGCCTACCGGGCTCTCTGCTCCTGATGCCACTCATTCAACCCATTATTCAGACCAAACAATTGCAACAACTTGTTACACAGCTTTTCCCGGCAACAGTGGAATCGGGTCTTATTTGACAATATTAATGTACAAACATAGGTCGTGAAAAAAGGGGAAATGCATGGCAGCCATAATGTCGTTAATTTTTCTGTGCCCAGACAATCACGGTGAACTCATTGCGACAGAGCTGTCGTTCCCACCACAATGTCGAGGCATAGGCGGAGCAAAAGCACGCTTGAGCAACTCAGGCCATTTTCAACTCCATAGGCTCCAACTCCGAAGGCTTCCGTCAGGTCTATCAGGATCCTCAGCCAGTTACCATCCAGACCGCCTATTAGCTCACCGAACGCCTATCAGCTCGCCGAGATTTTCCTGCTTTACTTTAGCTTGAGTTTCTGGCCGTCACTGTTAGGTCTCCCCGTTGGAAGAGGGAATAGGTGGAAAGTGGCTACACAGCGGCAGATTCCTGTGGTTACGGGTGCTCTTTGTTTACGATGCCAGAGCTGTAATCACTAACAATTTTCATGCGGAGGCGAAAAGAGCGTAAGGCAACCCAAGCCAGCTACTCAACTCTTTCGTCCTTACTCATCATATAACATTACAAATGCAAGATCCCTTCCTTCCCCTCCCTTCTAAACACCATCAAATACCAAAAGACTTTGAACACTAGTCCCGCCAAACCCCCGCCGGCGCAACAACTCCCGACCACGATGCACAGGAAACTCCGCCACAACCACAACGCCCACATTCTCAGCCGCAACGCCCGCCTTCCCCAACAGCTCCAGCACCGCACACAACGTCCTCCCTGTCGAAAGCACATCGTCCACAACCACGACCCTCGTCTGCACGCCCACAGGCAGCGCATCCCTCTCCATCTCAACCCGCCGCGCCTCCTCCTCGCCTTCCGCCGCCATCCCCACCCGCGACGAGATATACGACAGCGGCTTCCCAACGGCCAGCGTCGGCGGCGGCAGCTTCCCCGCTTCTCGAACCAGCAGCAGCGGCACGCCAGCCCGCAGCGCCAGCGCCGCCGCGAAGACGAAACCGCCGGCCTCGCAGCAAGCCACGGCGTCGAAGTTTGCCCAGTTCGCGGCGCAGCACGCCCGCTGCAGCAGCGCCGTGCAAAGCGCCAATCCGCCCGCCTGCTGCGCGACGCCCAGCACGTGGCGGAAGGTGACGCCGGGGAAGTGATCGGGGACGCGGCGCACCATGGCGGCGAGCCGCGGCAGGTCGACATCGACAAGGGGGAGGAGGTGGCGCTGGGCGAAGGCGGTTGCCGCGGCGGCGCCAGGGGTGTCGTTGGTGAAGGTAAGGCTGGGGCAGGCCGTCGAGGCTGCCTGCATGCTGGCCCTGCTAGCGCTATTGCTGGCGTCGTTGTCGTGGCATTCTCGCCGCATGCGCCGCGTCTGCTCGTTGGCGCGCACGCGCACCTCGAGGAGTCTGCTGTCGGGCACCAGATGCGCGAAGGCGGCGACGGGAGCCTCGTCACGGACGCCGGTGACGAGCAGCACGTCAGCGTCTGCGGCAGCCTGGACGACGTTCAGAAAATACTCTTCCGGTAGCTGGGGCCGTTGGCGGATCTGATCACGGTAGAAGGCCGACAGTGCGGGCCGGTGCTGCTCCTTGTAGGCGCGGTCGGATAGCAGGCGGCTGAAGTCGGCGCCGGTGGCTGCTGCGTATTCTTGCTTGGTGGCGTGGCTGATGCTGGCCGCGCGCACCGCGAGGCCTCTGTGGGAGCAGTGTCTGTTGAAGAAGGAGACCCAGATGGCGGCGCTGTAGTCTTTGCCCGCGCCGCTTTCACCCGTGACGAGGATGATGAGCTTCTGGCATACCGGCGCCTGTGGGAGAGGGCAGGCGTAGGCCAGCACGTTGTGCGGGTCGAAACAGCGTTTGAGACTGGCCAGGCGCTTGCGGTTCAGGCCAAAAGCCCTAGCAGCGAGGGCGGCGTCTCTAGTGTCTGGCCCAAGGTCGGCGCCGTAGGCTCCGCTGCTCAACGGCAACAGGTCCTCAACGACATTGTAAACCCACTGCACGGCCGATTGAGCGGCTTCGCTGGTGTTGCTGTCTTGGTCGCGCGGCCAGACGCCGGTTATCACGCAGGCAAAGTCCCAGTCTCGACAGCCAAACGCCGTGGCTTCGGCCGCAACGTCGCCCACCGCACCGCCTCCTTGCAGCAGATGGAGATAGCAGCGCGGCGAGGGACAAGTCTCGATAGCCGTGATCAAGCGGTCGGTGACGTCGGCCTCTCCGATGCATTTTAAGAACAGACAGCGCTTAAACGACGACGTCTTCCCACCACCGTGCCCACCGTGCAGCCCAGACATGTACATGTCCATCTCAAACAACCCGACGCCATCCACGACCTTGAATTCCTTTTCTGGGCCCCAAATAGTATCGATCGGTGTGGCATCGGGCAGCGTGCCAGCCATGCAAGACTCAAACGTTGTCACGCCCAGATGCAGCCGGCCGGCCTCGCGGTACAGATACGCGTCAGCAGCGCAGTTGCGGGGGAGCATCCCAGCAACGACACGATCAAAGTACCTGAGCCTACGCCTTGCCTCGCGCCCGTCATTCAGCGGGATGGCCCAGTTCCGCACCACGTACGTCGGCGCCGCACATGCCCTGAACGTCACGCTAACCACGACGCCGACATTGGTCCCGGCGCCCCTTATCGCCCACAGCAGCTCGCTTTCATTCTCAGGGCGTACCGCGCCGTCTGGTTGGTGTTGGGCCGGGACGCGCCCGACGCAGAGGACTTCGCCGGAGCCGACGCTGACCACCACGGCGCCCACGATGGCGTCGCTGGCCAGCCCGTGCTGCCGCGCCAGGTGCCCGATGCCGCCCTGCAGCCACAAGCCGGCGCCAACACTTGGCCGAGCTCCCAGGGGCACTGTTACCCCTGCCGCCATGGCCACGCGGACGATGTCGCCAGTCTTGCAGCCGGCCTCGGCGACAACCAAGGAAGCGGAGCCGCCATCTCCACCTCCTTCTCCTCCTTCTCCTCCTTCTCCTCCTCTTTCTCCTTCTTCTACTCCTCCTCCAACATTATCCTCCCCCTCTTCCGGGACAACATGCACCCGATCAAACGCCCCCATATCGACCGCAACAACGCCCGGCCTCACACAGTGCCCGCTATGCCCCCCGCTAACAACAGTCAGCCCAACACCGCACCGCAGCGCCCAACGCACGCACAGCTGCACGTGCTGGACGTCCGTCGGCCTGACCATTGCCGCTGGGCGGTGCCGGCGCGCCTCCCAGTTCTTAACCACCTTGTCGTGCGCCACCCCCTTTGCCAACGGCACTTGCGCCGTTAACTCCGACAACGCGCCGGACGCTTGCGGCGTGAACGTTACCATGGTTTCGGGTGCGCTGAAGGCGAGGTGATGCTGGGCTGTGTCCTGAATGTCTTCCTCGCGGCGACCCAGGGCGCGGCACACCTTACGCCACGCAGCGCGGATGGCATTGTTTGCGGGTGCGTCGGGCAGGGTGAAGCCCGCGATGAAAGCGGCGAAGGTGTCTAGTGCTTCATTGGTGTCGGGCACGTGGATGACGCCGGCGGGGAAGGATGCCGTGCGGTGGTAGAGCAGGGTGGCGAGGTCGTTTTGCAGGGCGCCGGAGTCGCGGTGGAAGACTACCACCGTTCCGCCTTGCTGCTTGTCGTCGATCATCTCCAGCGCCCGCCGGATGAAACCGTGTTTGTGCGTCATGCCGTACATGCTGTGGCAGAACAGGACGACGTCGTATTTGGCATCGGCGATGTCGTCGCTGCCGGCAGCATCGGTGGTGCTGGCGAACGGAGCTTGACGGATGTCGGGTGGGCTTTGTAGACAGGGCAATGGTCGGGACTCGTCCCCCTCCATATCGGCGGATGTGGTAGAGCAGAGCCAGTCCTCCAACCTTGCGGCGAATAAGCCGTTAGGCTCGTATGCGGCGTATCTCCCGATCTTCCGTGCCAGGTGCTTGGGAAGGCGTCCAAGAATGCTCTTCGGGCCAGGTCCGATTTCTAAGACCGAGATGTGGATGCGCGAGCTGATCAGAGGGGATAGCAGCTGGGGTAGTTGGGGGATGATGAAGTCTTGGTACGTCGCCCATCCTGAGCCCTGCACCATGATGTCGAAGCCGGCGCTGTACTGTACGTCGGACAGCGGTTGCGTGGGGCATGGTACCGTTCTCGTGGCTTTCTGCCTGAGCGCTCGTTTGAGGGAGTCTAGCGTGGCCATGTTACTTTGGCGTGAGGTTGTATCTGGCATCAGTGGTTGCGATGGTGGTTGATGCGGGCCTTAACGAGGTTAGCAGTTGTACAGTGATTTGAATTGTAGATGACAAAAGCTCTGCTGCACATACTCTTATAGCTCCCGGACTAGATACACGTTCCCTTAGAATGCCGGGACAGGTGAGTGTTGGGAGTGGGAAGAAAAACGAGGGGAGGCTGTGCCTTGGTAAAATACGGGTAGCGCTTCTTGTTTGCTCTGCTTGCATATCATTGTAGCAGCTGCTTGTCTTACCATTTATCACAAGCGCATGACTGTGTGTATCACAGTGCGGATAATCAAAGAACGCAGCAAGCTGGAGTTAAGGTGACCAACAGTTTATGCTGGAGCAAATACCCAAAGCGAATTCGCGCAAACTTTTGGCCTGTGATTGTAACAAGCAGTCCTCCCGGAATGCTTTGCCTTAAGGCCAACGGCTTGCTTGTAGTTGCTATTACGTTTGTCACCAACCCTTTGTTTCTTCCCAATTAGGACAAATTTAGCTCTTATGGTAGTGGTATATCTTTACTATTCTGCGCAGTCTCTAATCGATCATCCTTCGCATTCCTCAGCTATTTCACCGGCGCTGCCTTTATTTTACTCTGGATTTGAAGTCCGTGCAAATTTTTTGTTCCTTGGCTTTAGCAGCGGCCCTTATTCTATTCATAGCGAACATGGACGGCCAGAGCAGCCAAGATAAACGCCACGAAGTCCGCACTGAGATTGATTTCGATAAGTCCAACAAGGATGGTCCCACGACAACTTTAGTGGCTACAAGCCGTACTCAAAGCCCACACACCCAACAATTAGCTATCGATATAGATGGCTTGAGCTGGCCTAGTAAGTAGCATGTTTGCATACAGGCAGTGTGGCTAATAAATAGCAGGCAAGGGAACACGGAAGAGAATGGAAGCTACCGAGCAGGAGAAAGAGGAGCGGCTGGCAAAACTTTCCGGTGCCGTAAGGACAATTTTAGAGTGCACTGGCGAAGACTCCGACCGTGAAGGTCTACTAGATACCCCAGATCGCTACGCGAAAGCGCTCCTCTTCTTTACAAAAGGCTATGAAGAGAGCCTGGAGGAAATCGTGAACGGGGCTATATTCCACGAGGACCACGACGAGCTCGTAGTCGTGAAGGATATCGAGATCTTCTCCCTTTGTGAGCATCATCTGGTGCCCTTCACTGGAAAAGTATGTAAAAGACAACCCTTTGTTTGCGCTAGCATGTTAACTCCAAGCAGATTCATATTGGCTACATCCCTAACCACCGAGTGATTGGGCTTTCCAAGCTCGCCAGAATCGCCGAGATGTTTTCACGTCGGCTCCAGGTGCAAGAGCGGCTCACAAAACAAGTAGCCCTAGCCCTTTCCAAGATTCTTCAGCCGCAAGGCATCGCCGTCATTGTAGAGTCTAGGCATCTTTGCATGGTAATGCGTGGCGTCCAGAAGACTTGCGCAACCACGACAACCAGCTGCATGCTCGGCTGCATGCAATCGACGCCAAAAATCCGAAAAGAGTTTTTGGATCTCATCAGCCGGAAATAGATTGTGAAAGGACGTGTCACGACCCTGTATTCCAGGGTGACGGTTTCCCACTTCGCCGGGAGACTCAATGGTGTTGGAATTCAGGTGAACAGTTTTTCCTTATTTAGTCTTGGCGTCGGGTGGTATCAAAACCTGGCTGGACGGGCGGCGTGGGGCGGTGCTGTTCGGTAGTGTGCTACGACGCTTGTGCTGGTGGGTTGTGGGTGGACAGCGGGGGGATACCGGCGCAGCTGAGGGCGGGGTACTCGTCGCCGCCGACGCAGGCAGTAGAGTAGTGCAGGCCAGGCGGCGTTGGCGTTGAGTGCCCGCAGAACTATTATGCCGCGCATGGGATCTGGGCAGACTTCATGGGTCTAGATCTGGGCGGCGCTAGAGGAGCAGGAGGAAGAAGAAGAAGAGGTAGTGGTGGTAGAGGTGCGGATCAAAGAGCCCGCGGAGATATAAGACGAATAGACCACGGAGCTATCAAGCAAACGTATCATTTCCATAGGTTAAATTTAATCCGCGCTACGAGCGAGTCAGTTCCAAATCAGTGCCACGCCAGCCACCCGTTGGAGGCCAAGACGCACTGCGGCGTAACCTCCAAGGTATGCCTCGGCGTAAAAAGTTGCTACCATTAGTGCATTACCGTTTCTATAGTGGAAGGACGGACTCGTTCGTGCCTGCCAAGAGCGGTCACAGTGGGACAGTGGTGAATGTACGTATAGGCCTACTTTTCTCCGTCCGCTCCGTGACAGCCACGACGTCTTACGTTAAAACTAGTAATTTAGGGGATGGCCTCGCGGGATCACGAACACGTGGGCACTACACTCCAAACTTAGCGGATCCCGCGTTTAGCATCACAACGCAAGCAAAGGTTAGCGCGTACTTACTGGGGGAAATTCCTCGTCAAGGGAGTGCGATAGAAATGTAGAGAGGCGAGCTGCTTAAACCGACCGTTAAATTTTAATCATAACAAGAGTCGCCAGTAAGACGCAAGCGTTGAGTGACGAGAAGAAGTACGGGTCGATGCTAGCTTACTCGGATCACCGCCGTTGTAGCACCTCCTTCCTATTAAGTACACCTCGAACATGTACTTCGGCCCTCCATCATACACGCTAGCTGAGATGCCTGTCTTTAAGAGTACCCCGGTTAAGCGTGTTGTAGTATTTGCCTAGCCATCCCCGCCGCCTTAGAGACATCTCGAACGACGGACGGACTGACGCTTACTAGAAAACACGAACCCGTATACTTGTTCCATCTCGTTTATCCTCCCTCCTTCCCTCTCTTCTTCCCTTACCACCCCTTACCCATGGCCGTAGAATGGCCGGATCAAACAGTAGCTGCGGCTTGTGCGCCTCGGGTCGTGCACGTGGTATAGTAGACCCGAGCGAGGAGGACGTCGAGGTTAGTGGGATGGCTGTGCCGTGCACGAGGTGATGGCTTTTCAAGTAGGCGGTGGATTGCGCGCTCGACCCGAGCGAGATGGGAGGGGGGAGGACGGAGGGGTTCCTACCCGGTTGTCCGACTTACAGCGGCAGACTCGCCTGGCCGTAGAGCGGTTCGGATCGATGTTATCAAGCGAACCACTAGCTGGCCCAGATGTAGCTGCGCCCACTATCACTGGTCGCGTTACCACTACATTACCATATCGCCGTGTGCCGCCGTAATCAACTCCCATCACCTCGCGCGACGTCGGCGGGAGGGCCGGGGCCAGCCGGTACGGGCGAGCTGGACGTCGGCATAGCGCTGGTTGCCAAGTCATCGGAGCGGCCTGCGGCCCTGAGCTAGTGACGGTGGGGATGGAAACGCGGAGGGCGACGTACTATGTGGAAGCTCGGGTGGCGGGTGCACTTACTATTTCGGGCGTTTTGTGTGCGCGACACAAAACGCCCGGAAGCGCAGGCGCAGGCGCAGACGCTGCAGGGGCAATGCGCTCCAGCTCGCCTCGCCCTCCGCATACTCACCCTCATACAGTGCGTCGTACCTAGGCCGTGCCTAGGCTGGATGGGGGTGTCGCAGGGCGTGCTGTGAGCGGGCTGCCCGCGGTGCGTGAATGACGACCTCGTCGCGAAAGAAAAAAAGCGGCACGACGCGCCATCACGTGATCGCAGCTAAGCGCCCGGCCATCGCATTTCCCCGCGCAACGCCAGCGTCAACGCCACCACCACCGATCCTCCGTCCCCAGACGCTCCCATCCACCATCGCCATTCGTCATCCACCACCCGCCGTCCGCCATCCACCACCCGCCGTCCGTCATCCGCCGCTCCCTCCGCCGCCCGCCATCTCCGTCTCCTCAGACAACGGACCATGTAAGGACGGTGCAACACCCACACATACCAGGGCCAGGGCTGCCCGCATCTTGCAAAGCCCGGTTGGGTGGACGGGGTAGGTCGCGGCGCGCTGCGGTAGCAGTAGCGCGTGTCATCGGCTCCGGCCTGAAGAGGGGCCCGCGCCATGATTGCCATGTGCCGGGCTGCCTGGCGCCCCAGCGGACAGCGCGGCGTTGAGGGGCGCGGACTTCGGAAGCAGGCCATGCTGCGCGCACCTCTCCCCGGGGGGTCTGAAACGGGGCCGCGGATGCGTCCGCGGCTGCCGGTATTCGAATCGGCCTCTCGCGCCTCTGTCGCGGCATGGCGGTGCCAGGCCGGGCTGCTTGACACAGAGCCAGGGCTGCTCGGAACCTCAACGTTCGCAAAGCCCGGGTGGGCGGGTATCTTCTTGTTGGAGGGTATCGTCCCCGTCGTCCCCGTTCTCCCTTCTCTGTGCGACGCTGACGCCGTGTGCTGCACTAGATCCAATAGCGGACCCCGCCGCCTGGTACATCGCCCAAAACACGCCTGCGCTGATCCAATGGGACGATGGTGCTGGCCGTGTCGCCTGTCTCGGGCTCCGCCACCCCTCACCGTAAAGCACTGTCACTGCTGACGTCGGCCTCGACACCTCGCAACGTACCGCGCTCCTCCGCTTCTGTGTCCCCGTCGGCTTGAGGAATGCTACCTAGAAAAAGGTGTTGCTGTACGTCGTGGTCCGCCCCGACAACATCTAGAGTGTCGCAACGCAATCCATTGAAGACACGGCCCCCGACGCCATCTCGGCCTTCCTCTCCGCCGCCCCGCAGTGCTCCACCGCCGCTGATATCGTGTCCTTCCGGATCTCTCTTACCCAGCCCGCTATAATCGTAGGGCCCGCCGGTCTTACGGATCTATACCCTACTAAAGGAGGCTTCGGCAGGATTCTGGACGCTTTGTACTCGCTTTCCCGCGCCACCGACCTTGCTATCTACATACCAAGCGGACACGATACTGCCCTTCGTATTAATGCACTTGGTACAGTCGCTGCGACGGGTACCCTTCAGCCAAGTGCGAGAAAGCATGCATTGAACACGCTGTACGGCGGCGGTGGTGGCGTAGACATTGGTCATCTTCTTCAGACTACTCACAAGTCCCCTCCCGCCTACCATGAGCCCACCCCATCCCCTCCGTTGCATTCGGAATCAGCGACAACACGAAAACGTGGGTATCCTCCCTTCATCTCCCATGCCACGTCTGAGCGCTTCAGTTATCTAATACTTGACCGGGCATAGGTCTGCTATCCCGCGGTGGCCGCTCGCCTTCGCCGAAGAAGAGAGACACCGGATCCAGCCCTATCGCGGCAGAGGCACCATCGTGGCAGGGCCGCCTGCTTGCCTTGGAGCTCGAGGTTTCGACGCTCCACCGGCGCCTGGCTACGCAAGAGGGCGCTTCCAGTGAGACCGAGGACATTTCTATCGCCGATCATCTCGGCCGGCTGGACGAAGACGTCCGCCAAATGCGCATATAGATGGATCGGATCGAGGCGTTACTCCAGTAGGGCGACTCGGGCTCGGAGACACCCACGTCCGAGACTGGCATTATGGCCAGAGTCAGGGATATGGTCGACGATCGGCTGTGGGAGGTCCAGGAGACGGAGTCGGTCATCGAGGAAATGGTTGATGACAAGTTTCTTCTATGGAAGATCGACTTCCAGGACTGGCTCGAGGACCAGAGCCGTGAAGACATCCCCCGCCATATACGTAAGGCGGTCCGGCTAATAGTACCCGACATTTTATCCCGACTTACTTTTACCCCACACTTCTCGAGCTTCCTTAGACGAAGGCATAATAAAACACCACTATGACGAGGTGATTATTCCCGCCCGCTGCTGCTTCCTCACGCCTTGACGTCATCCAATCCGTCGCCCATCGACGGATCCTCTTTCGAATTTTAACCTCCATACGGCCTCCTTACCGCTCCATATCCACCGAACAGCGCAGTCTGCCGCCGTCCTCCCTCTAACCAATTGCTCCCGGGCTATTCTTTGCCCGCAGGAGCAGTAACAGCAGCCGGGCTGGCCCTACCCGCACGCTAGACTGCCACACCCACCGCCTGCGCGGCCAGACCAGCACTCCAGCCCACACCTACACCATCGCCACTCAGTAGCAGCCTATATGTACACTCTAAAATTCAACAGCCCCACGTTCCCGGCACCGCCATGACATCCGCCCGGCCTCCTCGGCCCACCAGGTGGTCGGCGCTCCCGCTGTCCACTCGCCCCACATCGCTACAGGCCAACCTACTCCGGCTTCGCCTTTCTACTGCCCGCCGTGCTCTCCTCCAGCCACAGCCGGCCAGCCCACCAACGCAGCTCTAACCACACCCGCCTCGGCCATCAGCACAGTCGCGCTAGCAGACCCGGTCACACCCGCGCCCTCCACATGCTCACCCTTATGCAGTGCGTTCAGCCGCTGAACATCGACGACCCAGCCGCCGGATTGGAGCTCGTCCGATTCTGCCGTGCTCGAGGACATGGCAGCAGCGACCGACCCGGCACCTCTAGAGTTCGAAGCCTTCGACTTCGGCGCACCGCTCAGCAACCACCGCGCGCAGGCAGAAGACGTGGCCGGGATCGAGGCTCTATGGCTCATCAAACTCACCGAGGTTAACGTGCGGCTGTGTATACATTCGAAAACAGTGCCGCATGTACAGATGCGCAGCCATCGCCGCTCTTCGCCAGCGAGCGAGGGAATTCACACCGAACCTCTTGCAGTCGACGAGACCTTCAGGCTCTCCGGTCAGCTGATCGACCTGCTCAAAGAGATACACTGTAAGGGACGCCGGGACTCGTTGACGTTCGCCAGCCCAGCCTCGGCCAACCCGCCACCCCTAGGACGAGTAAAGCGGATCCTCGACTCGGGCTCGAGCATCCTAGTGCTGTCCTGCTACGTCAGGATGCTTGAAGTCTACGCGCGGATGCACGTAGAGAGCCCGCTAGGCAACACGCAGCTCCCCGGCCTCACCATCGGGTCCTTCTCACTGCACTCGCGCCCGGCCATGCAGATCACGCTCGTCACTCAGCTGGCTGAGTAGATGCTAGAGCGCCTCCGCCGCTTCATCCACATCGTCGGCCAGGACTCGAGGGGCTGGTGGGTAGCAGAGGAAGACGACACCGAGTCCGACTGCGCATTCAGCGGCGTCGTGCAGGTCTCGCTGCAGGCCATCCGCACGCGCGAGGCCAGGATCGTCAAGGCCATGGGCGAGGTGAGACGCAAGGTGCACGAGTTCCCGTACATATTTGGCTGGAGCGGCTAGAAAATAGAACAGATCAACCCCACATGCTGTGCTTGCATTTGCCGTTTGTGGATTGCGTGACGGGCGAGAGAGGCTTGTAAGGCAACCGACCAGGCACAGCTGCGTGTGCATTTCAACGCTGAATGGCGCCAGCAAAAAGTACCGCTTTGTCTTCGCTTTTCTCGCAGGCCCGTACAGCTCGCCACTTGCGCACCCCCGCCCAAAATGTCCCAGGCGCCAGCTCCAGCGGGCGGAAATGCCCAGCCGGCACCGCAAGCGCCTCCAGCCACTATGCCGTCCAGGTCCCGCCTCAGCTTCCCCAGCCGGCGGCGCGTGGCTGGAGATTCTGGCTTGTCTTTGCGCCTCTCTGCATCGGCACGCTCTTCTAAGAAAGTAGGTGTGTAACTTGCTAACTTATCCTCCATAGCACGGCGTTCAAACTATTCTATAGCCAGTTTGTAGGAGACCTCGACCACGATGCTGATTGCTGGACGCATCGTGCAAGGTATTAGAGGAGGAGGAGTGAGCATCATAACGCAGCTAGTTATCGGTGACCTCGTCTCCGTCCGTAAGAGAGTGAAATACATAGGCATCGTGTTCGCCGTCTTCGGTGCGGGCACTACCATTGGCCCTGTCATCGGCGGTGTGATCGTCCAACGCGCCTTATGGACATGGGTCTTTTAGATCAACCTGCCCATCGGCAGCCTCACCCCCTTCTTACAGCTGCTCTTCCTCCAAGTCACGTACAAGAAGAGGTTGACGTTCAAATAGAAGATGTAGTAGATCGACTGGATCGGCAACCCCATCCTTGTTGGCTCCGTCATCGCCATCCTTATCGCCCTCTCCTAGGCCGACACCCGCTACCCTTAGTCTTCGTAGAGAATCATTCTCCCGTTTGTCCTTGGGTTCGTAGAAACGACCATGTTCCCCGTCTTCGAGGCGTTCAAGTTCTACAGTCAGGCAACAATCCCGCCTCGCGTCTTCGGCAACAGAGCCAGCGCAACAGCCTTGGTCCCGACGTTCAGCCAGTCAGTGCTAACGTACTGGCGCATCTACTTCCTCCCGGTATACTCCCAGGCCGTCCGGCTCGTATCGCCAGAGAGGCTGGGCGAGCTGCTGCTGCCGACCGTCCCCATTAGCGTCCCCGTCACCGTCATCGCCGGCAACCTGCTGACGCGCTTCGGCCGCTATAGGCCGCTCCACCTCTTTGGCTTCGCGACCATGACGCTGGCCGCCGGCCTCTACGCCAGGCTCGACGCCTCGTCGTCTCTGGCCGAAGTCGTCGTCTTCCAGATGATTGCGGGCCCGGGCACCGGCTGCGTGCTCACGACCCTCCTTCCGGCGGTGCAAGCTGGCCTTGCTCAAGCAAACGTTGCAACCGCCACGTCGACCTGGGGTTTCATACGCTCCTACGGCGGCATCTGGGACATCGCCATCCCGGCGGCCATCTTTAACAGCCGGTTCGCAACCCTCCTGCACCGGGTATGAGCACGTGTCGGGAGACTTCGTCAGGTCGTTGCCAGACGGTGTTCGTCGCCAGCTGATCGGAGTGTACTCTGATAGCTCAAAGCTGGTTTGGGAGGTGGCGCTTGCCTTCTCGGCGGCATGCTTTCTTCCTGTGCTTTTCGAGAAGGAAATTAAACTGCGGACTACTGTGAAGTCGGACAATGGTCTGAAGAAGAAGAATGCAGCCGGAACGAATTCAAAGAGAGGTACAACCTAGAACGCGTCGGAGTCTCCTGCTACGAAGGTTAAGTGTTGTATATGTCCCTTTTTTATATGATATGTGTTGGAAATCACGTGTACGTTAGTTGCTAGATTAGGTATAGTACCGTGTTTGAGGATAAGTCGGGCACCTCTCCTGCCCCCCCTCACACGGCATGCCAAGAATCGTACTACATTCTGCACCGCGCCAATTCTCAACAATATGGCCTTTCTTGATATTCTACTAGTATCTATCCTATAGTGAACCCACTTCCTTGAATCTAATCAGAGATTAAGCTCATCTATGGTACTTTTCAACGCAACGAATGGCTTGTTGTTGAGATTACCTTTCGAGATTTTCATGGCAGCGCAAATAAGGTACTTTTTCCTAGAGACACTGGCTTAGCATTTTAGCTTCTGCATGGTCTCCACCGGAAAACTTTTCTGTACGTTCAGCAACTGGGCATGGTACTTTCTTAATGCTGAACTGTTCTACTCTCTGTAGGCTTTGGACGCCGCTTAACTTCTTCCCCAACACGCTCCCCGCTGACGGCTCTCTATCCTCGCCAACCCTCTCGGTGCCGCACAATGTTCACGTGCACCTCACACATAATCGTGAGTCGGATGCGCCGAGCTGATGTTCTGTGGGCTACTTACCCTCCTGCAGGCAGTATTTCATGTATTTCATGTTCCACAGCTAGTGTATGAAGGCGGCTTTCCGTGAAGATTCTCAACCTCATCGCGCAACTTCTGCCAAGAGGCAGGGCTCCGCGCAAGCATGAAGAACATATTACTAAGCAAGCTTGCGGCGGTGTCAAGTCCGGCAATTAAGATGTTGAGGAGCCCGTCCCGGATTTTGTTTTTGTCGTTCGTGGCCTTCGCCAGCTCGCGGAGGAAGAAGTACTTCCCCGCGCCCTTTTCAGCTGCGGCGGGATCCTCCAACGTAGCCGCCTGCCGGTACACGACAGCCTCGTCGATGAACTGGTCGACGTAGGATCTTCAGGCGCTGTACGCTCCTGCTGCTTTGCGGTTGCGCCAGAACATGCGGAATGGACCGAGGCGGAATTGGAGGGCAGTCTCCCCTAACGAGTAGTTGGAAGCATCGCCAAATTGTCGGTCGGCCTCGCCGCTCTGATGCAGGGTATTCATAGAGTGGCTGAAGAGGAACTCGGATGCCTAGTTTAAGGTGAAGCGGAAGAAGAGCTCTTGCAAGTCGATGGTTGACCCGTCCTTCGGAATCAACGCCATGAGGTGCTCCATATAACGCTCGAGCATTTCCAGCTCGGCAACCTGATCTTTGACGAAGTTGGGGCGGAGTATTGCTCTTAAGTGAGCCCATTCCTGGCTGTCGGTCGTGAAGATGCTTTTGCCAAGCAGCGGGCCCATTATTGGAGGGCGATACTCGAGGGAGTAGTCTCTGAAGCGGAGAGACAAGACTGTCTTAATGTTCTCTGGCTCGATGGTGAGAATAGCCAGTCGGTGAACACCTTGACGCTATAAGTCGGTTCAGAATTGTCGGAGCGCTCCTTGAGTGTGTTCAAAAATCTTTTTTCGCGGGAGGCTCTGATGTTGGTAGCAACAAAATCGAAAGCAAAGATGGGCACCTTTACAGGATAGTATCGACAGAGGGGCTGGCAGCCGCTTTCCTTTTGAAACTTCTTACGGGACAAGTGGGCAGTGAAGGAGGTAACAGAGAGGTAGAGTTTTGAGATCAGTGCCAGTGCTACTCCGCCGCTAATAAGATAGCCATTTGGCCATTGCTGAAGACTGCTCATGTTGCACGCTTTGGCTTGGAAGGAATGGAGGATCATTGCGAGGAATGAAGGCCAGAAAGGATATTATTGCTGGCTAAGACCTCTGCCGTATACTTCAAAAGGCCACTGCTACGTGCAATGTCGATACAAAGGCAGAAATACTCTCTAGGGCTGTCAGCATCCGAGTGGCGCTCCGGGGCGAATCGGTAAACATGACCAACGCCGATGGCTTCCTTGCCGCAATGAACAATATCGGCAGCTTTATCCGGCTGTCTCAGTCCAATGCCGACTCAGCCGTATTGATCTAGAAGGGGCATCTTACACCGATGGTCCTGACAGGCTTCGGCTTCTAGATCTTCCCCGACATGGCCAAGGGCTCGTCAATTGCCTGTTCCGTCTTTGGTCGGACCCACTTTTGACTTCAGCGGCAAGTTACAGCTTTAAAATCATCCGAGCACGACGTGGCTGATGCTCTTCAATCCACACATGTCGCATGATCCTGACCCGAGACCATCATTTTCAGCAGCATAGCGTACACACATCCCCCCTCCGAGCCCATCGCTATTGTTGGTAGTGGTTGTCATTTTCCTAGCACCTCGACATCGCCTTCCAAACCCTGGCAGCTTCTCAAAGACCCCTACGACCTTTCCAAAGAGGTACCTTCAGACAGATTCAACGTCCAAGGATTCTTCCACCCTGACAGAGAGCACCGTGGGACGACCAACGCACCAAAGGGGTACTGGTTGGAAGAGAACCATCGCGTCTTCGATGCGTCGTTCTTCAACATCACACCGAAAGAGATAGAGGCTATTGACCCCCAGTAGAAGATTCTTCTAGAGACGGTCTACGAGGCCATGGAGTCAGCCGGGCTCACTCTTCAAGGCTGCGCCGGTAAGAAAGTGTCTTGCTTTGTTGGCACCATGACGGCCGACTATAACGGCCGACTATGACGGCCTGACTCACCGCGATGAGCAAACGTCAAGCCAGTACTGCGCCACTAGCATATCGCGAGCCATCATCTCGAACCGCATCTCCTACTTCTTCGACTGGATTGGCGCATCCATAACCATCGACACGGCCTACTCGTCCAGCCTCGTCGCGATTCGCCAGGCCGTGCTCAACCTGCGAAGCGGCGAAAGCTCTATCGCATGTATTACCGGCGCGAACATCATGCTTGGGCCGGAGACCTTCATTGCTGAAGCCAGCTTGCACATACTGTCTCCCACTGGCAAGTCCAGGATGTGGGATGTCGACGCAGACGGCTACGCCCGCGAAGAGGGCGCCGCTGTTGTCTTTTTAAAGACCCTTTCACAAGCATTGACGGATGGCGATAACATCGAAGGCATCGTCCGAGAATCAGGCGTCAGCTTCAACGGCCGTACGAAAGGCATCACGATGCCCAGCTCCGAGGCACAGGCAGCTTTGATCATGGAGACCCACCTACCAAAATCAGGACTTGATCCGCGAAGCCCCCAGGACAGGTGCCAGTACTTCGAGGCCTACGGAACTGGCACCCAGGCGGGTGACCCGAGAGAAGCAGCAGCCATCAGCAGAGCCTTTCATGGGGATCACGCCGCCGGCGACGACAAGTATCGGGAAGACAGCGACAGGCTGCTGGTTGGCTCAATCAAGACAGTCACCGGCCACACCGAGGGCGCTGCTGGCGTAGCGGGCTTGCTCAAAGTCTTGCTGGCCATGAAGCACCGGACCATCCCTCCAAACCAACACTTTCTGTTTTGGACGCGACCAGTCTCCCCACGGACCCGCACCGGCCGTTCTCCAACACGATGGTGCTCAGTGTAAGGCTGGCGCTCAGGCCAGTCCGGAGAGTAGATGTCGGCCTCCAGAGCTAAGGAGTAGCCCGAGCCCGAATGATGGCAGAGATAGGGAACGGAGGTGTGTCTGCATCGAGCTCCCCGGCCGCGTCAACTCCAGTCGCCAGTTACGTTGAGGCTTCACGGCGGATAGTCTGCTCGTGACGGCAGCGGCGGGGCGTTGGAAAAAGACAGTCAAATAAACTCGACTGGCGCGCCCGACTTCGGGTGTGTACTTGTCGGAGGCAAACAAGACGGAGAAAAGAGATCAAAGGGCATAAGCCACACGGATCGGATCTCCAGAAAACGAGTGTTTTGGCACTGACTTCAAATGAGTTACGACATGCGGGGAAACATACATGAGAACCACGACGACGGCCTTAATGTCTTCTTAAACTTCGTTGATATTATAGGAGCTCGCTCAAGTATAGCCATAGACAGGCAAGAGAGATTTCTTACTACAATCGAGGACGGCAACGCCGTGCACCCAACGCCTTGGCCAATGGACATGTCTTGGTAAGAGAAACGCGCAACATTGACAGGACCACCATCCACGACTAGTCCGGCGCTCCGGCTAAGCCGTACGCGGCGAGCACCTCGGCAGCGCACCAGTACTTCCGCCGCGCGTACTCCGGATCGGGGCCCGGTGCGCCCACCTGCACGGCTGTTCGCGCGGTAGTCCCCAGCTGCAGGAACGCTTGGCGGAGGCGAGGAGCCAGCTCGGCTCCGCGGCCGAACCGGTTCGCCCAGCGGATAAGACTCGCCATGTCTGCTAGAAAGGGCCCGGCCGCGTCGCCGCATGCGGTCGTGCTTGCCGGGTCGAAGAACACGAGGGCGGAGCACCATGCGAGCGTGGCGTCGAAGGCGGCGACGTTCCCGATCCGCACGTATTGACCTAGGGCGGCTAGTTTGCGCTGTAGGCCCTGATGGTTAAGCGCGTCGCAACCAAGCTCCGCGGCGCCGAAGAGCCACCTGGCAAGATCGGCGCGTAGACGTGTAGTATTAGAGCCATGGTCGCGGGTGTAAACGATGGTAGCCATCCTATCGTGGTTAGTGCTGTGCGCGTCAAGCATGGCAGCCGTGTCGGCTTGGTTAATGCTGCTAGCGTCATCCGGGCAAGCGTCGGAGCTGGCGTCAGTGCCGACAGCCATAGGCTCGTCTGGAGCATGACGAGACTGTTCCTGCGAGAAAAGGCCATGCAGAGAAGGGTGCGGCGAGACACTGCAGTAAGTCGTCTGAGAAACGAGCACATCCTCATCCCGTGCGATAGGGCCCGCCGCCTTGGCCAAGGCCGACGACTCGGCATCGTAGGGCGGCGAGACACTGCCGGAAGGCGTCTGGGGAACAAGCACATCCTCATCCCGCGCGACAGGGCCTGCCACCCTGGTCCAGGCTGACGGCTCGGCATCGTAGGGCGGCGGCTCACGCGGGTGCCGGACAAGGTTCCAGTCAACTTCAGCACCATTATCACCGCCCCAATCGCCGGAAAACAGCCCCTGCATGAGTGTAGGGGTAGTGTTGTCGGAGCCCTCATCGAGCACTTGGCGCAGACGGTTGCAGAAAAGCCGTAGGCCCTGTAAGGCGTAGTCGTTCTTCTTCATGTACATTGTGATGGAAAAGGCGCGAGATAGAGACTTCAGGCCGAGGAGAAGGTCGTGAGCAGGGGCAGTGGTGGGCCTCACTGTTCTGGAACGGGCGGCAGGCATGACGACGAGCGGGATTCTCGACAGGCGTAGGCGGACACGGATGATGTGACCCGACTCAGCGACGGTGGCATCTCGAGCAGTAGCAGACACCAGGGGCGAGCTGACGGGGAGAGCTTCGTAGTCCAGGGCAGAGGGCTCGCCCAGGCACCAGGGCGAAAAGACCAGGAGAAAGGGCAGCTTGCGGGACCGGCCCGCACTCTGGATTGTAATGGGAAGGGAGATGTGGAGGCATGCTTTGGCAACGTCGGCACGCACCGTCAAGTCCACGGCCTGCCTATTGTAGCGCGAGACAGAGCCAAGGGTGCAGGGCTGGCCGGTGTCGGCATCCAACCACTCCACGAGTATGCGCTCGTTGACGTAGGCGGCCATGAGGCTGTGGCAAGTTAGCAGCGGCGGCGACGCCAGCGGACAGGGCAAACCAGGCCCCACACGACGACAGCGTGCAGATTCCCACCCGCCCAGGCTTTGCGGACGGAGCAGCCTTGGCTCCGAGGCCGCCAGCCGAGCCGAGCTTGTCACAACAAGGGATCACCCCGCACCAGGGCACTCGAGGGCCGTTCGTGCGAACTGGGGCCACTGCGAAACCGTGTGGGGGATCGATGCGACAAGGGCGGGACGGCAGACGGCGCAGCAGGACGGCGGCAAAAACGCGCCGGAGGACAGGCGTTGAAAGGGCACGATCGTGATGGTCGAGAGGAAGGGTGAAGCAGGCGCGGGCGCGGGCGTTGTGGAGGCGCGGAGGCGCGGAGGCGCGGAGGTGTGGAGAAGTGGAGGAGGTGTGTGGTGTGAAACGGCGAAGTGCGACGATGAGATCACGTAAGCAGCATCACGTGAGTAGAAATCACGTAAGCGAGAAAGAATTACTAAGTAAGTGTGAGGACTGGAAGGGAACAGGGAGTTCAATGATGGCACACAAGCTGGTAGGCTCAATTGACAGACGAATCCTTAAGGGATTCGGGCTGACCGACTTGATTCGATTTGATTTGATTGACTATTTAACGTCCGGCGGGTTCGTGGCTGTCCCTAATTAGAGCTTCCACGTGCCCTAGAGCCTCCCTGGGGGCATAGGACGGGCCAGCTGCTAGGCAGCCGTCGGCTATCTAGGTGGCCTATCTGGGACATACGTCTCTGATGTCATACGTCATAGCTAGCCTGGTGGGCTGCTGCTCTAGAGGTGTGGGGCATCTGCCTGAAGTATCTAAATATTACGGTAGGAGTAGAGAGAGTGGGTGAGTAAGATAGGGTAGGAGAGTATTTCTATACTTTAAGCTATTATTGTTCTATTTCCTATACCGGTGGCGGTAGGGCTCTCTAGTGCGTGGGGTAGGTCTCCTAAAAGTGGCCTGTCTCTTCCACGTACTTAGCGTTGTGATGGTTCAACCCCAGGGTGAGCGCTGAAGAGTTGGATTCCGTCTACACGAAGGTCAAGCTGGGGAGGAAAGGACACGCGTCCCCAGCGACTCTATATAAGCGAATACTAGCGCTACACGTGATCGCCGCGGATCCTCCAAGGCACCATCATGGGTACAAACCATAACAAGCGTATAGTAATGCAATCTACACCCTTGATTAGTAACACGGCCTTCGCACACAGTGCTCAGTCACGTGTATTCATCTATACTGTTCTCACTCCCTCTCTTATACCCACTCAAGAATTCCCAGCCCTTGATTGCTTAGACCAAGAATGTCGGCGGACGAAGACGATGGGGGCGGTTACACTACCGTCGGCGCGTCGCGTCGCGCTACGCGTCGAGGGGCTCAACAAACCGACTATCGCGCCCTCCACACCGGCAAACCAACGAGACAGCGTAGGGCTCGCGCGACCTCCGCATCCGACCTGCCTAGCGACTCGACTCTGGACGACGTGATTGGCCTGCTCAATGTTATCGTCACGCAGAACGACCGGCTTACCGAGCGCAACGAAGAGCTCGTGGAGCAGGTGGCCAGGAACGAAGACGAGATCAGGCGCCTGCGCAGCGTGCTCGAGACGTCTGAGGAAACGCAGGCCAAGATGGAAGAGCGTATAGGGAAGATGGAGAAGCAGATTGCCGCGCTGGTGGAGTCGACGCGTAGGAATCTGAGCTTACAGTCCCAGATCAACGCCACCTATGCAAACGTGCTCCGAGGAGGACCGCCGACACCTGCGAACAGCAGTCCATCGTCTACCGCCGCTGTCCCAGTACGCGCGAACCATGCGACCGCATCTACGACTCGAACGATGCCGCCCGCGATCGAGCTCGATCTCACGAATGCCAACGTCGATAACATAAGCCCCGGGGATATCCGCGCGCGTCTGCAGACGGCGCTGGAGAGTCAGGAGGCTACAAAGGAGGTTAAGTGCTGTGGGATCACGAAGAACCCGAGCGATGTAGCTAAGGTGCGCGCTTTCTTCCGGACGGAAGAGGACGAAGAGCTCGTCAGGTCGAACCTCGGATGGCTGGAGACAGCCTTCCGGGGAGCGAGGATTCGGGGTCGGCAATAGCACCCGGTCAAAGTAGACAACGTCAACAAGCTGGCAGTTCTGAACGATAACCGCACTACAGTGCGCGCCGATGCTGGCCAGATAATCGGCGCTGAGAACGACGTCGAAGTAGCACAAGTCCGCTGGCTGAGCAAGCCAAGCGGCCGCCTCTATGGGTCGGCGGTGGTCTATCTTGTCAAGAAGAGCGAGGCGGACGCACTCCTCGCCAGGAGGGTGATCGATGTAGGCGGAGAGGCGGCGTATACTAACGTGTTCGAGCACCGTCCGCGGCCGAGACGCTGCTTCAAGTGCTAGAGCTACGACCACTTGCAGTTCCGCTACCGAGGGGAAGAAAGATGCGTAAAGTGCGCGGGCATTAGCCACCGAGAAGACGGCTGCTCGTCGACGACGGTAAAGTGCGCTGCTTGCGGCGGCCCGCATAGATCAGACGATAGAGGCTGCCCGGAGTACGGCAAGCTCTTACGCGAAATGCTCCGCCAGCGGAATGAGTAGGCAGCTAAAAGTGATTCACGCGAACCTGGGAAAGAGCGGAACAGCGCAGTACAGCCTACTAAACGACGAAGACCTCAGAGATTTTAGCGTTATTTTTATCTCGGAGCTGAGCTGCTTTCGCGAGCCCGGCGGCGAGACCGTAGCAGTACCTGTCACTCATTTATATTGGAAGTAACTACTACCGTCGACACCGCGGCACTGTCGTTATCCCGTTCGTTCAATACTCTAGATCCGCAAGGACATACAAGCTAGGCAGATAGCAGTACCCTCTACCGACATCGCAGCTGCAGTCGTTACGCTACGGGACCGGATCATGTTCGTAGCAGCCGTGTACGTCGCCAGTAAGGAAAGCGTGGACGACCCGGAACTCACCAGTACGCTCGAGTACCTGCGAGCGGCGATCACACAAGTAGGAAGCCAGACCAACGGAGCGCTAGAGCTCCTCATCTACGGTGACTTTAACAGACACGACCAGCTGTAGGGAGGCGATCAGGTATACAGCTTGCCGCGTAACGGGGAAGGCGCGCCGATAATCGACTTTATGGAGGACTTCTACCTACAAAGCCTATTACCTCGAGGCACGGTTACGTACGAGTCGGCTGGATATAGCTCCACAATCGATCTTGTCCTGGCATCGGCCTGACTAACGGAAGAGATGAGCGATTGCGGGCCGGCCAGCACAGTATATAGGCATGATCATTTGGCCATCGAGGCCCATTTTGAGACTGACGTGCCTCGCCAGGAACTAGAAGTGCAGTATACGTTCCGTAGCGCCAACTGGGAGGCCGTTAGAAACGGGATGAGAAAGAAGCTTATCGAGGAGCTACCTCCAGATGCCTAAGATATCGAAGGCTTGACCAACTACCTCTCTGAAACAGTCTCGGCAGCCATCCAGCGCTGTATCCCCAAAGCGAGGCCGTCACCGTACGTGAGGAAGTGGTGGACGGCGGACCTCAGTCAGCTACGGAGGTCGTTTACTTACTTTAGAAACCAAGCGAGAGGACGGCGAAGGTGGGGAGAGCCGGATACCTGGCTCGAAGCACAGGTAAGAGAAGCGGCGAAGAGACTCCACGATACGATGAGGCGTCAGAGGCGGAGGTGTTAGAAAGCCTTTCTAGCGGAGCCGACCAACATCTAGAAAGCGGCCAAGTACCTCAACGGACCGGGAAGCAGCGGCTTTGCTTATATTGCACGTCTTCAGCACCAGGATGGCTACGCGGAGTCCAGCGAGGAGATCTCGGAGACGCTGATCAGGAACTTCTTCCCGGAGCTCCCTGAAGTACGGGGGGACGCACAGGCCGAGGCGGTCTAGGATGTTGGTGAGTAGCTCGAACACGCACTAATAACAATAGAAGAAGTAAAGGAGGCCGTCTTCTGGGCTAGTCTATTCAAAGCACCGGGAGCAGACGGAATTCCGGCAGTCGTGTGGCGCGAGCTTTGGCCGGTAATTAGTAAGTATATCTTCCAGCTGTTCAACGAATCGCTACTACAAGGCCGCCTACCTAGCCGTTGGAGCATCGCGAGGATCATTCCGCTGCGTAAGGTTGGAAAGCCAGCAGAGGTGCCGTAAGGATATAGGCCAATCTCGCTGTTGGCGACGCTAGGAAAAGCGCTAGAGTCAGTGGTGGTAGAGAGGATCTCTGCTCTAGTAGAGGAGTACTTCCTCCTACCTAAGAACCACTTTGGTGGCAGAAAGCAACGGTCCACAGTGTAGGCGCTGACAGCCCTACAGCAGCGCATCTACGACGCGTAGCGGGAAGGCAAGGTTCTCTCGCTCCTATCGTTCGACGTTAAGGGTGCCTACAACGGCGTCTCCTACGACGTGCTCCTCCAGCGACTCAGATAAAGAAGGATCCCGGAAGTGCTAGTCAAGTGGATGGAAGCATTCTGCTCTAATAGGAGCGCCTCAGTGGTGGTAAACGGCAAGACGTCCGGGGTTATAGACCTACCGCAGGCAGGGCTTCCGCAGGGGTCGCCTCTCTCACCGATACTATTCCTTTTCTTCAACGCCGACTTGGTGCAGTCCGTAACTAACAGGAGTAGAGGAGCTATCGCGTTTATTGATGACTATAGCGCCTGGGCGACGGGATCGTCTATAAGCAAGAACGTAGTAAAGCTCCAAAGAACGGTGGTAGCTCGAGCTAAAGAGTGGGAAGCGACGAGCGGTACGACGTTCGAAGTAGGGAAGACAATGCTCATCCACTTTACGCGGAACGAGCAGAGACGGTCTGACCAGCCGATAGTAGTTAAGGGAAGAGAGGTGCACCCAAAGATAGAAGTAAAGATTCTAGGTGTTATCTTCGACCAGGAACTCCGGTTCAAGGCCCACGCCGGGAGGATCGTAAAGAGGGGTATTCAGGCAGCCCTGGCGCTAAAGCGACTATAGGGCCTCCAGCCGAGTAGCGTACGCCAGCTTTTCTCCACCACAGTAGCCCCGGCGGTGGATTATACGGCTCCAGTGTGGGCGCCGGCTATAACTGCACCACTGCTAAAATCGCTCGAGACAGTGCAGAGAATCGCGGGTAGAGCAATCACCGGAGCATTCAGGACGGTAGCGCTGCCTATCCTCGAAGCTAAGGCAGCGATTCTACCTGTCAAGATCCGCCTCGACCAACAACTGCTTCGTTTTTGGGTTAGCTGCCACACGCTGCCGCAGAAACACCCGTTCTGGAAGCTGAAGCGTGCGATTAACCCGGCTAATAAGAGGTTCGTGTCCCCGCTGCAGCGGATAATGCTGATGGCCAGAGATATCAACGTTGAGCGCCTCGAGACCATCCACCCATTTATAAGAATGCTGTGGGCCGATAGGCCGATCGTTTAGATTCAGTCTCTAGAAGCGGTAAAGCTCCGAGCCAGCTCTCCTCCAGAATTAGAGGTCGCCATCTTTACAGGTAGCACGCAAAGAAACGGCAAGCTTGGCACCAGCGTCTTTTACGTGGATAGTAGGGGCACGACCATCGTTACTCACTCATACCCGGTCGGCAAAGCTAAGTCGGTAGACGGATTATTCGCAGAGCTCCACGCAGTCCGCCAAGTAGTAGAGCTAATACAAGGCACGTAGTCGACTACGATGGTGGCAGAATACCCCGAAGCAGCTAAGGTAAAGCACGCGATCTACAGTAACAGTAAGACAGCCCTCCATCTCCTCTACAAGCCTCGACAAATACCGCGCCAGGAAGTTATGAGAAGCGTTCTCCACTTGTTGGACCAGATCAGATACAATAAGGGGCCGCCCATCGAGTTCAGATGGATACCGGCGTACAAAGAGATTATAGGGAACAAGAAGACGCAGAGCCTGGCACTACAAGCTATAGAGAGCAACCAGGAGCCTCCTTTAAGCAGACTGCTACGGTCGTCAGCCATAGCCCGGTGCAAGGAAGTCACCTCGAGACAGTGGAGGAAAACATTCAAAGCGTCCAAGGTCGGCGAGTCAATCCGCAAGCTTAACGGCACGTTAGCGCACTTTCACACCAAGAAGCTCTATGACCAGCTAAACCATAAGCAGGCAGCAGTAATCGCACAGTTGAGAACGTCGAAAGCGAGCCTGAATGAGCCATTATACAAAATCAAGCGAGTAGATTCACCCTTGTGTGGGTGCGGAGCAGAAAAAGAAATAGTTAAGCACTTCCTGCTCGAATGTCCACGCTAGATGGATCTCCGTGCGAGATTACAGATCGACCTAGGAAGTAGGTTCGGAGATATCGCGTTCATGCTAGGCGGATGGTCGGGCACGAGAAAGCCCGACGGTAGGTATACAGATGGGCTGCTAGAGAAGTAGCGGGCAGACATGCGCGTAGTTAAAGCAACGGCAGCATTTGCTCTAGCTACGGGAAGACTGATTATATCTAAAGACTGAGAGCTTAATTCTTCTCAAAGCAAATTAATCCCTTCTCCAGCCAGCCGTCACGCCGCTACAGGGACTGATAGCACTCGGGAAGTGTTCTCGAAGGGGATGGTATGAGGGGTATAAGGAGGACAGCTCTATTTTCACATTTCCTTCGTTTTGCCCTGCGTTTTGTTTAGTGTTATCTGCTAGTGCTTTTTTCCGTCTATTTTCAAATTGTTGAATAGGAGGGAGGAATGGTTTCTTTGCATTCAGCGTGCTGGGCTTTGAATGAACCGGGACCCCAGTGTAGATTAGCGTCGATTAGCGTTACTTGTCCCTATGGTCTACTAAGGCCGACGGGGTGTATAAATCATCATCATCATCATCATCATCCACCCCGTACGCGTCAACTCTTAGTACCTAGCACAGCATCTTTTGCGTACGCGTCCCCTTTGCGATCAGATATTTATGTAGCACTCGATAGCAGTAATCAAAGAAGACAGCGGTGTCATTCTTTCTCGCGCCGTTCGACAGGTCCCGTTGGAGGTAGAGGCCCGCTCGTTATATAAGGCAGAGCATTGTGAGATTTCATCGAGGAAGCCCGGTCGGAGTGGGTGGAGGACGAGGCAGCAGAGACAGCGATCCCAGTAGACGAGAATGTAGAGAATGAGGATGAGGAAAAGGAGGTCGAATTCGAGTTTAAAGAGGAGGGTGAGACTGGGGAGTATTTAACAGAGCGATTTAAAAGGTCAGAAGGACCGGCCCGGGTAATTTAGCATTTATCCATCCAGATCCGTATGCGCCGTAGGTAAGGAGCGTAGCGGTAGTAAGCGGTATTTATTGTCAACCAGAATGCCTCAGGCATTTAGCTTTCTTAAATAATCGGTGAGCTATTTTAATGCCTTGCAATCCGGTTTCTACTAAGCTCAGTTGACATACCAATCCAGCTGGGTCATGCGGTGTTCGAGGGTCCCAAGTTACGGCCTCTGCCTGCGGGGGTATCGGTGTCCGAAGCTTGACATCGAGCTTAGATAGATAAATTCATTTCTTCCCGATATAGCTCCCTTACGGGTCTATGCGGGGCTGGCTATCTATAGTTGTTTTACACGAGGGGAAAACCTTTTCGCCTGGCAAAAACTCCTTCTCACTATCTGGCCAGATGGTGTAGTTGGTCGTACACCTGGTTATCTTAGGCTTGGAAAAACCTTGGGACTGTAGGTCCGAATCCTACTCTGGCCCCCGAAATGACCATTTTCCGCTTGATCTTGCCCGAGCACCGAAGAACCTGCTCTTACCTAAGCCTCGAACCACGTGCTTCTGTCGAACGGCGCGAGAAAGAGTACACCGCTGGTTTTCTCATTGTTGCTACTGAGGCCTGCTATATACGTGTAATAATCGGATTTACGGAAATACGCATAAATGGGGTAAATGAGGTGTGTGGGGATAGGTGTATGGTGCGGCAAAAAGTAAAGAAAGAACGCGTGTATAAGTAAAAGCAAACAAAACACGTGATTACGGGCCAATGTGGTTGATAGATATACACCCTACGCACTGACCGCTTCCAGATTTAATAATATGTTCTCAAACCTTCCCGTTCCCTTCACTAGCTACCTGCCGCAGGAACATCCAAGGCATCACATGGGTCTAACCCATGACATTACCTTTCTTTTGCCATCTCTTCTAATTCAGCTATCCTCCGCATCATGTCTTCATTTTTCCGCACCATGTCTTCATTTTTCCGCACCATGTCTTCCTTTTCCCGCATTATATCCCTATTCTCTCTCTCCACTCGCGTTAACTGATCCTGCAAGACCTGAGCAGGATTTTGAGATAGATCGGAGTCGTCCGTATAATACCGTTGTCTTCCTTCGCCTAGGTCTAATGTTACTCGGTGCTGCTTATCATGCGTGTACACCTCTGCAGTTAACTCGTCCAAGTCCATAGCAATTTGTAGGAAACGTAGCTGGGTGCCGACATCTAGTTTATTATATTAGTGCAAGACGTTTCGAATAGGGAGGAAAATATTACCTTCGATTTCAATCTCCTGAAGTGCGGTTTTGGCGCAGAAATTGAGAATGACATAATCATCAAGGATATTCCATTCCTGATACTTTCCTCCAGTCTGGAATCGACGTATATGTTCGGTGATATCTGTTTTACTTCTCGATTGAAGTACTTCAATTCCCCATCTCTTGTTGAAGACATAAAAGTCAATTCTTCCCTCTTTGGTATGGGAGTATTCCGCGAGGATTGGTAGACTTTGCAGCTCGTAGTTGAGACAGCAATACAGTTCGTCTTGTAAGGCTTCCTCTGGAATACCTCGATAATTGCGCAACTGGAGAACAGATGGACTGAACCTTTCGATAGCATTTAGACAGATCTGTTGAAGTGAGGCTCTCTCTGAGTTGGTGCCTAGTTCGGGACCTGGAAAAAGACGACGATATGCGACCCTAACTCTAATTAATAAGGTATTCTTATTGCCGTGGGTTATAAAGTATACCTTCGGTGTATTGGAGAAGCAAAAATGTAGGTGACTTCGTCACTTCTAGATCGATGCTGCTCTAGGTGGAGAAACCCCATCTTATAACAAAACGAAAATGCATCAAACTCTTGTTGTACTCGCGTATGACCATAGGGTTTCGTCACAACTTTGCGTAGGACTTTTACAACTTTTGAGAAGGTGATAGAGCTATAGAGAGGATGTCTTAGACATTCTTTTATATATTTCTCAGCCTTAAGAGTCCAGAGTCCTCTTCCACGGTTCATAAAGTCCAGGAATTGGCTGTGTTCGGCAATATTCTCATGGCATAATCTCGGCGACCATACTTGAGCACGTCGCGTTCTTTCGGGAAGCTGTATAATGTTACTCTTAACCGTTATAGGATTAGAGAGAAGTAGAACTTACCTGATAAGATATGAATTGGAAATATTTCAGAATCAGTCCCACCATGCCTGGATGGCCGTCGGTAACGGCGTGGAGGTACTCGGATACACCAACCTCAAGCTGGAGTCTATTTGCAATGGCCCATTTCTGAACGGTCTCGGCTGTTTCCTCTAGCTGAAAGAGCATATGTTGACGGATAAATATCGACGGACGTAGCTCCACGCGTTGAAGGCGATCGATAAGGAGAGCCTGGGATTCAACGTTTAGCTCATAACCGCTAGAAAAGCCAACGGAACCATAAAGACAGACCAGTACAAACTTGGACTGCTGTCCGGTGTCATAGCTTTTCAGTGTCCGAGTCCAAAATTCCTCTTCTTCATACGAATCTTGCGCTTCATCAATCAGATAGACTGCTGTAGCCTTAGGATTGTGTGGCCGGTATGTCGCATTGTGTTCTTGCCATGTTGATTTATTTTGTGTAAGGTATTGCTTATATGGAAGATCGTCCCGCATTCTTCTATGCTTCCACTCAATGAACACCGGTTCTAGGTCCGGTTCTTCGTAAAGAATGTGACGTCCCAGCAGTCGAAGTAAAGTTGTTTTGCCCACTTCGGGCGTGGCGCGGATGACCACTACTCTAGTGTTTCGTACTAGCTCCAAGATAGAATGGACCAGGTTAGGTCTCTCGCATACATAATCGCAATTAGGACTCCATCGGTAGTTTCTATCCTCATGATCGTCCATCGTATGTCCACAGTGGATACACTTGTCGGCTGGGTAGCAAAAGGCTCCTTGCGGGCAAGGGCAGGACTGACAGGGCCAGTGCGTAAGGGTAGGATCGGAACGCTCTGGCGAAGAAAGGTTGGTAGTTGTAGGAGACTGCTTCTTTTGATCCAAGGATTGATATGTAGGAGATCGTTTTCGTGGTCTTTGCGAGGAAGGAAGGGTTCGTTTTACTCTACGAGGGTTTCTAGAAGTGATATGGCCGTCCATAGCCATAGTGTAAGAGGCCTTTATGATTGTCTTAGATAACGGCTTGCTAGAAGGACATAGCGTCGCTTTCACCTGTCTAGATGCTGTCTGGGTTTGCGAACGAGTAGTTACCGGCATTTTCTTTATTTAAGAAGTTGCTAGAAAGTTTAGTGGGAGGTGAACGTAAGACTGATCTTGTCGTCTTAATATGTTGGCGGTGTGTCTTTGTTACAAATTTCTAAGATGCAAACGTTGAAGAGAATAAAGGCGGCTTGAAGACAGCGCTTATGATTGGCATAATACTAACCTTGTTCCCATCGTCCTACATTGTCCCGTATCCCTGGGAGACTTGTCTTCCCTATTTCTTTATTTCTGAATTTAGTTTAACGCCCATTTTGAGTCAGTAACTATAAAAGACGGGCTGGTTGGCCGGGGCTAGCTCTGTCTATCTAAAGATTCCGCGAGGTTTCTAGAAAAATACACGGAATGGTCGGCTTCAAATGCTCGAACTAAGACCTGGCACTGCAAGCTATAGATAATAACTAGGAGCCTCCTCTAAGCAGACTACTACGGCCGTCGGCTGTGGCTCGGTGCAAAGAAATCATCTTAAGGCTCTGGAAGAAAACACTCGAAGCGTCTAAGGTCGGCGAGTCGATTCGCAAGCTTGACCGCGCGTTGGCGCACTTTCACACCAAGAAGCTCTATGACCAACTAAACTGTAGAGAATCAGCAGCAATCGCACAGTTAAGGACTTCGAAAGCGAGCCTGAATAAGCTGCTATAGACGTTGATAGTAGTGCGCGAGGCGGCAGCGGCGGCGTGGACGTGATCAGAAGCAACATCGGTAAGTATATTGAACAGGCTGTCGCGCGTTCGCATCGCAGCAGGACGGACAACAAGAAAACTGGCTGCCTACCAAGGCTTCGCGGATAACACCACAGCAATGTCAAGATGAATTTTCAAAATCATATGTTAGATAGAAGCTGCGAAATGGTTTCTCTACGGGCGGTGGCAGCTCGTTGTCGCCGCAGGGACAGAGGTGGTCACAGAGGTGGTCACAGAGGTGGTCACAGAAATAGCCCGGATCTGGACCCAGGCCTGTCGTGATTACTTCGGTACGACACATCCCCGTCGATCCTACCTGCGAGCGTGAGGTTTATCGCTCTCAGCACTCTCAATTCCTCTTCGCGGATGGCATAGACCGTGTAGGGTCAATGCGATAGTGGTTACTGCCCTTCTAAGAATCTCGCTGCTCCCACTAAGGCGTAGAGTAATATGCCTAAGATGTAGAATAAACCTAAAAGTGGATCAACCCTAGGAAGGCGCAGATCTGGGGGGGTAACTCCAACCATCTCGTAGATCGCACCCCGCGCCCATCACACACCACACATCCATCCGCCTGCTCTCTCTACTGCTGCTCTCCGGCATAGCGCCGCCGCCTGCGTTCTTTACCGACGCCTAGGCATTCGAAGCTAGCCTCTCGCCCGTTCCTCCCGACGTCTTCACCGCGTACACCGACCTCAAGAACAAGTATCCGAACGTCCGCGTCACCCAGCACCTATAGCCCCATACTAGAGAGCTCGTGGCGCGTACGCGTAGGCTTCGATCGCCACTCCCCTATCATTACCGCGCTCGGGCAGTCCCGCTGGGCGCTAATAGTCGACCGCCTCTACAGCCTCTTCAGAGAGGTCGCGCTGACGTTACGCGAGTTTACCGACTATCTCCGCCAGTTAGTCGAGCACCAGCCGCCGGTCGAGTGGGCTTAGGCCTGGTACGCGCTAGAGGGCGCCCGTAGCAACCGCCGCGAGAACAAACCACGCCGATAGCGCGTCGCCCGTGAGCCCGCCTGGGTTCCCATGGACGTTTGCGACGCTATAGCCCTGAGCAACGTTACCGTGAAGCGGTCGGGCAAGCCGAAGGCGGTAGTGGCTGACCTCGACATCTCTCCGCAGCGTTCTACGCTCACACCATCGAAGCTCAACATCTCTCCGCAGCGTACTGCCCTTACGCCGTCCAAGGCCGCGCGACGCCGCCAGACCCCGTCACTAGGCTAGGAAGCTGCAACGCTGCGCACATCTTCTGCCGAGACAGAGCCCGAGGTCGCGAGGGCGAGCACGGAGCAGCAGGACCTCGACGACGCTCCTAACCCCGGCGTCAATGACCTCTTCAGCTAGGATGATGATTCCGAGTATGGCTTCGCGCCAGCCCCGTACTCTTCACCTCCATCCACACCGCGAGGACCACCGCGGCCAGCACCTGACCCTTCACCCGTCGCAGATCTCCCGGTCACGCCAGATGATTCTCTCCAACCGCCGCAAACCACCAGCCCAGCCGAAGATGTTGCCCTGCCTAGCCCGGGTCCGCCATCTCCCGGTGAACGCTCTACCGAAAAGCCTTCTCCCCGCTCTATCTCTTCCAGTACCTTGGCTCCCAAAGCAGCTCCCCCATCGCCGTCTCCCTCTAAGAGCGCGGTCCCATAACATCTAGTTTCTGTCGATAACTCCGACGAAGCGCATACCGCCGCCGCCACTACAACTGCGGACAACGACATGTTACGACTTAAGAAGAACAAGTCAGATTCTCAAAGTTGACTGAAGTTTCTAAGCTAAAGAAAAGAAGAAGAAAAGGAAAGGAATAGGGGAAGAGGAGGGGAGTTTATATACACAGCCTAAGTGCTAGTTAAAATTCAAACGGCCGGGCCCTGGCTTCCCTTTCCAGCCTGTTCTGGCCAAGTGTCGCCCCTTGGTGACTGAACCCCGGGTTCAGCGTCCCTTGCCAGCCGTTTCCCGATTAGGCTTAGTTTTCTACAGGTCCTTCTGCCCGTTTCCAGCGACCTGCCGAAGGTCTCGGCGCTGGCACTCCCTTCTTACCTGGAGAATAAGATGTTGACGGTCTGAATCGTTACACGATATTGAGGATACCTTGGACAAGCTTCGCCATGCGTCGATAGTAGGACACGTGGCGATCTGGCTGATACTAGAGCGCTTCCTGCCTTCGTACATCCACGTCATCGAAATCATTATAGAGGACATCTCATCGTGGGATGACTGGGCTACAGATCAGTAGTATCGCAAGGCATCGGGAAAGACGGTGATCCTCGCGCCTTTGTTCCAGCCCTTACGTAAGCACTAGGTGCTGCTCACTCTCGAGTTAAGTAGTAAAAGAGCAACCCTTTACAACTCCGTGGTCAAAGGGGCGCTTAATTCGGGGCCCGCTGCGCGCGTAATCATCAGAACACTCGGTCGTGATTGGGCGGCTGAGGGGTGGCAGTATTCGCTAGAACCATTAGCAAGTACTTCCTGCCTGTCTCGTCTCCGATCAATTCTTGCTGACGGGCTTTGAAGACTCTACAGCAGCCTAATTTATCTTCCTACGGGCTGCGAGTCACTCTCTCCTATCTGTTTATTGCCGCCGGCACCGATCTCCGAGATGTAGATCTATCCCTCTAGCGATAAATCTTCCGTATTGCCCTCGGTGATAGCTCAGTCGAGGTCGACGAGATGATACCACCACTTCCCACATCTACTAATATCAGTACCACCACCCCTGCCGGCTTCGCCGGTCTTGTTCTCGCGCACTAGCAGGCTGTTAAGCGGCACCGTCATCTCTATAGCTAGGGCGAAGCCATCGACCACGCCTTTCACCTTGTTTCCGCGCTTCTGCTTGCAGCTCGGATGAGCGCCAGTAAAGCCGACGAGGAAGCGCGCGCTCTACGTACCAATATCAGCACGCGTTCTCACGTCATCGAAGCGCAAAAAGAGTGCTTTAAAGGAAGTCTGTCCGCAGCCGACGAAGACGCTCTTACGGCGCTGAGCAGTGCTCTCAAGGTAATAGACCTAAAGCTGGCGGGAGCCGAGGGCCGGGCGCGTCGCAGCTGCAAGCCGTGCGAGACATTCGAACGCGTCTGGCCACCTCTCTACAGGTTCCAACAACGACAGGCCCAGCTCCGAAGCACGGTAGAGAAGGACGTCGAGGCTCGGACGCGCGACCTGCGCGGCGTCGAGGAATACCTCGCGCCAGATTGGAGGCACTGCGGCGGTTCAGATGTAGTTTGATGATGCGGATGGTTGAATAACGGTCACGGGAACTCTTACGCGCAGCACGATGACATGCTTTCGAGGTGAATGAGTTACGGCTTGTTCAAGTGGCTACCTACGCAGAATTGAACCAATTTAATAGTTTCGTGAGTGGTCGACTTATCCAAGATGACGCCCGCGTGTTACGGCTTCGCTCGCCAGTGGTGCTTGCAGGAAGGCCGCCGGGAGCGCCATCTACCATTTTACCGGAGTCAGATGCGGCGCTCGCCCGTGCCCTCCCTCTAATATATACACGCTTCACCAAAAGGGTGCGCCAGGACGGTGCGTGCGGAACGCTGAATGCGATTAGAAGAAGGAATGACTGCAGGCTCTACGTCTCCCGGCGGTTCCTTCCCTTTCTACAAGTAGTCAAAAGTAAAAAAAAACAACCACTAGTCCACCAATCAATCCTCCAACAGTAGACTTACACTCAAGCATCACCCGGCTAACCGTAGCACTGAAAGTTTGAGTCGTGACAATAAGATCTAATAACAATCAAGCTTAGGTACTAGTTGTTACTATACCGGCGACACCAGGGCAATCTTCACTCAACGGCGTAAAGTAGGAGAAAGACACTATAGAAAGCTGTCAACCACATTGGCCCGCAATCACGTGTTTTACCTCCTTGTTCCACACGCGTTTTATTTATTTATTTATTTATTTATTCAGTTTAACGTCCTTTTTGAGTCTGAGACTATGAAAGACGGGCTGTTAGGCCGAGGCTAGCTGCGTCTATCTAACGACATTGGGTGATTTCAAGGAAGGTACTAGGAACGGTAGGCGTTAAACGCTCGAACTAAGGGGTGACCCTTCAAGGAAATACTGGAGAATCCTGGATAACGTAGGGAACTAAGGAGTGGTGCGTCGGACGTATTTTATTCCTCGTCAGGAGAGTCGTTTAGAATCCACCGGCGCGTAGATATCTTGGTGATTTTAAGGAATTTAACTGTAGCTAAAATTCCTCGTGGCGTAGAGAATAGATCTTTGAATTCTGGGCGAAGGTTCTCTAGAGCGTCGACAAATAAGGTCCGGTAGGGCCTTGTTATTGGACACTTTAGTAGAAGATGCCTTGGGGTTTGTGCGGCTGTTCCTGAACAGTGGCATCTATCCGAGGTAGTATGATTGAATCGGTAGAGATATGACTTGAAGTAGCCATGTCCTATTCGTAGCTGGTAGAAGGCGGATGCAGGTTCACGCTCGTGCGTAGGTGGTTTAAACCTCCGCCTTCCTACTAAGTCGAATGTCCGTGAAAACGTGGAGGAAGGAGCAGATTTAAGCCGTTCCTCCCAGTCGGTATAGATGACTGCCTTTGCCTGCATACCGAAGTATCCGTAGCTTATACCGTTGCCTTCCGGGGGGAGATCCGTAGCTTGTTTTGCGAGTTTATCTGCCCGTTCGTTGCCTCGTACGTTGACGTGTCCAGGAACCCATTCTAGGGAGACGGTATTACCTCTATCCCGTAGTGTTGTAGCTGCACTAATAGCCCGCTTCTGCCACTGCTGGCCGGGCGTATTTTTCGGGATCCGTAGCCTTAAGAGCGCGGCTTGGTTATCTGCGTAGGCTCTTATATCTTTACACGAGTATTCTCGTTCTACGGCTAGCTCTAAGGCGGTTGCAATACCTTCGATTTCGCCGTTATAAACGAGGTAGTTTAGACCGAGGTTCTTTACTACGTATGCTTGTTCCTCGTCCGCAGATAGGCTATAATCTACTAGGCTTACCCCAACTCCAACGCCTTTCCCCTGGGGGATGACGGATGCGTCAGAGTAGAGAGCTATTAGATTCGGTGGGGCGTCCAGTATACGATGCTCATGTTGTTGTCCTTCGAGTTTCTTATCTAGTATGGAGATTCTAGTAGTATAGGGAGTATCCCCGTACCACGGCGGGTAAAGAAAGGGATCTATTTCCTCTAATCCAGGGGGGTAGGAGGTAAGTGTCGCCTTTATGTTCTCTAGTCTCGTAGTAGGGGGTCCCTCCCTTCCTCCTAGGTTTATCCGCGTTAAGGCCTGCCGGATGGGGTGGGATTCTCCTAGTTTACTGACTCGAAGGGTGTACTTGCGTTGCGCCTGTTCGAGTCGTAGGGGGACCGGTGGGATTGCCGCCTCTACCTCTAAAGGGATAATCGGAGCTGTCTTAAACACGCCTAGGATCTTTCTAAGGGCGAGATTCTGTAGTTTTATAGCTTGTCTAAGAAAAGCTCCGGTATTCTTCCCGTAGAGTTCGCAGGCGTAGTCGGAGCTGCTAATAACGCACGCGTTATATAGTTGTCTAATTGCAGCTGGGGAGAGTCCCCGTTCAACGTTTACGAGACGGGAGAGGCGGAAGAGAGCGTTCCGGGCCTTACTTATCCTTCTAGAGGCATGCTCTTTAAAGGATAGCAGGGGATCGAAGTAAACTCCTAGCCAGCAGATAAGATTTTTAGGCTTACTAACTGAACCCGTTGGTAAGGTAATTGTTGTCGCCTTCGCTTGTTTTGAGTTCGAGAAATGGATGAGTTCGGTCTTATCTAGGTCGAAAATAATACCGCTCTTATCTCCGCGTTGAAAGAGACGTTTAACCTCTTCCTCTATAATCTTCTTGTTACGTTTAAAGCTGCCGGAGCTAGCTATTAAGCCAACGTCGTCGATATACGAGAGGTATGAGGCTAGAGTTGAGGGGAACATCTCTCGGAGGTAGATTAAGAATAGAATAGGGGAGACGGGGCTTCCCTGAGGAATTCCCGTGTCTATACTATTAAAACCTTCGGTCTCTCCGTTGAACGCGAGCCTAAGGAGCCGTTTATTCATAAATGAACGCACCCACGCAAGTAGGTTTAACGGTAGTCCTATACCCACACGCGTTTTACTACTTGCCTAGTTACTACACCATACACCTGGGGCTCTTCCAGGCCTCAAAACCCTAGCAACAACCTTCCCAGCAGCTGCAGCAACGTGGTGGTTGGAATTGAGACTATGGAAAGGGCTGAACAACCCCTCCCAGTACCCACCTCTACCCGCCCCCAGCAGACACCCAAAAGCCTGCAGCGTGGCCAAATCAGCGTAGAATATGTCCAGAGAGCTGCCACAACAGCAGACGCCATCCTACAAGCCCTCCAGACAATCGCTAGTAGACCTTCAGCCCTCAACAGCCAGATAAAAAATTTTCTCGGCGCCGCCAAGGAAATCTTCCAGGACCACATTACCCTCCGCCAGGAGGTAGCAGCCAAGGAACCAAACCTGAAGGATATCCTAAGGGAAGTCAAGCAGGTCCAGAAAACAGTCAGCCGTATCCAGGCAGCGCCTACACCAACTAGCCCAAGCTGGGCACACATCGCAGCCCAAACAGCCCCAAAGCCTCCTACCCCACCCACCACCACAGAAATCACCCTCCACCTTCCAGATGAAGCAAATAGACAGGAAGTAGCAAATCTCCCAAACGAAGCCATCATCTAAAAGATCCAGGCAGGAAAAGGCCTAGCCTGTAAAAGGGTACTCGCTGCTAGAAAGCTCCCTAGTGGGGATATCAGGATCTTTGTCCCGGACACACAAACAAGGACAGCCCTTCTCCAGGACCAGGAGTGGACCACTGGACTCGGAAACGAGGTCCGCCCAAATCAACAACTATACTCAGTACTGGTCCACAACGTCCCTGTCAAGGGAATTAACACCACGGATCCCCAGGCCACCAAGGCCCTACAGGAGCAAAACCTGGTCTTACATCCAGGACTGCACATTAGCAAGCTAGCCTGGCTGAAGAAGAAGCTCCTAGAAGGGAAAACACACTCCGTAATCATCCTTAGTACCATAGACCCTGAGATAGCTAACCAGGTTATAGCTAAAGGACTAATCTGCAACTTTGCCCTACACACAGCAGAGTACTATAGTGCGAACTTTACAGTAACCCAATACTTTAAGTGCCAGGCATATGGCCACATTGCCACCCACTGTAGGAAAGAGCAAAAGTGCGGTCAGTATACAGGCAGCCACGATACAAGAGAGTGCGGAAAGAAGAAAACGCAATGTACAAACTGCTCCTAAAAACATACAGCCTAGAGTAACCTATGCTCAGCGCGCAAGGCCCACCAGGCTAGAGCAACTCAAGCTCGACTGGCCACGCCAGGAAACTATAGGGAACAACCCCAAGCAGCCCAAAAGCCAACACAGAATGGATGGACCCTGGTAGGGTCCCGGAAGAGAATAAGGGAAGAGGAACCTAGGAGAAGAAAGCCAGGGCTTAACAGCTCCTAACACGCAGCCGAGGTCGAGAACCAGGAAGACCCCTACATACAGGTAGAAATACCTACCACTCTACAGGCAGACACAGAGATGGAAGGAAACTAATGATAAACATAAGCTACCTCTCGATTTTATAGTACAACGTAAATAAAAGTGTAAAGGGGGTAATGCTCCCACTCTTTCAAGATATCAGTCTAACAGCCCACCACATCCTCGCAATCCAGGAGCCATGGAGGAACCCAAGGACAAAAATAACAGTAAAACACCCGGCCTACCATATAATCTTCCCCTAGGAAGGAATAGCAAGGACCTGCTTCTTCATAAGCAAGGCTATTACCGTAGAATCTTGGTAGACAACAATCTACTCTCTAGACCTTATCACCCTCTCCCTCACCACTGCAACCAACGTTATCCACATCTATAACTACTACAACCCACCCTCTACCCACACAAGTACGGAACTAGGAAGCCTATCTATTCTCCCGAGAGCCCTTGCTATACAGGGGTAATATATCCTTCTCGGAGACTTTAATCTCCATCACCCCCTCTAGGGAGGTATTACCTCCCCTATACACCATACTCTTACAAATCACCTAATCGAAACTGCAACTACAGCAAACCTAAACCTAGCCCTCCTAAGAGGCACTATCACTAGAAGAAGAGATAATAGTAAAAGCACTCTAGATCTCATCTTCACTTCCCAGTAGATAGAGGAAAGAATTATAAACTATAGAGTTAGCTATAAGCTAGAGTCATCATCTGACCACCTACCTATTCTTATAATACTCGACATCACCCCAACACCTACACTCCCCCAAACTCCAAGACCTCAATGGAAAAAAGCGGACTGGAAGAAGGTAAACATAACACTCTAGATAAAGCTTAGGAGCATCAGAACAAGCCAACCAAGCACTAAGATAGAGCTAGACGCCGCCGTCGAGCAGATCCAGAAGGCCATTCAGGACACCATCCAGGAAACCATCCCAGCTACAAAACCCTCACCCTAAGATATATGGATTGGATTGGATTGGATTGGATTGGATTGGTCTAATCAGGCTACGATGTCTTCTGTGGAGACATAAGAGCCATCCTATATACATTACCGCGCCTTTCATTCGTCATTGCCTTGCCTCACTTCTCAGCCCAACTCCGTTTAGTGATCGTGCGGCGGCTGCGTCGCCCCGCTAGTCCTATCTAGGCCAGACAGCCGTGCAGTTGATTTTAGGAATTGAATCACCGCCTTCACTACCCGTATGTCCGGCCTCCATCGTTCCTTTGGCCCATCGACCGGTTGCCCAGTCCGCCAGTCCTGCCTCCTACTCCACCCTCCAAGCATGTATGAAACGTCACCCCACCTTTCCCCCACGCTACTTGCTAAATCTTTACGGGCCTGCTGCCACTGCGGGCAGACCAAAAGGACATGCTGTACTGTCTCCAGCCCATGTCCACACTCGCACTGTCCTGATTCCTCTCTCCGTAGCTGGTAGAGAAATTCCCGAAGGAAGCTATGATTAGTCCGACACTGGATGAGGATTGCTGCACTTTCCGCGTCGAGGCTATTATATAGCCGTAGTGTGTGTTGTCCTGGGAAGGCTCCATCCAGCTTGCGCGTGTATTTCCCCCACGGGCTTGGCTTTACTGCTGCGTCCTCTCGTTCCTGGCGTAGCCGCTGCCTTACCAGCGCCTCAACTGTTTCCCTTGCTCGCCGCCTGTTTCGCCTATCGATCGTTGGTCGTAGCCCAGGTACTGTTGTCTCTTGCGCGGCTTGGTGTGCCGCCTCGTTCCCGGCGACTCCACTATGGGCTGGAACCCACATAAACATGACTGCTGCGCCCTTAACCTCGATCCTAACTATAAGCTCCCGTATTCTCTTAACCAGATACTGGCCTGACAGGCTTGCTTGTGACGTCCCTACCCGCTGGAGTGCCTTTATACTGTCCGTAACTATCCAGAAAGTGTGCACGATGCGGCCCGGTATTGGTGCATTTATCTGCCGCTAAGATATATGCTCAAATCCACCGCGCTCTTTAAATCCACTGCGCAGGGGTCTTTCCGTTTTCGTATAAGCCTTTCCGCACCTCACCGCCTCCGCGCCTCATCAAAATTCTGCCAGCATCTTTCGCCCCAGCTTATCTCGGACGATTAAGTAGTTAAAATAGATTAGTATCTCGTAATTGGAACGCGCTTGGATCGCGCTTCGATACAGGCGTAAAAAAAAAAAGATGGTACACGCGTCTAATAAGCTGGCTTCCTCTACTCGTTAATCTAGTACTTCTCCCATCGTTAGAAAACAGCTAAGTTTGCCGTAATTATCGCTACAAAAGCAACTATGTCGCAATCAACCGAGTATTTTCACTATCTTTCCGAATACCACTTACTGGTCTGTAAGAGCTGCGGGTACGCTGTCTGTCTAGATCAAATTCGAAGCCATCTACGGGGCAAGTACCACAAGTTGCCCCTAAAAGAAACCGCCGCAGTCTTAGCCGATGTGCAGCGTAGATGGCCGGATCAAGCTCAGAACGCGCGCGACGTCTTCATTCCAGCCAAGGTAACCCAGCCTATCGCCTACCTACCTCTATACAAGGACGGATTACTTTGCCAGCTCGAGCCTCAGCAGTGTTACTATATCTGCCGGAAGATGAACGTTCTTAAAACCCATTGGCGCGAAGCCCACCAATGGTCTCTAAGCACTAGGGGTAGATCCGGTAAACAAAAGGAGAAGCAGATCCAAACCCGTCTATAAACTATAAGAAAAGAAGTCTACTGCCAGAGATTTTTCATCCAAACCTACGGCTCGCAGTACTTCCAAGTCGAGCAGGTAGATGATAGTAATGAGGAAGAGGAGGAGGAGATGGATATCGGCGCATTAGGCGTCCACCAAGAAGGCGACCTTATTAGAAGGCTTATTGAGAGAGACCTTTAGGAGCGCCATCGCATGCTCTCCGACGCACGCCATATCTATCACGATGAAACCACCAAAACCGAGGTCTCGCCGTGGCTAGAGATGACCTGCTGGCCGTCCTTTTTCAACCGCCTTAACCTCTCCGAGGTCTCCACGCTCGCCTACGCGGCCGACCCTACCGAAGAGCCGTTGCTTGCTCTACTCTCCGAGAGCCTAGACCGGCTTGTTGAGCGGGCGTACCAGTCTATCTGCGAGGACAAGATCAGCGTGTTCGACCAGGCCCGCATCAACAGCTTTATGGCTGGCGAGCCCTTAGGTACGGAGCGGCTACTTATGATCAAGCTGCAGAAGAACACTTTCCGGAGCTATAAGCATCTATGGAAGCGCCTTCTCTGCTTTGCCTGCCGGACGAGCCGGGTGGACCAGCTAATTCAACTTGCACACCGGTTTACTCCTTCTCAGTTGTCCTATATTGAGGCTGTACTGTCACTATCTAGTGACCTGCGGGCTCTTATCTCGGACAGTAGCAGTAGCGGTATTTCCGGCGAAGCAGCGAGCGCTCAGAAGCAGGTAGAGGCCGCTCTAGATAGGGCGTGCCTCCTCCTCTGTATCTCCCTCCTAGACCACAACATTAGGGGCAGCCACTTTAAAAGCCCCGTGCTCAGCTTCCTTGCCGTCCTCGGTATTGACGAGAAAAAAGATTGCGGCTTCCACGGGCCGCTTACATACTCGCCCCAGCTGTCCAAATTCATCAAGATCGCACAGATGCTCGTTATCGAGCGGGCCGTGCTTGCTGCAGATGAAGGGGCTATTGAATACCCCTCCGACTTGCTCGACGAGATGAGACAGCGCTTTATGGTCCGAGGGTCTCGCTCAGCTTTCGACTGGGTATGCAGGCTCCGCGCCTACGCAAAGAAGGTGTTGAGCAATACTACGGTTACTGGCCATATCATCTGGTCAGACGATATCAGCACAGTGACCTACAAGCAGGCGACCGTTAGCATGGAGCAGCTTAAGTCCTTTATCAGCCTTGAGATGGGTCTGGCCCAACAGGAGCTACGAGATCTACTTCTAATCCATCCGGAGGAGAAGCATGAAGAGGTTGTACCTGCTCTCGTCCTTCACCGTCTACAGGACGACCATAGTAATGGTCAAAATGGTTGGAGTTTCCTCAAGGACGCTAGAAATGCGGCCCAGTTTGAACTACCTGGTGGAAGTGGAAACTGGCTGATCAACCGTGTACTCGACAATGACTGGCTCCGGGATGAGCTCGTGTCTCTTGGAAAAAAGAGGGAGCTACGTTGGAAGAAACCGGCTGTAAGCCAGTACCTCGCTAAGGTCGACCGCTTTCTTGAGCGCCTACTACTTCTAGTCCACTTGACGTCTGGACAACCCGCACGTGGCACCGAACTGGTGAGCCTACAGCATTGTAACACCCGGCAGGGCCACCACCGGAGTATTTTCATTGAGAACGGCCTCGTCGGCACGGTTACGTCCTACCATAAGGGATACAACGTTACTGGCTCAACAAAAATCATCCACCGATATCTCCCGAGGGAGGTTAGCGAGTTGCTAGTGTATTACCTCTGGCTAGTCCTGCCATTCTGGCAGAAACTCGAGACCTTGGCTTTTCAACGGCTAGAACAATCGTCATCCTTTCTGTGGCCGAAGGGAGCTGGCGGCTGGGATAGTAGTAGGCTAGGAGCTGTTCTGGCAAGGGAAACGAGCATGCATCTAGGCACGACGCTTAACATCATGACGTACAGGCATATTGCTATTGCAATCTCACGCCAGCATCTGAAATGTGGGGGTTTTAAACGGGACTATGGAATGGACAAGAAGCTAGCAGATGAGCAGGCAACTCACGGCTCTTGGATTGCGGGCACAGTGTACGCGAGAGGTCTCCAGGAGGCGCCTGGACATGTGGAGGCACGAAGAATAGAATACCGGGCTACTAGTCGGGAGTGGCATAGTTTTCTTGGGTTTCGGGTGTATCTTGGGGCTCGGAAGCGCCCGCTAATAGAAGATGAAAGTCTAGGAGACGGAGTATCAAAGAGGGCCTGCTTGGGATGGTAAACTGTTTTCTTTTAGGATTGTATTATTTTTCTTTTTCCTAATCGGGTTTTATAGGTGTCTACTTTATAGAGGCGTATAGGTCTAATTAAGCGATTATAGAAGACGAAAAAGAAAAGAAGTAGTGAGGAGAGATGGTAGTAGGTAAAAAGGCAAGCGGTTTAGCCCCGCCCCGAAGGGCGAGGCTAAGTCTAACCAGGCATCACGTCGTTGGTTACCCGCAACCAATGGGGGAATTTAACTCGATGATACCTGGCCAGAGAATTACAACACGGATAACGCGGTCCGAGGGACCTCACCGTGCCGGGCAACCCTGCTCCCACCCCAGCCGACCGGTGGTCGACTAGGGGGGCCCTCAATAGACGCACTGGTCGTGAGACCAGCAGTAGGCAATCAGTCCCCGAATCACCGGGAACAACCATCCTGTGCCGACCCAAGGGTCGACAGGCGCCGTCAGCCAAGCTGTTTTCCGACTGCACCAGGCAGCCGTTTGATGAGATAAGGTTGGAGGATTGAATACATATACCAAGTAAAAATAAGTCAACGTGGTCGAATGAGGCTGAAATTGGGACATGTGATAGAGGAGGGAAAACCGAGTATTTTGACGTATTTTTCGTATCTTTCCGCGCGTCGGGCGAGGAGTTATTCAATTTCGAAGATTTAGGCGGCGCGGAGCGGGCAGGAATCGAACTCGTGACCTTTGGATAAGAATCCTGCGAGGAAAGCGGGCGTGGAAAGGGGGGAAAAGAGAAGGGAGGGGAGGGGAGGAGGCCCTTTTATAGCTATCTACTCACTCTTCAACCGTGCACGCGCTAAGCTAAATTGATTTAGATTCGCTTTAGAGCGCTAAAGAGAAGCGTCTAATTGTTACGGCGCAGCCTATACAGAACCTGGGTAGAAGGAAAGGAAGGTGATGGAATTCGCGCTTGATCGGTCGGAAGCGATGAATGAATGGCTTGATTGCCTGGTTGCTGAGGCGCTTGTGGTCTTGATCCCCAAGACGTCTCAGAATGAATGACTAAGCTAATATACTATCCAATAACAGATAACGGAGGTGATTGAGCTCATTTTCCATTAGAAGGACAAGCGGGGCGCCTACAAGCCCGTAAAAAGAAGATCCACCGGCGGGAAGTCACGTGACTCCCGGTTCAGCCGTTCGAAGCCTTGGCACTCTGAACTCCTGAACCGCAGGAGTTCAGACGTTCAACCGCTTGGCGGAATGAACCTATAAACTATCAGATTGTATAGACTCTCCTACGTATATAAACCATACTTATTAGCATAGCTTTGACCTTCGTGGTCAATTTACTTCGATAATCAATCTACTGTTACGGCACAGCCTCCATGAGGTGAGGAAGTTGGGGGATTGCCCCGCAGTAGGCGAAGAACACAAAGAGATGTGGGTCAAGAGTCACGTGACTCCCGCGATCAGCTAGGACCCACCCGCTCAGTAACTGAGCCGGCGGTCTTAACTGAGCCACCCGCTCAGTTGGAGCCAGGCGCTCAGGGCGTGAGCATCACCAACTCACTGAGCGTATAGATTGATAGAACTTTCCTACAGTATATAAACTACACTCCTTAGTATAGCTTTGACCTTCGTGGTCAACTTCAATAATCAATCTACACCATTGATTAGTAACACGGCCTTCGCACGCAGTGCTCAGTCACGTGTATTCGTTCACACTTGTTCTCTCCCCCTACCTTGTACCCACTCAAGGTAAACCCTACACGGCTTACCACCCTCTTTGGTGTTTGATCCTTGGAGGCAGAGGCCCGCCGTTACACTTTGACCACCATCCTTGCAAGGAAGGGTAAGAGAACATCGGGTAAGGTATCACCCCCTAACGAGTTTAGGAAACAGCAATGTGTCACGACTCAAGAAGAACAAGTCAGATTCTCGAAATTGACTAAAGTTTCTAAGCTAGAGAAAAGAAAGAGAAAGGAAAAAAGAATAAAGAAGAGAAGAGGAGGACTTATATATCCAGACAGTTAAATAGCCGGTCTTAGGCTTCCCTCTCTAGTGCGTTTTCGCTAAGCGTTTGCTCTTAGCAAACCCCGTGTCTTAGACATCTTTGTCTTAGAAAAGTGCCTTAGCCCGATTAGGCTTAGTTTTCTACAGGTCCTTCTGCCCGTTTCCATCGACCTGCCGAAGGTCTCGGCGCCGGCACTCCCTTCTTACCTAGAGAAAGAGAAGTTGACGGTCTGAATCGTCACATTACCTCCCCTCTTAAGCGAGAGCTTCTGGCGATGTCCTCACTCGACAGCCTCGTTGTTTTCCTGGATCCACCGTTGAAGTTCCTTCGGTGGTCCTGGTTTCGCCGGGTAGGAGTCGTGGAATTCCTTGAGTTTTCCTACCGCGTGGTTGAAGTTGGCTGCGGGATACCATTGGAGGTCAGGTGGCCAGTCCGCCCACTGGACTCTATACTGGAGTTTCTTTCCTTTACCAGTAAAGCGTGAGTCAAGAATGGACTCCACTACGTACTCCTCCTTGTTGTCCACCTGCACCGCAGGCTGTGGCTCTGGTATTTGGCCGGGGAGAGGGTTGCCATCGTCCCTTGTAAGCTTGTTTGGATGGAAAACGTTGGCGCGATTGGTGCCTGGGGGTAGCTGGAGACGATAAGCGGTTCCCACCTTCTCGATAATGGGATATGGTCCAATCCGCGTCCATCCTAGCTTCCGTGAGGGTCGGTCCAAATCCATGTCCTTGGTAGAGATAAACACCTTGTCTCCCACCTCGTAGGACACATCCTTCCTGTGACGGTTGGCGAACTCTACTTGCTTCTCCTGGGATTGCTGCAGGTGGAATTTTGTGAATTCCCAGACCTTCTGCATCTTATCTGCCATCTCGTTGGCTCTTTCTCTGCTCCAGGTGGCCGCGGCGGTAGGGGCCGGAGGCGTAGGTGTCCAGTCGAAGGATAGACGGGGTTCGTATCCATAGACCACGAAGAAGGGGCTCACTGTAGACGAGGCGGAGATGTTTCCATTAGCGGCGTATTCTGCGGAGGCAAGCCAGTCTACCCAATCGTCTTGGTAGTAGCTGACGTAATGACGGAGGTAGATTTCCATTTCCTTGTTGGCGTTTTCCGTCTGTCCGTCTGTCTCCGGGTGGTAGGCTGTTGAGAGGCGGTGATCAATCTGTAGGAGCTTACAGAGTCCCTGCCAGAATTCGCTAATGAACTGAGGTCCTCGATCTGAGATGATAGTGTCCGGTAGGCCATGATACTTCCAGATATTGTCTCTGAAGATCTGCGCCATTTGACTCGCGGTGGTGGTATCGTGACAGGGAATAAAGTGCCGCATTTTTGAGAACCGGTCCACCACTACTAGGACGGCGGTGAATCCTCTGCAGTTTGGCAACTTGGTGACAAAGTCACAGGATAGGTGCTTCCAGGGCTGGTCCCCGATGGGGAGCGGCTTAAGCAGGCCGTTATAGGATTCCGTTTTGTATTTGGCCCTCTTACAGGAGTGGCAGTTCTGTACGTACCGCTTCACTGCCTTTTTCATACCATTCCAGTAGTACCTCTCTTTTAAGAGCTCCCAGGTGCGCTGGATGCCTGGATGTCCCGTTGCTGGGGGTCGATGAGCAGCCTGGATAAGCCTCAGCCTAATGCGGTCGTTCTGGGGCACTACGAGGCGGTTCTCTTGGAAGATAAGTAGGCCGTCGCGGACTGAGTATTCAGGGTGCTTGCTAACGTCCTGACGGATAGCTGTTAAGGCGTCATCCGCCCGGTTGGCGGTCCGTAGCTCCGTGGGGAGGTCTGGGTCTTCGAGTGGCTCGAGGGGAGCGAGGGTAAAGCTTCCTGGGGGGAGAGCTGTACGGTTCATAGAGGTAAGGCGAGAGTCGGATTCGTTAGCCGGTAGGTCCTGTTCCCGACGGGAGAGAGCATCGGCCCTCTCGTTCTTCTTTCCCGCGATAGGGACAATCTTAAAGTCGTACTCCGCGAGTTCCTCCGCCCATCGGATCTGGCGGCGCGAGAGTTGCTTATTGGTCATGAACGTTCTTAGGGTCTCGTGATCAGTGAACACCTGGATCGGCTCCTGGGCGCTCCGGCACTCGGGGCTCCACTCTTGAAAGGCGCGGACGATAGCAAAGAGTTCCTTATCGTAAATGGTATAATTGCATTCCGTATCAGAGAGCTTCTTGGAGAAGTAGGCAACTGGATGAAGCTTTCCCTCCTCATCCTTCTGTGAGAGAACTCCCCCACTAACGTAGTCAGAAGAGTCTACTTCGAGGAAGATGGGCTTCGCCGGGTCGAAATGTCGAAGTACTGGGTCTGAGCGGACGGCGTCCTTTAGTGCTTGGAAGGCGGCCTCACACTTCGGTGTCCAGGCCCACGCCACCTTGTTCTTGGTCAGGTCGGTGAGTGGTTTTGCAATCCTCGAGTAGTTCTTGATAAACCGGCGGTAGTAGTTGCAGAGGCCTAGGAATGAGCGTACTCCTCGGAGAGAGATTGGGGCTTTCCATTCCAGGATGGCTGCAACCTTCTGGGGGTCCATCCGGATTCCGTCTCGCCCAACGATGAGGCCAAGGAAGCGAGTCTCGGTAACCTCAAATTCGCATTTCTTAATGTCCGCTTGAAGGCCTGCTTCTCTGAGTTTCTTGAGGACCAGTCGTACCTGTTCTCTATGCTCTTTTCTCGTCTTACTGTAGACCAGAATGTCGTCCATGAACACTGAGCAGAAGTCGTCCAATCCGGCCATCATAACCTCGTTCATGTACTGCTGGAAGGTGGCAGGTCCATTGCACAATCCAAAGGGTAGGACGTTGTAGCGGTATGATCCGTAGCGCGTCCGGAAGGTTGTAAGGTCCTTGGAGTCTTCATGCATCCGGATCCTATGGAATGCCTGTCTGACATCAATCTTGGAGAAGTAACGCGCCCCAGTAAGCCGGGCTAGCGTCTCGTCAATCAGTGGGAGCGGGTATTTGTTTTTTCTTTGTGGCGGCGTTGAGGCGTCGGTAGTCCACACAGAAACGGAATCCCCCATTAGCCTTTCTTGCCATGAGGATGGGTGAACCGAACGGTGCCCTGCTCGCTTCAATAAACCCCTTTCCTAGGTTCTCCTCAATGTAGTCCTTTGCAGCCGCGAGCTCGTCAGCGGACATGCGGTATAGAGGCGGCGTGCGTAGCTCCGGGTCCTGGTTGAGCTCAATCTTATGGTCACAAGGCCTTGATGGGGGGAGCTCGTCTGATCTCTGCTTGGAGAAGTTCTCTGCCAGGTCCTGCAGCCATTCAGGTAACTGAGGGGTGAGTTCCTTTAGCTCTTCAGGCAGCTGCTGTTGAAAGGCGTTGATCCTAGCCTGCTCCTCCTCTTCGAGTAGCTCCCAGAGGCGGAGGTGGTACACTTCAGTGCCCTCTTGCTTCAGTGAACGCAGGAATCCTTCTGCAGTCACAAGCTGCATATCCCGCCTTGGTACTTTCTTCCTAGGCGGAGGAGGTCCTTCCTCCTCGTTCCTAGCTAGTTCCTTTCTCATTTCCTTTAGGGATTCCTTCATGTCCGCTTGGAAGGAGTTTCTAGTAATGATTCCCTGGGGTCGCCATGGTTCTACCTTGGGAGGCGTCGTTGGATTAAGCTTTCTTGGCTCCGCCGCGGCGGGCCTACCGGGGTGCGTGCAGAAGTTCGGCTTGAACGCGACTGAGTTGCTGTTTGCGTCTGGCAACGCGCCATGGGCCTGCAACCAGCCCTTTCCTAGCAGCATGTCGTGGTTCCCAAGGTCCATGATGAGCAAGGGAGAGGTGGCTTCCCAGTGATTCTTGACCTGGAGGTGTGGGCAGATCTTATGGGTGATGGGCTTTCCGCTTCGCCCGTCCGCAACGGTGTAAGGGATCGGCTTGGAGAGGGGAATAGGTATAATTCCAAGCTCTTCTATTATCTGGTGCGCGAGGCTCCTGCTCACGGTGGCGTATACAAGTGCTCCAGTATCAACCATTGCATCAACCTGTATTTTCTTTCCTTGACCAGATAATGTACAGTGTGCAATAATGGGTTCTGGGTTGGGGTGCCAAAGGGAAGTCACCTGTACTTCCGTGAACAAAGCCTGTTCCTTACTCCTAGGCGCGTCTTTGCCAGGAGTTACTCTTTTCCCGAGTCTTCAGCTGATCCAGAGTCCGGCTCAGCATTGGCGATAGTAACCGCCTTGGCAGGGCAGACGTTAGCCATATGTCCCTTCTGATGACAGTGGAAGCAGCGGCCTTCCTTGCGGTGAGAATCCCGCTCCTCAGCCGTCAGTGACTTCTTCTGTTCCTGCCCAGAGGTGGTATGCTCCACCGTTGGCTTGGTATTCTTTAGGAGCTTATTAGCGCGCTCCTTCTTCTTCTCTGCCGCCTTAACATCGTTCTGGAGTTCCCTGTCCAGCGTACGGGCACGAGCCGTTAGATCCTGGAAGCTGAAGTTCAGGGAGTCCTTAACGGGCGCCAGTCCATGGCGAAGTCCTCCTGAAAGGCGGGTCCACATCTCCTCAAACCACTGGTCCCTTGGAAGCTCGGATTCCGTGGCGAGGGCAATGAACTTAGCGTAGAAGGAGTTGAAAGGCGTCGTGTTCTGGTAGAAGCGGCGGAATTCCTGGCGCTTGTTCTGGAGGAAGTGGGGGTCGTCAAATACGGAGGTAAGAAGAACAAAGGCTTCTTCGGCCGTCTGGAAGGCAGCGGGTCCCTCATGAACGTTCGGCCTGATGGTGTCTGAGGCCGTCCCAGTGGTGCGTGAGAAGATGTAGGATATCTTGGCCCTTTCAGTCTTGTAGTGGTCCGCGTTAACTTCCAGCTTGTTGTACATCTCGGCCTTCCAGTGCCTAAAGGAAGGCTCCTTCTCGGGTTCTCCAGTAAACTGTGGAGGATCAGATAGCTTCGCGGAACGTCCTCCCTGATGCTGAGATATTAGGGAGCGGACTAGGGTTTCCATAGTTGGCTGACTGTCAGGAACGGAGCTCAGCTCGGACTGGTTTCCAGGGGATTGACGTCCTGTGGTGGGCCGGTAGCTGAAAGTGACGTTCGGCTCCCTGAGGCTCTTGTCCTGTCGTCTAGCGCGCTCTAGTTCAGCCTTGAGGATACCTTGCTCTGTAGTGAGCTCCTTATTCTCCTGGTAGATCTGCGTGCTTCTTTCTTCAAGGTTCTTAAAGTTACTAAGAAGCTCGTTGAACTCAACAGCGGCCTCTGTCTTCTTTCCTTGCTCTTGCTGAATATACTGGAGAAGATCTCCTATTAGGTACTTTGTTTTTCCTAGATCCTGGAAGAGGATCTCCATTTCTTCCTCATTTTTCAGCACATTGAACAGGGAGATCTTTCCATGCTGGAAGGGGTTCATTGTGAAGTCTTGAATGTCTCCTCCACCCGGGTGGTTGTGGGGTGTGTACTGGAAGAGCACATCATCTGAGGTTACTGGGGGTGGCTGTTCAATTGCCTCAGGAGCGTCTTGCTCCTTTTCTTTTCCTTTTAGTTCCTTGGTACGTCTAGCGCCGCGTGCGCTCGATCCAGGAGTCGACATGGTGGATGGCCCAACGCTCGTTACCAGGGCAAGCCTGCTGGAAGTTGAACGAAGGGGGGGGTTGATGAGAAGTGGTGAGAAGTGGTGAGAAGTGATGAGAAGTGACCAGGGCAAGCCGGCTGGTCAGTGTAGATACTTACCTGATGATCAGAGAGCGGGTCATCTGACTTGGTGGGTAGGTAGGTGAGTGGTGGGGTGACTTCGTCTTCTCGGAAATCAGGGCAAGCCAGCTGATGGTTGAGTAAGAGTAAGCCGAAGTGATTGGGGAGAGCTTAGAAAAGTGTCACGACTCAAGAAGAACAAGTCAGATTCTCGAAATTGACTAAAGTTTCTAAGCTAGAGAAAAGAAAGAGAAAGGAAAAAAGAATAAAGAAGAGAAGAGGAGGACTTATATATCCAGACAGTTAAATAGCCGGTCTTAGGCTTCCCTCTCTAGTGCGTTTTCGCTAAGCGTTTGCTCTTAGCAAACCCCGTGTCTTAGACATCTTTGTCTTAGAAAAGTGCCTTAGCCCGATTAGGCTTAGTTTTCTACAGGTCCTTCTGCCCGTTTCCATCGACCTGCCGAAGGTCTCGGCGCCGGCACTCCCTTCTTACCTAGAGAAAGAGAAGTTGACGGTCTGAATCGTCACACAATGAGTACGGTCAATATGGAGGACGTTAGCGCAGGACAGGATCGTCTAGCGATTCCTCAGACACCGGCTCAAGAGGCCGCTCAGCCTGCTCACCAGGAGCAAACGGAGCCTACCATGAGAGAACTCATGCAGATGATCCAGGAGCTGCGAGACGAGAACCGCATCCTGAAGAACCGACAGGATCAGGCCACCGGGCCAGATGCCGCAAAGAAACCATCCACCCAGGTCAAGGTGCCGAAGCCGGACCTTTACCATGGAGAGCGTACCAAGACGCAAAGCTTCCTCATGCAGCTAGAGGACTATCTACACTTCGCCAAAGGACAGTTCGGCAACGACGCAGATAAGGTTCGCTACGCTAGCACCTTCCTCCGAGGAGCAGCAGAGAAGTGGTTCAGGCCCCACAAGAGAGAGACTCAGGAGAAGCCGCACTGGCAATGGTCGCCTCAGACTCAGGCCATCTTCTCCGACTACAGGACCTTCGCCAAGCAGCTCCAGGAAGCGTTCAACGCCATTGACGAGGCCAAGCGTGCCAACCAAATCCTCTTCAGGATCCAGCAGAAGAAGTCAGTACTCGACTACACGGCTGAATTCCAGGAAGCAGCCTACGTCGCCGGAGAGCACTCAGACTACACACTCCGACAGCTGTACTACCGAGGCCTGAAGGACGAAATCAAAGAGGCTATGTCTTACCACGACGAACCCGAAACGCTCTCGGAACTAGTCCGCCTAGCCACCGATATGGATAGGAGGCGCACCAACAGGTGGTTCGAGAAGAAGGGTGGCTACCAAGCAAACACGAACAAGCCACGCCGCGAACGTACCACGCTGGAAGGAGGAGACGCCATGGCTCTCGACGCCGCCAACCGTCAGGACAAGAAAAAGGATAACAAGGGCCGGAACAACTACAACAAGAAGCCTAAAGGCCCGAATCCGAACTGGACAGACGAACAGAAGCAACGCTACAAGGATCGACTCTGCATTACCTGCGGTAGCGACAAGCATTTCTCGCCTACGTGCCCGCAGAACCCTCGTAGGAAAGAAGGGAAGCAGACCTCAAGCGCTCAACGCGAAGCATCGGCCGTATCTCGCCAGGAGGACCACGACGCGCTAAGCTGGACGGCCTGCTTCAATGACGACTGTCGAACCCATCAAAGCGACAAAGACGCTACAGGATGGTACCCGAAGAAGCCAAGAGGCATCGCCATGCTTACCAGGAACGAGGAAGTACTCGACCTCGACGATATCATCGAGTCATTCCCGCACGACGACGAGATTGTCAACAGTGAGAATGGCGAATTCTACGATAGTACAGAAGCCGAAGAAGACAGCTCCGACGAAAAGGACCTCGCACAAGTGGAGGAGAGCCCATTGGCAGGCGCTATTAATAGGCTCCTTGAGAAAGTAGAGGAACACGGCATCATCGCTAAGATTCCCTTCCACCACGGCGAGTCGGAGCAAGGCATTTGGATCCCAGACAACCAGCCAGGACTCGCGTTAGTCACCTGGCAGGTACAGGAGGATCAGCTGTGGGAGACGCGTGTCTATGAGGATCGTCACACGGAGACAGACGAAGTCACTCCTGAAGATAATCTAGCGACCCAGAGGACACTCGCCCAAGAGGAAGAAAGGGCAAGGATGTTTCCTAGTATGGAAATAGCTGTTCCAGGCCTTAAGTGGAAAGCCCTCCGACAGATCCCAAGGCCGAGTCACCAGATCCTCCCAGAAGACGACGAACGCCTCAACCCCCGGCATAAGAAGCATCGGCAGATTGCATGGATCTCATGCATCGACCATCAGTGCAGGACGCACAGGCGTCAGAAGAATGAAAACCATTGGTTTCCGGTACGCGTACAGCAAGATGGGACGCACCGAGTTATCGAGGAATGGGAAATAGAGGGATGGGGACCAAGCGGATGGACTCGCAACAACCTCTTCCTACTCTGGGAAGGCCAAAGGCACCAGTCAAAAAACTAGACGGCCCTGCAGCCAAGGGACAACAGCAGGGGCCGCAGTCTAGGTCCCTCAATATGGTATCACGCACCTCGAACACGGAAGCTCTCACCGGACCAAACCTATGGAAACAATTCAAGACACAAGGGACACTTAACGGAGTGTCTATCAGGATCCTGATCGATACAGGATCATGCGGGAACTTCATTCACAACGAGCTTGTACAGAAAATGAACATCCCCTACCATAAGAAACAGGAGCCCTACCCTCTTAGCGGGTTTGATGGCTCCCAAGCAGCCTATGGAGAAGGCTGGGTAAATATAGAAACGGAGGAAGCAACCCTCCAGATAGGGAACCATCAGGAACGGATTTCCCTCGACGTCCAACGCGTCCCCGGGCATGATATCATTCTAGGAATGCCCTGGATTAGGACACAGAAACCAATCTTCGACTTTAGAAGAGGAGACTCCATCATCTTTCAAGAGGACCTTGAAAACCTCTTACGAAAACAAGGGCTGGAGAAAGAAAACGGGTTGTTGGATACCCTAAGGAAACTCCTAGCAACATCAACACGGGAAGTAGCCAGTGTAAGGCCTGAATATAGCAACTGTATAGGCAACTCCAACAGTAGTATAAGTCAGGACCAGGACTGCGACGCAGGTAGCGAAGCCCCCTTAGTAAAATGCAGCCCATCAGCAGGAATAAGCCCTACTAAGCGAAACGACACCCCCAACACGGTCAACTAGGATGGTATAAGACCCAGCGACGGCGACATCAACGGCCACCTTAAGGACGGAATAAGTCAGAACTAGGACAGCAACAAAGCCTCCTTAGTAAAATACAACACCTCGAGCGGAGTAGGACCAAACCAGACCGACACTTCTCAGGAACTAGAAGTACAACACACGACACGAAGAACTACGAGGAAGCGGCGTAAGGCTAAGAGTAAAGCTTCGCGTAAGCAATTAGCAGCCCTAGAACCCCAAACCGACGTCCAGATAATCTCAGGAGAGGCATTTAAGCGTATGAGACGCCAGGGACATCGGGTTTACCTCATATACATTAAACCCTCACAGGCAGTGCAGCAACGAGCACTGGCCAAGGCCCAACAAGAAAGGCTTAAAGACGAGGATACTCCCACTCCTATTAGAGGCGACGATCCTGCGAGGATCGCAAGAGGACAATACGGCAGTCTAGAAATATAGAACAACCCGTATGGATATCCTCCGATACCCGAAATGGAAACGGTACCCAGCGAGTACTGGGATCTACAGGCCGTTTACCAGGAAAGAGGAAAAGGAGACTTGCCTAAGCATCAGCCGTAGGACCACGAAATCCCACTTAAGCCAGGTATAAAGCCAGCCTACAAGCCTATCTACTCCTTATCAGAAAAGGAGATGACAGCACTTAAGGAATATATTAAGAAGAACCTTAAACGAGGATATATCCGACCTTCGACATCATCAGCTAGATACCCAATCCTCTTTATCCCAAAGAAGAACGGCAAGTTACGCCTATATGTCGACTACCGACAACTCAACGACATTACGATTAAAAACCGATACCCGCTCCCGCGTATTAACGAGCTCTAGGACAAGTTAAGGAAAGCAAAGTACTTTACGAAGCTAGACCTCCGGGACGGATACCATCTAGTTAGGATCAAAGAAGGGGAAGAATGGAAAACAGCCTTTAGAACGAGGCTAGGACTCTACGAGTATACGGTAATGCCATTTAGGCTTACCAACGCTCCGGCAACATTCCAGAATCTCGTCAACGACACACTACGAGAATACTTGGATATCTTCTACATGGCTTACCTTGATGACATCCTCATCTTTTCAGAAACCCTTAAGGAACATAAGAAGCATGTAAGAAAGGTCCTAGAAGCCCTCTAAACAAAGAACCTCTCTATCGCACCCGAGAAGTGTGAATGGCACGTCTAGAGAACGGAATTCTTAGGCTTCATCATCACCCCGGGTCACGTCGGCATGGACGACGCGAAACTGGATTCCATTAGAGAATGGCCAGTACTAAAGACAATCAAGGAAGTACAGTCCTTCCTAGGATTCGCGAACTTCTATAGGAAGTTCATCTAGAACTACTCCAGAGTTACAGAACCTTTAACTAGGCTTACGCGAAAAGAGCATGGCTTCAAATAGGAAGACGATCAGCAAAGGGCATTCAATTCGCTTAAACGGATGTTTTACGAAGCCCCGGTACTCGGGATATACGACCCCGATAAGCCCACCGAAGTAGAAACTAATACGTCAGGATTCACCCTTAGAGCATGCCTCAGCCAGCCTAATGAAGAAGGTAGATAGCACCCAGTCACGTTCTACTCATAGAAGTTCACCCCGGTAGAGCTTAACTACGATATTCACGATAAAGAGCTTCTGGCCATTGTCTTAGCATTTAAGCAATGGAGACATTACCTTGAAGGAGCAAGCCACTAGGTGGTAGTACGCTATAATCATTAGAATCTCACACGCTTCACCACGACCAAGGAATTGAACCGACGGCAGGTTCGCTGGTCAGAAGAAATGGCCTCCTATAACTTCAAGATCACCTACAGAAAGGGATCTGATAATACCGCAGCTGACACGCTCAGCCGAAGAGTGGATTATATAGAAGGAAAAACCGAGCCGCACCCTGTAATCTTTACAGCGGATAGCGATAGATCGCTTCTCCTTACCAGACAGACGCTACCTATACTACGCATCGAGCCAAACCCATAGCACCAGAAGATCCGAGAAGTATACGCCCAGGACTCCTTCGCGCAGGAACTTTTAGCGCTTGAGGACGATCCGCGTATTGCTCAAGATAGAGAAGGAACGCTTCTCTTCAAAGGACTCATCTATATACCAACACGGCTACGAGAAGCACTAGTAAAAGACATCTACGAAGCCCTAGTACACGGACATCAGGGCATCGACAGGACAATAGAAAGAATCACGAGGAACTATTACTTCCCAGGACTGAGGAAAACCGTACAGCGTATAGTCTCGCAGTGCAATCTTTACATCAGAAGCAAGGCCACGACACATGCACCTTATAGCCTCCTACAGCCGCTGGAAGCACCTAAACGACCGTGGTAGTCCATCACACTGGACTTCGTTACCAAACTACCTAGGTCAAAGGATCCTCTTACAAGAGTCTCGTACGACTCGATTCTCGTCTTCGTCGACCGACTTACGAAGTACGCATACTTCCTACCCTACCTTGAGGCATCCAACGCAGAACAGCTCGCCTATACATTCCTCCGAACCATCTTCGCGGATCATGGAATGCCGGAAGAAATAGTATCGGATAGAGACAAGCTTATGGCCTCTGAATTCTGGCAAACAGTCATGCGCCAACTGGGAACGAAGAGCAAGCTCGCAACCACAGCACACGCGCAAACAGACGGTCAAACAGAGCGAATGAACCGGACTCTTGAACAATACCTCCGCTGTTATATTAACTATCCACAAGAGAACTGGGCAGAACTGCTACCCATGGCCCAATTCGCCTACAACAGCTCCAAACAAGAATCCACGAACGAATCACCGTTCTTCGCCAATTACGGGTTTGAACCAGAAGCCTACAGGGAAACGATCCCAAGTAGAAAACTAGCGCAAAGTGGTATCCTTAAAGCCGAGCAGCTGAAGGAGCTACACAAGGCTATCAGCCTTGACCTCGAGTACGTCAGAATCATGATGTCCAAATACTACAACAGACGGCACCAGGCGGCACCGAACCTGAAGAGGGGGGATAAGGTCTATCTCCTCAGGAAAAACATCAAGACCAAACGACCAAACGATAAATTGGATTTCAAAAAAATTGGCCCATTCAAGATTGAAGAGAAACTCGGAGAAGTCACCTATCGACTCAAACTATCAAACACGAGGATGAACTCCACTTTCCACGTCTCACTGCTCGAGCCAGCACCCGAGAACGCCAACATCCCAGAAACTCAAGAAGAAATTGTACCAGAGAACCCGGACGCCGAGGAAAAACAGTACCCGGTAGAGAAAATCCTAGACTGCAAACGGTTCGGTCATCAGCTTAAGTACCTGGTCAAATGGGAAGGATACGGGAATGAGGATAACCAGTGGATACCCAAGGACGACATACATCCAGAACTGGTCACAGAGTTCCATCGCCAGAACCCTGACCTCCCACGGAAACGAGGTCGCCCTCGAAAACAAACGACGGCAAACCCTCAGGAAGCGCAGGATCAAGAACCAAGCGGGCAGAATCCACCAACTCAGGCGAATAAGGAGGCTTCGTACCAGTTACGGGCTCACCGGCAGACCCGGCAGACTCAGCTGACTGCGGCACAGCGGGACCCACCACCTCGTGACGTGGCCGTTTTGACGCGGACGGACCCTCAGAACTCTCAGGGTCAGGAACGTACCCCTCATCCTCGGCCAGCGCAACCAGCAGCTCCTCCGCCTCCCGACGATCACGCTCATCCAACGCAGCCAAACTACCAGACTCAGCGAGAAGAGCCTTGTAACCACGCTCTTCCAATAAACGCTGGTTGGCTCGTAATCGTTTCAAACGAGCAGCAATAGTCCCTAGCTCTTTCTCCTGGCATCGTAAGACCTCCTTATGACGACGATGCATCTCCTCCTGCTCCCGCTGTAAGCGCACTCGCTCTTCCTCCTAAGCCGCGCGGAGCCTATCAAGATCAGCTAGAGAAGCCAGGAACTTCTCCTGAGCCTCGGCCTCTTTGGCCTTCAACTTCTCTTGCTCGCGACGAAGACTCAAGGCTAAAAAGCGTAAGCAAGCAGCCCGGACAGAAGAAGGACTACCGACCTTCAGAAAGCGATATCTTCTTCGCGTCGCACATCGTGGTACCCTTCGCAATACAGGCACCACAACGATCGTGCTCCGGAGCAACCTTGCACGGCCTACCGTTCAGTTCACAATCAAAACAAGGACGAATCGCAGGGAAGGAGAGAGACTCCACGAGGGCCGCTAAACGACGCCGCTCCTCCGTAGTATCCCGTTTTCGCTTGGACATGATGGACTTACGGAAAGGAAGCAAGCCGGAAAGGACGCACAAGGAAATAGGCGACACGGAAGAATCTTCGGGCCAAAGATCCTTAAAGGGGGGGATAGTGTTACGGCGCAGCCTCCACGGTGGTTGAGGATAGGGATCAGCCCCGCCGGAATAACAGAAGTCGGGGTCATGAAGATCCGAGGTCACGTGGCCTCGCGCTCAACCAGACCCACCCGCTCAGAATGCCAAGGCTGTCTGAGCGGATCCCACCTACTGAGCCATCCTGCTCGGTCATGACAACCGCTCAAGAAGACCACGCGCCTCTGAGCAGGATACGACTATTGAGCGCATAGATTATATAGAACTCTCCTACGTATATAAACTACACTCCTTAGTATAGCTTTGACCTCGGTGGTCAACTTCTTCGATAATCAATCTACACCATTGATTAGTAACACGGCCTTCGCACGCAGTGCTCAGTCACGTGTATTCGTTCACACTTGTTCTCTCCCCTACCTTGTACCCACTCAAGGTAAACCCTACACGGCTTACCACCCTCTTTGGTGTTTGATCCTTAGAGGCAGAGGCCCGCCGTTACACCTTGATCTTTGCTACAATGGCCTCCGCTCTTGCCATTAGGGATTGTCTCTGTAGGTCATTGGGTTGAATGTCCTCAAGCAGTTCTAGTGGCTCGAGGTGGAACCCGTGGGAGAGGAAGAAGGGGCTTGTCTAAGTTATTGTTGACGTTCTTCTATTAAGGGCCAGCTGAACAACCGGTAACCAGTCCGCCCAGTCTTGTTGGTAGTGATCCACAAACAGTGCGAGTTTCCTTACCACTTTAGTGTTCATTCTTTCCGTTGATCCATCCGTTTGGGGGTGGTAGGCCGTTGAGATACGTCTCTTGATCTTAAGCAGTTGACAAATACGTTGCTAAAGAAGGCTCACAAATTGCGTTCCCCTATCAGATACGATTGCTGCTAGGACACTATGATTCCGGTAGAAGCATCCAATAAACAGCCTTGCAATGGTTTCTGTTTTAGTATTTGGGCAGGCCTCAAGGATTACTCCTTTTCCTAGGCGGTCGGTTATTACCATAAGCATTTCGCAACCGTTACTAGATGGCAGTAGCCCAGTAAAGTCAATAGAGATCTCTCTCTATTGACGGCTTGGTACTGGTAACGGCTTGAGCAGCCCTTGCTTTCTATCCCTCCAGACCTTGGTCCTTCCACAGACATCACAGTTCCGGCAGAACCTCCGGACATCATTGATAAATCCTGGCCAGAAGAAATGCCTTGCCACGAGAGAGACTGTTTGGATACGTCCAGGATGTGCTGAGAGGGGGGAGTCGTGCATCTCTTAAATGATTCTCGTTCGCAGTGGCTCAGAGTCTGGTACCCATTTCCTATCCCTGAAGAGGAGGCTCCCTTGGTTGTCCAGTGAGCACTCAGTGATTGAGACCTTGAACTTTATAGCAAACTCTAGGGGAAATGTTCTTTCTCCTTGCTGTACTGCTTCTCGGAGTTGCCTTAATGTCTGGTCCTGCTGGAGTGCCTCTTGCCATTGATCCTCTAGGGAAGGAGGTTCTCGTACCTGTTGTCCTGGTCGTGCTTATCGAGGTTTAACTGCCATGGCTTCTTCAGATAGAAGTGACTCTTCATTGCTCCATTCTTGTTCTTCAGGGTCCTCTGGTGATCCAGTGTTGAGGACCAATCCGTGGGGTATTAACTGAAGCAATTGAGCCGTTCTTTGTTCAAGTCTCTCATCCATATCTGTTGTAGGCAAGTCTTGGTCCCTTCTTGTCAATGCGTCTGCCAATCTATTAGTTTTCCCTGGGGTATATTCAATAATAAAGGAGAAGCGGCTAAGCTCTCTCCACCATCGAATCTGCCTTTTAGAAAGCCTTCTTGCTGTGGTAAAGTATTCCAGGTTCTTATGATCAGTGAAAATCTTAAACTGATGAAGTCCTTTTAGTTCGGCATCCCACTGGCGTAAACACTTAACCACCGTAAGTAGTTCCTTGTCATAGATCGGGTAGTTGCATTCTGCTGGGAGATTCTTCTTTGAAAAGAACGCTACTGGTCGTAGAAAGCCGTCGTTATCAAATTGTTGGAGCACTCCTCCTGTGCAGTAACCAGATGAGTCCGTTGCGAGGATTGTTTCTCGCTCTGGATCGAATTGTATAAGGACTGGTGCAGTGATAAAGGCCTTCTTTAGTTTCTCAAATGCGGCATTGGCCTCTTGACTCCATTGGAAAACGGTGTTCTTTCTTGTTAGGGAGACCAGGGGAGATACTAGGTTTGAAAACCCCTTGATAAACCTTCGGTAAAAATTGGCAAAGCCGAGGAACCCAAGTACCCCCTTTGTAGTCGTTAGGGCTTTCCATTCTTGAATTGCTCTAACCTTCTCTGGATCCATGCGGATGCCTTGTCCGGCCTCGATGATGTATCCAAGATACTTAGTGGACTGGACTTCAAATTCGCATTTCTTTAGGTCAAGTTGTAGGCCTGCAGTGTCCAGCTTCTCTAGTACCTTGTTCACCTTCTCGCGGTGCTCCCGGCGCGATCCATCCGTAAAGATTAGGATGTCGTCAACGTAAGCTGAGACAAAGTCGTCTAGGAAGTCCTTTAGGGTCCAGTTGATATACCGTTGAAAGGTGCTTGGCGCGTTTACCAGTCCAAATGGTGTTACCAGCCATTCAAAGAGCCTAAAGCGTGTTCGGAATACCGTTAACCACTCGCTTCCTTCCGCAATTCGTATCCGGTGGAAGGCAGCACTCACGTCGAGCTTCGTAAACCACTTAGCCTTACTAATTCGATTAAGTGTCTCCTGGATCAGTGGTAGGGGATAGCGGTCCTTTCTTGTAATCCGATTAAGAGCCCGGTAGTCACAGCAGAAACGAAGGCCTCCTCCAGGTTTCTTTACAAAGAGGACAGGTGCTGCTGCTGGCGAGTTGCTTATACGGATAAAGCCTTTATCTAGTAGCTCGTTAAGAGTCTTCCTTAGTACAAGAAGCTCATCACGAGACATATTATATAAAGGTCCCCATGGGGCATCAGGTGTCTTACCGTTGGTATCCTTTTCCAGTTCAATTTGATGGTTAATTCCAGGTCGGTGCGGTGGGAGTTTTTCCGCCTCTTTCTTGTCAAATAGACTGATCCGTTTAGGGTCTACCCAGCTAGGTAACTGGCTTCGGAAATCCATAAGGGGCTTCTCCTATAAGGCCTTGTTGATATCCGCGAGGCTGGCTGTAAAGATCTGATATCCTTTCTTTTTTCCAAGCCTCATAAGGTGGCAAAAGGCAGCAGCTCCAATTAGCTTGCCTTGAGACTTAGGGAGATCAGTGTCTTGCTTTACAGTCAATCCAGTATCCTTGAAGGTGATGGTTCGTTCGCTCTAGTCAAGTACTGCTTTTTCTTGCACCATCCAGGGGCTCCCTAGCATAAGATCGCATCCAGAGAGTTTTGAGACGATATAGAAGAACATACGCTTTTGATGATGACCCCTAATGTCGACTTCAGCCTAGGCAACTTCATTGATCTTCCACCCAGTTGGTGTCAGTCCATCCAGTGTCCTTGGTGAGATTTTAATACGCGGGAGGTTACAGCGTTCAGCGAATTTATAGCTCATTACAGCGTAGAATTCACAACTAGTATCAGCAAGAGCTTTTCCAAAAGTCTCTTTATTGATCATAACTGAAGTGAGAAGTGAATCCTGTTCCAATTTAGGTTGCTGTTTACGCTATTCATCCTGTGCTTCCTGCTTTTCCTCCACTATTAGCTCCTGCCTGCGATTTCCAACAGGAGCTTTCAGTTTTCCGACTGCTGGGAGGAGGTCTTATTATCCTCTATGTCTTCCAGTTGCGGTCCCACGTGTCCCTCCTGCTGAGCAGGCCTTGCAAAGCGTGTAGGTCTCCTTGGTGGTAGCCAGGGGCATTGGGCAATTAGATGCGTTGAGTCGCCGCAGCGTAGGCAACGGTATTCCTCCTTTCGTTTCTACATCTCTTGATCATTCACCCACTTGACACGGCGCCCTTGGGCTGCCTTAGCTGGCCCAGTAGGTTCCCAGTCCATGTTGTCGTGTTGGGGCGTCGTTGTTTTTGGCTGCTTGGACCCTGGCTGCCTGCTAGTGGACCCTGCCGAGCCAACCTTATTCTGACCACGCCACCACCCTTCCTACCAGCCCTGTTGGGCTTTCTTGCCATTATTACGCACATGAAATGCCTCCAGTTGATCACTAACGCGTTTCAGCTCAGTGCAGTAGTCCTCAAAGGACTGGCTTGTACTTCCAAGGCCAATCATGCTGTGCTGAAGCTCTTGACTGAGTCCTGCTTCTAAGTAAGCTTTCAGGATCTCATCTGGCCAGTGGGTGCCTCCTGCCTCCAGTACCAGTTTGCGAAACTCGGTAAAGTGTTCCATGAAAGGCTTGTTGGTTTGGCGTAGCTTGTGCAGCTTGCGCTGGGCCTTTTCTTGTACATGGGGGTCGCCAAATGATAGGCGTAGTTGGTCCAGTAGGCACTGAGCAGTCATATTACTATCTGTGGGATTGGTTGTATTATACGGTTCTTCGTATAGGACATTGCTTTATAGATAGATTAAGGGTCGGTTCTCTTAAGAAAAGAGTTCCAGTGCTCTTATTTAGCCCGTTTAACGTGGGAAAAGTAGGTATTCCGGGCGGTTAGGTATTCGTATATAGTACTAGGGTTACTAGTATTTTTTACGCGTGCCTTTCGTTGTATTTCCTTTCTCTTTTCTAGAAGTTCATCGGACCACCACGGTTTAGCCCTTACGCTAGGCTTTACGCGTGGGATAGTAACCTCGGCAGCCTTAGTAATAGCTTAAGTTAAGCTACTACCTAGATTATCGAGTTCAGGGATAGCTAAAAGCTCCCCTTTTACTATTTTCTTTGAGATAATAGAAGGATCCTCTAGGTGATCTAGCTGGGGGAGGCTGTTTACTAGGGATTCTTCTATTTCTTGCTTAAATATCTCTTGGAATTTAATCCAGTCTGCTTTATTCGTGTTGAATTTAGCATTTAGATTGGCCGGGGGAGGTCTAGTTCTCTTTGGGGCTACTATAGTAAATAGAATAGGCTTGTAATCGGACCTAATATCTAATATCGTTTGCCAGCCTTTTATCTTATTTACTAGGTCCCGGGTTATTAGGGTAAGGTCTATGACCGTTTCTCTATCTATATGCGCCCTAAAGAAGGTTCCTTCTCCGGGTTTATTTAGAAGAGTAAGGTTATTATCCTCTATCCATTTAACTAGGGTAGTAGCCCCGCTAGAGGTTTAGGAAAGCGGGTCCCACTACGGGTGGTGTTGGTTAAAGTCTCCTAAATAAATAGAGGATAATCTAGCTTCGTGGTAGCCTAGAATTCTCTCTAAGGTATAGAGGGGACTTTCTTCTAGTTGATCTTTTTGGTTATATAGATTAAACACTCGGAATTGGCTTGCGTAGTGTCTTATATCTAGTACCATTAAATCAGGGCTAGGAAAGAGATTAGGCCGGAAATTAACCTCTATTTCTTGGAGAAAACGGGAGACATAGGCTAACATACGCGGCCTAGAGCCGTGAGGAAAAACCGGTAGAATTTAGACGAACGATGGATGGGAAATAGACCTTATTTTAGACGGGTTATTAGAGTTAGCTAGCCATGGTTCTTGGATAAGTATTAGGCTAATATTATGCTCTATTACGTATTGTAGGAGGCCCTTAGTAGCGGCCTGGTTCCTATTTAAATTGGCTTGCAGTACCCGTAAATCCATTAGATTTATTTAGTTTGAGGTCTAGCTGGGCAGGACTTATCTATAGCCTTATGCATTTCCTTACAGTTAATGCAAAGGAGTACTGTATAGCTATAGATTTTCCCCTTTTTCTAGTATTTATCTAGACAGGTATGTGTAGACGTATGGTGGTTTTTTATATATAGTACGTAGATTAGGTTCTGCTTATACTGGCTATCTAGATGCCCAAACCCGTAGCAGTTTAAATATTAAGTAGAGCGTGGGATTGAGTGGAGTTTCTTAACCTTACAGCTAACCCTAGCTATATATAGCCGGTGACTAATAGCTTATTCTTGCTGTTTCTTAGACTTAAAGGCTACTATAGCGGATACTATACGTTGTTCAGCCCTTCTTGTCTCGTTCGTAAGCCAGTAGGGCTCGCCAATAACTTCTAGGCCTTTATTAAAGGCCTAACCGAAAGACGCAAATCCAGCGCGACCGCGCTGGATTTAGATTGTGTGGGAAAGAATCGTCGGGTGGGCTGGACGCGCACCGCACTGGATTTACCGCACTGGATTTGGAGCGAGGTGCTCGGATCGAGTCTACACTCGGTCAGATTTCCAAGCGTGGCTCTGCGACCACTTTTTATATGAGCCACCTTAAAATCCGACCGCTGCGTCGTGAGAAAACCAGCCACTTGGGGTAAGAGTAGGGTTAGGGTTGAGGTTTTTTGATGGGGTAAGGGTGATCCGTGCGGCGGCGGCGGCAGCAGCGGCGGTAGCAGTAGTAGTAGCAGCAGCATTTACGAGCTTTCTCACACCAGCATCATTCTCTCTAGCAACTTTCAGTATTAGCAAGACAATACTAGCTAGCGCACCAAATGGCGACAGCGTACTTTTATCACCAGGCGGAATACCGGCTCGCGATCTGCAGGGAGTGCCGGCACGCCGTCTGGCCGGACCAGGTGGAAGGCCATCTGCGGGGGAAACACCACCGGATGGGCCGGAAGCAGGCGGAGCTGGTCGGTGGTGAGGTTAGAAGCTGGCATGGCTTGATTGCATTCTCGAGCGAGCTGGAAGTGCCAGCCCGGGTGCAACGGCCCGTCACAGAGCTGCCACTGTTCAAGGACGGGCTGCTGTGCCAGAAGGACCCCAGCAGCAGCAGCAGCAGCAGCAGCAGCAGCAGCAGCAGTAGTAGCAGTAATAGTAGCAGCTGCCAGTACGTCTGCAGGAATGAAAGGATGATGAAAGAGCACTGGCGCACCGAGCACGGATGGTCGATTGGAGGAGGCAAAGGCCGGCAGAGCAGGATGGTGGAAGAGGGGTTGAATAAGAGGTTCCAAGAGGCGGTAAAGCAGGTCTACTGCCAGCGCTTCTTCCCCACCTTCCACGGCTCGCAGTACTTTGAAGTGTGCCAGCCAGAGGAGCAAGCGCAGCAGGAGGACCAGGCGCAGCCCGCCCAGGAGGGAGGGGAGAGAGGGGAGGGAGGAGGGGAGCAGCTGTGGCAGCAGGCGTGGAACAAGGCGAACCAGAACTGGGAGGAGCTGGAGAAGCGGGCCCGGGCCACCATCGAGGAAGGAGAGAAGGACGAGGTCAGCCCGTGGCTGGACAGGACGCAGTGGCTGCCGTATCTGGCGCGGCTGGACCGCGACGATCTGCTAGCGTCGGTTGAGGAGCCCAACGCCAACCCGGACAGGCCAGAGGAGGAGGAGGAGCCGGCGGCAGCGGCCATCTGGAAAGCCATGGACGAGGTTGCGCGCATCGGCCAGCAGGCGGTGACCCAGCAGGTCGGCATATTCATCCGCATGGAGCTGATGAGGACGGAGAAGCACCAGAACCGGTACCACCCGCTGCAGCCGTACATGGAGGAAAACGCGGTCGCGGACAGGTCGAGGGCGTGGAAGCAGGTGCTGATGTTCTTCGTCAGGACGCAGCAGGAGCATGACTGGAGAAGCCCAGAGTACAGGTTCACCCGCAGGCAGTCCAGGGCATTCACCAGGCTGATGGAGGAGGCAGAGCAAGCTGTAAAGAAGCAAGAAGAAGGGAAAGGGGGAGGAAGAGATAAAGAAGAAAGCGAGGAAGAAGAGGGAGGAAGAAGTGATGGTGATGATGATGATGATAATGAAGAAGAAGAAGGAGCTGGTTTAGAAGAGCAGCAGCAGCAGCAGCTGCCACCAAAGCTGTCCGGGATCCAGAAGGCGTGCTTGGACTTTTGCATTGAACTGCTGAACCAGAGGATCACGCAGCGCGAGTACGACAGCGCTCTGGTCTGCGCTCTGGCGGTGCAGGGGGTCACGCCCACCGGCTGGAGGGAGCCGGGTCTGTACACGGCGATTCTGTCGGCCATCATCAAGGTGGGGCGCTTCATGGTGGTGCAGAAGGCGCTGGAGATGGCGGGTCCAGCAGCAGCAGCAGCAGCAGCAGCAGAAGGGGAGGAGGATGGTAGGGAGGAGTTTAGCAGTGGGGGCAGCGCATGGGACTTTGAGAAGGAGGAGGAGGAGGAGGAGGAGGAGGAGGAGGAGGAGGAGGAGGAGGACGGCGCTGGCGGTTATGGTGGAGGCGATGCTGGCGGCAGCAGCAGTAGCAGCAGCAGTAGCAGCCAGGGCGGCAGGAGCAGCAGCAGCCAGGGCGGCAGGAGCAGCGCCGGCCAGGGCAGCGCCGGCCAGGGCAGCGCCGGCCAGAGCAGCAGTGGCCAGGACAGCAGCAGGAACAGCGGCCAGGGCAGCGCCAGGGACAGCAGTGGGCGCAGCGGGCGCAGCCAGGGCGGCAGGAGCAGTAGCAGCCAGGGCAGCGCCGGCCAGAGCAGCAGTGGCCAGGACAGCAGTGGCCAGGATAGCGCCAGCAGCAGGACCAGCAGCGGCCAGGGCAGCAGCAGGAACAGCGGCCAGGGCAGCGCCAGGGACAGCAGTGGGCGCAGCCAGCGCAGCCAGCGCAGCCAGCGCAGCCAGCGCAGCCAGCGCAGCCAGATGAAGATGAGCTGCTTAGAGCTGGTGACCAAGATGATGGACAGCTTCATGATCCGAGGCAGCCACAGTCCCATGCAGTGGATACTGGATCTGCGCACTTACGGGATGAAGATCCACTACAACACCACCACCAAGGGCCATGTGGGATGGAATGGGCGGGAGCAGCTGCTGTACCAGGGCATCCAGTTCACCATGGCCAAGTTCAGGGGCATGGTGCACGGCTTGCTGAACGACACTCGCCAGCTGCTGCTCCAGGAGCTGCTGTTTGGCGGCTACAGCAGCCACAAGAAAGAGCATAGGGAAATGGACGTGCCAGCAGTGCCGTGGCATTCCATCAGGGACAACCCAGCTGAGGAGCGCAGAGGGTGGAGCTTTCTGCAGGACCAGCGCACCAGGCTGCCAGCAGACGGGAACACTTGGTTGTTCAACAGGATCATGGGAATCACTGCTGCGAGGAAGAGGTTCACCAGGGAAAACGCGAGCTCAGGTATCAGCAGGCAGGCGGTAGATGCATATGCAGCGCAGGTGGCCGAGTTTAGGGAGAAGCTGCTACTGCTGATGCACATTACCGGTGGACAGCCGGCAAGAGGGCCGGAGATTCTCAGCATCAGGCATAGCAATACGGCCAAGGGAGGGCACCGCAACATCTTCGTGGAGGATGGGCTGGTTGTGTTCGTCACGCGCTACCACAAGGGCTACGCCATGTCCGGGGATGTCAAGGTGATCCACAGGTATCTGCCCAGGGAGGTGGGCGAGCTGGTGGTGTGGTATCTATGGCTAGTCTTGCCATTCCACCAGCGCATGCTGGCAGCAGTACGTGGGAGCGAGCAGATCTCAGCCCACATGTGGCCGGCGGAGGCGGGGGAGAAGAGGTGGACGACGGAGCGCATGAGGGAGGCGATGAAGAAGGAGAGCAGGATCGGCTTAGGCCAGGAGCTGACGGTCAGGGCGTACAGGGACGTCGCTATCGGCATCAGCAGGCGGTTCATGCGCGGCTCCAGCGCGTTCAGGGTAGACGAGGAGGGGGGAGAGAATGGGAATGAGCAGGAGCAGCAGCAGATGGAGGTGGGAGAAGACCGGGCAGCAGCAGCCATTGCAGACGCCCAGGCAGGACATACTTCCCACACTGCAGGCTTGATCTACGCGCGTGGGATGATGGAGCAGGCAGGTGTGGTGGCGGAGAAGAGGCTGCTGTTCCGTGCTTCCAGTACCGACTGGCACCGCTTCTTGGGCTTCCAGTCGGCATTTAAAAGCCAGGAACCGGCTGCTTCCAGGAAGAGGAAGCGCTGCCCGTTTGAGGATGACGCTGACGAGGAGCGGCTGGACCGCTGGGCAAGGCTGAAGAGGGCCAACGTGAAGGAGCAGCTGCAAAGATTGATGGGAAAGGAAGCCGAGTTCCGCAGCATCCAGGAAGAGGCGGTGACCGCCATCCAGGCTGGAGTGAGCCCGGTGGTGGCAGTGATGCCGACTGGGGCTGGGAAAAGCATCTTGTTCATGCTGCCGGCTTGGACGGAGCCAGGAGGAACAACGGTGGTGGTGGTACCGCTCATCGCGCTGCGAGCGGACATGAAAGAGCGCTGCAGCAAGCTGGGCATCAGCTGTGCAGAATGGGAGGCGAGGCGGCCACCAGACGCGGAGTCCATCGTGCTGGTCACGCCAGAGGCAGCACTGAGCGACGAGTTCATGACGTTTTTGAACCGGCTCAGGGCGATGAGGCAGCTGGACAGGATCATCATCGACGAGTGCCACGTGGTGCTGAACGACCAGGTGGACTTCCGCAAGCAGCTGCAGCAGCTGGGGAAGCTCATGGCGGCAGAAACGCAGATGGTTCTGCTCACAGCGACGCTGCCACCCAGCAAAGAGGCGGAGCTGTGGCGCAGGATGGGCTGGACTGCGGCCGAGGTGGTGGTGTTCAGGGCGGTCACCACCCGCAGAAACATCAGCTACCAGGTGGTGGGGGTGGAGTTGGAGGTGGAGGTGGAGAATGGAGGAGGGAGAGGAGGGAGAGGAGGGAGAGGAGGGAGAGGAGGGAGAGGAGGGAGAGGAGGGGGAGGAGGGAGAGGGGGAGGATGGCGAGGAAGACAAGGAGGGAAGGAGGCGCAGAATAGGAAAATAGAAGAGATGGTGGAAGAGGAACTACAGGCAACGGTGGAAGGAAAGGTGGTCATCTACTGCAACACAGTGACCAGGGTGAAGAGCTTGGTGGACGCAGGGCTGTTCCAGTGCGAGGCATTTTACAGCAAGATGTCAGAAGCTAGGAAGAAGGAGGTGCTAGAGGACTTCAAGGCGGGAGTGGTGCGTGTAGTGGTGGCCACCAGCGCGCTGGGCATGGGGATTGACATTCCAGGCATCAGGCTCATCATCCACACGGATGAGCCGCGGGATTTTCTGGACTACGCGCAGGAGAGCGGCAGGGCGGGAAGGGATGGACTGGCCAGCAGAGCAGTGATGGTTCAGGGGGGGGAGAAGAGCGATGACCGGCTGGTAAGGCAGTATCTGGATGGGGGACTGTGTAGGAGAACGGTGATGGACGAGTTTTTAGATGGTAGTTTTAGGCGGATAGAATGCAGGCAGGAGGAGGGGGAAGAAAAGTGTGATTTTTGTAGAAGGAGCAGGGAGTCTAGGCGAGAGATCACGGATGATGATAATGATGATAATAATGAGGAGGAGGAGGTAGAGGAGGTAGATGAGGTGGAAGAGGTAGATGAGGTGGAAGAGGTAGACAGGGAGGTAGAGGAAGAACAGAGGGTAGACCAGTACCAGCAGCGGCAGCAGGGGCAGCAGTGGAGGGAGCAGCAGCAAAGAGAGCAGCAGCAGAGGATGCGGCAGCAGGAAAATCAGCAGCAAAGAGAGCAGCAGCAGAGGATACGACAGCAGCAAAGAGAGAAGCAGCAGGAAAATCAGCGGGAAAGTCGGCAGGAAAGTCGGCAGGAAAGACAGCAGGAGGAAGAGCAGAGTGCGCAACAAAGAGAATTAGATAGGCAGGAGTTTCAAAGGCAGCAGCAGCAGCAGGTAGGAATAAGGGTAAGGCAGGCCAGGCAGACACAACAGGTGTATGCGGATGCAGAACTGCTTCAGAGAAAGCTGCAGAGGTGGAAGGGGGTGTGTTTGGTGTGCAAGGCAGCGGGCAGGGAAGACCAGCACAGTGTTAGCCACTGTCCAACAGAGCGGGGTAGGCAGGCGGATGGGGAGAGGCGCGAGATGCAGGGAAGAATCAGGTTTGAGAGGTACTCGGGCTGCTTTCGCTGCGGGGTACCACAGGCAATCTGCAACAGGTGGGAGAGTAATGGTAGGCAGGGGTGGCGGCAGGTTCATGGCAGCGAGTGCCAGTTCTTCGGGGTGATGATTGGTATATTATACGGGATCAAGCACGGGTATAAGACGGTGTGGAAGAGGTGGTTATTACGGCTAGGAGAGGAAGTAGTAGGAGCGGGAGTAGCGGCGGCGGCGGTAGAGGATAGAGATGAAGATAAAGATAGACTGCTAGGATATCTTAGACAGGTATGGAGGAAGGACGAGCTCGAGAGTAATAACTTGGCTCGGGAGTTTTTATGGCTGATAGGAAGGGTGGAGAGCTTAATAGAGGAGAGAGGAGTAGGGAGATAATAAAGCTAATAGATAGATAGGGCTAGCTAGTAGGTAGAGCTAGTAAGATGGAACTAATAGAGGAGTAATAGTTGAAAAGAGTGGGAATAAACAAGAAAGATAGATTTTTAGGAATAATAATAACTGGATGTACTATATGAGTAGAATTAAATGGAATTGAATACAGATATAAAGTGATATATAAAAGAGGTGAAAGATGGATTTAAAAGAACTAGAACTAGAATTAAAGCTAGGACTAGAATTAAAACTAGAGTTGAAACTAGAGGTAGAACTAGAATTAAAACTTGAATTAAAACTAGAAGTAGAAGTAGAATTAGAAGAACTAGAAGAACTAGAAGAACTAGAAGAACTAGAAGAACTAGAAGAACTAGAAGAACTAGAAGAACTAGAAGAACTAGAAGAACTAGAAGAACTAGAAGAATTAAAAAAAACAAAAAAAAAAAAATAAAAAAAACTAGAAGGACTAGAAGAAGTAGAACTAGAATTAAAAGAACTAGAAGAACTAAAAGAATTAAAAAAGAATTAGAAGGACTAAAACTAAAACTAGAATTAGAAATTAAGACTAGAACTAGAGGTAGAACTAAAGGAACTAGAAGAACTAGAAGAATTAAAAAAGAAAAAAAAAAAAAAAAAAAAAAAAACTAGAAGGAACTAGAAGAAGTAGAACTAGAATTAGAAGAACTAGAACTAAAACTAGAATTAGAAACTAAGACTAGAACTAGAACTAGAACTAGAACTAGAACTAGAACTAGAACTAGAACTAGAACTAGAGTTAAAACTAGAGGTAGAACTAAAACTAGAACTAAAAGAACTAGAAGAAGAATAATAGATTTAAAAGTAGAGAGTAATAATTTAATATAGGAGTTTTTAACAGTTAGTAAGAGTAGGGTGAGGGATAGTAATTTTAAGTAGGATGAGGGTTAGCAATTTTAAGTAGGGTAAGGGTTAGTAATTTTGAGTAGGGTGAGGGTTAGTAATTTTGAGTAGAGTGAGGGTGATGTATATAGTGGTAGTGGTGGTAGTGGCGGTGGCAGCAGTGGCGGCAGCAGCGGCAGCAGCAGTAGTAGTAGTAGCCAGGATAGTAGTAGGACTGGCAGCAGCTTAGGGCAACGATGGTAGTAGTAGCAGCTAGGATAGCAGCAGGACTAGTAGTAGAGGAAGCACTAGCAGCAGTAATAGCAAAGGGAGTAGGAGAGGATGTAGCAGAGGGAGCAGCAGCAACTACAGTAGGAAAGGGAGTAGGAGAGGACGTAGTAGAGGGAGTAGCAGAGGGAGCAGTAGAGGGAGCACCAGTAGCAGTAGCAGCAGAGGGAGCACTACTAGCAGCAGCAGCAGCAGCAGCAGCAGTAGTAGAGGGAGCAGCAGCAGCAGCAAAGAGAGCAGGAGAGGACGCAGCAAAGGGAGTAGTAAAGAAAGCAGTAGTGGCAGTAGGAGCAGTAGCAGCAAAGGGAGCAGTAAAGAAAGCAGCAGTAGTAGTAGGAGCAGTAGTAAAGAGAGCAGCAGAGGACGTAGCAAGAAGAGCAGTAGAGAATACAGCAGGAAAATCAGCAGGAAAGTCGGCAGGGAAGTTGGAAGGAAGAGCAGAGTACGTAATAAAGAGAATTAGACAGGTAGGAGTTTCGAAGGCAGCAGCAGCAGCAGCAGGTAGGAATAAGGGTAAGGCAGGCCAGGCAGACATAATAGGTGTATACAGATGCAGAACTGCTTCAGAGAAAGCTGCAGAGGTGGAAGAGGGTGTGTTTAGTGTGCAAGGCAGCGGGTAGGGAAGACCAGCACAGTGTTAGCCACTGTCCAACAGAGCGGGGTAGGCAGGCAGATGGGGAGAGGCGCGAGATGCAGGGAAGAATCAGGTTTGAGAGGTACTCGGGCTGCTTTCGCTGCGGGGTACCACAGGCAATCTGCAACAGGTGGGAGAGTAATGGTAGGCAGGGGTGGCGGCAGGTTCAGGGCAGCGAGTGCCAGTTCTTCGGGGTGATGATTGGTACGTTGTACGGGATCAAGCACGGGTATCAAAGGGTGTGGAAGAGGTGGTTGTTACGGCTAGGAGAGAAGGAAGTAGTAGGAGGAGTGGTAGCGGCGGCAGTGGCGGCAGCGGTAGAGGATGGAGATGGAGATGGAGATGGAGATGGAGATGAAGATAAAGATAGACTACTAGGATATCTTGGACAGGCATGGAGGAAGGACGAGCTTGAGAGCAATAACTTGGCTCGAGAGTTTTTATGGCTGACAGGAAGGGTGGAGAGCTTAATAGAGGAGTAGGAAGAGGGGTAGGAAAGTAATAGAGCTAATGGAAATAGATGGATAGGACTAGCTAGTAGGTAGAGAGAGCTAGTAAAATTTTAGAACTAATAGAGAAAGAAGTAATAGTTGAAAAAGAGTAGGTAGAAATAAATAAGAAAGATGGATTTAAAAAGAATAAATGAATAAATAAATAAACAAATAAATAAATAGTAAGTACCAGTTTATTTTAGAAATAATAATAGCTGGATAAGTATTACTATATAAATAGAATTGAGTGGAATTAAATACGAATATTAAGTAATATATATAGAAGAGGTAAAAGATGGATTTTAAAAAAAAAACTAGAACTAGAACTAGAACTAGAACTAGAATTAAAGCTAGAACTAGAATTAAAACTAGAGTTAAAACTAGAGTTAAAACCAGAAGTAGAAGTAGAAGTAGAAGTAGAAGTAGAAGTAGAAGTAGAAGTAGAAATAAAATTAGAAGAACTAGAAGAACTAGAAGAACTAGAAAGAAGTAGAAGTAACTAGAATTAAAAGTTAGAACTAGAAATAGAAGTAGAATTTTAGAAGAACTAGAAGAACTAGAACTAAATAAAGGAAGGTAGAAGAAGAAGAAGAAGAAGAGTATAAAAGAGAAGAAATTAAATAGAAAGAAAGTAAAAGATATAATAGAAATAGAGGTAGTAAAAGTAGAATAAGAGTTGATAATTTTAGACTAGGGTGAGGGTTAGTAATTTTAGATTAGGGTGAGGGTTAGTAATTTGGGTTAGGGTTAGGGTTAGGGTTAGGGTTAGGGTTAGGGTTAGGGTTAGGGTTAGGGTTAGGGTTAGGGTTAGGGTTAGGGTTAGGGTTAGGGTTAGGGTTAGGGTTAGGGTTAGGGTTTTAAAAAAAA